>JALMGF010000074.1:1312500-4050000 GCA_023333645.1 Sceloporus occidentalis
ATTGAGCTCCCACTTCACCTTTCGGCCGTTCCTGAGTTTGTCTGCTGTCTCTGTTTATCCATCTTTTTTAGTTACTAATTTATTTTCTGGGTTCCTACTCAGAATTCTCGGACCACTGTTACTGTACTGGTCATCTTCGCCAGCAGGTACCCTCTGGTGACTACTTTCACTGTGTCTACCTATGTTCTGATTCTGCAGGTCCTGCTCTTTTCATATGGTGTAACGAGGCAACATAGCGACCATTCATTGCATACGGGCTCCAACACTCAGGTTATAAGGTACTAGCCTTGCCCCTATGTGAAGCTAGCACTGTCCCATCATGAAGCCGTTCCCCCAGAAGAGGTAGAGAGCTCTGGGTTGCCTACCCTGGGCAGTTCCCAGGCATGACATGTGCACTTATTGCCTTACATCAGGGATTGTGTTACTTTTCTAAATACCTGCTCTCTTAATGTTTTTTCTCTCTGTTACCATCTATTACTTATTGACTATTCCAATGCCTGGAGGTGATAGATATGGCAGCTTGTTGTGAAGCCTCCACCGCAGTTCCTTTATTTCTGAGCTGGGGCAGAAGCTTCTAGCTACAACCAGTCCCTGCCCAGCTTTGTTCCTTCTCAACGTCACCTCCTCTAATCTGGGTTTCTAAATCAAACTTCATCAGGTTTAGTAATACTAATCCGGCATGTCTTGTACCTACATGTTTATTAAAACCAATCCATCAATCTCAAGGCCCAAACCCTGCATCAGCCTAGTGGATACCTCAATGTTTTCGCATTTTACTGCATGAAAATCAGCCGGGGGTGGGGGACTTAAACGCATGCTACAATTTATATGCGGTAAAACAGAATAACATAATAAAATATATATATAATGCATATATGTGGACTAGACTATTCATTTTGTGTCGAATACAGATCTCATGTCATATAGTATGAATGCCTTATCTCAAACTATAAAAGTGCTGTTTAGCCCCATGATTACGGATTTATGAGCAAAAGCAAAACACTAAAATAATTTTTGTATGATATGTAAAATCCCATGTAAAATGAAGTTGTGTTCTGCGTTACCATCGAAAAACATTACAATTAAAGTGAGTTATTGCCAAGTTGCAATTACGTACTTGTTTGCTAAAGGCTGTGTGCATATTAAAAATTTAACCACAGCTGTAAGATTACAGTGTACTTTCTTTACAGAGACATACATCCGAAAATAATTTTCAAAAGGTAGCACAATGAGTAAGAAAATATTTCATATGATACCTAAAACTGTAAGAGATGACTCTATGGAGAAACTATGTACTTTTAAATAAATTGTGCTCCTTTTATGCAGCAATAAAACATTTGCTTAGGCGGTAGGGGACATGGGTAGGCGAAGTGTCCGAAAGCAAGGTTTGTCCACCACAGGCCTCAGTAAATGTCCGCCATGAGCAATCTTGGTGCCAACCCCTGATAGGGAAAATGTGCATTTCAGGAAATACTTAATTTAGGTTGAAAAAAAGACCTAAGCCCATGAAGCTTAACCTTTCTACCTAACCTTCCTAAAATCCCAGTTAATCTATTTTTCAATTATTTAGTACAGGTGTACAATCTAAAAAGTATGGATGCCAGGTGGGATGCACCCATTGTTTATTTTAAAAATGTTGAATTTTATGTTAGGGCTTTGTAGTTGGAGTAACTATACAGTTGTAATCTTGCAACGACCATGTAGTCAAGGCTGTCTTTAACACTGGGCCCAGGCTTCCTTCAGGTGCCCACGGCAGCTGTCCTTTCGGCCTCTCAAAAGCCAACACAGTCCAGTTGAGATTAGTGCAGCCGCCATTACAGACTTTTCACTTTCTCCCCCAAGTCACACACCTCCTTCTGTTTAAGGGCGCCAAGATATCTCCATCAGTGTCCGAGGATTATTTCAGGGGAAGGAGGCAAAATATCCACATCATATCCCAGTGCCAGGTGGCACCCAGGCTGAGGCTTATGTTTGTGTGTCAGTGCTTAAGCCAATTACTCTCCTGGTCATTGCTCATTTTTTTGCTAATTTCATACGTCTAAAACTTCTTTTCGTTTGATTTGTAGAGCACTGAGGGCCGTATAAGTACTGTTTGCCCACCAAGAATGCAAATCCAGTCCTGGAAGAGACCTGGGTACATGATGAACAAGTGTAATATTTTTTACCCCCGTAAATGAATCTCACCCACTATATCTCTGTTTTTATCTCATCTCTTAATTGCTTTATGCTAGGATTGCTATTTAATTACTTGTGATAGAGCTACCTTTGGCAATGAGTCCGACCCATTCTCTAATACCTATATCCAGAACACTTTCTTCGGTTCTAAGAGTTGCTTTATATTTGATCAGAGGCTTAAATCGCATGAGTAATACCATGTCCTGGATCTAGGTTAATGATGGAGCCAAAGATAGTGTCTAAATTTGAAGGTAATAAACCTCTGTCTTATATATGATGAACGCTGGTAATACCAATGGACTGGGAACTGGTCCAGAAATGAACATTTGTACCTAAACTAAACCGCTGACAGCCTGCGTCTGTTTTGTAAATCTATTTTAAAAGTAATATTTAAAGTCCTTATTGTTCCCCAGCTAATCACTTGTTTGATTTGTATCAATCCAAAGTTCAGCTAGTCCTGATGACAATAAAGTGTGAAAGTCAGTCTTGTGTAAACCACACAGAGAGGGCAAAAGCAATACTTGTAAGCTGCTCAGCGATTAAATTGAAAGGGAAAAACCACTAGAATTCCAGACATTATTCAATCTCACCGCGGGGAAACACAGACACATAAACAGGCACAAATGGCTTCAGGACTGCTACCGTTCTGCCGCTGAAAGCAAGGCACAAGGAACATTGTGAAGAACTAGCGGGAAGATTCAGTGGCTTTCAGAGAGCTTAGAAAAACTCATTATCACCAAGACACCCCGCAGACCAGTCCCAAGTAAGTGTGTGGCTTGCAGGAAAATGGAAGCTACATATTTCACTTTGTGATTTATCAATTGGTTTTAGAATAATACAAAAGGGAGTACATACCAAAAATGTTTCATTCAGAGAGGACCTTCTATAAAAATGATCAGCAACTGGAGACCAACAATGTCACCAGTAGAGCATATTATTTTTATACTGTCATGTACATACGTGGGAACTCATGCATGTATTATACTCAGATTAAATGAAATCTGATGACCCCAATTTGTTCTTTTCTCACTGGTATTCCACAGCTGAAATCCCTGCTTGAATGCAGATGGTTATTCTGACAAATAATGTTTTTCATAAATAGTAAAACTATTTGGTTGTTATTATTGAGTCAATAGGTTTTTAGCAGTTGACTATTAAAGGATTACTAGATATCATGTGTTAATGTTATTGTCCATTTTGTATAATGTCAATTGTAAGGTTTGTTTCACGTCCCTTGGAATCTACTGGCACCGTATAAATAAAATGCTATACTTAAAGGGTCTTAGGGTCAGCTCATTTAAGATCCCAAAGATGGTCTTCTTATAAGGGTGGGCTGACATCAGTGATGATAGGGAATCGGGAAGCAAGAGGTGACCAACATGTGACCTGTCAGGACACAGGTGATCAGGTCGGGTAGGAGGCCATGCGCAGGAGATACTTGGGGTTCAGTATGTAATCCACGGTGCATGATTATGCAAACAAAGACACCACAAACAGAAATCCAGGTAATGCAGTGTATTTTATGTAAATAACAGGACCAGCAAATAAGGGTAATATAGTCAAAGCAAGAAACCGGACGTATGGCAAAATAAATACCGGTAATAAGTCTTTTGGCAGGGAGCCCGCTTGGAAGGGCACGAAAGGCACACAGCCCCCTTGGAAGGGTACGAAAAGCACACAGCCCGCTTGGAAGGGTACTAAAGGCACACAGCCTGCTTGGAAGGACACAAAGCAGGGAGTCCACTTGGAAGGACACAAAGCAGGGAATCCACTTGATCAGGACACAAAGCAGGGAATCCACTTGATCAGGACACAAAGCAGGGAACCAGGAACAGTACAGGTGCAGAGCCACAGCAGGAAGGTCCATAGACTTCAATACAAAGGCCCTGACTGATGGGAAGGGCAGGTTCATAAAGGCAGGGTAATCCAGGTAACAAGGCCCAGCTGCATGTATTGACTAGGGCTCAACCCCGGTAACAAGGCACACCTGATCCCAGTAATTGAGTTCTGAGTGCTCCAGAGGGCGGAGGGTGGCCACTAGTGGTAGCAGAGTTCTGTACAACAGGTATGAAAAAGCGATGGTTCAGGCAGTGAAAAAGTGGTTCCTGACATGACCAAGCATAGAAATTATGAAAATCAGGACATTTATTCGTAGGTACTTTGGAAAATTAATAAAGGTGCCTATTCCCGAAGCAAACAGAGAAGGTAATATGCACGATATTATGTGGGCTATAGGCCAGAATGAGTAGGGCATTGATGGACATTAACATTTAACTACACCGATTGCCTCTTACTACATAAGTATGTAGCTTTCTGGGCCCGGTGTACTTTATGGGAAAGGCTACCACACTTAAAGACGTATCCGTTAGGCATTCCAGGTGCGTGCTTTGAGTTCCTCTAGTATACACGAGCTTTAGAAGACATAATTCAGTGACCACTGTAATCACTCATACCCAGTCTGTTTTCGAATGTCCTTCCTATTCTGCTGCTACCCACCTAGTTCTAGAGTCAAGGCCACAAATCCTTTTGAGAACACAGGAGGTTTCAGGTGCACACACAATACATCAATACATTATTCATTTTGAATCAAGAAACAAAATGTTGCAGCACTTACAGTCTAAAAGATAAGTTGCCTTCCTTGATAGATGACATCGGTTATGCATTAGGTTGTGCAGTTTCTTTATACAATTCAAACTTTCTTGTAGAAGTACAATTGGTATCTTATGTGTTTATTGTGTTAAACCTTGACTGTTGTGTACTCACTGGTCTTGATGAGTCCACTCAACTGTTACCGCAGGGATCTTCTTTTACTTCATCTGGTATCCACATTTTTTTGAGGACTGGAGTCACCTAAACTCTAATAGTAGTGAGGTCACTTGTGAGATGGTTCCACATGTGCAACTTCTACAGCCTTTTAAATTAGGGCCAGCTATGTCGGCATTCCATCAAACTCTATGACCTGGTACTACTACCAAATTGTCAAGTTGTGACACTAAAGAGGAACTTGTAAGGGTCAGGTTAGGATGCTAACTTTTGTTAACAAGATCTTACACTTTACATGTAACTTCTTTCAGGAATCATGATTGTATAGTGATTTCAAAGTGTCTACCATGTAGGGTGTTCCACATGGAGGGAGGTAGATGTGTGTAAATCTCCCAACCTTCTGTGAAACATTCCTGTGAACTGTATAAAGAATGAGCAGGTCTCAATTGGAAACTACAACCAGTTTTGTAATTGTATTTTTGCACAAAGAAATTATTGGAATATTCGGTGAGATACATGAAAACGTGTTTGTAGATTTACTAAGACATAAAAAGAACAAATAATAGATGAACAGGCAGTCCTGTTTCCAAACTGGCTCAGAGGATAACAATATTTTCTTTCCTTTTAACTCTTTTCATTGTTACCATTCAGTAAATGTACCCTCTGAATTAAAAATAAATCTATTTAAAAAAATAAGTATTTTAGACACGTTTAAGGGCAAGTATAATTTCAAGCAGGTACTGCTGTTGAGTCATACGTTGGTTGTGTGTAATCTCCTTAGTAAGACAAGAACCAGAGCGTGCACAGATAAGCGGTATCACGAACATACTGTACACAATGGGTTGGGAGCACCACACCTGGATTGTGTTGCTATAGAAACGCCACATGTGGGCTTCTCCTTCCAGTCTTAATAAATGAATGAACAGGGAAGCGGAATGCGTTTCACTCCGCCACCCCCCCCCCTCCAAGCCCAGTAAATGGAGAGATGGGGAGGTGGGTTGCTAAGCAACAGTGTACTAAAGACCAGAAGTCTTTGAAATGAACAAAGCTGACTCACTCGCAATTTAGAAGTCCCCTCTTTTGAAGATCTTTTATTCAGAGGTCAGTGGGAAAAGCTGCAGCATTATGAACAAAACAAGATAAAAAATAGGGTAGACTGAAAATAAAAAAAAAAAAGCAGAAAGGAAATGGAAAAATAATTATAGAACAGGAGAACACAAAACAAAAGAACTGTCTATAAATTATAATGCGGTCTTAACAATAATGGATGGATTACATTTTTATTAAGAGGTGCCTGCTATGCAAATAATAGATTTTACTTCACACGGAGTGGTATTTAAAATGCCCGTATGCAGAGTAATGGTGTCCGATGACGTGACTTCTACAGAGGAAGGAATAACGCTGGACTTAGTAATGGGAAGAAACAACATAAAATGCATTTACAGCATTTATTCACAAAACTGTTTGCACATTTTGTTTTCTTTTATAAGACAGAAGAGGTCAATAATCTATCTATGAATGTGCGTCCCCCTCAATATTAAGATGCCAGCATTTAGCTTTCCAACAATCTATATTAAGGCAGCCTGAAGAGATGAGCATACAATACAAAGAAACATTTAACATTAACAATATTCTACAACCCCCCCAAAAAAAAACTGGATACTGATTTCAATAGGAATGAAGTGGTGAAGGGGGCTGTTAAAAATACAATGAATAAAAATGGTTACATGACTTTTGTATATATTTTTTTAAATTATTTGTTGTTTTTTATAGCACGATCATATTACACATATTTTTTCGCCACAACTGACTTGAGATTGATTGTAATGGTATGCATTATTGGATTACAATGGTTTGACTGCCCCTTCTATTTCCTTGCTAGCAACAACTGGGCATATAGATTGGGCAAAACACAACTATGGCACCCCAGTGTTTCAATTATTGATCCGTTTTACAATTTACTTTAACAGAAGATTGAATTGTCAATGAACGCAACACAACACACTATGGATTAACCCTGTATGGGTGCTCTATCAGGGAGGGGTTGCTGCCGACGACTCTGGAAGGGGGTAAGAGTGATGAAGAGGCAGAGGAAAAGGAAAGTTAGAGTTATATAGTTAATTAGGTTGAGAAAAAGACACATAGTCCATCAAGTTCAACCATTCCACAAACCCATACTAGTTGATCCAGAAGAAGACAAAAAAAACCCACAGACTAGTAATGTCATCTCAAAGAGAAAAAAAATCCTTCTTGACGCCAAGGCAATCGGAATATTAGGAGGAAAGTCTCAAGGAAAAAATAGATTTCTCCTCGAGTATAATACACCGCGCTGTATACTGTAATGTAGGTCATTGACCAAAACCTGTTTTATCTCATTTTGTTCCAATAAATTCCTTTTATCTTTATGCCAATTCAATTAAGTCCGTTCCTCCATAGGCTTTCATTAGTCAGAATGGCTGGCAGGGTGATTAACAAAGAGCCATTCTATCGTTTACCACGGTCCGTATGATAAGGAGTGTTTGTCTACTAGATTGGGTTAAGATAACAAAGCGAGAACACATACAAGTGGATAATATACAACTGCCTGAAAACATTCTAACTAAAAAAAACCCACAATATTTTTGATACTGGTAGAAACAATTGGTGAGCGTTTCCGTTTATGTAGCTTATGTCAGGCATTTGATTTTAATTTTTACTGTATGATGTCATGCTGGTAGGATGATGAATATCCGTACATAATTAAGGTTGCTAAAGAAAAAAAATAAATGTTGGTCCAAATTAAAACTCAGTTGTTATATTTATTAAAACTCATCGGACGAAGTTTCCCCGTGCCACCATGGCAACACATAATGCAGATTAATATTATACCAAAAACAGCTTATTGCCTCATAAATTAAGTGGATGTAAAATACACATTTTTTTACTTCTCTCATATTATAAAGGTTGTGGAGGAAGCTAACTATGGAGGTGGCCAGCTGTTTACTCTCCATCTGTTATCAACATAGATTTGTTAACCTTTCACCACCTTGTTTCACACCTTCTAGTCCCGGCATACATGTCCTATGCACATATATCAGCGCACGCTGAAGGAGTATAACACAAAATCATTTTTAGGCATGCAGAGATGGTATTAGAAGAAATCTGCACATACAGAATATATGCCAATAGGCTCAGAGAAGAATGCTCAGAAGAGGCCAAAAGTCTAGTATTCCACTAATTCTAATAGTGACACGTTATGATGCGGTGGGTTTAAATTGTGCCTTTTAGAGATAGTTTTGAGATACAGATGTGAAAGTTATGGTGGTGGATTCCGAGGAGTAGACAAGGTGTATATATATATATATATATATATATATATATATATATATATGCTAACCCCAGCATTTAAGAAGGTGGAGCAGAGACCCATTTGTTAGCACAGTTCTCCTGCCCGGACCCTGGCAGTACTCGATTTGCCCATACCAAATACAATTTGGCCAACAGTCACTGGGAATGAAGGTTGGTGTATAAATCAGCCTATGACAACTTTTCTGAGAGAAAAATACTACTACATTACAGCTGCCGTGTGCCGTCTATCTTTACTGTAACAGCCTCAAGGCATCTAAACCTTTGCCTGTCCCATTGCAAGTTCATAACTCAACCAAACACATTTTTGATAATAGTAGAATAGAATAGAATATTGTGTTCTTAGAGGTGTCTTCACATACCACTTCGATGATTGACTACCATTCTTTAAACAGGTTACCTGTTTTAATCACTAAGATTCAGTGATCTTATCATGTGCATGTTATGCTTGCTCCCGACTCACATATGACAGACTTGTGGAGTAATATATCACTCACAAAATAGCACTTTATTCTGTAATGTCTTAGTGAAATGATGTCATTTTAATTCAAAAGCCTGGGTGTAGTTAGAGCTGACCAACAATCCTTTTATTAATCAATAGAGAAAAAATTTATATTATATACTATATTGGATATTATAAAATAGTCTGTTTATATTCCGTGGCTGTGTCCTTATCAATACTCAAATGTTCACAGGTCTGTATTTGTAGTCAGGTCACATAGCCTTCTGTGGAGGGGCCCAAGGACCGCAGCTATCAGGAGGGAACATACTGAGTAAGCTGCATAACATTATATTTCTCTTGTGTAACCATGTGAACTGGAGAGCAAAGTATTAACCCAATCAACTACACAAAGTACGTGTGCCTGCTATTTCCTTGACAAAAGGAAAAACCTAAAATTTCAAACAAGCCAGGGAATTTCATGACACGCAAAAATAGTTATTATTCCATACACAAATCCTTTATAACTTTTTTTATTGTATATAATATTTCTCATGCATTATAAATTAAAAAGTATTACATGGACACCAGATACAAATGATAGTTTTGCTATTAATTATGTTTTTTCAAAAGGTGATCTAAATCCATGAGGCTTATTGTTCATAAACATATGTCACTAATTAAGATTAGGTATTAAGGACCTGGCTCACAGTACAGCTAATAGGCAGTTAATCCATATGATATTATACATACAGCGGCGCCCTCTACTGGACAATAAGTTCCTTACATATACTCAATGTACAGTATTATAGATATAAGTTGACAAAGCATTAGTGTTATGAGATTCCATGTGAATTTTATGTAATATTAGATAATCATTTAGGGCAATGCTATGAACCAGCTATGTCCCTTCTCAATTTATTGATGCCAGTCAGTCTGTGAATGAAGCATATAAAATTATAAAGAGCACGCTTTATGGTATAACCAATTTTCAAGTATGTTTAAAAGGAAAATTACAATAATTACAAAATACCCATTTCAGCAGAAATCTGTATAACGTGTCTCTTATATGATATTAATCATATGCAAAAAAAAAAATGCACCGACCTTAAGGAGAAGCTACAGCTCCCTGCCCTCTCCGTGGTCTGACAATTCTCACCACTGAGCGGCTACTTGCAGCACTGAAACCAATCCAAGTGCATTTCATGTATGCACGTGGAGGGGTCACGTTAAACCATCTTCTTGCAACTGAGCCATCAATGGAGTTGACTGGCGGTGATTATCTCACGTACCAGATGTGTTCCGCTGAACACCTATCCTGTATAGAACATAGCTGAGGAGTGGGCAAGGGAGCCATTCCACATGGGGGGGGGGGGGACATCATGGAAATGTAAAGGGATTTCTCAGCTATATGCATTAAAGTGCATATAATGGTTAGTGTCCCTTTAACTGATTTAAGCCACAGTTACAATGTCACCTTCTGCAGTGTCAGATTGTGCTGGTAAGACTTATACCGCTACCTGCACAATACACTCTCTCTGATATAATACATACATACACTACTGATCAAAAGTTTGGGGTCACTCAGACATTTCTAGCTGTAAATTTATTATTGCAGCCAAAGGGTTTTATAATGATCAATTATCCTTTTAACCTTAACCTTAGATTAGCAAACACAACGTGCCATTGGAACACCGGAGCGATGCTTGCTGATAATGAGCCTCTGTATGCCTACGAAGATACTCCATTAAAAATCATCATTAACAAGGTCAACACCGTATATTCCTGATCCATTAGATCTTATTTCAATGGGGGAAATGTGCTTTTCTTTTAAGACCAGACATTTCCAAGTGACCCCAAACTTTTGAGGGGTATTGTACATACATCCAGTCCTCCGGTTGTACACAATCCTGAGCTTCCCATACAGAGCTGGAAACGGAGGAGGTATTTTAACGTCAAATCCAAATTGGCAGCTCAAGCATAGCAGGAAAACCCATAAGGAAAGTAAGTACAGGAAAATTATGCGGCTGTTTATTTACTAGTAAGAAAATAAGACAAAACACTTTAAATTTGGAGATATTGCTGACATCTACTCAAGTTCCACATTTAATACATGATTGTCTCGCTGTATATGTGCATTTAGCACTTTATACTGAAATACAAAATTACGTTTATTAAATTGAGTTAAATAATTAACAAACAAATGCTAAAATAGCTAAAACTATGTTGAGAAGATAGACATATCCCCCAACCCCCGCCGCTCCCAAAATAAATTACTGTACAGCGCTCCCCGATTCCATTCACAACTTCCTATGTCCTTAACGCAGCCCTCGATTTGTCAAGTATATCTTTTCTTATTTTTGGATAATTCGGGTGGAGTTCTAAAACCTGTAGAAAGAAGCAAATGAACATTGTTAATAGGCAAATTATACGGTCAAAAAAAGAATCAGATCATTTTTTTGTTTATGGTCTATTCGTTTACGGACAACAAACATTGGGTTTTTTTTTATTTTGAGATGAAATTTGTTATGACTCACTCTTGTTCACTCTCAATGTCTCCCTACCTTCTGTGACAACTGCTTTGGTGTCTTCGCTTCTCCATCTCTTTCTCTGCAACTCCTATTCCTGTCCGTCTGCTTTTTTCTCCCGGCTCTCCCCTGCTTTATCATGGGGTTTCTGAACTTCTCTTTCTCTGCGCACTCTTTGGAGTATTTCTGCATCAGGGCGGAGCCTCCGCACATACCACAGAGACAATCCCTCCCCATTCCTCCAATCAGGGTAGAGGGTGTGTACAGAGACTCCGCCCTGTTGCGGAACCACTCCGAAGAGGCCAGGATGATGCAGCGAGAGCCGGAAGAAAAAGACACAGATAGGGAGACACAGAGAGAACTTGACAGTAGGTGTGAGAGAGAGCATGAGAAAAAAAAAAATTCAAACAAAAAATTTGGCGTTTTCCCCTTTGTTTAATTGGGGTCTCTCCTCAATTTTGGACATACGAGGAAATTACCAAAATAAGCTAATTTGTTAAAATTAAATGCACAAGTCTAATATCTATAAATACATACACAGACTACGCACTTTACTGTTTTTTTTCTGTTGTGAGGTTCTGACCCTCTGTAAAGGAGAACTGATTTTGATACACAAGGTTTCTGTGTCTATTTTATTTACAATGTTTTTACTGAACATAAGGGTTTGAGCATATTTTTAGCGCACATCCTCACTTTTTCATTAGATATATAATAAAAGTAAAGTGGCGATCATCATGGTGTGATCAGGAAAGCATGGCTGTAGAGAATAGTTCAAAGATTCTTAGGGTGCTAGGATGTCATTGAACAACTTGCGCGAACACACAGGGTTCCTTCATACGCTCGTCGAGATACACTATGGTTACTATTGTAAGCAACGATTGAGTGTTCTTTCCCCTAAGTGGTAAGGGTACAAGGGCTACGGAGATTTGTGACAAACAGCTTACCATTTAAACACAGCAGGCTTTAATCAAGAAGCAATGAACTGTATGGGTGCAACATTTTACATCATCTAAACATTACTTTATGGTAAATAAACCTAGGTTTGGGTTCTTTTAATCTGTAGGTATGTAATCTTAAAGCAGGGCTCACTGTTCCTTTAAAGGCGATGCACGCTGCTAAAACATTTCCATCGCTCCTCATGATTGGAAAAAATATATGTTTGAAATGATGGGCACAATTGAGGCATTTTTGTACATCGACTGATCCACTTGGCAGTCCAAAAATACATACTGTGAGCCATAAAGCCCATAATACATACATTATTAGTTGATTTTATTAATAAGACCAGCCCTGCAATGCAATACATTATGTTCAGACCTAAGCATAACACTTATGGAGTTTTTTTAATGGAAAATGTTCCACAAAATTATCTAAAGAATGGTATTTCTGACAAATCAAATAGAACATATGAGTCATAATTGCTGTAAAGTTCAGCGTATTATAGTGTTTTAGCTCAGCCGCTATGTTCCCGAAATTATTTCAAGTATCGTCACCGGGAGAAAAACGGAGCGAGATTAGTCATGGAGTGAAATTGGATGTGGCGCATGAGCTTCTCCACCCTAAAGCCTTCCCACCAATGCTTCATTTCCCAAAATGTATTGAGCGGCGATAGCCACCAATACGAGCCTCTTTAATCATAAACGCCTCCTTTTTACAAGAAACAGTGTCTAAAAGATTTGCTTTTTTTTTTATCTGTCCCTCTGTATTTTATGCATTAGTTGCGAAAGATCAATAAGCCCTTAAGGTATATAAAAGGTCGTTCTAGGAAACTTACCCTGGCAGAGAAGAGTTAATCAATCCGAAACACGTATAATAAACCCACCTATACTAAAGCAGCACTCGTACATTCCCTTTGAGACTCAAAGAGTTAAAGCAAAATGCGAGGGGCAAAGAGCTCCTTGTAGAGATCAGTGTTGATCTGTACATAAAATAACAAAGGTGTCCAACCTGCGGCCCTCCAGCTGCTGCAGGACTACATCTCCCATAATGTTCTTTCAGCTAAAGGGCTGGCTGAGGAGGATGGGAGATGTAGTCCTGCAGCAGCTGGAGGGCCGCAGGTTGGACGCCCCTGTTCTATAATATTGTTGGTAACTGCAATGCCCCCTATGGACCCGTAATAAATATATTGGATTGATACGCTTACCTTGTGACAAACATCAATTGCATCAACGAATCTCTTTGCCTTCAGATAATTAAAAGCCAGCTTATATCCTAAACACAGAAAAACAATACTTCAAAAATGACACAATTTCAACATATTCCACACGAGTAAAAGGGGCTTAGTGATTACATCGGACCCCCCGATTTCACAGTGAATGCCTTGTCCGTGTCACTTACATCGGACCATCCATGTCACCAAAGTGACGAGTCCAGGTTATTTGTAACCCCAGTCCGTGACGCCATTGCTCTGCTCTTACCCATGGCTGGATTGCTTTGGTTCCCGTACTTCCAGGCCAGTTCGTAGTTGCTCGCTGCGTCTTTATAAGCTTGCTCCTTTTCCATGATGTAGCCGGTGTATTCGTACGCTTTGCAGCAAGACTGGGAAAGGAAAATGATATGTTTTATACGGATGCAAAACTGGACTCATTTAAAGGAAAAAAACAGGCAAAGAGTAATATGGGATTATTACGCAGCATGTCGCATGAAAACAACGCTAACATCTAATATCTAACCGACGGTCACAAGGAACAGATATGCAAACAGGTGGGTACAGGTCCCAGCTTACAGGAACAGGTGGGTACAGGTCCCAGCTTACAGGAACAGGTGGGTACAGGTCCCAGCTTACAGGAACAGGTGGGTACAGGTCCCAGCTTACAGGAACAGGTGGGTACAGGTCCCACATTCTTTCTACAGACCCACCTGTTCCTGTAATGCATATGATAGATGAGTGACCCCATTTACATTCCTGCGTGATGCCCCTTGGAAATGTATAGATTAATCCCACCATACACGTTTACCTCTTTCCCCGCCTCCCGGGTATTTGGCTCAAAGGAGACGTGTTTGGCCGAAACCGTCTCCTGCCACATGACGTGCTCGCTGCCCGTCTGTACCGAAGCTGGATCAATGAGCGTTGCAGAGTAAAACGGACCCCGTGTGCACATGTGCAGAATGTTATTTCAATGAGAAAACGAGACCATAGTGGAGGCATTTAGCTGCAGCTGTGGAGCTGAAGCTTCTCTTTTCTAATGGTGTACTAGTTTTATATGTTTTTGGAGTTGTTTTTTAGTCCCACAAGCTAAACTTTTTTAATATAACAAAATAGACGTGGCTCACAATCATCTAGTCCTCTTTCTTATAGATGCTGTATATGGCATTTGCGTTTTAGACTTTTCTGCAGCAATTAGAGTAATGGAATTGCTCATTCAGTAAAGAAATAAATGGGAAAAAATAGAAATAATGGCAAAATGGAACAAATACCAAAAAGGCAACCCTGCTGTTAAAATAATAAGCAGGCCTAACTGTTTCCATGTTATTAAAGAAGGCTGCTTTCTTCCCTTCGTCAAAAGTGAAATCGCTACATTGAGAAATAATTACATTGCATTTATTGATATAGCGCCAGCAGATTCCGTAGCGCTGTTACAATCAGTGGGGTAATTTTAAAGTCACGCACAATAGCAAACTGGTACAAAAGGAGAAGAGGGCCCTGCTCTTGTGAGCTGACAATCTAGTCGGTGAGATCCCATTGCTGCAAGTTGTCTGCTTGAATCAGAAAGCCAGATTATAACAAAGATATACAGAATGCATCAAAACCGGGTCAGACGCCAACACAAAACGTCGTAAATATTTCAGCGGAGTTTATTAAGGCGGATCCTCAGGGAGACTGATCACTTAGGTTAACTGCCCTGATCATAATCCATTCTGAGCAAAGCACATTTTTGCTTTACTATAATCATAATGCTCCTCGGCCATGATCAGGAGCTACTTCTGAAACTAAGAGGAACAATGTCTACGGTCCGTCATGATAGCCGGTAAAACAGGGCCACGGATTTTGGTAACAGAAAGAGACGTATTAAGACAAAAAGGTAATCCAACGAAGCCTGCTGCACTAATGCATATGTGATAGCTGTTGCGGGCCCTTTAAATTCTCACGGTGTTGCTTTTGGAAATGCAGAATCCCCCATATATGTATTTGGCGCTTTTCCCATCAATCAGTAACGGTCCGTGCAGGGGATGCGTTCGGACGAATGCTTGTCGGGAAATACTTACCTCTAGTGCTGGCTCCGTGAATGCTGCGGTACCCACACCGTACTTTGATAGGCGTTCTTCTCTAATGGTGGTGTCAGGCACATTACAATGTCCCTCGAAATCAGTGAGTTATTGGACCTTGGATTCAAGCCCTGTCCAGCATAACAGACAATTCCCGCAGTGATGGGAGTTAGATTGTAAGCTCTTTTGAGCAGGGCCCTCATCACCTGTTGTTTCTGTAAGTCAAATTATACATTGTACAGCGCCAGGGAATGCGCTTTATAAAAAAAAAATAATAATAATAATATGTACAGAGATATATGCTATTGGGTGACAGGGAACAGTCATTGGGGAAATTGATTCTTTCCAATCTATACTTTATCTTTAAGCAGAAATGAATATGGGTTCACTGTTTGGCATTAACTGCCTGGAATAAAAAAAACCTACACTTTTTGTTAATAACAGATAAAGGGTGAACAGCGCTAGAAAAATAACTACTTCAATTAGATTTCTGGATCTAAATTTGGATGCCAGTTAGAAATAAGTCACTTAATAAAAACACTTTGTGCTGTCTGTTTAATTGCTTCTGCAAATGACGCATCATCAGCCCCGGAGTGCTCTTCCTTGATAAAATGCCTTGTTTCGAAAATATAAGAAATAATCATTTTTACCCCGAATCAATTATAGAAAAGTCTAACTCTATCGGATATCACAAAGAACATTAGGTTTGTTCTAACACACTTTCGTTGGAAAGTTTTCAATTACACAAAACGGGGACAGATTAACAAATAGGATTAAGAATCAAATGTGCCGAATAATTAGTACCTTGTATAAAAAGCTCAGCTCTGAAGGAAATTAAAAAAGCAACAACGGCCTGAATCAGACACTCACCCTGTTGTGCTTAAGGCAGCGCTTAAGGAGTTCGCCCGCCATGTCGTATTTTCCAGACTGTATGTAAATATCCGCTAGAAGCAGCCAACTCTTTTCAAACTCCTCCGCATCTATCGGATTCCAATTCATTTTCGAGATTCGTTTCAACTGGTTTCTTGCCTTTGGGGTCTGTTTTAAGATCATATAGGCAGTAGCCATACCCAGAAGTGCAGGGACGTGGTCTTTCTGTGGTCATTCAAAGTAAAAAAAGATGTTAATTGTTTACTTGAAACAGGTGATGTTTTCTTTCAGTAAATAAAAGGCTGATGGAAAATGGACAACCTTTAATATATTTAACAGATCTGTCTGAAATTTGCATAGTTGTGCAACTAAGCTACGTTGACCACCGTCATGATATATGTCTGTATTATATGTCTGTATTTGTGCGCTGACCAGATGGCATTCATGGGATGTCTCTGGGTTTGGTCCTCTTTCTGAGAGCAAGGAAGCAGTGTTTGGCCACGCCCATTCTCCCTTCCACTCTCCATCCAATCAATGCTGTCAGGGGCTAGCCCCACCCCTTCACAAGACCACACCCAGGAAGAGCTATGAAGAGCTTATGCTGGGAAGTTGCAAGATATGACAACTGGTACTCATCACTTGGTACTCATTACTGGTTGGTGTTTTGTTTCTCTTCTTAAAAAAAAATGCATTTAATAAACCAGGCAGACAACATTGGGCGATATTTATAAAGAAAAATTCTCACCACAGAAGCCAATAGAAACTTTCAGTGGTTTCCACCCTAATCGTTCTTTATAAAACACGGCCCATTGTGTCTGGAGACATCTTTGATTTAATTTAAGACGAATCACAAATGACATTGCATGATTATATTACATGGAAAGAGAACTCACTTCTGCCGCCGCCACCTCTGTAAATGTATTAAGGGCACGCTCTACACTGGCTTTTTGTTTTGTTGCCATTAAACAATAGTTCTCCATGATACGTAGCTGGATGTGACCTTGAAGAGTCTGTGGCTTCAGTTCTTTAAGAAGTTTCTCTGCTGTTCGTACAGCAAGCTTAACGGACTCTTGCTTTTCGGTTGAATTCCTTAAAAAACAAACAACAACAAAAAATTATTTACAATATGTCCTGTGCCCAAATATTCTGGTTTCCAGAACTTGAATTATTTTCCAAAGACTGAATTGGTTTTTTTTGTACACTAAAGTATTTATAATACAACTTGTCAAATATTTTCAAATCCATATAGTTTCTGATACAAAAGTTACATTTCAGAGACTCATTTATAAACACTTAGGCTCCAGATGCTCTTTTTTTAACTGGACTCATACGATGCTTTTTTAATAGTCCCATGATGCTCAGAGTTGCAACAACCTTTGGCAATGGACAAAAGTGGGATTTACTTTGTGTTTAATATCTCAATAAATATCTAGGGGTCCATGACATTTGTTATATTTACTGTTGTGATGGTGTGAAATACATTTCTAGTAATATCGGCAAAATCTTTATTAAAGCTGTTTTAGGGGGGAAAAAGTAAAAATGATAAGAAAAGCACCAGCTTAGGTCATCTGTACTACGATTTTGCAGTAATTGTAAAAAGTGAAGAAAGAAAAGTAATGGGCAGAAAAACCACCCAAAATCTAACAAGATGATGTTTTGGGGGGTTTTCAGATGGAACATTTTGATGAGCGTATTAGCGGGAGGTGTACTTACTATACTCGTATCTGATATTTTGGAACTTTACCGACACACTTACCCCATGTCCCCATCAAGATGGTCAAATACTTCTCCCCCTACTGTTTCATTATCTGGATTCAAACAGATTTCAATCATGTTATAAACAGCGTTTTGCCCCCAGTCACTGTCTTTCCGGGCTTTATTGAAATGCCGAAGGGCATCGTTGGGATCTCCGGTGTTCCTTTGAATAGGGAAAAAAATAGAACTACAATTTTTTTGTGTTAAAAAAAAAAAAAGAGAGAGAGAGAACGAGAATCATGCAGAACAAAAGGGGTGGCAGGTTTTACCCACTTACAAACGAAACATGCAAAGAACATACAATTTTATACAAATTTACATTTATTTGACCCTGAAAATATTGAGTAATGCGAATATGTTAAAAGCATTACAGCGTGGGCTGACCAGGGACTTTTTAAATTTTATTTCAGCCATTCTGGTTGATCTGTACATACGCAAGCTGGGCTATAGTGGCCCTTAATGCCTGTAACTCAATACCCTATGGCTCAGAGGAAAATACAAACATAATAACAGTGACCGTTTAAATCGCATCGCCTGTCAAATCTGATTTTATTGTGTTAGTGACATTGTATAAATGCACAGCGTCTACATTGGGTTGAGATATGACAATATAATAACGCTATATTCTGACCTTTTTGTTACTGATACTTACCAGAGGTACAATCCTTTGCAATAATGAAACCCCGGGTCTAGCTTTGCTCTCGGAGAATGCATTTCTGCCATTTCCAGGAACTTTGGTATTTCTTCAAGTTTTCCAGCCCTCCTCAAAAGGTCAATCAAGCGTGAAAGTGTTGCATAATTATCTATAAATGCAAGGTATATGCATAATTCATTCATTAGCACATCATTTTGCATGACTAGCGCATGCATGAGCAAAAAATACATAATGCAAATACAGTTCTTCAGGGTGAACAGGAGACTTGGGGACTTCAATGTCTCTTCATAAACACTGCTTTATATCAAAAAGCATATTAAGGATCCCACCGACACCTCTCCTGGCATCTACTCATCAACAGACATGTTTTAAAGATACCCTCTTGTCTAGTACCCTCTTCTTAAAGCATATGAAAGCCGTGTTCCCTTAATGTTTATTTTCCCCTTGAAAATAAATGAAGGGATTCATCAGAATCCTTCCTATGCATGCGCTTCATTCGCCCTCCCCCGGCTCACTCGCTTGCAGGTTAAGCCAAACACATCTCGTACTTATTGGTATGCCTGTGCACTTACTGGTGCTTACTGGTATGCATGTGCGCTATACTCAAGCAAATGACTAGCACTAAGCTATGATGTCATGTCAGTTCAGGCTATGCAGAGCCCTCACTCTTTGGGGGAGTGACTTAGCAAGGGGCGGGGCTACCCCAGATTGCTTAAATCGGCAGGGGAATAGGGCAGGAAGTAGGCGTGTCTAATCACCACTCCCACGACAGGGAATGGTGGCCGTGAGGAGCGGCGCTTCACCCGTAGTCGAGTTCTCGGGTATGCGCATTAAGTATTAGTGCAGTTTAGTTCAGTACCTGGCTTGCGCTCCAAGAGTTGTTGGAAATGGAACACCGCCTGCTCGTAGTCTTGCTTTCGAAACATGAGATCAGCCATCATCTTCAGCATAACAAAAAACAATAGATACAAATGGAACACCCATTTACTGTCACCACCTACCTACAGAAATCACATGGTATGTGTATGTGGCATGGGCAAATTCTGAAAGTACATTTATTTATTCTCAGTGGTTAAAAAGCTCACTTTACAGTGAATCCCCGAGAGAAAAAAAAAATCCTTCAGCATATTCCTCCCACCCATAAGAGACGTCGAGAACCAAAATGCACATTATATTTGTATCTTTAAGCGCAAACTTGTGAGTATGACGCTACAAAGTGCAGGTGACACCTCGCAGTCACAAAGGCAAATGACATCATATTTTTAACATATGTTATGCCTTTTGGTCTCACAGAGGACATTGAGGAGTAAAATATTAATAGAAATATTAATTTGCTGTTTGAATACCTTTAATCCCCACTCACCATCGTAGCTGCTTCGTTGTCTTGATCATTTTTTAAGAGCAGTGCGCACTGCTGTTGGCAGGAATCGATGTCATCTTGTGCTAGATAAAGGTGCGCTAGTTCCAATATTACCTACAGAATACAGATATTAGACTGTAATTAGAAAACACCGGCAGATCCCGGAGAGCCGCTACAAGGAGAGTCCCATAAATAATAAATACACAAAACTGGCCACGGTAAAAGATACCTGGGAGAAGTGTGTAATATCATGTTCTATAGAAGAGGGCTCTCTTTGGAACACTTTACATTAAAGAGAAACTGATACTCCTGAGTCGTGGCCCTGAAAACCATCTCTTGCCTGTGTCATTATTATTATTATTTTTTATTTATTTAATATGACCTACAGATGTATCTACAGCAAAACACTGTACAGACAATTTGGCGGTTTTGCTGAAACGATGATGTATTCCAGCATGCAGTTCCCCTCCTGTTCCAGATGTTTGGTAACATTTTCCCCATCCGGTGCAGAAATCAGGAAATTATACAAAATAGGTTGAATAGTTTGTTGCAAATATCTTAAAAACTGCCCTGCGATGGGTAGTGTTTTCTTCTCTGTTGACTAAGAGGTTTGTGTTTGGTGACAGAATGCAGTTAAAACATTATCCGGCGCTGACGTCATCTCGCAACTTATGTTCCTCATACCATCACTGGCCGCTAATTTAGAGTTACGTTATTATTACACGAATCACCTTATCGTCTGTTTCGCAGTAAACCAGTGCTTCTTTGTAAAATCTGATCGCTTTCTCGTAGTCTCTCTGGGCTGCGGAATGTCTTGCGATTTCTGCGCAGATTTCAGCCGCCAGGGTCTTCTGTGCCGGGACGGCATCCGGCTGCTCCATCTGAGCTCTCTTCAGTACTCTGGCCTGCAGCTCCCTGGCCTGCAAAAAAAGACAAAACAGTGAACTGCGGACAGATATGTACAGGAGAACACAAAAGGGACATTTGTAAAACGATGGAAACTAGTAACGAGAATCCACTGTACATGTTATGGCCTAACTTTATCTTATCTGCCACTTGCTGAGAAAATAACCCAAAACGCACCAGCCGTACCCGTCCTGATTGGTTACAGTTAGAACTGGATCGGCATTACAAAGAGGAGACATGAGGGTTAAAGAATTCTCCGAATGGCACAATATTAATATATATGAATAATTTATATTTCTTATTGCCTGATTATTTAGTTTTAAAATATAGGTGGTTTTTAAGATCCACCAATTAATGTCTTTTTTAAGTCTCATTTTTTTAAGTTATAAATGCTGTGTCACACGATCCAACGTTTACTCCTGGAACCTGATTTCTCAAAAACTATTACTCATAATATTAAAACCATTTAACCCCTTCGTGACAAAGGCTGATTCTACTTTTTGTACCCTTCGTGACAATGGCCGTTTTAACATTTCTGCGCTGCTCGTGTTTAGCTGTAATTTTCTTCTTTCCCGTTTACTGAACCCACACACATTATATATTTTTTTTTTTCAGGACAAGAAGGGCTTTCTAGATGACATTGTTTTGATTGTATCATATTATTTACTATTAAAAAAAGTATAAAATATGGTGAAAAATTTTGAAAAAAATGACTGTTTCTAACTTTTAGTTGAAAAATCTTTTACTCATCTATAAAAGGTAATGAAAAAACCTGCTAAATAGATTCTACTATTTGTCCTGAGTTTAGAAATACCCAATGTTTTTATGTTTTTTTGCTTTTTTCTACACATTATCGGGCAAAAAGTACAGGTAGCGTTTTGCTATTTCAAAGCCATTTTTTCCAAATCTGGTAATTCTTCCCCCCATGTGCCATTTCGGGTATCTTTGAAGCCGGCCAATGCAATTTACCCCATCAAGTCATATATTGTTGAAAACTAGACACCCCAGGGTATTTCAAATGCTAGTATTTTAACTCTTTCCATGCACCATATCTACCACCAGCCTTTGTCAAACTTTGTGGTAGTCATTTTTTTGCATTTGTTTTTCCACACACATTTTACTTTAGGTATGAATTAAAAGGTTCTGGTATTTGTCACTATCACAAAACACCCCAATATGTGTTCAGCAACATCTCCTGAGTACAGCGATACCTCACATGAATGATTTTGCCTGGCTGTTTGGGGGCAAAAGGGCCACATTTGGGACATGCACATTTTTGAATGTTGAACTTTGGCATTTGGGGATCCACTGCCCATGCCCTAATTTGGTACATCTTTGAGCCGGGCCATTTCAGTGTGGCCAATAAAGCCATATATTTTTGAAAACTAGAAACCCCAGGGTATTTTAAATGCTGGTATTTTAACTCTTTGCATGCACACATTTTACCACCAGAATTTTTTCAAAGTTTGTAGTAGTATTTTTTTGTGTGTATTTTTCCCCCACACACCTACTTTATGTATGAATTTACAGCTCCTGGTTTATGCCGCTGTCACATGACACCCCAATATGTGTTCAGCAACATCTCCTGAGCGCAGTGATTTGGTACGTGTGCATTTTTCTAATTGGAAATTAGATGTGTGGCCATCCTTCCCCCCCTGTTATTTGGGACATTGTTGAACCCGGCCAATTCAATTAACCCCATCAAATCATACATTTTTTTTAAAGTAGACACCCCATGGGCATTTAATATGCCAGTATTTTAACTCTTTCCATGCGAGAATTGTTTTAAGCTAATGTGCTAATTTTAGGACTTGCTCACAAAAATATATTTTTTATATATATATTTAATGTAAATGTAAATTTTTTTTTCAACTTGAAGGTTCCCCTGATAGTGACATCAGTGGGAAATTATTTTTACATTTTACTGTTTTTTTTACTATTTTTTTTCTAATTATTATTAATTTTATTTTATTTTTTAATTTATTTTTACTAATCACACTGTGATTAGAAAGCTGGGCTCCATTGACTTGCATGGTTGAATGCAGTACCTGTATTCAACCTGCAAGTGGAGCCAGAGTTCTCTAGAGGGTCAGGAGACCGTCTAGCGAACTTTTTCACCTTTATTGTTTTTTTTCCCGGGCCGCCGCCATCTTGCAGATGGCGAAGATCACCGGCAGCTGCGGCTGTGACCGCTCTCCGGTCGAGGCATTCCAGCGACACCATTTAAGTTTAGGAGGTGATCGTTGATCGCCTCCTAAACGCTTTTAAAACGGGCGTCCGCCGCCATACAATGTATGGCGGTTGTTGACGCCCCGGGGAGGGGCCAGACATGGTCGAGGCATTACAGCAACGCCGTTTGGGTGCAGAAAGCGAACGTAGATCGCTTTCTGCACCCGTTTAAAGGCGTGCCGGTTCTGACACGTCATTTGTCATAATCGACTTGTTTTTGCGTGCCGTGCCAGAACCGGCAATTGTCATTAAGGGGTTAAAGTATTATTTGGGCTCATTAGAAGTACCTCGAAGTACACATGCCAAACGATTAATACACTGACGATATTTGCACTCTGGCAAATCCCAAATGAAATAGATGTTAGTTATTTTTATTTAATCTGGGAATAATGGGGCATTTATTGCTTGCAAACATTTCCTATAAATTACTCTTACCAACTAGGTATGTTACGGTTTAGTGTTTCGTTAAGGGAACATAGAAATAAAATGTGGTGAAAAGGAACCTCAAACAGCTTGGCAATAAATCGCCATCTGTTTGCTTGCAGATCAAAGATAAACTCTTCCTATTTGAAGTAAACCATAAAAGTGTTATTTATGCAGACCAGCGACAATGCTTTTACTGCCTTCTTTCCTACAGTCTAATCTTAAGCAAGAAAGAAAATGCTTGGGGTTTGGAATTTGATGGCACATAAGAATTTGGCCCGTCTAGGTTGCCCATTGTTCCTGATGGATCTGACTGGAGAGGAGCACATCACGCGCAGGGAGAATTATTCAGTAGAACCCGCCTCCGGCAGGGCATTTATATGGGAAAAGGGGCAATTTCATTTAAGGGATACTGCAGAACCACAGATCCAGCTATCATATACATTACATTGTATCGGATAGCTAGTGTTCCCCTTTAATAATGGAATTATATAATGTAGATCGAAATTACCCTCTGTAATGACATGATGGTGTCTTCTGTCTTTTCCCTTTTACTGTAGATTTTTGCTAGTAGCACATGATAACGACTGTCATCCATAAGAAAAGATAGATCATTTCCTGAAAAGAAAAAACAACATCACAAAGATAACACTAGAACACTTGGCTGTGGTAAAAAAAAAACCAAAATGCAACAATAACATGTGCTAATAGCATGAAGTGAGATTACAGGGTTCCAGAGCAGGTTCCCGAGTAGCGTCCATCATGTTTGGATCTGCTTTATGTGGGTCTGTGTTGCCCTCTTCCTATACTTTCATATTGAATAAGGACATATCGCTCCTTGTTCCCTTAAAAAAGCTGTTACTACAATGAGAAATAGAACATTTGTATTTGAAAACACCAAAAAATGTCCTATCTTGCTAACAAAATCTTTGCTTTTCGTTGTAAACTCACAGTATATTAACTGAAGTGAAGTCATCGGTCATTATTTAGGCCACTGAGACCAAAGCATGAAAAATAATCCATCAATCGCCAGAGCAGATCACTATGTTTCATACTATTGTAATATAATATTATAATTCATAATGTACTATAATATACCAAAATAGATCAAAATCAAGAAAAACATGATGTTAATGGTAATATCTCCACAATTGTGGAATACACGGCTGACTCTCCTTTTAGCTCTTCATTAGAACACATAAAAGTCGCCTGTTTTGATTTTTTTTCCTAAATACTAAATCATTTATTTTCCTCGCTCTGTTTCTCCCCATACCTGTCTCATGATCTAATGCCTGTTTCAGCACTTTCTCTGCCTTTTCATACTGCTTCAGCTTCAGCAACAGCTCAGCCAAGTCATAACGGAGGAAGTTCTGTTGACCGCTTTTCAGAGCCGCTTCATAGTAGCTAATAGCCTATACAAAAAAACCCAATAAAACATAGATTGTCCGAACGCGAGCTAGTAGCACATGGCTTTGGGCAAGATGCAACAAAAGGGACACCAAATACCTTTGCGTAATTGTGCGTCTTAATTAAAGCTTTTCCGATTTTGCTTGCTAACGTTGCGTCTTTGGGGTTCTTTTTTAATGCTTGCTCGTAAACGTCAATTGCTTTTTCAGGCTGCGAAAGAGGAAATTTAGAATCAATGTGAAGCCAAAACTATAAAAAATGAAATTCTGTGCCGCCATGTTGAATCGCGTATGTAGAAAAATACATACACAAATTATTACACACTAAAATATTTAACGTTGTGTATAATATATGCCGTATTTTCCCCTAATTTAGGTTTTTAAAGTGGGGCTGGAGCCTATAATCGGGGTTTAGCTCAGACGCCCGGGACATGCAGTATAGGCAGACATATTATTACAATTGCATAACATAATTAGTAAAATAGTAAAATAAAAGTCACAGACTGTGGACCACATCGTGCCAAGAGGTCACCGGCTGGACAGAGCCGCGCTGCGTTACGATGAGATGTTTAGTTTATAATATGTGCCTTCAGCCAGCAATGTACTTAAAGAATCAACTGCTGTAAATGATTGGCAAAGTGGATGCAATTTAAACCTTGCCTTAATCGCAGTTCATTTAAGCACATAGTAATGTTGCGTACATAAGCCAGAGGGACAGTCCACATGGTAAGGTTTCTAATTAGATGAATGCTTTGTCTAACGAACCATTAACACTGTAGAACTTTCTGCCCCTGGCTTTGCAGCAGGATTTTGCGGAAAAAAAAAAGTGTTTTGGTATAAATTAAAAAAAACAACCCAGTGTGATTCATGCAGAAGAACAATGACCCCGAGAAAGACATATTGCTTGCTCACAATAACATGTATTCTACAGGGTGGAATTATCTACATACAGGCAAAAGTGTTGGCATAAACGTTGGAGATGTAGGTTGCCCAGGGCACTTAAAACTTTAGGGCTGGTCCAACTTTCTTGCACGTCCACCGCAAGCCTCAACAAAATATTTGGTTGCGCCAATATAACTCACCTCTTGTATGTTCATGTACGCATCGCCGAGAAGAAGGTAGGAGTGTGAGCTGGGAAGTTTCTCCACCAAATCTCTGCAAATATGGTTGTTAAATGATTATTAAGATCTAACATTCAAGATGCGTCCCGCTTTACATCTTGGTGCTGAGCGAAAACACCATCCCTAAACAAACCCGCTGTAAATCTTCTACATCACAGAGGCGCAGGCGGGAAACACTTCCAACTATCCTCAGCCAGGCAGTTTCACGCCAGATGAAATGACTGAGAAGGGTTGCAAGAGAATTCTTCGTTTAATATGTTGCAATCATTCAGCTCCTAAGTCACTATTCGTAATTTGTGGAAACCGACAAAGGAAAGGAAACCAGGTGCATGCTGGGAATTATGGAGAAAAGCATTAGAAAATACATAAAGCTATCGCTGATCATTTTGCTCGTAGTGACCTGTAGCAGCTGGCATAGAGTTTCTTATCTTTCCGGTAGTGAAGGTAAATGTCGGCCATTTTCTCTTTAGCTTGCAGGAAGTATGGCTGTTCTGGAGAGACGTCTCTGAGCATGGATAAAGAATGCTCAACATCACCGTGGGTTAATGCGAGATCAGCGTTGGCAATCATTAGACGCAGCCCTTCTGGTGTCCCTGAAAATTCATTGATAGCATCCTGCAGAACCTTTGTAGCCTCATGCTGTTAAAATACAAACTTTATAATGTTAGTTATATATATATATACATATATATATATATATATATATATATATACATATATATATAAATTACATGGTAAAATATTAAGAGAATACAGTGATTCGGAAGCATTATATTCTAAATGATAAGAAAAGTTTTCTATTTTTTTTATTATTATTTCTGCTGTTTTAAATTTTAAAAAAAGAAAAGAATTAAAATACCCAATATATTTATTATTCATCACCATTATAAAATAGTCATACGAACTCCAGTGCTGATCTAGGTAATTCAGATTTACATTTTGCAGCTTGTAACTCCGCCAAGTTTCTCTTATTTTTCGTGAAGTCCCACTTTGAAGACTCTTTGAATTGAGAATCTTGAAGTAGCATTTCCTCTCTTACCTTATAGTAAATGTCCGGTTCTACTGCACGTTATTAAAATGATAATAATAACAATAATAATCTACAAATCTACCTGTTCTCCATTCATGCGATGAGCGTCCACAAGCTCAAGAAATATGGAGACACGATCGCTGGCACTGACTTCCAACGTCTTTCCTTTTGACTTGGAGTTGCTAGCAGTTCTCATTCCTGGCAAGCTCATGGCTATCTGCAGTGTCTTAATAGCTTCTCGTATGTCTCCCATCCTTTTCTGTGTCTGAGCTTTTATTAGATTATACAATGGATATTCCCGGATCTGCAACGGTGAAAAGTAGAAACTAAAATATGCAGAGATTCCAAGAACAGAAACCAAACCAAGGCTGTAGGAGGCATGTCTACTCTTCATGTCCACACTTTACCTGCACATGGAAGAGTAAGATTTGCAAATTCCAACCAGCATATTCTCTCCTGTACTGGTATTTTTACCAGTAACTCACTAATTTACGTGAAATGTAAGGGTGCAGTTAGGGAGAACGCTGGAAAAGTGTATTCATGAATACTTTTTTCATGTTGCATAATTAGGTTTTCAACCCCAGTAAGCGATTGCCAACGATCAAGGGTTCAACGGACTGCTATTCATTATATAGCAACTCTTTAACTAAACCAGATTAGATATTCATTTAAGATTATGTAATGTGTTGATCTATTTTTACAATATCCACTTTGACGAAGCAAGATATCACAACCGTGCCTTTTCAGAAGACAAATGGTCCAAAAGAGCTTCATGGCAGGCGTGTGGCTTCCTATTAGTCTAACATCCAACCAAGGCAGAAACCGCCACATGTCTCTTTAAACAATTAAAGATTTACTCACCTCAAAACTATAACTCAAAGCGAGTTCCAAAGACTGAGAACAAAGTTTTAAATTGTCCTGTGACAGGTAAACCTGAGCCATTAGAAGATGAGCGTCGGCATACGATGGGTTCTGCTCAAGGAAATGTTGAAGACTGCTTTGAGCAGATTCAAGTTCACCTAATAATAAAGAAAAAAGTAACAATAAAATATAACAATGGACAGCAGCTGAAGGCGCCCACAGATTCCCTGACAGGTGAATGCGATGTAACCACATGTACATTTGCTACTGTTTTGCTAGAAAAGTAAATCTAAAAGGTTTATATCAGATGTGGATCTTGTGGATCATTGACTTCTGTATTTGCAGATCTGGATTGTCTGGATGTTGCTGCTAAGTTTACCTCCCGAACTGCCAATATATCCTAGTAAATCTTCTCAACTATAGCTACTATTGGCTACTACTGGAGAAAAATGACTTCTGATTGCTCAGGATTTTTGTATTCTTGCTCCATTTTGGCCACCAAAATAAATGTAATCTTCTGACATTAAAAGGATATTGAATATTCAGCTATTTACCCAGAAAAAGTATGTTCGTTATTTCATTATAGTCCCAGCTATACTGTCATTTCCAAAAGGTTCAAAGAACTCGAATGTTTAATTACCTGCCAGATATTTCACCTTTGCGATCAGATACACAGCCTGCTGTAGCCCCGGGGCCGCCTTCACTATGGTTTCCAGAACAGAGGTGCAATGCCGTAGTAATGGGGACATGGGCTGTCCAGGCGCAGGAGGCTGTAAACACGATGACATACAAACGCTAACAATCACATTCATTCAACAACAAAATTACAGGACAGCTCGAGTTCACTACAGTATTTAAGAAAGCCATCTCTGTAATTCCAAGAAGAGGCTGATCATTATGTACAAAATATTTTTAGAATAAAGGATAAAGTTAAGAATTAGAGTCCCACAGAAGATTTTTCCCATGTAGTTAACACTATACTGTCATAAAGGATAGGGGGGTAGTTTTTTATGGTAAGGGTCCATGCACCATGTGCCTCCTGGTATAGACCGTCTTATAGCAGTCGTATATGACATAAGACAAAGAAGTAGTACAGGAGGGACCCCGTGCCAGTAGACACAGATCTTCAGCTCCATGGGGATCCGACGTGGGAATTAAAATCACAGTATTTATTTATTTGTAAAAAATAATAAAAGTAATTAAAAAATAAATAAATACATTCACAGAAGTAGAAGTATCAGGTTCTTTCACAGTATCCTGACTGGTTGGTCTGACCATATCACCTACCCTGCTGCGCGCGTTTGAGGCATTGCATAAACCCCAGCATTTAAAACGTTAAAATGTAACTGGAGGTTAGGCTTCGAACTTATTGAACAATGTACATTTACATATTGATTATGGCGATAACATTTGGTAGTACAGAAAATGCATTAAACGCACCTGAGTTGGACAAAAATTCAGATATTCCCTAATAATTTCCAGAAGGAAATCTGGATTTAGCCTTTGGAAATACTGGACGCTGAGCGGCAGCCCTTGCAGAGATGAGAAGTGGGTGTCCAGCACATCATTAAGCAAATTAATGACTTCTTCTTGCTTTTTGTGCTTCTTCATAGCCAGAACGGCACGCAAATACAGCAACTCCTTCATTGGGAAAAGAAATAAGAAACACAAAAAAAAGGAAATTATTATTAACCACAGAGTAAATAGATGCCTATGTGGACGAATATGTGTTTGTTTTTTTCATTTACCTAAAATTGTTTTTGCGAGAAGGATTTTTTGATTATAAATTGTTTACTTGCCATGCCTGACTACTTTCGGAGTGTTCCGAACATACAAGCTCCACATGCCATATGATATCTACAAATCAAATACTAGAAATGCAAGCCACATTTTCCAAAATATATATCTTATAAATTAATATCTAGTTAACTCTTTCCATGACCCCAAATGAAATGTCTGGAGAAAAAATGCCAACTGAAAAGTGGCCAAACTCACGGCAGACTTCCCGATGGATTGCTGAATTTCCATCAGGAATTCTAGTTGTTGATCAGCATCTTGTAACTGCCCTTCTAGGAGCTGGCATCGAATGATACCTACAAACAACCACAAAGTGAAATTATACGTCTGTTGTGCCAGTGGGAAATTATGACATAATAACATCAAACTGATGCGGGTAAGGGTTTGAAAGTTCATCTCTAATAAAGCCTCCATTGTGGAGGCATTGGGGCACAAGAGTTCAATCTTTGCCATACTTTAGTCTATAGTTTATTGGATCACTCACTGTGATGCCTGTCAATAGGTTTCTTATGTATTTCAATAATTTGACTTTTCCGCCAAATTCCCAAACGTTTCCATGTAAGGATAACAAAATATACCATTTGTGGAATGTTTTGTTCTTTGCTGTAGCTGGGAATAACTTTGCTATAAATGCTTCTTCTCACCATCACATTCAGAACATCTACAAGGAGTAGATCCAGAAAGTGCAGGGTTTATTGATCTGCTTTAAGAAGATCTCAAATGGTCCAGTATAGTATGTAGTTAAATCGGTGAGATTGCTCGCCAGTCACATCACTGACTACACATTATGTGGGGGCCAGGAGTTCATGCAGGAGATACTTGTAGAGAAACACACAATATCACAAAATATAGGTTAATTAACATGCTTTACTGCTCAACGTTTTCTATGTGATCAATGTTAATCTGCCTTCCACAACTCAACCAAAGCACCCTGTCTGCTGCATATTAAGGGAGGTAATCTCTTTTTGGATACCTGGGGCTTAGGTGACGTATGCCAGTGTAAGATCCATGGACTGAGGTCCAAGCTGCTTCACTAAAGGTCTCTCTACAATCACAGTTCTTACCTGTAAGAGCAGAAACGCTGCTCTCATCAAGAGTCATTGCTGTCTTGTACCGCTTTAAAGCACCCTTCACATTTCCTTGCAAAATACACAGATAGCCTAGCTCGGTGGCTATTGTGGCATCGTGGGGAGCCAAGCTAAAGGCACGTTCCACTAAGGTTTGAGCTTGTTGAAGAATAAGTGGATTTCGTTCGCACTGGAAAGAAAGAATAGGTATGATGACCAACGGGTCTGAAGGTTATTAGCCTGTAACACATCATGATGTCTGGGTTTATACTGAGGAGGGTACTGAACCACAAGCATGCTAATGGCATCCATACGGACCTGTAAGGGTTATACACTTACCATTCTGCTGAAAGCCACCGACATGCTATAATATAGCAGAGCATTGCGTGGTTCAAGCCGATCCAAAGCATTTATCAAATCTCCCAATTTACTTGTCGCCTACAATGGAAACAATTCTTCAGGCTCTGATAGCAGCAAACACAGCAGAACATTAATTTAAAAAAGACCCTCTCTTACTTGAAGAATTATAATGAGGTAGCGAGGTGATTCCTAAAATTCACACAAAACTCACGTTAATATGTCCCCCAGCGGTGATTACATTCACCGCGGATAACACATTAAACTTCTAATCTACGTGCGCTGGACCAGGATGAAATGTTCTTCAAAGCTTCTATATAGTTTTTTTTTATAATCAAAATGTATTGTTTTTATATATATTTTGTTTTATGGATGATTGTGAGAAAATATCGATCATTTACCCACTGCTCTGTGAAAACACGCTTGCCATGATCTGTTATTCTTTGGGTGAAAAACAGGGGAAATACGACTGAGGGCAGCACTGCGGGACCACCATCAACAGCATTAATGCAACTATACATATGATCTGCAGCGGACAAAAATAACATTTAAAAATGTATATATACCAAAATAATACCTCGTGGACATTTCCCTCCCGGCACAAATAATGAAGGGCCAGGATCCTCAAAGCTTCTAGATTATGGCTGTCCTTCTGCAACAACCTATGTGTGGAACGAAAATTGAGGGGGGTTGGACTATTAAAGCGAATATAAAACATTAATATTACAAGCACTACTGGGTCTATTCTCTACGTTTAGAATTAAGCAGGAACAAGGATTTTTTTATTCTTGTTCTTTGCTGAATGATACTTTTATTATGAAATATAATAATAATGGATTCAGAATTAAAATGCAATATAAAATATAAGATCATAAATATGGGATCAACTCATAAGAAGAATGATATGCTTTCATACAATCATCAAGTAGACGCAATTTATATTTCAATGAAGGCACATAGGGATTAAGCTGAAGTTATTAGGTTTCCACATTATTTCCACACACACACACACACTCCTACTAAATAGGTTAATATTAATAACCACTATACTTACACTATAGCATAAGTACAAATTATTGGATACAAATTAGTGCTATAAACACACACCCCGGGCTTTCCCCAAATAATTCATCCAACGGTCCAAAGATCTCCAAAGGCATAGCGTTCTCAGCTTCAATGACTTAATTCCATAATTGGTTTTTCACTATGTAAATGAAACACCACGAGCCCACACATTTCTCAACACCCCGAACTATCGGGGAAATCCCTCCCTTGACAAGCCGTATACCGGACCTTAGTGCCGTCTCCACGGTCTGTTCCCAGTCCTGCAGAGCCAACTGAAGCTTCATTTTCTTTACAAGGGCCGGAACGAAGTTTGGATAGCTCACTATGATTTTGTTCACGGATTCCAAAGAACCAGAAAGATTTTGTCGTAACTCAAAATAGTAAGCCTAAAACGAAAAGAAAAAAGGGTTAATTGTGAAAACTGCCCAACTTTCTATTTACAAAAAATGTACAATTTAGGTGACACGGAGTCCACCCATTTGGCAATAAAACAGATAAGCGCAACATTAACATAGAGGGTATCGTAGCTTGATTTCTTGTAAATCCATACACAAAAACAACGTTAGGTTACCATAATTCTTTATAGCGTATCCATGGGAGTATTCCGAGATAGTCACCCCCTTCCGGTATCCGACAGCTAATAACAAGCTCATGTATATATTCATGGTGTCTGTATTAATAAATATTTTATAGCAATAAATCATCTCAATCTGGTAAATTTCATTAAATATGTATTACATTAAAAAGTAACCTAAAATGCTCCGGACTGGTTGGTCCCAGAAACTTTTTCCTAATGTACTGAAAGACTGAAATTATGATGTGGGTCACAAACAGTAACATGTTTCTTAAAGGGGCAATTTATTGCCCCAAACAGCTTCAACCGACCATAAACACATGCTAAAATACTTAAGGAAGTAGTTTAATATGCATCCATGCTTTCAGGGGACGGTGCCGCTCTGAAGCCCCTAATGATAAAACATATACCTGTCCCATCATTGCAAAAATGTCCATTCCGTCGTGGAGTCCTTCCTCTAAATACTTCAGGGCCTTCTTAGCATAAGCTTCTCTCCCGCAGGTCAGATCTATCCATGCTTTTAAAACCAATCCCTGTAAAGATATTAAAATGTACTTTCTTCTCATTAAACAGTAAAAAGACCTTAGTGTTGTAATGCACGACCTGGACTCAATGTCACAGAAAGACAAACATACGTCAATGATGACCAGATTAGATGAACCGAACGGTTTTTTCTCCGCCGTCAAATTCTATGTTTCTACTCAATATGACAACTGAAAATATTTTTTTCTCTAAAAAGCAGATGCTTTCAATAAAAATGACGTTTTCTCTCAAAAGTCACTGAACAAGTTGTAATTTCTCTGCCTTTATACATATACAGTTAAGTGTCACTTTGGGTGATGTTCTCCTCCAAGTTGGGCTCAGACCTGCTAACTGCATAGTTTGATAACGGAGATGGCTTTCAGGTTATCTCACTGACTTTACAATGTATTTTAAAAGGATGACCTAGTCCACCGAGGCTGAATCTCTTACAGTATCTTCCCAAACACATATCAAAGCTGAGCAGAGAGAGAAAACAGAATAATTTGCATGAAATGAGACAGTATAAGGAACCAGACTACCACTTAACTGCAAACTAAAATGATACTTTATACGAGGTTCCTCAATAAACGCACATGGAGATATTTCTACTATATATCAAGTTATTACCGGCACAGCATGTTAACAAATACATTTTGGGCTGATTTCCTTAAATGCAAGAAACATCCACCGCTTTTCATGGAAAGTTGCATGGTGGTTCCTGCTCATACTTTATGCTCGTACTTTATGCTACTTACGTCTCGACTTCCACTCGATATTTTTATCATCCTGTCAATGTATTCCCTGGCTTTATCATGACGTCCAATGTGCCACAGGAACAGACCAGCGTAGTACAATGCTTTATGGCCTGCCACCTTCCGATGTTCCTTCATCTTCATATCCAACTCTTGAACAGCTTCTCTGTCTATAAAATGAGGATAAATTTGTGATTTCATTTTCTCCAAACGTACATGCCCTATTGGCTCCCCACAACATCAAATAGCAACAAGGTAAATCATGGACGGCACAAAAAAAACATGAAAACCAAGCAAAGAGCTCTAAATTTTCATATGAATTTTCTTGTTTCCTTCACTCTCACTCACACCTACTCATCCACACCTACTCATCCACTCTCTCATTCACACCTACTCATCCACTCTCTCATTCACGCTCTCTTGGTCCGCCGACCGCTTCCCTGTCATTGTCTTCGTGCCGCGCAGTTTTGCTTCTTATCTTCCATCTTCTTTATTTGTCCGCTGCTCCATGGACCATGGGACAAGACCTCCCAATGACCTTACGCAAATGGCGGAGCTTCTGGGCACACTCTCTCCACCAATTTGGAGAAATGGGGGAAAAGGATGTCCCTGGGAGCTTCGCCATTTTGCAGAGCATCATCCTTTGGTTACATTGGGCTAAAGGGTAGACCCTCTGGGCACACCTTCTCCCCTGTTCCTCTATTCGAGGGAGAGAGTGTACTGGAAGCCATTTTGTGAACATTCACGGGAGGTCATGTCCACGGAGAAGCAGACGAAGAAGGAAGATAGACGATCAAGAAGATCAGGAAGATGCAGGAGAAGAAGCAGAGCTGCACGGCAAGGAGAAAGGGACACAGAATTGGTCGGCGAAAAGGTAAGGAGACATTCCGAGAGAGCATGAGAGAGAGTGAATGAAAGTTTGAGTGTGAAAGAGCATGAGTCAGCGAATGAGGATGAATAACGACAAATTCTGAATGTAAAAAATTGAATTTGTTGTCTGAAAAAAATGAAATGATAAACCCACTAGAAAACCAAACTGGTGTCGCCAACATCATTTCTACAAAATACAACAGTACCAGATGACACTCTGGGAACATCGAGACTTTTGCTACCTTTGCCTAACGGAAAATAATCCTTAAATCCATTTGAAAAAAATGAATTATACCTGGATGAGAAGATTTCTTGTGGGCATAAATCAGTGCCAAGTAAGAGCATAACGAGACCTCTGGCAAGTCCTTAATCACTTCCAGTTCACGGATGGACTCCTGCACCTGATCTACAAAAATATTAGCGTTGGAGTCAATTTGTTTTTCTCAAAATATTATACTTAATGGACAAATTCACCTAAAAGCAATTACCTTCCATTAACTTCCCGAAGGCCCGGAAAAAGAGAAAGACCGGATCGTTACCGTACTCCTTGAGAGCTTCATTAGCAGCCGTTTCAACATGATGGAAGTACTTCTCCTGGCAGTAGTAATGGATTTCTGCCTAAAAAGAGGAAACAATGACTACAGTAAGTTCTTTCAGGAAATTATTTAATTATGATCATTTGCATTTAGTATATTAGCACCTTATCGATCTCTACAACAAATAAAGCCTTTCATGTTTACGCGTCATAAGCTGGCCCCCGTCTACCTGTTGGGTCGTGTGCTGTACTATTATATCAATAATAATGAAAGCTGGTTGAATGACAGCGGTGAATGGGTTAAATAGAGTAGAATGTAATCATATTGTGGGGTTTCGCGAGAGCAGAACCTCATTTCAGAGAAAATAAGATTGGAGCCGCCATGTTGGAATTAGGTGGCTTCTAGTCTTGTGAAAGGAGAGTATTCATTAGGGAAGGCACGAAAAATCTTCAGTTTGTAGGCAAATCGTTTTCGGTCAAAATATATTGAATTAGGGATCGCCTATAATGATCATAAATAAAGCGCTTGCTGAGCATGAAAGAAGTTATTGATCATCAGGAGTCCATTGGTGCGAGTGGAGGAGGCAGCCTGCTGTCAATCAATGCATCATATTCCACGGCTGAAGTAACAGACGGCGTCCAACCCGTATACCTGCTGCCGTTTGTTCTCTTTAAAAAACAGGGAAAACTTTTGAAGGGGTGTGTGTATGTATATATATATATATATATATATATATATATATATATATATATATATATATATATATATATATATATATATATATAAATACCAATAATATGCTATTGCACTCCAAACCAATTCTGTAGTAGCCTGGTGCTAGGTAAGAAGGCAAAGTAATACACAGAGTCTCTGGATCGTTACCAGCACTCTAGGTCTTCTTCCAATAAATACAGATTACTCTTTTGCAGGTCAACGTTTCAGTCTTTATTTGACTTTCATCAGGACGCCAGTTAAATAAAGACTGAAACGTTGACCTGCAAAAGAGGAATCTGTATTTATTGGAAGAAGACCTAGAGTGCTGGTAACTATCCATAGACTGTGTGTATATATATATATATATATATATATATATATATATATATAAGTTTGTAACGGAGAAACAGCCATTGTCACGTTTACACCGAGCGCACCTTAATTATTGATTTGTACGGCACCATTGTATTTCAAATGGTGTATTTCGTTGTATTCCTCCCCAAAAAGTTTAACATTTTGAAAAACTGCATTTAATGAACAGTTCAGTCACCATCGGTGCAACGCTTAATAGTGACCCCCCGAGGTCAAATGCACTTTGGGGGTAACCGCACGTATTAACATGTTCAGCGCTACACGTGAGTTTATTCCGTGCAGACAGGCGGCCGGCACGTAGCCCTGAAGTGCCACTAAAACTGCTGTTTTATCGTTTGTAGGCTGAGGGTGTTTAGAGTTTGCATAGTTACTCATCTAGACCCAAAACGTATTGCATGATGTACTTTAGTATTTGGCATCGCTGCTCTAACAGGAGAAACCATAACCGCTTTATTCCAGCGGCCTGAGGATGTAGTCCTCATTATTATTATTCTCACAGCGCTATAATACACCGCAGCGCAGTACAAAGGGATAAACGGGACGGAACCAGATCATCTCATAACAATTTGGATTTATAGAATCTGATGGAAGCTAGAATTTGATGGCCCGGCCCGTCTGTCAGTGGTTGATCTTGCCTTAAAATTAGGATATCTTTACGGCTGTCCCATGCATGTTTATATTCCCTTATTGTTTTAACGTCTACCACTTCCGCTGAGAAGCTGTTCCACTAATCTACCACTATTTCAGACACAATATCCGTTATCATATTAGGTAGATATAGCGGAATATATACTAGAGGAATCACAGACAAGGATCACCCGAGGCACACATCACACCGTTTATTACGCATTACCCGCTTTGGCACAGACAGAGATAATACGGTGTAACGGGGTCAGCGGCATAGACATGGACTGTGAGCTCCCACCTGGACACCGGCAAGCGCCGGGTCAGCAGACATGATTGATGCCGCACTGTCCAGCTGGTCGCTCTGCAGGCGGCGGAGGATGCTCAGGGTGGCCCGGCGACCTACCACCTCCCAAACAGCAGAGAGGACCGCTGCGACTACCTCCCGTTACCGCCAGGAATCGGGAGACAATACATGAAACTGAGCGGCAGCCATCTTTACTCAGGCTGCGCATGCGTACGTTGGGCTTCGCAGGCGTGAGGGAGGAGCGAAGTGACGTCATCGCGCTGCTCCGCTTGACAAGACTCTTACCTGTCACTGTACGGCAGGGAAATGCTGGGGTGGAATAAGGGAATGCAATGAAGTGGAATGGAGTGAACATTCATAGAATGAGAATGAAAAATGAATACAAGCCAATGGGTTGGAATGAATGTCATTCCTTCATAATGTCTCAGGTTACAGAGACCACCCCGTTTAGAACACAAAGCCCCGCCCCCATCTTTAGTAAAGAGATAATTTCTCCCCTCTCTGGGGAGGATGGGCTGGTTTTTAAGAAATGTCATTAAAGCAGGAAATGAATCCTTACCAGCTGGGGACCTGGACGCTCTCAACATGCAGGGGATGAAGAGAGGCGCCTCATTTATTTTAAAGTGGGTGTGGTGCGGGAGAGGGTGTGGTCTGGGTGTGACATAGAGAGGGTGTGGTGTTGGGGGTGTGTGTTGAGAGGATGTGGTGTTGGGTGTGTGGTCTGGGTGTGGTGTTGGGGGTGTGTGGTCTGGATGTGGTGCTGAGAGGATGTGGTGTTGGGGGTGTGGTCTGGGTGTGGGGTTAGGAGGGCATGGTGCGGGTGTGAGGGAGGTAGGAGACGTCACCTAGCATAAGGTTGTGAGGTGATGAGGTTGTAGGATAATGACTGCGTGGCTTTGTTTGAACTCCTCCTGCCGCTGTTCCCTCGTTCCTCTGTGCAGCTCGAGGTGTAATAAACGAAATAAATCAGTAAGATGGAACGCTCGAGCCGCGTTGGGCTATGCAGTCGCTCTAGACTTCTCATGTATTGATTGTTTAATAAACAGAGTTAAGGAAGACCTGGCCGGCTTGGTTCTCGTCATCCAAGTTTTTTTTGCAGTTTTCGTTATAGCACAAATTCCCCAGAAACCTGACTTTTTCTCGATGATTCTTGTTGAGGTTTTAGGTGCAACTTCTTGCCTTCGGGTTCAGAGGTAGACTTTCCAGTTTCTCGACGGCACTCTGAGCTTCCTTAGCCGTATTTTATCCACCATTACTACAGTTTGGTGTTGGTTTCCATTATCAGTTCACATGTAGAAAAAGAACCTGCCTTTGATCATCTTCTCCCAATTTGTCCAGAGAGGTGGGAGCTGGTGAAGTGGAGCCATTTGTGTTTCCCTATGTGTCCATTCATACAGCTAGTGCATCTCGTCTGTTTAATGTTTCCCCAGATGGACCTCCTTACATAGCCCACCCACTCAGCTGCACCCACCCATGTGTTCCCTAAAGTCTGACCAAAACAAATGTATATTTACATCACAAACGAATGTAATGATACAGAACATGGGCTGCATGCTGGGCCAGGTTCACGGAAGGTGACGTCTATGGTAGCTGAAGTGTCTCGAAGCTGTACCTACATCTTTAAAGCCAAGCTCACAAAGATAAAGTATCATATCTAGTATCAAAACATATCTAATTCATGTTTTCAATTTATTTGAGTGCTTAATATTTCATTTTTTGGTTCCTCACTAACAAGCGGCAAATCCAACCAGGAAAATGAGTACAACTTATGTTGGAGAACATTTAGTGCTCTGGTGCCCCCTCATATATTTATATAGAAGTCAATGCCAGCTCAAAACAAATCTTATAAATATTTTCTAAGATATTGCTTCCCAATTAAGGTCTTCTGTTAAGCACATAATTATAGGTAAGTGGGAAAGGGCAAAGATCTTGCATTCTGTGAGGATGGCTTCTTATCCATTAGACGCGGAGGCTAAATGAGATACCGGTGCCCTTGCACAAGGTTAATGAACATAGCTGCGGTTCTAGAATAATGAGAAGTTTAATACACACCCGAGGATCACTGGAGTTTGAAGGCTCAGGAATTGAAAACAAATATTATGTATATTATCTAGTGTTCAATTTTAGTTTATTTAAATTATCTAGATTTTCTATCTCTCACAGCACATTTGTGTTTCTACCAAAAGCATAGCCAGCATATTTTGCTGTAATTCCTGTGATCCTTCAGTGAAGATTGCATGAGTGTTTCGTTACCGCAGCCAAGTAGAAGGTGTAACACGCTTTTGGAATTGTACCTCCATTGGTTTGCCAGACGGAAGATAAGCCATGACCTAGAGCAGTGGTGTCCAAGTTTTTTCTGCAGTGGGCCACTTCACCAGAATTGTATACGTGCGAGGGCCGCACTCATTTTTCACTGTGAGAAAATATGGCCTTTAATAAAATATGCAGATTAAAATAAAGTAAATGACACAAAACCTTTACTTTTCCTCTCACTGATTTCTGGACCTAGAAAGTTGTGTGACTACAAATTCAGGATAATTAAAAATGAAATAGTTCTATTTATTCTAGGGATGCACCAAAATAAAAATTCTGGACCAAAACATTCACGGTTCACTTAGCCAAAACCGAAAATGACCCCCCACCTTTAAAAATAATAATAAAAACTCACATTTTTAATAAAAGTAGGTAACGCACCACAATTGGACAAAAAAAATTAGCAATATGACTTGGCATGATAGGATTGCTAACAGCAATCACACTCCTATCATACCCAGGCAACCAGTAAATGCTGGTACCTAGGCATGATGGGACTGTGCTTGCTGTTAGCAATCACACTCCTATCATGCCAAGTCAGCCAGTGCATGCTGGTACAGGGTGGCTGTAAGTGATGTGCAGACCCCATATTGGTGGCAGCATCAATACACAAGGGGGGCAGCTAGCTAGGTTTGAGCATGTACTGGCTGACTTGGCATGATAGGAGTGTGATTGCTAATAGCAATCACAGTCCCATCATGCTTAGGTTTCAGCACTTACACATCCAAACAGTAAATGCTGGAACCTAGGCATGATGGGACTGTGATTGCTGTTAGCAATCACACTCCTATCATGCCAAGTCAGCCAGTACATGCTGGTACAGGGTGGCTGTAAGTGATGTGCAGACCCCATACTGCTGGCAGCATCAATACACAACGGGGGCAGCTAGCTAGGTTTCAGCATGTACTGACTGACTTGGCATGATAGGAGTGTGATTGCTAACAACAATCACAGTTCCCTCATGCCTAGGTTACAGCACTTACACATCCATGCACACACACATTCATTCATATACTCATTCATTCACAGATTCATTCCCTCAATCACGCATACTCATTCAAACACCCTCCCCACCCCCTTACCTGCACTGCTGCTCCTCGATGCCGCTCACAGACTTCAGCAGGGGGCGCGGCCTCCCTCTGCGTTCTCTGGTACTGCACCAGGAAGGAAGCAGGGCTGGAGCAGAGTCATGTGATGTCACGTGAACTCTGCTGGGTTCTGCTTCCTCTATGCAGTACAAAAGATCCTCCCACAGGTAAGTAGCAGGGCTCTTGTTGTAGCAGGGCTCGAGGTGCGGCCCGCGTAAGATCGGTTGCCCTGGCTGCCGATCTTACGCGGGCCGCACCTCGAGGTCTCTGACCTAGATATTCTTTACAACCGTGCAGATATTATCACAAATGACAATTCCCCTTCAAGGTGAAGTAGCTCAGCCAGTCATTTCATATGTCTGAAAATCCCATCTGTATTAACAACCAAAGCATGTGAGCTCTTCATGAAAACACAAGCTGAAAATAATAGGTTGGATACAATTATGAAAATATACTTGTCTGGGCTTCTTTTAATCTTCTGACCAAAAGCCCTCACCCACTTAATCAATACATCAATCAGATATGAGGACTTCTTGACCCAACATTTCCTCTGAATATACATACATGCGTAACAAATATGCTTCGAACTACCTGACTTCCTCTAAGTACCACTCATACTCACCACCTCCTCCTCAGCTCCCTTTCTCAGCACCTCCTCCTCACCATCTCTTAATTGTGCATCACTAGTATAGCCTCGTTTTCTTACTGCCTATTGAAAACCATTCAAATTGTTCTGTTTAAGGTGAACTGAAAACAAATCTTCATTGATGATTCAAATTCGATTTGTCCCTCCTATAATAGCAAGGGATAATAATATCCAATGAAATTGCCGTCTAAAGCATTTTAACACATATTTAAATACTACAAAATATACAATAACAGAATTCATAGTTCATGACTCTGTCCTGAGCCCCCTGAGGTCACATATTTCCAGAACTATCCTAACTGCAGTTTGTAATGGGAAATCATGGAGGAAGCTGTGAAGTTCCTTCGGGAAACTAGTGATATAATCATTTTTTGAATCCCAATGAGCTGAGGGACCTTATCATCGCTCTAGATAGAATAATATAACCAACAACCTTCACTCCGTGGGAACACATCTATTCAAAATCTTACCCAAGCCAAATGATGTTAGGTTTTTAAGTTAGGATGTTGGGTACTTTGGGACGGCAAAGGCACTGAAATCATTAGACGTCCAGGTGTAGCTGCAAAAGGAACCAATGCTGGAAAAAGTTCAAAAACAGGCTGCAAAATGAAACAAAGAAAATCTCAACTCCATCTCAAAGCCTTTTTTTAACTATAGAAAAGATGTGCCGATTATTCAAGGTCGATTTATGGAAGCCACACAACAAATGTAACGACGGCAAAATGCTTTGGTTCAATACTTTGACTGCATTTTTCATACAGACTAATATGTGTAGCTTGGAGGCAAAAAAAAGTGAGAGGGGAGATGTAATAGAAACATTTAAATACAAAGTATTTTGCTGAATTGTCTTATCTGTAGTCAAATTCTATGTTTCTATAAGTGGAACGGCCTCCCATCAGAAGTGGTAGAGGCCAATACAGTGAGGGAATCAAAGAATGGGCAGCATAGATGGACGGAATAGCTCACATTCTGTATGTATCTGTGTTAATGTTATCTCAAAAGTATATACAGATATAGAAATATCAACTCGGTGCAACTAAGATTGGAAGTTAATGTTCTATGTGAAATTTAACAGCTTATTCAGTAGTTATTATTTCAAGTAATGTCTAGTTTCTAACATCTAAGTGGATCATTGTGTAGCCGGTTACAACCATTTTCAAGAATTAAAAGCACAGTGATTGATCTCTCTTTGCAATAAAAATTATAATTATTTTCTTTCCAAAACAAATATGAGTATAAAAATGTTCTTCCCAATATCTTATTTTCTTTTTTAGGATCTCTTAACATGGTTTGATATACTTTCCTCCACTAGATCAATATTTATTCCTGCTGCCAGACTTCAATTTACAAGCTGCGGCTAGACAGACACAATAAGTTATCGGTGATGTAATTACATTTTAGTGGCACTAAGGGATTTAAAGATCTAAAAACCGTCTAGTAAAAACAAATAAAAAATGGCAGTTTATAGTTGGAGCTTTTAACCTGCACGGCCCAGGAATTATTCTGTATTAAATGATTTATGAACAAGGACTTGTCCTAAGTTTACTCCACGTTGTCACTTAATGGCTTCACATTTTTACTTTGCTTAAACAATGACCCCGAAAGCATGAAGGTTCAAATTAATTTAGATTGTGAGCAGGACTCTTTACCAAATGTACTGGTTTTTCTGTCAATTCTAGTTTTTTCATACCTTTGGATTTAGGCACTGTGACAGGTACTATATGAATTAATAATAAAAATAATATTTTAGAACTATTTTTTTAAAAAAATATTATTGTGATTAAGTGGCAAGGGAACTTAAGGGAGAGAAAACATGACAATGTAATAAAGTATTCCAGTTGTTTTGTTCCTCAATAACACAAATTGAACCAATAAACCTTTAATTTAGGGATGTCCAAGGTGTTCCCAATTAACCGAGTAGGAAACATCCCGTCCTCTGGTCTTGTAAAGAAGAGAGACCTGTGAACTCTCAGCCAGCTGGTCACTGACCAAAAGATTTTTTTTTAGGAGAAACTGGTAAAAATAATAATTACATGCTTTTTACCCGACTGAGTTATCTGTCATAAGGGTTAAAATGGAAGGTGCAATTAATCCTAACCCAGCACGTTTTAACAGGGAGTACACAAGAGAGTCCAACTGCACTGAGTTGTATCTGCATGTATTTTGAGTCTGTGTCCATATAAGTTTGTACATTTTTGTCTCTGTGGTGTGTGTGTGTGTGTGTGTCACTTGCTTTGTCTTTTAGTGTGGGTTCTGTCAACTTGTTTCTTGCCAACTCATTATTTTATGTATAGCAGCATGAAACCTATGAATGTTAAATCTTGGTGTTCTAGATAGCAGTCCAAGCACTGAAGGCAACACGGTAGATGCGTAACATTTAGTTCTATCATGGAGCCCATAACACAAATGACAATGCAAAAGATATGTGGATGTCTAGGGCCTCACTTTTCATCCTCTGGTGCAGCCACTAATGATATCCTCCTCTCCAAGAAGAAGTTTAAATCCACTGAACCACAGACTCTTTTAGTTTATTGAATGTTGGGCATTAAAATGATGGGACCCATAACTCTATGAATGTATATCTTCTCAAAGTTCCTTCAAAATGTAATCATGGTTTACTATTTGCTAACAATGTATCACCGCAATATCATGGGGTTTTTATTGACAGAGCCATCAACATGAGTGTCATAAATCTGTAAAGGAACTGGAAAAAATCATTACATTTTGAGAACACCTCCAATAACTGCCAAAAGGAGCTTACAGAAATAGTTCTAAGATGGCAGACAGAAGATCTGGTTGTGGTTAAATGCGGCAACAGCTATTTCTAAAATGATCAACATAGGTTTATTTGCGGTTTAACATTTTTGCGAGTCTTACGCCTCCATGATATATAAAGCCAAGTAATATCGCTGTTTGGAATCAGACTTTTGATTATATATTATATTAAGATTTTAAAACACATATACATACTGGAAGCTTTTAACACAGAATCTGTCAGCAGATAAAAACCATTGGGCCCATCTAGCTTGGACATTTTTCCTGGTCATTGGGAAGAGGACTACTCCTTGCTGTGTTGCTGAAGCAATCTTCTGGTGTCAAGCCATCCATTAAAATGAACTTCAACATTCACAGTGTTTCCATTTAAGATTTTTAACATTTAAGTGTAACCCCATGGAATTTTGTTCTTGAAGATCTGACAGTATATCCCTGGCCTGCAGATGACACCGATGTCCTTCACAACCTAATAAGGCTACTTTTAGTATTTTACACAATTATTTAATCTCATAAATTATAGAAAATGAAACATAGTAAGATATCTAGAATGTGTTACTAGTGAAAGTCAGTGAATCCAGAAAGAAGCAGCAACCTTATGTGAAATGAACGACACTATCCACGGTGCTGACCAAATCAATGCAGTCATATGCAGTATGCATAAGTATATAAAGTAATCATAGTTTTCGACATTTCCCACTTTCAGTATTCTAAATGGTTTTCTGTAAACTAAAATATCAGAGAGCTATATAGAAAAATCATAAAGGAAACATTTTGAATTCATTTTGTTTACTTTCATAGATTTCCTCAAAACTTTTAATGATATTGTGATAAATTTCTAGGCCTTCCATCGCACACGTAATATACCGATATCACTAATCAGAATGCTATTTGTATAGAAATCAGGTTTCTATTAAAGACAAACTGAGACCAAGGAAATAAAAACATGTTATCTTTATTCTTTTGGCTCACTTGTAATGAATTTCACCATTTTCCTGGAAATAGCATTTTCCGGCATGCAGTTCACTAATACACTATAAGTCAAGAATTTGAGTAAACGGAGGCATTTTACACTTATATATTTTTTCTCAATTAAAACAAGATGACCCAAAGTGATTAAATATTTAAATTTGCTTATTTATGTTTTGGGGGGAAAATGTGGACCCAGATTTTAAACAGTTTTAGTGCAGCATGATTTATCCAGAAAAAAACGATCGAAACATCATCAGAAAAGACCAGACTTGTTCGAATGACATTTTTGGTCAAAATACATTACAGTGTATAACAATATTTAGTAGTGGAGTTGTGTTATAATTTCACAATTATGTTCAGATTAGAATTGTATATTGTATAAAGAAAAATGTAAGTCCACAACTGTTATGGAAGAAATATAATAACATAAAGCGGGCTATGATTATATACAAAAATGTTAAAAAATATTTTTTTTACAATATTTATATGTTTTGATCTCTTTTTCTTACAAACATTTGACCATATAATGATTAATTACATAGAATAACCATATGATAATAGGATCACCTAATTTAGGCTGTACCAGAGACCAGAGTACCAGAGACTAATAAAAAAAAAAAGAAAAAAACCCTTTGAATACCAGTGGGATTAATCCTTGTGGTTCCTAATGGTTTGAAGGATCCTTATGACCTGTCAAGGTCTAAATCAGGTATAAATGACTGCCATTCTAACTGAGGTTTAGGATTTCTCTAAATGACTTGTGACCAAAAACATGACATAGTAACTCAACTTAGGTTTCTCTTTGTGGCCCCTGACATTAGGTACTGAACAGTCCTGATGTCTGTCGGAATATTGGTGGTGTTACCACTGACCAACAATCATGTATGGTCCAAGACATAGCAGAAAGGACAAAATGGCATTTTTGACAAGGGTTATTAAAATTCAACAAAGAAATAATGTAACGGGCTTGTTTTACAAAATTATCATCTTCTGAAGGAATAATATATCCATGAAAAGCTAAAATATTTGTATGTTGATGAAATATTTTTTAGTAATGACCAGATTACGATTATAGGTCTAGACAGTGTTGAATGACAAAATACATTGGTTTATGATTTTATTGAAATTTGGTTTTTTTCTGCATTCTAAGACAATTCCATGGAGTCCCCAAAACTGAATTAAGAAACTCACAACTCAGATTATTCAGTCTGTCATATATCATCTCTTGATCGGACAATTCTTACTTTGAATTAATAAACAGAAACCACAAAGGATGAACTGCAAGACAAGTTCAGCAGCTTTTCTCCGTCGGATCTGCCATGTAAATAACATAAGGCTTTTTGGATAACAAGGCGCAAGCAACAAAATAAATTATTAGCACCACCCCGAATACTGAGCTCGTTAGTTTAGCCAAATGATCATCATGCATTATCTATCATTGAAGCATGCACATTTTATAAAATAATTACAAACATTTTGTTTTGTAAAAAAGGAAAAAAATATATGTTCTTTGCGTGTATTATAAAACGTATAACAAAAAAAGAAATTCTTAAACAAAAAAATTAGCAAGGTTGCTTCAGACCTTATCTACGCAGTTATTATATATTTGCTGAAATGTGGTTGTTTTTTTTAATTAGTTGACCTTTATTACTTTATATTTACTGAAAATAATAAGTTCCAGTTTGGAACTCCCCATTTTCAGCTGCAATAAAATGAAATATTTTGATAATTTAAAAAAAAGAAATCTTAACATTAGAGGTAAATACTGTGCAGCCTGTTGTAACACAGATTCAGTCGGTGGTGGTTTAACTAAAAAAATATTTTACTTAACCAGATCTCTTTGCAAATTACTCAAAAAGGCTTATATAAATAAACAGATTTACATTGGCTGAAATCAGGCCCAGATTTGGCCATCCCGCACAGCAGCAAATGGCCAACAGCGCCCCATCCTCAGGGAGAGTACGGCAGATGGGGTGCTGCAGCGTGTGATCAGTGGCAGGATATGCTCGGCAGCCACGCATATCCAACCATTAGCCACACTTACTTCATCAGGTAGCCGCTGGCCTTAAGGTCCACCATACTTTATATTATTAGTAATAACAATAGTTTAAATACAAATATTCACAGGATCCATATGTGCGTGAAGTAGAAAAAATAAAAAAGTGGTTATTAAAAAAGTGACTTAAGTTAAAAGCCCAAGGTGTTGTGGTCTAACCGCATCAGTGAAGATAGCCGAAGGTGGTTGTGCCGCTGTTAGAGCACAGAGGAACACCGCGTCTACAGTCTTCTTCTTCTGCTGGGACACACTCCTCGAAGGGGTATGTAGCCCCTTCCTTCCCACCCTAGTAAAACCAAGGGAGAGACCGATTTTCTTGGTTCCTCTCCAAAGAGGCAAACCACTGAAGTCTTCACGGAGATGTGGGAGCCAAAGGATGATGATAAGCTTTTATTTGTCCTCTATATGTTGCTCAGAAAAGCTCTACTCTCCTCTCCTCTGTGCTGGCATAAATAAACACACTAACTACCGGAAGACAAATACTTTCTACGCACATTGGTGTGGTATTCATCAATGTCCAAGAGATTATGCAACATTTTAGATTCTACAAGAAACATTCAATGTATCTATTTCCTTTAAGACAAAGCACATTTTGAAAAATTCATGAGAAACACATCGGAAAGTAAAATGCAAATATGTTTTAAAGCTACCCTATTCTCTAACCATTTTAATGCAATATCTAGTCTATGCAGCGATTCTGTCATGTACACCAGGGCAAGATTCTCACACTAATTCCAAATTTTTAATTAGACGGCAGGTAAACTGGGAAGTTAACTGATGATACCCATGCCCTTTGTCCGACAAAGAAAATCGGACCTCAGATACAGTCCTTCAACCCAATTTTAGCGCAGTCACTTTTTGGTAGTAATGGCAAAGGTTACTTTGATCTTGAATATGATATACAATTATCATACAACTAGCATACAAATGAAAATATAGCATATATGTCAATGAGTTTGAAATCAGGATGCTGTCTATTGTTGCAGACAGTTCTGATTACATTGGCCAGTGCTTCAGTTATGAAATACTTTTTGTAATATCCGTTCATTAACACTTGCCTGGAACTTATGAGGACCTGGCTGAATCCCTAGAATAATCAATTGTTTAATGAAAATATGAAATATTAACTATTGCATGGCCAAGCTCTTGGCACCAATTGTGTTAATAACATTGGCCTACTGGAATGTGTGTAGCTAGACATTCTTGTTCCAAAGAGATATTGGAATACAGAGTTAGAGATGTATGAACCAGCTTGAGTGAGAGTTATTAAAATGTATAATCAACTTCACATTGTAATATGGTTTCCGAACAAGGTATTAAATTCCATAACAGATATAAAGACCTTGATTAACTTATAGCTGAGCTGGCCTGAGAAAGTTCTGAGTGTGCCGATATTCATCAGAATGTTCAGTACCGCTATGTGAAATACCCACTTGATCATACTCATGGGTAACATTTTGAAGTCCAGACCCGGCAGCACCTAACACATCTCCATTAGTGCCGAATGTTGTTTCAATCCTTAATGTCCAGCGATCTAATGCATACTTGATACAAGGGTGCAATATTGTATTTATCCAGAAGGTGGCAGCACGCATGTCATTTATCAGCTGCTTTCTATTCATTCCATTTGAGGCCTCCGGTTACCTTAATTTTAGGTGAATTCTAACAAAAAATGTAAAATATGAAAACTGAAGATACTCATATAAGTTGCCACAAGTTACCATGATAACACACTGTACATTTGGGGGGGTCAGTGGACCATAAAAAAAACCTTTTATAGTAAATGTTGCAGAGATTATGTTAAGATTGCCAAATAATGAACTAAATACAATTACTTTTGCAGCTACAATTTACATTCGAGGCATTTTGCTCTAGTATTTAAAAAAGAAACACCGCCAGTTAAGACATAATTCTACATTGATAATTGTAAGACTGTACCCACTCCTTTTATCACACAGAAATGTTACAACATTACACAACTGCTTTTGGCAACAGCGAAACACAGTTATTAGTTTCTATTCACAAAACAACAGTCTATTTTGCAGTTTCAGATGTCCGAATAATTACAATCATTTGGGGGAAGACGCCAATTTATTTGTAAGATTTTTTGTTTCATTGGTGATTTTAATAAATAATATATCTGTTCAAATGTGTATCTCAGCTGATTACACAATCAAGCAATTTCCGTTTGTTTTTAACATAAAAAAAGCTATGTTAAAAAATGTTGTGTTGCTGTACAGTGACTGATATATTAAAAACTACAGTTATCCCGTGGACCACCCATTTCACATTTTTATATCACCAAGAAAAGGGTACCCGACTCCATCAGCAGCATTTTCATGAAACATTTTTGTCCCCAAATTCAAGTTCTTGCTCCTTCTTTATGACTTTTTCCTTTTGATTATGATCATTTATTTAATGTAGTGCACATTCATAATCCAATACTTCCACATAGTTTCCATGTTATAATGATTTTTAGTAATATAGCGTCATTCCTTATTCACTGGACCAACAACAGTGCCAATAAGTACACATATAGAAAATACAAGAACCTATATTATTTGGGTAAATGATTTATCATAAATTCATTCACACAGTATCCTTCACATTCCTTTATATCTTTATTGTGATCTCATCTTTATATATATATTTATATATATATATGCACTCCATGAATATTTCATCTGTACTATTGCCTTTTACTATTTTACAATAACTATTATTCTGATTTAATTACCATTTGACCTTAATTCATTAGTTGTGGCTTAGCTTTGTGTACTCGACAAACATAGGTGATCTACTACTCTCTGAGTAACAACATGTTACTGATAGAACAATGTCCTCCAACCTCTTGCTATTAGTGGGACGTCATGTGTGCCAACATGCTACAGTGACTTACATTGATGGGTTGTAGAAGGGAATGATGGTTGATGCAGAGACATTTTCGCCACCATCCACACAATGGCATTTCGAACTTTAAATTAGGTTGAATGCGGCTCTTTTTTTCCCCATGGTGTGGTATCAGCCAATTAAACTTATGTCTTCCAATATACAGTGTATGGTCGTCTCTGTATTTCATAGACGTATATTTCCTCAAAATTAGTACTACATCCCCAACATACTGTAAAACCCATGTACAAAAATAGTCACATATATATAAAATAAACAACCTACAAACGAAATAAAAATGGTTAACCCACTAACACATTTTTTGTAAACATATGGCAGTTGAAATGCAAACAGTGGACACGATTATTGTACTACGGTGTTTTATGTGAAACACACAGACGGCTGAGGTGTGCATTTTCTCGACTGGTCCCAAAAGTTTGAGAGGCCTTTATGGCTCTCGGGTTAAGAAGTGTCAACTGTTATGAAAACAGTAACTGCCAGTCAAGGTTGTTATACCGTCACTTGACAAGAGGTCACTGTCTTGTTTTATAGGCACGGACCTTGAGTACATATATGCAAGAACTGTCAGTTTGGCATAGATCTCCGGGAGGAGTCCTGTTGACACAAACAGGTCATCTTCACAGGCTGTAAACAATTTAACACACAAATGAAAATGTGCAGTTTTATTTTTTGTTCTCCCTGGTGTCTTTGCTTTTGTCCTCTTTCTCTGCTTTGTCTTTTTCATGTTTCTCTTTTTCGGGCTTTGTTACGCTGTCGTAAGATGGAGGTGAAGTTGTCGAAGGAGTCATGTCTGTCTTCTCTGTGGTTGAGTTTCCATTAAGCTTGTCAATAACCATGTCTTCTTTTATAGGCAAGCTATTTACCTCTTTTAATTTATCTTTTCTGTATAAATATGAAGCTTTTTTAATTGTTTTTATTAAAAGGTATTTTCTGAAACAACGTTGAATAATTAGGGCAGATAATTCTTCTTGCTTCCGCCGTAAAGTAGATGTGATTGGCTCATAGGAGACTTTGGAAGGGTTGGATGCCATAAAGCGCTCTTCCATTGGCTGCCGAAGAGCATCCATCTCATCGCCTTCACCCAACACACGCTTAGTAAATGCAAACAGGATATCAAGGCAGTGAATTCTGTCACCGCTTACCATTGGGAGATCCATTGCAACGAGCTGGACTTTGTTGGGTTTCGGTATACGAAGGGGTGGATCGAGGGCATCTGCAAATTCAGATAATTTACTGTACTCTATAAATTGGGTCGCATCCGGGTCAAACTTTTCCCAAACCTCATAGAACATTTCAAAGTCATCCTCTCCCAGCGGTTCTGCGCTTTCTTCCGTAGCAACACTAAAGTTTTCCAGAATAACAGCAATATACATGTTTACCACGACCAAGAAAGATATGATGATATAACTGACAAAAAAGAAGATCCCGACTGATGGATTTCCACAATCTCCTCTAACAGAGCTTCCCGGGTGTTCGACGTATGGGTCACAGTCTGGCGCTCCGCTATTGAGAATTGGAGCCAACAACCCATCCCACCCAGCAGATGTTGTAATTTGGAACAAACAGATCATACTGTTGCCAAAAGTTTCAAAGTTGAACATATCATCGATTCCAGCTTCTTTCTTAACGTAGGCAAAGTTGGACATTCCGAAAATGGCGTAAATGAACATCACCAAGAAGAGCAGGAGACCAATATTGAATAAAGCAGGGAGTGACATCATCAATGCAAAAAGCAGCGTACGAATTCCCTTTGCTCCTTTAATGAGACGCAAGATTCTTCCAATCCTAGCCAACCTGATAACTCTGAACAAGGTTGGTGAAACAAAATACTTTTCAATGATGTCAGCTAGAAACATACCTGTAATAATTACAAGAAAAAAAGTTAATAAACAGAGCAAGGACCGCAAAATTCATAAATGTTTGAAAAAATATTCTACCTCTGACTTTGATGTTTTGAAACAAAAATACCAACAATGATTAAACAAACAAGGAGCAGTATTTCTTTTCACATTGATGTATAATGCTTGACATTCTTAATATTCTTTCATTAAGTCCATCTTTTTCCCTTCCTTCATAAAGGCGATCATTTCACATAATGTAGGGTGTATTGGAAGACCATGTTACTGTATCTATGGGGTATGATTCCGAAAGGCCAGGGGAAATTTCAGAGGTATATGGTATACTGTCATGGATAGCACAATTAGTGAATAGACCCCAACAGGGAACATTTAGTAAAATTTTGTGTATTAAAACAGTATTTCTAAATACACATGTTTAATGCACTTTTACATGGATCAACTTGGAAATTATAGACTCAGGGCAATTTCCTAGATGAATTAGGAAATGCACTTCTGGCCAATATACAGTATGTGATGTTACCTATTAATGCCCACGGAACACATCATATTGACTCTTACTTATCAATAAGTAACAGATAATGATGTTAGAGGCTGGAGATCCTGGTTCCATAGCAAGAGAAGAAAAAGCAGGAAGGCTTGTTTCCACTCAGAAGCCCCTATCTATGCGTCAGGACACTTAAACTGTTTATTAATTAAACAACAGAGATCATATTTATTCAGAATCTTAAACAGTACTTACCCACAACAGAAAGAATTACAACGACAAAATCAAATATGTTCCAGCCAATGGTGAAGTAGTAATGGCGCAGCGAGATCAGTTTTAAAAGAAATTCACCAGTGAACAGAATAATGAATACCAAATTGATCCAGTACAAGTTCTTTTCCATTTCATCGCTTTGCTCATCTGTTTCAATCATCATGGTTACCATGTTCAGGCAGATAAGGATCATGATTGTGATGTCGAAAGCTTGTCTTGTGACAAAATCAAAAACATAACCTTGGTATTTATTCTAGGGAGAAAAAAAAAGTTTTATATCAGCAATTATTGCAAAGAAAAATAAAAACCAAACGTTCTTAACATTGTTCCTTTGGAAATTAACTTTAGTCCTAAATTACGATAACTCATTACACGGTTCTTCTTCTTGTTCTGAAACCTTTGATTAGAAGGTCAAAATTGAATTCCATTCCACTTACCAGCTAGTGATCATGGCATGGAATCTCCAGACTTATTAGAGCTATTAAGGCTCTTACCTGACAAAGAAGAGGTTGGCCTGCAGCAGCCCTACTCCTCCATGGTTTGACTGTTCTTACCATTGATTGACAGCTTGGAGCAGTCAATAAGTGGCAGGAAAGTGTTCACATTGAAATCAATGGTAGCACTTTCCACACATGCGCACTACGTTCTGAACAGACCCTGGACACATGGTTCACCAGAGCTAGAGTTGACTGGAGGTGAATATATCAGGAGGAGGGAGGTCTGTTACTGCTGGGCGTTTAGCTTGGATTGTGGAAAGAGCCACCCACATGCATTTGGTAAATTGACCAAGCAGCTATCAAAAATTAGCCTTAAAGTGCTAATTGTGCAAGTTGACCCTCTCCTTCACATTCATTTCGTGTTAGGGCTGAGAGCATTAAACTTCATGAACATAAATGTTACCTCTAATAATGGGTTTGGTTATGTAACTGTTTCAGCAATCTTCTTAAGGAATTCCTCACAAGCTAGACTTGTTGAAGGTTATCAGTAAAACTATTCACATCACCATAGCAACCAATGCAATATTCCTGCCTTATTGGATAATTCCAATGGTGGTTATAATAATAGGGCAGCCACTCAAACCAAAATGGCGAGGGTACGAGGCTCTGTGTTCACTGACATAAGACAATCTGCACTTAATCATTCATGCTACAATACACAATTTTCTTCAAAGATGATAATAATACTTACTGGTGGTCTTGGAATGGGTTTTTGAGGTTTTTTTGACCCAAGCTTTTTCATTGCGTTATAATATTTCTTTTGTTCCTCTGTCATGAATATGTCTTGACCTCCAAAGTAAAGGATTGAAAAGAAAACAGATCAAAACCAAGCTAGATAATATCTACCATAATTTTAGCATTTTTGGTTAATGCAATGTGTTGGGGGGGGGGGATGTTCTTAATTTAGCTACATTTGTTTAAGATTAGATTTCTATGAGCAGCTAATAAAATAGTTTCTGCCACTCCGTTCTCCTATATGTATGTCATGCTCTTTCTATTCAAGGAAATCCCTACTTAGCAAAATTATTTTGAAAATAAGTAGCACCATAAGTCAGTTTTACTCTTCCTGCATTAAGAAATACTTGTTTTTACCAAAATCAGTAATGATCCCCTCAATGGATTGAAGGTCAAATTGAGTAGGGCCGGTCTATAGTACTATAGTATAGTAGTATAAGACGCTGCTTAAGGGAAGCTAAAAATATTTTTAAGGTTTTGTGGCATGTTAAACTTTCTGACGCCTTCCTCAACTCCATTCAATATATAACCACTTCTTTGTAACCCTACTGTATTACTAATTTGGATGGGAATTTAATAAATAATCATATAATAATAAAATACTTATCTTCTTTTTTTGCTGGTTGAAATTATCAATAATAACACCAATGAAGAGGTTCAAGGTGAAGAAGGAACCAAAGATGATAAAGATAACAAAGTACAGGTACATGTACAGGTTGTCTTCATAGATAGGTTGTTCTTCTACCTGCATAAAACAATAAAAAGCTACTTTAGAATATTGGGGGTGCAGGGGCCTGTTTCAGACTCCCTGTGGTGCCATTGCTCAATGGTCAGTAGAGCCTCTCATAACACAAGTATTTTGCCATAACACTAGAAGATAGAAATCATCACACGCATACTAACCTTACGTGAATCAACTGCAGCATACATAATGTCCATCCAGCCTTTAAATGTTGCCTATAGGAGAAAGATGTTTACATGTACTTTAATTAGAAACAATACCCCAGTCACAAAGGCAGCATTCTGTATATGCAGTGTCTTATTTATGGGGGTTACTGTCTTAGGCTTCCCCAGCAACCCCCTACCAAGCTAAGGAGGACCTCCTCTACAGCTGTAGGCCTTCTTCCCCTTATATGACATCGTAGTTCATATGGAAATGATACTACGGAGATCTACACAAACCTCTGTAGTTCAATCATCCCAGTTTCAAGAGAGATCTTCCATTTTCCCCAACCGCCCCCATTGAGAGCTGTGGCACATTAATGAAGTGGCCCAGGGGTTTCACCTCCCTTATTTAGCATCCAAGGCTTATGTCTAGTTGGCCAGCATATACCACTGCATATACACTATATAGACATATATGGACTATATGGAATAAAATTATTACACCCTTTTAGAGACTACATGTACCTGATAATTCTTTGTTCATTGTTGACCACAGTCCAAATAATTTGTGTTGTAATCACTGTTTCATGCAGCACCACTCAGCTCACCTTTATTAGTGGACTTGATGAAAGGGTAAGAGACTCTTTTCTTTAAAAAGCACTCTGTCTGGGTCTAGCTCATGCAATCACGCTATACAACATCTTAAATGCATAACTGCAGACACCATCTAGTGGTCCTCTAAAAATTGTGTACGTGATGGATCAAGCAGGTTTAGGGACACCGCAATATAAGATGCATGTAGAGGAGCAACACCAGGTCAAGGTTTTTTGTTTTTTTACTAAAGGGAGACGTCAGGACTGTGAAGGGTCAACACTGGCAAGTTTCTAGTGCTGAACTGGCCCTGTATAATATAGGTTAAAAGGGTTAAGAAATCTCAATGATTTAACTATACATCATCCAGGTCCAGCCTAGTTCTTCTTGTAGGTCCTGCACTGGGGTCTAGACCTTCATAATGTATAGTGAAGTCAATGAGCTAAAACACAACTGTCCTGCAATCTCTCCTGACAACTCTCCCTTAAGTGAATAGACCTCAGGGTGTCGGTCGTGGCGGCAAAGGGATAAACCAAATAGAATACTGTAAAAAACGAAGCAGTCAAATCAATTCATTATGTTTTTGGTTAATTCTTTTTGAGTCAGAATAATTGCAAGGAATTAATGTGACAAAGGTAGTAAAACTATGAGTCTCATTGATTTTCAAATGTCAGCTGATCATTTCAGCTCTACATCAGTGAAGTGACTTGAGTCCTCTTGGCCTCAATGTTGGGATGTCATATACACAAGTGATTAGTGTAAAAAACTGACATTGGAAATGGTAGGAGCAAACACAGTACTTACCACTTGGAGCAATGCGAGATACCCAGCTCCGACATTATCGAAATTCACTTTGACGTTTTTCCATCTGGCGGTTTCATTAGCACTCATCAGCCTTTTGCAATCTGATATATTGTTAACTTGGGTAACAGGCAACATTTCCCCGGTCGTAGTGTTAACACAGTGGTAATATTTGCCAGCAAAAAGATTTACCCCCATTATACTGAATATTAGCCAGAAAATAAGGCAAACTAGAAGCACGTTCATGATGGATGGAATTGCTCCAATTAGAGCATTCACGACCACCTAATATGATAATCAGGGAACAAAAAAAAACAAAAAACGAACATGTTAGGTTTGGCATTTACTGTCATGTAACCAGTTTAGTGTGAAACACGTACAAAAACTAATACGATAGGATCGTGTGGGATGAAAATTCACACAGGGTAGGTAAAAAAAAATCAACATTAAAAAAATAAAGACCTGATAGCTGAAATATGGAGTCACAGAAATGTGAACTGCAGAAATAAAAAAAGAGAGATAAAAGTTAAATTAAATAATATAGACAATGTCATTCAAAAAAAAAAAGAGAAAATCATAAAATGGCTGATGATTGAAACTATAAAGGGTAGAAAATAATATAATAATGATAAAAATTTACCATTGCAAATGAAAAATACATTATTTTAAGGAGTAGTACTGTTTCCATTTCATTTCATGCACAGTATTGTAATAGCACATGCTGTATGCAAAAAGCCATGAGTATTTTTGCATTGCCCAAGTAAGATGATGAACATGCTTTACACCATCTGAAAAATAGACTTATCCTTATACTTGGAAGTGTGCTTTGTAAATTAAAGGGACACCATAGCGTTGTAATGTTTATCAGAGAAGGAAGTTCTAGATTTTCTTTTTTTTTTCTAAATATTTATATTTTTTACCAAAATTCCAAATAATTAACAGTGAAAACATGAATTAAAGAACAGTGTAAAATCTAAAATTCTAGATTAGGAAAATAATTTGTAAAATAATAATAATAATAAAAAAGTAGTTCCTTCTCATGATAAAACATACTGACCCTTTTTGACCCTTTAATTAAGAAACTAATTTGTAGCATAGCAAAATACTATTTTTCAAAGCCATTGCAAACGTCATCTAAAATAATAATCTAGATTCCACTTTACTAGAGATGCTTCTATTACATTATAAATATATCTATATATAAATATAGATATATACTGTATCTTTATATCCAAAACACGTATTAAAACTAATGAACACAATGCTCCTGACTTAATGAGAAGATGGCGTGATTATTGATATCAGTCACCCAGCATTGCATGATTTTCACACGATTTATATAATTGTTTCAATCCACTAGTTCTGCAAAAAAGGCACCTCTTGGACTAAAGTGGAATTAAAACAAATAATAATCCAAGGATTCCTTAAAAAAATTATTTCAACTCCTCCTCCGCACCATTATTTTATTAAAATTTACTGCATACTCTTGATTTGGCGCTGAGAAGGTTGAATTAGAATGAGAATTACCAATGAGCTGGAAAGAAATATAAAGCATGCGCTGTAGAAGTCTTCCCACCCTTAGCACCTCCAGTAACCGCATGTCACGTAAGTATCAACAGGCATGTTATAACTTGCATTTATTGAGTTTGGAATAATAAAAAAAAAAAACAAAGTTAACTTATGATGCTTGTAACACATTAATTGCCCTTTTGTAACAAAATTACATTTTTATTATTAAAATAATAGAAAATAGAAAAGTTTTTTCCTAGACATAAAATAAAAATTTATGCTATGCTTTTTTTATTACTAAACCTGCCTCTCATGCCTACTAAGTCTAGTGATTGATACTTTTTGTGTGATGACGTTGTTCAATGGGTACCATTATTGATCTTGGATAATGCAATGGTGGGGTGACAGGAGGCAGAAGGTTGTAGTTAATGGTAAAGGTCTTGATACTAATGGGATGCCTCAGGGATCAGTGCCGGACCTATACTTTTTAATAGCGATATAAGAAAAGCCCCCAAATATATACAATAAGTATTTTTCTTAGTATTTAGATTGTTACAGTTCAAAGATTTATTTTTTACTTTGGTTGCTGGGGAAAAACATCCTTATTTCTGGGCTCTGCAGCAGTACAGCAGAGGATCGGATGTGCACTAGCTTGGTTACCATAGTGCTCGATATGTGAATTTTATTGAAAAGCTAGTTTATCTAATGCAACAGCAGCTCAGTCGGAATGATGCGTCTTGCTGTCGGTGACACAAAAAGGAAGTGGGAGGATTTATGTGTAATATAGTGTAATATAGCGTAGGGATAGCGGAATACAGTATGAGAAGATTGGAATGGTAAAATCCACCCTGACAGTTCAAGGCGAGCAGCTGATAAATCATACACGTACAGCCACATGATACACGCTTACACCATGTGGCCACACACTAAAGGTATGTGGGAAGAATTTGTTACACTCTCATTATTGGTTCTAAAGGTACAATGGATTGATGAAGTGGAACCATAAAAACTAACCCCGCCTCAGCTAATAAAAGTTGACGAAAAGTCAGTAAATTAGCATTAAAGCTAACATCTCCAATTATCAATTTATTAACAGAAAAAAACTAACAATATTTTAGTTTATTGTGTAATAATTTTATGTATGTTTAATTCATTTTCTAATCTGCAGTACAAGCATCACAAGTCAATAAGTAACTTTAAATGCTAATCATCAAACCAATATATGCATACAAGTAGCAAATACTAATAGTTAATAGAGCAAATATTTTTATATGTCCCCCAAGATCCTTTCCATTCTAATGGGACCAGTCTTGTTGAGAAGATGGATTTTAAAGCAACGTTCATAAGTCAGATGAAGCCAAGTTACCTCCATTGATGGAATATTGTTTTTTCCCCTATAAATACACGCTGCGCCTTCAACGATCATTCTATATGTTAATGCAGAGTGACCTGCTGATATACATGACCATGTACCAGCAGGGACTATAAACTTGGCTTCCTCTGTGGTTAATTATGATAAGTTATGTTACCAAAGATGTGTATACTGTATACAAAGAGAAACTATGACCATAATCTCTGCACGTTTCTGAATTTTGTTACATTTCAAAAATGAGGATGTCACAAAATGTTATAAAAATGCGTAGGAAAGGTTTGGTGTAATAAATTCCTATTGATCAGGAGAAGGCTGGCAACTTTATGGTGGCAAGCCGAATAACTCTAATACAGTGGGCCAAACTCATTCAATACCCATCCCAGATTAATATAAACTCACCAAGGACTGCATAGATTAGGTAAAGAAAGTATTCAGCCAGATGATAAATGTTTCCTGTTACTGTAGACAACCACAGTGGCTGTTTTGAAACCCACAAATAAGACCATTCTGGTTGTGACCCCAAACCTTCAAACTCACACCAGTCCAGGGGGAGCTGCTGACCCTCTACTGATATCAGTATGGTACACCAGGAACTTTACAATATGTCATGTAGTTTATCTTTGCTGGTCAGCTATCACATCTTTGGTATGGTTATCACAAACGAAAGCCATTAATGCTTAATCTCATAAACTTCGATAAACGAACACACTAGAAATGTAATTTAGTGATAGAGAATCAAGGATCTATGAATAGAATCTATATCCCCTATTTTCAATTAATGTAAACCAAAAGTCAAGGTAAACTGAATTGCAGGATTTGGGTGAAAGTGTTCAGTGATTTTGTTCTCAGTCCGTGGTGATACATACGTCAGACAATCTTTCAGCAATGCTTCATCATTCCTTATGGCATGCATGTATCTACACATGCATTAAGAGTGACTCCTATGTGATTTCTTACCCTCATTCCTTCAAACCGTGAGAGGGCTCTCAGTGGTCTCAATGCCCTTAGTGTCCTAAGGGACTTAATAGCCCCTAATTCAGAGTATCCCAAGGCATTAGCTACTAAGCTAACAAGAGACACCTATACAAAAACACAAAAACAATAATTGGTCTTCAACTTGACACTGTACATAAATTAAGGACTCCTTTGGTTATAGGGAAGCTGAAGCCGTTCCTTCCTTGTATCACAGTAAAATCAAATTGTGTTAAGCCTGGGGAAAAAAAGCATAATAAATCCACCTGATTATTGAGACCTGTGAGCAGTGTTCCCTCTAAGCTGTGCGCTTGTGCGCGCGCACATAGCATTTTTAGAGAGCGCACACGTCCAAAAATTGTGCGCACAACAGTTTTTCCCAATAAAAAATATATATATATATTTTTTTTGATACTTTATGTGGCGCGGATATTGTGCGCACAAAATTTTGGCTCTGCACAAGAGAAATTTTCTGCGCACGCCACCTAAGAAAAATTAGATGGAACATTGCCTGTGAGACATTGAAGTGGTCTTACCGGCTCTCTTATTTTCTTAAGGGTCCAGTTGGATTAAAAGAGAAAAACTAAGCCTGATGATAAAAATGAACCTAAAATAACAAAAAAAAAACCAGGTGCTGTGCTGTGTAACACCCTGTTGTCTAAATCTTACCCTTATTCCTTCAAATCTTGATAATGCTCGTAGAGGTCTCAGTGCTCTCAAGGTCCTTAGAGATTTAATAGCAACTAGCTGGTCATACCCCAGAGCCACCGCCAAAAGGGATATGATTGAAATCTGTTTAGAACCAATAGTATGTTTAATGGATAATTCAAAAACTGGATGCAGTGCTAATGGTCTTTGGTTTTCTTGTTTGTTTTTATAAATTATGTGCAGGATAGAACAGCCTTTATCTTTTCTAAAAAATGTAATTGAATTTCAAGACATATACATCTTATTTGCCTTCAAGTAAAAAGTTACATTTTACCCACCCATTTTTTTTTTCTTTCATATTATTAACTCACCTTTAAACTTGTAATTTCCTATGCAGAAACGGAGGTGGTATATATATATATATCTATATCCGCTCATACATTAACCATAACTTAAACGAAATTGAGGCCAGGAAAATAGTTACGAGCTTCCAGGTCTAGGAGCTAAAATGTGGGTTTTATCATAGGGCGCTGTATGTCCTTGATTGAACTAACCTTGTCTTTTGTTTTAAGTCTACTGACAAGGCGCTATGACCAAGCTAAGTACATAAGAAGGCAGAAATAAAAGTCAAAACATCAACAAGACTCTTTGCATTGCCTTTCTTAATTTAGTTAAGGCAATATATATATATATATATATACACATACATATTCAGTATTTAACTTACCATTTATTTTTCCTTTTTATTTTAATATTTTTATATACTACTGTTTTTTTTATATTGGTTCGATACATATTAATGTTTTAGTTACTTTAACTCTGAATGCAAACTTCAGAGCGGTTTAAAAAATTATATATATTCTATGTTGAAATTTATATACATACTGTGTTCTTGTGTATCTATAAACCACCATTACTGGATACTGATTTAATTACGTTTTTTTCCGTTTCTTGTCTTTCACAATGACTTCATTACTTATATCCTTATATGTGAAGATAACAGCATCAAAGTCATGAAGACTTCATTCTATTTAGTACTAATCCGATGTAAAATAGATTGGACATATTCCAGAACCACACAATGGTTCCATACAAAAAAACAAATCAAGATACTTCTACATTGTAGCAGAAACCTAGAAAGTCAAACATACATTTTACTATGGGACGATCAAGAAATCCACAAACTACATATTAAACATATTAAAAGGGAAGAAAACATACCAAAAACTATAATAATGTAAATAATATATACTATATACAAATAATGTATGACGAAAAAGATGAAGTTCAAGGAAAAACCAGAATACTTTGAAATATAATAAATTGTTTATGAAAATGAGAAATTATTCTTAGTATAGTTCAGGAGGATAATTACCTCTCACATAATGGTCTAGTAATACATAATTAATTTGGAAATTATGTATATTTTAATGTTTTTTTTCTTGGTTTTTGTTATAATATTTGTTTTAATGAGTTATACCAGTTAGATAATTCTTATTTAGTTAACAGTGTTAACGTTAATATCCATTAGTGGAATTAGTGTTAATATTGATGAAGGAGGTGAGTTTGTAATTAAATGTGTTTCTAGCGGAGTTTACTTTACCATCGGAAGCTTCCTTTTACACAGAGGTTACTGGGAATTCACCTGTACAAAGCATTATAATTTGATTGGCCAAAACTCATCCAATCACATATCAAATAGTCACGTTTAAGAATGCCACAGAGATGAAAAAGGAAAAACAGTCTTACCAATAGTCCATAGAATTAAAGATATTTTACAAAAACACGCTGAAGAAGATAACAGGCATTTGAAGCTTTTACTTATTTCGAGGTACGCTTTAGCCTTCATATGCATTTTTTTTCTTATATTTTACCTTTTTTTTTTGGCTGCAAATGCACTAGAATCCTAAGTACATTTACCGCAACAATAAACTTATTTGGATTTTTAAATGTCTTAACGAATATTATTCATTTTCACATTATATACATCAAAGTTTACATTCTCCAAGAATCTTTGTAGGCTAAAAGAATAAATATAAAACAGGATTCCCAGCACCACATAACCACACACATAACTAGGTAATGCACTTGGTAGACAAACTTGTTTAAAAGTCCGATCTACACAGTTTAAGATTATTAAATCCCTGAATAAGAACATGCTAGTTTAAATGATAAAACAATGATTTTTACCTCTTAAAACCCCTGCTAGATATTTCGTGCTGTTTTTAGTTTATCTTTACTTTAACCTGGGTTATACGTATATTATATAGCTTAATGTTCTTAGTAAGGTTCTGCATGCAGGATAAAAGTAAAATACCTACATCTACAATTAGGAAGTCCAGCCAGCACCAGGCATTGGTGAAGTATTTCACAAATCCATAAGCCACCCATTTCAGAAGCATTTCCAGAATGAAGATATACGTGAAGACTTTATCGGCATATTCCAACATGGTCTTTATGGTTTTACGTTGCTCAATGTAAATGTCTTCAAACGCCTGTGAGGCAAAGAGATTGTAAAACAGGTTTTATCCATCTAAACAGTGTGTTTAGGAAGCTGTGGTTATTTTTTTGGGTGAGGGGCGGTCATCCGAACCTCAGGCCGCATGATGCGTTATCAGATTGTCCTACTGGTGCGCCACAGCTTAAAAGGGACAGTTGGGAAGATCTTCAATCTTTCTTTCAACCAGCGCATTTACACTACAGTGAATAGGACAAGCAGCATGGGGAAGAAGAGCATGAGGTCCAACAGCTGAGGTCACGGCTTAGAGTCAGGCTTTGGACAGCACTCCTATTAAATACACCACTTCTCTCCCCACTAACAAAAGAATTTTCTATGCCCAGCTCATACCTAAAAGCAGTCTATAGTAGGTGCTAATAAATGAGACACTAGTATAATACAAGTGTCTTAATGCTATTAAGCATTTCATACCGTCAATTGTAAAGTTGTTGTTAGTTGTCACTTCCTTTTGGTAACAGCACTATGTAATTGTAATGTAATAAGTTTCAAAAACAAGACAATAAAATGGAATCTTAGGGCTACTGGGAGTCCCAAAACATTGCTTTGTCATATTGTTCTTCTGAAATCCTGATAGCCTTTGTACACATTGCAGACATGGAAAACAAGTCATCCTAAACTATTCTTTAGGGCCCCTGGATCAGTGGCAGAATTGTGCTAGTGGAGCGAATAGTGTTGATTAAAACAAATGGTGCATCCTTCTTTGGTACTCTAATTTAATCATACTGTGTCTTTGTATGCAGGTAAAACCACAGTAAAGCTTCTGATGGCTCCCAGGTCCTGCCTGGGCATCAAGAACGGCTCAAGAACTGCTAAAGAACATTCCTGTCCCATACCAAGCACGCAACAAAACATGGTTTCCTCAAAAGCTCATTCCTTATGCACTTACCAGAGCACCACTGCTAAGGAGAATCATAAAGATAATGAACGTTTCAAACCAGTTGTGTTCCACGATAGTGTAGCAGGTCTTCCTAAATGTCCACCACACCTTTCCTTTGTTTTCATCAATATTCACATAGCAAAGAGGGCAGGTCTTCACACAGCCTGCAAAACATAACTTTGTTAATTTTAAATCGTCGGACTTCCCTTTCACCCATGGGCATTTGGTTTGCATTCCTTTTTCTTTGATGTCCTTTTAATGACTCCTTTAACTCCTTTAATTTAATGAAGAGCCTTTTAAATTTTATCAAGAACCTTGATTTATGGACAATTTGAAAAACCTTACAATTTCTCTTTTTTGGCCTCTTTATAATGTTATGGATACCAAATATAATATTATATGCATAAATAGTTAAAAAAAAAATCTATATTCAATCACAAAACATATTTACAGCTTCATTTCTTTATTCTTTAAAAAACGTGCTGATGAACAAGAATGTTATAAAGATCACAGCATACCCTTTGAGCATCAAGGAAAGCAATCCATTTTACATTTTATGAGTATATATAAATATAGCTAAAACAAGAAAATATACCTGGAGGGTGATACAGATTGCAACCATTATAGTTTATAAAAATAACTGAAAAAATGGAAGAAAAAAATCAGTGGTCTTTCCCTGCAATTTTGTAAAGCCAATACAATCCTTGCACAACATGTGTGCTTTTATGATTAACAGGGACATTTAAAGTTCATAGTATTACATAATCCTGTTCTATGGGATTGCTGCCAAACGAGAGGCAAGTACAAAGGCTCTAATGAGCAGTTTTCTCTCCCACTCACCTTCTGTAAAACAAGCATCTGGTTCCAGAGCTTCCTCGCTAGGGTCCACTTCTACAATGTCTCCATCTCCTTCTACTACCACTCCGGGGGGCCTGATGTCCACGGTACTCCCTTCCGACGAGCTTGTCATATTAAGCTTCTGAAAATAAACCCCAAAATTAAATAAGCATTTTATTAAGAAATTATGCCTCTGTCTGGATCGATATGTAAGTTTTAAGTTAAAAAAAAATCTGCAATCCTTATTATTATTTTTTTTGCAAGATAAGAAGGGTAACACATTGGAAAAATAATGTGCTACCTACCTCTTGCACTTAAACAGTTACTTTTCTTAGACTCCAGCAACTAAAATACAACTTTAACATACTACTTTATTAATATTTAATGTACTCCAGCTTGCGAAGGTAAGGGATCCTCCAATGTCAGGCGGCACAAAGAGCCAAAAGAAACAATTGATCGCGATATTTAAAAGCCCAAGTTGTCAACCATGTCATAATCCATCTGTACCAGTAAAAAAAACATGCCCTATTCTTCAGTACACATACGGGAGTTAAAAAAGTGAATTTTTGCTACTTTGATATCATACAGAAAATGCAGTTTATCACTTTTTTTCAAGCAATTGCATTCGTCTTTTTCAATGCACCCCAGAGTGTTTCTGTGCATTTCCAAACTACTTGTTGTTCTGCTACTCATACTCCTTCACATGGATGCAACAGCATTTTGTAACTAGGAGCTTTTTGTATTGTTTGTAATAATTTTTTTTGTACAGATACAAATTTCGATTGATGTTTCCAACTGCTCGTAAGAATGGCTTATTGTGGAAGAAGTATGAGTATCAATCTACATTGCAGTAGTTTTCCCGTTTTGCATTCACAGTCCGCATTCTCTGATCGGGCGTAATGTTATTATTGTGTAATGTATTACATCATCAATGGTTGCACTGAGAAACAGCAAATGTACATAGGAAATGATGGAAGCATATAAGGATTATAAAACGACACCATGTCGGGAAAAGGACATTCCCGTCCCAAATCCTTCACTTATGTAATTTACAATCCTATAATAGTATTTTCCTGAGTCCGCAATAGTCTTTGTGGCAGATATTTCACCAAATTGTACTTTATGTACCAATAACTTTATTTTACCGAGAGGGTGGTAGCTAAGACAGCAAGGGAATTTAAACATGCAAGGGATAAACATAAGGCTTTCCCGATTCCAACACGAGACCAAGGACTGATTAAGGTTTGAGTTTTTACATCTTATCTGCCATCAAATTCTGGGTTTCACCGACTTTTGCCACAAACACCAGTGTTCTTGCACGGAGACCGCGTCTCCTGAAATCTATGAAAATCCATCCCATTTAACTGATCCCAAAGCAAACTAAGTCTAAGTTCACCTCCCTGACCTTAACTACATTTTGGAGTAAAATAATATCATATTTAAATGATATAAAATGTATATTTTAGCGCAAGTCCTGTTATCTGCTACACAGTAGATACTTCCATCATAGCCATATGATTACAAATTGTAGCAAAATGCTTCAGCAATAGCAAGTTTTATAAAAAAAACAAAATATCAAAGGCAAAAATAAAAAATAAAGGGAACGTTACTCCATGGTCCTAAATAAATAGGAAACAAAGTATTAGGGGATACAAAAAATATATTACAATTATAAAACACACAGGTTGACATTAATGATTAATATAGTAACCCACAGAAGGCTGTGTAGGGCCCTGCAACTTTCATTATGGCCCAGTTCAAGGCTGTCCCTAGACCAAATGGCACCCCAGGCAAGAATACTTTTTGCCCTACCCCGACCATTTATAATTTTGATAGCATTATGTTTTAATACAGTTACTGTGTATTTATACAGTTGAGTTTACCGACACATTTTCGGCTTTGTCTTGCTTTTTTGTAAACGTTACTGAGACTCACTGCCATAAACATGTATGAACCAAACATTCTGAGCTCAAAGAAGAAAGACACAATAAGGAAGGAAAGAGGGACAAGGACTAATAAGAATTCTATGTTCCTGCTAAATTATTTCACACGCTGCCACCACTTCAGCCATAGGAAGAACACGCCATTGGAACCCCCTAATTCAGTCTCATTTATCCCAACCAGCCAGGTCGCCAGTATCTCCCCAGGTGGCAGCTGTATTTCAGTCATTCCTGGGATCCATGAAAGGGCACAGATCCTATCACACAAGAATAAGGGCACAAAGAATTGGTAGAGAACTTGTGTTTGATGGACTGCATAGGTACGGTTAAGGAAGACCTGATATTTTCACACATAAATAGCTATTACCCATAATTATATCTGCCATTGTGCAGATATGCAAAACAACAATAGTGTAATATGTACACCCAAAATGACTTGAAATATAGTAGCGTATCAACTCACAAACGAACTGAATAAGCCAGGCCCATCAAAGAGTCAGTAGAAAAGGATCTTTAATATCTTCTAAAAGTCTTCTAAAATTCACTAAAATATAAATAGACCGGCAATAGTGCAGTATATCCGTAATGTAGATGGTTCAGATAGGCAAAAGAATGCACTCACAATTTGATGGGGCACTGCTAAACCTTTACTTTTCTGCTACCAAAGTGATTTCTTTCTCCTGAGGAAGCCGACGTACCATCGGCGAAACGCGTTGAGAAGTGGCAGCAGAACGTTATACCGGAATAAAGGCTGATCCTGTTCTACCACCTTGACATTTGTATGCACTCTATTGGTTTAGCAGTGCCCCATCAAATTGTGAGTGCATTCTTTTGCCTATCTGAACCATCTACATTACGGATATACTGCACTATTGCCGGTCTATTTATATTTTAGTGAATTTTAGAAGACTTTTAGAAGATATTAAAGATCCTTTTCTACTGATTCTTTGATGGGCCTGGCTTATTCAGTTCGTTTGTGAGTTGATACGCTACTATATTTCAAGTCATTTTGGGTGTACATATTACACTATTGTTGTTTTGTTTTCTTTCTCCCATATGTTTATGCGCGCCATGATCTATCGCCTATTTGTTTGAACACTTGAAGGAAGAGTGTTGTTTGGCTGCTGCTTTACATTTGGGTATTATTATTACCTTTATTTATTTATCTATTTCACCTAGAATTCCAGCAAATACTGATTTTAAAAGCTCTTGGACATGTACATCCCATATCGTTTATCCTTTAATTTGAAAAAGTAGGATCTTATTGTCTCAGGCCAAAAATCTTTTAACGCTCATTTAACAAATCCTAACAGTCAAAGGAACACTAACATAATTTTTAATGTGGGATACATGAATCAGTTTATTGGATAGTGCCCCATTATCAAAAGCCTTCCGGACTAAGAACACGTGGGATAAGCAATGCATAGCCAATTCCTCCTATGATAAATGTTACACTGAGTTGTTTCTGTAGACAGAGATGGAGGTATTAGGAATCACCAGGCTTGTGAAGCCACAAAAGGCATCCACTGCTGGACAACCTTTTGGCAGAACCAACGACTACAAGTCAGCTCCCTATACTTCATATTAAAAAGTATTGACCAGTTTTGGTGTTTAATCTTTTCTCCAGTGGCTTTAGTATTTTTGGTTACTGGGTCACCGCGTGGCTACAGACAAAAACAACCTAAATCCCAAATCACTGACATTGCTAACAGTTTGTGTCCTTTGGATTTAAAGAGCGGAGTACAAATTCTAGATTGATTCCATGAAAAGTAGCAAACTGGTGGAAGTTCCCATAAAAGACTTTGAAAGTGTAGCAGAAATGCATATCGGAAGCAATGCCGAATATCACACCTGCGGAATAATACTAGCATTTATATGTATTTATGTTTAAAATAAAACCAAAAAGTATTGATATGCAAAATCCATCTCCTTATATGGCTTGTAAATTCTATAAAATCTAAACTCGAGCCATTATTGTACCTTTAACAGGTTAACATATTATTAACATACTTTTCACGTGAGAAAAAAATAAAGAAAAATAAAAAAAAGCTTCTCCAACAGATTTGCATGGGGTTACGGTTAACCACCTGAGTGCCAGATGGCTGTGCAAAGCATTGCTTAAAAACTGACATTTAAATAAAATACTTTGAGGCATGAACAAAATATATAAACCCTAAACTGCTTCTTTTTTTATAATAAAATTCCCTGTAGAAAGTATAGGATGCTTTTTACCCCAAATGGCAGAGAAATCTTTTCACAGTTCATCATTCATCTACATATCATTCATGTTTATAGTTTTGGAATCTGAATTGATTGGCCTCCTATAGGCACTTATTTGACCCAGCATTATGATCACAAACCCTGGCACCATAGGTACTTTGGAAATTCCTCATACAGAATATGCTCTTTGAAGACCTTTACCTGAATTGAAGCCCAAAAATGAATATATCATCCTTTCAATATGGAATACATTTCACAAAAATGCCTTAACAAAACCTTTAACAAAACTAACATAGAGATAACAGACATAAGTAAGTAGGAACCTAAACACAGCGTTCTGAAATAAAGAATAAAAAAAATCATATTACATGATAACCCAACTGTAAATCTTTAAAACATATGCTTTCATTTACAGTCAAAATGATACATGCTCTTCTGCATCTTTCTTTATAGTGTGGCCATTTAAGCAGAGGGTTAGAGCATGCATTAAATGCCAAGGAAGATACAAAAAAAGAAAACATATACATATCAAAGTATAATATTAATCTGGGTCACAAAAACCAAACTTTGTTAGAGTTGCCATTGCCAATCTCGTAAAGACCATGCTGTGATGCGAGTCCTACGACTCAGCCTAAGCCTAATGGCTGTGGATGTTTTGTACTGGATTGCAATGGACAAGCAGGGGACACAGCTTAGGTGCATGCAAGCCAATCAAAAAAATTACTATAATCAGATTATTTTGGTTAACCTTAAGAAATCGGGTGAAACGTTGCTGTGCTTTGTTTAAAAGCACCACAGCTGCTTTCTTGATTGCTCCTGCTTGATTTTACCCCTGTGAGAAGTAAAAAAAAAAGGGCAAGCAAAAAAAAAAAAGATCAAATTAACAATATCCCTAATGCTCTGATTTGAGATTGATCACAAAAAACACAGATTCTCAAACATGTACTTAACTCATAAGAATACAGGACATAATCACATGGTGCCTTGTATCCACACCGACCCTTGTGGTCCAGGTAACCTGGCCATTGCAAGGTTCAAGTTTGTCCGCTTCTGGACAGTAAACAATATACACATATCCACAGACATGTTTCATCAACACGTACAGGTCTCCAAATATATGTGGTTCTAATAGGACAAGTGTTACATCAACATGGACACAATTTGATCAACAAAACACTTATTGAGCCACTCTGAACCTTCCTTTTAGCTTTATGTGCGAATATGATAAGATATTTCTCTTAACTTTGAATTGTGCATTTGGTACAATCTATTCCTAAACACTACTAATATGTAATGGCAATAGTTTAAGCACTAGAGAAACCAGCAATGTATTTCACCATAAAAGTATATTTTATGAGCGATTACTTATAGAACCCCAAGTTGTCACCCCACGCCAGGGAATTCCTACATGACTATGGTCATTAATGTGACCCACCAATGGCATTTCACTGTGAGCCCAGCGACCAGTGTGATGTGTCTTTAATATAAAAATTATAATAATTACATCCTGCGACAAACTATATGTAACTTCAAATAATTTACTGAAAAAAACCTGTAGTTTGGCAGAGCAACATCTGAGTTATTTAATATGCTAACGTTATCACCCTTAAATAGACTATCCTTAAACAGACTGTTCGAACCAATCAACCACAATCAACAACTTACAGGAGCAATCAGTTAAATGGGGAAAGATAGTCGTGAAAAAAGAAAGTTAAGATCAATTTTCCCATAATGCATATAATGAGTACACAATATATTTCATGATGTAATGCCACTTAACCTCCAATGAAATAATGATATTATATACTTGATATATTGATGTTATACAGGCTTTCTTCAAACTTGATTGGAGAAATGTATGACCCATCCTTCCATTATATATATATATATATACACACACATATTGCATCCTTATAATTTCCAGACATTACTCTGCTTCTTTATAATTATATAAATTGATGGCCACGTAACTGCTGCACTAACCTCGAGTCAGATGGGTCATTTAAAAAAAAACAAAACTGTGGGAATCAAATATTTAAGAAAAAAAATTTGTAATTGCCAATATGATTTTCTTAAAAGATTCCACTATTTTTGTTTTTTCTTTTTTTTATATATATTTTCAGCCTTTGAATGTTTTTGTTTTATTGGGATCTACTTCTTTATCACTCCATCTGCCTAATGGGTTTACATATTTTACGTAATATTTTATATAGCGATCACCAACTCTGATCTTATCTGACTTAAAGGGGATGTACTATGAATAAATAAGTATTTTTTTGTTTAACATTAAAATAAAATTTAGCATTGCTGTACACAAGACTGCCACGTATATATGTCCATGTATTTCTGCCTGGAGTTTCACATGTGGAGGGTTTTTAGAGTCCCCTTTTGACTTCCATAGGGGGAAGTCAAAATGCAAGAAATAACAGTTTGTAATAATGTGGTTTCTCTTTTTGGAATAAACATTAACTGCTCTTTCTGTTAAGAAAATATAATAAAACCTTAGCAAATCTGTAATTTTAATTAAAGGTTTATTCCCATTGGATACAAAGCCTGCTTTATGCCACATGACAATTATGTGTTCCCTGCAAATTATTTCTAGGAAGGGTTTGAAAATTCAGTAGTAACATAAAAACTACTAAGCTCCCAATTATGTTATAACACAACGTGCAGAGTTTTCAGAAGTTATACAATTGGAAACCAATCAGGAAGAAGGCACCAAGTGTAAATATGTTCAGAGGAGACATGTTTCCAGTTTACTGGTAACACAACTGGGCCTATTGGGTCAACTGAAAGAGTTTTACGTGACGCGTCCACTTGGGAAAGCCACACAGTGTGATGGAGATAAGCAGAATAGCGGAGGGTAAAGGAGGTACAATGCAATCTCTATAACACAGAGAGGGATGTGGTTTTATTGGAACAGACAAAGGCTAATTATGATAATTATTTCATGGTTTTTCACCAGACATTTATCTGTCCTGGCATTGTAAGACTGGGGTTTATCTCTTCATTGCAGATATATTATTTGGACACCCGGCAAAATCAATACACAATCTCAATGTTGTGTCTTCATACATTATGAAAACTTTTCGGCTATAGAACAACGTAAAACACTGATACTCAAAAAACATTCCGATCCCTCAGAAAAGAGGGGTAAAAAGGGAAGAATGAGGGGAACAGGGAAACAAGAATTTAAAGTTATCTATGTATAATGTCCATTTTAGTGCTTTAATGCAGTGTGTGAGCAGCATCTCGTGTACCGGCCAGGGGAAGCAGGAACCTGCCCCCCCTGGGTGGGGAGTTGTTCGCACAGAGAGCGAGCAACGCAGAGGGAAGCAGCAGGGCCCCTGCGGAAGTCTGCGAGTGAGAGATCTGCAGTTCAGGGAAGGGGGTGGGGGAGGGTTATATGGTTGAGGCATGGCACAGGGAGGCTGTAAGGGATGTGCAGACCCCATACTGCTGGCAGCATCAATACACAAGGGGGGCAGCTAGCCAGGTTCCAGCATGTACTAGTTGCCTGGGCATTAATTGCCATGAACACTCCTATCATGCTAAGTCAGCCAGTACATGCTGGAACCTGGGTATGCCTGGGCATGATAGGAGTGTGATTGCTGTTAACAATCAATATATTGTTGTTTAATTTTTTATCAAAAGCAAGTAACACATCCAAATTGGACAAAAAAAATATTGTTATTAGATTTTTTTTTACAATTTTGGTGTGTTACTTACTTTATTAAAAGTGTGGTTATTTTATTTTTAAAGGTGGAGGGTCATTTTCGGTTCGGTTTCAGCCAAGCGAATCCTGAATTTTCGCTTTCGGTCTAGAATTTTCATTTCGGTGCATCCTTAGTAGATAGTAATGTTAAATATAATATCCATAACAACTGTATTTGTCATGGTTCCAGTGAGCTGTGTGCTTAAATGGGACGGTGCATAGTTTAAAAAAAAAGCAGTGAAAAAAGAAAAACAATACATTAGCTAATTTACTAAGTTGGATGTTTTGATGCTCTCATGAAGCATCGCTGCAGGTCACAACTGCTTCGTTAGGGATGAAAGCGCTATCCTTGGGAGTTAATTATTATGGGGAGAGGGATTCAGCTGCATGAATTACATGATAACACAAGGAAAGTGTACTTTGGCCAGTACTGAAGCTAATTAGCAGCACGCGCATCCTGTGTCTACGGAAGAACCATCAAATCTAAAATAATTATCATATTTAAAAAAACAACAACCCCATGTGTCATAATATAAAAGCGCAAAATACCTACCCAATGATGTACGCATTCCTAGTCACAATAATATCAATCAATAGGTGATACCTGGCATTGCGTATACTGTTTAGTTTTGATGGGTTTTGTTTCTTGTATAAGACATGTATCATAAATAAATATCCTTGAAATATGTTTTATTGTGTACACTAAACTAGAACTCAAAATACTGGATGAATAAAGTTCTTCAAACATTACTACAGTATAGTTATGTGGAATATACAGGGTATCTTATGTACATCATAAACTATTAATATTTTTTGTCTTGTAGAATGAGAATCAGGTGTTGGATGTCATTATATTATCTTAAAAAATGATTTTGCAAACATAAAATTTTGAAGCTTCTTGAATAAATTAACTTTAAAGGGCTTGCTGGGAAAGAGAAGTGTTTTTGCACCTCTCTTTCTCTGCGAATCTACCTGCATTATTCTGGCCTCTCTGTGAACTTCTGCAAAAGGACGGAGCCACTCGAACAGCCTCTCCCTCTCTCCGTCAGTCGGGGGAGAGTGTGTGCCCGCAGACTCCGCTCTATTGCGGAAGTTCAGGGGAGACCATGTCCATTTGTCCACAGAGAAGCGGACAAAGAAAGAAGACATGAGACAAGAGAACCAGAAGATGCAAGGGAAGAAGTACTGTGCTTCAAGGGGACAGGGACAGAGAGTGATGGCGAATGAATGAGAGTGTGAGAGAACATGAATGATGTTAAAAACAAAATCCAAATGATTCCTTTTCTTTTCATTTGTTTTGTTGGGGGTTCCTCCTTGTTTTTGGAGATTCGTACAAATTAAAGAAATTCTCACATTTTGTTAAAATTGAAGTTCGTATGAAGTTCAAATCCACAAATCAACTGAATAGGTTATGACAGGTGGAACCAAAATGTTACCCAAACCAAGGAAAGAAAATTATCAAGTGTTTAATTTCTGACAAATCATAAGGTTCAGAACAACATTACTTATGGTTTATATTTTCTGTAAACTTAAGAAAATGAATAATTATATATATATATATAAACACACATATATATATATATATATATATATATATATATGTATACATATATATATATACACACACATACATATACACATATATCAACAACAATAGAGATAAAGTTAATTAAAACTTACCTCTTTACATTCTTCCAGATCGGACTCACTGCTAAAATCTTCAGTGTTTAGATTTTCAAAATCAGATTCCCCGACAGCAATAGGTACCGTTACAGTGAGGCTTGGGTTATGTATAAAGGACATATAGTCATGCTCATCCATAATGTATTTTTCCATGCTGCTGCCTACACCACTAGTTGTTCCATTCCCACCTTTGTGATAATCGAGGTCTCTATGTATTTCCACTGCATTATGATTAAATAGACAGCTTTCTTTTCTGTTATGCAGGTCCTCGAGCGGTTTGATTTCATCTAGAGCCTTTTGCTTTTTAACAAAGGCTTTTTGGATGCATTCACGCACTGTTTTTTTAACAAAATCTATTCCCCTCTGTATTCTTCCCACTGCAATCTGAAGATTGTTCATTTCATTGTCGTCATCTGTAGCCGTGAGGTTGTCCGAACTGAATGAGCTGAGTAACAAAGCCAGGAACAGATTCAAAACCTAAATAGATAAAAACACGAGTTATTTACACTTTATTATACATGTTCTTCTGAACCAAGACAGGTAATATTTATCTTCTTTATAAGGGAAACATTCCTATTGGAATCACAGAATCCATGCCAAAAAGATGATCCTACATCCAATAATGAACTTAATTCAGAACACTCTAATTAATTACAGAGATACATGGAGGGGGGGTCTTCATCGGGGTATGTATGAAAACTGACCTTATTATGCCAAGCACATGATCAGAAGTCTCTCAATACACAGTAGAATGTTTTTTCTAATCTAGGGCTAAATGTACTTTAACTGATCAGTTGTTTGTACAGTATTATAAATAGCTAGGAGAAGGGTTGCATAATTAACATAGACCCTCATTAACCCTCAAACTTTTCAGGCCATAAATTAATGATACCCCCGTGAGGATTTTTGACATGCTTTGTCCTATTGACCTTTTCTCAGGGGCTGCTTAATTACAGCCATATAACACACCAAACTACTGTAATGTTTGATGTATTAATAATGCTTGTAAGAATAATACAGTGAAAGATCTGCTTATTATTATTTGCTTAACAACATTTGGTTTATGTTTTGTTGAGTCGCAAAAGCATTATTACAATACAACCCAAGAGAGGGTCTTGAGGATCTTGGTTGTGTATCTATCGCCAGTTTTAAAATTTACATCTATGGGATAAAAGGAACTTTACAGATACATTTATAAACCTGTTGCTCTGCACTTACCACTAAGTTTCCAATGACCATCACTAGCATGAAGACGAGGAGGCACATAGATTGTCCTGCAACCTCCATGCAGTCCCACATGGTCTCGATCCATTCTCCGCATAGCACCCGGAACACAATGAGGAAGGAGTGGAAGAAGTCATTCATGTGCCAGCGTGGAAGTTTACAATCATCTGCTATTTTACAGACACATTCCTTGTAGCTTTTACCGAACAGCTGCATCCCGACCACGGCAAAAATAAAAACAATGATTGCCAACACTAAGGTCAAGTTTCCCAAAGCTCCCACGGAGTTACCGATGATCTTGATCAGCATGTTCAAAGTAGGCCAGGATTTGGCCAACTTGAATACACGGAGCTGGAAAAAGATGTTAAACAAAATGTATTTATGGAAATTAAGTTGAAATGTACACAACTAATAGAACATTATCAATGTAGTACTTATAGAAGATTGGGATTCAATGAAAAGCTACTGAATGTTCTATTTATTTAACATGCCTAACAATACAGCCAAATTTTATGTTTTATGGAATTTTATTTATGGAATAGATATAACTAACTCAATTTTGACAATAAGAGTAAAGACATCAAGCTGATTATGAGTTGGAGGGGATACTTCCAAACCAATGAGACCTTTATGATCAAGCAATATATGACATATTACAATGGCTTTTGGAGTATAGCTATGTTTGAGTCATAATACAATGTACAAAATGTTCTTACCAATCTGAAAGACCTTAGAACTGATAAACCTTCTACATTAGCCAGCCCCAATTCCATCAAACTCAGACTAACAATGATGCCATCAAAAATATTCCAGCCTTCTTGAAAATAATAGTATGGATCCAGCGCAATCAGCTTAAACACCATTTCTGCTGTGAAGATTCCAGTAAAAACCTGTAGTAAGAAAGGAATATATATCTCGTTAACTTGATTTCTGCCTAATAATTTCCACTTCTACTCTGCAATCCGGTACCCATCAGATGAATAACCCCTTGTGCATTCAAAATCTGAACTGGTCTCAATGGTTCTAGTTCATTGCAATATCTTATTTTGTAGCTTTCAGTTTAAGCCAAAATTCTATGTAGATGTATGTATTTTAAATATATAGTGCTACCATCAAATAAAAAGAGGTACAATAAGTGAGTCAGATAAGAAGTACAGAACTCAAAAATACACTGGGATGGGGTACAATATACGAACATCAGAAAAGGAGGTCCCTGCCCCATGTAGCTGTAGTTTTATATATATATATATATATATATATATATATATATATATATATATATATATATATATATATATATATATAATATTATTATTATTATTAAAGGCACTTTAGAGACATCATAGGCACTGTAATGCATATACTAGCTAATTGTCCCCATTAAATTAACATTTTCCCTTTACAAATGGGTGTAAGGACTCCTCAGGAACCTCTTTCTGCATTTGCAGTCTCCCCACCCTAAGCATCTCGGCAGAGAGATAAATATTCTTTTTAAATGATTTATAGATAAGAACAATAACATCTGTACTGAGAACATGGTACGCATATTTTGGCACAGCCATAGAAAATATATTTTTTTGCTTTTTGTTAATAAAATATTATTTCAGATTTTCATATATATCTATGGTGCTAATTAATAACATATTTTGAGTTCCATGTATGTAGCACAACCACATTGTTACTGCAACATTACAATGGAAAAATCACTATACATAATTCTTTACATAGAAACAACATGGCATATTTTATTGAAAGGAATTTCAACTTACCAGGTTTCCAACAGAGAGGACATAGGCAAACTCATTAGTCATTGGGTAGTGTTCCATGGCCATGAACAAGGTGTTTAATACAATGCAGATGGTAATGGCGAGATCTACAAATGGATCCATCACGATCAATTTCACAACATGTTTTATTCTTAACCAGTTCTCACAACAGTCCCAAATAAGAAAGGTGTTTGCAAATTTGTACCAACAAGGTGGACATTTCTGCCTGGATTCCTCGAGTTCTGAAAATCAATAGAAGAAAAAACTAAGTATTCTTACAATTACTTTGGTTAATGATATTTAAAAAGCAGTCAATGAAACATCATTGGTCAATATGTCGGAACATTGGGAGTAGCGTACCTTCCATCGTGTTTGTCAAGATGCTGGCAACGCTTAGAGCTCTCTGTCTTGTAACTGTTGGATCTTCCAGAAGATCCATAGACATCTGGTAACAGCTGGAGCGTCTTTTTCTCACCTCGGTCTCAGTAGTAGTACCCTACAGATTAATAAAATGCTGATGTAATTTGTGCAGATTGTACCTCTTATGGTATATGGCTGCGCTGAGCAAAAGCGCAAAATGAGTAGTATAAGCAATCGGCATGATTTATGATACAAGGTACACTAAAAATCACATACATGCATCATGCAGCAAAATAAAGACAAAAAAAGACATTGTGGCTGATATTATATTATTCTATGTTTGCATTTGTACATGAACATATACATGAAGAATATAAGACACATGGATATTATATATATATATATATATATATATATATATATATATATATATGTTACACCAAATCAGTTTGTTTCATTATGATTAAAAAGCGCACCAGTTTTTACATGGTCTGTTCACTTTCGCATGCATGTTATGTATAGTTAATTTAAAAAAAACATACTAAAAGAAGCATAAATAGATGCAGAAATAGACAAAATGGTATAAGGTACGTAATGCTGGAGAGTATAATGACAGCGCTCTATACAATGAATGTTAATGTAGCTGTTAGCAATGATCTCCAAGCAAAAGATCTAAAGGTAACAGTTCATTAAGCAAATCTATAATGTATTTCAAGGCAATTAAATAAAGTGCATGTTCTATCCTGAGATCTAAGGCATCAGATTAAGGACTGCTATTAAGTTAGTTGCTAATACACTTTTTAAATAATGCTAATTCAGATTTACTAATTCAAACCTATATGTCATTATTACTTTAGGAATATGTCACATTTTAAAGAAGGTGGGAAATGTCTCCTAAATATCTGAGAATGTTGATATGTAGACCAGCAGGTCACATGATGTCTGAATCCAGTTCTGAAGAAAGAAGATATGGCGTGGTGATGAGGCACCACCATGTCTAGACTGTTTGAAACTTCCTTACATTGTCATCAGAAGCTGGTTTATCTATTATCACCTCTGGCAGAAGTAGTCCAGTAGGCGAAGTCGGACCAGATGGACCACCAAGCAGGGAGACCACTCCATTGCAATCCACCGTGCTGTGCATCTTCCCATTTGCCGGAAGTTGGGTCTTTGACGCTTTACTGGCTTGACTAATATTACTGTTCCTCCGTTCAACATGTCTGTGTGGTACAAACAAGGAACCCCTTCTGCTTTCGTTTTCCTCAAACGTGCTGTGTTCATCGTCTGCAAAGTCATTCTCCGATCCCACGTCTTTTGCGCGGTTTCTGAAACTAAATAGGCTGGCTCTACTATTGCGCCTCGGAGAAAACAGAGATCCGCGAATGCTCAGCAAAGACTGAAAGCAAAAGAAAGAACGGTCACAATAGTTTCTCTTCCTATTAGACATTTACTAATTACACAACACAGGGCAAGTAAATACATATAAGCAAACTATGTATGGTCATCTCTCTGTAAATTATGGACTTTAATGAGATAGGCATGAACATATTTCATATCGCAGATGCTTATAGTACACACTTCACATTGTAGGGGATCAAGTTTCACCTACACATGGTACTAGCCAATTGGCTTTCAAGTGTATAAGTGAAAGTTATGTTCTGTAACGGAGCTTGAATTTGGAGGAAATTATGCTTTTTGGGGAAACAAAATCATATGGTCACTAAGAAAATACTTGGTATACTTAGATGGAAAATGATTTTCAGTGATAATGAAAAGGCAGATAGTTTGTGATGGAAAAGAGATACGGAAAGATAATTAGATATACGATTGAGGGATTATTTATTTGAGAGGGTGAGAAGGATGATTGTATCCATTTAGAAGATGCTGACTGTAAGGTGGTAACATGTTCAGCAGGTTCCATCACCATCTGCTGTATTGTCTGTGGGTGATGAAATGAAATCCAGCAACAGCTTGAGAACCACTGATTATCCAACCCAGATTTAACACAACGCTTATTGAATGTTATTGTAGTCTACACATTACCTGGTGTGGGGAAGAGAACTTGTTTTCATAGGTCAGTCTGTTTCCTTCTATGGAGAAACGGAATCCTTTCCTTTTTATACTTGTTTCTGATTCAGATTTAGGGAATTTCTCATCGTCTCCCTTTTCATCCCCTTCTCCCAGCTCTTTTTGTTTCCTTTTCTTTTTCCTGTTCCTTCTGTCTTTGGCGCTTTTTGAACTCAGTTTTGAAGCCTCCGAAGAACTTTCTGAAAGTAGGCCAAACCCACCTTCACAGCTATATTCTCTTGATAAGTTTAGTGCTGCTGCAGCTGCCGCCTGCCAAAAATTAATATGCACAAAACATTGAATATGATGTAGAAATGTAACCAAAAATAATCCAAACAGCACTCTCATATAAGGTACGTCAACTGTGTAACTTCTCGATTTGGTCATAATAAGACCTAACTGCTCAAAAAGTTCAAATGTGAGAAAAAAGAAGCCATTTGACTTATATCCATATATTGGATGATCTAGATGATCAAGAAAAAAATCTGGGTTTATATCTATCCATCTGTCTGTCTGTCTGTCTGTCTATCAATAGGTTTAGTCTTCATGATAAGGTCCTTTTACGTTATTATGTACCTGGGCTTCCTCCTGTTGTTTCTTTAACTGTTCCAGCATCTGCTGGAATTCTGCTTCCTTCTGTTCAGCTTCCTCCAGTGTTGCCTGGTTTTGTTCTTCATAAGCCATGGCAACCACAGCCAGAATCAAGTTGACCAAGTAGAAGGAGCCCAAGAAAATCACCAACACGAAAAAGATCATGTAGGTTTTACCGGCAGCTCGTAGGGTCTGCAAGAAAACACGTATGATTCAAGCATGAAAACAAGTGGCCTCTGCATAATAAAATCTATAGTATCTTTTGATGGATGGATGGATGCATTAAACTCCAGGCAATATTGTCAAACTCATAGTTCTGCCCATTGTGTGCCTACAATGGAAACTTCACAGCCAGCTTCCTTCACTTTACCTCCACTTACTTTAACTCCATTAACTTCCTTCAATATTGGCTGATATCAGGAATAAAAAAGGCTTATTTACACAAAGTATGTCATGTATATGTCACAGTGTGACTCTGAAAGGGAGTGAATATGACAGAGTGATAATCTTCCAGACATCAGAGATCCCACGTCTTTAAGCGAAAATGTAAAAGAGAATAAAAAAGTGTAAAATGTTAAATTCTCACCAGTTGGTATAAATTTTCCCAGTAATCTTGGGTCATAAGTCGAAACAGGGATAAGAATGCCCAGCTGAATGTATCGAAACTTGTATAACCGTAGTTAGGATTTTTTCCGGTCTTCACGCACATGTATCCCTCGGGACACTGACTGATTAAAACCAATAAAAAAGTATTACATGTCTATACATTCAGCCATGCAAGATGAGCTATGTACAGCGCTACAGAATATGATGGCGATATAGAACCAATTAATATTAATAATGTTAAAAATCACTACAACTGAAAACATGGCCTCTATTTAGCAAAAGTAAATTATTGCAACTATTCACAAGAGTCAACACGAGTTGGTATTCAAGGTGAGTTTGCGGCAGAGGGAGCTAATAATCTGCTCTAAGAAAAGGCATGGAACCTACCCATGCCCCCAATCCTCTAACCAGTGGCATGGTTAAAAGTAAAATGAACCATTTACAGAGGCCACATCACGTTCCCTTCTATCACTTATGTAGTTGGATGGAGAGGTTAAATAAATAGGGGCTTTATTAAAAAAAAAAAAAAAAAGTAGGTACCTAGCACACCTGTTCATGTGACTTAAGTGACTTTAGCTGAGTTAACCCTTAAATTGACTGCCTTTTGAGTTGATCGAAACTTATATGGTTATTTAGAGAATTGTAAAAACATAGTATTCTAAAAAAAATAATTAAAAAAAGATAATAAAAGACAGTACTGTATATTTTAATTGATACTTTTAATATCAATAGTATAAAGTCAAAGAACCTCGCATTGCAGCAAACATGGTCCTGTTTGCAAATCTGCCGCTAACTGTTTCTAGCAATCACTCTTACAGAAATAATTGGGAAGAGGTCAACGCATAATGGCCTGCTAAATTTACTCTAGGGGCAAAAGCATTGCTTTAATTACAATATGTTGCATCAGATTACATCACTTGGTTATCTACTTTGTATCAATTGTTCTCATTTGTAATCTTTGAAAACACTAAGTGTTCTTTACCCAGAATCTGAAGAGTTGCCACACAGCAAAAAATCTCTCTGACCTTCCAGTCTATACATATGATCTGTGAAAAAAAAAATATATATATAAAATACATATACATATTTATACTTATACAATGTAACACAAGCCCAAAACAAAAACTATTTCATGTTATAATCAATCCAAAGTTCATGGAGATGCACAGTGGAGCAAGAAACTAGGACGCTGTCTCCTTCCCGCTGAACTCATGTTTATTTGTGCATGTTTGCTCTCCTTGGAGAGCTCTTGGGTTCTCCCCAAGTGTAACAGGTGTAGACCTGTACCCCAATGATAAGGCTTATAAAGGAGGAATATGCTTAGGCCAGGAAAGTGTCACACATACGTCTCTCCTCCCCATGGTGTTCACTGAGCCATCTCTGGAGCTCTCTGACTGCGAGTATATAATGCGCCAGGAGATGCCTTCAACCACACACATCTACCACATGGAAAATAGATGAGGAGCAGCTAAAAGGGGCAAACGCTAATTATGGAGCTCTTTAGAAATCAGCATATCCTCTAATTATGTCTCACAGTATAACTGCTGTTTCTCTGATAGAAAAATGCTAGAAAAGCTCTTACTTTCATCGTCAACATATTCCTGCCAATTAAACGTGCTGATAGTCCTGTTAAAAAATGTGCTGTTTGCTTCCAATGTGCTGTTGAAGTAGGAAGTGATATTTATTTCATACGATCGAGGGTCTGGTGGCCACAGCAGACATTTGTTTCTTAAGTGTCCCATGAAAAGCTGCAGCCCAATAAGTGCAAATACACTCAGGCAGAACACTGTGAGAATCATGACGTCTGAAAGCTTCTTAACCGACTGTATCAGGGCTCCCACAATGGTCTTCAGGCCTATGAGACAAATACGCACATTCTCATTTGTGTTAGTAACTCATTATAAAATGCAGAAACAAAAAGTAATTATATGCATCAAATTACAGTGATGGATTGTGTGCATGCAAAAGCTCAGACAAACACATTAAGATTGACACAAAGAAATTAACACAATGGACAGCCTGAAGCTGGTGAAGAACAGTGAAATGAGTTGAAGAGACGTGGACAATTTTGTGACTGTGTTCTTGTGCGTCACAACTAGTGATGCACTTAATAAAATGGCTGTCTATTAGAAGGTTGGGGAAGCTCCTTCAAACTGCCCTTCGAGTCTCCCGTGTGGCGGTGAAGAGATTGGTTTCACGTCAATGCCACCTGCTGTGGAATTCCCTTGCAGTCTCTTATCACATATCACATGGGTTTAATAACTTTGTGTAGATATGTTCACACAAGACCTTGGGCTCCCATAAAAGGACACTTCTGATTGCCAAAGCGTTTCTGATATTTTCTGTTTCACATGTAGCTTCTGGAACCAAAATTAGTCAGTTAGGTGTCATTTTTCCTGATATATCTATTATTTTATTTTAGCAAAAATGCCGAAATTAGGCCATGGAGGGAAGCCATTATGATTTCAAGCATGCCCTAGTAAGGTAGCTGGTAACATTAGAACACCTCTACATGTTTAGCTTTAAAAGCAATGCTATCCTAAAACCAGAAACATATATTTGTTTCTCGACTCACTTGACACTTTAGCCAAACCGTAAATTAAAAAACAAGATGTCTGTACCCAGTGTTATTTACATTGCATCTTTACTTTTTTGTATGCACAACGATTGCAGTTAATTACAAAAAGATTATTATAAAAACCCCATTATACATTATCTAAAGGAAATTATCAACGTCTGCGTTATTATCCTTTAACTCATCCAGATATGGGAGCCCAAACTATGCTGTTAAAGTTCTCTACTTAAATAAATAAATAAATAGTATCTATTTTGGAAAGGAAATTAATTTCCAAATAGACATCACATGCAGCTACCATGCATTTGTCTGGTATCTTGATTTTGCATCTAGAAAAATGAATTGGCACTGTGTAAAATGTCACAGAATTCATTAATTTTCATTTCAAAACCATACATGGTGCCTACCAGAGCACTCTAATCACATCAAGAATAAAGGTAATCCTTATTCATTTTTTAACGTGGAAAATATCATGTCTTAGAATGCAAATTACACAGACTGAAAATAGCGGATACCCATGCAAGAAAGTGTTTTGAAGTCCAAAAAAACCGAAGTAAATAAAATGCTAAATGCTAAAAAAAGACAGGAATCTTTATGAACTGCTCCCGATTCCTGCTTTTTTTTCTATTTTTATTTAGTTGTAGCAGCATGAGTGGCAAACAACAAGGCTTTATGCTCAAAAGATGTGAATTAGACTTCAATGGAGCAGAAAATCCAGCCTACGTGTTTAACCTGGCTCTCACCTGGAATGACTGATATTGTTTTCAATGCTCGGAGAACTCTGAATGTTCTCAATGCTGAGACATTGCCCAGGTCCACAAACTCTGTCACATATCTGTAATAGGGGAGTTCACACACAAACACAATGACAGACACAAAGAAATAGTTGGATGTACAAGGGACCTAGCACCTCACATCAATTACTTCTTACCTGGAATTACAGAAATAGTTTTCAAAGCTCTCAATACTCTGAAAGTTCGAAGAGCTGAAACATTGCCTAGGTTTACAAATTCTGTTACATACCTGTAGAATTAAATCAGAGTTATTCAGGTTTTTGGAATGTTCTATCTCTGTTTGGTCTTCTATAAAAGACCCTTTTCGGACAATTTTGCTTTGATCAATTAGCTTACATGTAACCCTACGGTGTAGAAGGAAGCCGTGCGAAAAGTTCTAGCAAAAAAAAGTCACTCTTACCAAACGGAAAAAAGTCACTAAAATACAGGATGCCCCATAAGGATGCACACTTTATTACAACCCTCATTTGTAATAAATGTAATATAATTCAAGGTTGGAAAAAAGCCATTTCAGTTAAGCTCATCCTTTCATATAGACTTTAAATCAAAAGTGTCTACCTATAAAGATAGCCACCACACCATCTTAAACAGTGGAAGACAATTTACTCAGTGAGGATTGTAAAGCTCCGGAATGCACAGCTTGTATACTGTACACAGTACTACTGATTTATATGATATAACCTGTAGTATTGGGACAGACGGGACCTCTGATGTCCAACAACAACAAAAGGATGAAAGGTGGCTCATTCTTATCTATGAACAGCGCAACAAGACAAGGCAACAGAAAATATACTATTTTGCAGCACGATTGACCACAGCCATTTAATTTAGTGTACCCATCTAATTTATTTTACTTTATTACTAGTTAACCACTTCAGGGATCACTGGTACCAGCTGACAACTAAACTGACTTCTGTTACTCTGTGTCCCATTATGGTGGGCAAAGTGTCCGTGACATGGCCTGTGGAAGTCCACGGGATATAAAGGCCTTTAGTCCAATATTCATTACAATGCTTGTTGCCTGTCCCTGGTCCACAACAACCACAGCACACCATTAATCTCCAACATGTTTTTGGTCATATCTGAATAATTTCAAACTGGCCTAACCCATAAACTACAGACAAATATGTTCTACTTCATCCTCATATTATATGAGGCTGAAGCAGTGCCCACTAATCAGCAGTACCCACTAATCTGATGAACGACCCCCCAGTCTGTCTTGACATTGTTAAACATCACATTTCTCTCAAAACCAGCTGATTTTTTTTCTTTGAGGACTTGGCATATTTATCCCATTAACAGAAAATCAGCTTTGCGTTCTTGTGACAGGCCTATTTTAAATCCAAGTTACACTAATAGTTGTAGAAATTTTCGCACGCTTCAGGTCTATCAAAATTCCACTGTTTGTTCGCTCTACAATGTGTGTTTTCCTGGAAACATAATGAAGTATTTTAATAAACTTTTTTTTGAGCTATAAATGTAGATTCTAGCCTGCATAACTAAAGTAAGATGGCCATCTTGGATTTTTTTCTTCTTCGATAAAGCTATATAAATATACATCCTTACATGCACCAGGGTATAGAATATGAAGTAAAAGCTGAAGATATTTCTGGCTTCTACCATATACTTTATTTAACATATTTTACTAAAATTTCTGGAATTTTTTCCCCATACAATGGAAATTATAAGTAATTATATAATATGTCTTAAATCTTATGATCTGTGGCATATTCCTATTCTTTTTACATACAGGGTATGGTTAGTGAAACTTCATATGAATATAAGGAATATTAACCTTAGTCAATAATAGTTAAATAAAGTGGTTATACACTTCAGGACACCTAAACCACAGTAAAGACACATTTCTAAAATAAAAGCGCTTCAATGCTAGAGTGTTCCAGGCTTGCGTGACATGCAAAGAAAGGTAAAGAAGAATTTCAGAAAATGGGTAAGATTTATTTACATACTGGACATCATCTTTGTAAATATGAAGAACCCTTGTTGAGACTCTTAGGCTGTGATCTGTGATTTAAACTGCAGCAGAGCTGGGTATAATATAATGGGCACTTTCATTAGGGCTAAGGTTTAGCTGTAAGATTTAGAAGCTAAAATTTGATGTAGCTAGATGATGTTTGAATTTGTTAACTCAACATTCCCTTGTTCCTATTAGTTGTCCAAAGACTCAGTTGACCAGAACTGTCCACAGAACACAAGGTTGTTGCATAGTTTAGCCAAACCTAATAAAATAAGGTTGAAAAAAGACTTAAGTCCATCAAGTTCAACCCTTCTACCTAACCTTCCTAACCATCTTAACATTACTTTAACACTGAACATGGTATGGAAAAATGACTTTGTTAAATTGTTGAGTTAATATTAAAGTAGTGGTATCCACCACATGCAAATGTCAAATCAGTTTGACAAGGAATGCGAGTCCATGACCTGAACAGACACCATGCACTCCATTCAAATAAATGAAGTAAACTGAAATAAAATGCTCTGGTTTAAACAAAGGGTGTTGAGGGCCAAGTTAAATTGATTATGTTTATTATCTATATAAAAAAAATTACAGTACGATACTTACGCCATAACAATGACACTGAAATCGAGCCAGTTCCATGGGTCCCGAAGAAAGGTAAAGCTTTCTAAACAAAAGCCTCTTGCAAGAATTTTTATGAGAGATTCAAATGTATAAATTCCGGTGAATGTGTACCTGGGGAAAAAAGAAGGGCAGCATATTTGTTTTTAAAAACACTCAGCCTTAGTTGAGTGAGTACTTATGTAAAGGAAATTCTAGACCAAAAATAAGATTAATATAATTATTTTTATGTCGATAAATAGAAAATAATGCACTTGGAATGCTTGGCAGCCTAAAAATCATGAATTGGAATCCCAAAGAAATGGGATTATTTGAAGGGAGTCGCTGAACGCATATATTAATGGAGAAGAAGGTAGAATTTAGAAAAAGAAACAATCTTTCATTTTCATTAAGGGTAGTGTTCAATAAAATCGATTGTCTGACAGTGTTCTTCCCTGAAACCAGTCTAAAGGTAAATTAGATTTAAAAAATGTGCTTTAAATTAAATTAGTCAAAAGCTTTATAAAAATCACAATCAACCATCTTATTTTATTGTAAGTAAGCTGAAGTAAAAGAAATTTGTGATTTTTAAACAATACAACCAAATATATAAATATTTAATTTTGTTTATAAAAAAAAGTAGGACTTTCATGGTTTGTGTATTTGATGATTTCTAAATTTGTTATACATTTTATTCAATACATTTATTCTAAAATGTTAACTGTTTCATGACACTTTTAAGTATGTATGATGATAAAAAATATTACACACTACTAGATCCAAGCTAGAGAATCACAACCACATACATTTCATATATCATCCTGTGTATTATTACTCTGTGAGTTCATTTCAAACATGTTTTGTATGTGGACCTCCTTGCTCTCTTGTACATTTCAGTTTTGAACTGCCCTTGTGGCAGAATCAGACTGGTGTGTTGGTGGAGATTTTTCCGAGCGGGGATGCACCATGGTACAGGCTATTAAGCAGCTGTCCAGCCTCGTTAAATTAATCTCAACCTTGTTTTATATGGTCAAATGTGAATTAGTTTATTTATTGTTTTTTAATTCTACTGGATTGAAGAAGTACCGATAAGAAGTACCTGGATGTGATTTTGACTTTTGCTAACTTAATTAACTTTTAAAATTATTACCACTTGCACTGGACTGGCAAGGAAAGAGATACTGCACGTGTACAACATTTGGAGTACCATCCCAAGCGATCATCGGCTACTTTGTTCAACCTTAAAGTTCAACCTTACATGCTCAGCAGTGCTTTTCTCACCAACCCACTCTGCATAGCCCAAGGAATCTGTGGCTTATCAACCATAAAAATAATACACATCTCGCAGTGGTGTATTCTGGCAGAGTATTGCCGTAGGCCTTACCAATGGTAGCACTCTAGCCCCCCAAAGCTTACATCTGAAGATACGTCCTCTATGCTAAGTACTGGGATATGATATTATATCTTGGTATGCCCCTTATTAAGGACTCGCGGTGCCAGTAAGATTATTATGGAGGCTTTGCCAATGACAAGGAAGACCCCTGATCTCCCCAAGCGTGTCATAGGGCAGCAAAGCAGTGGGGATGCCTTTTTCCTAAGCCCCATTTCTACAATAAATCTCTGTATGCAGAACACATCAGACATAAAACTCAACCCCTTTAACTAATCTCTTAATGTACTATGTTTTTTTTTTACAAAATTGGCATATGCCATTGAGGTGGCTTTGAAGGGCAATGGACTTTATTGAATCACATCCTACACTTTTCTTCACAGTTTCTTCTCCAAGATGAAAACGTGCGGAGAGCCAATGAAATTAAATGGCCAACAGCACTTAGAATTCTCCAGGGAATCTACTCTTCATGTATCACTAAGCAACCGGGGCAATTACTTAGAAATGTACAGAGCTGAAGGCACTAGACAATGCTGATAAGAATATCAACCTTCTTCAATGCAAAATAATGTACAGGATAAAGTAAAGCATACTTACTCTACATTCTTTGTCCATTCGGGAGGGCTGCTCATTGTCATGAACACACAGTTGGTCAAAATAGTGAACATAATGAGCATGCTGAATAATGTATATTGTTGTTAAGGAAAAAGTAGATACAGAAATTATATATATATATATATATATATATATATATATATATATATATATATATATATATAGCGCTAGCACATATATACTTAGTGCCTTATTACAGTTTACAGTATAAAAAAGGTAAGGTACGATTAAAGTACATTTACAAAGTACAGCCATAACACAGACATTCTGATTGGGGTGCAATGATCCCTCAATTTAAAATAATATTGTAATAATATATATATTTTTTAATATAATGTAATATTTTTTGAACAGACATTGCAGAATCGAGTGTTATGTCTTTTGTGGTTGCCAGGACATTATCAGGGGTAGTCGCAGTTCAATAACAGCTAGAAGGTCACATGCTAACAACTCCTAACTCCTATGTGGAAAATACAAATATATAGAATTTGGATTCTCCATAAGTAGGACCTGAAAAAAGATTGTTTGAGATAGCATGAGTCAGATCTTCAATGCAGAGTGGGATTTAAAGATATTCGTACTGGAGCACACATGAGTTAATTATTGTTAATGAGTCACTTGTGCCGATGCAGAGTTAGGCGTAAGTTGGTCCCTTGGTAAGATAGCACCACCTGTGCATGTCAGATGAGATCCCTGGCTGTTTATGTCAAAAGCACTGTCTATCAAGCTTCTCCATTCTAATTGATAGGACTTGAAAACCTATCCATGTTTTAATGCATTGCAGGTCTCACGAAAAAGGGTAAATTGGAGCCTTCTTAACTAGTTGTGACAGCTTCTCTTCTGCATCTGTCATAGAGCTAAACTCTCCCAAAAATTCACACTAGTGATTATACAGTTCATTTCTAACCTGCAAGGTGTTGAGGACAGGATGAACTGGCTTTAAGGCTTTTTTGGGGGGGTTGCATGGACTCAGAAGTATATAGCTATGTTATCGAAATAAAAAGAACCCATTCTAGAAGAAGGACAATTACAACTGTTCAATAGCACAGTGTCATACTTTGATTAAATGTTCTAACTAGGTGAGAATAACAAAATCATATCTGATGTTACAGATGTCTCATGTCTTCATCAAATATGTCAATCAATGAGATGCCAATGATAAATGCAATGGTACCTAAGAATGGGTAGTATTAAGACAGTGCTGGTTCTTTGTAAGTTATTTGTACTATTTTATATTGATCTCTACGGGTGTACTTATTTCGTAAGAGAAATATCAAGCTGGCTCTCACATTTGTCCAGTTGGCTCCTAACTTGTACACGCATTTGTCTAGACCTGCCATATACAGTATAGGCTGCAGACCCGTTTCTCTTAAGGCTACTCAAGATAATTTTGTCAAAGCGACATAGACCATTAGTATCATAATGCATCAAATAGAAAACCATATTAGAAACCAGAAATTAAGCAAATTAGATGTCAAACTTTATATTTTGAACAGGTTTGCAAAGGATATGAATGTACCAAAATTTTAATAGCTATTCTTCTAAGAGGATTGAAAGGAGTTAAAATGTACAAGGCAGATGTGGCACTGAAACGGAAGATTGCCTTCCCTCTATTCAATACTATAAAAGTCTGAAAAAGAAAAAAAAAGAAAATCGTTAGCAAAAACATGCAATGAGAAACAGAAAGCCAAAACTGAAAGCACAACATGGCAACCTTTAGCTATAGTATTTAGTATTCATTAACCCTATATGTTTGCTGGGGTGAACAATAATATTTTATAAGTTCAGTGTTTTACTGGGTTCTGCCCATATGGTGTGAGGAGCACCCCAACCTGTTATGAGACGGGTATATCAAGAAGTCAAAAACTGTTACAGTGTAAAAACATCTATGTCATTCTTTCTCATATCACATTGTAGCACTAGGGCTTATTTAGGAGAGATATTCTCAATGAAATATATCTTTATATAACTCAGGAGACACACATAAGATAAACATAATAACGCTTCTGTAAGATTAAATGAAGATACAAATCAGGGTTAACAACATAAATGACAGATAGGGATAAAGCCGTTAAGAGTTTTTGGCTAGTGTTTAAGGAACTGCAGCTGACATTTCCCTCATGGGTACTTGCCTGTTATCTCCCTGCCTGTTATCTCAACGGCAGTCTTTATATTTCTGTTAAGTCAATGGACAGAGCTAGTCCTTTAAGCAAATAACAAATAAGAACCCCCTCATGCAGTTTTATGAGGGTCTATAAATGCAAACAGGAGAAGAAGGAGCTACACCACCAAAAACATAGATCTCCTCCATCTCTTCGACTAACCACAGCGAGGGCCCACATCCCACTGACGAACATGTGTTATAGGGAATGGAGGATACAATGTCCTAGCAGGTCCAGGACTTCAACCATCAATGTTTACCACACTGACCAGTGGAAGGCTGCCAACAATCAGGGGCAAGTCCTACTAAGTACCCCAATACTAAAAGACATTTAGTGACAGTATAATATGCACTTCCCTGGACAGTCCAACTCACATTCGCCTGAAAGAACTTAATTGAAAACTCATAAAGATGCTAGTAAGTATCCAGTCAGGGTATACATTCTGTCCAAAGTAGTTATTATACTAGAAACCCCTAGTGGCTTTATGTGGAACTACAAGTAAACCACACAAAGATACTTCAGGCAGTGGCCCAAGATCTTCAAATAAGTGTAGGTCGGGTGGCAATTCCCCCCTGCCCTCTTTGCCAGTCTCCCCTCAAGTAACTTGGGGCCCTGTGTTGTCAGGAGGAGGTTTTATATTGAGAAGCTGCATATCTACTGTCAGAAGGTAATTTTGGGTAATTTACTTCATTAAATTACCAGTACATTCTATCTCCACGTAAGTCATTTTCCCAATTAATATTTGGGGGTCTCCACCACACATGATTTTAAGGGGCATATTTCTCATTCATCAAGAGACTTAGCCATTTGATTAAACCACCTGTGTCCAAATTGGTATAGGCTTATTTCCTACTTTGCTAGGGGACCCCAAGGAGCGTTTAAAGAGGCAGAATCTATAATTACTGTTCTGGAGAATTCCCCTGGGGAACGTTATTTAAATTTCTGTCTGCACAACGCAGAGACAAACAGCTCAACGTTTCTCAAAGGGAATTCTCACCGTCTCTTCTGATATTAACAGCAGATCGCTTTGATATCAAACTACAATGCTTGATGTAAGGAGGGGATGGGTTGTAACACTAAGGCTCTCATTTAGGTATTGGTTACTGTTGTTGATACTTTTTGACGTAATATAACAATATATGCAAGATATATATATATATGCCGGAAATATTCCGAGACCCTGGGGGTCATTGAGCTCCTAAATATTTAGGTCTAGGGTGGAATATGCAATGTTCTTTGCTACACTTCTGTATTTGCCATCACATACACACATACTCATCTCTGTGAAACAAGAGGGCAGTGAGAAAGTTCCTCCAATACTAGGTGCTGTTGATGCGGTCACATAATCAGTTATACAAAAAATTAAGGATTACTAAACCATATTTGATAACCAATCCTGTGGCAAAGTGTGATTTCTTGCATGTCTTCTTCTGGTTTAGAAATAGGCATAGTTATTTACTGAAACTTACTTTCTGATTCATATAATAGGGATCTAGGTCCTCCAGTGGTGTTGACACCATTCCTGGTGGGATGTCGCCATATATAAATGGCAGACTTTTGCCTGCTTCCAAGTCACTGCTTGGCTTCGGGCCACTGTCATCGTCGTCATCTCTGTGTTCTTGTTTGGGTTTCTTAGCTTTTTCCTCTGCAATCCGTTTTTCAATAGCCTCAAGAGATTCCCTGGTGAAATAGTGGAAGCTGTCAGGTCCTGGTGGTACAAGTCGTGCCTGTGCCATATTTTCATCCTGCACCTTTTATTTCACTATTCAGGCCCTTTCATAATGGAAACCTGCAAAAGACAATAAAGCAGAGTGTAACTTGCAATGGGCATAATAACACGCATAGGAAGGCTTAAACAATATCGCTCATCATCAAGGATAGAGGCCCCATGAAATCCTTCAACCACACAGCTGCAGTAAGACTCGGCTGATGATTTGCAACAATGATTGGCTAATTGAAGCAGCCAATCAGTGTCAGGAAAGCACTCCCATTTAAATCAATAGAAGTGCTTTCCATGAATGTACATGAGGATCTCATTATAAACGGCCTCCCCTTGTGATGCATCTCCTACATGGAAAATGGGGGGGGGGGGGGGCAGGAAAAAACAAATGCATATGGGGCATTCCGAAGAATCTCTTCATGCATTTGCAAAAGGGACACTACATTAATTTCACGGGAACACACTATAGGATTTCATATAAATGCTGTATAGCCAAAATATCTTTTATTGTTTTCTTCCGAGACTGATTCAAATACCATCACCTTAAGAAATCTATATTATTTTAGATGTCCTTCAATCGGTTTTCTACAGTATATTATTATAGCCTGCACATATATAACAAATGAAAGCCCTTTTCGCATAAATATCTATGCCCCATTTTCTGCAGCATTGTATTCTATTAGAACCGAGACCTTAAATGTTCTCTGAGAAGCAGAACGCGTGCTTCATACAGCAGGCTCACCGCTCCTACACGGATTCACAGGTTGCTGGGGCCTGCAGCGCTTCCTATCATGCATATGTTAATGCACCTTATTGCTCAGGCGTATTGTGGAATTCCAGCTGTTGCCAGGCTATGGCTCCATGCGCCATCAGCTAGTAAATGTCTGGCTGACAGTGATGGGAGCAGTGGTGCACCCGTTATTCTATTTCTGGAATCTCGGACTATTTGCTGGGTATGAGTGTATCACATTGTTCTACAGCCCTAACTACAACAACGTGCATATAAACAGCGAGTTGTGTAAATTTGTCTGATACTGTTGTCTGATAATGATAAAGTTGTGTAAATTTGTTTATTTTCTAAATAGTCATCCCGAGGTCCCCATGTCATATAATACTGTTGGTAACGTCTGCCCCTTGCCGTGCATATAATCATACTCCTTGGTAGTGATATCATGCATGCCCTGCAACATGCATGCATTAGGTATATACCTATAATAATTTTGCAGGATATATGGCTAAAAGATGGAATGAAAAGAGTTGTGGAAAATTCTCAAACTGGACCAAGGTTTTAAGTTATGCATTATGGGAAAATAATAACAATGGATCATGCATGTTAAATGGTATCGATTGAAGAACCTTGGAGAACATTGAAGAACACTGATCTATACAGCACAAGTTGGTAGCATTGCATTAACATTAGAATAGAATAGTATTTGTTTACTGCATGTACATTACATACATTAAAGCAAACTGCCCCGATGATTTTGTGCGATAAATTCTCTGCAAAAGGAAAAGGGGATTTCACAGGCTGTTGCATAGTAGCAGTTTATAAACATTTGGCCCAAGGCTTGAATTTGTTCGCTATTACAGGACTTTTTCTAAATCATTGCAGCACATAATCAGCATTAAAAAGTCACTTGGGCATGTATGCAAATAGATGCCTTTGCATTATAACAATGCTAGAAAGTAAACAGAGTTTACCATAAGGCCAGTACTGACTGTATGCAGGATAAATGAGAATTATTTTCTTCTCCTTGTGCTCATACTGCTCATACTGCTATACTTCAAAAGATAATCATGCTATATTTCTACTTCTGTAGACTAAGCTGACCATACTTTTGAACTTCAATCCCAAAGCATGTTTTTTAAGGATACCTCCAAACTGCCTTGATGTATACAATGAGTAGGTGGAGTGGGTAGTTCACACTTCACAAGGTGAATATTGGCCAATGGAAGTAAGGAGTGTCTATTAAGTAGTGGACCTTGGCCAAATATCTATGTAGTCCAGACACACACACATAAATTATACACACAGGTTGGAAATGAAGTGCTTGTTACTCTAGAGACCTTGGTGACTGCATGTGTAACTCAAGGGAAACATATAAAGATGTGTAGGGTAAAATCCCCAAATGTTTAAATCAGAGCATGCTAGGCAGGGCCGGCCCAAGACAAAATGCCGCCTGGGGCGAAGTTTAAAATGCCCCCCCCCATTATCTACCCTTCCTCTATCCCTGCCGCCCCCCCATTATCTACCCTTCCTCTCCCCCCCCGTACTTACCTTTCAGTAGTTCTGAGGTGAGTCTCCCTGCTCGGTCTTGGTGCCGGCTTGTAATGCTGAGCGCCGGAAATGACGTCATCTTCCGGCGGTCAAAATTACAAGCCGGCACTGAGACCGAGCTAGAGGACTCGCAGAGGAGAGAGAGAGAGAGAGGGGCGCCGAGCGGGTACTGACAACTTGGTAAGATAAAACCACTCGGCGCCCTCTCTCTCTCTCTCTTCTCGGCTTTAAAAAAAAAAAGGGGGTTGCCCCACTCGGCTCCACTGTCGGGCCAGCCCTGATGCCAGGGGTCAATTGCCCCCATTACGAGCCCTCCACTGTCCACACCTGGTATAGTTTCCATTTGGCAAAGGAAGGTGTTGGAGATGCAACCCTTTCATAAGTCATGACTGAATAGCATATCTCTGTGCAGTAAAGACACCAGGAACTTGAAAAGGGCCAATGGCGGCATAGACAAACTGCCCACAAAACAATCCTGTAACAACACATTTCTAAATGTTTACGCTTTTCACGTAAAGCAATACAAGGAAACTCTTGATGTTTGTTTCAACAAACCTGGCATTTTACATTTTCAAAACTTTTTTTTAACATTTATTGAATGTTCCTCTATCTTAGATTCTTTGTGCCTATGGACTGCAAAATTTAACTTATTACTTATTAATTGAGTGCATTATTTGTTGGCAAAAACATCAACGTATGACTTTCTTTATTTGAAAACTTAATTATGCAAATCTTGTAAGCCAAAGCTTAGTCCTTTTTTTGCTAGAATAACTTATATTATGCGTTCACATCAAATTAAAAGAAATACAAACAAATGGTGGCTCCATCTGCGGCTAGCTCATACTCTTCCATAGTCTTCATAGTCCACACTCACTCTCTATATGTGCCCTTTCCACGCTTTGAGTACTTTTATGGAAAATATGAGGTCATCAGCAGTAGTATATTTTCTCTTGAGTGGTAGGTTGGGGGGCAGCAGTCTCTGTCATGCATTATCAGAAATAGGTCACCCTATTGGACCATTGGGCTCCCTGGTAGGCCACAGCTCAATCCTTGTAACTGTCCCATTTATATGACTCTGCACAAAGAGGATGGGCAATGCAAGGAATACATACTAGAGGAGCCCTTTGCAGAGGAGCAGCTGGGGGTCTCTGTCCTAGATTTGAACACTTCTCATAAAATACATTGCAACCTGTCAATTCTGTAAATCTGACCCAGATTATATGGGTAAAATATACAACTATGGGTTTGGGTAACTATGCCTAAAAAGAATGGCTTGATATACTCTATCAAAGATTTTGTGCTTACCATTTTTTAAGGACAGTCAGTGAGAATTAGAAATACAGATTTTTGTTTCAGATTCACTGATCACCCACAGTAAAGAGTAAAAAGCCCGAGGGTCATTAAATCCAGCTGAACTAAAAAGGCAGATCTGAGAGTTTACCCAGTAAACAGTTCAGCAACAGAATATTGTTACATCAGTCATGAGGATTAGTCAATGTATTAAATGAAAGAAGTGGAAATAATCTAAAACTGTAGGAATAACCCAGAAACATTGTATTAGTCCCGGTATATTAGCTGCTGCTAAAAATTTCATCTTGCTACTATAAATAATCAACACTGTTTTCCAGCATGAGTCCTTATTCAGTGTGCCTGACAACCTTGGATGATATGTATCTAGGGTGCACAGATAATGACTGGGAAAGGTATGGCATCGTTTTCTAAGATGGTTCTTCATAGCTGTTGAAGAAGATTATTGGATGCAAGTAATTTTGGCATGTAACCATCAAACACCCCACAGAACACAGGTACTGATGTTGTGGGGTATACCCAGTACCTACAGTGATTCTCAAACATGCTGTTTCGCAAACAAGGTTGATGCAAGGGATAGAACCAGAGCTGTGGCTAGCTCCTTTTGCACCTGAGGCAAGAACAGAAAATTGTGTCCCCACCTCTTTTTTTTATTTTTTTTTTACAGAGCTTATTTTATTGACACTGCCTTTACACATACCTGCCCACAAACATACATATACACATACACTGCCCTTACACACGTTTCCCATACATGCTGCCTTTATACACACCTGCCCATAAACACACATACACTGCCCTTACACACCGCTACCTATACACACGCATATGCACATACAGATACACACACCAGCTTACAAAACACACATATACCTCTTACACACACCTGGCCATACACACTGCCCTTACACACACCTGCCCATAAACACACATATACACATACACTGCCCTTACACACATCTGCCCATTAACATGCATATACACATACATTGCCATTACACACACATATGCAAATACATACACACACCAGCTTACAAACACACAAATACACTTTTTTTAAAGAAGGTCTGAGATGTGGAATGGAACTGTGTGGAGTCTGGCTACATGTGTATCATTGTCCTGCAAAGCTGGAAAGAAAATTACACGGGGAACCATGCTGCAGCTCTGAAGTGTTAACATAATAGAAATGTGCTCAAAGTGCTGCTCTTATACACACCTGCCCATACACACACACACACAAGCTCACAAACACACATATTCTGTACATATATATATACACATACACTCCCCTTACACCCCTTTCTCCCCATCTCTTACCTTTCTCATCTTCCATCTTCCATCCTGTCATGGGAGCACGAGGTCTGTCATTTCAGACCTCTGCTTTAGTGCTCCCTAATCACTTTGCGTCAGCTTTTGATGCAGTGCGCGAGATGATGTCATATCCTGGCGCTCGGGATCATTTGCCATCACGTATTGATTAGGGAGCCCCGGAAGCTGAGGCCGGTAATGCTGGGATGGTTAGAGGGGGATTGTGATCTCCCCAATCGGCCCTGCAGGCTGCTGATCGGGCGGCTGTGCGTCTCCTCGCAGCTGCACCCGAGACGAGTGCCTCTCTCGCCTCACCCTTCCTACTTAAACTTTGACTACAGATAAGAACCATTCCAACCATCTAGTTTGCCCGTTATAGTTTTTTGCATCTGTACAGCAAATATTTTCTGCCTGAAATTCATACGTTTGTATTGAATGCTGACATTTCTGAGAGACGCTTTCATGTTTTGTTTCCCATTCCTACGCTCAACATTACCCTTGTGTTGATTCAAATGGGAAAGAAGGGCAGTCTTGTTTTAGTGGGAATTGCTATGTGGCAGGATGTAAGTGACGCATTTCATACAATTTTGTGATAAATATTTATATTATTGAGTAACGCATTTGAAAGGAGAATATATATATATATATATATATATAATTAGAAAAACGTGTTTTCTAATTGAATTTATGTAAATAAAAGCTGTTTTTTTTATTTTTTAATTGTTGTAATTGGTTACAAATAGACCACAGTCACGCTAAATGTCTGGTAAACACCCCTAGCAAGGCCTTTACCATGCAACCTAAACCGCTGATACCCGCTGATATACATTTTCATTCTCCTACTAATAGCCTATATGTTTTTTAAAGAACACTCTTGGGTAAATGTTTTTGCATGATTTAATGATAAAGATGCAATTTTCCCATGCAAATGACTGTCAGCATGGCTGTAAGATGCAGAGAGAAAAATTTAATAGAAAACCAGCTCTGGCAACATGCTTGGATGAATCGGATCATTCCCCGGGCTATTCCGGCCAAGACACTTTAGAAATTAATAAATAAATAACCAATGTAGTTGAAGAACGAATGTCATTTATGTCCAAAGTTATTATTGGTGTATAAGCAATATCCCCATATAAGGTGCCTTAGAACAGTTTTTACACATTCTCTTTATAGATATTAAATTCATATGGTAAATATGGAATGCATTAGTGAAAAATAAAAATCTGTATTATGTTAATGGAAATAATTTGGTACACAATAGACAAACAAAAAGGCATTTAGGGTCATAAAAATATACTTTAAAAGATTTAGAAAATCAGAATTTAAGTGGGGTTCTTATAAGGACAACCTGGCAAGGGATGCAGATGAAGGATTTGACCATAACTGGGCTACAGCAGCATGCACGCGATCCTTGTGCTCATCAGTGAGCAGTGGGGAACCTAAACCTATAGAGTGATGAATAGAAAGATTACTTTTTCTATATGTTCAACGTATTTTCTCCTTCATATTTTTCACTGGTGTGAACATGATACTTGGAAACTGTAAAGTTCTGAGCCTGATTTGGGATGTTATTAATTGTTTATGTATCCAGGTCCGCACCCCCAGTTGCTCCTTCCGCGGCCGGTGTCATTTTTGTGGAGCTCTGGGCTACAATGTCATATCCTGGAGCTCTGTGACTTTAAGGCATGCAGCCCCTTTTAATGCATTTATGGAGGCTGTGTCTGGTCAGCATAGTCATTCATAGTGTTAATGGGCCACCTAGGGGACATTAGAGATCTCCCTTGTAGCCAGCTCATTGAGCAGAGATTTCTGCCCCTTTAGTTTTTTGGCAGTTTTTTTGGCTAGCCCTAGGGTGACTAGGAGCTAAACTTGTCATAATTCACACTCTTTTGATGAAACCATTCATTAAAAAAATCTGCCCAAATACTCGTCTCAAATGCCTGTTTTGTCCCTGCCATTAGACTATTAGCTATTGATACAAACATTTTCCCAGTTTGATGACTGACCACAGGTTTCAGTAAACGAGTCTTAATTGTGCGGTTATTAAAATAATGACTCGAATAAAGTATAGTACAATTTAAACATGTGAACCAGTGTAATAGCAGCCAATGTCCGGAGGAATGTTACCTTATATGTGTTTGGTAAAACCCCACTACAGGTATATTGTTAATTTCATTTTGCAAAAAACCTATAATACTGGAAAACAAAAATATTAAGTGATGAGTGACAATGTTTATAGATGATGGAGCTTTAGTTTACAAGAAAGGCTGTTCAAATTGTGTTGTCTTGACATTTCAGGTCTCCAAAGCAGGACACCTCTTTTTGGGGCAAGAGGCAGGAAAGGGTGGGGCAAGAGGCAGGGCTGGGCCTGCTTTCAAGGTCATTGTTACTTTAAAGGGACTTACTGTGGAAGGAGGCAAACAAGCTAACCTTTTACATGAATTTCCACCCGGACTTAGTCTTCTCTTAACGCTCTACGCCAGTGGGATCTTTGCAAGAATGTAAATCCAATGAGCACTTTAAATTAATGAAGCTGAGCACTAGCGACTGTACTCAAAATACACCCAAGATCCTCCCATGTTTTTAGAACCGTTACTATGGCCCCCCCGAACGATGGGATTAGTCAACCTTTTTAACTCATCACGCCATCACGATTTTGCAAGCTCATCTGTAAAATGTAACAGCTCTTGTGATACATTGTTTTCACTATTTCAATAAATGCATTTGGTCACTGTAATATTTCCTGAAAGCCATAAAACATAGCAAAAGCTTTGCATTTTTGTTGAAAAACAAAATAATTTAATTCTGAGAAATTGATATCTGGTTGGCTGTATTTGCAATTATAACAGAGACACGGAGAATGGGCGGCTGTTTTAAGCATATTGAAGTCATGCAGTGCCATGTAATGTAATATGGATATTTCCAATACATAGAATCTATTTTTAAAGTACTAGGCTCTCCATTTACAATTGAAAAGTGTTCTTCACTTTAACCTTTTTTTCCCGAAACGATGGCTTTTACGAGCTTAACTAATTCTTAAATTGATCTTGCTCTGTTGGCATAGTGCATGTGCTAATTACAGCAGTAGGATTTCCTCTTAATCTGTTTTTACATGAAATTATATGTAGGGGAGACTTACAAATAAATAATGCTTTGCTGGCTTTATATGTATTTACTTAAAATAGAGTTAAAAAAACATATTTTGATAATGAAAAATTTGCCCCGGCAGCAAGGTTTACATGACGTTGCTTTTTACATCAGTGTTAACAATTCAAAACAACTGTCATAAATATTTTAGGAAAATTAGCAGAGACAATACTGTATTTTAGAAATTAAAGATAAAAAGTCCTATGAGGGTGCTTTGAAACGTGTGATTAAGGGAGGTGTTCGAGGATCTAAGAAATCCACCAATTTTTTTTGTAAACAACAGATTTGATTTCTTTAAATATGTAAATACAAGCCAATATTTATCTGTGTACAAAACAGAATAATATATACATGAAGCATCCTTATTATGGTGTCAATCATTGGTCATGATTGAAACTTAAGTAGATAAGTCCTGGTGACTTCACAATTACCATTAATTATAGGGGCACTGGAGATTACTTGATGTAGTCCAGGATCTCTGCCATTTAAAGTCTTGTCTTTCCACCTCAAGATACTTTTTAAGCAAGTTGTAAAACCCATGAAAACTCGACTTACAGAAGATGAGAACTTGTTTTTGGATAGTTACTTTGACGAACATTCCAACTCTCAGTCCCATGGAGTTTCTTGGTATGTACCATATAAAACAGGCCACGCTTGAGATTTCCTGACTTTGGCCTCATTCACCAATATGAACTTATTTAGAAAAAAGAAGTACTCCGTGATGCAAGAAGATCCAGCACACTGTCAGAAATGGTAAGTGTAGATAAGCCATAGTAATAGTCACAAGAAGCAGATTCTACATATATATATATATATAATCGTCAGCGCTTTTCTTCCTTCAGGCTTAGCAGGGCTGACTTCTTTTTTACAAATGAAGAGTCAAAATACAAGGGAATTCCATCCCTGATCCTCGAGCTAAAAAAATCTCATTGATGACCTGCTGTAGAAAGGGAACTTTAAAATGATGTATAATGGGTTCCCACCATAGAGTAGTAGGAACAACAAATAGTAAAAAAAAAAAAAAGTAGGTTTTGTTTATTGCAATAGTTAACTATTGAGGCTCTATGAAGTTTACATGCTTGAAGAAGTCATGCTCTAAGTAATAAATGACTCAGCCATAATGTAAGAAGGCTTTAAATTGATTTGGGACTTACAAAGAAAAACATCCCACACACTCAGAGCACTTTTTTTTTTTTATCTCCGCTGTTTCTTTTTAAAGTAACATCACCCACTCATTAGAAAGATAGTGACGAAACCTTTTAACAGACCCTGGATGCATTACATAATAGCTTTGATCTAGGGGCTGATAGATCTGTGTAATATATTATTTATTTAATTAACTTAACCCCTATATAGACAACAAAAATATATCTACTTTAGTGGCCATTTATGTCTCTATCTTGGGAGTTTTTAAAGGTAGAGGTATTTAAAAAGAATTTAGTGCAAAGTCACTATATCTATAAACACATTCCTGAACATTTCTTCCAATACATTGTCCATACAGTGTTTATATATATATATATATATATATATATATATATATATATATATATATATATATATATATATATTATAGCTTTCTTCACATTGAATGTTGAGTTTCAGATATAGGAATAAGAATGTAAAAGACCATTGAATGTCTGGTTTAACTCAGTGCTGAAAACCCAGAGATTTACTAACCTTCCAGTGTTCTAGTATACTGTAACCTGGAGCCCCTAGAGAAGCTCACTGCATCAGTTTTCCAGAAAGTTTTGATAATTTTTGTAAGCTTAAAATAAATACTAACCTAGTTCTCATTATTGGGAACTCTCTGAGTAAAGCCAGATGTTTAACCTCCTTTGGCTGGTCAAGGGACATCTCCCTACCTGGCCCATGATCCACACTGTCTACCAAAGTGGGACAGTGCAGCAGCTACCCGGGACAGCAGGACAGTGCGAGGTATGCTTACCAATAATACATTAAAATGCTCCCATTTTTAGAATTACTTTGGAGTGTAATTATATATATTTCGCTGTCAACAAACATGGAGTCAGAGCGTCTCTCAGTGTTACTGATTCTGAAGGCACCCTACCATGTAATGACAATAAAAAAAGATAGACAACTGAACAATGAGAACTGTGGATCATCTCTAAATATGATCAAACATGACCTGCTGCTAGATCAGCACAAGCAAGAATCTGCAAAGTCAATAATGTTTTTATTGTATTTTTGTTTCCGAACAGAGCGGTTATGGCACACAAGCGTTCATTACATGAATAGTTTTTGCCGTTTTGTCTTCACATTCATGTTTTTTTCTAAATAAATAAATGAATGAAAACAATGGGGGGTTTTTTACATTTATTCCTGGGAGTTTTTTAGAGACATGTTAGATGGATCATGATCAGGAGGGGACTGGTAGCACTAAGCCTGTGGGGTACATCCAGCAAAGTTACCCATTAATAGTACAACATACTAAATGTTCACTACCCATTCCAGTCCAAAACTCATTCACCGAAAGCAACTGCATAGAAACACCATAATAAGAGCACAAAAATGATCTAGTAAGGGTGTAAATGCAGACTAAAATTACTGTTAAAACTACTGGAATTAGAAAAGGTTTCCAACAGTCGCCCATTTACTGATCAAAAATCTCATGGGATAATATCCATGCTTGTCAGCTGCCCAGTGGCACCACTATAGTATATTCATATTCTGGAGTGGAAGAAGTACTGCCCTGTGGCAAGCCTAGGCAGCGTGCAAGGTAAATACGTCTCTGATTGTACAAGAATTTCAGCCTCAATCCTCCTCAGTCTCCTAATACATTACGAACCAACAACATCATAGTTGTAAATTACAGGTGGTCATAAAGCCACCAACAGACCTTACAGAAAAAGAAACCCTACCTCACCACTGCCATACACTCAGGTGGACTCCCAGCAAGAAAGAGCCTATGGAACAGAAGGGACTAGCAACACCTATGCTTCAACCAAAAATGTTGGACTAATAACTTTGTAATAAATGCATAATACAGAACTCTCATCGTGTCGTTCAAAGAAGATCCATAAAATAGTGACATGTCATGTAATGACAATTTAACAGCGATGGTTTATTAGTTACCGAAGACTACGGTTTGCTATTACAGGGGAGTGCATTACAAACACAATGTTTAATGTTCGAACCAAGAAAGGTAGTAGGAGATTGATAAACTGGAGGTGGACAGATCAGTTATGATACTTGAAAAACATGGTTCACTTAACAGCTCCTTTGCTGCCTGCTCTTTCTACTATTATAAAATGAAATGCTTTGGATTCTGATATCTCCGTTCTTTGAGGGTTCTTACTAATCCAAAAAAGCCTACTATGTCCACATGCCTATAGCCCAATCTATATCATCAGATCTTGATGTTGTAGTGGTCTAAACAAAGCAGCAGACAAAAATATAGCCAACTAGCACCTGATATTTAACTGGAATCATGTTACTGTCATATTACAATTAATTATTATAACAATTAAGGCAAAGGATATGTGTGCCCATAAACACTGAGAGTTCACATTGTATTACCACGGGCTTAGAATCTGATTCCAGCAGGCACCATCCTATATGATAAAAGCCCTCAAAATTCTGCATATGTTAAGCCTAGATTAGTGGTTTACAGAATCTGGCTGCCATTGTGGCATGCTCTGGAGACTACTGGTTCAATGGTTTTTGCCTTGTTCTGGAGGCAGCATAAGAGTTCTAGTCCTAGAAGCTTGGGATGTTTGGTTGATATGTATGTATCACAGTCTTCTACACCCTAAATGTCACAATAATATGCACAGAAGGTTACAAAGCCATCTAACAAATAATGCTAAAGACGCATCCCCTAGCAAGGCACTTAACCATACCCAAAAACCCATTAAAAGCCCATTAAAGTCACTCAACAGCTAGGCCTAGGTTATGTGATCACATAACTTTAACACCATGGAGAATTAATATGCTAAAAACAAATATTACATTATATAAATACTCAAACATATCCTTGGTATTATTCACATATGTTTCAGCTACTCTTATCCTGAAACATACAAGTAGATTTGTTTTAATTTAGTGCCCTGGCACACTATGGTACTCTTCCCATAGCTTGAAACGATAAGTTGCAACCAAGAAATTCAATGAAGACGGAGAATATTTTTAATGTTCTGTCCCTAAACAAAGAGTCTTTATTGTCCTCCATTACCCATATGTTTTACATGTTTATCAAGATGTATTGTTGTTAAACCAGATAAAGTTTTTTTCTTATGTATATTGGAGGACAATGTATTTCGCAGTGAAAAAAGTCACCATACAAAAAAAACAAGATTGTGCGTAGCTATACTGTATACAGTATATCGCTGCCGTAAAGGAAACAAAGAAAAATATACAGAACGAGATCTATTTTTTCCTTCCATGTTCTAGATTTCTTTGAAAACTTTAAAGATAATCTCGTCAGTGGTGAATATTCCCTGACTGATCTGTTATGTAATGAAAACAGAAAGGCATATGAATTACTGTCTTTTGGGCAAATCTAGGAATCGTTTAGAATAAAATGTCACAAAGTTTATTTAAAACACAATGACATAACATAACCAAATGCATGTTCTGTTCCAATGCTATATTACAGCATGAGTGATTTCCATTTGACTAGTACTTTGCAGGTCGGGCTGTGTGTGACCAGCTGCACCCAGTCAAGGGATGTAACACAATCTCTATGGGATATATACAATAAACCTTGTGATTTAAAAAATTAGGGTGATGCAGGTGAACAAAAAGTTGAACTCAGCAGCGAGAACCTCACACATAGCTGGGCAAACTGCTTTATGGTCTTCAATTCCTATGGGGCCTCAGCACACGCATGGAATTGGTTGGCACAAGGACACGATGACAGTTAGTAGACTTGGGCACCAGGGGGCTCTTCGTGTTCGTCTTCGTGCTCGTCTTCGGGGGGGAAAAAACCTTCGTATTCCGCGAATATTCGCCCGTTCCTGTCTTCTCTTCGGGCGAATATTCGCGGACATTCTTCGTGCTCGTTTAATCTTCGTTTCCTTCCCGGTTGCCTTGCAGGGGTTAATACGGGGTTAACAACACATCGGAGCAGCAGCAGCTGCCGTGAAGGAACGTGTGTGCAACTCTATTGGTCGTTTCGGCAGGGGGCTGGTCTGGCATCAACTAGTGAATTGCAGAACGCACTTCATTCGTTGATGGCAGGCCAGCCCCCTGCCGAAACGACCAATAGAGTTGCACACACGTACTGAGGTGTACTGTACACAAAATGACCTAGAGACAAATGCTCCAAGGAACTTGGCCTCCGTTTATCATACACAATCACACATCCATAGATGTTTAATAAAAGAATAGGGATTATTTTACATTTTTAAATAGATTTTGGACCACTTGTAATACATGCCTAACATTTGCTACCTATTTACAATGGCATACTTTGCAACAACCCAACTTTTACTGGACAGGACTGGAAAAAAGCAGGACTGTCCACCAAAATCTTGGGTGTGTTGGCAGGTATGCGGATGGAAAAATGTTGGACAAGAACTAAAAAATAGCTTAGGGTTAATGTACGGTTATGTTTAAGATTAGTAGCAGTGCACTGCTTTGGTTAAAGATGTATTATGTCTAAATAATAATTTAATTTTAATGGGTTTTAAAAAAAAATTAGGGGTTTATTTAAATGTATTTTAAAGTTAGATTTATTATTTAGTACTTTATTATATTTATTTAATGTTTATACTAGTGCTACCTACCGAGCTATAACTACCAACGTGTATTTGCATACCTAGTTTAGCTAAATTAGATGGGACAGGACTGGAAAAAAGCAGGACTGTCCCTGAAAAAGTTGGGTCTGTTGGCAGGTATGTGGATGGAAAAATGTTATAGTATGAAGTGTGAGTTATAGCGTTAATGCTAGTGAGTGTAGAAATGAAGGCCAGGACAAATAACAAGAGGAAAGGTCCTTGTGATTTTTGCATTGTACGTGTATGTGTTATGTGTGTTATGTGTGTTGTCACTTGTCACTGTGTTATATGTGTTATGTGTGTTATGTGTTATGTCACTGTGTTATTTGTGTTATTGTGTGTGTTATGTTTGGTTGGTTGTGTATCAGAAGGAAAATAATGAAATGGAAATGGAAAAGGAAATGGGAAAGGCGAATGAGTGGGCAATTGGCGACCCACTCACCTGTTTCACCCCAGAGCAAAGCATCCAAACACTGTCAGTCCTAGACGTTTGGCAGCGGACTTCCAGAGCTCAGACACAAGGCCCTAGCGTAAGCTGGCCACTCCGGCGGAGGTAGCAGGCGTTGCCACACCGCAAACAGACGCAGCCAGGGGGGAGAAACTGCCCTTACCATTAGGGACATTTGAGGCATGACACTAGCCAGGAAGCGAACTGGCATCGAAGAGACGCTGGCATCACCACCAGCAGCAGCAGCAGAATTGGGAAAGGCGAATGAGTGGGCAATTGGCGACCCACTCACCTGTTTCACCCCAGGGCAAAGCACCCAAACACTGTCAGTCCTAGACGTTTGGCAGCGGACTTCCAGAGCTCAGACACAAGGCCCTAGCGTAAGCTGGCCACTCCGGCGGAGGTAGCAGGCGTTGCCACACCGCAGACAGAGGCAGCCAGGGGGGAGAAACTGCCCTTACCATTAGGGACATTTGAGGCATGACACTAGCCAGGAAGCGAACTGGCATCGAAGAGACGCTGGCACCACCACCAGCAGCAGCAGCAGCAGCAGAATTGGGAAAGGCGAATGAGTGGGCAATTGGCGACCCACTCACCTGTTTCACCCCAGGGCAAAGCACCCAAACACTGTCAGTCCTAGACGTTTGGCAGCAGACTTCCAGAGCTCAGACACTAGGCCCTAGCGTAAGCTGGCCACTCCGGCGGAGGTAGCAGGCGTTGCCACACCGCAAACAGACGCAGCCAGGGGGGAGAAACTGCCCTTACCATTAGGGACATTTAAGGCATGACACTAGCCAGGAAGCGAACTGGCAGAGAAGAGACGCTGGCACCACCACCAGCAGCAGCAGCAGAATTGGGTAAGGCGAATGAGTGGGCAATTGGCGACCCGCTCACCTGTTCCACCCCAGAGCAACGCATCCAAACACTGTCAGTCCTAGACGTTTGGCAGCAGACTTCCAGAGCTCAGACACTAGGCCATAGCGTAAGCTGGCTACATTGGCGGAGGTAGCAGGCGTTGCCACACCGCAGCAAGTGCAACCAGGGGGGGAGAAACTACCCTTTCCATTAGGGACATTTAAGGCATGACACTAGCCAGAAAGCGAACTGGCAGAGAAGAGACGCTGGCACCACCAGCAGCAGCAGCATTGGAAAAGGCGAATGAGTGGGCAATTGACGACCCGCTCACCTGTTTCACCCCAGGGCAAAGCATCCAAAGACTGTCAGTCCTTGGCGTTTGGGAGCAGACTTCCAGAACTCAGACACTAGGCCCTAGCGTAAATTGGCTACACCGGCGGAGGTAGCAGGCATTGCCACACCGCAGCAAGTGCAACCAGGGGGAGAAACTACCCTCTCCATTAGGGACATTTGAGGCATGATTTCAGCCAGGAAGCGAACTGGCAAAAGATGCTGGCACCACCACCAGCAGCACCGTTGGAAAAGGAAAAAGGTGAATGAGTGGGCAATTGACGACCCGCTCACCTGTTTCACCCCAGGGCAAAGCATGAATGTCTGTCAGTCCATGGCGTTTGGGAGCGGACTTCCAGAACTCAGACACTAGGCCCTAGCGTAAATTGGCTACACCGGCGGAGGTAGCAGACGTTGCCACACCGCAAACACGTGCAACCAGGGGGAGAAACTACCTTAAACATTACAGATAAAAAAAATTAACTTTCCAAGCTAAGAGCTGGGTAACCCAACTTGGGCAGATTGAATTTAAGGAAGGCAATCTGCTCCATCAGATGAGGTGCCATGCGTGAGCGCTGTGGACTCAGTATGTTTCCAGTCATAGAAAACACGCGCTCACTTTGAACAGTGGTTGGCGGACATGATAGTAGCTGCTGCGCAACCCATGAGAGTGCAGGCCACACACTCTTCTTTTCATCCCAGTAGCTAAGAGGATCAACATTAGGCGCAGAAGGAACTTCACAGAGGTAAAGTTTGACCATTTCAGCAGCACTACTCTCCTTTCTGCTGCTAGCTCTGTCAGATGGTCCAACTATACTCCCAAGTGCCTCTTCCCAAAACGCAGCTGCTCCACTCAGCTGTGTTGTGCTGCTTGTGGCACTGCTGCTGATGCTGCTGCTAGGAGTAGCAGACCACATCATCTCTTCCTCCTCCTGCACCTCTCCCTCCTCGGACAGCATTCCCATTTTACGCTGCCAGTCACGCACCTTGTTGACCAATTGCTCCCGGTAGCTACTGAGAACATTAAATTTCAAAGCTAGCTTTCCCTTAATTCTTGGATCGCAAAGGCACGCTAGCATCATTTCGGGACTCTCTTCCATTCGTTTGCGAAGGTGTACTTTTAGCAGATCCTTCAGCTTCCTGACTATGGCTGCTATGTCAGGATGTAGAGTGCCACCTTGAACAGCCTCACGGTTTCCAAGGAACACATCCATCTTGCTGCCTAGATGGGAGAACACTGGGATTACCTGGGCCAGACTGGCAGTGTTTGAGCTTAAATTTTCTGTGGCATCCCTGAATGGTTTAAGGACTGCCACTAGCTGGGCGATCACTGTCCAATCCTCCCTATTCAATGGAGAGGTAATCCCAATATTGTGCTCTGAGGCAAGATTATGGATTGCCCTCTGCTGCTCCAAAATCCTCTCGAGCATGTCTAACGTGGAGTTCCACCGTGTACTGACATCCTGACGTAGGCAGTGTACGGGAAGACCTGACCTCTCTTGCTCTTCCCTCAAAAGTTGGCTAGCCTTAACACTATGGTGAAAGTGCCCAGCGATCTTTCTGCAGCGGGACAGAACTACTGCTGCCACATTAGTTCCTTCTGACATTGCTGCCTTCACTACAAGATGGATGATGTGGGCTGCACAGCGCACACCAACAATATGACCATCTCGCAGCGCTTTCACCATATTGGCACCTCCGTCAGTTACCACAAAACCAACTTCAACATTGGTGCCCGCCTCTGCTCCCACCCAAAGGCTAAACATTTTCCTCATCGCATGCAGAATGTTTTGGGAAGTGTGCTTTTCATCCATCACTTCTGCATGGAGAAGGAAAGATCGGTAGCCTGCTGCAGAAGCTTCCTTAGACACACCGGGCTGCCACCAGTGTGCTGTCAAAGAAAGAAAGGCATGCTGGCCGCTAGGTGCACTCCACAAATCTGTAGTGAAATGAACAGACTGACCAGCAGCCTTGGAAAGCTCCTCTTTCACTGCTGCAACACAGGACCGATACAATGAGGGGACAATGTTCCTGCTGAAAGTGGAACGTGACGGAACTGTATATTGTGGAGCCACAGCCGCCATCAATTGTTTGAAAGGCTCCCCTTCGATCATAGAGAAGGATGCCCCTCCAACAGCAATGAACTGACCAATCAGTCGCGTTACTTTATTGGCCTGCTGTTTGGGCATTGACCTTTTGGATTGGAATGCCACAAATTGTTCCAGGGTGGGCTGGACATGCAGTGCTCCAACCTGCCTTGGTCTCTGGCTGCCAGCACTAGTTGCTGCTGCTGCTGCTGCTATTGGCTCAGAAGAAGAAGCTGTTGGGGTTTTTCCACGGCCACCAGCTATGCTGCCTGCACTAAGTTTTCCCTCTGCATCTTTCCCCAATAGCACAGCGTTGTGTTGAGTGCTGAGGTGATGCTTCATGCTAGCACTGGTAAAATGGCCAGACACTTTCCCTCTGCTTATTAGCTTCCCACAATGTTTGCACTTTCCATAGCGCCCTTCTTCAACATTTTCAAAGTGCTCCCAAATTGGGGCGCGCATAGCCTTGGAGTGTGACTTGGGTGCTGCTCCTACTGCTCGGGGTGGATGAACAGAGGCAGAACTAGTGGTGGTGGGACTGGTGGTAACAGTACTGGCCATAGTGGGACTGCTAATTGCTTTAGATTTGCTAGGTTTTGCTGCTGCTGCTGGTGGTGGTGGTGGTGGTGATGATCGTAGCGGAGAAGGTGGAGGCTCAGGGGAAAATTGTGCACTAGTCATTTGGACACTGCTCCCTGAGGAATCTGATTCCTGACCACTCATCTCCTCTACTTCCTCTGGCTCATAGTCTAGCTCTTCATTAGCCAGATCGAATGGAATTCCTGCTAGGCTGGAGCTAAGACTGATATCGTCGTGAGACTCGTGACTAGTAGTAGTGCGAGCAGGAAGAATAGACTCTGCACTTGGCCTCTCAGTCTCAGGCTCCTCTGCTACCTCGCTAGGTGGAGTTCCACTATGTGTAGCCCTCTCTCTAACTGTCTTTACAAAAATTTTGTAAGGACTTGGTGGCTTGCTAGAGGTACTAGGAGGACATGGCGTGGCGGTACCAGTGGGAACAGTAGGCGCAGCACTAGTGGTGGTAGAGGCGGTAGAGGTGGGGGTGGTGGTGGTTTTCCCTACAAAGGAATGAGATCGCTTTGGTTTGGGACCCCTCTGAGTCTTGCTGCTAATTTGGCTCTGCTTGGTACCTTGCATGCTGCTGGTGGATGGGGAAGATGCTGCTTGGGGCAAAAGGCACTTCTTTTTAGTCACTGGGCTGGTACTACTTGTGCTACCCTTTAACTTTGAACGTGCTTCTGGTGCTTTAGGCTTTCCGTAAAAAACCATAGAGCTTGTGGGCCTAGCCGCACTACTACTGCCTGCTTTTGGTGCCTTTCCTTTACTTGATGATCCTTCAAGCAATGCTTCCCCAAATGATAAGCGAGAGCTTGGCCTACTTGGCCGACTAGACTGACGCAAAGGCTGCATCTTAGAACTGGTGGTGGTGCTGGTGGTGGTGCTGGTGGTGGCGGTGGTAGATGGAGCTTGTCCCTCCTTAGTCCCAAAAGGAGGATCCATTTCAAATTTTGTGTTGTGTGTGTAGTGTAGTGTAGTGTTTAAAAAACTATAAAAAAAATAAAAAAAAAGAAAAATTAAAAAAAAGGAAAAACGAATTAAAGACAAAAAATTAGAGGAAGTTCTCTTCAGTGCTACTGCTTAAAAAGTAAAACTATGCACTACTGCACTGTGCTGTGTGCAATCTGCCAAAGTGCTAAAGTTATTTAAATTATTAACTCAAGATTAACTATTTAATAACTAGCAGTATTTTATTTTTAATTTGAATTTACACGGGCCTAAGAGCTTAGCCTACTACTATGCTAGCCTAAAGCTATATTTCCTTACTATAAGTCTACCTCTAGGCAGACGCTCTCAAACCCACTAAGCTAAAGTGAGGTTAAATCAGATTCAGTATATGATTTATTAATTAATATTAAGTTATATAATATTAATAGATTAGAAATAATTTACTTATATATTATGTATTATAGATAGAAGAATATAGATTATGAATTAGAATTTAGAATTAGAATTACTTATATTATAGATTATGAATTAGAATTTATATTGTTATATATTATTTATAATATATTATAGATTAAGATTAAAGAAGATTAGAATTATTTTAGTACTACAGCTAGTAGCTTGAAGCTTTGCTTAGTACAGCTCGTCACAGTCAATTTTTCTTGAAAAGAATTAGAAATAAAATAAAATGTCACAGCAAAACAGTTAGCTTCACTGCTGGCTGCACTCACTAGCCCAACAAGTTCACTTCACTGATGGACTGAGGTGAGCAAAACACTAAGGGTACTTTTAATAAAATTGAAATAAAATGTAAAATAAATGAGAAAATCTTTGCAAAACAGTTAACGTCACTGCTTGCTGATCAAAAAAAAACACAGCACTTATGCGGCTGCACTCACTAGCCCAACAAGTTCACTTCACTGATGGACTGAGGTGAGCAAAACAAATGAAATAAAATGAAAGATTAATTAAGAAAAATTGACTTGGTCTCTTGCTGTTGCTAAAACAAAGCACAAACTATAGAGCTGCAGCACCAGTACTAATAAGATTAGCTGAACTATACGCTAGTAGTAATTATTTAATATTATTACTTTTATTTATAGCTAATTTAATTAACTATTAAGACAAGAAAGAATTATAGAATTATTGATATTACTGATTTTAGATTAGACACTAGTAGATGTCTTGAATGTCTACAGTACACTCTACACTAGTATACTATTACTAACTATAACTGACAAATATATATATAATTTTATAATGAATTCAATTATTAATTATATTAATTAATATTACTGATTTTAAATTAGACACTAGTAGATGAATTTCTACAGTACACTCTACACTAGTATACTATAGAATATATATATATATATGACTGACAAATATATATATATATAATAATGAACTATTAAATTATAGATTCTATTAAATTATTATTTATAAATTCTATTTAATTTATTTAAGCAGGACAGGCAATAGGCACTAGTGCCAGCCCAGGGCAAGGGCACCCCAGTGCCACTGAGGCACTGGGTGCACTGTCAACTCAACAGCACTTACACTACAGTTGATGACAAATTAAATAAAAAAAATTAAATTAATCAAATTATTATTATTAATTATATTAAGTAGCACTGAAGTGAGGATGAAGTACACTGTGAGAAATGGCAGGCTAAGGCTTACCAGTCTCACACAGAACAGAACAATCTCTCTCTGTAACGCTCGGATGCAGCACAGCAGTGTTGCCAAAGCAGTCACAGCGAAAAATGAATGGATCTCTCAGGCAAGCTCTGGTCTTATAAAGGCGCCTTCAGAATTCAAAAAACAGCAGCACAGGCATTGGACGAGACCCTTAGCGTGACGTCACAAGAGTGAGCTGATTGGACAGACGAGATCAGCTCACTCCTGTTTGAAATTTTGGCGGCTGCGCGGCAAAAACGAAGACGATCACGAAGAATCTTCGATTCTTCGTGGTTGTGAGTCTTCGTCTTCTCCTACGTTTTGCCGGCACTGTATTCTCTTCGGCGTGTCTTCGGAACGAACAAAAAAACGGCCTCTTCGTGCTCGTTTTCATGTTCGCCCGAAGACGAATGCGCAAGTCTAACAGTTAGCGCCTGGGATGACTATGCAGGCCTGGCACTTTAAGGCCAGCTGTATGTTACGCGTTTATACTCATGCAGTGTATAGCCACGGGTATTTAGCTAGTAAGTATGCAGCTCCATTGGCCACTGGCCTATCAAACATTGGCCTGGTGTGCTAAATAGCGAGTCTGGGCCTGAAGTTGGCTGATATGACATTGTTCAAAATTGTCTTGTTTCAATACAAAAAGCTCTCATATCCACATCTACTCCCTTGTCCCTAAGTCTGAAGTCATTACATGGATCCAGAATCTTTCCACCATCAGGCTATATCACAATATAATCACTCAGGTTTCATCCATTACCAAGGCTCTGCACGTCCACCTATTTATCTATAGTTACTGCCATAGGTGTCATCTCAGAAGGAGCATCTAACTCACATGCCAGGGTCAAAACAATGCTGAGCAAATTACTTATTTATAACAGTAACTCTAATTTTTAATCCAGAATGCAGATTTATTGTTGCCAGAGCATTCTGTGCTCATCAGGTTCCGTCATCCAGTAGGAGACATAGCCATGCTGTCATTGGATCAAAAGAAAACAAATACTATTGTGACATAAGTAGGTTTAAAAAAGGAAAATATTCCTTAATATGTTGCAATCACAATATGGATGTTGCTTGGATTAGCTATATAATTTGTGGTACAAATCGTCCAAAATTGTCCATTTTTTAAGGATTTATGACAATTTAAAATTTCTTTTGAACATGAACCTGTCATCTAAGCAGATTTTGGATATATATATATATCATTATTTTTGCAGACAGACTTTCTAGCATTTATGTGGCAAGAGGGAACCGAAAGGTATTCTTGTCTTATCCTAGAACAGCGTTCTAGAGTTCTCCATTAATAACCAGTTGTAGAATAGACATGGAGGTGATCTGACCAGAAACAGAAGACTTCAGTGGCATAGTAATAATGTTACATTTATTGTCGAACCATAAGGAAAACAACAACACAAGTGATGGGTAGCTTTCAGTACTGATTTCAATTATGGTTTTATCCTAGATGTGACTTTTTCTTTTAATGTCCCTTTGGTATAATGTGCATTCCTAGGAGTCATGGCCTCTCCTTGTTTTTATGTCTACCTGTGCCATAATAAAATATCTACAGCAGATTATACTGTAACAGAATGATTAAAAAATGTCCATCATGGCTACACCATTAAACGCGTAAGGGAATTGAGTATGGGCTTGGGTTGAACTAGGTGTGGACAGATACACACCGGTTCCCTGTGATTGAAAAGTGTTAATTTTTTTCTATTTTTTGTTTTTAGAGAAACAATGGAGCAATATATCTTTAACTATAGGTGCTAGAACTTTAAGGGTTCAAAGAGCCTATTGAAAGGCCAAACTTTCACCAACCAATTTGATAAAAGGTTAGACTAGAGGCTAACAGAAAATCACAGGGATTTAGTAGAAATATTAGCTTCCGTCTGAAAAAAGAAACAGGATTGAAAACAATAATAGTACGTTTTGTTTTACAAAAGACCACTATAGTTACTAATTAGAGTTCAATTTATGCAATAGCAAAAAGGATGCCTTTTCTACAGTCAAGGACTAAAGATTTAATTTTAGTGAAATGCAAAGAAAATGTAAAAAGGTTACGTAAAATAATGAATAACAGAATGCAGTACGGAAGAAGCTCTTGAATACCACACCTTTTTGAGTTGAAATAAAAGTCTTTTTAAAGGAGGAAAATAACATTTCTACTAAACGTGGTAATATCGTAATTTGAAGCAAATACCGTATGAAATGTGCCATTAAATATTTGGGTTACAGTAATCAAACATAATTTTTTAAAGAAATATTCAAACCAAAATGTAATGTACTGATAGTGATACGCGTCATCATCAGCACATAGATTACTGAAATAATTAGATATTAGTATCCAACCCACAGTAAAGATATATATATATATATATATATATATATATATATATATATATATATACACACACACTACCATTCAAAAGTTTAGGGTCACTTAGAAATGTCCTTGTTTTTGAAAGACAACCAAATTTTGACTATTAAAATAGAGATATATATCGCTATAAAATACATGATACATGGTTGGTTGGTTGCAGGATTGTAGAATATTTTATTAGAATAAAAAAATTACTACAATACTGCTAATTGTGTTCAGTACAATTTAGCTTCATTTAACTGGACCCATTTATTTTGCATAACACTGATTCATTTAAGATCAGACTGAAGAGATCCGGTTACAAAATTCACTAAAATTAAATTCACCTACTTTACTAATTCCTAATTAATTAAGAAAACAATGCCGGAAGAAACGCAATGTTATGATTTCTCAACCATCTAAATTAATTAAACACAAATGAAAGCAATTTTCTAGACAATGATATAAAATATCTCATTCAAGCAGTAGGTTATCGGGTTTCTTTAAAAGGCCACTTTACAGATCAATGGTCAGACCTCACCTCCAGAACGATATCGACATATTGGAGAGAGTTCAGTGAAGGGCTACTAAAACGGTGCGACGGTTTCCAGGATCAACATTATCGGGAAAGACCAAGAGAGCTCAGTATGTGGAGCTTGAAGGAAAGAAGAGAGGGTAGATGTGATAGAAACGTTTAAATAATTAAATGGATTTAACAAAATACAGGAGGGATGTCAGAACAAAATGTCATAATCTAAAACCTAAGGCGTTAGACGTGAAGTAAGCGAGTTTTATTCTACAGAGAGAGTGGTAGATAAATGGAATAGGTTCAAGCCTCTACAGCAGGAAAAAGTCAGACAAGATGGGCCAAATGGTTCTTATCTGCCGTCAAATTCAGAGTTTCTATGTTTCTACACTGCAGTGGACTTCAAGAGAAGACCTCAGAAGCCTATGGTCGCCCGTCATTAGAAGGCGTACATGGCAAGGTAAATACGTAATTAAACATATATCTGTGTCACAAATCATAGGCTTTTAAATGTTTTTAAAGTCCTAGGGCAGGGGAAAGTTAAGATGAGGATACCGCCAACACAAGAGCAAATTTACACAAACTAATTAACAAAACAGAATAAAATGTCAATTTGCATGGCAAATAGTTTAAGTAGAATAGATGCTCAAAGGTCTATTGTCTGAATTTTTGTAAGAGCAGACTTCATTAAAGCGAAGGTCATTAAACATAATAACGCTGGTCATTTCACATTGAGACCTAAATCCCATAGATAAGAACCAGCCTTCTTTTTTATAATTTCTGTTCTTTTAACGGAAATGATTATATCCCTGGCCTTCCTATCGTTACTTGGCTCCGACCCTTTAAAGTGGATTGGAACAAATAGTAGGGTTAAAATCTTATTTTTTTCACCCAGTGAGTTAAAATATTATCATGACAATAAATATCTTTAAAAAAAATCCTAATGGAAAAAACTACTAAAATGATTCATAAAATGAATTTAGTTTCATGGTTTATCTATTTCCTTAGGGAAATCTGCCCAACGTATATGACATCTTCAGAGGGAATGCTTATGAAAATAGTAACTGCTTCTAGTACCCCCCAAAACTACATTATATATATATATATATATATATATATATATATATATATATATATATATATATATATATATATATATATTATATATATATATATATATATTATATATATAAGAGTCCTACATTTCTAAGATATATAAGAGTGTCCTGTATATTATATATATTATATATGATGTTACTTGTGCCCCACGTAATGCTGAAGCAAAATGAAATGTGTAAGCAAGGTAATTCTGTTTTTTGTTTGTGGCTGATGCCAGGGGGACTATATTAAAGAAAAATGTGTCATCGTGGAATGATGCACAGACACATTATCCAAGATTTTCTGCTAGTAATCAATATGACTAATCACGCTGCTTAATAACATAGAGTTATAAAATGTATAGATTACAAGAGAACAACGGCAAAACACTTCATGTTTTAGAGTTCCTCCAAGCCGTTAAAGAAACAGCATTTACTTTTTTCTTGGCTTTTGCTAAATTGCTTTTTTTCCCTCTGACATCATCAAGGCTATGTCACTTCTTGTCTGTACTATATAACGGCATTTTTCAGAACGGATATGGAGGAGGTGGGTCGATGGCATATTAGTGTCTTCTTTATTGGTAACATTTCAAAACTGTTTGCTTTCCAGCAATAAACAAACACCATAAGTGTCCCACAAATGAGGTTTTTGCGCATTCCTTTTAGATGCTAAAACAGTTAAGGCAGCCAATTTACTGATTTGCAAACGGGCACTGTACGCTAGAATATGATTTATTTTCTTGACAAGACTACATGAAAGAGAAGAATGAGGGCGAGTGCATTGTTAGGAGAAAAATCTAAGTAGGACATTGCTCCTGGGGAATTGTTAACTAGCTCACAGCTGGCGGACATGAAACATACTAACCTACTGGAGACACATTTTAAACACTGACTACAGAGAGACTGGCTATTAAACAGATCCATACATGTTGGGGTCATTACACATTGTGCTTAGTCTTTTGGCTAATATTTAATTCATAAGCTGCATTTAGGCAACATTAGTATTTCTGGGTCATACCTCAAGAAATATCCATCTATTTATCTATCTATCTGCATGCATGAGATAGGCATAAAACTATATTGAATCGAAGATAAGACCAAGGAGTGATTAAGGTCTAAGACTTTACATTAGGAGAAATGGACAGATGAGATGGGCCGAATGGTTCTGAAGTCAAAGTCTGTTTCTATCTATCTATCTATCTATCCATCCATCCATCCATCCATCCATCCATCCATCATATTAAAGGACATAGCAATACAGCAGATGAAGAAAGCACTCCCTAAATTATGTCAATCATAAAACTTACTATTGCTTTCGTGTTTGTTTGTTTATTTTTACCACAGTATCACCAACCTGGTGGTTCTAGAACTTTACTTGCAAAGATGGACTTAAAATCTTTGGAAAACAGTAATAAATAATTCTGGATTCCAAGATTTCCATAAACCAACCAGGCTTTATTTATGGCTTAGCCATACTAAGAATCAATGGAATTACAAGGGTGGTCTCAAAGGTGCTGTTCCATCTACTTGGTTTTCAAACATTACTGCCAATGCAGTCCCCGTGATTCAGCCCCACAGTAAGCAATACAGCCATGTTGGGATTAGATAGGACTCTTTTTGGCCATTTTAGCAGCACCCCAAAATGCTTCCCTTTTTGTACTTCTAGTTGGCACAGATCTTTGTAGTGTTAACAGAACTAGTTACAAGGGGATTTCTATTCTCTAGTAATGTGAAGGAGCATAGGATGAAATATTCTGCTAGGAAGGCTGTCTGTAATGTAAGTATGACCCTGTTTGTGCTAAGGAGGTAAAGCGGAGTATTCACTAATTCCCTAATGCTCAAATCCATGGCGAACAAACCTGATCTCAGCTTAAGTAGGAAATCAGAAAACACTTTGTAGCTGCAGTTTCCTACCAAACACATTTATTTATAGAGCATCTGCAGATTCTAGAGCGCTTTCACCATACCTGGGAACATTATAAATGACCCCCAGACACTTGAAAAATATAAACTATATAAAGCCCGTTGTGAAGATTCTGAGTCACCAAATGTTTTAATAAAATGGCTTTAATGTTGGTACTCATGGAAACTTTGACTTGACTTGTCATTATTCAAATAGTAATATCAACCATTACATACAAGCAAATGTACCAATTGGGATTTTAGATATGATCACAGTAGGTAAAATAGTGGGCCCTATATTGTGTGACCCTGAGATTATGCCCCTTCATTCTGAGACCCTGAGATTGGGGCAAATACCCTGAGACTCAGGGGCTAACCCTGAGAACGGATATTACAATAAGGGCAAGAGTAAAAAATAACAATAACCTTAAAATTGATAATATTCTGCGATTAACACGCACTTTAAGACATTCTGATTCAGAAGGGGAACAAGGTCCTGCTCTTGCATGCTTACAATCATTCAAAATATATTGTATTGGAATTAACTAACATACCATATGCAATATTTAGCACACATTTTATTACTACCATTCTTTTCTAATTGAAAAAGGACCCAACTGGTACATTTTCTCAGCTTACCTTTGTAATACTCCTGGCTGTATTTTAACCTATTGGTTGCCCCATGAGACCTTCTGGTCAGGAGTTCCCCAACATTCGCTAACCCTGTGCTTTTCTCTGCTAGATCTGATTCCTATAGAAGTCTTTGTGTATTCCATTTAGCCAAGGACTTTTGGCCCCACTCCTAAACCTCGCTTGTCTGACTTTGCCCCACTGTCTCTGGGCTGCTATAGATGTTGAGACCAGGTGAATCACGTGATCTGTGGAGTAACTAGTTGGAGGGTCAACCCCACTAGTGAAACGCTGAAGTCTATTATATTGTATCCATTCTATATTTTATTTTAAAAAGATGGAATCCAATTGTATTTGAAGTTGACATCTTTTGAAGAAAGCAAAGACATTAAGTGATTAGGATAGATTGATTTTGGAAGTCATCCAACCACACTGAGTCAGTTTTACTAAGCACATGATTTCTAGGGTTTGCACTTTGCAGAGGAAACAGTTTTTTTCATAGTCTGCTTAAAAGTTATATTTTATTCTTTAGAAATGTCTAAATTGACAATCATCTGAACTGGAGAGTCATAAGGCACGAAATAGCACCGGCTTATAAAAGTGCTTACATTATGAAGCCAACCCACTGTCAATCATAATGGGGAGCAATTACAAATACAACATATATCAATATATATATATATATATATATATATATATATATATATATATATATATATATATATATATATATATACACACCCTTACAAATAAATCTGAAACCCCAGTTGAAGAAAAAACATATGCTGAATCTGAAATAGGCTTTCATCTTACCTTAGACAGTGGTTCTTACAGATCTCTATTCAATATTTTCAGTGGGAATTTGTCTTGGGACAAAATACTTGTTTTAAAAGTTATAAGACATAAATCTGAATACGCTTAAATTTGCACATTAAACAGAAATAATAAGTTCATATGTGATAGATGGTTTTGAGCGCTTTGTTCAGTTCTGGCTTTATCTCTGATTTGACAGTTTCCCTTTAAGATACGTGATTAGACCTAGATCTAATTAAAACAACAACACAATATAGAATTCTCAAGTGTAATATGGCAGTTTGGTTATGCAAAAAGTCCTTGGGGAGCTCTTGTTGTCCACGTCGTTTAAAGAGTGAAGAATCATAAAAAAGAAGATCAGCAGGGGATCTTTGAATACCGTGCCTAAATAGACAGGATTATAGCACAAAATTAGCACAGTCGTAAAAGCATATTGGAGAATAATAATGCCGTGCATGTGATATGAGCTAAAACCGAAGCCTTGTGATCCCTAAACAGAGATGTAAATTATGTGCATCCCACTATGCACCGGGGTTGTCCCTTTTAAGTTTGTCGGTTCTCTCAGCAAATAATATGTTATTTACTAAGTAATGTCATTCTTTTATATACACTTTTATATAGAGAATGCCAAATGGAGATGGATTCACGCGATAACCCTGCGCTACAAATCTGGTTATTTTACCAAACCCTACAATTATATATATATATATATATATATATATATATATATATATACATATATACATCTTATGAATTTAGCAATAGCTATCTGAATGTTTTCTTCTCAGAATTTTCATTATTATTCCTTCCTATTAGGTTATACCTGGGAGGCTTTATAGAGGCGAGGTGACGAGTAGGACTTCAGAACAAGAAACTAATTAATATGCTTTTTCTACAGACATCAAGTTTCCTAAGGTAAATTATTCATTCCATTAAACCAAATATATCCAAAATTATTACCAATAGAAGAACAACATGTACAAGCCAATGTAGTTTTTACTAAACTAACCTAGTTATGCTCAAAGCCAAGAAGGTGATAGCTTCCCTTGGAAACACGGAATTATAAAATTATATGTAAATGTATCTTCGGGACAGTCTACTATTTGTTTCAAAGTACAGAAGGGAACTTTATTTCAAAAGAGGAGAAATGTTAGGACAAGAGGTCATAATGTCAAACTAGAGTATCAGAGGCTTAGATGTAATGTAAGGAAGTTTTACTTTTTCTTTACATTAGGCCGACTAATTGGGTGGAATAGCTCTTATTTGCCATCACATTCCGTGTTTCTATTGGCTATTTACAAACCCAACCTGTGGGTGCAGAATTTTTTATTTATTTATTTAGCTACTCCATTACGCTTTCTTAGTCTACAGCAGACAAATGTAATCAGTAACACCATTAATAAACCCTGGAGAGGAATTCATTGTGAAGTGCTGTGATTTTTTTATTTGGATAAAAGCGGCATTTTAAAGCAACTGACTCAATGGAACAATTCAGCATGACTTTCTCAGCAGTAGTACATCATCAAGATGCTCAACAATGTCCTAAAGTGAAAAAAACGTAGTATAAAGCTCAATTTTTTATGGCTAAAATACCCCAAATTGATTTACAGCAGATGACTATGGGGAGGTGGAAAAAAAATCAAGTGAAAACCAAATACTAAAAAAGTATTATAACACACGATAAAAAAATCCTATCACTTTTATGTTGACGTGTCTACGTGATCTATCCTCCCTCACCGGTTTGCTTTGCCAGTTTGGCTCTTCTTGGTGTTTTACATTTTCTTGCTAAGTAATAATTATTGGACAAGTTCGGACCCCCTACAATTACTTTAATGAAATAATTACAAATGCTGCTGTCTTCATTAACCAATCAGAGTGCTCTATTCATTCCAGATGTTTGATCATGTTGCATAATTACACTACGAGGAAAGACAGCAAGTAATTAGTCTTTGTTGAATCTTACACTACCAAACATAACATATAAGACTGTATTCCAAAACATAATGCAGGCAGATCAAGAATACAAGTATTTCCGACCACATACTGCGTACTCTGACTTTGGAAGCATGAAAAAAACGAGTTTTTACATTTTTTTAGCATACTGCCAGATACTTGTAAGAACGTACTTAACCTACCTGTTAAACTCATTGAGCTTTTGACATTTTTGACATTCATCTAAACCTCCTAATTCCATGTTTTCTTATTTATAAATATTATTTATCAAAAGTGCACTCAACAAGGAAGGGGGAGGTCAGTTCATTCTGGTGTCTAGACTTGTGTTAATAGACCGAAAACGATTTGGACAAAACTTTGTATTTTTGTTTTGGTCCATTCCTCTTCAGACAACGTATTTCAGAGGGCTTTTTTCCATTTGGAAATTACATTTGTTGTCACTCACCCTCACTCACCCTCTTAATCGCTCCCTACCTCCTTCGACAACTACTTCTGTATCCCTGTCTTCTTTTCTGCGTCGGCTTCTTCTCTTGCCTCTTCTTGTTCTTCTGTCTTCTACGTTTGTTTCCAAATGGAAAAAGCTCCTCCCGAATTTTGTCCGAACTAAAAGGACAGGAAAACTAATTGATGTCTGACTGGACCAAAAAGGAAACTAAAAATTTGGTCCAAATCGTGTGAGAGAGCGTGAGAGTATAAGAGAGTGTAGGGATGAGTGAGCGAGGGTGAAAAAATAAAGGAATGCAAAGGAAAATTCGGCGCTCTCTACTTCGTCTGTGTTTGCTTCTTTGGGGGTCCCTCCTCGTTTTCGGACATTCGTACTAATTAACAAAATTGACAAATTTTGTTAAAATTGTAATTTGTACAAATCCGAATGCACAAGTCTAATGATGTCCAGCTGCAGACAGAAAGTGTAAATGTGTCACTACATTTTATTTAAATACTCTGCTACCCTAGATGGTTTTTTTTTCTTCTCCCTTTCCTAAATCCTTCAATGATATGCCACTATTGTATACATGTTAAATAAACATATTCCTGTTTTAAAATAATTACAGTTTTCCTGTTCATACCTAGGAACTTCTCAGGGTACTTGAAACTCTCCCTCATTTGGGGAGAGGCTGGCTGTCCATAGGGCCAGGGGTAGCCTCAAATAATCAAGGTGGGAGGGCATCACAAAAGCTACTACTCTTCTCCGAAAAGTGATGTATAACTCATTCACCTCTATGATTTTATACATTCCACAGACTGCAGGGCTGTTCAGCAACATGTGAAATGTATACATGTACTGTTTCTCCTGGAAACAGGAAAAATGATTTATAGATGGGCTTCATTTTATTTTACTTTTTTTTTTTAAATAGCCATGATTTTTTTATTAAAAAATAATAATAATCAGCCACCTGGTAAATAACACAGGTTTGTTTAATTAATAGTAATTAAAACAAATCAGATTTTTTTTTAATTCATGACACACAAGTCTCTTTTTCTGTGTCAGTGTTTTAACTTGGGAACTGCCATAAGAGAATTAGCAGTCTCTGCACACGCATGACGCTGTGGTGAGTGATCAGACACAAATAAGCCCAGAACACCAGTAGTTTCCTTGGCAACACTTATATGTCAGGGAAGAAAAAAAATCTAAGTAGCCCATTTTTTCCCCCAAAAAAAATTTTACTTCATTCGGTAAAGCCCCAGGTTATATTTATTTAACTATATGACCTCTTACTGTGGTTAACTGCGTTAACCCTTCAAGCTCAGTCGGGCACACATCAGAAAGAACCCACCTTTTTGGATGGTTTTCTGATTTCTTTGTAGCATTTATTTTTTTTTGGTACCAGATGGTTCCTTTAATTGGGGTTCTTTTTAATAAAAATATTTTTAAAAAACTCCATCAGGGCAGGGTTTCAATGGGGAAATCTTCTCATTCTGTTACAGAATCCAGCCTACCAATAACCTTCGCTGTCTTAGAGATCTTAAAGGAATCTATTGTACAGGCAGCCTTTTAAATAAAGTATATTAAGGTACTTTGTAATTACTTTAATATGCATTATTTAAACCTGAAGGAGAATTTTTTTTTAAAAAACTGCTTACCTTAGGGAGAATCTGTGGCTCCAGCACAAAGCCTTCTCCATTGTCTGGCATTTCATGCCACTGATTGGCTGCATGGGCACAGGGGGTCTTATTAGATCCTCACAACACTCTGCAAGCTGCAGCTTGGGGGGCAAGGGACAAATGCATATGGAGGTAGTCTACATGATCCCCCAGGCATTTGCAAGGGGGGCACCATGTAAACCTAAAGGGACCACTCAGCTATCATAGGTATTAAAGTGCATATGATGGCTGGAGTGTCCCTTTAATATAGTGAAAGTAAAAATAATAAATAAAATGCAAGATAATGCACAGCCTGTATAATAAGGCATTAACATAAATAGATATTAATGGACACAGGAAGTTAGTTAACATTTGTGACATTAAAAAGCCTTTGGTGACTCTTTAGAACGTTAAAATAAATCGTATTAAAACATACAGAAATAGAACACGTAATAAGAGCAGTGGATTGGACTAACAACTCACTGCGTATTGTATTAATGTAACAGCTATTTGGACAGAAATTCATAAAATATTGACAAATTCTAATTACATTTAATAAATTAAATGACAACAATGAATCTGTATCGATCATTAGAGTGTTTTGGAAATGCAAAGGAGTACTTTCGCTCTACTCGTTCCTGCCTAAAGAATAAAACGATCACTAAAACACATAAAGGAAAGTGTACTGCATTGTTCTGCATTCTCTTCTATGAACCTATTTTTTTTTTTAATCTGAATTGCCTAATTATTCTAGTAAAGACATTTCATACCCGCCAATTTGCAAGATGACTATATAGGACTAAGGGTTTTCAAACTTGATGGTTGAACTTTAAAGACTACATGACTGTTTCACCCTAATTAATATGAAACTATGTCTTTTTTTGTGTTGTTGGTATACAAACTGCAAACACAGACAATGTATTCATGTAAACTGCAAAAATAGGACTTTGGGTGGAGGATCCCTGCTAAGACCAGTGGTGTAACTATAGGAGTCGCAGGAGTCTCTAGGGGGCCCGGTGTGACCCCTGAGAACACTTGTTCCTGTCTCCTCGTACCGGTTCAAAAAGTTCTAAACTATTTTGAACCAGCATGGGGAGACAGAAACGTATCGCGGTCAGGTTACGTCACGTGACCCCGCGGTGAAACCAAGACTTACAGCACAGTGTGTGAAAGCTACAGGAAATATGAGAGGTGCGAGGTAAGCAGGTGTGGGTATGTATGTTTGTCTGTATGTCAGCATGAATGTCTACGTATAAGTGTGCATGAGCATGAATGTCTACATATAAATGCATGTGAGCATGGATGTCTATGTATAAATGCATGTGAGCATGGATGTGTAAGTGTGTGTGTGAGCATGGATGTGTAAGTGTGTGTGTGAGAGCATGGATGTGTAAGTGTGAGCATGGATGTGTGTTTATGTGTGAGCGTTTGTGTGTGAGCATGGATGTGTGAGTGTTTGTGTGTGAATATGGATGGAGTATGTGTTAGAATTAATGTGTACGTGGGTGTTAGTGTGTGTGTGTTAGCATGTGTAATTTGTGTGTTACATATGTGTGCCAGAGTGTATGTTGGAGATGGTGGGCAAAGGGCAATAAGGGCACAGACAAGCTGCTTGAGGGCAAGGATGGCACAGACCAGCTGTTTGGGGCAAAGAAGGCAAACATAAGCGGTTTGGGGTCACTGACAAGCCGGGGCAAAGATAGCACAGACAGGCTTTTCATGGGTTGGCACTGCACTGATAAACTGCCTGGGGCAAAGGCACTTAAAAGCAATTTGGGGAAAAGGTGGCACTCAACAGCTGTTTGGGGCAAAGGTGGCACTGGTAAAGTTGGGGGCCTGAGGGGCAATTTTCGCAGCAGGGCTGTGTGGTTTCTAGTTACACCCCTGGCTAGGACCATTAAGATTTCTAAAGAAAGTCAGATGGAAAAAGGGTTGCAATTGGTCCATCCAGGCTCTCCATACCTTCCTAAGTCTTATACACTCCATCCTTTCCATCCTAAAATTGATACTGCGGTATACAAGAAGTATCCAAATAAAATAATGCATGCCTCAATTTGCATTCAGTAAATTGAGGCATGTATTCTTTTATTTGGATACTTCTTGAGTGCATCAAATTACCATGGTTGTCTACCTTGTCTCTGACTTTTTTTTCCTCCAATTTTATGGACTGAAACATGTAACAAATGCTATATATATATATATATATATATATATATATATATATACACACACACACACACATACACTATTTATAACCACACGCATATACATACACACATACAAACATTACAAAAAATTATCTAGCAGCGTGTACAAAATATTGTCTATTATCTCTACCAGACTGGTTTGAAAAAAGCACAACAATGTCACTGCAGCTGTATGTAAATTAACATATATTTACCTAATATTCTTGTATTGCTTTAGCTTTCCATGATAATTTCCATCTGGTACAGAGGGGTTCTGTAAAGGTGTTAGTAAGCATGCCTTGGGCATTACAGTGTATGCCATAAAATGGTGCATCTATATTGACTTAATGCTGTGTTTATACACCTACTGCAGCTTTGGCTATTAGGCAGGATCCTGGCAACAATAAGGGATAATACACCGAAGACATATTAGAATAATAAACGTGATGTTTATGTGTCTGCCATCCAAGGAGTTAATTTTACATTAACAGCCAATGTAAACAGTGCTCTTTCTGATATTTATGGTGTTAAATTACAATGACGCAAATACTGCCGCTCATCCCTTTTTATTAAGCATATTAATCTTCATCAGCATGTGATGAGTAACGCGTTTGATTGTACAGCGCATACGTACTAAAAGCTAAATAGATATCACATTTTCCATGGTTCGAAGAAATAGGTTTAGCTGGAATTTATGGCTAAATACGCAGAAAAAAACGGATTCCTGTCAGATTCCTGGCACTCTTACTCCTCTATTAATTATTATAACCTCATCAATAGCGGGGTATATGATGTAGAGGTAACATCTGTGCAGGGGATATCCCTTCTTCACTGAAAAGACCAGGAAGGTAATCAATACTCTATCCAGCTGCTTATGCTGTCAATCAGTGGCAGTAAAGTCCTTCAAATTAAACGTGTCTAGGTGGGCTTTATTGAATAAGCAAATAGTTGGGGCGCCCCAACTATTTGCTTATCTGTATATTTGCACCCTGAGGAAGAGTGTCTTTTGGGAAGTATATCACATTTTTATTACTTTTTTATCACTTTTTTATTCAATTTTTAATTACACTTGTGAACACGGGAATTAGGCATACTGTATTTCGTCTATACTTCATTAAATAAGGTATCTAGAAGTACCTTTCCCACACAAGACCCCCAGTGTACCCATTATCAAATAAGCTTTATAGTTGTTTACGTTTTCTTTTCTAGGATTTCAGAATGTTTTAAAAATCACAATAATCTATATATTTACAGCAAAAATGTGTTCAAAATGCCTTATTTACAATAATGTCTCTAAAGAGTTTACATTCAAATATTAAGATTACCATATTTACACTGCTAGGCACATACCTAAAACAAGAGCATGAACTGTATAATCATACCTGGGAACTTCCCAATGTAGACTTCAATAGCTCTTCGACTGGAGTGGCTTTCTGGAGGGGCGTGGCTACCTGTGTGTAGGAGTGGTGCTACCCATGTGTAGGGGTGGGGCTAACAGCAGGCAGCCTTTAGTGGGTGGGGCTAGGGGGAAATTACAGACCACTCCCCTGACAGGAAAAGAGAAAACTGACCCAGAGACCCCAAAAAGCATGGCTTCACCCAGAGACTCCTAGTCATACCATGTATGTGTATAATGAATGAGTAATATGTAAATATATAATAAATATAATATAGTAAATTGCTAGTTAGGAGTATATAAAGAGATGGCAGTATGATAACGGGAATGGCGGGTGTGTAATAAGTCTGTATAATGTAAGGTATGAAAGCTGCAGCAACTTGGTATGGCTTGGAGCAGCAGGCCAAATGCGATGATAACCGAATGGCATAGCTTAGAGGTGTGTAAACTACCATTCAAAAGTTTGGGGTCACTTAGCTGTTTCCATAATTGCAAAGGGGTTTCTAACAATCAATTATCCTTTTAAACTTATACTTGGATTAGCAAACACAACGTGCCACACAGGAGTAATGGGAGTGATAGAGGGCCTCTGTACACCTATGAAGATATCCCATAAAAAATCAACTGTTTCCATCTACAATAATCATTTACAACATTAACACCGTCTGCGCTGGTTTTCTCATCCATTTCATTTTATTTTAATGGACACAATCTGCTTTCCTTTAAAAAAAAAAACCAAAAAAAAAAACCAAGGACATTTCTAAGTGACCCCAAACTTTTAAATGGTAGTGTATATGTCGTAAGTTTGGGATTAGACATATCGTTTATATCTTAAAGTGATTTAAAACATAGATGGATATGTTTAAAAATCATTATCCACCGTTTTAACCCACAGTGAGACTTAATAGCGTCAGAAGTATTAGTAGTCACATCACCATAGCAACCAATGGAAATGTCTTATCATCAGGAATCTACTTTTGGTTGCTACGGTTAGTAGGACACTTTTAAAACTTTGCACCAGTATTACTCTTTAATCATAACCAAAGAGTCTGTATATCACCTGCCAAGATTAACCATATCAACTGCTTATACTTTGTTTTTCAGATGTTTTTTTTTTTTTAATACTCCATATTCACTTATTATACTTCTGCCCAGATCTATCTGATAAAAGAAGGAAAAAAAATATGGTGGAGAATTATTTCCCTGGAAAACTGATCATTTCACCAAGATGACAGATCCAGTTTAACTCTTCCGCACAGACCTAATATGAAGGGTATGAACGCAGAACTGACCCATTTGCCTAAGAGATGGTTGTAGGGCCCGTTTTTTCTGTACAGACATACAATTAAAGTCACATTAACTCTGATGACATGTAAACAGCACTGGAGCCCTGGGGTAAGATGGGGGGGGGGGAATCTGCAAGCCACAAGCCTGGGTTATAATTCATTCAAATCCATAAAAAAAACCCACTAATGGGAAACAAATGAGAAATGAATGAAACATTGTTACAAAATGATCAGCTGGAGTGTATTTAGTTTAAAAAAAAAACCCCAACAACGGCAACAACAAAAACGCATGCGTTAATTTGTCCTATTACTACCCAGGGATTTGAACATTCTCAGACAATAAAGATTAAAGAGTCCCTGCTTTAGAACAGGTGTGGCACCAAGATGAGGAACATATTGGCTCACCAGTAGTGACCACGTCTAAATACCCCTCCACCAACACACATTAAGGGATTAAATAAATTATGAGCCCACTTGTCTATTTTCAGTGATATTTGGACCAACAAAGGGTGTGTCCTCCGGCACCTGATGTGTTAATAATCTTCTTCAGAAAATAAGGCCAGATCCCACATAAGGCGATGAATGTAGAAACCGGTCTAACGTTATTGATAGGTGGGCACTACAAAGTTTAAGCATGTTACCATTTTAAAATTGTTTCAATTCATTGTTTGTTGCCCAAATAAAACATAATGACTAAGACATCTTGGATTTTTTTGGCATTTCAATGCAATATGTGCCCCGGGGGCATAACAAGATGCAACTCGGGCCCTGTTGAAGGCAACAGCGCATGCTTTAAAATGCGTAGCAAATGAATGCTAGGCTGGGATTTCTATTCTGGATGCTACAAACCGATCATGCATTTCATGTGTTATTTTTAGAATGTAACTTCTAAGTAACGTCATCATGTAGCTGTAGGTCATGACTTAACCCGTCCATTGATACCAATTGGGCACACCACAAAATTAGTATTATTATTTATTGTTTTATATAGCGCCATCATATTCCGCAGCGCTCTACAATGCATAAACAGGACAGGGGAGGCACAGGGGAGGAGGGCCCTAAACATGTTCCTGTCTTCACTGTTATTTTTAGATACATATAAAATAATATTATAAAAAAGCTTAACATATATATTATAGGGACCCGAGTGGCATCTTATATTTAGGGACCTTGAATGTTTCCACAATATGTTACTTACCTCCAGTATCACCCCCTCTCAACCTCCTAACAGATTGCAAGAGCAGGCCCCTCTTCTCCATCTCTAGCACTATATCTTATCTGTGTTCTTGTTATATATTGTTCATTTTAATGTTGTTACTCTTGTATTTTCCTATCATAATAATAGCATTATGGAATCTGAATATCACAGAACAATAGTGATACTTGCAATGAGTCCTTTAAACACAGATCTTGGCCTAGTATGTTTTCTAGAAAGCACCAGGCGTTAACATTTCCAGTTTTGACCTGCAGTAGAACTACCCTACTACCTCTGGATCTTCCGCTGGTCTGGACTAGACTTCCATTAAAGAAGAAGCTTCTTGGTCGTGGGGAGCTGTCCAAAGCAGCTAGAATGCCAGGAATATCTAACCTTGGTCGGGAGCAAGGACACAGAATGTCCGCATCTCCTGAGGACTACAGCTTCTATGATGGCTGATGTTTGACCTCCATGGAGCTTATTCTGAGAAGGGCCTGGGCGAGCATCATGGTGGGTAGAGGCCCAAGAAATCAAACTGTTTTGCCACAGGTCACCTATTCCATGGATGTGATGTAGAACAGACTATACAGCCACTGGAACTTATTATATTTATATTATGATTATAAAAAGAAACAATTTAATAAATAAATACACAATATCATTGGACTGAACTTTTTGGGGATGTTATTTACATCACCCTTCAAGACTGGTTGGTTTGCTGGGTGCATATTATTTTGGCTACACATTTTCCTTACTCCACTCTACCTCCGGAATGTATTTTTTCATCTTATTTATTTCCGTTTCAGATGTTTAACCCCTGTTTTCCAGTTACACAGAGATAGAAATGAATAGGTTAAAAAATCATCTGACACCATTTTGTATCTGAGGCCTACATCTCGTACGTTGGAAATGCTCATTAAAGGTGCTGTACAGATTCAGCATCAGGGATCCTTGCAATAAGACGCTCAGGCTTAGCTATAAATCAGCAATAAGCCAGACAATGGATCCCATCCTAGTGATCGGGGCATGAGCGTCGAATCCTATGTTTATCCTGGGGGGGTAAAGGGTAGCTCTGTGGTCTATTGTTATTCTGGTTTGATCTCTTCTGGACGATATAGTGCAGTTAATAGGATTTATCTTGTATATTATGAAAATACAACAAATACCCTTTAAAGAATAACAATAAAAGTATCGATTGGTCAATGTAAACACTTCCATTTCTGATACATATTGTGTTGAAAGAGAAATATTTGATCAAAACATTCAAAGGTCTGACCTTCAAAATCTGATTCATACGAGTTTAACGTAGCCGTGAGACGCTTGGGGGAAAAAAAATCAATCACTTTGCATCTTTTTTTTTTTCCCTCTAGGCTGGTTGTTTCCAGAAATGATCTGTCACCCATTCTGAAAGCAAAAAAAGCACAGCACATTGCGTAAAGGTAGTGGGGGTGGGGAGGAGTGACCAAGCCATGCAATCAATGCAAATCCAATGGCAAATATGAGCCCCTATCTCTGATGGATAGGCCTGCCTGGCCAAGTAATACATTTCTGGTTCCTGCATCGCCAAATGCGTTAACTCATTAAGGCGAGATAATCACTACATCTCTATACATGCAATGGCTGGACCATCCTTACCTTATCATCAAACCCAGCCCCATCTCAGCCATGAATAGCATATATACACACACACACACACATATATATATATATATATATATATATATATATGTACAGATATGCTTTTATGTGGATATGAAGGCTATACACACACACATATATATATTGTGTATCCATATATATATCTTCGACATTGAGAATTTAACCCTTTAGCAGTCAAATCAGGTACTGTGATACAATGTAGACAATTGGCTTGGGCATATGGAATAAACAAGATATCTATCAGAGATTTTCTGCTGTTATCAGATCGCCATAGGGATCCATCCTTTCACACTTACCCGAGCAGACAAACAGGATTCTCCTCCTAGCTCTGGTCGTGCAATAACCTCCCACAGGATCTAGGAATAACCTCTTCTATTTTCGGTCCATCAGAACGTGGATGTTATTTTAATCCACGGCTGGGTGATGCTTTTGTCTTCTTCTTCTTCTCCCCCTTTTCCCTCTTGCTATGTGCCGGAGAGTATCCTTTCTCTTCCTGATTTCCAGTGAAATCCCTTTTTTCCGTGTCCCCCGTGTGCCAGGCGTGTCCCTTCTGGATGGTGAGAGCTCAGTGTATAGAGGATGGGGCGAGGAGGAGAGAGGAGGGGAGAGAATGCTGCGCACGGAGCAGGTGCGCTGCACACAGCATCAATGCTCCAGCCAGACACCAACCCACCCACAGAGTAGCAGCTAGTTTCCATCCAGCACAAGGACCTCTGATGAGATCAGGGGTCATGTGACTAGAGTGGTCACATGATACAAAAAAACAGCTGCGGACACCACAGAACAGGAAATTGAAAAGAATGGAAACAGCAAGAATTTGACATTTCTTTTACATTTACTTAAGGAAAATAAGCCACTTTCCAGCTTAATATGATAATGCAAAGTGAGTACAGTATATATGCATCTCTTATAATATATAGCACAAAATGCCTTCACTGTGTCTGTCTCTCCTAATGTCTCTGTGTCTTTCTCTCTCTATTTCTCTATCCCTTGCTCTGGTTGTCTCCCTCAATCCCTGTTTCTCTTCCTTCCTCTCTCTTTCTCTCTCTCTCTTTCACATCCTTGGCTCTAGCTGCCACACTCTCTTTCCACCCCCTTTCTGTCTCTGTTCATCCCTGGGCATCTCTGTCTCTCTGTCTGCACATCCCTCTTTCTCTCCCTCCTTACCATTGTGTCTCTCTCTCTTGCTCCATCCCTTGCTTTCACTGTCTCACTCTCCATGCCTGGCTCTTTTTCTACCCAGCCCTGGCTCTGGGTGTCCCTCTCATCCAGCCCTGGCTCCATTCTTCATTCTGTCTATCTTTTCAATCCATGGCTGTCTATATCTATCCCTGGCTATCGTTGTCTCATTTGTGCCATCCCTGACGCCGGTTATATCTACTAATCTGTTTGTCTCTCTTGCCTTTGTCTGCCTCTCCCTTCCATCTACCCATCCCTGTCTCTCTCTCTGGCTATCTTTCCCTCTATCTCTCTGCTCTCTCTCTAATTTTATTTACTCTATAGGTCTTTTCAATTAATCTCCCGAATGCTCTGACCATCATCAACAATATGGAGAAGACACTCTTTCTTTTTCGAAGAAGGACCTAGAGAATTAGTTTTGCATGACATGAGTAGGTTGTCGAGCAATCTTACCGACATGGATGTTAACACTTGATCTGCTGTATTACTTGTCAAAAGTGAATCAGAACCAGAAGTACAATATAAATGGTGCACCATTGGGGAAAATCCTTACTAGTTTTGTAGATGGATGGGGTTTGGAAAATCCTTAGTCATCATATTGTTAGCAACTCCTTTTATCTTAGACACAATTTTTTTTTTGCAAATTCTGATCAAAATGAGACCAAAAACGGGGACACGGAAGTGGTTGGTGGAAACTGTAGGGAGACATTGAGAGAGAGTGAGTAAGAGTGTGAATATGGGAATAACCCCATTAGCCGAGAGCTGGCAAACCCCTTCCTCCTTACAGTTGATTACTTTTCTCTAAAAGGACCTGTATTATAGGAGATAAAGTGGTTGTTTCACAGTATGGTAACTAGCCCATTCACCGAGAGCCGGCTAATTCCCATCCCTATAAAGGGTCATGTCTGCAGAATATGACGTAGCAGCCCTGGATGTTTTTCAGCTCCCGGATGCTATGAGTGATTGCTCCTGGCAGAACCCAAGACAGCAGTTATACATACAGATATTTTACATTAAGGTCACGTTGATCCCGTGCAAAGTACAAATGAGAGCAAATTGTGGTTAACAAAGTGGCGTAAGAGTAAAGTTCCCATTGAATGAAAGAGGTTGTAGGCAATTGCATAATACATATATATACACAAGACCTTAATAAACTGAATATATTAGGAACCCTTTCAAATATTGCAGCGCTTTGACTTTTTTCCCCCCAAAGAAAACCTCTTGGGAAAAGTGAAGTATCCATGAGTTACGGACGTATATCACAATACAACATTTGTGAATGTTATCTGTGAATTTTCAGATTTGGACACCAGTATCTTGAATAGGCAGTAACGGGGCCAGGTCATTAAACAGCTGTTCTCCTTTAGATTGATCTTGCATACCCTCCTTTAAGGGCTTACTGATGAAAGATAGAATGGCTTGAAATAGGGCTGGGGCTACTTACATGTAGATGAAGGGTTAGCCCCAGACAGTATTTAATGGGAGGGAACTAGATGAAAGTTTACTGCTCAGAAAAGAAGAAACGAACCTGGAGATCCAGGGAAGCAGGACTTCACCTGGAAACTCTGGGTCAAAAGAGAAATGCTAATAAAAGCCTACTTGATTAACAAGTCTTGAGAGCTCACCCTTGAATATGCAACAGTATGTGTTAGTGGCTTTGTGGAGGAGCCACTCCTGGAAAGGCTGTCAAAATTAATAAAGAAAATTAGTAAATCAGTGAAGAAGAAAAAAATGTAACGGAAGAAAAATTATTACTGAAACAAAAACCTTTTATTATTGGTGTAATGTAGGGTCACAATTAAATTCATACAGCAGGAAAAACATAAATATATGGACTGAAAGGGTCTTCATCTGCCTTTAAATTCTATGTTTCTATGCACCTTTTGAGACCTTGGCTCTACTGCCTGTGTTCATCTCGTTGTGTGACCAGACTCCACATGATTATGCTATTCCCTATTGATGTGCCATATGCTGAAACCATTCATTACTTCCATAGAAATGAAATGCTTTTGATCAATAACTTCTTTTGTATTTCTAGAATAACCTCACCAGATTTTAAAGCTATTATTCCACCCAAACACAGTGGAATTTTGAACATATTGTATGTCTCTGACCCACTTCTTTCCTTTCTGCATATATGGTAATGTTTTTGCTGCCTGCATACGTGGACTATGCCTGTAGGACTGTTACTCTTATTTCAGGGGTTAACCAACTGGCAGGTTATCTGTTACAATGTGAGTATGGATTGTTTGGGTCTGAGAAGGAGGAGATATGGTGGTTTTAGAGGTGTGTTGTATCACAATATCATAATAGATGTCTAGTATTAATACATACTTGTTTAAACCATAGAAAATCACCTTGGAAAAATAACGCTTAACACCGTAAGACAACATTAGAAACCAAAGAAAATGGTACGAAATGTACACCACCTGGTCTATATTCATTTCATGTTCATTAATTGGTTGATCAACATTATAAGTGAAATTTTTTGTGTCACCTGCACAGATTCCTAGTTTAAAAAATTAGTGGCACAGACAATAAACAAGAAAAATGTATACAACATTATAAGTGAAATTTTTTGTGTCACCTGCACAGATTCCTAGTTTAAAAAATTAGTGGCACAGACAATAAACAAGAAAAATGTATACAAAGTACACCTTAATACTATGAACAGAGTCAATTTAGCTAACAATAGGTTGAATATTAGTGAACAGCCTTAAGTCTAGAGGCTGAACAAAACTGGTACAAAAAGGTACAAAACTGAGAAAGTGAATCCTATCTACTATAGACGCTGAAACGTTTTTTTCACTATTCCAAAATGGTGGCCATTGTTATTTTTGTTGTGTCAAGGGTTCTCAGATCATAGAGAAGAAAACATAGAGAAGAATGACATATCCTTCTACAAAAAACACAAACAAACCAGTTTTAATATTCTCTACACAATACAAGTATTTGGAACTGCCTTTTTGTTCATAGATGTCAACATTCCTTGATTCTTTAGTAATTTCTAAACAGTTCCTATTCAGTATATGATTAAGCTACCATCCTGTACACTTGAATGTCATATTTTATTAGTTTTTTTGCCTGTATGGAAGCTGAATAAAGATACCACTCGCACTGAAGCCTGTCTTAGTTTTGAGATGGTATTAGATGTGTCAGCCAGCTACCAGAGATGAGGATTAGACTCAGGTCCACCTCTGATCATGCATGGTCCCTTCACAACGAATTACTAGAGTGATCCTTAGAGTCTTGCTGCCATTACGAATACTCTCTTATAATTTTTTTTAATGTATATGCTTTGAAGAAAATTTCTACTAGCGATAATGCAGTGGTTACCATGTCAACAATGGACACCACACTGCTGGGGTGTATGTGCATGGCTGTCAAATCATTACACGTGATTCCTGATTGTATCAGGTCTGAGCTGAATGCATTTTGGTTCACATGCTCTGGACATCACATGTCGGTGCACGTGCTCCCATTAAATCATTATGCAACCAGCAACCACGTCTGGGTGTGAACACTTACACGAGGCTAATGCAGATGAGCTCTATGCGGCTTTACAGGTCCCAGAGCTGCATCACAGGGAACATTGTGGGCATTAACCTTTATAGAGAGAAGGTTGTGTCCTTTTCACGGATAGATGACAAAGAAAACAAGCCTCAGAAGGAGGGATGTATATATTTATTACATTTTTATATCCCCAAAGTATGATTCATGGTTGGATGTAGAAATTCAGATATTATGTGCGTGAATCAAGGAATAAGAAAGGGTTAAACCCTTAAATAGCAGAACTGTCATTAGAGCTTTTCTGTGGATAGATCTTTATAATTCCATTATCATAACACTAGCAGGTGCATATGTTCTAGGCTAGCCCCATTCCCCCATTAAGCCGGGGAAACATGGAGAATGTAGACTGCAGACAGAATTTATTTTCACATAAGGCAGAAGTCCAGGACACAATCCCACCCCAGTTTACAATCTGCTGTAAGTGAGGGGCAGGGATGTAATAAGGGGTAATAATACGTTTATACTACCCATCATGAAAATGGCAAGTAGACTATTTAGAACCTGGTAGTCTACTTTGAAGGGATTGCAATATGTTAGCCTAGCCTAGGATATTTGCATTTAAAAACCTCACTTTAGTACCATTTATACACTTCTAAATAATATGGTAGATCATTTTTATTTTATTATGTACGATGATGGTTTCTATCAGGCTTTTTAGACCACGACCTTGTTGAACTTACTAACCACACAGATACCCTTTGCTTAAATGAAATTATTTTTTCATTTCATTTTCTCTCTGACTCACATGGACAATCAAAGATGTTCACAGTTAATGAGTGAAGTGAACTGATGAAATATACCAAGCAATATGTAATTAAATGTGAAATTGACAAAAGTGTTGTGAGCCTGTGATAATGGTTTTTATCCAACGTTAAAAAGAGACCCGGAAGGTAAGAGTATTATCACGTTGTACATAATAATTATTGAAATAACTCCACAAACATGGATACTGTATCTCATGATTTAGGATTCATGTTGGGTTCTCCCAAACAATGTGCTGAGGGCTTGGTGGTCTACCTGCATCTATGCAAAAAAGCTCATATCATGGCAAAACAGGCTCTATGCAATGTGGAAAGGACCTGGGCAATAAGGAAAATGTGTGATGTGGTGGTGTTACACTACCTCTATATAACTGCAAAATCAACCTGGACCTGGATGGGTGGATGGAAGGTAAAAATACTAGCGCAGACGAAATGCCACATATGGCTTTTTTTTTTTTTAGACTTTTCTGCTTGTTTGACCTTTCATGTTCACCATGTTTTTCTGTGCTGTTTTTTGTGACACGGCACAATAGAGTCAAGTCTTAAGGAGATATCTACACAAGGATGGGATTACTTTTCTGATGGGAAGACTTTGATGGCCTCACTGTCCAGAGTGAAGACAATATTTCAGCTCTTTTGTCTGGCCTATGTCTGAGGTGGGGAGGAACGGTGGATGTCTGGAAATCTCACAGTGACAGAGCCCATCAATCTGAAACCTCTACTAGGAAGGAAAGGAGATGAAGTACTTGGACCTGGATGTCCACTATGCCTTGTTTCTTTTTCACAATGAGACATGCCGTTTGAGAATCCTAGTTGCACAGTAGTTTGTTGATACTCAGATACAAGTAAATTTCTGAAACAAGCAAAATAGCTGTCCATAGCTTCCGTCTCTGTTCAAATGTGTACTGATGCCTCTATACAAATATTATTATAGTAATGAATCATGTCGCGTTGTCTTCTCAGCTCCAACCGTTTCCATCTCCCTCGATGCCAATCTCTGGCATGTTCAGGCCTAGGAACAATCGGATGAGTGGAAGGCGGTCTCCATAATTCAGCCTGCAAGCTAACAGATATCTGTACTCCAACAATAAGCTTAGTACAGCACCCACAATAAATACATCGCTGAAATCAGCAACAGCAACTTCATCTTTCTTCTGGCATAAGGTTGGGTACTATATATACTTCCACAGCCACACACACAATTTCATGGCAAGGCTTCCCAGTAATGGTGCTACAAAGACTGTGTAAGCAGTCGGGGTGCTTTTATCTTTTATCATTGGCTTTTCTCACTTGTAAGGTGATACTGTAGAGGAGGCTGATCAGATATCAATCAGAGCCATGATACCTCCCTGTCTCCCTAGAGACAAATCCAGAAAGGAGGAAGTCTGTGGTTGCAGAATGCAGAAATATTTAACTCTGTGTGTCTCAGAATTGGGCAGAAGCTAAAGACAATACAATACCCTTTAAAAAAAAAAAAAAATACACAAACACGTACGAAAAACATGTATTCCTAATGATCATTAAAACAGAGAAGAAATGCACATAATTTTTATTATATAATTAGAGATTGTAAATAATATTTTGGCAAATTGAAGTCACAGTGTGGGAGACCCCGAGAGAACGTTATGGTGGCATCAGGTGTGGACAGAGGAACAAATCGGTGCCATGTTCTCCCCACAGGACAGCTCTGCCATGTATTTATAATGCCACAGTGGTGTGTTTTCCTTTGGAGCTGCTCTAAGCCTAACCAAGGGCAGCACCGCCTGCTACCCCTCCACTTGGCTGTGTTTTTAAAAGAAGCATGACTCGGAAGGTAAAAAAACAACTCGGCACAGTCCTCCATGACGTTAAGGAAGAACCATGGATCTCCATTTTAACCGGCCCATTGATTAGTGGCGTTACAGGGAGCCTGACAGCCTAATACTGTGATCAGGCTCCCTTATATGTGGCAGAGGGGCTGCTGCCCCATGATCCTGTCTTCCTAGGCCTGAACCAGAATATGTCACCGCTTGTATATCTGCATTGATTTATTTTGCTGCCTGTGGTGTCAGCTATCTGCATAGTAAGCGAGACAGTTATTTTCCTAATCCATCCTGCACCTGTAGGGTGTGCTGAACAGAGCACTCACTTATGCAAAATACTATATATAATATGAGGTTGGCATATCATAGCAAATGTTACTTTGAATCTTCAAACCACAATTTACAAAGATATAAGTTGCCACATCTCTGAAAGCCACAGATAGAAACTTAAAACTATGGCGCTTTTGTTGCTATGGTAATGCTGAGACAATTCATATAATGAATAAAGAGAAAGTTGTTATTTTGTAGGAGGCTATCGCACTGCTGCCACCAATTAGTAAAAAGGATCTCAAATATGGAAAAGGAAAGAAACACTCTACTACACTATAACACTTAAACTTTAATACAAAAAATGAGAAATTACCCCTTAAAAATCATTGCTTAATAATCACAGTGACACATTGTGTTAAAATATTTTTTTGAAAACAGTGAACATAGTAATGGTACAGTTCACCTACTGTCTCATGATAATTATTAACTTCTTCAAATTAAAGATACAGTAAGTCAACTATGTGTGGCTAATGTTCTAGTCCATACAGCCATTATACCTCTATCATCTGCGAGGTTAACTTCATCAGAGAAAAAATCCCTTAAAAAAACAATCAGAATTTTCTTTTAACAAAGGATGATTAAAGAACAAAGAGAAAAATATAAAAAAAATAATGAAAATTGCTCTTGTGCTACATGATATATTATGTACAAAGAAACGGATATGTGATGACATGTTAGAGAACATAATAGATAAAACACTGATAAAAAAAATCAAAAAGCAGAAACAGATTTGAAACTACTCCAAATCAAACAAAAAATGTTTTGATCAACTATCAGTGGTTTTAAAAGTTATGGCGCCAATTATACAGACAATTGCTTACCTATTTTAAGGAAATCTCGGAAGTCACGTATATAATCATTACTAATGAAAATAAAGAACCTATTCTTATGTCCTATTCCTTTTTTTATCCTTCCTTCCCTGTTCCGTTTGTCTTTCTCACTCCCTCTCTTCCTATTGTATTGCATTGCATTGTGAATCGGTGCCCTGCATGCGTGAGTCTAGCAAGGAATCAACTAAATTGTTTGCATTTTCTCGTGCAGTGGGAAAGCCGTTCATCAGCCTGGTGGTGGATCTTATTATAAAGTAACCAGGTGCTCCCTTTAACTAGAATTTGTATTAAAACACATCATACGATACCAGTGATTTTCAAATGCAACATGTATTTTTCAAAGGTACCTCGGCTACAGGGGGGATTTGCTTGCTTGTGGTAATTAGTCCTTTACTGCACTGTAAAGGCAGGAAGCTGTCTGATGATGAATAGCGGCTGATGGCCGGACATGCATGGCAGCCCACTAGTAGTGTGCGGCCGGGCATATCCAGTGTGCCAGATGGCCGGTCTTGAATATCATAGTAACATAGTAACATAGTAACATAGTTCATAAGGTTGAAAAAAGACCAAAGTCCATCAAGTTCAACCTATATACATATTGTGTCCCTACTGTGTTGATCCAGAGGAAGGCAAAAAACCCTTATGAAGCAGATGCCAATTGCCCCATACCAGGAGGAAAATTCCTTCCCGACTCCAAATATGGCAATCAGAATAAATCCCTGGATCAACGTTCTGTCCCTATTAATCTAATATCCATAACTTGTAATATTATTGCTTTCAAGAAACACGTCCAGGCTCCTTTTGAACTCTTTTATTGAGTTTACCATCACCACTTCCTCTGGCAGAGAGTTCCATAATCTCACCGCTCTTACTGTAAAGAACCCCCGTCTGTGCTGGTGTAGAAACCTTCTTTCCTCCAGCCGTAGAGGATGTCCCCTTGTTATAGATACAGTCCTGGGTATAAATAGGTCCTGGGAGTGATCTCTGTACTGTCCCCTTATATATTTATACATAGTTATTAAGTCCCCCCTAAGCCGTCTTTTTTCCAAACTAAATAACCCCAATTCTGATAATCTTTCTGGGTACTGTAGTCCTCCCATTCCCCTTATTACTCTGGTTGCCCGTCTTTGAACCCTCTCCAGCTCCACTATATCTTTCTTGTACACTGGTGCCCAGTACTGTACACAGTATTCCATGTGTGGTCTGACTAGTGACTTGTACAGGGGTAGAATTATTTCCTTGTCGTGGGCATCTATGCCCCTTTTGATGCACCCCATGATTTTATTTGCCTTAGCAGCAGCTGCCTGACACTGGTCGCTACAGGTAAATTTACTGTTAACTAAAACTCCTAAGTCCTTTTCCATGTCAGTCGTCCCCAGTGTTTTCCCATTTAATACATATTCCCAGCCTGGATTTTTCTTCCCCATGTGCATAACCTTACATTTATCTGTGTTGAACCTCATCTGCCACATCCCAGCCCAAGCCTCCAACCTATGCAGATCCATTAAGTTCCTGAATATCAGATATAAAAGTTATTGGGTTAGCACTTCAATATTATCACATTGGGGTGTGTGGCAGTCAATAAATGTTATGTACAGTAAATGTTACAAAGACCAATGTTTCTTAACATCTTTTTTCAGCCAACCAAATATATGTTCCCAGTATCAACAATATATAAGAAATGCTTCCTACCGGCCACAAGTGACTGCTGGAGCTATACTAGCCCTGGACCTGCTTTAGACCCTATTAGAAGTGTAGGGTACATATACCAGAGTCTGGGAAACCTTGCTTTAGGCTCATTTCAGCTAAAATGGTTTCAAAACATATCATTTGGTTTGGTAGCTGCATTGCCCCAAATGGACAACTGTTTCATCATGAAATGAGCTTCTACAAAAATAATAACATTTCTACTCTAAGAAATGATTGTTTTGATTCACATTGTTTGTGTCCTCTATTGGTAGTAGAATAAAGGTTTTTATTTTTATGCACATGTTTCTTATTTCTTAATATTGGCCTCTGGGGTCAGTCTACTTTAATAACAGGCCACATTTTTCTCCAGCAGGGGCCGGGGAAAATGTTCAGAGAGTTAATAAATGATAAACTCTCTGTTCAGACCACACTGCCTGAGTTTCCTGTGATATTCCGTCAGGATCACTGCACTTCCCTCATGACTGGCATCCCGCTATCTTTTCTTCTCCAATACATCCTAAACACGTCTCCCAAGCTAATCTTCATACCCCATTGCTCTTCATTTGTTGCCCGTTGTGCCAATTCCTCCATAAAAGCTTAAACAACACTGAGCCCTCTATATATATCTGCTCTTATTTCCAATTTCACTCTTTACTGTCTTATTAGCTCTTCTCATTACTTTCTTTCCCTCCCTCGCTTTACCCTACTTATTCTAACTTTAAGGACTCACTAAGACTCACCGATTCAGTGAAGCATACAATCTATACTCTTAATGCCTACACATCACCCTCACTACTATCAAACCAACCTTATCCAAGCAATCCCTCACCTTCTGTCTCGTTCCCCATCCACCAACTGATAGACTGCAAAAATCACAAGAGCAGGAGCCGTTTCTCCTTCTGCACCATTATGTCTTATCATATGGTTGCATTAGTGTCAGTTTTATTGTAATTGGTAGTTTATAATCCTCCTCTGTTGCAACAGTGTTACAGAATCTGCTGGCGCTCTATTAATAAAATGTATGTAAAGATGTGATATTTTTCTTTTACGTATTTAAATCCCTTATGGCTTCTGGCTTTTGTCACCACACAATTTCCAAGCCTCCTGGTGCAAATTCCCAGTCCTTAGGCTTGCTCTATATGTCAAGGGCTTAGTTACTCCGTAAAACGCACCCTGCGGCTCTTCCTCGGGAGCTTGCTCTATGCACCGCCAGCTTCCCTGATCTTACTGCATTTCTTGAACCAGTTAATCGGACTCAACCCTCACACTTCACTAGACAAATTTCAGAGAAAAAATGGTTCCGGGGAGTTTAATACAGTTTTTATTACTGGAAGTATAGATATCTTATGGATAAAGTCTGATATTTCTGAGCCAGTTTCATGCAATCTGGCAGAATCAAATTGGTTGTCAAGTATTATGTACCACATAATATGGACTCGGAGAGCAATAGGTGTTTGTGGATGGACTCTGTGGTCTACATTGGTTATTTGTATGAGGTTGGGGTATTTACACTTCACTTTTATCTTCTACTGCTCAATTGAGGACCCCAATTCTTTTGCTAAGTCAAAACATATGTTGACATTACTTTTTCTTTGATGTAATGAAATAATTATTATTGTTCCATATTCAGTGTCCCAGGACTTTTTCTTAGTTTCAGCTGTATGGAGCTCTGTGTTCATCATCTCTATTGTTGCTGGTGCACTGAGAAGCTTTAGGAGGTGCAGGGCAATATTTGTATGCACCCTTTATTTGTTAAACTATTATAACTATTCACAAATGCTCTTTTAGCTGAATGGGACACACTCCAAAATCTTGTGAAAAGCCTTTCCAGAAGACTGAAGGTTGTTATAGCCGCATTGTGGGGGGCCACTCCATATTAACCCCCAAGGTTTGAAATCGGATGTCCAACAAGCTCATATAGGTGTGATGGTCAAGTCTCCACATACTTTTGGTTACATTGTGTATCGAAGTGCCCCAAGTCAGATTTGTACAGAAGTATTATTTAGAATATCACAAAAAGGAAAATGGTTAAAATGTGTACACGTACAAACTAAATTCCAAATGAAGATCCGCTTTAGATATTATAAGCTTTGATTGTGATACCCAAGGTTATGTCTCTAAAATTAATGGTGTTTTAGAGTGTAGTGCTGTAAGACTATACAGACTATGATGAGTAAAGCATTTAGGGATTTTGAAATTATTAAATATGTTTCACCTTTTTGTTGTTACATGAGATATGAGAGTATACAAAAAAAAAATCATAATTAACTGGCCCAGTGCTGTTACTTTACAGCATTTAATATCATTGCCAGACTCAGCCGATTAGATTTGTGATGCTGAAGTTAAGGCAGCAATATCTGCGTCAAAGCAGCCACAGCAAGAAAGGCACCTGTCATTGTGTCTGGCTTTTTCACAGGTACTGCGAGAGGGCAGCTTAATGGTTATTCGCTGCCGTACGCTTAAAGCAGCCACGCGTGAAGATAAAAGGACTATGGAACATAAATATTTAGCCCTACCTAAGCAAACAGTGGTTTTATCAATTACCGTCCTCTTAGTAGCACCATGGACAGTGCCAACAGAGACAGCAGAAAACTATATACTATTATACATTAGTGAACATTTACATAATGTTCAAAGACAAAATTTATTTTCATAAAATTCTCCAATTAAGAGTATATAGATTAACAATTATAAAATGTAAATTTTTAGCAATGTAAGAAGAGACATAAAAAGTAAGGGGTTGTTTTTTAAAAAAAAAAATATTTATGGTTACTATTAAACCACTCAAATCATAATACAAAATATGGAATCCTGCAAAAATAAAAACACATTTTTTTAGGAAAATAAGGTGACTTCTCAGATCCCCACTGTGAGGCAGGGTAGAACTGGATGGGTAAAACAAAAAAGTTAGGGGAAAAAAACATATATGAAGAACAGCGAGATACAGTACGTATGAAGGTGGGAACCATTGGGATGTTAACATTCACAAATGTTTAAAATGTAATTTACAAAGGTACTTAATCCATAACACAAGAAGAAGGTCAATACAGACAGGGTGCCACTTCACAAAACATGCGTGGCAATGGTAATGGTATTTTATCTCCGGCAGCAGATGAGTGCAATATTCTTCCAATGAAGATAATTTTCTAATATGGGAAAGTAATTAGTGATTATTCATGCAGCCAGGACCATATAGCAATGCTTTTTTGTATCAAAACTTGAACTAAAAATTAAAAACAGTAATTCTAGGCAGATGCAGTGAATGCAAGGAAATTACCCCGTTGAGTGCACATTTTTTCCTCCAGGCTAATTTTTGCAGTTTTGCTATAGGTAGATTTACGTGACAATCATATAAACAGTTTATACATTGCCTAGATAAACCTATATATTTTTATCATGGACCAGGTAAGCATTTCATAAATAAATCTGATTACATAATTTAAAAAAAAACACAAAAAAGCAAAAGTATATTTTTCCATATTATGTCTCCATACATTCGAAACCAGATATCAAAAGTAACAAAATTCCTGTATTTTCTTGGGAGCATTCTCATGGCCCCCAAGAAATCTAGTGCATTTAACTGTAAGCATGCAGCCCTACACTTCTAATAGATAGCGATCATCCTCATTGAAGTCTGCTCTTCGTTAAATGCAATGTGCATCATTAGGCAACAGGGGGAGGCTGGCAAATGAAACCACGGGAAAAAAATAAATCCCATAACCAGAAACATTGAGCAAAGAAACTTACCCACCACAGTTATATAGGGATAGTAGGCACTAGTACACCTTGCAAGATGCATATGCAATCTTTGGTTAACTTTTCGTGGACATTTCCATTGGAACCAAGGACATTGGAATATGCCATTAATAACGATCCCTTGAGGACAGAGGGTTTCTTATGACAGCTTGACCTTCCCTCTGTCAGCAGCAACCAGTATTGCGTGTTCTTTGCTGCCAAGTGGGAATATGATGATGCCTGCACAAGCTCTTATGGAGAAACTAAGGGCGCCCAAAAATAATTTACTTAAAGGGACACTCCAGCCATCATGTACTCTTTAATACTTATGATAGCTCTATGGTCCTTTTTAAATCTCACGTGGGCTGCAGCTTCCACATCAGATAGGTGCTTATTGATTTATTTTTTATTTTTGAAGAATGCATATTAAAATACATCAAATACGCATTGTTCCTTAGTGGAGCTGTCGGTTAGAAAACTGTCCCTTTACAACTGGGCTATGGTTTGTAACATATGACTTCTGCTACAATAGCTAGAAAAGGAGGAATGTAAATACTTTCCGGCCCTCCACCCAACAGCTTTGCCCACTATCTCCACATAGAAGCACTTTAATCTTTTACTGTTTGCAACAATTGTATGTTGATAAAATGTTAGTCATGATCACCTGTCACTTTGAATTGATCATTCCATATAATTAGACTTAACACCTACTGATAATAATTAGCCAGTGTAGGTGGCAGGAATTTCTTTTCATAGTTAAACTTCTTAGTGCAAGACGCCTATTTATAAGTTCTTGAAAATGACTGCATTTAAGACATGTCAATATTATTTGTTTTTTCAAGCATTATGTAAACCTGTGTGCAAAAACCTTCCACATATATATATTATATAAACAGAAAAATAGATGGAAACCAAGTCTGAATAAAAGTAGACCATGAGGCACCCATAGGCCAGCCATGTTTAGGCAGTACATCAGAATAAGTTTGAACATTTTTGGACTTTTTAGAATTCTGCATAAATATAAATATTTAGACTCAATGTTTAAGAACGCCTACACTGCTCACATCAGTAAAGGTTGTAAATTAAAATAAGATGGTGTAAAACATACATCTGTTATGAGTTAACCCATTTTTGATCTACTCTCTTCATATCCTCATTGGGAATGTTAAAAATTAAAACATGGGAGAAGAATTGAACACATGGCTCTCTGGCTCTCTCTAGTGGCCAAAGCATTGAATTGCATTTCCTTTCAAAATGGAAAATACAGTTAGCATAACCAATTATTATTAGTAAGAAAACTCTGCTCTGAGCAGTTGTTGTATCTTATAACATTTGAGCTGTTTCAGCCTAATAAAATAAAATGTTATTTTTCTTCTACACCACTATGCACAGCAGACGGCTGGTATGCCCGTATAATAAAAAAAATATGCCAATTCGCAACATATCAAAGTTAGCATTTAAATTGGAACAAAGGACAGGAGCAGACTGGTTGATTTACAGGATAGAAGTGAAGCAAAGGGAATGGGTTTCCATAAAAACTCTGGAATGTATTTGAATATATGTCCAAGCATATGAGGAAAAGAATATGCTTTTTGCATAAACATATGTATTCAAACCTATAAAATAATAGGCATTTTTTATACAGTGTAATTGGTATGTGACACAAGATAAACATGTCTTACAAGAAAACTCTTGGTTTTTGAGGTCCATCATGGTATGCCTTTAAGAGTCTTTTTAAGAAATGTACCAATTTCATCAATTTGAAAATCCCCAAAAACTAGGAGGGACCCCCAACGTAACACACGTAAAAGCAGTAGAGAGAGATCCAGGAGAATTAGCGGGGAGAAGTGACTTTTATCTTCGGCAGCGAGTAAGTCATTGAGTACTTATTGAGTACTTATTGCTATTGTTAAGCTATTGTACAAAATCCACTCAAGTAACTTGCAAAAACAAGGACAGAGATAGAGCTTTAGTTGGACAGCTGGGATATAAGGAAGGATTGTTAGAATAGGTGTGATTACAGCATCTTTAAAAGTTGTTGTTACAGTTCCAGAGGACAGGGAAAGTTTAAATAGATGTGTAAGTGATGTACAATGATAGGGAGAGAGAGAGAGAGACTTTGCAAGAATTATAAACTATGACCACAAATAAAACTGTTCCATTTATCATAAAAAAACCCTATACCAGATAGATATAAAGTAAACCATTTTTTAAAATTAATTTTAGAAATTGTAAGGCTTGAAGTATATGTATTATTAGTCATAGGCAAGAGATAATAAAGTATAAGTAATCCATAATAAATAGTGTAACGGGAAACAAACTTCTTTTTGAGATACAAACAAATATATTTATTGCATTTAATATCACAGATATTATTTTGGACAGAACTTTCAATGGGGTCTGTCCACTGAAAACAGGTAGAGCTGGTTACCATAACTGTTACATCGTGTTATGAAAAGAAGATTATCAGGTAAAGTCTAATCGCAACCTTCTGTTATTTAGGGGGTATATTATTATTATTATAATTCATAGAGCTAAATTATATAATTGGCACATTTTAATGCAAATATATAATGACATAAAATGTAAAAACAAAACCCCTCCCTTAGTTCTGCAGGTACAAAAACACAAGGCTAACATTGGGTAACCATTAAAATTACACATTCCTCATTTTCTTCCCTAAGGGATCTATTAAATATGAATATTTAATATCCAACCAATGAGGTGGAACCTTACAATCATTTTAGCAAATATTTCCTGGAATGGTAACCAGCATTTACGCACACTCCACTTACAACAAAATCAATAGTTTACTCTTAGTACTAATGGCAACATCCTTGCTTAATGCATGGAGATTCCAGCCTTTGGCCATTATGGTGAGTGGCTACAAATGGTATATGTAGCACAGATTACATTTGAATAATTGGAATGATTTTCTTCCAACTTCCAGCAGTGATACTATGATCATAAAGGACATGATTATTCCCTCTTTTCCTTCTCTGTTCAGCCATTTCAGTATGAGGAATTTCTTTTTTCTGTTAATAGTTTTGGCCTAGTGTTTAACGATTAGAACAATCAAGATTTCCTTTTGAAGGACAAACAGTAAAAACATGTTTCTTAAAATCCGTTAAACACTAATAACCACGTAAGTTCTGTAAAATTATAATGCAAGGATACTGGGAATACCTTTTCAGCTCCCACACTCCACATTCAGCATGCTTTATGCATCCATATTGAGTAACATATCTTTCGCATCTGACCGAAGATGTGCAACCTCGTCTTTTCCTAATGTTAAGGAAGGGCAATGAAGCTGGGTTGTTGATTTAAACTTTGATCCAGCACCTATCCCCAAAATGTCAAGCGCAATCCCTTCTGAAAAGAAGTAAAGGGAACTAGATTTGCATTTAGGTTATACTAGTGAATTACAGCTGGAACATTTTGATCTTAGAAAAAGGTAATCCATGTCAATTTCTTAAAATTATGGGAAGCCTAAGTATCCTCTTTAAAGTTTAATGTGCTATTTTTCTTTGCTTCCTGAAAATGATGGGTATAGTAGAGAGATATACTATAGACAGAGACTAAGACATGGCTTTGATATTAGTAGTCAGGGCCAGATATTAGTAGTCAGGCAAGGAAGGCAGCTGTCACGTTCCCAATTTACCTCCTTGGAGGATGTTCTGTTACCCCTTCAAACCAGGGTCTCCGTCCCACGTCGTGCTTCTCTGCAGTGTGGGGGGGGGGAGGCCTCATCCTGGACCCATCACCTTCTCAAGAGCCAAAGTCCTATACTTAACCCCTGGTCCTTACCTTATCCAAGCTCTTGTTGTATGAAGACACATATAAGACCTCCACTGCACAGGCCAGGATCAGGCCTCTTAGACAAGGGCCACTCTCCGGCAGAAAAATATATTACAGTTAGACCCTGGCTATAGACACCAAGTAGAATGAACCTGCTGTTCTAGACTAGTTTTGTCTGGGGCTTTCAGAAAATATAAAGGATTAACTGGCTTGTCTAGGGGTCCCAGACACTTTTTCATGCTCTTACTACAGATTATATTTTCGGGGAGAGGCACCTTGAAAAATCTATCTATGGCCTACCTACTGCTGTAGAGTATCCCAATTCCCCAGCTCCTGTTTCCTCCCAAGAACTCATAATAAAACGTTCGGACTAACGGACCTCTCAGCTCCCAGGAGGTGACTAGAAGATGTGTTTATTGTGGGAAAGTTAGACATTTCTTACCTCCCTGCTGTACCAGACGCAAAGGTAGGGAGTTAGTAGATACCTTTTTACCACTTGAATCAAGACTGTCTTCAATTTTGATTGCACTAGTGCACCATTAGCACTATTTTGGAGTATGCATTGGTAATAGATGAGTAAAGAAAGTAAAAACCATGATGCAAACACGGTTTAATTGGCAGCTTTCCTTTCTCTAAGAATACCCAATATTCAATATTGCTGATAACCAATTAATGGCTGAATTCAATTACCTGCAGACAGTTTGGAAAGAAAAGCCCAGTTGCAAAACTGTCTGAGAAAAATTGAATAATGGAATTAAGTTTTTGGGGCGAATGAATTCTGTTTTATCTCAATTGAGTCCTCCACAGAGAAAACGCATCAACCCGAACACTTTCTATGACAACCGTACAGGCAGCACATCCTCTGAATACAATTTAAAAACAAAGCTAGATACACTTTGAGCTTTATCAAGCGAAATCTGTCTCTTGTCTTGTGAAGGATGGATCCTCAACAGGATTGTTCAATAGACTTTAAGGTGATTTGCTTGAAGGAGCATATGTTCATCATTTCTCTCACGACAGCACAAGAAGTATATAAATTCTTAATTTTAAGCTGATTTCAATAGCTCTGACAACCTTCCTTTTGAATATGTCCATATTTTTTGTGTCTGGATGTATTGTAACACATTTTCAATTTGTCAGAGTCTTTCATGGAATGCTGATCATGTGTTTAAGAAGTTAATTAATGTGAGGCCACTGAGATTTGAAGTACTTTTCAGAATACATTTATTCTATGAGTGGCACCATAACAGCTGTACATGTCTATTGCTTCTCAGCTTTTTGGCCAAGATCAAGTGTTGTATCTAGGCAAGTCTGGTGCTTAAACAAGGTCTTGACTATTGGAGGAACGTTCCTCATTTTACCTGCGTTGTTGCCTTTTGGACACCCTAAGCAGGTTGGTGCTATTGGGAATCATGAATGAGGCTGATGTATAGAACGGGCTTCAGAACTCAGTTAACATAGTTTACAATATAGATTACGTCTCGGTGCTCACAGAAAACAAATTTAAAGATGTCTGTGACGATTGAAGATGTTTTCATAGGTGGATCAGGAGAATGTCTATTGAATATTATTCACGGAAAGAAAAGAGTCACGTTGCGATAAAGCTCAACGTGCATCTAAGTTTGTATTTAAATTGTATATAAAATATGGTGGCCACAGGAATATATTTTAATCCTGTTGAGAAGCCATCCAAATTAAAAACTAGAATCTAGATGAAGACTAAAGAGAAAAGACAGCATATCTTCGGCTACTCCTGGTTGAGTTAATAGTCATCTATCCCCACAACATAAAAGATGAATATACATACATAAATACAAATAAATAACTTTAAAAAAGTGGCCTTTGACCTACACAAAACTATAATAAATTCCAAATTGTTACAAAATATAGATAAAGATATACTGTATATAGGTGTCTGTATTGTTAAGATTTTAAACATGAAATTGCAAACAATTTTTAAGATGAAAAATGCTGGAGTGAACAATATTGATTGTCTTAACTGTAGACGATGAAATGAAGATTTTTTATTTTAAACGGCTAGGTAAGGTTTTTCTACAGCAGATTTCATTATTTTTGTGTTTAATCAGTCCTTTTTAGAAGATGCATTGGAGATAACTGCTAAGTTAGATAAGTAGGATCCACTTACCCATAGTAGAGACCTTTTTGCTTGGGAGTTGAAGGAAGCTATTAAAGGATTCTCGTAGCTTTATTCTTGTTTCTGCAAAATCCTTAAGAACATTATTTCTTAATGTTTTTGAGAAACTGGTAATCAATAAGGTGTAAAGTTTTAAAAAAACACTGGGATGTTTGCCCTGTAATGTCAAGCAATAAGAAGAAGCTACTGCCATTTAAAATGTCAACAAATGGAACAGGTGGTAGACTTCCACTACCCCATATCTAAGAGAGTTTGGTAAAAGGTGCCACTACCCTATGTGGCTAACTGAAGTCATATTTGTTTAATCCATACGGGAGTCTAGTGTGGATTCCAATGCGTTTGGTGGATGAATCGGTGGACTCCAACATGCATTTTACCTAAATGGGGTCTGGATGGGGTGTTACAAGTGTAGAAATCATTGAATTTTTCCCCAATTGAGACCTACTGTAGGCAGCACCAGCTCAGGAGCAGTACAAAGATTCGGCTCTTCATAATGTATATGAAAATTGTTTTCTAGACACTTCAACTGAGCGAACTGTCTTCGAGGCCACATACACCCTACCGAAAGTAATAGTTGAAAGCCTAGATATATTTTCTCTATATTACTTTTATTCTCTGCGCACATCAGTAAGATTTAACTCTTTTATTTCAGAATTTTATTAATAATAATAATCTTAATCTCAAAAGATCAAAACAGTTATCATATTGTATTATCCATAAAAAAACCTCTGTATCTAATATGGAGAATAATAGCTACTGAAACAAAGTTATCTAGCTTAAAGTGTATTTCCCAGGCAGTTCCACGGGAGGGTGCACTTGTATTACACATCTTCTGTCAAAGCTAATGCATTTTTTTCTGACATTTCAAACAATTGGTATATCAATTGGATTAAATTACAGTGCATTTCTTGATAGTATCATACAACTTGGTTTATTGTGGTTGTTATACAACTTCACCTTTACAAAGCAGTACATGTTTTTAATATATCCAGGCATGTATAATATAGATAATATAATACAATATAATACTATAATATAATATAATACTTGTTTATACATCTATAGTATATACTGTGACAGGGAACAGGGCATTGTGGTGGATAACATGTACATTTCCCACAAAATACTGCAGTGCAATGTATTCGATAACCCCAGGGAGAATGTTTTGTTACCAGCAAAGTAATGGTAATGTTGTAGTTATGTTTGGGTCCCTGGGGTGGAGCATTTGGAGAGAAGGGAGGGCCAGTGCTCCACTCCACAGTTTACTTGCAGCAGGTGATGCAGCCAGTCCAGGAGTTCTGGTTCAGAGATTTACTCACCTGTTACCAATGAGCAGCAGGGGGCTGCTACAAAAAGGAGCCCTGTAAGTTAGTCAGGTGAGAAACATACAAGCAGTGAGTGAGACTGCATTTTCTCCTAAACAAATCTGCTGAACGGTTCCTAAACGAAAAAGGTCTGTGCTAAATGTTTTTTTCCTTTTCCAGACTATCAATGTGGTGCCCGCATTCTCCACCATATGTGAGCTGGGATCATGTAACCACACAGTCTTAAGGTTTGAAATACCACATAAGGCTGAATTATTTTTAGAATTGTAGTCCTTTTTATTAAAAGGTCTGTAAACAAACATAAATAAAACAAACAAAAAAGAAAAGCCTTGCTCTCTGAGCACTTACTGACAAACAAAAACTAACTATCGTTGGACGGCTTACCCGCTACCAACAAAAAACATTTAGCACAGACCTTTTTCTTTTAGGAACCGTTCAGCAGATTTGTTTAGGAGAAAATGCAGTCTCACTCACTGCTTGTATGTTTCTCACCTGACTAACTTACAGGGCTCCTTTTTGTAGCAGCCCCCTGCTGCTCATTAGTAACAGGTGAGTAAATCTCTGAACCAGAACTCCTGGACTGGCTGCATCACCTGCTGCAAGTAAACTGTGGAGTGGAGCACTGGCCCTCCCTTCTCTCCAAATGCTCCACCCCAGGGACCCAAACATAACTACAACATTACCATTACTTTGCTGGTAACAAAACATTCTCCCTGGGGTTATCGAATACATTGCACTGCAGTATTTTGTGGGAAATGTACATGTTATCCACCACAATGCCCTGTACCCTGTCACAATACATATTGAGATATTTTTGATCACACCTTGATAAGAACTATTTGGCCCATCTAGTCTGCCCATTTTTCCAGATGTAGAAACTCAGACCTTAATCAGTCCTTTGTCTTGTCTTATATTCATGACATTGTCTTTATGCCTATCCAATGCATATTAAAATCCCTTACATTATTAGCTTCCCCACTTCTGATAGGAGGCTGTTCCATTTACCCACCACACATTAGCAATCTCCAGGGTTTACACTCCTATCTAAGACGTAAAAAATGAATTCTGATTCTACAACTTTACAACTTAGACTCTCTACCCTCTTCTCGGTTCTCTTTCCAGACCATTCAATTAAATCAAAGCTCTCTTTCCTCAATGTGAAAAATATACACACTGCTGCCGAAGATGTCAGTTAGGAAGACTTAATGTGAAAGATGGTATAGTAGTCTATGTAGCACTGTAAGGTGGATCATTCTCATAAAAAATAATTGTACTACCCAGGACTCATCATCCTGTACCTTTTTTACTTTTACCCTCTCACCTCTTCTTATCTCGCTTTCAAATATCATTAGACATTTTACCCACATAATATAAACTAATTCCAGAATTCTTTCTGTATGCCACTATGTAACTATGAGTTCCATCTTGGCTTATCTTTTTTTATGTTACAAATTGCTCCTTTGTGGTAGGTAAATTTCATTTTTTACCCATTTCTTATCTTTATTAACCATCTCATTATACTGTATACCAGTGCATTGCAAGGCACATTGCATTTAGTTAGCACCATACTAATAACTAAAGTACCGAAAAAATCTTTTAGAGCAAAGATAATCAGATGAATGTTCTCTCTGACATTGTTAATGACATACATAAACTCAAATTACTGAAACCTTAGCATCATTAGTACTGAATTAATTACATGGTAACACCAGATCACCAGCCCACAATATTATTAACCAGCATAAAATAAGTAAGCCTTTAAAAAAAAAATAAATCAAGATCGTAAAATGGCAGATGTGTTTTTTTCTTAACTCTGCATGGACTGGAACGAAATGAAAAACAAAAACCTGGTTTCAAAATGCAAAATAATATTTACAGAATCTGTTGCCAAATGAACAGAGTCAACATGTGATTTAAACCACATATCTGGAACTTCTAGGAAACCACGATGAAATACCGAAAGAACCAGTTAGCACATTCCAACATTTAAATCCGAAACTCTTGGCTCGCTGAGCAACTTTAATTAGAGGATGATTTCTATAAACAAGTTCATTCCACTCTCTAATTTTTAGTGCTCTGTCTCAAAATGCATATTTTTAGATTGCAGCACAACTAAAAAAATCATTATATTGTCAGTAATGAGTTATGTTAAAGAGCAAATAGTGCTTCTACTCAGGCTCTGCTTATATGAATGATCTCCCCCAGAGGAGTTCATATATAACCAAGACATATTGGCGTTACATTGTCTTTGTTGGGCGCCAATGGATTCGGTAATTCTATTTGTATTATGAAGGTTTACTATGAAACTATCTCTGAATGAATCAGATCTTAATTAATATCTTATGTAATCAACTGTGCATAGATTTTAGTTGGTACCATTGTCAATTTATAGTATTTTGCTCAGTTCGGGTGGTCTTGATCCGTCCCGCACACTACACTAATGCAGAGAGTCCTAGTCCAACATAACACAGGTTTTATGAATTGTGAACCGTACTGTATGTAGTAAATCAATCCGAGATCAAACCCTGAGCCTAGTAACCAAAACCACCTATTACTTGTGTCATTATTATTTGATTAACTTTTATTTTTTTTAATTCAGAATTTCCGCATCTGGTGCCAAACAAGGGCAGAACCAAGGCATAACATGCAAATGTTTTTTTTAATTCCCCTGATTCCTCAGTAAAAATTACATAGGAAATCTGCCTCTGAAAACATTATATATATTATGATAATATAATTAATTTATGCTTTTCACATCATGGATCATGGACTTATACATCATGGATTGTCACCAAATGCAGATTCTACACCCATACACATATCTATATTTTAATAAAATGTTTGTTCTTCTATAATACAGATAATAATGAACTGAGTGATAGATGGGTTACAGTGCTGAATTTGTGTGCCTTTTTAATCTTAGATGGCTCCCATTCAGGCTTGGACTGGCTATAAGCCATGCCTGGATAGCGACACACACTAACTCCAAAGGCAGATCGAGCGTAAAAACCTAGTGTGTAGCTGCACATTTTCAGTCGCACTTATGTCATCAGGCGGCCACTTACCTTAAACTGCCAGGACAGCTCTGTCATCGCCAGTCTGGCCCTGCTCTTATTTAAAAAGTATTTAATGATTAATCTGTTGCTTTCAGTCTTTTTGTTACTGTACCTAATCAGTCAAAGGGTTTAGATTGTGGTTTAAGATTTCTGTTTTAAAACATATAATAAATTTGACAAATGCGAAGGAAGTGAAATAAGCCTATAATGAATGAAAACTCAAAATATGAAAAACGTTTTCAGTTCTGTTAAATGTTCATTGATGAATCATCTGTAATCATTTTTCTGCCGTTATTCTGTGAAATAAAATGGATGTTCAGCCAAATAGAACAGAGCAGCGGTGCTATAACATTGTCACATATAACTATACCGTAGTCGTCCAATTAGTGGAGTTCTATTTAATGGATCCAGTAAAAAAGCTTCTTTCGGTATTAGCCCACAGTAGAATTTCCTAAAGGGAGTAATATAGGTTTAATTAGTTCAGCCTTCATGGTATTCTTAGCCCTTTGCTGACAGAGGTGCTTGGGATGGGAAACATTAGAAATATATTACATTCCTGTCAGTAGTAATGGGGTTAAATTAGCTAAATACAAGTCCATATTGTCATGGGATTACGTTAATCAGAGTAATCCTCCTTCTGGTGGCTTTGAGCAAAAAATGAATGAAAAGTATTAAGAGATGTCTGTCAAGCTTTGGCATTAAGACTCAGCAGGCAAGATTTTTTTAATATACTTTTATTTCTCAGGTACGATATTCTCTAGATAGAATATCCAGTATAAGAATGTCATCATCAACTAAATACTTAATGGTCCTTGCAGAATGACATGGTAAACCATCAGCTGGCACTAGGAAAATGACAGAAAATGGAGGAATCTGCATAACCATTTAAAGCAAAGAAGGAGAATACCGAACAAAGGAAAACCTAAAATAACACTCCGACGGAGTACACCGTATTGCTTCAGTTTGGATTATTGCATAGGGTGACTTACCTTCCTAGATAGACCATGAAGTCTTTCAGGTGCAACCCTGCCTTGACGAGAGGAAGCCTAGTAATTTAAGGATATGAACATGATATAGAATATTCTCTTTTTTGCAAATTGAAGTAGTCAGTTGAGTTAAAGGTTAACTTGTATCACCAGATATTACTGAGGTTGTATTCCTTTGCTAGTAACACTCTGTATGAAAATGCAAGTTGGGATTAGTAAAGATCTTTCCAACATGGATGTGTTTGTAGAAGCTCCATGAATAGAACCTGTTATAAATAAGAAAAACATGTCTGTATTTTATGAATCTTACTGTAATTACTGAATAACATTTACTGTATGAATATATATATATATATATATATATATATATATATATATATATATATATACACTGTTATGCTATCAATAACCACTAACTATTGAGTGTAAAATCAGAGTCCACACTCCTTGTTTTCTGCAATTAACAATATTTATTAAGAGAGGCTAAACAAATTAACAATACATATACAAATTACTATAAATTAGTATATGCTGTTACCAAACTATCTATTCATTGATTGAATGGAAATAACAAAGAAACAGCAGGATAAGCCTGTAAACACGTGATACAATTACCACTCCCTTGTGATCATCTCCACGCAGAGAGAGAGAGAGAGAGAGAGAGAGTTGGCAGGACTTTATAAACACAATAAGTCCTCCTTCTGCTGGACACTCCCCTGGTAACTTATCTTCTCCGGTGACCCTTAGAGACCAAGGTGATAGAAAAGGGAAAGGACATTGCACTGGGGGAGGGAGTGGAAGGTGACCAAATGTCCCAACTGATTTGCCATGTGCTCTGCAGAGAAGAATCTCCATTAATGTTTGAGACCATTTTAGGGTCTTGTATAGAGAGGCTTTGCCCATTGGATCTCCGCATCATAACACCATTTCACTTCATTGGCATACAGTTGGTTGTCAATCATGCCTTCCTTTTTACAGAACCTATTGGCATCATTGAATCCTAAAATTCAGTATCCTAGCACCAGCAACGCAGCACTGTTGGGGTCCAACATAATCTTTTTGCATGCCACTCTTTACAAAGGTGCAACTGTTAAAAAATGTCACCATTGTAACAGATGTCACTGCACCAATGCTTAACTTTACCTGCTCTGTAATGACAGGCATGGAAATCCCTGGAAATCCTTATTGTTCACAAAAAAATCATATTTCAAAACTCCCTAAGGCAACTGTCTTGATACTGCTGGGGTAACACCAGAGTACCATTCTTGTGTGGTGAGACCAAGCTAGAATGATAGCCTGTGCCTCACCAATGGCCCAAGGCAATTCAGCATTTTTATGTTTCTAAAGTATAAGAGGCTACAATCCATATCCCAGACTCCTCTGCCTCAAAACTATTGCTGCAGCCATAAATGTTAAAGATAGCCACTCTCAGTCTCAGTATTTTTATATAGGACACAGAGATTTATTTCTCAAGTATGTCAGGATGACATATTCATGAGTTATAAATTGGCCTGCCCATTCAACATTATTTAATGTGGGCTAATTGATTCTCACGCTGCATTTTAGAATCACAGATAAAGTTAGAATTATAGTTACGCCCACAAATTTGTAAGTAATTTTAGCAGCTTAATTATTTTGAAATTTAATGATGTCTTAGGAAAAATAGGAAGAAATAATAAAAAAAAAGATGTGCTTCTACTTCTTTCCAAGACAAAGACAGAAAGCACTATAATCAATTTTATGAATGATTATTCCTGCAGGGTGAAGGGGTAGGATGCCAAAACATTTTCTGAAAACTAGCCTTGTGTTATTAAATCTAGTTGGATAAAAATATTGTGAGAACAGTAAAATTATTGTTTTATTGTTGACAAGTGCAGTAAACAAGGATAGAATCTTGCATCATAACTCAATCGGTCAATATTATATAATCCTGAAAATATATTTTAAAGAAGTATAAAAAATGGATTCTCTATAACTCCATTTAATAGTATTGATCACATTACAGATAAATACAGTATAGTTGTTGATCATTCTATTATAGTTTGTATTTTTATTAGTAATGTATTTTTTAAGGTAGTCTTGTGCAAAACTCCAGTTTTAAATAATTTTGCCTAAGTTGTACATTTGTAAAAATCCCCAAAAGATGGTAAGACCGCCAATGAAACAAACAAAACAAATAAATATCCACCAACTACTCATTATCCATTTATTAATTTGTTTGTCCATTTGGTGCCTCATTTTTCCTCTCCTGAACTTAATCACTTAAAACATGGCCCATGTTTTCTAGGAAATCATACAACAGTTAATAAATAGTTGGTTTATTTTATTGGAATAATACTTCACTAGAGTATGATTCCAATAAAATGTAACAACTGTTCAAATGTGAGTCCAGAAGGTGGCTAGGACCCCCCCCCCCCCCGGATTTAAAATCTAAAATGCTAGTTGGAATAATTGAAGTCATATTAATAGAAATATGTTACTTTAAACATGTTGTGAAAATCCATTTAGTGTTTTAAGAAAACAATTAAAAATAATAAGAATAACAAAAATAGATGAATAAATATAGCCAAAAATATAAATGAAATATTTGCTGAATTGACAATTGGGTCATAAATATAACTTGAATGACTTAACATAACAGTAATTCACTGCACTTGACAAATTAACTGCAACAGCAAATCATCATTTCATTAGCTACCGTTGAGTAAGGTGCTGTAGAGTTTGACATCTGAGTCTCCCATTGAGTTGTGACAAGATTGATTAGCGGTCACTTAGATTGCTGAGTTTTTCTGTCATGTTGGTTGTTACAGTTGTTATGCTATCTGATTTATTGTGAACCAGACTTGTTCTAGGTCAACTGGCACTTACAAAAATTCTTTATAATTGTGGAAATCATTATTTTTTTTAACTGTTACTCCACTGTTGAGATTTTAGAAAATAATTAATTTGAATCAAGTGTGTGGAACACAAATGGGTAGTCGTATAAATAAAAAAACCTGCTTCTCCTATACAGTATACCTAGACACTACAATATTTAAGTGGTGCAAAATTAGTAAGGAAAATAGTAGAATTTTCTGCTGCATTTTAAGTACTTTTCACTATAAATAATGTCTTTTGATGAGCTGGAAATAGCTACCTATTATGGTAGCGAAATGTGTTACCCAGAGTTCTACTGCTGGGCATTCTCTCCTCCTTCATAGTTTTCAGACCCATTCCTTTGAAGTAAAATTCACTTTTTTGGCATTAATATTTTGTCACAAAAAAATCAGCGAAGCAGCATTTGAGCTGGGTCTTTACCTTGTGCAAGGGAAGTGTGAGTCCTCACAAGCTACATGGTCACAAGCTCCAGCACAAGGTCCATAAATGACTTTGTTTTCTCATGATCCGTCTCTAAAGTCAAGCTGGAAATAATATAGATGGTAAAATTAAGACTGTAGCTCATTACCAAAAGGTGTAGTTAAGTATGTGTTTCAGACAGCATAGAGGAAATTATTAGTAGTTTTAGAGGGGTTTTGCATTGTTCTACTTAAGACTGCAGCGCATGTTCCTCCATAATAACTGTTGCTCCTCACAAAATTCTCAACACCTTTGCAACTTTCAATCTGTGTATATTTCATTTTTATATTGCTCTTCCTTTGCAGCTTGTCAGTTATAATCAAACCTTTATTTTATTCTGACGCAGTGCCAAAGTAACCTAGTGACAAGTAAAAAAAGACCAGCTTTCTCTGTTCTATCACAAACTGATCCAGACAACATTGCGCATTATCTATCATTCTCTCAATGAGCTTTAAATGCTATAAATGTAATAAATAGGATGGTGCACTAATTTGTTTCACTAGCACACACTGTATAAAATAGAATTGAGGATATGTCCCTCCATGTAGGCTGGGTCCAAAGGAAGATTCCATGACTGCTACATTAACAAAGTTTATCAATATGTTAATATTAAATCTTGGTTGCATTAAATCTTATATTACATGGTCAGTGCCAGTTGAGTATCTATCTTTAATACTGCCCTAGGCCTAACCCAATGCAGAGCCATCAGCCACGTGGAGCCAGCTCCAAACTGTGTGATCCTGAGAGTCTGCCCCTTCACCCTGAGACTCAGGGGCAAACCTTGAGTGCTCCTAGGTATAGTGATCTCCCTTTAACCAGCAGAGATGCTGTTCCTCCCACCCTGGACCCGCCACCCTAGGCCTGGCCACAGCACATTAGTAGAAGTAATTCTTTGTAAATGTCGTATAACTCCAATTGGGGATGATTTTATACTATCTGATGATGCCTTTCACTCCACAGGCCTACATTCCACCAACCAAGACTACTTCCTTCTAATTATTAATAAAACTGCTTATACCTTTACAACAGGTAATGCCTGTGGCTGGCAGAAGGCATTTGGCACCTGCGGGAACTGGTATCAAAGGACTGAGAAACTCCTTTCGTCCTCCCCTACATTTTATTGAATCTACCTATGGCCTCGGAATGATTATTATACTTATTTTAATCTACTTGTCTCCTTTTTAAAGCAATACATTACTACACTATATGGTATCTTACTTGTACTTTGTTGATCTTTCTCCTTAAAAGGATGCAGCAGAGGAAAATCCTATGGATGATATTGACTCTAATTTTAATATAAAAATCTCTTTTTTTTTATTTTTGTGTTTTTAGTTGACCTTTTATGTGGTTGCAAACCCAACAACAAACTCCAAAAGCCATATTGAAGTTATTAACTAAATGAAGTGCTATGCCTCTCCTGGAAAAAAAAGGTTTTTTTTACCTAGTTGAATTAAATAACATGTTTATAAAGTGAAGTTCCTTAGAGCTTTAGCCTTAATTAATCAGACCCTAGTTAATTATGTAAAAAGACCATACATTATTTTGCCGTCTTTCATGATGTACATCTAGAATGTTCAGCTGCTGCCTGATAACCTGAAAGGTCGAGCAAATGTTTCATTGTGTTCTCACTGCAAAATATATGTAGCCAAATAGCTTGAAGCTATTTCATTGGCGTGGTCCGCAATAATGCTTTGAATTATATAAACAATATGGGTGGTCATGGTCAGCAGCAAAATTTTATGTTTACAAGAGTAATTTGCTATAAGAAATATGATTAATTATGCAAATGCCAAGGAAAAAAAAAACCGAGTAATAATGTAATTATTGCATTGACCGTGAGCTTCAATCATAGCTAACTGTAAAACACGATTTCTCTAGTCAAAAAGTAGCATAATTATAATACTTAAACATATAATTTTGCTATTATATAACCAAATTATGCATGATAAATGACTAGAGCATGAACATTACTAATAGACCTATAGATAGCTAATGAACTGTAAAATAGTAAATTGCTATTTGATCTTTCCTGGCAGTTACACAATGAAACATAAATCTATATATTTAATTGTTAAATAAAATCTAATAAAAGGAGATGCAGCTAATATATAATATAACTGTGCTGTCATGCTTATATATAAAGGCTGGGAAACCTATGTATTTCATTTTTGTTACTCAATCTTTTGATATATATATATATATATATAAATATATACAGTGTATATATATATATATAAATATATACAGTGTATATATATATATATATATATATATATATATATATATATATATATATATTAGAATTATATATCAGAAGCTTTCTATGTAGCTTCTTGTTGGACGTAAAACCTGCTATGGTACGAAGAGCATCAGTGAAGCACCCCTATTGTTTTCTTCTGTAAAATCTTGTCATTTAGGCTCTTTCTTAAGAAAGTTTGGTGTGAAACAAAATTTGTTAAGACTTATTTGCAAGGTAAACGTTCAAGAAAAAGCTGTAGAGCTATCAGTAAATTGACACAGTTTGATTGATAAATTGAAGCCAACAATGCAATTTGAGCCATACCAGACTTCAGACATATTTTTGTTTAGAGGAGACTCAGGGGATTAGAGTACAAAGGAAATTGCTCTGCGGTGACTGTTAATGAGGAACCATGAAATGTTCTGCATAGACTATATATTTAGGATAGATGCTGCCCTAGTCCTAAACCCACATCAATGCCCCAGCTGCCCCTAATGACCTGCCTCCATGGCGTCTTTTCTCTGTTGTCATATCCCATCGCTATACCTTAGACATGGGGCACCAGGTAACGTTACTTCAGAGCCTGTGCTGGCTAGACATAGACCTCTATAGCCATAGACCTCTCCAACTCACCCATTCAGCAGCTCCACATTGGAGAGTCCACACAACAGGGTTATCTTCCCCACACACTGCCTTAGGCATTGTTAGCCTGGTCCAAAATACTCATACTATTATATCAACTTAAAAAAGAATATCCTGCTAGAAAAATACAGAAAGTCCAGACAAAAGTAAGTGTGATTGTGCCTTTTTAGTTTAACTAAAATCAGAATTAAAGAAAGTATATTATGCATTGTATGCAGTAGGTTATATTGTTCAATATTTTAGTTTCAGAAGGTTGTTTGAGACCCTATTAATCAAGATGTGAAGCCATCTAGTAAACTAAAACACAAAGTAACTCCTAATGGTATAGTTATAATCGGACAGATAAGTCAATGGAGGCGTTTTCTACAGAACACAGCAGTGGTCTTATTTAATCAATAAACATTAAACCTGTATACCATGTACATTTAGACAAAGTTTAGAATTTGGTAACCAATACAAACATTTATAAATGCCCTAAAGTGCCTCCCAATCTCCGTTTCAGTTTATCCCATAGGTGTTGGATGGGGTTGAGGTCAGGGCTCTGTGCGGCCGGTCAAGTTCTTCCACACCAACCTCATCCAACCATTTCTTTATGGACCTTGCTTTGTGCGCTGGGGCAGTCATGCTGGAATAGAAAAGGGCCTTCCCCAAACTGTTCCCACATACCTGGAAGCATCGCATTGTCCAAAATGTCTTGGTATGCTGAAGATTAAGATTTTCCTTCACTGGAAGTACCTTTATCTCTCCTTCATCAAACTTTACAGTTGGCACAATCCAGTCAGGCACGTAACATTCGTTGGTGTCTTTTACGCACCATGCGCCTCAGCACTCGGTGACCCCGCTCTGTGACTTTATGTGGTCGTCGGCTTCATGGCTGAGTTGCTGCTGTTCCTAAACGCTTCCGCTTTACAAAAATACCTTACAGGTGACCGTGGAATATCTAGCAGAAATTACATTTCACAAACTGACTTATTGAAAAGGTGGCGTCATATCACAGTACCATACCTGAATTCACTGAGCTCTTAAGAATGTCCCATTTGTTTCACAAATGTTTGTAAATGCAGGCTGCACAGCTAGGTGATTGATTTTATACACCTGTGGCAATCGGTCTGATTGAAACACCTGAATTCAATAATGAGGAGGCGTGCACGAATACTATTGGCTATATATATATATATATGTATATATATATATATACCGTATATACCGTATTTGCCCGATTATAAGACGAGGTTTTTTCCAGAGCAAATGCTCTGAAAAAAACCCCTCGTCTTATAATCAGGGTCGTCTTATAATCAGGGGACCCGGATCCTCCTGTGTTATGCCCCCCGCCAACTTACCGGTGCTTCTGAGTCCCCGGTGCTTAGTCCGGGCAGCGTGTAGAGCTCTACGCGATTCACGTAGACAACTTCCGCTCAAGCGCGTAGAGCTCTACATGCTGCCCAGACTAAGCACCAGGGACTCAGAAGCACCGGTAAGTTTGGAGGAGGGAGGGGGAGGGAGTGTTAAATGGGGGGGGGGCATAAGGCATTTCTGGAGGCAGAGTTCTCTGTGAAATGCCTTTTAACCCCCTTAATGCCACTCTGCCTCCAGAAATGCATTTTAACCCTCTATACGCCACTCTGCCTCCTGAAATGCCTTATACCTCCCTTTATGCCACTCTGCCCCATAATATGCCTTTTAACCCCCTAAATGCCAGAGTGGCATATAAGGGTATAAGGCAATTCTGGAGGCAGAGTGGCACATAGGGGGGTCAAAGGGCATACCATGAGGCACAGTGGCATATAGAGGGTTAAAAGGCGTATCATGGGGCACAGTGGCATTTAGAGGGTATAAGGCATTTCTGGGGCAGAGTGGCAAGCCTGGGGGCAGATGTGCATAACTGGGGGGGCAGGTTGAAAAAAAGGAAATAAAAACAAAAACAAAATATTTTTCTCAATCATAGCTTTTATTAACAAACAATTGTTCACATAGTTTACATGAATTAACATTTACTGGTAAAACTTTTTTCCTATAGGGTCGTTTTATATTCAGGCTTTTTCTTTTTTTCATAAATTAATATTCAGATTTTGGGGGGTCGTCTTATAATCGAGCAAATACGGTGTATATATATATATGAATACACAAATCATTATCTTTTTTTATTACTTGATGTCAGCATAGAGACTTATTTTAACTATTTTATTGGAAAGCAGATTACTTGCATACTGTATGCATTGGCACAAAGAACATGGAGCTGATACATTTACTAACACAATGTACATATTTTAAGCTCCATGCACTTTTCTCCGACACTGTTAAACACACTTTCCGTGACAGATTCTCTTTAAATAGACACTTAGTACTCTGCTATAATATCCCTAGGGAAGAAGCAGTAAGCTCCAAAATTGCTTTGGATTTGCAAGTTGAACTCGGATGCCCCTGAACACCAGTTAATGGTCTGTACTTAGTTTACATTGTACAATTGGAGCTCAGCTGTATAAATTTGCAGTTAGATTGCATTGTGCAAGTTACAATTACCTACTTTTTCCCAGTCAAAAGTTTGAGTTGTCATTGGTTTATGATCAACGATTTGTTTTTTTTGTTTGTTTTTTTTGCTGACAACAACATTTGCAAATAGTCCTCAATGTAATCAGGAAATCAGTTCTGTGCAAAGAAACGTTAAACTTACGGTGTGTTTGTTGTATTAATATGTGTCTCTCTTCTCTTGATGTTGCTACCGCTGCATTAAACAAGAACCAGTAACTCTTTCTCTGAGAACAGTGATGATAAATCTCATTTCTATGTGTTTCACAGCTCCCATATTTCCATAATCCCCGGTATATGAACTCTGTTCAAGGGAGGACTTCGTGTTTTTTTTAGGACCGTTTTACTTGAGGTTGAGAGATCTCCCAAACCAGTCCTGCTTCAGGCAAGCTTTCCGAGCCATGGACCAACAGAGTATTCAGAGTTGTGTTTCGGCCCCATTACTTCACTATTAATTAAGAAGGTCCAATCCTAGTATCTGCCCCAAGAAGAGCGTGACTGGCCCCATATAATGTATCATTAAACAATCCATTATGCATTGTACGGACCAGCTCAGACATTGTTGCTGGAGGAACCTGGTGGTAGTAGCCCTTTATAATGAGTAATGAAATGAAAGTGTTAAAACCTTGACTTTCCTGCAAACTCTTCTTTTAACTCTCCTTTTGGTGAATAGATGCCATTAAGTAGGGATTACAGCATCAAAGGATGCTACTAACACGTCATGGACGAGCAGGAACCTTTAATAACCTCTATATCCCAGCTCCTCATTCACAACATCTCTGACCAGAAGCCAACTTACTGCTAAAAACCAAATCTCTGAACTATATTGTTTCAGTTTAAATTTAAAAAAAAAGAATATTTTGTAAAAAATATATTACTACATAATTATGTAGTGAGTCCTATTGACTCAAGAAAAAAAACATATTTTTTTTAAGAAAGGATAATTTTTAACCACAATCTGTTGAAAAATAATAAGTGTGTGCCTTTTCTTTAGAATTAACCACTTAATGTGTCTAGAGATAGCACCACAAGACATTTCAATGTGTAACATGCACGTGTAATACATTAAAAACAGACTTGATACAAACACAAAGATACAAGATAAAATAAATGTTTTAATGTAATCATCCCAGACACTCATAAAAGGTTAATAAAAAATGAAGTTTTATATTAAAAAAGCAGTGTTGCATGAAGGTGACAGCCCCACTTTTCGGCTGTCACTGATTTTTGAAGACATTTTAGTCTGAGAACATTCTGCATATAAAATCATTTTAAACTAAATAGACTGCAATGTAAATGGCTTATGGAAATTGTTAATGACTTTTCTTCTATGTAGTGCCTTAAACTCTTGGAAATGTGAATTACGAATGGTACATTAACTTCAACTTGAAAAGTATTCTTTAGAATATAAAGTAAGCTAAACATAAGTCAGATGCCAAACGTATATAACATGCCATGTTTAGTTCTGCTTGGATAGATGAGTTATTATGTGTCATTAGGGCTATATACTACCGTACATGTTAACAGTAAATGCAGAAAGATGGTACTGTTATATTTAGAAATACCTAATTTCAATTGTTGTTTAATGCAGAAATATGTAAAATGCAACAGAACAGCCAGGAAAATCTCATGGTAACCTATAGGAAATGGTGTATAGTCATAAAGCTCAAATTCAAAATGTCATAATTTCAATAAATATGAGCCTATAGTACTCTATTTTGGCCAAAGCACATAGGTTCACCTGCAACTCAAGGCATCCAATAATGATGACAATGGTTGAGTCCAAAGATGGTGGTTGGGTTTCCAAATCAAGTGCCTGTAATAAGAATGAGGGTAGGTTATATATGTATGAAAATGTATGTTTAAATCCAGCAGGATGTGCCAACCCAGTTCCAGAACCTCTTTAGAAGGAGAAATATGGGTCATGTGGAACTGCCTTCTGACCTATTGCCTCGGCCTAAGCCTCTATTGCCTTGCCAGACACCTCCAAGGTAGTCCATGAAGGAAATAAAAATATCTTAAAATGCCTTAAAATTATACTATGCACCCTTTAAAAGAAAAACAGGCCGTGGGAACATGTGAGAACAAAAATCATTTGACTGTGCATGATGAATATAGCAGGATTTCTGCCCTCTCTGTTAATTATAACGCATACTTTCTAACTTTCGCCATGTTGAGATTAAGGGAAGACTCGACGAGCCAAATGATTCTTATCTGCATTTAAATCATATGTTTCTATGTAAGTAGCTATGAAGTAAGTGTTTGCCAAAATGCAAGCATAATGTAAAAGCTGGGGACAACATTAAAAGAGTAATTCTTTTTAGGTTTTAGTGGTGGCTGAGATGTTCATTGCAGTATCAAATTAAGGGTTTTTAGGGCATTAAGTGGCGTGGCTTCCAGTCACTGTTCAATACAAGAAGCAGATGTCTCATCCTTGTTTAGAAACATTTAATTAAAAGCAGTTTGAATTCTGCAGGAGGGACTCGGTCAATTGTTCTTGAACCTTAAACGAGTTCATTCCACACGAGGTCAAGAGGACAGAACAGAATCAAAACATCTCCAGTCTGTAAAGTGCTGATTTTTTTAATACATAAAAAGACATTGTGATTCTACTATACTATAAAACGTCATCTGGAAGTCTGTCTTAGATAAAATATCCTATTTACTAAGTGGCATTAATGTTGTTGTGACAATATTACATGCAAACACCAATTGGAAGTTTTCCTTTCATTTTATTAACACACCATAGCAAGGTCATGCAGTTGTGAAATGGACACAGAAGTTATCATAAACGCTTTTTGGATGTCCCATAGTAATTTAATTTTTATTTGGAAGTATGAATTTTGCAATCACTCTCCCAGTTTCTGCTTTTGCGGATGCCAATTAGTCTTTTTAGCAATCCATTCTGGGTGTGATGGGTGTTACAGTTCAATATCTTCTCCCTGCCTGATCCTGGTTAACAAGGAAGCAAGAAAGTAATACCCCAACTTATATTCCTGCTTGATACAAAGTTGAAAACATGACCAATGAAGGATAAGAACACAATGCATTTCTGCATAGGCCAGCAGTTATATACCAGGGGCCACATCGTTTTAAAGTTGTAGATATAAAACACATTTTTTTTTGCTATTTCTAAACTAGCTTGTTAACACATAGGAGTAGGCAAGGAACATTTATCTTCAACAGAACTAATTACCGAAAGGGGCACTGATAAGATAAGAATCCTTTGCAAGTTAATTGCTAAATGCAGGCCAGAACCGGCCACTCTGCAGAGGCTGGTGGCCGCAGGCTGACAGCGTTACACATTCACCTTATCTCCCACTCCAGCAACAGATGCTATACTGTGCGCCCATCGACTGGATATGCCCAGCCACACGCTACGTGGGCATGAAAACATAGTGATGTTGGCCGCAATTACATCACTAGTCGGCAAATACAATGTTTCTTTAGTTTGCAACAAACTTACCAGCTCACTCAATATTTACTCCCATGTTTAACCACGCAAAAATTAACCACCATAATATATTTAAAATATTAAGATTGACATGTTTATATTTAACTTTGCTAACTAATTATCATGGAGGAAACATTCAAGTTTGCGCTTTTTTCATTATCTGCCCCATCATGGTGAAAACAAAGATTTTCAGAGATCTTGCTCACAACCTTTACATCAGATGATTTTCAGAAAGTCAACCAAATAAATTCTCTGACACTGTAAGATCTTAAGGGAGGTTACCTGACAAGTAACGCAGCACCCTTTCCCAGTTAAATGTTGTTTTCTATGTTTTTAGTTCAGAAGAATTTGAATATTGGCTGATACAGCCTTGTTTCCTGGACCTATGATAAATAGTGATCAATACCAACACCAGCCAGTAGGTGGCATTAACAGCTATGGCAACAAAATGCTGTTAGGAAAACTACAAAGTTCTCTGTTCAATAGATATGTTCTTTTATTCTATTTAAAATGTTGTGCAGCATTAAACAATAGCGATTGGAAAGCACCCATATAATCTAAGTGCTTCCCACTGAAGTAAGACCCTCCTCATTCAAAGACTAGACATATTCTCTAAAGTATTACACATACTTATTAGTTATTCCTTACTCTGTACCTGGGTAACAGAGACAGACTGTGACATACCCACCTGAAACCTTTTGATAGCTCTCCCCCCAAAAGCACCAATTTGTCAATCTGCCGAAAATGGCTGGATTTTTCTTAACACTTTATAGTTAACAGTCTATTTTTGAGAATAGGCAGTTTATGAAATGCATATCAATTCTATTTAGAAGCTTTGTGTTCTCTGCGTATGTAGATTATTTCTTTTGAACAATGCGCAGAATGGCCCTCCTGACATCACATAACCTTTCTACCCTTTTTCCCACTTGTCAAAAACATTATCCTTTACAAATTGGTTGAAGCCTTCCTGAGATCATAAAAAAGGATTACTCATTTCAGTTATTTTGACCAGATCAGCTTCCAGTTTGTAATTTTGAGAGGGTTAACTATAATATTTTATAGCCCATTGTTGTAAAGGGATATAAAAAATGCATCCAGTGCTTTGTTACTTTTTACAGCTAATCCTGAAATCTGACATCATCATTGATGAGCTGTATTTCATGTACAAATGTGTAACCTAACAAATTACTTGAAACACAAAGCTTTTTACAGTGCACAAAGGAACAAGAATATGAGAGGCATTTAAGGCAAAACTCAACCACTTTTGGGGAAAAATGGTCGTAAATTTATTGTTGTGCAAAACATCTAAGGGAAAACACTTGATATAAAAATTACATAGGAATATAAAAAAGTTGACGTGAGTCTACAAGAAAAGCACTTAGCTCAAAAGTTTTAAAGGCTTTACTTCAATGAAAACAGGAACCATTTCTTCAATGGAATACTTCATCTAAGCTGGGGATTTAGAATTAAAAAACCCCAGTAATAATACAATAGAAAGGTAGACTGGTAGAGATTAGAACTTTAGAATTAGGCACTTGGAAACTAAAAAAGGTAATGAAAATAATACTTTGTCATGGAAGCCAGCCATGTATGAATATATATTATATATGTGTGCATGTGTTTATGTGATATAACGTCATATTCTGGGGCTCCGCAGTGAGGATGGTGGCTGCAGAGAGGAACACTGGGGAGCTGCCCTTGGCCACGCTTAGGGTGGTGCCCAAGGTAAGTAGCCGTATAAACCATGGTTTTAAATAGAAAATAACCAAGATGGTGACAGACACATGCGCTTGGCAAGTCCCTTAAAGTGTGGAGGTCTGCTCTCCAGCAATCACAGGAATATATTTCTTCCACAGAGGTCAGCATAACATCTGGCTGAATTTAAGTGATAATGTAAATCAGAAGTCTCCACCACATTCAGTACCATGAAGAGGGCAGCTCAATGTGTGTTTATATATTCATCTTTAAGATGGTCAATGTACGTTACAGGGACATGCAGGGCCCAGGGCAACTTGACTTTTGCAGATTTTTGTTATTCCAATGCCCACTGCTACCATACACTAATATACACACACTCACTATAATACCATAATACTATGTAGATACTCTTCCTCTTCCGAGCGCCACTAACCCTTGACTCACCTCTGACACTTTTACACCATACACTGACATCCTCATGCACTCATGCTGACACCATACAATTGCATACACACTCTAACACCACATGCTGACACACACACTCAGACCATACACAAACACACACTAACACCTTAACATGTACACAGATGCTAAACGCACACACTAACGCACATCATACAAATATATCATGATAAACACTGATAACACCATGTGTTCACACACATGCTGAAATGCTATGCAGTAACACATACATATACATACACTCACTCTACTTCCTCACACAACTCCCTCTCACAGCTCTGCCTCTCCCTCCCACCTCACGGTTCTTCATTTCCCCCTCCCTCACAGCTAAAATGATGTGCATATAAACAGTTAAATATTATTCTATTAATATTAATAAATCTTAATAATCTTTACTTACCATCCCTTATGTTATTAAAAATCTATATCAATGTTCATAATGAAGAATATAAATTGCTGTAGATAACCACCTGTCCTGTACATGAAATCCCGCTCTTCGAACATCTACTCTTAACATAATATACAATCTTTGTAACAACGTCCCAAAACTATATTTAGCTGCTGTTATTTTTAGGTTAAATCATTCAGCCATCCATTTATGTTTCTGGATATTTTAGCAGAAATCCTTGTAGAATCTAATCATTAAAAGAAAAATAATAAGGTGTCCGTTTATAATCTAAGGTGTTTTATAGAGCCTGTCAGTTTTTATTTTTCCCGGTTGGCGCCGTTAGCTGGTTTAGTGCTCGGGAGATTAAACATTTTGATACAGAAAATCCAGACTGGCATAGGATGTGGAAGAAAAATTCAACAGGAGTCAGACTGAATACAGTGAGGCACACATCAACGGGCAACAAAAACAGACACAGAGTTAAAATATAAATATACCCATTTATAAAGGAAAAGTAATACATTCTCAGGAGAGATATATGGAAAGTTCTAGATGTTTTGGAGATCATAATGTGCTATTGCAAGATTTTTTAAACTACTGTTAAATGAATACACTAACTTACATGATGTGATCATATTGCATTTTGCTGAAATCCTTTTTTATTTTTTTTTATTCTACAGAACCAGTAATATTATTATTATTATTATTATTATTATTATTATTATTATTATCATTATTATTATTTTCTTTATTCTTCCTCTCAGTTCTTGTACATTAAGCCATGAAGCAAATTATTATTATTATTTCATTTCAATAAAAACATAACTTAAGATCACCCTGCAAACAAAGAGTCTTTTTTAAACATTCCATTTGCAATTATTTTGATTTACATTAAATCATTGCATTGATATCCATGATGAGCACAAACTATTTAAATATTTACTTTCATTTTCCATAATCCCTCAAAAAAGATTACATTGAAATCCCACCGTCAGCCATAGTAGGAAGTTGTAAAACGCTTCCTGGACATAATTTACATTGTTTGTTCACTATCCTCCACTACTAGATACTGCTTACAGCTGTGTGCCGTTCCTCTGTAATGTTATCCCTATTGCATAGCTCTGTGCAATATGACATCACTTTATAAATCAATAAATAATGATAATCCCACCTATACTTGGGAAAACATGTGGGGTGCAGTAAGATGACAGATCTCCCATACAGAACAGATAAATAACATGGGTCATGTTCTATGGATATATGATTTAAACAAAAAATAAAAAATATAATTATTCTACTTTTGTCCGCCATTTTTATTTTTCATTTAAATATAATACCTTTGCAAATATATGTACTTGTTTATCTTTGTTGTAATATAAAATCAAATATTGTAGATTCACATGTTCTCATATTCTTTTCCACATTATCCAAGGAAAATGATTATGTTGATGTTGGATATGAATGGGTATACTACATTAAAATAACACCTAACAAACTTACAGTATCTTTTATTTATTTAGGTGTCTTTAAATTATAGGAATATTTAACCATAACTATTTATGAGCTGGAACTCCCCTAAACCTGTCTTAATAACCTAGAGATACTTTTACACCGTTTTAAATAGTATATGGCCTTTGAATCTGATTCATATTTAGCCCTTGACATAATAAAATGTCAATGTTTTCTGCACATCTATAAGAAAAGTCCTAAGTATGGAAGGGATATACATCCATTAAATGTAACGAGCATGTAGACAGGTTTCAGATAAACCAAAATGACAGGAGTCAGAACAGACTGTACTCATATCATCATCACACTCAGATTAAAGTGCAGCCCAAGTCCTGGAAAGCATTTGATTAGGTTGCAGATTCTATTAATAAATCATCAGTTTGTTTAAGTTCAGACGAGGACGTCTGAATGCAGGCTAGCATATCACAGCACCTGATGGATTTATGCATCACATAGGTATGAGACACCTGTTTAGAACAAATTACTATAACCTAAAGATTAAAGGGACAGTTTAATGTTTCTGAACTCATCTCCTGGGCAGCGTTTGCAAAAGAGAATGAAAATTTGAAGGAGCCATGCGGCTATCCTATGCATTAAAGAATCTTGCAGGAAGACAAACACCTTTTGAACATCATCAATGAAACTTTTTTATTGATGCACAAAATATAAGAATATTTCTTTGTTTATGTCTATATGCTCCCATTACATCGTTCCCTAGGATGTGGCTGATGACCTTGTCAACAAGACCCACGCAAGGGAAGAGATGTAGGGGCATTGCAGATGTCGTATTGTCGTATGTGTTGTATACAGGGGGCTGGATGGACATTTGACATGATTTTTAAGACAAAATTGTTTCTTTAACTGTATCTTTAGAATCATCTTTTTATATATTTCCAATTTAGATGAACTTCAGAGGGTGGCTGGGAAGGGGTGTGATTGCCCCATGGACTGCTCTGATATAAATTGGGCCATTACCAGATCTTTTTCTGGGATCTCCTTTTAATAACTTTTTAATGCATTGCCTGTTTTGGACAGGACTGGATAGTATAAATTGAGCCTGTTGTTTGACTGATACAATATGGTTTGGGCTGCTTTCCTACTGGGTCACTTAGCTTGACCTGACACGGGCTGGATATTGCTAGCCTTCCTCTGGTAAACATTACATTTGGTACAATACATAGATTATAATTTTATGACACATGAAAAGAGATTCATTTTTGGCATGTAAAATACACCGTAATACTAAATATTGTAACTACTTGTGACCTATGACTAGGACTTCTTTAGGCTCCAATAAACACCATCAATTACCACCATTTCTACTTTATTGATTCTGGCAATAATTACAAACATCCGTGGCTGTCTCCTACCTGTGATATAATGAAGTAACATTAGTGCAGATGGCAACAATTTCCACTACCTTATAGCACCAAGAAACACATTACCTACAAATACAATAGCCTACTTAATAAAGTAGCCTACTACTGTCTCGTAGTAAGTGTAAGAGCTAGTATGAGGCCTAAAAGTCATATTAATGTGTATAGAAACAACAGTAAATGTGGTTAAAAGTTAAATTACATTCTTCTTCATCTATATGTCTTGCTTTTGCACATAACTATGAATTGGTCACAAATACCCATAAAAAGTTTGTTTTTCCCTTATTTGCATGTGGTTGTGGCAGCACCATGAGATTTCTGATGGATAAACAAGCCTTCTGGCTTGTCTGCTGTCTGTAGATAACTGTGATCACTCCTTTAATATATTTAATCAAGAAAACTATCTGACAAGTAATTAAAGAAGAATATAATAGTATTAACTGTGTTTAAGATCTAGCTAACACATTAAAGATAGATGCATTCTGCAGAAGCAAAGAGTTAAGAATGCAATACGTAGTCATAATGCCACCAAACAGAAAATATTAAAGCCTCGCCAGTTGGATGAATAGTTCCAGCTGTGATTAGAGTCACACCTGGGGCTGTCACTCAAAACAGGAAAGCTGAATGCAACATACATATAAGATTTAATAAACATGAAATTTTTTTTATTGATTTTATTAAAAAACACACATAGTAAGGGAAACATTCTAATCCACGGGGAAAAATAAATCCTACTGGTGTGACTTAATAGCAAGACGGCCTCCATAAAATATGAAACTATGCATACGTGGTAAACCGTGGAGGAATATTTATGTGCTTTTATAAAGAAGAATTACCAGTCCAGGGTGATGTGGTTGCATGTGTTTTATTTGATATAGGATCGAGGTACATATATTAATTTTAACTGTGATCTTCTGTGAATCACACAATGGAAATTGTAATTCAGGAGAAAACTATTTATTTTTAAAATTGGCTTTTTGAATGGCTAACTATAAATCTCAAAGCCAAACTTTCTACAGTAATTTACATTGGGATGAGCTATGAATTAACTATTAAGCTGTTGGGGCGTGTCAGATATGTGTTGCCTTTTGAAAATCAATTAAAAGTCTTTTGTCTCATAGCACTTAAATGGTTAATTCTCATGACACAGCAATTCATATTCTATGAAAGTCCACATTATAGCAATAGATTAAAATTTCATTTTTTTTTTATTAGAAACAGATTTTCTTTTCACAAAGTTAATTTAAATTTTCTTTATTTAAGCATTTGCTTGCTTAATGCTCTGCCGCATATAATACAGTGAAATGATACAGGCGGCCAAATAATTCTCCCGATATTAGTTTAGAGAAGGTATTAGAAATGCTTTATATGTTGTACAGTGTAGACATTTAGAGCCTGGCATCAAAAAGGTAGAGGTAGCCTGATAGGCACGATGGCTTGTCTGACCTTGCTAAAAGCCATCTTAATGACCCCAAGACTTTTGTCTGTTGACTGATGAGTCAAAAGTAGAACTTTTTGGAACACATGGGCCCTGTTACGTTTGGTGCAAAGTGAACATCATACCAACAGTTGAACACAGTGGCGGTAGTGTGATGGTCTGGAGACCAGACTTGCCATAATTGATGAAACCATGAATTCTATTCTCTACTAGTTAGTTTATACATCATACATACTACAGTGCAGCATTTTATACGTGCTGGTCAGCAACATATGAAACGTACATGTCACTGGAAGGAATGGCACACGTGGTCTCCCTAGATCAAGTACATCAGTGGGTTCAGGATGGAGTGTGCTTCAAGTAACTCTATAGTAGTTTTCCTGTAAAGTGATTAGTTTGGGTCTATTTTTAAAAATGCACTGCATTGTTTTTATACTCAGTGTTGTCTGCGGGTCTCACACTCTCTGATTATTATGTTTTTCTTTGTTGTTTTAAATCTTGAAAATAGGAATCCTGAAAATAGAATTTATTCAAGTAAGACTCAGTTTTCAAGGATGTAATATGTTGTAAATTATAGACAGATCTATGAACGTATCTAGTTTTACCCGGAGTCTCTGGGTGAAATGCTGCTCCTTGGGACTCTATGTTAGCATCTTCGATCTCCGGGAGGGAAAGCGGTGACTGGTCACACTCCTCACCCAGGTTCTGCTAACTCCTCGTCCATGTCCCACCCACTCACCACCCCTTCAAAGCTAGCCCCGCCCCTTTGTATCGGGCGCTCTCCTTCCTGCTTTCTGTAAGGAGCAGCTGAAGGTTTGATCATAGCTTCTTTCTTTTTGCTTGACAAACCTACAACACGGCCAGGGGCAGATCAAAGTAAGTATATAAATATTGTGGACTGGATCTCTGTAACTGCACAAGGGAGCTAAAATTTGAGATGCTCCCAAGCTGGCGTGCAGCATAGGATAGGCTATTACGCAACTACTCGTCCTCTGTAAATTAATCTAACCTTTTTTGTATGGTATTCTCCAGTAGAGGGACAGAGCTGGGACAATATGTGAGGAGCTTTGGAAAAATTGATAAATATGCCAAAACCTTCCTACAGGAAAAGCTCACTGGAGTTGGATCTCCATAATGCCACTCTCCTTTCACTGAATAAACTCCACCAGCTTTAATAAAGACAGATCCAAAACCCTACCTGCAGAGTATATCTTTTTCTGGAGCTGCAGCTTCCTGGCTAGGGGATTACACAGTAACTGTGCGGCTTGCAAAGACCCATGCGGCTTCCACTTATACAGACTGTGGACCACAAGAGGGGCGTCTTACTGGCTAATCCTGTCACATGACACGAAATGGAGTTCATCTATCTCTCTACAAATAACTCTATTTGCCTTCTTTTGGATTAACAGCAAGAAAAAAAAAACGATATGGAAAAGGCTGGACTTGATGGACGCATGGTCTGTTTTTCAGCCTATGTAACTATGTAACTAATATGTCCATCTTTTAATAAAACGAATATTTCTTAAAATAGAAGGCTAATGCAAGAGCACATATTCCCTACTAGCTCGGAGTGAAATATGTGTGGCAGGAGGGAATCGCATGCTTAATGACCTGGTTATTAGGTTTTCAAGATTATGTTTGTATCAGAGGCTGCAGCATCTGGCAAAGCAATTCTAATTTATTTAGGACATAACATTTAAGTGAATGTGATGTTCAGGTCCCATGAAAACCATATTGCTTTCTTTTCTTCAAGCCCTCGATAATTTCATTGTGTGGTTATTGATGAATTAACTTATAATAAATTAGATATACTTGCTATTTGAGAAGCACACACACAAACACACAAGACAATATATTGTGGACCAGAATATAGTTATTAAGGTGGCTCGTTCTGCTATTAGAAAGAGCTGCACACCCTGCAAGATAGCATAGAAATACTGCCAAAGCATTGTTTAGTCTAAAAACAGCTGGGTAACATCAGTACAAACCACCCTAATCATGTTTTTTTGTATAAATGACAAGGTCCTTAATTTTCATTAAACTTGATATTGGCTAACATTAATAAAGTAACAATTAGGTAAACGTACCAGGACTCAGTATTGGGTTGCTGGATGGGTAACACCAGTAGTTGCTCTCTATCCTCATTCTATTTAGGATTGCATTGGTAACTCTTCCAAATGTGGTTTTGGTGTAACGTTACTACTTGGGCAGGTTTGCCCAGTGGGCTAAAACCCACCCTGTTCTTTTCTGTAAGCACATAAATTGGGAAGCGACCGTATGATGTTACCGGATACACTGGTCCATTGAAGAAAAACACCACCTTAACCTTTTTGAAATGGATGAGAATCTTTTCTATTACTTTTAATTATTCAAATTATATGTTGTTTACCGTGGAAACCACCCCTCCATATATAATGCATTTCTGAGATTTACATCCCTTACTGTGAAGAACATCCTTGTCTGTTCCAGATGGAACTGTGGCTCTTCTAATTGTCAATAACGGTCACTCTTGTTTTCTGCTCTGTCCATGGGGTGAACATTTCTACTCTAAGATCTTTATAAAAAACCCAAATATTTTAGTACTTTGTGATGACGTCACAAGTTACGCATCTAGACTATCATGTTCAGCTGAATAGCAACTCGATCCAACGCTGCCTCTAAAGTACTTTGACATCAGTTCTATTGGGTACCTTCAAGATGTCCATTGAACTTTGTTTGTAACTAACTGAAGACTTACATAATTACAAAGGAGCTCATTCAATGAACCAGGAGGTGTTTTTTTCCTGCAAGCAGAATCAAGATTGGGGATAATCTGTACACAATATTTTCTCTTTAAACGGTAGTAAAAGGTAACCTGCATACATAAGCATAACATTTTTAGTCAAGTGTCCATGTGGCTTTGTTGTCTAGTCATGCTTTTTGTTTAACTTCATTTAACATAGACCAGAAAGGCTGTTGGCCACCTAACATCAGGTTTAGAGAAGCATCAACTCAATAACGTCTCCATTTGCTAAGCATCTGAAAATGATAATTTTCTTAAATTTTAATTTAGGGCAACTTGACTATTGGAGAGATAGGTAACTTATGTCCTTAATTCAGCATACTTACTAAGTCAATTCCAAAGTTGTACCTCAAATGACTCATTATTTCACTTTTTCTTATATTAATTCCGAAATGTAAACAAGTACATACTTTCTCTGATCTGATAATTACACAGAATGCAAGAAACAATCTCTTCCTAATTATCAAGACTTAGTTCATTTTAGGATTTCTTAGCGCAAAGAATAAAAGAAAACTGCAATAATAGGATACCTAAAAGAAAAAAAAAACTTTAATTATAAAAGAATATGAAAATTAGTCAAAAACGTTCAGTACAACATGACATGTAATCAGATGCTTTTTATTCAGTTTTATGGAATAAACACAAACCATCCATATTTAATAGTTCCATGCATTATGCACAGATGCATCAATTACTGCGGGTGAGACAGATGGCTTGAAAATGTGTTAATTTCTGACTAGGAGGAGGTCATTATTATTAATCCTGCTGGATTTAGATGAACACCTTTTTTGTTCAATATCTGTATTAATTATTTTGATTGATGAGAAACTGGCATTATATTTCTATGCCAAATTTATTTTTTACTTACTGTCCTGATTCTCTTAATATTCAAGCTGCTGTTTTACTAAGTGAACACGATCACCCACATAACGCTATAATAAGCATTTTTTTTCTCTTGACATGTTATTTATTTGTCTTTTTAGAAAGACTGCTGACATAAAAATAGATTATTTATCTTTACTATTAACCACTATGTAAAGCTATTTAAAGCCAACAGGACTAGGCTCCATTGATGTCAATAATACAAAGTCTATCCTTAATGGGCTAATAATTCAGCACACATACATGACACACGTGGCATATGCCCTCTTTTCTTACACATCATAGATACATCTTTCTAGAGGTAGTAAAAAAATGAACGGTCCTGGGCAACATACCATGAAATGACCAAGCCAAACTGGGGAATAATCATAGGGCTCAGGGAGTTTAAAGGGACAGTTGAATGTCCCCAACAGCCTCATCAAAGATGAATGTACTTGTGCCAGAGCTGGAGCTGATTAGCAGTATGTCCCCCATGAGTTTGCAAGAGGGACTACACATACATTTAACCCCTTTTAGGGTTTTAGGGACCGCCCATTATCCTTAAGAGGTTAAAGGGACTTCACAGTTATCATATGTATCAAAGTGAATATGATGGCTGGAATGTCCCTTTAATGTGGGAAAAATAACAATGGAAACATTTAACCTACTGCCCTTGGGGTGGACGCTCACGCACTCGTGCTTTTTGACCTTTCAGTTCATCTACACGACTGACTTAGTAAAAGGGCGTATTGATTGCATTTGACACACAACCTATTTGGCTGTACAATGAATTATGATGTATGCTGCGTAACTATTAGATGTACTTTGCTGTAATAGGCAGAACATTGATTTTTAAATACATTGCATAGATTTAATTGCTTCCTCAGCTCAACCCATTTTTGAAATGACTAACAAATATGCTTTATTGCCTATTTTTTTACATCATATATCTGGACTGTAAAAGCTATTAGGTTAAACAGTACACATATTTTTCTTGTTTTTTTTTTAATTAGTATATGTTTTGCATGCATTATACATTTACCTTTTGTCATTAAATTTCTTAAGAATAAAAAATATCACTTTACACAAAATGGAAATACACCCTTAGCGGTAATTGCCAGATGACCATTTACAAACACACCATTCAGTTTTGCATTATATTTCTGTTTTGCTGAAAGAAGCAATTACCCCAGCATAGTAATCCAGTTGGGTTAATAATTTGACTGATCAACATTTCCTTTTCCCAGAAAAGGTGAGAACAAAGAAAGAAAATGACAAATCTCTACTGTAAAGTGTCAAAAGCAAGAATGCGAGAAAACCAGAAAAAAATCAGTTTAAGAGTAGATTGAATCTAAGTTAATTTGCATTCAAATGTCTAATAATGAAAATGTACCGTAAAACACTTGTTCTACATGTATATTCAGATTTTGTTATAATTACTTTTATTGAACGTAATTAAGGCAACCTTGCTGCTGAAAGATAAAAAAAAGAATCAGTAAGTGATTTTATTACAATTTTTCAATCTCTCTCATATCAGCTCTGTTATAATGTTGTAAGATGTATAATAAAAATGGTTACTTCATTTGACATTTTGTTATTGACATCTCAGAAATCAGTCAACATTTTAACCATATCAAAAGGGAAGATCATTTTTTTTTTTAAAAAAGCTGGCATGCTGAAAAAAAGAAGTACCGTATTTGCTCGATTATAAGACGAGGTTTTTTTAGAGCAAATGCTCTGAAAAATACCCCTCGTCTTATAATCGGGGTTGTCTTATAATCAAACCTCAAGAAGTACCGTATTTGCTCGATTATAAGACAAGGTTTTTTTTAGAGCAAATGCTCTGAAAAATACCCCTCGTCTTATAATCGGGGTTGTCTTATAATCAAACCTCAAATAGTCCTGCTGCAGGGGACCTGGATCCTCCTGTCTCTCCCCCCCCGCCCCACTTACCGGTACTTCTGAGTCCCCGGTGTGTAGCCGGGGCAGCGTGTAGATGTCTACGAGATTCGCGTAGACAACTTACGCTGCAGCCAGAAGGAGGTGTGGCTAGTAGCGGGGGTTGTATGCGTCCGTCGCGCAGACCTTCCCCGGCTGTCAGAGATCAGAGTTCCCCGCACCGGTGCCAGTGTTAGAATTCACTCTAACAGTCGGGGAAGGTTTGGAGTGTTAAATGGGGGGCATAAGGCATTTCTGGAGGCAGAGTGTTCTATGAAATGCCTTTTAACCCCCTTAATGCCACTCTGCCTCCAGAAATGCCTTTTTAACGCTCTATACACCACTCTGCCTCCTGAAATGCCTTAAACCTCCCTATATGCCACTCTGCCCCATAATATGCCTTTTAACCCCCTTAATGCCAGAGTGGCATATAGGGGTATAAGGCATTTCTGGAGGCAGAGTGGCACATAGGGGGTCAAAAGGCATATCATTGGGCACTGTGGCATATAGGGTTAAAAGGCATATCATGGGGCACAGTGGCATTTAGGGGGTATAAGGCATTTCTGGGGCAGATGTGCATAACTGGGGGGGCAGGTTGGAAAATAGAAGGAAATGAAACCAAAATATTTTTCTCAATCATAGCTTTTATTAAAAAAATAGTTTACATGAATTAACATTTACTGGTAAAACTTTTTTCCTATAGGGTCGTAGGCTTTTTCTTTTTTTCATAAATTAATATTCAGATTTGGGGGGTCGTCTTATAATCGAGCAAATACGGTAATTGAATCCGGAATAACCCAGCCCTACATAAACTACTAAATATGAAACCAAACTATTTGTGAATTTAGGCATTCAGGAGTAGGGACAGAGTTGCAGCACAACCAATCCCCTGTTTACGTACACTCTCTTCCTGAGAACGGACACAAAAAAGCATGACCCCAGCACACCAGTTCTTCTTTTCTGCGTTTTTGAGCGCTTGGTGCTTTGTAGTGGAAATGGCCTGACGATTGCAGTACAGGACATGCATTAATAAGTGAAAAAAGCTACCGCTTCACTTTAACTACATTTAGTTTTACATACATGCTGTGGACCCCATTGTGTATGTTAATGTGGGGTACGCCTGTATTACATTTCCAGTACTATGCTCCACTACTTGCATTGTGCATTTTTACATTTAATTAAGCTATTTTTTTTATTTATGTCTTTCTTTTGGTTTGTTCAGGGGCCATTTATAATAGCTATTAATTGATGATTAGTTATTTCTAGTAAATAGGATGATCATGTGGTTTTCTTTGATATGCTTAGACAAACGATGATCCTTTATTTGAGAACAATGTTCACTTAGAGGAGATTCAGGGTTATGCTAACTAAACATGCACATGGATTTCGGTGGTTAGCTCTTGTTACTTGAGTGCATGAACTACTGACAGATACCAGGTCTTTCTGAATTATTAATTCTGGTAGAAATTCATACATCTTCATTCTGTCATTGTTCTGGCAGCCAGTGACTACAATCTGTCTGCTTTTGTAGCAAGAAAACTAGGGGAAGTATCTTGGTCAAACGTAAATCAGCAAAACTCACTCTGACTGTGATAAAGGGCTGCTAGAACCTCGTGTAAATCAGAAATTAGCAGCCATTGAGTTGGTGTATCTCCTTCCAGTGGTTTGCATATACTCAATGGTCAATGGTCTTATGTTACTCATGGATCTCTTGCATTAAGTAGAATGTTGAATGTAGAGACTTCCATTTTTAGCTGGAGAGTGGCCAGATATGTCTGCATTTTTAGTATGGTTAAGAATTTGCCACCTAAAATGTGCACAGATCTGTCAAATATTCACCAAGTTAACTAAGTGGGCAAAAAATGGCACATGCACCATGTTTCCTAGACTTGGCAATGATGGTAGAGTTCAGTTCTGCTCAGAATTATCCAGCGTTCAGGGTCCACAGAAGGGTGGTCTATCTCCTGGTGTAGTCTGGAAAAAAAGATCACATGCCTTGTAAGCTCTTTATGTATATAGTAGCATTTATGTATATGGTGGCACAATGCATTGTTCTGTTTGAAAACACCAGTAAGGATGCTTTGGGGTCAAAAAGGTAGCAAGGAAGATCCCCATCCATGAGGGCCACAGAAAATATACACAGGGCATACAGTTTGTGTTTAGGCCACTTGTCCATAAACCAGTTGACAAATGGCCGCACAAATGGTTTCTTCAGTTGTTTGCCCACTTGATTATATAATAATACGTTTGCACTTGTTACTGCCAAAGACTTTTTGTCTTTTGGTATAGTGAGTAATTTGCTTAGGCTTTTAAAGTAATTGTTAATAATCTCCAAAAGCTTTGTTGAACTTTCACTTAGGAAAGCTAACTTAATGAATATGACATTGATTTAAAATTAACAAGTAAGATGGCATTTTTACATGAAGTCCTTAATTAACCTGTAGGTCCGTGTGTGTCTGCTAGCAATCTTGTGGCATATTGTACCGCAATGATTAGTAACATTGAGACAAAATGAGACAAGGTTCCTTGAGTAATATTAATAAATGTTTTACAAGGACCGAGGCCCTAAATTAGTCCGAAATTCATTGTCTTACAGGAAAAGAGTTTAGTGTAAAAAAACATACTTAAAAAATGGGCAGCTGCCATTTTTTCTGTTTAGGTTCCAAAATTATAGACTGTAAATAACTTTATTGCTTGGTCAAGCTTTTGTCTTATTTTAACCCCTTAAGGACAATGTGCGGTCCCTAAACCCATTGAAAACAATGCATTTTGTCATTAAGGGGTTAAAATTAGTTGGGTTATCTGAAACATTTAAGTATGACAAATAGGCAAAAGTAGAAGAAATCAGAAAGGTGGTAAATACTTTTTTTCACAGCACTGTATATTATTGAATAGAATTGATAGAAATAAGACTTCAAGTAAATTTACATGCAAATTGAAATATTTAATTTTTTTCAATGTGCCTTTTTCTAAAAATACAACAAAACCTCATTAACTAAAGAATTTTTACTTTTTACCTTCTTAAGAGCATTGAAGGTGAGTCATTGGCATTTCCTTCTCGTCAACTCTTATTAAAACACAAGCCTCAGATTTTTTTGCTGATAAAAGATCACAACGACTCTAGGTCAATAGCTCTGACTGATTTATATTCATAATCAGTGGCAGTGTAAATTAAGGCACAGTATAAAATAAAAGACCATGGTGACCCAATAATAATAATGCTTGGATGAAACATTGTTTGCAAGGTGGAAATAAATAAACGCTAAATGCTACAAGCAGTTTCTTTGATCTTCCTCATTAGAATTTGTAAAATAAAAAATGTGTCACATATATATATTACACACTGCATAATGTGATTAATAGCAATTAAAAGAATTGCTTCATCTGGAATAAATGTGCTATTTGCCTCATCATACTGCAATTCACACCTAACAGCAAACAATGAGCGCTGCATGTGTACTCTACTTACTGATTGCAGTTATATCCATCCCAACAATAAACGCCACTTAGAAAACCTTTTTCAGGAGTCACAAGCTTATGTGACCAATGTTGGCAAAAAAGTCCCTGAAGTCCACTTTTGACATTTATATTTCATGAATATTGTATCTCGATAGATAGATAGATAGATAGATAGGTAGGTAGGTAGGTAGGTAGGTAGGTAGGTAATTGTAATGCAAAACAGAAGCAATTGTTACTCACCCAAAAGTAAGTCCTGGACTATAACCTCAGTAAATGATACACATTATACCAAAAGTGATCAGGGCCTTTAACGACCCAAAATACCTGACTAGCAATAAAACAGTGATGGACTGAGACCGCAAAATTTCAAGAGAAAGCAGGATAGGCTGAGGAAAAGAGTCTCAGGTCAGCAGTTCTCGTCCTCGTGTGATTTAAGAAGATTTCTTTGAAGAATACCATTAAGACGTGCTACTACCCCCTATTGGTACCATGAACGTATAAGTAAAATAGCTTCATCTTTATTAAAACTGTACAGTCAAAAGACAATTGCACCTCTGTAGTCTGGAGGTAAATCATTGACTGATACATTTTTTTCTTTTATTGTACTTGCCATTTAGTCAGGTCCTCAGAGAGAACCCTGTCCAAAACTTGCTGTATGGGAGTCAGTTTATAAAAAATTATTTATAAAAAATACTTGTAATAAGCAGTGTTTGTGGGGGGTTTTCTCAGATTCAGCTGTGGTATATATATATCTTGTTGGCATAAAGGTGAACAACCTTAATAAAATCTATACTTTGTGCTATCATACTACTCTTGTGTCCCATAACCTGGGTCACACTGTTCTTAACCTCCCTTTGGGAGTCAATCAACTTCACAGTGTGGAAATGTTTACTGCTTCATAGCTTTTCAACATATAAAATAGTATTACGGTATTCTACTCAATTCTTCTCAAAACTGAAACTTCTCTGCTGTTATTCCATGTACGGTTGACTGGAACAACTTCACAATGGGGTGGAATTTAGCTTCTATGCATTAAAACTAATCAGATTAATTTGTCTGATGTGGCCTAGCGAACAATATGCATCCCTTTTGCTTCCCCGTCATCTATCTATAGACTGCAACCATCTTATACAGTTCGATTCCAAACATTCAAGAGCATCTTATGAATTACAGCCCTAGCAAAACAACAGTCTGACTAACAGAGGTTGCACATGAGTTTGCCCAGAACTTTGGGATATAAATAGAATAACATTAATATTTTAGAGCTTCTTGATCCAAGGAGAAATCCGATTGCCTCTTGGAGTCAAGAAGGAATTTTTTTCCCCTGATGGCAGAATTCGAAGTAGCTTAATTAGGGTTTTTTTTTGCCTTCTTTTGGATCAAGAATAGGAAGGTTAGGTAGAAGGGTTGAACTTGATGGACTTAGGTCTTATTTCAACCTTGAACTATGTAACAGATACTTAGCTCCTCAAAAGTGTTTTCCAGATGTTCCCAAGGACAAAAGATGTGGGAAGATTTGGCTCAGGCTCATTCTTCAACTTTCAGACATGACACTGAGCCAAGAATTCTTAAGTCTACATGGCTTACCCAGCTCTAAGAACCAGCAATGACCCAGATAATGAAATTTTCAGATAAGCCACTGTAATGAAAAGTCATTCCGCTTTGATAACAGAGGCACAGCTATCCTTTACTCTTCCTAAAAAGCTACACAATATTGTATAAAAATGTATATATCTACATAGTTTTCTTGTAAATTGTTTACATAAACTATGATAACTTAATTCAAGTTGTGCCATGTATTTCTTCCCCTAGACCGGGCAGGAGTAACTCATTTAAATGTGATGATTCAAATGATTAATAATGCAGACGGCATGCAGGACTGTTTGCTGTTTGAGAAGGGCCTATTGAAGCAGAGAAACCAACTGTGAAAAGGTCTCTAGAAAATACATGTCTGGTTCATTGAATTTTGGAACCGCAACACATTTTTTTTTAAGACAGTCCCGTAAAGCAGAAACCTTTTCAAGGATGAGAATACATTGTATCATTGAAACTAGGCTTTATACTCTCAACATAACATGTGAAATTGAAGATGCATTCACCACCACGCTGAGCTCCGCAATGTAAACTGATCACTTAAACTCAGTAACAGGTACTATATAGCTGAAAGTTTTCTTCGCTACATCACCGTGAGCCACTAAATAATAAATTTCCATTAGGCCGATATAGAAGGATTCAATGTCTTCTACCACATATCGAATACACGTCAGTCGCTGCTTACTCATTAGTGACAGAAGGTAAGTTAGGCAAAGTCATAGACCTTTGTTCACATTTGGAACCTCTTGATAACTTTTGATGGTAATAAGTAGAAAGCTGGTTCTGAAGGTAAGCCAACCTGTGTTTAAATGGCTTTTATTTTTTTTAATTAGCTAATTTTCTCTTTTTTGTTACTAACAAATGTTGTTTTTGAACTAACTGTTAGTGGTGTGAGATCTAGCCTTGGATCTTTTTTTTAATTTAGGTCTGAATTGACTGTGGCTTGGGATAAGAAAATTAGATATTTATTCTGTGCTTCCTTGTATTTTACCTAACCCATTGTATAACTTCTTGTCTTTTGAAGTTTTGACTTCAAAAGAACAGGCTAAATGAGAGTGTGAAGAAGGCTTTCTTAAGTTAATAAATGCACTAGCAGCTAGAAAATTAACTACAATATGTCCATGTCCTATTATTTTCAGACTTTTAGGACACATAGTACAAAAAAAATATTTTATGAAGAATAAACATAAGGAAACATTTACACTGCTTAACAGTTAGAATCATATACTTTAATTACACAAGCATTGGGCTAATCATTCAATTATATGATGGAATACCATTGCATTATTTATAAAGGCTTTTGAAGTATTCTATCCTGATCCTGGTATTAGGTCATTATTTGACACTTTGGCTTTAAAACACAAAATTAACTGATATATATATATATATATATATATATATATATATATATATATATATATATATATATATATATATATATTTATATATTACATAGTTGTTATTTCATATTTGTATCATTTAATGTGCTGATATTTTGTTCAAATTAAGGGCCATATTCGTCTGGTTATTTTAATGATTAATTAATGAAATGTTATGACAAAATAATGGTCCACCGTTTTAAAATGGAATAATGCTTGACCCACTTAGCATGTGTCTTGAACAAATGGTTTAACACAATATCACATCAGGGTTAATGTGCCAGCTATACATTCAGATGAAATATAATGGTCCCCCTTACAGCTTTACAAATAACCAGAAGGAATTCCTGTATATTCAACTATAATGAAGAAGGGCAGGCATATCAGTTAGAAATGTCTTTTGTTATACTTATTCTCTGACCAAGGGGAAAATTATTATGTTCACCATCAATTAAATTACTCAATTACATAATTCATATTCTAAAGTTTGGCAGTTCTATGATTATGCTGTTTATAGAAGTTATGTTACATTGTAAATGCAGCAAATTAAACGCTATTAGCATCTGGAAAATCTAGTTTAATAGTTATCAGAATTTAAAAAATATACACAGCAAGTAAAATATTATAACTATTAGTCATATAATATTTATTATTGTTATTGGACAAATGATTCTCCTTGCTATATTATCAAAAAGGTGTTTGGGTTCAAAGAGCTGAATTTAGTAATTTAGAAAGTAATAAAACTTTTAAAACGGCTGCCTTCTCGAGAAAATATAATAATGCCAAATTCTTACTGCAGGAAAAAATGTATGTTGACCTATGGGGCAATTGTTCATAAAATGGGATGCCATAGAGAATCCTTCTCTGTGTCTGGGATACACTCAGGGCATAAAGTGTGGGACCATACAACTATTAATAAACAGCGTTAAAGCCGCTAATGATCAATATGCAGCAACGCATATACCCTACCATATATTGGTAATAAACAGCTCATATTTGCGCCACTCAAAAACAATTGATTTTATTGGCAATAAAAATCAGCAAGACCAAATAACCTGATATAAAGGTTGGGAGAGCACTGAATTGTTATATCTACTGATCTATATGTTTTGTGGCTTTTAGCTAGCACAATGTTTAGGTCGGTTTTGGAGAAACTACATATTACATTACATGACAACATATAATATTAAAAAGAAATTTACAATTTAGGATGTTTTATAGCTCTATTAGAGCTGTAAACTTTGAAAGGGCATATCTTATAGTCTACATTGTCCTGATTATTTATTTGTTTGTTATTTGAGAAACAAAAACATGTGATAGAAGAGATGATGCGCATGAATCCATCTGTATCTAGAATATGAAACAGAATTATTTAGTTTATTACAGTTGATATTGTTCACAATGGCTATAAATGATTATGATAAATTATAAATGGCTATGATAATGATTAAGACAGAACATATGTGTTGTGATTTCTTGTTACATCTATTTGTATTTGAATCACACCTGCCATTGGTCATGTATCTCTCGATCAGTTTATCAAAAATATCCATATTCTGAGATATAGATACATGCTTTATTGTCAAATCATCTCATTTCCCTTGAGATGCTTTCTTGATGTCACTAGAAGTCTACACATTTGATCTTGAAGTTGTATGCCCAGGAACTTTCAGAAGAAATTCAATTTGAACGTCAGCACTCTCAACCTATGTGACCTTTAGAATGAAAACTTACTTCCAAGCTTCAAAAATGCTGTGAATCATAAAAAAAACCTTCAGTACTTTGTGTGTCTACTTATTTTTTCCATTGACCTTAAAAAAGTTATCTTTTAATGTTTAACTCTAGAAATCTGTGGATCTCAGAACAAGCCCAAAAGTCCAGGGTTCATTGAAATCTTCTGATCTTAATATCTACATCAACTAACAGCTCAATATCTTCACTCAAGGTTTTGAATCATCTTTGAAATATAGACTGTGTTTGTCTGTAGCAGAAGTCTGCAGCTTCACAGAAGCAATTCCAGGAAAGTCCTTAAAGCTACCAAATTGGAAGAACGTCTCAACAAGACACTAAGAGAAACAGAATAATTCTAGAATTTAGCAGGAAAAAAGACACAAAAACTCTCTATGTGTCCCTTAAATATTTTACAGCCTAAGTAAATTTTGGACTACTTCTAACATTGTCTATATTGACCATCGCTTTACTGGATTTTAAGCACAAAAAATGAGTAACGTTCCAATGGTCAAAGACAGTAGGACCTCACAGCCACCTATGTTGCAAATGCATTATCAAGGAGGCAATGTGGTGGTAAAAGAGGATCTACAGGCTTCCCGAAAGATCGAACACTTCTCTATACCCATGGACAACCTCAAAATGATGTTTGAAAAGCCAAGCCGTATTGTGGTAGTGCCACGGAGAAGCAGCAAGAAAAAGGTAAGGTCAATTTAGGTTTACCATCCATGTATAATATTAAACCATTGTTCATAATACAGTATGCCATGTTTTGCTGGCAAGACAACCTGACCATTCTGCTGTAAAGTAATAGCAATAAAGTCATAGTTGAGTAATACATTTCTTGCTTGCACTATGCATGAAAGATATGTTTTCCTGTAATTGCAGAAAGGACAAATCTTGGATGAGAGACAACTAGGCTCACTAGACTGAAATCAACTTTTACATTATAATTTTACATGGTAGCATAGTAATTTAGTAAGTCCACCAAGTGCAACATTTGACTGGATCCATTCTGTTTTTAATTGAAAGCTGAAGTGTATGGGACAGGGAATATAACTGCATGTGCTGAGCCTCTCAGGATATTTCTGGATCATCCATTTCAACTTACATTTTGTAAAAGTGTAAACACAAAACACATATTGATGAATGGCATAGCTATGTCAGCCAACAGATGTCAAGAAATAAAGTTCAAATATAAATTTAACAAAAAGCTTATATTTTCTTCAGGAAACAGGTCAAGTAGTCAAGGTGATTACCGTATCAGCTAATTAATATTAAAGTGCAAGCCTTCAAAGCAACTCAGGTGTCTTCTTCAGGCACATGAATTATTAGTCTCTTTTCCCTGCCCATGGACACTTGTATACGCCACTAGTATCATATTTGTGGTAATAACATTAAATTACTTTATCCAACATGCTTCTTTAAAAGTTAATGACATTCTTTATGAAAATAATATTTCAACAACCTGGAAAATAAATTGAAATATATGATGACATATGTATATTGTTATCTAAAATGTGCATGCCCCTATGATACTTTTCTCAAACCAACCAATCCAAAAAGAAAAGGTTCAAATGTACCATTTGAAAGCTATGAGATAGATGGTTTCTGCCTCTCATATATGACTCAATTTGAAGTTTCATTCCCACGCTGGCACTCTAAGGACTTTGTTTACCAAAGGAAAAAAAGGAGAGTAAATTAAATGATAAATGTAGAAGTCTCTTGTTGACCCTTGGCTTGACCATTGATATAAGCTTAGAATGTTGCCTCTGTATGTGATTTTGACCTTCACTGGAGTCCTTTTATGGTTGCATTACGTTTTCTAAGTAAATATAGTTTTTTTGCACTATATTACTCAGCAATTAGCTGATATATCTGATACAGCTATAATTTATTTCATTGAACTGAAACTTAGCCAACTATGAAATTGGATCATTTGACTAGATGTTACTCCATGATCACATGTAATCATATGTATATAAAGGCTTCATATGGATCTTAAGAAATTATCTCAGCTTTTCTGTTGTAAATCACACCAGTTTATTTTCGGCTCTGCTTTTGTGTATTTGCATATCCTATTTTCTTCGACAAAAACTGTAAACAGAACAAGATGTACATGTGCTTGAACCGCTGGCATACATAGGTAGTCGGTTCGTTTATACCGTTGTATGAGATTTTTAGAAACAGTGCTCCAGTGAAGTAATAGACACTTTGTGTGCTCCGAAGCATAAGCTCTTTGTTATTAAGAGGAAACTGAGAGTTTTCTTTCACTACACTATTTACCCAGAAACTCTTTGGATTTAACACTAGACTAGGGTGAATGAGGAATGGTCAGAAAGCTGGGAAGGGCAAAAGATCTTCATTTCTATTATATCACAGATCAGTAATCCTTTTTGATGCGTATATTTTTTATATATTTTTCTTCATAATTTTGGAATTGATAGCCTCTTAATTATTCAGGCTTTTGAAGTGTGCTTTGGAACGTTGACTTGTCTTTGTAATTTGAAACCAACGAGTAAACGGAAAACATTTATCCTTTTGAAAATACTAAATGAAACACGTTTTATACTCTGTTAGTTCATTTCACGGTGATGCAAACTCATATGTCAAGAATGAAATTGACTTGCAGCTAATGATGTAAAAAATAAAAATTACAAGATTATATTCCAAGGTTTGTGAGCATGCCATTCAAGAAAGAATATCGCTTTTTGTATATGGGGAATATCACATCATTTGCAAATTGCATTCATGCTCCTAATATTGTAATTATTAATATTTTCTTGGAATTTCCCAACAGTTTTTTGCAGAGATGGAGCAGATGGCCCATGAGAGCTTCATCGGCCCATGTCTTTGTTTACAGTCACCTCAATTACCAGGACATATGTCTTTTTATGGCTTTTCAAATAAAAGTGTAATGAGATATGTTTTATTCCCTTACCATATGTTGTGTGAGTTTAAGGGCCCTTGTGTTAGGTCAGCTAAGATTAATGTTATTGTTTGACATTATTTTTATTTGTAATAATGTTTATAAAATATATAATGGGGAGCAAGATTGTTATTTTATACTGTGCAGGTACGGTAACAACAGAGGTTTATTGAGTCAATTCATTAAATGTTGAGTCAGCAGTCAAGTTAACACACCAAAAAAGAGTAAAACAAATAATTCAAAATTAATGCTCACCAGGGGCAGATCAAGGTCAGGTTGGGCCCTGGGGCAACACTATCACAAGATGCCCCCTCCATATAGTATATGAGTGTATTAGCAAGCCATTGACTGTACCTAAACATGTTGACTGCCATAAACACAGATCCCAGCTCCTAAAGAAAAAGCTTTTGCAGGCAGATCCTGTCACGTGACAGGAAGTAGGAAGCTGACTCTACCACCACTGATTCCCATAATAGAGTCCCACTGTGTCTCTGCAAATACACCTGACCTCTCACATCCATTGCCCCATTTGCCCCATTAACCCACACCTGCAGTTAATACCAGTGCTTGTTACGCTGAAGTTGCTTTAAAGGCATGTGAGTTTAAACATCTCCATTCAATACATAGAATAAAAATATAAAAAGAAAAAACAGGAGTCCCTTTTTAAAATCACTTTTTCTGCGGTACTCTTTTATTTACTTAGCCTTTTTGTAAGGGGGCTTCCCGTCAATTTTCCCCTTGCCTTCTTACAAACACTCTTTACGGCCTAGAGAAGGATAGAGAAGGGGCTACCGAGTGTGTGGTCTCGCTGGCAGTAGTAAATATGCAAGTTGTATATATATTATTTAGTGTGTCAGGGAATCTGTCTCCACACTGCCTGTCTCCTGCGGGTCTAGCAAGACATAGCTATGAGGACATAGACCTTTTATTTTTAGTTTGATTTTTAGTCCACAGTCATGGTGAGAAACTAAAGGGGAGATCTGCTAGTTGTTGGGATCACTTGTCGATGGTCGGTGAGAATGGGAAGTTTGATTTGCTCGCACATTTCGCAGTACTTCAGTGTCTGCTGGCTTTGAATGCTTCTACCTCTCCGCCAGACCCTGCTCTACTCACTGTGATGGACTGGCCTGTTGCGCGCATCCACTGTGCATGGCCTATGCGCCCCATAACTGCTGGGAAAGTCAGTATGTCATTATGGAGTCAAATGCAATACAGCTACAAAACGAAAACAGCTTTAGAAAACAAGTACTGTATTTGAGTAAATTACTTCCAGCCATACTGAAATATTCATGTGTGGTTTGAAACATCACTAAGAATTTGCAAATACCTTGCTGAATTACAAGGGGATCCACAGGATCTTTTCAAGGAGGGGCAAAATAACTTCCCCACCTTTCTCCTCTACCTTTGTTGGCTCAGTAGAGGGATTTTCTGGTGGAGGCAAATGTGTAAATGTATTACTCATTATTAGGAACATTATATGACCATGGTAGTTGTAGCTAACAGACAAGTATGTGTCTGTGCAACATGAGACATTTAATATACAATAGCAGGGGTACAAAAAAATAGCAGTTAACAAAAAAAGTTAGTGTGTAGCGTACGCCACCACAACCCCAATCTACAACTACAATTCCGATGAAGTTCAGCCAGCAGATATTATTGTAGATGCAGTCAACACAAAGTTTGTGTTTGTACTGTAGACTTAGTGTACCCCCTCTAAGCTACATTTACTGGCTATCATTCCCATAATAATCAATTGGCAATGTTGCTGCTTAACAGCATGGGAGTTGAGGTCAAGAAAAGTTAATGTTGTATAGTGTAGTGTAGCTCTGTGATGCACAGTAAACAGTCTAAGCAATTACAAAAAGAGGGTAATTAGAGGGAAGAAATAAGGGACATAAAGGTTTGGAGCCAAAATAGGACAGTTGGGAGTTTTGTAGCAGTTACGGTTAACATTTGGCACTTGAATTTCTGTTATTTCACTTCTTATGATGTCCAGTGTGCATTTCAAAGCAGCTGCTGTACCAATCCATAATTCTATAATTATGTGAACCTTTGGCACTCCAGTTGTCGAGTACTCACTTCCCCATGCTACAGGGAGAGGAAGAGAGCAGACCAAACCACTTAGACAGCAGAGGGTGTACAGAAATAAATAAAAGCTTTATGTGTGTCTCTATGTCTAGTTAACTTACTCTAAACAGCCTTGTTTATTAAATTATTTTAATACTGATGCTCCATAGGATTGATTTTGACTTTGTCACCACAATCCTGGGGTCATTTTGTAATAGTTCTGCTCAGGAAACTGGCCAACTACTTCTTATGTTTGATGTAGAAAAAATATTCTACATGTCAGATTGTCATGACACCTAGAATATAGCTAACTATACACATTATTGATGCTACAACTATCATCGTTAGCTAACCTAAAGCAATAATGATGTAGCATTTAAACTGTAACAAAGAAACCAAAGTTATATACATTGGAATAATGTAATCATTGAATCATTTTAGTTAAACACTGATTTAAAAAAAATGTTCTCAAACTTCTCAAACCAAACCGAAGAACTAATTTCATGCTGGGTTTGAAACAAATAATTCAAAGAACTCATTAAAGCAATTCATTTAAATAATCTGGTATATGTTCATTAAACTGTGTCCTTTTTTTTGAAACGCACATGAACTGCTGCCAAATATTAAATGAAGGAAACAGATGTTTAATGTAAAAGGTTAGACCTTCATTAAAATTGTTTAAACAAGCAGTAACTTTTTCCAGTAACTCTTTAGAGTACATTTAAATGAATCAAGGAAAGGCGTGTAGTGGGAAAAATACAAACTTCCTGTTCATAAATCAAAATTAAACATGGGTTTTTTTTTGGTTGTTTGAACAGTTGCGAGAGTGATTCGGTAATATAAACCAAATAGTTTTAAATTCTTAGAGGGATTACAAGTTTAAAAAGCTAGGTATTATATTGGTTTGTATAAGGATACTATTATTATAAGAGTAAGAACAGTAATATTAACTAATTTTACCGGTGCCCTGGCAGAACGTAACAATAGTAACTACAATTTGATATCTGTGCACCTTGATAATTAATTACTGATACTGAAGTTTCAATGATTTCAGCATGTTAAGCAATCCTGAAAATGTAAAATTATATATATATATGTGTGTGTGTGCATATATATATATATATATATATATATATGCACACACACACACACACACACACACACTATATGGACAAAAGTATTGGGACACCTGACCCTTTCAATTATCCAGTAGAGCATTTGTGAGGTCAGGCACTGATGTTGGACGAGAAGACTTGGCTTGCAATCTCCGTTTCAGTTCATCCCAAAGTTGGTCGATGGGGTTGAGATCAGGGCCCTGTGCGGGCTAGTCACATTCTTCCACACCAAACTCATCCAACCATGTCTTTATGAACCTTGCTTTGTGCACTGAGGTACAGTCATGCTGGAATCGACAAGAGCCTTCCCCAAACTGTTCACACAAAGTTGGAAGCATAGCATTGTCCACAATGTCTCTGTATGCTGAAGTGGGCAGCCGTACCCACCCAATCTGCTGCCCCAGCGGAAGATCGGGTGCTGCACTATTTGGCTGCTGGCTGGATATCCCAGGCCACATGCTATGTCATCTGCCCTTACTTCATCAGGAGGCTGCTGGCCTTAAAGTGCCAGGGCCACCCTGCTGCTCAGCCCTATTTGTGAGTGACAACATGGCAGAGTTAACCCTTACTAACGCATAATGAAGTAGACGATTTAAAATTAAAAGTATGCATGTACCCCTGCACATTGTCAGAACATATTTGTGTTATACAACTGATAGTTAAAGCATTTGGTTTTCTTTATAACATAAGAAAACACACATTCTCAGTTTCATGCCTTTCTGCTTTCATACCCTCTTGTCCTCCAAATTTGTCTGTCATATGTCAGCCGTTTATAAGATTAATCACCGATATCAGGCTATAGAACTGCCCCAACTTGCTGAGTGTTGCAACATTCTACACATTGATTAAAATTACTAAACCAACTCTGACAGATATCTTTTGAAATAGCGATCATTGAAAATATTGATCTTTTTTTCAAATAAATTAGCTAATTTCATGTTCAGACGAGAGATAAATTGTAAAGTATGTCAACTAAAATCTAACCTGATGACCCATGTTAATGGAAAGTACCATACTAAAATGAATAAAATGACAATACATAATTAACCATTAAATGTACATGACAAATAATAAAACTGCAGCCATTTGTGTGTAATTATGTTTACTTACCTTAAATATATCATTGGTTATTTCTTGCTATAAACCCTTGTTATATGGAAGCAAATGTTCTTTAAATGCATATAACTGCCATTTAAAATGTACAAGTCATATCACCTGCTACCCAAAACCAGTTCAGCCCAATCTTCACCCTGAGAGATAACGAAATGGGGAGACCCCCAAAGGGACACACAGGGCACGAGAGACACCAGGCAGAGAGCAGACAGGGTATAGGCAATATATAGACAGTCTCTGAGTAGAAATAATGGCAGTAGCGTGGATAATTATAGTAGGGCTGGATCTGCTAAATGGAGCATCAGAAGCAAGCCAAATTTGGTACAAGTAGAAGGTAGTCATACTTGCCAGGTCGGTACACAGGATAACACAATATAGCAGAAAACAGCTTAGAACATCTAAACATGTAGAACACACAAGGTTAACTGCAAGCAGGACTTCTGGACATTTAAATCTGGAGCCTGCCAGTCTCCAGAATGGAGGCGCCCCCTCCTGTGAGTAACTCGCTCACTGCCAGGAGACGGAAGGCGTGGAGCAGAGACTCCTGGTCTGCTGAGTTGGCGCGAGCAGGAGCTGCGACGTCCAGACGAAGATTCCCCGGGGGGCAGGTAAGTCGTGACGCTCTGCACTTGGGTTTATTAAGGTATTGGGATAGGTGTCAGACAAGGTCAGACTTGGTGTTACAAGGTAGCCTTTGCACCTTAAGGCCAGGGGCCGTCAATGACATAAGTGTGGCCAACAGCTGGATATGATTGATCCCACGATATGCTTTTTTACTCACGCAGTGTGTGGCCATGCATAACCAGCATGTGCCCAGTTGGCCTTTCATAATGTAAAGTCAGTGAGATTAAACTGCAAACTCTCCTACCAAATTCCACACCAGCAAATAAACCTCATACAGGTGCTGCAAACCTCAAATGGGCCATGGCTTGGTGTGTGTATGTTATGTAAAAACTTGTTAAATATATAACACCACTAGCCAACTGTATAGAACACATAGCAGTCACCCAAAAGAAATGGCAATGCTCATGTTCTTCCTTTTTGTTCTGTCTTTAATTTAGAAAAGCTACTGCCCCTGATCGCTGTCCAAAAAATCCCCATGTTCAGGTTTTTTTTTAATTTAATTTGTATTATAATCTTGTATGGAGCAGGGCCAGAGTGGCGATCACAGGACACTCCTGGCACTTTAAGGCCATTGGCCGCCTGATGATGTAGGTGCAGCTGGACATTTAGGGCCACACACTACATTTTTACATTCAGTAGAGTGCAGCCTGTCACATCCAGCCACTGGCCATACGTTAATCATGGGCGCTGATGGTGCTGATGGCCAACTGTTAAATGAGCATTTGTCTGGCCAGTCCAGTACTGGTATAGATATTTTGCAATAGACACCAAAACTTAGTGTATATCGGGGACTTTCTTTAAGCAGTTATTTTGATACTTAGAAAATAACCAACTATTTATCCTTTAAAACTTTGTTCCAAATCCACAAACTGTCAACTAATGTATATATATCTACGCTTTTATATACTAATTCTTAGACTGAGTCTATGTGGCTGTCAGTGGCTTTATCAACTCAATGTGTACTTTATTGATGAAACATGTCTACTAGAAAGAAATTTACTCTCCTATAAAAGTAAATAATTCCATCATAGGAAATTAATTATATTTACTAATGAATTCTTAGACTTCCCTGGCCATTTTGTAATTTGTGAAGGTTCAGTTCCTGACTCCATTTTTATAACATCAGTTAAATCTAATTATCGCCTTATCTGCCTGAAATATATTTGCTCAATAGTTATAAAAACTGAGACCCAGCAGTACATAGCAAGTCAAGAAGTGAAAATGTGTTTATTTATAGCATTGCTGATGTTTCAACAAACGTATGGTGTCGCTAATCATTTCTGCTTAACAAAAAGGAAATCTTTGTAGCATAACCAACCATTTAACTCCAAAGGCAAAACAATTAAGTTAAGTAAATGCATTGATCAAGGTTAAACACGTAAACGGACATTTTTATTTAATATTGGTGGCTCCACATTTACCGAGCGTATTTACTTCCTTGTTCCTGACTCCTACATAAGTGTAAGTGTATTACCATGTTTGCGTTTTCCAGCTATGAAACAGTACCACACTATTGGAGTTCCTTTTGTGTTTTCTTACATATACTGCATTTGTGGACTCCAAGGCTGACTCTTTGACTGTACCTTGATCAACACAGGCATACTGTGAGTGACAAATTCGGGATATATCCTGTGTATCACATTTTTCTCTACACCTGCACTATTAGTTTGTTTTTTCTTTTTTTGTCTCCTTTTTTCCTCCGCTTTATTGGTTGGCATACACGAGCGCCCCCTAGAGGATGTTGGTTTTCCTTACTCCTACCCTCTATGTATTTCCTTATTTGTTAGAAATATACGTATACACTTGTTATATGCATATGATATATATATAATTATATAACATTTATAAATATATGTATACATATGAAGATTTTGACATAGGTATAATTCAAAGAAACCTCATCCTAACTTTGAGTATAACAGATCTGGGATGATAAATCTTAAATAAAAGGCACCAAAACCCTTAAAAAATGAAGAATACTAATAAATGGTTATAAAATAAATCTTATTGGGTTGTTCAGTTGTCTGAAAGAAATCTCTTCCAATCAACAGATATCTTTGACTGGAACAAAGGGATAGAACAGAAGTGTGTATACTTGTCAGGAGCAGACTAGGGACTTAAATCAGTCCTGGCACTTTAAGGCCAGTGGGCTATAAATTACGTGTGGGGTGTATTCCTACCATGAAGCTTTGTGTAATCTGGCCAAATCTGCCTAGTTTGCATTATGACCAGTCTAGGCCTCATCGTGCCATCATGTCACTTGTCCTTAGCATTCAAATGGTAAGGTGAGTTTATTTCACATAGGCAACGTTTCGACACACAGGTCTTTCCAAAGTCTAGAGAACATGAGAATTTGAAATACACTCTCCTTACCATTTGAGTGCTGAGCCTCTGCTTCTTTATTTTGGATTTATTGAAGGACTTGGTGGTACCCTGGCTCGTGCACCATCTCACTACTGAGTGCTATATTCCAACCTTTGTTTCTGTGTTGTCCTTACCATTGTCTTCCTGCACCAAGATAAATTTTGACATGCACAATGAACATCACAATGACATGCACATGAGCAACATATAAGGAAGACAATGGAATTTACAATCTAGGAATGATAATCATAACAATGAGTGAAAGGCATAGGCAATACACAAAAGCACATCATCAAAACTTTGTGTGAACTGGAACAGGTGAAATCCCATCAAGGATTTGATTCTTTAGAGACAATGGTGTTTTTTTTATCTGCTATGGATAGATCCATCTGTTATGGATAGACTACTTAATGCTGGATACAGATACAAGCTGAAAGCAGATTGAAGGAAAGATAACTCTGAAAAGCAATGTTGAACATTTGAAGAGCAATGTGTTTTTATCACAGTATATCGTGTTTCTTTCATCAATATCTCATTGGCCTTTAAACCACAATCGAGTCCTAATTTAATCTTATGTATCAGGTTCCCACTTGCTGGGAGGAAGAGTGCCTTATGAACCAGTTTATTCCAATTTCCTGATGTTTTTCCAAACTCCAGCAAGGTTCGTCACACAAAAAATTGAAATCTGTAGATTTTGTTCACTTTCTTTGTTCTCCAGCAAGGCTTTGTCATACAACATGTATTACTCTTTAAAATGAGAATAATAGCAGTCTGTTCGACTCCGCTGCACACTGACTCATACCGTTCCATTGCTAGCAATGTTGAATGCTTGTCCCTTTACCCTAATACATTTTCTCATTTCGGAAATATGATACAAAATAACGCTATGTCCTCATTTACTGAGCAGTTGTTTTTTTTTTGTTGTTTTTTTTTAAAGACAACCATGTTCAATTTTATGTTCAGTATATATAAAAGTCCAAGTTTAGAGATGTTCCAATGCATAGATACATGTATGTAAGGTTATTTTAAGTTTAAGTGTAATCATCTATTTCATAGCATAGAGGAAGCTGCTACTTATTTGAAACTAGACTTGCGCATTCGTCTTCGGGCGAACATGAAAACGAGCACGAAGAGGCCGTTTTTTTGTTCGTTCCGAAGACACGCCGAAGAGAATACAGTGCCGGCAAAACGTAGGAGAAGACGAAGACTCCCAACCACGAAGAATCGAAGCCTTAGCCTGCCATTTCTCACAGTGTACTTCATCCTCACTTCAGTGCTACTTAATATAATTAATAATAATAATTTGATTAATTTAATTTTTTTTTATTTAATTTGTCATCAACTGTAGTGTAAGTGCTGTTGAGTTGACAGTGCACCCAGTGTCTCAGTGGCACTGGGGTGCCCTTGCCCTGGGCTGGCACTAGTGCCTACTGCCTGTCCTGCTTAAATAAATTAAATAGAATTTATAAATAATAATTTAATAGAGTCTATAATTTAATAGTTCATTATAATATTATATATATATATATTTGTCAGTCATATATATATATATACTATAGTATACTAGTGTAGAGTGTACTGTAGACATTCATCTACTAGTGTCTAATTTAAAATCAGTAATATTAATTAATATAATTAATAATTGAATTCATTATAAAATTATATATATATTTGTCAGTTATAGTTAGTAATAGTATACTAGTGTAGAGTGTACTGTAGACATTCAAGACATCTACTAGTGTCCAATCTAAAATCAGTAATATCAATAATTCTATAATTCATTCTTATCTTAATAGTTAATTAAATTAGCTATAAATAAAAGTAATAATATTAATTAATTACTACTAGTGTATAGTTCAGCTAATCTTATTAGTACTGGTGCTGCAGCTCTATAGTTTGTGCTTTGTTTTAGCAACAGCAAGAGACCAAGTCAATTTTTCTTAATTAATCTTTCATTTTATTTCATTTGTTTTGCTCACCTCAGTCCATCAGTGAAGTGAACTTGTTGGGCTAGTGAGTGCAGCCGCATAAGTGCTGTGTTTTTTTTTGATCAGCAAGCAGTGACGTTAACTGTTTTGCAAAGATTTTCTCATTTATTTTACATTTTATTTCAATTTTATTAAAAGTACCCTTAGTGTTTTGCTCACCTCAGTCCATCAGTGAAGTGAACTTGTTGGGCTAGTGAGTGCAGCCAGCAGTGAAGCTAACTGTTTCGCTGTGACATTTTATTTTATTTCTAATTCTTTTCAAGAAAAATTGACTGTGACGAGCTGTACTAAGCAAAGCTTCAAGCTACTAGCTGTAGTACTAAAATAATTCTAATCTTCTTTAATCTTAATCTATAATATATTATAAATAATATATAACAATATAAATTCTAATTCAGAATCTATAATATAAGTAATTCTAATTCTAAATTCTAATTCATAATCTATATTTTTCTATCTATAATACATAATATATAAGTAAATTATTTCTAATCTATTAATATTATATAACTTAATATTAATTAATAAATCATACCGAATCTGATTTAACCTCACTTTAGCTTAGTGGGTTTGAGAGCGTCTGCCTAGAGGTAGACTTATAGTAAGGAAATATAGCTTTAGGCTAGCATAGTAGTAGGCTAATCTCTTAGGCCCGTGTAAATTCAAATTAAAAATAAAATACTGCTAGTTATTAAATAGTTAATAATTTAAATAACTTTAGCACTTTGCCAGATTGCACACAACAGCACAGTGCAGTAGTGCATAGTTTTACTTTTTAAGCAGTAGCACTGAAGAGAACTTCCTCTAATTTTTTTGTCTTTAATTCATTTTTCCTTTTTTTTTTTTTTTTTTTTTTTTTTTTTTTTTATAGTTTTTTAAACACTACACTACACTACACACACAACACAAAATTTGAAATGGATCCTCCTTTTGGGACTAAGGAGGGACAAGCTCCATCTACCACCACCACCACCACCACCACCAGCACCACCACCACCAGTTCTAAGATGCAGCCTTTGCGTCAGTCTAGTCGGCCAAGTAGGCCAAGCTCTCGCTTATCATTTGGGGAAGCATTGCTTGAAGGATCATCAAGTAAAGGAAAGGCACCAAAAGCAGGCAGTAGTAGTGCGGCTAGGCCCACAAGCTCTATGGTTTTTTACGGAAAGCCTAAAGCACCAGAAGCACGTTCAAAGTTAAAGGGTAGCACAAGTAGTACCAGCCCAGTGACTAAAAAGAAGTGCCTTTTGCCCCAAGCAGCATCTTCCCCATCCACAAGCAGCATGCAAGGTACCAAGCAGAGCCAAATTAGCAGCAAGACTCAGAGGGGTCCCAAACAAAAGCGATCTCATTCCTTTGTAGGGAAAACCACCACCACCACCCCCACCGCCTCTACCACCACTAGTGCTGCACCTACTGTTCCCACTGGTACCGCCACGCCATGTCCTCCTAGTACCTCTAGCAAGCCACCAAGTCCTTACAACATTTTTGTAAAGACAGTTAGAGAGAGGGCTACACATAGTGGGACTCCACCTAGCGAGGTAGCAGAGGAGCCTGAGACTGAGAGGCCAAGTGCAGAGTCTATTCTTCCTGCTCGCACTACTACTAGTCACGAGTCTCACGACGATATCAGTCTTAGCTCCAGCCTAGCAGGAATTCCATTCGATCTGGCTAATGAAGAGCTAGACTATGAGCCAGAGGAAGTAGAGGAGATGAGTGGTCAGGAGCAGTGTCCAAATGACTAGTGCACAATTTTCCCCTGAGCCTCCACCTTCTCCGCTACGATCATCACCATCACCACCACCACCAGCAGCAGCAAAACCTAGCAAATCTAAAGCATTTAGCAGTCCCACTATGGCCAGTACTGTTACCACCAGTCCCAACACCACTAGTTCTGCCTCTGTTCATCCACCCCGAGCAGTAGGAGCAGCACCCAAGGCACACTCCAAGGCTATGCGCGCCCCAATTTGGGAGCACTTTGAAAATGTTGAAGAAGGGCGCTATGGAAAGTGCAAACATTGTGGGAAGCTAATAAGCAGAGGGAAAGTGTCTGGCCATTTTACCAGTGCTAGCATGAAGCATCACCTCAGCACTCAACACAACGCTGTGCTATTGGGGAAAGATGCAGAAGTAAAACTTAGTGCAGGCAGCATAGCTGGTGGCCGTGGAAAAACCCCAACAGCTTCTTCTTCTGAGCCAATAGCAGCAGCAGCAGCAGCAGCAGCTAGTGCTGGCAGCCAGAGACCAAGGCAGGTTGGAGCACTGCATGTCCAGCCCACCCTGGAACAATTTGTGGCATTCCAATCCAAAAGGTCAATGCCCAAACAGCAGGCCAATAAAGTAACGCGACTGATTGGTCAGTTCATTGCTGTTGGAGGGGCATCCTTCTCTATGATCGAAGGGGAGCCTTTCAAACAATTGATGGCGGCTGTGGCTCCACAATATACAGTTCCGTCACGTTCCACTTTCAGCAGGAACATTGTCCCCTCATTGTATCGGTCCTGTGTTGCAGCAGTGAAAGAGGAGCTTTCCAAGGCTGCTGGTCAGTGTGTTCATTTCACTACAGATTTGTGGAGTGCACCTAGCGGCCAGCATGCCTTTCTTTCTTTGACAGCACACTGGTGGCAGCCCGGTGTGTCTAAGGAAGCTGCTGCAGCAGGCTACCGATCTTTCCTTCTCCATGCAGAAGTGATGGATGAAAAGCACACTTCCCAAAATATTCTGCATGCAATGAGGAAAATGTTTAGCCTTTGGGTGGGAGCAGAGGCGGGCACCAATGTTGAAGTTGGTTTTGTGGTAACTGACGGAGGTGCCAATATGGTGAAAGCGCTGCGAGATGGTCATATTGTTGGTGTGCGCTGTGCAGCCCACATCATCCATCTTGTAGTGAAGGCAGCAATGTCAGAAGGAACTAATGTGGCAGCAGTAGTTCTGTCCCGCTGCAGAAAGATCGCTGGGCACTTTCACCATAGTGTTAAGGCTAGCCAGCTTTTGAGGGAAGAGCAAGAGAGGTCAGGTCTTCCCGTACACTGCCTACGCCAGGATGTCAGTACACGGTGGAACTCCACGTTAGACATGCTGGAGAGGATTTGGAGCAGCAGAGGGCAATCCATAATCTTGCCTCAGAGCACAATATTGGGATTACCTCTCCATTGAATAGGGAGGATTGGACAGTGATCGCCCAGCTAGTGGCAGTAATTAAACCATTCAGGGATGCCACAGAAAATTTAAGCTCAAACACTGCCAGTCTGGCCCAGGTAATCCCAGTGTTCTCCCATCTAGGCAGCAAGATGGATGTGTTCCTTGGAAACCGTGAGGCTGTTCAAGGTGGCACTCTACATCCTGACGTAGCAGCCATAGCCAGGAAGCTGAAGGATCTGCTAAAAGTACACCTTCGCAAACTAATGGAAGAGAGTCCCGAAATGATGCTAGTGTGCCTTTGCGATCCAAGAATTAAGGGAAAGCTAGCTTTGAAATTTAATGTTCTCAGTAGCTACCGGGAGCAATTGGTCAACAAGGTGCGTGACTGGCAGCGTAAAATGGGAATGCTGTCCGAGGAGGGAGAGGTGCAGGAGGAGGAAGAGATGATGTGGTCTGCTACTCCTAGCAGCAGCATCAGCAGCAGTGCCACAAGCAGCACAACACAGCTGAGTGGAGCAGCTGCGTTTTGGGAAGAGGCACTTGGGAGTATAGTTGGACCATCTGACAGAGCTAGCAGCAGAAAGGAGAGTAGTGCTGCTGAAATGGTCAAACTTTACCTCTGTGAAGTTCCTTCTGCGCCTAATGTTGATCCTCTTAGCTACTGGGATGAAAAGAAGAGTGTGTGGCCTGCACTCTCATGGGTTGCGCAGCAGCTACTATCATGTCCGCCAACCACTGTTCAAAGTGAGCGCGTGTTTTCTATGACTGGAAACATACTGAGTCCACAGCGCTCACGCATGGCACCTCATCTGATGGAGCAGATTGCCTTTCTTAAATTCAATCTGCCCAAGTTGGGTTACCCAGCTCTTAGCTTGGAAAGTTAATTTTTTTTCTCTGTAATGTTTAAGGTAGTTTCTCCCCCTGGTTGCACGTGTTTGTGGTGTGGCAACGTCTGCTACCTCCGCCGGTGTAGCCAATTTACGCTAGGGCCTAGTGTCTGAGTTCTGGAAGTCCGCTCCCAAACGCCAAGGACTGACAGTCTTCGGATGCTTTGCCCTGGGGTGAAACAGGTGAGCGGGTCGTCAATTGCCCACTCATTCACCTTTTTCCGTTTCCAACGCTGCTGCTGGTGGTGGTGCCAGTATCTTTTGCCAGTTCGCTTCCTGGCTGAAATCATGCCTCAAATGTCCCTAATGGAGAGGGTAGTTTCTCCCCCTGGTTGCACTTGCTGCGGTGTGGCAATGCCTGCTACCTCCGCCGGTGTAGCCAATTTACGCTAGGGCCTAGTGTCTGAGTTCTGGAAGTCCGCTCCCAAACGCCAAGGACTGACAGTCTTTGGATGCTTTGCCCTGGGGTGAAACAGGTGAGCGGGTCGTCAATTGCCCACTCATTCGCCTTTTCCAATGCTGCTGCTGCTGCTGGTGGTGGTGGTGCCAGCGTCTCTTCTCTGCCAGTTCGCTTCCTGGCTAGTGTCATGCCTTAAATGTCCCTAATGGAGAGGGTAGTTTCTCCCCCCTGGCTGCGTCTGTTTGCGGTGTGGCAACGCCTGCTACCTCCGCCGGTGTAGCCAGCTTACGCTAGGGCCTTGTGTCTGAGTTCTGGAAGTCCGCTCCCAAACGCCAAGGACTGACAGTGTTTGGATGCTTTGCCCTGGGGTGAAACAGGTGAGTGGGTCGCCAATTGCCCACTCATTCGCCTTTCCCATTTTTCACTGCTGCTGCTGGTGGTGGTGGTGCCAGCATCTCTTCCGTGCCAGTTTGCTTCCTGGCTAGAGTCATGCCCAAAATGTCCCTAACGGTAAGGGCAGTTTCTCCCCCCTGGCTGCCTCTGTCTGCGGTGTGGCAACGCCTGCTACCTCCGCCGGAGTGGCCAGCTTACGCTAGGGCCTAGTGTCTGAGCTCTGGAAGTCTGCTGCCAAACGTCTAAGACTGACAGTGTTTGGGTGCTTTGCCCTGGGGTGAAACAGGTGAGTGGGTCGCCAATTGCCCACTCATTCGCCTTTCCCATTTTTCAATGCTGCTGCTGGTGGTGGTGGTTGTGGTGGTGCCAGCATCTCTTCTGTGCCAGTTCGCTTCCTGGCTAGAGTCATGCCCAAAATGTCCCTAATGGTAAGGGCAGTTTCTCCCCCCTGGCTGCGTCTGTTTGCGGTGTGGCAACGCCTGCTACCTCCGCCGGAGTGGCCAGCTTACACTAGGGCCTAGTGTCTGAGCTCTGGAAGTCTGCTGCCAAACGTCTAGGACTGACAGTGTTTGGATGCTTTGCTCTGGGGTGAAACAGGTGAGTGGGTCGCCAATTGCCCACTCATTCGCCTTTTCCATTTCCTTTTCCATTTCCATTTCATTATTTTCCTTCTGATACACAACCAACCAACCAAACATAACACACACAATAACACAAATAACACAGTGACATAATACATAACACATATAACACACAGTGACAACACACATAACACACATAACACATACACGTACAATGCACAAATCACAAGGACCTTTCCTCTTGTTATTTGTCCTGGCCTTCACTTCTACACTCACTAGCATTAACGCTATAACTCACACTTCATACTATAACATTTTTCCATCCACATACCTGCCAACAGACCCAACTTTTTCAGGGACAGTCCTGCTTTTTTCCAGTCCTGTCCCATCTAATTTAGCTATCTAGGTATGCAAATACACGTTGGTAGTTATAGCTCGGTAGGTAGCACTAGTATAAACATTAAATAAATATAATAAAGTACTAAATAATAAATCTAACTTTAAAATACATTTAAATAAACCCCTTAATTTTTTAAAACCCATTAAAATTAAAATTAAATTATTATTTAGACATAATACATCTTTAACCAAACCAGTGCACTGCTACTAATCTTAAACATAACCGTACATTAACCCTAAGCTATTTTTTAGTTCTTGTCCAACATTTTTCCATCCGCATACCTGCCAACACACCTAAGATTTTGGTGGACAGTCCTGCTTTTTTCCAGTCCTGTCCAGTAAAAGTTGGGTTGTTGCAAAGTATGCCATTGTGAATAGGTAGCAAATGTTAGGCATGTATTACAAGTGGTCCAAAATCAATTTAAAAATGTAAAATAATCCCTATTCTTTTATTAAACATCTATGGATGTGTGACTGTGTATGATAAACGGAGGCCAAGTTCCTTGGAGCATTTGTCTCTAGGTCATTTTGTGTACAGTACACCTCAGTACGTGTGTGCAACTCTATTGGTCGTTTCGGCAGGGGGCTGGCCTGCCATCAACGAATGAAGTGCGTTCTGCAATTCACTTGTTGATGCCAGACCAGCCCCCTGCCGAAACGACCAATAGAGTTGCACACACGTTCCTTCACGGCAGCTGCTGCTGCTCCGATGTGTTGTTAACCCCGTATTAACCCCTGCTAGGCAACCGGGAAGGAAAAGAAGATTAAACGAGCACGAAGAATGTCCGCGAATATTCGCCCGAAGAGAAGACAGGCACGGGCGAATATTCGCAGAATACGAAGGGTTTTTTCCCCCCGAAGACGAGCACGAAGACGAACACGAAGAGCCCCCTGGTGCCCAAGTCTATTTGAAACCACACACTTTCTGGACCGAGAAAATGATATCAATTCTATTTGTATTCTGATGCACTGAAAACACCAAATTGTAATTCAAGAATAAAAGATAGAAAAAAAAGGAATTTGTTCTCAGAAAACAAAAAAGTCAAACACGAAACAAAAAATGTATCCAAAGTGTATCCAAAGTGATTTTGGGCCTGGTGCACAGCTCTAGTATTTAGTTAAAACTATGTACCATTCCATAGAGTAGGTGAACAGACCCTTTAAGGAGAACATCATTTACAAAAATGTAATTTACTGTGGCATGAAATAGTTCTCGAACAAAACCAGCCATGTTGGATGCTTGAAAACCTCTGCAAACCAACAGTCCTGCACTTCACTGGTCAGAGTGTGGTCTCTTTCATGGTAGGATTTCCAAATGACCCACAGAAACGTATGTGTCAGGTCCTCTTGCTTAATGCACTAGCTCCATGGGCAATCTTTGGTAGTGTTTATGTTGATTAAATTACCATAACCAATGGAAGCTTCTCATTACTCACGTACATGGACACTACCTCATATACATAAACAAACATCCCTTTCACAAAAAAATATTGCAATAATTCACTTTCTCTGAATTGAGATCTTTCCAGGCCAATAAATATAGATACAGGTGAAACCCTTACGAAAAAAAAGACTTCATTAAACTGATGACATGTATTATGCATGTATGTGAGATAGCTTTGTAAATGCTGTGTTTTCACATTCTCTCTTATTTCTAGCATAATTAGCTCCTTAACAGAGATATCATTTACACCTAAGTTACACAGGTTTATTGCCAATGCCAATAAACACATCTATTTTAAGAGCATTTGTTACTCTTAAATATAGCAGTAGCTTGTGACGGACACACCATCAGAAGCTAGTTCCTAGGACAGGAACCAGGGACCCCGAATACGTAGAATGGAAAATTAGGGACTATAGCATATTACCTCAGGAACTCAGTTTAATGGGAAACACACCAGCATTTAAACAGTACAAGGGGGTAATTTACATACAATAGTCACAGCCAGACACATGGTTCAGTATTTGCACTTGGCCCACCTCAGCCCAGTAGGGGGTCACTATTGTATTCTGTGGGGAAGATGGTAAACACGGGCGTTTCCCTGACTTCTGTTAAAACTGGTTGGTCTTGGTAGAAATACTGACCATAGAGGTCTCTGCACTGTAAGTCCTGACCCGGTGAAGAGTAACATACTACACATAAACCCCCCTCCCAAAATGCAGGTACCCCAAATCTGTGTCTGAGCTTCACAGTCTATAGAGTCTCTGGTAATCGGGGAAACGTGGCACTCTGTACCAGGGGAAAGAAGTAGTCTCAATGGATCCCCTATACCCACCTCCCCAAAAAAAGAGACCCGTTCCAAGGACAGGGCCCATAGTCTGTAGGGAGGTGGCTGGCCCCCAAGCCCCTTCAGGACCCGAGGGCACAGAGGCTTAAATGACATAGCTAATCAACGTTTGGTTCCGATTAAGGTTTGAGGGAATATCAATGTGCTGATAATTGGGTTTGGGCTATCTTGAAACACACACAGTAGATGGAAGTAATGTGATTCATCTGACATTATGAACTCAATTCAATTTGTTGGTCTTCATTTTACATATATTGTTTGGTCAAAACAAGATTTACATGTGGTTCTAGGCAGAAGCATAAGGGAGACAATAACAGTCAGCTTTTAAGCCTTTGCATACCACATGGTTACACAGTACAACCTTACGGCAGATAGAAGAGATACATGTATCAACATGTGCTGTTTACCATTGTTCCCTCTATACCACTAAGCAAAGGAGAACCATATTATATTATTACCCATAAAGGTCAACCATTCAATCATATGGTAATAAAAGCCATCTCATAAAAATATATTAATATACTGTGCCAAGAAAAGCAAACAGCGGAATCGTGTAGCAAAGTCTGATTAATTTTCCATGCCTGATTATGAATTTTCAATTATTTGTGGCTTAAACTAAACATTATTTTGTCTTTGTTCCTCATTTTCCATCTTCCATTATCAAGCAATGTCAACAACCTCTTCAGTGATAGCAGTGGGCATCATGGCCGACCCCTTGGGGAGGTCTGGTATGGGCAATGGGACCTTTAATCCATGGAATTGAGATCTAAGGAAGGCAGTAACATTATTTAACTGTGTACATCCATATGCATTCACCTGCACACATCAAAAAGTTAGCACCAGGAAATACAGTGTGTAGAGGTAATCATGTCGAACTTGATTAGTTTCTATAATTCCGTTTAATTACCGTCATCCATGCAGTAAGGAATTGAAGAACTATCTCTTTTTAATCAGCACTAAAGTTCAGATCTTAATTTGGGATGTGCGAGTCTAGGATGTCTTGGTAAATGCTTGGAAGAGAAGGTGAGCATTATTAGTTTTTTCAGTGTCATTTGTGCTATAACCAAAAGTACATGTATTTAATTACTACAATCATTTTGTTACTTAGCTAATATGCTTTTAAGATTGTAAGTCACCTTGCACAAAATATGCATCAAAGTACTAACAATCTGTTTCAACAAATAGGCATACAAATTATATACACATATTCTAAAAATATTCACATTCAATGTCTAATGAAATGAGCCAAATGCCATTTCTTTAAAAAGACAGAGAAGAATATGTGAAATATTTGCATTTTACAGTTTGTAGGAGGTGTTAAAAAAAATGTGCCCAGCAGGCAAACGGTAAGCATCAACAGATACTTCAGTTCAAGTAACTTCACAAAATAAGGAAATACATTAGTAAACAGCAGATAACAATCTGTTTTCTTGCCCCCACAGTGAATCTTTTTCTCAGCCAAAACAAAAAAGATGTATTACGCCGCTATCCAATTTAACTATTTTACCATAATGGTAGCACTGGGCTAACAACTCGCATATCCTTTAAATGTCTTAAAAAGTATAATAATATTATTATCTTTCAGTTTTTTGTCTAGATCACCAGTTACTAGGGAAGTAAGCAAAGACAAATATGACAAAAAATGTTCTGTAATGTCATGGTTTCATGCAGCAGTTGCACGCTTTAGGGTAACATTAAATATTGGCCACATTTTGACCTGGGGGTCTTTGCCAAGCCTAACTTCTTAAAATGGAAGAACAGCTTGTGGATAGTCTTTAACTGTAGTACAAGACACCTAAAGACTCCACAGGACCCCAGAGGATGCACATAGAACAAAACCATGGGTGAGTGAATGAACAATCGGCTGATGGCATAAGTGGGTGATGCAGTTGCTATCCACCCATGAGGTTCTTGGTTCTTGTCTTGCATTGTGTCAGCAAATGAGATCTAGACCAGAAAAAAAACCATTATTATTCTAGTAATTGATAATTGAATACATAAATTGGATTTTATGTATACAAAGACAAAAAATAGTTGGCAGAATTATGAGAAGAGCTATTAGAGACATTGCCTAAATTATGTGTCTTTGATAAAGGTATACATTCCGAGTTACTTGGTATATATAGTCTTCCCTGCAACAGTTACCTAATTTTAAGTAGTAGACCCAGTAAACGTCCTGACCAGGCTTTCAGTTATATGATACTTTGAGAGACTTTCCCTGCTCACTCACCACACTGAGCTGATCATTATGGCAATGTGAATGAAGTCTCCTCTTTTGTGGTCAGAGTGTCTGTCTGGGTGATTAAGAATAAGCCATTCTATTGTTTACAACAGCCAGTATAACGAGGAGTCATGGTGTTTGTCTAGTAGACTTGGCTAAGAAAGCAGAGCTAGAACGCATACATATGACTGGTATTTAGGTGTCTGAAAACATTTTATTATGCAAAATCTATAACTGTTTAAAAAAATAAATTAGTGCCATATTTTTGAAAACCTATTTGTAATCCGATACTGGTAATAAAAAAAGAAAACAAGTGTTCCTCTCTAAGAAGTAACTTTACAAGACTTTCAAATGCCAGCCATGCACCTCAAAGAGTGACAGTCAAGTAAAGGATGGTAAGAATTCTGTAAATTCATTATATTACTTGAAAAAAAGTTCTAGTTGTTCATTTGAAATTACCCTGAAACTACACTGTTATATATAAAAAAAAACCTATGGAAGTATAGCAGAAATGTAACTTTTTAAAGTAATAGAAATTTAATGAGGAAATTTCCAGGACTTTCCTTCAGAATCTGCTGAAAAACTTTTGACAAGATCATCCTTAAAGTAAATGGTATGTCCATGAGGAATAGAGAGAATAATTGCTCAAAAATGACTATAAAATGATAGCCATCATATCTGCTCCTTCTTGACCACTTTACTATAACTTTAGCTTACAATTTCACCCTTAGAGACTAAGCAAAATCCATCAAATAGAAAACTACCGTCATACCGCTCAGCCATTAAAAAACAATTTGAAGGAATATTCATTCAGCTGTAAGGATTTTTGTCTTTAGAATTCATGTTAAAATGAGATGCTTCCAAGGAAAAAAAATATATAAAAAGTAAAGGGTTGTAGCATATACGTCCTCCATGAACATGATTGGCCTTTTCAAATACATCTTCATTAAACTACCTATAATAACAAACGTCATACGCAAAACACATGAACCTCAAAGAGCTTCCTCAGCTGGCCCAAAACTATTGGTAATCATACTGATCCTTGTTTTTGTTTTTGGAGATATTTGTTTTAAAAGTAAGGTACAATCACCATTCTCTGCCTTTCCCCCAACTTATAAAGACTTTCAGAAGGAATCAGCTGCCTCCAAAGAGTAATAGTATATTAGCAAAAGGTAAGAAATAGTGGGGAGAAATAATTCTCCACATACTGATAAAAGAAATTTAAGCTGGCTTGCCTCCATAGTGTGCATATAAGGTGCGTTCCATATACTGTACATATTGTCTATTTATTATTATATAGTGTGCAGAACAGCAAAATGAGGTAACAAATGAAGTGAAATGGGGTAACAGGGTAACAGAAGAAAGTCAGAAAATTATATTATTTCAATTTTTAATATAATAATAAAATACTTTTACATTTAATATTTCAATTAGCTTAATAACAGGATTGTGTTTTTTTTAAAAAAAATTGTGTCTTTTTAATATGATAACACATTGGTGTCATTTTAAATCCCTTTCTCACAAGAAGAGGGGTATATTGGTTTAATTGAGCTGTTCTACTAGACCTATGTAGTTACGTCTCTTTAACTTGGAAATTCAAAACTGGTATATCCATCAGAATAACTATAGGTGGTTGAAGGTATGCAACTTTCCACATGACCTGGATGTATCGACTTGGTGGACCACATTAGTGCCTATATACAGCCATGGTATATTGTAAGGAAGGAAGAGGAATGATCAGCCCACCCAAGCTATCTACGTTCTATGCCCTGGCCTTCTTAAACCTTATGCCCTATGCACCTTTTAGATTATACTACCGCTTTTCTTCAAATGAGATACCTGCGAAATTAATAAATATGTTAACCTCGGGGAGTCTTCAAAATATTAACCCTTTGATAGGTCATCATAAAGATTGTATTTTAATGATTCACCGATGGTAGCAACCAAATGCTTCTGTTTTAGTCCTTACATTAATCTGCAACTTGACAGGAGGTAAAGGTATTTTATATGAAATCCCCTGCATTTAAGCAGGGATTTCAGCTATGATGTGAGCACCTCTAGTATCACAGATACAATTAAATCAAAATGGAATATAAAGGAATCAGACGCCGATCATCTGAGTCTGAGACCCTGAAGTAGTATTAAAGCCCTGATACTCATAGTAAAACCCTTGGACTGCCAAGGAAGCTGATTGCATTCAGCAAATAAATCTACTTAATGATTGTAAACCTCTAATGTTTAACTCGATGTGCAGCAAATGCAAAATAAATTCTGCTTCAGACAGAATGTTTCATATTTCCCCTTTATAGTCCATGGTTGCAAGCAGTGAACCGCTTTTTTCTGCTGATGTAGCTTACTGTAGTGAGTAAAAGCAATATGTCACACCAGTTCATCATGGGACACGTGAATGAAGGTAGCAAAAAAGTGTTTACTTTATAAAAGAAACGACAATTTCCTGTGAAATTGAAGAGCGAGACAAACTCAGTGATCAATAAAAAGATCTTTGGAATGATGAATGTGCATACTAATGTTGTACCATTTTTTTATTCAAATACTCTCCTGCTGAACTGGACCCGTTGAACAGGATCTAGAAGGTTCAGTTTGGCAGTTTTTTACACTGATCAGTAATAAAATATATTAAGTTACTTCTAAATACTTAAATTACTGGAATAAATCCACATTTTATAGTTTTATTATATTCATTTACTTATTTTTTAAGTCACTCAAAAGATACATTTACAGTTATATTTCACTGTGTCTTCATACATGGTCCTATATGCTCTTGAGGTTAGAAAGGTCAGATCACATGTTTGAGGTTCCTCAGCTCCGGTGAATGAGGGATCTGATGCCTGCTAATAATCAAATAGAAAGCCAGTTACTGTGAAAACCAAAATACATATCAATGAAAGAGCCATGTGGTGTATACAATAAAAGTCATGTGTGGTAACATTCTGTACAGGCTAATTGGAACATCAGAATTTCAGTGAACACCTGTTTAAGATTTTTATCCTTTAGTAGATGTACATGTTAAGTTAAGATCAGGTGGTTAAAATTTTATTACATATCTCACAATATTTGACTATAATTCCTAAGATTCTTATTTTCTAATCCAGTTATGACCTAAAAGTAAATGATGTCAGGATTATGTCAGGGGCATTCTATTTTATGCAAAAAAGAGGAATTTGTAGAATGCTGTAGAAAGAAAACACAGCGGGCTCTGCCAGATCGTTCATGAGTCTTTACTCATCTTTTGGCGTTGCATGCATCGTAAAGAACGTTCATGAAGACAAGTGTATTAACTGGGTGAACCAGGCTCTGTTTTTCTGGAGTGTGAGATAAACTCACTAGGATGGACAGCCGCTTAATAACCTCTCCCGAGGTCCATCCTAGCTTGGCAGCATCTCAAGTTTTAGCTCTCATTGTGACCCAACTGACAAGGCCCATGAAGACTGTGATTGTTGGTTCCTTCATGCAAATTTGCCTCACATTTTGGTTCTGGGCTGCCCTTGTGGCCTACATGTTTTCTGTGTAATAGCGAAAAAGAGATAAAACTTGAGATGCTCCTTTGCTGGCTATTAAGTGGCTGTCTTTTCTCTGAGTTCATCTCAAATTTGAACAGTTTAACATTAGGTGCAGGACAATTACTACCTTCCTAAGTAGAAGAAAGGGATTTACCAATTCCACTTATAAGCATGCTTCCAATATATTAACACTGTCTTTGCCTCTCTTTGTCACCATCTCACATAATAAAGATAATATTACTAGATAAATAGTTACAAATGTGGATAGACACTATAAGAACTTGCAGTCAAATATGTTTTCAACATCATACCCTGTGAGCAAACTCTAATATTATCTATTATTATTCAATCTATTACTGATTCAATAATTGTATGTTTTCAGTGTAAATGTAAATGTACTGTATTTAAGCCCACCTTGTCATAAGTATTGCTAAGACACATATCACAGAGTTCAGCAAAAATAAACTCATCATTTCGGAAATGAATGACAGAATCGAATCTTCCTCAAAACGTTTCAGTTCTGCATGATTTTCATTGCTTTTGTGTTCATATGGTCCACATTATTCAATTAAGTGACCATGACAAAACATTCTGGGGATATGATTTGATGTTCTTGTCTATAGGCCAAGCTCCTTTCATCTACCTTTTTTGTCTCTGTTAGAATTTTCACTGTGCTCCTTTGATCAAGGACATGGTGTAAGTAAATCAGAAGGCATGAAATCTTTCAGTGATGATTCAAAGGCCATTTTCTTTCTTTGCTGATATGTAAATGGTGCACCTCAGGGTAAAAGCTAAACTCTGGGTAAAACCGTTGTTCCAAGGTTTTCAAAGGTAATGTATTATGGATTAACACTTGTGATCACTCTGATAGTAAGTGAAGGAATTAGTGCATATTTAGATGAATTAATAAGTAATAAGTAAAAATAACTCAACACACGAGGGTGTTACATAGTAATAGAATCCCTAGAAAGTTAATAAGGTGGGATTTGGGATTTGTTGGTAGACAACGTGGAGGGTTTTTTTTGCAAATAAAAGTTGCTTACATACCAATCCCCACTAGCTTCATCTACTTTTATATCTTAATTTACGTACCATTCCGTATACTCTTCATCTACTTTCATCTCATAAACTCTCTTTACATGCCATTCAATATATTCTTCATCTACCTTAATCTCCTAAACCCTCTTAACGTACTATTCAGTATATGCCTATGCTATATAGTAATAGTCCCACATTGCTAGCTTCAAATCCCTCGTAATGCGAGACGAAGAGGGAGAACTTCATGTACTGTAAGAAGTTTCCAGGTATGAAGTCTCCAGTAATATTGTTAAAACAATAATTTCAGAGTTCCTCAACAATTTATATCTAACAGATTTTTTCTGTAAGGGTAAGATAATACTTCACATTTTTGGCAAAGGTTACTGGAACAAAACATGAAATGGTGTGAGGTGCACAACGAATCTTCATATTAGGGTTCCTCAGCTGGATCTTGGCTAGGTAAAGGTTAAGAATCACTGTACTGGGGAGTTTATAAGTTTATTAGAAAAGTTTAATGAGACAAAATCCAAAAGGTTACCGGTGCACTTTAAGAAACAGTTCAACTGCAATTATGCTAGACTGTTAAAATGAACACAATTATAATCCAATGTTTAATTCAGGAACCACAGCATACCAAATTATGTTGTATTTAAATATTTCAGTTTATCAATGCAAAAATCTCAGGGAGAAGATAAGGGTACTGAAAGGTTGCATTTTTCCCCTTTACAATTCATTTAAGATGTAAAATTAAAAATCAATTCATTAAAATATTAATCTGAAAATATATAAAGACTAATTTTATATTCTGACCTTCTTTGAAATGCCATCTAGATAAAAGTTTCTTACAAATCTGGCTTTCTACTTATGTATAGGATAGTGCTTCAATTTTAGGACCAGTTTTAGAAACAATGGTAAATGTTACTTTGGAAGGAACACATCCCTGCAGTTTAATTAATACCCTTCTGATTGTGCTTTTGCCGAGGTATGCAAGGTATACAAAAGAATAATAATTGAAAGTGGTATTTTGTTTTTACTTATTCTAATAATTGTATTATCTTGGCTATTACAAAGTCTTGTTATTACTGTTTTTAGAAACCATTACTTTAGCTATTTTTGTTCTTTCTGGGGTTATCAGTTCCTCCATATGTGCAAGCTGTCATTGCAACAAAAATATAATTACAACCAATATCAGTCCCATGTACAAAATTACAGCCGAGCTAAAGCACCCATGGAGCATCTGAACTAGGGAAAAACTGCACAATAAGGGCTGTACATTACAAAGAAGTGTGGGACTAGTTTGCATGTGAATAATCAGCATCTTAATACTCACACCATTACAAAAAATCTATAACCATGTCAATTTTACTCTAATTGCAAGGACAGCTTAAAACAAAAATATACAAAGAAACCAAGAACCGTACTTTTCATTTTCAGCCTTGATGGGCCTTTTCGGTGAGAAGGTTAGTATACTTCTAAGAACAATTACACTAGTGGAGAACCCCAACAGATCCCCAAAGAGAGAAAGTATGAAGCTCAACAAACTCAACCAAGAATAAAGTTTGAATAACCTGCTCTATGATGTGTCCCCACTCAAATTTTAGCTCAGTTTTGAGCTAGTTTCATATTTCTGTGTAAACATTGCTTCCCTTTGGGGAGCTCTTGTGGTTGTCCCAAGACCTTTCCTCAGCCTTTCCTGATGAGCTGTCCTTATAAACCTTTGTGCACATTTTGTCCCTACTGGAATCTCTTGGGGTTTTCTACATGTGTAATGGTGAGTCCAGGCACCAATCGTGCTCACTTGTATCTAAACAGATATAAATGTCAATATGCTGAAACAGTTACGCTATCAAGAGATTTTCTGCTCTTAGAAGAGAAGATCTTATATCTCTGAACACATACTTTTAACATTCTCCCAAAGTATAACGATGAGTTGAGATATGTACACCACTGATGAAGTCCATGAAGGCAAACATCTAACAATAGCTCTGGGGCAAAATAATTTGACAGAGGGGTCACTTGACTAGGATACGTCAGGCAGCCCTCTCCTTTCTCTTTGGTGGCTGTCAATCAATGAATTTGATTGACTGTATGGTCCCTGTACCTGATTGATGGGGTGATTGTTGGTTTCCTTTTATAGAGGATTCTCACATTGCATTTTTGCTCTGGGTTGTCCTTGTAGTCGGGATCAGACTGATATGCTGATGGAGAATTTTCCTCTATAATGGTATATATGAACAGGGGCATATTATAGAGCAAACAATTACACCGTGTCTAGTTTTGGTTATGCTAGTCTCATGCCTTTGTTGCACAAAAAACAACGCAATGTTCTTTAATGGAATGTTTTGTTAAAAGCATATGTGTGCCCTTGTGATTATATAAATGCCTAGTTCTTCATCTTGGTATTTTTTTGTGCTAGAGTTGTTATTTATTCTTGTTTTGAAGCGCTATATATACTTTACAATGCTTTTACCAGTTCATGCAACCAGTAAGCATGTGGAAAAAAAGCCTATCTACTTTATGTCTATTTATAATCACCAGTTATAAAAGGGAAGTTAGAACATTCACAATGGATGGTCTACCATGGGTGTGCTAACATATTAATTAACATATTAATTATGCTTTATGCTTATGATATGCCAGAAAAGAAAATAAGAATCATATTTGTGATGACCATGTGTCAACTTTTTGATAATTATGCTGAATAAATAAAACATTGTTGTATTGTTGCCCTTCAGAAAATATCTTCTATACCCACCTCTATTTAAAGAAGCTTTGCGATAATTATAATCTATAAGTGCGCTAACTGAAAATGCGCCATGGGTTAAAACTTGACATAATATCAACAGCAGAAGGATCACATCTTGCAATGTATATTCATTAAAAAGCTAAGACATTATAAATCTCTATATAGTCACTTTTACACATTTACCGAGGTACCAAGAGGAATAGAATGCGGAATTAGCATCTATTAGATTTATCTTAATGATCGTTCAAACAAATAAACGTATATATTACAGCTGGGAATTTGGGAAAGGGAAATGAAAAGCATTACACCAGAGTGTCAAACGTGTTCAGTGAGCACATTCAGTGTTCAATGAAAAAAGAACTGGAAGGGGGGAATCAGATTATAAGGCATCTCCGTGATTAGTGATTGGATGTGCTGTGTATCCACTGAGATTTATAAGTTAGTCATGGCATCCGGACACTTCCAGCTCTTTAAAGCCTAATCAATCATTTTATTAAAACGCTGACGCATCAGGCTGCAAACCTCACTGATTCCGCTGAGATGCATAACATCAGTTAGGGAAGCAGAGAAGTGGCCAAAATGATAAACAACAACTGGTTTCTTGAAAAATAACACAGACAAAGCCTTTATGACTCTTCTGATAATTTCTAATAAAATATACCAAGTTGTTCTTAAACAACAACAGGACATATTTCTCTCTCTCTATCACCAAAAGATGGATACTATTCTTACCACAAAGAATAGAAACATTAACTATTATTTTAGTAGCATTGGATGTACACGGTACTCAGAATGGGACCTGAGGGCCAACAGTAGTTGCAGTGATTGCCGGGTATTGGCTTCCACATAGAATAACAATATTACCATTAACTATTATTTTTGCAGCATTTGAGTGGGATCTGCAGGCCAACAGTGGGCACTAAAACCATTCAAACAGGTCTTCATGCTCATAGCGTGAACAGGTTTGCATCTTGAGAGAGAAAGATATTGTGCGTATGGCCAAGATGTATAATTTGGAGTGCAAGAAAATAATTCTTAACTAGAACAATATGGATACTGTTACTATTAAATGTTTGTGAATAACCCTTCTATGACAGTTGGCCATCAATACGCTGTTCTTGGTGACAACGTATGACAACTTTATATTCTGACCCAATAATATCTCCTTAGTAGCTGATTTCAAGTTAAAGGACCTTAAGGAGTAAGCGGGAACAGTTAATTATGCACAGGGTTCCCATCAGAACTCTTGGAGCCCTCTACAGGCTTAAATAACTTAATAATATTATATTAATATTGTTTAGTTCATGAATTATGCACAGCCACAAAAGGGACTGGAGAGCAGGTATTATTTTAACCTAAATGTGGAGCTGAAATCCAAACCACAAAAAAGAGACGTTCTTAAAAGTTTACATACATGTACATTTAGTCTTACAAGTTATACAAAGTAATTAACAAATGAGCCAACAGAGGTCAATGAAAAGATCCAGGAAAAGAAAGAACATTTTGCGAGAGGACATCACCGAAAGATGAATTTAATTGATTAAATTGGTAAATTTCGTAAAAATTGTAATCCATACCAATCTGACCAAGTTTTATCTGATTGCACCCAGCGCTGCATACTTAGGAGCTAGGCAATCACCATAGCAACCAATGCATTGCTACTACAGATTACACTTAATAGTTTGATATTGAAAAACTGTGTTCAGCAATTTGTTACATGTTGCAGTAGACTAAAAATTACAATGCTAACCGAAACTGTTATTTTTCCCAGAGACATTTCTTTCCAAAAAAAATGTGGCAATTAAAAAAAGTGATTTACTGACAGTAAGTAGATATAATATAATTTCAGAAACTGAAGAAGGTCATTTACGATATTTTTTGCAAACTCAGGAGCAATAATTTATCCGGAAACTAATAAATCATTTTTTGGATTGTTTTGGAAATACCACTCTACCAAGATAATCTTATTAATTATATGAAAACTTTACAGGAAGAATACCTAAACTGTTTATTTATTAGACCACTAAAATGAATTTATACTGCAATATAAAACTCGCTAGCCTTATAGCTACATTTCATTGTTGTTTAATCTGTCACCGCTAATCATATAAGTGTCCTTTTTAAGATCACTGAAAATTGGCTGAATACATTGGATATTTTTCTCCGAGTACTTTTTTTATGAAGGATTTTATATATATGATTTTTTATGAGTTGGGGAGACATGGTGAATCATGTACAGAGGTGTGAAAGTGATGCAGAACCTTGGTGGTAGTAGGCAGACTAAAAACGCTATTCCCCTCTTAAAAATGTATTTTAATTTCTTAGGAACCCTGCTTACAAAACACATTTATACTGGGTTTTACTGGTAGTTTTCAATGGCAATGTACCCACACTTTCTAAACTGGAAACTCATTTGAGCAGTGCCCTCCTCACCTTTTGTTTCTGTAAGTCCATACAGTCCATATTGCTATGTGATGGCCACCCATTGTATATCTCTTCAGAATATTATGGTGATATATAAATCACAAAAAACAATTATGTTTGGAAAATTGATGAATCTGACATCAGTGCCTTTGAGACTTTGTCCGGATTTCCATCAGATCTCCACTGTTACGCAGAGCTGGTCCTAGTCCAGGCAAGAAGTCCCTCCTTATATATTTCAAATGCCACACATAATGTCAGGGTTGGACCTAAGGTTAATGTGATCAGGGTGCCCCCATAAAATAGACACAGTCACTGTAATACCACACACTTATGCACCGTAGCTCGTGCTCCTACTGGGTCACATAATGCACTTTATGTGTCCTCTCTGGGTGGCTCTGCTACCAGGAACGCATGGATGTGGGGCAGTCACGCCACCCCTGCACAATGTGTACATTTTAAATGCACTTCTGCGTACACCCTGTACAAATTAGGGCCTTCCTGGTCTAGACGCCCAAGGCTACTCCCTACTTCACCTGGTACTGAGGGCAGCCCTGCCAATGCACAGGACAGAAAAGGCGTTGGATTGTGGGATCTGGCATTTTAAAATCTCTTGAGAAAATAGTTGACTCTGCGTGACTCTGCAGGGCTTTTCAGTACTACTTCCAATGTGGTGGACTATTAAGTATTCCAACGTTGTATCCCTGAAAAAAATGTCCATTCAAAGGTGGTGGAACTTTTTACAATAAATGATCTTAAATAGTAACTCTAAATAATATTATTCTTGCTTTTTTATTCACCAGATCTAATTTGTGGAAAAGGAAAACCAAAATACCTCACTGGTTTATGCTATTGGGGCAAATTCTTATCATATTTATTTAACACTTAACAGTTACATTGATTGAACAACAATCGTTGGAGGTCAATTGGATGATGTATCTCATAACTCTACATACTTAAAATTGATTTTGGTTTTGACCATATATTTTTTAACCCAACACAGTTTGGTATTTGAGGTTTTGTACTAACTCAAGCTAACCTGTTTGTTTATTAACGTTGTTTAAGCCTTTGGGACCTGTTTATGGTAGAATTCAGAATCACTGCTCAAAATATTTATTTCCCAGCCACTTCTTTCGTGTTCCGCAGTGATGAAGCGCAGAGAAACCTGCCATAGACATCCTTGTCTTGATTGTCATTCTAATAGTGATTTCACCTAGTGTACCGTCTACCTATTGATTGCCTTTAAAATGAATCCAAGAACAATTACATAAAATGTTTATCTCACCGCATCACTCATTGTAAACATCTTGTTATAGTGAGTGCTGAAGCATTTTTGAAAATCAACTAAAGTGCACCTTGCCACATATATAAAAACCGTTTCCATTAGCCTTTTTTGTATCCGATAGTCATGAGAGCTTTATGTCCTTAACGCTGTTTCTTTCTAAATGGGCACATTGTTCTTTCGGAATTATATCTACCTGAATGCTGACAGCTTTATCTTTTCCTGTCCCTTTATTTCGTCTGAGTTTATACTGGATTATTGCACTGGTACAGATTGTTTCTGTATGGAAAAGACAGCTGTCCTTTTAAGTTTCCCAGAGGTACATTTTGGGGAGAGTTATGGCCGTGGCGAACTCATGAGAGCTGTTATGTCCTTACATTAAAAAAAGAACAATAAAATAGACTGACTACATGTCCTCTATAATATGCAAGGCTGAAATCTATATGAAATAGGGTGAATACTGGATTTCTTTATGTCCCCTTTATGAAAAAAAATTAAATGTTTTAGCTGAGAAGCAAATAAAATCTTCTATTTTTCTATAGTGAGTGACAAGCCCCCTGCCTTGAATGTGGACACTTAGGACAAATGCATCCCACGGAGTAGCAATGATTTTAAATCAACTCTTCAAATTACATTTATACAAGTCTTGCCAGTTAAATGAAGGGTCTGGTCTGACTAAATTGATTATTTGAAGTCGCCGTCACTTTTAAATATGTAATTATATTGATGTTGCCTAATTTGAACCAAGTCTGAATAAAAGTGTTCACCCTTGTGGTTTTTCGAGTTCTTTGGAAAAAAACATTAAAATGACATTTCTTACATCAAGCGTTACTGCTCTGTGTATTATAGTCTTTTAGGTCACATAGACTATTAGGTGAATAGCAGTCTTTTCCAAACATATCAAACTGATTTACAAGTAAACTAGAATTTCAGAAATGTGGTATGCTATGCATGCAGGTGAGTGCTGGCCCCTTTTGGACTGGGGGGGGCAAGTAAGGCTAAGTGCCCCACTGGCAACTACTGCCTGTAACTAACACAGATACAACACTTACACACTTTTTCGTACACACACTCACACACTTACCTGCTGCACTATAACCACAAGGTCATGTAACACTGCGCTACTGCCCCTGGACCAGGTCAATTGCCCCATCCCTACCGGGTCAGACGTTGCTGCATACATGTTTTTTAATGACAAAATATTTTTTGGAGATTAAGTAGGATTGAGTAAAACCATCTAGTCTATTAGAAAACTGGCCCCATTGTAATTTGTACCATTTGGGATAAAATTCTCATACCCAGGAACTTGGTACATATGCCCCAGGGGCTCTTAATCTTCCATTTCATAAAGGAAGCAAGAGGGGCAGAGCTGAATTTATGGGGTAGTGCTCAGAGACCTCCAGAGACCTAACAATCCGATGTGATACAAAGGTTCTCTGGAAATCTAGTTCCCATATAAGCCCACTTTACTAAAAAAGCACTATGGGAAACAAAGATAGGTGTTTTTTTACAGCAAAAACATAATCTCCTCTTTTAATTAAAACAGACATATATTGCCTCAATACAAACTACATATGTTTGTATGATTGACCACTCAAGTTATCAACTCAAAGCCTTGTCAGATAAGCTAACACTCATAAGCCAATGCACCTTTTCATAAATTCTGGCCCCAATGAGAAATAAAAAAGACAAAATTTCACCCATGCAAATAGGGAATCATTTTATCGTTATTTCAGAAATTGTGGCATTTTACTATGAGATGAACAACTATACTTGCCTGTTTCGGTAAAATCTATGCCAACAAAATACTCTTTTACTACGGTATGTACAAATTATTACAAAATAATGACATTGTTTGCAACATATTTAATGTGCCTGTTTTATTGAAACGATTGGAATAGTGACAGAAGCAGTTTACTTATTTCCATTTTGATGATAATAAACTGTAAATTATAGTAGCCTAAATCTGTTCTTATTAGTGTCTACAAAGTGATTCATAAATGCATTAAAAATACAATTTAAAAAATAAATCTAATATATATATATACTACACACACAAGATTAGTTTAGTTTTAGATGGTTTACTATACTATATATACATGACATTTGTTGGCAAACATCCAAAAAACTGCCAGACATCAGGCAACATGTATAAAAATAATTCCTAGGACTTTATGAATAAAGAAATGACAATGCTACAATTGGTAGTGAAACGTGCATTCAATTATTCAATTTCTTCCGTCAAAAAGTCCACCTCAATCCCAACTGATTACTAATAAATACTAATTCTATTTATTTTCTTCTTATTAATTCATTTTGGTGACAATGCATTTTTTTTTACTCTTGATAATAAGGAACCATTTTGCATAAACCTATGGTGGAGGCTGTATTTTTTCAACGTAGTTTGAAATACATCAACACATGTAATACAGTTATTAGCCAGAACTGTTAACACTGATCATCTTGGTAGAGAATCTGACCGGTTTGTAAAGAAGAAAGACTTGTATGCCTGAAGGACACAAATGATGTAAAATACAAATATTCTTTAGATGTAAAATATTAAGGGTTAACACGTATGGTCGGTTATGGTGAGAGACCGCTGGAATAGAGCATTTTAGGGTTAACATTTTCAAGCCTCTCCAGGTCATCTCATTTGGACAGCTCCCAAGTATTCTTAATTTTTCATGATTAAAGCAAGGAAAGGTGTTTCCCACTTACACAGCAACCTAGAAGAAGCGCTGGCAACAAGACAAGTTTTAAAGGAATGTCAGATGGGAGTCACATCCAGTTTTTGTAAGTGTAGGTTTTAAAACTAATGAAATTCGTCATGCCCCGGAAATCTCAAGTATGAGAATTGTAGGAAGAAAGAAACAATGTCTTTTTAGAAGTACATAAAGAATACTACAAAACAGAGTGTCAGCCTGCTTATTAATATTGTATTTTCTGTATTTTATTGATCTAACTGATGAGCATGAAAAATATTTTATGTGAGCAGAAAAACACACATTCTATATTAAAATGCAAAAAGCTTGCAAGCAGGGCCCTCTCCACCTAATGTATCGGTTTGTCTTAATCTGTCAATTCTCATCTTGTCAGACCCCCTAAAATATATGTATTGTATTAAGTGCTGTGTAAATTGCTGGCGCTATATAAATAAACTTGCAGTGGGACATACTCAATGTTGCCATCTATTGGTTGTGGTGACTAATTCATAACCCTCCACAGAAAAATGGGCTGTGAAATTGTTAATGGACTCCTGCTCGCTGTAGGATATCATGTAACAGGGCTATTTTAAGTGTGCTAGAATGGAAGAAAACCTGCATGTAAAAAATGTTTACATTAGTACGTGGTAGGAGATTCCTTCAAATAGATGTAAACACATGTAATAACTATACATTAATGTGGAGCTGGTTGCTGTTTCCAGTAAAGGAGGCCCTTCTAGTCAATAAAGTCACAAATCACCTTAACCTAGTATTCAGAATAGTGACCATATTTTCAAGCTGATACTTGAGCCAAATAGAATAACACCATAGTTTATTAACTCTATATTTGACTGCTTATTAAGCTTCCTCTCAATAAGGTAGCTCTGCATTAGATTTTTATGTTTCTCTTTTTATTTCTGACCTCCATACCCGGTCCCATCCCAACTTCTTTTCCACTTGTCTCCTTGTTTCCTCCTTTATTTCATACTTCTACGTCTCTACTGTTCTCCATACAATACTCTCATACACTCTCTTTCCATCTGACCCATTTGCCCCCTCTCTCTATTGATCTTGCTCCATCTTCCATTCTCTGTCTCGAAGAGAAACTAAAAAGTCTAAAGACAAAATCTATCACTGCATTACATGTTTGCAGAACAATTGGGTTTTTACCCAAAAGGAAGAACTTACTAAGAAAAAACTTAGGGTATCACGAGACTCAATGCACACTTGATTTTCTGTTGCTTATTTTAAAAAAATTTTTTTTTTACCTAATCAATTTTCTTGGATTTGCTGCATTTTCTTTCTTACATGTTGCACAATGTATACCAAGTTCATCCTGAATCATTCGGAGTTCAGCTGCTGCAAGCGTTAAGTAAAGCAGAGTACATTTCCAGCACATTGTGCACTCACTTGTGGACTGCTTTTGTGTTTGTCTTAATAATACCTGAATTGAAGACCTTGGGGACCTAAATATGCTACCGGAGTATTTATAATACATTTAGAAAGTCCTCAGCGAGCAGTGAAAAAATATATAAACCAGCACAATATTCTCTGTATTTTTATTACACTGGATATTAAATTTGTACAGAAAATGCAGTGGAGATATGTTAAAATAAAATGTAAAACATGAGTCGTGTATGGTATTCTTTTACAAAAACATTATAAAGACATTTTTCAGAAATATATTTCATGTTTTATGCAAACTTATCATGCTATGGATATTTTAGACACTATTTTTAGGTTACAAATATCTAAAAAGATACATTTAATATATATTCAATGCTACAGTATGTCTTATGTGTGTTCTTGTTGTTGGTAATTTTGTATATTGATAATTTTTATCTTGTTGTTACTTTTATTATTCTCACAATAGCACTCTGTTTGGTGGTGCTTTATTAAAAATGCAGAAATTACAATAATAAAAGCATATATTGTTCTGGGAGTTTGGCCCATCTAGGATTAATCCAGATTTAGCTCACTAATGCCATTCATAATGGGGAAATATGCTGGATCACAGGAAGATAGTTCATCTATAAACATCAGCCTATTCTCTTCAGCAAGAAAGACCACAAAACCCAGACAAATGTTTCATCCTTGCCAGTTCGAAGCAGCTGATCTCCCTGGGCAGAGTTGGCAAAATGTCCACATCTGAATGCCCCTGTGTTCCTTGGAGAGGCTGCCAAAATGTGTTGGATATGCTCAGATTAATACTAGAAGAGTTTACAGGGGCAGGGTGGCTAGCTCGGCTAGATAGGCAAAAACTGCCTTGTGCCTTTTCTTTTACTTAATTGGACTACCAGAGATTAGATTCGTCCCTTCTCTTTGTGTTTTTTTTTCTTTTTACCTGCAGTCACATGTAATCAGTGACTTTTTCTGGCCTAGGCCAAGGGCAGCAGGTCCAGGGGAGCGGCAGCCCCTCTGACGCATAACAAAGAGCCACAGGCTCCAGGCAACTCCACTACTCAATGGGCCGGTTAAAAGAGAGATCATTGATCTCCCCAATCAGCCCATTAACACTATGGAGGGTTGTGTCGAGTCAGTGTAGTCTTTCATACAATCATACTTATGCTTTCTGTGGCTTATCTATTCAGAAGCGGACATTGAGCATCAGACTGGCCATGGCCTTAACATTACCAATGTATCTTGATATTTTGCATTGAACTGGACAAGGCATGGCCTGCGGTCTTAAAATTGTCAATCTACTCTTAAAGCTCAACTTTTAGTCGTGGAGACTTTGCTATTTAAGTTTGAATTTAAGGTTGACAGCTAAAAAGAAGTATAAAATAATCTTATGACACATAACCAGGCTTGAGTAGTTCATAATGAAAAAAGGGTTTTAAATAACCATTTTAAACATATCTATTAAGCTGAAAATGTAAACATTGAATTTATTCAGAATAAATAATTTGGGTATTATAAGGTCTGTTATATTGTGAGCTGAATTTTCACTTGGTGGAAATCCAGGTTCCAGAATATTATTGGTATACTGGAAAATTTCACTTTTATAGCAGCTACCCTTAGGAAAAACTGCATCTGTTTCCTACTGATAACTTTCAGCAAACATCCCCCCCTTCTATCTACGAACAGGAAGCCGAAATTGAGAGAGGTTTACGGTCACAGTCATTCAAGAAACAGCCTGGGAGCCATTCCAGCATTTCAACAAAAGATTCTGACACGAGAGGTGGCAAAACATTTCTCAACAAGATGACAGAAAATGGTCAGAACAGCATCTCCAAAGGTTAGCATAAAACTTTGCTCTTCTTTCTCGTTTGCATACGTTATAAAAGGATAATTATAACATGGAATGAATTTATCATTTTAATGAACGATAAAACAGAAGTCTGATTTTAAAAGAAATATATTTTTTTGAAGGATTAGATATGCCATGCTTCTAATAAATAATATGTTGCTGAATGTGAAGTTTAAAAATACATTTTCACGACATTTCCTTTAACATTTCTAGTGCCAGAGTTGTAAGGAGCACAGAAAGCAATGTATTGCCTGCCCCATGCCACCAGTGGGTTAGCGGAGGGGGGGGGGGTCATAGTCTTTTTACTGATATTAGAAAATATAATTCAAAACATATAAAATTAAAGTATGTTTAAAAAAATTAAGTTTTTGAGTTAAACTACAAAAACAAAACCCCAACAGGATTATATAAATGTATCGGCTTCATTAACCGACTTCCGACAGACCATCACATTGGTAAGTAGATGTTTATTGTGACAGGTGCTGGACACTATTCAGCTTGGTCCGAGGATACATTGTGTGATCATTTTCCCTTCCAATTTAGCTGGGGGTTAGACGGAAGGCTGATTCCTTTATTATCATTGAGTTCTTGTCTCCTGATACCTGGTGATAAGCACATAGGACAAGAAGCCTTCTAACCGGTCCAGTATACGTTCAAATCAATCTTTCTGAATATAATCAGGATTGTTTTCAGTCAAAATCTTCATTTAAAGGCATAATCTCAGCATTGCTGTCCTGTTGTCTTCTCTATAACCTTGACTAAATCAATTAACATTTCACTTTTTTAATTTAGCCTCATAGGTCAGAACCATAATCCTTTCTGCTGAAAGATTTATATGAACCGTGATTTTAGGGGTGGAGTGGAATTTTGCATATTCTTATCATTCATGGAGTCTTGGAATTAACAAACAAGTTGGTGTCTGTTCGTAGTGTCGCCATGTCAAACTCAGCAAATGCCATAGAACTCAACTGTACTCTAGAGAGGATTTTCAGCTAAATATATGAGAATCTCTCTCCTAAGATAGATTTATTCCTCTGAATCGAATATCACTTTTTTCTATGTAGTCCAACAAAAAAATAGAATAATATAATAAATAACTTTATTTCATGTAACTAAATATAATTCTATAGGGTAACTTTTTTGTAGCTCAATTGAGCAGGAACACTGCATTGGAGGTGTGGCTACAAGCAATGAGGGCGGGACTAAGGGCAGGGATGGGCAGGGCTAGAGCTGGAGCAGAACAAGCTAGACCTCTCACCCACCTTATCAGAAGAGCAACCTCGCTCACCTGGAGAGCATCACCAGGAGGCCACATGAGTGCTGCAACAGCACAGACCCCTATTGATTTTATACCTTCTGTAAAAAGGTGTTAAGAATATCTAGCCAAAGGGTCCATATTCCCTACTACCTGCAAAAGTGGGACAGTAGGGTAGCTACATGGGACAGCAGAACCCAAAAGTTTGACTGTCCCAGAAAACGTGACATTTTGGAATGGAAATACAGACTTCTCATATTGTATTGCACAAATCCGTTGTGGGATTAATTCGCTGGAACACTGTAAAATTTTGCATTTTTTCTTGCTGATTGCCGGGTATGTAGTAATGCAACGATGCCCTAAGCCTGTGCCTATAACATAAAATGCAGCCCTATTCGCACATTAACATATCATTTGATTACATCAAAGTGTAATAATGTATAACGACATATGTGAGCAAAGCATCGATCATTCTAATTATTACAATTAAGAAAAAAATATTATAATAAGTTAGATGATTTAAGAATTAAAGTGCTGATGGCAACATATAATACTTGTACCCAAGTGTCCTCATGTAACAGTTTAATTCAGTAACTTTACCTTAGTTTTAAAGGTCATACTTTGTGCGTGCCAAGAATACTTGATAAATATACCCTTTAAGATAAAATATGTGTACACGGTGTCATACCTTACAGTGGGTCTATGGAAAAGTTCATTATAAGGATTGAATTTATGTTCGCCACTTCACATTGTTATAATTGTTCTAATTAAAAAAAAATACCCAATATATTTTGCATCCTTTGATAATGGCAAAATAAATCATACATAAACCCATGTCAAATCTGGAGGAAACTGATTAATGCACAATCAAAAAAGCAATGTTGTACGTGACATTCAATGGAAATTAAAATTATTGTATTTCTTTATTTTTCGGAAACAGCCAACATGTTCTACAAGTATATGTAATAGTATAGGGTAAAAGGATATTTGACATAAAGGAGAATTGTCAAATAAAAATTGATGATGGTTTTGTTTTTGAGCCCTTACCGTCTAATGGTAGGCAGGATGCAAGGGTTTATATGGTTTCAGCATATATTGCATGTCATTCGTTCTAAGGGTGGAAGAAAATAATTAACAAAAACATATTTCATAAATTAAGGGGAATTTGAAGGTAAAAAGATTTTAGAAAGCTTAATTTATTGGAATTCTATAAAGAGGAAAAAGTTAAGGGGGAAATACTGATGTCAGAAGCAAAGGCTGACTAATAAAAAAAACAGAGATTATAAAAAAATATATAAACTTCTTAATAAAGTTGCCACAGGTGTTTTTTTGGGGGTTTTTTTCAAAATAATGGGCAGAAAACACTTTCTTCTTTTTAAGATCAACATCCAATCCATCAATAGTTATCAATGAGGTCCATTTTGCCGGCATTATTTAAAGAGAGGTTTATGCCTTATTTAGGGAAGAACATATGATTTTTTCTATTTAATTGGATAGGTAAGGATAGAGTCTGCTGTGATCTCATAGAGCAGTTAGGGGGCATAACATTTATATTTGGATCTGGTGACGGTATACTTAATCATCACTTGGTGGTCAGAGCATAAAAATAAACCTTTAGCTAACTTCAGATACCATTACTAACATGAGCTGTAAAAAAGATATCTGTAGCCAGAGGTTTTGCGTGATGATGCAATGTTTAAACAGAGAATCGGAGGTGCTGAAGTAAACAAAGTATAGGATCCGAATATTTATGTCATTGATGTAACTGTTTATGTTTATATTGTTTAGTAATTTTCCTTATAAAAAAACAATACTCATTTTAGGAAGTATGATCATCGAGAATTGTGTATCATGTTAACAGAGTATGCTAAGTAGCCATATAAAGACTGAGGAAGGGCATACAAGTCTAAAGTAGCTGTTGTCATCATTAGGAAGTCATCCCTGTTGTTCTTGGAGTCTGTTTGCTCACTGATACGTTTTTATTTGTACCTTCTCATATGCTAGAAGGTCTTACAGCCCACAGAGAACATCTCTTCATCTTGTGTAGGCTCTAAACTTAGCAGCAAAACCAGAAAGGTATTGGTTTCAAAAGTAATCTAAACAAGATACATCCAGGAACAATTCATGTATATTCATGTCAAAAAAACACAAAGACCTGAAAAAAAAACTAAATGAGGGAAATCTCAATTGAAGTTGGTTACAGATACTTTTAAGTGTTTGTGACAGACATGTTTGTATATTTTTAATTCAATCGTAGGGATTGAATGGTTAATGTTGTTTCTATCGATTGAGTTCCAGACGTTATTTGCAATAATCGTTAACTAAAGACTGTTGTTATTAAGCAGGGGCGTAAACTATGATGAGGTTGATGTTTACAAGCCCCACCGTACCAACAGCAAAGGTGGGATGACTGCTGGACCCTTTTATATGCTAGAAAAGAGGCAGCTAATGGAACAACTCATACGTTTATAAACAGTATATAAGGTTTTTTTCTGAACGAGGAGGACTAAAATTCCCACCCATGCTTCCCAGTTTAGTCTTTTTTCTACCCTTGACTATTCATTCTGTAGCTCCTGTTTATCAGCTCTACTCAAGATTGTGATGGAAAGGCGACTGTAAACTGGATGTTGGGGACCTATGCCTCTCTGTGTAGCTGAAAACTATGGTTGCTGGATGTTTTCAGGTTTACTGTCTACCATGCCATTGTTCAGCAGGTGTTCATTTTTAAAGACAATTGATGATATTACTTGTTCTGGTTTTAGCAGTGAGCAGTGTTAGTGGGTCTATTCAATAAAAAGAGTTGGTAGAAGAGTTGAATTCTCCTCGCAGAATTAGCTATACATCCTACAAGGCCATCTCAGCCCTTCATCATCAGAGGATATCCAGCTACCCCCTCCACTGTAGCTCATACCTTTTTTTAATAAATAAAATTACAGAAATGACAGAGAATATATTTATATATATATAAATATATATATATATATATATATATATATATTTATATATTGTTTTTTATGTTTCTTTTTTACATTTTACCCTTTACAGTTCAGAGGATGTTGAATACTAACATCCACTTTCTCTGCTTGGATGTTGGACAAAAAAATCAATGCCTAACATTTGTTAGTTTTCCCTCTGGTGTGCAGTTAGCGGATAAAAATATGTAGTTCTGTGCCAGCGTTGTTTTGTTCGTCATGCTCTGCAGTAACAGATACTAAAACAGTGAATATATTAGTTCACTAAAGGACAAATAGGATCAAAAAGACACGAAAGGTCACCAACAAAGTTAAAAAAAACCTAATCAGCATTATATATATATATATTTATACTTCAACAGTGTTTTATGAGTAAAAAATTGTTTTTCTAATGTGGTAAGAGGCTGCAAGCAAGTAATTACCACACTGTAATGCTAAGCAGTTTTCTTTCTTTGATTACATGCGGTGTGTAGCGCAGCATTATTCAAACAGAAGGGGAATAAAATGAAAAATAATCTATAAATGCCATTTGTAGAAGAAAAAAAACTATAATTCTGTCTTCACATGTTACAGTGTGCATAAATGGAGAGTAAAAGATATTGAAAACAGTCCCTGAATTCAGACCTGTCCATTATTTGTGTCTGAATGTATGTCCCTGAGCCCCGTTTAATGACAAAAATTTGTGTTTATTTTCTCTTTTGCTTTAACCCCTTAAGGACAATGGACGGGCCCTAAACCCATTGAAAACAATGCATTTTGAACCCGTACATGTACAGGCTTTGTCATTAAGGGGTTCAATGCCATAAAATCCATTGAATACCATGATAAAATTACCACCTGCGCAGGTGCTTTAATTTAATATGTCTTATTTATGTCTTCAGATAGATTTTGCTGCAATTAACGACAAATACACATTTAAGTTATGTTTAGCTTTCAAACATTCTGTTAATTTATACTTTCTTTATAATAGATGCATTTAGTTTTCCTCGTACCTCATACAATGTGTATATTTTCCCTTTCTGTGTTAATATGTAAGACTATTATGCTTTTAAAGCATAAACTTGTGCTATTTTCTTAATGTTTTTCAGCATGTGAATTCTAAACAGAGGGTTGGGGGTCAACATAATAATTTCAGGGTATTTTTAACTCTTTAGTGAAATTCCAAAAACTTCTTAACTTCTAAACTACTTTTTATGTATAATGGAAAGAGGTCTCTCTGTCTGCAATTATTCCATGTATTGGTCTCTTTGCCTTTTTCACATTCCTGAAACCCACGCTCAGAGTGTCTCTCTAGCTCAGAAAGCTTCCCATTATGTCGATGTTGAAGAGAAAGAATTTTGTGGGTTTCTAGTATGTCTACAGCTGTCAATGAAAGTCAATGGCAAGATACGCATATCCCCACCTCAACACACAGGGCTAATTGGGAGCAGTGCTACTGTGGTCCATGCCATCAGAGGTCTGGATCTGCCCTCATTTGAAGTTCCCATGATAAAGAAATAAGATATACATTCTAGACATACCACTGTGTGAACTGAAAACTGCTATTAATTGAGTATGTAAAAACAACCCACATTATCCTAGCAGAAATATGCATCTCAGACATATGGAAGCATTGGACATACCTAGAATTTAGTGACTTAAATGCTATGTGTGAAATAATATATTACCCAACATCTCAACATTTGTACTTTCTTTCATTTGCTTGTAGCTAAAATTGATTATTTCAATATTTTTGCTTATGGACTCTAAAAACAGTTAATCATAGTTTATTGAGTTGCCATTTGTATGGAGTATTCAGAGGAAGCCTTGAGATGTCCACACAATGTAACAAAGCTCTCAAAAGCAACTATGTATCTCAAGACGTGTCATCGGAAGCTCTAAATCCACTGTTCCTAAAATAATAAATAGGGCAACTTTAAATGGAACATTATCTCAGACTCCCAGAAAATGAATTAACATGTTAATTTGTTTTTACAGGCTAGCTAAAAAAAAGTGATCTTATTCAAATATGTCCTGTATCACTCCCGTCTAGGGTGCCCCCTTTTTTACCCTGTCTGTTCAGTACAAACTGGAGTTTTAACTTTGACCAGGTCTTCAAAAAATCACCAATACATAGGAACACATGCGTAATTTATTTATAAATATGTATGTTAGCTGCTCCTCATGTCTATGGCATTGAATTTGGATTGTTAAAATTTCTGAACTATCAATTACGGTTCAGTGATGGCCTGAGCCTGCACCGATATAAAAAATAATGCTTGCAGGAATAGCTTTTATCATGTCTATTAGTTGTCATTTTGTTCTCGCTGTTGACTTCGAAGCATAGCTCAACAAAGCTATTAAGAATAACCATCAGGATGTTATTGTAATCTAAATGAGAGTAGCAGAGTTGGAGACTGGCCAAAGGTAGACAATGGCCGTCAATACACCTACTAATCACCAGAAAAGTGAGAAATACATGATAATGAACAGCAGAACGTGGGAGTGTAATATAAACTCATGACAGGGATACAGAAGATGTAAGCAGAATTGACATACTGTTGTATCACAGATATCGCAAACAAATAAAGAACCTAGCTACTGACATTGGATATATTTTACAGAAACTATAGTTATGGTGACTGGAATCATTCTGTCTGTGTGATCAGAAGGGAACACTATTCTCGCTATAGATTACGAGTCTAGCCAAACAAATTTAGGTCTCAGCTGTCAGAGTCTAATAATGTACAAGATATGTACAAGAGAGCCAATTCTTCTTACAGTGATTTTCTAGGTTGTTTCAAAAGAAAAGTTGGGCAAAGTTTTGTTTTAGATGTGAAAGGGTTTCCGTATTCAGATATTGTGTTTTTTTTCCCTTTTATCCTGGACAAGGTCATTGTCATAGGTTCAACACTAAGATATCTTAGGGAATTTGAAACAGAATATATTGAACTCCTTAATATATTGGAAATACATCAAAAGAATCCATTAATGGTTTCCAGTGAGTTGTACTGTTTCAAAGTTTCAGACTACTATATTTTTGTATATAATATAATATTTTACATAATATAATACTGTATATATCTACAAACCCGGTCAATTGGTCCTATATAAACTAATATAAATGTATATATGTATCATCCAATGATCTCCTTCTCTCATCTCAAGACCCTCTTCTTTAAGGACGCCTACAACCTTAAATGTTAACTCCCTTCCCCATATTCCTTTAGCTCACCTTTCCTAGTCTCTCTCTCTTGCAATATTTATAGACAGACACTCCTGTAGGTACTTCCTATCAAGTTCAGTTAATGTATCCTTAACTTGGTCATCTGTGTTTAACCAGGGATTTCACTAATTATATATAAATACATTTCTTTGAAAATATATATGGACCTTTGTAAGTACAATGCAGGCCCGTGCGCAGATGTGCACAGCACGAGGGGACGTTATTACCAGAATCTGCCCAGTGGAGAATTGTATCTCCTTTTTTCATTTACCTAGACAGCCATGATAAATCTCTTAAACCACTAGGAATGATAATCTGTGAGTCTACAGGCCCATAACACGGTTTTGCTAGAAACAGGGGAAGGGATTGTCAGTCTATAGAAAAAGGGAAGGTGGGAATTTGATAGAAAGGTAAAAGATGAAAGAGAAGGGAAGTTGAGAACGAGTTGGTTACGGTGGGGTAATCTTCCCATTAGTTGTCTAACCATTCAGTTCTGTCTCTGCCTGAGCTTGCAGAACCTCTCCGGGACCAAACCTATCATACCTTTGAACTATTCTGTTTCTCATCTGATTCTGTATCAAGCAAGAATCAAATCCTCCCCTCATATTACTTTTTTAGGATTTGGATGATTATTTCCATTTAGGCAGTATTTTACGTTTTAATTGGGAGAGTTTCATGAAGACACAATCCTTTGTACTAACGGTATCACACATGGTAAGAGATTGACATCTCTTTAGCTGATAACGATCTACAGCAGCTAATGCCCATTTAGAAGCATTTTCCCCTATGTTAAAAGAGAATTGTGGGGGCGTGGCTGACCGGCTACCAGCATGGCCGCTTGATTCTGGAGCTCCGGCGCACCTGGCCCATCTTTAGCTATTTTTAACGCTCCTTGGCCGCCATGGGCAAGCACGGCAGGGTTACTGGCACCCCAAAACCCTCGGGGTCTAAAGACAAGGGGTCGCTTACCTCGTTGCGCCCCTTCTTTCGTCCTCCGCCTGATCAGGACTCCCGCGACTCCTGTGCTAGGCCGCCATCTTCTACGGCCAGCGTGGAGAGTGATGTCGCAGATGAGGCTGCCTCGGTCGCTCGACGACCTTCTCCTGACCCCACTCCTCCCGCTTGGCAGGACAAGTTTGATCTGCTGCCTACTAAGCAAGATATTGCCGACATCGTGGATCGCGCTACCCAAGGCATTCGCTCCAGTTTAACCGCCATACAAGCGGACATCCGTCATGTAGGTGACAGGGTTGCGGCCCTGGAGGGGGATCAACCTCGTGTTTTCGCGACGGTGGACTCGTTATCTGCTCAACTTCGCGAGCAATCGATTGTCATACAACAGCTCACGAGGCGGATTGATGACCTCGACAACAGAAGCAGGCGCAATAATCTTAGGGTTCGCGGCCTGCCGGAATCGATCCTCCACGATGACCTACCTGCCACGCTTACGGCAATCTTCAATAAAGTTCTCAACAGAGAGGCTGACACTCCTGTTCGGTTCGACAGGGTCCATAGGGCCCTGCGTCAAAAGCCTTCCGGCTCTCTCCCTCCGAGGGATGTAATTTGCCGCATTCAAGATTACCCTCTCAAGGAAGACATTGTGCGGGCCTTTCGATCTCGACCTACCTTCACCTGGGATTCCTGTCCTGTTGCGGTATTTCAGGATTTGTCTCCGGCGACCCTTCAAAACCGTCGTTTGCTCCAGCCGATTACCCGGGCTCTCCGTGAGGCGAATATCCCATACCAATGGGGCTTTCCCTTTGCCCTCATTGTTCGGCGAGGTGGCAGTGCCCATATCATACGGCAACCGGAAGATGTACCCCGTTTTACGGAATCGCTTGGCCTGCCATCGTGCGACATTCCTGCGTGGGATTACTCCTTCCACCAGCCGGCGAGTCTGTCGGATCCGTCTAGGGTTTGGTCTCCTCGCCCGCAGCGTAAGAAGAGACACCACGGCGGAGAGGTTGTGCGAGCTCGGGACACACACACTGACTAAACTCGTATGTTTGCCTTTATTTTCGCCTTTATTTCTTTTTTAATTTTTGTTATTTTTTTTTTTTATACCTTATTGTGGGACGCTCTACCCTCCTGGACTTTGCTTCACCTGCTGGAGTCGCTGACGCTCGCCTTCTGTGTCCTGGCCTCTCGTCTTCGGCGGTCCTGCTTGGGCAATGTTCATGCGGCAGATCTCCTGACTGGCCCTCAGTGCTTCCTCCTCCGCTGTCGTTTCCGGACTCTCGGCTTCATTCGACATCGCTACGACGCTCAGGTTCCGGGAGGGTGGGGATGGGGGTCCTTCGTTCTGACGGCACATTGTCATGGCTCCGCTAGCGTTTTGTTTTGGGGGTTTTTTTTTTTTTTTTGTTTTTTTTTTTTGTTTTTTGTTTTTTTTTGTTTTTTTTTACTTTTATTATGCGCCGTTCTGTTGTTTTTATGTACCATATCGTATTGTGCTCTGGCCCCCTTCCCTCGCTTGTAGACCGGTGGTCCTTGTCCTCCTATTCCTTGCCGTTGATACGGGTGGCACGCCTCAGATCCCTGGCCTCGGGAGTCCGAGGGGGGTAGTGGTTTAAGTCTCTGCCCCATCGCCCACCACTTCCTCCCCCCCCCCTTTTTTTTTTTTTTTTTTTTTTTTTTATATTTATTAATTTTTTATTTATTTATTTTTTTTTTATTTTCATTTGTGATTTATTTTGTTTTTTGTCGTGTGTCCCTTCATGGGGGTACTTGTATAGGTGGCCCTTTCTATTGTCCAAAGGAGTCCCTGCCCGCACCCATGCGGTTCATATGGGCCGGGTGGCGCCACCAGACTCTTCCATGTTGGATGTTTTACTGGTTACCCTCTTGTTCCCCCCCTCGGAGCCGACCTACTTCCCTCCCTTTGGGAGTTGGAGTATTGGTTTACGACCTACTGTTAGGTCTTTGGGCTCACTATTTGATGCCTCGGCATCCGGAGTCCTGGGTTGCTTTCCACGGGCATTCCTTGGGCTCTTACTGTTCTTGTTTGATTTTTTATGGTTTAGTTTGTTTTTTTCTTTTGGCTTTTCGCCGCCAGGTAGTCTTACATTGCATTATGTCTCTTTTAATGTCTAGTTCCGATGTCTATCCCTGATTGCATTAAAATCACCTCTCTTAATGTGAGGGGTCTTAATAAGCCGCAGCAAAGGTCCAAATTATTACACACACTACACTCCTTTCGCTCTCATATCGCATTCCTTCAAGAGACCCATTTTATAGCTTCTAGAGAATTTAAACTTACAGATCGGCGTTTTGCTCAGGTTTTCTTCTCTAGTTCGCCCGATTCTAAAACTAAGGGAGTGGCCATTGTTATTCACAAACTTCTCTCCTTCCAGCTTCTGGATGTGTGGAGGGATTCGGAGGGTAGGGCCCTTTTTGTAAAAGGTTTTATTGGTAATCAGAAGGTCACGTTAGCCAACATATATTCGCCGAATCGCAACCAACCAGCCTTCCTGTGTGGCATCTTAGCGAGATTTGGTGATTTTCAGGAGGGCCTGTCCCTGTTTGGGGGAGATTTTAATATGATTCTAGACCCCCTCCAGGACTCCTCTGCCCGTGTTTCTCACATCCCTTTTCGACATATCAAGAAGGTTAAACGCGCTCTCCACTTAAATCAGTTGGTAGATGTTTGGAGGTCCCAACATCCCTCTGATAGGGATTACACCTTTTTTTCGCCTCCCCACAACAGGTATACACGCATTGATATGTTGTTTCTCTCGCACCACCACCTTTTGCACCTTCGCTCGTCTTGCATTGACGTTAGCTCCTTTAGCGACCATGCGCCGATTCATGTCACGATCTCGCTGTCTCGGTCGCGCCTTAAACCCTGGACCTGGAGACTGAATGAAAATCTCTTGGATAATCCCACTCACTTATCGGATCTCTCCGATCATCTCACACACTATTTTGCCGATAATGTTACGGATGACATTCCCTTTCCTACCATATGGGAGGCCCATAAGGCCGTTATGAGGGGTCACCTCATTCAGTTGGGGGCCACCCTTAAGAAGCTTCGGCGGGCTGAGGTTTTGTCGCTTACTACGCAGATTTACAGATTGGAGCAGGCCCATAAGGCCTCCCTGTCCTCTGTCCTTCTTCCCCAACTCCATACTCTTCGTTCTCAATTGGCCTCCCTCCTGGATGACAGAACTAAACGCTCCTTCCTGCTGACTAGGAAGCATTTTTACGAGTTGGGTGATAAGCCTGGGAAGCTGCTGGCTCGGGCTCTTCGAGCGCAGTCTTCTGCTTCCTATATTCCCAGGATTAGGAATGGTGGGGGCGACCTCTGCTTTGAGTCTTCCGAGATTGCTCACTGTTTTCATGAGTTTTATGCGGCTCTTTATAATTTACCCCACGCTGCTCCCTCCGATTCGCATTCTCGCCCTTCTATTCAGGATTACCTGGCCAAACATTTTCCCCAACGACTGGAGGACTCCGTCATTGAGTCCCTGAATGCTCCGATTTCTAGTGACGAGATCGGCCTTGCTCTGAAGTCCTCTTCGAAGGGCAAGAGTCCGGGCCCAGATGGCCTTACCACTGGTTATTATAGTCGTTTTTTTCCAGTGCTGGGCCCTCACATGACCAAATTCTTCAATTGCTTGGCGGAGGGTCAGTTGCTTGATCCTCAGTCGAATCTGGCTCACATAGTGGTTATCCCCAAGCCTGGGAGGGACGCGGATCATTGCTCCAATTATCGCCCCATATCCCTGATCAACACAGACCTTAAACTTTTGGCCAAAGTGATGGCGCTACGTTTGGGCCCATATATTCCTGCCCTGGTCCATAGGGACCAGGTTGGGTTCGTCCTGGGGAGGGAGGCCAGGGATAACACTATTAAGGTGCTTAATTTGATTGCGCACGCTACACATCACTCCACCCCGTTGGTCCTGTTGTCCCTGGACGCCGAGAAGGCGTTTGACAGGGTGGCCTGGCCCTTCCTGTTCCAGACGTTGTCCTCAATCGGGCTTCGGGGTCAATTCTTCAATCTAGTTGGCGCCCTGTATTCCAACCCCTCGGCTCAGGTCAAAGTGAATGGTATTCTGTCTTCCCGTTTCCGCATCCATAATGGTACCCGTCAGGGCTGCCCCCTCTCCCCGTTGCTTTTCGTCCTGGCAATGGAGCCCTTGGCTTCTGCACTTCGGGGTAACGCTAACATTTCCGGCCTCCGCATCGCTGATCATACGCATAAGCTTGCCATTTATGCCGATGACATGCTCTGCCTGGTTACGCAGCCCTCCACTTCCCTCCCGCATATCATTGAGGAGCTCCAGGTCTTCACGGGCCTCTCTAACTATGTTATTAATTTGCAAAAATCGGAGCTTTTAGGAATTAATTTGTCCCAGTCCCTTCGGGATTCCCTGGCCAGATCCTTCCCCTTTCGCTGGCAACATGAGGCCATAAAGTATTTGGGTCTCTGGATACCGGCTGATCTCTCTCAGCTTAAATCCTTAAATTTTGACCCCCTTCTTTCCTCTGTGCAAGGCGACCTTCGCAGGTGGGCTGTCCCTCATATCTCCTGGTTCGGCCGTATAGGGGTGATTAAAATGAATATCCTTCCCAGGTTCTTATACCTCTTGCAGTGTTTGCCCATTTTTCTTCCCAAAGCGTACTTCAAGGCCTGCCACAGGGTGTTCCGTAAATTCATTTGGGGGGACCGTTCTCCTCGCCTTTCCTTTCTACATATGGTCCGGCCTAAGCTCCGGGGAGGTTTGGGGGTCCCTAATGTGGAATGGTACTGGTTGGCGTCTCACCTTCGTCGTGTCGTGGAGTGGTCCTTGGAGGCTCCGAAGTTGTGGATACCTCTGGAGAACTCGTTTTTGGCCCATCACATTTCGGCGGTTCCATGGTTGCCAGACCGTTTCCGTCGCTTACTGGTGCACTCACATCCCACGGTTTTGGCCACGTTGCGAGTCATGGGTCGTCTCTCACGCCGTCGCCTCCTCAGGTCTGTCCCATGTCCCCTCTTCCCTCTCACGCATAACCCAACTCTCCCTCCCGATCTCAGTGGCAGTCTGGCTGGTTCTTTCCCTCGACTAGCGACGGACCGTGTTAGATTTTACCATTTCCTTCAGGGCGCTGAGTTTAAACCTCTTTCAGCTTTGGTAGGCCTGGCTCCCCCCCCCTTTCGGTCCGCGTTTTTGTATCACCGTTTGAAACATTTTCTTACCTCTCTTCTCCCTAATCCCTTGCTCACCAGGGATCTCTCTGACTTTGAGCGGCTCTGCGTTCTCCCCAAAGAGCAACCGCACTTGCTCTCATACCTGTATGCTTTGGTTGTGGACGCGCATTGTACTTCGAAACCGTTCTACCTTAGTCTCTGGGAGAGGGACCTCTCCGTCCAGTTTGCTGACGATGATTGGGACAAAATTTTAATGCTTACCCATAAGGGCGTCCTCTCCTCTAAAGTTCAGGAGACCGCCTTCAAACTATTGTCTCGCTGGTATAAGGTGCCCCTGGAACTTCACCATTACTTACCTCAGGTTTCTCCATTGTGTTGGAGGTGTGCGGAGGCGGAGGGCTCCTTTCTTCACCTGTGGTGGGAGTGTAAGGATATTCGCCCGTTCTGGGAGACAGTAGTCAGGGTGATCACTGAGGTGTCCGACCCGGATTTTGTTGCGTCCCCTCAGTCCTTGTTACTCCTCCATACTCAGGTTTCCTTCGGGTCTTTCAAACGGTCTCTCACTATTCACCTGATTCAAGCGGCGAAATCTGTCATTCCTAGGTTTTGGAAGAGGCCGGGTCCCCCCCCTATCGCCGCTTGGATTTCTAGGGTCAATTTCGTGTGTCAGATGGAGGACCTTGTGGCGACTTCTCGGGGGAGGGGGTATAAGAACGGCCTTAAATGGTTCCCATGGTCATCCTATATGTCCTCATCGCGTGGGATGGCCATTGGTTGTGCACAGCCTCCATGACCTCGCTGGTCTCGCCCTCCCTGGGGTCCTCCGTGAATCCCCGGGTTTCGCTTTCGATAGGGTTTGAGGTTGCTCCTATTTCTCTTTCCCCCCCCCCTTTTTTTTTTTTGTTCTTTTTTTTCTTTCTTTTTCCGTGCTCGTTCTGGCTGCGCAATATGACAATAGACATTTTTCTGCGGATCTTTTTGTGCGGTGAGACCCTGGTTTCGTTTGTTTCTTGTTTGACGTTCGACGCTCCAGACAATGTAACGTCTTTATTGGGGCTATGTATTTTTCTTCTGTTATTCTCCTGTGCCTTTTGAGCAACTACTGATGTGTGCGTGACTCTGGATTGTAGTAAACTACTGATCCTTTCAGGTCTATACGTGTGTAACTTATATCTTGCATTATGTATCCGTGGATCATCCATTCTGACTTATATTACGTGCTTCTTGTGTGACTCTGCACATTGTACCATGCGTTTGTAACGCCTTTGTGTTTACTGCTGTGCATGTTTTTTAATAAACGGAGAATTGACAAAAAAAAAAAAGAGAATTGTTGTCAGTAATTTCAGAAAACAACATTTCTCTACCAATATACCACCGGTCACTGTCTGTCTACTATAAATGGCAATGATGTTTGCCAAAGGGTTTGTAACGCTTTGAAAAAGAGCCTGCGCACATAAATGTAGTCTATACCCATGGCCAACAGTGCCCCTAGATCTCACTTGCTTACCTCTTATGAAGAAGGACTCATTAGTTGTACTCATAGTGTCTAACAGTGTCTGTCCGTTCAGCTGCACACATTGACAGTGCCAAATGGGATAAAGTGTTTTGACCAGAACTGTCTGTACAACGTGCGAGTGTGGTAATTACCAATTAGCAGACATGATTTCACAAGAATAATTTATCCGTCGGCGACAAAGCTGCCAGTCTGCCCTTTTGCAAGTGACTTTTGTAAAGTTGCCATCACTTTATAAGTGTTCTAGTGTAGAATGATTTTATTTTTGCATGTTGTTTTTGTTTATTATTTCATTATTGCTTTTATTCCTAATGGATAAAGATGTTTTAATTAATTTACAGGGGTGTATTTGCTTTTAATAAATTAATAAGATAATGGTGTCTCCTCAAGCAGGATTCTAGAGCCAGTCACTGACTCAGACAGTCAGCGTACAAGACTCAGTCCCTAAAAATAGATTTAAAGGTCCACCTTTTTGCATGCAACAAAAATAAAATCAGCTGTCACCATTAACTCATGTGAGAGAGGGAAGAGTATATTCAGAGTGGAGCTGGTCTCCACAAACTTACTATAATAACGGGGACTGGGAAAAATTAAAAATAAAATAGAAACGGCCTACGGTGGTGAAGAAATTCATTATATTCTTTTTAATTCTTATTTGTATCTAACGAGTTACAACAAACCTAGAGATAAGGTAAGGCCATTTTAATTGTTTTATGCTAAAGCTTTTAGACAATAACTGTGTTGTAATGTATTTTGTATTCAGTTGATTCTGTGACTCTTGGGGCATTTTGTGATTTAATAATTTAGGGCATTAATATAGAAAATCCAATACTTTTTTAAATAAAATATCACATTTTGCTGATAACACGTTTTTATTTGTCTGCAGAGAAGTTCTCAAAAAGTTCTCTTTCCCCTTTTTTGCCTCCTCTTCTCTCTCTCTCTCTCTCTCTTTCTCTCTCTTATACATCCCCTTTGTACTATTTTATCTTTACATTTCTGATTCTGAAAGTTGGCTTGCAACCAGCTACAACTATTAAAATTCAGTATTTTAAATCACCATTTCAGATACAAATTGGAAACATAAAATACTAGTACAGCAAAAAATGCAAAAAAATGGGTAGAATGGACACAAAAAATAACCAAGTGTTTATGAGTCAGGTATATGGTTTCAGTGTTCAGTTCAGATTTAGTAAGTCTCTAACTTTCTCCGAAGATGACACGTTCAATGCTGACACGTTACATTTTTGAAAAGTAATTTTTTCGAACACTAATAAACAGAACTTAAGTTATTTGAGGTTACATAAAATTGTTGCCAGCAATAGCATTACGCATGTACATAGATTACTGTCAAGAGGAAAAGAAAAATAAGCTTCCAACATGCTTAGAGCTCTGGTTATTGCATGCTGGTTAAGGTAAGATTGCATTTTTCAATGATTTATGCTTTATACCTGGATATTTTAAGAAGTAATGAAACCAAACAGGATAAACTTGGTTTTTAAATCACCCAAAGTTAAGATTCAATGATATGCGCTGTGTTTAATACTAAAATATGTTCTGCCTGTCTGAGTAGAGCTGGAAAGTTGTAGGCATAGGAAAAGATTGAATACCCATTATCACAGCAGCGAGTGTCACATCATTAGGTAAATTTATTTTTGGTTTCTTTTGCAATTGTTTTACATTCAGATAGCTAGAGTGACACAGGACTTGCCTGTGTTGAGCAATCAGGAATAAAAAGTTCAATTTCAAGGTACATTATTACATATAAAGGTAGCGGTCTTCCACAACGGTCTTTTTGAGAAACAGACAGAGTGTCGCTTAGATACATTCGCTGTGCAGATTTTTAGCTTGTTTTTTTGTTCGCCTATTAAATGAATCACTTCATATAGTTTTACCGTGAGAGGCCAAAGCCAAAAAAAATATGTATTTTGGAAAATGAAACATTCAAAAGAAGTGAGTGTTTGGTTTTTTTGGCGTAATATAATATTTAACCCTCAGTGTCATGGAGGTTTGCAGGGTTAAAGCTGCAATGCATGAGTGGAAAAGGACTTGGGCAAATAGAACCGCTTTCTAGTGCAACGCACGCTTTTACTCACAGAGTGGCTATGCTCCTAATGGAGCTATATCACAAAAAATGTGTAATTCCCCTTTAACCATAGCTATCTTTAATTATAATTTTCTCTATGATGACTGTTCTATGAATAGTTTTCTGAGCTTATCTTTGCAAGACTTGTACTGCTCCACTTAATAGATCTCTACATAACACAGTGTACTGTACTTACCGTACAAGAACAAAGTTGAATGACATATTCACTAACTAAATGGTGTTGCTAAAGACTTTGTAATGGGCAGACTAAATGGGGTAGAAAGTCTTCTGCCATCACCTACTATGTCTCTATCTACCAAGCTAAGACTACAGTTAAGAAGTGTCCTAAGGCTGGGGCTTATTACATCTACTAGGTCTTAGAAACTTCATTCTTTGACTATGGTGAACCAGGTGGTGGCTTGATATAAGCCACGTCAAAGTCAGACCAGCCAAAGGACTCAGCTCTGTTCTTTGAGACATTTGCTAAGTCTGTGGTGTTTGAGTTTGAGTTGGCTTGGCTCTGGTTTGCGCTTCTCCAATCTTGTTGGGCTAATGCTGCATCATCCAGTTATAATGAAGATATTCACATAAAATCACAACAGGCTTTGGCAATACCCTGGGGGAGGTTTCTTGTGAATCGCTTGTTTGATTTCTCCACTACTTGGATAAGGCTGGCATTGGTGGTTACTGTTTTAAGATGACTGTTCTGTGTTTCTTGCCGGTGGTCTTGGGTGTATATTACCTGGATACAGTATACAGCATATATACATATACGTACATATACACACACATATATACATTTACACAATGGCAGACTTTACACAGTGCCGGCGCTCTGTACCTGACATCTCACTGTCTTCTGACCATAGCACTGGGATATGACAACATATCCGAGGGTCAGTGGAATGAGCGGCTGCACATTGGAGACAGGCCTAGGACAGTACCCAACATAAATACACTACTATCCTGGGACAGGCCTAGGACAGTACCCAACATCAATACACTACTATCCTGGGGCAGGCCTGGAACAGTGCCCAACATAAACTCACTACAGCATGCTCCTCTGCTCACACTTTCCAGAGGCACTAACTCCACTCACTCACACTCAATCAAGCCAACAGACACTAAGCAACATTTAAGCCAATTATAATGTTTAATTGATTTATATAGTGTCATCACATTCTGCAGTACTGTACAATGGGAATCCCTCACACAATTAATGTGTTAAAACAAAGTATAAAAATGTAATGTTTTGAAATATGATATGTGGTATTAATCATAGTGGATCCAGTATTTGTGGTATGCGCAAAAACGTATTATTTGCAAATCGCTCCCACTATACCTACTAGCAATTATCTTTGATGTATCTCTTCTTCTCTATGCGTTAACTCAGTTAAGAAAGGTCTAGAAGTTGCACAATAGTTTGGAGTGTTCCATTAATCTTATTGGTTGAAGTCTAGTTTGGTTGTTGAAATACAGCATGCTGAACTGTGATGGACTAAACATGTATGTGCATTCATACAGTTAGCAATCATTTCTTGTTATATGTGCCTCAAGACTTCAGTTGCCTCCTTGTGACTGTGATTTTTACCTATCATCTTCATTTTCTACAAAATTCTATGCTGGACTTCACAGTAACATGAATTAATCGTTCATCCCTACATGAACTCTAACATTTTCACACAACGACAATGATACATTGAGCACAAGATTGCACAGGGACAGCTGCATCAATTTCCTGTATTAAAAGATCAACATTTAATATACTTGAAGTGTATGTAATTTGCAATTACTTTTATAGTCACATGGACATGGATGGGTAGGTCATATAGATCGATAGATAGATGGATAGATGGATAGAGTCACGAACCGGGTACACAGGTAGAGAAGGAGCCCAGGTGCAGGGGATACTACAGATGAGCGGAAAGAAACGAACCACAGACTGATGATACTGAGAATACTTGTATTTTAAAGGATGGTACAACATATGAACAAGGAAAGTCTCTTGGCTGGAAGCCCTCGGGATGGGGCACACACACGGCAGGAAGCCCTCGGGATGGGGCACACACGGCAGGAAGGCCTCGGGATGGGGCACACACACGGCAGGAAGCCCTCGGGATGGGGCACACACACGGCAAGAAGCCCTCGGGATGGGGCACACGCTCGGCTAGAAGCCCTCGGGATGGGGCACACACTCGGCTAGAAGCCCTCGGGATGGGTCACACTCGGCTAGAAGCCCTCGGGATGGGGCACACTCGGCTAGAAGCCCTCGGGATGGGGCACACTCGGCTAGAAGCCCTCTGGAAGGGGCACACTCGGCTAGAAGCCCACTTGCAGGGCACACGGCAGGAAGCCCACTTGCAGGGCAAGTGTTTGAGCTCTTTGTCTCAAAGTGGTAGATTTAGAGGACTTTTTTGTTTTTTGGTTTTCTTACATGATATTTATTTAGAATACTCAAAAAGTACATTGAAATACACGCTACATGTAATGAAAGAAATTTCTAGACCACAGTTGTATCATATAGACAACGTGTCTGTAGTCTTGGTTCAGGTATTTCTGGAAATGAAAGGAGACCATAAACTGGTTGCAGGAATTTGGTGTGAAATCACTGGCTGATTTCAGCGCTGCTGACTGTCAAAGGTCATGTTACGTGTGTGCTATTCCTAGTTTAGCTACATGTGAAACACAATCTGCTGAAAGTCTTCCTGAAGCCATTCTTTGTATCTGAATAGGAATGCATGTTTTGCTGCATATCCATTACATATTTTTTGTCTATTTATTCCATGAACATTTGGCCTGTTAACCAATGAGCACCATTCTTTTATTAACTTTAATGTGCTCATATTCATAGTAGGCTTGTGTAACTGGTGGCATTAGTGTTGTTCTAGAATCTGACTCTTGGCATTTTAGAATCATAAGACTGTAGGACTAAGTGACTCCAACAAAGCCATCTATATAGTTGTATACATTTAGAGTTGTTTATTTAGTGTTATTCTATATATATTATAATGTATCTTCTACAGGAACTTCAATTATAAGAGCTGTAGGTTGTATCAGCTGGAGTACCACACATAACAATATCAGCTGAATGATAAAACACATACAACCAAGAAAATGTTGTTTAAGCTTAAGGTGTTTCTTTATTTGTAAGTATATTGGATTATTATGGCTTAAGTATTATTCGCTCTCAAGTTGAAGGCACCAAACCTTGAAGGTGATCTGCCCGTGTAATGGATTGCAAGCCTTTGAGACTATTTGAAACAGAAATGTACAATATGCCTGAAGAAGAGTCCAAGATAGTCTTGAAAGCTTGCAATTCATTACAGTTAGCCAATCAAGTTATATCCTTTCCTTAATTTGCTTTTCTCTCTTTCCACCATAACATTCTATATAAATAAACTTATGTAATGGTATTTACAAATTAAAACAAAGACATGTATTAGAATTCTACGTAGTACAAACTCCCATGGGAGCTTCCATCTTAATGTCCTGTTTGTAGGAAGTTCCTGATTGTTGTGTATTGGCTCACTCAGCCTTTGTAAGGGTGAAGAAGGAGAAAGTTAATTATTCTTCCTAATTATGTTAGATTCTGCCACAGATCAGGCCTGCCCTGGCATAAACTTTTAAAATAAATATCTAAAACAATTACTAAATACATTTATTAAAAGCTGTGACAGTAAAACCCCACTATGATATGGCATTAAAAGCATACAATCTTCATATAAAGATTGGATTGAGCTTGTAATGAACTCTGTGCTAGAATTCTGTGACATTTCATTTGAAGATAATTTTAGGTCCTAAACAGGTGTAATACATTTAAGATGACACATAAACTGCAATGTCTCTATAAAGTACCTCTTTGACTCCGGTTCTTACGTTGAGTGCCAAAGCCAATTTTCAGGATCCTCTCATATGGGTTTAGGTAGATTAATCATCACAGGGATATCTGCCAGGATGACTCACTCACTTGGAAGGAGAAGTGCATGTTTTGGTATTATTATAGTGTCACTTCTCTCTATATTATAGAATTCATCAAAACAGTAGCATCTCCTACTTGCCTATGGGCCATTGGGCCCATTTAGCTGCACCAATGACTTCAAGGGCTCCAATTGTAGACTAAGCAATCACAAGAGCAAGACTATGTAGGAATTGCTTAATATTTAGTTCATTTTCATACTTTTCGTTAAAAGCTTTGATTCACTTACTTATAATTACTATATTGTAATAACATAGGCTGTATACAAGCAATCTTTATTATGGGGCTGTGCTGGTTTCATTTCATTGAGTGTGATTAATTTCTAAGGCTACACAAATATATGCCATCTGAGGCAATTATAATTCTTATATTAGTATCGTAAGAGTCTTCACTGAATGTTGAACAGCTTTTAGATAAATTAATCTAGAGATGTCCGATTTGACTCATTTAGAAACTTAGAGAATACAAGTTGATTAAAAAAATACTAATAATGTTACTGGCTATTTGTTTAAATATAAAGTACTGATTCTTCATGATATGGATTCAGAAAAATAAAAATAATTAGTAGTATTTACTTTAAACTGATTACAAAAGGTCATGTGCAGTCTAGAAATATTGACAGCATTTATTTAGTTAGTTATTTATTTTATTATAAGGCAATAAACCAGGTTTGAATATCAAAAAGTAAAAGCTTTTGTATTTTGTAGTATGAAATGTTGTTAACCCTATAACCTCCTTGGCCACATAGCACTAAGTACCAAGTTTTCAATACAAAATATTAATATTGAGGTATTTAGTAATGATGGCTATCTTGACTCTTAAACAGTTTTATATTCAACTGATAATATCCTAAAAGACAAAACTTCTCTTAAAGAGTCAAGGTGGCCATCAGTAAAAAAAAACATTTTTGGTTTCTGTCAACTACATACAATGTTGAGGATTAGGTGGAATCTAACTCAATTATAGAGTTCTCTTCTTGATGTTCTAGAAACGTCTCATGTTGTCAGGGTCATGGGTGACAGGTCAAGTTTGAGTTCCCTTGCAGGGGCAGAATCGAGCTTTGAACTTGGCTGGAGGCGGATGGGTGTTGTGTGTCAGGTTGCAGACCACTGTCATTTTCTCTTTGGCGCTATCTGTAGACACAACAGGGAGTCTAAGAACAAGCTCACAGCAACAGGGTCTGTAGAGCAGGCAGGTAGGGCAGAACACAACAAGGTCTGTAGAATAAGCAGATGGAAACAGGGTATGTAGAACGAGCAGACAGCAACGGGGTATGCAAAACAACAGTCTGTAGAACAAGCAGACTGTGGAACAATAGCACAGTAATGAGAGTAAACTGAAAGGGGTAACAAAATCCAAGCCAAGAGTCCAGATGATGGGAATAAGTCACTGTACAAAGGACAAACCAGATTCAAAGTCCATGCCAGGGGTTGAAATCCAGATAATAAGCCACAGTAATGAAATACATGGGATACAAACAGGGAAAGGAACACAATGATCAAGCAAGAAAGCTTGGAGCATGCCCGGGTATTTTTAGGCCCTTGATTGCAGATACAAACAGGTAAGGCAGAAACAGGCAGACATATTATGTCAATGGGGAGGCTGATAGTGGTCTTGTTACCTAAAAGTTATTACTCTGGCTGCCAACCAAACAAAGATGCATCTGATTCTTGGTATCTTAGAATCATAAGATCATGGCATCTTAGACTATAAGACTAAGTGACTACTTTTGTAGCATCTTTTATAACGATTCTAGAGTTGTCTTATCAAACACCGGTATGTCCGCCAGCAACCTACACATCAAAATAGGAATATGCTCAACTAACGATATCCAGTTATAAACTGATTTTTTTAATCTCCTATAACCCTCTTTACAATTAAATGTCTTGTAAAGCTTTATGTGCCATCTTATTGTCATCTTGATTGTAGTTAAACATAACAAATATTTTTTCCCATGATAATACCCAAGCAATTAATCTTTCAATTTCAAATTCTTTCACACCGCTGTCTCTTCATATTTCATTTAAGATAAGCTGTTTGTCAAAATAATTCATTGTGCTTTATCTTGGGAGCCTTGTATAATATTTAGAACTCCAGTATTCTTGTATTGTGTCTCCATGTTTCTTATAGAACCTGTTTGTAGGAAATATACATCGTGATTTACTAGCCACATGACATTAAAAAAGAAATCAAGTAAATATACAGTATGTTGTCTTCTAGATTTATATTCTACACATGTTTTCCAGTGATGTAATGTTTTTAAAATAAACCCGTGCAGACAGTGTCTGTGAGGTTTCTAAAATGGGTGGTTAACCGTTTCATACGGTAATATCATATACCGGCAGTGCGATTTAATTAGGCACTGAAAAAAAGGAAGGATTGAAAGCATTAAAGGCAAAAGACAAATGTGTTCGTCATATATACCTTATTATTTCTGTATATACTGTGGAATAATACAAAGGAATAATTGCAATAACATAAAAATCCAAAAGCAGAATTTTGAAGGATCTCTAATCTCAAGAAACACACAAAACTGTGGGTGGGGGGGAAGCCCCATCGGGTCTGACAATCTACAAGAAGCCTTCTGATTAATCATTGAAACTTTCAGTAACTAATTAATTACAGACAGGCAAAATGCATGAGTGCATACATTCATTAATATCGTTGATATTGTGCATAGAAAAAATAATCTGCTATTAATCTGTGATATTGTACATAAATTATCCCAAAAAATACCATTCCATGACAATTAGTCTACAAATGTGGGCAAAGTGCTCAAAGTTATTACCTCGGTCTCCAGTATTTTGTGTTACCAAATAAAATAAATAATTGCCTTTGAAAATACATATTTTTGATTGGACAGTCTGAAGGAAAGGTATTTTAGAAGTCACTTTCAGAAATGAAGTGCCCAAGGTGAAGAAGGATAACAAATAAGATATTTAGCATTTTCATTTCTCCAATTGTTGTATGATATTGTAATGAACTCATTAATTGAGAAATTCATTAATCTAACCAAATTCATGTGTTACATTTTATGCTTGAAATGTATTTTTAAACAGAAAAAAAAACACTGGTCTAAATCATTGACAATCCTTGGTGCCTGGAAAATCCATATAAGAATGGTAATTACATTTTCTTCACCTTAACTGTAATTGGATAATGCTATTTACACACAATAATTAACATATACTATGCCTTTAGACAAGGGTCAATCACTCAACCAGTCTGTGCTCCCAATGAAAGCACCATCACATTTTTAAATTAAATTCAGCTTCTGTTGTGGAAGCCCAAGTTAGTTTTCGTATTTGCCATCGAAACTTCCATAAAACAAGTGAGTAATCTGCTGCCGTTCCCAACGTTCCAACAAATGGAAAGAGGGGACTTAAAAAGTTAAATTGACATGTGACACTATATCCAGTGCTTCATTTAGGTTCAGGCTACCTAAATGCACATGTCTGTCTCACTACCGAGCCCATATGTCTAAAGTGGGTGTTTGTTACACATATCGTCTTCAGATAATGGTTGCATTAAAACATTAGCAACAACAGGGATGCATGATAAGGAAATTGACCACGCTGATTCAACACTATATCAGCTCCAGCCAGAACTTATATATAACTTATATGAGCTAAATGAAAGCACTTATACAAGTTCGGTATGTAATGGGGCTCTCTGTATGCACTCCATCGCTTTAGGGTAAGCTGTTAAACCAGCAATTTTCGAGTGAAAGATGGCCGGCTATTAACAGAGTCAGTGAGTTGAAATGTTTGACTCACCTGCAAACTAAGGATTACTTAGTAAATCATTTCCTTTTCCTAGTACCCGAAGGGGCAATCTCTGGCCTGTGAACAAGCACAGTCACTTGGCCAAAGAGATAAATCCTCACAAATGTCAATTCCATAAGAACGATTGCAGCCGGAACAAAAGCGTGATTCCAATAAATAACTAAAATAGGTAAATGTGCTGAACAACCTCAAACCAATCATAATTTCTAAAAACATTCCTTTCATTGGTTGTGTTGTATAGATACCTATCCCAATATAAAAAATGCATGTCACGGTGGGAATTGTCAGTCATGCTAGAGGGGCTTAATGCCAAGTTCTAATCAATGAGCACTCGTTATAACGGGACTGGACCCTGTAGAGCTCATCGTTGATGGCCCCACAGGCTTATATCACTCAATTTTGAAAAGAGTGTTTGGGGTGCATTTGTTTGTTAGTGTCATCTTTGAGGTATAATAAATATGAAAAAAACTCATCTGTCTTAGAATTTTTTTAAATTCTCGCTGTACCCTACCCATATGGGGCAATCGCTGTTCCCTTCCCCTCCTTTATAGAATAAAGTAAAGCTGAGAAGATGCTAGAGGCTGGGTATATATGACATGGTAATGACTTTGAGGTTGGCCGATGACTTTGCATGAGTTATCTCCATTGTTCAGGACAATATGTCACAACGTGACACATTCTGTTTTATATACAGGGTAGAATGTGACGGATAGGAGGAAGTAGAGAAATAAAAAAAAAAAGAATATGCTTTTTTCTCCAATTTTAATGAAGGGCATTTACACTGGTATTTAAATAAACAGCGATAGGGCTAACATTTTAAAATATTCTATATATAGCAACTAAATGGTTTTCAACATGGTTAGAATAACAGTAATATGATCCTTGTGATCCTCTTATGCTTTAACATGAGGATTTATGCAGGACTAAGTGATATGTATTAATTAATTGGTGTTGGGATGTACAGTAGTTCTGCAGAAGCTGAAACCATAATCACTTCTTAATGGGACATTTATACTGATTACTTTTTGTAGGTGGTGGCATATTTGTAGGGATAATAGAATTAATAATGGAAGGATGTTTGTCGCTTAGCAGACATGCACTCGGTGCCTAGTCGCGCTTTTTGGGGTAAATTATACATAATTAATCACCCTTAACCCTCTTCAGTTCTTTTCACTTCTCCTCCTTCCTCCTTTTAATTCTACTATAGCATATTAGCTTCTACTACAGAGGAGGGCATATAATAAGGCAAATCAGCAACAAATGAATGCCCCCGAAGGGGTGACAGTCAGGAAAGGTAGAAGACAACTTTAGTATGTGGATAATTGAAGGGTCAGAATATTATTTAACCCTTTTAAGGGCGGAAACAGTTCTATAATATGATGCACTGACCGATAACACATTGACAGAGAAAGCATACATGATCTATAAGTGCACCTGCATTCTTATATATGTAACACCATTAAAATGCTTGAGTATGATGCTTTAAAATACCACAAGGAATACGACACAAATAAAATGTACACATTTCGGAAAGTAACACGTTCAAGTAATGCTAGACCTTCTAGGCTTGTGGCCAGAAGATATATGCTACAGTTGTCCAAGCACCAAAACATGCTTTGTAGTTTATCATAGGAGTTAAATATACTAAGTCACGTCATACATTAGACTCCTTTATCATCTGTGATAAAAAAACAAAAAACTGTTGTAACATGAAGTATAGTTTAAATGAATTACTTTATATTCCAGCTTTGTTACTTTATCTTTCTACGCCGGCATTGTAAAGGGTATCACTTTCGACCAAAGACTCCATCTTCTCATGGAACCAATGATGCTATATCCATTTTCTTTACATTTACAAGTATATATTAGCTATAGGGTGTTGCCTTAAAAGTGGTTATGGTATAAAGTCTGAAAATTGCTCCTGTCTGGCCAAACACAGACTCCAATGTATTTTACCAGATACACAACAAGGCATGCATTCCTTACAGGAGTTGGAAATAAAGACTTTAGCTTACTAAAAAAACTAAATTTTACTGTAATGTCATAGTTTGGTTTTTTAAAACCATTTGTTGTATATACATTTTTTCATAGAGGATGGCATAAGTAACTCCTGCTGTTTATTTTTCTTGAAAACAGCAGATGGATCTAATTAATGTTTTTTTCACATCTATGTCTCAAGCTTTTCTTTTTTCATCCAGTATTCTAAATCAAAATGATATTAACATAATTTGGAATGCTTGTCATTCAATTTTAATGGCTATAGCGACAGATTGGATAATCCCTCAAATGTAGTTAAGACAGCTTCTTACATTTATATACAACATATGACCAAAAGTATGTGGAAGGCTTGTCTGCGGGAGTTTGTACCCAGTTGTGAGGTCAGAAGCTGATAATGGACAAGAAGACCTCGCTCTTAATCGGCCTTCCAATTCATCCAAAATATGGGTTTATGGTCAGGGGTGTGTGCAGGGCTCAAGTTCCTTCACATAAAACTCATCAAACCATGTCTTTATGGACCTTGCTTTCTGCACAGGGGTACAGTCAGGCTGGGACAAGACAGGGCCTTCCACAAACTGGTCCCCAGTAGGCAATGCATTCCTGTCTCCCTGGGCCAGTCCAAGATTGTTCATAAAGGGCCAGTACATTCTGTACCAGGCCAGTCCAAGTCGGACCACATTTTTGTGAACAGTTTTAAAAGTGAGATGAAGAGAAAGAAATCTGTGGGTGAGAGAACAGGGTGAATGAGTGAGCAAGTGAGTGAGAGGATAAGATAGGGAGTATGTATCTATTTGTGTGTCTATGTATGTTAGAGTAAGAGTATATGCATGAGTGTTTGTATATGATCATAAATGTGTATGTGCAAGTGTAAGTGTGTATGTGCGTGTATAAAAGTGTGCGTAAAAATGTGTGCCAGTGCATATGTAAGTTAATGGGGGGGCGGGGGTACAAAATCCTGAAAAACAGCTCCAGACCATTATCCCTTCTCTGCCAAACTTTACAGTAGGCATTATGTATTCTAGTATGTAGTGTTCTACATACCCAGATTCTTCCTTCAGACTTCCAATGAGTGAAGCATGCTCCACAGAACATGTTTCTGTTGCTCCGGAGGCCAGTGGCAATGTGTTTTACACGATATACGCTTCAGCACTCTCCAGCCCTTCTCTGTGGGTGTGAGTGGTTTACAGCTTTGTGGCTGTTGTTACGCCTATACACTTCTATTTCAGAATAATAGCACTTACCGTGGACTGGGGCAGATCTAGCAGGGAAGACATTTCACATACTCAATGTGACAAATCTGATTCTGATCCACCAATGAGTTGTAAGGAGGTTGTAATCTATTATGCAGATGTTTACCCGAGGACCCATTAGACACCAATAGAAAAAAAGAAAACAACCTTCCTAATTATGTGCCTTATTTAATCACCTCCCCATTATTGGCCAACAGACCATGTAAATGGTAAAAGTGGTGGCGGACTATAGCCTCCAGCTTATATCTGTGGAAAATGCTCTGGGTTTTCATCCCCTTGTGCCAGACACATCGACATAAGCGATTCATCTAGCGGAATCACACCATATGCCAACATACCTAACAGCTTTATCTTAATTTCTGTTTTTAACAGCTTCAACGCCTCGGTGATAAGTCTCATCTTACTGTAAACAAAGTGCATGACCAGAGGCTCGAAATATATCACACTTCATGTGCCTGGTCTGGCAACCTGAGCTCAGACTCAATTTTAGCAACTTATTTTAACGTACTCTGTCGCTATGACTTTACTTGTAAAAATTCCTCTATCCATATTGTTATTTACAGATATAATATAACAGAAATGTAGGTTACATTATTATTTACCTTCCGCTCGCATCTGCTACTTAGTTGTTGCTGTATTTTGATTTTGACATTTCTGCTCTTTAGGATTCACGGCAAATTACAAAGTTTTGTGAAAAACTCTCCCTGACCTTGTTATGATGAAAATGGAAGTTTTTTTTATAAAAGTGCAATTGGTTTCAGAGAACTCAGTTTCTCTAGAACTTTGGGTAGTTTTCCAAACCCCTTGGAAGTTAAAGGCACCCCTAAGCAAAACCCTAAGGTGAACCAGAACAAATCTCATTAAATCAACTGCGCCTTTGAATATTTAAATGTTTGCTGAAAGCAAGCCTTTTAAAAAATAAAATAAATACAATTTAAAATAAAAAAACAATTAAGATTTTTAAAAAAGGTTAAAAAAAATGAATCTGTGGCTGATGGCTGTTGGTTGCAACGAGTTTATATACCCCCATACAGCACTGGCCCCTAGTGGCTAGAGGATGCATTGCAAAATAGTAATGGAATGAATAATTTCTTTTTTGCTATTTATTTTGCTTTCCTTTAATTTTAAAAGTAATGTATTTGTTATTTATGGGGAGAGTCTCACATTTCACATACAAAATAGTTGTATCTTGCATGTACAAATCTTTGAGGTGCTTGTTATTATTATTTATTTTTTTATATAGCGCCTTCAAATTCTATAGCGCTGTACAATGGGTGGACAGGACACAACAAATAGTATGTAACATAAAAATTTGACTTACAGAGACAACAGGTGTGGAGGGCCCTGCTCAAAGGAGCTTACAATCTAGAGGTTGTATTTTTAAGTCGAGTGTTACTGTATCTGTGAGCGAGTTAGCAAGAACGAATATGTGAGACTGCTGCTGGTGCAAACTCACATTTTATTCTAACTTGCATGTAACACAGACCTCCCCGTGCAGGTTCCTATCTCTCTTTAGATTGCAAGGTTCCATGCATTTTGCCTAAAATTAGTCACTATAATTCATTGCTAACACATCTGTTGACATTAAATTAATAGAGAAAAATAATAGCAAAATAATTATATAACCTAGACCCATAAGGCATCAAGCCGTTGTGCGCTCCCACAATCCTCAGCCAAAAAGCTAACCAAATTTTACAGGTGAAGTCTACATTAGGAAGGGTGACATACACCTATCAGGCATAACATTATGACCACCTGTCTAATATTGTGAAGGCCCCCCTCTTGCCCCTCTCAGTGGTTATAATGCTATGGCTGATCGGTGTAGGTGCCTGTGATGGGAATTATACTCTACATTAGCTGTAGAGTCAGAGGTTGGATCCGGCACCCGCAACAAGCTGGTCATTTTGATACATTTGTACTGACTGTTCTACAGTAATAAATCTGATCTTTGGCAGGTATTCTTCAATACACTGGGAAAACTGCAGCTTCTTCATCCTTTCTGTTTCACCAAACACTCTATTCTCTCTTTATACGCTCCCATGAGCAGGGACATTGCTGCCATTTGTTTCAGTTTATACTTTGATGTCATTTTGTTTGAAATTATTGGTCTCCATTTCTCCAGTTCTTTTAAGAGGAAATGCAAGAAAAAAAGTATTTCTATTTTGCTTATTTATTTCGTTTTTACTCGTGTGGGAAGCTGTATAAAGTAACACACATCCGCATATGCATGCTCCGACATGCCGACACATAATTACTAGCCTAGTCGTACATTGATTTTGTTCAACAACTACGATAAATAAATACACAATTGGTAGCATCATGTTAGATATAACGTAAGGGCATTTTACTTTACTGAGAGAGTGGTAGATAAATAGAACAACCTCCCAGCAGACGTTGTCAAGGCTAATACAGGGAATGGAAAAGAGTTTTTTTAAATACCTTAAACACCAATATCAAATATATAATAATTGTTCAAGTTCAGTGTTTACATTTGAACTTGTTTTCTACGTCAAGTTGGCCATTATGAGCAAGTCTACATAGTTAAAATTTAAAACCAAGATGACTTAATTGTAGAATGGAGTACAGCATGTAGGAAGCTTACTGGGGTATGAGACAATAAGGGACTGTGGTTCGAACTCATTCGTATTTATTTTCATCTTGGGCTTATTTTTTCCGCTCTCGGTTATTAAACCCAATGTCTTGAGTGACCAGGGAAATCAAATCTTGTTTCACAAATGAATAATTAAACTCAGGCAATGCTAAATATACAGCCAATGTTAAGTTATAGTTCTTTAAATTATTTCAAAAGATCAGTTTTATTCTCTTAAATGCTCTTTTTTTAAAGTTAAATTTGATAAAATATTATTCCCTTGCTCATAGTTAGATAGCACCACATCATTTTAATGCTAGGCCATCTAATCGTGTGAAGCTAGCAATATACTTTATATTAATGGTATCTGCACCGTGAAAATGCATTAAACTTGTAAGATGAACTAATTTTCTGTCTTATGTTGTTTTGATCGTCTCTAGGATTTGATAAACCTAAACAAGGGCCATCAGACGAAGATACCACCTGGAGTGGTATTATCCCCTTAGATTTCCAAGAATCTTTATCTTTGAAGGAAAGAATGGCATTGTACCAAGCTGCGGTTTCCAACAAAAGTCATAGCTCCGTCACAAATGTAAGTTGCTATATGTGGATATTCTTGTGAAATAGCAACTTCTTTATTCCGATCATTTAGCGGCCTTCATTCCGACTGAGTTCATTGCAAAGAATTCACGATGTTCTCATGTCTAGCCAGCTGAGCTGTTGTAGGAGCTATTGATAGGTAGACAAACAGATAAACACCGAAAGTAATTAGAGGGATGGATTTCTTTCAAGTGCCAAACATCATTTAGACACAAACAAATGTGAACTTGCAGTAAGCCCACTGATCGTAGCCCTTCCTGGATAAAGTAGCAAGAAACCTAGAGAGTCACCCAGAGGGCAAGAGAAAAGAATGAGAAGGACAAAGAAAAAAAATCACAAAAAGAGAGAGGGTGATACAAGGACAAAGAAAAGCAAACCATGTGACATACATAAAGCCTTTTATAGCATAAAGCACTTAAAAGCACTTAAACCAGTTTACAGCAAGTGCATTTGGATTATGCGGTCAATGGTAGTTATACTGTGATACTGTGATCAAAAAGTATATTTAGCAGAATTTATTGATTTGCAACACCATAACCAGGTTTATATTCACCTTACAAATACAGATATTTTTTAAAGTGCTCCATTACTTACAAAAGAAATTGGTGATTTTGAATGGAATAATGGAAAGTCTATTTGTTCTAACCTCTATAACATCTATAAGTTTACAACTGGTGTCAGAATATATTGATCAGACAAGGAATCTAATGCAAAAATGAATGTATCAATAACCATCTGGCCAGGATTGGCCATCTGGCACACCGGGCAAATGCCAGCTGGGCTGCTGGCCAACAACCTGCCCCAATCTGATGCTGGAAATGCCTGGCCACACATTACGTGACGGAAAAAAACATAGCATATGGCTGTACAGGCGCAGCCACATATCCATCCACACTTATGTCATCAGGTAGCTACTGCCCTTACAGTACCAGGGCCACCTCATCATAGTCAGTCCAGCTCTGATAACCACCAATTCAATCATTTTAGTTCTAGTAACTGGAATTTACCTAATTATTTATGACAATTTTCAAACTCAAATTGGGGAGCACTATAATCTGTATAGGGAGTCCCTTTGCCTACTTATAAGCACCAGAAGCCTGGATGGAATTATTTAAATATATGGTGTAACATGAAAGGCAAATACTGACAGTAAATCGTGATGAAAAGTCTTCAAATGATCTACAGATTATGTGCAGGTTGTCTAGCAATAGCACATGGTCTTTGTGATTCCAAATGATAGAGGAATTTTCAGAGCGAATCAAATTTGAAGCACGATATAAAACATATCAAACTGATGCAACACATTTTTTTATCTACAAATAAAGTGGTTGTTCGATGAAAAACCTATTAGAGATAAGCTCTATCTCAGTTTTTGCAACGGGAGCCCAGCATCATTTTTTTAAAATTGCATTTTAATTCTCTGGCTGTGTGGTTTTATTTTCTTAAAGCACAGACTAAATCCATTAGGGGCAGCCTAATCAGCGCTGAAAACGGTTTACTAGCAATGACTCATTCCGTTAAACCAATTATGATTAGTGCAACAAGCTGGATGCGGTGCTAGTGGCTGCTTCATGCACCGGAGATTGAAAATGAAGGAAGGTAAAATATTTCATTTTCTTTCTCTCATAAGCAGGTAAAAATCTAAAGAACATAATTTTTTTACAACGAAAGGTACAAACTTATTGGAATCTGGTATTTAAGTATTTTATAGCATTTTATATACAGTTACACCATTCTATCCAGTTTCACCTGGAGCATCTTGGTGAAGTGCCGGGCTCAGGACCCCCATGCCTCTCCCACTAGCCACTCCGATGTCCAACCGATTACTACCACCCATTGCTCCACCCATGCCACACCCATCACCCTGCCTTGAGATCCTCCCATAAGCACGCATTATGAGAACAGGGTTAATGACGCCAGGGTGCACTATTTCTTCAGAGTTCCTTGTAACTGTATTTGTATGTTTTGTATGACACAGTGGTGTTAACCCCTTCAATCCCCTATAGACGTACCGGGACGTCCAAAAAACACCCACAAAGAAACCCCTATGGACGTCCCGGTACGTCCAGCCCTTCGTGCAGCGTCAGGGACACATCCCTGCCGCTGCACGGGAGACCAGGCTGTCGTTTGACAGCCTGGACTCCCCCCTGGCAGCAGAAGCCGGCATCGCCGGCTTTCTGCTGCCCGATCTCCGGTAACAGCTTCCGGCATGAAAGCCGGTAAGCTGTTACGGTTGAAAGTGCCCGATCGCGCGAAACGCCTGCGGGGATATCCTGCCCTCCGATGAGGCACAGAGACGCTGCGATCTCTATGCAGGTCTGTGAGGACCTGCATAGAGATCACAGTGTGATCGGTGCAGGGGGATCGCGGGGAGGGGAGTGAGAAACCATCTCTCTCACTCCCCCTCCTGTCCTGAAAGAGAAAAGCAGAAAAAAAAAGTTAATTCATTTAAAAAATAATATTAAATAAATCATTAAAATAATAATATATATAATACAAAAAAAAATTATAATGTGAGCTGTGATGTCATTGTGACATCACTGGCATGTTCAGGAGGTCCCTAGGAGGACCTCTAACCATTTCTGTGTAAAAATAATATATAAAAAATAAAAAAATTTAAAAAAAAATTAAAAAAATTTAAATTACAAAAAATAAAAAAAATATATAAAAAAAGATATTGCCATAGTATAACATCTAGCCAGTATAACCCTTCTGCCCCCGTTCACAACCCCCAAACCCGTTAAGCCATAGGCATAAAAATTATACAAAATTGTACACCTTATAGTATGCTCCCTGGTGCTGGGAAAGTCTGGAAAATCTATATAAATTAGGTATTTCTGAAATCAGGACACCTGAATTGATAAACTTGGAGGGGATTTTCCATCACTTTACCTAATTTTGTGAGGATTAAGAGGGAAAATGTAAAAAAAAATTAGTTTAATTTTCTAATCTTCGCTAGTTTTTACTAAATTTCTCATTCTAAATTTTCAGCTAATCATCCAACTATGGTATCAAACGAAAGCTCTATCTCTCCTTGAAAAAACAATATATAGGTTACATGGGTACACTATTCACAGGAAAAGAGAATCATCGCTAAACCGACATACCCCAAAAATGGCAAAATTGCTCTGGGCTTTGAGGTACCAAAAACCCCTGGGATTGAAGGGGTTAACTGGTACTTAATGAATAAACAACTAATAATATTTTGATGAAAGAACATATTTACTAAAAGGCAAACAGGATATATCAGCTTCTGTTTAGTCAGTTTATTTTGTAATTAGGTTTTTGATTACATCACAATCTGGATTGTTTTTTTGTAAATTCCACATGCAAAATATTACAAGAGGCTTTTCCTATAAAAGACCACCTGTCAATGGCTTCATTTTAAAGACATGATTGTCTGCCCTTTAACCCAACTCTTTTGCTTCTTGGCATAAAGCAGACCATCCAGTGTACAAGCAGGGATGATGCCTACTGATTAAGATGATCACAATATGCCTTTTTTCCACATTGACCAAAAGGACATCAATAGAGAGAGATACAAAATACAACAGATTTGGACAGAATTGACCATTTAATATGGTTTATAGGCAGGTTTTTTTAAATGGATCTATGGAGCCAAAAATTTAGACTAATAGAACTTCAGGGTCCTACACAGGTTTGGATTTCTGGAGCAAAAAGGGATAGGGTTTAACAGTTCAGCAGAGTGACTCACATAGAAACACTCTGCAGGGGAAAGGGAATTTGCTTTTTGGGGACCTTTTTTTTTTACAATAACATAAAAAGTGACAGGGCTGTTGTTTTAAATGTCATACTTCACCGAAAATCTCACATTCTCTCTAGAGCTATTGCACAACCTTTTCCCTTGAAAAGAATGGTCAGCAAATACAAAAGGAGCCGTTGTATTTAATACAATATTTAAGAGACCCACACGTTCTTCTATTTTTTCAGCAGAAATATTAAAAAATGATGAAGCCGTAGGGTTTTAATGCGTTACCTCCTACTCTGTTTTATGAACATGCTGCTTACTTTGAGTGGCAAACCAAATTGGATCAAAATGTTATGAAGAAATGTAGATGGCTTGTCAGCGTGACATGGTGATAGGAGATGCATATGAACTGTCAAAGCTAATATGTTTATGCTGTCAATCTTGCTGCCTATTTTCTCCTGGCCGACAGCTTGTCTTTTTCTTAAGTAATCGCATGGTCATACCATTAGGTAGGGCAATAATATATGTAGAATGTTTTATGTTGATCAGAACATCCTGCTGATTTCAACATTTCTAAAACGCCCAGCAATTTAAATTATCTTCATACATTTTTCTAGGCATTTATTATATTGCTACTTTCTATAACAAAATAAAATGAAGTTGTATGTTTGACTTTGCTCATCCTGAATAAATAAAATATGAATAAAAACATATTTGATGACTTCAAACTGATTTTTCATTTCCATTTATTGTCTTAATTTCCAAGGCTGTAGAAGAGTCGGAAACTCGTGCAGTGCCCGGCGGACTGGCTAAGATGAAGGAACAGTTTGAAAAGTCTAATGTTGCTTTATCTCACAGTGCTGTTACTCAGTATCAATATCAGCAAAGAGCTGTGAAGGTGAGAACGTTATACTAGTTTCAGGTTTTAAGGTCCAAGGCTCATCACATGTTTAAGGTCTAATACACATTGGTGTTTATTCACTAAAGAGGGTTTTGCAGTTTCATCTTTGCTGACTTTACAGTATGAAGGGCAAGCCATAGCAAGACGTCAATGATAGATTAGATAGCCTAGAATAAAGCATATTTGAACCGGTAAAATAAATTCAGGAAGTTGAAAACTTTGCTTTCACTGTAGTCAGTCTTGCTCTGACATACCTAGTAATGCTCTGGGGTCAACCTGGTCTCTGGGTAAAAGCCTGCTACCCAAGACCTCCTGGTTACTTTCCTCTTTCTCCAGGCAGTGGGGCAGTATTTGACCACTCCAAATCCCTGCCTACTCCCGTCCTACTCTCCTGTCCACTAAAGGCAGTCAGGGGCTAGTTCCACCCATACGTGCAGCTAGCCGTGCCCCCATCTGCCCTTCCCCCATGAAAGGTAGATCACTGAGTATCCTACCTTAGGAAGTTCCCAGAATGCTTTTTGATGAAATGCAGAGTAATCTGACTATTGTCTAACATGTTCATTTATTTTAGATCATACACAACGCAACTTCCTATTTATCTATTGCTACCTCTCATCAGAATACCATAGTGAATTTAAACACGATATTGAATTTGCCTCTAAAATTAAATCTTTTATTAAAATGAAAAATATGTTAAAAAATAAAGCACTTTATTTATGTACTGTAAGTCTTGTCAAACACCAGCTCTAGTGTTTCGGTGCGATATTTCTACATATGCATTAACAGAGATTTAATAAATACATTTACATACCTATTTTTGTTCAGTACTGTGATACATTTGTTCTTGTTAATGAATGCATTAAGATCTTAAGTATATTGAGAAACCATGCTGTGGTTCAAATAACATTAATTTTATAGGATAAGCACTTCCTAAATTAGTCAACATTTTCCTTTTGCAATTTTTCTTCTTATTTTACAAATTATCCATTCCAGATATTAAAATATCGATTATGTGAACTTATGGCAAATGTCTGAAAGTCAGGCAAGGTGGTAACAGCATTCTAGACCCAAGGTTGATTGTCCCATGAAACATAGTGCTTCTTGCAGAGACCCAATGGGCTTGAAGTACTGGAATATATTCTACTCATTCCTGGTCAGTTCTCCTGCATTCTTACAAATTCCCACATTAAAACAATTTAATTCCAAATTAAAGTTTGGGGTGGGATGCATTTAATGTATATCCCACATGACAGAAAATGACAGCTTTATTTACTGCTCCAATGATGGAACAACAAAGACCTCTTGGCATTCTAAATTCAAAATGGCTGTTTATCACTAATTTCTGGAAAACGATTATAACCTAGAGTGCCTAGAGATGTAGAGATGTATTAAACCCACCAAAAAATGGCAACAAATTCCACATATTAATTGACCTTCCTGCAAGGAAATTTTTGACTGGTTAATATAAAATGTTCTCTTTAACTTTGGTCTTCTTAGGGTAGAAACATTCTAGGCTCACACCTTTAGGGTTTAATTTTAAGCATATTTAACAACTTTCTTGAATAGCCAAACTCACTGGCATTTTGTGGCAAGTTTGATGTCATTTATTTGTCACATATTTACTCAACACGAAGAAGTTCTGAGTTTCTTGGTGAAGTCATCAAGCACTCAAGTTAGCAACCAAGTTAAACCTGTGTTTATCATCAGCTCAATTCAGGGTTTAGTGAAAAGGAATAACAAAGGTTTTTCAATCTCTACATATTCGCTGTCCATCACTGATAGGGTATGGAGGACATATATAATGTTCTCTGTGAAATTCCATCAGTTATATATTCTTCAAAGTCAGTAACATTTACTCAGAATTCCTCTACATATTACTGTGAAGAACACAGATGCTACATAAAGACACATGAAGTAGCTAGCGAATGTTGTTTCAGATAAGAGGTTTTTGGCGTTTATTACTTCATTATCATACATCTCGGTAAATTTTTGCAAGCGATAATGATTCTGGAATATGTGAACAGTCTTGTAATAAAAGCTCATCAGGCTATGTATATACTGCACATAATGAAAAATCCTAATTGCACGGTTAAGAGATGCATTTATGATAATACGGAATATGTGACAGGCAGTATCATAAAATACTTATGAAACTTTGTAATTGTGAATACAGATTCTAATTATAAAAAGAACATATTCAAAGTCATACTTGGGTCAGTTATTCCCAGAAGTTTATCAATCAAAATAATATGCAATAAAGTTCTCCTACATGGAAAGGCTAAGATAAATAATAGAACTGGAACTGGTAGGCAGATCTAGAACCTTTATCCCACCTCGTGCAATAATATGGTGGAAGTTTTAGTCAACAGGTGCTGGCAAGGGGAGGATAAGCTCCTGACTGCAATTTTACTCAAAGTATCAATGTGAGTAGCGGGCCATTTCAAAAGATGAGGAAGCATACCCCTATAATTTCAAGTGTGTTGGGGTATGACTAGTGGCATTAAAAGACAGGGTTAGAAGCAGAAGTTAGTGCACATGAGTTGGTTGTAGGAAAGGTTAGAAGTTTTTGTCACCCACCAACATTGGTGGTCAGCTGACCTCAATGGATTTCACAACTACCTGGGCTTGTTACAAAGAACAGCAAGACATAATTGACTAGAATATTTAAAGAGATAGGTAGAAATCTAGTAATATAATAGTAGATATCCTTAAGAAAAACATCTGAATCTAATTGGCATAAGCTAAAATTCCAAATTACTGTTACCACCAAAACCTTCTCCACAAAGACAAGAGGTTAATAATCCTAGCCACTGAAAAGTTTGTCGTGAATTGTATTGTGTGCAAGCAAATTTTTTTCAGGCACAATAATGGATGCAATATTGATGCGAGGATTATAAACTAATTAGTGCATTTTTATAATGGTTTTCTAGGTTTCAACCACACTACCGCAGAGGCAGTGCCAACATTCCCTTCCAACCAGGGAAGTAATAATTGGCCAATGGAGACACATTTAACACTAACAAGAAAACTCTATAGCGATACCTTATAACCGATGTATAAAAATGTAATGTGATTTGCAGATCCAGCAACTTTATATGGGCTTTTATTCTTTTCAAATGTTAATTGAGTAATGTATTTTTTTGCAAGAAGCATACGCTGCAAGATCACATTATCCACTTTTCACATTCTATTAAAGCATTAATAATTTCCACTATTCCTGTTTTGAGCAGGTTTATGGGCAATTAGATAGTTTCTCTGAGCTTGTGTCCATGTAATTGAGAATAATACTTTCATTTTCATTTAAAACCAAATGGGATTTTTCTTTATTTCTTTTTTTCCTTTGCCACGGTGGTTATTTACACAGTGCATTCAATGCAACTGCATTATCTTTTCAATTAACACTGACTCTTTTTATTGTTTTATTATATTATTTAACTTCTAGAAATGTCCCAATTCTCTCATTACTTCTTTGGTCATTAATATGCAAAACAGATAACGTCACAATGACTGTGATTAAAACAGCAGTTGATGGTTCTTGATTTAAAAAAAGTAAATCCTTCATGTTTGCATTTGTTATAGCATGCAGAAGGCGCTAATTTCAGTGCCGAGATGAAACACAGCCTTAGAACATTGTCTATACAGATTAATTCTCACAGCGGGTAATGTTCCCGTTGTAGATATCTTCTTTGTGGATGCTCCTTCACGTTCATTGGGACATTCAATGGTTAATATATTCCTTAGTTATAAAAATATTACAAATTGGAAAATCCTTCTAGGTAGTGCCGCCATTTTCTTACGTGTGTATCTGAATGACGTTTCCTCCTTAAGGGGACACAATAATCAGGGCCAAACTCAGGGTGACGAGGCGCCCCTGGCAGCCAATCAGTGCTCCCATGGCGTGCCCCTTAAAAAATGCTGCTCTACCCAGAAAAAATATTAACTGTAGCATAGTAAGTAAAGGAAATACAATTCTTTGCTAAATAGTCAAAAACATAAAAACAATATAAAAAGGACTATGTTTTTTTTTCTGCTGCTGTTATAGCAACAGACAGGAGAGAATAAATCTGACAGAGAGAAAATTTATGGTACAGAACCTGACTGAGCACCTTAAGCATTCAGATATAATAGGGATATTCTTCCTGTTGTATCTAATTCCATGTTTTTATATTAATTAAAACTATAATAGTAAAATTATATGACTTAATAAAATGAAATCATAGGCATGTAGCTTTTTTTTTCTTCTCCAGATGTTACACGCGGAAGCTAATAATTACTTTGGATGGTTTATTACCCATAACAAATAACATGATATTTTATATATTTATAATTAGTTGTTTTATATGTTCACAATGAATATTAATGAATCTCTTGGGCCTATAGATTTTATTTTTTTTCTTCTCTCCGCAAGCTTTTGGAACATAAGTGTACTATGTTCTCATATCAATATCATTATACTGTCAAATGATCTATATGATCATCTTTTGAAGTCCAACTGGATAATGTTTCTTTATTAAACTGGGTTTTTATCTGGTATATTTAGATATTGAAAACAAACCTTTAAGTGCTTTTTTCCACGAACGATTGCATTTAAAAAAAGCTTTTCAGAGGCAGCCAAAAAATACATTCCCCACCAGCTCACACTGCAATCTCAATTGCTTTTCCATTCCCTAATAACGTAATACTTCTGAATCAACTTCTTGGTAATATATGAACGCACACCTTACATGTACCACTTCACAAAAGCTAAATTACCTGTGGGAATTAATTATTTGGTGCACCACGTAAAAGCTTTAAAGTACTCTAAAATATTATGTCAGGCATGTGGTTTAAAGCTTTTGATATATCACAAATGCTTTTTACTTTGCAGGAATATGTGGTTGAGGTAAACTACACAATTTATATAACAGATTAATGGCAGTAACATGTAAAAGCCTGTGTGAACAGATCAGTTATTGTGATGTGCTGTGGAATGGATAGACACTCATGGAGCCTATAAACAGATGTTTACACGTCACCATAAACACATTTTAAACGCATGGATAGATACATACCTGGGGACTCGGTGGTCTACCTCCACTTCTTGATATGAGTGCTGGTAGGGTCTGAACCAGGGTCCTGGAGATGGGGTTATCCACAGGGAGATGTAGCTTGCTGCAATGGAAGAAAAACCTTCAGTAAGTAAGCAAAGTGTAACACCAACCTCCTTCCCTGATTTTATAGAAAGTAACCTAGAGGTCCACATACCTCCCAACAGTCCTCATAGTCCTAGATACACACTTGTCTGAGATACCGTCACATAATGCGACACTCGATTGACGAGTTAGGCACCTTAGACGGCGCCTTCAGTGCATCATAGTAGTATCTGTGAGGTGGCAGCGTCCAGTGGAGTTCATCTGTTTCTGAATTATCTGTCTCTGTCACTGTATTTCATTAAAATAATACATTTTAATATTTAATGCATTATATTAACTGGTAACATATATATATATATATATATATATATATATATATATATATGGCATTAATAGCATAATAGCAAGGGACGTGTATAATAGACATACCTGGGAACTTCTGGGCTCCAGCTACCCTTGCGGGACGCGGCCAGTACTGCACACTGACGTCAGCAGTCTTTCCCGCTGATATCCGGGGCATTCCCGCTCACTGTAGCAGGAAACACCCCCATTTAAAGGAAAAATGGGTGGGGAGCAGGGCGTGTCAAGACCCCACTCCCACGACCTGGAGGATTTGGGTCTTGACCCAGAGAACCGGAGAAGCAGTGCTCATCCTGCAATCTCCGAGTCAAACTGGGAGAGTTCCTAGGTATGATTATAGGGAAGGTGAGGAGAATTAACAGGAAGGGGTGGGAACAGAAGGGGGTTGGTCATTAACTATTATCCAATATTTAACATTGCAATTATTTTGTTTGATTTTTTAGATGCCTAGTTTCTATACGTTGTCATCAAATATGTGTTTGTTTTAGTTCGGTCATAATTTAATGCTTTGTAACTGGTTGTTGTTTAGGAAATGAGGCAGAGCAATGAAGTCACATTCATGAGCAGCTCACAAGCAAATGAACAACACACATCTCAAAGTGAATCTCAGTTTACAACTTTCAATACGGCACAGGTATGAACCTATTTTGCTATCTTGCACATAATCTTGTAACAGCCACTGGCTGCCAGGTCTTGCCAAGCAGGTGCATCCAACACCAGAACTATTGGCAAGCCCTTAACTGTACATTTAGACATAGGTCCGGCCTAGAGCAGCCCCAAAGGTAAATACACCATTAGTAACATACAGGGTTATTTCAAAATGTATTCATATGTTTATTGACATTTTTGATCTGCAATTAGCATTGTTTTCATAATCAAGCACCATATTTTTTCTTACCTAGGTATCTGCACTTGAGCAAAGTACCCACGAGAAACACACAGCCTCTAATTATAGTCAAGCAGCCGATGGAGTAGGTAAGTCTACTACTTTTAGATTTGCTTAGAAAGGCTGCAAATATGTTGGCAAATTAAACTAATTCTAAGGTGTAAATTTATTGATTAACCAAATAAATGACAACATATAAGGACAGACACCTAACATTTGAATGAATTAACACTTACATTTTATATTTTACAATACATGTGCACTGATATAAATATATACTAGATAGATAGACAGACAGACAGACAGACATACAGACAGACAGATAGACAGATAGATAGATAGATAGATAGATAGATATACATTTACATTTTACTATTTATTTGAAAAGCAAAAGCAACATTGACGATGAAGATCTTATAGCACTCAATAAATAAAAGCGATCCCCCAGATGATGTTTGGAACCAGGATAAAACATTGATAGATGGTGCATGATAAACATTTTTCATACTTTTGAAGTCTATTAGTTTTGTATGCCTCATTAGTATTTTAAGCAAATGTGTTACACTTATTCTTAGCAGACTATAAAGAAATCCCAAAGATTTCAGCACAGGTTGTAAAGGAACAATTTGAAAGACCTTCCAAAGAAAAAAGTACAAATCCTAGTGGAGCCTCTGTGACACGAGGAAAAAACACAAAGGTATTTATTTTCAAATATATTTCCCTGTGCTCTTTCCTGCAAGCAAATGCATATTTAATATTTAATTTGTACTGTTATTGTTCTGTTACAAGTGATAATGTCACATTCTAAAACAACAAGGTTATTATAATAATATATTTTGTAGAACAATATCAAGAGTTGACACAGAATAACAAATCGTCTTTCCTTGATTTTAATCTTATCTTATGTTCCTTTATTAAATAATAATGTGAAGTATGTTGCCCAACGTGACCTCATATTTCTATGATATATAATGTTAAAGAAATGAAAAACAATAAACGTTTAACAAAAAGGACGTATTAGGAACAATATTTTATCCATTATCCATTTGAATTGTTATAAAAAAATGTATTCCTATTGTATCTGAAATTAACGATTATGTATAAATGTATTGGAATTTTGAATACACACAAATAAGTACTTATAAAATATATTTTATCCCCTAAAGATCTATAATGACTATCCAGAATTTGAATGGCCAGTGGTACATAGCAACATCAATGATTCATCAAGCAGAGTCTTTGAATCAACAAGTGCAACCACATCGAGTAAACATACATCTTCTGCCAGTGCTGGTTCCCTTAGTTTTGGAAGCTTAGAAGAGTTTCCGCCACCCCCTCCTCCAGATATCTTAGATACAGCAGAAATGGCAGAATTTTCCCAGTCCCCTGAAGCTTTAAGTGCTTCAGAAAGGCATGTATCTACAGCGCCCAAAGAGTTATACTCAAAGCAAAGAAATCTGTATGAGCTAAAACGTTTGTACAAGCATATACATCCAGAACTTAGAAAAAATTTAGAACAGGAATATATTAGTGCCGTTTCTGACATTATAACAAGCCAATGTGATCAAAAAGATATGAAATCAAATGATGTACAGCAAGTTAAGTATGCATTTGAAAATGCCAGGGGCAGTCCACAAAAATGCATCAGTCCTGAAAGAGAATATTTAGAATGGGATGAGATTTTGAAAGGAGAAGTTCAATCCATGAGGTGGGTCTTTGAGAACCAACCTTTGGATTCAATTAAAGACGAATCACAAGAACCAAGCCATATTAAGAGTATTGGAGAGCAGGAAATTATCGCTGGTGGGGACGTAAAGTATACAACATGGATGTTTGAGACGCAACCAATCCATGCTCTAAGTACAGATATATCGGATTCTCCAGAAAACGTGGAGAAAGTTCCTGACCTTGCAAGAGGAGATGTTCGAACAGCTACCTGGCTATTTGAAACTCAGCCTTTAGATTCTCTGAATAAAATTTGCAAAGAAAATGACTCACTGGAAACCACCAATGCTCTAGAAGACATTATAGGCGGAGATGTAAAAACTGCCAGATATTTATACGAAACTCAAGTTCACGATGAAAATGTTAGTTCTGTTTATGAGCATAATATGTTAACATTAAGATCAGAACTGCAAGAAATTAGAGGAGATGTTAAAAGAACTGTAAAACAATTTGAAACTGAACCAAAATATGTCTTGAAAGATAGTTCAGGCAAAGTACTGGAAATCAAAACTGTATGCAAGGAGGATATTGAGAAAGGAGATGTGAAAACAGCACGATGGATGTTTGAAACACAGCCCTTGGACACTATTAATCAAGATGAAGTTCAAGTGAAAGTTGTCCGAGGCATATCTATGGAAGAAAGTGTGAAAGGTGGTGTGGGAAAAGCAAAATGGTTATTTGAAACACAACCTTTGGACTCAATTAAAGAAGAAACTTCCATCACAGAAAAGGAAGCCGTTATTGGAGCTGATGTTTACCAAAAATGTTGGATTTTTGAAACAATTCCCATGGATATGTTAAAAGACAAAGCTAATGAAAGGCCCCTCCAGGAAGAAGAGATAATAGGTGGCAATGTCAGCAGCGCCAAACATTTATTTGAAACTGTGCCAATGGACATGCTTAAAGAGAGCTCTGATGTTAATAAGCTTAAACAAGTAATCACCACGGAAGAGGAAAAAGGAGATGTACGACATCAAAGATGGGTTTTTGAAACAAAACCTCTGGAGCAGATTAGAGAGGAAAAGAAGGACCATATCCGGACTGTTCAACTTGAAGAAATTCATAAAGGTGATGTCAGTGGTTGTAAAAGTGCATTTGAGAGAGCAGATTGGGAAAAAATAAATTTTTCATCCAAAGTTCAAGTTGGAGATTTTGCTAAGGGTTCTGTACAGCTAAATCGAAAACTTTTTGAAACCACTCCTTTATATGCTATCCAAGATCGCTTAGGACATTATCACAAAGTTCAAACCATTCGTCAAGAAGAGATAGTAAGAGGTGATGTAAGAAGCTGCCAGTGGATGTTTGAAACTATACCGATAGATCAATTTGGGGACGATGATGAAAACTACCAAATTATCAAAGGGATCTCTTCTCAAGAAATAGTCTCTGGTGATGTAAAAACAGCAAAATGGCTTTTTGAAACACAGCCCCTTGATTCAATCAAGTACTTTAGCAATGTGGAAGATGAGGAAACTACTAGAGATCACCAAACTGATATTGTTAAAGGAGATGTCAAAATGTGTAAATGGTTATTTGAGACTCAGGCTATGGAAGATCTCTATGACAAAGATGTGAAAATGACAAACAGCGTAGATATTCAAAAGGGGGATGTAAAAACCTGCACTTGGCTTTTTGAAACACAACCACTCGATTCAATACAAGAAAATCCAGACAAAGATAATGAAATGTATAAAAGAGATTGGGAGAAAATTCAAGGCAGAGATGTACAAACAGCGTGTTTACTTTTTGAAACACAAAATTTAGAAAATATACAAGGAGAAGAAACAAAAGACTTTAAAAGGGTAGTTGAAATAGATGTCCAGAGTGGTGATGTATCCACCATGAAATATATTTTTGAAAACCAGCCATTGGATAAAATTAGTTCAAGCTCAGAAGAAGTTTTGCAAAAGATAAAAAGTATGAAATGTGAAGATCTTCAGAATGGAAATGTCTTAAATTGTAGGTGGCTGTTTGAGAATCATTCTATGGATAAGATCAATGAAAATGTAGAGGAAAACAAATCATCGTATGCCATCAAAGATGTCCAAGGAGGAAATGTAAAAAAGGGTTGTTTTATCTTTGAAACATTCTCTTTGGATCAGATAAAGGACTCAAGTTTTGAAGAGTCTTTGACTAGAACAGTCAATAAAGATGAGATAATTAAAGGAGAAGTGAAAAACTACACTATGATGTTTGAAACACAGCCTCTTTATGCTATTCAAGATAAGGAAGGACACCTTCATGAAGTCACTACTGTGAAAAAGGAAGAGGTCTCTCATGGTAACGTTCGTGGAACAAGATGGTTGTTTGAAACAAGGCCATTGGACTCTTTTAATGAAACAAGTGAAGTTTTTCTGATTAAAGCAGTTACCCAAGAGGATATAGAAAAGGGAGATTTTAACTCTGTTCGATGGAGATTTGAAACACAGCCACTGGATACCATTTCTGATGATGTTAAACCAAAAATAAAAACGATTGATGATGTTCAAGGTGGCAATGTGGAAGCCAATAAACAGCTCTTTGAAAACAAAGAGGACAAGGACCAGTTTGTGAGAACAGTTAGTATCAGTGAGATTCAACAGGGCAATGTTAAAACATCCACATGGTTATTTGAAACGCATAACATTGATGAGATTCACAGAGATGGCTACCAGAACATAAAAACTGTGACAATGGAAGACATTCATAAAGGAGATGTTCAAGAAGCAGTGTGGCTTTTTGAAAACCAGAATTTGGACTCAATAAGAGAAGATGAGGAAAATGCAAGAAATATAACAAAGGAAGAAATTCCACAGACTGATGTTAGAACAACAACATGGCTTTTTGAAACTACACCCTTGCATGAATTTAATGAGTATAAAGTAGAAAGGCAAGAAGTCATCGGGAAGAGTATCCAAGAAACATTAAAAGAGCTATACAGTCAGAAAATAGTGGAATCACATGGCATTATTTTAGAAACAGATGAAATTGGTGATATCCGCATGGCCAAATACCACCTAATGAATCCAGAAACACCAGTGATTCAAAAAGAAGATGTTATAAAGGGTGATCTCCAGAATATAATGATGAATCTACTATCTCAAAACACATCCACAGAAAGAATGGTTCTGTTAAATGAGGAAGAAAAGGGAAATGTCACCTTGACAAAATCCCACTTGTTAAACCAATCGACTGAAGTACAAGTTCAAAAAGAGGATATTGTTGGAGGGGATATACAGGAAGCCATAAAGAAACTTTTTAATGATAAGACTTTCGAAAAACAAGGAATACTAATTCAAGAAAGTGAGAAAGGAGATATTAAGATGACAGTATACTCTCTTTTTAATAGAAGTAATAACAAAGATTTTCAACGGGAGGAAGTGTTAGGTGTTGACATAAAACGTGCAATTTCTAACCTCAAATCATCAGCAGTGGCTAATGAGACATTAGAGAGAGTAAAAATAGAGGATTCTGAAAGGGGTAATGTCCAGTTTTACACAACATGTATTGAATCTGGAGCATTGGATTATCTGAAAGGTTTGCAGCAAACATCAGATGATGTTTCAGAAAAAGAAAATGAGGAGATAATTGGAGGTGATGTGGAAGGTACAAAACTACTGTTAAAAAGACAGCTATTTCAAGTTGAGCGCACCATTGATGAAACAGACATCATCCCTGGAGATGTGTACAATACAACAAAGGTTTTTATGACAGTGCCGGAGAATAAGTCACTTGATGCAAATAAAGAAGAAATTGTAAAAGGTAATTTGAGAGAAACCCTAAATTCGCTTAACCAAGCTATAAATCAGACTGTGTGTGTTGAGAAAGAAGAGATCATTAAAGCTGATCTCACTGCAACTCTAAAGTCTCTCACTGATTCACAGAATCAGGTAAGAGATATAGAAAAGCAAGACATTATCCCAGGTGACATTCAAGGAACCATTAATTCTCTTGAAAAATCCATAAACATTAAAACAGAGTATGTAAAGGAAGATGTTATTCGTGGCAACCTTGATGCAACATTAAAATCTTTGAAGGAAGCACAACAGTCTATAAAGCAATCAGAAAAAGAAAGTGTAATCAAAGGGGATGTAAGTGCAACAGTTCAAACTCTACTAGATGCCTCTACAGAGAAGAAAAATGTCCAACATAAGGTCATTGATCAAGGGGATGTGAAAGGTACCTTAAAGACCTTGTTACAGCCAACATTTCAAACAGTCCAACGAAAGGCGAGTGTGGAAGGCAATGTTAAAGACACTATCAAAAATCTAATGCAATTAAATGAAGAAATCCAAATTGAAAATAAACATTCAAGTACAAGAGGTATATCTGGCGAACAAATCAACTATGGAGGTCAGACTGACCAATATCATGCTACAAAAATTGATGGCAGAAATCAACAAAGTATTCATTCCTCACAGCAAAATTTAATCGAAGCCAGTGATACCTTGGTTGATAATGTCACAATGAAAAATGAAAAAGCTGAAATAAGTAATATATCTGGTCACAATATATATAACAAGGCTATGTTCTGTAGTGATGATGAAAAGATTCTACACCAAACAAAATCTGAATCACTCAAAGCTTGGAAGAAACATAAGCTGGTCACTGGTGATCAAGCAGCAGAACCAATATCAGCAGAGAATACATATTTACTTCGAGGATTTAGTGACGAATGCAAAGAAAAAACATCTACAGAACTCATCGATCAAAACAAGGTGATGCAAAACGCAAAAATGTCATCCAGTATTAATACCTCCAAATACACTGCATCACAACAGCCTATCAATGTGATTAATAGAGGGAGCCGTCATACATCAGACAATGTTCACAAGGAAGTAAAGAAGCAACAAATTCAGCATTATAGGAAAACAAACGATGAAATTAATGTTCAACGAGCTCAGGTTTTAGATTCTATCAATAATAATGTTGACAATGCAAGAAATTTGCAAATAATCAAGGACAAAAATGTAAGAGAGAAAGAAACAGAAAAAACCCAAACAATGGCAGTAAAAGAAATGAAATCATTTCAAGAAAAAATTAAAACAGTATCCACCAGAGAAGATCAAGAGTCTTTAACAACAAATTATTCTGGTTCTGCAAAGAAATCCAAAGAGGAGAAGAAATCTGAAACTTATTTGCCTCCTCCACCTCCATTACCACCGGTATCCTCAAATCAGTTTCTACCACCTCCACCTCCACCATTGGCAAATATGCAATCATTTAAGATGAGCGTCGAACAAGAGAATTTTCCATTGCCACCCCCACCAGTACTTGATAATGGATTTCTTCCACCACCACCACCACCTGAAACACCCCCATTAACTATTGAGTATATAGAACTAGCCAACAGAAAAATGAATATTGAATCTCCTCAGCAGAGGACCTCACACAGTGAACAATTGCAGTCACATTCAAAATCACAAATGACCGCGTCTGATCAAACATATGTGTCCGGACAACCTAGCAAGTCAAGACTGCCTAATTTGAAACCTAACATAAAAGAAATGTCAGTAACAAAAGTTAACCAAAAACAAAATATCCATAAAGAATCGACCATTTCAGAATATATGCAAAAAGTAAGCACGAGTCACTCTAGCACAGACAAATATGAACAACAGGCATATGATCATAAAATAGAAGTAATTAATCAGGGGACATTGCTCCCCAAGAAAAGGGAATTTGTATCTCCAAGAACATCGTCAGTTTCGAATACTAATATCCCCTCTACAAAAACTCACATAAAAGATAAAGCAGTTACTCAAGTTAATGAAAGTATGATTTCTAAAGATGTTTCAGCTTCAGTAACTAATCAAAAAGTAAGAACCAGTGAGTCAAATGCTCAAAACTTCAATCACCTTAAATGTGAGCAAGAATTAAAACAAGTGAAAAAGGAAAGTTTGAAGGCTAAGAAAAATGTATGTTTTTCCCCAAAAGCTGAAAATTCACCAATAAAAACTAAAGTAATAGACATTTCAGTTGCCCAAGTTGGTAAACGTGGTATTACCTCAAGGACACAAGAAATATCTTCAGAAAGTGAACAAAAAGGTAGTACAGTCCAGTTAAAATATGAGGACTTTGATCAGTTCATGTGTGATCAAGAGCTAGAAGGAATTAGTGAAGAAATTTTAAAGCCCAAAAAAAGGGTATCTTTTTCACCAAATATGTCCCCAGCTTCAGAAACTGTTTCAACACCAAAAACTAAAACAGAAGAAGCGGTATCCATTCAGCGTATGGAACATAAGCTACACAACATGGAAGTAAAAAATTATGTGGGGACACAAAATGAAACTGAGCAAGACTTTGATCAGGAGTGTGATAGAGAATTGGAAAAAATTCATGAACAAACTTTAAAACCCCAGAAAAATGTGTTTTTACCACCAAGGGCATCTCCAGCATTAACAACAGAAACAATACCAACAAAGCCTAAGACATATGTTAGAAAGTTTAAAACCCCTCTTATGATTGCAGAAGAAAAATACAGACAGCAAAGAGAGGAAATGGAAAAAAATAAACAAAAGGCTGTGTACCAGGTTGTTAATACATCCACCATGAAATCAGAAACAAACCATATCACTGAAGACCTAAAAGTTGATCAGTCTGCATCCAAGGTCTCTCTTGAAATGTCGATGGCATCAACAAAAAAATTAGACCACGATAAAAGTAATTTAAATGCTAGAGAGAATGTAATCTCTGATGAGGATTCTTTGTTATGGTTTGATCGAAGCAAACATGATTCCGCTCTATTAGCATCCCCAAAACTAAGTAACTTTGAAAGAAGTGCAGCATCATCAAATGAAGAACATGCGAGACAGGAAAAAAAATTAGATGTTGTTAAGCAGAAAAAAACAGAACATACATTTAACAAATCACAAAGGTCAAACAAAGGAGATGAATTGACTCTTGTGAAAGAAAAGACAGATGTGAAACATCTTAATAAAAGCATTAAGAATATACAGCAAGACATGAATGTGAAGCAGATACATAGCGTTGGGAACACGAGGCAAAACGAGAGTTCCACTACCCAGATGAAACAAAGAAAGACTGAGGCATCTCACAAGGTGTGCTTCAATGAAAAGCAACAAAGCCATGAACTAAAGGCACAATCAATTTCACACAACTCAGAACAACAACAACAATTAGGTATTTCTGGAAATATAGAAGAGGTGTGCAATGAACTAGAAACACAGAAAGAACAAACCAAGCACACAGGGATCACAATAACAAAGGCTGAAGGAACGGCAAGCCCAGAAATCTTAAAGAAACATCAAGTCAAGATTAATAAAACAATTAAACAAGAAAATATTGAGAGTCAAGGGCAATCTGAAAAGCCAAAGTGCTTACCTATCCACCAAACCCCCAAGGTGTTTTTTCCTAAACAGTCAACCCAAGAAAGCAAAGAAATCTCTCAAAATACTGTTATAAAAAGGCAGGTCCAAGAAACAACTGCAAAAACAGAAACATCAGAAAAGAAACAATCACTTCCAGTGTCACAAATCAAAGAGGAACCTAGTTCAACCGAAGTCATTGAGTATATTAGAAGATGTGAGGAATTACAGCAGACCCTAACAAAAGCAAAGAAAATTGAATCCAATCCACAATCATTGAATATATATACATTTACAACTTTCCTAAATATTGTTCCCAACTGGTTAATTAGTCAGGAAAAAAAGAAAGACATGGCGAATTTGGCTGCATCCAACAGTCCGGATGATATTACAAAGCAAATGTCCTACATTAAGCGCCAAGTAATGGACATGCAGTCTTCTTTTGAAAGTCAAATACATTCAGTCATAAAGTCTTCCTCAACTGCGAGTAGGCATGAATCAAGTAGTCACAGTGAACTCTCACAGAAACAGATAAGTGCCATCTCTAGAAAAGTGGACAAGACAAATCAAGTCCAGGAGAAATCGCAAAAAATTGGTAACGAATTTGGTAGATTATCAAGTGATTTCAGGGCATGTTCTCCATCCTTAAGAATGCGATCCCCATCACCTACATATATAACCATAGAATCAACAGCAAGAAGAACAGAATCACCTCAAAACGGCCCACTGCTATCCCAGTCTCCTTTAACAAAGGAACCTGTAACAGCACCTTTACCTCCTCGAAGATCCATGACACCCAAAATGACATCTCCATCTCCAACTCCACAAAAGAACCGCTCTGAACAGCTAGCCAAATTAAAAGACACAACTGCAAAGTTATCTCATGGACCGTCACAGGCACGGTCAGTCACCCCAATTCCTGTTGTGATAGAGAAAAAGTGTGAAATAATACATTCGCCCGCTTCTCTACGCAGACAGCTCAAAATAGAAAACCATTCCACAGGGTCTGTGTGTATCACTCCTACTCCAGTCAGTGAAATTGCAGTAAGTACAGTAGAGGACAGAACAGAACTTTATGAAGAAGCTAGAATGTCAGAAGTGCATAAACCATACTCCCAGAAAGATCCAACACACATTCCAGTCTGGCCTAGTCCAGATATGGATAGTGTGGATGTGATTTCAGTCACACAGAAATTTGAGGTTCCCACTAATCATTCATCTGAACGAAAAGATGCAAAAGTCTATACAAGAGAAGGGGCAAATTCATATGAAAAATCAGTCATTGGGAGCAAAGCCGAAATACACCGGACTGGTGAGGTTGAAAATAAGAATCTCAGGACAACTAAAGGCACATTTCATACTGAGCAAAAGAAGATATTAAATCCAGAGATAAAGAAATGTGATCCTCAAATGACACAAGCAAAGTCTACTCCCCATGATGACATGAAAGGGAAGACCAGAACTGTTCCAATAAGACAGTTAAAAGACCCCAATGAAAATACTTCTAAGCAAATATTTGTAAGCAGACAGCATGAAACTAAGGAACACATACTGAAACCATTGTTGCACTCTGAATCCATATCTATCACAGAACAAGTTTCTGGGACAGATCAATTAAAAAGCAAAGTGGGCAGAACTAGAACATCATTGAATTCTGAAAGTATAAAATCTGGGTTTGAGTTTAAACATGCTCCTCCTACATATGAAGATGTCATATCAGGACACATGCTAGACATTTCTGCGACCGAGTCCCCCGAGGAAATTCTGAAAAATTTTCAAAAGACATGGAAAGAAAGCGAAAGGGTCTTTCAAAGTCTCGGCTACACGGTCTCCGACACGTCTGAAATGAGAAGTAGCTTCCATCAGGAAGAATTTATTACTGGTAAACAGGCATGCTGAGTTTTCTAAATACTTAAATGACTAAATGTGAGTCTACCACACTGTAACGTTTGTGGCTTTGTGAACAGAATAATAATATGCCGTTTGAAACTAACACATAAGCTTTTGTGCAGCTGTTTTTCTTTCTGATGGTGTCTAAACACTGTATGTTTGTCTCTAACACTGAGTGCAGTGCAGGCAAAAACTGCATTCTAAACTTCAGTTTAAAAGAAAAAGGAAATAACTCTCAAATGAAAGTAAATGTTTAATCTTTATGAACTCTTATGGTATGCAAAGAGGATGATGGTACTGGGTCTTGAACGATATATCAACCATGATACATGTGCCAGTGGTCACCGCAGTATGTCTAAGGAAAAGGATGGGCAGACAGAGCATGCTTTTTTTGTCTAGTTAATATTAAGGCACACCATAATGCTATATCTTATTGAATGAATATGGTTGAACCATAAATTCCTATGTAAAGAAGGCCTTTCTATGTCATCCTCAAAAGATTGGTTCTTTGTGGCAGATGATGGAATAGAACATCCTCCATTGTAAAGCTCCCCGCACCTGCAGTGATAGCCCAGAATCCCATCTGTCAGTAAGAACCAGCATTACGTTTTCTGAACTGACAGAGTAATAGCATGATGTGAGCACTCTTGTACTGTTTAAATCCACAGAACAAATTAGAATCTTGGGTCTCTAATGGTCATACCTGGGAACTTCTGGGCTTCGGCCACCTGGAGCCTTCCCTTTCGGGACGCGGCCAGGATTGCACACTGATGATGGCGGGGGGTCCAGCTGATGTTGGTGGGCGGTCCCGCTGACATTGGGGGCCGTCTCACTGACGTCAGGGGCGGTCCCGCTGACGGCAGCGGAAAACACCCCATTTAAAGGAAAAATGGGCGGGGAGCGGGCCGTGTTAAGACCCCGTTCCTGTGACCCGGAGGATTCGGGTCTTAACCCGGAGACCCGGAGGAGCAGCGCTCATCCGGCAATCTCTGGGTCAAACCCGGAGAGTTCCCAGGTATGCTGATGATACTCTCTGCAGTAAACAAAACTCTGCAGTTGAGTCACTCCACATTTTGTACCACCTAGAAAAGAAAAATTATGAAAAATGTAAATTAGTTTTGTGCTTAAGGGTTTTTGTATCTTTCAAATGTTACTTTAAATGTATAAATATGTTTGCAGACAAAATCCTGGATTGTCCTTAAAAAAATAAATGTATAATTTGTGTGGGTATCCAAACCAAGTGAGAGGGGAACCACAATGAAACAGATATTGTAAAAGTTCTAAAATGACCTGTAGGTGTAAGAACAACCACATAGAACAGCCTTGCTCCTTAAGGGGTTAAGGGGAGATATGCTTGCACTATTTGCCGGGCCTGATGTTCCACTTTGGGAATCTGTGTACAATAATATTTTTTTAGGCTTGCAAATGCTTTTTGATGTCATGCAAATCAAATAAAACTTGTATGGTTTTTTTTGTTGAAATAAATGCATGAATTTTACATTTTTAGGACTGCCCTTGTAGCCCTGCTAGTAATTTATAGAATATTGATAAAATGTGAAATATATAAATAATATATAGTGAAAAATATTAACACTTAACACGTTAGACCTATTTCAGAATTGGGTATTTGACCCCTGCATCCCTCCCAACCCTGCAAGTTATATATATATATATATATATATATATATATATATATATATATATATATATATATATATATATATTTTATTTTTTTTATTTTTGTGAAAGATGTAATTTCTATGCTCATTATTATCTTTTATTTTAAAACAACTCTCTAGAAAATGCTACATCAGGACAAGGAAGTCTGCATTGTTTGTCAGCAGAAGGTTTATCCAATGGAATGCCTAGTCACAGACAAACAGACCTATCATAAGAATTGCTTCTGCTGCAGCCACTGCCATAGTAAATTAAGGTAAGCCGAACTATTAATTAAGACAATAAAAAAAGATGCTTGCTATATTTCTGTATTTAAACATGTTTAAAATTATATAAAATACCCAAAAAGTAATAAATTTTAGAGGAAGCATTCTAGAAAGTTTAACCACCAATTCTGTGCTAGGAAGCTAAAACTTGGTTGGTGTTTCATTTACTCATGAGAAAGGTGTGAGATATCATTAGCCAACCTAAAGTCCAGTTGATAATTTGGGATGATTTAGACATGAGTTCAATTTAGGCAGTATGCAAGGTGATAATTACTCATGTTCATGTTAATACAAAAACGATCACATATTGAGTACACTAGGGTCAAATTGGACCTAAGTCCCTTGATCCTTACATAGCAGGCAACGACTCCAGTGAGTTGTATATAAGCCGAAAGACTTAAATCTTAACTAAAATGTAGAACCATTATTTAACAAAATGGAAAAAACAAACAACCACACCCTAAAACAACGCACAAATTATAACAGAAATAAAAAATAGAAATCCAGAAGTTGTATAAGACATCTAAAGTCGCCCAAACAATCCCCACAGTCCTCATCTTGTAATGTAACATACGAAACATTGTTGTATGATAAAATTATCTGTGTATCATGCTTATGTATTCTTCTTTTTTTTGTAGCTTGGGAAATTATGCATCTCTCCATGGAAAAATATATTGCAAACCCCATTTTAAACAACTTTTTAAATCAAAAGGGAATTATGATGAAGGATTTGGGTATAAACCACACAAAGAGCTGTGGAATTCAAAATCTCAGAATGCATCTGAGACTAATCCAGGAAAAACGACAATAATCACAGACTCAAAAATAAATGGCCCTCAAAACGTGCAGCCTAAGCAGGAACAAGTGTATCAGGATGATTTGGATGCCAGCTTAAAGATATCTAGTGAAAGAGGTAAACTGAAAGTCACATGGCCCCCTTCAGTGGACAGTTTAAATAAAGTTGGCACTGTTGAGAGTATTGTCGTAAACAAACCAAAATGGCCTCCTGAGCATTGCGCAAATCAAGTGGCTGTAGAAAGGCCACCTCCTGAAGGAGGTGAGCAAGGCAAAGCTGAGAATGAAAACTCTGTAAATATGTCTAGTGAAAGAAATGTGATGGAAGGCATGGAAATTGAAGCACCCAAAGTAGAGAACGAGATGGAAATGTTGCAAGATGGTAAAGATGGACTTAATTCGTCAACTGAAGAACCCAGTGATGTAAAAAGAATGAAACATAGAATGAGTACTGGAAGTTTTGGGAAAGCAGAGAATACAGATATGCATGGTAATCTGAAAGTTACTCAGGTTGATGGCAATGAGGTCGTCAACCCCCAGTCAGGCAACAGTAATAATAATAATAACACAAATAATTGTAATGTTAACACACAATCTTCATTCACAGAACACTTACAAAAATATCAGCAATATAATTAAAGTAGCAGAGAAAATCAACTGAATCTTGAGGAACACATAGGTAAAATAAAGACACGTGAGGACTTTGTTAATAATAGCCCGTTGGCTCTTGAAATAAGAAGGGGAAATCGAGCCACTACATATTCAAAGTAAGAGTGGATATAAACCTAATTTCATTGAAGATTCAATGTGTTTGGATCCTATTACAAAGACCATTCAAGATTCTGGAAAGCATGATACCAAGATATTGTCTTACAGTGATAGATTTCAGACAGAAGAAATGGCTGAAATAATTGTTCTGCTTGATTTGTCATCACAGACGCTTGCTCCCAAAGAACATAATACTGATGTCTTAGGAAGCTTAGGCATAAATGAACCATGAGTTATGCGTACAGCATTTTTTGATAAAAGTATTTTCTGTTCAGATGTCAGAGGACCGTCTTTCATCAAATGAGTGTAAGATGATACGTAGTAGCAAGTTTGTGAAGGCAATGCAACAAGCAATGTAACAAGTAATGAGCCAGTCTTGAATATCATGCCTTCTGACCAGAAAAAAAAAGGAATTCTAATGACAATATTTTATGGAAAAGCTCTGATCACGTTATTAGTGCAAAGAATTGTAGATATTATGAATAAGATTAAATTGATCATTTAAGGATGGAAATAAATATACATCAAATAAAGAGCAGGTTATATGTTATATTAAGGAATACACATTATCCTTGTGGGAAACCTCACGAAAAAAAGGTCAGATAGGTAATTTTCTTGTAAGATTTGCTACTTATTCTCATTAATTTCATAATTGCACAGTCAATGCACTCAGGAAACATAATTTAGCAATTATTGTTCATGGAGAGAACAATGCAAAAGTCAGAGATATTTATTCAGTTTTATATGATATAGATATATTAAAATATGGCTTTCTTAAAGTTGTATCAACCAATGCTGTCTTATTTTGTAGTTTTGGATAAATGAATATAAGCACCCGGTGTGCCTAAAATATCAAAAGATAATTGATTGCGTTTTTCATAAAATATATGATATGTAATATGTACAGTGGCTTAGTGAAGTTAATGTTTTGCGATTTTTCTTTATAAAGCAGTATTTTCTGAAAAAGAAAAGTATCAAGAGTATCAAGGGGAAAAAAATATTTAAATATAATGTTGCACATTTATAATATGTTTCTATCTGGTGTAGAAAAGATTTGCAAACTGTAATATAGTATTGAACTGAGATCCCTTCTTCATTCATTGAGTACTACTAGATTACGCTTAAGATGCAAGAGAAACTAATGTTTTCAAAATATGTGGGTCTGGAACCTACAAGAAAAATGCTTTAAAAATGAGTTTTAAGCAGGACACACCGTGTGACTTTTTAATCGTTGGACTATATCTTCCATAATCCTTAGACAACTGATACTGGCACAGAATACAATAGGGGTGGTTTATGGGGTCTCTGCCTCAGGATGTAACTGTATTCTTGGAAAATTCTGTGCAGTGAGTATCAACCCCTAAAAAGACAGCTGTAGAGCTTCCGCCAGACAGGTCCATGCAAAAGCAAAGGTTGAATCACAGAGCATAACATTTACATTTTACATTAAAACATGTCAATAATAAGAAATAATATCAGTACCATTATATGAAGAGAAGTTGAAGGCTTCTATTTAGATAGCTAGATGGATCGATGGATGATGGGATAATGGGAGATATTGTCAAAATCAGCTAAAGATAAGTCATTAGTTTGCCATCTATTGTAAGGGCAGACTGTTAAATGATTTTCACTATTATGTTAATTAAATATTAACTGTAAATGTTATTTGCTATATTTTATCAACCAAACACCTGAAATAAGGTCATGTACGTAGAGAGTGAGAAGAAAACTCATAAGCCGTAGATTAAGACCACGCTAACGGAATAGATTGGAGTTTTTCTTGGCTCTAATGTGCCCTTTGGGGCTATGTTTACTAAGGAGTGCCAACCCTAAAGTTACCTCTAGACCCGTCTTTCTCAAATAAACAGTAGGGTGCTTTATGGTTTAGTACTAATTAGTAAATCTCAGTTTCACCATTAATTAAGAATGGTGGTTGCCTGTTCATTATGAGACGTGTGCATTTGTGGTCAAATTGGTTTCCTATGAGTTGATCAATATTTGTGTTTATGTGTGCTACCCATATTATCATATTATTATTTTGCATGATGTAATATGGTTTTATTTAGAAATCACCAATAAAACTGGTTTCACAAAACTTCACTGAGTTGGTTTGCAGTCTTTAGTTGGAATTGATACATTTTATTTGGCCAGGTTTCCGGGCCTCTGTTTTGATGGAATGTTGTGTTGATTTGTTTGGATGGATGTTTTTAATCATTCACATCAGAGGACAAAGTGCATTTTAGAAGAATTTCACAAGTACGACAATTACACTTTATGACCTAACATTTGTGGACACCTGACCATCACACCTATATGAGCTTGTTGGATGTCCCATTTCAAAACCATTTTAATTAATATGGAGTTGCCCCAACCCCCACCCCTTGGCAACTTTAATAGTCTTCATTCTCCTGGGAAGGCATTCCACAAGATTTTCTGAAATTGTGCCCATTCAGCCTAAAGGAGCACCTGTGAGAAGGTCCAGCTCGCAAACAGAGTTTGAATTAATCTCAAAGGTGTTCAGTAGGATTAAGGTCAGTGCAGAAATTTCATAAACTGGCTTGTGCTCTTCACTATGACCATTCTATTTTTGTTAAAGGAGAAGGTGATTTTATATACCTGTTAACAATGGGTATGGCTAAAACAACTACACTCAATAACTAGAAGGGGTATCCACATATCTTTGGTGATATAGTTATTTATTTAATATCTATTGAAACCCAACCCTATAATTTGTGACAATTCTAATTATTTCCATGCATGTAAAGAACCCACATTTTAAGTCTACACAACTGGTAGTTAAATCCTGCTTCTCTATCTTAAAAACAGGTGTAACAAGAGATACAACAAAATATAACATGACTGCCCTTATTAATCCAGATTAACACTGAGAAAAGGAGACACAGAGCAAAAGGCAGAGAATAGAAAAAGAAAAATGACCACAGGGAGGGAGGATGTGTTGTCTAGTAAAGTCTGCGAAACCTTGTCCAATGAATAGGGTTACAGATGAAAGGACTGAAGACGAGGAAAAGAAAATGTCAGAAATTATAGTGATGAAAGGACAGGAGAAGGGTATCTTTCAACACTGTACAAAATCAGTTAAAATACGTTGAAGCCAGGGGGTGGGGAAGTCTCAAGAAAAACCCCTAGGGGTTCAATCACATCTATACTGGTATAACAAATTCCCTAAATTCAAAGCTGTGGCTTAAGTGTGTTTTTTGTCGTAAGGCACACTGAAGGTTATGAGGAAAAATCTCTCTTTTTACTGCTCTAGAAAGCTACCATTTTGCACCTTTACACAAAAAGCCACACTTTGAGAATAAAAAGGTGTACATTTGCCTTGTTATGCTTTTGTATAAAACATAGAAATTTAAGAACATGGAATTTCTTGGCAGAAAAGAGCCATGCTATTTTTTTAGCGTTTTTGGGTCCTGGGACAGGACTTTTAATAGGTAAAATATATCTACATAAATATATGTATATCTACATATTGAAAGGCAAGTGACAGTGTGTGTGACTCCACATAATACATTGGCGATGTTCACAGATTATTTCCCACCTCACCCAAGTTCCATTACAACTTTTTTTTGGATGGAATAAAACTATAAGTGACAGCAAAATTTTATCACACTGAGCTCCAATCTGCATGTTAGTACTTAGAGTCTGTGTCTCTCTCTGCTCCTTCATTTTATGTGTATCCCATGATTGCCTATCTTTGGGTGATTCTTAATATAGTGAGTTGTGATGAAATCAGAAAATTATCTACCCTTTATAGTTTACAAACCAGAACCAAACATTTTTAATCAAACTCCAGATAATAAGACATTTCCCTAAAAGTACAATTGCTGTTGACATACAAGCAGTAAAGGGTTGGTAATGTTTAGCCCTGTGTGTGGCTAGTCCTGCCCAAAACCTGAAGGAGAATACATATAAAACTCATTAAGTCCTCTTAGATCTACAGTAGACACCCCAGTTTAAATATGGATCAAACACACATAAAAAGTTTAAGGTAGTGGCCCAAAATCTTGAAATTGGATGGTCCAAAATGGCATCTACCAACTCTTCCTTGTACAAAAAAAAAGATGTTTTGTCATTGGCAGAAAGATATATAATCGTTAAAGTCTATATATGTGAGTTTACTGACACAAGCAAACTCTGGAGTTTTCAAAGACCCAAAGTGCATCTCTGGTCATGTTGCACTACATGGAAAAATTGAAAAATGTAAAAACAAAGCAAGAAAATAAATAAGGTTTAAAAAAGCCCCAAAGACAGACCCCAAAATAGGAAATACTGCATTGTTATTATTAAATAATAATGTTATATAGTTTTATTCTGAGAAAAGGTTTTGAGTACAAAAAATAATACGCATGTGGAGTATTTATGTTCTTGAGCACATTGCTGAACATTAACTAGGTTCTTTCAGTTGTGGCACCAATCCAGTGGAACAAATCCTATGCAAACTTGCAAATACAAAAATCTTCAATTGCCACCCACATGTTTATATTTTGTTCTGATAAATACTGTGGTATAAAGATAAAAAACATTTTTTTAAAAAGCCTTATATTTCCTGAAAGAATTATATACTTTGTTTGTGTAGGCATACAAAAAAAAGGGAATTGTGCTAAACAATTCTATCGGTAGAGATTGTTCTATTTAGAACTTTGCTTTACAATTGCTCTTTATAAATATAACCCCTGGCACCTCACTTAACAAGGCTTGTGTTAGATTCAATGCTAGCAGCACTTTGTGTATGTAACGCTCTGCAACCTAAGGCCCCTTCCATTTTTTTTTAAACTTAAATGTTTTAACTATAAATTCCCTTTTCACACATTCTGACAGAGCAGAGAGGAATGATTCAAATCACAAAATAGCTAATCTGATATTATTTACTTGCTGTATAGATATGTAAGTTGACAAGTTAAAATAAGTAATTTGTTTTAACCCCTTTGTGACTGAGGAATTTGACCACCCTAATTGACAATTTTTTAGCACATATTTGTTTAACCACACATACCGTATTTGCTCGATTATAAGACGACCCCCCCCCCAAAATCTGAATATTAACTTAGGAAAAAAAGAAAAAGCCTGAATATAAGACGACCCTAAAGGAAAAAAGCTTTACCAGTGTTACTTACCTGCCCCCAGATCCCACGTTGCCGCCACGGAGGAGAGGGAGACCCCCCTCCAATACGCGGTCACCGGAGCTGGCACGGAGGAGAGGGAGACCCCCCTCCAATACGCGGCCACCGGAGCTGGCACGGAGGAGAGGGAGACCCCCCTCCAATACGCGGCCACCGGAGCCGGCACGGAGGAGAGGGAGACCCCCCTCCAACACAGTGCCGCCTCCGCCGTCATCTACAGGACTGCCGCGCAGGAGAGGCAGACCTCCTGGGACACGGCGTCCGGTTTCGGCACTCACGCGCCCTCTGGTGGTGAACTCCCGAACTGCAGGCATATATGAAGGGAGACTGCGCCACACTCATCATGGTGGTGATTCTACTTAAACCTCTTCAGTTCTATCTGACCTTGCCTTCTGTTGGTTGTCTATGCCTTGTGCTAGTGCCCAGATAGCGTTTCCTGATTCCGTATTCCTATGTATGATCCTGGCTTGTCTGACTTCGTTGATTTCCTGAATCCTGACCTCGGCTCTGTTATACGACTATCCTGCTCTCCGGAATCCTGACCTCGGCTTGTTATACCTGTTCTGTCCTGGAGTCCTACCTGACCACGGTGTCTCCTAACTAATTGTACGTGACAACCAGTAAGTGTTAATTCATCTAAACTATTTTTTTAAATAAAAGCTATGATTGAGAAAAATATTTTTTTTGTTTTTATTTCCTTGTATTTTCCAACCTGTCCCCCAGTTACGCACATCCGCCCCCAGGCTTGCCACACCAATATGGCACTGTGGCCCATGATATGCCTTTTAACCCTCTATATGCCACTGTGCCCCATGGTATGCCTTTTGACCCCCTATGTGCCACTCTGCCTCCAGAAATGCCTTATACCCCTATATCCCATTCTGGCATTTAGGGGGTTAAAATGCATATTATGGGGCAGAGTGGCATATAGGGAGGTATAAGGCATTTCAGGAGGCAGAGTGGCATTAAGGGAGTTAAAAGGCATTGTATAGAGCACTCTGCCTCCAGAAATACCTTATACCCCTATATGCCACTCTGGCATTTAGGGGGTTAAAAGGCATATTATGGGGCAGAGTGGCATATAGGGAGGTATAAGGCATTTCAGGAGGCAGAGTGCTCTATTAAATGCCCCCTTAACGCCACTCTGCCTCCTGAAATGCCTTATACCTCCCTATATGCCACTCTGCCCCATAATATGCCTTTTAACCCCCTAAGTGCCAGAGTGGCATATAGGGATATAAGGCATTCCAGAAATGCCCTATGCCCCCATTTAACACACACACACACACTTACTTACTTACTTACTTACCGGTGCTTCCAATTTCCTGCTGTATTGCCGGGGTAGCGGGTTGACGTCTCCTTCCGCTGCAGCCAGAAGGAGGTGGAGTTGGCAGCAGGGGTTTGTCTGCGTCCGTCGCGCATACCGTCCCCGGCTGTCAGAGATCAGAGTTCCCCGCACCGGTGCGCAGACAACCCCCGCGGCTAGCCACACCTCTTTCCGGCTGCAGTGGACGTTGTCTACGCGGATCGCGTAGACGTCAACCTGCTGCCCCGGCAATACAGCAGGAAGCACCGGTAAGTGTGTGTGGGGGGGGTGTTAAATGGGGGGGGGGACAGGAGGATCCAGGTCCCCTGCAGCGGTGCGGGGAATCTGGATCTTAGTCTCATAATCAGACCTCTATTTGAGGTCTGATTAGAAGACGACCCCGATTAGAAGACGAGGGGTATTTTTCAGAGCATTTGCTCTGAAAAAAACCTCGTCTTATAATCGAGCAAATACGGTATTATATATTGTTTTCCATGGACAGATCGGGCTTTCTCCATCTACCACTTTGTTTGTATAGTCTGTCCATTGCCCTGAATTGTTGATCGCAGTTCATGTGATAAGCTTGCTGGGGTACATATCATAGGTGTTCAGAGGTTTTACATTTAATATTTTTCTCGGAAGTATCAGGATTGATACAGCTGGCAGAGAATGCTTAGACTTCAGTTCAGACATTCTCCATTATTCCAGTGTAACTGGTCATCAGTCATCAGGAAATTAACCAAGCTAGCTGTTGCTGACAGGGGAGACTCTCCCTTGTGCCAGCAGGGAAATTTCTCTACCAGTGCAAAAACCATAAGATGTACTATTAAGTCATCAGTCATCTGGGTCCTGTATTTTAGGACGCAATAGTATGTCCTAAGTTCACTAAGCAGTTAATGTACACAGAAAATCAAACTGTCACATCTATACAGTAAGCGTAACTATCCAGTTATGGGGTTTAGCCGGCAACTCTAACTCATCTAGTCATAAGAAGTCAACTCAACACAACAGCAAAGACCTGTGATAAAAAATGGTACCATCCCACAAAAAACATCCACGGGGTGGTTAACAGGTATGCCTTTATTTCATAAATACTGTTAAATTCATGGATTTATTATCCCAGTTTTGAATTTATAAACTAATTATATGCCATGTTATCACTCTGTTATGTATAGATTTCCATTTATAATGTAGAATAAAAGTTGTTAAACTGAGGAGACAATGAAAGGAGCATTGCATCCAACAACACCATATTATAATAGTAACCACATAGCTTATACCGAGATCCTGAAAGCATACAATTTTATTGATAAAGATGACTGACGGGTCACCCTATGTTCTGTTTATTTATTTAGATATTTATTTTTATATTTTTCAATAAAGCAGTTTCTTTGCTGCTGTTATTAGAAAGCCCTCCATAATGTTTAAGGCAATCATGAGGCATCCAATGGATTACTTTCAAATCCTTCATATGCACAAATATTGCATGGGGATAGACAGCTATGCTTCCTCAATTTTTATTCCAGAAAACCTCTTTTCCCTTTTGTAAAGTTTTCACATATTGCATATATATATATCATATACCTTTATTTTAATCAATTAATAAAAAAACACATATTCACATATTATACTTTTGACCTTGAAAATCAACAAATATCGATAAACAGATATCGAGGAACACACCAAACTGATAAAGAATCACAAATATGCCCACCGCAAAAAATAAAACACTTACATATGATATGGTAACATGTACTCATGTATTATATAGATGACTTAATGTGATGAGAGTTGAAATTCACAGTATAGATTTACAGTTTGATTGTACTTTGATTTCTTTTCTAAGGAATAAACTATAACTATATTGTTTCTCACATTTTTTAATCTCTTTTAAAAGCTAAAGAATTTCAGGTGTTACATAGCAAGATATCTAGAATAAACATTGTAATAGAAATTGCCCAAATTTCTTGTAAATGGGACATTTTACTTTACAGTCATAATCCGATTTTAACAGGAGATGGTAATAGCTTGCTATTAAAGTAGATTATACTAAATAAAAAAGGCACCCGCAAGCTTTAAAAATTACATTATTTTTTACTACAGAACATTTGAATTTAACTATACACATAATTGTTACAATATGCCAAATGCTGATAAAATAACAGACCAAAAATAATTTAATTACCCTTTAACAGAATATTTAAACGTAAAGATGTTTTTTTTTTGTTTTTTTGTTTTTTATGAAGGTAAACTGAAATGCAAGTATTAAAAAATAGGCAGAACTTTTCAGGAACTGATACATTAACAAAGAGCAAAGAGTTTGACGGCAGATAAGAACCATTCAGCTCATCTTTTCCTGACATAAATATTCACTCTTCAGCCCGTCATCTCTATATCCTGGTACCGTGGTAGAAGGATCCTATAGTTTATATAATAAATTTGCATTGACATTTTGTGTATTGATCAATATATTTGTAAGCACAGAGATAAAAAATAGATCATGAAAATCAGTACTATATACATATATATATATATATATATATATATATATATATATATAGCATACAGAACTCCAAAGATATATTTATTAAATAGATTATGTAAATAAAATACATTCTTCATCCTTGCTAAAATCAATTAGACAAACCATCAATATATAACAAAATATCATAAAAAGACTTGCTAAAGCCATAACTTCTACATATAATCACCCGCATACAACAAAAGGGTTCTTCTTTGGCCTTTTGGTGAGATTTTTGATACCAAATCTTTGCATGTACTCGAATATGGCCCTGAGGGATAGAAATCGTACGTGAAACTGGATTAGGTGTATAATTTCAAATAAAATCTATTACATTTCTTTTCAAATAAAGAGTTGCTAGCTAAGTGATCTTACGCTCAAAATATTTATATGGGTTATATCTGAAACGATCGATGCAATGCCTGCAGAGTCAGCACAAATTCAAATATCTCCCGCATTTTTGCGTAGCACTCACATACATGCTTATGCTTTTCTCATAACGCAGGCCTCCACTGCCACCCTGTGAAGGGAAGGTACATGAAGGACACGCTACGTTAGCTAGTAAATAAACTTAAATATTCTACATTCCAACAGTGATCCTTCTATAAGATCATGTTACAATATTCTCAATGTTTTGTTTTTTTACTTACCACCCAAAAACGTTGAACTCCACAACATAGATGTAAGGTTCGTCCAATGCATTAACATTGCCGTTCCACATATTCTACTAAATAACTACTTGTGTCACACCTGCAAACACTGCGAATGAGAGAGGGATTGGCAAGCAGCAGTAATGACTACGGATTTTACATGGCCTTAGTACATTCAATACAGTTAGCAGGCAATCTGTTGCTACATTAAAGTATATTGTTAAACTGTAAAGCAAAGTGCGCACATTATGATTAACAGGCCCATTTTTTATAATTTATTTTATTTTCTATAATATAAAAATGCGGTCACCCTTCTGGTGGCCCCTGCAAAGTCTCCAGGGGACCATGGTCCCTAGGCAGTTACCTAAGCTGTCTGTGAATAATTTGTATATAGTGGAATATACCAGATGCTTATGAGAAACACGCTTAATGCCATCATCTACAGACCACTTCTCCCAGGATATATCTAATGAAGCCGAAGAATAACAGGGATGCAATTTGCTTATGCGCCTACTTACAGACTGCAATTTCCACAACTTGCTTGCAAGCAGGCGATGGCCCATGACAAGATGGGCTTTCTATATTCTCACAATACTCATTAAGTTTATGTCTGAACTGTTACACAGTGAGAGCCCTAGTTTTGGCTGAATTCTGAGAAGATCATTACAGCCTTTTAAACGTACTATTTGATCTGTGTTATTGTAGGATGACTCTCATCACATATTACATTTGTAAATGTAATATAAATTTCTAACTATTTTTATAGAATCTTTTGGAAAATGATATTCCAACAAAATATTTTGTGTATTGAACAGGTTCATGTCAACAGACAAAATGTTGGGATAAACACAAGGCAGGTATATGGAGTTTATAGCTCATCCCTACATGGTTGGCTGTTGGGTGTTGTTGCCTTACAAACCTTAGAGCAACTGATCAAAGCTGCTACTACAGACATACAAGCGAGGACACCACCTAAACTCCTGATCAAGGCATTCTGGGCATGTATTTTCAGTCTGGGCCGTGGAGTAATTGTGCAGTTATTGATAAAACAAACATTACACAATGTTCCATTTGTAGATCAAAACATTTGTATTATGCAATTTACTTTCTATCAACTTGGCAACAAATTCCACTTAAATGATTTTATTTTTTAGATAAGTATTGACCCGCATCACAAACGCTGTTAACTCTGTATCAATCTATGCTAGTTCTGCAGCACTGAAGAATTTTGTCCCTATAATATTCTCTAAATCATCCACAAAATGTTCACGGATCATGCATTTTCTCTACTTGAAATGCTAATAACCAGGATAATTTATTAAGTATAAATCTTATTTAATTAAAATCATTGGTATAGTGGGATGCCGTTTTTAAGAATCTCAGTTGTTTGAAATCAAATTCTGGTCGCAAGGAAATTCAGACAGAAGACAATCAGCGTTTTTGGTTCTAGGGTACTTTTCCATATTTTTCAATATATAATGACTGCACTGTCTACAGAATATCTCACAGCATAGTGACAAAGTTATGGAGGACTCTCCCCAATGTTTTTTAAGTAGCACAGGGATACTGATATCTGTATTACAATACGACAAGATATCCTTGGGCCCAAAGAAATACATCCTTTGCAATGCCCCGGCAGCGAATAGCAGAAGCCTGGCTCGCAATCTCCATTCCGGTTCATCCCAAAGGTGTTCGATGGGGTTGAGGTCAGGGCTCTGTGTGGCGGTCAAGTTCTTCCACACCAAACTTATCCAACCACGTCTCTATGGCCCTTGCTTGAATTCTTGCTGGAATAGAAATGGGCCTTCCCCAAACTGTTCCCACAAAGTTGGAAGCATAGCATTGTTCCAAATGTCTTGGTATATCCCCTTCAGCTACCTATAGCTTTCAGACATTATGAGTGACCCACATTCTAGATCAAATAAGAGCAGCTTAAAAAATAATAATTTTACACGTGAAGAGTAAATGTTACCAGTTACTAAACATTTTTCACTATTGACTAGATCATTTCCTTGGGCTCCTAGTACTGCAGTCACCTTTGGAACCTGCTCAAGTACATTTCCTGACCTTATCCAATACCAAAGCTAAAATACCTAATATCTTATTTAGTCCAGGACACGATATAATTAAAATTCTGAACATGAATCATTTAATTCTTTTGAGTATGTCTATTAAAGCTTCAAAAACCAAAGATAAAGACTATTCCCTCTCACCAGCTACTCTAAATGTTACTATTAATATTTTGCCCGACCTCTGACTCTGCTACGTATTATAAAAAAGATTTTAGCAGCAACAGATGAGGGAAATAAAAAGTCAGTATTTACATATTTTCAGGGTTTCTGTATGTCATCCTTGAATATGAAAATTACATTTTGAATGTATTGGTAACACAATTCTTACACTTAACAGCTTAAAAAAAAACTACAATACAGTACAGCATTATACAGGCCACACCGGAAGAAAACCTCGTAATCATTTGAAATGAAAAAGGTACCACAGCATGAGAAACTTCTTCAAAGTTCTTAAAATACAATAGTCTCAACTCATTTAAGTTCAATTAAAATCGCGTTCCAGTAATATAGATTTATTGCTGCCTGTTCCGCAATTCAGTTTGATGAATTCCTGCCACCGGTTCACATATGGCCTTTATTTACCATATTCGGGGGGGGGGGGGTCCTATTTAAATAACTTCAATTCATATGCAAACTCTTTGAATTCATTCATTTTAGAATATCTGAAGAAAAAAAACATATCCTGATATCAAGTCAGCCAACAGAACATATTGTAGAGATACAAGCTCAACGTGTGCGATTTGTCTGTGCTTGCTGCTATGACAAAAATACATTTCCTATTAAGCGTGTTTTCCAGTAAGCATTTATAGAAGTAGATCAAATCCGATTATACAGACTAATAAATAACCAATGTGTGACTAGTATACCTCTCTATTTCTTAAATACCCCTATATGCTACATATTACACTTTAATACACTAAACAATCCTATGTAATTGTGTTAACTGATTAAAAGAAAACTCTTACCATTTCCAGAAATATTCCTTTAAATAAGTACATTTTTGCCCTTATTCATATTTTTGGTGGGAACACTCAATTGTAATGCGTCAACAGAAGCAGTAATTGAAAGGCTGTTGCCATAGAAACTGACAAAAAAAGCTTGTGCTATTTTTATGGCATTAAACCTTCAGAGGAAATAATAAAAGATCAGATGTGCTAACATATGTGTTTAACATACTGAAGCAGGTTTCTTCCAACCTGGGTTTAAAACAATATACTGGGGAACAAGATGGCCGTCATTGGGTCATGGCAAGGCTCTTACTCTGCCGTTACAAAGAATGTGAGAGAAATAAAATACTAATGTGAAACAAAATCCTGAGATTTCTGTGTTCAAATGTTTTTAAGCACACATCGGTGGGCTCCTTGGCACAGTAGGCCATAAGGTTCCATCCTCTGAATGTCCACAAACTGGGTCATGTTGGATTTTTTTTCACAGTGAATAATTATTTTCTCTAAATGGAACAAAATCTTTAAAATAGTATAAGAAAACAATTCCTACAATCCACCCTTTTTTGTGGAAAGAATGAAAAACAATGTCGTCTTATTGAAACGCAACCTTTTAATTAAAAGCATGACTGTTTTTTTTTTTACTTACATGGTATAATGTCTCACTCTTCAGATGGACACAACACCATTAGGATGGCCACTTGAGAATAGACCAGCAACAAATCAAAGATTTCTTACAAATTAGTGACACTTGAGAGAGGCAAGAGGAGGTGAAACGCAATTTATTGAATGGTAAAAGGATGTCAAAAGAGTCAAGTAGATTCTTTCCATGATAAAAGTGGCTCAGGGTACAAAAACACTTGTGTATTTACCAGTTTAAGCTGATTTATCTTCTGTTTACGAAATCAATGTGTATTGGATTTACAACAAAAAGATCACATACCAGCAAAACATTTTTTAGTATCTCTTTAATATATAACAAGCCTGACGGTTAACTTAGTATCAACAGTATTGTTATTCATCGGGTTGCGGAAATAAGATAAAAAGCAGATTCACAAAGTGAATGAATATATGAAAAAGTACACAGCAAAACATTCACCAAAAGAATAATTTTTACTTAAATTAGGAAAATAAAATATGTTTGTAGATCTTTACTCATCAACAGTGTAGCTAACAGTGTAAGCATGTAATACATTTTGAAGATGCTTCTGTAAATTATATAGAAAATGTAAATATTTTTAGAACATATTAGTATTATTTTTTTATTTAAGTGGCAGAAAAAAAAACATTATTTCTAACAAAAAAAGGAATTATTACTTATTCAAATTTTGGAAAACATCAATAGGTTTAAAATGTTTGATTGCTTCAAATCGTAAGCAATTCAGTGGCCAGCATGGAAAAGGTGGTGAAAAAGTGACATCAACAAGCAATGGGATTTGCTAAGCCAGGTGCATCTGTAATAACCGGAAAAAAAATGTAGATCATGTTAATATTTATTCAATCTGCTATTTGGTGTCTAAGAACATCTGTGTTTTCTAAAGAAAAATAGATTTTATGTAAACTACTGATATATTTAACATGAATAAATGGCAGCCCGTCTCTGCATGTGTAAGCACGGCTGAAATAAATGCAGCACTTTATAATAAACACTTTGATGCAGCATATGAAAATATTATTAGTGTTAGTTTATTTATTAGATTTAATTTCAGATTTAAATATTTGTGCTAATCAAATTCAATTTTGGCAATAAAAGTGCTGTGTATGTTTTAAATGAAATTGCCAAAAATGCAAATATTGATACACTGCATATTCTTGTTCCCTTAAACTAATATAATCAAATTGTATTGGGTTTTAATTATATTTACTCTAGGAACAACCATCTAAAAAAGAAAGTTTATGAATATGTTAGTCAACTAAAAGGTATCACAAATGTCTGCAGACCTTCTTTTCGCTGGACTATTATGGCATTATCCATTGTCGAGTACATTATTATGTGCTCACATATTGCGGGCATCAGTTTTAATCATCAGCGGGATTGATACCTGGTAAACATTAGTAAAATGCTATAGTGTCGACCACTGTTTCTCAAAAGCATTCGAGTGCGTTTGGCTACAACAGCTGGACGCCTCATTTTCTTAATTATGTACTGTCCGGGAATGAAAAATGTTATTGTATGTACAGGAAGCCCCCAGAATATGGTACCCATCAGGACATAGTTATGGCTGTATTAATAGACAATCTTTTGTAAACCACTGGTGGGAACTCTCTGGGTTTGACCCGGAGTCTCTGGATGAAGCCACCGCATCCCTGGGCCTCATGGACAGTTTCTTCTATCTGTGTGAAGTGGAGGGGTGCTTGGCCACACCCACATCCCTCTCATTTGCTGCCCAGTTCCCTCACAGACCCCTCCTACAAAAGGCTGCCTAGTGCTAGCCCCGCCCTTATGCATGGCTATCTCTGTCCACTACCTTGGAAGAGGGAGATCTCAGTGTGACCCACCCTGAAAGGTTCTGGGTTATGCCCATTTGTGTTGACTGATCTTTAATGCTTGTACTTTCTTCTCTTCCCATGTCTTCACATGTTTCTTGTATGTTTTTGTTTCTATTATTTAAGTTTGCTTTTATTGTAGATCCTGGTATACAATATATATTCCTTGTGTATGGTGGAGTAGTTTTGTTTAGTTATATGAATTACTCTCATTTTTCATTCTTTCTCTGTGCCAAACTGAATGTGGAATCTCAATTAGACTTCATATTAATGCCTATGGTTTTGGAATGGGATGTCCAACAAGCTCATATAGGTGTGATGGTGTCACATATAGTGCATATGACTTGCCTTTATAATAATTGGCTTGAAAACAATGGGGGTATATTGTGCTATAAGATGCAAATTGTATATAGTATTTGTTCAAAGACTATGTGAGGAATTGGTAGGCAGCTTAGTTCATCCATTTTATATCCTTTTATTATTTGGGAATTGGACAGAATATTTTAGTGTGTATGTCACTGAAAAGGAATTACTTTTGTTCAATGCAAATAGCTGGCATTTAAAACAAGTAATTATATTTCTTCTTTACTTTGTTAATATAATTTCCATTTTATTAAAGAGGAATATTGTTTTTTATTTTTAAAATATTTGTATTAGAATTTATGGTACATGATTTTCTCCTTAACACTTAATTATTGACGTCATTAATCTCCTGTAACGAAGTGTAGCAAATCACTGCACAGAAATAATTACTTCGCAGATATGAGTCAACGGAGATGCTGTGAAGGAAAACTAAAGGGAAAAGACACTTTAAGGTGTGAAAGCTGCTGCTCATTCTCCATGTTGATGGTTGGCTGAACCCTTTTTTTTCTCCAGCACTGGCACGGATGATTAGTTACAATATTGTTTACCGTGACCATATAACTTACATGGAGACGTATAAAAGAAGGGATATATCAACAGAGGCTGTTAAATGTTTTACTTGATTTGTTATACTGTTCCTGTTTATTAACCAGGGAAGGTTGTCAAGGTGAATGTGAAGGGTTTTCCATAGTGTCAGGGCCGAGCTTGGGTGCAAAAAGCTTGTTTTAATTTTTTTGACATCAGGATGTCCTCCTGATTTGGCTCTATTTGGGCTCCTTTTATTGTTTGTTTGGTTTTTTTTGTACAGCCTTTTGCTGAATGTGTGTTCATCAAGACTAGTTTAAGATGGAGTGTGTTGCCTGCTGTTTGGCTACTGATTTACTGAGTCTTTTTGGCTGGACTAACACCTGGGCTGAAGGTTGCTAGTCTCCCAATAGATGATAAATAGTTTAACTTGCTATTAAGAAGTGATGCACGAGGCTTGCTTGCCATGTTCTTTGTAATAGTGAACACATGGAGCAACAAATCAAACAGATCAGGTAAACAGTTAAGGGAGGCAGAGAAATAAAGGTTTTATCTGATACACATTTTCGAATGCACTGAAGAAAAAATACTAATAAATATTTTTGACATGGACTTCGTTCCCATTGTGGGATTTTAATCCTGCATATTCTGAGCTTTTACGACTACAGGATAGGATGGTGATAAACCATAAAATGAATTGGTTTCCTATAATAAAAACATCTAGACAGTGTCTTAATAATTAGATAATACAGGCAAATTCACTCTCTGCACCGCCTGGCTGTGCTGTGAATCTAAACAATTGCTTAAAATTGTAGATCAATTTTGTTGCAAAACAGTTAAATATATTTTTTATTAGATTAGATTAGATTTGACAAAAAACGCGTTGTGTGCATACCTACCAATTTCCGCCATGTTGTGATCACCCTCTCTATACATAACGTGCGTGACCTGGTTATAGACTTGATTCGTATGGGTTTATATTCAGGAGTGGAGATTGTATGATATATTTTACAAGGGAACTCCCATCCATTGTTTTATTACTAGTATCAGATAAAAATAATAAAAATACATATTGCATTGTTCTGAATTTCTTCAGGGATTTATTTAAGTCCAGTCCACTAGACAAACACCCTGACTCACACTGTCTTTATTAGTATTGCCATAAAGAATCAACTCAGTTTGGTGTTTGAGCCAGAAAAGTAACCCAACATATCACAACTGACAACAATGGCAGCCCCCATGCCTGCAGATAAAGAAGGATTAGTGGAACAAAATATGATAAATCCATATTTCTGTCAATATTAACCTACATTATTGTACCAAACACTATATGCTAAGCTCAACCAGGGCAAGACTGGAAATTAAAACTAGCCCTGGAAATAATTGAATATTTGAAGGGGGGGGGTGCCGTGTCATGACCCCGCTCCCAAGACTCTGAGGATTCGGGTGTTGACCCAGAGAACTGGAAAAGCAGCGCTTCTCCTGGACTTCCCGTTGAGTTCCCAGGTATGGCAGTACCTATTCTCACAGGTGCAAATGAGGCATAAAGGGTTAACTTCACAATCTGTGAGTTATAGATTCTTGACTTTGCTGTAGCGTTAAAAGCTATAGCATTTATTTTTACCGTATAGAATTTTTTTTTAAGTGTTCATTAGTTGAAAGGGCTGGTGAGCACCTTTGAATGGTACATTTCATTCCATGTTGCTATAGTAATGGTTTCACAATGCAACCAATCGCATGACTTCAAATTTTGTTAAACTAGGGAATAATACAATGAGTATGAACACAAAAAAAACATTTTTGTATTATTATTATTTATTGATTATATTTCACAGAGCTAATGCTATTTAATATAAATCCTCCAAAGTGTAAGGACATAGACTACGATAGAGAATGGTTGTTAAAGCTTCCCGTTCGCCTGAAATATGTAATGATTATTCTGTAAAATGCTTTTGTATATAGTGCTGAAATGTAAGCTTTATCTTGCCTTCTGTACATCTTAATAACACATTTATCCTGAATATGTATGGTAATATTTCATGAACAATGGGGATCAATGAATGACACTGGTTTAAAATGTTCTGTCCTTGGATACATTGTACTCTCAAGCTCTAGCTTGAGCTTTTATTCAGCACAGGACTGCCAAACAGGTGGATGTGGAACACAAGGGGCTTTACGCAACAAATCACTAGCCCTTCTTAGAAAAGTATTGCAGGTCCCTTCCCTTGACTCCATAAGACAGACTGTTCTTTGAGAGTTTCAGGCCTTCTATAATAAAAAAAAGTCAATAAACATTCCAAATCTCAATTATCATCTCAATGGCTACTTGCTCTTCATTGTCCTGGTTAGAAAGGCTATTGTTTCCTTGCATACACCATGGTGATGCAATATGAAGTGGATGACCATTTTGTGCTAAAAAAGCTTATAATGTGCTAAAATTTAATTGTTGGTTTTTCTTAATACAAGTTGCCAGTCATTTTTTTAAAAAAATATTACTTTGTTGGTGTCTGCCTACAAGAAAAAAAAATAATGTTCTTTGAGCAACCTCTTTAAGGGCCTCATCTAATGTTTACCACCCTTGTTACCATTTCATATGACAGTGTGGTCAGATTACAAATTGAGTTTTCCTTTAATTTAACTTGAGTAAGGTGTTCTGTACACAAGTTATTTTTTTTGGTTTTTAAAATCTTTGAATGATTTTTGTAACCACCAATATACTATTTCCTAATTATGCCGAAATACCCAATCTAGTAAAAGATTTGCTACAATAATCCAATAATAATCGCCCTGGTAACGTGGCATAAAGGACTATCTCCAGACTGAGTTCCATTAAAGAGCAAGCACAGAACTGATTAAGGGGGGCTAATGTAGTATGTCCAATGTCACCTTTTCACATTGTCACATATTTTTATTATTATGTAAAGATATAGCTGGTGTCTGGAATCTTTCCCAAACCCCATCCCATTGGATGAAGAATGGGACTGTTAGACATCAGGTGGGTAGATGGGACTATCACGGGACAGGACTGAGAACTGAGTGGATAGAGCTAAGCGATGCTTTCCTCCTTGACCCTATGAGTAACACACCAACCTGGGATCCCACGGAGGCAAATCCATAAAGTCCCAAGTTTTAAAAAATAATAAAAAAGCTATATGTCAAGGAAGCAAATTTCTCTGCACAATTTACTTGAGCACACAGTTCTCTTTGAAATCAGCATTTCTTGATTGACCTTGATTAGTAACGTTATTTGCTACAAATTCTCCCTAATTATTTTTGTATACAAAAATTAGTTTAGCAACTGTTAGGAATGATACAAATGTCAAGCAATGCTAATGAATGCATCTACACCAACACTTAGAAGTGAAGGTGCTACCCAAGTGTGGTTGGAAGTCAGGCTGATATTTAATTATAATGGTGTTTATTGGCGAGTAACGTAGAATAATCTTTTATACGCCAGCTTCCCACACACATCAAGTAGCAAAAGGTTAGATGGCTGGATATGTGAAACCACAAGACTTATAACGTAATGTAACCATTTTAATTAGCACTTCTTATAGTTAGTTCTTTGTATGGAAGACTTGCATGCCATGTGAGAGTACAAAGCATGTTAAGTCTTGGTAAAAGTCCTTTTATATGATTATTACTATTATTATTGATATTATATCACAGTCTGTATAAATACTGTTTTGTACCCTATATTACAAGTAGATGTATGCATTGAAAGTGGATGTATCATCATTAAAGTATTTTTTACGTAAAATTTATCTTGAAAATTTGCTTTTTTCAAACAGTGTAAAAAAATAGTACACTACTACTTTCTTTTACTCTACTTCTGACACTAATTATGTGGCTTGCAAGTATAATTATAACCTCACTGGCATGTTTCTTGCTCCCTTTTTGCGCTGCTGGGACATGTCACCCCTCCCACCAAAGGTAGGTGGAAGATGACAAATTAACCGGATGACTAACCCTGCAAATACTACTCGGAAAAGGTGAGTGTTGAATTATCATTGTAACGTAACATAGTAAATGAGGCTGAAAAAAGTCCATCAAGTTCAATTGCTGTTTATCCAGAAAAAAAAGCTAAAAGCTTGCAAGTTGACACTTAAAAGCATTATTTTATAGATATCATTCACTTTATTTACATATTTAGGCTCTTTATATCACTTCTAATTATAGGAAACATTCAGCAAATTTCCCAATCAGATGCTGACCTTGCTGCCTCCTGGCATGACATCACCCCTTGGGTTTTGCTACACAATTACTGCATAATTAGCTACTCTGCTAATCCATAATTCACCAAGTGGCTTCCCAAGTGGGCCATATTCTTTCTGACTTTACTGGGGTGCATGATTTTTTTTTTACATCACATGATTCACAAAAGATGTTTGTGGCCAGGTCGTTCATCTGGACCCTACATTACTCCAGAAACATTACAAATAACATGCTATTGCACATGATGCTGAGGGATCCTGATGGGTTTAATTGGTAAACTCAAAGAGTTGAAACTGAATTGATATTAGTGAATATCATTAATCATGAATTTGTATGAGGTATTTCTCTACTGAAGATAAAATTCTGGAGATTCTAGTGAACTCGTGTCACTGGATGCTTGTAGACTAATTACTTGAGAATGTTTAATGATATGAAGAACATCTGTAGTGACTTTGGTGCACCTTCAGTACACGTGGCCAAAGACTGTTGATGGTTTCCTTTATGGTACCAAAGAAGACCGCATTGATCCAAAGTCACAGTTAAAAATATATATTTAATTTACACATGTATTGGTTTATGCCAATCATCCGGACTGGGGACGATGTGATGGCCAAGGCACTTTAAGGCTGGTGGCTGCCAATGACTTAAGTGTGGACGACGGCTGGATATGAGAGGCCAAATATTAAGTTTTTATGCTCATGCAGCAGGCGTCGAGGCAAGGCCGGTGGCCGCACACTGCAGCACCCCCTGGAGCGGTAAAGGAGTGCTGTTGGTCAGCGGCCAGTTTTCCAGATGGCCAGTCCAGGTCTGATTCGAGCAATACCTACACAAAATCATCAAATTCACAGTGAGATTTAAAACACAAAGAAAACAACACGCATAGGACGTTCCAAAACATCTCATGGCTTTAAGAGTCTGACATCTTACCATATATTAAAGGGTACAGCATTGCTGTGAATATCAACACATGAATGCTCTACTTTCTATACATAAATAATTTTTTTTACAGACATTGTATTTATATATCTGATTCCCATGATTAACCAAGACATAAAATATTTAACCCTTTCAACTTAAATAAAGAAGGATTAATGTTCGAACTGCATATGCTTTTTAATAACAGATAACGACAAAGTAACACTCACACTTTAGATTATAACCTATTTTAACAAAAATAGCCACCTGATTTTATATGCAAGATTAATATTCATGGAACATATGAAATTATAAACCTGATTCCAGGTACAGGTGGAATACACAGACTTATTTGGCCATTTATTCACTTAATGTTTCCAAACACAAACTAACTCTAGAGTAGAAATGTACAGTGCTGTGCCAGCTGATGGCAGTAAATAAAACAATACATAATAATAATAATAATAATTGTGACTAATAATAATAGTAATAATTGTGACTAATAATAGTTTGTTCTACAATAGAAACATTTCAGGTCACCTCCAGTTCTAGAGAATGGGTCTAATGAGCTCCCCACTCGTGATTCTGGATTTGCTGTGTCTCATGACTGTATATCTGGACCCGTGGAAATCCACTAGCCTTCCTGCTCCCCTCACTAGATCCCCTCCATCCCTTCTCCTTGCCTTCACCTCTCACAGCAGCTCAAGAACTGCAGCAGGCATCTCTTTCTGAGTCAGGAGGGGTTTGTGACATCAGGGGCAGTGGCTTCCCAAGCTCCGGCTTCTCCTTCCCAACTGCTCCTGCCTGCTTTGGGCGTGAGGATTGCATTAGAGGCTGGGCTTGTCTGCTCCGAATCCCCCCACAGCCTAGGAGGTCTCTTCCACTGCCTATCTGTGCCTCTTGCAGCTGCAGGCAGCATCTCCTGCAGGCAGCATCTTCCCTTGCCTGCTTGCTTGTGTCGACCTCTGCAGTGATTGTCCTGGACACACAGCGGATCCTTCCTGCACTGATGGTATGTGCTGCCTGCTGGTTGTCTAAGGAGGCGATTTATCCCCATTCCCAGCCGCTGTGTACCATGTGGGGGGATATATCAGCCAGCAATGTATGTGGATAAAGGATGCAGTATCTCTGGGTGAGCCAGCTCTCTGTTCTCATCTCCTTTCATCCTTTCACTTGCTAGGTTTCATTCCTTTTTCTTTTGCTTTTTGATTTTGCTACCATTACAGATTTTCACTGTTGGTGATATTTAACAGAAAATGGTAGCTGCTTATTCTATACATCCTATCAACTCTGGTATCCAGATCCTCCTTACCATACCATGTGTGTATAACTCTCTGCTTTATTCTTTATGGGACCTGTGCTCCTTGTGTCAGGGCCTCTCATTGTACATCATGAGATGTGCTTTAAACATTTGCATCTGAAAAGGTTTAAGCATCTTTTGTCCTTCAAGTCATCCTTTGCTAAAATGTCCAACACAGTGAAGTTCAGTTTGACTGTTGTTTCTGGCAAATAAAACTGAGATTTTCTTTAAAAAAACCTTTTCAGATGGGTTCATATCTATGGCTATGAAATGGTTAAAAAGGTGTTTAGACAGAAAAAATAATGGAAAGGTGTTTAGATTGATGAAGCTCTCCTTGTGGCAGTGGCTTTGGATACATTGTATTTATGATAACAAATTGGCTTTGGATCACAACTCTCCACTGTGTGAGATCAGACAGTATATCATGTTTTGGGTATATGGTCACAATTGTATTAAAAGGACAAATATTTGCTTAAGAGAACTTTAGTCCTATAGTTTTTTTTTATGCTGGGGCCATAATTTAATGAAGAAGAATGACTTCAAGAATAATATTGGTAGTTTGTATTTTTTTCAGGTTATGCATTTGGCTTTTCTAGTAGATATCTGTATCGAGGGTGCATGGACCAATAGTAAAATGCATGACATTTTTCTTTTTTATAACGGTATTATTATTATTATTATTATATTTACTATCCAGTTAAGCTTTTTTTATTTGTTTTTTAAATATATTTTCAAAATTGACTTATTACATTTATGAATTGTCATGTGTGCAAAAACAAGACGGCTGTATCTGCTTTGCATGTTTTTAGTTTTTTTGGTGTTTAGTTTGTAAACCATATACTTTTTTTAAATTGGCAAACCTTCAAGTTAAAAGGGCCATTTAACCAAAGGGTTAGTTATTCATTTAGTTATTTCACTGTTTTTGTAACTCACTTTTTTCACAAACAATACACAAAGGGAACTAGAAGATAGGAGGTATATCATACTAAATGCATTCATATATATATATATATATATATATATATATATATGTGTGTGTGTGTGTGTGTGTGTGTGTATGTGTGTGTGTGAATGCTGTTATCAGGCTTCCAGCATGTATCAGAATGAAAGCTTTTTGTGATATCCAGGATTGTGTCCCCAACTCCATACAACAGCATCATTCATGGGAAAAAGAACTACTCATGAATTTATAATACACAATTATTTAACGGTAAAACATAAATGGAAAGAGTGTGTATACAAGCATTTTGCAGTTGTTTAGAGTCAGTTATAGGCTAGGGAGACATGCAATGTTGCAGTTTATAATAACTTAGTTGAACATCTTTAATACTATACCATAGTGATTTTATCTCCTAGGGGCCCTGGATTGTTTTAAAAAAGTACCCAACACTACAGTAAAGAAATAATGTGTGCATGTGTGCTTTATTTGAGTAAGCACTTTGTTATCTTTTATACTATATATATATGGTATGAGTGATGATAAATTAAATAAATGAATGTGTAGGTAAATCACCTGTTCACTATATGACTGTTTTTATTTCAGATTGATTTAGAGGTATTGATTTTGAAAAACAGAATAAATAAATCTTAATCGGGTACTTTCAAAAGGTGAATATGATTTACTGGGACAATTGAACGGGAATATTTCCTTAAATCCTTTAATATCAAAGAGAAAATAAAAACAAAAGAACACCTGTTTGTAGAATAGTGTGTAGTAGTGTATCACCATGCCTTATCACCAGTGTATGATATGCACAAAGAGTGGATACACTATAGTGTTTCAAGTAGACAGTAATTACGATGACTTCTAAAGCAATCAACTTAGGTACTTAAGTGTAGCTGAACGCTGACCTGTAATATAAAAAGATTAATTGTATCATTTCTTTTACTAAATCAACGTTTTTAATTATTTTTAAGACAACATACATTAGTTTGGCTAATATAATCACAATATTTTTTTCAAAATAGTGTAAATGTTTTATATTTAATGACCCTATTTAAGCAATATTACGCTTAAACAAAAGTGGATCAGTGGAGGTGACAAGGATATTTTTGTGTATGTTATGTCTTTAAATATATATTTTTTTAACAACGGGAAGTTCACTAATTTGTATGTTTTTTGCTTTCCTTTGTTTTCTTTTAAGGAGAAAATTACAAAATAAATAGTTGCTGGATGGAAGCTAATCAGCAGAGTATTATCTACAAAAAATAGCTTTATAATTAAGAGGACATAATAAGTCAAAAGATATTCTAATAAAAGGTAGACTACATTAATTGGACTTAAAAAATAGATTTTGAAATATTTTTTTGTATATTCCAAGTAAGCATTTTCCTAACTTGCTACAACTACTAGTCTTACACAGTTGAGATAAAAAAAAAACAAAACTTCCGGAAGCTGGAGGTGGTATTTTATATCTCTTAGCAGGCACTTCTAATAATAGTGCACTACTTCACATCATTCTGGAACAAATCCAACACTTGACAATGGCCAGAAGGAAAAATGTCTTATTACGAGCCATGTCACATTTCAGTTGTTTCTGATGGAACAAATATCAACCAACTTTCTTAAAATATTGGGAAGTGGAACTTTAGTTAATAGCATCCTTACTGTCATGTCCAGTAACTTACCTCCTTGAGATACATAAAAAAACAGAGGTAAAAAGGGTTGTAACACATTGGAAGCCAGTGGCATATTCTTTGTATTATGTATAAATGAAGTACCTATCTATATGACCCTGTAATGATAAAGTGGACCTTCACAGGTCCTTGCATGAAGGTCTGCTTTCTGTAGGGAATTGACGTCCCTCTATTAGTTTTCCCTAAAGCTGTCTTCGCTGGTGAGTTCACCGGTTGTTATCATGAAGGGCCTTGCATGTACATAGATGAATTTTATGGGTAAACGATAAATCACCTGTGTTTTGGACAACATGAATTGCAAGGCATACAACCTCAACAGATTGGCTGTTAGATCCATACCATCTAAACCTTAGATTATGATATACAGACTTGCAGCTGGCCAACAGAACTGTATTAGATGATTTATGGGTTTTTTGAATGTATACATCAAATTTAAATACACTAGAAACAACCATTGCTTAGACCAGAAGTGGCCAGTGAAGTACAATCTATCATTTTTGAAAAGTAACTGCCGTATGGTAAGAGGAAGTCAGCACAATAATATTAAGTAAAGGTTTAATTACACATAGAACCTGAGTTAAGAGAAGGAGCACAGGGCTTTTACTAAGCTGACAAAATCAATTATGTGTCATACAATCATAAAAGAAAGGGCATTACAGTGTTTTAAAGACATTTATGGCTATTACCTATCCACAGTATTATCACAATGTGGATGTTGTGGAGACAAAATTATTATCCCAGTGCGGTCTGGGCCATATGTGTGGAATGTAATGTGACATCACACAGCCATATAGCGTTGGTGGGAATAGGTGTAATACAATGATTCCATCCATCACCTCAGTGAAGTTGGGCAGAACTTTCCAACTATGAACTGGGGGTATAGAAATGATATGGAAGACCAAATCTCAAAATAATGAAATATGCCCTCATCATTGCAAAACCAACAGTGTGATATGCAACACAATTACTTTTTCTACCCATGCAGATTATTTTTTTTCAGATCAAATCATAAGAGTATAATACACTAACACAATGGATCTTGGGTCACAAACAAAATGGAATTCTTAAACATGTTCTGTTAAAATACATTTACATCTACATCTTACCCGAGAAGCTTTTTGCCCCAATCTCAGAGTCTCAGAGTCTCAGAGTATAGGGGCAGATTCTCAGGATCACATAGTGTGAGGCTGTCTCTTTCCTATTCTATACTGCTATAATCCTATCGAAGACCCCCAATTAGTGCTTTTGCTGCCAGTAGGTTATAGTTTATATCCTTTCTTGAAAGTAATGACTCAATTAACTGTATTTTTAGATAACCGTATCTTTAAAGTCAAGGTTTCCATGAGGACCGGTATTAGAGCCAGCTGGTTAACACATTTGGTGAGTCACTACAAAGCATGTTTCTGATGGACTATTTAAAGGCCGATATGTCAAAAGTCTCAGGGCCATTTAGAAAGTTTGACAATTTTTGTAGATTTTGTTTCATTTAATCCAGGAATGGACAGAGTTTTAGTGTCTGTTCCCATCCAGTCAACCTGGTGAATACGGTTGCCATATTTACAAGTTGTATTTTTGGGCTATTATATTACTAGCTAAAAAACAGATAAAAATGTATACCAACTCTCTGGACAAGACAAAGCATTGCAACATATGGCAGGAAGAGTAGTTGAAATAAAAAATCTTTTATGGACGCAGCTGCTACAATAACCCCAGTATAACTTATTGGTCCGTTGGTGGCATATCGTTTTTTCTGTTGCCGTAATAGTGTATGATTTATTTTTTTTCACATCTGTTCCAACAGTCTGTGTTGGGGGGACATTAAAATCTGTTATATCACAACTTTAAGATGAATAAATTAGCGAGAACATATACACTATATGTGACAATATCAAAATAAACTGTTAAAATAACACTTTATTAGGGATGTGGGTAGAATGATTATTGCTGCAATTAATGACGATATATGCACATATCTACATGTACAAACAATGGTAATAGAAAATATAATGTAAGACATATGAAAAGTCCCAGAAGATACTCAAATTAAAAAGAATTATTTCCATTATGCTAAATCTTATCACTGAACATGTGAACCCTCGATAAGCAGCCATTCCTCGTTTTTATTGTTGTACATTAATCGAGTGTTGGATGGGGATTTTTAAGAGAGGTTTTATTTGAAAACATTCTACCCAAGGATGACAAGAAGAAGATTTGTTATGTTAGTCCTCTTCCTTGAGGTGGAAGTGCCCTTTGGGACCAACGTGTATTAAATGATTGCTTTGCTAACCCCTTTTTTTTTAAATCAAATTTTGATTCAAAATAGTAACTCAATGTAATTAAATCAGGAAAGACAAGGTAATGTCTTCGGTCAATATTAGCTTCATTTTCACAGATTTAATTGTAGTTTGTATGGTACGTCAATTTAAGGAACATATGCACTGAAATATATAGACAGAAAAAAACAATATGAGGTTTTAACCATTAATCTGGACAACATATATTAGTCAATGTGATTATTAACTATGAAATATAATTGGCAAAAAAACAAATAAAAACTATGAAGTTTATTTATTTCGCTCAGCTATTTATTAAAGCACTTTGTCAATATTAATATTAATGACAATTATTTAGCTAAATTTAGTAAATATTTATTGGGGTAAAACTCAACAAAGAAAGGTCTTCCAGTAGATAAGTTGTCACCTAATTTGAAACCAAACATTACAACTTGAACATGCGGGATTAAGCTTATAAAGTATGTCATTTTATTTTTTTATGTAATATGATAATAGCGGATTGAAAGAGCACAGAAATCTTAAAGTGTCTTCTGATATGGCAAAAAATATTTTCAATCTACAACTACCCTCTGACGTTGAAACTTGGCCTGAGGAGACCATTGGCTTCGGCGGTATGAGTTTAAGGTCCGTAAGAGCGACTATTGGTCGCCGGCAGGGGCCTCCTCTGGCATCAAGCAATGAAGATCAGCTTCTCTTCATTGCTTGATGCCAGAGGAGCTCCCTGCCGGCGACCAATAGACCTTTAACTCCTGGTGTGATCCTACAGATTCCCATTCCCGCTAACCCCTGCAATGCTATGAAGACTTAAGGTAGGCTAGAGGCAGTGACTTGTATGCGAGACCAAGGAGATTAGCTAGGAGATATTTTCTAAGATGAACACGAAGATTCGTGTACATTTACCCGACGCCATATCAGTTTATTCAGTATTCGGTTTGAACAACGAAAACGCAACATTTGTGTTCGTTTTCATGGTCTCCCGGACCACAAGTCTAGTGTTAACAGAAGAGCCAGAGGCAGCCATGCAATGAGCAATATTAGACTCCATGTCATGTCCAAAAATATTATTATCCTTTAAAATTATCAGGTGCTAAGAGGAAGAAAGAGGGCATACTGCTCTATGATAAAGTCCTTCTAGAGCTGAAACTTCTTGCTTTTGATAAGGTAATGTCTTTAGAGTGTATATTCTATACCTCATGTCTTTAGACAAAACAACCTTATTCGTCCTGACAATTTATTTTGTGGTTCACAAATTACTCGGCATGTCAGAATCAGTTTGCTTCTCTGTATTTCGCTGCCTCTGTTAGAAGGCATTTCATGGTGAAATGAGAATGGATTTCCTTTCTAAATACTCATTTGCTAGTGCTGACAATTTTGTGTTATCAGAATGCAAGGGTTTATACAATGCACATCAGTAACATTACTGGAAAATCCCGGGTATAATACATAATATGCAGGGATAACTTTACATTTAATTTTGAAGGTAAAAATGAAGTACCTGTGTATAGCGCGCTCCCACCAAATTAGGTCACTGGCTGCTGATTAAAGAATCATTAATCATTGAACAGATGTCAATTTATTAGGTTAAAAATCAGTGACCTAAAATGTAACTAATCAATGTACAGATAATAATGTGTTATGTAATAAAAATGTAAAAATAACAATAAAATATATTTTATTAATAACGTGTGTATGTTTTGTTTAGCTTATGAACTAGGTGACCCCTTTCTATCTCTCTTGAAGATTTTTTAAAATGATTTTTATTATTTATTTTTAACCATATGGGCACAGCGTTGGTTATGACTTGGTCCACACAAGCTTGTGGGGCTGAAGACATGGCGTGATCATGTTGTATTTATACCGTTTTTTTTACAGTAACAAAAGATGGGCTCATGTAATCAATTGACTTTAAAAAAAAATAAAAAAAAAAATATATATATATATATATATAGATAAATGGAAAAATGCAAACTATACATGCTGCTTATGTCATACAAAAATACTGAACTAATAATACCTTCTCAATTTAGTACTCCAAAATCCTCAAGGATACCACTGGTGTGTGTTATAGTTTTATTATTAAAGGTCAGCTTTCTTATTTGAGGTTATATTTGCTATTGATTCTAGCCGTACAATGTAGAACCACACATTTAGTCCCGCAGGACTTGAGTGACATTAACAAACAGTGCACTACCTGTCGTAGACAAGATTTAGAATCAATAAAAGTTCATTTCTTTTCTGGCATGACATGCAAGGAATTTTGGATGACACGTAAATGACACCTAAGAAGTAATAAAAGTATTAGCTGTCAAAGTATAGTTGTTTCAGGTTTTACATTCTTTTTCTATCAGGATATAAATAATTGAATGGCTGTCTTTGTTGAACAAACTCACTTGTAGATAACCTTTATGATGCTCAACTTTTGTCATCCCCCACATCTTGGCCCACGTGAGGAGACATACCTGCTTCCAATATTCTGCCGTGCCACAGAAGTGGCAACATAGTAATAGCAATGTGTTGTTGATGTGGTATGCTCTGAAGATGAACATTATATATTGAATAATTACACCTAGTAGTTGTTGATTGCCTTATTCCATATTTGTAACATTGCATTTTATGATGCATTGGATTCTTATATTAGCATGTTAATACAGGAGCATCCCTAAGCACCGTAAAATTGTGAATAAAAGTTGATTGACAAAAATGTTCATAAAATCTGAATCTGATCTGTGATGGTGATCTAGATATCTACAAAGTATAATGACTTGCCTGTCCTGCATGTTACTCATATGAAACTGGCATAGACAATATTCTGTAGCCCATGCTTCTCATTTCCATCTCTAAAGTTGCCCACCAAGAGAGTTTGTAGAAGGAAACCAACCAGACCCCACTGTTAAGGTCCATGAAGGCAGAGATTTATGTAAGGAGTTGTTGGTTCCCTCGGTCGAGGAACTTAGCTTTAGATCTGGCTATTTTGTTTTTGAGGTCTGAAGATCTGGAATAGATACTGGGGAGCTAAAGCAAGACTTTTTTCTCAATAATCCAGGGCAATTATCACAAATGACCTTTTTAGAAATGTGTTAAGATACTATTATAAATGGCAAAACAATGTATAAGCCATTCTGATTGATTTAAATCCTATACTTGAAGCCTACAACAGGTTGAGAGGGTAGCTGAAGAGGCGTGGAATATTAGTGAATATTGAAGAATAATAGATAGTAATAGGGAAACAGGAAAATGAAGCAGTAGAAGGAAGGGAGTAGGAAAGTAAATGTGGCATTGATGTACAAAACAAAAAGTTCAATAACTATTGCTTGAATCTAAAGTTTAATAAAACATGCAAGACAGATGGCATACCCTTGAGTGTATTTAGAGAGTTTTGTTTCGTAATTGTCAAGTTTCCATGTTTTACTTCAAGGATTCACATTGAGAAATGTTACTTTGTTGGCAGTAGGAAGATTTTGAGACTTTATTTTAAATAACCCTGTCTCCACTTAAATGATTTGCAAGTGTTCATACTTTCCAAGTGACTCTACTTTGGAAGACAATTCCACTTTCAATTCCCTCAGTACTAGTTTTTACCCCTAATGTCACTCTTTCCCGAGAGATCAGGGTGGTTTGAGGGCATAATGGAATTACATAGACTTCTTGCTTTAGAATCATTTACTTTAACTTGTGTTTTAACAGCAAGGAATGAGTTTATACTTTAATTTGTGTGATTATTTTCAGTTCAAATTACTTCCTCAGTTACAAAAAAATTGTCACAATGTCTCGATAAATGAACACCCAGCCACACTTCGAAATGCTTTCCCTAAAACTGTACCTCCAGGCTAATTAGAATTGCTAGAGGCTTGATCTAAGACACAGAACATAATTTAAGCAAATGCAATACCACCCAACATTTCAAATCTATATCAAGGGGACATCTATAACAAGGGGACATCCTCTACGGTTGGAGGAAAGAAGGTTTCTACACCAGCACAGACGGGGGTTCTTTACAGTAAGAGTGGTGAGATTATGGAACTCTCTGCCAGAGGAAGTGGTAATGGTAAACTCAATAAAAGAGTTCAAAAGGAGCCTGGACGTGTTTCTTGAAAGCAATAATATTACAAGTTATGGATATTAGATTAATAGGGACAGAACGTTGATCCAGGGATTTATTCTGATTGCCATATTTAGAGTCAGGAAGGAATTTTCCCCCTGGTATGGGGCAATTGGCATCTGCTTCATAAGGGTTTTTTTGCCTTCCTCTGGATCAACACAGTAGGGACACAATATGTATATAGGTTGAACTTGATGGACTTTGGTCTTTTTTTCAACCTTATGAACTATGTTAAATACCCAAAGAGGGATACTTTTGATTTGGAGATATGGTTAGAGGAATGCAGGGGAGGGCAGGTTGGGCCATCCACATACTGAGTGGATTTTTCCTATGCTCATTGGTTATCTATGCATTCCCTTTCTGTAAATGTGTTTATTTAAACAGGCCTGAATAGTAAAGATATCTTGGGGTGATTTATTACTGGGCTGTTGAGGAGTGCTGGCATCTGAATGGTGCCAGCACTCCTCAAGTTTGGGGTATTATCAAGGCTTTTCATGTGACATTTTGAGCTATTAGTAGCTATTTATGTAATGGGACACATCATTGTGATTTTTATGTTCCTGGAATGAATTCTCTGATACACTCATACCCCGCAAATATTCTGAGCTTCTACAAAAGAGGGGCAGAGGAATTTGGGTCCTAAATAGTGACTGGCCCTCCTAAATGAGAACACTTGGGGAGTATGAAATGTTCATCATGTATTGTCATGTGTAACATGGAAAATTTCTGATTTACTAATATAAAGCTATCATTAGAGTAGGGCACATGAAATAAGACAACACAGTATTAAAGTCAGTATGTCTTTGATTAATTATAATTTAACCTAACTTAACCTCTCTGAATACTAAAAATAACTGGCCTTATTAAAATACTACTTTTCTGTATGCTTTTAAAGTAGTAAAAACATTTTAACTGAATGATTGCCATTCAAAATCGTATGACCAATTTAATATTTTAGCAATATGTATAGCATAATTACATAAATATCCATTGTTAATTTTCACAATTAAAATTTAAATATTTGGTTTGTAGTCACATAGATCTCACACTAAATTATTCCTTATACCAGCAAACATTAAAACCTTGTGCTACATCCACTAGCCTTGCCCCCAATGAAGTGAAGACCCTCAGCAAAGTAGGTTTAATAGGCAAATGCCCCTCATTTGTATTAGTGTATATAATAGAATGGGTGCAATTTGTTATTTTAGCTGAGAGGTCTCTTTCATATGCATTGGTGGGGGGTTAGGATGCCAGGGACATACAGCTTTTACATTTTAATTTTCCCCACATTTTGGGGTACCTGTTTTGTACGCAGGTTTATGAATCAATGGTCCAATCAGTAAATTGGGACAAATTCTAATCCCTCGTCTGGAAATCTAAGGTGTTTATTCATTAAAGAGTTGGTGTTTTTTTACATATATCTATATCTAAAAAAATGTTTATTAGGGTATTCAGCAGAAGATTAAGTAGCTGTTGTTAAGGTGGGCATTGTATTTCATTTTGATATCGATATAAGGGTTTCAATTCCCCTTTTTATCCAAAACAGCAAAATCAGAAACTATAGAGATGCTACTGAAGCTATAATTAGACATTTTTTTTAAAAAGAAAGACAAAGCAGGAATTTGCCATTTTAAGCATTTTTGACAGTAATTATACCAGTGAATTAACGTTCCGTAGAAAACAAATAGAACTTAATGGTAAAGCCCTCAGTTGTCAGGTCTAGACAATTGATTTAAAAGAGTTAAAAGCAAAATACTGCTGTATTCCAAGTGAATTGAGATTTCCAATTCCTGCCAGTAGATCATCTCTTAGATGTGCCGACACAGTAGTGGATATATGTTTGTGAATGTGTTTCAAAAATATTAGATTGTGGCTGTTTATAAGAACAGCTGTTGACCAGAGTATGTAATGACACATAAATTAGGTTATATAATAAATAAAACCACAAGTGTCTATAAAAATACATGCAGAACAATGACTGTGTCCAGTTCCCTAGCTTGTATTAATAATATATACTATATAGCTGCATGGCCCCTAGGGGCCAGTGACTGGTTAGAACCCAGTGTACATGTGTGAAAACTGTTACCGTTCATATTTAATAGGAACAATTTCCTGCCACTGATTGACTGCTTCAAGCAGCCAATCAGTGACAAGTATAGTTGGACCATGGAGGCTCTTCTGCATCAGGTAAGGGCTTTAATTTTATTTATTTGTTTTTGCTTTAATGTACGTTTTTCTATAATTGGGGGTGTCAGGGATATTAGAGTGTCCCTATAATGTTACGAATATATAGCTTTATGTTTTAAACAATATACAATTAGAGTGTAAATTAAATAACCCATTGTAACTCATATTTATTGACCTAAATGCTACTTTGCATCTATAAAGAGATGTTATAATATTCCCTTAACCTCCTCAATGTTACGGCCACATCTAGAAACAAAATCACAAAAGACTGAAGAGAAACCCCAGTGAATTAAACGGTTTTACTAGGAAAGGAAGCTGCAAATCACATTTCAAGTAACTCGCAGTCATAAAAAAGTATCAAGGGGTATAGAGTCTATAAAAAATTAATTAATGCAAGAGAATAACAATACCGAAGTACACGGAGTAAGACAAATGGAGAGTCTGCCAAACAATAACGACATAAAAACAATATTAAGAATCCGAGTGTATCCGGAATCGTGCAGAAATGTGGCCAACAAATTATCACAGACCTGGACTGGTCATTTATTGCCAGCAGACCCAATGCTTTAGTGTAAGAGCATAGCATGTGGACACATGCATCCTCCTGGGGGCAACTTGTATATCACTAAGCAGCTGCTGGCCTTAAAGTGCCAAGGACACTTTTCTTTCCCTGTGTGGGCCTGTTAATTACTGTCCCTAGCAATACAAAACTGGTGACTGGAACATCAATAATGGATTTTTGATGGTGCCCCCAGCTATTCCCCAAGCAACTTTGATGAGGTGGATCCTCCTAAACTGCTGCAAGATGCTGGGACATAATTTCCCTTCACTCCACCTTGGCTCGTGCTATAAAGACCATCGCAGTATAAATAGGCCGGTTTCAAATAACATCTCTGATCTCCCCAGTCAGCCATTAAGAGCTAAGAAGCACTACACTTAGTGAATTGCCACTCTAATAAGCTTTTTTTGTAATATAATATATATATATGCACAAAGAAAAATGCTTCCAATTTCTACTTTTTTAAGTTCACAAAATGTTTTAAATACTTTATTTTAGTATATTATTATTTGAACACTAAATTAACAGTATACAATATACATTTATATTCTGACATACATTTACATATGCTGAGATAATTTGTAATTAGAGACGTCGATAAATGTAATCATGGCCTTTCTAGCAGTGGCATAAGTATAAACCACAGGGCCCACCACTTCACGAAGCAACATGCCTCACAATGCTAGCTTTACCCCAAACATGTTTTCAGTGCCACATTTGCCCCAAAACAGTTTCTCTGTGCCATCTTTGCCCCCAAACAGCTTGCATATGCTTGTATAGCCCTTTTAGGCTATTTAACAGCTAAGGCTCATTTCCTCCTTGCCCTTGTGTTTTGTTCCGGCTACCAAGTGCATTCCTTAGTATCCTGTGCTCCGTATTTGACCCGTCTGACTTTCCTCCTGGCTCCTGGCATCTGTACCCTGACCTCGCCGATCTCCATACTCCTGATCCCGGCTCGTCAGATTACCCGCTTTGGTTACTAACTCTGGCTTGTTTTGTGGATTGCGTATTTGGGATCACGATTTTGTTACCTTGCTTTTCCGTTAATATAGGGGTCTCTATAGCTTATATATGTCTGGTTCCTGGTCCCTTACACTGTGCCATCTTTGCCCCAGACAGGATGCCAGTGACCCTGCCCACACCACAAAACCTGCAGGACTCATGTGTTGCTTTTCTCAGTGCTGTGTGCAGACTGATCCAGCATGCAGGAAGTGGATGTGATGTCACTTCCTGCATGCTGGATCACTTAAGCACAGAGTGCAGGAAGCAGAGGGGGGGTCAGGCAAAGGCAATTGGCGCCATCAGTCCCTTGCAACACCCCCTCACACTGGCACACATTTTACACACTCTCACACATACAGTACATACACACTCATTCTACAAATATACACATCTACAAACTCATACACACATTACCACACTCATATTAACTCACACATTTACCAATATACTGTATGCTCATACACACATGCTAACATGCACACTTAAACATAACACTCATGCTTACACACATTAACACAAACAGTACACTCATATCACACACACTTACACATATACACTAATTTTAACACACGCTCATGCCAACACACATTTATACACACACACGCATGCTAACGCACAGACTTACACACATGCATAGACATACACGCTCATGCTAACACATGCAATATACAGTATATGTTGTATAAAACGGCATTTCCCAGCAAGCAATGCACGAGGTAGGACCTGCTAACTACATACACCTGAACGTAATTTAAAACATGTTCAAAAGGTGGTCAGAACAGCAAAAGCTCAGAGCCTTTGTACCTCTCCTGGCAGCAGAGAGGGAAAGCTGCATTATCACTATATATATATATATATATATATATATATATATATATATATATTGTGCTTCTTCCAATACATATATTGAAGGGGTATAAAAATGGGCACTGCTCACACTCTTGCACTCTAAGACATGGAAATGTTTAATAGATTTGCATCATCGTATGCATTCAGCAATAGTCTTATGCAACATGCAAATAACCCTGGCGTCATAAGAAATAAATTATGCATGATAATAATGCAACAGAATGATTGTTAGAACATTGTAACACAACAATACATGTCTGCTTCTTAATCAAGATAACACTGTGATACAAAACTCAACAAACTGTGAAATGCATAGTTTCCTGATCGGACAGCTCATAGACTATTAAGATGCAGTCTGCATAACTGCATATTGCCATTGCAGATGGAAAGACAATTTTGACCCTTGTAACTCTATGGGTCGTGGAGATGTTCTGAAGGTGCTACTGGTTAGGGTCATTTATTTGTTCCTGATTATTATATAATTGTCACATTATAAGGATTTAGATACTAAATACAAAAAAGACGTTAGGACTATCTTTGAGCTACACCGTATAAAGTGTAACAATTGTTATATTAGTGTTGTATTTTGTATAATTGAAGGTGATATGAATAGTCCAAGTCTGTTATTAATATAATAAAAGAAAATCTATTACCATGGTTTTTGTTCTGGACATTTTGGAATTAAGTTGCTCTGTAAGGATTTCCACTTTATAAGCACTGTCTATTCTTTGTAAGAAACATTGACGGTATTTTATGGAGGAAGTGGCATTATCATATTTTATATGCCCTTCAGTACAAAAAATTCTAATTAGAAACGCAGCCCTGTGCACTTAGTTGTCGGATTGTGTCGTTTATAGGAGTTGATCATGTCCTCTTGAAAAAGCCAGACAAAAAAATTCACTTTAGGAGTAATCATTATTTTTACTATTGTAAATAAAGGGATTATTATTTTATGTTTTTCTTTTCTTCTTGTTTTTTAGAAATAGCAAAAAACATCAGCTTCTTTATCAATACGCATACAGTTATATATATATATTAGAGGTATCTCATTGGGACTTTTTCTAGGCCTTACTTCTTATTTCTACAGCTTTGTGATATCCAAGATTTTTGTTGATTCTGTTGCATACTTTTTGTAACAACCGGTGATAGGTCATTATGGCAGCAGAGACATATTGCAGTTGCTTAGTGCTCAAAATAGGTTGACGGGTGAATAGCTGCTGGAGAAAACAAAGGAAAATATGAAGCACGGTACCAAGTTGTCCATCAATGTCAAGACACTGGCACTAAGCTTTATATGACTACGTTACATTGTGTTTATCTTTCGTATGTATGTCTCATAATGCCCCCAGATATAATCACCAGAGGTAGGCAATAGCAATATGTGTATGCTAGGTACCCCATTGGCACCCATGACCTCTGCAACGGGCACATCCTGACAAAATAATCAGTTCTCACCTTTTGTTATTTTAAGAAAAAGTTACTTTTAAGGTAATTTGGTGGCAATGATGAGAGCTCTAGCATGTTAAGGTTTAACTACATGTAAACTTTTAGGAAGCATCTATGGTAACAGCCTATGAGTGCTGGATTGTGTATCACATGATAAGTGTTCCCAGCACCAAAAAATATGAATTAGCCAAAATTTCACATAGTTAAAGAATTATTAATTTGAAATGTATGGGCATTCCCAGAATACTTGGAATAATGGTTTTAATGCTGCTTTTAGTTACATATTTGGCAAAACCTTTTGAACCTTTTGAAGAGAACGTTTAGTGCCCTTGACAGCCCCACTCTAAAAGAATGTATATTAAAAAACTCAGTGAGTACTTTAAAATGCATTCTTCCAAATAAAGATAACTCACCCAGCACAAAAGAGGCTGCCCTGCTGTAGCAGCTGCCCTCCACCTCCATGGTCCGGCTATTCTTGCCACTGATTGGGTGCTTGAGGCAGCCAATTAGTGGCATGAAGGTGCTCCCAGGTGCGACCCTCACCTGCAGCATTCCCCAAGCAAGCAAATGCAGAATCCTCCAAGCAATTGCTAAATGGACACCATGAAAAGTTAAAGTCCACACAGCTATCGTGAAATGTGTGTCCCTTTAATAGCATTTTAAAGGATTTTGTTTCAGCAAGTACTTACAGTGAATAGTGACATTTTCTTATAAACATCATTAATCTTATTCTGTACCATAAAGGCACCAAACATTGGAAAGTAGTCAAAACTGTTGCTATGGCTGTGAATACTAGCAAGGTATGATATTACTAGCTGTCATCCCATGCTGGGAATAGCCCTCATATTATTTTTATTTTGTGCTGTTTATTTTATCTCAGATTTCAGTGAAAATCTCAATTACATTTCCGGTGCTTCTAAAGGTGTCTTCAACTATATTAAATCTTGCATCATTGATAAATATTTAAAATTCACGCAGAAATGTAAAATTTGAGATTGGACTTTTTGTATTGTTTTATAAAAAAGCACAGAAGTTTCCGTATGTTTTAAATGCCTCTAATTATAAACTAGTATCATTTAAAACAAAATCAAGTATTTGGTTTTCTGGATCCTTTTAAAAATGCATTTTTCTTTTTTTATCAATTAATATAACAAACTTTTCTATCACAAAGTTTTGGAACAGAGCCAACGTGCTTTTCACTATGTAGGTTAGCCCGTCCATTACGAATTCAGCAACAGCTGCTCTCGTATATGTTGGGTGTCAAAATTAGTTATGACTTCTATAAAAAAAGGAAATGCAAAATGACATTGTAGAAGAAGGCTTGTGCTTTTATTCACTTCTAATCAAAAGGTAAATTGATTGATTTATTTAAAAATCAAAGATATTCAGTTACAGTGGTATTGAGGCTGTCATTTATTTCGGATATTTCCGGTCAGGATTCATCACATAGAATAATTTTCTTGAGAATTGCTTAAATAGTATCTGAAGTAGAACCCTAGAAATGCTGCTGACAAAGATGAGTCATTAATATTCGGAATCATTTTCTTAGTGACCGTAGGTGAATGCAAAAAAAAAAAATGCAGGAGAGCAATAATATAGTAATAAAACCAAGACAGCAATAGTTTATTATCCATGCTTCTGATTTAAGACACAGTATCCACAACTCTCAGCAGAAAAAAGAATGGTGATGATGAATACATAGAATGGATATGTAGATGACGAAAAAAGACCAAAACAACTAGAAATGGAAATCCTGTTGGATGACATATGTTGCGGAAACAGTTGCGGTAGTTAACCGTTTAGATTTACTTGTGATTATAAGAAGACATCCTCCATCTTCGTTGATGGTTGCGCCTTTGTGAATAAGTTGGACTGCACTGCAGGGGTATCTTTGAAAACAAATAATTCACAAGAAATGGTCAGCAAGAAGAGGCCCATGTAGGAATAGAATTTTAAACAGTTATTGTGTGCTTTATCATATTTATAATGAATGTGTTTTAAAGAAATACACGTTACACTTCTGTAACCATGAGGACCCTGTTATTAAACTTATACAGGATCTCCTTACGCCAATGGTGCCCCTAAGCAGCTGCTTTATCTGCTGATGTCAGCATAGATAGTCATATAATTATGGCAAGTTGATACAATTGTTAAATTGTTATTTAGGCTACTTGGAGCTTATTTTAGTCTTTAACCCCTTAAGGACAATGGGCGGTCCCTAAACCCATTGAAAACAATGCATTTTGAGCCCGGGCTTTGTCATTAAAGGGTTAAAAACGTCTTAATTATTGGTTTACATAGGATTTTAAATCCCTATTTATGAAAAGATGCCTTAAAGAATTAGAATTCTAAATAAATATAGGTATAGAGTATATATATAAAAAAACCTTAGTCTTACCTGCTTTAAAAAAATACAAATGGTGATTTTGTATTAAAGTGTTTTTCCCTATAAGCAAAAAAAAAATTTTGTTTTATAGTCAAATTGCTGGCTTTGTAACAAAATGTGAAAAGAGAGAAATATTAACAACCGTGACACGGTGTCATGGCCATAAGTTCCATGGGCCAAGAGGAGACGCTGCCTCAGGGGCCACAGTGCGAGAGGTGACCTTAAGCCACCCGGTGGCAAATTTCCCCACACACCCCTTCCGCTTCCAGAAGCAAATGTGACATCAACGCCGGCGAGACCTCCGACCTTGTCCCAGGTGCCGAGATCCCCGCTTAAGGCTCTGCAGCGAGTATTACAAACATTTTATAACCTAGTTTGTCAGGAGCAGTTAGAATGTTTTAATGCTGCAGATACCGAGGTTGTTAAAGGAACATATAAAGCGAATCATGTTGCGGAGGGTATTATTTCAATCCATTTTCAGTTTGGGTCAATTTATTATTAATGTGAGCCTGTAAAAAATTAGGACATTCATCTTGTGATATCTGAGATTTATCTTTTCATAACAGAGGCTATAACCACCGCTGCGATTGGATTACATAACATTTTATCTGTCACTGCCAGACCTAATATATATTTTTTTGTTAGTTTTACCTTCTCTGTTGCTGTGTAACCATTCTGTTTAATATTATAAATGAGAAGATATATCAACACAAATTTGGTAGATTTTAAGTGTTGCTTGCCAAAATATGAGGGATATGCCGTTCTAATAATATCAATCATTTTAGACATAATTAGCAATAAAGAACATTTAGTTCAGATAAAGCCCTGACCAAAATTATAATGTAGAAGGTTGCAGAGCAAGCTATAGCCATTTTGCTTACGTGGTCATTTTAGTTTCTTAAGTTACTTTTTGATGCAGTCCTACTTTCATAATCAGGAGCACAAACCCTGTGGAATTACAAATAATGAACTTCAGTCAAAACATCTGTTATACAAATGCATTATTCATAGCTTACAATGGCATGGTTATATTTATGCGCACATCCTTCAAGAAGATTATTTAACAGAAAAACACAACTAATATGATTTAAGACATGTTAGTATAGAAGAAGAGGATTTTGCTCTATGGAATATGCAATTTATGAAATTGTAGGTAAAGAGACTAACATCCCAGGTATGATACACATCCCTTTTATTATGCAGGCTAAACTTAAAGTTTCAGGGACATTTCAGAAGTATTGTCATGTGCATGTGTTTTCAAAATAAGGAAACATGTATTATATGTGAGATATTTTGCATTTTATTCCATTACTGTGCCTTTCTTGCTATTTTCGCAAGTGCAATTAGCATAGAACGAGGAAGTGGTCCTTGGAGACCACACTTTTCTGAAGTGCTCTCCAAACACTTGAGTACCGTTGGTGTAGATTAAGCTTGCAAAGTAATCGTTTGATAGCTAATGAAAGATATTTATCAGTTTCAGAAAGTCATTGTGGATGATGTACACATACATGGATGTGATAGTAAAATTTGTGCAGATTGGATATATTTCTAATTTAGTACATATGCTGATGTACATTCAGTACGAGTACTACATTTCCTTTACAAATTTTAAACTTAATCACAATAAATTGCCAATCTCAGTGACATTAGACTATCCATTTTTTCCACACCATCCTAATCCATTTATTTTAATTTAACCTAGATTGACAAATGTGGTCAAGGTGCTGCCACTTAGTACACTTAGCACTAAATGCAGATCTGGAAACACCATTCCTAGTACTACTAAGAATCTAAAGCCTTAATAAATAGTCTTGTGAAGATGTTTTTCAATTTTTTTTTAGGGATTGTCTAATTGTCATGTGACACAAAAGCAGACACTGATAGGTTGTTGCCATGGAAACTGATACAATTGTCTTTAAAGTCCCTGCTTTGTTTTTATATGAATAGACATTCAGATAAAAGAATATAGTTCTAGAATGTCTAAGGCTTGTTGTATAACATGCTTCAGAGCTTAAATGAAAAATAACATATAGACAAATGTGTGCTTCTTACAATGGCATGCATAGGTAAATTTATTTTATGGCTCACAATACTTTATCTGACAGGACGCATCATACGCAATCCATAGCTGCAATATCGCTGAAATTACCATGCGCTTTGGCCCAATTGTTTTATGAAAACTTCCTTGAAGAAGCACTTGTTCTGCTTGACAGTACAGACAGTTATTTGCCTTCTGAATGACGCTCAGTCCTTTTCAAAGTTTTCTTAACAATCATTCCTTAAAACTTAAAGGAGATATATCATTTATAAACAAATACCTTATAATTTAAAAAGACGTGGGTGTATTACTTGTCATTGCTGTATTGTCTGTTTTTCAGAAAATACAGACCTTGAGTCCGTACAATAAAATTTGCAAAGAGTTAAAAAAAAAAATAACAATTAAAAATGTGTATAAAAGTTGGCAAGTGGCAACCTCATGCAGTGAATTCAAATTATTTCTAATTTTCACGCAAACACAGAACACGTGGGTGGTGTACATGGATGTGCAAAAACATGTAACATTACATATACAGTAATTGAAAATAGTCTTTTTTGTGATATTGTGAAGTTTACAATGTAACAGATGTTACTCTAATATGTAAATCAATAATTTAAACATCAATACAAATAAGTATCCGAATGCAGACGTGCCTCTCTTTCTTTTCTGCCTCAAAACGCATGAATGCTACTGGACCAATAAATAATTGGATGAATTTTTCATTTCATTTTTGGTCCATTCGTTTTCAGACGAATTGTTCGGACAAAATTCGGAGGGCTTTTTCCATTTGGAAACAGAATTTGTAGTCACTCTCTCTCAATGTGTCCCTATTCTGGGGAGAAGCTGACGAAGATAGAAGGAAAAACACCTAAGACACAAATATTGGGGATTCCCACTGATTCAGCACTTTGGTAAGCAATATAGCCATGTAAGATTAGATAGGACTCGCCAAACTTGGGGTACTTTGACATAGTGTCCCCAATATTTATGCCTTAGGTATTTTTTGGAATTGTATTCACTGGATATGCAATTAATTTGTGCTTTATTCTGTGTATTTATTGATCATTATTCTTCTAGCAGCAACCCCGGAATCTGAATGTGTATCCCTTTTAAGGTTTTTAGGTTGTGCGCTGCCCTTTCTGTATATCATAGCTGCAATCCCAGGTTAAAATCAGGTGTCATAATTCAGAATACATTTTTCTTCTGACAAGCAGTGGTTTCCATGAGCGCCACCGTTAACCAATTTGTTCCTACCATTAATAAGTCACTATAAAAGAGCGTTTGAGTGAGCAATTTCAGAAAGTTCCCAGGTACCCACTTATCAAAAGTCAAAACTAGAAGGGTCTTGGCTTTTGATAATAATAAGACATCGGGTTATTATACAGAAAAATGAACTTCCACATCTTAGCCAATTATAATAATAAAAAAAATATTATACTATTCGAATGTGTTCAATGTTTGCTTAATACCTACTTGACATCTGCGGTTTCTCATTGCTCCCAGATGAATTTTAATGTTTTATTCTTTAGTCTTTTTTTTTTTCTTCATTTTAACCATGAATACGCAGAATTTTTGAATCTTATTAAAGGAGAAGCAAGGATATAAGAAGGCATACAGTTTATATGGTTTTAACAAAGTAGAAGTATCAAGAAGCTTTAATAGAACAATTAATGGTTTAACATACTGGGTTATAAATAATAACCATCGTTTACAGCTGATGTTTAAATGCAGATGTTATGTCCCTGCGTATCTTTTTTTCAGAAAAGCATTGAAAGATCATTTTAGACAGATAGGTAGTAGATTGTTTTATTATAAGATCTTATTTTTTATATAACATACATAATTGATGTTATATCGTGTTTTATGCTAGAACCTCACATCTTGTGATGAAAAATACACCTTCATTCCAAGACCTATTAGCATTCCTGGTGTCTCCAGGCAACCCCCTGCTACCCAGGTCCCTTTTCTCCGGGAAGGACAACGGCTATCCCCTATTGCACACATATGTACACACACTCATGCTAACACACATTCACTTGCTTACACATACAAGCTAATGCACATTTACACAGTCATGCTAACACACACTCCCTCTAATATCGATTACACATACACATTCATGCTAACACACAAACACTTCCACATACACACTTATCCATACATTTTCATTCTAACATACAGTACATACAGTCATACATACTCTCTCATCCCCTTACCTCACTGACAGATTTCTGCCTGGCTTCTCACACACCGTGCAAGCAGCCTCACTTTCACCACAGGGTCACATAAACTTGTGCTATATGACCCCCCTCCTGTGCCAGTCCAAAACTGTTTACGAAGGGCAAGTCCATATTTGCGAGGCCTGGTCCAGGTCAGACCAGAACATTTTGGAGAGTACTGTGGGGCAAATGGCTCCCCCTTCCCTCAGGCTAGCCCCCCTCAGCCAACAAAGTCCTATCAGTTTCTTTTCTAGCAGATGATCAGTTTCTAAACTAAAGTATACATAACAAATACTACAAAAAAGATTGCTTTGCCTGAAGACTCCTCTTCCTCAAAACAGAATGATTAATATTTCAAAGATTATTTCAAAATCGAAATCCTTCTTAATAGATAGCCAATAAATATCAGATACTAGGACATGACTGCAGGTATAGAAGCGACAACCTCTCTCCAAATCTCTCTGTGATACAAACAGTTCTGAAACAGATATTACCTTCATTTTCTTTACCAAGAATTATGTTAATTGATAATAACACACAGTTTCTATTCTTATCCTATACAGTTTCCTTGTTGGGCTGGGACAAGCATGAAAAGAATCACAAAGTTATCATGGGAGACCAGGTACATTTACTCATAATTACAAATACTCTTTGTATCTTACATTGTAACTGGCATTATTGTATCTGATTGTATATCACATTGTATCTTACATTATATATATATATATATATACATATATATATATATATATATATATATATGTATATATATATATATATATATAGTGGTAATGTGACTTCACAAATAACGTATCTATGATTAAAAACAGAATCAACATATAATTTGAAGGCTGAATAATTAAAATGGAAGATAAAGAAGACTTTGGCATTAATGTAAAACTTGTTAGATTAATTTGCAAACAAAAAGTAAACCAGTTGATAATCTGGAGATTTAGGACTGAAGTGAAGTCTCTAGGAATGGCAAAATTTTACTTTAGTGCTTACTCAATAAACATGAGTCATCTGCACTTTTAGACGTTACACCAACAGCTGCAAACTATTCCAGTCCCAGGAATAGATATAGAAAGGAGAATGGCATAGATCTTCTTCAAAATAGAAATAAGGACATCTGCCAATAGATAAATCAATAGAGTATACAGAAATAAAAGACTGGGTTAGAAAGGAAAATTATTTAAAAAAATTGTACATTAAAAAAAAAAATATATATATATATATATGTAAAACATTGAGGTTGCAGTAGTCAGTGGTCTATTGCAATATATATATATATATATATACACATACACACACGTACTGAATTCCCAGAAAGAAAAGTGAACATTATATATTTGTTTTTATACTTAAATAGCTTCTTACCTTCAGGAAGGACAGAACTATAGTATATATATGTATAGTAGATATAGCAATGTACTAGAATATTCCTGATTATTCCTGATTATTGTTGGGCAAGCTGTTGTCCTTTTGTGTTGGGCTTAAGCTCAATGTCTTGCATTAAGATTGAGTACAGCATGCTGGAGCTTAAAACACCTTCATAAAGCAGTAATGAAGACCTCAAGGCTAATCTAAGCAGCTGGTATAAATGAAAACTGCTAATAAAAGGAAATCGGGCTCTGCACACAGTCACTCCAATCCAAACAAAATAGCTGTGGATGAAACCTGAGGGAACACTATCTGGGGAACAAACAGGTTTACTAAAAACCTGCATCTCTAAAAAGATTGGGTGGTTCATAGACTTGTGCGTTCGGATTTGTACACATTGCAAATTTACAGAATATTGGTAAATTCAGTGATTCGAATAAAGACACAAAATTTAGGCCATTCCCCTCCCCCCACAAATCAGACAAAAATAAAAAGCAAAGCAAAAAGCTCTGAATTTCCATCTGAAATTTGTGGGTCCACATTCACTCACAGTTTCTCATACTGACTCTCACAACTCATTCTCGTTCATTTGCTCACGCTTTCTCTGCCGGCCACTTCCACTTTGTTCATTTTCTATCTTCTATCTTTTATCCTCTCTTATCGTCTATATTCTATCTTTGTCTGCATCTCCACGGACATAGCCCAGCGGGAACTTCCTCCAAAATAGCAGCACTTGCGATGACGTCCTCTCCCCGATCCACCAATCAGGGGAGAGGACATCACAGAAAGCACAGTCATTTTGACCTCACTTGAACTGAGGTCCAGCCAGTTTATGTCCGCGGGATGCTGACGGAGATAGAAGATAGAAGAGATGGGAGAAGATGTGAAAGAACATGTGGAAGCTGAGGCGTTCGGCAGAGAATGTAGAGAAACATTTAGATAATGTGAAAGAGAGAGTGAAGGAGAATGAGTGTGTGAGTCCAAATAATTTTTTGCCCATTTGCACATGTCTGGTGGTTCACACCTAATGCAAAATACCTCCTCTCCTTTTGTAGTTTGGTCCAACTTGGCAGTGCTTCTCGAGCTGAGCCTGGTTCGGCACCAACTTGGATCCTTCTGCCAAGATTAGCTTGCTCATCTCCACCACTGACTATTGCAATTTAACAGTTTTGCGTCTTATGTCCTTTTAATACATAAAAGCCATGTTTGAAAAAAGTGACAGTAATACAATTATATGGAACTATTGTCTCCATGGCACGGAACACAAGGATATCTTATGTCTATCTTTATATCTTTACATAGTATTAACAAATGCACTTAACATTGTATGAGTTAACCCTACATGAATTAATCATTTAGTTTTATCATTCACAAACATGTACCCACGCTGTACCCCGTATTTAATAAAAATAAAATATTAAAACCATCTAATTAAAAATAAAATATTTGGTTTGAAGAGTTACCAATAAAAGTTTTTTTTGGTAATTTAGTGAGAGCACATGATTGTCCTTAATGAAATTCAGCCATTATGAGTCTTTTATCTAGGGTCTCGCCATGAGATTTATTATATAACATTTCATAGTTTGCTGTGAATTCTTTGAAAGCGGCTCACTATGTTTATCACATACACACAAATAGCAAAAAAAAAAAAGAAAAAATATAAGCCTTCTAGAATTTGTGGGGAAGAAAACCCTCTTTTTTTATTTTGAAGAGATTCATCATGTGAAGTTGTGTGGGTGAGCAAAGACTTTTGCTTTTGAAACATCACTGGAAAAAACCTCAACAAAGTACACCTTAGAGATGCCTCGTTGGCATGGCAACCGCAGAGCCTTAGCAATATTAATGGCACGGCTCGTTACATAGTAACACCATGACTTAAAAGGGAGAATGTTTAGCACCTGATAAAAGAAAGTTTAAAAGTCCGTACCTCAGACGTGGAGATAAGAAGATGCTTCTTCTGTAAATCGTGTTGTGATATCATGTACAAATACTCTCTCGATCTTGCAGCAGATTTGTTTATAGAGCTCAGTAAGTATTTGGATATAAACTATTAAAAACAATAAATTTGATTTCAAGTGCATAGCAATTCGCAATTCTTTTAGGTGGAAAGAGGCAGACGCTTCAAGGTTTGTACAGAATACAGGTTTCATGATGCTAAGCATTTCATGGTTCTTACTACCATGGATAACATGAAAAACCAAGGTATTATGGGGTATTCAGGGGCATGCTGAAGCAGTTGTGGAACGAAGTTCCGACTCAGATCTGCAAATCGCAGGCAACTCAAGGGTTAATGCATCTGCAAGTTTGTTGCTTTTTTCCACCTTTTTCAAATCGGTTGAGTATATGCCAACTGAGAGTGACTTTTTGTAAATTGGCTTTAGTGATTTTTTGAGTTGGACTTTAGTCCAACTCATGGTAACTTGGTTCTCCAAGTTCTACAAACATGTAAGCAGTTTACTGAATCAATTTGGTTGTAGTATCATCCGTTTGTGACAACTATTGGTCAAGGAGAGGGAAGAAAGAGAAAATGATTTTTTTATTCTTTATAATATATCTGAAACATGTTATATGTTTGCATTTCAATATTTAATTTCTTACGCATACCGGTCATTTCTTATTCCCCCTTAATAAAAAATAGAATAAGAATAGGAAGAGATTTTGAAGGTTTTCAAAAAACTTCAATACTACATACAAATGTGGTACAACTTGACCATTAAAAGAATACTAATATTTAATTCTAAGCATTGGTTATTCTTTTAATAAAGAAAAAGTTGTAGAACATTTGTATGTCATATTGAAGTCTCTTATTAAGCTTCATATCTCGTCTTGTTCTACTGTCGATATTTTGATCTTGCGGATCTATAAGTCTGTGATTGATCAGATTTTCAATGTTCCTACCGATGACTATGCTAAGCAGTAGCATTTTATTGGATGTGAGCTTCTGAGGCTTACTTAATGTTTAACCCTTTAAATATCAAAAAAGCATTACAATGCATTGCTTTACATACCTATGTATATTTTCCATATAGGACTAAGATGTTTGACTTCAAAAGTAGATACATTTTCTGTAGTTTGTCCATAAACATGGTGCAGATAACCACCCCAACCATCCTATAAAACGGCTATAAAGCTCAAATATTGCTGATATACAAAACTATTTTTTTCAGAATTTTTTTTTTCCCATTTTTATTGTATCCAGTGTCGAGTTATGATTGTAGCCATTAGAACAGGTACCCAGAATAGCTGAATTCCTAAAGGGAGAATGTTTCTTTGAACTTACATATAGCGTAGGAAGTGAGAATAGCAGAAATACGTTGAAAAACCATGCTCTATATATTCCTTTCTGTTTTAATAAATGATGACACCCTTTTAATTATGAAGTTGGGCGATATAAAACGAAGTTATTATATATTTGACACATTGAAACAGTTTTTTTTTTAACCAATGCCAATTTCTTTATAGTTCATGTTAATTAACGGCATCCAAGCTTTAGGTGGTGAGAACATCTTATGTTGAAGTGGCAAATGCAACAAAGAATCTGTCTCTTTGCATTTCTGTCATTGTATTATATGACAGTATGTCTTTCACTATGAATTTTCCAATCTGCACCTGTCATTCTCGGCTGCTTTTGTCTTTTCCCTTCTGCTTTAGTACTTGTGCTAAACAAAAATTTAACACATAAGTGTCAATGGAGTGTATCACATAATAGAAGTCATGTTTATAATTTTAGATAAATCTGTTTCTTCAATCGATGTAGTAGTGGGTAAAAGAAAGGCCACACTACTGTCAGTGAAACGTTCTGCACATTCTCTAACCATTAAGAGACCGATTAAAACCCTTTCTTATGTATCTTATAATTGTAATTAGCTTTTGCTAGGAAGAATGGACATATATACTAAGCACACTCAGTTTGTGGCTCTTGGTAGAATGGTTCCGTGTTATTAAGTCAGACGTTTGCATCTCAAAAGTCCAAAGGAGAGGCTACTGAGAAACCGGCAATGTACTAGATGGAAGTAGAATCTTTTATGCAGGTTCCAGTGTGGATGGAATAGGCAGTTTCAGGAGTACCAGGAGTACTAGAACCACAGTGTAGCTTGCGTTGGGATTCAGGAGATCCATGGTCTTTACCTATGGTAATCATTATCCCCTTTGGTAGGTGCCCACCAGCGCTTTCCTGCAAACAACTGAGATCCAAGGTAGATCAATACAGAACATGAGGCAGAAAGCTAAACATGAGCATGCTGCTGAAAACATTGGAACAAACTGGGATTAAAGTGTGCCAATAGTGACAAGGAGTATGGGCATCACTTATACCCTGACTGGATCCATTTGATGCACCTTTCTGGGCATTTCATTTTTGTTAATGAGCATTAAACAACAAATATGCTCTTGTGATTCTGTAAAATTAAAACACTTGGTGGGATTTTAGTACCACCAGCAGATTCTGTAGCACTGTTACAACAGGGGATGGTAAAAATTAATAATACCATTAAAATCTGATAATATACAAAACTGACAAAAACAGTAACACACGTGCAGACATACATAAGAGGACTCTGCTCTTGGGAGTTTATAATAGTGTTAAAGTAAATGTATGTCCTAATTATGTCAGTATTTTATGGTCAGTTGTACAAAGTTTTGAAAATCTTATACACACAATACTTTGTTTTCTCATAAATCATTTACAAAATGATGAGTTAATACATTGATGAAAACGGTGAAATCTATGCTATACAAAGTTAAAAAACTTATTGAATTGTAGAATCATGCTTTATTGCGTGAGTTTACATAATGTAATGTTATATGTTAAAGTTGCTATGCTATATATATGATATTTTATACTAAATGCACCCTTGATTACTTGTTGTATTATCATGTAGCCACGAAGAATCAATCAGCTGTTCTTATAGTACTTCTTGCCCTACTTTATGAAATCATTAGTGGATATGGAATGGAATGAAAAGTCAGTAAGCAGACTTTAAAGATTAGGAACTTAAAACAAAATTGGATAAGAAAGAAATACAATATACTGGTCTCCTGATGTCTTTGAAAAAGGTGGATAAAATAAATTGGAAGGCAGAGGTAAGTTGGTGTAAATGGAATATACATGTTGAAATCAGTGCTCAAAACCATGTCAGTTTTTTACCACTGTTACAGAAAACTATTTTTTTCCTAATTAGTACCGTATATGCAAGTTTTGTGAAAATCGAATTATTGCATGGCTATCTTTGCTTCTGTTTTATTGGCTTCACAGCATGTTTTGTTGAAGATAGAAAGCATCCTTCATGAATATTATATTGTTTGTGATCGTGTCAGCATATGTGGAATATTGACTTACATTGGCATGAGTGATAGAGACTCCGGGGGTACTGGAAAAATGATGCCTTTAAAATACTAAGAGAGATATAATTCTGTTTCCAGTAAAATCTATTTCTGGAAATTGAACAAGCAGAGCACATCTTATCAGCCTCACTTCCGGCCTTATCTTTGCCCCTGTGATAGATTATTTCTTCTTTTTTTCCCCCCTATTTGAAGTATTTATTTAAAGGGGTCTACCACCTGTGCACTTAATGTCAATCTGGCAGCTATGGATTAAGTGTATCAAATCTCTCCAGTTCCTTCTGGGAGACCTTTCAAAACCATGCTCCCTTTTCAATTTATATTGGTGGAGTTTAGCTGGCATGAGCAGAACTTATAAATACCGGTGACATGAAAATAATATGTTGCTTTCTTCACAGGCACAAAAAACTCAATACAGGAATAAATGTTTTCCTGGTTGGAGGACATATCGACATATTTTATTCGGTGTTGATTAGCAATTTTGCGTAAATTTCATTTTTTTTTTTTTTAATAGCCTAAGACTAGAAATGTGTTGCAATTGTATTCAAAATTGTTAGATGGAGACCTATTGTAGAGTGTCAGCATATTTCTTCTTCTTCTTTTCTTTTTTGTTTTTATTATTATTTTTTTTAGCAGCACTAAACATAAAGTTCTATTATTTTCATCTTTGATAGATCATAATCTTGAAAGTAGTTTTGTAACAGAACATGAGACATAAACTGTCAATCAAAGACTGTCACACCACTTGAAATAATTGGTTCCTCCTACACATTTCAAATAAAATGCTCAGCAATCAGCTTCTCTAAATGTTGCCATATTACGTGCTGAAAAGTTCTAGCTAACCCAGTTCTAGCAGTTTGCATGATGTTGTTAATCCATCCCTATGGCATTGCCAGATTGAGAACTAATCAGAGTGTGTTAGTACATATATAAACAATAATAATTCCCTATGGATTGTGCTATCCGAGCTCGTTGGAAGCACACAGTTACCAGGGCTGAATTAATGGCGGAGCACACAGAGCAATTGCTCCAGGACCCTGGCATTTTGATGGGTCCAAACCTCTCACCTGTCCCAAGAAGCGGCGGTCCGATCAGGTCCCATGACATGAGGCAATCATCCTTCCTTACTGGCACCGGTCGCCCGGAAGAGACATCACTTCTTGGTGCACGGTGTCAGTGAGAGAGGATGATTGCCGCGCATCGTGGGACCTGATCAGATCGCTGCTCGGTGAGGGAGCTGCAGGTCACAAGGAATATACAGGAACGCAATGAACGATGCGGTAACTACTGTGTGTATGCATTTGTGTGTATGTGTATTTGTGTATGTGTGCATATATACACTTTCAAAGTAAACTTTGCCATCCAGATAAGATTATGTAATGGTGTTTTATGTACAAGGCACTATATCTTTCCATCAGGCTTTCCACAAATAAACAAAAAATATCAAATCCTTCTTCATGGGTAGAGACTAACTAAGCAGAGATCTTTCTCTCTAGCACACTGGCCAGCTACCCCGGTTCCCGGTTACACAGTAAATATCAGGATTTCTTAGAGTACCTTCTGTAGGGTCTCTAGGCATAAGGCTCACAGATTCCTCATTCTCCCACAGTCACACACACACAAATGCCGTCTGAGTCTACCTTTTATTCCTTGTAGAAGAGAAGAGACAATTAAAACGTATTAACCCCTTCAGTCAGGGAATCAAGAGCACTCCAGCCTTTGGCTTGCATAAACAGTCTCCCTTCCCTTGCCACAATATGTATGCTCACATTTCATATACAGTTCATATGTGTTAGAACAGAAGTTAGAGAGAGGGTTAAAAATGTAAAAGGAAGACAAGCAGATTAAAAGAAAAAAGAGAACGATGATAGAAACAAGTGAGAAAAACTGCAAGTGAGATGGAAAAAAGTGATAGGGCAAAAGAAAGAATAGAACATAAGGAAAGAAAGGAGAAAAGAATAGTATGGAAAGGAAAAGGATCGCAAGAGACAGAAAATAGAGAGAAAAGAGGGAAGAAAACGGTTGCTAAAGCCAGGAAATCCAGAGAAGGGGTCCTTCCTGTATAATTGCTCCAATGCCCCAAGATCTTTAATCTGGCCTTCACAGTTACCTTACTACTGTGCAAAATACCTGGAGTTATTCCAAATGTTTTATCTACCTCCAAGTTTAAAAGTCATTTATCTTTAACCGTGCAAACAAAAAGTGAAAGGTTTTGAATAGTTAACAAAGGCATTGTTTTCCAGAGTTAGGTGACAAGCTGACTTTTGATACAAAGAGGGGATGTGAAGTTTTACATTGTACTGTTAGGTCTGTGTAATGGCAAAAGTGAGCTAAAACTAGAAACGTTCCACATGTTGTGCTATTTGTTTTTGGTTTTCAAATCTTTTTGTATGCTTTATGAGCTTGTACAGTATGATAAGTATGGAGGCATCACACAAAAGGTTTACATTATTCAGAAAACACCTGAGCCCATACATTCACCTTTTCCAACGTTCAATTCTCCTCTGTAGGCTACAACGATCTTTCACCTCTCTTCCGGCACAAGGCTGAAACAAAAGTGCAGGCTCAGTTCTGGCTGAGATTGAGTTTCTTTCCATAGTTGTCATTCTAGCCTCCTTGCCAATGCCGACCTACTTGAAGGGAAGAAGGTGACCAGTGGGCTAGCGGGCAACTCTACCTGTATGCTTTCTATGGCACATATTTTCCCTGCGGGACTTCCTTGTCCTCTCATTTAATTGGTAGGAAAGTGCTGGAATTGCACGTCGCACTAGCAGCAATGTATTTGCCTTGGGCACTGCCATAGGTGTTACTCAGGTCAGCTTCCGTATCCGTCTCCTTCGCAGCCACAGTCCCAGTGCTGAGCAACATGTTATCATGTCAAATTTAGATTTTGGAATTGTTTGTGACTTTAGTTTTGCTACGGGACACTCTTACTTCACCTAGTTGATTTTATTGTTTATACAGTTTATTACTGTATATCAAATATATGTTAAGAAAACCTCAATTATCTTTTTCCCAATTAGTGTAATTTTAAATGATGTGCTCCACATTAACTGAGATAGACCCTTTCTTCTATTGTTAGATCTAGCCAAGGCTAATTTTAATATCCTGATATGCCTGTCAATTTAAATTATTATTTTTTTTTAAATGTGCAGAACTGCTCCTTTTCAAAAGAGAATTATACATCTATTAGAAACTTTTCCCCATGCGTGTGACCTTGATATGCCATTATAAGTACTGTGAAGAAGGTCACTGTGTCATCTGTATTACAGAGTATGTTTAACCGAGCCACCTGTTTTCTCACAGTGACCATTGTTATTGCCATGGCTGTCCCAACTAAGCAAATAAGCGGCCAAACAGAATCAACGGTCCGTTACTCCTTCGTGTATAATCCAATATTTATATCTTCTGAACAATCAGAAAATGACTAATTATAGTCAAGTATGAGACTTAATACCGAGAATCTGAAAAGTTCATAAATTGATTCAAGTAAAGCGAACCATTGCTTACCTCACGGGTACGCAGTCCAGAATCCAAAAATATATTGTCGTTTTTAGCTCACTTAATGCATTACCAGTATTTTGACATTAAAATCCATGTCAGATAAGTGATCAATATATCTTTATAAAGTCTCAGCATAGATACGAGTGATTCTGATGACTCAGGCAGCAGATAAAATCTCTGCTTTCTGGCTTCAGCCTTTAAAGTAATAAATCCTTTATATAGCAAATATAACCATTACCTTTTGTGATACATGGTTTTCTTTGTATTGATGGTGCAATTACTCACCATAGTGCTGCCCAGCTCACTCACGAGCGGGTCACAGATGCTCTAGATGTTATTCTGTAGTCCATTAAAATTTTTTATAATATAATAGAGCCTATGTAGTATATCATTGTCTTCCAGCTCACACCAATATTGCTTTTTAAGCGTTATTTTATGCTAGTGAAATGATTATGGATTGGTTTAACATTATGTAGAAGATAGTATGAAAATTATTAAAATATAGTTATCCAATTTAGAATCTTTGTCAACATAAATGTGCGCGTCCCGCCTACTGATTAGGAAATAAATTAAAGCAACATTCCCGTTTATCTCTGCTGAATGTGCTTTAGAAATGGGTAGAAATTTACATTTTTTACCGAAAAAGATTTTTTTTCACTGAAAATATTTAAATATTTATTGGTGGAATATTTGTTATGTTGAGCATTTGAGGAGCCGCCTGGGCTGAAGTTAGAGGATTTCGCTTTACAGTTACAGGAACCACAGGATTTATTTGGGCTGTTTTTTGCACTTTAATTGTTGTGCCATCTTTCATGAAATAAAATGTAATTTTATCTGATATGTCCCATGGAGGAGCTGCTTCTGAGTGCATAAAGACAAACAAAGTTTTCCCTTTTGTCTTTTCCTGTATATATATATATATATATATATATATATATATATATATATATATACTCCCCTATGTGTGTAATATATATATATATATATATATATATATTATACGGGAAGTACTGTTTGGTTAGCAGCAACACAACAGAATATATATATATATATATATATATATTTCACATTATTTCACATTTACACACATGTTGTGTCATTTTCTAAGATTTAAACATGCATGGGATAGGCAGAAAGCTATTCTGTATCTAAGACAAGACCAAGGATTGACTAAGGTTTGCGTCTTTGTATCAGGAAACATGGGCAGACTAGAGGGCCAAACGGTTCTTGCCTTGCATCAAATTCTATGTTTCTGTGTTATGTTCTTGTTACTTAGTTCTTGTTTCCCAGTGGGACAGTAACTAAAGTATAACAAAGTATTGTGAGAGCGCAGATTCAATCCCTTAAGGACCGTAAAATGTAATATTACGTCCTCGGAAAACAAGTCGGAGGATATATCACGTTCTCCGATGTTGTCATCACAGCCGAGTATCAGCATCTATCTGCCGGAGGACTGCTGCTGTTGGCTGTCTGGAGGCCCAGGCAGACCACCAACAGCCAATAGGAGCTATTTTTGTGCATGTGATTGCTGTAGGAGCCAATCACATGCGTGTTGCCAAGGGCAATGTCCCTTGGCAGTAATCTTTGCCTCTCTTCCTCAATCTGATCGTTAGGCAGAGAGAGGCACAGAACAATGCTTTAGTGAGTACATTTTATTTATAAATTTGTATTTTTTAATGTCTCACTCATCACTCTACAGAAAACAAGATGTCTAGAAGGAACCTTTCTCCTGAACATAATAAATTTGTCTTCAAGGTCTTTGCCCGTAATTTGTATTTATCATTCTAAATATATAAATGATTTATTCAGCACATATTACTTATGTTTAGTAGATAGTCTTCTGGGAAAGTCACCTGTGAAAGTTAATGTATGGAATCTTCTGCAGATAAGTGAATCAGCAGGAATTATGTAAAATATGAAATCAAAGCATTGTGCAGCAGTTTGATTTCTAATAAGGCTTTTACGTTAAAGGCAGAGATAAGATCTAGAATTGTTTTGCCGGAATGTGAAAAAATAACTTCTTATTGATGATTGCACATTTTGTTACATTCCACTTAACAGGATCAAACACCAGAATAATCTCCATACTTGAATCATGTTAGTTGGAAATAATTGAGTAGGTCATAGTGTATAGTTTGCCCTTGTTGAGTTTTGTGCTTCATAAAAAACGTACAGTATGAAAGAAGAATATTGGTATTGTCATCTTATTCAGTGCTGAAGCTCCATTCTCTTATCTTAAAGCTATAATTAATGAAAACTTTCTCAGTGTGCCCTTGTCATATTGTTGTGACTGAAGATAACATGCTTGTCAGTATTATTGGGTACATAGTAATGGCCTAACAATGGCAAGGTCTATACAAAGGGCACCATATTGACAGGGACAACAATAATTTTCAGTATCTTTTATTATTGCCTCTATTGCCACCAATGTCACAGCCATGATTGTCTGATCATGTGCATATGGGCATAGTATCAACCAAAGACATTTGTGCTTAAAAGAAAAGTAACAAGTGTGACTATAAGAATATCAAAATTGTACATAAAGTGGGTTTTTTTGCTATTATTCCAATAGATTGTATGTTTAGTAGATATGATACAGATTCTAAGATGAAACCAAGGACTGAAAAAACAGGCAGATCAGATGGGCTGACTGGTCCTTATCTGCCATCAAATTCTATGTTTCAATATATCTTTGATTTTCTCTTTAAAAGTATTTTCTCCAGAGACGTAGAAACTAAGGCACGTATAAAAAAAAGAAAACTATTTAACAGCTGAGCAAATAATTAAACCAATGGGATATGTACTCGTAATATACATACTGGTATTAATGTCTGCTGAAACGATATCGGAAGCCAAAAAAGGCAAATAGTATTTTCAATCATATTTAGGTAGAATACTTTTGAAACTTGTCCATCCAGAGCAAATAGCTACGTTATTTGATCTACATACGGTATTCCATTTTTTTTAGTCTTGAAGGTGTAAATTTTATATCTTTAATTTAATACTTAGTTAAAGAACAGTCTAGAGTCTTTTTGCTAAACTCAGTTTGAAAAAACAGGAGAGTGAAGTTGAGATGAGTTGAACAAAGCCAGAAACTAGTGGATTCAGTAACCTGTGGGTTGAAAGTAGACAACCCTCCCAAAGGCCTTGCGAGGTGAGCTCCCATTACCTGAAGATATATTTTAAAAGTTTAAAAACAAAAAAAAATAACGTTAAAAAAAAGAGTAACACTGAGTTCTGTGCTATTTGTGGCAAAAGCTGTGTAATGATTACTTTCCTGTCATGGGCTTCCCTTCCTTCTTCTCATTCTTCCTTCTAAGACTGAGAGAACCTCTAAAGAGATGATGAATAGTTTGAATGTATCTTCCAAACTGATTGAGCTTGTAATGATTTCCCATCAGCTTCCATGATTTACAGTCCTTTGGGCCACATCATACTTCGTGAAGTACAGTCAAGGGTCTAATTAAAGAATACATCTAGAGAAGTATCACTTAATAATATAGATTTTTTATTCTCCAAATAAGTTGTCCAAAATTAACAGATGGGAAATTTGCTAATGTTCCATAGAAATTTTTAAAATGTCAGTTTTTAAGATAAATTTGAACTCCAGTGTCACTGACAAGCTTTCACATTAACAGTGAGCTTTTAGAAGAACCTAAATCTTCAAAGACCATGAAGTGGGTAATGTACCAGATATATATAAATGACTGACCCATTAAAACACCATTACGTCTGGCTCAGGTAGTATGACCTTCATGTGCCATTTTGTAATTAATATACTTCTCTTAGAATATGAAGAAGTATGATTAAGTAAGAACTTCTCTGAGTGCCATATTCTCGGCTGTGTCGCCATCTTTCTTAATTTGGATCTTTGACCTGGCCCCTTTTTCCAGAACTCAGAAATATGTAAGCAGCATGGTAATTTGCTTTACTTTTTGTAATAAGTATTTAAGCATTACTGTCTCGAATTGAGGGAGGTAACAGTTTTATAGGGAAAAACAAGAAATACACCATACACTATTATTTATTTTCAAAGAATTGGTAACTTCACTGTAATTATAGCCTGCCAATATCAAACAGATATTTAACATTACCTATACATTTAAAATTGTTAAATTTTTTACATTGAAATCTGCATATGGAGACACTATTCTGTGTTCTCAAATTAACCCTTTTGAGTGTTAGAAATGGGTGGCTGTTTTGCAGAGTAAGGGGATGCTCATCTCCCTAGCCCACAGAGGGTTACCCTAATTGATCGAAAGAATTGAGACTTGTGACTTGCATTAATTTAATTCTTGGAACATGGTGTGACTGATCGTGTGTCTACAATGGCAACAATTTGTGTGGTTATTATTTTTTATCCCTAATCTTTGCTTACATTCAAGATTCGATTTTAGATATGCTAGATGCAGGTCTGTAATTTAAAAAAAATGTACATTGTGTAAGTAATATCACTTGTCATGGTCAAGTTCAGTGTGACTTTTATGAATATATTTATTAGTCTTTGAATTAATGTTGATAAAAAGTAAGATTCTAGATATAGATGTGGTTGTTAATCTACATACTGCAGCAGACAGAATTCATTATAATGATTTGTAAGAGTAACAAGAGTAACAGCCTGTAAGAGTTATAAAATATATTGCCCGAATAAACATTATAAGAGTAAAGGAGTGGCCCTCAACTCTGGTCCTTAATATCTCCCAATATTTTAGGTATTTAGTTCTCTCCTAATTAGCTCCTTACTATGACTAGTACATATATGTCTTAAAACAAGACAATCAATTAAAATAACCTTGTGGGTGTGAGTGAGCATGAATTATGCAAGACATAAAAAGTAGCTAATTAAGTTAAATGTAGAAGTAGTTCAATCTTACCCATTTCACCTTCCATAGTAAGCCTTCCTGCTGCTCACATCATACAAAAAAGGCTTGAGATTAACTCACTGAAAACAGACAGCCACTTAATAGGCATACAGTGCATCCCCACTCAGAAGCCTAAGAAAGTTTAGCTCTCTGGCACATCGGTCTCATCCTACCACAAGGACAGTCCAGAGCTAAAATGCTGGGCAAATTTATTCTGCATGAGGGAAACAACAACCCCAGACGTACGGGTCATGGGCCTCGTCACTATTGTCCAGTTGGTATCCAAGCGAGGAGGTTCACAGCTGGACTCACCTCTCACTTGGGGTGGGCCCTAACAGGTACCCAAAGGGCAAATTACCTAACAAAAAAGATTATGAAATTAACTCACGCTTAATAGTATGTCCTACTGTGTTTCCTTGCTCAGAAGCATCTCAAATGTTAATTCTCCATTGAAATATCAGCCCGATCATGGCAGTCAAGAATTCAAATTCAAGGCAAATTTCCTTAGCATGGGAACAACCCCAGACATACATTTTAGCCTTCATGGGCCTGGTCATTAGGGTCAAGTTGGTATCCCTCTAGGCACAAGAAAACAAGGGGGTCAATGTCTGGACCTTTTTTATTTGTAGTGGGCCCAAGAGATCCCCGGAGGAAGAACTACTATTAAAAAAAAAAGGTTTGAGAAGATGCCTAGAAAATGCCACTGGATTTATGATAAGTAGATAGATAAATAGACAATAGCTAGAAGCAGGCTTGGCACTGTTTATTATCTTAAGTGTTTCTGTAAAAACAAAATTCACTATTTATTACACTGATGCATGCTTCCTGCCCCTGCTATTTGTCTCTGACCGTGCTGGTACTGAGGATGGCCATAAAATGTTGTGAGATCCTTGCTGACGGTAGAACCCGTACTGATGTGAGAGAGCAGGGGACATGAAATGATTGGTATTAAGTAAATCAGCCTTTTACGCAAAAACTTAACAATTGTATAAACCTCTCCTCAAGAAAAGTTTATTTAATTATTTTCTTGAGTGTAAAAAAAACCATTCTGGCTCTTTAAAGCTAGTAAAGTTTTATTATAATGTTACATTGTTAAACTATTTTCAACAGCAGCAACAGATTATTCATTTATGAGAAACGTGATCACCTGTCCTGGGCCCTTTTTAATCTTTTCACATTCCCAGATGAAGACCACATATTACTCTATATTTAGGATAATAATGATAAAATCATTTGGAACAGTGAAAGGTCATATTTAATTATGGTTATTAAGCACCCATAAGTGCTCTGTGATAGAACTCTTAGAGGGTTCTTACATATGTAGCTCCCATAAAGACTAGATGTGTTGGGACTGTTCTTATAGGCATTATGCTGTTGGTAGCAGAAACTATAAATTTCAAGTTCTTGTATCTGCAGATACAACATTGTACAAATACCACATGTCTGATCAAACACACCATTACATCTCTGTCCTTCTTGGGAGTCTCAGGGATTTTTAGACTTTGGTGGCTACAGACTGAGGGCAACTCAGAAGGACACCTTAGGAATTGTTGCTGTGGCTGCTTGCCCTTTTGGCCCCATTGGAAATCCACACCAGTTATTTACATATCTGTAAAATGAGACGCAACATTGATTTCCCGACTGGAACCAGCCAGTTTAATCCACAAGTCTATATTCTAGTAAATATTAAAATCAGCCCAGCAATTGTAAGGCCAGCGCCCAATAAATTATGCTTTTTTTCCCAAATAATGGAAAACAAACAGTTCTAAATATATTCTTCAGGGTGGTGAAAACCAATCACCCATTGTCTAATCTTGGTTGTTCTTAGAATTTGTGGACTTATGATTACATTCTTACAAAACTGGTCTTTTGGACCCAACAAAGGTAGACAAAGGTAGTACCTACCGCTAAACAGGCATACCCAGTTCCAATACCTAATGCAAAAGACTAGCCATGATGTAACCTATCCTCTAAATGTTGCATTGTGAAGTTTAAAGTATTGCATTTCACTATAAAAGAAATGGATAAACAGTTCCTGCACATCTCATATACCTTATACTCTATATCCCATTTACCTTGGTATAACTCCTAGAATGTCCATTTGTGTGTTTCTTAGAAAATCAAAGCATTCTTCCGAATAAAGTTAATCTTAAAAACATTAAAAGAAACCACAGGATATCTTTAAAATGTTTGTAAATGATTTGCCGTAAAAGTTAATTTATTCTATTCTGCTTTCAATGGAAACCTGGAGTTGGCTGTACACTGCTGTATTAAACTGCAAAGTATGAGCCTTCCATTAAGTATGAATTTATTTTAGCTGTTTTTAATGCTAAGCCGCATAAGATATGGCTATATTAAAAGAAGATTAAAAAAATATAACTGCTATAAAAATTGTACTTTCTTAGAACAGCATGTTATTTTGTTTTTCATCTGTTTTTATACTGTTGATTTTACGACGGCTTAGATTGATTAAACACTTAATTTGCTTTGATGTGAGTTTCTTAATTACCTTGTTGTTGATGTTTTGTTACAACTAAGTACTTCACCAAGATCATATTTCAGTTATTAAAATGAGTTTAACCAAAATGGAAAATGTGACGATTGTGCATGTAGATTTTGAGGTAAATTCGCAAAAATCAAATACATTAATGTTTTACTTTTAATACCCACATTTTAAGGTACATTGAAATCCTTTTCTGAACTGGAATACATTATATTAGCATGTTTTGCCTCCAGTTTGATAACTTACTAGTAGATTGACCTCGTGAGCCATGTTTCCCTAGACATATAATATTCATATGAGAAATGTGCTGGCCTGCAGTGTGTCACATTCGTTACTGGTTCCCTTTCATGAGTTTATACATCACACACACGCTTTAGGTCAGAACTTTAAGGGTGCCAGCCAGGAACGTGTGAAAATAATATGTATTCGGGAAAACATGGACAGTGTGCATGTGGCAGTTTCCGGCAATTCATGTCCTGAATTTTCCAAGTTATAGATGACTGGGTAGATGACCTTCTAGCTGAGCAGGTGGATCCATGTCTCTGTCTCACTTACAGCTTGACCTGTGCTAATGAAGGTGTATCATTTTAAGGTAATCTGGGAATCCTGACCTTCACTCTGGGTGGTACTTGGGGACCAATGGTGATAATGTTTGGTCCATGGCATCATCAAGCTGGCTGTTTTTCTTACGGTAAGGAAGATTGTAGCTTTTTTGTTTAATATTTTGCAAGCATTGAAAGGAAATGCAAAGAATATATCTGCTTATTAGCAGCCGGAACATCCCACTGTTACCTTTCTGAACTGTGTGACTATAAGAAACCCTGCAGTTGGTGATAGATTCCTCATCCATGAAGTAAACAAAATCATTATTTAGGTAATTATTTGCAAATTGGTTCAAATAACAGCAAATGGGATTCATTTAAAATTACATTTCTGTCACCAGTATTTTTGGATATTTGATACACTGTGTGTAGATGCTCTGCAATTTTGTAACACCTCAGGTGCAGACACTAAGTGAGGAGTGTAACCCATGGAGGCATTCAATCCATTTCTACGGGATTCACATGGGCACTGGTCAAGTTTTTTTAAGCAGTCAGGGCCATGCTGCCTTTCAAATATGTTTCAAAGGGTTATGCTTGAGCTAATTCTAGTTTAATGTTAAATAATATTAATAACCAATTGCCTTTAATATGGCTTGTTTGTTAGGTACCCAGGTCACTAGCCTGGAAGGATCAGCTGTACGACAGATTAGTGATGCAGTTCCTTCTAAGAACATGTTAGTAGGAATGGTGGGGGGACATCTAAGTATATTCATACTTGGCCTGTTGTAGCACAGATGTCCAGTGCAGCTCCTACGTGGCCACCATGTGATGCTCTTAAGCTGAGCACCACCAGGTGGTCCTTCTTGTAAAGTCTGTGGGTGTTCACGCCTCTGACCCTGCTGACTTCCTGGGGGTGGTCTTTCTACACCCCACCTCTTTCCAAGCACACCAACATTTTATGTGTCCAGGTCGGTATGTGGGACGTTGGTGGCATCACACACAGCTTTCTGCTTTGCTCAAAAAAAAAAGGAACCACCATATTGACAACCTTCTTGTTGACCAGTTTTGTCAGAATGTGGTCATAAATTGAATTCATGGGTAGCCATGGTACTCATTATATTTGTAACATTTAGACAGTTACTACATACAATAACAAAAAAAAAATAAAACCTGCATTAAAACATTATATATGTGAATATATTTATTTTGCATTCATGTTTTAAACAGTTATTGTGTGTCCATTACAAGTATTTTATTCTTCACATTTATTCTATTTGTTTTTTTTAACTGTTATGGAAAAAATAGGCTTATAAATATGTATTAAAAAGGTTAAAACAGCTGCATAAAGATTTTGTTTTAACTCTGCAACCCATTGCGGCAAACATAGATATGAAAAAGCCTATTATAATGGTTTTGTGAATCCAGTTTGAATATGGTTACTGTTAGATTGTTGCGTAGCTGGCGGTGATGGTGAGTCATGATTTCCCATTAAAAATAACAAGCCCCTTTTTCCTCGTTTCTTTAATTTAAGTCAAGTGAAGTTAACAGCCGTTATCCATAACACATTTAATGAATCATAGTATGTTTAATAAATATGACAAAGCTCTGGGACTAAATAAAGCACTGCGAGTGTTATTCATTATTAGAAGAAAGACATCAGAAGGTCTTTCTTATTTGATGAGTTTCTGCATAAGAAGACATAATACAGAAGACTACTCCAGGTTATATTGTTTAAATCATGCGGTGACCTCACAGTGTGCTAATACGGCACGGAAAGGGCACTTGATAATTCAGAAGCTCCAGGGACCATGATCACTCTTACCTTTTGCCAACTCAAGATAACCAATAAAAAATGCAGTTCTATTGCCATTTTTGCTCTATACACATATTTAATAATATTAACCCCTTAAGGACAATGGGAGGTCCATAAACCCATTGAAAACAATACATTACATGTACTGGCTTTGTCATTAAGGGGTTAAAAAAGAAAGCAGCTAAGAGAGAAGAGGGAGGTCTCCTGTTGAACCTTGATAGAGATATAAGAGTATTTCCACATACACAGCTGCTAACAGTGACTGTTTAAATTAATATGCTTAAATTATTTTAATTAATAACGTTCATATGTATAAATATGTCTCAGGGCAAAAGAACGAGGTGTAACGTTTAGAGTGACATTTTGCATGAGCAAATGTTTGTTCTGAAAGTAATCCTCCTCTCATCTTTATGCTTCGCTTGGAATTATTTACAAGAATTTCAAATGCTAGCAGCAGTCACCAAAACGACATTCTCCAAACTGGTAATGTCAGACTGTCAGGTTCGCACAGATTGCAGGAAGAGTAACATTTGTTGTATTCTTGTACTTTCACCCAATGCAAGGTAAACTGAAACGTTTCTGCCACAAAGTGTGAGCAGCACGAAGGGTTAACCCTGAGCTCAGAACTGGTGAGGATTGCTTTGGTCAACCGTTCGGCGATCGGCCCTCTGGCGCTCGCAGGATGATACGCTTATAAGGCCTTTGGCATTATTTTTCACCACTTATGCATACTGATCAGAGACTTATACAAGGCGCTTTCCATGGAGAAAATAAGTCATTTTCTTCCTAAGTAACCAATTTTAAACTGTTCTGCTTATTGACATACAGGATTATTTAATGTTCTGGTCGCATGCGATACCATAATCCTTTATTTATTACAGTACATTCTGTTTGGATAAGATTAAAAAAATCTTTGCAAGGAGAGCCTTGTTTGCATTTCAAGCTTTTCATGTATGAATACATGTATGATTATATTTTTCCAACCTGTATATTTTGTTTATTCTAGGTTAGAATAAATTATTTAAATGTTCTCTGTTTCTCTGTCTGGCAATATCCCTGATCAGCTTTGATTTTTTTATTTATTCTGTAACGCTTTTCTCAAGTGATATGCTCATAAAGTGGCAAAAAAATGTCTTATTTTTTCCAGTTTCTCCTTGATTGGCCAAATCCTAAGCTTTTACACAGAGAAAAAAAAACATATTTTGTAACTTTGTGACTCTATCAAATGTTTTGGGATTTCTATATGATCTCTATATGTATGGCACAGTTTGCCTCTTTAGATATGTTCAGAGGTATATATTGAAGGTGTTCATTGGGATGAACCCTTAATGGATTTAAAACCAGATGGTGTGTTACGAGTGCCCATAAGTGCCTTCAAAAAACTATAGGTTTACTGACTGTAGATTACATCATCATTGGATTTTACATACACTGTAGTTTGCTGTAGGCGTTTAGAAGAATTTCAACTTTTCTTTATTCGTTCTTTCCCTTTGCCCATTTTTAAATGAAGGAAGCTAGATAACAGGTAACTGTCCATTTTACCCTCTAGAACAATGGTGGTTTTGTCTACTACAATAATTCTGTATATTATCCTGCCGACTATGGCGCTTAATGGTTTTAATTGCAGTCTTTAAGACAGATATTCTGTCTGGGATCTTCAAACAGGGTTTTCAACAATTGGGATAGGTAAGCCAAGGCCATGAAGAAGTCAGCTCTAAATTGTGTAAGCCAACCCAAATAATTTGACTATTTGCATATTTGGCAACAGTTCTTTGGCCAAAAAGTTCCCCACAACCGTCCTACTTGCTGGCTGTCTCAGCCAGGGTCCAATGAGTGATTTCGAACTATATGATCACGTCTTTTGTCAAGTCCAAAGTTTCTTTATTATTAAAGTCATATCTATGTTTACTACTTTCTCAGTGGTTTACTGCCCTATTATTCACCATAAAGATGGGCCTTCATTTTAACGACATATATGATGTGATGGACCAGAGATTGTACTTTCATGCTTTATATTCTGACACAGAAAATCTTAAAATTATGGCTCAAAATATTAAAGGTGTAAACAGAGCTCATAAAAGAAGAATGATTTTCTGGGATTATAAAAAAATGCAGTAACTGTTTGATCAAATTGTTTGTGAAAATGATAAATATTTACCATGAATACCATAAATGGGGGGGACATGAAAGATTATCACTTATTACTAATGTTTAATTAATTCTAAGGCTAGAGATTTGACAATGGAATAAAAATATTTTTTGGTTGTAATTTTCTAGTAAAACATGTTTTGTACTTTTTAAATATGTTAAAAACAACATCCAGTGAGTGGGGTGTGTCAGGGCCCCTGGAGAACCAGCGCTTCTCCCACAGTCTCAGGGCAAAACCCGGAGAGTTCTCAGGTATAAACATGACTCCTCTTAACATATGGTAAACCTGAGGGGTGGCAATTTACTTTAGTTTGCTTGTAAACTACAATAAAATATCTTAATGCCATTTTCTTTTTCATCTTAAAGAGTTAAAAACATAAACCACAGGCAGTCATGTATTTTCATTTTAGTTATTATTTTGCTTGTCACATGTAAACATAAGTAAAGCAATTTGAAGTTTGTTAGATTATGGTCTGCCACATAAATGTATTGACTAAAACACAGAGAAAACATCGACAAAACCCCAAATACTGACCTACAAATGAAGGTACAGTGTACATGACACGCTCTGCCTTTTGGGCTACAGATATAAGTATAATGAAAAGTCCAGTGCTGTATAGAGTCATTTTGTTTAGCTTTTTTGTTCCAATTTTTTGTGGACCACACTGAGCTGATTACGGCCGTGCTCATGAAGTCCGCTCCTATGTAGACTTTCATTAGCCAAGCTGTTGAGGTATACCCTCCTACAGTCCCGTTTTTCAAAGGACAGTCCATATTTTTGGGCAGCTGTCCTCAGATAGCTGCCCTATTGTCCTGTTTTTGTGGGCATCCTCTGATCTCCCCTGATCAACCCGGGGAGCTTAAAAATCAAAAGAGGTCCAATGTATTGGTCTTAAATGCAACTGCCAGGAAACATGATTTAATGCAAAAACTAAAACAGTTTTAAAATAGCACAATATTTTTGAAAATATTTGGTGGCAGTTCCACTTTAAATAAATGTTGTGATATGAAAAAGCCCCATTGCAGAAAATGTGCTTTCTGACATCCCAACAACCGTGTCATCTGCACTTAATATCAGCTTATGTCCTTAATAGAATTTCCAACCTTTACCGTCATTGATCAGTCTAACCCTGTACATTTTACTCTTGTAAACATTTTCTGCTGCTGTGTCATACATCTCGGTTATGCTAAGAAATTAAAGCATATTCCATACGCAAACAGTTTATAAATGGTGAGAAAAGCTTCATATATATCAAGCATGGTCATCGTACAAAACGTAGATTGTCAAAACCAATATATATGTATAGGAACATCAGATGCATGCAAATAATTATACTGGAATTTCCTAAATTTTGCCGATTCTGTGAAATTTATGTTACACATCTTAATTAGACAAATTCATTTAAAGAATTATATCCATAAACCTAATATAGCCTTAAAATACTTATAGATTTATGTTGTATTCTGATTTTCCACCTGTCTTTGTTTTTTTTATCCCATCTGTTCATCCTATAGTTATTGGCTAATATAATTAAGCCATAATTAAATCCCACTCAGTAGTGTGAATGCAGTTGTCTAGCAACCTACCAGAAACAACACAAGTAACATTTCTTGTTCTTGGATAAGGTACTTTAAGTATTGTAGGCTAAACATCAATAATTAAACTACGGCTCTTAAGGAAGACGAAACATTCAACTGCAGTTAAGGGGGTAGGCGAGCAAAGGCTTCTATACCCCTCGCAGCACGAGGAATAACAACAGTGCCAGGGTATACCCGAAACCCGATTTATACTCTCACATCCAAAGTATTTGTACTTTGATAGTCATATAATAACATTGTCAAGATCACCAATGATACAAATAACTAAACAATAGACATTGTTACCGTAATATATGTTGTTACAATATTACGTTTTTTCACTTTGTGTTATTGAGGATCTGTTTACTTATGTATGACTTGATAAGAGGCAACAACCAGAGTATTAGCAGTCTGTTTGATTTTTGGTAAGATGAACCTTGATTCATTATGTGAATTTGGCAGGGTCGCTCACCAGATTGAATCCAACCAATTTCAGGAGGCACCTGCAGTTGCTTTCTGTGTGGATTCAGGTGGGTGAATGCCAATCAAATTTTGGCTCCCAAGCTGCACTTGAGCTATATCAACATTTTGCATTTAACCTTGGGAGTACCACTGAGCATGTGCAATGGGTTTCAATATGAATGTTTCCTGGTTTTAACGAAGGCAGCCAGGGGCAGTTTACTGTTCTTGACGGTATATCAAAGTGTTCTGTGAGTACTTTAACATGAATTCTTCAAAAACAAAACAAAAAATGAAACACGTACCTGATGCAGAATTTGAAGCTCTGCAGGTATAGATGCCCTCTTCCTCCATGGTCTGACAACTCTTGCCACTGATTGGCTGCTTGAAGCAGCCAATCAGTGGCACGAAAGTGCCCCCACTGAAATCAGTGAGAGCATCTGTTGGAGCTCATGCAAAAATATAACAAGCATTAAAAGTAAAAATTGCAATTATAGGGACTAGATTGTTCCTTTAATGACATTCACTTTTTTATGCAAATATGTGGGGTTTTTTTGTCTTTTAAGAAAAAAGTTCCATGTAGCTGTGGGATTTCATATTATGGGTTCTGCTGTTACTAAACTTTAGCAGCCATAGTCCTTATAGAATATCTATCTCAGGAATATGTTCTGCTTATCTAAAAGATCAAAGGTGCCTCATTGCATTCTGTCCAAACAGCTGGGCCGGAGATTCAAAGTCATTACCTTGGAGCTTGTATGTCCTTTTTAATTAGCTGTGCTGTTAAATTGAGAGATTACAGGAGCGCCTGGATTATTAATGTAAAGAACAGGTGTGCATTATGGATTGCCGCAGCATTTATATTAAGAAAAACATTCAGCCAACTCTAGTTTTTAATACAGAAACAGCTCATCTCCCTCAGCAGTTCTACATCTATGGCAAAGCCTCTGTGTTGCATTTGGCGGAGCTTCAAGCTTATTCCGTGTTACTAATAAAGAAAACATAGCAGGGAAATCTAAAATGAATTTCAACAATAACACATTATTGCAATCCAGTTTATTTGAAATTAGTGTCCGGACAAATCTACCAAAAAAAAAAGGGACGTACAAAACGTTTACGCTTTAAACAAAACAGCAGATCTATTGTAAGAGTTTGTAAAATATATCTAACAGGCGTACAAAGAAATCAATTACATAATCTCTGTTTCTTTCAAAGCAAACCAATATTGTTTCCTTCAGAAAACAAGATAACATAGTAACTCAACCTTGATAGGTCTACTACCCAGCAATGTAATCTGGCCTAGAACCGGAGGACTACTCTTGGACACTGTTTGAGCCCTGCTCGGTGGGCCGGTTGCAAGATCTCTGGCCAACTGGCCCATTTACACAATGGAGGACTTTGCACAGCCTCCATAGCTTAAAAGGCAGAGGACTGGGAAATTATATAAAATTCTAGCACTCAGCATTATGGACTGAACCAGCAGAGCCTCCACAGGATGCATTACAAGGCGCTGCATTAACACACAAAATGCCAGGATATAATGTCATATCTTGGCACTCCACAGTGAGGTCGGTGGCTAAGAAGGGGCCGCTGGTCGCTTTGCCCGGGATCAGAACAAGGGTAGCTCCCAAGGTAAATACGTTGCAGACTAAATCCCATGAAATTGTGAAAGGACGAATAAGGGATTTAAGGATCGTTCAGATGTTTGAAACATTCCTAATACATCATTTATCAATGTTATTAAACAGACTTAATAAATCACTCATGAGGAGAAGCAACATGGTAAATTACTAGTGAGGATTAGGTTAGCTGCTCTAAGCCTGAAATAAAGCAACACGACAGCAATGAGTCCACGTTACCTTAATAGATTTACCTTGCTGAATAGTCTCCGCCATGGTGATCGAGTGGCACAGTGATCTAGCAGCATGAATGATCCCTGATGCAGCCCTATACCTTGGTTTAGTTACCCTAGATTAAACTACTCCACAGTGGAGTATTTAATGTGGAGAGATGGTCTTGGTGTCATAATAAAAATGAACTTGGCTAGGGCTAATTTTGCCCCGATTAGTATCCTGGAGAGCTCATAGGAGACCAGAAGTCCCTGATATTGCTTTGCTTTATAATTGGCCAATCACATCGACCTTGCTTTGCAGCAAAGGCTGAGTAAGCCCCTTCATAATCAATGTAAGTAGAGTTCTTGAAAGCCTTCTTATTTAATTATGCATTAAGCAGGGTCACATGGATGAGAAGTTCCCTGGGGTTTGCTCGTTATAAAGTTCCCTTCTCCTGCACACGGATGTCTCATGTCGGTATGTATACGTGAATGTTTCAATTCCTGCCAATTCCTGCCGTGTTTGCTTAGAATCATCACTGGATTTAATATGGTTAATAATAATAATAATAATATAATAATAATATAATAAATAATAATTATAATTTCCAAATTTTTTACTTAATGTGATCTATTTAGCAACATTAAAATACCAGAAATATATTACTTAGCTCCATGCTATGATTTAACAACAACGACTTATAAAGACAGCTCATAACATAAATATATAGTTATAAAAGGGTAATCCGGGAACGGTGTACTCGCCTACTATATTATTCTCGCTGTGGTCAGATCTTTTATATTTCATGCTTGTCTCATGGGCACATTTCCTGTTGAACCAAATAAATTCTTCGCATCAACATTAATACTGGCTGGTGATATAATTTTTTAACATCGCCCAAGGCACGTTTTGTGCAGTTTTCTCTTAAGTGTACATTGTTGCACTTTTTACTTCAAAATTAATATAAAATATTGAAGTAAGCTCTATGAATAATATATTGGATAGCGCTGCTTTTAGTCACATTCATTATAAGTCTGAAATATTCCCATTGTACTTTGAATAAACTTTTTAAAATAACCCAAGTAAAATATTCATTATGTTAAAAGTACTAACAGAAATCTTAACCATATAATTTATTTATTTAGCAAAAGTAATGGGAAACATAGGGGAATGGGAATATATTTGTATTAAGGGTATAGAAATGCATGTAGGAATATTGATTATGCTTTACAAAGTGAGTTTGATTATTCTCTAATATTACATACCATCAGGATATGAAGATCTTGAAGATTGCAGGAAAATATGGTTATGAAGACATATACCATAGGTTAAAAGAAGAACTGCCACTTTCACGCCACCTTCATAATCAATGTAAATTGGTTTCTAGATAATTAATGTAATTCTTTAACATCTGGCAATATTTTAGCTTATCAAAGCCAATTGCTGAGCAGAAGGTGGTAAAACTTGCATGTCCTCACCCTGACCTACACAGCCATTCACACCACAGCACCCCCATTTCTTTGCTCTTATCTCCAAACCACCCTCTTTCCATGACTTGCATCTCTCTTAAGGTTATGCGATTTGTGTTTGTATTCTTAAGCCTCGTTATTTCTGTTTTGTTGTATTGCTGTTCTCCTGTGAATCCTGCACTTCACTCTGAAATATATTTACATATCATTACCAATGTTATGGGCTGGCATCATTTTAGATGCACAATATTTTATGCTGCCTTTCAACTTAGTCAGCCTCCTGTCATTCTCAATGGGGCTCCACTTACTCTTCTCCCATCTTGTTTTTTAATCACTTGCCTAGTCAAGAGATAGACCACAGTAGGTTTTAATGTAGCCCTCTTTCATATGCATTTTTATCCATTGCACAGTATCACTGAGCTGGATAATGATTTGATTGTACCCTAAACAGGGCATCAAATTTGCACAGCCCTTTGTATATTGCTGTATTGGTTTCTTCTAATAGGAGGAGATCAATAGTGCCTTGGTTAATAAGGACAAGGTTGCAATGCTCTTAACTCTCCTGGAATTATTAAGTAAAGCTTAACAAGTTTTATTTCTGCTTGGATTTCAGGATTCGGAACTAGTTAGATTAGGGTCTGGTGCTCAGTGCCTGGGTCTATAGGGCCAACTGGTGGCAAAACAGAAAGACAAAAAAAAGATTTATTGACATTGCTAAGAAGTTTTCAGATTTCAACCAGAGAGCTGGTTCCTGTTCCTCCGGGTTGTGTTTAATATCCAGGCTGGGTGACAGTATTTGGGTATGCCCACTTGCCATCCAAATCTGCACATTCCTGCCTAGGTTCTGCCCAGTACCCAACCCATTTGAATCTATTGGGATTGATCGCCTTATTTTAGGCATACCTCCTTCCGTCATTCTATAAAGAGCAAGAAAGGCAGAACTCAAACTCTGGAAAGTTCCCTTTGCGGGTCTGGTAGCAAGAGACACAACCAAGGAAAAAAAATTACTTCATACAAAACATAAAGATCAACAACAGAGCACTCATGAATAATGAAGTTACTGTGCCAGATCTAGATAGAAGCCATAATTATCTAGAATGGAGAATCTCAGGATTGTAAAGTGATGAGCACAGATGGATTATTCAGTGCTTATCTTTCCAAAGTGACCTAAATAAAGCTGTACTGGTTACACATATATTTATGGCAAAATATGATTCATATTATTAATATACTGAGATACTATTTTACTGCCCTTGTGATAATTGCCAAATACCTATTTTGAAAACTTTAGAATTGTCCGCTCTTCAGCTTCATTTCCTGCACATGCTTAAGCGTCTGCTGCATAAATTAACATTTCTACCAGTTTTAAATCAAGACTAATTGCTACATGCTGTGTAATCATTTTTAATAAATATCAATATAAATGTAATTAAATGTAAAATGAAATATTTTTCCAATCTTTCTCAGCATTATCATTAAGTATATTAACTATAAATAAAATTTGGCTGATCTATGGTGTAAACCTCAAAATGAAAGCCTGTCTCAGTATTTGACATTGATTCTTTACACAGACTTCTACCGTATATGAATGAAAGTAATGAGGTTAGACATAATGCAGATGTAACTTTATGGTGCCCTGAAGAATCCGGCTGTCTTGCCTCCACCAGCTTGATAGCTTAAAGGTTCTGTTCAACTTTATCAACACTTAGCTCATGGTAAGCAATAAATCTCTACTTTCCTCTGAAATTTGCCCTAATCTATGACCCTCTAGTTTTAGACTATGTATGACCTGTTGTCCTAACACTTCTTTTCCTTTGATATATACTTCCCTTATTTCTATCTTGAATATGCCATGTATTAAAATATTTATATCTCATTCCCCTCTTTCTTCATTAGCGCAATGTTAACGAGTAATCTTGCCGCTGAGGTCAAGATGTGCTGTGACCCTATGACTGTGGGTGACTCATCCTCTTAAAAATCCTCTTAAAATGAAGAGCGTGTTGTTCTTTTAATAAAAATAGGATTACAGCAAAGGTATAACCATGTTAGTTATTAATGTTAGAAGGAAGTATGTTTTTTTAACCAGATCTGTTCTTCATTTAGTGCAACAGAAGAGTTTACTTTGGGCAAAACACTTAAATAATACAAAAGGCTACATCTATCTCAATTACTTTCCAACTATATTTTGTGCATAAAAAATACATTATTGTTCCATTTCATTTTTGTAGAACACTGACCGAAATCAAGCTACAAAAAAATTGCAAACAAAAATATATAAAGAAAATGTAACAAAGTTATGTTTTGACATTTTCTATCAATGCGGCGAAGAGAGTCTAGCCAGGTAGCAATCGTGATTTTTACAACATGTTTTAATGATGGCCACAGACAAGATTGAGAAGAAGTTGAGAAGTGAGACAATTCAATCTATCTACTAAGTGAGGAGATCATGAATCTCCATCTAGCCAGCCCAAAGTGAAGGGAATGTGAGATCTCTAAGGCTAGGTTTCCACTTGGGTTTTTGTCCTGCGTTTTTTTTCTTGATGAAAACCGCCAAGAAAACTGCCACTGCATTTTCCTGCGTTTTGGCGTTTTTTTCTGGAGTTTTTTCTGGCGTTTTAGCCTTTCTGTGGAAATTGCTTTTTTTGACCTTAGGCAGTTTTTCCAGCCTTTACAAGTTCGAAGTTTCACCCAGCTAAAAGGGATTAGGATTAATGGCAAGTATCTGCCCCCTCCTGATGTCATTTACTTGGTAGAGTTCTACTTAAACGCCCCGGCGGACCCTTTTGTCACTTTTCTGTGGTTTGTAAGGCCTGCTTTATTCCGAATGTCTGCTCCTCTAGGAAGATTGGCCCCAAATGATGGTGCAAATTGTTTGCTGTTGCTTTTGGCAGGCAGGATCATTTGATGCGTCGCGTATGTTTGTTTGTAATGGCATGTTTGTTCCAAATGGTGTAGAATTCAATATGAACTTTGTTTTGTGTGAAACTGTTTGTTTCCAGCCTATTTCTCGTAGGACACACAGATACTGGGTCCATCCTCTGCATTGTAACTGTGGAAAAAACGCCATAAAAAACGCCAAGGCAATAAACCCACATGGCTTTTTCATGGCGTTTTTTCTCTCCCATAGACTTCTATTGGAGAAAAACGCCAAGATTTCCTTGCAAAAAACGCCAGAGTGTCAACATGCTGCGATTTTGAAAAACTGCCACAGAGCCCAAAAAAGCAGAAAAACGCCAAAGAGGACTGAAAAAACGCCAAACAAAAAAACGCCAAGTGGATATGGCATTCTGCGATTTCTTATTGAAGAACAGCTAACATCTGGCTGCAGCGTTTTTTCACTAAAAAAACGCCAGGTGGCGCTATTGGCGTTTTTATGGGCGTTTTTAGCAAAAAAAACCCAAGTGGAAACCTAGCCTAAATCTGCTCTCCCTTGCCAGCAATTGATGCGGAGCTCTGGGATGTAACTATATATCCGGCAATCAGCACTGAAGCAACAAGCACTGCGAGGGAGCCCTGTAATGGGGGAGCAGACTCTGCGCTCCCACAACAAAATCACAATATAAAGAAGAAGGAAAAGCAGAGAGAGGAATGTAAGATGGGGGGAGGGATAGAAAGAAAGGGAAAAGTTGTTAGTGTCCACGTACAGTGTTTTAAAGCATTCTGGGACACTGAAACATGTGTGATGTCACCTAAATTACATGAGAGTCATTGGGATCTCATGGAGTGTTTCACCTCATCTGGTCCTTTTTCCAATTGTAACATTCAAATTTTTAAATAGGAAATTGTTCTCAACAGCTTACAGTTTTGGCATAAACCTAAATATAGTCTGGTATCCCACATTTAGAGCTGTATCTCATTGTTGATATGGTTTTAAGTTTCCAGGGTTCAATGGACTGCAGGTCTAGTGAAAGAGCCCCGCATATGACTGCATGCACCAAGTTATGTAACAGCTTAGAGTCCAACCCGTTTCTCATCATTTACATCTTCCTTTCCTATAAACGAGATCTGTCTTATTTAACATACTGCAAGAAAATCTTTTGATATCATCTGATCACCTATTTCTTGACACTGTATATACTAAGAATAAAGATGTATGAGCCTTGTCTTGCCTTCCTGGTCTATACCTATAATTTATTTAACAGGAGACTATAAATCTGAAGGACAGAGGGCTCAGAAAAAAAGTGTTTTTACAAGAGATTATTTTTAAAAGCTATTTACTTCTCAAAATGTTATGTGCAGTAAAGCTCTGTGAAAAGGTGTGCAGCTTTAGTGTTCCTTGGCTTCCATTCATGTCAACATTTTGACAAAAGTCCATTAATCATCCCTGTCCAAGACATTAAACCATGTATGTGTAAAATTATGTTCCAGACAAGAGCACGGTGTCTGCAAAGAGAGCAAAAAATATATTGTACAAATAAAGGGAATATATGTACTTTGTAGATAATGTATCAATGGGAAGGGCTGGAACAATGAATGATGATAAACTAGATTCTCATAATTCATGCATGTTTGGAACTATTTACGCATGGTACAGAATATATTTAAAGCACACCCTAAACCACTCCTTAAACATGCTAAATAAAGTTTATTTACTAAAACTATCTTGCTTACACTAAACGAGGAGTTAACTTGCAGGACACTTGTAAAAACTCCCAAAAGTCCTGTCCTTCGTAAGGATCTGAGAGTTCAGTGGGAATTGAATGCAGGAACACATATGCAGGATACTCAATTGTACCATGTGAAATTGATTGATTTATATAAACTGTCATTGGGCTTCATTCACTAAACTGTCTTCATTATTCATTATGAAGTGGCAACACCGACAGGTTTCTCCAGCAAGAAGGCTGAGCTGGCCCTGTATAATGTATGAGATCCTCTAGATCTTTCTCTTTATCTCTCCATTTTCTTACTATGTCTCTCTTTTGCCGCTATCTCTCCCCATTTCACTATATATATATATATATATATATATATATATATATATCTCCCCTTTACCTTGCTGAAGTCCTGTGGTGAAGTGCAGGGTCTCTGTCCCACCAGCGCAGTCCTCCTCTGTGGCGGAGAGTCCAGTCTGTCAGAGAGGAGGCACCCTCACGTAGATCTACACTCTAGGCCAGTGCCTACTTTGCCCATAGGTACCATCGGCCCTGACTACATACACAGATTCCGGATGCTGATTAGCAGAAAAGGTCACAATCTCTAAAAGAAATTAAGAGGCCAAAAAGGTGCCATCCTATCTAGTTTGCCAACCATGTATCATGGACATGGCAGATATTCCAAAGGTTACAGGTAGGGGTGGATGGGTTGGCTGATTCTTGCTAAAAACTGAGCTTCACACACACAGAACAGACATTTTTTCTTTAAATTCCTAGACACAATATTTCATTTTAATAATACTGAGTTTCAGGAAATATATTTTTTTAATTATGCCACAACTTATTTGCCTACTTAGTTGCTATAGCAATCAAGATGCGTTGTGTCGTTTTGTTTTCTGATGTTTTCTGTCTAATTACATTGGCGATTTCTCACTGACTTTATTGAAGTCAAACATTTTGTCACTTAACATGCTACCATCTGTTGTCTGGTTACCATAGTTTACATCCATAATTTCTCCTGACACCAAGAATGTTCTCGTTCTGCACTGCATACGCAATAACGGGATAACTGAGAGTTCTTAAGGGAATACAAATTATTACACTGAAGCAACACATTGGCCTGTTCTCATATTTCAGTAACATTAGGTTAGGTTTGAAGAAAATTGGAAAAACAAAATAGCATTCCCTAGAATAGATTTGTGTCGTATTAATTTTTTTATGTACTTTCACTGCATTGTTACTTATGACAATATGCTTGACTAATTAAATCAGAGCAATAGATTTGTGCCTGCCTTAGATTAATGTCTAATGTTGGCGTAGAAGGGATTTTTGGTCCTGATTATGTTAATTATCTCCTACTTATTTACAGATCTTTAAAATACAAAATTAAATGCACCACTCAGACCATTTATAAGTTCTACTTTTATTATTCTTTCTTTCTTTTTAGGTTACTCAGATCTAGTCCATGTACAATGGGTAAACAGGGCATAATAAGTAATATATCAGATAACAATTTGGTAAATAAAAGGTAAGGAGTGCCCTGCTCGTATGAGCTTATAATCATGCAAGTGATCCCTTAGTAAACATTTCAATGAGATGCTACCCTCAACTTAAATAGGAAGCTCTAAACATACTTGGGATCCTTCTGGCTACAGCTACCCAGAGCCCCCCTTGTGGCATGCGAGTAACAGGACCCTCTGGCATTGGTGAGCAGTCCCCCTGATGTTGATGGGTGGTCCTGCCGATGTCACAGGACATGCATTGTTTTTAATAGGGAAGTGGGCGGGGAGTGGAGCGTGCCGCAACTCCGCTCCGTGACCCGAAGTTTCCATTTAGTAACCTAGAGACCCAGAAAAGCCTCACTTAACCTGGAGAGTTCCGAGGTATGGCTGTAATACAAGAGAACTAGAACTAGATAATGTTTATGATTTTGCATTTCCTTTGTAAAATAATTTTCACAAATACTGTGTCTTGAGATAAGGAGGCAAACATTTTCTATAACAGCAAGCTGGTGGCAAATAGTAAGAAAGTTATAAATCTACATCATCTGAAATATGACAGAACCATTTTAAAATGTCACAAGCCCAACAGATTTTTAAAGAAAAAAAGAGTGCTTCTTTGAGTAAACAAGTAAAAATAAACTATTTCAGTTGAATGCTTACTTTTATTCTGGACAGCTACTTGTACTACGAATAAACAGCCACCCAATGAGACACTGTCATTAAAACCAACTTGCAGCTGTTCCATGGAATGTAAGCAAATCACAGATAAAGCCTCCCTCGTTTGTTATGAAAACTATTTCCTTCTCAGGATAGATTTCACCTTACAGGTTTTATAGATACAGTGGCAAAAAATGTAGGTGAGCCAATTAGAATTATTAGCATGTACGTATACATTTGTCTATTTGTCTTATAATATATGGTCTTCATTTTAGTTACAATAATGAACAAACACAATCAAACTAATAACACACACAACTATTGTATTGTTCTTGTCCAGTGTGGGTTGGAAAAAATAATTGAAACCCTAGGCTAATTACTTCAACAAAAGCTAATTGGAGTCAGGGGTTAGCAAACCTGTTTTGGCATATCATATATGACATGCCAATTTCTTTGTGATTCTACCTCAACTGAGAACATACTTAATGAGAAATATTATAATTACAGCTTAAAGCTGTGCTGAGTGTAAGTATCTTCCAAGGCAATTTGATTTAGATTTCTGAAAGGGGCAAATTCAGTCATTTGGCCCTTTACTCCCAATCCCAGCTCTACTCTCTGCTGTAAGGAAATACTTTATCTGGAGCTTATTGCATGAAAAAGGTGTTTTCCTAGTGATAACTCATCGTACTGGCTTCTAAAACACTCCACAATAGTCATGAAGCCAGCATGAGAGACTAATTTACTACAAGTGCTTCTGTAATGGTTATCATTGTCTGTTTTGAATATGTTGTCCAAGGCACAATGCAAACACCTGGAACAGTGTGCTGCAGTATAAAGGACAATAGAAATTGAATTTGCCATGTACTGTACCTCTCTGTTATTTAATGAAGCATAACATGCATTTTTCCAGAACTGTGAATCTAGTGACCGTTAATGTGCAATAAGGTAGAGCAATAGTAAAAGGTATAAATGTTAATTGTATTTTCAGTACTGTGTCCCTTTAAGTTGTGTAATGGGGCAGAACAGGCATTTTTCCAGAACAGGCATTTTTCCAGAACAGTGCTTGGAGCTGCACATTTTTGTTACTGTCTGGTTTTCCTTGTTTGATGTTTATTATTTCATCACCTAGTTTCAGCTTGGGTAGTTAATGCAAGGGTATATAACTGATATATAAGTCTTTCAACAAACACTAACACATCTAAAACAGGTGGTGCACACAAATAGACAATATACCATGTATACCTGTTTGAGAGCTTTATTATACAGCTTACAAATAAATTTAAAAAAATGTATGAATCTGAATGTTTCCCTACCTTCTCTCCCGACCACTTCCACTTCTGTGTCCCGAAGCTCTGATTCCTCTTTCTTCTCTCTCTCTCTTTCTTATTCATCTGCATCTCTGTGAGCATGACCTCCTGGTGAGCTTCCACCAAAATGGTCAAGCATCCTATCTCCCCAATAGGAGGCACGGGGTTGAGGACGTGACTGAAAGCTTTGCCACTTTGCTCTAAGATAACATTGTGTGAACTTCTGCCAAGATGAAGGAGCTTCTGGTGACATCCTTTCCCCCGAAGATAATTTTTTTTTCATCTGCATCTTCATCCAAAAGGGCAGAGTTGCCAGTGATGTCCCCTCCCCTAATTGGAATTTCACCAGGAGGTTATGTGCGCAGAGATGTGATTGAAGACAGAAGAAAGAAGAGAGAAAGGAGAAGATTTGTCATAAGATAACCTTATGTGAACGTCCGTTAAAATAGCAGAGCTTCTCGTGACGCCCTGTCCCCCTACTGGAGGATCGCCAGGAGGTTATGTCCGAAGAGATGTTGATGAAGAACGAAGAATAGAGAAAAAGAGAAGATTGAAGAGAGAAGAAAGGTGAACAAGAAAATGAAGAACAAGAAGAAGTGGAACTGCAAGATATGGAAGCAGAAGTGGTCAGCAGAGAAGGTAGGGAGGGATTCAGAGAGCATGAAAAATAGAGTGAATGAAAATTAGATTGTGAGAGTCTGACAGAGTGAGTGAGAGTGAATGTGGGCGTCGGACAATGAATTTCCTTCCCAAATCTAAAATACTGACCGATTTTCTTCCGAAACAAATGGGCAGGAAACGGAATTCATTGTCTGAAAACGAATGGGCCAAAAGCGAACAGAAAAGTTTATCCAAATCATTTTTTTGGCCAATATGCACATGTCTATAAGCTATTACTATAGAGTAGTGGACTGATTGTAACATATAGGGATAGCTATTCTCCATATGTCACATAATCGCCTACAATTGCAACTTCCTGGTGTGCAGGTTTATTAAGAATTAAGTAAATTGTAGGAATAAGAAACATGCTATTGTTTGACACTATACTGAATTATTGTATGTATCTTCTCCTTAAAACTGAATATTGAAGAATTGCAAACCCATGGAGAAAACACAACATATCCACTTAGAGACAGCTGGGTTGTTAGTGAGACATTATCTTGAGAGATTTATGGGTCACACTGTTGTAATCAACAATAAAGATTAAAGAGATTAAGAAAGACAGTGTTTAAGATTCTGTTTCCAATAGACAAAGTACACAAAATCGATTTATTTTTACTGGTTATTTTGAGTAAGACTAGGACATAAGAAACAGTATAATCACATGTTAATGAAAGGATTAACAGTATTTCTAAAGAGATGGAAAATATTCAGTTGTTAGTGTTTATTTGTTAGGCATGGGTGGCCAGTATATCCATTTGGGATTACAGCTCTGATCATGCATAGATCGTGCATAATATCTGGTAGATCAAAATAGTCTTAAAAAGACCTGAAAGAAATAGATAACCCCTTGGAGAAATTCTAAGTACCGTATTTGCTCTATTAATAAGACGACCTCCCAAAATTTGAATATTAATTTACGAAAAAAGAAAAAGCCTGAATATAAGACTACCCTATTTGAAAATATATCATATGTACCAGAAACTACAAAGTGAATTACTTCTGGTTAGGATCTAGGCACAAAGTACTGCAATGCTATATTTAGTTTTAGAATTCATATTCATGAAACGGGGGAACCTCTCATTCAGTAATATCCGGGCTACCATATTGACGCCTATAGTAACTTCTACTGAACTCCACAATTCATTCTGGTACAGTCTTCAAAAATTTCCTTCAACAAAAATAGTCCATTGGCTGTTATGGTGACTACACCAATGTTGCCATTTTGCTTTTTTTACATAAACTAAATATACACATATGGAGGGGATGAGAAAAACTGGGAGAACTTTGGGACATGAAATTGTTAAGATGATCCTGGGTCTGCCACAAGCTGCTACTGATCACAGCTTCCATGAAACTAAGAGTCTAAAATATGACAGTAGATCATTTTAGTTTAGTTTGGTTTAAAAACACGAACTTAAACAAAATAATTACACTGACAAACCAAAAGCACAAGCTAAATGTGCTATATAAATGAATTTACTTATACCAAAAGCCATTATGGCAAACTTTAATTTTTACAAACTAAATAATGTCAGTAGAAAAAAGGTTTAAGATGAACTCTTAAAAATGCAGGAAAAGGGTAATTAGTGAAATTGAATTAATCTAATCATTATATATTTAAAAAAAGCAAAAACAACAAGAAAACGTGCAGTTTGTTTGGGTAAATGTGACTTCTGAAATTGGCTAAATATCTAATTTCAGTATTCAATAAGTGATGCCAGTGCTGATATCAGAAAAATGTTTCTGTTTTATGTAAGCCAATGTTTTTGAAGCGATTATTCAGGTTAATTAACAAATTGATTTTTTTGTTTTTAAATTGTCAGTGGATTCACACTATCCTGAAATGCTGCTATCTACTTCTCTCTGAGAAAATGTTCTGTTTTTAACCATTAAAATAATATATTGAAAACAAAAAAAATTTTGCGAAATGCAATCTATATAATAATTTATAATATTTTGTGTGGAATACAAAATGAATAGAAATTTTGTTTGCCTTAATCTGTTTGTTGTCATTTAAAGATCTGCGTCCTTCAAGTATATCTAAATAGTTCTGAGAAATATATATGTTCTGCATTCATAGATATTAAAGTATTGATACATGATTAAATCATTTTTGTTTATTATAATGTTGTATTTTTCTTGCAGGTGAAGATGTGCCTGGCGCAAAAAAGTAAATGTATCCTTACAGATGTCGTAGCGTTTTAAACATATAATGTCAAGTGGGAGAAAAAGTTTTCAGTGAGTATAACATGATTTGTATTTGACATCATTTTTGATTATTTTTCAATGATAAAACTGGACAACTGAAAATAAATTACAATGAATAATCTATAAAAGAAATCTGTGTAAATTGTATATTTGCATTGAATGTCACTTAAACCTTACCTCTAAACAGATTAGCTTGCCAAAAATAGAAACCAGGAAAGAATTATCCATTCATTTAAATGAAAATCTATAGTGTTTACATTCATTGAAACTGTCATTGTCACTATTATTTGAGCCTCCGTTGCTGGATGTTATGGGGGAAAAAATGCTGGCCACTGATAATATAGAATCCTTTAACCCATTAAAGTAGATATGTCAGTATCTTAGTAATTAAATAATTATATTACGACCTATACGACCCCCATCCCCCAATGTCCCTCTTGTGGTGGGTAGAAAAACTCTGGGTCGTGGAAGCACCCCACTCCCATAGCTGGGATCTTCTGAGCTAAGGCTACCCAGAGCCTTCCCTTGCGGGACGTGGCCAGGACTGCCCACTGACATTGCAGGAAACACCCCCATTTAAAGTGAAAATGGACGGGGAGCGGGGCGTGTTAAGTGACCCGGAGGATTGGGGTGTTGACCTGGTGAACCAGAAAAGCGGTACTTCACCCAGAGTTCCCAGATATGCCCACTCCCGCATGTTTCCCCCTTTAAACAGTGGCACATCCCGCAGCATCAGAATCCCGCAGTATCAGAATCCTGCAGCATCAGAATCCAGCATTTTGCAGAAACTGCTGAGATATTATGACCCATAATGAGAATAAGTGCCATGTTTATAAAATTATTTTACATATTAAACATTTACGTGCCAATTTGCCCTGTGAAAATATGTTCTAGTTTTTCCCATTACATGTCAGTATTTATGTAACCAACATACACACAGTAAGTCCTAAATGAGGAGATCTCATGCTGGTCGTCAAGGAACAATAACAGGGTAGAATTTAGTAAATACTCCATTCTATTCTAATAGGAAACTTGGGCTGTTGTTGTACCTTGGATACTTGGTTGGGGATCACTGTTCTAGATTTTGGTGCAAGTGTGTGAAAAGTCCTTTCCATCTGTAACATACATGACTGTTACACCCAGATCTTTTCAAGTTGCTTTATGAATATTATGGAGAAAGTATCTGAGAGCTAGTTTGGAATGTAATCAAAGAGTTACAGTATATTCCAAAATGTTACTATTTTCCAAATTAAAATATATTCAAAATTTTACTATTTCTGTGAATTTCCCATTACAACCTGATACTGTTGATGAGTACATTGATGTTTCACAGTATAAAAAAGGCAATCTTGCTCTAGTTCTTTTGGAAAGCTGGAAAGGCCCGTTAAATTATTAATCAATACAAAATGAAACAAAACACACTGATTAATTTGCCTAAATTCCATAGAAAATGAGTAACCCTTTCCTGTTCATTTATTTGCCCAGGCTTTGTTCTGTACTCTAGGTTCTAAGCTAGTGCTTAGTGGCCATAGCTGCTTAGATGATGTTTAGTAGTTTTATTGGTACAGTCAGATTTTGTAAGCATATTTTTCATCGAACAAAATATGCATTTTTCAAGCAGAGGCTATCATGTGCACTTGCAGGTACTTGATATTTCAACAAATGTAAAAGCCATCACATTTCTCTACGAAGAAAAATAAAAAGATAAATAGGGCCGGTGTTGTCCAATCGCTCCTTGGAAATAAGCCTAATTCTTTTTGCTGAGCACTTATGGCTTGTAATATAACCTTCGGCTTAGTAAAACGTAGATTTCTGTCACATCTTCCCTAATTTGGCAGCATTATGACTCTCTATCATTGGCCACAAAATAGAATTACGCTGTCTACAAATATCAGCAGATGTTATATTTTGCTGTGAGTTTTATACAGTGTGGACAAATGGAATAAACTGAAACAGCAAAAATTCAACATTTTTACATTAAGTAATTTTAGAGAGTCCCACTTTCCTCTTCCCCTAGAAGGATAGTTTTGGCCCTGTTTCATTTATGCCATCGCCCTTGCCACCTCTTCTTTTTTTATTTGGAACATAATAACTTGACAGAATATTAACTACGATACAATGTGCTCATTTTTCAATTAGATAACAAAAATTGTTATCTGTTTGGTCTAGCTTAGCTTTCTTTTTTACTAATATTCAAATATATTATGTATAATTGCTATTGTGTGTATATATATATATATATATATATATATATATATATATATATATATATATGATCTTTTCATACATTTGAATGCAGAGCTTTACCAATCCACTCATCCTTTGTACCTGTAATTTCTAGTATTTTTATTTCAGTATATAAAAGTCCGGAATTAAAAAAATAAATAAATTAGCAAATACTAACATCCATGAAGAATTTGTGATTTCCAGCAGTATGTGTAATGCAAATATCTGGAATTACATTTGCAAGTTGCTTCAAAAAGAATTGTCACTGTTTTCTTAACATTGCCAAACTTGTCATTCAAAGTGTCATGAATGTTATCGTTTTCATACAATTTTATACTTTTCTACTATAAAACAGAAACACATTAAATTTCAAGAAGCAATTTAATCTCCCAAATATCACAAGCCTTATGAGGGCTTAACTGTAGTGAGTTTCTCCTGTGACAAAAGCTGAGCTGAGCCTGGACCTAAGTCATAGACTTCCTTAAAGTCATTGAAACGGATTAACTACAGGTCGGCCCTTCTACAGTAACATTAGAAAGGAACTGGAGTTGACTGTTTATAAAGTATTTTTACATCAGTGTGTTCAAACCACAACTCCAAACGTCCACTTTATTGAATAAGCCTTATAGAGGGCTATTCACTAAGCTCCAGTGGGCGCATGAGTAGAGGTCCAAGTTGCAAACTCAACTCTCATATACTAGATGACAGGAGAGTCGAGTTGATATAAATTGGGAAAAAACATGCAGCCTGGGGATTTGTTCCCCAGGGACTGGATGGTTTGTGTCCAGTTTTTAGAAATTATTTTATATTTGAAGTGTCCTCTTTCCTTGAGTCAGTAATGAAGGGAAAAGGGAAAGCGATTATCTTTGTTCCAAAGGTATTGCACTTTTTTAAGGACCAAGGGATGAACAGTGATTTTCAAATGCAAGCTATAGAGGTTGAGGGGATGGGGGGATGGATGTGGGGATGAAGGGGAGGAACAGGACGTGTTTCATGCCTTTCATAGGGTATTTCAATATAAATTAAACCCTCAACCACCCAAGCATGGGATGGGGTAAGGGAAATTAGAGTTGTCATTCACAGGGGCGTAACTAGACGCCTCAGGGCCCGGGTGCGAGAATCTGTTAAGGGCCCCCCACCCCCTCACCCCCCCAAAAAAAACATGATTTTTACCCAACAATTTTTTTTCAACTAATTCAACAAATTCAATTTACATATTGAATCATAATCAAAGAAAAAGGGGCGCATGTACAAAGGGCATAATCCAGGGGTGTCCAAGTTTTTTCTGCAGTGGGCCACTTCATCAGAATTGTATACGTGCGCGGGCCGCACTCATTTTTCACTGTGACAAAAAATATGGCCTTTAATAAAATATGCAGATTAAAATAAAGTAAAATGACACAAAACCTTTACTCTTCCTCTCACTGATTTCTGGGCCTTGAAAGTTTTGCGACTACAAATTCAGGATTCCCTAGATTTATTCTAGGGATGAACTAAAATGAAAATTCTGGACCAAAACATTCAGGGTTCACTTAGCTAAAACCGAAAATGACCCCCACCTTTAAAAATACTAATAAAAACTCACATGTTTAATAAAAGTAGGTAACACACAATTGGACAAAATTAGCAATATGACTTGGCATGATAGGAGTGTGATTGCTGTTAGCCTAGGCAACCAGTAAATGCTGGTACCTAGGCATGATGGGACTGTGCTCGCAGTGATTGCTGTTAGCAATCACACTCCTATCATGCCAAGTCAGCCAGTACATGCTGGTACAGGGTGGCTGTAAGTGATGTGCAGACCCCATACTGCTGGCAGCATCACTACACAAGGGGGGCAGCTAGCTAGGTTTCAGCATGTACTGGCTGACTTGGCATGATAGGAGTGTGATTGCTAACAGTAGTCACAGTCCCATCATGCCTAGGTTCCAGCACTTACACATCCATCCAGTAAATGCTGGAACCTAGGCATGATGGGACTCTGATTGCTGTTAGCAATCACACTCCTATCATGCCAAGTCAGCCAATACACGCTGGTACAGGATGGCTGTAAGTGATGTGCAGACCCCATACTGCTGGCAGCATCAATACACAAGGGGGGCAGCTAGCCAGGTTTCAGCATGTACTGGCTGACTTGGCATGATAGGAGTGTGATTGCTAACAGCAATCACAGTCCCATCATGCCTAGGTTCCAGCACTTACACATCCATCCAGTAAATGCTGGAACCTAGGCATTATGGGACTGTGATTGCTGTTAGCAATCACACTCCTATCATGCCAAGTCAGCCAGTACATGCTGGTACAGGGTGGCTGTAAGTGCAGACCCCATACTGCTGGCATTATCACTACACAAGGGGGGCAGCTGGCCAGGTTTCAGCATGTACTGGCTGACTTGGCATGATAGGAGTGTGATTGCTAACAGCAATCACAGTCCCATCATGCATAGGTTCCAGCACTTACACATCCATGCTATCACACACACACACACACACTCATTTATTCATATAATCATTAATTCACAGATTCATTCCCTCAATCACACACACTCATTCAAACACCCTCCCCACCCCCCTACCTGTACTGCAGCTCCCTCGATGCCGCTCACAGACTTCAGCAGGGGGCGCGGCCTCCCTCTGCCTTCTCTGCTAAAGCACAGAGGAAGTAGGAAGTCACGTGAACTCCGCTTCCTCCGTGCTGTCCAGAAGACCCTCCCACAAGTAAGTAGCAGGGCTTGAGGTGCGGCTCGTGTAAGATCGGTTGCCCTGGCTGCCGATCTTACGCGGGCCGCACCTCGAGGTCTCGCGGGCCGCATTTGGCCCGCGGGCCGCATGTTGGATGCCCCTGCCTTATTTAAAAAAAAAAAAAAAAAAACGTAAAAAAAAAAAAGATTTCGGGCGGCCCCTTGGCTTGGGCCCCCCTGCCGCCGGGGCCCGGTCGCAGTCGCGACCCCTGCGACCCCGGTAGATCCGCCACTGGTCATTCAGCTCGCCTCGAAAACTCACAACTTGACCTCATTTTACACTACCATATTCTAGCTTTTTGTCTTTTTTTATTAAGCTACTTTATGTTTCAACATATGAGAATGTTATTTTGATAAACATTAACCAATGCTATAAATATTAAAACCACCTGTTTTACCTAAGCATATAATTAAACAGGATTGCAGCTTTAATTATATTCATGAGCTGAACATTTGGAAAGCAATGTCCCAGAAACATCAGCAAACCATGCAGTATTTTATCACCTTCACAAATCTGCAGCCTGCCATATAGATGCAGCCTTAAATGTAACCAGTGTAACAGTGTTTTCATTTACGACTCAATCATTTATCCCCATCTCACGCTTGTTATTGTGAAATTGTTAATTATATTCACCTAAACTGAAGGGATTTTTACAAATGTGGCATCTATTCCACCTGTGATGAATCTTGAAGCAAAAAAAGTTGCTTAATAATTTAATGGTGATGTAACAGGAAAAATATCTGTGCCATGAAACACATCTATTTTGCTACAAATTGTTCTGATTAAAGAAACATTTCATTAGCAGTTTTAGGAAATTTGGCTAAGCAAACCTAATTTTCTGTCTGCGTTTTCCCAATGGGAATTGAACTCAATAATAAACTCAAGGCTAATTTTTTTCCAGATAACTCAGTAGAAATCAGTTAAAATAATATATATTGGAATGGTGTATGTAATTACCTTTTCAGTGTTGTTTTGAGATGATACGTCTAGTAAAAAAAGGTTATAAGGACTGTAAATAGTTTATATTAAGACTCACTGCTGCTTCTACTTGAATTTATCTTCCATGGTTACTTTTTGAAGCTGATCTTCATACTTGGTGTCACTGAAGGAATGGCCTCAGAGCTCTTCCTCTCCTACAAAGCAGAAAGGGAATCTCTAACATAAGTTGTATGGCTATCAAGCATAAGGGCCAGTACGGGGTATTAATAACCTTCCCTACAGTACATCTCCCTTCCCAAAGAGGGTTTTCCAGCAACACCAAACATTCTCTACATAAGGAAACAATGCCATGAATAAATGAGCAAGACGGTCTACATCTTGACTCACCAAAATGGAGAAGCCCAACATATCTACCTATATAGAAAATATATCCTAAATAATATGCCTAGCTTAACCAATAAAGGACAGGAATTCAACAGCCAGGTCTACTGCCTGCTTGAAAGAGTAACAAGCATTAGTTCGTTTGTACCATTACCGGAAAGAAAACCTCTATGAGCACATCTGTTTGATTTCACCGACAGTGAAGAAAGCGAAATACAAGGCTAATTCCTTTTGCTCAAGAGAACAGACAGCCCCGGACATATGTGATTGAATCACTGTGAAGAAAGCTAATAATAACTGCTGCTCTTTTGTAAGGCCACAAAGGATAACGGGTCCCACGTTTCCACTTCTGAGACTACACTCCACCATGCGGGCCGCATGTTGGACGCCCCTGCTTTAAGGGAATTGAGGTACAATATCGCTGGTTTTGTTACTTTTCAACAAGAAAAAGCTATTTTGAACATTCCAAACAAAAGAGTCTGGGCAGGGGAAAGGGCGGGTCACAGCTCATGAATAACCTGTACGTGGTGTATGAGGAACCTATGCCTATGTATTGGTGTACAAGTTAGATTGTAAGGAGAACCAACAATAAAAAAGATGGCGACTCTTATTTTAGTTTTTAACAATTTTTGTTCAAACTATGTTGGAGTAGTACACGAATGGGCAAAGTAAAACACAGTAGGCGAGAATAGAAGAGCTGTAAAAAGAGGACATAGATGCAGGGAAATTAAAAACATATGATATACTGCAGCGTAGAAGGTGAATATAGTATGCTTGCCCGGAAGTTGAAAATCTCGGTATATTCTGTACATATATACACTAAGCACAAGCCCAGTTACAATGAAAAAGAAAATAAAGGGTGAATTCATCACAGTGAGGTAGAGTATAATAATTCAATAACAAGGCCAAACAATCTTGTTAGGGAAGAAAAGATTGCTCTAGCCGGAGGCCAAAGAAGACAGAGAAGTTGACCAGAACACCCTGACAGAGGGAAGATGAGCTTTATTATATAATAGTGAAAAATGTCCCACATTGAATGAGTTTCATAGTATAACTGGTTGCAACAGAACATTACAAAGAAAGTATACACAAAAAAACATTTGCTTATTTGAGACAGGAATGTAGGTAAAGTTACTCTCTAGGTTTGTACCGAGTAAAATTTAGCACGCTCTTACATTTAATAGGCAAGAACTTACCAGCCTCATTTACTATTACAATTAGGCCTCGCAAAGAAGCCATTAAATAATTAGAGTGTTATTGTGTTTAAATTATTTCATTTAGCAAATGTATGCATTTTTTCAGTCCGGAGATCACATTTCTTCAGATTAGTGGCGTAGGTTTAAAAAATTAATCATCCATGAAACCCTTTTTCAGTTTGATGTTATGGTCCGTGGTTGTTTTACATCATATTTTACTACATAATACTTTATTAAAACACAGCATAAATCGTAACATCCCTGCAACAAATTGAAATCCCCTAATTTAGAATAGTACGTGTAAGGCGTAAAGTTAAATTCAGTAACACATCAACTCGAAAATCATCAACAGATATGGCGATGCAGAAATATAGATTCTACCTATCCCTATGTACAGGTAAATTGGGGGAAAAATAGATAAATAATGTATTAATACATTTATGTATTTGAGAGGTGGGTAGTTGAATGACGTACTTTGTGTATAATCAAGCTCATTACATACATTTTGTTCCACACCCTCTTTCCACTTTCTCCGAAGCCCCTCACTTTCTATTTTACTTTATTGCACTGGGTTGCAGGGTATGTGATACATAAAACCACCGTATATTTATCAAGGGGATACATTTAAATCAAAGGTTTAATTACATGGTCACAAATGATTTGCGTACTTTATTCCGCACAGTGTTCCCACATGACGGAACTAATCTAGGATTATGACATCACAAACTAGTTCCCTTTCTGTAGCAATAGTAGCAATCGTACAGAAATATGTGCCATTAAAACCCTACATGAAAACCAACTGACTCTTAGTCTTCTCCCTGTTCTATATTCCGTGCAGCTGAAATTGGTTCAAAAATAAATTGTCAAAATTTTAGGTCAAAAATATAATAATACTGACTCTCTGCTTTCACTTTTCTAAAGCCAGGTGTTATCAGATAATTAGTGATATGCTAAAAACTGTGAAAATGGTTCATCACAACTCCCAAGTTCTTGTTATGGTATCTCTCTACATAAAGCCAAATGTTTGGACTCAATTGATTATTTATTTCAGTCTCTAAATTGTACCTTTCTTAAATATTTCTTAACACAGGTTTGAGAAAGGGGCAATAGCATTCCCAAATATCCAAAACATTTCACACCTACCATGTGTTCCATTCTCACGAGAAGAGCTGCAAGGTGTCTTTCTTCTTTCACATTGTGGTGCTTTCTCTGATGTTACTTTTAGTTATGCAAGGTAAAGAGCAGAGTCAGAATGGATCTGCCATTTCTTAGATATAATCCCAGTCAGGTGGGCACACAATAGAGACCCAAATGAATTAATTGAAATAGTGAAAAATACATAGCCCTTTTGTTTCTATAGCTGCAGCACTGGCTTCAAGGGTTTTGGGGGGTCTAACAAGAGCCCCCTGGCACATGTGCAGAAAGGGTTCCCTTTGAGTTCAATAGGAATCCTTTCCTTCCACTGATTGGTTGGTTCAAGTTGAACCACATAAGAATCACGCATATTATGCACTTACAAAGTATTTTTATATTTATTCTTTGTTGAGTAACTGCCCCACTCGAGTGTCCCAATTCAATTTTTCTTAAACTTTATAGAAAAAGCAGGTTTTTAAAAAGTATGCCAAACTAAAATGTTGAACGACCTGGGACAGACACACTTAACCTAAAAAACACACCTAATATTGTTCATCAGCGGAATATATTTCTAATTCCAAAAGTGTTATAAATATAATATATGACATGTTGGTGTATATTAAATTCCTTAAAAAGATTACCCACCTGTTCTTTCAAAGAATAAAAAAGATTTCATATACCGTGTTGGTACTGACGTCAATCAAATCTTTTTCATGTATAATACCTTTATCGTTGTTTTAAAAGCAACTGTGCAACACATTAAATTGGATCTGTCACCAAAAGTAAATTAGCCAGTTACTAAAATGGCATTCATCTTAGAAAACGCTTTAACAGAGCATATGGCAAATGTAAAGATATTTGCAAAATAAGACTTTCCTCGGCACGCAAGAGACCTTAACTTTCTTCACTGGTGGACAATTTTAATAGCTTTTTTTAATCTTTGTGACCTATAGGGAACGCAGAAACAAGTCGAAGTTTAGTTTAAAAAAGTTAAAAAAATAAATAAACAGCAGAAATTATAGACCACATTATGTCTCCAGAGGTCTTTGATCTCCTGTCACTGTGATACAATCTGTATTTATGATGTCATTGTGGTGCCATCAGAACAGCATTCTTAGAATACATTAAAAGTATACAGTGGTAGAGAAACATGAGCAAGACAGGCAGTGTATATTGATTAAACAGGCTACATACATGAACCATATACTTGTATAGCTAATGTATAGCTAAGGAACTATATATAAAATTGACAATTTACTGAAGAATTGTAATAGCTTTTATATCTGATATTCATTTACTCAAAGTGATTTGGAATGGGATAGAGAATAAAGACTAAAATGTTTCGAAGATGCCAAGTAAAATCAAAGAAAATTGGACTTGATTGTCCGTGTGATTGCTTCCCAGGAGGGGCGGTTTAGTGACACATCAAATACAAAGGAAATCCTTTGTTTAAAAAAAAAAATACGAAAGATTATTATTAATTCTGATCGATTTAAGTCTTTAACATTCATTGAGTTAATTTTTATAGATAATTATTTGGCAAGTGCATCATTTTCATGAATCTTTTATTTCCTTTGTTGGAAGTATATTTAAAATGAATTCAAACCAAATTTACCATAAATAGGTTTCCCTAAACATCTGATTCAATTTTTACTTCTAAAAATTTATTTTTTTGCATTATTTTAGCATTGTTTGATCAGTTTGCAATTGATTACAATTTTATTAAAAATTACATTTTTATTAAGTAAATTGCAGGGTGTATATAGAGTAGCCATTATTGTTAGACACTGGTATAGATTCAGCTTTATCCATGGAGCGACAAAAAACCTAAATCAAGAATTTCTGTGACCCAAACACAAAAACTAGATTTGAAACATTTCTTTACTTTTTGTTTTTGAAGACGCTTCTAAACAAATTCTAATTACAGAATTTTTATATTAGTAATAAGGTATTTATTGCAGATGTTCACTCCCCTCCTAGATAGTAGTATCTCTCCATGCTATCCCACAGTTCCTGTCTCTGATTTGCATCCCACAAGGCAATTGTAAATATGGTAGAGGGGCTTTTATAACATCCTTATACACCCCAATGGTTCCCCCTAACAGCTTTAAATTAATTTTAGCCCCATCCCACCAAGAACAATATGAGAACTGAGGTTTAATTTTTATAATTTTTAATACATCCTCATCCCTCTGAGCAAAAGATGGAGATGTGTGGCATATTTGAGCAATATACTCCCCCAGATTTATTTAAATACCCCCTGTCCCACCGAGCAGGTGGGGGTAGATGGAGCAGTTTATTATTTATTATTTTGTGTTGCATGGGCAGAATTTTGTAAATTATGTGTGCGTTTTTATTGAACTCGCATGCCTTTACCTGCAACCCACAAAACATAAAGTCATAATCTCCAGGCCCAGACTAGCCATCTGGTACACAATGCAAATGCCACACATTCACCTGACTATTTGGCACAACTGGTAATTATGTAGAATTTTAATGGGCTAATAAAGGCTCCATGAATGTTCCAGGATTCATTGAACTTTAACATTTTTAACCTGTCATTTGATCTCAATTGATGTATCTGGACCAATATAGCTCTGTTTTTTAATCTCTTTTTCTCCAGTTGCAGTATATGCAAACCAGCCTAATATCTGTTTAAAGTGTTCGTTAAAGGTAATGCTGGGCTAAAGTAGAGTACTGGAAGTGACTTTGTTCTGAAGGAGGTCATCTGTGAAAACATTTTTGGTGCTGCCTAGGATTGAATTCTAAGCCTCTGTAGCACTAAAAGGATTACAGAGAGTTTCATGTCTTAAATCCCTTCAGTGTTCTGCAAGACCCTCCGGCACTGAAGGGATTAAGGACAAATTTTTGAAGAGTGAACAATAAAACAAAGATTATCATGGGTCAATGATAAAGTAAGAGAAAATATGGTACAGAAGGAGGTATTTTAAAATTTCAAGTACAGTAGAGAAATACTGAGATTTTGTGAATAAAATATTGTCACCACTTATTCGTATGCATTCAGATTCTAATACATCACTGAACAAACTGAGTCTCTTCATGAATAAGTAATAATAATAATATACATCATTTAGTCAAATCTGTTGAACCTATAATCAGTGCTGAGAGCCCATTAACAGTCTAGTACAGCTTTATTTAAATAATCTTCCTGAAAGTTAATTCCTAAGAAACATCATATAAATGTCAAAAAATTAGGCTTGAAGGCACGAAAAAGAAATCTCTATGTATGTTAACAATCAGGGTTTTCGGTTCAATATCATTCATACAAGGGCCAGTGACTGATAAAAAGAACCACAGGGTGCAGAATATAACAGCTTTATTATTAGAAATTCACATTAAATGAAAGGTTAGTAGAACAAAGTGATTAACACTTTGCATAAATCTGCTGTGATTTAGTTGGTTCTCTTTTAAAGAGTGTTTTTAAAAAATCTTTCTTCCAAAAACATTTGGAGATAAAAATTAGGTTTAAAACATTGGAAAATACTTGACCTGGGTTGAACCTTTTTATTGCATAAGATTCCTGGATTCAGTTCCTATGAATTGCCTTTAATGGATGGCCCAAATTACACCAGTTATGGATGCCTCACAAACCATATGGTGCTCCTAGCACACAGTTCTCTCTCGCTGATAAACTCTACAATCAATATGAGCAGCTATGTGGTTAAGCCAGACTCAAACTCAATGCCAGGCATGTCAGAAAAGGAGAAGATTAGGCTGGAACCAGGCCATATCTAAAGCTTGCCGCCCCATCCAAGGAGCCTCAATATCTGGTGCTGATGGTTTGATGTGGCCCCATCAAAAAAGCTCTCTAGTATCATTAAACCTAGAACATTAATGTAGGTCTTTATCTAGATTGGAGCGCTACCTCACTATGTTCTGTTGGCATTAGCAGACTTTTCAACAATGAATTTTTCTTTACAATTATTATTATTATCCTTTATTTATATAGCGCCAACAGTTTACACAGCGCTTAATACAATACATAAATTCAAGGGATATGACAAGACAAGAATTGACAGACTAAGACAAACCGATACATTTGGTGGAGAGAGCCCTGCTCGCAAGCTTACAATCTAGAGGGAAATGGGGTGACAAACATAAGGCATAGAGAAAGGGTGAGAGGTATTGTGGGGGTTGTAGCGATGACAAGGAAGTTCTAGCAGCTAAGATGGTATGCTTCTCTGAAGAAGTGGGTTTTTAGATGTTTCTTGAAAGTTGGGAGGGAGGGAGAATGCTGAAGGTTCCTTGGGAGTAGATTCCAGAGATATGGGGCAGCTCCAGTGAAATCTTGTAGACGGGAAAAGGAAGAGGTGATGAGTGAGGAGGAGAGCCTTAGCCCATGGGAGGAACGTAGGGATCGAGTAGGAGAGTATTTGCTAATGAGGTCAGAAATGTACGGAGGAGCAGTATTATGGATGGCCTTATATGTCAGTACCAGGATCTTAAATTTAATTCTAAAGGTAATTGGGAGCCAGTGCAGGGTTTTACAGAGGGGGGAAGCAGAAGAGGAGCGACGTGCAAGGAAGATGAGCCTAGCAGCGACATTTAGGATAGACTCTATTACTTTACAATTATTTTACTTTTACCAAGTTTAACCTGAAAATCCAGCAGCTCAATGTCAATAGCCGGCTTATCACGCAATTAAATATAAAGGCTTTGAAATGTACGTGCAGTGAATCAATACAACCTCGAAATGTCTGTGTTACTTCTTCTCCTACTTAACAACTGATGCATTGCTAATTAGGTTTATATTTTAGTGTGCCTTCCTTGGGGGTCATATTTCATCCGAGCGAGTTATTTAATAAAGTTGTTTTGAAACAAAGTAGAAATTAAATATTTTTATTGACTGAAACTAATTGCACAGTTTTATTACACCAACTGTTACAAGACCCTTATAAGAACGTAAGATTGATGTGCTAAAATCCTGCAAGACCGGTGTCTCAAGCAGGGGCAATTTAATGCAATCCACATAGTTTACTTAATCTTCTGTAACAAATTCTTCTGATAATTATAATAGAAAGGGACAAGACCGAGGATACAAATTAAGATGAACCATGAACACACAGAGAAATTGAAAATTAAGCAGCAGGATTTAATTTCCCCTAAAACAGTTAACTTTCCACGTTTTTATTGTAGAAAGTTAGTGCTATAGAAGTGTTGGGGTCCTTTACCAAGTTCATTATATATATATATGGGTGCATCATTTAGATATATTCCATATAGTAACCAAGAGAAAGAGCACTCACATGATTTCTTTGCAAAGTTTTAATGTTCCAGCATAACGTTATGGTAAAAAGCTCAATGTTATACTGTATATTGCTTGGTCTGGCCATAGGGCACAGATGCTGGGTATATGTTTGGTCCTTTTTACCATTGACTTATATATTGGATGCAGTTGGTGGTCTTTTGAAAGCTGCAGTATTACATGACTCGTTGCAGGCATGTACACATACATGTATACCGGGTATCAGGAAGTGAAGCGAAATATGTTGGGACACTGCACGCTGACTAATGTTGTGTTGAAAGAAAGAAACATATTATGTGAATTGTGGTCACAGAGGTTATGAATCAGGTGTGTGTATTATTTACCATTATGCCTTTAAGCCGTTTGCAACTATTTCATTTGGATTTTGAAGCAATATGTCATGTTTGGGTCCAGCTCTGTGCCAAAGGACCTTTTATCAAGTACTAATTAGAAAAAGGAATCATTAATATAATTTTTGTTTTCACTGCTTTTTTTAAGCCTTTTTTGCCTGAAAACATAATTAAATTAAAATATATGCTTTTAAAATGAATATATATGCATAATTAATAAAATATAGGCATGATAGACTGCAAAACATGACCATGTATAGAAGTTCAAAAAAGGATATTCTAGGGCTCTATTCAAAAACAATAATAAAATACCCCATTTTAATACTAAAACACATATGTTGAATATTTTGTATAAATACAAACTATAAGGTAGTTAAGTAACATAATAAATCTGTTCCATACTTCCATCATGTGATGGCAGTCTCATAAATCATTGGTTAATTTAACTTATTTCAGAAGGTGTGCATCGTTTCTTTAAACGCATTTTTACAGAATTGTTTTGTGGCATGAAATGACATTTAAAAAAAAAATAGAAGTACAAAAAGTGCGCATTACACTATTCATTAAAATCACTGTGTATGACGAGGAACCAACACCAGTTGTCTTCTCCTGCAGGAAGATCTGAGCTCGCATTGAGCCTGGTTAGTGAAGGTGGGGGTTTGAAAATGTAGCTGTCCTGCTAGCTTTAGCGAATAAATCTCAAGGTTGAGTACTAATTGCATATGTAGTACTTCATCTTGTAGGATTTCAACATTTTGGTGAGGTGCATAGAATATAAACACAGCATTGTGCGCAAGGACATCATCGAGAAGCAGAATATCTCAGTATTCCAATTTATTTTTGCATCAAGCTTTATATGTGTTATTTATGTGTTGTGACATTCATGTAGGATTGGTGGTGGAAGGGAGGTTTGTTTCTCCTAGATCCCTTTCCTATGTGAAGTAACACCTGAGTCTTCCACCTGCTAGGTGATTAATGTAGGTGAATGAGAGGGCGGATATAAAAGGGAAGCCAGGAGGGCAGGTAGCTCTCTGGCTGAGTCCACAGAAACCCTGTCTGTGGGAGAGACATGTGAGTAAAGGTTGCTGGACTTATTGTTAAGTTGGCAAAGAGAAGCTCTCCAGCTGGTAGTGAGGGACATCCTTTGTATAGTAAGTGCCGGACAGGCAAGGTTTTTCTTTTGTTGCTGTGTTGTTATATTTTTTTGTCTTTGCAACCTTTCCAATAAACCTGACCCTGTGTCAGATTGCACAAACCTACTGCTGTTTGCCTGGTGTGAATGAAGACGGGCACTTGTCCCTTGTCTTCAGCGAGGGGCGATCCCAGACCTATCTCACAGTGTTATGTGTTATATGTTTTTTATGTCCTGCATGTACTGGCTGTTCATACTATGGAGGTACTATGGAGAATATAAAAGGGCACGGTAGACAAAATTACCATTATAACGAGGGCTGAACTGGTTTCTGCGCAGCACATTCTGCTACTTAACATCAATCAGCCCCACAATTCAGATGTTTTCTGAATAGTTTCTGTCAATAGTCAGGCCAAAGGGGATTTAGGAAATCTTTCATCAAAGCCCAGAAATCAATTAATCCAGGCACACTTCATCTGACGTTATACTTATGGTCTTGCATTCTTGTGTTTCAGGACAGTTTAGTATAATTTGCAAACCTTCTATGCAGAGGGCCACTAAGTACGGTCATTATTAATTGGCTAGAATACTTTATAATTTCAGAAGGGTGTTTATTGAATTCTGGGTCAAATATAGGTAATTAGAGTTTTCTGATAGCTTGATAAAAAAAAAAAAGATGAGCAATGAGTTCTAGCTTCTGGACGGATGAAGAGGCTTCCTCTGGAGACTCGAACCAATGTGTTTCTTTTTTTGTTTGAGATATGAAGCTTAGCAGGGAAGACCAAAGCATACTTTATTTTGTTGCTGAAGAATGTGGCACAAACTACAAAAAAAAGCTGTATCACTGAAGCACAGAGGTCCTGAAAAAGAGGTAAAGGTTTATCTTGATAAGTGAGGTTTCCCTTGGAGTGGCATCCGGCTTTCATTGAAAAGCTTCTGCTTTTCCATGAAATTCAGGAGATTAAATAATACTGGTCTCGGTCTGGTATTCTCTTTTTGTTGGGAGGGAACCAACTCTGTGAGCTCCCTCTATAGTTGGTCTCCCAGATATGGAAACAAGAAGATTTGGGAGTGTGTAGTAGAGAAAATCTCAAAGTTGTTCTACCCCTAGCTACTCCATAAATCGTATTATGCTGAGGTTTTTTCTCCTGCTCCCATTTTTCATGTTCTCCAGCTTGTTTTAAAGGGTTTCTCTTTGTTCTTGCAATTTTTATACATAACCTGCTTACTTTTTGTAAATCTTCATTGTGGTTTGGAGCGTCTATAAAATAGCTCGGTTTGCACTCAGAAAAGTTCTGTCCAGGACAGAGAATGCGCTCAGTATTTAACATGTGTCGTAATTTGTTTAGCGTTTAGCAATTAACCATAAGTTGTCTGCACTTAGTTTGATGTTTAAAAGTAAAGCTAACTCGTGAACCACCGACCAAAATGAACACACGTAATACCAAACCATCCACAAAACACATCATTCAAAAGGAATCCTTTTTCAGACTCCAATATTTTATATATACGTTTACTTGCATTTACATATTAGCTGTAAAAGCAAAACAAATATATATTAATTTAACACTGATAAAAAGATATCAAAATAAATATTCGCGAGCATAAAAGTGCCCGCACTAAGGAATGAACCACATTAACTGTAATGAGCTTCTCTGGTGGCAGGGGCCTGCTTTAAATATCATTGAATGGTTTTCCTCTGATCTTACAAGATATAAAGTGGTTTAGATGTAGAATCAGCACACCGTGTGTTTGTGATTATCAGATAGAATCACTAAATTTGCATTTGAACATTTAGGAAAATGTAAGTCATTTATGTAGAGAAACTAGTTACATTTTCTCTCTCCTATTCCTCTATTAATCATTAGCCACAGGGAATAAAACCTTCTGTGCTCTAATTCACAGCGAGGCCTTTGTGCCATCGTTATGAATTAAGTCGTGGAACGACAACGGATGATAGAAGTTGGAATATTTTGACGGCTCCTTCTTTCACTATGTGCGGTATAAGGCAGACTTTCATTTAACTGAACCAGAACACAGTATGTTACAATATCACAAGCCGAAAAAAAAAAAAATAGTCATTGCTTGAGTTTCCGAAGAATCAGCATATTGAAAGCTGTGTTACGCAGGCTCATTCAGCAGTAAATGGGCCAATACTTATGAGATAGGTTTTTAAAAGCTGTACCTTCTTCAACTCAGCATAAATTCAGTAATATAATGGTATTCAGTACAAACAAGAACAGTTAGAAGGCTTATTCTTATTTGATTTTGCAGCATGGACAAAAGGTCATGCAATATGTGGCTTAAAGTACTCGTGTAAAATAACATCTGCATAAATACACCTGGGGACCTTAGTAAGAAATTAAATTGTTATCGTAAGGAATGGAGGATGTTAGATTACAAATTACAAATAATTTCAGTCTATAAAAGCTGGATTCATAAAACTGAAGTATCTGGTTCTTTGTGAAAACAATGCGTTTTCTCTGTGGATCGCCTTATAGCTTTACTGATAAGTAGAAAAAAAATCAACTTGTCCTCTGGGTTTACTCACTCTTTAAGCACATCATCCTTAATCTAAAGCAAATAATGTAAATGCAGCGGCAGATGGTGGCATTTGTAGCAGAAGCGCCTTTATTTTTATTTGAGTGGGATAATCTATTTTCAACACAAACGCAACACGAAAAAAAAATCTGATTTGACATATATGTGTGTGTGTGTGTGTGTGTATAATAGTGTAATGGTTCTGATGCTGGCATATAATTTCCCCTGTGATTGCTTTTGCCGACTTGCTATGTGGAAGTAATCATAAACAGTAAGGGTAGCATATCACATTTCTATGTGCCGCTTTTGCTTGTTTTTGGATAAAAGCACATTTTAAGGTTCACATTACATCCCATTCTGCCTTAGCACAAAATTTGCATATTTTTTGTTGTTGGGAATAGAGTTGGAATGGCTGAAGTTGGTTGTATTTTCTATATGAATGATATTCATGTGGTGCTGAAAACAATAGTTGGAACTACTTTTTACCTGCATACTAATGCTGAAAGAAAGCTTTCTGAAAGACTGAAAGGGTAGTCTCCCTGAAGTGGCTCGATATGGTAGAACCGGGAATTGGAACCAGCTTTCTGAAGCCTATCCTTGTGGAACTCTTCGGGTTGAAGTTGGTGGGTGTTTCCGCTGTCATCGCAGGAAACACCCCATTTAAAGGGACAATGGGCGGGGAGTTTTATCTTTTCCCATTTTTTTGATGTGGATTCGGGTGTTGACACGGAGAAGCAGTGTTTCTCCCGAAGTTCTCTGGGTCAAACCTGGGGAGTTCCCAGGTATGCCCATTGCTAACTCAACTGGACACCAAGTGTAGGATGGCTGGTTAAGAGCTGTGGGGGGTATTAGAAAAGTTTGACTAAGGAGGTATAATGGGGACCAAGCATGGGTACTAAGGTGTTCAAAATGAAACTAATGTAAATTTTCTACCAACAGGCTCAAGGGTAATTGTGAAAATAGTGTCATTCACACATCTCCAAAAGTAACTTATTTCTCTTGGGATAGGGATGCTACTATCCAGCCGTGTTATGCAAAGGAGGAAACACTTACTAGTCCCATCAAGCTCTATATTATCTAAGCTTCTATGTTATCATTACCTTTGCTATGTCTAGAAGAGTACGATGTACTCATATGGTTTGTTTTTGTTTTTTTTACAAATGCATACTCTATTTATTTATTTATTCTTTATGGATGTTGTTCCAGATCACATGGCAACTTGCAACATGAGGCCAATAAAAAATAACTAGAATGTACGATTCGTGTTGGAGCTGTCATTTGATTTATATGTTTTGGTTCTTCGGTTCTTCTGATTTATAGTGAAGAAGATGACAAATTGTAAAATGGGGCTGTAGCAGACATTAGCTCACCACTGGCCAATTTTGACTGGTCTTAAAATAAGAATGAGTTAAATAAAAACTCCTGTTTATTCAGTGAACAAAAATATTGACACATTGGATATTATTCAAATACTGTAGAATTTTAATTAGAATTAATTAATGGGAGAATAGTAGAGCTTGTGTAGTCTTTATGACTTATAGTGATGGATGACTTCTATGTATTGTCTCTAGCTGGGAGTCATCGTGGAGTCCATTATGAAACGGAGTCAAGTAGAAATAAAAAAGCACTGATCTATATCTAATGTCACAATGATACTTGAAGGAGAATTTAAATTAAAATATGGTCTGCTCTTAGCAGGGAGTTAAATTAAAATATTAAATAAGGATGTACCCAAAACATAAATCTGACTGTATCCAAGAAGTTTGAACTGTCACACTTGAGGAATATCTCATGTATTTTTTCTGTTATTTATAAACTATTATTGGTTAAATATGATCTTTTTTGTAAAAAAAAAATTATACCTGGATAACCTGAGATCTATATTATAAAATATGAACATATTAAACGATTGGGCTCTGCTCTAAAAGTATTTTTATATTCAAATAAACGTATGTATAAATAAATGGAGGAAGAAGAAGAAAGAAAAAGAAGAAAGAAGATGAATTAAATTGTCTCACATAGAATTTGTCCTGCTTTTATTTCAATAAAAATGTGAACTTAATACAAATTATTTGAAACAAAAGCTTGTTCATGTGTTTGAAAGAAAGTTACTATAATAATTTATGAACCTTATTATTAAGTAAAAGTATTAATGGCAACCGAGTTATATACAGTATATAGGAAATGTGTCTGGTTCAGAGCTTACAACTTCTATTTATTATGACCCGGGATGGGAACAATACATTTGTTTGCAAAATCCTTACGTTAGTAAAAGCTAATGGTTAAATGTATATTTAGTATCGCATATTGGATTATAATCTGTTATGATATAAACACCCTTTTTTATAATTAAGGAAGGGTTTACTCTATCGATAATTAAATAAAATAATTTATAGCACACATTTAGATAAAATTAGTGTGCAGTAAATACCAAAATTTCCAGGCTGTTCACATTTTTGAGCAACAACAAAATTATAGCTTACATGTAAGGTTGCAAGGTGACAATATCTATGCTTTGCACATTATCTCGTTTCCAGAAAACTAATTTGTTTCCAGATTGCATTAGCCTCTATTAGCTATTAACTTGCTTTGTCATAAAAGCCCTATTTCCATTGCGTAAGAAAAACGAATCTCTTGACAAGTGACACCAATTTCTCATAAATCGGTTTTTCATCTGGGCATAGAGGACGGTCCCTGGTATGGCTCACTTGAAACGTTTTGTTCTTAAACTCTAATTATTTGGACCAAGCCGATAATTACAAAAATGTTTCACAAATGAACCATGGGAGGACCTCCAATTACTGCACAGTTTATCATGTGTTATTATAGTGCATAAACAAATAGAGGTAAAATGGTAATTCTTGACTGCCTATGAGCTAATTAAGAAAATATATCTCGTAAAAATGATTCCATTTTATATTTTCATTTCAATCAAGAAATATATTATATTATGGTATTTACATTAGTTGGGTTTTTTTTTGGAATATAAAAGCAAATGCTATGAAAAACAGTGAAACAAAAAACAAAACAAAAAGTAAAATGTTATTTTTCTATCACGATATTCTAATTGGTTTTTTTTTATGTTTTACAGGGAATAAATCTGCTACGAGCAATGGAATTACCAAAACTGCAAATAAATGAAAATTAATTAGTATTGGAATTCAAGTATTACTCTGAGTACCTGTGACACTTTCTTTTGTGCTACTATGTTGCCTTTCCTGGACAAAGAAATGACCAAGATAAGACAACTACTTACAAAACATTTTGCCTAGAGGATTGAAGACATTATGGCATCAAAAGTCTCATGTTTATATATTTTGACAGTTGTGTGTTGGGCAAGTGCTCTGTGGTACCTAAGTGTAACTCGACCGACTTCCTCTTACTCGGGTCACAGAGTTGGCAACGTAATAATATCTCAAAAAAATGTTTCTTTCGGCAATATTAGAACTCGACCAATAAACCCGCATTCTTTTGAGTTTATTATAAATGAACCTGAAAAATGTGAAAATAATGGCAGTCCTTTCTTGGTCATTCTAATAAGCACAACCCATAAGGAATTTGATGCAAGACAAGCTATTCGGGAAACATGGGGTAATGAGAGCAACTTTAAAGGAATTAAAATTGTTACGTTGTTTCTCTTGGGCAAAAACTTAGATCCTGTTTTAAATCAGATGGTTGAACAAGAAAGTCAGATTTTTCATGACATTGTTGTAGAGGACTTCATTGACTCCTATCATAATCTGACTCTCAAAACATTAATGGGTATGAAGTGGGTGGCCACATTTTGCTCAAAAGCCAAGTATGTTATGAAAACAGACAGTGATATTTTTGTAAATATGGACAACCTCATTTATAAGCTCCTGAAACCAACCACAAAGCCTAGAAGAAGATATTTCACTGGCTACGTGATCAATGGTGGACCTATAAGGGATGTACGCAGCAAATGGTACATGCCAAGAGACTTGTACCCGGATAGTAATTATCCGCCATTTTGTTCGGGAACTGGCTACATTTTTTCTGCTGATGTTGCAGAGCTAATTTACAAAACTTCACTTCATACCAGGCTTTTGCATCTTGAAGATGTGTATGTGGGACTCTGCTTGCGGAAGCTTGGAATCCACCCGTTTCAAAACAGTGGCTTTAATCACTGGAAAATGGCGTATAGTCTGTGCAGATATCGCCGCGTGATTACCGTCCACCAGATAGGTCCTGAAGAAATGCACAGGATTTGGAACGATATGTCAAGCAAGAAACATCTCAGATGTTAATCGTTTTAGATAACCGGATGATATATGTCATGTTGAACAGGTGGGGGGATAGCTTGGTGTGACGAGTAGCATTCGCTTAACATTTTTACAATGGTTTTCCACTTTTGCTACTTTATATAATTTTGAAATCACAAAATAAGCTTGGCTTTAACAACAACATTGTGATGACATTGTACCATTTAAATGAGTCATTCATTTCAGTATTTGTTTTAACCGGTCATCATTTATAACTGGTATATTTTCTTTAAAACCTGAAATGGGATTCACTCTTTGGCTAAGTCAAATAAATATTTATAATTGAATACTATTCTTAGATGGCAAAGTGTCCCAATAAAAAAAAATCATACAGTTTAATATATCAAGTGATAAGGTTGAACCAATGATATTATAAATAGTATTATGATCTATGATCTAACAAGGCAGATGTTAAATTAAATGAGTATAAAAATATTTTTTTCCGCCCAAAATCAGGATTATAACTGCTGTGAAACAATGCTGGGGTTTGGGGTAGTTCTTTGTATAGAATCTTTTATAATTAATGGAATAAGTTGTCATTTATTTGCTCTGCATTGGCTAATATATATCTGCGTTATGGTCTTGAATGGTTTTGTTGTTAAAACAGCGTTAAAGAAGATAGAAAATACTGTATAGTTTATTTTGGATTTAACCCCTTAATGACAAAGGCTCAAAATGCATTGTTTTCAATGGGTTTAGGGACCGCCCATTTTCCTTAAGGGGTTAAAAGATGTGAATGTTGTTGCATTCTGAAATGTACTAAGTCGGGAGTGGTGTTTCTTGTTAAGTTGCCTTTCTATTTTATTTCTATGCTTTATTTGGTCAGATTGCTTCTAGGATCAGCCGGAGCGCTTGGAAAATTCACTATTTTCCGTAACAAATTCTGTCAAGTTGATTTTAACCCTGCTTTAGCTCACCACCTGACCTATGGATAGGATTACAAAAATGTGCTGTATTGAGGTTTGCAAACCAATGAAACAGTCAATTGGAATTTAATGTGCCAGGTTCCAACATGGTGACATAGGTTAAGATGCTGTAATGGGCCAAGCTCATTCAACTTTGTGAAACTCCAAGATAACGCCCATTAAAAATATTCATCTTGGCGTGTTTTCAGGCCGACTTGGTGAATATAAAATGACTGTCCCTTGTTCATTTCCTGGACAATTAAGTAATAATTTCTTCTAGAAATGATGAGCGAGTATTGTATGCTCCCTTTATATGATATTTTCTAGAAATATGAGAAATTAGGTAAGGCAGTCAGTAATCAGCATACATCATAAAGCAGCACTGATTTGAGATTATTTGGGAAATATATTGATATTTGTTAAGTTATTTTTGTTTGATTTTTTAATGAAGCTGATATCCTAAACAACAGCATAATTACTTGGGTTTTTTAAGCCACACTGGATACTTATACATATGTTCCCTGTGATAGGATTATTTTCCTGCTGATTTTAATGACTTTGGTCCACCCTGGCACACATATTATCTGCTGTAAATAGTCGATGTTTAGAATTTGCTGCACCATTGGGAAGAAGCAGTATGTGCCGATTTGGTTGTGATATCCGGATCCACATGGGAACCCCGGCAGCAGGCTGAGTTTCTCATCAATATTGTATCTCTTCAATCTATATTTTAATAGAGTATAGTAATAAATTCAACAATCATAAAAAAAAAAATAAACATTGAACCACACATTTTTCTGAGTTTGAGAGATTTGTCACATAAATAGTGACTTTTTAAAATAAAGAAGTGTTAACATCGACCTTCATTGGCAGCCAACTCTTAACAGTGACATTGTTACGTCAATATAGATTTTTGGCCGAAGGCCTTTCTTTTAGAGTCTAAAAAATCTAACTGATAAATATGTATGCCTTAACAGAGAAACTGTCATGTCAAAAATAAAAGCATAATTTAATACATTACTCAAAACCATAATTCACTTTTTTTAATGTTCCATTTTTAAATCATGCGGATTAATATTTCCCGATTCTGGCTCCACCAAAGGCAATCTTACGGCTTTTCATACAAATTCTCCTTTATGTCCAATGATCCTCGGGCAGGGAATTGTAATAAACGTCCTGGACTCTACCTACAATTTGACGGCAGATAATAACCATTTGGACCCATCATTTCTCCTGATATAATGAAGCAGATTTTAATCAGTCCTTGGTCTCATTTTAGATTCAGGATAGATTTATGCCTATTCTATCCATGTTTAAATCCTCTACCACTTCTACTGGGAGGCTGTTATATGTATCCACCATCCTCTCGTCTATTACCCTTGCAATTCTTCAGATACAATTTACACATCTTCCTACCTGTTCCTTTGCACCTGTAAGCACATGTTAGATTATGGATTCTCTTTAAAATTGTAAGTGTTATTTTTGTAGTCAAAAACAAAACTATCTGTCATTTGGCTTTTACTTTACTTTTTCATAACCCTTTCAGTTTGCCGAGCCAATATAAATGTTGGACAAGCTACAAAAGCAATGTTCCTTGCTGTCTGTTTTTCTTTACTTGAGGCGCAGTGATTTGTGCTGATCTGCTTTTCAGAATCCATCCCCAAAGACAACGAAGAAAAAATATAAGATAAAAGCTACTTCATTGTCGAAGTCCACAGAGGCTCAGCCTTTTATTTTTAACCCTTCTGAAATCTAAAATGCACTTTTAAAAAATATATCCCGTATAACAATGTGAAAAATAACTTACCTAAAGTGTTTTAATATGATACATTTATGAGATTTTAATATTTTCATATGCTCTAATCAGTAACGATATTAAAACATAAAACATAACTTTTTCTTTACGCATTATGTTGTTATTTAAAAAAAATGATTATTTCTATTGTACCAATTGTTAGGCTCTCCAGTGTTAAAACAGATTTTTAATTTTGATCACTTGGATTTGGACATCCAAACCTAAAATGCAATTCTAGCAGGGATGGATTGTTCATTGGGGCAGATGGTCAGTTGGATGCTATGTACCTAGAATATGAAATATTATAGAACCCTTGCCTGTTAATATGTATCACTAGACCCAAACATATGGTTGATATCTCCATTCTCCTTTTCTTGGATCCACATCTTATGGGCACTTGACCATTTATTGTTAAAAGATAAGATTTTTTTTATTATTATTAACATGCAAACTATTTAACGTAATTCAATCTGTTGTACGCTTGGGTTCTTATATTACATATTACATGAATAAATGTAAAAAAAAAAAAAACACTTAAAAAAAGCTTTTACAATTGAAAATAAGTATTCACATGTTAAATTGGAAAAAAAAAAAACATTTGCCTTGATTCCATATTGTAAATTATCTCTTTATGTCAGCAGAAAACATTGGTGCATAGTCTTACAAATATATATTTTTAATGACATAAAATAATTGTAAGAAAAATATTTCTGATGTCAAATAACAATTTGGTAGAAGTCACTATCACATGTTCAATAACAGCAATATAGTTGAAATACTGATTATTATTTCAGATACACTTATGGTTTAATTATGAATAAAGGTATAGTCAATGAAATGATTTATAAAAAAAATGTTAAATATAAACCATTTTAAGTAAAAAAAAAATGGAATAGGTGTATATAAAAATCACCTTTCTTTTTATGCAATGTCAGTTACATCCTTCTGTACTCTATATATGTTTATAAATGGTATGAGGTATGTTTTTTCCCTTATCTTACTAAAGTAAATAGTTTTTTTTGATAACCTATTGTAACTAGGCAGCATTCCATTTAAAACCACTTGAAAAAAAAATAATAAAAAAATAAAACCACATAGAAAAAAAGGGAATTTTGTTGGATAAGACCATTATAGAGGACCAATTTGCTTATTATACTACATCTCCCTCACAGCCATTTGCAAAGTGATAATAATAATAATAATAATAATAATAATAATAATAAACTGCTTCTGGCGGCCCCTAAAGTCAGCTAATCTGCCCCAGATAAAATGCAGCTGTATATGTAAATATTGTACCTGTACATTTGTATAGACAAACTTTGAATAAGGTGTATGTAAGAGACATTTTTTATGTTCTCTGTTGTACATGCTGTTATGCATGATGTTATTTTCAACATTAAAGTCAATCTGAGCGTAACAAGCCTTAAGCCTCGTGTAATCATGCTTCCGTTTTTTTGTGCTTTTTCTCACGTACTAAGATATATATATATATATATATATATATATATATATATATATATATATATATATATATATATATATATATATATATATACATCAGACTCAGTGAAACCTAGTTAGCCGGGAGGACTTGGCGTCCGTACGCTCCCTGGACTCAGCACAGGGCATGGGGCATTGACTATATTTCTCTTAGCATGCCCTGTAGTCCCGAGGAATCAATGGGAGATAATTTAAACTTTAATTTGGTTTTACTGCTCCTTCACATATCATTCTTAATACTTTGAAGTGGCTATTAGTTGCATTAAAGCTGAAGTGGTACATTCAGTCGGGATTTCATTTTCCATCATCAAACGCTTAAAATTACTGACGGATTTTAACACAACACTGGAGCAAGAACGGCAATGGCAATAAATATAAAAGACTTAAGTATTAAACATGACTTCTCAATGTGTCTCGTTTACTTTTTAAGCATCTGATTCAGAACAAGTTCATTTTGGAAGTACACGCCAACCTCAATATAAATCTAGTGTGTTCTTTATAAGGGATATTTTATTCAGCTTTAGATTGTATTGTATAGGTTCGTTACCACTTAATGTAAGTTCACATTAGTCTATTCTGTTGTACAGTACAGGAGGCCTACAGAAGACACATACCACGACTGATTTTTTTTCTATAATTAAAGGTGCTGACCCATTTACACTACTGTATTTAACAAAATGAAGCATTAAAAGTCAAATTATTTTTAATCATGTAAAATTTTGACTAATTGATAATATTTAGCAGAAATGCTTGAACACTTTAGTTAAGCTTGAAATTTTAAGAACCTGCTACTGTTCAAAATATACCTACAGTCATACCAATTATATATATATATATATATATATATAAAATAAATGATTATTGCAATATAAAATAATACATTTTTATTGGACTAACATTCCATTTTAAGGAATTGTGAGTATTTAAAATTATTATTTTATATTTTAATACTAATTTCTTTCCTTAAATTACACTACTGGACTAACACGACTATCTCAAGCAATTAAAAAGTTTAGCGTTGTCTCCCAAATGTACATTATTTAAGTGAATTATGTAAGTATTTACTCTCCCTTTGCAGTACTTTTTTTATCTGTTTATCTGCAGTTATAAAGCATTGGGCTCTATGATTTGCCTTAAAAGAAGGGTAAACTATTAAATGTCAGAATTACCACTTATACTTCAGTGCTAAAGACACATTTTGAGTTAGAGTTACCCCAAAATCTAAAGACCAGTATCCAGAAGTGTTACAAAAAAAAAAAAGACATGTTACCAATTAAAGGTGTCATTTTTTAACATATATTACATCAGTGTTTTGTAGATGTGACATCATTTGGAAAATAACATAATGAAAGATTGTAAGAGTAAAGGAACAGATTGATGTTTACGACCATATGTATAAATTCACAAAGTTCACTAAATATTTGTTAACGCTGTAAATAATCTTTCAGCTAAATGTCTGTAAAAGTGCAATTTTTTGATGTTGATGTATCATATGGTGTTTTGTGCAGTTGCCAGTTTAGCTGCTAATGAAAATATTCTATTTTGTATTATTGTCATTAAATGGAAAAATTTGAATGTGTCCATGCAGAGTCACATCCAATTCTCCCTTTATGAAAATAAAGCGATGAGACAGGGGAGCACGCGTCTGGTGTATAAAACAATCTGTATAACAGGGCTTGTTGTTCTGTATTAAAAACAATTTTTTAACCTTCAGAATATGAACATTAAAAGCAAATGCATTTATCGTGTGTGTTCTTTTCTTGCTTTTATTCTGTTATGTTTTCTCTCTTGTTTTGAAGCCTTATTTGAACCTACACGGGGAGATATTTTTTAACATTTCCTTAAAGAATCTGTAAATGTATAGTTGGATATTTCTCTATCTCAGGAGTCATTTGATATTTCTAAGAAACATGAGAGCCATTTGTTGTGTAGCAGAGACATTATTTAATGGAGGACGTTGTATGAAAAATCCATCTTTTTTTTCAGCATTGAGTATGGCTTTGTGTCCAAGAATGGTGCTTTCTTCATTTTTGTAACGGTAAACTGAAATGATTCTTGAACTGAGCTATATAATTGATTGGGTAATTGTATCCTTAATTGGTGCTTTTCTACCTGTGGATATACCCACTCCCAAAAACACTTTTTCTATAAGCATTTTAAAAGAATAGTAACCCTACATGTGCAGAGGATAATAAATTGGGGGAAGCTAAGCATGCTTGAGATATAGCAAAAGACTAGATGGGGAAAAAGAGGAAGACTAGATGGGCCAAATGGTTCTTATTTGTAGTTGTATTCTTCATTCCCATAATATATACTGGAGATCAATGTGTAGAAATAGAGAAATGACATTGGATAATGAGGGAGGTTCCACCAATGAAGCAGGTTATGAAGCTCATGTTTCCTCTAAATTCTTAAGTATTTCCTTAAAGAAGTAATCCGAAATACTGATTCAAACATCCAGAAAATGTATTTTCCAAAACATCTAAATTTTGCTCATAAACTGGACATTTGGGTCATTTTTGGTTGTCTACTGATCTTCTTTTGCGAGTGGATACCTGTGTTACATAGACCCCAATAAATATATATATTAATGCACTATGCAGCACACAGGTTTTGTCATTATTTCCATAAATATATGATCACTCATACATTTTATTTTATATTTAAAGGATAGGGATATTTAGTAGTGCTGTAAAATAGAAAATATATTATCACAATAACTGGCAAAATTATAATTGAGACTTAAAATAAACCAACATAAAGCTAGCAACCATGGATAACAAAAGTCTTTCTGTTGGTTGGGGAGAAACGTGTAAAGGTTTATCTCTCAAAATAAATGACTTGGCACAAGATATTTTTAGATGAGACACTGAGTGTTCATGCCGCCATGTTTCACCCACACAAGGGATAGCTACAGGAAAAACTCTACTTATCAACTAAAACCTCTTAGTCACACCTGTATGTATACAGACATCAATGCAAGAATAGACAGTGAAAATATTGTTACATTAGAATACAGAGGTATCTTTTTATAGGATCATTTGCAAAATGAATTGATTAATATGTGTCTTGCCATCATACAATACCAGTTTAATGGGTATGTGGCCTTGATGGTCCAAAAGCTACCTATGAAATATGCTTACATGTATTGTATTATCGTTAAAATGTATCCCCAATAACAGGAATTCCACCTGTACAACTGTGATATTAGTAACTTATGAACTACTTGACAATAGCATACATTTAAAAGGTAAATACCAAACAAGCTTACATTTTTCCAACCATTTCATATCATATTTAACTAAATACATCACTTTTTTATTATAAAGAGGGTTATTTAGAGATCGGTTGGCTCATTTGTTTGAGGGTCTCTGGCTGTTTTGTATTAGTTTTCAATAGTTCAGTCACCAACAAAAAAAAAATCTAATCTTGAAAGTTCTTTACAGAAGGAAAACGAAAGGTCTAGAGAACTGTGCTACCCTACTTGCTTACTAAAAAGCATTAGCTGCTCGTTACCTGCCTCCTGTTCTTTTGAGCTTACAGAAGCCTCCTGTGCTGTACGGTTGGCAAAGAATCTCCAGTTCGCAGTGTGAACCGCAGGTCAAAGAAAGGGAAAAACTATTTCCACTTCATATGCTCCAAGCACGTACACTTACTTCCAAAACTACTTGAAAGAGGAGGCAATGCATGAAGCTGTAAATGAAACCTTGTTGTTCTGATTTTGGAGCAAATAAGTTTCGTTTCACAATATGCACTTATCCTTCTGTATTTAAATCTATTTCACTTAGGAAAGAAACATAATGTGATTTTATATTCCAATAAATGGGCTTTAACACTGATATGTTATTCTTATATCTGTATGGCGAGGGTTGTTCCTCATCATTAATCCCAATCAATTTCTCCTATTCACTCCTTCTTACTCTTTATTATTACTTTCCCCTGAATCATCCCTTCCCCCATACCTCCATGACGAGCCCCAACGACCACCCTCTCCACTAAAAGTTCCTCTACTGCTTATGTGGCAGGTATTATAGCCTCAATATGTACTAATAAACCCCAGAGAACGTTTTTTTCCCTGGTCAGTGCAATTGGGCTAAAAGGTTACACCATTAATATGATGACATCTTGCAAACAATTGCTATATTTATTGAGGCTGTATACAGTCTGATCTCGTTATTTTATTCTTGAACATTTACATGTTTTTAATGTAATCTTGAATACCCCATTAACCCCTTTGTGTCATAAATTAAAAAAGTTAATAAAAGCATTGTATAAATATATGAAGAAACATTTCTTTACCTTGTGGGATATGGTTGTGAGATAAATGGTTGGCTTTTTTTGACTTCAAAGGCATTCGAAGTTACCCTTTTGTTTGGGGCCCGTAAGGTTTAACAAATTGTCCCCTCCATGGCCACTGGCCTCACTGCTGAGCACAAAGATATGACATAGACACTTTTTACCGCATCATAAGGCCATGCCGATTCAGCACTATCATGTATAGTATTAGTAGGTTGGTTGGGGAGATCAGAGATTGTAACTGTCACTTTGAACAGCGACACACCATTTGTTTGGCCGGCCAAGATGGTGATCTGCCCAATGGTTTTGTTGCCCTCTGGACCTGCTGCCTAAAGCCTAGCCAGCCTAGGCCAGAATACGTCACCGACCGTACTCAACGCTGAAACCAGGAAGTTTGTGTGGATGTATAAATGTTATAGCAAGAACAGTAATATAAATGCACGCTGAAATCACACACACAAGAACAGCCTCTTGTATATTTTTTTTTATTTCCTTTCACCATTTCAATCATATTTTAGTTACCTTGATGTAGACAGGAGACTGAAATTTTTATTACATCGTAATATAGAAATGTCTAAAACCCCTAACAATCTGACAAGGTATTATCAATAACATCCTTGAATATTGTATCATGTTTACTGTAGTCATTGTGTTAAGGATATGCAGTTCATTTAGATTTAGCTGAGATGTTTAATTAGTAGAATTGTTTTCATGCCTTCCAAACCCTTTGAGCTTGTTACAAGATATATTGGTTTCTATTACCTTAGAATCTAAGGAACAAAATAACTGTTTTTAACAATCTTCCCATTTGTTGCTACTGACACTTTTACAAAGGGTTTTTGGACTACAAGTCCCAGTATGCTATATCAGCCACTACTTGCCTGATGAGAAGTATAGTCTAACTGCTGCCCCTTCCATTATATCCACTGCTTATGTCTCTAGTTATAGATTAATCACAGCTAAGCATTTGATTTCTGCATATTTTAATCTGATTTATTTAAAATCCAGAATCTTTGTACTGGATAGGTTTATCCAAAGGAAGGCATTAAAAGTATCCTGTTTACTCTATATCACTACATAGTATGGTCCAAAACAGGCTAGGGATAAAAAGATAAATTGCACATGACCATCAAACATGATATATATATATATATATATATATATATATATATATATATATATATATATATATAGGTGAATCTAGGATGTCTTTAATACAAACATTATATAGGATCCTCAAAATATTGGAATATGAGGCACAATCTTTGATTCATTTTACTATTATAAGTATAATTTGGCTTTCATTGCTCTTTGGAACCCAATACAATTAAAGCAGGACTTTTGGTATATCTGTTACTACGAAGCAGAAACAATTAAAACCTGTCCTCATGAAAGTCATGTTGGGAATATATTAGTGGGAAGGTATTGTGAATTAAGTCTTTGGAAGTACAGTTAGTATCAGGTGGTACTAAGCAAGAGTAAGAGCCATAGTAATAATGACTACCTTTATCTCCTACGGTCTCTCTTCCCCCCTTAACCCCCAAATAGATTGTAAGCTCCCAAGAGCAAGGGCCTTCTTACCAGTCTGTTTAATGTCTGTTGTTTTGACTATTCTACTTAACAGCGCTATGGAATCTGCTGGCACTATACAAATTAAAGTAATGTAATATAATGTAATGTTATAGCAAGAAGCAGATCTTTTTACCATACCCCTAGCTCTTCATGAAGCAACACAACTAAGCATAGGTAAAGCATTGCCACATTGCAACATAGGCTATTGCTACGGTACTGGGCCCTGTACAACATATGCTTTATAACTGGGGGGTTCTTTGATTCAAAACTTTAATACGCATGTATATAGATACATACATTGTGTATTATTTTTTTTTAGCAATTACTAAATAGACAGATATCAGGAATTAAATAATTGTAATTACAGGAAAACTGTAGTATCCTGCCGATAATTCTTTTAAACATAATAAAATATTCTAGACAGTCTGTAATTACTGCACTTTCTATCAGATTTCTGGAACACTCAGCATTTCTGCGGAGTAAATACAGAAGTGTCAATGACAAAAAACGTTACGGAGAATGATGGCAGGGGCACCATTATATACAGTAAGTATGGCACCTACCGAACTATCACATCAGTTTAAATCTGACACTTTGTAATTCAACAAATGGCTGCCGCCAAAGGATGATTTAAGCGTATCATAATTGGACAAAAAGGGGTGTATTCACTCAAGTAGGATTTGCTGTAGGGTGTACTGGGTTTGGCGTTTCATAATGCATAGTGATATCAGGTATGTGAACTGCAGCTCCCTTGCAAACCTACCTTCAAACTCCCACTTTAATGGATTAACCCCAAAAGCACAGGTTTCATGATCTCTACCAATTCTAGCGCTTTGGTATTGGACAGTGTTATTTAACCACGTGGATGCTGCGTAAGAAAGCCATGCAAATTCCTGAGCTGGGGGCAAAAATATCTAAAAGGCTAAAAGGCAGCTTCTGGCACATTCTTCAGCTGCATTGTCTTCAAGGCACCAACCACGGGCTACTTATGTCTACTAAACTGTACTAAGATTAAAACCCATTGCCTGCCCGGTGTGAGGAAAGCAGTGCTCACCCCACTGGCACTTTAAATATTAAAGCAAATAATGTAGCCCATACTTTCGACCATGTGGAAGATACAGGCTGTACCATTAACATTCAACCCTGATTTCATTTGTCGTGGCCCATTGCTTAAACAGTGAGCCACCACAGCACAATAAGATACCAATGTATTACATCTGACTTATTGGGCAACTCCCAATATTACAAAGAATTTCTAATCATTTGTGACATTGTAAAAATCTCATGCAACCTGACCATTATAGGAGGTAGGGCAATTATTAATGTAGAGGTTAGACCTGGGATCTAAGCGCAAGTGTACGTAGAGTTAAACATTCCAAAAATATATTATAGAACATGGCTTTTCAGCCGGTCAATAGGCCACAAAACATATCACAGGAGTTTTTTATTCCCCGACTTTTCACCTCTTAGTAAATCTACACATAACCCATAAGTTTTTTTAACCCATGACAGTGTGCTCAACATAATGCGTTAAATGTGACCAGTTTCCAGCAATGATTGCCTTTAAAAGATCCCAAAATTATCTACAACTAGAAGTCTGTCTCACTCCGCGGAGTATAGTTGCCCGTAACACGCAACCGAAACCATAAATATTCATTTGATGTGCAATTCATAAATATATGAAAATAAAATTCACAGTCTTTTATACAACTAGGAATCAAGTTTGGCTAATATAACTGTTTTTTGCCGAAGAATATTAATTTTCAAATAATACAGAAAATAAGTAGTCTTGTCAATTAACAACAGTACCATTAAAATATCGCAATTTTTACAATGAAAATGAAAAGTACATGTGAGATACAAAATACTTATCGTATGTAACCAATAAATAGAGCTTTTATTGTTAAGTGCAATTACTTTAACTTATTAGCATGGGGGTCCAAATTGATTGATAACTGGCATTAAGTAGCATTTTTTTCTGTTTGGATAGCAGCAGTGATTAAAGTTGCGTTTCAACTTGTACCAACTTTGTGAATTTTTATCTGCGGCGCATCTCATATGGTGCCATTTTCATGCCTTTTTCCTGCTTTCCACACACCGTGATCATACAAGAGACTCCAAAATGAATCAGCTGATGCTCAGCTGAGCAAACCCGATCAATTTGACCTCGTCAGGAATTTCAGTCCCATCACAACCAGACGCCTGCAAACGGAAAATGACAATTATTTTGTCAAATTAATTTGTTTTACTAACTAGCGCAACAAATAAAATTAGCAACCGTGATACGCCGATACCGCTGGCGCGTAATCACATTGCAAATATATTACAGCAATATATTTTGTCACTTTGATCATACATATCCATGAATATTCTTACAAAGAAAATAACGAAGAACTTTTATGTTTATTTAATTCTGTTTTCAAGTGGGTGCCATCCATAAATATTCTTTTACATCACATGTACAAATAATTCAAGTAACCGTGCAACATTGCTACGCTAAGTCACTCAATGGGTTAAATGGACTCCACCGTGGGCACAAATGCTGTGTAATGATTGAGTTGGGTGCATTATGTATTTTAAAATAATTAACGCTTAATCTGCTGCCATTTAAGACTAGGTGTTAATGGACAAATTCTTTCTGCAAAATGCTTCTTTATACCGTATTTGCTCGATTATAAGACGACCCTGATTATAAGACGACCCCCCAAATCTGAATATTAATTTAGGAAAAAAAGAAAAAGCCTGAATATAAGACGACCCTATAGGAAAAAAGTTTTACCAGTAATATGTTAATTCATCTAAACTATTTTTTTTTAATAAAAGCTATGATTGAGAAAAATATTTTGGTTTTATTTCCTTCTATTTTCCAACCTGCCCCCCAGTTATGCACATCTGCCCCAGAAATGCCTTTTAACCCTCTAAATGCCACTGTGCCCCATGATATGCCTTTTAACCCTATATGCCAATGTGCCCCATGATATGCCTTTTGACCCCTTATGTGCCACTCTGCCTCCAGAAATGCCTTATAACCCTATATGCCACTCTGGCATTTAGAGGGTTAAAAGGCATATTATGGGGAAGAGTGGCATATAGGGAGGTTTAAGGCATTCAGGAGGCAGAGTGGCATATAGAGGGTTAAAAAGGCATTTCTGGAGGCAGAGTTGCATTAAGGGGGTTAAAAGGCATTTCATAGAGCACTCTGCCTCCAGAAATGCCTTATGCCCCCCATTTAACACTCCCCCGCCCCAACTTACCGGTGCTTCTGACTTCCCTGTCATGTAAAAGAAAATTTAGCCGGGGCAGCGTGTAGATCCCACGGGTTTACGCTGCAGAAGGAAGGAGGCATGGCTAGCAGCGGGGGTTGTCTGTGTCCATCGTGCAGACCTTCCCCGACTGTCAGAGATCAGAGTTCCCAGCACCGGTGCGGCACCGGCACCGGTGCGGGGAACTCAGATCTCTGACAGTCGGGGAAGGTCTGCACGATGGACGCAGACAACCCCTGCTGCTAGCCACACCTCCTTCCTGCTGCAGCGGAAGTTGGCTACATCTACACGCTGCCCCAGCTACACACCGGGGACTCAGAAGTACCGGTAAGTGGGGCGGCGGGGTAGAGACAGGAGGATGCAGGTCCCCTGCAGCTGCGGGGGATCTGGATCTTAGTCGTCTCATAGTCAGACCTATTTGAGGTCTGATTATAAGACGACCCCGATTATAAGACCTTGTCTTATAATCGAGCAAATACGGTATTTTAGGCAGGTAAAAATAATTAGCAATGCAAATGCACACAAAAAAAAAACCAAAATGTGTACGCAGGTATTTGGCTGTTCTTTGTGCTGCAATTATATTCATCAACTGTTCATTGTCTGATTAGGAAGCAAGATTATAGTGTTCCAAATGACGGAAGTAGAAATTTAGGTCTTTTTTTTATATTTTAGAAAGAGGTAGTAACTTTTTTTTGGTTTTTTTTAGAGGCAATAATAATAGCTTTTAACATCCTAATCCCAGTGCTGGCATGATGCTCATCAATGGTTATTACTTACTATACATTAAATATTACTTTGAACATTATGATATATACAAACTTAAATAAAAATGCAGATATATTTGTTAATGATTTATATGGTTAAGGTTTAGCAAAGAGCGCATGAACGGATTTCGTAAATTAAATAGACATTAGGTTTTATGGTGGATAGAATCTTTATGCCTTTTTGGAAGATTTTTTTTTTTTTATTTGACTTTTTATGGTTCAACAGAAATGAGAGACTAGAACAGAATCTCTACTCAGTGATCCAAATAATATATCTGTGTATAAGGAATCATTTCTCAATGGTGCCTTTATGTTCTTGGGTCAAGTGCTGGCAAAATGTTACATTACACAGAAATGTGAGTCTCGTTATGAAGAAGCGATATGAGGTTCTAAAGGAATTCAGCCGCTAAACGCTGTTTTGAGATTGTCTAGAATATTTAAAATATTTTACGTTGTAGAAAAAAACCCCTTTGTTTCTTGCATTCTTAAAGATTTGGGGTTGAAAGTTAAATTGTGGAGGTTATTCAAAGAAATATTAGATTGCAAGAGGTAAAATAAAACAGTCTATATACATCAACATCAGAACAATACATCAGAACATTGTTGGCCCTTTTGTGCATCATAGATGTGAAGTGTCTCTCTTTTTACAGGTTTAGATTTCGGTTCTCATGTCTTACATTTCATGTTTTAAAAAATATATACCAGCAGTAATGGCTTAGATTAAATGCTGGATTCCTGCAGTACAATCTACAATTACAGTCATCTAAGATTAAAGGGTTAGGTTCCAAAATAGAAGCTCCTCCTCATGGCATTCCCAAATTTTGGAGGCAAACTGATTTTTGATGAACCTCTTAATCTGGTAACGTGAGCTGATTACTACTCAGGAATGAGGTGAAGTTGGAGGCACTCTCACTCATTGCAGTTGAGTGTACCAAGAGGTAAGATAGGGCCTGTTGGAAACAAAACTAGATGGAAACAATTGTACCTAGTTTTAGCAACTGTGGAGGTCAATGGAGGCAAAGGCTCCTTTCAGTAATAACTGGATCTCTATGAACATCTGCAGCATATATTTTTGAAGGTGATGTTGAGAAGACATTTTCCAGAAGCATAATTTATTTTTCAACTCCATATCAGTATACATGATCCGCACATTATGTTTTCTTCTTACGTATCCAAGCACGTAGTGAAGATGTTCAAGGTGATTTAGGACATAATTACAGATGGCCCAAAAGGTAGTGAAATGTTCTTGCTCCTTGCCCTCACAGATGTTCATGAACATGCGATTTTTGTTTAGTGGTTTGGGTCACAGAAAATTTCTTATTCCTAGGTATTTCATATAAAGTTAAAGGATTTTGCAAATTCATCATTTATTATGGGGCCTCATTCTGGAGTTCAAATAGCTTCTTCTTTACAAAATTATAATCCCACGCATCGCTATGAATAGTCGCTAAAATTAGAGACGGTTTATAATTTTGTAATATGAAAGCTAATTTGAGAAGTTTGAACCTTTATTTGCCGGCTTCCGCTGGGACCTCCTGGTTCCTGTCCTTTGTGGGGTACATAACGTATCACTGCCTACTTTTGTGCCATGCGATAACTAAGCATTCCCTGAGAGATTCTGAACAAAGCAAAATTCTCTATGATTAAATAATAATATTTGCTGGAAACATTGGAAAATGTATAATAATATTTGTAAGGGTTTTCGTAATGCTACATTTAGCTGTAACAGTGTAAAATTAAGTGGAGTAGGTGGAAGAGCACCCTTTAGTCTTCCCTACATACTTTTAGTACGTTACCCCATTGCACTCATTCTTTAAATATCCTTTAAATAACCAGTCAATGTTTCTATACAAGGAAATACAGTCACTCACCAGCTTAAATGTTAATGTTTTATAGGTTATCGGATCATCTATCATCTTCTGCAAGTTAGCAGCAACTGTAAAATAAAAATAACAGGGACATAAATTTGGAGTTCAAATACGAAAACTGTTATTTTGGTGTCAGACCTTCAACATGTTTTTGATGTGTGTTGTTAAAATTTGAAATGATATCAAATATATGTTGAGATTTTTAGATTTTGAAAATATTTAACCTTAAAGTAGACATGCCACCTCTATTCTTAACACATTTATTAGACTTGTGCATTTGGAGTCGTAAAAACTTCAGTTTTAACAAATTGTGCCTCATTCATGCATTTGTTGGAATCTCACAAAATGATTAATTCAATGTTATGCCTAATTATTTCACCTAATTATGTAAATCATAGTGGACATGGTTAATGTAGTTTATGCAGATTTAATATATCCACTACTGTTCGAAAGTTTGGGGTCACTTAGCTGTTTTCAGTGATTAGAGTGATAACGAGCCTCTGTACGCCTATGAAGATATTCCATTAAAAATCAGCCTTTCCAGCTACAAAAGTCATTTACAACATTAACCCCGTCTGCACTGGATTTCTGATCCATTTCATGCTATCTGAATGCTTTTCTTTCAAAAACAAGGAAATCTCCAAATCCCCAAATGTGTAAAGGCTATATATATATATATATATATATATATATATATATATAATCTTTAATTTAAGATAGTAACACAACACAGACATCATCACTTTTAGAGGTTCAGAGAAATTACAATACACTCTCCGCTTGCTATTAAACAGGTATACAGAGCAAAACATAAGCAACATTAACATACAAAGTGCCTGGGAATATCCTAAATGCAAATTATAAACAAACAAAAAACATTGTATTGTTGCCAGATGAATCAGGACCATTTAGCATAAAGCTTTTATCTTCAGTTAAGTCTCAATAGTATTAAGTATTGTTCCAACCAAATACTCCATTACCAACCGTTTTGTTTAGTAAATACCCTCAATAATTAATTTGAAATAACCTCAGCGCCTCATCAGATGGTCGTCATCACATATGCGTTCTACAAACAAAGCAACTCAGGAGCTTACTCACTGATTTTTATCAAAAGTGTTCCTTAGCAGTCAAATACAAGGATATTCCCCAAACAAATGGATTTATACCTATAGATCTATACATGAGTTATACAAGTGGCGAGTTCCCATCATACGTAGGTGATGCTTGTCCAGGCATCTTTTAGTGAATAAGGTCTACCATACATTTTAGAATTCCATTATCACTGCTTTGCCAATAACATTAATAAACAAATGTTTTACATTCCAAGTCGGTTAGGATTCTGCGGCACAGAAAGCATATTGAACAAACGTCCCCTGCAGAGATGATGTTCTTGTATTCTGATTGCTGTAATTTCTGCAATGTGAGTAATTTCTTTTTGGGAACAAACTGTTCCATTTGATTGTTACCGCTATAATTCCGAAGCCATAGTTTCCTATAACCTTCTACAAACCAATATTACAAAATAAACAGAACTTCTGTTTGTGCAGAAGTCAATCTTCTGTAAAATCTTAAGTAAAGAATATACTATAAATGTAAAAATACATTTCCCCTTTCTGATGTATAATTATTTTTTTTTGGTATTGTCTTTTAATAATAGATTTCCTAATGACATATGAAATTATCTAGTCCTAATACGCATGCATTTTTTATACAGTAATTGCAGCATTAAAAGTGTACTGATCTCAAATTAAGATGTAACACAGATTATGTTAAACGGAAAATGCAAATACTATTTACTTCAGTAAAGAAATGATGAGGAATTATGTATAAAGAGCAATTTTGGTGTGAGGTAGTAAAATGATTTTGCAATCTGCCGGTATATTTAAATGCTGGTATGGTGATTAGACCAGGATCGAACTAGCAATGAAAGGGCAGCCCTGGGAATTTAAGGCCAGCGGCCACTTTATGATGAAAACTCGGCCAACATTATGTTTTTATGCTTGCATAGCACTCGGCTGGCATATTCAGCTACTGGCCGCACGCAGATGCACCTAGTCTGCCGCTAGAGCCACAGATAGGGTTAGTGTGTGGCTTTGTAGGCCAGTGGCCCACCAAGCATTCAATCTGTGTGCCAGATGGCCAGTCCGGGCCTGGATTGCACTATATTTCCTTCAATTTTCTTTTATAAATAAACCCTGATTTCTCATACTACTTCCTTGTTCCCCCATTTAAAAAAGGAAAGTGAAATATAGGAGAAATATATACCAAAAATGGGATATAATAAATAAAAACAAGATACAGAAAGGACATTAATATATTTAGGGCCAGCCCAAGACATTGTGCTCTCTGGGTCCAAGGATGAAAAGCTGCTGCCCCCCAAAACCATACCCGACAAAACGCACACATCCAACAAGTTATAACATGATAAACATGCTCTGTCACAATCCCTCTCACACGCTCTGTAACTCTTCTTTACGCCTTCTCTCAATCTATTTCTACCTTCACCACTGACTGCTTCTGTGTCTGTCTCCTTTCCCGCAGCTCTCTACTTTTTCTCTTGCCTCTTCTTGTTCTTCTGTCTTCTTTCTTCATCTGCTTCTTGGTGATCATAGCCTCCTGGTGCACTTACGCAAAAAGGCGGAGCTTCCGGACACACCTTCTCCCCGATTGGAGAAACAGGGAGCTACTATGCTTATTACAAATCACCTCCCACACATAAGCTGTTATGGGTTATAACTTTTAAGTCACAAAATGTATGCATGCAAAGATTGGTCCTCTGGCACAATAATTGTTTGATTCTTTCTGCAAGCTAACATCATGCCATATTACATTTTCAATCCTGGAACGCGCCCTAAAAAAAGAATTACAGCATAAAAATGAAATTACGCGGACAAATAATTTGCTTGTGAGTTTTAAGGTAACATACTAATTAATACACAACCACAAAACAAAAGTGAAATGTTAATGGGACTCATAAGGCCTTGAAAATGCGGCTAAAATGAATAGACCATTTTGTATGAACATGTAATTATTTTGTTAATTAGCATTGCTAAAATGTGTTTCTTTGACAGCAAAGCACAAAAATAGGACAGCAGATAAATCTCATGAAAAGAAGCAAAGGAGAGCATACTGCAATTCTTATAAGAAAAAAATCACAAAAAGATTCCAGAAATAATGAACTTTTATTATTTTTACTATTTGTCTTCTTTTTATAATTTTTAAATACAGCAAGTAAAACATGGTGTAGGACTAGATTGGGCTCTTGGTGATAGGAAGATCTTAGACGCACTATGGTAGTATTCCCAGAAGTAGCATTGAGGCGACGGCTGGCAACTTTCACCCTTGGAAAAGCCAAAAGTGGTCAAGTAATAAAGCAGCCCAAGAGATGTATTGCAGAACCTGGAGCAGCTGTAGGTGTTTATGGTCCCTGTGCCCCTCTTGCCTGCCCTGTCCAGGTTGGTATTGAGGAATCAGATATCCAGCAGGTCACCAGTCTCCTTCTGCTTATGTAGTCAGAGAAAACTTTAAATCGGAATTAATGATTCATCCTATGTCATGTTACCTCACCTAAGTGTATTGTTTTTCCTATATATTATCATTCAGCGAATGGTGAAGTTTTGTTTCTACCTGAAACAGATATATTTGATGATCACAGGTGAACCTTAAATAAGCACATAATAAAAAGTTTTTCTTTAACCCCTAAAGGACAATGGGCGGTCCCTAAACCCATTGAAAACAATGCATTTTGAGCCCGTATATGTACGGGCCTTGTCATTAAGGGGTTAATATTGACTTCCATTAAGCCTCTGGGTAAGAGATGTATTTACAACACATTGTGCATCACCCTGACACTCAAGAAGGTACGTAACACATTGAACAAATGTCTGCAGTTGAGTTTGATGGCCGCTATAAATGATTGTATTCCTAGAGGTGAAAATACTTTATGTACATGAAATGTTCCAGCTTAGGGAACACAGTATCTTTTGTTCTCTCTATTTAGTGCTTTAGGGACTGTTACTGCCATTCTGTATACAGTCTAAGTGACCAGATATGCTGACTTTGATTGGTGCAAAGAAAACTCATTTATTTCATAGTCTATTATTCGCTCAAGGATGAGATGGCACAGCAGACAAAACAATGAATAATGTTTCTCACCCCAGACTGGTATCTCTATTCTTTCAATAAATAATGTATGGCTTCTATTTAAGCGAGCATTAGATATCGGGTTTGTATAGTCTGTAAGTAAAGTTACAAACACCGGAGCAGAATTTAATTGTCCGCTTGGGGTGATATTTCTAGTTGTTTTGTGAGAAGATAAATATGTTTTTTTTTTCCTGCTAAAGCAAAGCGTAGGACACATTTGTTGTTTGTATTATAGATACCATTTTGTGTTAAATGTTAGCACCATTTACTGTGTATAATTATACATTATTACATTCTACATTATTACTTTAGATTGTGCCGTGAACTGGATTAGGTAACTGGAGGCAATCAAGGAAACTTAATACAATAATTGAATCTGATCATTTTTTTCTGATTGTGCTGAAAGTATAATATAGAATTTTATAAACAAATAGTATGGGCAAAAATTACACATCATACAGTGTTTCTATACTCCAGAATGTTACTCCACCGATCTAATAACTGCACCTTGTGGGCTAATTATGGTAATAATGGTCATTTATAAGAAAAGACTTTAGAGTAGTTTAATGCAGCATAATACAACAATGTTGTTGTAAAACAATGTACATATTGTATATCTCCATTTACATTTCTGGTATGATTTCCCCTTATTCCCAATGTTTATTGATTACAAGGAAACATATCTTGGTAAATGATCAGGTTACAGAACCAGCTTGTTTATACAACATGCTTAAACTGGGATAACTACTTGATTGACGTATGCAATTTATATGTTTCCTTATATAACAAAAAAAATCCAAAAAAAATCTACATACTTTGTTGGGGAAATCAAATAAAAATGTCCAGTGGAGATTATATACAGGAACCCAACAGCTCCAGACACTGTTAAAAATGGTAGGTGATGTTTTAACATTTGAAGCTTTTCTGAGAAATATCTACAGAAGAGTTACTACGCTATTTCACAGCTGGAACAAATATACCTCTTACTTCTCGCAGAGTAACTGGGGTGAAGCTTTCAATCATCAAAGCCACCTCTTGTGAATAATCCTTAGCGCTGAATATCCGTATATTATGGACTATACACTGAATGTCAGTCACATAAAGCAGAAGGTTTTTAACGGTTTTATAGTATTTACCGTTTTACACTATTTTACACTGGAAAACAGGGCCACTCTGGTTGTCTAAAGCTTGGAATGTAGAGTAGTTGGAGTAAAATTATAACTGGAGGAAACACCAAAAGCTCTTTAACAGGACAGTGGTGATTTTCTCATGTAGAAAGATTGCTAAACTGGGCCTTCCAACAGCTTATTAAATGGTCCTAGATGAAAAATCTAAGCTTAGAAAAATCAGAAAATCTAAAAATTAGGGTTACTTTTGGGTCTACTCATCACTATATGAATGGCCACCACAAGATGCAAAAAGACTAACCATCCTCTATTTTATGAGGAACAGCAGAGGAATTTGGGGGTGGATACTGTAGTGGGGTTTCTTTATTCTTTAAATATAAGAACAAAGTTGATTTATTAATTTGGACAATACATATTTTTCTGTACATAGCAACTTACAAAATTAAATAAGTGCAGCGCAGCCCCAATGCTTGAAACCTAAGGGATCCCTTACCCAGGCTTAATTATCTAAATATCACTGATATATAAGTGACATATATATATATATATCCGGCCATATAATATCTAATGTATAGTAAACAATGAGTGAGGAATAACCTACCATTAGCCTATAGTCACTTTTACTTTTATTGCATTATTGATTAAAGACCTACCCCTGCTGGACTGGAATGCATATATTATTTATTAGAAATTTGTTCTGAAAAACTAAGTTAAAAAATGATTTTATTGAAGCAAAGCATTCTATTTTTTTAAAGCCTGGGTTGTTCAGGATGTTGTTTCTACATTTATATTCTACAAAAAAAAATGAAAAGCGTTAAACTGTGCTTAAAAATACTGAGGTTTTGACAGTCGAATTTGTCATCCAGATGAAATGGAAAGGTTAAGTCAATTTATCAGTATAAAAGAAATATTGTGTTTTCTAGAACATCCTGCTAAAAGAATACACTAAAATAAATATGGTTATATTTAAAAAAAAACTTAAAATGTACTATAAATGCAATTGCAGTAATATATTTACCTCTAAGTTAATTGCGTATACCAATTTGGTTGTAATGTTTTTTTTTTAATAATAATTTAGTAAAATGCAAGAGAATGTTTTACACTTACTATAAAATTATAAAATTATGCACGCTGTGAAGTGGTACGTCTTAAGCTACAGAGACATTATATATATTTAATAATGGAAGGAAAAGTATTTCATTACATTAGAATGATTTGAATCCCTGAAGAATGCAATAGAGCCTATGCTCCCCCCAGTCACTGGTGTAATGGAGGCCCTCATTTTGAGGGAGGCGCTGCCCAGTGAGGGCCCCCAACCTCGGCACCACCAAGCCTCTAAGCCAGGCATACTGCTGGGCCTACTGGCCTCGCTCCCTCAGTCCTAGCACACTGACCGAGTCTAAGCTCCGGAATATGGCATCGTTTCCCAGACGCAGGTAGTGTGTGAGGACTGCCAGGCGCGGGGAAGAGCTGCTGGCCGATGGACCTCCTCCTAAACCAGTAAGTATGTGTATGTGTGTAGGTATGTTATTCTATGTGAGTAGGGTGCCTATGTTACTGTGCATGTGTGTGTTGGAGTATGTGTGTGTGCTTGTTACTATGTGACTATGTGTGTGTAAATATGTGACTATGTGTGTGTAAATATGTGACTATGTGTGTGTAAATATGTGACTATGTGTGTACTGTATGTTACTGTATGTGTAAGTATGCTACTGAACTCCCCCATTCTGAGTCAATAAAGGTAGGCATGTGTGTAAGTATGGTTGTGGGTGTGTTCGTATGTTACAGTGTGTCAGTGCTTGTGTGTCCATGCATTCATTTGTGTAAGTATGTTACTGTCAGTGTGTGCCCAGGAGGAACTTGGGGTCCCCCACCGGAAGTCTCACTGGAGTCCTCAACATTTTTGTTTTTACACCACTACTGCAGCGGGAAATACAGATCTTACTGTTGGAACAAGCAATACTACTATACTAACAAAATTATTAAATGGGATTGACTGGCTTTAAGAGATTTGCAAGCAATTAAACTGCAGCGGCTGCAAACAAACAATTGGCTTTAGGATTTAAAACTAGCTTGACCTGAAACAGGTATATTTTAAATTCCCACTCAGACATGTTAAAAAGGAATAACGTTATCCACTGCTTCATCACATGGATTGCACAGAAAAACTAGTGACAATAGCTATGAGCAGCCCATAATATGCAAATGTAGTAAAAAACACACTCCAGTAATAAACATCGCCTAACAACGAGTGCCATATATCACAAAGCTGTCAATAATTTCAGAATGGGGTGTCTGCCAATTATAAACCACCAACACTCCCAATAAACAAGATAATTACCAGCACAGCTGGCATCCAGGTCATAAGGCCAGTTATTAGGCATTGCATAGGAAATTCTAGACTGCTGGCACCTATGACGTGGCGGGTGAGCTTAATTATGCTTTGGCCAATTCATATAACCAAAACCTCTCATTTATATTATGTTTATATATTTGTTGCCAACTTTATTAGGGTGAGAAGCGCAGACAGTTTTTGTTTTTTGTATACATTGTACAGCCAACACACTGTTTTTGCAGCATGCTTACACCTGTTTGGTAGGCCTCGTATTACACATTTGTATTATTTGAGCCTAAGACTAGCTTAGCGCACAAACATTTTTTCTTTTCCCTGTTTGCACATATTTGAGGTTGTTGGCTCCTCATCAGTCTGGTTGCAGCTTGCTGTCCAGGGTTTAATGGGGAGAAGGTTTAATTGCACCTCCCCCAACACATTAATAAGGTTTTGGTAGCCGTATAAACTGCTTTGTGTGCCCACTATGTAGGAGGTGAGAGTAGGTTCTCACCCTATTGAGAGTGTGCCTTGACGTGGCGGGTGAGCTTAATTATGCTTTGGCCAATTCATATAACCAAAACCTCTCATTTATATTATGTTTATATATTTGTTGCCAACTTTATTAGGGTGAGAAGCGCAGACAGTTTTTGTTTTTTGTATACTGCTGGCACCTATAACAGGTAATTTATAGTCTCTGAGTTGGGCACTACATAGATGTAATTTACTATTGTTATACACAACACAGGGATTTTAAAGGCTTAATTTACGGTAGCACATTTTTACTGCGTTAACCAAGTGGACTCTTCATAGGTGGACAGATAAGAGTTACACTGAGCTATCCATATCTCTAGCCCCGGTCTTCATGCCATCATTCAACTAAACACCTACAATCTGTATTTATCTCAACCATCTCTCTCTCTCTCTCTCTCTCTCTCTTACAGGTTTGTTTATCTGATCCACCTCTGAACCCCTCATCTCCTGCTGTAACTACTTGTTTTCACCTGCCTGTCTCTGTACCCTGCTGATTTCAAAGGGTTAACTTTGTGCCCTCTTGTCTAGCTTAATTGCAATTAAGACAAGAAACATCCTATATACAATCACCTTATCTAACCACTGGTTAGGTAGCCCTGTAGGCCTCACTTGGAACTGTAGCTGCAGTGGCCTCATCCTGAGTGGACTCTTTAAGTGGACAGATAAGAGTTACACTGGAGGGAACTGCAACTCCATCTCCCCGTGCAATCAACAGCCATAATCCTAATCAAGCCATCTGAAGGACCAACAACCTCTACAGATCATCCGGACCCAATCAACTCATCTCCATCCAAGCTGTCCTCTCCTACTGATTCACATCCCCCACGACTAGGTTGTAAACTCGCAAGAGCAGTGAACTCTTCTCCTTTTGTATCAATTTGTTATTGTGTGTTTGATTTTAATTTATTCCCTTGATTGTAACGGCGCTGTGGAATCTGCTAGTGCTATATGAGTAAATGTAATGTACGTGTCAACAATAGTAATCTTTATCCATTTATATGGAGGTTATAGAATCTGGGTTTCATTGGGTAGCTCTGGCATCTTGGAGAATTATTTAAAGGGTTAACAAATATTTCTTGTAACACACATTACACATTTTAGTTCAATATAATCTATACATGCAAATAAAATGTAAAAAAAATGATAGATATAGATAAAATAGGGAGTCGGATACAGAGTTAATGGAGAAGGTACTAAACCAGCAAAGTAAGGTGTGCTGTGACACAATCTGTACTGCGGAAGGGGTTAAATCACCACAGCTAAAATCTAATTTACACCTATAGTATTTTGTGCAATCAAAAGTTCGATCCATTATATCCATGGAACAAAATGACATTAAGTTAAAAGTCTTAATTTTATTTAAATGACCTTTAAATTACATAATAATTTTAGAAGAGAGATGGACCAAAAGAGGATAGAATACAGAAAAAGGGCTAACCCACCCTCCAATGTAAGTGTGTTACTATTTGTTAAAGTATGTTATTGTGTGCAAGTGTATTACTGTTTATGTATGTAAATATGTTACTGTGTGTGTGAGTATGGCTGTAAGTATGTTACTGTGTGTATGTGTCTGTAAATATGTTACCGTGTGTATTTGTTATTGTCTGCAATAGTGTTACTGTGTTTGAGTGTGTTGTGTGTGTGGTAAGTATGTTATTCTGTGAGAGTGTGTGTTTGTGTGTAAGTATGTTACCATGTGTAAGTATGTATGTGTAAGTATGTTACTGATTGTGTAAGTATGCTACTGGACTCACCCTTCTCAGCCAAACATAGAAGTGTGTATGTATGTATGTATGTAAGTGTGGTTGTGTGTGTTGTTTTCGCAAGTATGTTTGTGTGTTTGTGTTTCTTATGTGAATAAGCTTTTACAGGAAAGTATAAAATGCTAGCTCTGCTACGGTTTATTCACCTGCAACTCTGGAGAGCGCAATTAATGTTTTATTTGTGTTGAACAGCCATGAAACATTTTCGTTTTCTAATAATACAATTTTTGAGAAAGCATTACTGTCACTATAACTAAAGCTTTTTGTCTTTTTAATCATTCTCACTGCCTACAAAATAAAACTTTAACGTACCCCTACTGCCTATATCTTCTTAATCTGCGTAACTCCACACATTGAATATTGTCAAACCTAATGGCTAAACCCTTCCAACGTCATTTCTGTGACTATGTACAAGTGGCCCCCAGATCCCTCTAGTCTCCACATTGTCTCCTTTTCTCTAGTATGTATGATCTATCCAATCAAGATAAGCACCAGGTCAAAATACTATACAATCGCATCTCTAATCCCATAGGCTCAGTTTCATCTCTAGACGTATTTTTAAATGTTTATTGTTGTTCATTTATCACAGCTATACTATAGTATGCCCTAAGACTCCACAACTGCCTACAAGACAATCAAAAGGCTGTATTTTGTGCCAAACAGAAGAAAATCCACATATGATTATATTTGTTTAAGCTGAACTTGTGCAATGTTCTTTGCCTGTGGCTTCCTTCTTGCATGAGATTATTTATGGTTTAGACTCTTCTGCACTCTTTAGAGACTTAGAATAGTGTTTTTCAGCAGTTTATTAAAACTCATCATTGAGCATTGTGCTGGCCTCCTATTTACCTTATATCTGTTCTGCCCCAATTCCTTCTAGACTCTAATCTTGCATTAACGACATTTATCGTATGTATGTTTCTGTTTATATCACAATAAGGAATAACAATAATTCTAGTTCTAATAATTGCCATAATTAGAAATTTACCATTACTTCATCGGGTTGTCTGTTCAATTACCCGGGCAGAGGAGTTGTGTTTTGGCCCCAGAGGCGTATCTACTGAAAATAGCGCCTATGGCAAGCACTGAAATTGCGCCCCTGTCCAAATATCTAAAACCCATTTACTAGCCCCTGCTGCCCATAAATATATAAATATTAGTCCCTGCTGCCGATAGCGGGTATAGATCAACACACAAACCCAGATCAATTGAAATTCAATTGTGATCTCAGCACTGAAGGTATATATCAAATAAACAGAATCAGACATACAAGTCCTGTATTTGCAGGTATACAATTAAATATATGAAACGTAGCATCAACTGAATAAGACATATTAACCCTGTATTTGCAGGTACACATAAATAATGTATGGAAACAGAGCATAGCAGATATGGATCTACAGAATAACACAAAAACCCAGCTTTGCAGGTAAAAATCAATTGGAATTCACATAAAAACACGGCATTAAAGGTATATTTAAAACCCCCTAAATTACAGGCATAGATCACAGGTTGCACCCCAAAGCCAGCCCTGGCGTCCACACTGCCCACATAGAACCTGGCCAGCACCCAGATTACACACATAAGATTTGCAATCTTTGTCCCCAAATAGCCCAGCACAAGTCAACTTTGTCCCCAAACAGTCCGGCCAGTGCCATCTTTGTGCCATATACACCCTGCCTGTGCCATCTTGGTCCCCAAGGCTCAAACCTCCTGCTAGTGCCATCTTTGCCCTTCCACAATTATACATCTATGATACACAAACACTTTTACAGTCACTCACTAATTCACACTTTAATTCAGACAACTCATCCACACATTAACTCATGCTCTCCCTCATTCACTCAATGCATCCACACATTAACTCATGCTCTCCCTCATTCAGACAATTCATCCACACATTAACTCATGCTCTCCCTCATTCAGACAATACATTCACATATTAACTCATGCTCTCAATGCATCCACACATTAACTCATGCTCTCCCTCATTCAGGCAATACATTCACATATTAACTCATGCTCTCAATGCATCCACACATTAACTCATGCTCTCCCTCATTCACTCAATGCATCCACACATTAACTCATGCTCTCCCTCATTCAGACAATTCATCCACACATTAACTCATGCTCTCCCTCATTCAGACAATTCATCCACACATTGACTCATGCTCTCAATGCATCCACACATTAACTCATGCTCTCCCTCATTCAGACAATTCATCCACACATTAACTCATGCTCTCCCTCATTCAGACAATACATTCACATATTAACTCATGCTCTCTCTCATTCACTCAATGCATCCACACATTAATGCACACTCTTTACTTATATCTACCCCCTCTCCCTCCCCTATCACTTTCTACCCCCCCATCTCCCTCCCTTATCACTTTCTACCCCCTCTCCCTCCCTTATCACTTTCTACCCCCCTCTCCCTCCCTTATCACTTTTTACCCCCCTCTCCCTCCCTTATCACTTTTTACCCCCTCTCCCTCCCTTATCACTTTTTACCCCCCTCTCCCACCCTTATCACTTTTTACCCCCCTCTCCCACCCTTATCACTTTTTACCCCCCTCTCCCTCCCTTATCACTTTTTAACCCCCTCTCCCTCCCTTATCACTTTTTAACCCCCTCTCCCTCCCTTATCACTTTCTAACCCCCTCTCCCTCCCTGGTGCCCGCTGCTTCACTGCTGAGCGCCGTAATATGACGTCATATTTCTGCGCCCAGCAGTGAAGCAGCGGGCACCAGCGAGCGGCTTTTAAACGCTGTCTTCTTTTTTTTGATGCGGGGGAGAATGAGGGGCGCCGAGCGGTTGCTAGGCGCCCCTCTCTCTCCCCCGCATCAGTGTTTAAAAGCCGCTCGCTGGTGCCGGCATTTCATGCTGAGCACCGCAATATGCCGGCATATTGCGGCGCTCTGCATGAAATGCCGGCACCGGGACGGGGGTAGAGGGCTCGTGGAGGAGAATGAGGGGAGCCGAGCGGTTGCTAGGCGCCCCTCTCTCTCCTCCGCATCCAAAAAAAAACGGCATTTAAAAGCTGCTCACCGGCGCCCCCCTTGAGATGGCGCCCATGGCATGTGCCATGGCTGCCATACCCTATATACGCCTCTGTTTGGCCCCCATTACCACCTACTCTCCACTTCCCCCCTTCTATGAGAAATTCACGGCTCGCTTGAGATGCTACAAGTTTAGGTCCAATTAATTTTATGGAAACGTGCAGAACTGAAGATGGAACATATTTTACACACCAACTTATACTTTGTCTTCTAATTAATGTAATTAATTAAATATTTTATTTTAGTTGAGTTTTTTTTTAATAATGGGTAATTCATTTATACTAATTAATTTCATGCTCCAATCCATCCTCCTTGTTCCTACTCAAAACGCCAGTGCAAATCAGCTTCCACCAAAGGAGAAAAATATTCTAACAAGGCGGAATAATCGTGTGTAAGTACATGCAGAATTTTGGATAAAGCAGAATGCGACATTAGAATACTGAACTGCAAAAGTAGCATTTGGGACGTATTTATAGATACCGTATGTATCCACCTGGTATTGAGATGGATACCTTGGAATGTCTCTATTTTATTTATTTTTTAAATATGATGAATAAGGAACCTGAGTAAATCTTCTCCTTTCAACGGGACAGGATTTTTGTTACTGTCTATAAAAATTAATAATGTGTTCCATTTTTTAAAAAAAATGAGGCATATAGGTAAGCTTTATCTCCAGGGTTCAGCCTCGCTGAACCACACTGCTATCATGCTGACATTTTTGACAGCCTCTGCTCATTTAATTTTTGCTGTGCTACATGATGGATCACTTAAAAAAAAAAAAGTTCTTAAACTTCAATACATGCTCCGAATGTGAAAGGCTGGTACAAGAGATTATTCAGATAGAACTATCGATTAACAGGTTGTACAATCCTTTACCCACAATCCCGCTCTCTCATAAACAAAGACCACAGACTGTCAACGGAATCAAGGATATGTCTGCTTATTCAATTGCTTTTTCTGTGTAAGCTCTATTTCGCGATGAACTCATGCACCGTTTCATATTGTAATGTAGGGAATGCCATTCAAAATGATAGCACGCACACATGCTTTCCAACTTTTGGTTAGGCTGAGTTCAAAATAAATCAGAGAGACGCTTAGTTTTGCTGTCCTGCGGTTCTTAATCATCGCTTCAGGAATATGCTAACAAATTCATGAATTAAATGAGAAAACAAGAGCCATTCACACAACGGAGACCTTTTTGTTTTAATTACACAAACATCTGAACTTTGAAAATGAGCTGACCTTGAAATCTCAAACATATTAGAAAACTTGGTGCATAATCACAGCATTCTGGGCTTTGGTTTAAAAAAAAATACAGGAAGGTTCATAGTTCAAGCAGTGTACAGGGCATGTAATCAGGGCAGGACTGGCAAATATAACTGACCCTGGCACTGGTCAGCAGCCAGAAAAATGACGGATGTGCATCCAGCGGTTGGATAAGTAGAACCACATGCTGCTTTCCTTTTGGAAAATGCAGCTATGTACCCAGCCGGCAGCCACACAATATCGGACAGGTTTAGGACAAGCTCTGGGGGGCAATACAAGTGTGTGGGAGGCTTCATTGGCCACCATCCTACTGGGCACTTGCTCGGGTTGCCCGATAACCAGTACCTGGAGCTGATAGGTGGATGGATAGACAGACAGACAGACAGACATAAAACATATTTATATTGTTTGTAGGTCACTGCTACCAAAAAATGACATACTACATCAAGATCCACAATAACATTATGAAGGCAACCCTCATAAGAAAAAAAACGCTTCATTCCTAAAGGGACACTATCACATGGGATGTAAAGACACTATTGAACCCAAAACTGGAAAGCATAATTGTTAATTAGTATTTTGGATATGAATTTGTTTTTTAAATGTATACTTTCCAGTAAACTTGAGCAAATGTACCAAAAATGATTCAGATACATTTTTTTGTTTTGCTTTTGGTCCATTTGTTTTCAGACAATTCATTTTTATCCCTGACCTTCATGAAATGCAGAGGGATTTTTTCATTCGCAAATTAAATTTGTTGTTACTCTCATTCACTCTCTGAGGCTCATTCAGAGCATGAATAAGAGTGAGTGAAAGTGGAAAAAAACAAAATTCAAATGAAAATTCAGAGCTCTTTGCTTCGTTTTCTTTAATTGAGGGTCCCTACTCACACCACACTTCATGATGTGTACCACAGAACTGCTAGAATTCATGGTCATTAACTTGCAAATCCAACAAAGTGGTTTATTGCAAACAATGCATGAAACGTCCCAGTAAAATATGAGAGTGAAACCCAACAACCCCTCCAATTATGTCTTAATCATCATAGACAATCTACTTAGGAGATGAGAACACTCTTTGGCCAACATGTCTCAACACTTGGACACACAATATCAGACCCATTGAATTAACATTAAATGGCAACTTCATTAAAGCCTGAGAATTCAAATATATCAATGCCTTAAACTCAAAAGAAAGATGGATTTGACCAAGATTATGGTTTTATGCCCCACTATTAACAGTTAACACTTCATTCTGTTCACACTCTTGATGGAAATCTAGCACTTTTTCATGTTAGCCCTTTAAGACAATCAACTTTGACCAAAGACTGCATCTTCTCTTGTAGCAGTAGGACTATATCCATATTCCTCATTAAGCCTGTAACTTGAGTATCTGCTCTGAGTATCTGCCCTGTCTATCTGTATTTCTGTCTGTGCTATGCTTTTCTGTGTCGGTCTGTAACTGTCTACTTTTCACTATATCTGTGTCTCTCTGTCTATTAATACTTATCTCAATGTTTTGTCTTGTGTATCTCTTTCACCGAGTCTTACCTGTCTGCCTCCGTGGTCTGTATATGTCTAATTACTTATTATGTTTGCTGTTGATGTCTGTCATTTTCTCTGATTCTCATCTCTTTACCTACCAATGTTTATGTTAGTTTTCCCATTTCTTTTAGTATTAGCTCAGGTCAGAAAGTCACACACAGACTGATCCGATCCATGCTAACTTTTCCTACCACTGACATAATAACATTTACATTTTAAAGAAACATTCTTCAAGATTCTTTCTTATTTAACATTTATTTCCAGCTGGCAAACAAAGTATTCTCTGTCTAATGTTTTTCTCATTTACATATATTTTCTTTTCTAATGTTCTTTTTCTATTCTTTTGACTGGTTTCCTTGACAACACAGCTGTGAGTGACAGATGTGCCGGTCTGCTACAGATGTTTATCATACTGTATCCAATCTCATAGCCATATAACATGCAATTTTGCAAATTGATTTTAAAACACATGTAATAGGAAACAATGTAATGCATCAGCTCATCGAATAATTATATTAATAATTATTATTATTATTAGCAACTGTGCAAATAACACAATGCGTAAACTGAAAAGGCCTCGCTGCTTTATAATACTTTACTCTTATTTTACAATTATTAACATTTTTTTACTGCTATAAACAGAATCACATAACAACCTATTTTCCTATCAAATAAGCTATGCTGATGTTCACCACGCACCACGGGATTCAGAAATTACAATACTGCTAATGACAACCAAACCCAATCAGCATTTAATAAAAATGTTGCAAACACACTCAATATTACTGACACCAGGAGGCCACTTAGAAAACTATCAAGATTGCATTTTACCATGAAGTTCCATTGTGAAAACTATTCTGAGTTAAATTAAACATATTTAGCTGGACACATTCATGGTATCCAATGCCAAAACTTGATCAGGGTGGTTTTTTATTCTTGAACATAGGCCAGATATTTAGAGGATGTAGAGGACAGGGAGGTATTCTTGAACATAGGTAAAATGTATATTACGTTAACATTCCCAAACTATTTTTGTGTATTTTAGGTTTCATACTCTGTCTTGCATTAGAATTCTCCACCTTTTGTGTCAGTAGTACAATCATCATTTGTGTGACATGTCTAGTACCTATGGGGATAAGATGTCAATATACTGTAACCACGTCTTCTATGTCCAAGGGGCTGATAATGTTCTGGCACCAGATCTCAAGTCTAAATGGCACTTATCACTCCTTAGAACACTGATAGGATCTGAACACTTCATTCCATGAATACATTGTTTGTTTGTTCCCTTTTAAACTGACTATTAATCTTAGATATGAGTACTTGTTAATTGATTGAGACCATACCAGTAAGGTCACCAAAAACAATTATTCTATAACACCCATACTCCATAAACCTAATGTGGCCTCTACTGCTACTACGCTAACACAAGCTATGATTACTTGTCCGCCATTACATAAAATCCATGTTAAACCTAACTTTGAACTTTTAATAAAACAAAAAAGCAGGTCAGGGATGGGCTACACCCTGTTAATATACCCTGTTTTCCTTTTGCCAAATGAAATTTCAGGCTCATGCCCTTCAACAAGCAGATAATAACACCAATAAGGATCCCACAGGTATATGAGAACAGCAGGTCTTGAATACTAATGCATCTGCAGAAATAATTCATCTTCATACTAGTCATTACAAACACTCGGGCACAAGAGATGTTATTAATTCTTCCTACCATACAAGGAACGGAATTCCTGTTCCTATCAGCACAGCGGCCCTCATTAGGCTCCAATGCACGTCCCAAAAATATTCACACAGTGGTTATAAGCATGGTTCATGTGCATATCTGAGAACTTCCTGGGGCAGACTACCAGAAGCTCTCCTTTTTTCAGGAGAGATGGCATTGTGTAGGGGTTGGACAGAATGCCTTTTCTGAGAGGTAACATAGGTAGGGACCAGGGGAAAGCGGGCAGTGAGTAGGTAGAACATGTGTGGTGAGAGGGCATGGTCACTAGATGTTCCCCTGCCTGGAGAAAGAAGAAACTAACCTAGACTCAATAACCCGATGAAGCAGGTAACACCCAGAGAGTTCCCAAGGTATGTTCAAGGGTAAACATTGCCCTCTTATATATTTTCAACCAGAAGCCAGTACATTGGTTCAGCTCCATTTCAAAAAAATGTCCACCATTGGATGGTTGTACATTTACATCCACGACGGACAAACCTCCCGCAACACTTATAGGATTCAAGTAGAGTGAATCAAGATACCTATTTTTCTTATTTCTATACATTAACCTTAAAATAGCCTGGCGAAAGGTAATGTGAGTTGTATTCTCAACGCCAAAGGGTTTTTAATCCCTTTATTACGTATTTTAACTGAATGGATAAACATCCTTTCCCTCCCTTTGCATAACTTAGCTGAGAGTTATCTGCCTTCATCTGGTGATAAATGCAGGTGGCAATGCTGGAAGAGATTATAAAACAAGTTAATACCTTATCTCAACCAACACAACTAAGAACATTCATTAAATGAGAATGCAGGACTTTGTGGTTTAACATGTGTTACCGTTTAGAAGACAGGAAATTCATCAGTTTTACTATTTAAAAATAAAAAGTCTTTTTAAAATGTAATAAGGAAAAAAGTGCATATGTAATGACTTCACATGCTATAAAGCAAAAATGTTCTTTTCAACCGGGAAAAGCATAACTTAATTCCTATCTATCATTCATTTTGCGCTTATGCTTGCTAGAAGTCGTTACCATTAATATTTAATTGGCCAAAGGAAGCTCAGAATCTCTAAAATATCATATCGGTTTACAATTTTCTTTCTCAATAAAGTTAGATATTGCTAATTAATCCTATAAAAATAACATGTAATCAACACCTGGGAGCTTTATGGCCTGGCTACCCAGAGCCCTCCCTTTGCGGGATGTGGGAGGGGGCGGTCCTGCAGACAATGGTGGGCGGTCCCGCTGATGTCGGTGGGTGGTGACAAAGCTAATGTTGTAAGAGAAGTAGGCAGGGAGTGGGGCGTGCTGCAACGCCGCTCTGGTGACCCAGAGTTTTCCCGGGGTGACCCAGAGACCTAGAGAAGCATGAGGGTTAGAGGCTTACATGCAATGTAAGGAAGATTTACTTTACTGAGAAGGCAGTTAAAATATGCATGTGACAGGTATATGGTTATCCTGAATTTAAGATGACACCAAGGACTAATTAAAGACTAATTAAAGACTATTAAGTCTTTAAAGCAGGGAAACCTGGGCAGATTAGATGTGTCCGAATGGTTCTGCCATCAAATTCTATGTTTCTGCTACTAACTGGAGCAAAAAACATTTTTACATGTAAAATAATGGCACACAAAAGCTTAACTTACCCTTTCTAAACAGTACTCGTATAAGCACAGAGAAGATCAGAACAACCATAAAATCTAACGCTATTCCAAATATAGTTAAGACTATAAATAATTAGGAATAAAATGTGCGTGGTGTTGAAAGCCTGAATTGCAAAGCCGAGGGCCAGTGTGTAAGATCAAGAGACACACTTAACAGACCAGAACAATTCTTTTGTTTCCTACATCTATGGTAAAACCAAGCAGAGTTATACAAATGTGTAATATTTTATATTCCTTTCTGCCAATCATGGAATCTATGCACACAGAAAAAAGCACAGGCACTGAGGGGGGCAAATGGGTTTCAATAGAACATCACTAACAATGATTACAAGATATATCGGCGATTCTATGTGTATGGTCATTAAAATTAGCTTTTTGCCCTACAAAATAATATGACTTCTCATTAGCTCTAAATCGCTGGGTTGGCTATCTGATGAAGTGTCACAATATCTTTAAAAGCCCATCGTGCTTTATTAGTAGAATAACTAAAGCAACATGGAGCTCCGGTACAGAAATATATTGGGGACTGGGGTTTAATCTCAATTTTCTGACGAACTGTATATTGGAAGGGGCCTTCGTCAAACAGCAGATACTAAACAACACGTATCCACCTTAAAATGTTATGGTAATGCAATAACATGATTATTAATATAAGACACACTTAGCTGGGGTCTCTCCCCCTACTGTCCTACGGGGCCACTATTTGTAAATGTGTCAAACACATTGTTTATTTACTCGGGGCAGCCTGCCTCTCAATGCCCCAGGACCCCAGTGATTTGCCCAACATACTGTAATGGTTTTTAAGTTTTTGCTGCGTGTTGTATAAATAGAATAATTCCAGGAATATGAGAGACACTTTACCGAATGCAGGACCAGCACTTGAAGGCCGACAGCAGCTTAATGACGTAAGTGTGGCAGATGGCTAGATATGACAGGCAACATGTTACGGTTTTATTATACCACATAATACAGAGTATGGCCAGGCATATCCAGCCAGTGGCACAGCAGATAAGGTCCCACTGGGCATTTGCCAAATATGCCAGTCCGAGTTTACCTGCAAGTACTGCATAGGTTACAAATACTGCACCAGTGGCATTTGAGTCCATGGGACCCAGGTGGCACCGTGACAGGGGAGGCGGGGGGGTACCCAGAAGCTCTGCCCTTTTGCGAAATTTCACCAGGAGGCCAAGTTCACGGAGAAGCGGATGGAATTAGAAGACAGAAAATAGAAGAGAGAAGGCAGAAGACCAAGAAGAGGCAAGAGAAGAAGCACAGCTGTGGAAAGGGGGCAGGGGCACGGAAGCAGTTGGCGGAAGAGGTAAGAAGACATTGAGAGAGTGTGAATGAGAGTTGGAGAGAGCGTGAATGAGAGTGAGAAAGCTCGTGAGAAAGAGTGAGAGAGTGTAGATTTATTAATCATGATATAACATAATGGATATGAGCATGATTTTGGGGGGGGGGGGTCAGGGCAGCATTTCAATCACAACGCCGGCCCTGCAAGGATGCAATCTGTTCTGTATGTCAAAAATGTCACATAACATATTTTCAAGCGGCAATCCGGTGTTTTGTTTTTTTCATGTTTTGTTTTAATTGACTGGACATACTTTCATGATAAAAGATGAGGTTGTTTTTTATGTCAGGGCAGCTGGAACAACTCATTGCAAAGCATACTGCATGGGCACCAAGGGACAGTAGTGAGCGAGCAAAGGACACTGCAGTATCTGCCAAAGAGCCCAATGCGTAACAAGAGATGCAGAAGCCACATTGCATGCAGATGTAGGCAGTTTTTATGATGTACAATGTTGCTGTCTCAGCAATACTTATGTATTCTACAGAAACCATGATATTGTGAACTATATTTGGATATGTTAAGATGGGTATTAAAGTACGCTTTTTCAATATAGGCAGATGGGGCCAGTGTTATTAAGAAAGAACCTGACATTTTTAAAACAAAATACATCCATCATCAAGTCAATAAGGTTATATTCGACTATAGCCCACAACAGAAACAGTCTTGTCAAAGAAGATTTCATATTAACATAAAAAGCACTGGGAGATTCGGCAGATCTCTGCTCAGTAACATATCTCATTATTGCTTAATCTGTTTGCACCCACGCTTTGCATAGCCATGTGGAGCATGCATTCCAAGCAAATTATTGGTTATAAAAAAAAAGGAAAGGAAAGAGAAAAAAAAGATGTACAGAAAATGTATGGATAAATATCGGATACAATTACATCTCAATGACAAAGAATAACCATTTGTAATTTTTAAGACCCGACAGAACAGTTTTGTTACCAACACATCATTTTATTTCTCCTGCAACAGCACACAGCAGTAGAATGTAAACTTGGTTCTAGTTAATTAAATGTTCCATTAAAATACAGTATGCACTGCAAAGCACAAAGATATACAACACATCCTTTATTCTCGGTAACTAGAAAGGGTAAGTCCTAGATCAGTAGTTCCCTGCCAAATGTAGGATATTTAACCCAAGGGTACACTGCTTGATCTTAAATGAGATTGCTTTTAAAACCTGCAGACCATGGCTTGGAGGCACATTTTTTTTCTTCATTAAAAGTAGAAATTAATGGCCATTTAAAACTGGGCTGCATTGGGCTCATGCAACTTGAAATGTTCGTATTCATCAACAAAATATTTCAGTGTTCCTGTCTTTGGAAATGATTTACTAACAAGCCAATTGGCAAGACATACATTGGCGATTTTGCAGTTTGGATTTGCTTTGCCACACGGCAGCAAAAAAAACCAAAAGTAAATTACAAAAATGTAAATAGTTCTACATATGAATATGACATGTGTTACGCATAACACCACTAAACAATGGTCTTCCATAGGGTAGAATAGAAGGATCTTGCCTTTTCTGGCATATATGTCAGAGATTTCCACCCTCCAATGGACATACAATACGGACTGCTAGGATATGACATAATTATCATGGCTCCTTGCTCAGCGTAGTGTCACGTTGGAGCATGTACCAGAAGGGATACCGCTCCCTTGACGGCGGCATTTGTCTTGCAGCCAATCTTAGAATTCTGCCTTAAGCCTAGTTGGCCTATGACTTGCTACACCTCTGCCAATCGCATGTACCAATCATGATAGTAAATAAATGTTTTTGTTTAAAGATGAAAGGCCACCTACCCCACCAAAACACCAACCCTTTGGGGCCCAAGACCACTGCTGTATTTTCAGTGCACACTAACATACTGTGAATTTTACTACATGGGGGGAAAAAATGAAAAAAAAATAAAAAATGGCTTTCGTTTACCTGTCAGCCCAAAGACCAGCGTTGGTAGAAAAATGATAGCTGTAGCTGATGGATCTAGAGTTAATTACTGTATGGGAAATGACATGGTACACCCCTATCACATAAAACCACCAGAGAAAGCCCAGCTCAGACCTCTCTGGGGTTCCAGAAGCACATTAGGCTTCAAGGTACCCCTGAAGCTAAACGATCAAGTTTTTTGCCCTCTCAATGTGTTATCTGTCAGTCATTTTCTGTGTTCAAAAATCTGTGGTTTTTAATAAAAATACTTGTCATGGGCATTGTGTGAAAAACTAAGTGCATTTTGAGAGCAAAATATCAAAAATATCACAGTTACACTTACGGTTTAAAAACATGGACCTTGTCTGGGGCTCTTTAACAACCTTGTGACTTTAGCAATCCCAGCCTTAAGGACCAAGCTTTCTCTCCCTTACTGGTACTCACTTGACCTTAGCCAAAGGACCGAGAAGTGGTATTTCTTTCCCTATTAAAACATCAAGGACTAGAGCCATTTTTGAACAGGTGAAGCTGGGGATGTAGCAAGGCAGCAAATGCCAACTAATGAGGGAAGCGTCATTTCCCCAACACAGAGAACAAAAGACACATGGCTGGTTGCCACAAATATAAAAAATGTCATTCCTTAGTTATATTAACGCAAAGACTCCTACTTAGATTATTTCAATTTGCATTGCTGTAGTTAATGGGAAGAACAGTATGGATCTTCACAGTAACCAAATATTAACAATTTAACATTTACTGATGGCAATGATTTAATGAATCATTTTCCAATAAACCATTGGTTAGATGAAGTAAACAAGCAACTCAGAGGAAGGGAAGTGTGAACTCAATTACAAGTAAAATAAAAAAATAAAAAACAGATAAAAAATGTAAAAAGCAAAAAAAAAATATTTTTTTCACATATCAGAGCTCAAGCACTACTGCACACATTTTTTTTCTCACTACAAACAACCAATTACATAACTGGTGTCTGATATATTGTGACAAATATTCGACTGTAGTGTTTGTGACAATGTGCAGACACCATGTCATTCTGAGTCTTGCATCCGTGAAAAATGTTTTTTGCTCTTTCTGATTTATTATCTTTATTGAATGTTTCCAAAAAAGTTCCCAGGGAATAAGTCATTTACATATGGCACCACAGAATGCTTGTATAAAACGGTGGAACCAACTTTTTTAACCTAATTTAATTTTCCCTGTTATAAACGTGTACAAGTTATAGAGAAAAACGTTAAAGATAGGTAGGTATCGAACCATTGCCATAGAACGACAAGGGCGAAAAATTTAAATTGATTGCAGGTCGGATCAATTGCACGTTAGCGGAGATGGAAAAGACCCAGCAGATAACCAGTGGTGCATTTCCAAAGGTGTATTGTTCATATGTTAGAGTCTTCACTTTCTAGCAATAAGATAAAATTAAATGCCCAAGAAGAAAGTTACATTATAAATACCCACAACAAAGCTTGACTTGTTTAAACACTAAGAGATGTATGTAGTTTTAAGTGACCTTAATGTAAACTCTTGGATTTGTGTTCTTTTTAAATAACAGTTTAACTCTCTTATATTGAATTGTATCTACATTTGGCCACTACAAGCTGTCATGAGCGTACAGAATATAATTAAGCTTTGGAAATGCAATTTGTTATCTACAAACCCTGAAATTGGACTATTAGGACAGACAAAATTGGGTAGATCCATCATTTGCAGAGAGTGAGCTTAGCCAGCATATAATACTATCCATAACTCATTTCCAGCATGCTCTTAGTACAAAGCCAAAATAATTAGCAACTTACCATTTAGCAACTATCTAGTAATGTACATAATTCTATCCAAGAAAATGAGTTTGTTTAAGGATTGCTAGTGATAAGAATTTGCTTTCATATTGAAATAGCCTCACTTTTTTGTGGTCTACCTTATATAAAATTGCCCTCGTTGTATTGTTAGACCACACGCACATCTCCTGTATTGGCAACCAAAACCTATACGATCCCGTTAACAATCCCAATAACAACTGGGCATCAGAGAGAGTGTCCCTAGCCACCTGCACCACTTTCTACAGCTGCAAAGTAACCTTTGTTTGTATTTTTATAAAGATATTGTTGTACGGTTTCTACTGTATTTGGTTCAAGTTACAAATCAATTGAACTTTCCTCTTTTTGGAGTTGGGATGCTTAAGTCTGTTGAAAAACTTCAATAGATGCTGTTCTATGAATGCAAATGTACTATTCCAGCCTTAAGTCCTTTGGGGGGGGTGGGTTATTTGTATCTTTGGTTATCCCATCCATGAGATGAATTAGGGCAGTTGTCCTGGTCCCAACACCTAGCAGAGCCCCACATGGGACTCCAAGGAAAGTGGTGAAATGCTAAAGTCTCAGCTCTTTGCTCAAGAAGTGTAGGAATAACCTGTGTTGGCGGCTGAAGAATATCTCAGCAGTCTACATCAACTTTAGTCAGCTAATTCAGGGTTTCAACACGTTCCTCAGGTTGGTAAGGATATTCTTTATTCGCCTTGGACCCGTTACATAAGACAGAGGCGCCAATGATCATGTAAACGTAAGACACATGCTGTTTTTTTGTTGCTATGGCAACCAAACCTTTCAACCTGTCGATGTTTCATTTTTATATCACATGACTTCAAGCTACTAAGTAATATGAACAGTACCTGGTGTGACAAGGTTTAAATATGTCGACAAAACTGGGTAAATGAAAGCAGATAATTTTACTATAATAGGTGGGTCAAAACCTAGGATATCTTACCTAGGACTCTTGCCTATTTGCAGCCCTCGAGGCCTAGAGTTCAACATCACTATTCTACAAAAATCCCTTCATTTCCAGAGGGAGACCAAGGGATCTCCTGATTCTCACATGACCACAATTACAACATGCATTATCGTTCATTATTAACGTAAGCCAGGGCTTAACCCGGAGGAGCCAGGAACATATGGCTCATAAAAATGTTACAGCTGGTGCTTATTTATTTATTCTGATCATTTTATATGGCCGTCTATAAATGTTCCCCTTTTCTGGTTCCAAAGAAAATCACATTGCGTTCTAAACGTGCCCGCGCGACTCCTGAATTCTACGCAAGTGTGTCAATCCCTGACAAATGGTGATCGATCTTTATGTATAACTACATAGAAATTCATAGAAAAGGAAACTTTACAAGATTGAAACATCAGGAGGCCAACATATTTTAGAGATGGCTGTGATGAATTCATACAAAATATTCAAATGTGAATGGGTCATTTCCAGTTACCACAGGTATAACAAGCATTGTAATAATTGAAACACATATGGAATTGTAGGAATTGTAACATCATTCATACAAAAGACAATCACAGAATAACTTGTGGCTTTTTGAATCAAATAGTAATAGCACTTCATATTTGCACATATAGTACTTCAGACGGATAGACAATGTTTGCATGGAGAATAAAGACAGGCTCAAGAACATAAATAATCAGGTAATAATAATAATCATCCCAATAAATTATTATTTTTTTACTAAATAAATCTCAGCATGGAAACCTGGCGTTCCTGGTATGGATCCATAACGTGTACAGAATGCACAGCCAGCAACGAGCTTCCCACTGAGGTTCTAACAGCTGTCAGCGAGTAGGTTTCCTGGCCATGTGCTTCTATACGCTTGGCTATAAAAGTTGTTTTATGCAGCAGACATAAGCCTGAGGGGATCCAAGTCAGTAAATAAAGTTAGGAGGGGCACACAATGTGCGTTCATTCGCATGTCGTTACTCCGTAATACTGGTAGAAATGCAAATCACTCTAGGCAGTAGAGTTATGCAGCTTCATGATGTGTTCAGCACATGTGTGTATCTTTTCCGCTATAAAAGACTATCTATAATGCATCCTTGTACACCCTTGTTTACACGCCACAGTAAAACTTGCAGAACATCTGTCATCAATAACAATTTCTAATAAAGGCATCTGATTCCTTCAGTGTGATCCTCCTGATCCACCTGGACATTTATACCAGAATTAACATATCTGCAGGTAATTTCCCACTGCTAAACACCTCTCTGTTCTTGAAAACCTTTTAAAATCCACCAGTTGAATTATTCATATGATGGATGAATGCTTAATATAATACTATTTTATTATTATATGCAAATAAAGCAATGGGAAGCTGTCACACGGAATAAGGCAAGTTCCATCGACATCATAAAAACATACGTATCAGGACTAGAATACTCATTTAGAAACATGGATCATCAGCTACAATATTACCCAACGCAACAACCAAGTCAATTCTTCTTTGATATAATGTCTCTTTTATGCGTCATCTACCAACCTGTAGCCCTGCCTCCCCATGTTCTGTAGCTTGTTTCTAGGGAAAAGACTCTGCAGAACCACTTGGCTCTGTTTAACCCGATAGCCTGTCCGTCTATTCAGCAAGCTAGCACACGGGAAAGGCTGGCATCCTTTGATCCTTTGAGATCATCATTTGAGATTTGATCATCATTTGATCATTTGAGCCCATTAATACAGCAGATCAGATCATATTTCACCAAAATGGCCCAATAATAGGAGCACAGAAAGGATCTAGATATTGTGTGAATGCTACATAAAATATTGATTATTAGAAGCAGTACACACACATAAAAGGCTTCTAGTAGAATGTTAAAATTACAGTAATCCGGGGGTCATTGTCCTTCTGCCCCCTTGCCGGCCCTTTCCTATGCTAGCATGAGACTGTACTGGACGGATGCCATAGGGTTCGACACCGGAGCTTTGCATTGGTAGGTATGTATATATGTAAAATATGTATTAGCCCCATGCATCATTTGACAAGTTCTGTTTAACAACCACTTAAATATATGGGTAGTAAAATACATTTTACCCATAACTATTTTGAAACGTGCATTTCAAATCCTTATAGAAGTACTAGGTTAATACTAAAGGAAAGGGTGCTGCAAGAATCTACATCAAAACGCTTGCGAAAATACTTTCTTGAATGGTACTATTATTAATAATGTAATAAAGTCCAAGCCAGCTTTGTTTTGGTCATAATATAGATATTAAAGCCAAGCTGCCAAAACAATTAACTCAATGTCTCCATTATTACAGGTGAGATGCAGATCTACTGGATACAAGCCAATTTTCTGAGCTGAATTTAAATATGAGGTTAAGATTCGTCGATGTCGGTAAATCCCAAATGCATAATCTTACTCAAAGAGAAAAAATAATAAAATGTTAAGAGTAATTAACCTATTGAGTGATTATAGGCCCTCTGAGCACTGCTAGTATTTAAAATATTCATGCGTTCAAGAAGGAGGAAGACAATTATGCAAAGTGGAAATAGAAAAAATAATTTTAGTCCCATAATCCATAGTATTAGGAAAGAGTTTCTGTTTTGTGTCTTAAAACATTTCCATTGTGCCGCTACATTGGCGGCGACACCATTCCTTTGAGAAAATGAGGTTAAATGTAATTATTTTCATGAAATGCTAAAGCAGTCGTGTAACAGATCCAAGTAAGAAATGTAATTTACCTATGACTACATCATGACCGTCCACAAGGCCTGCTGAGAAGAGCTCCTGAGAAACACCATCTGCTGTATCTGTGGAAATAAAAAAATGGCTCATATAAACAGTACCTTCAGGACAGAGGATGATAACCCAATGATCCAGCGTAGAATGTCTCCGTGCATTTGTCAAACCATAAAACAATATATGGGGAAACAGTAGATTCTGCTTCGAGCTTTAAACTGTTCAGCAATAAATCTACCTGCATTGTACAGTGAAGACAATGAAATTGGTAACAGTACAGGGACTGCTTTGGGATTCTATATGATATTTTAAGTTTATTGTTACGGTTGTGTGTATAGACCATGGATTCTTCTGACCTCTTGATTATAAGCCATATAATAATATGGTCGGTTCTGACCAACCAGAGTTATTGCAGCTGGTGTTCTGAAGGAACTGACAAATATTTTTAATAATATAATAAGGGGTTGATGACACAATCAAAACAAGCCCACATGGTACGATGTGTGATCCAAGAAGGTGGCCATTGGGTATGGAAAGAATTCCAAATGAGGGAATGAGAAGGTTCCCCCAGCAATGTCCATAAAGTGATGATTCTGCTGTACAACAATATTAAGACGCTGCTTCCTAAAACAGTGCTGTGGGCCCGGCCTATATTGTTATTTTGTAGAATCCTTAAGAAGTCAATCTTTGAGATAGTAACTAGATCTTCTAACTCAGTCTTCTAAAGTGTGAAAGTCATACGTGATACACTGCATTCAAGCTCAGTGTACAATTATGAATTAGACATGATGTTTTTGGTGCTTGGAAGGTAAGCAAAACGTTACCCAGGCATAAGATTCTTAAATGATTATGTTATATGCTTATAGGGTTAATAGTGAATCACCTGTTATTAAATTGTTGATCTCCTCGATCATACTTGTTGTGTAACTTTGAGGACCAAACTGAAAAGTCTTAGGCTCCACAGACCTCGGCTTGAGAAGCCCCGCTATACACTAACCTCGAGTAATAGAACTGTATTCCTGTGTGACCTAAGAGAGCTACATATCATACCTTATACATCCAGCTCTGAAACTGGTAAAAGGTGAGGACTTCAGAAACATGCTACACATTATTGTATGTCAAGATAAAAACATATGTTTCTGGAATAGGTATTATTAATTTGACGCACAAGTCCCTGGAGAATGTTTTACACAGGCGCATGGGACAGACGCGTCTTCAGAAAACATTTACCATTTGTGCGACAGCTGTTTAAATTCCCCACTGCTGCCATTAATAACCACTATAGCCGTTTTCTAGTGGGTAATATTATTTATCTTAAGGATGCAAGGTAGGAGATCTGTTCTGAAATATATAACACACTCGATATTTTCCAATTTGCGCTTCATAACGATAACCAACCAAAGTGTGATGACCATGTACATTAAAATATAACTGTAGGGGTTCTATCATAACATCCCCTCTATTCATGAAGTTTAATTATACGTATTGGTATACTTTATTCTCCAGTTTTAAGTATTTGTTACTTGATTGTAGATGGTTGTATTTGGTCAACAATATGTCTATGTAAAGAGAAAAGATCACACATTGCACTGCCGTGCCATCCAGACTGCAGCCTGTAAAGCAGGAGGTGGTCCATGTTTATCGTCATTTGAGTTTTTGGGCCTGAATGAGATTATTTATCATTTAACAAAATGCAAAGTAGAGTATATATATTACCATTAGAGGTGGGTGAGCTATCTTAAGAGCAGAACAAGCAGTTCTGGCTCCAACTTACTGTTCCTGTGTGTGGCTAGGAGGATGCAACAGAACCAGCCTCAGGTTCTGGCTTAGCTTAAGCTTTGGGCTTCTCCACCAAATGCCAGATCCACTCATAGCCAACGCTATTAAATAATTCAACTCACAAATGTGATTTTAAAATGTTTTGAACACTAATGATCCTCTATCCATACAAACGGAACAGCACATGGAATGGGCTAACGTTGGTGACGCTACCCAATTATATGCTGTTCTTCAGGAGCAGTCTAGAATTATTTATGTGAAATGTAACATCTAAAGGGAAAGTCAGCTATAGATACAAAGTAAGCCCCTTCAGGGAAAACAAAATCCTCGTTATAAACACTCAGATTATTGTGTTGAAAGGCAAGGAGCAGAAATCACTGGGCTAACCATGATGACTGGTTTAATTGTTCCTGAAATCTTCTGACAGGAGACTTCATTCCAGATAGAGCTCTGTGCCAAATCTATTAACTTTTTAAAAATAAAATCTAGGAATTGAAGGACAAGCTCCTGATTAATAGGTGTAAGTGATGTTTCATTTTGGCTGTTAAACTCCAAGTCCAATCAGTGTACAATGAGGATGAAGTATCATAATTTACAGGAAGGTAAAAATGGCTCATGTCAAAACAAGTCTAAAAAATGCTCATTGGGCTTAAACAACCTTGAAGGGAAAAGTGCAGTTCTGTATTTCTTACAACCATTTATGATTTTATATATGTATGTATGTATGTATATATATACTTTGTAGATACATTGGCAATCACAAAAGACACCAAGTTCCATAGGTGATTACATTCTGTTTTCTTTTCATTCATGTTTCATTCACACTTTCATTCACACTTGAAGAAAACATGCCTTGAATGTAATCACCTATCGATGGCCATTTGTAATAAGTGGCAACAGAACAAATGTATTTTAAGTCGTAAATGTAACAGAAGCAATATTTTTTTGCCCATTTTAGGGTCAGTTTATGTTTGAGACAGAAATGCCAGCTTCACTTCTCTATGGTGGTGAGGTAGCAAGCTCATTATGCTTTGTTACATGGGCGTCTTGAGCTATAACTCAAAGATTTTCTTGAATGCTGTTGGTCTTTTCTCCCTTAATATCGAATTGAATGGAAAATGAGGTGACATGAAATGCGTAGATTTAATGCTTCTCACTGGAAAACAAACTTCATATTTCATAATACATAGACTTTTTCATCTTGCCTAACTCACCTATCATCCATAGACTCGTGATTAAACATCATATACGCTTAATATGACCTTCTCTAGAGGGGAATAGGAAGGGGCTCAACCATCTTTGACTTCATGTGCGTCTCCACCAATGGCAATGCATGCAAATTGCCCATTATTTCATCATTTCACATGAAATATTGCACTAGAATAGCAGGGTGTACATGAACCTAATGGGTTTTTTAGGTTTTTGTTTCTTAAATTTACATTGCAAATATCTTACAGCAAATAAGGAAATTAAAATATGATGTGAAACCAAGTTGACAGCTCACATGCACAATGAAATATACCAAACATTGCTAAAATGCTTTCACAATACAATTTAGTAGCTCTGTTTGAAACTTACCCCTGCCTGGAGTAAACTCAAATCGTATATCATTGAGCTCCTTTCTTGAGTTCCTACAAAACAGTACAGAGAAACATTTAGGTCTAATGAGACCAAGTTTATTAAAATCCAGTACAGTTAGCATTTTGGAGTATTTACTATTGGACGTGTAAGCAGTTTCTTCCTTTATGACATGCCTTTTTTTCCCCACCTTTAATTTGTTCGAAAGGATATAAACTACGAGAAGGTTCAAGGATATTAACAACCAAAGGTTTATGAAACAAGCAAAAAAAAAAACTCATTTTACCAGCGGCAGTGTTATTATCTTCTTAATTAACAAAAGCCAAAAGACTGCTTGCAAGTAACAGTTTTATTTCACTGTGGGGAAAAAAACACACCGAGGACTAGCCGGTTTAACGGCTTCTCTTTCGAACTACCGATGTATTCAATTCTAATTAAGAAATTTTTACTGCCCAGAAATGCCTGAGATCCAGAAATTTGTATACAGTGTTATAAAAGATTGCTCTCAGAGCAGTATTTACTGCGCACAGAGCAGAGTCGACAAAAACTACTAACTGCTTTTACAGTGAAATTAGCCATAAGTATTAGGTTTAAAGCAGCGGGGCAAATTAGATATTTTGTAATCCAGATGGTGGGGCTTTTAGCATCATTTGCTTAATGAAATTTTTTTTTTTTAATAAATTTAATCTTTTTCAGATGAGCAAAACTTGCACGATGAAATAGTCCTTTTGTATACCACCGAATATTTTAATATTAGGTCTCCAATGAGTGCAAAGGTGGATTATTTCTGGGTGGTGTGAAAATGTGTTGCTCTGGGCATCTACATGGTGTATGTGTGTGGCTACCAGCCATCTTTTTCATTTAATTCTTTATGTGTTCTATGCAGCAGAATATAAGTTGAAGTTGCCATCTTTAATGGTCATTAGCCTAAATATCGGCCATTTATTTTTGTGTTGACTTCTTGTAGAAAGACCCAGATCACTTTGAAGTTGAAGGACCTCCTTTCAGAATTCCTTGGGAACTAAAGCTCTCGATCTCGATTTAAATATGTATAGAGGGTATTATACAGAAGACTATATACATGTACTTAGATATATAAATACACAAAACACATGGATCTACCCAATACTTTAATGATGAACAAGCCAGAGACAAGTTATTCTTGGTGTGAACAGATTAATGAAGTAATGATTACAGGGTTCATGCAGAACACTTGTAATCAACTTGCACAGAGAATAAATACCCGTGTTAATTTACTGCACCAGATAATTTGCATTAATAAATCTGCCTAAGCAACGTCTTGCCACATTTTGCGTTTGACTTAATTGGCAACGCGTCCTTAGATTTGTTTCTAAGCAACTGAGAAAAAATAACTCCTGTCTTGTAATTTATCTTATGCATTGTTCAGAAGATGAGTGTCTCATTTATCTAACAGGTTTTGAACACCTGCATGTGTTTGTCGTGGAGAATATAATTCCCAACGAGCTGTGCACTCTCCAAAATGAAGCATTTATGTTTCGCTAAAAAGTTAAACATTAATCCGTCTCGTACGCATTCTTCCCTGTAGTCAATTTGCCACCTTCAGGAAGACGACAACGTACAGAAAGGACATTCTCAGGAGAATAAGGGGGATCTAATGGAATTAGAAAATATCGCAAAACAAACAAATAGTATTGCATGTGGCAAGTATTGTATAATAGTATAATATAAATACTGGAGAACCTTTAAGAGTCTTCAAAAATGTAATTTGTAGAGGTCAGTTTGACCAAAAACAGACAAACCTTAATTAATACTTATGGACAATCCAAACTCACTAAGTGAGACAACGATTCAACAATTTCAGACCCATGGTGGCTTCTTCAGATCTTCATCAGTGAGGGGTTGTGTAAAATCTGTTTATGTACCCACTCTGTAGCATGGTAAAGTTTTTGTTTTTATGCATACAGATTGATTCTACCTACAAGGGTGGATCAGGCCTGATATTTGAGGCAGATTTCTGTGTAAAAGGGGTGCCAACAATCCTCAACCTTCATGGCCCTCTTGCTTACTATGCCTAAAAGCATACTATCCGACCCCACTAACAAAGCCCATGAAAGCCATAAAGTACATCGAGGGTTGTTGTTTCTCTGCATTAGAAATACAACCAGCATTTCAGGTATGGACTCCATTAAACTTTTCCCATTCTCAGCTAGTTTCAGATACATTTGCCTTTTTTATATTTATAAATATTATATACATTTGCCCATTTCAAAACCTAATATCTCATTTTAGAGTGTTCTCTAGGGTGGTATATTTTGCAGAAGCCATTTAAAGATTAATGGACTATGCAAGGCTTTATTGCTGCTAACTTGTCAATTTATGACGTTCCTGGATGGTTTTAGGTAGTATGTTTTTGTGATAGTGACCATTTGGCTGCACAGCACAGTCCTCCATCTGTTCTGCAAGGTTTTCCTTTGACTTCATGTTAAATGACATCTAGTAACACACTGCATGGTGACTAGCTGGTGCCAAACTGTTTCTGGCATTTTATATAATGTTACTACAGCAAGTCACCTGGTTTCCCCAAATTAGGAGCCACAGGGGAGTATTTATTAAAGGAAATTTACCACCGAAAGAAGATTTAGAGCTTGTAATGTGAAAATACCCAGAAACGTTCTATAAAAATCTGATCCTGGACTAAAAATCTTAACACTAAGTTATCGTAATATAAAACCATTAAGATGAGACTTTCTCATCTATCAACAGAGTGATGCTATCATCAACACAATGCAGGATATTGAGGAATCAGTTTCAGACTTTGAAGATCTGCCAACAATACAATTTTCCTACTACAGTCTACTACATGTTTATATCCTTGCTGTTGACTGCCCTGGCCAGCGCCTAAGGGCTATGACATCATGTACCCTTGAAGTATCACGTTTTATGGATCAAGTGTGCAGCTAAGTTTTGACCATATAATTTCCTAATTAAACCTAAATGCATGATTTAAATTAAAAACCATAAGAAAGCCATGAAAAGTGTAATCATAAAACAGTATTAGAGGAAAATGTAGGGACAGTAGGTCAATTACTCATCAATATATGAGGATGGAGTTTAAAAACACTTTCCTTACCTCTGATTAAATGTGTGATAGTTAAAATGGTCATTTTGGTGCACACAATGGTAGACATTTTAAGTGGATTTTGACCTTACAGAAGATTCTTTAGTTTATTCTAAGTCACTGGTCACCAACTTTCACTGAATTACATCTATTCACAATGAATAGAATTAGGAGCTACAATTGTATTGAAAAGAGTGATATTTCCGGGACTATGAATAAATTAAATATTGTATTAGTTTGTGTTCTTATTTGGTGAGCTTATTTTTAATAGATTTGCCAGCTACTCAGGACAGCTACCTTTTAGCACACTTTAGTGTCTGTAACACACTGGCAACACAATTGTGGCTTGGCAATATGTATACATAAGAGACGTAGAGGTGGAAATTGGACTAAAGGTAGTTAAAAATAGTCACATGACCCATTGGACTGGATTCAATACCAGATATATACCTATAAGAAGAAACTGATTAGCAATCACTGAATAGATTGCAATACAAAATATACATTTTCTCCACTTTATATTTTTGTTTTCCCTTTGGAATTAAAGCCAGCTTGTTGTATTTGCAAAACCAGGTGGATCCGGGAAACCCTCTTATTTTGTGCGTTAAGCTACAATTAGCTGAAAAATTATTTCTCTTTCATTGATTTTATTTAACATCTCCAAACCATACATTTGGAATACAGTTATATTTTTGATTACTGTACAAAATTACTGTTTTATTGAAATGCAATGAAATGTTCCTAAGTAATGAAGCAATCCCATATAACCTTTAGTCATTAATTCAATCAATATTTAAAGGGTTAATTTGTAATGTTTGATAAATAAGGTCATTTTTAGCTTTCTTTAGCGATGGTCTATTTATATATCCACTTATTGGGGTATGTACAAGTACTAATGTTACTGTTTTCTTATTAAATACACAAACATACGGTCTATTCTACTCTTTCTAATAATTATTCCCTGCCTACAGAAGTTCAGAAAACTCCAGCGCACATGATTCACATTTTAAGTTATTATTTACTAATTTCCTTTGCTAATAAAACGTTATTTGTGGTTTTAAATACCATAATATTTTAGCGGCAGCAGTAACGATAAGCATGAATATGCGATTAATTGCAATGGCATTTTCTGTTTCCAGTAAATAGCTCAATCTAGTTGAAAACCAAATAATGGGAGGATTTTTGTAGCCCATTATTTTTCTGTGCCTCTGCAAAGATATGGAAACAGGCTCATATTTTAGGGCAATAAGGTGCTATGAAAAAAACCTAAATTCAACGACCAAGGGTACTTAGCCATTGCTCAAAACCATTATCACTCTGAACAAGAAGACAAATTAATCTTGCTGGAAAGCACAAACCCATTTTGTGGATAGAAACCAAGCCTTCGGAAACATTTTATAACACGCTTACAATACATTACCATTTAGATAATACATCTGATATAAAAGAAAAAATTAAACATTAACTGAGTTTTTAAAAACCATTCCTGGCCTTTTGAAAAACTGATATGACAGATATGCAAAAATCAGCATTATTCATCTGAAATTAATGAAGCATTTAAATTACAGCCATGGATAGATCTGGTTTTATGCATTCCCAATTAGACCTATGTTAGGTTATCTATACATATGAAACATATAGCACATGGCTTTTGGGTACCCTAAACTACTAGTTTGGTCTCCCCATTTATAATTCCCTACAGTAGCCCAGAAAAGGCATAGATCTTCACAACTGTACTGATGGACCACGGCTGAGGAGCGCCAACGGGAGGGAGGTGAGTAGAACATTTCAATCCACCAATTTCTTTATGCATTAAGAGTTAAGAAGGACCAACTTCTCCTGGAAGAATAGGCTGTGCTAGACATCTTCTATAACAGACCATGAAACTGTAGTGTTTATTAGTGAAATAAAGGGTCCATGAAATGTATGGAAAACTGGCCATTATGCATTTGATGATGGCTTTTGGTAGCACCCATCTAGTAAATGCAAATGACTTGTCTTTTAAAAGGTACTTCTTAAGATACATGTTCAACAGTTTAAGAGTTTGGACCAAACATACATGGCAATAAGGGGTACCTGTAATTTGGATGTACTGAGCCTTTAAGGCTTTTCAAAACTGGAAACTTAAACAAGAAATAAGGCTACGCTCTCAACCAAGGAATAGGAAGGCTATTGTATCCAACCAATTATTTAATTATCTCCTGACACAGTGTTTCCGGAACTGAATACATTCAAACAAAAAAATAAACCATGCATACTATGGCTTGTTTGCACTTTTTATATATTGCCTGTAAAACGTATATTATTAGACTGGTGTTGAATCATTAGTCACCGTGACATGACTTGTACTCTAATACCCATACATTACAGTGAGGTGCATACATTTGTGCTGACCTTACTCATTATCACTTACAAACTGTGTCAGGTAAAGATTCCAGAAGACATTATTTAGAGTGCTCATCAAAAAAAGTAATGTATCTTCTTCCCAAATGTCACATGATTATGGAATACCGTAAAAGTACTTTATGGGCCATTACAGGTATATACCAGTTTACCGGCCACCAATATTTTTCCGGCCAATGAAATAAATACTAGCAAAGAATATTTTCCAGTGTTCTATCCCTTAGGATGTTAAAAACAAGAGAGAGATATTGATGCCATCTGAAAGTTAATCTCCTGATATTATTTATAATTTACAACCCTCATCATAACTTTTCTAAACTCGTAGAAAGGCAGCCCATTTGAAGTTTTCTCTCTGGAGAGGTTACTGTTTGACTTCTGCTGGCTAAGGCAGAGAATATTAAATTACATCTTACTGAGAGGTATTGATGGAGATTTCATCACCTTTTATCACGTTTTGGGTATTCTTATTCATTGGTTAGCTTCATGTTAAACTAATACAAAAACAGAGCAATTATTCTGTTGATGGACTTGGCGGCATGAAGGGAATGATCTTTCGATATTTAGGACAAAGAAGTGGGGTAAATTAACTCCTTTGGTGACTAACGGGTCATTCAATGTATTGACATTGAATTTATTTCTGATCCCTCTGCAGCTAAGGTCCTAACAGTTACGTTTGGCAATGCAGCAGAAAATGAACAAGTTACAATGTCAAGTGATGCTCAGAATATTTATACAACCCAACTACCTTCTGTTTAGAGGACAGATCCAAAACACATTTTTGGCTCGTCACATTAGCTACGGCTGCTCACCAACCTTAAAGATCAGCAAAGCAATACTGTACAGAAAATATTAACTAACAAATACAAGTCAAGTATTTTAAAGAGAAACAGTTTATAATTAGCTATGACAATTATATATAATTTCGGACAGGATCTGATGTTGTACCCCCACCCAGGCCATTAAATGTGGAGTGGAAGGTGTCTCCACATTGGAGCGGAAGGTTGGGATCAGTCCCTCTATTGACACAGATCTCTCTATACTTGCTCCCTAGCATGTGTGTACTACCTTGAAGAGTCAGGCACCAAGTTATGACGTTATCACCTTACATCAAAGTCCTTAGAATCTCACTCCAGCTCTTGGGTTTGCAGACTCACACAAGCTTCAAGAGCACATGAGATCCCTTCTCCAGTTAAAGGAAACTTTGAGATCGTAATTTTAAAGAAACAGTAAATCAGCATGTCTATAAGGAATCTGATAGCACATTACCATAGCAGGGATCTCTCTAAACCTTACTCAGAGTCTCTGGATCTCGTTCTTCATTCCAGGGGCAAAAGAGTAGTGTTTGGCCATGTCCACTTTCTATCTATTTCACCCATACACTTCCCACTCCTCACCCATTAAACCCTGTCTGGGGCTAGCCCGGTCATTTATGAGGGAGAGATCATGGTAGCCTTCGCTGGGATGTTCCCACCAGCACCTACTCCAGAGTGGGTGCCGACAGCAGCGGAGGTTGTCTGTGCTCTTCCCGCAGCCGGTGGCGGAGGTCTACATCGCACAGACCTCCACCGGCTGCCCCACTAGACACCAGGGAGTCTGAAGCATGGGTCACAAGTAAAGGGATGCACTGGTAAGTCGGGGGGGTTAATAGTGGCATGGGGGGTTAAGAGTGTCATGGGGGTTGTTCAGAGTGGCATTGGGGGTTAAGAGTGGCATGGGGGGTCAATGGTTTTCTGGAGGCAGAGTGGCATATATGGGTGTATAAGGCATATCTGGGAGACAGAGTGGCAAAAGGGGGTTAAAAGGCAAATCTGGGGGCAGAGTGACATATAAGGCATATATGGGGGGCAGATGTGCATAACTGGGGGCAAGTTGGCAAATAAAAGGAAATAAAAACAAAAAATCACTTTTTCAATCATAGTTTTTGTTAAATATGAACAAAAAAATTTACATGTGAATTAATATTTACTAGTAAAACTTTTTTTCCTATTGGGTAGTCTTTTTTTCCTAAATTAATATTCAAATTTTTGGGGGGGGGGTCTTACAACTGAGCAAATATGGTATTTTAATCTTAACTTTAAATTTTATGTATGGGAAAAACACCTTTACGAATGAAAAAGTGAAGGAGTTCTCAAATAACTCTAGTGTTCGGTAGCTTTATTATAAGTTCTTTCTCTACAAGGCCGCTAAGATGAGCCTCCTGTCCCTACCAGTGGTGATTTAAAGTTTTATTTCATGATGTAGTGTCAGAAAGCCAATTTTGGAGTAAAACGTAAATGATTGAGATTCTCCTTAATTTTACCACTAACATGAAACCTTGATAAACATCAGCGTGGCCGGACAGCACAAATTATATATTAAGAAAGTGGAAGAACACAGACGCCAACCAAATGCATCTATCAACTGAACGACCTCTATGAGCTGCTTAATAAGCGTCGGTCATATTGTTCCATGTACCATGATCTCTCAAAGGCATGATGATATAAGCAATTACCTTGCCTCCGATATGTCTTAACGGTATTTTTCACAGGTGTTTTTCCACAAAGCCTTTATTTCAATATATATATATATATATATAGTATTATTATTCATTTTATTTATATATATATTTGTGTTGCATGGTATTATGATTTAGGTTGGAATATTTTGGTTTTATAATATGTTAATTTTGACAATTTTGCACCTCGCTAGACACACAAAAATTGCCTGGGGATGACATAGCACTTGAATTAGAACTAATCTCTTTTGTGTACTTGCTCTCCTCTCTACACCAAAATGAGAGCAAGTAGATGATAATTCCTTTAAAAATGTACATAAAATATTTGTTGGGGATGAGACGTACTTTAAGTCAGAAAAAATTGACTTTGCACAAAGAAAAAATTATAGACAATTTGTTGGCTTCAGAAACAAAATATACAGAAATATTAACAGCTTTGTTGTCTCCTATTTCAGAATGTAATTATAGTTGCATACATGTCCTTTCCAGTGTCTCAATGGTCTACGCTGTCTCAAAATGTCTTGTTTATTCCATACGATGTAAGAAAACATTAAAAAGGCATTTTGTAGAATGATTACAGATTTTGTTGTTGGCTCCCTTGTGCAGAGGGAATTTGCCTCACATTTGGGTTCTGGACTGCCCTTTTGACAGAATCAGACTGATTTGTTGATGGAGTTTTTTCCTCTGTAAGGGCACAAGAGAGCTAAACTGTAAGATGTTCCCAAGCGGGATGCACCGTAAGACAAGTTATGAAGCGGCTGTCTGTTCTTGGTGATGTTTTGTATACCTTTTGTTGGACGTGATGTGGTGGCTCTCATTATTTTCAGACACATTTATCTCTGTGTAGTGGGAGCTATTAGAAAGAAAGGAGGCCATTTCTCGCTTTGTGTCATATGATGGTGGCCAACGCTGGCAGTTTTCTGAAGTAAGAAGGGCTGAGTTGGCTGTATATAATGTATAATCTAATGGTTGAGGAGAGTTTGAAGAGATCTCATGGATTTAACTACCCATTCTATAGGGGCACTCAAGCTCTTCCTGCAGCAGAAGCTCTCAGGGGTTGGGCCTTCATAATGTCTACTAAAGTGAAGAACCTCAAGCATATCTCTTGTGCAAATTCTCCAGACAAATTAGTGAATAAATCCCAAAGGAGGAGACGTAACATTAAAAGGAGCATAAAAGTGCAAATTTTGCACTAGTTGAGAAGATAGCTCTTTTTGTTTAACTAATTAAACAGCAGGTCTAATCCTGGCCATTGTACCCTACAGAGCACACAAGATCATAAAATTAATATGAGGTCATTGTGTAAAAGCTGGATTTTAAAACATGAAAGCGTTTTTTAATAGGTAGTTATTATTAAACAGGTTTACTGAAACACACAACAATAAGGATTTAATTACATTCAATTACAAACTGAAACAGTTAATTGGTTTGAAGGAAAATGTTCGCCCTCTGTTTAAGGATTACTGACAAGCTGCATAATGCTTCCTATATTTCCAGGTTTGTTTGCAATTTACTTTTCAAAACAATACTTTCTTTGAACCCTGTGCATAATTATTATTCTCAGCCGGATTCTCACTGTTTATGTATTATCTGAAGAAATAAAAGTAGCGTAGCAACGATTTAAACACTGGACTGACAATCTCTGTGAATTTACAATGTCATGTTAGGAAAGCAATGCGAAAAGAAATACTGGGTTTGCACTTAAATGCACAGGATAGCTAAGTGGCTGCTTAAATTAAAGTTGTGTCCATTTGCACAGAAAGCACTTCTATTGATCTCGATGGGTTCTCTTTCCTGCCACCGATTGGCTGTTTCAAGTAGCCAATCGGTGATGAGGAACGTCAGACCACAGAGGAGGCATTCCACTGTATTTCCACTGTTAGTGCTTAATAATTGAAGGATAGTAATATAACATTTGTGAAGCTGCAACTTCTCCTGAAGGTAATGAATTTACCTTCTTTAAAATGCATTTGTTGTTAATGAAGCAGCCTGGGACACTGGGGTGTTCCTTTAAAATAAAATGCTGTTTATAAGAATCCCACTTTTCAAATTTTCTGCATCTGCATGTTGATTCTCTACCATTTACCTAGCCCTGCCGTAAAGTTAGATTGGGTAGGGTCTCAAAGCTAATCTTTTACTCAATATCTCAAAATTATTTATTCTCCTTGACAAACAAACAGCATAAGCAATAAATTAATTTAATTATGGTAAAAGTTATGGTAAAAGTTGTTACATCAGCAGTTCTCTTTTAAAGGGAAGTGTGGATTATATGAAAGAAGACAAAAAAGAAGTAATTGTTGTATTCTGTACTGTCTGCAAATAGTTACCTGTTTTATTTAAAATAAAAGAAAGCTTGTGGCAATAACAAACAGAACATGCAATTATTAAGGCTTAGTACTTTGCCTGAAGTTTCCTTAATCTATCACTAATCATTGCCCCATTAATGGAAGATTATGTATTTTCCATTTATATACAAAAATAAAAGCAGTTTTTTGAACAATATGGAGTTATTAATACCATTTGGGAGGATAATACGAAAAGATTCACTGATATTTAATTGTTTGTACTGTTTGCTGTAACTGTTTCCATCCATTTTTAATAGTCTAAATCAGTTAATGGTCAATTGTTATATACTTACAGAGAAATTGATTTTCATTGCTTATATTAAAAACATAAGAACAAAACTCTCCGAGAGACATAAAACATGGCACCTAAGCCATGTATTTTTTCTGTAGAAAACAATTACTTTTACTGTGGAGTTTACACTTATTTATGTTCTTTCGGATAAAGTCCTAAATTTAATTTCTTGTTTATAGCTTAAAAGCAGAACACGAATCACCATATTCTAATATAAATTTACAATGACAGAAAAAAAGTCCCCCAAATAAAACATCATGTCAGTGGTTTGTGCGTTTCTTGCAGCAGAGTCCTAACTGCATTTTGACCTTAGGTTGTGCCACTGCACTATAGGCCGGTTGCAAAGAAGATTTTTAATCTCCCCAACTGACCCATTTACACTGTGCCGAGCTCTGCCATATCCCAGTGTCAGTGGGCAGTCCTGGCTGCGTCCCGCAAAGAGTAGGCTGCGGGTAGCAGGAGGTATGGCCAGGTATGCCCATGACTCCCCTCCGACACACAGGTAAATTAGAAACACGTGCAGAGTCGCAGAGCAGAATTCAGATGCAGCCATATTTAACGTCCTTTCAGAGCAGCGGCTTTTTGATGATGTCTCATCTGTCAATATTAAAGCTAAAAATAAATTGATTCAAAAAGGGGGACATTGTTTTCATTTTGGAAACATTGCGGAATATTGCATTAATGCAGCATACTGTTGAAAAGCTACCTTTGGTCGGCGAATTGCTTTATAATTAAATGAATGCATCTGCAAAGTGCCTCGCAGCTACACTCATTTGTTTATTTAATTTCTTAATCATCCGCCACTTCCTCAATTTATGTAATTCAACCATCTGCAATCTTCTAAAAGCGTTTTTTTTAAGAAGGAGCTGCACTGTTTTCTTTTCAAATAAACATCGTATTATCTAACTAATCATCAATATGACATATGTTACAAATTATTCATCAAAAAAGCAACTTGCACTCCCATTTTATTCCAGGGTATACTTGATTTTGGTTTTTACTAAAAATATAACACTGCAAGGTCTCTATTCCATTCCTAATTGGTTAAATATGATTTCTCTTATACGTATGGTGACGATAAATTTGAATAGAAGGGTGGGAGGTATTCTATTCATGGTTCTTTCACTCCAGGTTTCATCATTAGGGAATTATGGGCAAAGACGGAGGACAGGTGCATTAAAATAATATCTGTGACCGATAGGATAGGATATTTCAAGGAGATATACAGCTTGAAGAATATATGAAACATTTCAATAAATCTACAGGTCTCCAACTTATCAACTGTATTTAACGCTTTCTCGGACATTAATTTACAAAATTGCGTTAATACATATTGTAACCTGGGCGTGGAAGCTGATTATAAGTGAAAACATGTAATTAATTTGTTTATTATAACTAAATATATTTCATTGGATACATCACAAATGTACTAATTTAAAAAAAAAAATAAAGATTTGTTTTCATTAATTTTTCATCTTAGTTTTGCAGGTATGCGGAATTAAGGGGTTGAAAATATATCTTGGAACATTATTGTATTCTTTACCATTGTATCACAAAAACTCACCAAAAGCTGGAACCCTGATGATTTAAATCGATAGGTTTTTGATTGAATACTGGTAGAGATTGGCTCCTCAAATGGGTAATTTAAAAAAAATCATGACAATAAGCTAGCCACAGAACTACTTAGACCTCACACAAGTTGTAGATGCCATCTACAGGACCACACTTAACTTCCTGGGACTAGGAAGGTATTGGTTAATAGCATATAAAGCAGAAATAGAATCCTGATTCTTCTTCTCACAAAGAAAATATATCTAAAACGAAGATTGCAATATTTTCACTAGCCTGCTGCTTATGAATTGGGATGACATGAAATATCTTCAGAAGTCTATAAAACACCAGAATGTCTCTCCACACCGCCCTTGTGGGTGTGCTGATGAGGACATCACTCTAAGTCTCGGCTCATTTCAGACAGTCTCAATGTTCTTTTAAAAGGCGCGTGTCATTTCTACACTGTTGCAGATCAAATCTCCGAGTGAAAAATGTTCTAAACATGCATCTTGTAAAACAGCCATACTTTACTTCTGCTAGAGACAGACTGCTGGAGTGTGAAAGAAGCTCATTAAAACATCTTACCGAGATCCCACAAAGAAAAAAAAAACAACGAAACATAATAAAGTATTCAGAAATCCCACAGGCACTTCCATGTATGACAGCAATTAATCTTGACAATAAGTAGTCTGAGCGTATTAATCCCAGACCAAAGAAGATAAGGTTGTAAATATTTGTATTGCCCTATTAGCAGAAAAACAAAAATAGAACAGAACAGTTGTCATTCCTTATAAATGACACTGACATTATTAGGTTCTTTGCATTCATTTTTAGACCATGTTACTACAAGTTCACAACAGAAAGTGAAAACCAAACCAATCATTTAATGTCAGAACCCTAAGATTGTCACATAGGAGAAAAAACAGCAGCTGCAATATAAATTAGAAAAATAATGGAGAGTGGGCTTTTCATGTAAGGAAAGAATAGGGTAAATGGTAATAAATAACCGTGGGCTAATGTCACAAATCTCTGAGTTTCAGTTTCCGGTCCATCCTAAACCCCCCTTTTAACCAGAAAAAAAAAAAAAGTCAAAATTTTGGCAGCTAAATTGGCAGGGCCAATGTGTTTATAATTATTAATAATTGCTATTTTCATTTTTTCAAAACCAGCTACAAGGCATTATTAACCCAATTTATGTAGGGTTTTGGAAGGGTTAAATTTTGTAAAATTAATTAGCAATGTATTCTACTTCCTCAACTCAGGAGAACCTACTAGCATCTACGTTTTGACCTTCAGTAAACTAAATGATTACTTATGGTGAATAAGCATTCCATCTGGTGGTATTTGTAGGTGAGCTAAACTCAAGTGAACTGAACCCTTAGCACTCCTAAAATACTCAAATTTGGGTCTCAATGAAATGGAAATGGAATCAGCTCCTTACCTCAGTCTAAGAACAAGGTTGACAGCAGCTGGAAACCTGTTTTCCTGGTGGCTTTCATTCGATTGCGCCTAGAATATATAACAAGATATGAAATCATAATAAGAACACATGCCGGAAGAAATCATTCCATCTGGTGGACAAACCTCACATGCGCAGGGACCTGAGTGCCTAGACATTCTTGGTATAATGGTCTCTTCAGGCTTTCCCACCTCTGTTTAAGGGCACCCTTCCCTTACAGTTTTTGCTGCCATCAGGTTACAACTCTATGCTGCAACGTCTTGAATCATGAAGACACAGAAGCCTGGTTGCCCCTGAGCTAAATTCTAATATAAAATATTGTCTTGTAATTACAATATTCTCTATAGAAGTAAACTTACTGCAATTTAGAGGAAGAAAAAAATGACTTTACGCTCTTTTTTTAGTGACTTTCTACTTAGTACAACCGTTAAGGCTACAAAAGCTCTATGAAAGCATAGTTTTATAGTTAAAGTCTGAAGCCTGATAATACTTTGTGTAATATATTCTCCTTATTTGTATTGTAAGGATGCTTAGCAAACAATGGACTGTAAACATCATGTTCACACAGGGCCACATATGCCAGAATGTTCAAATGACAATTATACATGCTTCTTGTTAACAACTTGGAAAAAAAACTGCCCACGGTTATAGTGTCAAGAAAAAGTAAAAAAGTGAACCTTGTGGAACTAACAGCATTTATGAATAAGTTTGTCTTAAAATATAATATAATATAATATAATCTTCATCTAAGTTACAATAATGAACAAACTTATAGCACAAAAATGAGTCTTTGTTTTTGTCCATATTGAATACATCATTCAAACATTCAAAAGTGTGTGAACCCCTAGGCTAATCACTTCAACAAAAGTTAATTGTAGTCAGGAGTTAGCAAACCTGGAGTCAAATCAGTGAAACAAGATTGGAGGTGTGTTTTATTGTTACTTGGACATAAAAACAATCAAACATTGTGAGTTTCCTATTCTCAAGAAGCATCTGCTAATGTGAGCCACACTAAACAAAAATAATGAAAACATTATCCCAAAAGTGGAGGGAGCATCATGGTCTGGGGCTGCTTTGCTGCCGTGATGCCTGGTCAGCTTGCCATCATCAAGGGGACACTGAATTCCCAAGCTTATCGAGGAATCATAAAGGATAATGTTAGGATGGCTGTCTGCCAACTGAAGATCAGTAACTGATGAGCCTAAACATTGAAGTAAATCCAGTACAGAATGGCTAACAAAACAAGAAAATAAGTATTCAGAGGGGTCTGGGCTCTAACTTGAGCCGTTCACACTAGACATTTAAAGAATATGGCTGATCTGGAAGGAAAAATTGTCCTCGTGGTGTGCATCATAGCTCTGCCCTCATGCAAAAGTGCCCCTGGAGGCCCGGGAGAAGTGGGTCACCAGAGAAGAAAGAAGAAAAAGAGGAGAAGAAGGGGCAGAGAGTGAGATTGAGTGACAATGAATTTCTGAATAAAAAAGGTCTTCTGAATTTCTTCTGAATTTATTCCTAACTTAAAGGACAGGGAGCAATGAAAGGACCAAAAATAAAATGAAAAAATAATCTGAATGGATTTTGGTGCGCAAATCTAATCTGCAGTAAACCCCAGATATAAATAAACGTCAGTGTGCTGTACCACTGCAAGAACATAACATCCCTACTTTTTCATTAACCAGAAAAAATATTTACAGTTAGAATTTAAAAAGCCATAAATCTACATTTTACTTGAAATCAAACCATGATAAACTGCTTTTAATTGTATGTTTTGGTAGACTGTTTTTATATCAAGTGTCTTTTTCATTTTATATGCTTAAACCTGTTTATTTAGCATATACACTGCCTTACAAACTATGAAAATTCTGTTTATGAATGTTCTTCATCATACCTGGGACCTCACCATGGTTGTTCCAGAGTCTCCAGGTAAAGCCCTGCTTCCCTGGGTCTCTGAGTCAGTTTCTTCTTACTCCGGGAAATGGAGCAGCGCCTGACCATGTATGCTCCCTGCTCACTTCCTACCTACTCCCCTCTCACACTCCATGTCCACTAAGGCACTCATAACTATATAATTTTACAACAAATTATTAAAAAAGCTAAATTCACAAAAGTTGCTCACCTGAGTATCCTGTACAGTCATATTTTGTAATCGTGTTTCCATATTACTATCTGGGGAAATCTGTGAAGCGAGAGATGGCATATTTAGACCTGCGTAACCTCGCCGTCTGTTATTTTGTTTGGCAGGTACCTTACATTTCTATTTTTTCTCTTGTCATTGAAATGAAAAAAGAAAAATCTTCAAGTTTTGCATATTTTTGTAATCTCAGCATTGAAACTGGCATATCTAGGCCTTTATGAAATAGAACGATAATAATAGTCTGCATTTGCATTCATAAAGTACATATCTCCCTCGACGTGTTATTTTATTGTGAAGATTGGGTAAAATATAACAATTTTAAAGAATAACATAAAACAACTAGTTCTTAAAGGCTTGCAAAGTTTCATGGCAGGCATCAACACTCTCACCCTGTCAGATATTAATAGAAAAAAAACTAAGAATACAATCAAAATTCTGCATATGTTAGCATCACAAAAATGCTTGAGAAATGTGATACCCAAAGGTCATTTAATGTCAATGAAAATTAGGGGCTGTTATATACATTATGAAGAGCCAATCCCCGCTTCTGCTGCATGAAGAGCTTGGCTGGTCCTGTATAATTAATTCAAATGTTTTTAGTGGTTTGTAGGTGACATTTGTTAATGTCTTGTGGAAAAATTGCCCCTTTTTAAGTCACGCTTATATTGTGTTTATCTCATTAATTGTTGATTGTTGATAGCAGGGCCGGCCTTAGGGGTGTGCGACCTGTGAGACAGGGCGCCATGGCAGCAGGGGCGCCAGCCCGGGACTTAAATTAAAACATCGTTTTTATTGTTTGTTTGTTTTTTAAACTTTATTTAACATCCTTCATGTTAAATAAAGTTAAAACAAAAAACGATGCTTTAATTTAAGTCCCGGGCAGGGGCACTGAGCGGTCGCTTGTGAAGTTTTCAGCAACCGCAGAGGGGGGGATAGTGAGAAGGGGAAGGGGGGGAGGTAGTGAGAAGGGGCAGGGGGGTAGTGAGAAGGGGCAGAGGGGGGAGGTAGTGAGAAGTGGCAGAGAGGGGAGGAGGTAGTGAGAAGGGGCGGGGGGGTAGTGAGAAGGGGCAGAGGGGGGGGTAGTGAGAAGGGGCAGAGGGGGTAGTGAGAAGGGGGCGCCAGAGGAGTAGTCCGCACAGGATGCCAGAACACTTAAGGCCGGCTCTGGTTGATAGTAGTAGCAGATGTTATTTAGCCTATTTAGCTTAGAATCCACAACCTTAATTTGTGGTTTACTCATTTATTTAGGGTGCTAAATTGCAAAACATGGAGTTTTCACCTCTGTTAGACTAAATAAAGTTAAGATGAGTAATTGAATTGGGTCTATGGACTAATGGCTGAATAACAGGGGTTCTACTTAGGGAAAAATAAGATTTTTGCTTCTATTGTTAGAGCTAAATGACTCGAAAATATATTTCTCATTGGCTATTCAATCACAATGACCGCAGCTAGTCCGGCACATCAACAGAAACATTTTACATTCTGATTACACAATTTCCATTAACTTTTGCATCTATCCTATGTAACTGCAGCTAGAACAAGCATAATTGCATCTATAATCATTTTAACACCAGCAGAGTTCGATATCTATGTCATTTATCTGGAATTACATATGTCTTTCGGTGCATAATTATGTATTTCAAGGTCTGATCACTAATTAAAAGTTGTAATGGTATGGCCTTTTATCCTACAGTAATACCCAATGCTGAAAGATAAAAAATTCATAAATGAGATTTGGAAAAAAAAATGTTTTTACAAAACCATTGAGACGAGGAAGCTAGAAATGCAAAAATAGTCAGGCTTTTTTTCCATAGCTGTGATTAGTCAATGAAATCTATTTCAAGATCCAAGAGAGGTCGCTTAAAAATAAAGGAAATTAAGTCATCCTTTCTTCAGAATCTGACATTAAAATTTAATGTACTAAAGTAAATGCAAATAATTTAGTAAGGTATGCAACTGCATAATTATGGTGAAAAATCTCCTTTTATTTCAAGCTCAAATAAGAAATAAATAGCCAAACTGTTGAAGAACTACTAAAATATAACAATAAAAAAGTTTCTCTTTAATATTCACATATGCAGATGTGAGTAGATATTTATGAACAACAAAATTAGTCTTAATTGTGATAAAAAGCTGAAATGTTCTTTTCAACAAGAGTTTTTAATCTACTGATTAAAACAACATCCATCAAACAGCTCAGACTCATTTCAAATGAGAAAAAAAAAAAAATCGGCTTTGTTGCTATTCTGATGCATAAAAGATAATTATGAACTAAAAATATATGTATTTTTCTATTGAATTCATCGTTAATGTCTGGCTTTTAGTGATGAAAACAAATTCCAATATTTTCGTATACAGGAATATTAAATAAATTGTGTGAACCCTTTGAATGGAGGTGAACGATAGTTTAATCTGCAGGCTTTTCGTTGACTTCACCGCAACCACACCAAAATTCAGGTCGGTATCACCTGCAAATCTTTGTACGATGACCCTTCTAAGGAAAAGCCCTTTAAATTATGCCAATAGTAGAAATTCCAGTTAAAATGGCACTTTTTTTTAAGAAAGTTGATTTTTTTTTATAATATTCCAAGAGTTTTAAGAAAGCAGCTCGTTCATTAGCAGTTACAAGCTGCTTTCTCTGGTCAACGAGGATTGTTTTCTGACAGTAACCTGGTTCCAGACAGTCGATCCCTGCCACTCCTAACATTTCTTGTTCTGTATATTTATGTAAATTATGACCACACATCTTGAAGAATTTAAGATGTCTGGCAGACAATAATTTACCAATGAATCTTGGAAAAATTAGTTTCTTTCTGGGCATCACAATTGGCTCTTTTAAAGCTAGCTTTGGTAATGTTATTCCAGGTAATACTATGCAAACAGGGGTTTCCAATAAATCTTAGTTAGCTTTCAACTGAAAAACAAGGTATAAGAAGAATGAGATTTATTGCTATGATCTGATTTGGTTACTGCAACTCTCCATCATTTTCATCCACATCATTATAACAATCTCTACAATAGTTGACAATAACATTGTTGCAGCTCACTGTGACACTTTTACAACTTTGCAAATCCCATTGAGATACATGAATTTGCACGATTTTAATCAATTAATGGAAAACTATAAATTGTTTTCTGTGTGTTCATTCATAACACAACCCTTTCAGCTGCACTGTCAGCCTCCAGTTGCTACACTTCCAGTTGTCATTAGGGGCTTCCCAGCTTCAATGACTATCGCTAAGAGTGTGAGAGCAAAACTCACTGTAAAAATCCAATATACTAGTAATCGGCTGAAGCTGTACTTGGGCTGGAGGTTTTCAGGCACCAGAGAGGGGACTCCATTGTTGATAGGTAAGGCAGTGACATAAGCATTAGAGGTGTCATAGCATGTAGCTCATTGTATATAGGTTTTCTTTAGCTATATGCACTTCATAGTGGTAATACAAGATCGATAGTTTTATTTGTGATATTTTCCCTTCTTAATTGTGTGTTCAGGGTCCTGCTTTCTTAACGTAGAATCTTGGATTAAACTACTTGCAGTCTCCGAGTCTCCGACCCTACCCCTATTTGTAGATACCCCCTCCTCCCTACAAGAGGGAGAGCTTGGGTGACTTAGCCAGAAGAGCTCCCAAGTATACCCAAAGCAACTCTCTCATACACTCTCACCACATGCAGCCAGAATCTACAGTAAGGTAGTTGAAAACAAAGGAGCAACTGGTGAATGTAAGACCAGCTAACTGGACATATCGGTACAATTAAGGAGATCTTAATCTTAAAACAAGATTATGTTTACAATGATATTTCTATTTTTTATTGTTTATTTTTTAGTATTTCTGTATTTTCTCTTGTTGTACATGCAGCTGTCCATCCGCTATGTATTCAAGTTCCATTGGTAAAGGTCGCATCCTAAGAGGTACCTTAAGAAGTAATGAAGATTAGTATTTTTTTCATGGACGATTCCCCAAAAATTCACGTTTACAGAAACTTCGCAAAGGTCAAGCAAATGCAGGGGATTATGACCAGAACAAAACAGGAATGTCAAGCTGTGCACAATAATAGATGTAAAAAAAAAAAGCCAGAGTCTTCGGTGCCTTACACACAACCCTACAAGGTGATAGAGATGTTCTTCATCCCATGGGAAACACCAATTTACATAAAATAAATAAAAGACTAGGGGCCAGGGGAGAGTGACAAGTCTGCATTCTCTATCAAGAATTTCATTAACAGAAAAATATTTAACATGCAACATACTTTCAGGTAACACAGTAAGACATAACTCATACCTCTGTGTTTTCATTGTCATTGTTGATTCTTCTGGACTAAAAAAGAAAAAGAAAGACATATTTAAAAAGGCTACTGTTGCCACCTAAAATAAAATTTTATAGATACTACATGTAATGAACAAAAATAATATTTGGACTTGGTAAGGGCTAAGCATACAAACATATAGATTGTATTAATAACATTATGGTGAAATGTATAGATCAAGAGAAAGGAATGGTTATTTTGTGTGGTTTTAATTTCTGCAGGATAAATAACCATATTTAAAAAGTACTACCAGGTGAGATAAATACTTTCTATGTATGTCCTGTTCTTCTAATTAATAAAGGGAACTTGGTTTTTGATACAGCATGATCCTATAAAAGTGTGCCCTTGGTGATATTACAATGTGGTGAAGTCAGGTCATTTAAAACATTTTCAAGTAATGCTTGAAATTGTGCCAGCCGACACATTCCCTGTGAAATGTACCTTCTCTTTGGAAAATGAATCTTTAAATTCTCCACTCTTTTCATCTAGTTCATCATCGCTCCATTCCCAGTCGCCATCTTCTGTTTTATGGAGGTGACCACTTGAGCCAGGGACTCTCCTAACCTATAATTAGAGAAATGTATAATGTTTTGTGTTAGCATCACTGTGCTTTACCGAACTAATGCCAGACAAGTCATGTCCTGAAATGTAATGGGGCTTATAACAGGACTAATTGTCCACAATAAATCAGCAATACCCAACTGATAACCATGTTACAAACTCCACTAAATCACACAATTACATCGCTACATAAAATGATTTACAGAAAACAATCACGTCACCGCAACAGAAAAAGGAAATGAAGATTTACATGCAAGCGACACAGTTGGTACCAAAATGAAAACACAAACCCAGAAAAGCACACTAAGATTACCCAGAAAACTAATTCCTAATCCAAAAAGTCAAGTACCCTTCTGCTGACATCCTGCTCATTCTCAGACCCTGGAACCAAACTCGTTTTCCCAGGATTCTGCTCATCCTACTTGAGCAAAACAAAATAACATCAGACTGTCCTTAAACATCTTGCGATCGACTAGCTGAGTACAGAATGGATCATTACACAAGTTGGTTGATAAAATAGCAACTGGGTTTTATAAAAAAAAAACATATTTTTAATGCTGCTACAAATAGGTGCATGATGTACATCTCTAAAACCAAGCGTGCTTCATTTTAGAAAACCAAATAGTATGAACTATTATTTAGTAGTCTGTTTTAATAAGATTAAGCAGCAAGGATATGATTTTTTAAACACTTGGCCAATTATTGTATGGAGATTTCTGCAGCGATAGATGTATGCATAATACACGAAAGTTGAACACAAATTATGAGGCGCTATTGGCATGGAATAAGCAATAGAAAGCAAAGTATAACATAAAAAAGACAAACATATTAATCCTCATGTTGTAATCTGAATCACAAAGGAGCAATGGTTTTCTAACTAGTTAAGGGGATTATCTACGGAATTTGTATTAATTACAGTTTCAACCTGACTTTTTTATGCATGAAGGGTTAACTCCAATGAGCTTCCCATGGCAGAAGAGCTTGATTGGCCCTGTATAATGCATAGTTTAATTAGTGAAATATCTTGAAAGCCAGATCATTGATTGAACTACGCATTATACAGCTCCTGGTGCCATATGTCCTTGAGAGGAGGGACGCTGGTATATGACATTATATCCTGGCTCTCAGAAATAAGATTAACAGTCGCAGAGGTAAAACCAGGGTCATGACTGGGGCGTAGGGGTAGGTGTAGCGAAGCACTCAGAATAACTAAATCACAGGCTGTGACTGGGAGGTGCGACTAGGTGAGTCATTCCTAGTTGAACATTAGATCCCAATGTTGTTGAATGGATTAGACAGCGGCTGAGTGACAGAAAACAGAGGGTTGTAGTCAACGGCGTATATTCAGAGCAAGGTCTTGTAACCAGTGGGATGCCTCAGGGATCTGTACTTGGATCCATTCTCTTTAATATTTTTATTAGTGATATTGCAGATGGTCTTGCTGGAATGGTATGTCTTTTTACTGACGACACAAAGATTTGCAACAGGGTTGATGTTCCTGGAGGGAGAAGCCAAATGGCAAACGATCTAGGTAAACTGGAAACATGGTCAGAGCTGTGGCAACTGGCATTTAATGTGGATAAATGCAAAGTAATGCACCTGGGGCATAAAAACCCATGGGCAGAGTATAGAATATTTGATACTGTCCTAACCTCAACGTGTGAGGAAAGGGATTGAGGGGTAATTATTTCTGAGGATTTAAAGGTAGGAAGACAATGAAATAGAGCAGCAGGTAATGCTAGCAGAATGCTTGGTTGTATAGCGAGAGGTATTAGTAGAAAGAGGGAAGTGCTCATGCCGTTGCACAGATCACTGGTGAGACCTCACTTGGAGTATTGTGTACAGTACTAGAGACCGTATCTCCAGAAGGATATAGAAATGTTGGAGAAAGTTCAGAGAAGGGCTACTAAAATGGTTCATGGATTACAAGATAAACCTTACCAGGACAGGTTAAAGGATCATAACCTATATCGCCTGGAAAAAAGACGTGACAGGGGGGATATCATAGAAACATTTAAATACTTAAAGGGAATCAACAAGGTAAAGGAAGATAGTTTATTTAAAGGGGGGAATACTACCACAACAAGAGGACACAAGCATAAACTAGAGGGGCAATAGTTTAATGGTAACATCAGAAAATATTACTTTACGGGTAGTGGACGCATGGAATAGCCTGATAGCAGGAGTGGTAGATGTTAATACAGTAAAGACATTTAAGCAAGCATGAGATAGGCATGAGGCCAAGCTAGATATAGGATAAGGCAGGTACTAAGGAAAGGTTGGGCAGACTGGATGGGCTTAATGGTTCTTATCTGCCGTCACTTTCTATGTTTCTATTCCCCTATACTGTATACATATTAAGAGGATTATTCATCGTTTAAGAAGTTCATTTATTATTTTCAATGTTAATGTGAGATAAAACATTTTAACTCAATGACCTCACTAGGGATTATTAAGGTGCATCCACGCTGAGATGTACCTGTTTAAGAAAGCATAAATCAGAGCTGCATAATGCATACTAGACTTGGGCAAATTGACCAGAAAATGCTTTAGACTTTTTTTTTTGTTTCGTTTTTGGTTTATTCTTTTTAGGACAATTAATTTAATTTCCTGCCATATTTGGTCCGGGCAAAATTCGTAGAGCTTCCTCTGTGTTAGGTGCATGAGAGAGTTTGAATGAGAGTGTAAGAAAGGTGAGAGAGAGTGAGAAAGAGTGTGAAAGAGCGCATGAGTAAGCCTGAGTGAGAGTAAAAAAAAACAACAATGCAAACAAAAATGTTTTTGTTTTTTTGGGGGGTCCCTCCTTGTGCCAAATGTACAAATCCGAATGCACAAGTCTAATGCATACTAAAGTGGTTTTGGTTTCTTAAATACAATCATCTCACCAATCCTATATATGATGCGGGATTAACTCAACCTTCTTGTAATAGAAAATCACCAAGGTTTTCTCTTAAATAAAAATGTTGTAGTAGAAAAATTTGAACCTGTAATTTCACTCTAGATGAATATAGTACTTAATGTGTTTTCACAGAACATTCCCCAGCCAGTTTTAATTAAACTTTCTAGTTATATAACTCGCCTTTGAGTACAATTGGATTTAAGGGATTAACTGCCTGTAAACTGCAGAGTAAGCCTTTTTTGTTTTTGCAAGTTTTTGCAATATTTTTTTTCACATTAACACATTTCACAGTTAATCATATTTTATGATATTATGTTTGCTTAGCAGGTAGTAGCCATAATGAGGGATTAGTTAAAAAGGAAATAAAGGCTATATAAGGGGTATATAGATGGGTCATTGGAGACAGCATTCCAACTAACTTCTTTATACATCATAAAGGACCTACCCTAGTGAGCAACCCTCCAGCAAGAAGGGCTGAACTGCCCATGCATTACATAGAGACTTAACTATGATTTATGGCGGGCCATGTCAACTCTTTGGGTTTGACCTTTCATAAAACACGGTGAGTTTAGTGGTTTCAAATGTTCAACTTCTCTGCGTAGAGATGTTTATTCGTCAAAGCTAGAGGTTGCAGGTGAGTTACATGTCACTTTGCATCGGACGTCCCAATGAATTGTGAACATAACCTAGATGTCTAGGAGATGGCCCCAAGGGCTGGCAACGTACTACGAAAGTATGAAAATTACAAAAAAAAGTCACTATATTATCCATTAGTAGCATCAGCTACACAAAATAGAGGTACATGTGTGCATTAAGGCAAATAAAATAAGCCTTAGTGATGGTTGCAGACTTTCAGGTAAAGCCCACCGTCTAGTAAAAAGTGGCTGAAACTCAGTAATTTACTCATTGGGACCTAATCATTAGATGTAGATATGAGTGGGCCACAAGTGACGCAGATTCAGTTAAGTCCTGGTCAATCCAGACCATGTAGTTAGTTCACCATGAGCAGAGCTGGTTTCACCCACCATATATTGAAGTCTGAAATGCCCTTCTGGTACACGGTGACAATGATCCATTCTACATCGAGTTCTACGAGTTATTCTAGAGTAAACACATTTTAAGGCAAAGTAGTGGAAATCAGCAGGAACATTCGATGGTTTTCTATGTGGATTTATGTATTTCCACTTTTTAATCCGTTTGCATGAAAATTATTCTTTATCTATGTCTCCAAATTCATTTGTAACCACTAAGCTGCCCATGGCTCTCTCAACCGAAAATACAAATAGTAACTAAAAGTGGTTAAAAAGACAATTGTCCCCATCCCCAAAATATCTAGCAGCACCACTAATACACATTTTATTCTAACCAGACTGGTGTGGGCAATCATTATGCCCCCTTAGAATTTGCGGGTTCCTATACTTATGGGGCCAAGATTGACCTGAGTAAATTTAAGTAAATAACCACATTTATGAACCTTACATTTCTACCAGTGAATTATCACATCTTGGGTCCACTGGGGTGAACTCACGGTTAACGCAGTATTTAGTAAACCACTATATAATGTCAAGTCAGATTTACAATGAGGCATTAGAACTTATTCATCTTGAAAATAACCAAAGCACATGCTAATGTGCTAATAATGTATTGATGTTAAATACATTTTAACAATTACATCGAACAAAAGTAAAATTGCTTAATATATAAATGTATTAGATGCCACTGAAACAGAACACTAAATGGCAATAGTCTAATTAGATCGCCATTAGATAAACCTCAGATCATTACAGTTATATATTTATTAAGGTGAAAAGCTTCCTAAAGCTAGGAAAAGGCTACTGTAGACCAATTAAGTTGATAAAGTATACTGTTTATGTTATGAAGAAAAGGTATGCAAATTATGGAACAATATAAAGGCGTTGAACACAACAATATAAAAGTGTTAAACACAGGCGTTAACTTAAAAGCTTTATAATTGGCTGTAACAATAAACATGTGCCTTGAACTACATTAAAGATACCGTTCCACCTACTATGAGTTTAACACTTCTGACACTAAATGCATTAAAAACAACACCCCTAATACTTTTAAAAGCCTGACACATTTTAGAAAAAAATTATGTAATAATGTAAAATTGTTCTTCATTCATAACTTTTGCCAGGAATATAATAAAATAAAACACTCCTCTAGTGTAAGCTGGTGAGCAGGGCCATCTCTATCTTATGTATAGTCTGTCAATTCAAGTGTGAAAATATGTAGTGTAAGAATGGCTGCATAAATTGTTGGTGCTATATAAATAAATACATTATTATTATTCTTTTTTATATCGCGGCAACAATTTACGCAGCGCTTCATAACATACATATTTTCAAGGGGTAGGACAAAACGAGAGTTGACAGACTAAGACAAACCGATACATTAGGTGGAGAGAGCCTGGCCTGCAAGCTTACAATCTTGAGGGAATGGGTGAAAAACATAAGGCACAGAGAAAGGTGAGAGAGAAATATGGAATGCTTCACGGACTTGAGTGTCATAATACGAAGAGTGACCAGGACCCCCTATTTATCAAAGAGGTAGATGATCTCTTCCCCCCACCCTAGAGGGGCAACAGGGCATTAACCTGGGGGTGGTATACTGCCTATATATACCCCTGACTGATCATTTGACTTCTTAGTAAATAGACTGAAGTTAACAGGAGACCTGAAGATGTGCTCAGAGTTTGGGTGAAACACTTTCCTATTAGAGTCAACTGTATAAAAACAACCATAATTAAAGCTCTAATATAAAATCCATACAGCTGCTATAGGTCAGAGTAGGTCAACTTGCCACTTTGTTGCACTTGAACAGCACTCGTCTATGTCCTCATGCAGACAGTATCTAGGTAAGCATGACAGGAGTTTCATTCAAACATGATGGACACAGATTGTCCTTCCATTCACTTTGGAAATGGTTCTTCTCACAAGCTCTCAACAACAAGCCTGGTGGTTCTTATTGACTGTTCCTAACAGTGGCTCAATGCTAACCATGCACTATATATCCAAAAAAACTGAACTTAATCAAAGAAGAATAGATTGACATGTGCGTTCCATGATTCTGATCCTCAACAAAGAAAGTTATCTTATTACAATACTTCAATAAAAGTAAAGAATAGTTTTCATTACATCATGTAAAACAGAAAAGCCCAAGGTCCAAAATTAATACATATACCGGTATATTAGCATCCATGAGTGTAGCATTTCCTTGGCATACATCCCGTCCTTCTCTCTGACATATGTAAATAGTAATGAAACTGAGTAATTTATATCAAAAGAATTACATTTGATAAAAAGTTTCCTTATATTAGATGCTCTTCCAAGAAAATAGAATAGTTAATCGCTTGTATGATGTATTGTGTTGATAGAGTTGCTTTCGCAAATAGTCCTGTATAAGTAGCAAGTAGCATTGAATTCATAAAGGAAGCCAGGTAATCAGCATAGTATTATAATAGAGAGCCAGGTGCTAATATACTTATGTGGTGTCAAGAACGTTTCCTTGTTGCATTTGCTGCATTTAAATTTCAAAGGAAATGGGATAATCCATCACGCTGTCACACTTTAGATTTAAGGTGCAATATAAATGCAAAATATTTGTGATCTGAGCACAGGCAGTAGATGGAAGATTTAAAAACTGTGGGGAGGGGGGGGCTGATTTTGATGCAATATAACATTCTTGTTTGCTCCTTAGTTATAAATAATCCGAGAACCTGTCATGAAAGGTTCCCCCCCCCCCGATAATGCTTATTTTCCTTTGCAGATCATTAAAAAAACAAGGTCAAAAATAGTAATTTTGTGATTGTATTCTCAAATAAACTTCAGTAACAGAAAATAGTTAATTCGTAGCTGGCTGCCGAAAGGTTATCAATATCTCCCTACGTAGACTTGTTATATGTCTTTGTAACCCACTGATATCTAGTAATGTAAGATAAGAGGCTATTTAGAATGTATTTCATTCACTTGATTGTGTTTATAAACACATTTCGGCTGTTTATATACATTATTATTATAATTATTATTATTATTTGTAGAATATCATGATGCACTCATGCCTAGAAAATACTTGTGGTCCAAGAAATATAGGTGAGAAGTGGCGAGGAGCCTGGGCATTATCTTGCATTTTACTTGCAATTCCACATATATCCACCAGGGTATTAAGGGTTTTAGGCAGTTTTTACATCTATATTGGATCCTTTCTAAGCTCCTTATAGGTTTTCTATTCAGTCCCTGCAAAACACACTTTTACAGTGTTTCCCACATGTGAAGCAGACATTGAGAGTGTTTCAAATGTCCTTTGGGTTGTTTTATTACCGGACTTGCCCCTCTGGCACCAAAGCTGCTGCTCCTAAACAGGGACACTTGGCTGTATGTAAAATAGTCCCATAGTGTGTGTGATGCACGGAGATGTATCTGAAAACTTATTAAGACACTTAAAAGGAAAGAGAAGAGAGAACTGACTCCCTAGAAGCATTCACAATGTGCAAAGCCCAAGTCAGGGGAGGAAAGGAACAGAGGGACTGTCCCTACCAAAGAGGATTTTTGGGGAAATGAATAGATAGATAATAAGTGTCAGCGGGGTACACACTGATATAAAAGAGTTGATGGCACAGAGAATTCTGCACGTTTGGATGTAACAAGGTTCTGTTCATTTGTCCTAAACATGCAGCTGCAGAACAAAACAGCTGCCAATACTGTCACAGCTGTTAAAAGAACAAATGAATGGCATGCCGGTTTGAAGACATATGCCATTTTTTTGATGAGCATTGGTATCCCGCATACACTTTTGCCATTGAACGCGCTTATAGCCAAGATTTTATTTTTAGGAAGAATTTCTCACAATTGTCTTTTTTTTACTAAAGATGTAAACGCGCCAGATGCAATAAGCCTGGAACAGATATAAATGGAATACGTATTATGTAGCGTAATTTGCTGATGATGTCTTTAGCATTTTGGAACAATCCCTAGGAATATAAAGGTAAATTGTAAAGAAGCAACCAAAATTAAAGTAATACTATAACATTTCCACAGCTGCTTTGAATAGGGATTGGCATCGGGCATTTGAACTAAAAATGTCATCTTCGTTATCCAGCCGCTAGCTCGGTACGGATGATGGGAAAGATTCCCAGGGTGCCACGTCCATGACTGGCATTCCCAAAAGAATGCTTTAGTTCAACCCTTTCGAAGCTGAATTATTTAAAGTAATCCATTGTTGCTCCGTGACCTACTCCCAATGTTACCATGATCCTCTGTCATACACAGTCCGTAGGGTCAAGACCCATGATTGACAGCAGCCACAGCTATGTGCCATTGATGGGCAACTTGTGTCAGTCCTCCATGCTCTGGTATACCTCTTACTAGCACTCGGTAGGACGTTTTATGGTACATAAGTGTCTTGGAGCTGGCCCCCTTTTTCTTTTGTTTTAGAGTCTGAGCTGCAGTATTCCCTAAGCAAGTCCTCCTCAGGAGTCAACATTATCGAGAACTGTTGACGTTCTCTGCAAAAATAGGGTATAAGCGAAATACTCTCATTGAAAAGTGGTAACGTGTTCATTTAAACCCTTATTACGGGTTTTTTAAGTGGGTGAGAAGAAGGGAGTCAACTTAATAAAAATAAATTAATAAGATAATGTAGGCCATATGACTCTTAGACACAGTTTCTATGTAAGCGAAAAACCTCCAAAAACCCCCCACAAAACAGAGGTACATCTAATTAAGAAATGTAATTATGTTGATGATGATGACAGTTTCCCTTTAATACAGTTTTAGGCCAGGGAATCAAGAGACCAACCTTTAAAAATGTATATCCTCATTTAAAAAATCTAGTCAGCATTGTCTAAAGAGTAATTCTTTCCGGTATAAATTTATGTTGGAGTATATTATTTTTATGATCCGCTGAATCAAATTGAGACTTTTTAGAGAGGCGACAAACAGGCCGTTCAAGAATGGCTTTTTAGGCTTGAAATTCCATCTCTGAACAAGATCCCATGTTATTATTAATCTTATGTGGGCAGACAGAAATAATTATAAGGTTATATCTTGAGTACTTGACTATTGTGAGACTTGTGGTTATTAAAAAAGATCTTCTGAACTTTCACTGTTTTATTCCTGCCGGCAGACGCAACAGACCATTACTTAGTAGAGCTCATCTTATCTACGGAACTCAACTTATCTACAGAACAAAAAACGCTATTAAGTTAGAACATTTACACACCCCTGCGAGGCTTTTCTTCAAACAATCTCCATGTAGCTGAAGAACAGAGCAAAAATAAATATGACTGTAATTATACGAGGTGGAATGCACTCCAGTGCCCTCAGCGGGCATCGCCCTAGATAAAATTTGACCAAATAACATTAATGTACAATGTACATTATAATCAGAAATATGGACAGATAGATGGATATTGGTCTCTACACCACTATTTCTTGAAAACTTCGCTGACTAACCTTTCGGGAGTCTACGGTCTAGACCAGGAGTGTCCAACCTGCGGCCCTCCAGCTGCTGCAGGACTACATCTCCCATAATGCTCTTTCAGCTAAGGGGCTGGCTGAGGAGGAGTATGGGAGATGTAGTCCTGCAGCAGCTGGAGGACAGCAGGTTGGACACCCCTGGTCTAGACTCTACTCTGTCGCAACTCTTCTGCTCATAACTTGCGTTGGTCAAGAATTGTGTACAAGGGCCAATGAGTCCAAACCATGTGGAACTTAACTTTTCTCCTTAAGTTGACATTTGATCCATGCAGTTCACAACTAAAGGGTCCTGGGTCTCTGTTATAAAGATGTTTGATATTCTAGAGTAATCTGGGACTTTCTATCTGTCATCCGTGAACTTTAAAGATCTATTCCTGATGTTCTACTACCATCTGCTACCTGTGACAGCTGATATGAGCTATCCTTGAGAAATTTCTCTCCTGTTGCTAAGTTTTTAGCCATTTACAGCATTTCTTAATATGGCGGCATGGAATGTAGAATAGTGCAGTTGATATTTAATATTCAATGTTCTTCTTTTCAGCTAAATTTGGTTATAAACATTTCCTTGAATAACATGCAATTTTCTGCCAAAGAGGTTTCGCTTTCCAATCTCAAATTCTTTCACAGAATATGCAGCTTTTATTTGACATTTCCAGTAAAAACAAGCATTATTGATCATCCATTGCTAATAAAACAAATGAAAGATAATCAAAGCAAAATGGTTATTATTATTATTTTATACAGTGCCATCATATCCTGCAGCGCTGCACAAATCTTTTATAAACATAATATTGCATGTCAAATATGGTGTTAAATAGAGCATGCATCTCAGGTTTTTCTGAGCAAGATAAAATATATTTTTTTGTTGATAGGCAATAAAAAGCACAGTGTTTTGTGAAATTACCTTGCTTTGTTGTATGTTTTTAAATATTAATAAAAAAAATTGAGCTGATTGGTACCAACCAACTTGAAATGTTTTTATAAATATATATATATATATATATATATATATATATATATTTATAAAAACATTTCAAGTTGGTTGGTACCAATCAGCTCAATTTTAAAATGGAGGTCTGGCTTTATTCCGGTATTGTAAATCAGTAATAATCAAATATTTACATCTTCAATTTGCAGTTTAAAATCTACTTTTGTTGAGCAGCACATTATAGGTTGAGGTGCCATATACCGAGCTTTGCTATGCAACAATAAGCAACAGATGGAGCCTCAATTTTGTCACATTTCACACAAAGCAATAGCCTTTTTGGCTGCTCCTACGCTGTAAATGATGCCTGAAATAGAAACATAGAATTTGATGGCAGATAAAAACCATCAGCCCATCTAGTTTGCCCATTTCTAGTCTGATGTAAAGACTCAGGATAGCTTTCTACCTTTTCCACGCATGTGTAAGTTCCTTTTACTTTATTATCCTCTACCCACCGGCGTACCGTTTAGAAAGGGCCCTTCTGACCTGGACTGCACCGATCAAGGTCGGAAGGGCCCTTTCTAAACTATTTTGAACCGGCACGGGGAGACGGGAGTTTATCGGGGGTTTCTAGGGCATACGTTTCATCGAAACATTAGATGAGGTTAAAAAAAAGATAAAAAACACACCCAACACTGTCAGTGCTTTTAAATTCAAAGGGAAAAACACATGCATAATTAAATGGTGTGGTATATGGCAGAAAACAAAATGTGTATTTTTTAAGCGGAATTTCGGCACTTTGTGTTAATGCCACTTGGAATTGAGCTAGTTCTCACAAACCCTCCCTTAATACCTTCTCACATACCAACGAAAAGGATAAAAAGCTGCCGGATTCGCATCTCAAATTTGTCATAAATTTTGTGTTTCATAGTAGAAAACTTAGTATCAACAAAATGTTAGTATTGGCATTTAGCGATTCACTGGTATCCATTTAAGCTCACCTGAAATCATCTTAATTTATATTATTTAGTTTAACTCCTGCATGCGGAATGTATACAGAACTTTCAAACAATATGCATTTATATCAAATCAGTCTATGCATATTACAGTTTGTACATGGCTTCCAAATGTTTGATGTTCTATAAAACCCTTTGATATATACAGTGCTATTCCAGTGCTATTATTTGACTACTTTGACTAATAAACAGTACTGTAGTTATTAACAGCCGAACACTCAAGCAGGCATTAATTGCATAATGAATATTAATTACAGTTACAAATAAAATACTGATAGTACTATATTGACAAAATGATATTTAAGATAATTCTTGCAAGCTGTAGCAAGGCAATGGAATAAGATATCCTGCAGCGCCATCTGCTGGAATAATTGTAAAGTTTCAAGGGGAGAAGGAGAAATATGGATCAATTTGATGTATTTCTTCTTTTTTTTTTTTTTATTGCCGTGATAAATATAAAATATTGCTGGTTAATGATTGAGTTGAGTGAGTTTTGTTTTGTTGGGTAATAAACTCTCTATCCTTATCTATTACTGTGATTTTTCATATTGGCATGTTTTTTTTTTTTCGATGAGACTATGATAACCCGCTGTTGTTCACTTTTATTAAAACAGAGTTTTATTTTAATTCTGTTTAGAGACAGAAATATGAAACCTGGTCGTATAGAAACAAATCGAAAACAATCATCTGAGACTGTCGCCTATATGATCACATACAACCGACTGCTTATGTCTACCCAACAAAACCATTACTTAATTCCGAAATAAAACAAAAATATGCATGTTGGGATTTACACTTTCACAACATCAGGAAAGCAAACTAGCAGCCTCTAGTTAACATGTTGTGTGTCCCTGTAGCACAATTCATAAATGGTGCTGAGAGTAGGAATAAAAACAAAATGCCATGAGTGTCCAAAATGCCCATGTGTACCTGAGCCTTTATCTGGTGATAAAAATCTAATGATGCTTTACTATTTGATCTTAAGATCTTTTTTTTTGAGATGTCTATACTTTAGGTTAAAAATCAGAAAAAATTTGAATTCCGTTTCAAAGATGAACTTTATGAAAACATGCAATAACAAACATCCAAAACTAGTTCACAATTGATTGAGCTCTCTTTAAGTAAATATGGATTTAGGGGATTTTAGGGGATTTTATTATGATACCTTCATATACCAATGATTAATTTGGAATTAATGTCCTCAATACCACACTATAATATCTGAACTGATAGCTATGGGGTTTAAGTAGACAGGCTTCACCCTCAGCTTAACACACCATTAAAATGAATGAGAGTGTAATAGGACTCCCATGATGCTTAGCCAGACAATGATAGGAGAGGAACGATCAAGGCTTAGATAATGATTTCACGCCCACTGTGGCCAATGTGGATAATGGCTATTTGCCACAGGCCCAAGTTCAGGGCTTCAGAATTCTCCAAAACCTTATGAATGAAAAAAAATATGTAGGTAGGGGGAGTCTAAAGTGAGTCAAAATTGTAAATGTTTTCCGCTAGTGCTGCTACAGACAAAGTCCACCGCTGTCTCCTCTCGGTGGAAAATTATATAGGTAATTCAAAAAGAAAAGTCAAGCACACTTTTTAGTGAGAATGCAAAAAAACCCTACATTTATTAAAAATAAAGAGCAGGGGCACAAATGGCTGGCACAATAACAAGTCCAATTGATGTGTGCGCTAGCAGAGAATATTTACCATTGGAGTCACTTTGAATTCTTTGATTTCTATTGAATTTTTGTCTCTATTTATCAGGGTGCTAGCAATAATGTTCTTTCAGGACATAGTGGATCTAACCTCCAACACAGCAGAAGTTTTGGCATATACAGAACAACTCCATTCCCCGCTTCAAACTATACAATCAGGGACCTCCTCATTCCTAGCCGGAAACAATAACAAGACCCTTATTAAACACCTCGAGGGTTTGACAAGGAGGGAAACAAACTACCTATTACATCAAACGTCTGGAGTGCCTGAGGATTCCAAGGGGATTATGGGTTAGCCCGAGACCAACGCTGTATAAAGATAATCAGACACGCAGTAACTGGTGGTTTCAAATCCTCTACAGGTGCTCCATAGACTTGAACTCCAACAGAGTTCTTGTGTTGAGTCCTTCTGGAAGGAATTGGGGAGGGCAAAGGGATTCCAAAGAGACACCCTTGATTACCAATTCTACTTGGTTTATTTCTGGAAGGACCAGCAGGCAGCACAAAAGAAGAGCTCAGAAGATGGGTAAGAATGAATCAACTACATGGTCATCTTCTGATTCTGACAGTACCCAACAAGAAGTATAGCCAAATTATTCATCAACATCAACCTGTACTGTATGTCTCATCATTCCTAGTCATATTATTCTAAATGAATCAGGAAAGAATAAACTGTTCTAGGCTCCATCCAACATTAGCAAAATGCAAACAGGGAACACTTGTATACGATATTTACTAAAGTTAGCACTGATGCAGTAGTTTTGGCCGATTTCCTTTATATATGAATATATTGGAATGTATAGTCTCAGATTCTGGTCTTCTGGGCCTCCAGGGAGTTGGGTAAACTGAACTGTGAGTAATTATGCTGAATACTCATACTATAAAAATATAGAACCACAATGGCAGCAGTGTTTTCACTTACTGAATGTGGACTCTATGAAATCAAGCATCTGTAAAGGCAGTACAAACATAGTCGTTGTCGTTTTTAAATCCCATAAGACATATCTGCGAAGATGACGTCAGTCCGCATTTAGAAGAAAGATAAGCCCTGGATATTAAGAGTAAGGGCTGCATGAATGGGCCTGTATTAACAGTAAGCATGCTGGCCAGGATTTAAGGGTCATCTAGGGGACATCCTATGGGGTGCCTTGACCTGTGGGGTGGGGTTTTGGCGTATCTATTTAGGGGACCCTCTTTTCCCGCCTCTGGTCAGATACTATTGACCAGCGTTATATAGCAGTAATCTGTTATAAAACAGTGAATCCCCGCCCTCCCTCCCTCCCCAATTTATTCACCTTTCTTTGTTTGACTGTGGTTTATGGCTGAATTTTAGAGATAGGTATGGGATGTTTACAATTGGCTGTTGTGCCAACTTTTATGTTCATTTGCATTTCTCCACGGGTTCAGTCCCTGGGGGAATTTTGAAGGGTAGGGTGTTCCGACCCAGCGGTTCCCGTGTGGCATTTGGCGGGATATCCCTACAAAATGTTATTTAACAATGGTTATGGTTTTACATGTTAATCGATGCATACCTCTCATATTTCTTAAAATTATTTCTTGCATTTTGTCACAGTAATAAAGCGCTGTGGCCTTACACTTTCCAACGACCTCATGTCTCCTGTGTTTTTATTTATGTATTTCGCTGTATGTTAATATATAGTGCCCCAGTCATGCTTGGAACGACTATGGTTGTTCCCTTTAGCCACATACTGTCAATACATAGCAGTAATTAATACTTTGCATGTTTTGAGCGGTCAAGGTAATGTAATCAGTTACCAGTAATATATGCCTACTGTATATTATAAACGAAAATTACAAAAGCATTCTGTGACCTTAGTAAACCATTAAAATAATGCTGTTTTTTTTATAAAAGAGCCAATGTCCAACCCCTTCTCTCTTTCTGGGGCTTCACCTCCTTATTTTCCTGGGTTTTGTACACTGGCACACCAAAATTGGCTTGAATTTCTTGCTCAATGCATGTGTCTCATGCAACTACAAATAATAATAATAATTGTATGTTATACATAATACATATGTAATAATAATATGTGTTGCTCAGATTGGCCATACACAAATATATCAAAAGCTGATCATGTCAATTACATACTGCAGCCTTTTCAATGCCAGAATGGCACATAATCCATTGAGAATCATCGTTTAAAGTGTTTTACTAATGAGATCATCAGTAGGACTTTTGGCTGAAAGAGTACACAGTTCCTTCCTGATTCACTCTAATTGAGCTTTTGTATATAGTGAATGAGCTCATCATGACTTCAGGCAATGGGCAGTGTTCTGCTGCTCAACAATATAGCTCCGAGCTGTACTTTTTTTGCTTTGCCATTTTGGATAGAATGGCGCAAATCACTAAAGAACAATAACACTTGTTTCTGCTACCCTACGTTACTGTGTATTACCAAAGGGCCATCCCAGACAGCTTCTTCAAGGAAGGCCCAGTTAACGCTTGCTACCACCTGGGTAAATCAGTGAGATTTCTTGGAAAAAAAAACTTTATTTCACTATGCAGTATGCAGGGTCAGATCTGCCTTTTTCCCCAGAAGAAAAGTGCTAGGGTCTAAATGAAGAATCAGTAAGCTGGAGTTCTTCTCTACATCTGCATTCCCTACCTAGAGCTCTCCCTCTTCTGGGTTGGGCTCTCTATAAGTGGAGGCAGGGCTACAAATGTATGGGGTGTGGCTAGATGCACAGAGGAGCACGGCTAGCCCCAGAAAACCTTTTGTGGGGGCGGATGCAGAATGGAAAGTGGGCAGGGAGTGGGTGTGACCAAACACTGCCCAGAGTAAGAGGAAACTGACCCAGAGATCCAGGTAAGCAGGACTCACCCCGAGACCACTGGTCCTACCTGGAAAATGGCGAAGTGTGCAAACCCACAAACTCACTATAAATCCCTAAGCTATGTATGGTGATAACATCAATTGTCAAACTTTGCACCAAAATGGCTTTTTTATGCTGAACTCCCATCATGCTCATCTTAGAAAGGCTTTAAAGCCTGATTCTTCTTAAAAATGTTCCCAGGGAAGCTTTCATGTAATTAACAAACTTCATATGTTATGTTTATGTCAAAGGACATACTGTCAAATGATTAACCACAGTCACAACATTAGAGAAACTGCAGTTTGGTTAATGGTAGTTACAACCGACAATACTTAATTGTTAATGTTCGGTGCCAAGTTGGTAGGTCATGCCTACATATCACACACTTAATTCAGCATTATGAAATAATGGTAAATAATGAACATAACATTATAGTAACGGGCACAATGAGATAGCTTGGAGGTTAGCACAAGAACTAACTTTAATGTATACATCGTCAAAAATAAATATTAAGCACTCTACAAACAGGAACAAGGATTGAAGAAAATGTGTAAAATATGTATTTTACCTTTTTTCCTCTGTGGGCAATATTTGGTGTGTTGGTGAGAAGTTTTTCAATTAAATACTCCCTGTTCTGGAGGAAAAAATAGAAAAGATCAGAGAGGTTTACGACAAAATAAACAAATAATAATAACATGTCACTGAATCCATGGTTACCTTTGATTTTTGGAAGAATTTGCATTTGAGGAGTTCGGCAGCTGTTGGCCTGTAAAAGACGTTAATGCAAATTAGGATTTTTTACTTTTCGAAAGCATCATATTTCACAACGCTACATTACAAGAACAACAAAAAATACAAGTTCCCTTTTTTAATATTTTAATTATTTCATTTGTATTTATATTCTTTTGTTATGGAGAGTTTGGTTCTTTGTATTTTTTTTTGTATTTTCCTATCACAGGGATTAGATTTCCCAAGTAGCTTGGCTTCGATTAGTAGTAGGTGAGCAAGAACTCTACTTCATATTATATACAAAAAGAAAAAGTCAGTAAATCAAGTCATTAAATCATTAAAGGGACACCCCAACACCACATGATCCCTGCACATACAGTACAGTCCCTCCTTCTCCATCCCCAGAGGCTAAACCCATTTCCTTCTGCCACTGCACACACGTGTTACTCTGCTCACCACCAGGCAACTCTCATACCATCTTATATGAGAGCTCCAGAGAATTACTTCCATGCTACGGACTGACTGCTTGAAGCTGCCAACAGTGGTACAGAAACACGACCATTCAGGGCGAGTGCACTGCAGCTCTGGAGCTGCAGCTTCTCCTTAAGTTAAATAATGCCATCTTTTTACAGGTTGAAGAATGCATATTACAAGGTACTTTGATATGCATTTTTGGTGAGGATGCATGAGATTGAGCTGTCTCTTTTACATTCCACACAGGCATGCTTTTAAAGTTACACCCAAGTTCATTGCGGTGAACCCAAGTTGGTAATCATCCAGTTGAGAGTGGAAGGAGAAAGGAAGGAATGGGTTAAAGCAGGGGCGTCCAACCTGCGGCCCTCCAGCTGCTGCAGGACTACATCTCCCATAATGCTCTTTCAGCTAAGGGGCTGGCTAAGGAGGATGGGAGATGTAGTCCTGCAGCAGCTGGAGGGCCGCAGGTTGGACGCCCCTGGGTTAAAGTAATATAATATATGTGCCATGCCTTATTGACTATGATGAATAATCTTTTTCTTTAGAATCTTTTTTTGTGTTTGACATCAAACAAATGTGTATTTTCAAGGAGTCTTTCATTCTGCACACACGCAGTGTTAGCCATTACCGACCGCTAAGTCTATTATTAAAGTGTTCAGGTAGGGCAGTGAAAGTGTAAGCCCGTAACACATTCTGTGTTCTCTATCCAGAACAATGTTTTCCTCTTTTGTTTTTTTAGCCTAACACCATGACTTCTAGTACTAGAAATATAGATTTTTTTCTCCGAAATTCTTCCCCTTTTCTTGCGCAGATCTATTAGTCCCCTGAGCTGCTTTCCGTGCTTTAAAGTAACTTAAAGCCCTGTGTGCACTGGAACATGACACAAAGCAGATATAATGGTCATTTTGAAAACCACAGAGGTTGAAAATTGAGCTATATTTTCATAAATGTAAAGATAAAAATACCAGGTTATAATCTGGCTACAATGCATACACTTGCAGACAACTAGCTAAATAAATGTTCACTTATGAAATATCAATAAAGTCTCTACATTACGGACCAAATGTAGGTGTCATCTATTGTGCCGCTGGCCAAAGCAGTACAGTACTTCTAAAGCACATAATTCATCAAAAAGGTAAAAATATGGAGGAAAAAAATAGATCATGGTGTCTTCTGTAAGAGTTCTTGCCAAATCAAGCCTGGGTCAATGCTTCACATCTGATAAAGTCTAGGGTAAAGTCAAAATGTCATCTCACCCTCAGTGACACCTTTTGCCATTCTTTTTTTATTTAGTTACAAATTCCTCTGTGGCATGATGAGGTTCTGCCCGAGCTACAGCCACAGGTTGCTAACCATCATCCGTGGACTGCGCTAACCAGACTAAAGCAGCAACCCTCTCTGATGTCTCAGTTATAACCACGTACACTCTCACTGACCAACGCAAAAGGGTCCTCATGATCACACCGGCGAACGTCGCACTCTAGGGTATCTGGCGCACTCCCCATTTTGGCGGAGTGTCTTTGTGAATGGGCAGGGCTAGTCCCATTTTTTAGTTAAAACATATTTGTGTCCCTTACTTTATACATCATTTTTTGTATCACTTGTGTTCAAGATACGACTTTTTATAAGGGTCCCCAACAGCCTAATGCTCTCGTTCCACTTCATCAGTGACTTTTTCCCTTAAGGGGTGACTTTCACCAAATCTTAGCAGTATTTCTCACTCGCACTGCATATATTACATCATGTTCTATGTTCTGCACAAAAAAGTTACTCAACCTCATAAACACATCACTTAACATAATATCCCAAAACATAATGCCTTATTTATTTAATTTGCATTATTCAAACAAGATGAACGGTTTGCTCAGTACCAGTGGTCCTTAGCATCAATGATTGGTTTGCTCAGTACCAGTGGTCCTTAGCATCATCAAGTTGCTCCTGATTGGGAGGAAAGTGTATGTTTCATAGAAAATATCTGGATGCAAAAATCACGTGCATGTGTGTTGATAGCAACACATTAGCAGGACTACACATTACTATATGTTATCATTTGTATCACAGTTTAGTGAATAAACTGTAAGACAATTGAGAACCACAGTGGAAGTAAATTTATGGGTCTGAAATTATCTGCAAAAAGAATACTCGGAAACATTCTCTCCTACGTACTAAATTAACAGCACAGAGATTAACAGACCTGGTTTCATTAAGAGTTGCAAGAAACACTATAAAAATAAATCATTTTCTGTTTCTTATGTTTCCCTTTGACTTATGTCTCTAATGGTGTGTAAACTCCAGTACAAGCGGGATCCAATTTTAATTAGTCCATGTAAAACCTACAGGGGTCTTGAATAAAAATAATACCATAGATTTGAAGTACCGGCTGGTCAGTGTTTGGTATTGCTTCCTCCTCTTTAATTTAATCTCAACTCTCAGTAAATGGATTTACAAGTACAGACATTTGATACGTGAACGTTATATTGTACTATTTTGAAGTCCAAACACAAGGATCAAGAGAATGAAGGTTCATTAGGCTGAAGATACCTCTTTGATGGATCTTTTTGAAGACACAGTGAAATTAGTTTCCTAAATGATTTTCCGTATTTTCGCATCATTTCTTTATCTTCTACTCCGGTTTCTAAGGTCGGGGGATCATTTTGCAAGGTCAACATTAAAACCTAAATGATTACAAGAACAGAAAATGAGTAGCCATGCTTATATTTCATATTTACATATGAAGACTTAGATGTTGAATGAACTTGTCTAAAAAAACAAAAACTTGCATTTCTAAAAGAAATCTTGCAAAACCGTTCTGGCTTTTCAAGGACAAACCTTTATTTTTATTCCATCCCAAGTTTTAAAAGGGAATTTTTAATAAACTGCCATATTATAACAGCTTTACACAATTAATTAACAATTATTACCCCCCCTGCCACAATGTTCAAGACTTAATGAGTATGTTCTTCCCAACTTACATGCAATGCTTATTTATAAACATAAAATATTATTGATAAAGAAAATAATTTTTTACGTATCTTAAAGAAAAATGTTTATTATGTGAAAGCTACTATTTACCATCTGACTTCAAGAGTCAGTCTTACCTTCATTGGAGGATATTTGTGATATGGAGCTGAACCTGTTGCCAATTCAATAGCAGTGATTCCAAAACTCCATATGTCAGCTTTGAAGTCATATCCACGAACCTAAAGGTGAGTCAAATCAAAACAGATGGTAATGTTGGTCATTTATAAATGAATATTAATAATATACTTAGCAACAGTGAGATATTAGCATGTATAAAAAGGGTATTGATATTTTGCCTCTGTATAAGCCAAAGACTTCACACTGAATATGCCATACAAGTCTGGGCAACTGAAGATGTTATGGAGCTTGAAAAAGTGCAGAGACGGGCTACAAAGTTAATAAGAGGAAAGGATTATTAATTCTTAATTCTCCTTAATTATGAAGAAAGGCTGGAGACGTTTAGTTTGTTACATTAGAAAAAAGGCTCAGAGATGAGATATTATTATACAAATACATAGTGGACAATACTAGCTCTGATGACCTGTTCATTAATTGGACTGGGCAAAGATCCAGGGGTTATCCATTCAGACTTAAAGAAAGGACTTTTCGCTTAAGGGTTCTTTACAATAATAAAGATATGGAATTCACTACCCACAGATGTTGTGCTATCAAATTCAATTGATGCCTTTAAATATGAGCTGGATGATTTTTTATTTTTTGGCAAAGAAATTGTCTATAAGGACAGGACGAGTTATAGTTTGTTGATCCAGCGAGAAATCCGATTGCCATCTTGGAGTCAGGAAGGAATTGGGAATCGCTCCAACGTAGGGTTTTTGCCTTCTTCTGGATCAACAGCAAGTTTGATGGACTTGTCTTTTTTCAACCTTAATTACTATGTAAATGTGTATTTATTGGCAAAGTGGCACAGAGCATGTAGTGCTGACACTTAAGTGTTCTACCATGTAACATAGGAAAAGGTTAATAGGACATCCATGTAGCTTTACTAAAAGTATTACTTCTAGATGCAAAAAACAGGTCTATACACACTACACACTATTTCTGATAGGAGAACATTTTGGGGCAGGACTGTCTTTCAACATTTTCATTGATAAAGGACTCCTCTGGCACACATAAAATTAAAGGAAACTGTCATATTCCCCAATACTATATTCTACACCCATTTACAAAATATTTATCATGGTTTTTTTCTTTACACTTAATACAGTATTCATATAAAATTGCTTCTGTTGTAGAGTGTGTGGGAGCTGCTACCCTATGATGTAATATCAGAGCAACACAAATCTGAAGAATTTACTATGTAACAATAATAATAATAATAATAATAAGACCAAATGACATGGTTTTCAGTTGTGGCTTCAGTTATGGTTTTATATCAGATGTGAAAGTTCCACTCGGAAGTGTTTTATGTACAAAACATATCTTACCTGTTCCATGACTTCTGGAGCCATCCAGCATGGGGTTCCAACAAATGTTTTTCTAACTTTGTTCCGCGTCATATCCCCACCTGTAGCTAAAAATGAACTAACCCCAAAATCTGAAATCAAGAATAAATACATAAAATAAATATTTCTGTTACAGGAACAGACACCAAAAAGGGAAATGTGTAATTTTAAAGAAGTATAGAAACATAACATTTGATAGCAGATAAGAACCATTTGCTCCATCTAGTCTGCACACATACCTTTTTAGTTTTAGAGAGACCTTTATTTTAAAAAGGATTCTAGCCCATAGTTCCCAGGATAGCCCACCCATTGTACAGGGCTACGGAATTGATGATATAAAACAATAAATAATAATAATGTAGGTTGTCTAGGGTGCCATGCTGGTTGGGGACAACACCAAGAGGTCCTCTCTTATATTAGCAAGAATATACCAAAAGGCGGCACCAGAAGCACAATTTAGCTAGTCTGCCAGAGACCCTAAGGACTGTCTGCGCTTCTTCATGTCCCCGGCAAGTGCTCTCACTCTTACAAGGAATTGATTAATGTCCAAAAGTGGTTTTTAGTTAAAATACATCATAATTAAGATTGTTCAATATATGTGTACAACTTGGACCTGCATTTCACGATAATGGAGTTTACCTGCTATTTGTACTGATCCATCTTCTCCCAAAAGTATATTACCAGCCTTCAAATCCCTGTGGCAAAAGAATAAGACGGAAACAATTTTGTTGAAACAAATATTTACATTGCATTCCAAGACATCACTACATATGTCTAATTTTATTTGTGCAACGCACGCAAGGATGGTATAATAAGACCCTCTATTTTAAATAATTAAATAACAGTTTTTTATTTGTGTCTGTCATAAAGGAAATGATCTTAGAAATCAAAAGCTTTATTCTATGTTACTATATTGCATTTTTATGATTAATTAGTCATGGACTAAGGGCAATGTTTTTGAGTGTCCTGGGCATATGGAGAACGTAACATACAGCAAAGTACCTCTATATAATTAGGAAATATGGAAAGTAACTCTCGTCATATATTTATGGTAAGGTGCTTATGAACATCATCTGCCCAAGAACCTTGGTACTTCACTATGACTCTTTAATGCATGGATCACGACATTTTAAATGGCCAAAGAGGGAGACTGGTTAGACTTATGGTCATGGTTGGGTCTTTATGAAGGCTCTTAGTACAAGGATTTATTTTATTTATACAACTGATTTCATAAACTCTTTTTCTGCTGTTTCTATACAAAGTAGTATGTCTCCAACTATAGACTATAATACATTCCTGAACAGCAAACATTCTAGGAACCTACAAGAACGAGGAGGTGAAAGACGGGACAAAGGGATTTGGGTTGAAAAGAGGGACTTTTCTCTGCCATTGCATTGCCAAATTTGTCCCCAGTGAGCTCTGTAGTAAAGCTGCCCTCTAACCAGAGCTGCTAGATTTAATAAACATCTGCAACAAGGTCTTGATGCTACTTGAGCTCTACTTCCTAAAATAAAAGTTGACCTGTTTGTGCAAGCTGCTCACAAAAACTGTGAGCGTGGTTATGATAAATGTATCAAAATCAAATAACAATTTGTGATACAGGTGTTTTAACATCCATATCACCCATTTAACAACATATAACCATCAGTTGAAAATCCATTCCTTAACCCCTTCGTGACAAAGGCTGATTTTACTTTTTGTACCCTTCGTGACAATGGCCGTTTTAACATTTCTGCGCTGCTCGTGTTTAGCTGTAATTTTCTTCTTTCCCGTTTACTGAACCCACACACATTAGATATTGTTTTTTTCAGGACAAGAAGGGCTTTCTTTAGATGACATTGTTTTGATTGTATCATATTATTTACTATTAAAAAAAGTATAAAATATAGTGAAAAATTTAGAAAAAAATGACTGTTTCTAACTTTTAGTTGAAAAATCTTTTACTCATCTATAAAAGGTAATAAAAAAACCTGCTAAATAGATTCTACTATTTGTCCTGAGTTTAGAAATACCCAATGTTTTTATGTTTTTTTGCTTTTTTCTGCACGTTATGGAGCAATAAGTACAGGTACCGTTTTGCTATTTCAAAGCCATTTTTTCCAAATCTGGTAATTCTTCCCCCCATGTGCCATTTCGGGTATCTTTGAAGCCGGCCAATGCAATTTACCCCATCAAGTCATATATTTTTGAAAACTAGACAGCCCAGGGTATTCCAAATGCTGGTATTTTAACCCTTTCCAAGCACTTATTCTACCATCAGCCTTTGTCAAACTTTATGGTAGTAATTTTTTTGCATTTGTTTTTACACACACATTTTACTTTAGGTATAAATAAACAGGTTCTGGTATATGTCACTATCAAAAAACACCCCAATATGTGTTAAGCAACATCTCCTGAGTACAGCGATACCTCACATGAATGATTTTGCCTGGCTGTTTGGGGGCAAAAGGGCCACATTTGGGGCATGCACATTTTTCAATGTTGCACTTTGGCGTATTGGGGGATCCACTGCCCATTTGGTACATCTTTGAGCCGGGCCATTTCAGTGTGCCCAATAAAGCTACAGATTTTTGAAAACTAGACACCCCAGGGTATTTCAAATGCTAGTATTTTAACTCTTTCCATGCACCATATCTACCACCAGTCTTTGTCAAACTTTGTGATAGTCATTTTTTTCCATTTGTTTTGTCACACACATTTTACTTCAGGTATGAATTAAAAAGTTCTCGTATATGTCACTATCACAAAACACCCCAATATGTGTTCAGCAACATCTCCTGAGCGCAGTGATACCCCACATGAATGATTTTGCCTGGCTGTTCGGGGGCAAAAGAGCCACATTTGGGGCATGCACATTTTTCAATGTTGAACTTTGGCATTTGGGGATCCACTGCCCGTGCCCTATTTGGTACATCTTTGAGCCGGGCCATTTCAGTATGCCCAACAAAACCATATATTTTTGAAAACTAGACACCCCAGGGTATTTTAAATGCTGGTATTTTAACTCTTTGCATGCACACATTTTACCACCAGCATTTTTTCAGTATGCAGTAGTATTTTTGTGTGTGTATTTTTCCCACACACACCTACTTTATGTATGAATTTACAGCTCCTGGTATATGCCGCTGTCACACGACACCCCAATATGTGTTCAGCAACATCTCCTGAGTACAGTGATACCCCACATGCATGGGTTTGTCATTTTTGGGGGGAACTAAAAGGCCACATTTGGTACGTGTGCATTTTTCTAATTGGAAATTAGATGTGTGGCCATCCTTCCCCCCGTGTTAATTGGGACCTTGTTGAACCTGGCCAATTCAATTTACCCCATCAAATCATACATTTTTCAAAATTAGACACCCCATGGGCATTTAATATGCCAGTATTTTAACTCTTTCCATGCGAGAATTGTTTTAAGCTAATATGCTAATTTTAGGACTTGCTCACAAAAATATATTTTTTATATATATATATTTTTTTTTTTGCCTTTTTTAAAAAAATTTTAACATTTTTTTTCAACTTGAAGGTTCCCCTGATAGTGAAATCAGTGGGAAATTATTTTTACATTTTACTGTTTTTTTACTATTTTTTTTCTAATTATTATTAATTTTATTTTATTTTTAATTTATTTTTTCTAATCACACTGTGATTAGAAAGCTGAGCTCCATTGACTTGCATGGTTGAATGCAGTACCTATATTCAACCTGCAAGTGGAGCCAGAGTTCTCTAGAGGGTCTGGAGACCGTCTAGCGAACTTTTTAGACTTTATTGTTTCTTTATTGAATTTTCCCGGACCGCCGCCATCTTGCAGATGGCGAAGATCACCAGCAGCTGCGGCTGTGACCGCTCTCCGGAGCGGTCACAGCCCATCCAAAGGTAAGTGTTTGGTGTCGCTGGATGCCTCCTGGTCGAGGCATTCCAGCGACACCATTTAAGTTTAGGAGGCGATCGTTGATCGCCTCCTAAACGCTTTTAAAACGGGCGTCCGCCGCCATACAAAGTATGGCGGATGTTGACGCCCCGGGGAGGGGCCAGAGATGGCCCCTTTGTGCCGATAATGGCGTTGCTGAATGCCTCGAGGTCGAGGCATTACAGCAACGCCGTTTCGGTGCAGAAAGCGAAAATAGATCGCTTTCTGCACCCGTTTAATGACGTGCCGGTCCTGGCACGTCATTTGTCGTTATCGACATGAATTTCCGTGACGTGCCCGGACCGGCAATTGTCATCAAGGGGTTAAATCTTAATCGTGTTAATAAATTACTTGGTTTCCAGATTGCATCTGTTACAATCCTGCCCACTGTCTTTAACCAGGAAGGACATTGCTCAGGAATATGAAACCTTTCTGAGAACAATATTCAGCCCAGAAATCACCAAGCAGACGGGTAAATTTAAAGACTTGAGTGCTTACAGTGAATGTTTAAGCAGCTGATCTTGGAGATGAAAGTTCGTAGCGGAAAAAAGTCCGAGGTAATCATCATCCAACAACTCAGTGATCAACATCATCACTATATGGTCAAGAAATGCACACACAACAATACTCTACAGGGATACTGCTAGAGACAACAAAAAATGTACTTACTTAAATATGATCTATGGCATAATACTCTGCTGTGTGTTAACTGTATCCTTCATTTAATATTTTATTGAAACAATCAATATATATACTTAAAGTATCATTTAAAATAAAACAATATTATTTATTATAGATCAGTGGCGGTCTTAAGAAGAATACATAGGATATGTGTGACTCTATGGTGCGTTATGGCCAATATAGAGCAGATACACACAAAATGTTAAGCACAGGGGCACATTTATTAGTTATTAAGTATAAATTAAAGGGACGTTACAGCTTTCTAACCTGTAAAATGCCAGATGACATTGAAAGATAACTTGATTACATTTAAGCAGTCCACTGTAACAATATCATACATGCATTGAGTATGACAAACATAATCCGGCATATATAATATAATGATATTATTCCATAAAGTGGGAAGATTGGAGAGATTTTAGGGGGCAGCACAAAATCCTCTCTTATTGCCATTCATTCACTTGCATGAGTAGTAGAGTGATAACCAAGACTTACCTATGAATCTGTCCGTTTCTGTGCAGATAATCTAATCCTTCCAATACTTCCTTAAGAATAGTTGCTATTATTGGTTCATCTAGAACTCCATTTTTATGCTCACCTCTACCCACAATATTCTTTATAATATCTAACATAGAACCTAATAAAATGAAAAGAAAAAAGAAAAAAATACAATATTAATATAATAGACCTTTGTACGTAAAAATAGCCTGACTATATCTTCAATTAAATATTTTTCTTGGCTCAAAAGCATTTATAAACAGTTTGTCTTTGACATTTTATCGCGTTTATACACTGTCCGGTACAGTCAGAGTCATTATATCAACTGGTAAATCCAGCTTTTATGCATCAAGAGGTGCTAATGTTTCCAAGTGCTGATTTTTACTTCTACAACAAATATTCTCATGAGTTGCCATCATCATTTGTTCAACACAGAGGACCTTTTGTAAAAGTTCCATGTCTCCATGCCAAAATCTGCAATTTCAGTTTTTTTGGTTTAAGTAAGTGATGTGGAAACGATCCTAGGAGCGCATTTAAACTTGGCTTTTAAACTGTGGATGGCATTTTCAAAAAGCTTTATGAAAAAATAAGTTTCTGGACAAATATCTGAGATATCAAAAATGTATGTGATGTACGTGCAAATACAGGAACTTGCTCGGGAATTCAATTGTTCAGATTTCTGATTTTGTTAACATGTTCAGAGGGTTTATGAGTTCGTTATTTATGACTCTGTATATCAGACACAAATAATTGTGACAAAGTAAAATATCACCTTCTCATTTACTTGTCAAATGCAAGCGTAACAAAGAAGCAAACCTAGAAAATTGTAAGTGAAATTTTATATATATATATATATATATATATATATATATATATATATATATACATATATACACACACCGTATTTGCCTGATTATAAGACGACCCCCCAAAATCTAAATATTAATTTAGGAAAAAACAAAAAGCCTGACTATAAGACTACCCTATAGGAAAAAAAGTTTTACTAGTAAATATTAATTCATGTAAACAATTTTTTCATATTTAATAAAAGCTATGACTGAGAAAAATATATATTTTTTTATTTCCTTTTATTTGCCAACCTGCCCCCCCAGTTATGCACATCTGCCCCCAGGGTTGCCACTCTGCCCCCAGAAATGCCTTATACCCCCTATTTGCCACTCTGCCCCATGATATGCCTTTTAACCCCCTATATGCCAGAGTGGCATATAGGGGGGTTAAAAGGCATATCATAGGGCAGAGTGGCATATAGGGGGTTAAAAGGCATTTCTGGAGGTATATATATATATATATATATATATATATATATAACTGCTAACAGCAATCACACGCCTATCAAGCCAAGGCAGCCAGTACATGGTGGAATCTGATGAGGGTTTGAATCTCATCTACAAGACACTGCTTAGTTAGTAAATAACCCCAGGGACTTGTTTTGAGATCAACTTGTAAATCTTAAGTCAACAAAAAATTGTCAAAATAAGTAAGCAGATGCTCACCTCCACTTAACAATTTCATGACGAGCCAAAGTTCTTCCTTTACCACAAATGAGGTGTAATATGTCACAACATTTGGGTGGCTGCACTGACTCATGGCTTGAATTTCTTTCTGAAATATAATAAAAAATGATTAAGTCTTCTTATATCAATTACACAAATCACACAGCAACACCGGGTGACAATATTTGTGCGACATTAAAGTATGAAACAGGCTGGATGGAGATCAGCTCTACCATCTAACATCATTTGCCTCATCCAGTGCTCTCTGGGTTTGGTCTGGGGATATTGGTGAACATCTAGGTTTTCTTACATTTTGGGCTAAAGAATATTTATATGTGAGAGAGAGATACAGAGGATTGATGGTATTTGTGACAGAGAAAGCTCAAGACGCGCAGCTTTGGTCCACAGTGTCCAAGATCTAAGTTATAAAAACACTACTTAAAAGAAAAAGTAGTATGGGGTTTTCTTAAAAATATAAAACAACAATCTCTTCCTTCTAAACTTATTTGTGTTCTGTAGCATTTTTCAAAAATGATAATGGAGCCCAAAGCAATCGCTGGAGTATCAAGAAGTAAAGCAGAGAGACATCATTATGACATAAATCTATAGAGTTGGCTCTACTCCCATGACACTGTCTGTCGGGCCTGTACTGGCCATGTGTCACACGGGGCAAATGCCTGGTGGGCCGCTTGCCGACACCACTCCACACTCACCCGATCTGCTGTTCTAGCAGGAGATCATGTCCTGCAACGCGTGACCATCTGCTGGACATGACCGGCCACGTGCTGCATGACCACAGAAACACAGCGTGCAGCGTGTCACATCCAAATGTCGGCAGCACTCACTCCTTATCATCCCCACTCTGACCCGGCTGTCTCTACTGTAAATGGAAGATTCTTATGCCAATGTAAAAGGGATTTGAGGACAAAATGCATATTAATTTGTGATAAACTTTGCTGAATCTAATTTAAATGATTGGCTGCTGTTTCGATATGTAAAAAATTGATATTATTCATGTATTATTTAAGAGTTATAGTGAACAAAAAAACCCCCAGAATTTACATAATGACATTGTTGGGACTAGATCTATTTCATGGTATTTAAACCAGTTAAAGCAAATTTGCCCATTACTGTTTAAAACGGAATTTAGCCTTAGAGTCAGGGCACATATACGAGGAAGCATTAAAGTTATGTTGAAAGGAGAACTATATAATTTTGTTTCATGATTATATAAACTTGATTATTTTAGTATGGAAAACATTCAATAATCGTAGAACTGCTAAAGTCGTGGTAAAGATTTACATATTGAATGTATTTTATACACGTTCATTTTGCCTTTGGCCACTATTCAAGGTTTTATTTTGATCCTTCAAATGAGACTCCAAAGCAAGGTCTACTCTCTGTCTGCGTCCAATGTTTGTTTTGGCAATCCAATAAATGCTACGAGAGAACAAGAGAAAATCTCTTGGCATTTCATCAAATTCCTATTTCCCAACAAATTAAGTAGCTGAGAATGGAAAATCTCACCACTTATTTAGACAATTCAAGTTCGCAGATCTAAATAAAAAAGCAAGAGATGGCACGATGTCCCTTGTTTATTCGCAGTCCTTCTTCCATGATACTTAATGATAATTTTTTTTAGTTTGTAGTGATGGCTGGTAAATATAGTAATCATTTTATGTCTACTCTTGCTATAGTACACAGTACTTAATATCCACCTGCATATTATTTAACATGATAGATGTAAACAGAACGTACTCTATGAGACCTAACTTACACAATGACCAGTGCGCCAGCTGTTCAGCTGCACCCGCCATATTGCTGTACGGTGGTTTTCCAATGAATTAAACGGGTGCTCTGCATTGACGTTAGAAACGTCATCAAAATTTCTTATTGTAAGGTTACAATACGAGCTAATGAGATTGAGCATGGTGCTAGCTTGATGAAGAAATTCTATATAGTTTACCTTGTGCCCACTTGTCGGCATCAACATATCCTGCCCATAAGGTTGTCTCCATTTGAGACACAGGGAACATTTCCTTTACACAGGAGAAACAAAAACCCCAAATGTATGTTTCAGACTCTATGGCTCTCACCAGTAAGAGGAAGAATAAGCAAGGACATCTAAGTCTGGAATTTCATTTAACTTTTAGGAAAAACCCATAGAATCTTCCACAAAATGCAACAGAGCATGTGGGGTGGCAGGAAAGGAAGAGGTTAGGAGCCCATTGGGCTGTTAGTCATGGACAGCAAACTTTTGAAACTCTAGTTGATTCTAATTACGATTCAGATTTTTAATACGTGCCCCTAATTTTAAACACAAAGATCCTTAAAAAATGTAGCAGAGGATTAGTCTGACTGTGATCATAGACAACACTTTTGTGGTATTTGTGGTATCAGGGACTTTGCTGCATGCGCTGGAAAGTATGAGATACTAAAGGGAAATCTAAAATATAAGTTTAGGCAAGGGTCTAAACTTTTAGCATCTGGGGATCGGAATCAATGATCCTATGGGCATACATGGGAACTCCGGGTAAAGCTCCGATTCTCTGGGTCTCTATGGGGAACTCTGTGTCGCAGGAGTGGCATTGCAATGTGCCCCATTCCCTACCCAGTACCCCATTAACAAAAGTGTCTGACCGCAATGTCAACAGGGCTACCCACCGATGTCAGTGGGACCTCCTACATTCATCTGGGAAGTCGGAGGCAGAAAGGTCTCAGGTATGCCTATATCTGAAATCTTCACTCGCTTACCTGCATACTCCGGAACTCTCTGGGTTTGGTCTGGAGTCTCCAGGTGAAGCCCTGATTCCTTAGGTACACTTATGTGTAATTGTATTAGTAAAGGTACCAATTTTGCATGGGTGTGGGCCCAAACAAGCCATGGAAGCCATGGAAGGCCCAGGGGGCTCCCTGCACTGCTCCATACGTTATGCCTATGGTTGTGGCTTTTCATTGACAAACAGTGGTTCCATGCCTGTGTAGCAGTGCTTCCCTTTGCAATGTTCATCCAGTTGATATTTGACTCAATATTTAGTAATATCAGAGAAAGTCTAAACCTCTAGCAACACTGATGCCTTCGAGAAAGTGACGGCCATATTATATTGCATAATGTAAACATTTTTCTTCATAGATATGTCTGTATGCATTAATGTATATTTGTTATGAGTGTGAACTGCGGACCCTTAATATGTACAGCACTGCGTAGTTTGTTGGCGCTTAATAAATAAAAGATAATATTAATATCAATAACAATGATATTTGCCAAACCGGACATGGTATATCGACAAGTAGGTACGTTTCTGTGGGCCATGCTTATCAGTCCTTTTTAAATTAATTGCTGATAAATACTGTTTCTAGAAATCATAACAGCATAGAGGTCTTAAGTCTACCCTTCCAACTAGGCTCATAACTTATTATTTGCGAAACAGTAACTTAGTCCCAAGAACTAATGATAAAGTAATAAAGACCATGGGTATCAGGACTTTTTCGGCATATAATCTCTTATTTGTTCTAATTATTAATAAACTCCTCTTTTTTTGCATTTTATTGAGAAAATCACTTTCCCAAAGAATAAAAAGCTACTGACCTGTAATGGAACTAGCCAAGACTAGACATGCCTGTTTGAAATGAAAGATAAATAATTAAGCGCTTTTGCCATAACAAACTTTTTATTCTCCTGCCGCCTGTGGAGTGTTTCTCACTGTGTAATTGAATGAGAGTCAGGAGGTCTGCCCCTCCACTTAACCTCTTCACGGCCAGGTGGCTGAGCTAGAGGTAATGGATCCGTTTATAAAACGGGCAGAGAGGCACCCGGGGCTACTTGAACAAAATGGGTTGCATACTTCTTATTTTTGTTTTTGTTATCTTCTAAAACATTTACTTATTGTTTAGTATTTTTTATGATAGCATTAATCATGTAATAACAGTTCGCTATGGAAAATGTAGATATTTCTGGCAAAATACACGTCTTTAAAAACTCTCTGCGTTTTACATGAAGTTTTTAAGTTCTTACACCAATTTCTGGATCTCAGATTGGATGGACAGATTCTTGGGGTCACACAGTCCTTCGTATTATACTTTAATCAACTTTTAACAAAATAACTAATTTCTTATGTTGATTTAAAATGTATTGTTGGCATTGCTTTGGATACGTAGGTCTCACTGCCAGCCTAAAGTTTGAACTCTTTTCTGTTGATTGGCGGTAAAAATTTTACATGGCATAAAAAATTTTTTTGTAACATGTATGTCTACTTACGAGTAGCTCGTCCATACTGGTCTGGCATTTTTCTAAGTTGATTCGCTTTATGGCAACGCGCTCCTGTCTGGGTTTGCATAATGCTGATTGGACCACAGCTGTGGCGCCACTACCTGAAATACAAAGGTTTACAAAAAAAATCTGTTGATATGAGTCATTCATAAATACAGAGTGCCTGTAATGGGCTTGATTCAAAGGACTAACCAAATCTTAGTCTTTGGTAAAGGTTTATCTTTAGCTTGACCGCGCATGCCCAGTGTGTTCGATTGGTTCTTCTAAAAGTTTAGTCAATGTATCCATTTTAGGATAAGGAAAAGCTTTAGGGGACACATTTTCTATGGTTTTAAATTTGCATTTTCTGTGCTTTGTACTGTTGAATGTAGGATCTTTCTATAAGATTTAGTCAGGTTGTTGAATTGCTTGCTGTGGTTTGGTTTTTTTTACACCGTTGAGGCCATTTATGGTTTAGTCAGGTCGCTGAATCGAGCCCAATGTTTCCTGACGGACATTTTTCATGGCTCTCTCTCTCTCTTGGGAGGTTTCCCTTTTGCTACTTGTACACACAAAAAACAGAAATACATTTTTTTAATTCATCAATGAATATCAATTTCAACATCTATACTTAAATAGTGAGACACAATTTTAGAGTGACTTAAATAAAAACTTTACAGCTATATGAGTTTCATAAGACAACCACAAACACACATATACACACATACCAGCATGCAAATCCGTGTGACAGCATGCACTAGGCTGCCCGCAATACATCATCCATGCATTATGTGACCTGCGCATGACATCACAAGCCTTTCCATCAATAGAAAATGCCATATCTGCCTCTTTTCAGACATGTTACAGAGCGGCTGGGAGTCTCATATTCTAGACAGCAGACAGCCAGAACACTCCATGGTCAGATTTGGAAAAAAAATGGTTTTGAAATGGCAAAACGCTACTTGTACTTATTGCCCAATACCTTGCAGAAAAAAAGCAAAAAAAAACCCATGAAAAAATAGGGTATTTCTAAACTCGGGACAAATAGTAGAATCTATTTAGCAGGTTTTTTTATTATCTTTTTTGGATGGGTAAAAGATTTTACAAATAAAAGTGAGAAAAAGATGTGATGGTCAGGTGTCCACATACATTTATTCATATAGTAAATAAATTACCATGTTAAGAAGCCCACTTATGCTTTTATCCAAATTATTATTATTATTTGATGAAATTTTATGTGCCAAATTAAACAACCAGAACGTAGTCATCAAAGCATTCTTCAAACAACGGAATGCTTGAGTCTGATATTATTGCTTTAGTCATAGGGTTTGACCCTCAAGTCTCTTACGATCTTTTTGACTATATATATATATATATATATATATATAGTAATTATTTATAATCCAGGTCGCATATGACTAAGCTGACTACCGGCGTCTCCTCTACGCAAATAGCTAAGTCTGGATGTTTGGCTGCCTGCAAATAGTTATAAAATCAAAACAGTCCTCATATGAAGTGTAGACTACAGAAGAAATATTTAATCCATAACCAAGACAGAAATGGGGAGAAGAGGCACGAAGATGCAAAAACACCTGACGTGTTTCAAAATCCTAAACAGCTCTTAATCATAGGCCTATGTTCAGCGGCTTAAAAAGCGTATTTGTATCTTCCTGACTTCCAGACTTAAACTAGCTATTTTTTTTGACAGTACCAAGAATTCTGTCATTGCTAAGCTACGAAAAAACCAGGTCTATCCTGCCAACTCTAAATAGTCTGTAAGCTTAGAGCCGTAGCTGTCCCGCCACACCTTCATTAAACAAATCTTGGTCTGTAGCATCCGGTCCAGAAACAAAAACCTGCGCGCTATATAAACATGACGGCAGCCAGATAGGGAACGTCGGTATAATGAGATGTAATTATTGCAAACGCAGAACTGTTGCATTTCCTTAACATGTTGCTCTTATCTAGATAAATTATTATTATTTGTATAAGGGTTTCACTAAAAAGACTTACTGCAAGTAGGAGTTTACTTACAAACATCAAATTATATGAAATGAATATTAAATGTCATTTCAATACAATGGGTTCTATACATTATTTTAATAACATTCTAAGGTGATATACCCTGTGGGTCAGTATATAAAACAGTTTATGTTTAAAGGGAAACTCCTACAGACACCAGACAAGCCAGAAGGCTTGTTTTTCCCTCAGAAATCTCATGGTGCTGCCACAACCACAAGGGATTCTGGGTAGGCGCATGCAAATAAGGTCAACAATAGTCACCTTTTGCCTCAATATCCACTTTATACATGGATCCCTTGGAAGTAATTGCCCGCTGTACAAGACAGCCTTTAGACAAAACTCGGGAAGAGGTGCAGTAGCCAGATCACCGCTCGTGGACAGCTGTTTTGTCCTTAATGTGACTCGTCAGCATGAGGTTGTGATACTGGCTTAATGCTTTAAGCCACTTCCATTTTTTTTTTCTTACTTGGATGTTTAAGATGAATACTCACCTACCTACCTATGATCCTCCAGCAGTCTCCAGCCTCTTCTCTTTGGACCTGGTAGACTCTTAGAACACTGCAGAGAACACGTAACATCATGTCGTAAGTACAGACGCCGTAAATGGCGTTTGACATCCCATATAGAAGCCATTTGTTGACAAAAAAGGCAAATAACGGCCTCATTTTTCAACAATATGAAGCTTCATGTCTGACATGATCGGAGGTCATGGTCCAGCTGGAAGAAGACTGGAGAAAGGGCTACCTGTGCACATGGAGGAGACTAGGATGCAAGTACACCAATAAAAAATTGGGTAAGGTTAATACACTAACAACTAATCACACAACACTAGGTACCTACTGTCTACATACCTATACTACAAAATGTGGGAGTTCCCCTTTAAAATCAAGTAAGCAATAAATACATTCTATAAGCCCAAAACATTTGCTGGACACAGGTTTATCACTTATAAGACCGTACTAAAGTGAACTTCTGGTGGGTGTCAGCACCATTGTATAACAGTGTACCGGCGCTCACATCATTATACATGATCAGTCAACAGGAAACCAGCAATACTGGATTCCGCCAATAAGGGAGAGTCCAGGCTGTCAACAAAACGTTGACCAACTGGTAAATTCTAATGGGAGTCTTGATGTAACTTTTTTAAGACGTACTGTTACGTCCTAAGGGGTTAAAGTGAGAAAGCTTGGTTTGTGGAGCTCTCTCTATCTGGCATTGAAAATTGCTGGCATGAGTTACTGGTGAAATGTCATTATTTTTCTTTCTTCATATCTGACACATTCTGTTCCTAGTTTCCGCTGCAGGGCTTTCACAAGTGAGCACAGTTACATAGTTTCACGTAGTTACATAATCACTCAGGTTGGACACAAAGTCCATCAAGTTCATTTTTTTCCAGTACCGATATCTGTTGACCCAGAACATGGCAAAGAAAATATAAATGAGACTTTCACCCAATAGTTCCCCAACGAAGAACAAACAATTGTTCTTGACTGCAAAAGCAGATCATTTCCCCATAGCAACATTTCTTATGCTGAAGGTAACTTGTTACAATCCAAAATGCCTGTTTTTGCTAACAAGTCACAAGCTTTTCCTAAAAGTAGTGACTGAATCTACAAAAACTATCTGTTGACAGTGCATTCCACATGTTAACTGTCCTGACTGTAAACAAAAAAAACCCACTTTCCTTTGCATAACAAGATATCTGTTTTCTCCAAGCCTTAGATGATACGCCATGTTGGCCATGGAAGAGTTGGCCATGGAACAGTTCCAACAACAGATCCTATGTTCAAAACCTAGGAGGTAGCCCACTTTATAGGTGACAGATCACTTCACTGCCTGTCCAACATAGAAGAATACTAATTTTAAGATGCCTAAACACAGCAAGACGCTTGCACAGATTATGTTACATCTGCAACATATCTTTCTAAACAGTTGGAAGTTAATTAGACATGGAAAATGGGAAGGATTGTCGTAATTAATTGTATAACAAAATACGTTGTGTAGATCCTTATCCTCTAACAGGAGTCATCGATTAATGGCAAGTACTGATGGGGGTCTTTACTGTTCTTCTAATCCAAGGGTTGTTGAAGGACATAACAAACCACAATGTATCAGGAAGCTTATCCCGAACGACATGAGTTCCTTCCTAGCATGCTCTCTCTTTGTTGTGGTAACATGGTAGCGATCATCTAGCTGGACATCTTTTCGTAGCGGAGACCATGGATAATTAATAGTTGTGTGAGACATTTCTACTGTCTAATTGCTTGTCTATTTATAATCGAAATGAAAATGCAGTTTTTATGATACAGAAGTTATATTTCATAGGATAACACAAAGAGATCTTTGTTTCCAAATGAGTCTTTTTCATACCCAGTTTGCTTTCCCTGGTACAATAGAGATCACATCCTTTATTCCCTTTAACAACCAATGCCACAATGAGCAGTTACAGAGAATTAATTAGAATACATTAGAGGATGAAGCCTGCAGGTTCCAATTATCCATCAATCCTATGCACCTGGTCATTATTGTAGTTGGTGAATCCACAAAAAATACAATTTATATTATATTACCTAGCGCTTTAATACACTACCAAACATGAAGGCAATTAAATTATTCTATTAGCAAAGAAGAAAAAAGGTCTATATATATATATATATATATATATATATATATATATATGCATTTTCTTAGACAAAAATGAAAACACAGATTTCATGAGCCTAACTTGTAGTGTTTGTCTATGGCCAGATATAACAATATTAACCCTTTACTAAAAACTACAGTTCTGCTTATAAAAAGTTAAATGTTAATAATATGTCATTGCTAAGGTTTATAGATGTATTAATTAATTTCTTAGCTGTGTTATTTTTGTGTTTTCCAAGACACACACATTTGTCAAACACCCCCCCCCGTCCCATTAGCGATATTTAATTAAAAAATATAAAAACAAGCCAGAAGAAGGATATCAATTTACTTAAAACACAAAAATATACCATAACGATATATTTCTTAAATATTTTTGGTTACAAAGCTGGTTGGCGCATTCCCAATTATACTAAGATTAACATCTGAAAATTCACTTCAATTCTAAAGAATATTTTTATTGTATAACCACAACTAGAAACAATAATATTCAAAATTTAATAGTAAAAAAAAATCAGCTTTGCTCTTAAATTTTGATTAAAAGCTCTTGTTAAGTAAGCTGGGCATGGCAATGGTAGAACTAAATATTGTGCACACTAAGTGTTAACAAACCAGTGGCACTAAATCAAATGTTTTTGTCCTCCAGTATTTATTTTAGCTTTTTCCTGATATTCTGTTTTATTTCTGCCGCTGAAAATCTGTTTATTTAAATTGCTAGTATTTACATTGCTGTTTATGCTGAAAATGTTACAAATTGTTTATTGGTTTCATTATTTAGCAGATTTATGGCACAGAATTCTGAGTAAAGATTTAGCTGAGAGTAAAAACCAGAAAAAAAGCTGTTAAGGAAAAAAACATTTATCTTTACAGACAACAGACTATAAATCACAGCCGAGAACATGCAGAATGTTTTACTGCGCAGCTTACTGCTACTCCACAAGAACAGATAACTATTCAAATTATAATTCCAACGAAGCCTAAGGCGATAGGCAGACATAGGTATGCCTTCAAACTGTTTTGTTACTGCAGGATTACAAAATAACTACAACTAAGCTTATAATGGGTACTCCTTATCTATATTTCCATTTGCCGACAATTTTGGTATAAAGCTCCTTCCGAGTCATCCCATGTATCAGCATTAACACCTTATTATACTATCATGCTCTAGACATGTGCAATTATATTTATAAGTTGATTAATAATGTACAATACATTTACACTTTCATTCAGATTTACATATATACGTATAAGCAATTGCTGTAACTCAGTGGTATAGTGGTCTTCAGGTCAAGTCATACTCAACAATCTGTAGACTGATTAAAGAATGGAGTTCACCAAAACTGGGATCTCAGAGACTTTGTGTCCCTTGGGACACCTGTCTAGTTCATAAAGATTTAACCCCATGGTGGATGTCACATGGCAACAGGACCACCATCAGGGTGTGACAGTAGTACTAATGTATAGGACCCAGCCAAAGCAGTGTGATCTATCACTGGCCCCCTCAGGGGTACAAATGGTCCTTATAGGGTATAATCAGGAATAATATCAGGTTCATATGTATGTAATGTACAACATAATCATTCCTTGCCATTTTCTCTGTCTGTCTGCCTGTCTCCCCATCTAACTATATCACTATTAGTGGAAGCATGCAGCCAAGGGGACACAGGGACCACAGCTGGTTAGGGAGATGAAAAGATATCCCCCGATCAACCCCCTTAGCTAGATTGAAATTGAGTGAGGTCTGTACCTTTTGCACAGCTGAATCATACCTCCCACGTGGCCTCCTTGCATCACATGGAAGCTGTGCACTGGGATATGACATCATACCCTAGATTTCTGCCTCAATGTGCCCTTTTATATAGGGAGAGATTGGTTATTACCAAGGGACAATGTAAGTCCAGTACAAGAATTGAGTTTTTTGGGGGTGGTACCCCATATATCCTAGAAGGGATGATACATTGCAAATGTATATACGGAAGACTGCTGTAATTTGTTATAAGTTATGATTATTATTTGTAGATTTACACAGTGCCATTACATTACGCAATGCTGTGCATTGATTGAGGTTAACAGTTAATTCACATACAAATACAGTGTAATATCCAAAAGCTATAGCAAACATTAAGCTGTCTCATGCTTCATACTCATTTCTCTCAGCAAATATGCCTTGTCTTACAACATATTAACAGTTACCTTTCCATCATAATACGACGCTGCTTATCATGCCTGGACTTAGGCGGCCACCGGCCTTAAAGTGCCAGGACCACCTTGTTATCCCGTCTGGCCCAGCTGTGTGCTTAAACTTTGGTTTATCACAGCATCACTGTTTATATCCATAAGAGTGTAGCTGGCTATAGAGACATGCTTACATGATTCAACGTTTCATTATTATTTCCCCAAAATAGCAAAAAACTGCATACTTTTGGTTTATATCCCTTATACGCTACAAATGTAGTTTAATGCAGAAGACTTGCTGTGCATGATAGGAGTTTTACTTTCCAGCAGCTGACACATCATACCTTGTCTAAATACCAATATATTTTAATTATTACTGTGGCATAATAGTAGCAACATATTTCACTGATTTCCAGTATTTATTTGTTCATACTTTCCATTTTTTTCATTGGCATGAATTAATGAGGAATACATTTATATCTATTGAGTTCCATCATCAATACCTCTTTAAAAGCAAATACCATGCATATGCCTTATCATCCTACTAACAGCAGTAATAAGATTGTGTATATATATATCTATATATATATATCCTAATAGATATATACAAATACTTAGGAAATAATTAGAGAAAGTCAATATTGCATGCTTGAACTTTACAATTATCAGATGATAACACAATTAAACAAAAACTCACACGAACCAAGATAACACTATGTGCTTGGGCATCATTGTGCAATAATTCAATGTAAAAAAAATGAAAAGGAAATGAAAACCTTAACAGGAGGACTTAACAGTTCTTGCCCTGTTGGCTAAGATTAAGTAAGTGCCTATGAGAGAGGGAAAGCTTGCTCCTCTGGCCTTTAGGCTGAGTTGGTATATATATATATATATATATATATATATATATATATATATATATACATACATATATACGTGTGTGTGTGTGTGTGTGTGTGCGTTCTGCAAACACATATCTTCCAGAAAAACTGGTCTAAAAGTAAAGAACAGGAATCCACTGAACTGCATTTAGTAAATTTACAGACTTGTAACACTTTAACTACACCCTTGTGTGTAATTTCCCATCAACATGCTTTCAAAGTCAGTGAACATGAGAAAGTCACTTTGAACCTACCTTTAGCAATATACATTAATGTCAACATTTGTCATGTTATGACCTAAAGTGTTCCATGAGCATTTGCTTTTTGCAATGGACATGGTTAAAAATGGCAGTAGATGAAACGGTATCCCTTAGAAATCTAGGATGTAGGATACATGTAGGATACATTGGGTTGAAATCTCATGTTAAAAACACAATTCCCTTTACTAACATCCAAACACAGCCCAAAGTTAAATATAAAATTGTATCAAATGATGGTTTATATTTATTTGAAAATGTTTCATTTTAGTTTGTAATCATGTGACGGTTAGTGATGGGCTGAAAGGTTCAAAAACCATGTTGTCGCTCCAGCCACTTACAAATGTCAGTGTTGTTCGAGATGTGTGCAAACGACATAAAATGCACTAAAAGAAAGATCTGTTTCGGCTTCTTTGAAACCATGAAGGTATGGTAGCTATGTAGCTGGGGCCCCTGGGGGCCTTAGATGGTTTTAATCCAGCACTGATAACACTACAGTTTATTAGAATAAATTCAACCAAAAACATCTCCTCAATACTTCAATTCTGGTTAGATTATTACAATAAGAAATAATAGTGAGGGTTTATATAAAATATGTATTATTATTATCATCATTATTATTATAAGATGTCTGTAGTTTTCCTAAATGGTTTGCCATTTTTTAAGCTATTTTGAGTTTAATTGGACTAAAAAGGCTTTCACATGAAACCTATCAGTACTACCACAAAACAGCCATCACGCAAACCTTTGGGAGCAGAAAGGGTTGAATAAACTTTACATTAAAATTTTCTATGCTTATCCCCAAATCAACAAAGTATATTGTAAACTGATTTTTGCATGATGACAGCAGACGGGCTCGGATCATAGAGGAATAGCCAAGGAGCCTGATCTAACAAAGAGACCCTACCAGTACATTAGGCAAATACCCACCAAACATCTGAGCCTCTTCAGGAGGACTACAATCACTTTGAGTCACCTGAATCAAATTGCAGCATCATTAGAGTGTTGTAGCTTCATCTGCATTTAATATTATTCCGATCAAATACAAAAAAGCAGATGATGATGGCATACCGTTATTTAAGGTTGCCTAATGGTTACTAACTTAATTGGTCTAGCTAGATCTTCGGTGGTTCATAATATCTCATCAACAATAAGATCAGGTTTTGTTTTCATCTCTGGGGGAAATGTTTATGGTCTTTCTGGCTCCACACAGAAAAGAAACATTTACAGAAAAGCTCAATAAACACAAAAAGCATTCTTTGTATACATCGTAAAGTCGAGGCCAAATTGTTTGCTTTGGGTAATACAACAATAACTCACATAAAATACATGGTCACTAAAACCAGCTGCTTGTAATTCCATCTTGAATCTTTTTTGATTAGAGGAGATTTTATAGATATATTGATGTGTGTTGTATTGGTGGCATAGAGGCATGGGATAAAACTTGATATGATTAAAAATGTTTTATATCCTATTGCCTTAAAATTGATTAAAAGGGTGTGAATAAATGTCTTCTTTATAAAATGAATGAAGCTATACTTGAACAACAGGTCACTTTTATGCCTACCAGCTGGGATGACCAGCAGATGGCAACCTGAAGGTGACAAGTTGTTAGCAGAGAATGTTCCCCAAACTGCAGGAGGATCATACCTATTAACAAAAAAGTATTTGAAGTTTTAATATGACAATGGTGCTGCTTAGCAACAGAGCCCTGATATTCATCTCCTCAATTTATTATATGACTGCAAGAAGACATCTTACAATGCTTCCACCTGCCTATAAAGATTAACTAGTTAGACAGATAATAAAATATAATAGGATTGGGATTATTACAAACAAATTATAAAGATATATTCATCTGTTCCTGCTGCAATCCTCTCGCAGTTTTAAACAAAGCAAATCTCCTTTAAACCACAATTTCTCTTAGATTTACTCACGTTCTCTTAAGTCATAAATGGGTACAAGAGCAGAGAATCAAGCATTTCCCGGAAGAAAGGGACAACATTACAGCCTTTAAATAAAAGGGAACATATTAACTAATGCTATGCTAGGAATCATAGGTTTCCTACTATGTTTTCATCATTTTATACGTTGCCTTAACCTGATTCCGTATACATCAAATATTTATCACTTGTTGTTTCTATAAGTAAAATTCTTATGTTATATAATACTTTTTAGCCCCCTGTCTACCCATTGTACAGCGCTACAGAATATGATGGCACAATAATAAAAATAATATGTATTCAAACTGTGTCTTTACCAATTATATGTAGGGAGGGATCTGTTTCAGGAGTTTTCTTCAAAGGAGGACGTCAAAATCTAAAGCCTAGAGGGTCACAGGTTTAGATGTAACATAAGGAAGTTCTACTTTATAGAGAGGGTGATAGATAAATGGAACAGCCGGAAGTGGTACAGGCTTATATAGTGAGGGGATTTAAATATGCACTGGGTAGGCATAAAGCTATCCTGAATCTAAGACAAGATCAATGATTGATTAAGGTCTTAACAGCAGAAACATGGGCAGACTAGATGGGCCAATTGGTTCTTATCTGCCTTCAAAGTCTATATTTCTATCTGTTTTGACAACCAAGGAAAAATAACCCTTTGCGTTTCAGAAGATGAGAAATGGATGCCCGGAGGTTAAAAATGTCCAACCTGTTCTTCTTGTTCCTAATGTACAGTGAAGAGCTTTCACTATGGTCATTTGGGGAATTTAATCCCAACTACAGTTATTCACTAACTCAAGAAATATAACTTTTTGAAAAGTTGAAAGCAGAAACACTTTTATTGCACTCAGTAGAGCCCAAAGAAACTGGGACCATGTGCCTTTTGAAATTGGTACCTTTGCATGATAAGCTGCTTCATGAACGTCTCAGTAGGTCACTAGGAGTCATATCCCACGTGGATCCCTTCATTTCATTAAGAACTAAACAAGGCATAGAAAGTGTCAATGATATTTGTCTGAAGTATATCATTATAGTATATCAGTGTAGACGAGGGGGTATATTCCCCAACCCTGAGTTTGAAGGGTATTTATAAATTATAAAGAGCTGGTCCTGAATCATGTATAGTTAATCTGAGGATGTTTCATTTCATAAGACATGGCCAACTCAGCCATGTTTTTTGCAGGAGATGCTCTTTCTGGTTAGCCCTTTAAAATATCTGTAATGTCATGAATGATGTCAGCTATAATGTCATCATTAATGAAATTGCTGTAATTTGCATAGTGACATGTTAAATCAATCATATTTTATTAAAATACATTCTTGTTTTTATTTAATGTCTCCAAAAACGAGTTTGGCAAGTTACAGTTTTTACTGGTGCCTTAGTGAAAATGAGGCTTAACCCTTTAGGTCCCAAGACATGAAGAGCCACAACCTCTAGATTACATTAACCAGGGAATCATAAATCCTGTATCTCACAAGGCTTTATAATAACAATAATAATCTCCAGTGAGGGAAATCTTTCAGTTCCGATGGTATCATATAGTATGTATGGACCAGAATCCTACAAAAATTGAATGAATGTATGTAACAAAAGAAAAACTGAAGGCAATCCTATCTATGAAGAAGCGTCTCTGACATCTAAACCAGATTTTCTGGTGTTCCAGCAATCCCCAAACTTCCAGCTAAGCATAGTTTAATCTTTCATTCACACAGCTCTGGATAAAATTATTAATTAGTTCAACTGTACTTATGTAAGAGATAATAAAACCAACCCTTAAGGGCCAAAGTTGTGAATTTCTGATTTATTTCAAGCTTCTCAAAGTAACTACATACCAAAGAAAGAATGGTGAGAATAGGTGAGGAAACTGAGAAATCTCACTAATTTAACTATACATTATACAGGGTCAACCAAGCTCTTCCTTTATCAGAAGCTCTCTGACTTTCATAATGCATATTGAAGTAAATGAAATAAAACACAACTCTACTCTACTTCTACATTTGGTGAATATATCCATCTGGTGCTCAGTCCTCTAACATACAATAAATAACTAATACTCTTTAAAAAAACTGCTTCTTCCAACAATGCCCTGCTTGGATGTGACATACCAGTTTGGAGTTAAAGTAGCCATACCAATTATTTCCCATCATTTTTAACCAGCCTTCTACTTCCATTTCCAAATTAGAAGTTCACCAGCTGGTCATATAAAGCAAAAATAATACCCCGATTAAGCATTTTGATGCAATGCTTATATTTGAAGGCTTTCCATTACCAAATGCCCAACTGTACTTATTCCATGTACTTATATTCACATTTTCACAACAAACTTACATAACATGCCAATTAAAGATGATACAGTATAAACTCTCTTTGAATCATTAATAGGGTGCTTAACACAATTGCAAAAAAATCTTTTTATTTATTTTTATTTGTTTAGAAATAAATGATTGCATACAAAATTATTATTATTTTATTTATTTTTTTAATATGACTATGACATGAAAGAAAACAAATTAAATCCTAACAATAACCCAAGTTATTTTAACAAATATTTATTGCTTTCATTCAATAAGCTGAACTTTAATACATTATATATATATATATATATATATATATATATAGATATATATATATATAGATATATATATATACAAGTGATGCATATTTTTAGGTCCATAGGAAATGTACAAGAAACAACATCAGGAGCTTCCTTTTACTTTCACATAAATAATTGTCTCTGTTATTATATTATGTACAACATTGTAGCTGGCTAAATTTAGACTGCTGCGCATCTGGTCCTTTTGGGGATATAAACCAGGAACAGGATAAGCAATAAAGCAATCTTTCAAATAAGTGCTAGTAACAGGTTAGCTAAAACACTAAAGAACCATCTTATGGGGCATAGATCTGCAACAGAAAAGCAAAAAAAGAGCTACATCGATTTATATATATATATGTGTTTAATTTATATTGTGTTTTATATATATATATATATATATATATATATATAATGTTTTAGTAATATTCGACAAAATATTTAAAAAAATATAATGCCCTTTGAGATGCTTGCAACATATTTCCAACAGCACAAACCTCTGGCAACCAAAGGGTGAATGAAAGAGTCCTGAAAGCCTATTAATAGCAGTAAATGCGGAAGTACATAAAGCTTATAATGTAACATTTACATTTTGCGATGAGTATATATTGCTGTAGGTAACGACAGTGGATGGTATTAAACCTGTTTCCATGGGACAAATGTAAAATGAGCAGCGTGTCAGTATAAAAGGGGTTAAATGACACAGGGGAAGCAGGGGTCGGTGGCTTGGGTTATCACTGGGCACATGCCAAGATAAGAGGCAAGGGGCAAGATGCTGTACCCGATGCTGCTGTCATCGTTATGGCCAGGCAGGCAACCTTGAGGCGCACATGGGCAAGGCTGCTGTCTTGGGATCAGGCAGGGCTCGGGATGCTGAATGTCACAGGCAGGAGGCAGGGTGTATGTCACAGTCAGGAGGGACTAGGCTGGGTGTAGTAGGTGTGATCTTAAAGGTACAGGCAGTGACAGGGGGCATTACTATGAGTGTATGAATGCATTGCACTTCTGCTGCAGCTTGTATTAATACTCAAAGGCAGAGGAGGGTAGTCAGGGTGCAGCATCACTGCAGTGACAGCTGTGCAAGTGTGAGAAGCTGCAGCAGCCCCGGAGGATGCCGGTAGGCCCAAAGCCAGCTACCTAAGTGTCTGATCACCTGGAAGATAATATCGGAGAAGGGATTTAAATTGACTGACCGATGACCTCCTGGAGTTCGTAGCTGTCCCTGCAGATTGGCCATCCGATGGGCTGCGCAGGGAGCGGGCTGTGCACCGGAGACTCAGTCTGCTCTGCCATCCTGCCAAGCGCTGCTGCTGCTGCTGGAAGTCGCCGGGTCACCTCTGCTCAGTGGGGTGAGCTCGCACTTCCAGAGGACACTCACTCACTAGCTCACTCAGCTCCAAGCAGTGGGGAGAGAGGAGGGGAGGCCAGGAGGCAGGGGGTGGCGCTGGGGCTGCTTCCTCCTGTGTGACAGTGGAGGAGGAGCTGCTCGCAGAGAAGCTCTCCCCATCCCCAGACTCATCCTGTTACTCAGTAATACACATTTACATCGCTGCTGGTTAACCTGCCTGCGATGGGCAGACTGAGCGCCTTTAACTCACAGAGAGTTTATCTTGGCAGCTTTCAGAAGACTTTTGGCAGCTTTTACGCTGAAAAAAAAGAGAGTTGGGCAGTTTCTGCCAATCCTGCTGTCCTGAAATGCAACTCCCATCATGCCCATCTAAGCCATAGTCAGTCTGAGTGTGAAGAAGGATGTGATCTATAATTTAAAAAAAGTCCAACATTGCCCAACATGTGTGATTGAACTGCAACTCCCATCACGCGCATTATCATTATCTAAAATGATAGAAGTATAAGTGGTCCTCAGCCCTCAACACCTTTCATGAAAATGAAGGTTTAATCCCTTGGACTATTTGTAATATACATTATTTTTGTACTATATGTAACTCTTTGAGTACCCAAGTATTATTATTATTTATTGTTTTATATAGCGCCATCAAATTCTGTAGCGCGTAGTAAGTATAATAATGGTAGTGATTCTTTTGGATATTGTTTGCAAAAGGCAATACAATTATTGTTCTTAGCCAATCCCTTTCTTAAAATACTAACGTTTTGTGCTGACTGTTCTTTTTTTTAATTTTTTTTTCTTGTAGGCATACAGGGAGGATATGCATGAATATGTTATTCTCAAGAAACATGGAAATGATCAGAAGGCTCCCAAAGTATCTGGTCCGGTTGTTTAATATAATGAAATCAGCACAAACAATGCAGATCTAAGAAATGTATATATTTTGGACAATATCTGAAATGAAGATATGTGGCACTCATGAAAAAATGTAATATAAGAAATGTTTATTGGTTACTATGGAAACCTTTACCACACTTAATACACAACATTCCCATCTATCCGAATCAATAGGGTAGCAATGTTTTTGGCAACATGTGATCACTTTTTCTTTTTCTTTGTTTCTTTTCTGTTGGTTGGAATAAGTAAACGAATTCTATAAATAAACAGTTTTTGTAGGAATATGTTTAGAGATACATCAGGCAGGTTATTAGTATGGACTGTATAAACAGACCACCTTATCCAGGCCTGGACTGGCCATCTGGCACACCAGGCATATGCCCTGTGGGCCACTGGGCTACAGCGCCCCATTCTCATACCCATACACCCAAGCCTTCCCCATACCGCTACAGTGGCAGATATGGTGTTGCGGTGCACGGCCGCCGGTTGGATATGCCTGGCCGCATGCTACCTGAGCTTAAAAACGTAATGTTTGGCCTCTCATATCCATCCATTGGCTGCACTTACGTCATCAGACAGCCGTTGGCCTTAAAGTGCCAAGAGCACCCTGTGATAACCAGTCCAGCCCTGTCCTTATCCCTACTTCTAACATTAACCTGATGTAAAACAGACTATTCCTGAGCTGATAGAGGGTTATATGATTTGGATTGATTATTACTGGAGGCATAGACTGCCCATCACTTGACATTCTGCCTGAGCGTTTGTTATCAATAAAATGCTATTGTTAAACCCTGTGATTTCCAGCAGCGTCAAGGCTCTTGCAGGATAATTATTTTTTTTCCCTCAACTAACAAGCTGATATAATAGGATGTCACACAATTGTTGTAGATTTAGATAACACTCTAATAGGAAAATAATATACCATAAGAAAAGATTATTTTAAGTTTTTTTACATCTATTTTAATTCTTTTCACTTTTGGAGTTTAGTACGCTATATAAACCAATGTAATACTGTTTCATTTCTAAATATTACTTTTGTGGTTTAGTACATCAAATAAAAGAATGCAACAATATGATTTTTAAAAGCATTATATTTGTATTTAAAGCCCTCTGTATGCAAATACCAATAGGAGCTCCCATCATAATTTCATTTTTTACAAGATCTGTATCCATAGTAAGTTAGTGCGCTTCTTTGGTGGCAGTTTAACTCAAGGACAATGGGCGGTCCCTAAACCCATTGAAAACAATGCATTTTGAGCCCTTACATGTACGGGCTTTGTCATTAAGGGGTTAATGGCTACATTTATAGGTTTCAGGTAAGGAAAAGTTAATATGCTGGTTCTGCCATCTTTTTCCATAGATCTCAGCTTCCATAAGTTAAACTGATTACTTACTTCTCAACCAAAAACTAACCAAATTAATACAGCAAATTGAAACACAAAAAGCATAAGCCATAATAAGTTTTAATAAATTCATTTAATCATGCTATATATTGCTTGGATCAGCCATGAGTCTCCAACTCCTAATTAGCCATAGGAATAATGGCAATACCAACTTGTATGCTATGGTTTTTTTGATGTTTTTCTTTGCAGATGGCATTATGTTCATTATAATGTATTGGTCATATGGGTTTCATTGTTTTTTCATTTTTAAATTACCTATATTGTATTTACAGCACATTCCATAAGTGAAACATTTTACTGTAACTGCTTACTGTAAGGTTAAAGGAGCAGGAAAACCACGTCAATGTGTCCTCTGCACTTTTATTTTATCAGTTGAGATAAAGGTATATGGCATGAGGATTAGTGAAACTGGCTGCTGAGTTTATCTGCTGCTCCTATGTATAATGATAATACTAAGCAAACATGAAAGGCCAGCTGGAGCTACAGGCACTGTTTGATGTGCAAAAAAGCGCTTACTGCAGTATGTACTATTCTGAAAAAAAAATTAGGCCACCACATGTCAGAACTGGCTACCAAGCATTTGCTTTCTATGCTGTGTATTAAAGACCCACACATCACTGTTTAATATTAAAGCACACCTTGTCTTGCTGTCCTATGTAGTTGCAAGCAACCACTGGAGGTGATTGGTAAAATCCATTGCAGCTCTCACATGGCCACCTTGTAGTGTCACAAGGTTGATTTATCGGTTTACGGTTTTATCTTAAGGCCACACCAGTCATACTTTAATCAATATATTACCTGAGTGTTACAAATGCATGGGGAGATTCTACAGAACCTTCTCATATGAGGGCCCCATTCCCCAGCAACTTGCCTTGAAGGAAAAGTGTTCAGCTGAACACATCTTCTGATATATGGTTTACTCACTGCCAGTCAGCTAAAGTGCTGGCTCAGTGAATGTTGCAGCAGGGTCAAATGAGACCCCCCATTGCTCATGGGTGGTATGTTCTATCAATGGGAGGGGTTTCCTGATACAGATTGGCTGCTTCAATTAACATGAATGTTAAAAGTAATGTCATTTCTGGTCATAAAGTGCTGTATGTTGGGCTCCTGATCTTTAAGTCAGTAAGATGACAAAACCAAAGGGCACATTTATTGATGTTTTTTCTCGTTAGTTAATATGAATGATCTGTGTTACTATCTTACTCTTTCATTGTAAAACATATTAATAAAATTGAGTGAACTAGGATCCATATGGATTTTCACTGCCACACCTTTGCAGTTCTAGAATGAGCTGGATGTAAGTGTGTGTGAACATGGATGTGTATAGGTTAATGTGTAAGCATGAGTGTGTATGAGCATGTATGTGTGAATTTTGTTGTGTGACCATGGGTGTGTATGTGTAAGTGTGTGTGAATATGAATGTGTATGGATAAATGCCTCAGCATGGATGTGTATGTGTGTGAGCATGAATGTGTATATGGAAGCATGGATGTGTATATGTACGTGTAAGCATGTATGTGTAATTGTGTGGGAGCATTATTGTGCAAGTGTGAGAGCATGGATGTGTATGTGTAAGTGTTGGTGTGTGAGCATAGATGTGTATGTGTGAGCACTGATGTGTGTGAGTATGGATGTGTAAGTGTTTGTGTGTGAGCACGGATATTGAAGTCTTTGTGTGTGTGAATGTGTATGTGTGAGCATGAATATGTATGGATACATTTTTCAGCATGGATCTGTGAGTGTTTGTACGCATGAATGTGTATATGTGAGCATGGATGTGTATATGTACGTGTGTGTGAGCATCTACTGTATGTGTAGAACCATTGATGTGCATAAGATGTGCATGTTTGTGAGCATGGATGTGTATGTGTGGGCATGGATGTGTATGTGAGTGTGTGCATAAAAATGAATGAATAAATGTGCCAACATGGATGTGTATGTGTAGATGTGCGTGAGCATGTATGTGTAAATGTTAGTTTGTGAACATAGATGTGAGTGAGCATGTATGTTAGTTTTTCTGTGTGAGCATGGCTGTGTAAGTATATGGGTGTGTATGTGTATGTGTGTGAGCATGAATATGTATGTGTAAACATAGGTTTGTATGTGTAAGTGAGCATAGATGTGTATGGGTAAATATGCCAGCATGTATATGTATGTGTAAGTGTTGGTGTCCGAGCATGGATGTGTATGTGTGAGCATGGATGTGTATGTGTTTGTGTGTGAGCATTAATGTGTATGTGTGAACACGAATGTGTATGTGTAAATATGTGTGAGCAAAGGTGTGTTTGTGTAAGTGTGGGTACAAATGTGTATGTGTAAGTGTGTGTGAGAGGGGTATGTGTTAAAATGAGTGAATAGGATGTAAGTGTGTGTAATAATGTTTGCCGGAGTGTATGTGTTACCGGTGAGAGCAAGAGAACGATGGGGGTGTCAAATATAGGTTCTGTCCCGGGTGCCAAATACTCTGGGTATGCTCCTGGTTTTATTTCAAGATCCGTACTGACCAACTCCAGGAAAATAGGGCCGCATATTTAACCATTCAGCCACTCCAGAAGCCGATCCGGACTGGCAGTTCGTGGCCAACAGCTAGACAGCCAAACCTTGCGAGTGTATAAAAACATTGACATCCGCTGGTCTTAAAGTGATTTAGTCATTCCCAGTCTGGCCCTGATTCTAACCCATCCTCAGTCATTAAAGTATTGCTACTGAACCAATATTCAATTCACAATTACCTTACCTATTGTAAGTGCCCGTTGCACGCATGTCCGTTATTAACTGGTCTGTGACGTGTCTTGCATATTAAATCTTTAGAATTTCTTTTTGAGTTTTTTTTCTGTTTCATTATGGTTTAAATACTGTTGCAAAGTTGGATTGCACTTTGTGTTACACCTCAAGTCCTTATGTATTGAATAGTCTCTATACTGATTCCAAGTATTCCTTCCCACTTTGTTATGTCTCACCTTAACAATAGGTGAGACATAACAAAGTGGGAAGGAATAATCATGCAGATAGTAAGAAATGGGTGTTAAAATAATTTTTCTTAATGTATGGCCATTAAGTAGGGTTTTACATGTATATTTTGTTTATTTAATGTACAGAACTGTAAAAGGTGGGATTGGAGGAAAATATTAGGGCTTCTTTAAATAAATTATACTATCACCATGTTCCTCATTATGCAAATTATTTTTAATTTATATACAGTACCAATTAGTGATGATTCAGAACAATCTAGTATAAAAAAACGATGTTTTTCAATTTCTTTACATTACCTTAAAATGACGTGTGTGTGAGTGTATGTACTGTATAAAAGTATTCACACACACCTTTCCGGTGTAGAATGCTTTCTCAGGTTTGGTTATTTGTAGATTACATCAGTGTGCACTGTGCTGTGTCAGGGATTCAGGATGCTCTGTGCATTAGTACATGTCCATATATTTCAGCCCATTAACGGTGTAAATGGGATTTACACACATGCTTCAATTAGACCAATCTGTTAAACCAATTATTAGTAAATGATGCGGCAGATTTACACACAATGCCTCACAAAAAGCCACAGCTTAGCTTATCTGTATAAGGAAATGTGTCTTAACATCATCTCTCCTTGTTCCATTCAGGAACCTAAGGTTTTGATGTATAGGAATATACTTAGCACGGGCGCTGTTCGGGGAGTACCGCCAGCAATGGTTTATGGGACACAGCCTCCAAAGGGGCCCCCATAGTCCCACACTAGTGTACCCCTTCAATATCCTACCTTGATGGTTTGTTTTCAAGATAGAGACTAAAGTTGGCGGCTAGGGGCACTGGTAATTCTTTAAAGTGACACCCCAGCTGGATAAATATTTCAAACATTATTTAAAAATAACTATAAGTAGTGAACTCTAAACCCTTAAATAAGTGAACCCCGAAATCATAAAATCTTGGAAGCTATTACTTAAATTATTCCACACTGCTGCATCCTTAGTCAAGCCTATGAGTACAGAGTATTTGGCAGCTGGGTTTACAGCACGGTATTTCAAACTCAGCCAAGTACTTGCCAAGTTTGAAGAAGAAAATAAAAACATACGCTAGCGTAGAACAGAAGTCATTTCCCAAGGAGATAAACTTTGGTACATGTACTTATCTTCATTTTATGAGCAGGACAATACTAAATTCCTCTCCAAGCGAAGGAGCCGGCCAACCTATGTTTACATTCCTTCAACACAGTGTTTAAAATTATACAGCTAAGCAACGAAAAAAAGGCTCTTGTTATGTAATCGCGCTTGTACTAAACAGATGCAGCAAAAAAGGCAAGATTGAAACCAGTTAAAAAAAACAGACCTTCGCTATGAACATAATTTGATAGAATTTCCAGACGCTAGACTGTCTACAGGTTAGTTTAACAGGATATTACATACAAAATAGCCTAACGTTTTGCCAATCATACACAAAGTGCATGCTCCAGATTTACAGCCCAGACCACCCAGGTACCAGGGTTTAAAGTGTATAGGAGCGCTCTCGGTCAGTTAACTTGCAAGCTAGAGATAGTTCACCACTTGCACCACCCCAGCAGAGAGACAACAACACAACATGCTTGGAGAAGACATGGTGTATATTCATACTTTGGAACTTCCCAGAGCTTGGTGCCATGAGCTTTCCCACCCCCCTCTTGGTCTTTATCTAGGGTGACCAGATGTTTCAGTTTCAGCAGGACTTCTTGAGACTTCTGTCCCCCTTTACTATTTTCCCCTGATCCCTTCCTAAACCTAAATGAAAATGTAAACGTAACCTGGTAATATTCTTGGTTTACATGTTATACAATATATATAACCATCAACATTGTTATAAAAAACACACTACATGCTTTATTTTATTGTGTATAATTTGGTAAAAAATGTATGTTGGTTCCAATTGGGCAGAATTTGAGAGGGGACAGATCTTGGTAGGAGAAGCCAGGCTAACTGCACTAGGGAGACTCCTGTTCTATCATCAAACTCAAAAGTCAACCATTTCCAAGTGCTCCATGACTTGCTTTCTTATACAGTGGAAGTGATTCTAATTCAAACTTATGAAGTTTTATATAAATCCGTAAATATAGGGTATTGCTCCAGTAACATCTGGTCTGAGGGTGTAAATTAGCGCTGGGTTTAATGAGTGCATTTAACTGTAAACTAAGTTTAATTGCTAGGTTGGGTCAAGTGTAAGATGTTCAGCTTTAATATTGTTAAAAACACATGATGTTAGAAGACCTCTATTATTTTATTAAGTATTTTCTACATTTTTCTAGATGTTGATATCTAAACAAAAATGAATTTTATTACAGTGGCAAATGAAAGTAAATAAATATATTCATTTTGTGAACACCAAACATGGCTGACCCTAACTTGAAACTAGAAGGACACGGGAAACTGAGCTGTTTATGATGGTGGAGTGTTGTCAAATGTGGTCCTCCCCTATCTTGACAAGCAAAAAGAGAGAGACATGATTTCCCAGACAGTCTTAAATATATTTGTAATATATGTGAAATAAAATATTTCAACATGTCTGTTTAAGGTTCCAACATAAAGGGAACATTACTTTCCTTTTATGTGGCCACAGTGGCCAAACTCATCTAAAAACTCCTCTTTTCTCTTTTATTTACATCAGTTATATGTTATGAAAAAACCAAAATAGATAATCTAGAACAAGTGGTCATAATGACTGGGACTTTGAACATGAGCTGACCCCGAGACAAAGACCATTTATTAGTCCATCACAAAGATTCTATTGCAGTGATTCACTAATGGTGGCAACCAGCCGATTCTAATAACAGCATTATGAAATCCATGTAGGCTGTACATTGCAGGAGGGTCTCAGTGGATTAAAAGAAAGGTAGGATAAGATAGGGCTTATCATAAATAGCATTATTATGTATTTGGTGTTTTCTGATTCTTTGCGTTGTATTATGTAGAGACTGGTTATTTTTGCAGCGCCCTAAAATCTGCATTTATAGAAAATGGCATATTTACCTTTGGTGCTGCCCTTGGCCTAACCCAGGTAAGCCCCGTCTGCAACTTCCGCCCGCATGCAGCTATCCTTACTTCTGGGTGTTGGGATATGACATCATACCCCAGCACCCCACTTTTAATGGGCACAGAAAAAAATATGTGTAAATGGATCAATTGGGGAGGTCAGTGATCCCCCATTTAACTAGCCCATTGATAAATCAGGCTCCATGTTATGTGGCAGAGGGGCAACTGCTGACCACGGCCTGGGCCTAGTTGGCTTGGTCAGTATATGACACTGTGTATATGCAGTGTGCTTCTGTTTTTGGTGGCACAGGAATGATGCACATACTGTTTCTCTAATGCAGTTGTGGGCAGTTTCTCCACGTTATATAAACTAATCTAATGCCAGATGCCACTGGTAAAGTACCAGTTTATCCCCAGATTTATTTGATCATCTGCAATAGAATAGCAAATCCATTGGCATTTCTTATGCAATATTTGTACTTATGGTTCAAACAAAGTTTATTTACATTATGAGTGAGAAAATAATTTCTAAAGTATTTCTAAACACTGCGTTGGAGTTTTGTTTAGTCTTAAATGTGTGTGAACAAAAGTACAGTGTTAAACTGTCCACTTGCTGTGTACATAAGTAATGTTAAGCAAATTTGTGTGCAAAATATCAAGGCTTAGAATCGTTGGCAAACTACTTAGATTTTTTTTACATTTTGTTTGCTGTGTAAAAAATTTTTTTTAATTTTTTTTTATTAAGTTAAAGTGTTTCAATGTATGAAATTATTTTCCTTATAGCGTATTAAAACAAGCGGCATGCTACACGTGGGTAACATTAGATTTCAGTCTGCATTCTATGGGACGTGTTATTGTTCAGTGGGGTATTTAACTTCAGCACTGCCCTAGGCCGAACCCATGGCAGAGCCACCAGCTACCCCTCAGTGCTGCCACCCTTACTGAAAAAGAACAGGGATCGTGAGGTCCGATCCCCGTGCCCTCCACCTTTTAAGGATGCAGGGCACATGGCGGAAGGAAGCTTCTGGGGGCTGTGCCAAAAACAGCCCTCCACAGTGTTAATGGGCCAGTTGGGGTGATCGGCCGGCTCAATAAGTGGACCGGTGGCGTAATCTCCCAATGGGGGACCATTGGTTCTGCGTTATGAGACAGAGGGGCTGCCACTTCCTTTGACCTAGTCGGCCTATGTTTATATATAAAAAGTGATTCTGGAGCAAAACTTTAAAAGTGGTCTTATTACCATAGTAACCACTGTAATGATTACCATTGAACCAGAATAACTTGATATATATATATATATATATATATATATATATATATAACTACTATTGGAGACAGAAAGGCATTCAGTTAAATAACTCTCCTGTTTATTACACCTAAACATGCACGCACACAAGACAGGTACTGTTAGGGCAGATATCTAAGGAGGGACGGCCTCTCCCTGGCTCCAAGCTTGTTAGTTCAGATGAAGTACAACTGATTAGTTGTCTGATATAAATCAAACACGAAGTGTGGATGCTCTTTGTTTAATGAAGTTCATATCTGGCATGAATTGACCTGCCACATATGTGCTTATAAAATTCCATTAACACAGAAAAATGTATATTGTGTCTCTCGTACTGAGATTTCAGTAACGAGAGCATTTATAATGTCTATAACTGATGTATATAGTCATGCTAATTTCTAGTAATATGTTTTGACAGTGCATCCATTCATACAGCTGAGTTTTTAAAAGAAACGTCACTATACGTTATGTTATTACTCATAAAATGAGTCTTTGATATTAGTTAGTGTCATCCATTATTTATAAAATAATATACAAACATAATGAAACTAGATTTGAGCTTTAGTTACAGCACTCAAAAAGTACTGATTCAAAGTAAAAAGGTTAACTACTAACAGGAGAGGGCTGCAGCCTAAGGCCTGGGGGGCAAGTGAAGTGAAGTGGCTCCGCCCCCTCGCACTCACCTTTCACCCCTCACGCTGCTCCCATCACTATGCGGCCATCAGACTGCTGGAAAACTTATCTAAACGGCCGCTGGGTGCTGATGCCACCGGCCGGAGCTACTTTAATCCTTTTTTTTATTTATTTAATATGCCGGATCGGCTTGCCATATTAAAAATAAATAAATAAAGTATTAAAGTAGCGCCGGCCGGCAGCATCAGCACCCAGCGGCCGTTTAGATTCGATTTCCAACAATCTGATGGCCGCATAGTGATGGGAGCAGCGTGAGGGGTGAAAGGTGAGTGCAAGGGGGCGGAGCTTTCACCCCTCACGCTGCTCCCATCACTTGGCGGCCATCGCATACGGCCGCTGGGTGCTGATACCGCCGGCCGGCGCTGCTTTATTACTATTTTTTTTCCATTTAATAGCCGATCCGGCTTGCCATATTAAATTTTTTTTAAAAGTATTAAAGTAGCGCCGGCCGGCGGCATCAGCACCCAGCGGCCGTTTAGATTAGATTTCAGGCGGCCTGGGGGGCAATTGCCCCCCTACCCCCCGGCCCAGTCCGCCCCGCCCCTGACTACTAAACACTACAATCATGGCTAACTTCACTGAAGATAAACTCAAAACTATATAATGCGTAAAAGAGTTAGTGGGCAAAATCGATTCGGACAAATATTGCCTTTCATTTTTGGCAACAAATTTTGTTTCTTGACTTTTTTATTCCGATGAAATTTGTTGCAATATCTCTCCATTTTTCTCTTTTTATCCAAAATGGACAAACAAATGAATAATGAATGTTCAGGGGTTTCTCGTTTGTTTTCGTTTGTTTCCTTGGGAGTGCCTCCACATTTTTTGGATACTCATACATACACACAAATTGGGCCAAATTTGTTAAAAATGAAGTTTTTACAAATCTGAATATGCAAGTCTAATACCAAACCCCTACCCTTGTCTCTTACCACACGCATTAAAGTAAAATAAGTCCCTTTTCGGCCAATTCAAATATTAAACATGTAAACTCAAGATGTTAAAAAAAAGGATTGCTACATAATTAAAACTCTCGAACACAAATGTTATTTCCTCTCTATCCTTGTATCGCCTTCTCACAGAGAAACCTCTGTACACACAAGATGTGTTGGTAGTTGGCAGACGTGGAATTAATACAGATTTGAGGTCTTAAAAGAGCTTAAGCAGGTTGGAGCCAGTGGATTCGGGTTTTCAAACCAGTGCCCAGGTTAAACCTGCCCTTTGTTGGCATAAGAAAGTGATCATTGAGGGATTAGTAACATCATGACAGTCTTAGAGCCATATGACCATCAATATGTTCCCTATGCTCACACATACATTATATTAGCAGAGCCATGCTCTAAAATGTTTGGAAGATACATTTTTCTATATTTAAAAGTGTCTGTCTTCTCTGGTTGACAGCCTTTCTTGTAGAATCAATTCCTTGGTAGGACTTCAAAATAAGTCTTAATAAGAGATGTCAAGTCACAGAGAGTATATGGAGCAAACTTACAATTTCCTAACAAAAATACTATGTGTCACCCATTTGTTATACTCCATGACGATGATCCTCCATATATCTGCTACATCAGGAACATAGAGTTTGGAACAATTTGACAGCAGATAACCATTCTTTTCATCTAGTCTACCTGTTGGTCCCCTGATGTAAGAACGTAGATTGCAATCAGTCCTAGATCTTGTCGTAGTAACTTAATACACCCCAGGAAATAGAGACTTCTTAAAAATAGCTTCTAGATCCTTTGAATTGTACTAAGCGATTATCCTTATCTCTTTTCCAAGCATGGTCTTATACCATATTTATTCCTCTAAATTGTATCCTTTTATTTGTTTAGGCAATGGATAACTGGCTTTAAGATAGCTTTGTGGTTTAAATTGTCAGTAAGGGTTTTTTTGGTTAATCATTTCTCCATCAGGGAAGCCAAGTACAAAATGGTCACATTGTCACCTAGGGAGTACAGAACCTTGTGAAAACCTTAGCCTTTTGGCCAAATATAACACCAAAAATAGCCTTGTAAAAACCTTACCATGCCATTGAGAGGCTGAAACTCTCAATCTGAAACACCATCAAATAATATTGAAGTTTTTACTTTCATACTCATACCCCCTTTTGTTTTAATGCAAGATCTTCCTTACAAGGTACATTAAAATGACTATGAAGACAAGGTAAAGTCATGTCCCGTTGACCAACTAGGCCTAGGGCAGTAGGTCCAGGGTGAGACAGTCCCCCTGGGTGCTTAGGACCCCTGGTATTACTCCTCAATTGACCAGTTACAGGGGACCCCAACTGGTCCACTTACACAATGAAGGCTGAGCGAAGAAGAAGTCCGGGATATAACATATGTGTAGTGAAGATGGAGGTCGCAGAGTGAGCGTGTGGGGTGCTGCCTTGGGTCAGGCCTAGATAGCCAAAAGTATATACATAATTCTCTAGCAGAAGATAGCAGGTGAAAAAGCACCACCTACAACCATTTAGTTATGTCACTATTTTGCCCTAATCAAATGTACATGTACGTCACATGCTATATTTAGGTAAAATGTTGTAATATCTCTTTGTATCTATATATGAATCATATTGACCAAGGTTATAAAAGTGAGAGTTCTGTGGACTTTTTCTTTAGTAAATAAAATATTATACCTATATCAATCCGGGAACTGGGAACCAATTATGTTAGGTATAAATATATATAAAAAGTTTTATAACTAATCAATGTGAGTCTGCACTATATGTAGGTTTTCCTGAGTTGTCCCCACATTACATAGAACTCGACAACAGATGGCAAACCACTTGTTTTGTACTACTTGGCCATTGTACAGTGCTCCAGAATATAAAGGTGTTATATAAACCAGTAGATAATTATTAAAATAACTAATAATAGTAATAATCAAAGGGACACTAAAAAAACTAATAAGTGATAAACAATAGTGTAAATTAATGCTCTAATCACCGAAAACACCCTATAAGTGTCCAAGAAAGATATATATATCCAAAAAAGATATATATAAAAATTTACAGTATATCATTTTGATACAGTATTGTAATCTACTACGTATTGATTGGAATTTATTTCTTAAAAGATGCAGTTGCAGATTTAAATGACTTTAATGAACAATATTGTAATTTCAGCAAGTTCAAAAAGCGTTCTACTTGCGGTATTTCAATCCATAGTCATAAGACAATCTGTTTATTTCCAGCCTTTAACAATAGGTCAGTCTGTATTGTGACACAAGCTTTTAGCATACTAGACAATGGTCGGATTCATCCCTTGTTTTCTTTTCACAGATCACAGTGTTCTATTTTTTCATGTAAATAAAAGACAAGTGAAGAAATTCAATCATTTCATCTAAATGTACAATTTGTCATGACATAAACATGTCTTGCTCTTGCTGGAAGAGTAATTTACGGTACATTACAATTATTATTATTATTATACAAGTCTTCCAATAAAGGATCAGTATTATTATTTGCTTGTCCTACCTTCATATTATGCAATTAAGCATCCCTGGGCTGGGGATGACTAGGTGGCCCTGGCATTATACATTGTTATGGTCATGCAGCAGGTGGCCCTGTGTAGTCAGCTGATGGCCGGACACCGCAGAACCCACTTTGCCCCTACAGGGCAGTAGACCAAAATGTACACCTAGGGCTGTTAGCTCTCTTGGGCAGAGGCCATTTGTATTGCATTTTACTCGTACCCTTGCCTATAGGATTAAACTCTAAATTAAATGAGATAAAATTTGAGATCCTCCCAAATGGTATACTCTGCAGATTTTACTTTTAGCGCTGTCTGTTCTTCATTAAATTAGTCTCAAACTCTATTTATCTTCTACAACCAGACTGCCAAAGTTGTTACATTTCATGTCCATTTTACTTATATAAGGATATATGGATTTTGTAAAACCAGGAGGGCATGGCTTCGCGCATGACAATAAGACCACGGGCTAATGGGGCCAAAAAGGTTTAATAGTTTTTTTTTATCCCTTACCCTTTGATTCATGAGTTTCCTTCCTTGAGAAGGCAAACTCATCATCGGTATTCGTATATGCCTTTGCCTATGGTGCCCAAACTGCTTGAAACACTTGCAGATTTTGGGTTCAACAGATCTTGGGTAAACTTCTAGATTTTTAGGCCCTAAGCATAACAGTTTAGTAATGCAAGTACTTGAATAGGTATAAATAGGCTAATAACACAATATTTATATAGCATGCTGTCTCTGAACTGTCTGTGCTTAGGGGAAGGATAGCTAGCATATGATATCACACCCCAACGCTCAATACAGAGGATGGCGAGGAGTGGTTGGGATGCTGCCATGGGTTAAAAAACACCATTGGCTTTAGTTAAACACTCCACTGATGTTCTTGTCATGCTTTAGTTGGATCTGGCATGAGATCGTACTTAGTAGTTACTATCGGTGGTTTTGGCATGTACATGTATAACACATGACGTATTTCTGAATACATACTGCCCACTCCGACTGCTCAACCCAAACCCTACGCGTGGCTAGCCATTTTTTGTAAATATACACTGAAACAACAATGTAAGTAACATGCTTTTTACCAAACTTGATTGCTTTTATTTGACAGATGAACACCGTTTCAGACATTACAGTTATAGCCATAATAAGTAAATAAATATATTATTACAAATTTAAAAAAAGCAATTAACTTGTATATCCTTTTGGCTGCGGTAGTGGTATGAACTGTGTCATGCCATTGTATCGAAATGATAATTGTTTTCCTTAACATTCATTCTTAAATTTCAGTGAAGTTGTACACTGTGATGCTGTGTTTGTGCAACTTCTAAAAAAAACTTTAGAATTTCTAAGGGTTGTTATTGTGTGTTTTCAACGTCAGAGAACCACAGAAGTTTGTTCTGTATTAGTCATTTCTTACCATAAAGATCTCTTTGTGATATGTTCGAACAGGGTGTACCTGTGGGCTGAATACTGTTTCTGTATTCGAGAGGAAATTGGCAGCTGGAAAACATGTGCTGTGTAATATTAGTAAAACAGCACAGTGAATATTTTATTTCTAGAAGAGATACAAAAATATGAAAATATAGACTCAAGTTTGTACGATAGGATCATAACCCAACAGGAGCCAAGTGATGAACACTTTTGAAAAATACATGTCCTTTCCCGGCTGCTTTAGATGGAAATAAAGCAATGCAAACCAGAAAATCTTATCTTAGTCCTGCAAGGTTTTTCATTAATTCACCGCCGTTCAAGCAGAAGCCACCAGATGGCGTTAGCTCAAATAAGTAAATATCATACTAGAAATTGTCCGCAAAATATAATTACCGGTAATTTATATAAATAAGTAATGCAGATGATTAATACATAGAGCTAACCAAAAGGCAAATTAGGAAATATTAAAATCTATTACATGTGTGCTTGCCCCATATTTATGATTTGAGCACAATGTGTAAATTGTTTCTTTAATTATTCATAAGATTCACATTTGCATACGAGGGTTGTATTAATACAATCAATGGTTTGGATACTAGTGTGGGTGACTAGCATCGTTTTTAAGGACCATCAGATGGTTAAACATGTGACTCATTTATGGTTTTTCTTAGTCGCAGTGAACTTAGTAGGTGGTGGCTTTGTATTTTAATCAAAAATGTCAGTCGCCTACAGGCTTATTATTACCAAGAGCGAATGACGACAATAACAATGTCACTGCTATTACTGCCCTTGCAAGATTTTTTTTTTTACTTTATCAGCAGCAGTAGATAAACTAGCCGGCTCCTGCAGCCACCAATCATAGCGTACAAAATTCCTTGTCACACTAATTTGCAGACTTTCCAGTGCTGGCGTTAAGGTGCAATTCTAAATATGATTGGATTCTAACGAAGCAAAGTCTGTGTCAACCACTGAGGGGAAATCATATGAACGCAGAAATCTTAAGCAGCTAGTGACCAAGGATAGTCACGGACATGGTTCATGGTGGCCATTTACACAGTTGCTGGACTCAGCAAAGGACACTATAATGTGAATCATTCAAAACTGTAATAGTATTAGTAACTACCCTTACAAATGCCTGCCCATACACACATATACACACAAACATCCTAACTTACACTTGTTCTTGCAGCCACATGTGTACTTACTTACCCTTAGATATACTTGCCCTAACACCTTAAAAAAACATTCTTTCTCCATCACTCCCCTTTCTTGTAACTTGTCTTCTATCTCATTATCTATCCTCTTCCTCATTACCGCTCTCTTTTCTCATTACCCCTCTCATTATCTCTGCCTTTTTTTTCTTTATCTCTCTCCTTCACTTTTATAGCTCCTTCTTCTCTTTGCTCGTGCCCTACTCTTTATTTCTCCCCTTCCTTTTCAACTCACCTCTCCCCTTTCTCTTTATCGTATCTCTCTCCATTCTTTTTATCTCATCTCTTCCCTTTCCCCCTATCTCTTCCGTTTCTCCCTATCTCGCCATTCTTTTTATCTCATCTCTCCTCTTTCTCTTTATCTCTCACTTTTCTTCTTATATCTCCCTTTTCTTTTTATCTCATCTCTCCCCAATCTACCTATCGCTATCATTTCTTTTTTTCCTCACCTTTCCTTTTTTTCCTCATCTCTCTTTTTTCAGTCCAGTTCAGCTCTGGAGGGAGCGAGTGGTGGCAAAGTCGTGGCGGACACCAGTGTCTGCATACAGACACTTCGCCGACCCTGCTAGCGACTTCTCTGGAATATTATCTGTCAAGAACCTCCTAATTTTTTCCAGAAGTGGACAAACCTATGTATAATGTTAGGCTAAAATAAGATATTTTAGGAGCCAGCTTGACTTTTTAAAAAGCCACCGAATCAGTGCATCCTTAGAAATCAACATATGATACAGAATAAATGAAGGTTTTCAGAGTCTTGGCTCCAGGGATTTGTCTAGTCTGTCACCAGGAATGTAACATATTCAAATGAAAAAATCAAGTATGTTATAATTGCACATATTGTTTATACATATTCTACAAATTTTCTCAAAAAATATTCTTTCCTGAAATTATATGTATTAATCTAATAAAAAAACAGTTGAAATGAATATTAATATTTGGATTAAATGCTGTGTTGAGACGCTATATTTATGTAAGGAGGGAGACGCAGTGAGTGATCTGCACAGTTATATTTGAAAGTATTTCTAATTTCCTGCAGCAGCGGTGGAATGCCAACATTTTGCTTATCTCTGCCAAGAGTCTGTGCCTACAATGGAGAAGCAGGATGCCGGACATAGTCCAAGGTTACAGCTTATAAGAATATGTAATATCGCTCTTAGAGGAAGGACATTCGCATTCTGGGTGTAATCTGTTTTCGGTCCACGTGTTAGTATGTTTTTTTCCAGTTTTTCTTTTCAAAAATCTTTGAAAATAATAGTTAAAGGTAAACATGTTCCGTATGCAGCATTAAAGGAAGGTTCATTAAAGCAAGAGTGTACCTAGAGTATTTGGCACACAGGGCGGATCCTGTATGTGGCACCCCCCACTTTAAAATCTAAAAACAAATTAATGTTGGTAAGAATATTTTTTTTTTACAAATTTGTAAACTGTATGTCATCTGGAAAAACAAAATATCTGAAATAATATTAACATGAATACATTAAATAAGTTTACATAAATAGCATTTACCGAACACATATGGTACAGCATAACTTCTATCACCAGAGATTGATGGCGATACAGCATAACCCCCATGGTTGTGTACCATAACCCGCATTACTACATTCTAAACAAGACATTGAGTAGGGCTCTTCCCCTGAAACACGCAGCCTGCCTGTGCCACCCCTGCCCCTTAAGTAGTCTGCATGCACCACCTCTGCCCCTAAGCACTAACATTCACTCACTCATTAAGTTATTTAGGCCGCCGCTCGGTTTCTTGGTAGGTGGCACCCCTCTGATGAGTGGCACCTGGGGAAGACCGCACCCCAGCCCCCCCTTAGGTATGTTACTACACTGAAGAACAACTTTTTTTTTTTTTTGCTTTTTATGCTTTTTGTTTTTTAATTAGGTGTCAATGTTTTGGAGAAACTTTGTTTAAAAGCGAGGAACTATTTTACATGAATGAAGTTAAGACATGTTCACACTATCACTTTTAACTAGCACTTTAATTATTTTAATTAACTACTCATACTAAGTTATTAGAGGACCCCAGAGGGGCTACAAAGCATTAATTACTCTTAAAGAAAACTTCTTATATAGAAATACTAAATGTACATGTATTTATAGCTATAGGTATATATAATATATAAAACATTATATCCACCCTTGGGATGTAGTGTGCTATTTCATATGAAGCATGTAACCTATTTAAACAGCAGATGGCACAGTATTCATGCATATTGTGAGAGTATCAAAAATATTCAGCTTTTCCCCTCTACTGGTTTCCTTATGTCTTTACAAAGTGTACAACATTTCATTTTAATGTTTCTTGGCGTTGGTTGGAATTATGTGGGGTCTTCCTTACGGACCCTACCTGTAAGGAACAATGACAATGCGGCATGAATGACACCGTGTGGACACCGTTGGCCACTTACTCATAACATTGAATTTATATATGTAGTGCATGTGCGGCTTATAAACAAATAGGCAAGTATGCCACATCTATTGATAGGATTCAAAGATAAATTACTTGTTAACAAATCTACAAACCAACAGCATGTTTATTGAGGTTCCAGCAAAGAGAAAAGAGGATTTTGACCATACCTGTTTGTGTCATTTAATGTTTTTGAAAAAACAGTGTGCTGTTGGCAAGGTTCATAAAAATTCAAACTGTAACCATATGGAAAAAAATAATATTATTTTGAAAATTAAATGTCTATTTTGGAAGGTAACATTCAGTTTAGATCAGTTCTTTTTAAGGAGGAACTTTCCCAACCAAGACAAAACCACAAGTGAATTTAGCACTGAAAACCATGTATAATTTCAGTTATTTTTATTTCACTTACATATAAATAAATGCATTTATCTGCACACCAAAGAATGGCATGCCTACTGTTAGTGTGTTAGTGACAAAATGTCACAAATTATTTTTATTTACCTAGATAATGTTGACATTCTGCCCTTTCTCTGCCAACTAGATTTAAACTAGATGTTCTCCAAGGACAAAAGCCTGTAATTTATTCAGTAGTTTCCAAAATGTTTTTAAAAATCAAATTCCACACCATCTACTATCCAGGCAACCTAGTGAAAAATTGTAGCAATTATTAGGCCATTTCAAATATTTTGTTTAATACTAATACTTCCAAAATGTCTGGATTTGCTTTATCATGTTAAAAAAGCCTAAATATTATGGTTGAATGGATTTAAATAGAAGTTAAACTGGGAACATGTTGCTTCCCCTGAAGGCATATGTCTGGTTTTTAGATTATTTATACCACAGCAGATGACCTGATAGTTGAGATGTCATTCAAAATAATTGAAAGCGTGGTTTTAGACGGCTCATTTCCAGCAGCATCAAACCAAGAGGACAACCCAGTTCCTTTTACAGAAGCTTGTTAGAGTTGTAGGTAAGGATTTCACTGTATGTCCGAGAATGAAATATGTCATCTCTCAGCATGCACAGAACATCAGTGACATCACATATTTTTCTATAGCACAACAAATGAGGAGTCCCTCAAAATGATCTACTCATTATCACCCCTTGTTACATCACACATGCCTTTCGACAGGAGGCCAGAAACAGTTGTCCTTTATTATCTAGTGGGTGGCTTGGAGATCTATTTTTGCCCTTTGTGTAAACTGGGTCTATGATGTCAAAACCCGATGCCCTGATTCTCAGGAAATACATTTTACACAAAAAGAAACAAGATGTATGTAGACAATTGGATAGATTGTATACCACCAGACAAATATGATGCAAAGGACGTAGATCACCTAGGTCGTCCCTCTAGGTACAAAAGTATTAATCACTTTTTCTGATTATAAGAAGCATTTTGTAGTTTTTATAGTAGGAGTAGATCATATACAAACCTGCTCAGATATTTTATAACTGGCTTATTTGTGAAGTTCACTAACATAGCCGAGATATCCAGCCAGCGGAAATGCACATGGGCCAAGCCACATACCTTCATCTTTATTAGCACAAATCACAATAACCCTCCTTGGCATGTCCTGGTCAACAATATACCATGGCTATAATAATAAAATTATTACTTATTGGCTTAAAAATAAATACTTTTTCTAGTTGTGTGGTGCTATTGAAAACATTTTCATCACGATTCATAATGATTTCATTATGATCATGATTTTTAATTATCAAATAGGCTCAGGTGACAAATAAACACCATATCTATAAAAGTCTAAACCATGCTTGATACTGACCTACAAAACAATATCAAAAACAAATCCTGTGGTTGAAAATCCTGAAATTAGAGAAACCTGAGGGTAATATATCCTATAAGCCTGTACTAGCAAACCTCATTTATGCAACTAACATTTGCACATGTACTATGTATGCAAACATACTATATTTATAGATATGCGCGATTATGGTAGATGCTTTTCTAGTTTCTAATAACACTGAAACCACCGTTTACAGAACAAGAATATTAATATAGAGTAGTGGAATTGTGTACTTCCCGTTTGAAATCATTAATGTTGAAATTGTCATCATTAAACTAACTTTTAAGATAAAACTGATGAATGAACCTCAAGATGAATGAAACCAGTCAGTATTTGACATCATCTTTTATTGTGTCTCTTCATTGTGCAATGGCTTATGTTACCATCAACATCCCTGCGATCAGCTGGAGACTCTGGAAACCGCGTCACATCCTTCTTTTAAATCAGGAACGTTATTAATGCCACAGACACGTAATTTTCAGCCCAGCACGAGAACCTTAAAGTCTGGGTAATAACATAGGCAGGAGCTGGAAAAGGGCTTTTTACCCTTTAATTTCAGGAATAATAAATGGTTAAATAGCTATTTTCGCTTATCTGTTTGGCCCAAAACAACTACTGTATTTTTAATGTTTTTTAGAAATGGCCTTTTATATTTAGGATGCTTTCTTCCTCTTATGCAATTACTTCATATTCTATGGCTAATTAGATCACAAGCTAATTAGATCACAAGCATAAGGTGGCCAATAATAAGACCCTCAATATTGTACCTTAGAGCTAAACTGGTATGCCACTCTTGTATCTTACTTAACCTTATTTCCTGACACGTTTGAAGCAGAAAAATGGTTATATAACCTCAAGGTCAGTCCCAACAGAAAAATAACAGATGTGAACCCATCATATATTGGCAACTAGAGCCCTCATTACATGCCTCTGGACTTAATACAATGTCTATGGTGTCACCTCTTTTCAATCACCACCCTATTCCAAATTTGGTGCGTTTAAGTTTATGTTTCTTTTGTTCCATTGTATATAACATATGCAATATGTAATATGTCCAAAAATAGAAGAGATTCCCAACAGATAAAATAAATAAATAACTGATAGATAGGCAGAAGAGAAGCACCTGTGGGTCTAGAAACATGAATGAAGGAGATTTCTAGCAGAGATCAACCTCTCAGTATATAACTTTGTAACGATAATATAACAAACAAAAAAAAATATATATATATATATGCTGTATATTGTATAAATAAACCACGTCTCACATCTTATGCCCAAGGCTAATGATCATAAGACTCTTTTCCTATGTGCCTTGGATAGGTTGTAAGATCAAATAGAAAATGGCTTGAGATTGGGATATCTGTGTTTGGTAATAGGTGCATTTTAAGTCTAGACAGGCAGTCACATTAGCGCACTCAGTGCTAGGAAAAAGTATCATGTTCTAGTTGTAACATTAAGAAGCCAGCATGAAGTGCTACAATGTTTACAATAAAGACATACAACATTAATCTTTGGTACTGAAGTGATAGCTGGTAATTTACAAGGATCAGCAGGAGAGCTGTAGCAATGACCTAATCAAAGTCACCTTCTGGATTTGTTCATTTGAGATGGTCCATAAGGGTTACACTATGCATACAGATTAATACTCTGCTGATCATTAGCAAATCAGACATGAGCTTTTAAGGATTTATACTTCTATCACACTGTTTACTCCCAAATAACAAATGAAAGGTCAAAGGTTATGTATGAAGAGTGCCCTCTCATTGGTTTATTTCCCCAGATTGAAAATTACGACATTAATCACGTAAATGGAAGAAGACAGTGGATAAAAAAGCAACAGGTAGGCAATTAAGATGAAATTCAATGATATGTATCCAGTAAATTGTTAAAGATTTAACTTGTACTATTTGCATTTAGAAAAGATGTTATGGTGTTCCAGTTGGGTTGTGGATACAAATGAAAGCTATGAAAGAGTGGGTTGGATGACCTTTCCTATGGATCATTCCAAATTGATATAAATGACAAGGTCATAAAGCAGTTACCATTCACTAATTCAAATAATAAAATAAGGTGGGGGTTGTAGGAAGAAACTCGATCTATAAAGAGCCTGAATTATTTGACCAGGCAACTGCAAAGTAGGTTGGGTACAGGAGAGATTATTATTTTAATTTTTCCAATGGAACAAGTGGCTGTATCAGGTCTGCCTGTCTACATTAGTGCTATTCTGGCTTTTTAAAGCATTAATAATTAGTAAAAATAAAATAAAAACATCACAATAATCTCTTATACAGTAACCCCTCTATCCAGCGATGAACCACTACCTATTTAATAGGACTCATAGGATTCCATGGGACAGTTTAATGTCTCTTACACCCTCATTTTATAAGAATGCATACTAAAGTGTGAGATATGTTCAGCCATATCTTCTGCAAAGCATTAAGCTGAGGGCAAATACATACAGTGGGGGATTCTGCAGATTACCCCCATGCATTTGGAAAATGGACTTGGAAATGTATAAGGACTGTGCTTCTTTCGTATGCATTAAAGTGCATATGATGGATAGAGTGTCCCTGTAATGAATGCTAAACAATCATTTGTAAATCCCTTTTCCGTGGGACCAACATTTTACGGTAGACAGAAATTCATAAAAATACAACATTTCTTAGGTGCTAAACTTTTTTCCTGTTGATATTACCTATTTCATGTTGCTCACTATTACCGTATGTGCAGTTTGGTTATTACCGGTAATCTGGTATGAACCTACTGAATATCATCATTGCTGGAAACAGTTTCATAAAAATTTTGAAAGCCAGTCATTAATACTTTGAAAGACAATGTATTCCAAGTCATAGGTTTTACGGCCCCCTTGACATTCCTGTCTAAACTATACAGGTTCCACATCTTAAATCCTATCCCCTGGAAGAAAGAAAAATAGTCTACTATTTTATTATTTGAATTGCATCATTTAGTAAACTATAATAGTGGGGTTATTATGGTACAATAAAAGATGTAACTGAAATAATCAAGCAGCCCTATCTTTCGGGAGATAGGATTTAAAGAAGAACCATCTCATCTGATATAAAATTAAATCCAATTCCCAAATCCTTTTGTGACTTGTGCTATAAATATCCATGGTTCCATTTTTTTTTATTATTTTGGGTAAATGAATTCTAGTTGTAACATCTGCCTTCAATTAAGATAATTCTACTTGTAGTGATGGTTGGGTTAAGTACACTATGAACCAACCAACCATACATGTGCCATCTAGTATGGGAACCCACCATGAACCCATGTAGGAGGATGGCTCTTGAGATATAGTTCACCTAGGGAGAAATCCAGACTTGAACCCTAGTACTATCCCTGTTGAAAGCTGGTAATTCTATTATGTGCCATAAATCTATAATTATGCGTCAGTTATAGATTGCCTCTTTGATGGAATACATGTAAAATATCCAGGCTCACCCTCCCCCACAACCAGTTGTAAATTTCTTCTTATACAGTGATAATTTAAAAATAGTGCTGCTTTGCAGACTTTTATTAGACTTTTATTACTACTACAATGAATTATTATGATTATTAATATTACTATAATGCATTATTATTATTTTATTGTTTTCATTGTCTGAGTATCCTCTGTTTATGGATTGCAACCCCCATCACCCTTAGTCACACAGAGTCTGGCTGAGATTGAAGGGATTAGCAATTCAGCAGAAGCCACCAGGAGACAGTTTAGTCCATCCCTCCTGGATGCTGCAGCTCCAGCCAGACCCTGTGCAGCATCCATTCACTACTGGGAAGAAATACATGAGACATTCCCGAATAGAGGACAGGTCCCCAGTACCCAAGACAGTCCAATCATAGGCATGCTTACAAGTGAATGGAGGGTGTGCAGCTGCAGATGCTCCTGTGTGTGTGCAGTCTCCTCCTCCAGAATGATGTGAAAGAGGAATAAAAAGGAGGCAGAGCTAGAACTGATCAGTAAATGGTCCAGCCACCTACTAATCATCCTGAAAGCAGCATCCTTACCCCACAGCTGCCAGCAGCACAGCCCCAGGTTGAAAAGAAGAGAAAAACCCACATCTAGAAACTAAGTAGCCAAGATGGCAGGTATCCTAGTCTGGTTTTGGAATGAGAGATTTTGGTTGCCACACAATGTAACCTGGGCGGATCTGAAGAACACAGAGGAAGCTACTTTTCCCCAAGCTGAGGATCTGTACCTAACCATCCCCCTGGCTTTCTGTATCTTCATGATCCGGCTTTTATTTGAGAGGTAAGCAATGGCATAGCCAGAACACACGATCCGGAGGCAGGTTGGCTGCTTGGGGACTGGGGAGGCGATTAGACCTACTGGCCCATCCATCAGAGTCATTACCCCTTATCATTGATCTGCATATTCTGGCAGGAATGGCAAATCCAGAAGGTCATTCAGCCATGGCCACTTGTGGGGGCTGAGAGTCTGGCTGCAGTATAGGAGGATGAGTTGGGTGACTTTATTACTGGTGATATATATCCCAAGAGGTTCTGCAGCAGCAGCAGAGAGTCATGCTGTATTTCCAGATACTCTGCTCTTAACACTATGTCATACATCCAAGCTCTGCCAGAGAGACCCATTCAATACATTATAGGAATCGATCTATTTTTCTGTCTGTATCCATCGTCTCATATCTGCTTTTGTTTTATAGATAAAAAAAGTAAGACATAAGTTCAATACAAATAGTGATGCGCCTATACAAGTACCAGAAATAGGTCCTACCCCACAGAGCTTACAATCTACTGCATTTACGCAAATGGTACAGTGTAAACGTGCAGCGGGGATATGTCTATTTGCCATTTTATCCCTCTTATCATACTTCAATATCCTTGTGGCTAATTGGGATTGTAACACACTGGTTTGCACAGGTCCAATCTGGTGATCCAGCCCCACTCTCAGCACTCTATGCTAGTACTGACAGCAGGAGGCGAGACTAGCATGGGAGCCACAGCAGAGCTGGGTGTACCAGAGGTCACTGCTACACATCTCTTACATGATGATGTGTACACAAAGCAAACTGCTTCTGATTAACCCTTTTCACTAGTGTCTGTTACTGTAAAGGTCAAACACAAGATTCATACAGATACTTCACCTCCACACGTTTCTCATTTATCCATCTGTGGCTATTTGCAACATTGTTACAAGAAGGAGAGAAATGGAAGTGCTTGTTACATTTACCAAAACAACTTATTTCTAGATACATTTGTAAATAAAGAAAGGCAGTCTGGATTGTTTGCTCCAGGCTGGCACTTAAAAGGTTAAATGGAAAGTCTGAGATACTTTGAGCATGTATGAGATAGGCACAAGGCTTTCTGAACATAAAACATGGCCAAGGACCAACAAGGGTGTAAGATCTTAGTAAATGGTCAGACTGGATGGGTCTTATAGCTCTTATCTGCAGTAGCTTCCTTGCTCAGGGCTTACATATTATCTCAAAATTCTGCAAGGCTCCATAAGACATCAAGCCAGTCTGGTAATGTGCATTTTTAACCCTTTGAATATTAAAAGTGCACTGTTGTGAAAGAAACATATAACTAAAAATAAAGGGTCAGAGGTTTAGATGTAAGGAAAGTTTTACTTTACTGAAAGGGTAGTAGATAAATGGAACCGCCTCCCATCAGAAGTGGTAGAGGCTAAAGCAGTGAGGAGATTTTAACATGCATAAGATAGGCATAATGCTATCCTGCATCTAAGACAAGACCAAGGGCTGATTAGGATCTGAGTCTTTACATCAGGAAAAATGGGTAGACTAGATGGCAGACTAGATGGGCTGAATGATTCTTATCTCCTGTTCAATTCTATGTTTATGTGTAAGGTGGAGAAAATAAGGGCATCAGGTTTTAATTATTTCACATTACATTTTCCAAATTCTAAAAAATTCTAAAATTCTAAAAATTCTAAAAAATACTAAACATTTTTATATTTTTTTCCATTTAGCATCGAAGCACACAGCTTTTTTAACAAAAATATCTTTATCTTACTTTTTCTGTCAACAATGGTAAAGCTGCATAACCTTCTTTACAGTTTTATTTACTTAGATTTTTGTTCTAGTGATTCTAGTGAATAGAATCATTATTGACAATTGTATTGAAGTCCTAGTAAAAAGCACAGAGAGCTTTGATAAAACATTGCAGTCTTGGCAAATGTTCACAGGCATATCCACCTGTGTCAGATATATGCACTAGGCAATTGAATAATTCACATCAAAAATATTCTCGGCCCTTGGTTTAAGTTGGGTTTATATAGTTTGGTTTTTTTTTTATCGCCATCATGTACCAAATACAACCACAAATATACCCGAAGACAAGGGCATCCAACAGCCACGCATCTTCCAGAGGGAACGTGTTATTTTTATCTGATTCACTCCTTATCAAACATTTAACACTGTACAAAATAAATCTGAGATGCTCACCAAGAGCGGACAGCCGCTTCTCAGCCTGCCCTACGGTGCGTCCCACTTGGAAGCATGTCAAGTTTTAGTTCTCTTGTGCCATTACAGAGGAAAAATCTCCATCAACATATTAGTTTAATCCTGCCCTCCTTTATCTCTTGTGCGTTGAGGAATACCAGCCGAACCCCACTGATGAGCCCATGAAGGTCAAAATGTATGTATGGGGTTTTGTGGTTCCCTTGTGAGAGAAATTTGCCTCACGTTTTCGTTCTTGACTGTCCACATGGCAGCATCAGACTTCTATGTTGATGGAGATGTTTCCTCTCTTACGAGACAAGAGAGCTTAAACTTGAGGTTCTCCCAAGCGGGACGCATCATAGGAGAGGCTATGGAGTGGATGTCTGCTCTTGGGCACCACAATATTTTGTTTTGTATCATCCTCAGAACTTGGTATGCTATCCTTGTTGACACCTCTACTCTAAGAGATAGGACTGGAGTAAAGAAAAATGTGAACAAATACAGAGTTGGTCAAATGCCAAGAGCCGAGGCGCCTAAAATACAGCTGCTGGATTGTTTTTGTGCTGCTCTGCTTTGAAATTGAGTGATGAATCCTTTACTGGAACTTTACGTAGAGCTTCATCTTCTGTGACCCAAGGGTTACTGGCAGAGGACATGTAATTCATAAAAAAAAACCCAGGTAAACATTTTGAAGAGCAAAAGCTTTCTGGAAGTTATATAAAAAAGTAATTCTGGTACAAGGTTTACAAAGTGACCATGGAGAGTTGGAGCTAGCCCCAGCCAGCCTTAAGTAGGAGTGAAGTGTATAGGGAGCAGTGGAAAGTGGATGGCGTGGTGGTATTTTTTGGCCTGGGGGCAGGTAAAGATGAGTGGCGTCTCTGCCTTGTTTTATCATTTATTTATTATTTTGTACTTTGTTTATTATTGTCCTATATTTTTCTTGATATATTGAGATGAATGTGTTGTGATTTGATTTAGTGACGTGCAGCCATGCCCTTCAAAGTTGCTGCAGTATCTGTCTGGAATTTTTTGACAGTACTTGCAATGTGGCAGCGATTCACTTCAGGCACACTGTCCAGGAACAGTGGTTTCTCTGGGCTCCAAGACAAACATGTCCACAATGTTGAACCCTGGTGGTCTGCACCCGACAACTAATTAGAAGATTGTACTTTGATGTTGGAGATGAAATGGATCCTACTCTTGATGCAACATTGCTATAGAAAGAAGTGGATCGTCTTCACTCAGGACAGAGGGAAAACACAAAATGGAAAAATATTGTTGACTCAAGGGAAGAGATGGTGCAAGAAATGACACCATAGAGGCTTTACAGAAGCAGCTTGGGGATATGCGATGTGTTCAAGCCTGGAGGAGTAACTGAGACTCTTTGATCAACAGCAGTTGGAGATGAAAGCTGCCAAAAATGAAGCTGAGAAATTAAGAAAAATAAAGAAAAACTCTCAGACTCAAGAGGTGGAGATGGTGATGAGAGAAATGGGGTCCTGATCAGATGCTTCAGAAGAATTGGCTACATATGCTGTGACTCTAACAAAGATATAAAAATATTTGAAGCAGGCACAAAAAGCATCTTCAGAGAACTAAGAATTAAAAAAAAAAACAATTAAGTTACGGCTCAGGCAGTTCAGTTAACTTTCAAAGGTCACAAAAGGAGCTCAAAGCCACCCAGATGGCACCAAGTGGAGTTAGAGAATGGAAAACCAAGTTATCATGAGTCTGAAGAAAAAAGTGGAGCCCATGCCAAAACACCATAGCTCACCACCAACAGCCAGTGAAGGCAGCAGTCATCTTCTGTTTTATATGCCTACTTCTCTGAATCCTTTTATAAAATGTAAAGTTTCCCTAAGACGTCCAAGGAAGCCATCAGTCCTCCGGTATCTGAGATACCTGATCACATTGGACCCCAGCGGCTTAGTCTCTCCTGTCAGAAAAGACATCAACTTTAGCATCACCTTCAGTATTGAAACAGCTAAACCACTTCTGGGTTTTGGATATTGCGCACATTCGTTTTTAATTTATTTCTTCCAATGTTACATTCATTGGTTCGTTATTCGAAATAATGTAAATGGAAAAAAAAATTTCACAAAAATGCATTTGTACCAAACCAAATGCACAAGTCTAGTAAATATTATGATGGCAGGTAAGATCGTATGTCCAATCTGGTCTTTTCATTGAGCAATACCTAATGATGTAAGCATGGCCCATAGCTGGATATGAAAGGCACACTGCAGCACTTGATCTGCCTCTGAAGAGGCAGATAGGGCAGATATGGAGTGATGTCAGGCAGCGGTTCATTGAAAGTTCCTACTAAAAATATTAGGCAGTCAGAGGTCCACACCAAAAAAAGGAATTGGGACAAAATGGAATATAATAAATTATGTTTCCCCCTCAAAGTGTACAAACTCAACGTTGATTGTGAGTTGGTTGAAACTGTAGATGGTGAGCATCTTATTCAACAATTGTACTGGGTTTATTTTCGATGTACTGTAGCATTTAAACAGAGATGGTCTTTTCAAATGAACATTTTGGTAGGGTCAGAAACCATGCTGGATGCTGCCTAATTTTGTCGCCATATTCACTTTCTGTATTTACAGTGGTGACATTTTGATCTACGCTTTTCTAGTAGATTTTCTTATACCATGCATTTTTTATAATGTGATATTTATTTTAACTTGAAAATTGATAGCTGTGGGTTTTAATGAATAAGGAATGTTAGGTTAACACAGGGATGCTCTCCAGGGTACCTATGGACACCTTAATCTATTCATAATCCTGCTGACTTCAGCAATATAGGCATGAATATCATGTATAGGTTAAATTTTTCATATGTGGAATACCATACATGATAACATTGTTACATGCTTATTTATTTTTTGTACAAACAGAACTGGTTATATCACATTTTTGGTATAACGAGCATAACATGTTACGTTTCTCATGTTTGAAATGTAATGTGTGCACACAGATACATATGAACATCAAGTTTAAAACATATAATATAGTTTTCAACCAGTGATTCATAGAACAGAATAATACTATATTTCAAAAGATTTGTAATTTACTCTGGCTTTGTTGGAATATTTCCATCTTCACAAATCAAATTCTTTGACATTTTAGGTATATTGAGTCCATAAGAGGAAAGTGTAATAATACAAAGTCTTAATAGCTTTTTAGTTTATTGATACATTTTTCTTGGTACGCCGTACTATGAGTCCCTAATATGCAAAGACATGTTCAGTAAATGGACCATCAAAACGTGCTTATATTAGATAAGAAAAGCACTTTAGGTTTTGAGAACAATAATTAAATGATAGCTCCATTTATTGTGGAATGTATTTAGAACAAGTGACTGTGCAGAATGGTCTGTTTGATAGGATGGTATTTAAATTTATTTACAGTCTACTTAAATCACTTTCACTTTAGTAAATCACTTTAGTAGACAATACAGAAGCTCTCTGTAAAAAGAGGTGGAAAAGATTGTTTCTCAATGACAGACATGTACAAAAGTGATTAAGAGGCCTGGTTTGTCTCTGAAGCAGCTGGGGTTCCAACGTTCCATAAGTATATATTGAAAGAGGGCCAGCACTGCCATTTATTAACCCCTTAAGGACAATGGGCAGTCCCTAAACCCATTGAAAACAATGCATTTTGAGCCCGTACATGTCATTAAGGGGTTAAGTTGTTTGTTATATTAGTAACCATGTTTCATTCTGGAGGAGGTGCCAGGGAGATAGGGCAGTGGACACCCCAAGGCTGGTCCTGCTTGTAAATCTATAACATTATCAGATAAGATGTTACTTGGTATATCAGTACCACAAGGCAGCCATTTGTACACATGGAACTTGATACAAGAGCACTTAACTTAACTCACAAGTTGTAAATGCTAGTTGGAACTCCAACTCGCAGTTTTCACCTCACATCCTCAGGGGAATACAAGGTGAAATGTCCCCTATCCCGCCACTCATTTATAAATGTAAAATTAAAAAAGTAAAAAAATACACTAAATTAGAAAAACAGGATGCCACTATATCTAATATCAACCAGGAAGTGGATAATGACGACCCACTTATTCTCCTACCCCATGTGTGCTATCAGTGGTGGGTAATAAGATATGACTGTCGATGGAGGGTGGTGGGAGGTCCTTGTTCTCCAAGGTTTCATTTCACTTTAAACCCCATTTCACTGACCATGGGATATGGGTAGAGGGTCAATGGTAGACTCTACACCTGAGAGTATTTATTACCTTTTAATGCTGCATCTCAATAGACATGGATAGGGAAAGAGGGAGCCATGGATGGGCTCCATACCTCATATAGGTTATTTTAATATATTTTATTTACCCCATTCCAGTGGGCATATCATGGATGGTTAGGGGTATAGGGGAGTCTATACCCTCCATGTTTGATGTTTTTTTATCCCCTACACATGGTTAGAGATTTTCTTGGGAAATAGTTTTTCCTGAGTTTTGTTCAGGTTGATTGTTACCCTCCCTTGGTTGAGAGAGGCCAGTATTTTTCTTATTAAAGGATTTTTTAACATGTATTTTTATACTCTATTTTGTATGTTGAAGGCATGACCATATTAATTATCATTTAACTCTCACAGCCTCATATAAAACTTTCAAAATGTATAGTTGCATGCATGTATAATACCAGCTGCATTTCAAGTGTTGGCATGTTAGGGCATGTGACTGATGTTGAGTCTGGATAGCCGAGTTAACCCTATCAGTGGCTAAAAATGGAATATTGATGCCAAGTTTTGTCTCCTTTCATTTCCTTTATTCCTTCTCTCCAGCTGTTTTCACCTCATATAACTCCTCATATTTTTGGAACCTATTTCCATCTCTCCATTCAGACCTCTATCTACTTCCTCACTTTTACAACATACCCTAAAATTTGAGATCCTCCTAAGGGGGCAGTTACCATAGGGCAAATAGGGCATTGTTTATTCTTGGCTGAGCTAGTCTTCTACTTGATTTTTTATGTCCCCTAAACCCTAACATTTGGGTGGGATGTATGTATATGTGTTTGCATACATGCATGGATGTGTAATTGTGTGTGTGAGCATGGATGTCTCATTGTGTGTGTGAGCATGGATGTCTCATTGTGTGTGTGAGCATGGATGTCTCATTGTGTGTGTGAGCATGGATGTCTCATTGTGTGTGTAAGCCAGGTGTTGCTATTGTGACCTTGTGTACTAAACGTCAAAATAAAATATCCTTCTTTATGAGACACATATTGACATGCTCAGCTGCTCTCATTGGCATTATGACCCTGACATTCTTGCCACATGCTGTGAAACCTAAAGGTTAATGGTTAATGGTTTCCACAAATGTCCATAATATGTAAAGGAACTGTCCCCTTTTATTTGGGTATTGAGTATCAGGCTTCTATAAACCTGACATATGGACTAGTCATATCAATTTGTCTCTCTGACATAAACATACCAAGCTAACAGCTTGTGAGTCCAGAAGAGAGAATAAATTGTATGCTACAGGTTTTGCTAATGACGAGAAGCCCTTGGCTATTGTTGGATATTACATCAGGTTCTGTCATTGATTAATATGCAGTCATAGAACACAGACTTGTCTCGGTTATACACAAATTTAATGAGTGTTATTAATATTCAAGGAGGTTTTAGTGCAGCTCTCTAGTCTTTAGACTAAATCAGTTTGTCATAGCATATTGCAGGAGGATTACAAAACACATGTACATGATAAAAATATTTTCCATCACATTTTATCTTGGGAGGGTATACATTATCATACAAAATCCCAGGGCCTTAACTTCCATAAGTAAAGAGGGGCAGCCTCTTTGGGGACTGCAAAGCAAGGGGTGCACTTAAGCTGCCCATTGGCAATGTTCCTGGTGGAAAAAAATCGGTGGGCTGTGGCCAATAAGGAGCTAGGAATAAGCAAAAAATGGATTGAATATAGGTGCTTAAAACCCAAAGACCCATTAAAAAGGGAGGCTTTAAGCAAATGTCTGCTTTCTCTTCTACGTAATGATTAAGAGCTGCTGTGTACATGTTGAAAAACACACAACTTCTCAGTGACAGAGCTTTGTTGCACAACTTGAAACATTAAAAGAATTAACACCTTAAGGACAATGGGCGGTCAACAATGCATTTTGAGCCCGTACATGTACGGGCTTTGTCATTAAGGGGTTAAACTAGATTCTCAGTTTGTGGTTTGGTTTTACTCCTTGCAACCTTCTTCTTTAAAGCTGGTCTTGTCTTCTTTCTAGGTGTGATTGTTTCTTCTTGTTGTTCTTGTGTTTCACATAAGGCGCATCTGATTGTATTGGTTCTACAGCTCTGCAGAGATGGTGGTCATATCATGTTGCTATTGTACATTTGGGGGAATCTAATCTCATGACCATCCTGTACGTATTAATGAAAAATTTAACTGCATGAAAGAGGGAAGACTAGAGCATGGACTTGTATTTAAGTTCAAATACCAAAAAAGTAAGCGATAGTTTATTTTGCATAATGTTAGAGCAGCTTTTCTTCATCCTGATCTGGAATCTGTTAATATTGTAATTGACCTTGGTTGAAATGTGTCACTGTTTACACAGAATTCACCCCAAAGGTTTATCAATAGCCATATTACAGATCTCATTAGAACAGTAATAATACAAACTTGCCATGTCCACATTTATTCGTCATGCTTTAACTTTTCACATTTATATTCATTTCCAGATTTATTTATGTATTCATGTCTAGACCTTTGCTAACCATCAGATCCAATTGGATTGAGTAACATTAAGGTCATCTTCTGGCACGTAGAGCGCACTCATCATATTCTTTACTGAGCCTGTCATAAGAACTACTGGTCTGAAGGGTATCAGCTGAACCCAAAGAGGCTAGAGCTCACATTTCAGTGAAAGCATTATATATATTCTTATATATGAAAAATATATATTTTTTAAATAAATGACAGGTCTTCCCAATGTGTAATTGTATTAGCACGTGCCCATGACCATCCTGTATATACCTGGACAGAAGTTCATCGCAGGCAACCACTATTCTATCAAACTCATTTAAATAAACAATGGCGGTCATATTAGATGATTAATGATTCTTTAGTCTCCTTTTGAATTATTCATAATAGAATGATTTGTCTTATGTATGACAAATGCTTTTGATTTCACAAACGTCTTGATTTGTGTAACTGTCCTCCAAATCCCACCTTAATAAATAAACCCCAAAGAGTTTGGCGTTAGTAGAGACACTGTGATCGTACTGATTTTTTGTTGTAAAATTTACTCTTAAAGTTCACACTAGAATAGCAGGAACATTAAACTTGTTGTTAGGGTCGGTAGGGTTTTATATCCCACGGTTTTGCTGTTGCTAGGAATCCAGCGAGACAGAAAGATCATCAAAAGTAGAACATTTTTGTATTGCTATATAACACATACATTATACTCCAGGGGCACTGTGTGGCAATGTCACTGCCTTATGAAATGAAGCAAATGTTATTTATATGCAATTTTGAGGATTTGTTTTTGCATAAATGAACAAAACCTGGAACAATATGAAGACCACTTTTTATATATAGTCCCTACTAATGTATACGTTCTATCATGTGTGTTATTAAACATATTGTATTACTAGACAAAGCGGTGGGGTAATAGTGCTGCAGTGTATAGCACAATGTATTATATACTAATGCATTATCAATATTTATTTTAGATTAGAAAATATTGTATATTTACTTTGTTGGCACTGTTAACCCAGTGAATGCCAGGATAGAGTTCAATGGGATAATCACAAACCGGTACATTTACTATGCCAAGAATGGCTGAAATGTGATACATTTAATCACACTGTATTAAACATGCTGTTCCCACTTAGACAAAACATGAATTAAACTCTCTAGTATGCCAAGGAAATAAACCTTAGGTCTGTCACCGTATTAAATTGTAAGCTCCCAAACCCAAAACTGTCTTCGTCTGTACTAATGACTTTTAGCTTGTGAGCAGGACTCTTTTTACCTAATGCATCAGTTTGTCTTAGTCTGTCAAATATAGTTTTGAATATATGTATTGTAAGATGCACTTACATGTAAACTTTTGATGCTATATAAAAATAATAATAATATTTTGTAAATTTTGTATATTGTCAATTTGAATATTGTGTTGGTGCTAATGAATCTACATAAAACAACACAGAAACTTTTAAGAAACTTTGTCAGTTTATTTTCCAACTACCTTTTAGTGTCTGCTTTTATATTATATGACAAGTGACTAATGAAAAATTACATTATTCAATATTATTCAGATCTGGTCGAAGTCTTCCTGAGAGTTTTCTTCGGTTGTTTCCTCCATATTTTTTTTTGTGTAGAAGTTACTTATAATGTTGTTGGTATTTGCTTTTGCTTTTAAAATACATGAAATTATAAAATGCCTAAAGTGTTTGAGGATTCATAAAGTATGGTTCATTACGCTGAAATTTATTCTAGCAAACTTGCTGCTTTATCATTATTAGTGTCATCTGCAGATGCACAATATCTGTTACTCAGTTAATGGAAAATCTTTTTGAGTACAAAAAAGAACTTTGTGTTAACAATTTCATTCTCTAGGCAGCCAGTTATATGTTAAAATAAAATTACTTTAAAAAATGTATCATTTCTGTTTCAACCAGAAAATAATACTTGAGCATTACAGTTTAAGATAATACATTTTTATTGGGCTAGCATTTAGATTTTAGAACAAGCTTTTGAGATTATCGAGTTATCTGGGAACTTTCTGGGCACCTGAACCTTAGATGTTCTTGGGAGCTCATCTGAAAAACTGGTGGTCCATTTAATCCTTAATTTTACGTAAAATTGTTGTCTAAAAATAACAAGTCATTAACCCCCTTAAGAACTAATGGGGTTAGCAACATTTTGAATTTAAAAGGTTATATGTAAGTGTTGCAGATCTATTGGCACCGTTGACTAGCTTCATTGCTAAAACGTAGTCTACACGTAATAAATGTTGCAGCACCGCCTGCTGGAGTATGCTTGAAAAGATGCCTTAAATAGTGTTATTTGTTTCAAAGATCACTAGTATTTTTTAAATATTCAGGCAGCTGATTTACATGTTCTTATTGTTTATCACTATTAGGCTATACATAGGTCATATTTTATTAAATCTTGGTTGCCTTTCTATGATACCCAGAAATATTCAGCCAATATTCCATCTTCACATCTACATTTACCTGTTTGGATATAAAAAAATATTTATATACTAATTAAATATACCCTAACGATGAAGACACTTGAGGTCAACAAAAGAATACTAATAAGAATAAAAAAAATACTTCCATGGAGTTGTATTAGAGATAATTGTACCTCTGCAATGTAATAAGAAAAATAATTACAATAGGTAATAAGGAAACTGGAGAGTTCTGGGTTTTTATTTTGCATCCATGGATGTTGGTATTGTATTTTTTTTACTTTGCAACACACTTGAGAATGAGAATGTATCTGATTTAACAATGTTTTTGCCTCTGACATTTGCATATTGTGGTTGTAAATGTCTTTTTTTATGGTTGGACCCTTGCTCTTGAAATATAGCCAGCTGCTGTAAAAGAAGAAACACTGCAGAATACAAGTATCTCCCACATTAACTTACACAATGGGCTCCAGAGCGTGTATGTAAAAAGAAAATGTACTTAAAGTGAAGCACTACTTATCAATGCATGTTCTGCTCCGCAATGGTCGGGTCATTTCGACCACAAAGCACGAAAGGCACAAAGGATGCTTGAAAGACGAGCTGACATGCTGGCGTCATGCTCTTATGCGTTCGCTCTTATGAAGCTAGTCTACGTAAACAGGGGACTGGTTGTGCTATAACTATGTCCATACTCTCGGGTGTCCCTAAAGTGAATGTCCTGAAAGCGGGGTATGCCTGTATTATAATGTCATAAGTCATCTGTACCAGTTTACCAAAACTTCACAGCCCAAACTTATATACCTTGGAGTATAAGTGGAGAAACTTCTTTAGACATCACACTAATTCAATATCCTGGCTTTTGCTGTTACTTTTGCAGCCATAATGGGAAGCGTGCAATCTAAACATAAAAGCATAAAACTGATGGCAGATAAGAAGCATTGGGTCCATTTGCCCATCTTCAAGGCGTTGTTGTGGATATCAAACGTTGTGCTGACCACCAGACTTCTTTGAATGCATAAAAGTTTATTCCGGATACAAGCAGCTGCAGGGAGATCTGCACAAAAGCAGGCAAATCTGCCAGCTTTACATTTTCACACACTATATATACATTGATAACAAAAGAAATAAGTAAACTCCTACTAAAGGCTGGCACACTTGTAATATCTCTGGGTTTACCATAAAAGGCAAAAGCCTAACCTACATATCATTAATATGTATGATATGGGTGGGGTTTCAGTTATTTAAAGCAGACATCCTGTGCCCTGAAGTTGACCCTGAGTCTACACTTATGGTCCAGTTTCTCACCAGCTGTGTAATTTGACCTATGCCCTCTACCCAGTAGCGTACCTAGCGGGGGGCGGGGGGGGCGGTCCGCACCGGGTGCCGCTCATCAGGGGGGTGCCAACTTGCCGGCACCCGGCACCCCTCCAGAGACGGACAGTAATGTCCGCCGCTGGAGGAGCAGGCTCGCAAGGGAGCGGTATCGGAGGTCTTTAACAGACCTCCGGCTCCCTTGAGTGATTTTAAGCCGGTTCCCTTGAACCGGCTTAAAATCACTCAAGGGAGCCGGAGGTCTGTTAAAGACCTCCGATATCGCTCCCTCGCGATCCACGCGGCAACTGCTGCTATGCGCCGGGGTTTGTTGTCAGATCCCGGCGCACAACACTGAAGCCGCGCCCACCGCCGTCCGTGCCCTCTGACCCGGAAGAAGACAGAAGAAGAGGAGCGAAGAAGACAGAAGAAGAGGAGCGAAGAGGAAGAAAAGGAGCTTAATGCTGTAAGAAGAAAAGAGGAAAGGTAGGAAATCATTCAGTGAGAGTGGATTGGTATGTGTGGAATCTGTGGATTGGTATGTGTGGATTGGTATGTGTGGAATCTCTGGATTGGTATGTGTGGAATCTGTGGATTGGTATGTGTGGATTGGTAAATGTGGATTGGTATGTGTGGAATCTGTGGATTGGTAAGTGTGGATTGGTAAATGTGGATTGGTATGTGTGGAATCTGTGGATTGGTATGTGTGGATTGGTATGCGTGGAATCTGTGGATTGGTAAATGTGGATTGGTATGTGTGGATTGGTATGCGTGGAATCTGTGGATTGGTATGCGTGGAATCTGTGGATTGGTATGTGTGGAATCTGTGGATTGGTATGTGTGGAATCTGTGGATTGGTATGTGTGGATTGGTATGCGTGGAATCTGTGGATTGGTAAATGTGGATTGGTATGTGTGGATTGGTATGTGTGGAACCTGTGGATTGGTATGTGTGGAATCTGTGGATTGGTATGTGTGGATTGGTATGCGTGGAATCTGTGGATTGGTATGCGTGGAATCTGTGGATTGGTATGTGTGGAATCTGTGGATTGGTAAGTGTGGATTGGTAAATGTGGATTGGTAAATGTGTGAGAGTGATGGGTGTTATGCTGTACCATTTCCAATGTCTTTTTCATTATATAATTATGCTTTAAAGTACATCATAACTCCCATCACTCTATACTGTTCCATACAGTGGCAGAGCTGGGAGACAGAGGCCTTGCACCCCCACCGCAGGACTCCTGAAAGGTAAGTGAACTTCAAAGGGGGGAGAGGGTAGATAGGGAGAAGGGAGTGAGACGGGGTAGATAGGGCAGAAGGGGGTGAGAATGGGTAGATAGGGAGAAAGGAGGGTAGCAAGAATATTGAAATAAAGAGTCAGAATGAGAGAGCGAAAATGAATGGATTAATGTGTGGATGAATTGTGTGAATGAGTGAGAGAATTAATTAATTTGTGAGAATGCATCAATGAATATGTGTAAATAATTTGTGTGAAAGAATAAATGATTGTGTGACTGAATTGTGTGAATGAAAGTGAATTAGTGAGTGACTGTAAAAGTGTTTGTGTTAATCATAGGTGTATTGTTGATTTGTCAAAAAGGCAAAGATGGTATAAGCAGGGTGTTTATGGGACAAAAATGGCACAGGCAGGGTGTTTATGGGACAAAGATGGCACAGGTAGCGTGTTCATGGGACAAAGATGGCGTACACTCGGCTGTTTGGGAACAATGCTGACTCATGCTGGGCTGTTTGGGGGCAAAGATGGCATGTCCTATGTGTGTGTAATTTGGGTGCTGGTCAGGTTCTATGTGGGCAATGTGGACGCTGTTTTTTTGGGAGGGTTATTAAAGAAAGCACTATTATATGTTCAGTAAATGTTATTTAAACGTATTTATTTTACTTATAAGTTATTAATTTATTTTTTCAGATTTCTTGTTTACAGTTGACATACAGTTTACAAATTGGTGCAATAAATATTCTTAACATAATTTTGTAGATGTCTTTACATTTGGTGGTGGGGGGGGTGCCACTTACAGGATCCGCCCCGGGTGCCAAATACTCTAGGTACGCCCCTGCCTCTACCATATATCATGTTCCTCAACAGAGCAATACTACCTCCCAGTGTATCAGACTCTTATCACCAAATTGCAGAAAACAGTTAACCTCTTCCTACCCACACTCTCCACATCCTAAGATTTCTTCTGCTCGACAAAGTCTTCCTTCATTGTCAACAGGGCGGAGCCTCCGGGCACACCCTTTCCACTATTCATCCAACCGGGGAGAGGGTTTGCCTGTAGCTCCGCCCTTTTGCAGACACAGGTATTTCTGCTGTTTGCTTGAAGCCGAAGCTAAAGAGAGAGAGAATATAAAGTAATGCATTCTCTTATTTTTAATCAGTTTTATTTTCAGTGCAGCATGTTACTTGGCCAGTTCTGGGGAGGGACAGACCCGTGTGCCACATTTTTAGTATGAGACTAAGGATATATATATTGCTGTTAGCACTAGCATATGTATAACAGTGTGAGAGAATGTGTATGAGTGAAAATGGGAGAGAGTGTAAAGGAGTGTGCGAGAATGAGTGTTTTTTTACTAAATTATCACAATAAACAAAGTTGTTCTGTAACTCAAAGAGCAAACGAAATATCCTCTCAGACTGTTCCTCAAGATAAAGCCCAAAGATTTGCTTTAGTGCTTAAACATGCAATTGAAGCAATTCCTGAACCGCTGAACATTGCTATCAGCGTGAATTGTGCAATCTACAGACTGCAGTGGATTCAAAGCAGGCATTATTGACCTAAGTTCTGAGCATTATGTTATCGAAAGCAAGGAAAATGAGGAGCCTGGGATTTAATGGGAGCATATGTCTGAATCACATAAACTGTTTGTACTGCCTACTTTGAGAATACCTTCTAGATTTTTACATGTTCATTAAATGGTACTTTAGTGTAACGGAAAGCCATATAGACGTTGTTTGTGTAGCACTCACATCCTTAAGTATGAACAGATGAAACCTCAATCATATGGCAGTGTATATGTCAGGGAAAAAATATTTATAGGATGCAGATCACTCTAATCAAAGGTTAATTAATTAGGTCAGCTAAGAAGAATGTCGAGGAGAAAGGAGAGGCAGATTGATTTTCTAGCTTCATAATTCAGTATAAATCCAATAAATTACTTATACATCACAACGTTTTTTATATAGTCGTATAGAAGATGTATTTCTAAAGATGGGAAAATAGAGAAAGTAACTCAGAAGAAACAGATAGGTCCATCCACTTAAGGTCGAGTGAATGCAAGTTGGCATTTAAGGCAAGTTTTTCAATAGAATGAAAGGTCCAGCTTGCCTATTCACCACTGCCAGCACACATTGAGTGAACATGACTCGCATCAGCTCCGCTACAATTAAAAAATAAAAGCAGCTCTGGAATTTAATAACCCCTCAGTTGCTTGTGAGCTGTACATGAGATTTGGAAAAAGTGACACAACTTGCAAATTTGTATCCTCCAACCTTAATGCACATTTGCCTCGACCGTCAATTAGCCTCTAGTGATTACATCCAAGAATCTTGGTGTTTTTTCCCTTCTGGACAGACGTGCGGCCAGTTCACATACTGTATATATTCTTTTATATTTTGTTCTTTAGACTTGTAAAAAAAAATAAAATGAAACAACTTCTGAAGATCGAAGTAAATTATTTTAAATACCTTCTAGGATATAATTGGAAAAAGCATTATATTATATTGTTTAATGCATCAAACACTGATTATGTTTTGTCTAAGAATAGAATGCAGGGTTGAACATATCTTTTTTATTCTGTTATTTATATCACACCTACCGCATGTTGGGTTATTTTAAGTAAAAATTATTACTGGAAATGGAAATCCTCTTTTAATCTCATTTCTGTCACCATAATCGATGCTCTTGTGAAATGTTTTTGTATTGTTTTGGATATTGAAGTTGTTTTATTGTGTAATGCGCATTCATTTTTCGTCCTCCATTCTGATATAGATGATCCCGTATCTGTAGACACCTTTTGCATAGGTAACGGTTGCCAGATGGTTGTTTTTTCTCTTGTTATGGGAGCATTTGTCCTTGATTCTAAAGATGCTTGTGGCACCAGCTAGGAGCTAGTCTAGATGTTTTGTTTTTTTTAGATTTTTAGACAATAATTAGGAAGTTATTTTATCTTCTGGTGTGTATGAATGGATATATCACCTGGGTACTCTTCCAGTGATGAGCTGCTTCTCTTGGTCTCTGGGTAACTTTCCTCTTTCCCTGGGTAAGGGAGTGATATTTGACTATGCCCAGGGGAGAGCTGGCACCTTGTGGCAAGGGGTGCAGGTACAGCTTTGTTGCTACCCCCAGTAACAAACATAATTACGCACTCTTACACTAAAACATACTGACACCCTTAACATCTCACTGTATCAATCACACCTCACTCTCTCACACCTCCATGCTCCCACACCATCTCACACCACCCTCATCTCACCTCGCCTGTGCAAGTAGCCACGCAATTATAATGGGACCATGTAACATCCCATTACATGACTCCACTGTTCTTCTGTCTCTGTGAGTGGGCCGTTCCAAGTTAGATTGGCCGTTTTTGAAGAGTTTTGGACCAGACCAGGGGGAAATTGCCCTCCTGTAATCCTTCCCATTCCTAAAATGTGGAATAATAATCACAATCGATAGACAATAGAAATGGAAGACGAGCAGAAGTTTTGTGAACGGAAAAAAAAATATATAAAATGTAATTTGTTGTAATTATCCCAAATCCACCATATATTATATTTTTTGTGGAGCTAGTGTATGTTTAGGTGTGAAGAACTGTGAGAGGTCTGCTTGCGGTAACGTAACAAAAAAAGGGGAAAGCTAGGGATGAAAAAAGGATATTGTTGCTGAGCAACACCAGTGGCTTATTTCAATGTCATATGTCTTTTTTAGGTGACAGGCAATAGAAAAAATGACCTAAAAATCTGTTCCACTTTCCGTTTCACAAGCAGTACGACAGCCTATTGAGGATTGCCACAGTGTAAATAGGCCAGTTGATGAAAAAAAAAAATATCTTTGCAACGTACCCATTGTGCAGCGGCCGATCGAGGAGCATGATCATCCTAATTTTACTATCGCCCACCTAGGTCATTATGTACCGCTTACCTGGTGATGTTTTATGGCACAGATTAGATGGAACTGCACCTTTAATATCATCACATTGTATTACACAATCTAGAACATAAAAGATTAGGCATCACAATCTATCACTGCAACTTTAAGTGTTTAATTAGCTGTACAGTTCAGCAAATTGATTTAATATCATATAAAAGTCATCATAAAATGCAGGGAAATATAGGTAAATCAATAAAATTATTTGGCATGCATTTTGTATTGAAAGTAAACCAATTTTAGAGTTGACCTTTTCCGTGTGTTGCTAGGAAACTCCACTTTGTATTTCTTTAGAGAAATGAAGAATTTATTGGCTCTTGCATGAAAGCAGGTCCCAAATCCATTTTTCTATAAAACCAGCCACATATAATTCTGAAGGTGACATTGAATGTAAACAGATAACCAGGTAATTTACGAATAACATATATAAAAATAATTGTGATTATAGAGATTCACAAATAGTAAAGAGGTTTTGATTCCATTCTAAATGATCATTGACTCATCCGTAAAGAGTACTTATTTGGAGAAGACGTGCAATTAGTTTGATGCAGCTGAACAAGCTAACTGGATAAAGTGTCAAGATAACGATAATTTATACAATTATTAAAATGAATAGAATAATCCATAAAGTTTTGTTAAATACTTTTAAAGGGAGTTAACAAAGTGCAGGAGGAGAAATGTTAGAGGCCAAACAAACAAGAATTTATAATCTAAAATATAAGTTTAGCTGTAATGTAAGGTCGATTAACTTTACCAAGAGAGTGGTGGCTAAGATGAAAAGCCTTCCATCAGAAGTGGTAAAGGCAAATACTGTAAGGGTATGGTTCTTATCTGCTGTCCAATTCTATGTTTCTTTTAGCTAATTGATAGAGTGCTTGTTGGATGATGAGGATCTTTGGTTTTGTTTGTTTTGCCCATTAGTAAAGCTTTACATTTTATACAATCAATTTACGCATATATTGTCAAGGAAAGGCCATTATCGATAGAATTGATTTTCTGTAAGTCTTAAGACCTTAAACCAGACCGCAAATCACTGTAAGCGTAACTTAAATTAATATTCTAACAGCAAACCGGCTGAATGAAAAATTTGTTACTTAACAAATACAGTAGTTATTTAATAAAATACTATTTTTTTGCACTAAGCTTTTTTTCCAAAAATGCATATTAATAAGTGCAGTTTTCTGTGAGATTCCCTTCAGGCTAAAATGTTGACATTTATTTTTAATTTTATAATAATCTGCCTTCGTTCATAGTTCTGAAGCAACCGAAACTGAAAAAATATATATTGTGTTCAAAAATGTTTGTTACAGCTTTACCTACCCCGACATATGGAGCCCCATTGTTTTGTATGCTGTAGGCAATATACCATATCGGATTACATATAGTTCAAAACAGCTAATTATTGCTATATAAAAACTTTTTATTGGCCTGTAGTGTCTTTCGGGAACACTTAATTATGTCACGCTCTACAAGTTCTACATGCTAATCTAACCCCTTCAAAACACCTTACCATCTTCATTAGCTTTTTGGCCTATAGTAGACTTGACATTAGCATCGTTGAATAAGTCTAAACGGATAAGTTACTGTTTAGATCACCTCTGTTCACCTCTGCTCAGTCGTGGACATTCTGAAGGCGGGATGTGCTGCGGAGCATTCTAAAAAACAAGTTGAGTGCCTTGGATATAAAACAAAGTTTCTTAATTAGCAAAATATAAGGTTTCCGGGATCTTCTCACATGATCACAGCTTGTGTGCAAGAAATATTGGGACAGCGATGGATCCAGCTGTGTTTATTTGCGGTGACCTTGAAGAGTTACACAGTTGAAGATATTTGAGAACTGACATTGTGAAACCATGAGCTACACTATTTAAAGCAAATGTGTTAGTACACAGTAAATAAAATTACTTGTGCAATAAGTGCAGAATATTATACTTTTTATATCAAACTGCAAATTGCTGCTGTCAGATTGTGTGAATTGATTCGGCTGTTAATCCACTCTATTTGTTCTGAATTTAATTAACTGTACTACGTGGGGCTTACTTTTCATTAAGAAACCATCATTGTAACAATATTCTGTTTAGTTTGTGGATTTGGCCAACAATGATCAACCTCTGTAAACACATTTCTGTACTTGCTTTGCTTTCGCTTCTGTCTATTTTTTTTAAAAAGTAATACTGGTGGAATAAGTCTTATTGGGGCTACTCTCTAGCTTATTGTTTTATTTTTTGGTTACTTTTTTTTTGTTGATTAAAATGTTTCACAAAATGCGTCACCCAAGTACGGCTCAATAACAGTAAAGGGATCGTGAACCATTGACAGTATGTTAAATCAGTGAGTCATTAAGTGAAATATACGGCTGCCACGTCCTTAACAGAAGCCATCAAGGTCCATATATTTGATGACTTCATTTCCTTAGCTTGGCGCTAAAAATAAGCAATGTAGGTGGATTTGTTTATAAAAGGAGATTTTCCCGTTGGCTCCATTGTATGTTCTAACTCACCCCAGCAACAATGATTCATACACATGAATACAGATGGGTCAGGGAAAGAGACATTCAACATTTTTTCTTTTTCTTCTACCGTTGTCAACAAGGCATTAGGGTTTTAGTTGAATGTTAAAAAGAATGTTAGTTGTATCTGAAGGGTGCATTTAGAGATTTGAGTTGAAGTTAAAGTAGTTCAAGTAATAACAATGGACTAAATAGTCAACAAAAATGTAAAAATTATAGTTTTGAGGTCAAAATGTTTACTTGCTGTCTAATATATATATATATATATATATATATATATATATTTCATATATTTCATATGAATTACAAAGCTATATGAACAAAAACTAACATTTATATATATATATATATATATATGTGCTATAGAGACTGTACAAAGCATTGCACTAAAGGAGCACAAGATTAATACTTGCCAATTTAATTCCTGAGAGACAGAGAACTCAAAGACACAGTTTGGAACAGACTGTTGCTTTAATCTGATTTAATTAAAGGTTGGAATCTAAAATTGAACAGCTGAACCAAAAGGGTTTTCAGCATTTTGACAAACAGTTATATATACAGTAAGGTTTTGAAATATAATTTTGTCATTCACAGGCTCAATGTACCAGAAATTTTAGCATTTGGAGAAATTGGGTGCACAATTATCCCGATGTGAGCCTAATCTCTTCTGTAGTTCCTTATGCTTCTGTTTTATAAAATACCTTATTTCCGTTTATTACGATTTCTCCCATGAGCAGGAGGGCAAGTATGCACAGATCAGTATTAAGAGCATTCTTTGTATTTCTAGAGTTATGTTTTTGCAACAGTATAAAAGAGAAACTCCAACCATATTTTATTATTAGTATCAGATTATTAAAAAATATTTTCTTTTCTTTTTTTTTTATAGTTGTAGCAAAATATGCTATTTTCAGAGTGATGAATCATAGCCATTACATTACTATGGGTTATATCTATGTTATCTCACCACAACAGCACCCTGACTTTATCATATTGCCAGTGGGGTTCTGGTAATTTCTGGTTAGATTTTAGGAAGGGCTGCTGGTTCATATCCCCAAGGGAGAGCTAGCCCAGTATGCTCTGGTCTGTTGAGGAAGGCAGAAGCTCAGAAATGTTACTGAACGTGATGTTACATGCGTGTTCCGAGCTTCATGACTATTATTTCACGTGACTTCAATGATATAAAATTTGTAAAAAAATAAAAAAATCTCCAAAACAATCACACTAATTGACAAAACACAAGCTATAATTAGTTTTATGTAAAGTTATTTATACTGGAACTATAATTTAGACAGTTTTCCTTTAAGCACAATTGATTATCGTTTGTAGCAGAGCAAATCTCCCGACTGCAATTACGTCATTGCTCAGTTCAGCATAAAAAGATACAGTGGAATTTATTGATACTGACCTTTCATGTGCTCCTTTTTGCTTCCAGCTATTTCTCTCTGTAGATCTCATATTAGATTCTTCCTATCCACCTTGTCAATACCTTATGTTATTCATACTGTTAATCATTTGTAGTATCCACAATCTCAGCATACTATAACACATATTGCTTAGTTTAGGTAAAGAAACAACAGTTTTGGTCAGAACTATCACAATTACATAGTCAATGCAATAGAATGAGTCATTATGCCAATGATGTTCAACATTTCCAAGTAATTAATTGTCTTGATCAAGAAGAGGAAGGCCCTTTCATTTCCTAGATCAAAAGTATTTTTTATTAGAATTTTTCATCAAAAATCCTTGCAGATAGAACCAAGCAGTCTAAGAGTAGAGCTAAAGTTACCCAGCTTTAGAACCCCCTTTTAAAAGGTCTTCTAGCACCACTAGGGTTGACTACTACCCTCCAAAGATTTACATTAAAACAGATAAAAAAATCATTTTTCAGATTTTTATGTTTTTTTTAGCAGAGTAATAATATATTTTGTATTCACGTTTGTAGGTTTATAGCAAAACCTTGTGCTTTGGCTCTGAAAATTCAAGCCAGTGGACCACAGAAAGCCCAGCATAATGCTATTTTGGAAAAAGTCTTCACTGCAATCACAAAGGTATGCCTATCATTTTATTATGGAAATAATCATATTTATATCATAAGAGTGTATCTTTATTGGTAAAATGTCAATGATTTTGGACCTGTCTTTATCACTGTGGCCAAGCTCTTCCTACAGCAGACGCTCACAGGGTTGACTCTTCATGTATAGTGCCGTCAAGAAGTTGAAACAACAATTCTCCTATCAACTCTGCCTTAGTGAATAGACCTTAATGGCTATTTTCTTCCCAAAGCTTGGTATTTTTTTCTCATAGTCACCAAAAAAGGCTGACTTTTTCCACAGTGTTGTATTAATAATCCTGAATGATTTCAGTAAAATGTATGCAGTGTTCTGACCATGCCATTCTTTGCATATGTTGAAGCCTGAACCAGGGGTCTAAAGTCATTGTTAAGCTTCCAAAGGTGCAGAAATTGCTTTAATATTTTCTAGAGGGCATTTAGCTACAAGCTCAATGAGATCATATGTTGAATTGTAATTATATTAACATTTTGGAAAAAACCTTCAATTAATGATCACTCTGTTTTTAATTGCAGGATCCGTCAGTCTATGATTTACCTAATAAATTGAGTTTTATAGTTCTTGTATACTATGCACTGACTATAGCTAGTAATTATGAATTAAGTTTCCAACTGACTTCTGCTTACATGCGGTGTTGGTAATTTAAAAAATTTATATTTGCTTGCGCAGATATGTTCTCACATAAGTTTGTAAATATTTAGTTAAATGTGCTGCCCTGTTTCATGGAGCCTAAAATATACTCCCAAAAAACACGTTGACATTATGACGAATGCTCGGTGCCATAATGTAAACTCAGGCAAGACAGCAAACAGGGCCAGGTTTACCACAGCAAAATGGGGTAGGTGTATTTGGGTCATAACCAGCATCCCTTGGGACCCTCAGCAGTCACCATAGTCCGTTGGCTGGGGGCCCACAGGAGAAAGATTGCCTCAGGTCCATAAATGTTTGAAGACAGACCAGGCCTCCAACGTAGTCTATTTGGTGTGATATTAAAACACTGAAACAAATCATATAGGCCAAATAATAATGCTTTTATTAAACAATATACATAAACACAGAGTGCATTTTATTCCAGGCTTTTATTGAGTAATACGTTATTTGGTGATCTTATATTTAGCATCCCACATTGTCTATGTTTTCCAGTAGATATTTCATATAATAAAGTCTTAATTTTATTACCTTGCAGCATCCTGATGAGAAGAGATTGGAAGGACTTTCAAAGCAATTGGACTGGGACGTACGGAGTATCCAGCGCTGGTTTCGACAAAGGAGGAACCAAGAAAAGCCAAGCACCTTAACTCGGTTTTGTGAAAGCATGTGAGTTGTTTTGTTCATTTTGCCAATAAGTACCTTTTTGTGTTGTGTCTTATTTTTTTAAATGTATAAACAGCTAGTGTTAACCAGTGTTACTCTTTCATGTCCTTCTATTTCTGGGAAAAAATATTATAGTCAAGACATTTTTCTCTATATCTTAGAAAAATATCTTGATTGTTAACCCACAGCTTGTTATCCTATAAATTTGTTAGAACCAATGACCTGTGGTTATAAAATGTAGCATGGCATTTGGCCAGATAAAGTCTGTCATACCATGTTATCTGTATCATGTAGAATACTAAAAATATGTTTTACTTGGCCTATACAGTAAAAGAAATAATAATAATAATATTCAGTCAGTTAAATGAGAGCTTATAGCTTACTGACTATTACATAAAACAATAGCAAATTACAAGATCTGAGTGTCTTTTAATGAATGAAAGCTCTTATATAAAAAGTAGTAGAATGTGTATTCTTTAAGTTATCTCAGGGCCATATCCTACTCGTATTCATCTTTGGGAATAAAAATTGGGGTAACATAGAAGAAGTGGTTGATAAAAACCTTCAACATTTGTTACCAACCCGACTACTAAATAAATTGCCTGCCAGATGTACCTATAGTGCCTTACAAAATATTCTGACTCCTTGCCAATTCTCTGATATTACTAAAGTTCAGTTAAAAAACGAGTGTCCGACTGCTTCCATCAACATTTTGATGTCAATCCCATAGCGGCACTATCTGAAAATTACAGTCCACAAGTAACATTCAGATGATGCCAAAATTGAGCTCTTCCGAATATTAAGTGTGGTGGTTGAATACTTATTCAAGCAAAGGATTTCTTTTTTTTAAACAAACTTTCTCTTTTACCAAAATAAAATCAGGTTTTTTTTTCATGATTTATAATTCAGTTGTGCCACTTCCACATGCGATTAAATATTTGCTGTAGAATTTATTGCATAGCTTATTATTACCATAGTACATCGGCTGTCATATGCACCAGCATAATATATTGTGGTTATAAAATGTATTATATGTAAAATTTACTCCAGTTCACTGCTTGCTGTTTTCAAGCCTTGAAACTTGAACAGTGGGATTGGTTTAATGAAATTATTTAAAAATGTCTAATTTTATTGGTAAAGACTAGAAATTTTGGATTATTAAAGTTTTAAGCATTTGTATGTTCGTATTGTTTCTCTGATATTCAGAGTAAATATTAAAGTAAACGTATATGTTGGAAATGTGAACATATAGCTAAGAACTCAGCGTGATCTGTTAACCAAGATTAATGTAAACATGTCTTCATAATTAGATTTATGATTTAGATTTATGATTTATAAGAAGATTAGAGAAGTCATGGTTAGTTCTTAAACAGAGAATGACATTTCTCACAGTGAGGGCCGTAAAGCTCTGTCTATGAAGTTGGTGACCACAGGTACTGCGGAGGTTTTTAAGAATAAACTATAGAGGGGTGCACAACATAATTCAAAAGTTGTTGATCCATGGATTTTTCTGGCTACCCATTGAGTCATAGATCAATGCCTAACCTCTTTTTTTAGCCAAATTGGAAATTATTTTTTGTCATTATCTAGATCAGTACAAAAAGGAAACTTGGATTTAAGTAATTTTCAACTTTTATTAATGATGTAGCTTCTGTACATAAATGGCAAAAATCCTCAGGAAGTGCCCTCTGCTCAAAAAGAGGACAATGCACATAATGACAATTCTTGAAGTCAGACCATAATAATGCAGGCAAGATAATGAATTTTCAGAACAAAGTAGTCGAATAATAATCTCTGTAAATACTGAGCATTGAATGATATGCTTGCTTGAATGCCAAGTTCTGCAATGCAATAAAAACAATCATTTTATATACACATTTCGTAATATACCAATTGAGTTGTGGATGTCACAGAGCAAGAAATGGGATTAGCCATTTTTGACAATGAAAAGTTAAAAGAAAACTCATTAAACAAAAAGCAAAAGCTCCCTTATCTTAGAGCTGGGTTTATGCATCGGGCACTAGAGCAAAAAATAAAAAAAGGCCAGAACAATGTTATTATCTTTCGCTAGTGAATGTCGTTAAAACAGTTTGCAAAGTCATAAAGTGATTGGGGCAATATATTGTACAATCCAATAGAACAGCTTCTATTTAGTTGGTTTATTCAATGCTCAAAAAATAACATACATTAAATAAAAAATAGTGAGAATGCCCAGAAAGGTCAATACTTTCCTCCAAGGTCTCCTCTCTTGATGTGTCTGTATGTATAGTTGTTATGTGTGTTAACTGCCCCATTAAAATTATACACCAGTGTGTAATTTGTTGGTGCTTAATAAATAAAAGGTAATATTAATGATAATAAAGCATCAATATCATTAAGGACAGTCCTTACATTTGCATAAGGATGGGTTCCAAAAAAAAGGTGATGTAAAATGAAATAATGCATGAGTAAACTAATTTTTACATCTAAATTAACTATGTAAATTGGGATTTTATCCTGATTTAAGGTAGGGTATACAATTTTCTTATCATTTTCTTATCATATACGATGCATAATTAATTTTATTATCAGCATATATACTGCATAGTGCCCTAAACAGTACAGTATGCAGCTATCGAGTATGCTAGGTTGTTCAAATGGAAAGGAATGAGGGACAGCATTAACCATAGTGGACAAATCAAATAATAATGATGTCATTAGTCTAAAACATAGGTATGATGTAAGTGTGAATGGCTTGACAGTTTTAGTCTCGAATTCCGGGCTAGGCTTAACCCCTACTTACCCCAATAATGAAAACACAACACTAAATTACGTTGTTATTTATTGGAGCCATTGTCACGCCAAAACCTGAAAACAATAACGTTAACAAAGACAATGACTCAAAAACAAAAACACATAAATATATACAACAAACCCACTAAGCTTGCCAAGTATCCCTGGTATGAGAGCCAAATATCCATTAAGGAAGGGACATAACCCGATGCCTCCACCTAGACCTGAGGCTCAAAGCTCCATCTTTTTCCACCACATTAACCCCCCTGGATACCTGGCAAGCTGCCGCCCATTAGACTGTGACAAACTCCACACACAACTTCCCAGAAATCGAATAATTAGGGGAGGGAGGGACACGCAACCCAGGTATACTTTCTAAAACTGGCTCCCAAGCCCAGGATACCAATAACTTAAGTAACCTACCCCCAACTCCTCCCCTTAAATCCCTAAATTCCCGCCAAAAGCCTGCCCCTCCTCTACACACCAGTCAGGGCCCACTATAGCCCATTCCGGCCCCCCTGTGGACTTCAGTATGTTGAGTCCATGTGAATTGAACACTAATGTAAATTGTAAGCAGCAGTTTGCCTAGCAGCACTTTGTCTATATTAATGAGATGGAAGCCCAGAGTGGTATATTGCAAACAAGCATTAAAGGAAGGAGCCTAAAGCTATATATAGTATTTTCTATAAATAAATGGTATAAAGGAAATTGTATATAATACCCTGGAAATACCATAAAACAATTCATAGTCACGTTTTAAATAGCATTGTCTAACCTTTAAGCACAATCCGTTGTTCATCTCTCTGGAACTAATACCTTCAATATAAACGTGAATTTGTTCTGCCTGGGCTAGGTCCAGGCCCGGTTTAATTAAATTAAATGGTAAAGGTTTTGCATACTGATGCCTGTGCATGGAGGCATTCAGTCAGATTTAATGTGAATTTAGTAATTGGTTTAAAGCATCACGTAGTGGCATATTAATAAAAGCAGATGGCATGTCCAGTTTTATAGCATATTTTGTATGATGGAGTGGATTGTTAATTAAATAACATGACACACCATTGATGTAACATCCTTTATTTATTAGGCCTTGCTGCCATCTCAAATGAGTATTAGGAGTTATGTTAACCACAGTCTCAAATGGTGTTAGGTTTAAATATCCATAACATTATTGCAATGCTCAGTCATTAAAAACTATCACTCAAAAGATTTGTACATCTGCCTTGTTTCACAAGCGCTTTAATTATTTTACTTGGTTGTAATGAAAATATATCAAGCTTTTTTTTTCTGGTGAAAACTCTGGGCTTTGCCAGAAGTGTTGTCACGACCCACAGGGGCTCTGACGTTGTAAGAAGGAGCCCAGTATGCAGAGGTGTACACGGTGGTAGGCATCCATTACGGAGACAAAGATAAATGGAAGCCATACCTGCTTATCTATGTTTGGGCCTGGTCTAATATTATTATTATTATTCAAGGGAAATCGACCACCAGAGTCAGATTGCATGTTGGGTGAAGTTGGCTACACTGGACCAAAGTGTAAAATATTGCATATGGCAGTTCTTGAGTCATTCACAGGCATGTGAGTTCTGTTCCACGACCATGAAAAGATGACTATAATGTAAGCTGTATTGTATTGGTTTTGCATTGAGTAGCATAATATTCTGCCCAAGAATATATTAGCTATATATGGTAGTGTGCTCATTGGTCGCCAGCAGGAGGCCCCTTGCTGGCGACCAATAGAGTTGCTGATATGCACATTTAAACTACTGGCGCCAGAGCTGCTGCGGTACGCGGTAACCCCGTATTAACCCCTTGACCGGAAAAAATGAAGAAAAAACGAATATTTGCCCGAAGAGAAGACAGGAACGGCCGAATATTCGCGGAATACGAAGATTTTTTTTGGCCGAAGACGAGCACGAAGACGAACACGAAGAGCCCCCTGGTGCCCAAGTCTACCTTTTTTTCTATGTTTAACAAAAAATTAGCACTGAGGAAAAAGTAACCCATTTAGATATATTTCAATCCATTGGAAAAATTCAATAATGTTAAAATTAAAATGCTCTTTATTTTCTGGCTTATTTATTAAAGAAAAAGGTGATCACAGTAAAATTCTAAAAATGCTTTGGTTTATAAATAAAAATGTATATTAAGTAAATTAATTTCACTCTCTGCCAGTCTGTGTTTTACTTTATAATTTGAATACAAATTTGCAAGTAGATAGTTGACTGTAAATATATATATATATCGGCTTCAAGTAGATTGTACTTGTACAGAGTGCTATTGCTAATTATGAATAGTCTCTTAATTATGGGAAAGTTGCCTTGTACAGAAAAATAACATGACCCAAAAACGTGGAAAGTAAAGCCCAAAAAATTGGATGTTAGAATCTCATTTATATAATTAAGGAGAAAAAGTATCATATGGTAATTACATTTTCAACTATGAATGAAAATAGCCTATTACATAAAACACTTATATTGAATGTGCAGGATTTTAAAGCTGATCCTATTTTCATCATTAAATGAGATGGGCTTGATGTACTTTGTTAAAAATGAATATTAGGTTTGTGAATTGTGTTTTTGTAACTAGATTGCTAAATGAATCACACAGTCATTATGGTCTTTCGTCTGTCGTAGACATATTCAGCAGGATATATTAAAGGAAAAAATATACCCAGTGTCGATTCTACCATATAAGCAGATAAAGCAGCTGCTTAGGGCCCCGGCTTGGCCAGGGGGACCCCAACAACTGCCAATGAATATGTAACTCAGCTACGAATAACTACGGATTGCATTTTTCTGTTTTTGTGAATTTTTAAAGCAAATTTACCAAGAACTGTCATCTGGAAAAGAATAAATGATAAGGCTCGCCACTAGTTTAATAATTTTAAGAAACAGGTTTTTATTGCGTACCCAAGATTCACAGTGAACAGAAACTGTTGCATCAATATGTGCATATGGCAAATTTTAAGAACTTATTTAACAGGAGCCCAAATGTTCATATATATATTTTAATGTGAGCATACTGCTTACAAGAGTGTTATATTTCATGGGAAATCTGTAGAATAGAATAACAGTATTGCATATGACTAAGCTGTTATATTTCACTAACTATTCTTTTATATATCCCATGTTCTAATAAAAGCATTAGAGACATCTTAAAGCATATTCAAGTGAGGATGAGTGAGGTCTGTGCTTATGATGTCATTGTTTCCTCTTGTACTCCTCTTGTTGAATTTGTTCATTTGTACAAACTTCCAAAAAGGAGGAGGGAGCCCCAATTGAAGCAAATGAAAATGAAGGTGAAAGCTCAGAATTTTCATTTGAAACCTGTTATTTTCTCCTCACTCAATCATAAGTCTTTGTTTCTCCTTTTCCGCTTTTCGTGTTGACAGGGTGATTATTTATTCCCAATAATGTATCCTATGGGTAAGTTAATTGTTGATTCAGGTTCCGACAGGATAGGAAACCGACCAAATTCTCATGGTATTTGATTCTGATGAAGCAGAGAGGTGGAAGTGTTGTTATAGTACAGAGTGGTGTCCATATGATCCTGAGGTTTGCATTATATATACCTTTTATTTGAGGGTAGACATTAAACATTATAGGGTGGAATAGCTGGAAACTTCCCAGGGTTGGCAGTCAGTATTTTCCCTCTTTTTGGGTTGTGGTGGGGATTAGGAGGTGAGAATAGGAGTGGCGTTAATGCTGGTTAGACTTTAAAACGGTCTGAATTGAGCAGAGGGTATGCAAGAGTCGGTGGCACTTGGGCATGAAGTGGATGTGACCACAGGGGAGCTTTAAAAATAAGAACTTGGAGCCCTGGGGAAGCAGAGCTTCCTTGACATCAAGCACTTGATGTGATTACATCATCACCTCAATGATTATGTTGTCATTTCCTTTGACAAACTGCTATTTTGAGAAGCACAAAATGAATGAAAGTTTACGTTTAATCTTTATACATGTATTGAAAGCCACCTTAATGTGAATTACATCATCTTTTCCACATTTTAATGATTATGTTGTCATTTTCTTTGACAAACTACTATTTTGAGAGGCACAAAACTGATGTATTTATTGTACTCCCTACAGGTGGAAGTTTACATTTAACCTCTATATGTTTACATATGGAGTCCGGTACCTACAAACGGTAGGTGTAAACATTATTGTCCAATAGTTTCACACATTTGTAAATAATGCAATGTGTAAATGTTTAAATGTCTATATACCATTGATATACTGATTATATACTTACAATAAATCAAAAGTCTACGGTGTGCTAAAAGATTGATCCATAATTGTAATTGGTATTTTAAAGTTGCTTAGCAACCATATCTTCCTTGGAATTTTAAAATAAGCTGGGGTTTTTGCATTTTATTGACAGTAATGCAAACAGCTCTCTGTATTTTAAACATGCCCATCTCCAGCGTTAATCTTTAAGAGGGGCAATAGAAAATGACCCATTAAAGAAACAGTTAACCCATTTCTTACATGGGGGGGGGGATAATAAATGCCAAATATTCTGATTTAGTCAAACCTATCAGCTGAGACTATTTCATTTCACAATCTTTAAATAGAAAAAAAATAATCTTTAAAGATCCCAAACAATGCTTGCCCTATATTACTTTACTGCAGTGTTTTTGACAAGTTATAAATATGGAATACTAAAACAGGTATAAACCTGCTAGAACCTACACTTTCTGTCAAATTAATCTTTTGTGCCAGTTTCACATAACATCTCCGGAGAAAGATGTTTCATGCAAATTCAGCTGCATTCCTCTTTATGCCCCAGTGGACATTGCACTTTAGGCAAATATCAAGTTTATTTGCATATGCTTAACACGTATGGTAAAAGCCAATGAACACTATGCAAAATCTAGAATATCATGTAAAACTTTGTAAAAACCCATGCTGTTAGCTTGTTATTTTCCCCAGTGCTTTTTTCATGCTATATGATTCCTCAAAGGCAGGGGTGACTAATCTGTAAATCATGCATGTTTTTTTGAGCATATACACTATCGTCTACAGGCATTTTTTCCAAAATATGTTGTCATATGTCCGAGGTGCTGTTCCACCTAGGGTGTCTCATAAAATATCCTCAATGCACCCAGTCACTCAAAAACTGCATTACAAGATTTATTGTATCAAGTCCTGTCATTCTTCCAAAGCACTTCTTTATGTATTACATCACAGCTATCTCACCTCTTACAACCAGTCCCAGCTTCAAGAATACCAAATTCATAGTTACCCCGTAGCTGGACTTGCCCCCGGGCCTGGTGATTTCCAGAACCGCCTCTTATAATTAATGTAACTGATATTTTTTTGTTTAGATCATGAGCTTGATATATGAATCATCCTTAAAGAAAGTTGAAATGTTGTCAGCAATCATCTGTCCTTTTTGTTTCAAGTGGAGATTATCTTTGATCCTATTTCTGTTTCCACCTTTAGGTTAATGGCAATAGTTACTCTGTAATAGCGAAGTAAGTGAAAAGCAACCAAAATAGTAGCCATTTCCAATAATGTCCTATTTCATCTCTCCTAGGAGCCTAGAAACTAGTAGAAGGTATCCATGGTATCACTACAGCTTTCGCAGGCTGAGTGCTTTCATGCAGAGATTTCAATTTATTAGTGATTGAGACCAGGAGCCAAAATATGAATAGTAATTATCAAACACTGCTGGTCTGCTGTGAGATCCCACAGTGTTCTTTTTGTACTAGAATGAAGCAATGCACCATCTGCTCAAGGATATTCATGTAAGGCTAATTTTCTTTTTGCCATTTTTACAAAAAACATTATTACAAAGATAAATGACATTGAAACCTAAGTGTGTCAGTCAATTGATACGGGTTACATTAAGCCTACATTTTTTTCTGTGTGACTTTAAGATTCTAATAACAGAATCATTCTCGGAAACAAATTAAGACGCAGCAGGTTCATGATGCCTCAAAGTGTTTGCAAATACATGTTTATCCTAAGGGAATAAATGGTTGGGAGCAATGAGACACATCTGTAGAATTAATATTTTATTATACTCCCTGTGTTCCTCTGCCAATGTTCCCAAATACATTTAGATGGAATGTTATATAGTAATTATTGTTTTATTTAGAAGCAAAATAATAATAATTTGAAATGCTGAAACCTATTCCATCATCTAGCATTTCTATCATTTTAGCCAAAAAACTTGCATCTTTTTTTTTCACAAATGCCTATTCTAAAAATAAATTACAGTAATCTTTGATTTTTATTTGATTTATGTCACAAAATGCAATGTAATTTTCATAAGAAAAATACCAGGCCTTAGACAAAAGACATGTCGAAATAATGATGTGAAAATTGTACACTACACTAAAGCCAGAGGTAAACAAAACAACTTCCAGGACACAAAAACAAAACACAACTCCAGGAACATTTCATCAGTCCCTGTGGTGATTGCTCCATATTTAGAAGTGTTTTTTATACATACATCTCTACCATAAAAGACCCAGCACTACACTGCAGCACTTCAGAAATCTTTGTGGTTTTCTTCAATGCCATGAGGGTTTTTCAACTATATATCTGGTGCAAGAATATATTATGCTTAATGAGGAGTATTGTTTCTTTAGGTGATTAGCAGGTAGTCAGGCTTCACCTACTCAATATGTCACTGTTACTCCTAAATTGAAGCACATATTTCTTTCCATCTATACTAGCTTGATATGTCTCTATAACTACTTAACAAGTACATTTAATTAAATATGTCATTGTCAGCATGAATGGAACCTGGTTACCTCTTGGTCCAGTCTTTTAGATACTGAGGTAGGTGGGTTATATTTGCCCAATTTGCCCACTTCCCATCTGTTTGTTCTGTTCCTCCACAGCTAGCCATGACTCCCAATGGAGGTTATTCACTAAGGGGAGGGTTGGCGGGAGTGTTGTGGTTTTAACTCCCCCATTTCATTATTCATTATGAACGACCAACACCGGCACATTTTATCTGTGTAAAGGGTTGACCTGACCCTGTATAATGCATGATTCAATGTGTAAAAAGGCTGAATAAATCTCATTGATTTATCTATACATTGTACAGGGCCAAACCAAACATTTCCAGCAACAGAAGCTCAATGGGGTGAACCTGTATATCCTATCAACTCTTCCTTCAGCAAAAAAACATTGGGTCTAGTCGAGCCTACGAGCCTTCAATCACATATGGAGCAGGGGAAAGAGGCAGATACATTAATTTTTTCACATGTTAGGGAAATTAAGGTACAAGATACTAACAACTACCCTCCCAGAATAACCTAGAACATATGAGTTGCAATTGGGATAAGAGCATAGTAAATTACAGATAATAATAATGTGTACTAGAAAAGCACAGTGGGTGTAATGTGTCGAAAATAGAAATTAACCACATGCAAGAACGTGCATGAATATTAAAATGTGGATAGACACGTATACATAATTAAAGTCTTTTCAAAGCTCCTTAAAAGGGTTTATGTAAAAGTACAAGTTATTAGAATAATTTGCTTTGTTTTTCTAAGTGTTAATGCTTTTCTTGTATCACTGATTATTAAAACTCTTGAAAACACACAGAAATAGGAAAAAAGTATCTTAATATGGAATCATTATTTTAAAAAAATAACAATAGAACAGAAAATTGATAAAAATAATAGAACAGAAATGATGTGGTAATGTAAAGACATTTCAATAACTCTTGACCAGTCAACAAACAAACAAATAAATATACTTTAAGCATATATGAAAAATGTTTGGAAGTGAAATGATATTATGTATCATAGAACATAGAATTTATGTGTATATGTTCATGGTGTTTTCACAAATACTTTAGGAATAATCATATTCTTGATTTTTTAGTAGTTTGTTTAAGTAAATAGAATTGGCCATGTCCATGACTATATTTGTCTCCATAAATGTAATAAAGAATAGATAAAAATGTTATAAATTGTCATGAAAATCATTGTATTGTTTTCTTTCTTACTAGACACCATGGCTTTGGAATACAAGAAATTGCTGGTACAATTATCCATATCAGGTAATTAGTGTTCTAAAACTAGTTTGCTATGTGTGACTGGAATGATCACCTTTACAGTCTACAAATATAGATTTCAGATGCTGCTGACCAGTAAATGCAGTTTGTGGAGAATATAACAGAGTAACAGGTTTCCTTCTGTGAGTTTATCTATCCGTCACAACATACTTCACTTGTGTCGGTAGGCAACGTGCAAGCCCGGAATAGCCATCTGGCATGCCGAGCAAATGCCTGGTAGGCCCCTGGCCAAAAGTGCACTGTGCAGCCACCAGTTGGATACATGCAGCCACCAGTTGGATACGTGCAGCCACCAGTTGGATACATGAAGCCACATGCTGTGTGAGTATAAAAGCGTTATCTCTAGTGTACCCAGCTGGAGGATGCACCTATACCATTTGGCCGCCGTTGCCCTTAAAGTTCCAGAGGCTCTTCGGTCCAGCCCTGGGGACATAACTCCGATATGACTTGTGAGAGTCCAAGAAACTATTTGCAGTTTGTGAACAGACCCCTTAGAGTGAAATACAAATCTGTGTGAACATAGTGAAATAACCCTACCCAACACAAATCAGAGTGTTATTAACCCTCAGGAATCACATCTGCTACTGAATTTTATGGCAAGACAGGAGGCTTCATATTTGGCTTCCGGACCCCCTATCTCTGGCCGTGGACGCATTTCTCCAGTTGTGGCCTGCGTCGGGTCGGGGGCGTATGCCTTTCCGCCCTTCTCAATGATCCTCCGGACGCTCCATCTGGTGAACAGGCAACGGGTCACGATCCTGCTGATCACCCCATACTGGAAGATGCAACCCTGGTTTCCCCTGCTGCTGGAATTGTCATGCGACGACCCCATGCTCCTCCCCACATCTCAGGATCTCCTTCTGGACCCGGGGGGCAATCCTCACCCGCTGGTGCTTCTCGACCAGTTGTCATTGGTGGCCTGGATGATTTTAGGGGATCCTGGAATACGGCAGGCTTATCAGACGAAGCTAGAGATCTCCTCTGGGATTCCTGGGCGCCGGGCACCAGACGATCCTATCTTCAGGCGTGGGGATCCTGGTATAGCTGGTGTGTGGAACAACAGGCAGATCCCTTTACGGCACCTGTGGTGTTAGTCTTCCTGGCTCATCTGTTCGCGACAGGGAAGTCTTATCGGACCATCAATTTGGTCCGGTCGGCCATTTCGGCTGCTCACGTTCCTGTCGCTGGGGTTAGTGTCGGGAAGGATCCGACTGTTTGTCATCTCCTTCGGGGGATTCGTCTTCCAGGTATATCGCCTTTTGGGATGTCTCCATCGCTCTGCGGTTCCTGGAAGTGTGGCCGGATAATTGCGTCAGCTTTCAGACAAATTGGCCCTCCTCCTATGTTTGGTATCTTTCCGGAGAGTCTCAGATATTCGGGCGTTCAATACTGACTCTTTTTCTTTTACCCCGGACGGTGTTTCTGTTTCTATTTCTCGTAGGACCAAAGGTTTCTCTTCCTCTGTGTCTTACCCTTATTTTCCTGATCGCCCCAGGCTGTGTGTTGCTAGGTGTGTTCGCGTTTATCTGTCTTCCACAGCGTCTCTTAGGCCGGTCTCTTCGGCCCCTCTGTTGATCTCTTACGTTTCTCCCTTTAAACCGGTGTCGTCTCCTACGGTGGCCAGATGGATTAAGTGGATTCTATGGTTAGCAGGAGTGGACGGGTCCTTTGGTGCGCACTCGGTTAGGGGAGCAGCTGCTTCCGCTGCTTTTGATTTGGGCGGCTCTTTGTCTGACATCCTTTCTGCGGCAGATTGGTCTAGGGAGAAATGCGTCCACAGCCAGAGATAGGGGATCCGGAAGCCAAATATTCGCCTCCTGTCTTTAATAAAATTTAGATTAGCTCTACACCAAGGCTAGAGTAATCCCCAATTCCACATGATTTTATTTCCTCCATGTCCCCAGCTGTCTTATTTCCTCTCCAAAACCTTATGTATGCATCATAGTCATTGAACGTGTTCAGCTGAGATAGTGTCTACAAAAACACAAATAGTGAGTTAAGGGCTCACTTAGAATGATGATTGTGGAAGAAAAATAACATTTCTGAAATTGTTTCCATGGCAAACTCAGTCCTGAACGAAAATAATACACATTAATAATTCAACTCAACAAGCAGTGGATTTTCTTTGTTTTTAATATTCCAAATTGTAAGCATGACTGACATAAATAGAATAATTATGTTGTTTGTTCATTTTAGGATCTGCATATGTAAATATTATGATACTTTCATGCTTTTTTAATGTTTTTAATTAAAAAAATGTAGATCTTCAACACAGTATATACATTTTTTTTCTCTCCTTGGTAGTTTCAGATTAATTACATAATGGGTGCATATTTTTGTCCATGAAAAGACCCTTTATCAACTGCGATACTGTGTCGATTCATAAAGGAAGTACCTCTTGATGACTTATCTGCATGAGATATAGTTAGACCAATAAAAACGTTGTATCATATTATAAAATAGCTATAATTTTAAGGGAAGACTCAACCACTAACATGTATCACGGCAGGCAGCCTACTTAAGTACGCAACTCTAATAAAAACAAACAAATGCACCAATATACATGCAATAAAATTATCTAGAAGTCATACAATTCACTCAAGATGGGCTACAACATGCATTAAAATGAAGAAGAAAAATAGGGAGTATCCATCTAAATACACCACACAGGACTAATAGATTGCTCCAAAACAAATCCAATAATAAAACATCATATGCATCTGCATGCATTGAACACATTTTATGAAATTGTGTCCTGGGCTGAAGCCTTGGACCTATAATAAGCAGAAACAGACCTTGGCTGCTGATATACTACATCAGTTGCTGATTGTGGAGATAAACCTCTCTTTTTGGAGTATCCTCCGTAAGGTCCTTACGTTGTAAGAAATCAGCTTGGACTCCAGTGAATCAGGGTTTGAGAAATCTCTTACCAGTATAGACTATTTATAATCCTCATTTTATTGGTTCTACTATAAAAACATGGCTAGTTTTGACTTTTTTACTGATGTGGAGATACACCTGCCTTTTATTTAGTCCATGTTTGCTAAAGAAGCAATGGGTTGGTCTTTCTGTGGAGAAGTTTAGATGACTGGAGAAGATACATCTGATTATGTGGTTACCTGTAGTACCAAACTGCAGGTAGCATCTTTGAGACCAGTAATGCCATATAAAAGGGATTATAATATATTAATTGAGATTTATCAGCACAGTGTATTCCTGGTAAGACACTTATTCAGGGCTTTCAACGTGTTAGTTGAAAGGAACAAGCTACTCCTTGGCATAACAGATAGCAATGGTATTTTGATATGGCCAACGAATCACTTAGAATATCAGATTAATAAATCTTCTAAATATTCATGCAAGTTTTCACAATACAGTCAGTTAAATTTGCAGTGAATGTAGATTATATGATTTATCCATAAAATAGTTGATTTAGTGCCATGCGCAGTGCAAGTCATGATTTAAGCGGATCTCTAGCTGCTATAGACTGTGGTTGCTTTTAAGGAATAGAACTTAAACTGTAAAACGTATCATTATATTTCTTGATTTTGGTAGCTTACTGTACATTGTTATATCTATTGTATGTGTATATATATATATATATATATGTATATATATATATATATATATATATATTTCCTTACAATACTCAACTTTTGTTTTTCAGCAACTAACGCCAGACCTGCATTATTACTACATTGCAGAGCTCTCCTTCTATTGGTCCTTGGTATTTTCTCAGTTCACAGACATCAAACGGAAGGTAAAATGTACTGTATTTTTTCAAATAGCAATTAATGATTCAAATAAAGTTTAATTATTCACGTATACTGCCCCCAAAAACCTACCATGTAAAAGTTACCCTGCCTGAAGAAAGGATTGATAAGTGGCATTAAATGTGCCATGATCTATGTCTAGCAGGATATTTCCTGGATATTTTCTTCTTTAACTTAGTAAAAATTAAGAACATCTTTTTTTGTAAAAGTAAAAAAAGCAGGAGGAAGAAAGATCTGATTACAATTTGATTTTTTCTCCAATTTCTTTCTGAATTGTATTATATTTTGTAACAATCTGCTAGTAGGTATTGTGCTGAATCACCTGTTGGCAATCAGAATTTGTGTAAGTGCTTATTCTGAACTATCCAGTTGAGAAAATCATAAATCATTTTCATTTTGGTGGCAAATGAATAATGTGGGGCTTTATATTTTTGTTGATCACATTTGCCTAGTTGTCCTTCAAACCATATATTGTTCATTCCTCAAACATTCAGAAAAGAAGTAATAAATATTACATTATTGCAGTTTGAAGGATCTGTTAGCAGCTTGCTAATGTCGAAACCTTGTGCCCTGTGAATCGTGCTGCATTTTAGCTAGGAGGAATTGGGAGAGTTCCACCAATTCTTGAATAATTAATTTAAGACGATCTATCAGCACGAAATCGGTGGCATCCTTCCAGTGTTCTGCTAGCTGAACGTAAATGTGTTGCTTTCTACCCTAAGAACTATTGGGGATAATTGATTATTTTTTTTATAGTTTCAATTATCTGTAGCAAATGTTTGAATGTTAAAAATAAAATGAAGCGCTATATCATAATGACTGAAAGCTCTGAAGGGTAGGGGAATGACAATAGGCAATATACTATACCCTATGTTTAGTTCTTCTTGTGCCCGATTCAATTAAGGAACATCGAACACAGCATTAGGCTGCAGAATAAACCTAATCACTAATTCACCTGGGTTAGTGATTCAATGCCAGCAAAAAGCCATTCATGGCATAGATGGTTATAAAGCCTGCACTATAAATTCTGCTGCCATACAATGTATTATTTAAATTGAAACATGTCCAATAAAATAAAAACAAACCTACAAATTGAAACACATACATGCTCTTTCGGTGTCAAATGCATATTCCAGCCAATCATAACTCAGAGACAATTAGTAAATGTATCTCTAAAGGCGGTAAACATGCCTGTAATTGGACCTTAAGTGAAATAAAACACAAGATCGATGAGCAGAACTATAGAGAGACAGGAAACTCTACAAACACTTTTACACAGACATTTCACATACATTCAGGGGCAAAACTAGAAACCGCATGTCCCCAGTGCAAAAATTTCCCCAGAGCCCCCAGCCTTAGCAAACAACATGTCACACAGTGCCACCTTTACCCCAAGCAGTTTATCAGTGCACCCAAACAGCCTGCATGTGCCTTCTTTTCTGCAGCTTGTCAGTGCCCCCTAACAGTTTAAAAGACAGGTATTGGTGGTGCAACCCACCAACAGTGAGCAGAGCCACAGAAGTAAATATAAACATAACTCAACCCTATCAGTTTATCTGTGCCATCTTTACCCCAAACAGCTTGTCTGTGCTACAATTGCACTTTCCCCCCCTCAAACATACACTATGGCACACATATGTAAAACACACACACATACACACTCATTCTAACACACGCACTCCTTCTCACACCACTCATGCTAACACACGCTCCATCTTACACTGCTTACCCATACATGCTCACACACACCTACACATTCACATCTATGCGCACACACACACCTAAACATCAACATTCATGGTCACATACGCTTATACATAGACATGCATGATCACATACACTAATACATACACACTCATATACACTTATACATGCTATACATGCTCACATGCATGCAAACATACATTCTCCCTCCCCCCGCACCTTCTTACCTCTCCTGCAGCTTTCAGCCCTTGCGTGCAGTCTCGTTTTTACTGGCGTAATGTGACCTCGCTGCCTGACTTTCTCTCTCTGTGTGACGGTTCAAAATTGTTTAGAAATGGCCTTTTCTGAACAATTTTGAAGTGGTACAGAGAAACAAGAACAATAGTTTATAGTCTCTGTAGTTACGCATAAACAACTTCAACAACACAATGCAGAAATCACATGAACTTAGTGCTTCAAATATAAACACATTGAGCCACTAAAACCTTTGAATATGTAACAAAAAGTATCATAGGAATTAGGTAATTTGCCATGTATAGATGAAAGTTCTTGCTCTGTAATGTGCATCTGATAATTATTAAATGGAAGTGGCACTTTAAGTCCAAATGTGTGTCTTTGACAAGTCACATTTATTCTCAAGGACATTTTCTGGCAATACTGTCTTGGTGTTTAAATTAGTTGCATTTAATGTGTCTCTCTCATATAAATATGAGCTATCCAAATAGATAAGAAATAAAAAAAATAGAGGGGAATATTTGAACAGAAACTAGAACAAGTACAAGAACAGCAGAGATGGGGAAAACAACAAATATACCACTTACAAGCTGTACAAAGGTTTGGTATGATTTTTCTGGATACATGATTTTTTTTTCACCCACGACACCCCTTGAGGTTTAGCGTTAGAGCATAAAGTTGATCACTACTTTATAATTTCTTTTTTCTTTCTAAAGATTAATTTCTTATTCATGTTTCCGAGAGTGCCTACGTGTGTTGCTCAGTTTGGCAGTGTTCATGCACCTGTTTTTTTGATTTATCAGAGCCGAGAGATGGGCTTATATTTAGGTTTGGAATCTAGAAACTATAAAAGGAATTGCTGATCATTTTTGACAGCAGCTGGCAGATCAGGAAAAAGAGGGCGTTAAAACCTTCAAATGCTAGAGTTGCAAGACACTCATTGCTTTATACAACCTTGGCAATTCAGTACTAACCATGTAGTGTTTTTCAGCTGCATCCCTATATGCTTATGAGATACTAACAGAACCTATTATAGTAAACATGTCTACTCTTTGTGACTTAACAAAATGTTAAGTTATAAAGTTGACTCAACTAGCAGACATTCAAGATGATAAATCAATTTAGTTTGGATATCCTCTAGGTTTTCAGACACATGTCAGCATATGTCTGCCACCAAAAGGGTGTTGACCCTAAGACCCTAAGTCAAGGTTGTGGAGGGCTTGATTTCTGGATCTTTATGGAATAAAAATAATTTATTTACTGATGTCTCAGAACTGAGTTGAAGCTGAGACCAGCAGAGAATGCACCTGCATCTAAAATTCAAATGTTACTGAATCACTGACTATGTCCAGCTTTTGTATCTGTAGTGTTTTACATTATTCATCCAATATATTAAAATAATGAGAATAGTTGCTGATTGTATAACCATAGCAGACCTTAGCAGATCTCTTCTGTAACGGCACATCCTGTTTTCTACACATGCATTTTTTTTTCCCCATCATTGGACTCTGCTTGTTCCAGTATCATTATCCAAAATGCGAAACAATTACATCAATTCATGCAATTTAAAATACATTAACATTCTGCCAGGTACAATCAGCTTGTCAGCAATTTGTGTCCACTTGGAGTTCAGTCACATTACTAATTTTGCAATATTAGATACAGAATTAGGTTTTGAGTTGCTAAAAAATATAACCTGTGTTTATGTAGAATTAACACTGACTCAATCTTGTGTTCTGTGAACAAAACCGATGGAAAAAAAAATGTCCTTGTTTAATTGTTACATGTCACAGCCTAGACCTTCAATTAAGTGTTAATAGCTCGCAAACCAACAATTTGCATAAACACTGATCACATTTTAAAAATGTGTTAACATTAACCTAAAAAGAAATGAGAAATACAAGAAGCCCAGTTGAGTCTACTATATATTTTATTATCATAGAAGCAAATTGAGTAACTTAAATTAATCTGCAAGAACAATGACATGGACAGCGCTACAGAAGCCACATGCACTCTATTGTTAGGGTTGCTGCCTTTTGCGAGGCCATTGCGCCTGGGGCCACTTCATCCCATGGCCCTGCATGGTGCAGCAATCAGCCACTTTCCCTTTTAGTAAGTTGTCCAGTTCCTTCTCTGCGCACGTGCTCAGCATTTCTGGGACATAGAGAGGTAAACCTGGGGCTTATCTCTTTATTCAGAGACTGTCCACATCCTATCTATATATGAATACAAACTTTCCTTAACGTCCATTCTTTTTTATCGACTGAACCTTGATTTGCTTTACTTTCCAATAGTTTCAAGTTGTACACAGCATTTGCAAGAGAAACATTCTTCTTGGCTCAGTCATATCTGCTTTGATGTCCATGGGTAAGCAGCTTGACAGTATTTTCATCCACTCATGGAAGAGAGCATTATCTGATATCCGAGGAGTTTACCTTGAGTGTCTCTAAGCTGCTGCCAATTAGTCATGAGATTTAGCTATGTTGCTGAACTCTTCATTTTGTGGATTGACCCCTCATTGGGACCTGCACTTAGAACACCTTCTGAGAGCAATATGTTCCTAGAAACCAACAATTAGGGTTTTTTTTTATATATTTTTTATCTATTAGTTCCTTTTTTGTTATGTTGTACTAAGGTCAAGGAGTCCTTACAGATCCCTTTTGTGAGAAATTGTAGCTAATATGTGATTACTATTCTGAAAAATTCTAATCTTTTTGTTTGTCCATTACATCATTACTTTCATCTCAAGATAAAAAGCTGCATACAACAAATACTGATATTGTTTGATTAAAAATGAAAAACTCTATAGCATTATAGAGTCTCTTTGATTGGAAATTTTGATTTTAATGATCCTGAAAACATGCACATTCTATTAAATGATGTTTATGTTGTGAGCATATAGAATGAAAGTAAATGACTGCACTTGGTTCCAGAATCTAAAGCTGTTTTTAGTTATTTTATAGTTTTTATAGTTATTTGGGGTAACTTGTGCAGGTGGCACACAAAGAGCAGAACAAGGAAATTTTAATGATTTTCCTTGATCTAACATTTTGCTTCAAACCTCTTAATATAAGATATAGATTGTATGTCTCTTCCCACACACTATTTCTCTCTGTTCTCTTAAGTAAATAATATATGTAATTGGAAATCAAGTACACAACATATGATAAATTGGCTTTCTCTGTACTCTGTGTACATGTACGTTTAATTTTTTTATTCTGTATTTTAGGACTTTGGCATCATGTTTCTCCACCATCTTGCAACCATATCCTTAATCACCTTTTCCTATGTAAACAATATGGTACGAGTAGGTACTTTGGTGATGTGCCTTCATGATGTAGCAGATGTTCTGTTAGAGGTGAGAATGTAAGCACAACATTCAACAGTATGGTCTGAATCCTTCATGCTAGAAGCACGCCATAAAGAAATGAAATGTGCAACTTAATGCAAAAGAAGCTATGGAAGTTTGGAGTAGAGTAGAATTAAAACTCTTGGGGGTTTCACAGCCATTCAGCTAAACAACGACCCCTTGGAATTCTAAGACGTCATGTTACATTTCTTTCCGAGAAAATGTTTGTTGGATGGGGCTTGTCCTGCTGATGAGTGGTAGGTTGGATATAATATTTTTATTATATAATATATATAATATAATATAAATATAATTATATTATAAAAAAAATATTATATTATATATAATATATATATATAATATTTAATATTTAAAAAAATAAGGAGTAGCTCTTTGCTTGGACAGTGTAGTCCAACTGTTTCTGTGGATGCATATTAAATCTATAATTGATGACAACAAAAATCATTGTAAACCACAAGGTGGAGCTTCACGGTGATTCATGGTCCAGTTATTCTATTATTTTTTTTTTTATATGTAATGCCATTGGTGTTTAATCTCTGTTTTCCTTCCAGAATTGTACTTACCATAGAATTTTTATATTTATTTAATTATTCTATCTGTACAGCACTGAAAGCTATGTAGAATTTTATTTGTAATGTGGTACAGCAAAGTGAGTATTAAGTGGACAGGCTCAAGATCTACTTACCCACAAGACTTTGATCAGTTGCATATGTGCATTCCGAAAGTGCTCATAAATTAATTATTCACTTCATTACATAGGCATAGATTTATAACCCCCAGAAGTTCCCCATAAAGTCCCCATAACAGTTTTTTTTGTCTTTACATTTTAAAACCTGAATATCAAAACCCCTTTAAACATAAACTTTATAATTGTTAACTATTATAGTCAGATGCTACTGACTATGCAAGTAGTGAATATGGGTAAAAATATTCTTGCACAAAGGGGGAAAAAACATATAGGTTACTGATATGTCATGGTGGTCAATCAACAGTAAATGCTTTCTGCTTTTTTTGTAGGCAGCCAAAATGGCAAATTATTCCAAGTGTCAGAAATTGTGTGACCTTCTGTTTGTCATATTTGCTTTTGTCTTCATAATTGCAAGACTTGGCATATTTCCTTTATGGTAAGTAGAAAATAACTTGTTTGATGAAGTGACGGTATTTAGTTAACACTGCAAGTCATTTGTCATTTTAAATAGAGTTTTTGTGAGATATGTTGTCACCATCTTTTATTGCTGGAACTATTTAACATAAAGTTGTTCATTTGACCAACCCTTGCAGCTAAAATATTTAAATAATAATATTTAAATAAGTTAAAAGAAACCCACAGGATTAATAACTGAGTTAGTACTGTGTGCCAAAACAAGTACTAATTTTACTAATGAAGACTAGATGATTAACTCATTAATTCCCAACTCATTGATTTATTGTTCACTGTATTAAGAATTGTATGCCTCTGATATGTATTTGACAAGGGACAGTGTATCAATTAACAAACTAACTTTTGTGCTTGTGACATTTGGTACCAATGCATCCTAAATGATGGTGGCCGGTGACCCCTATGATGCTGAGCGCTCCCTAGGTTAATACCTGAAAACCCTAAAGATATCACCTGGTGGATAAGAGTATCGGCAGCTTGGCCATTTTTCCTTTTATTTCTGGCCAAGAAGCCCTTTCATAATATGTTGGTCACCCGATGTGTCAACTTCTATATGGATCGAAGGAAATGGAGGCAGGTTCCCATATGTACCTGCGAAATGGCATATTCTGCAAAAAAAACCCAAGTATTTTAGGTCCCCTAATGAATGATGAAGGGGCTCTTTCAACAGCCAAAAAGTACATATAATTATCTTTTCACATTTACTTTATAGTGTATAACCGCGTTTTGAAGATGTTCATAGAACTACAGTTGATGTGAAGTAAGAGAGGAGTCTTGGTTATATTTTTAGCAGGATGCACTATTGGTCAAAAAACTTTGCTTTAAACTTAGCTTTATACAGGAAAATTTGATTTTGATTCCTTGGAGAAACATGTGATTCAGCTGTGAACTCTGTGATCCTCAGCGTAAGAACATCTATTTTTGCAATACAGTCACCTACTGTGATAAATGATCTACATTTTCCCATAATTCAGTAAACAAAGGGATATATGAAATATAAATGCTTACGTAAAAATGGGTTTTATATGAGATTATGCTCTGGCTTACAATGAACTGTCAAGTCCTTCTGATATTTTAGGCAATCAATTTATTTTTTCTTTAATGAGTTTCATCATGACAAATGTGCTACTGTTCTTTTTTTTTTCATTTTTTTTCATTTTTGTCTTGTAAATATACAGTATTATGTTGCCATGTAGATTAGTATCCTAGGAAATTAAATTTACTAAATAATGCATTTTATCACAAATCAATAAATGCCATAATATGCAGTACAGAAGGATATAGGTATTTACATTATATGCATATCTATAATGGGTCCCAATTGACACATAAGCTGTAAAGAACTTGAATGCCCCATCTTCAGATTTGGCATTTGAAAAAAAGGACCTTTGACTACATCTTGGTTCACTTAAACGCATTACAAACATCTTTGGACTATAATATCTGGGATCAATAGGACAATGTCCATTTTTTGCACCTGCTAATAATACATTATGTTTACATTGGTCATTATTTTCATTAGTTTGTAGTTGACTGTTTTGCATTGTAAAAAATAGCAATGGAATTTATTGAATGGTCTTTGGAGAATAGGCAGACTGGGATAAAGCCACTGATAATCCGTATCATCTTCTTTCAGGGCTATTTATACTTACAATAAAGCAGCATTTCCTTTGTGCCCCATTGTAGTTATCAGATACTGCAGAGATATATCATTTATTCCTCACTAGAGTCTCTGACTTCCTTACCATTGACAGCCAATTAGACAATGCAAATGCGCCTCTTCAAATCTGAAAAATTTCAATTTCTTAACACATGCTCTGGTCAGTGGGAAAGCACCTGACAGTCTGCCCTAGTTTTATTTAAATTCTAATAATTGCTTACAAAAACTAACACCAGGACATCCTCTCATTTTTCCAAAAATGTATGCAGAATTCGGGACATAATATCGCAGTTCTTACTAAATTCTAGTATTATTGCAACATTACACAATATTTTCTGTTTCATATATTTTGCTCAGTTTCTGAGTTTGCATTTTGATAACTGCCAAAGGAAATATATGTGATCATTTCTAAGAATGGCATCAACGACAAATATTGGTGGATCAGCGATGCCACTTCCCCCCCTTATAGAGGAGTTTGTGTTAACACGGGTTAGGCATTGGTTGAGCTGGGGTGAAGCCTGTGCCTATGGTAATCCACTCACCCGTCATACCAGTTATCCAAAGACTGGTGAGGAAGAGACATTTTTAGGTTCATTCACTCTCTTCTAAAAAATAAGGTCAAACTCAACTTATGCCCACATTGGTTCTCTTGGCTCTATTGTGGGTTTTCATCGGTCTTTAATATTTCCTACTGTATATGAAAGCATGTTTTACAATAGAGGCCCCTCAGCTCCTGCACCAAAGTAAAAAAACCCCTCTTCATTACATACAAAATGCATCCCATTACTCAATCTACATTTACTGCAAACTAAATTACAAATAGATTGGCCAATTATACAGTATATAAGGCATTAAAATAGGTTTTTATTAACATAAGCTTCTACAGCTGTCAGTCATAATGTTTGGTACTTCCAAATAACGCTTTGATATAAAGACTTGCATTATCTTTCTGTTTATTAATAGAGGGTTTTTTTGGAAACAGAAGAAGAAAACGTATTTAGTGTGGTCCGCGTGGGCTTATTTACTGGAAAGACGCTTTCCAAAATTATAATGTAATCCAAAGGCAATCCAACCTAATATGCTTGGAAGCTAATATGGGGCATACATCTTCATTGTAAACACCATTTATAAATAGAAAAGCAATTTTAATATTTTCTTTAGTATTTACCCAGAATATATAAATGTTCTCATTTTGATTTGGTTACTAGACTTTGCAGTTTAAAGAAGAAACAAATACTGGGAAACACTTTTTGTTGATGATAACCTTCGTAAAAGTACTTAAACTCATAAGCCAGGGAACGCATAGCCTAAGCCCTTTTCAGGTGGATATCTTTATATGCTGCACATGCCTAGGTCTTATTCCAACTTTACCCACTGTCTCTGAGGAGCTAAGAATTAAAAGGGAAACATTTCTTGTGCTTTTTCTAACACACAGCTTAGCGCTCCAGATTTTACCTTCTGGTTGCTACAATAATAAGACCATAGTAACTTAAAACCCAACTTTGGGTAACACTTGTGTTGTTACGGCAAAGAAAGCCTAGTCTGGAGGGAGTTATACCTTCTCCTAACATGCTGTTCAAAGTTGCCCGTTCCCGAGCAGGACCAAGGGCAACCTCCTTGCTTTACCCTCCATAAAGGAGAGAGTATAAAATGTCTGTTAAAATGACCAGATATCATGATGAAAATAATTAAAGGAAATTGTGTGATGTGTCGGAGTGTTACGTTCCATACTTGATTAATGATGAGGTGTCATTCTTTGTCTGGAGGTATTTTTTCAATATTTGATCAGTCTCTTTAATAATTCTACTGTTCCTACCAGTCTATTTCCTGCTGCTCTAAAGTTTCAACTTGATAATCTGTGGAGCCCACAAGTAATTTAACAAAGATCAAACAGCGGCTGTCCAGTTCCTGCAAGAAGCTGAGGCTTTAATCATTTTTTTTATTGTAAAAATCCTTCCAGCGGCAGAAATGTCCAGTGGTCATAGTTTGTTTTTTTCTTCTTATTAGGGAATATACTCCCTCCAAACAATACTCATAGCATACTGCCAGCAAGTTAACACATTTTGGTACATGCTCCTTGGCATCCATCATATTGCTTTCGATGTTACAATAGTTCTTCTGTCTGTGGCTGACATTACAATATACCTTGTGTTCATACCTGCCAACTTTCCAGGCCAGGAGTCTATGGGCGAAGGCCAGCTTCCCTGAGTCTTCTTTTTCCAAGCAGGGGAGTGGAGTTTGGCAATGCCACCCTTGTCCCAGATACCGCCAACTCCCACCTATTCCCCCTGTTCCCCTGACAGTTCCCTTCCATTAAAGGCTTTCTACGGCTAGTTTTGCCCAAAAGAACGGCTAACCTTGCCCCACATGCAGCTGACTGCCCCCACAAAGATAGCTCTGTCCCTTCACAAAGCCACTACACGAGAAGAGGGAGAAGCTCTGAGAAGTTCCAAGGCATGCTTGTGTTTGATACATTTATAGTGATGTCAAACGTTTCCATTCTCAGTCAATTTGTCCACATATACTAACTGTCAATATGATGACTCGATTCTTGTCCTAATCTTTACATGGCTTATGGGTGAGTTGGAACATTTAGAATCCCCAGCTTCAGCATACATTATGACTAGTGACATTTTCCTGCAAAAAGAGGTGTGTTGGCCCTGAGAAAAATACAGATTGTAATATTTGGAGTTATGTTTAAGAAAGCTCCCTGATTTAAGTATGCATTATACAGGGATAACCAGCCTCTTTGCAAGAAAACGTTGCTGAGGTTGGCCCCACATAATGCATAGCCAAATCAGTGGTTTAAAATGTTTCAAATCAGCTCAATACACTGCAATGAGACTATTAACATAAAAAGAGAATGATGCAATTTTACCTAAGTTATGCTCACTTTATTTACATTAACCCAAATAAAAAGCAATTAATCTTTTATAATATGTTTTTCTAAGAAATGAATGCTGGGACATGGAATAACTTTCTATAGTGTAATACACTTGTCATTAAGAAATATTTTTAAAATGTCTTGAATAATGCTAATTAATTAATTACTCACAGGATGGAAAATCTGTTTTACTGAATATATATATGTATCTTTATTAATTTTTTAAAATGTATTTTTATTAGCAAATAGTAAAACGTCTTTCCCGCAGCACATTAATGACACATCATTTTAAAGAGCGCTGTATAATATACCAGACTGACTGGGCCTATGCGGCCTCTACGGCCGCATTAACCCAGGGCATAAGGGGCACCTGCCCCTTAAGCCCGCCGCAACTGCGACCGGGTCTGCCACTCTAAGGGGTCGGGAAGCCCCCACCAGGGCCGGCCTTAGGGGTCTGCGGCCGCACAGGGCTTACATTAAAACATCGGCTTTTTTTTTTTACTTTATTTAACATCCTCCATGTTAAATAAAGTTAACAAAAACTTTATTTAACATGGAGGATGTTAAATAAAGTAAAAAAAAACCCCCCCGATGTTTAAAATTTATACCTTGTGCGGCCGCACACCCATAAGGCCGGCCCTGGTGGGGGCTTCCCGACCCCTTAGAGTGGCGGACCCGGTCGCAGTTGCGGCGGGCTTAAGGGGCAGGTGCCCCTTATGCCCTTGCTTAATGCGGCCGTAGAGGCCACATAGGCCCAGTCAGTTCGGTCCTGACTAGGCCTATTTTAAGGTAGGGGCCTGGAGCTGCAGCTCCATCAGCCCCTAAATTAATCCGGCCCGGCCCACCGGGCAAACGCCCGGTTTGCCCGATGGCCAGTCCGGGCCTGTTTCTGAATACTCTGCTTGCGTATGCTTTGAAAATTCAACAATACAATCTGATGTGGTCATTAAATATAATCCACTTTTAACAATATTACATGGCAACAGACAATAGAAAAAACGTAATCTACCTATCCCATCGATGTTTAATTATTTTAGTTTTATCCTCTACTATTAACCATGAAAGCCCATTCCACTTGTCTACCTAACTCTCAGTAATGTACAGCTTTTTTACATTTCATCTTAGCATCAACCTTCTAGTTTTAGACTGTGTCTTGTCTTTTATTTCCCTCTTTATACATTTAAATGTCTCTGCCACATCCCATCTCTTCTCTCCTCCGAGCTATACATATTGAGAGTTCTTCTAATTTTTGTTTTGCCATTTTGGTGCCGTTAAACTATCTCTAATATGCCAATATTGTTCTGGAGATGGGGTCTCCAGAACTGTACACAATAATCTAGATGAGGTCTGATCAGAGATCTGTAAAGTGGCAGAACCACCTCTTTCTTTCTGCTACTAATGCTTCTAGCTATACAATCCAGCACCCTGCATGCTTTTTCAACTCTTTATTGAATTGTCTGCTTAGCTTTAAGTCATCAGAAAAAAATGCTACCAAGTCCCTCTCCTCTATTGTTGCTGACAAGGTAAGCAATGCACCCGCACCCGGCCATCCACATGATGTGAAAGAAAATGTGATTCATCAGACCAGCCAACCTTCTTCCATCGCTTTGTGTTTCAGTTCCTATGCTCCCGTACCCATTGTAGGCACTTTTGACAGCGGACAGGGGTCAGAATCGGCACCTTGACTGGTCTGCGGCTACGCAGTCCTATCCACAACGCACTGTGTGTTCTGACACCTTTCTATCAGAACCAGAATTAACTTTTTCAGCAATTTGAGCTACAGTAGCACATCTGGTGGATTTGACCACACGGGTCAGCCTTCATCCCCCACGTGCATCAATGAGCCTTAGCTGCCCATGACTCAGTCGCCAGTTCACCTCTTTTCCTTTCTTGGACCCTTTTGATAGGTACTGACCACTGCAGACCGGGAACATCCTACAAGAGCTGCGGTTTTGGAGATGCTCTGACTCAGTCATCTAGGCATCACATTTTGGTCCTTGTCAGAGTCATTTAGATCCTTACACTTGCCAATTTTTCCTGCTTCTAACACATCAACTTTGAGGAAGAAATGTTCACTTGCTGCCTAATATATCTCACTCATTGACAGGCGCCATGATAAGAAGATTATCAGTGTTATTCACTTCACCTATCAGTGGTCATAATGTTATGGCTGATCGGTGTATAATATACAATATTCATGTCGCTTGTAGATGAAGCAAATGAAAAGTTGCATCCTCCATCCATACATGTCACTGGCAGTGTACACAGATGCCACCTAGTGGTTGAAAGTCATATAGCTTAATATACTGCTTTTTACTGTGTTTCCAAGACACAACTGCACTTGATAATTTTGCAATTATAATAATTATTATTATTTTTTTAATGCGGAGGAGAGAGAGTGTGCGGCCCGCGTAAGATCGGCAGCCAGGGCAACCGATCTTAGGCGGGCCGCACCTCGAGCCCTGCTACTTACCTGTGGGAGGGTCTTCTGTACTGCATAGAGGAAGCGGAACCTAGCAGCATTCACGTGACATCACATGACTCTGCTCCAGCCCTGCTTCCTCTGTGCAGTACCAGAGAACGCAGAGGGAGGCCACGCCCTCTGCTGAAGTCTGTGAGCGGCATCGAGGAGCTGCAGTGCAGGTAAGGGGGTGGGGAGGGTGTTTGAATGAGTATGCGTGATTGAGGGAATTAATCTGTGAATGAATGAGTATATGAATGAATGTGTGTGTGTGTGGTAGCATGGATGTGTAAGTGCTGGAACCTAGGCATAATGGGACTGTGATTGCTGTTAGCAATCACACTCCTATCATGCCAAGTCAGCCAGTACATGCTGAAACCTAGCTAGCTGCCCCTCTTGTGTACTGATGCTGCCAGCAGTATGGGGTCTACACATCACTTACAGCCACCCTGTACCAGCATGTACTGGCTGACTTGGCATGATAGGAGTGTGATTGCTAACAGCAATCACAGTCCATCATGCCTAGGTTCCAGCATTTACTGGTTGGATGTGTAAGTGCTGGAACCTAGGTATGATGGGACTTTGATTGCTGTTAGCAATCACACTCCTATCATGCCAAGTCAACCAGTACATGCTGAAACCTAGCTAGCTGCCCCCCTTGTGTATTGATGCTGCCAGCAGTATGGGATCTACACATCACTTACAGCCACCCTGTACCAGCATGTACTGGCTGACCTAGCATGATAGGAGTGTGATTGCTGTGTGGGCAGTGTGGACGCCAGGGCTGGCTTTGGGGTGTGCAACCTGTGATCTATGCTTGTAATTTAGGGGGTTTTAAATATATCCTTTTTAATGACGTGTTTTTATGTGAATTCCAATTGATCTATACCTGCAAAGCTGGGTTTTTGCATTATTCTGTAGATCCATATCTATATATTTCCATACATTATTTATGTATACCTGCAAATACAGTGTTTGTATGTCTTATTCAGTTGATTAATACCTGCAATGCTGTTTCCATGTATTTATTTGATCTATACCTGCAATGCTACATTTAATATATACTATTGTATACCTGCAAATACAGGATTTGTATGTCTGGTTCTGTTTATTTGATATATACCATCAGTACTGAGATCACAAGTGAATTTCAGTTGATCTATACATGCAAAGCTTGGTTTGTGTGTTAATGTGTTGATCTATACCTGCTATCGGCAACTGGGGCTAATATTAATATATATGGGCATCAGGGGCATCAATACACAAGGGGCAAAAACACTAAGGGGGGTATAAACTACAATGCAGTGTGAAAAATCCATCCTTATGTAGACGTCTGTGACGTAGATTGTGTCCTGCTGTTTGTGTGTTTTTGGTTATGAGTGTAGCAGAGCCTGTCCTCGGGTGTGTGTGTGTATAGGTGTTGGTGTGGCAGAGCCTGTCCTGGTGTGTGTTTGGGTGTTGGTGTGGCAGAGCCTGTCCTGGTGTGTGTTTGGGTGTCAGTGTGTCAGAGCCTGTCCTGGTGTGTGTGTGTGTGTGTTTGGATGTGGGTGTGGCAGAGCCTGTCCTGATGTGTGTGGGTGTCTGTGTGGCAGAGCCTGTCCTGGTGTGTGTGTGTGTTTGGTTGTCGGTGTGGCAGAGCCTGTCCTGGTGTGTGTGTCTGGGTGTTGGTGTGACAGAGCCTGTGTTGGTGTGTGTGTTTGGTCATCTGTTTCCTGCCACTAAACTTACAGTAGGAATTGATTAATTTATATTTATCCAGAGATAAAATGCCGTCCTGAAGTTGTAGTGACTTCAGGGGACAAAACGTTCAAGGCCCTAAAATCAATTAGTGGAAAAGTTATTTATTGTGTTATAATATTTATTTCAAGGATTAGTCGCACTCAATTGTGGCTTCAGGTTTCCCATGTTGAATGATCAAGTATTATATTAGCCCAATAACAAAAGTATAATTCCATAGCACATTACTTTTGGAAATTATGAATGCCCCCCCAGTTTGACTGTGGTATCTTGTGTGCCCCCCTATATATTGTTTCTAGAGTCGCCACTGGTTAGTGTACACTCTATTCCTACTAAATTACCCATGCTTTATTATTGCTTTATCCTTTATTACTTAATTAGCAACTATCATTGAGACAGTTTCTATGTATGCATTACATTACAGACATTAGAAGAAACTAAATATTCAACAGTAGTGCCAAATGCATTGAAGCCCTAGATGATGGTGATGATTGCGATGATGATGATGTTTATTATTATTATTATTAATATTATTATTTACCTTGCAGGATACTAAACACAACAATGTTTGAAAGCTGGGAAATCGTTGGCCCATACCCATCCTGGTGGGTCTTCAACCTGCTGCTCTTACTGCTACAGACTCTACATTTATTTTGGTCATACCTAATAATCAAGATTGCCTGCAAAGCTATTTCAAGAGGCAAGGTAACAACAACTTAGATTGATTTTGTTTTATTTTATATATATATATATATATATGTTTCATAATTCCATTGGTGAGAATTCAAAACATTAGAATTTTTAATAACTCCCTTATAGGATTCTCAGCTACTGTTACACACGTAGCAACCTTACTAAAGAGCCAAGAGTTTCCACATGTAAAGTCAGGACTGAATATGGGGACAAATCCCTGCAAATTACTGCAGAGAAAACTATTATCAGCACCAGCAAAATCAAGTACTTTATTATTCTATTATTACATAAAGAGTCATATTAAAAGGGTTTCTGGACTCAGAAATGCTTATATATTAGATTAAATTAAATAAAAAACAGAAGATGCTGAGAGCTCTGCTCTTTGAAGCTTATAGTCTAATCACCAGAAATTTGTTTTTTTGTTATGTCTAATATAACCTGGTAAAACTGCATGAATGTGAAATGTGTAACGTTAGCATTTACAAGGGAGATCCCAGTCCGGCCAATTGAGCCAATATGGTGATTTTGCCCCTGTCGAGTGGCACAAGGACTCCCCTCCCTGACTCACCACCCTACACCTATGGCATAAAACACTGCTGAGTATTTTACCATTTAATGATATTTAAATTCTTTTTTAAGTAAAACATAAAAAAGTTTTAGTAGAAATCAGAGTAAAAGAGAAAGTAATGTAAAAAGAACCTGATGGAAGTAAAACATTTCTCTTAAAATTTACCCTATTCAGTCTTGTGTTACTGCCACATACTGCCTTGTGGTCTGTTTTTGCATATTATTATCGACAGCAATCACCTTCACTCCTTATGGCTTTCTTTTCTTTCTCTTCTTATTATTCTTATTGCTTTTCCTTTCTTTCCACAGAAGACTGCTAAATGGAATCCTTTGCATGTAAGTTCCCAAGTGTATATTGGCATACAAAGTGGGCTACACTGGTGACAAACCTATATATATATATATATATATATATATATATATATATATATATATATATATATATATATACCCCCTTTAGAATTGTGATCCATGAAAGCAGAGAGAAAATTCACCAATAAAACATTCACCCTTTTCACCACTGCATCTATTTTAATTTTTTTTTAAAAATGGCTCTTAATGGTTGATAACAGCTGATTGGAGATCCAGGCTCATCTTGTGCCACCTCGGGCTCAACCACCTCTTTTAAAGGATATACTGATCATAGGACGAGGTCTTTGGACAAGCTAGTTGGTCTAGAGGGCACTGTTGTTCTTACTAGACTTGTGCATTCACATTCATCCGAATTGCAAATTTACCAAATTTTTGTAAAATCGGCGATTTAAACAAGGCCAGACCACCCACGAAACAGACGACAACAAAGCAAAAAGCTCTGAATTTCCGTCCGATATTTGTGGCTCCACCTTCACTCTCACTCAGTCTCTCACACTCATTCACTCTCTCTCATGCCATTTATAAATGTTTCCCTACCTTCTCTGCCGACCACTTCTGCATCTTCTTCATCTTCTATCCTCTCACTTCTCTTCAATCATCAATCCCCTTTTTTCTTTCTTCATCCACGGACATAACCCGGCAACTTCCACCACAATCAGGGAAGAGGACATCACCGAAAGTGCCAACTGAGGGCAACATGGCATTGACGTCCCCTCCATCCTCCAATTACTGTCAATTCATGATCAGGGAGATGCTGTCACCGCAACCCCGCCATTTTGGTGGAAGTTGCCGGGTTATGTCTGTGAAGATGCGGAAGGAGAGTGTGAGAGAGTAAGTGACAGTGTGACTGAGTAAGAGTGAATGAGAGTGAACAAATGTAGTGCTTGTTATTGAACTCTCTATAAATTATACCATCTGTTAAGATATTTCAAATAATTTTTCATCTGTTTTAGGTATCAAAGGATGACCAAAGTGATATTGAGTCAAGTTCGGATGAAGAAGATACAGTACTTCGTACAAAAAGTGCACAGAAAATTAGTACCAATGGAAGCAGTAATGCAAATGGCTTGAATGGCTATCTTATTGGTGCATCTTATTCCGAGGAACATTAGTTCTGAGTCCAAAGTGATAAATAAACTGTTAACTGCTACTGGAAACATTAAGTACCTTGTGAATTAAGTTTCTTCATATATCTCTGCACCAGAAATCAGTATCAGAATATCAAAGAATTTGAACCGTGCACTGCCATTATTCTAATTATTATTGTGAATGATGAAAGAATAACGATCAATATGTGTGGGCATGCATTTATGTTTCTATATAATTAATTCAATAGAATCAGTATTTTCATCGGTTTGAAAGTTTTTGGAGATTTTACATTTGTTTTGAATTATTTGGGATAGGAAATATCATTTCTTTTCACTTTTTTTCTGTTTGTTGTGACAAGGATTATGTTTTGTGTTCTTTCCTTCACATTCCATGGGTGATTGTGTAGTTATTTTGTCTGCTTACTATGTTAATACATTTCAAGTGTTCGGGTATAAACTACCATACACCAAAATTTCCACATTTTTAAAAAGGAGAGTAGTTCTGGAAAACTTGTCATTCACCGTTGAAGTGATTTTCGTACAAAAAATCTACTTTTCTTGTTGTCGAAGTCATACCATGTTACAGCATTCAGTAAATTTCCATTGAGAATATATCTAAATCAGATGCTATTACATAGTCTAATAATTCTTAGTGCAGTTTATCATAGGGACTTACTGCTTACAAAAGAAAATAGTTTTCAGTGTTCTTTCCAGTACACACATGGGTATATAAAACATATGATGTCATCATGGATTATAGCAATAATGTTTTGTATTATATTGCATCAATATTGTTAAGCTCAGGGGGCATAACAATGGCATTTCGTTATACCCCTTACCAATATGTACAGGAGCAGCAAATAAAGCTATGTTCTCCTTAAGGTCACTTGATGAATAAGTGTATCATTTACTAATGAACAACAAAACTGTTACATAATAGAGTTCTATCCTTGTTAAGCTTACGATGTAAAAGAATATGTTTGATAAAAAGGAAAACTTGGGATGCATTTTATACAAGCTGATATTGGATAATTGTACTCTTGCATCTTGCATAGTGGTGGATGTAACTCTGGTAAAATGGTGCTAATGACCGTCAATGTCACATGTGAGTAAGCCATTTGTATTAAAGAGTAAGCCAAGTTGTGACAGAGACCGAAACTAGGCTGGATCATAGAGCCAAGTGCAAGCCTGGCTGAACTCGCTTTCCACATATTAGGTAGTTACGGGTTTTAGCCAAATCAGCTTTGGCTCACACTGCCTTTCTTCTTGATAAGATAGACAGAGCCAATTCTCCTCGTACCCAGGAGGACTCATCCAGCTTGATCACTACTAAGTGAGGTGAGTATGGCAGTTAGTGCCTGCTGCCCTATCTTGTATGATAAAAGTGGCCACTGTGAATATTTCAGCCAGGTCATGTAGGAGTTTAATTTCCCCTTTGATTTCATTGGGATTGAATGTCAGCGAGCAAATTGGTGGATGTGCTGGATCCTACAGTAACTGGGGACCGCGGAGAAAATATGCAAGCCCTTAAGTATTCTTAGTCTAAGTCATCCTTGGCACTTGGCAGTTAGTGGCTACTGTCCAAAGAATAACCTGGCAAAAAGCACAGGGGGATAACTGCCCCCTGGATTGTTCTGAAATATTTTGAGCCAATGTATTATCCTTGCAGTTCCGCATCTAATAATGTGCATTGGATCACATTGGATAGTGCAATTTATGCGTGTTGTTTGCCAAATACCAGCTTTAAGACCGCAGCCACTTGGCAAGACTTCCCGCTGGGTAGAATGTTGCCAGGAGAGAGCTGGGCTAAATATACACAAATATTCTTAACAAAATGAATTCCAATGCTGGTAGGCTGAATTTTTATATAAAAAAGTAATAATAAAGATTTTTTTTTCTGACTAAAATGTCAAATTAATATTTTTTGGATGAATTGATTTAATTTACTTTGCAGGCACAGCAGTTGGGCTAACAATTAGAGCTCAAATCTGCAGTCATTTAAACCTGAGTTATATAAGGATTTAATGCTTACATTTAACAAATGACAATATTACCGTTAAACCTCTCATTATTCTGTAGAAAAAAGAAAACACTATATGGATTGCCAATTTGAGGCTTATTGGATAGAGAAAGAGATGCAACAAGCATCATAAGTTGAGCAAAATAGGAAATTGGGATAAATACTCAATATTGAGAATTAATTGTAAGCATTTTTTTCTCTTTTTATGTAATATAACGCATATTATAAGGGTGAAGCCCTTTTTCTCTGTGTCTCTTGGCAACTTTGTTCTTTCTTTGGGATGTGGCCATGCCCACTTACCGCCCACTTTCCACTCACGCCCCACCCACTAAAGGCTATCTGGGACTTGTCCCACCCATGAATAAACCTGATCTCCCAGAATAGGGAGACTCTGGGTAGCCTACACTAGGAAAGTCACAAATTATTGCTAATAATATCCATTATAACATATCATTAAAATATTAAAACAGCATCAAAGCATACAGCGCTCTGGAATATGTTAATGCTATATAAATCAATACATAATAATATTTATTTAGACTCTGGTTCATATGCATACACAATTCCCCTATAACACGCCCAAGTGTGAAATACAATCATTAAAATGAGATAAGGTTATTTTTTTAAAACTTTATGTTTAAATACATCTGTTATCCAGCTTTACTTAACATCTGCAGAACAAATAAATCATTATGAAGTTGAACTCATAATAATTCTGCACATTTTTACACATTTTCCATAATCAGATAAACGTGCTAATGCAGGGAATGGTGCAATACATTTTTTGCCTATTATCCCGTTCCTCTGAGGCTATGCAGTACTAACAATGGTGCTTTATTGCAATTCTTCTTAGAGTTTATTCAAGATTTGGGGCTAAAATGCATGAATTCAGACTTGTACTATGGGAAGATACATCCAAATTCTAATTCGAAGTCACAGCAAAATAATGGTACTGTATTGTGAAAACCCTTCTTTGCATAATGCTTTGTAATCCATGAAGGAATTTAAAGTATTTTCGGCCACGTTTTAGCAATACTTCCTTCTTTTTCTAAAACGTCATTTATTTTAAAAAATGAAGTGAAGAGGCACAGAATGTTTACCTATTACAATTAATCAATGCAAATATGCATTGAAAAAAAAATAATATTCGTTATACTCTGAGCAATTCAAGGAGATGTATTGATAAGGGATATATAGAGGACCATCCATATCTTCAGTAAGATCTTCAATGTAGTGTCAATGACCTTAGTAGATTATATGGCTATTACAAAGAATTCCAAAGCTATTGAATCCAAATTACTCACATGCTATTTTCCACACTGAGCATTGTGTTCACTTACGTAGAAAAAAGTACCCCATTTTGTATAGTGTTATAATGGTATTACTATGCGGCATATAAAACAAAGCAAGAATTCAGTGTATGCCCAGCGAATACCATTAAAAAAAACCAACTATCTAAGGCATAAGTATTTGGGATTCCATCACACTATATGGGGATATATTACTTAGGTCAAAGTACCCCAAAGTATCCCAAGTTTGGCGAGTCCTATCTAATTTTTCATCTTACTTACCAATGAGCTGAATCAGTGGGACTGCTTTGCATTTTAACCCAAAAGAGACTCCCATGCAATTTAAAGCCCTCTTTGGATGCTATCAATTCAGGAGTGTCTGCTCAACCCTAAGGTTTGGTCAGAACTTGCAAATATTCACAACAAAATAAATATACAAGAATAAATGAGTTGTAGAATCCAGTTCATGTATACACGCTTGGGGCCAGACTTGTGTATCTTTAACATGTCCAACAGTAAACACAGAAATAATGAGGTAATATCACACCCTGGGGTGCAGTATAATGATGGCAGAGGGGATAAAAGTAAGTTGCAGGTGTCTTGCGAGTTATACGTTCTGTTTAATCACTTTTTTTTATCAAATAATATGATATGACAGAAATTAGCATTATAAGATTATTTTACAGTAAATCAATTATTTTCTCATTCCTTGATCTCCTCAATCCAGCCTACTGAGAGTTATGACATGGTGGGTGTGACAGGACCAACCCGTACCCTGACTGGGTACACCCGCCAGACGCTGCTTGCTTCTCTCCATAGCCACCAGGAATAAAAGACTTCAATCGTCAGGTGGAGGTAGTGTCAAAGACAGCTGGAAACACAACGCTCCTCAGGAACATCGGTGGCACTGCAGCCTAACAAGACTGTGTTTAACTGTTTTGACAGGGACAGCACTGAGACTTAACAAGACAGAACCCATATTGAGGTAAAACAGGAACTGATTTCATTGGGAACAGCAGAGATATTTATACAGACAACATGGTTGGATCAGGAGTATAATCCCATGAACTACCTGACAGCTCTTCGCCTCCATACAGGCCAGCATCAAAAAGTCATTATTTCAGGGTGATCCCGAGGGGATGTGGAGGGAGGGAGTGGCATCAGGAGATCTCAGGGTACAAGGATGTTTTGTTCCAAAAAAGCGATTCAATCCGACATGGGGACCCTGAGCAACAGTGTCGGAAATGTCCCTGGGAATAGTAAGCGCGGCAGCCAGGCCAGAGTTCCATAGTCGCGGCTAGCTAAACCCCCAGTCATTAAGATAGGTAAGAAAACCAGGGTTCCCAAATGAGCTCCTTCTCCATAACCACCTCTGATGTCCTTAGCAACGCAGTTTCAATTGTCGGTGGTCATCGCGCAGTTCCTAGCCGCCATACAGTTCTATGAATTTGGGGCTAGGACCCGGTCAGGCGCATGGAGCGTTTCTGGCCATATAGAGCCCCCATAGCCGGCTAGTTCATGGAAGTCTGGTTAGGGCAGACCAGACATGGTTTTTCAGTCACACTGTCCCCCCCAATGAGGACAAGGTGACATAAGAGGGGGGTAGGCTGGCAAAGAGTCTCCCAAGGAATCCATTGAGTTTGGGGCAAACTCGAATCTACCCCCATGTGTCCTCAGCCTCAGGGGGTTACCGTGACAGCAGGGAATCCAATCACCAGAGGTGCTGCCACCCTTCAGATCCTAGGACAGAATATGAAATTGGTTCAGTGATGAGCCAAGGCAGTGCCCCTGATGCCAGAAAGACCTAATTTTGTAACTTTTAAACTTCTTTACTTTGTGTAAAGTGCTAGGATAGAACATCATCCAGCCTAAGAAGAACTTGCACTAATATATTTTTGTAAATTATTATTTTGATATTTGGCAATTGATTGCTAGCAGTTAGAAACAGTAGTCATTTTCCTTATTTTGTTTTTCAAGCCTCTATGGAGTTACAACTCTCCAAAGTTGTCCATGGTTAATTATAATACGAGTATTCAGGGGCCACAGAGAGTAATGAGTATATGTAATAAGTACTCAACGTTTTTACCCATGAACATGCCATGTTGCCACAGCTGGGGACTTTGCTTTAGGGTGTGTAGTTAGAGGTGTGGCAGAACTTTAGCTTTACTGAGACCTTTTATGTGGCTGTCACCTATTGTAACAGAGTAAAAAGTTTGGAAGATAAAGGTGTATTCTATTTATACCATTTAATATTTATCTGTTCCTATACACATTATTGTGGCATTTAATGCAGCAGAACACTATAAACACTCAAACCCGACAAATAAACAGTATGTAGACAGCTGGTTTTGTGTCCCAAAAAGGGAGCATTTCTCCTGAAGGGGGACACTTGGGAGGTATGAATAATTAAAGGGCAGAGAAGAAAGATGCACAAGTTCTAATTTGCATTTTTCTTCTTGAAAAAAAGAAGCCCAACCCTGTATTTCAGTAAAACAATGTTTTTTTTCATACATGGACAAACTGAAATTGTGAAGCTTCATAAATTCTTTATTTCTCGAGGATCAAGGCTCATTGTGGGGGACGAAGACTGGCCCGTGTAGTCAAATCCAACAGACACGCTACTGTAGCTCAAATTGTTGAAAACGTTAATGCTGGTTCTGATAGAAAGGTGTCAAAACACAGTGCATCGTAGTTTGTTGCGTATAGGGGTTGCTTAGGTGCAGACCAGTCAGGGTGCCCATGCTGACCCCTGTCCAAATTGCCTACAATGGGCACGTGAGCATAAGAACTGGACCACGGAGCAATGGAAGAAGGGGGGCCTGGTTGGATGAATCACGTTTTCTATTACATCACATGGATGGCCGGTGCGTGTGCGTCACCTGGAGAATGCATGGTACCAGAATGCATCCATGGAGGCCACACCTCGCAACTTATAGGACTTAAAGGACCTGCTGCTTACGTCTTGGTGCAGATACCACAGCATCTTTAGAGGTCTAGTGGAGTCATGCCTCGACGGGTCAGGGCTGTTCTGGTGGCAAAAGGGGGACCTAAACCATATTAGGCAGGTGGTCATAATGTTATGGATGATTGGTGTATATATTTATGTACACTACCATTCAAAAGTTTGGGGTCACTTAGAAATGTCCTTGTTTTTGAAAGAAGAGCAAATGTTGTCCATTAAAATAACGTGAAATGGATGAGAAATGCAGCGCAGACGTTAATGTTGTAAATGACTATTGTAGCTGGGAACGGCTGATTTTTAATGGAATATCTTCATAGGTGGCCTACAGCCCTTTATCACTCCCGTGTTCCAATGGCACGTTGTCTTAGTTTAAAAGCCTTTTTTATAGGACAAATCCTTGTTATAACCTACCCCGTCTTATTGTTTCATAGAACGGCATTCAGTATATAGACTTTTAAACAATACACAATCAGAACAAGGCTTTCTTTGTCATCAGAATGAAGAGTAAAGTCCGCGCCATATGTGGGTTGGCTTCATTGCTGATACTCTGTAATAAGTTACTGTTTATGTAGCAAAACACACATTACTTGTGCACCAGAGCAGCTGCCAAATTGCTGCAGAATATTATTATCACTGACCCGATACGCATGTTATACGATGACTGTGTTAAGAAATATTTTTATTGTCCTTTGCTGATATGTATCAAGCCTTGGTAAATATGTGACAAGATGTAAAAGCTCCCAGAATGCCCCGCTCCTTCCTTACCCTCCTTGCCTCACCCTTGTATTCTAAGCCTTATGGACCAAATACACCTTTTCACAATGAAAAATCCTTTATCGGGCTCTACAGTAAGTACCCCATCTACTATTTTAAAAAAGCAAACTACTTAAAAGCGACTTAAAAGATACTGGCAACGACATGTGTATCATATTTATTTTTATGCCAAAGGGAATTTCATTAGTTTCCTTGGTAAATATATTCTTATCTTGATTAAGCGTTTAATATACAGCAATTAGGAAACATAAACTCTATAGTCGTTTCATATTCAGGATTTTCAGATTTTATTAATTATGATATAATACCCATGGCACCTGTAAAACAAAAATAATATTAAATATATATAAATATATAAATATATATATATATATATATACATCAAAAATTTAATTTTATTTATCGGTAGGATTTTGTTATTTGTAGACTGTAATTATTTGCAGTAAGTTCAGGCTTTACTTTTGCATTGCATTTGCATTTTTTTAAATTTCACAGCATATAATAATCTTTAGTTTGACGTAATATTTAGGATAATTTATCGGAATATTATTGTTATAGTTTTAATGGCTTCTTTGCATTCCCTGCTTTAACAAAAAAAATTTGTTGTTTTCTTTTATTTTCTATAAACAAATGATATAAATGGTAAATTCATGATTTTGCAAAGGAGCATAAGGGGGATTTCAGAAAAAAGAAAAAAAACCCCACAAAAACATGGTGTATTTTCCATGTTTTGCACTCTTTTCAGTAGTTTTAGTAGTTTCTAGCCAGTAAAGGAGTAGGTAGGTCATTTATTTACTCCTATGACTGACAGATGGGTATGTGATATGCGTTGGCATATATGTAATTAGTTATTCACGCTTTATCATTCAAACAGTTAATAGTCTGGCAGCGCTCATTTTATTGACATATTCTGTAAGGCAAAGTTCATTTTTTCCTCCCGGTTTCTCACAATTCTTATCTGAAATTATACCTGATTATGCTAAACATGAAATGTGCAAAAAAAAAAAAAAGATAATTTAAATTATGAATTTTGCTGTATCTGACTAATGATTCGTATTATTCTTACATTTGTCAGTATGAAAAGATATATCAGGACTTAAAAAATATATCTAAAAATGGAGAGGCCTTTTGCAAATCACTCATGTCAGTTCTACAACAAAGGTAAGTTTTTAGCTTTTTTTAATAATGCAAAATACAATATTTAATATTACTGTGGTTATTGCTACAAAAAAAACAAAAACACGTTGCTTTACCATGTTCTGCTGCATATGTACATATGAACTAGACATAATGAAAGGAAGTTTTATTTTACTGAGGGGGTGGTGGATAAATGAAACAAACTCCCAGCAGTGGTAGAGGCTAATACAGAGAGAGAATTTAAGCATACATCGACAGAGGACTGATTGAGGTCTGCGTCTTGACATGAAGAAAAGCATGTAGACAAGTTGGGACCAGTAGTTCTTATCTGCCATCAATTTCTATCTCGCTATTGTTTTACTGTATTTCTCCCCCCAAAAAAGGTTTTGATATTGAGATCACATTACACAAGGGGAGGGGGGGCATTTTGCCCCATTAATTGAAAACATTACATGTAACATAATTTATGATGTCACTCAAGATGACATTACTCAATAGATTCAATCATTGTTTTAAACCACCTGGTCATATGAATATGAAAGAAAAAGGCTTCTAGTTCAAGAGGCACTCAAAACTTTTGACGGGTTCGGGCAATAAATGGTCTTTCCTCAGGCTGTGTATAATACTTAAAACTTTCATCATGTAACGATACACAAACATATGATTACAATAATTGGTAAATACTTCAATTATAATAATAATAATGAAAATATGTTATATAATTCTAATCTATGAGAGCTCTAGTTACAAAGAAGATGATAGATAGATAGATAGATAGATAGATAGATAGATAGATAGCTATAATATGAGTTATTAATGTATTGATGATATGTGTTAATAATTTAGGTCCAACTTAGAAATGAGCTATGCTAAAGGACTTGAAAAACTTGCTAACAAACTGACAAAAGCATTGGACAGCATGAACAAAAAGTAAGTAAATAAGCACACATTGGTCACATAGACAATGCCACTTGGTTTTATCTATAGCTGGGTGAGCTGGCATCGGCTCAATATGGGCTTGAACCAAGTACCAGGCTTGGCCCTGGTTTGGGAATAGGACTGAGAAGACCAGAGCTTAGCTCAAACGCCTCCTCTTGATCTTCATTTTGTTCTGTAAGGATGCTGGCATAGATGTTCCTTCAGACGCCATCAAGTCCACCTTAACTTGTGCTGTGAAACCAACAATCTCATTCATCTCTAGTGTTTTCTACAACCGCAAAACCGTGGACTATTGTTATTCTATGTGTTGTTTCTATTTTTTACAATATCTTCACCAATATTGAATCTACAATGTTACTGTGCTATCAAAGTACAGAGTGGTGATATTATTTGTTTGAGATTCCATTACCTGTCTAGTTTGAGTTGGTTTCACAAGAGATTAGGTGAATGAATGAAAGTAAGCTGGCTGAAAACTACTCCTTACCCTTCAGCCTACAATTAAGTATGAACTGATATATCTGAAAGGGCCACAGTGTGCCATGGGCCTTGGCTGGTATGTCCACCATTCAATAGCTTTAGAATCCCAATGGCACAACAGTGTAGGTTTTCTAATAGCATGATGGATAAATAAACCAATTAATGCTCTCTGACACCACGTCTTACGTTTAGTTGCATCCACAATGCATGGACCTGTGCTTCTGAAGAAATGAGGACAACAGCTGAGGTTCACAAGTAAGTTTTGCAGTGTATTGATTAAGAGTTGTATACAACTTATTTTCTTACTGCTATTTTTTGTGTTTGTTTATGACATCTACGAAAAATTGTTATAGAAAATAAGGCCATACTTTTAAATAATGATCCATCTACCTCAGTGCTCATTGTGCAATGGTATTATGGAGGTCCCTACATGCCCCCAAACTAGTGCCCCAACACTCATGAGTCTGAGCACTGGAATATTATGTCATTTCCTGGAGCTCAGACACAGGGAGCTTATGAGGACCACGATGGATAATGTTACGCTGTGTGTATAAGTGTGTGTGTAAGTATGCAACTGGACTCATCCTGAGGTACCCAAGGTGTATGGTTGTGTGTGTGCATGTTAGTGTGTGTAAGCATGTTACTGTGTCTGTGTGTATCTAAGAGCCGCTTAGGTGCCCCACCATAAGCCTTGTCCATGACTTGAGAAATACGCTAACATGTTAATAACATTTCTAACCATACCTGTTTATCAATCCATTTTTAACAAACCTGTTAATAATGTTGTTATTAAAATATTTGATATGTGTACAGTGATCTTGCTGGTGCCAAACAGGTAATTTATATACAACATGGTTTAGTACAAGATTTTTCCTTCATTTTTCTCATAGAAAACTAGGCATTGTAATTCAGACAGAGGCTATAAAACCAACAAATCAGGTTTTGGAAGAACATGACAAAAGGAAGAAAAAGGTAACTTTTATCATTTTTCTGCATTATAATCTTGAATAGGAGTTTTCCTTTATAGAACGTTTCCACAAGTACAACATAATCTTGAACTGGCTAAATTCTTGTTCTTGTGAACATTTTGTCTCGTGAGGTTTAGAACATTGTGCGGCTTTGCGTAGTCCACCATTACAAGCATCTTGGGCTCTATTCAATGATTCATTTAAGAAAATAGATATTTTATTAAAAAGAACATTACAGCCATAATCACAGGCAATCCAAGCAAATAAGAAATCCCCCAATTGCAAACTACTTAAATACATTAACAAATTTAGAATGCATATTTTATGATCACAGCACAGCATGCCATGAGTCATTTCCACAGCAGAAGCTCATTACAGTCAGTGTGGTCCCTTTACTAGAAGTTGTTTTCTATTGATTTTTCTTAACTGTGGCCATTTAGAATATTCAGCTACTATTTTGGGTTCAGCCAGACATTTGAATCACAAATCATTTTCAATGATGAGTTAATGTTTAGACAGGTCATTGAAACAAGATCCTTATTTCTTAAACTGTAGCGCATTCTATGATTATTTACCATCTTTGATCATAAATTCTGGTGCAGGGATATTTTGTGTTGAAAAATATGGTTATAGACAATCATTTGGAACTGATTATGTGATTCTAGATTTTTTTCCCACTATTTTGAATTTTTGCATGTACGCTGCTTTATTTTGTATATATAAGATAAAAGCACCTAGTTATATGGCATAGTTGAGATTTTACGGTAAATTTTGCAATTCTTGTATACACCAGTGCTATATTCAGGCTTAGGCTGACTAGGCTCAGGTTCAGGGAGGAAGCAGTCCCAGCCACAAAACCTGGGGCAGATCGCTCTCTTGGGCAATCAGGTACCCCAGTGTCCAACTGCTGAACGGACCTGTTACAAGGGAGAGATTCCAAATTGGCCTATAAACAGCACCTGTTTACTCTATATACTGCTTTAAAAAGCTCTATATCTACTTCTAAAAATAAAAATCGATAAATCAACCTCATATTATCAAAGTCGAGAAGTTGGTTCCATACATCTTAGGCCTCCCTAGAACAGAAACTCTGTAGAAGTAAGAATCGACATTAAGCTCTCAAATGAATGCCTGTCATTGAAAAGGCTAATGTGTTGGATTTAAGCTATGAATCCTACCAAGTTTGTTGATATAGTTATCATGACTGTTTTCTTGAAAGTCATGGATCTGTTACTGGGACTTTTGTGTCTAGTTAGAACTTCTTCATATTTTCCAGATCATAACACAAAGTGTCAGTTGCATGATCGGTACCCTCAGACGTTCTGCTGATTTTTTAACATCAATTGAATAATGTCATTTTTTATATGTAGGTAATTTACAACAGAATTTTTTTTTTTAATTTACAAGCTAGATAATGAAGTTGAAAAGATGGCAAATTCTGTACTAAGCAACTGGAGACAACAGATCAAGGTATTTTTACCTTCTGCCTAATGAGATATGCAAGTATATGAAGTTTGCTTAATTGTAGAAAGTCTAACCATTAAATTATTCAAAGTTAGTAAAAGTAATATGCCCAGAACGAAAGATTGGAGAATAGGACTGATTCTTTTACTAAATGTTAAGTTGATAATAGAAGAAGGGGTATGTTAAATTACCCATCTTAGGTCACTGACCCTTAGTTCTACGTATGCATTCTTTTGCATTGTTAAAGACTGAATTTCATTCTATATTACAGGTTACTTAATTATGGCTACATATTAAGCACATTCAACAAAAGGTTTCAAATGGCCAAGAGATTAGAGGAGAGCTGGCACCACTGAGCCCAAAATATAATGTCTCGAAACATTCGGCTACAATGTTTGGCAATGATCAATAAGCAAAATCCACTCCTGTCCTTTACAAAGGACTACTTAAAAGGGGCACACAAAGGATACAGTCAGGCTGTAAATGCTGTCTAAAATCCTTGGTACTGTTTGACCCCTGGAGGCTATATGTGGTACTGCATTTATCTCTAGCAACAGTCAACCATTTTACAAAGAATTCAGTGGGCAGTGAATATTAAGAGAAGTATTTGTAAATATTACTTAAAACATCATGTTTGTCCTCTACAGACTAAAAAAAAGCTAATGGACCACACAAAAAAGCATGAAACCCTGTTCCATCATGTTGAAGCAGAAAACAGTAAACAGACCCTAACAGAAAAGGAAAGACAAAAGGTGGTAACCGACATTTAATACAACAAATATATATAAACCATATACAATATGGATCTCATATTTTATTTTCTAGTAGAAAAGTCACCAAAGAGTATTTTGGAGTTTAATTAAAAATATAAAAAAAACAATTCACTTATCCAAGTTTATTGATACATATTAAATCTTTGAGATTTTATCTGTATTTTGCAAGGTTAACCTGGTCCTTCTTGCAGGAGAAACTTTATGGGGTTAGCTTATAATGCATAGGAAGGGAAAATAAATGTTATGGTTGGTTAAAATAACTTTTTTTTTAATATAATGACTTTTTTAATATAATGAAACATTTGTGGGTTATATATTATGTGGATTTGCACTGAAATTTGTAGTTATAGTTATTGAACTCCATTGGACTGAAGAGATATTACAGGACAATTCACCTAAAGCAAGTTGGAGGAGAATAGGACATGTCTTGATGGCATTGAGTGAATTAGACATAAATAGTAACATTTTATATGACAATGGGGTACAGTACAATGATGATTTCCTAATAATGTGTTGAATTGTTCTCCAATAACAGCTGTTCAATAAACTAAAAAAATCAACAGAAGTATTGACAAAAACAGATGCCGATTATTACCAAGAAAATATAGCTGGCCAAGCTGTGCGACTGAAATGGGAAAATGTCCTTGAAAATTGTTATGCGGTAATTATTAATGATCTTATGTCTCGCTGTTATAAAGTCCATATTGATTTTGGAAACACAAGACTGAATTATGCAAAACAGATTTTAGATGACATGACTTAATGTTGACTATGGAACCAGAGATGTAAATTCATGAGCATTCTAACCTCTATATATCTATTATTATTTGTTACAAGCATAAAATATCTCCTCTGTCGTGCTGCCACAAGGTGGCTGTATCAGGACAAGAGAGGACAATGAAAAGCGCAACACAATATAGTTATTTTATTTTAATCATAAAGACATTAATCAGAGAGCAACTTGGCTTTTATCAATGGCCCTAGGCAAAGGGGAGCCAAAGAAATGGTTAAGCAAGAATTATACAACAAAACAAGAAATCAGTGTATAGCCAGTAAATACTATTTAAGAGCACCTATCTGAAGAATAAATATTGGTGATTGTGTCAAATTATATGGCCATATATTGCTTAGCTCGCCACTACCCCAAAGTAACCCAGTTTTGTAGGTATATGGCAATATAATGTGATGGAATCCCTAATATTTATGCCTTAGATGTTTTTATTGGTCTAGCAGCACCCCAGAACCTGAATTTTTACATTATTAGGGTTAGCTTTACTTTCTGTATTTTTAGGAAGAATTGTGTCATGTGTTAAGGCCTTCTGGAAACTAACTTTATATCTGGTGTAAAACTACGTTCCAACGATCATATCAAGTTTTATACTATTACAAAACATTGTGACTTAAATGAGTTGGTGTTGATTCATGATTTTTTAAATCCGCTAAATAATGTGTGTTTTATATACTTTATTATTTAAGAGTATTCAAGAACTTGAAAAAGAGAGAATACAGCTCCTTTCTCACATTCTTACACGGTACAACCAGCATGTTTCAAATTTTGGACAAACACTGAACACGGTAAGTGATATTTGGCAATATTTTGTGTCTATTCTCTGAAGTACCTTTAGGCGTCATTGTATGCATCAAACATATCTCTTGAGATTCCTAATCATGCTAGGATTATATTATCGTAAGCAAATACATCATCTTTCATCTATAAACAGAAAAGGCTGTACTGATGTCATCTGCATTCAGCTCTTGGACATCTTATTTCAATTCTTCTGGCGTTAAGAACAATTTTATCTAAGCTGAATAAATTCTGTCGCGATCTCGGATAATTACAGACACAATAGTTGTTTCTGAGTTGTATAAAGGCATTTTAACTCATTACCTGAATTATATACACTGTCTATGTTTTTACCCCCCTGTCTGGGGCATGTGTGCGCAGGGCTCACGGGAACTGTATGCGCTTAGCAAAAAATGGTGGCTTGCTATCTTCTCCTGTACGTAGATTATTAGTTGCTAAATAACAATAAAATAACTAAAGTAGAGAAGAACACTTAACAGCTATTGTTTCTATGATGTATGTTTGTTTCATGGTGCTTTTGTCTACTCTCTTCTGTGAATGTATTATTTATTACAGAGTCAAAACCTAATTGACCAAGCTATTAAAAGTATTGATGTTGAAAAGGACATTCAGACTTTCCTGGAAGACACAGCCGTTTATTCTGAAAACAACAAATCTGAATTTCTACTGTTGGATTATTATGTGAGTATAGTGCATTGTGAAATATTTTTTCTTTTTAGAGAAAAGAACTTAGAGGCTCCTGTTTAACTCTTTATAATCAATAGGAAGAAGATGGTTCATCTGTAATGAATGGCGAAAGAAGAATAGCTTCCATTAATACAAAGCTTGAAAGGCTACAACATGACATTGAAAAGGCTCTGAAAGACAAGGACGGTATAAGCTTTGATCATACTTTAATATTATTTATTGAGACAAAATGTAAAGTAGGCCCTTCAGTCACATAGAAGTCTAAGCTAAGAATACTGGTAATATTGAAGAACCGCAGAGACGGAATGTTAAGACTAATTTGTTCAACTTGGAAATCTAAGGCATGCTCGGGCCTGGAAAATCATTCCTGGTGCAGCTTGGAACTCTGTAGTGAGTGGTGCTACAGACGCCAGGTGATTTGTATGGGCTACTAACTTCACCACTCAGCAATCCCACTCTGTGAGTGTGCGTGGTCTAACGCTTTATGGAGGAGTGTTTGCTACTCCTACATGACTTGTGGCAAAGCTGACTCGTGGCAAAGGTGGCATCTTATGACCATGTTTAAAGTCACTGAGCTCCTTAGTATGACCCATTCTACTGCCAATGTTTGTCTATAGAGATGGCTGCCTAATTTTATACATCTGTTATCAGCGTGTGTGGGTGAAACAGCTAAACTCCATAACTGAGTATGTCACATACTTTTGGTTATATAGTGTACAACCATGCCTACTAAGATGACATGCTTACTCAAAGTCCATCAAGTTCTACCAACATTGGACCAGAGTTACATAGTGATTTCACTCTAGTTTAAGATTATCTTATTTATGATTCTCTGTCAATGTCTTATTTCATCTGGCTATCATTCTCTTCATAGGACTGGAGAAAATGTTGAAGGCCTATGATGAAAATCCGGCATTTTCAGATATCAAAAATGAAGAAAATACATCTGACCTTCTAGAAGAGGTACACCATGTATATTAAAAAATATTTATGTAGCACACTGTTTCGTTTGTGTTTTAAAATGCGTATGTTATTTTTTTATAGACCAAGTTGAAAATAAGCCTTTTGGAAGCAAATCACTTTAAACTATCCTCGGCTCTGGCTACTTTGGAAAAGAGATCTGCACCTTCGCACCCATGCAGTGAATGCATCAGTACGTGGAAAGAGAAGGTCGCATTCTTATTTTGTTATTCACTTTATAGATACTATTAATATGAGAGTTAGAATTTAAAAATTCTCCTCTTAGAGTACCACCCTTGGGCTTCACCTCGTCAGCCTGGGACTGCATTCTCCCCTGCACATCAAAAGCATTTCTTTGCATTCTCTATGGTTTTCTGCTGTATCAATAAAAAATCTAAATTTAAAATAAATGTAGTATCTTTTGCACATCTTTCTGCCCACAGGGCTGCCAGCACTGCTCCGTCCAGATATCACGGTCTATAAATGCTAAAAAACTTAGGCGCTCTCAAAGTGTGCGCTCATCTATCCGACGGAGCGCTCGCTTCAGCAGTATGGGATCTCATGATAAATATGAGACCGTAGAAGATTCCACTGATTTGCCCAGCAAACCACCACGAGGGCTAACAAAAAGAATTCCTAAAACTCCAGTTTATTCCAATGTGGATGCGGAGTGGGATGACACGCCAAATGGTAATTAATCTCATATCCATGTTTAAGAAATGTATGCATGTATAAAATATTATATTCTGCTAATTATGTTTTAAATATTTAATTAAAAATAAATAAAATGCAAAGGAGATGAGCAAGGGGTCGTAGTCTAATACTAGAGGGTCAGAGGTTTAGATGTAAAGTAATGAGAAGGTGGTAGATAAATGGAGCAGCCTGCCATCAGAAGCAGTTGAAGCTACTGTGAGAGAATTTAAACATGCATGAAATAGGTATGAAGCTATCCTGAAACTAAGAGCAAACCAAAGACTGATTCTTTACATTAGGAAAAAAAAGGGCCGACTAGATGGGCCGAACAGTTTTGTGCCGTCAAATTCTATAGCAAACGTTACTACCATTGAATGACCAAATTCTAAAAGTCAACCAAAACAGTACAATCCGATGTCTAGCTCTGCCATAAACAACTCAAATATGATGGTCTTTTCCCTAAACCAGTGTTAATGTAAAGGATTCGAGCTCTAAAGCAGATGCAATAACTATTTTTATTATTATTATTATTATTATCTTTTATTTATATAGCGCCAACAATTTACGCAGCGCTTAATACAATACATAAGTTCAAGGGGTATGACAAGACGAGAATTGACAGACTAAGACAAACCGATACATTAGGTGGAGAGAGCTAATTTATTTCTGGATTTTACGTAATTAATATTTGCTTTTCAAGACCAGGCCATATGGTATTGACGTACAGGGAACAGAATTTTAACATTTTAAGAAATGTGTAAGAATTGAATAAATGCCTGGAATTAAAAACCCTGTTATAGTTTTCTTTGCTGATTGATTTCTGTCATGTTGCCCCTAGACACAGGTGCATCTTAATTGGAATTTTTAATCTTTTAAAATCTTTGAGATTGATCTCAATCACCAATACTTTTATTTTGAACGTTTGCTACATAAAGTAAAATGAGATACATTTGGATGTATTGCTATTTGTTTAAATTCTATGTTTGAATTAATGTAACAAAGTTTCCCATTATTGGATAATTTTACCCTTATCCCCCTGGGATGTTACCAAAGTGAATACGTTCTGCAATGTAGAATTATATTTTCTTAGTACTTCTAAGTTAAAATGGGTTGGGAGAGCAATGTTTTGGAGGAATATATACGGGTATTAATTAAGAAGTTGGTCTTTGGGAAAGTGATATTTCTGATATTTTGAAATAAAAGTGAGAATATGATCTTGACATTATATATTACTATATTTCCAATTACAGACTCAAACACTGATGAAAACAGCTCATTCAAAGTTTTGTATCCATACCAGGCTCAGAGGCCTGATGAACTCATCTTACAGAAAGGTACATCTGAAATCCTGAAATTGTTCTCCAAAGTCCATCGTGTATTCTATACACATATCTAGAAACGTTTATAGTTCCCCTTTGACCACCAGGGTTATGAGAATATACATGTATATGGTCACTGGTTACTTTTGGTGCTTGTGAACATGACCCCACCGCTGTGGTCTATTTTTTAAGTAAAAAAAATTGGAATGGTAAAAGCTAATGCAGTGAGAGAATTTAGACATAACACAATAAAGCTATAATGAATCTAAGAAGAGACCAAGGACTGGTGAAGGTTTGTGTCCTTACAACAGGAAAATTGGGCAGACTAGATGGGCCAAACGGTTCTTATCTTATGTCGGAAGTGGCGATCCGGGGTGGCCGTCCCCGAGGTGGGGTAGGTGTAGGTCTCCTGTGCTAGAGAGCTGTGCTATGGAGGCCTTTAGCCTCCATAGGTCCACTACTCTTCAAGTTACTACTAACTGTTTTGCAGAGGACATAAAATGTACAGATGATGACATTGATGTACAATCACTAACAATTAGGTCATCACTATTTGCTCATGATCTCCAGGTTATTAGACAATTTTATAGGAACTTGTTGTAAATTTATGTGTATCTATTTTTTGGCAGGTGATCACGTTCTAGTTCATCGCAAGGATGAAGATGGCTGGTGGTACGGTACCATTAATGGAAAGAAGGGTTATTTTCCAGCTGCATACGTGGAAGGGACAGATGGAGGTCAATCATCTAACGCATAAAAGCTTCTAAATGGAAAGTGTCTCATTTGTTTATTCAAAACAGGGAGAATACATTGTTGCAAAGCTGTGTTCTTTGTTTACATAAATGAATACTGAATTTACTAATTGATTAAATGCAGATTTAATGTTTTTTTTAACCTAAAATGTGCTTGTACTATTTACAGGTTATAGAATGATTATATTTCATGTATTTTTAAATTAATCCTAGACTTTTTATACTGCAAGTGAAATTACTCTATGATGACTAGACAGTTAGATCAATAATAATATTTTCTAACTATTACGTGTTGATGTTAAACATTGATCAGTTGCAAACCTGTCAGCATAAGACACTCTATGTGCATATTAAAATTTAGTTCAGAAACAGCCTCATATTATTGTATATGTCGCCATTATGTAACAAAATACACATTATGCAACACAATATAGTGTCTTTACATTTTTTTTTTTAATTTTATCCTAATTTCATTGTCATTGGCATGTTTGGTCACCATAATATTCTTAGCCATTACAGAGTAAGTCTGCAAAGTATTTAGTTGAAGTCTGGGTCTCAAGAGGTTTACATAATAATCACTGGGACAATAAAACCTTTAAAAATATAAAGTCCTTGAGACTTCTTTTTGAACATTATACTTTAAACCTACCAACTATTCAATCATGTTTGATGAAGATTGAAAAGATAAGGTTATAGACCTAAATGGTGCAGCCCTATGGAACTCATATTAATTCAATGTTGGTACAGTGAATGAGTTTTTGTGTATTTTCTCTTCTGAAAGCAGAATATAAGACAGTAACTCAACTAAAATTTTTCAGTGCCAAATTTTTTTATGTTTTTGTCTCTTGAATGACAGCAAGGGTGTGCTGTCAAAAAAAAGTAATTAGGAACTCATGAAGACTCACATCAACCTCAAGGAAATTCTTGTGTTAATTAATATTTATGTTACCAGTGGCTTAACTACAGGGGTCACATCGGTTGCATGTGACCGAGCCCGCCAACTCTAGGGGTCCAGGTGACCCCAGCAACCACTTGTTCCTGTCTCCTCGCGCCCGTCTCTCTGTATCGCTTCAAAGTTGGTAAAATAAAAAGCGCCCTTCCAAAACAATTTTGAACCGGCACAAAGATAGACATGCATGCAGCACTAAATTAAATTAATTTCCATAATTAAGTGATAACATTTTTAGAAATTGCACATTAAAAATATCAGGTTCATTTGTGCGCTAGACCTTCACATTTACTAACACGTACGTAGTTCTGGGCTTACAGCCAGGAGGAGTAACCTACATTTTCTTTCTCCTTATCTATATTTTTTACTGTAAATTATTTAACGAACATTTTGACTGATCAGAATATTAATTTATTTTTACACACCTTAAAATTTCCAAATATTGCATTAGAAGTTGAAGTCATATGCTATAAGGTTAACTGTACAAGGTCATGTCCTTGTGCTTCAAATATATAACCAGCTATATTCCCTGCCATGTTTTTATATCTTCAAGATAAAAAAAGTATTAATTGGTGCATACTTATTGCAGGGACTTGAATTGTACAACAACAGGAGTCACAGAGGGTACATCGACAACTGAGTCCTACTGTGCAACTCAACTATTTTTACAATTTGTTACGGGGAACTACTGGGTTGTCCCCAATAGCTACTTCAACACAGTAGAGCTGAGTCTTCATGGGTTTGGTGAGGGGTGTGGGTTGACCTATTAGCTCCCACATCCCCTTAAAGACTTCAGTGGTTCCTTACGAGGGGGCCAGTATGACCCAGCTCTACCTTGGTTTTTGCAGGGCTGGAAGGGGCTGCAGATACATTCAGAAGGGGTGGCCTCGTTGTTCCTTTGTGGCCCTGCAGTAGCACAGACACCTTCTCCATCTTTACTGACATGGTTAAAGCACTTTTGTTTTTTTAACGTATATCACACCAAGACCAAATCAAACCCAGATCCCCTTCTCAGTCTTCTTGACCTAGGGGAAATGTCATTTTTGCCTCATACAATGTTTAACTAAACTGGTGATAGAATGTCTCAAGTCTAGTTAGACATTATGAAAACCCCTTTTCCTTGATTGGGATTTTTAGATCACAAATAAAAAAGTGGATATAGACTTATTGGTTTAATGCAAGATGGAGTCTTTATTAGAGGATAATAACGTTTATTGGTCGAGCATAGAAAAAAAGAGTCCCACAAGCTTTCAGGTCATCTCTTCTTCAGATATTAATATTATAATATTAAATGTTATTACCTCAATTATTTCGTATCCCATGGTTATTAAGTGAATAAACCCTATTTCATCACAACCTAATCTAACCTTTCTCTATATATCAATATAACAAAATATACACAATAAACAAAACAGAAATACATTTATATTTAATATACTGCATTGATAAGAACAAATTTACTTATGATTATTTGGAATTTCATAACAAATTGATCAATTTGGTCAATCTGAATCACATATATTTAACATTTTTATCGTGGTATAATATGTAGTTTCTATGGAGTTCAATATCATTAAATATCTTTGTAAGTACAGAACAACAAGGTGGTTGCAGTAGAGGGGGCTGTTTCGAGTGCCACTAATCAGGGGGTCTCCCAGAAATTCCCTATCTATAATCCAATATCTTCAAAATATCATGTTTAAGTATTTTGTATTATCAGAATATTAATAATCTAGTACCTCAATTTTTTTTTTAAATGTCAGTTTTTTCACATAGTCCTCACAGTTTTCTAAAGTTTAGCAAGTTTCAATATGACAATCCCATCCCAAAAATTATTGTCATCTTGGATTTTTGCTGGTCCAGAATTCCGAATGGTAAAGAGTCATGTAGGCAGTTAGCATGACATGCATTTCTTTAAAATGATTATAGATTGTTATTTTGTTTGAGTCAGTGGAATTTTTGTAAATAATTTGTTATTTTAAAATCCAAAGATCGCATTTATTATGTGGTCCACAGGGCTGAGTTTTGTGAAGCACGTGGTGAAGTATCTGCTCTATGAACCAGTTTCCACCAAACTGAAAGAGCGGTATAAACCAGGACAAATATTCCTTGTAATTCCATGCCAAATAGATGACTGTTCTCAGTGACTTTCCACTGAATTTCTAACAGATATTTAGTGGTTCTTTTAGTCTGTGGACACTATAACTGTGTGCTGATACTTTAGATGTTTAGTATTTTACATTGTGTTGGGTTCTATAACACTGGTGAAACAAATCACTGTACATATATTAATAAATATTAAAATAAGGAAAACTGTTATTTACAGGCCAAGATTTTGCACGGAAAACTGGATGATGGTTGAGGTTCTAACTTTCCAATAGGTGTCATTGTTTGTCTGGTCATATGTAGCATGCAAATAATACTTATTCAGGTGACATATCAACGAGCCATTGAATATTTTATATTTTTACAACATCCGTATGTTGTATACAGCCAAACAAGCTAAGCCCGCATTTTGGTTTGACCTGGCTCAACAAGAATCATGTAGCTGGCCGTCCCACTCCCTTTAGTGCCCTCATTGCATTTCATCGCTTGAAATGGAGATTATCAGGATTTTACAGTATTGTAAAAAGATACTGTATTAAAATATGCATGTCTGTAAGTGGTATTGGAATGTAGTGCGCATGTATATGTTGTAAGTATGTGCTAATATCCATAATGTTTGGTTCTAATTGTCCTTTGCCACTATGATAACATTACAGAAAACACAAATGCACCATTTGCCAAAGCGAATTGTTATCTGCATGGTCTATACAGAAGAGAGTTCTTGGCCTTGTAACGGGTATAGTCAAAAAAACTATGTCAAAAGGAACAACAGAACTACAACACCAAGATCATCAATGCTGTGAAATGTTCGCTTTTACAGTATACTTTACATGATCTTTTCCCATTAGAATAAACCCTTCTGTTTGTTCTATTCCTTTTACCACTTAACCCTGTGTCAGAGATTAACTAATAGGTGCTCCTGTTGTTACAAGTTTATAATAAGCTCCCTTCTTCTCCATGAGCTCATCATGGGCTCCCTTTTCAATAACAATTCCTTGAGACATGACTGCAATGATGTCAGAGTTCTGAATTGTAGACAGACGATGAGCAATCACAATGCAAGTACGACCTTCTCTGGCTTTATCGAGGGCAGCTTGAACTGTCTGCAAAAGAAATAATACAATCAGTTGAACCTACCTTAACAATTTGTTTTGGTTTTCAACATTTCATTCTCATTCCACTGTAATAATAAAACCATATATTTAAAGAGTAAAACCATTCTCCCCATCCAGCCTGCCATTTTTCTATTTGCTTTCAGTCCCAAAATCTTCATGGCCCTTGTTGGTCTTATGTACAGGAGAGCTACATGTTTGCACAACGCATGCTGGTATGAGGAAACCCCAGCGGGTTTAGAGAAGAGTGTTATTTACTTAAAAACCAAAGCATGATCATGACTTTGGAAAAAAAAGTTCTGAATAACGCTGTGGAATGTGCTGAATATTTTCCTTTTACTGAGGGGCTTAATCGACATAATGTGAATTTCTGGTGAGCAGGGCCGGCCCTTGACCAAAGAATGGCAGAGGTAAGAGACCCTCTTGTCACTGCATAAGCCATGTCTTATTCTTCACTTTCAAAATCACAGATCCACGTCATCCAAACGTGGAGATTTCTATAGCACACCCTTCAGGTACAATGTATTCTACACATTGCTGGTATTTTGTGGACAAAGGCAAAGACTGCTAGTTAATTGAGATTAATCAGCTAAACCCAGCCTTTCCCACTTTGGAAACCTGCCAGGGTTGGCAAACTTGTTTTAAGAAACCCTTTGACAAGAAAATGTGAAAATGCAAATAGAAAGTGCAATAAACTCCCAAAGAAAGACACAGTTAAACATATTAACCCTGCTATAGATTTAATAATGTTAGTGTTGCTAGCCTTACCTACTTTCACTATTTTCTTACCTTTTCACTCTCTGTGTCCAAAGCAGATGTTGCTTCATCCAGTAACAGGATCTTAGGGTCTCTGATAATAGCTCTGGCAATTGCGATTCGCTGTTTCTGACCACGAGACAGCTGAGATCCATGCGCCCCCACATTGGTATTATATTTCTATATGTTTAAATAAGAGCACATTAATGTATTCTCACACTTACGAGTTAAATACACATCAGCCTTGTTGTTTTTTCTCACTGTTTTATATATCTAACATATTTCTACCTTTATGAATTATTTATTACCAATTAGAAATTTTAGGATCATAAAATGCAACAGCAAAGACTCCTGAAGCAGTACACTGTCATAAAAATAGATGGTACAAGACATTAATTGAATTTTAATAATTTAATTTAAAATTGCAATAAGATACATTTTGTTTCATTTTATATTCTCTAGAATAATTTTCCTACCACTGTAGCTAAAAACCATAGATTATCACATAATTTAGTGAAATAACAGTTATATGGAAGTAATTTATTACACAATATAATGCATTAATTTAAACAGTAAGCTGCTTGATCCAAAGGCAACCAATGAGGATAGACCCAGACTAGCCATTGGGTACATCAAGAAAATGCCCAGTGGGCCAGTGTCTAATAACACCACCCAACCACCATATTGGATTAATGCAGCCTCAGGCTACAGATTAACATCTGATAACGGTGGCTGGTGCTGATTATGTAACAAATCTAAGAATCTAGTTTTTTATATTAATGTAATTAATACAGTTCCTTCTGTTTTACTCATTATTGTGGGGGTCAGGACTGTAGAACAATGTGATACCATCATACGCATCCAGATAACAAATGAGATAGGTACATCAGGTAAGGAAAAAGGACAAAAGGTTGTGGGTAAGACAGTGAGAGGGACACATGGGCTGTACTCGTCCTCCATGGCCACCAGGCCTGAATTCACATGGACAGTAATCACCAAGAATTGATGTGTTAGGGAGCCAGGCCCTCAGCAGCTTCATCATAAGCATGACATATAAATGTCTTGAAGGCTTTACATTTATGTTTAGATGTATACTTACATCAGGAAGTTCCATGACAAAGTCGTGAAGCTGAGCTTTCTTTGCTGCCTCAATCACTTGGTCCATGGTGAGATCCTTGGAATTATCACCATATCTGATGTTCTCAGCTATAGTGCAGTCAAACAGTACAGGCTCCTGAGACACAATTCCAATTTTAGACCGTAGGAACGCAACATTGATGTTCTTGGAGCTATGTCCATCAATTAGCTGTGAAACAAAAAAACCTTTTTAAAATAATACAATAATCTGGTATCTGGAGAAAAAAATAATCATTAAAGGAAAGGCAATAATTATCCTACAGCATATTGTTTATGTTTTCATAAGAAAAGCCCAATAACGCATACACAGTGTACGTTTATTTTTCATTATTATTGCTTTCCCGTTTAGTGTATTTAATGTTAGCTATGGGATGTACACTGCAGATACGGTAAGTCTAGCGGTCCTAGAAGTTTGATGCCAAAATCATTCTTTAGCTCATATAATTAACTTTGTGTTTGGAAATAACGCAATTTCTGTGTTGGATTTTTTTTTCACTGGGAAATAAATAATAAAGTTTAATGATTTAATTTTGGGTCATTGTTTATTCAGGATTTTCTGCGCACAATTGTTGCAATACAGAAGGAAATACTTTATCATTTGCTATACAAAGCATTGTGTTTGCGTTCAACTTTTTTTTCTTCTGGTGATTTTATTAGATTTTTAGAAATATGTAACATTATATTTAGTAAACACTTACCACCCTGCCATGGTCTGGATCATAAAATCTTTCCAGCAGTTGTACACTTGTACTTTTTCCACATCCACTGCTTCCTACAAATGCAAGAGTCTGTCCTGGCTTTACAGACACGTTGAGACCGTTCAGTACTTGAATATCAGGACGGGTGGGATATGTAAACTTGCAGTTGATGAATTCAATACTCCCTTTAAAACCATTCTAGGAATATAATAAAATATTTATCATTGACTAGTATTTGTTCGAGTCCTTTAAATACTTAGTAGAGAATGATCTATGAATACAAGGAGATACGCATGATGTCACTTGGAGGGATTTGCCTACAGTAAGGGTTGATTGTGCTGTGTATTGTAACCTTTGGCAAGGAGTACGGAGTTGTTCTGGTGGCTTAGATATGATGACACTGAGGAGGTTTTGCTTGCTGTCTTAGATATGAGGCCTCCATGTTGGGTTATTGGGGAGGATATTGCATCATCTTTGAAAACCACTTACCCACTTCTCCCCCTCATCTGTATACAAAGTAATTTTTGGAACACGATCCACCAGTTTAAAGAAACGTGCAGCAGATATCTTAGCTTTGGCATAATCTGGGGTATAAGACGATGCTCTTCCCAGAGCAGTTCCGCTAGTCACAATGGATGATATCACTCTGAAGAGAGATAAAAAAAACATTGTGGGGTGTTATGTATATATATATATATATATATATATATATATATTTAAACACTCATCACATCATCATGTGATGTCATCAAAAATCTGATTTGCATAATGTGTGTATATGGAAAATGTCTAAAGTGCATTTTTGTGTAGTTGGCGCATGTGTGTACCTGGTGGTTGTAATAATAACTGATAAAGCTAGTACCAGCTCCAGTCCTTGTATATCCATGACTTGCCACCCTCCATGATATTCTTCCTCCACATCATCCTGCCAGAAATCCCTGCTTCCCACCCAATCTTTTCTACAGTAGAGGCTACCCCATCTTCCCTGTTCTGCTCTCCCACCCTGACCCTGACATATTCGATGTCCTTAGTATCATGCTTAATGAGTGTGATAATATCAAAGTAGACAAATATATCCATTCAATATTATAAACAATAATATAATATCAAATTGCTAAAAGGTATTGGTTGCTCCCATTAGATACATGTTTATGTGTTCTGTTCTAAAATATCAGTTTCTTTACAATAAGTGTTTATACAATTTAAGAGTAACCTTTGTATTACCTGAACACAAAGCTGTAATGCAGACCTTCTTTATCTACTAAGTACCCTCCATATCGGTAAGACACAGAGTTTGCAATGAAAACCACACACTGAGCAAACCCAAAACACAATCCATAAACGTTGGCTTTTTTTATTGCTGATCGGTACGGTAATTCCAGTTGTTCCTCATACATTTCCACAAATTTATTTTCCTTTGCTATTCCAGCAATAGTTCTGATGTTACCTAGAGCTTCGCTCGAAATCTAGAACACAGAATGAGCCAGTTTTGTAAATTAATTGATATTTTTGTTATATCTCTTTACTTCACTAACCAGTTTTTTTATGTATCTTATAAAAAGGAAGATAAGTAAATGTATTTACCTTTCCAGCTGATTCCATTGCATGTTTATCTTGATTTGCAAATCCAGTGAGCATTCTAGCTTGAAGGGCCCCAGATAAAGCCAAAAATGGAAGGAAACATGTGATTACAAGACTCAGTTTCCAACTGTAGTAGAAAGCGATGATTATGGCAACTCCTATGTTGGTGAAGGAGTTCACAATCATGCCAATCTGGGATCCAGTTGCCTGGAAATATGAGATTAACATTGAATTCATTAATATTTACTTATTGCTACATCTGGAGTAATCATCACATTTTGGATTAATATAATTGCTTGTAATTGTTTAAATCAATTAATTAATATGAATTGGTTAATTGGCATGTATCTAACTAGTTCATATATATATATATATATATATATATATATATACATACACCATTTTTTGACTAGTTTTGTGTGTGGCATTTTATTAAAACTGGATTTCCCTTGGTCTGCTTATGGCACCTGATTGCTGGACCTCAGGGGCTGTCCTTTTGAGCTCTGGCTGGGGTTAGAGTGGTGCTGAGTCCTGCCCACTGCTTACCAAGTTCAGCCTACTCCATTCTGTATTTTATCACCCTTGACAACATCTGCCTCCTAAGATCTGCCTTTTGCATAATCCTTGGGGTAGGAAAGACCGATTCCAATATATACTTTTATGATAAATTGATTACTATGTGATGCTTAATATAAAGTGAACAGATTCTTCTTTTAGGGGCCTACCTATTTACAAAGGACCCCACAAAGTAGCATCAATATCCATGTAGTCCTGGGATATACATTTCCCCTAGTGTCTCCCCTTTATTTCTCAAAGATCATTTTTTTTCACAACAGTTAGGCTAGGTTTCCACTTGGGTTTTTGTCCTGCATTATTTTCTTGAAGAAAAACACCAGGAAAAACGCCAAGAGTTTTTTCTGGCGTTTAGCCTTTCTGTGGAAATTGCTTTTTTGACCTTAGGCAGTTTTTCCAGCCTTTACAAGTTAGAAGTTTCACCCAGCTAAAAGGGATTAGGATAAATGGCAAGTATCTGCCCCCTCCTGATGTCATTTCCTTGGTAGAGTTCTACCTTAACATGCCCCGGCGGACCCTTTTGTCACTTTTCTGTGGTTTGTAAGGCATGCTTTATCCGAATGTCTGCTCCTCTAGGAAGATTGGCCCCAAATGATGGTGCAAATTTTTTGCTGTTGCTTTTGGCACGCAGGATCCAGTTGGGTATGTTTGTTTGTAATGGCATGTTTGTTCCAAATGGTGTAAAATTCAATATGAACTTTGTTTTGTGTGAAACTGTTTGTTTCCAGCCTATTTCTCGTAGGACACACAGATACTGGGTCCATCCTCTGCATTGTAACTGTGGAAAAAAACGCCATAAAAAACGCCAAGGCAAAACCCACATGGCTTTTTCATGCCGTTTTTTCTCTCCCATAGACTTCTTTTGGAGAAAAACGCCAAGATTTCCTTGCAAAAAACGCCAGAGTGTCAACATGCTGCGATTTTGAAAAACTGCCACAGAGCCCAAAAAAGCAGAAAAACGCGAAAGAGGACTGAAAAAACGCCAAACAGAAAAACGCCAAGTGATATGGCATTGTGCGATTTCCCATTGAAGAACAGCTAACATCTGGCTGCAGTGTTTTTTCACTAAAAAAAACGCCATGTGGCTGAATTGGCGTTATTATGGGCTTTTTTGCAAAAAAAAACCCAAGTGGAAACCTAGCCTTAGAGAATAAATTGCAACACTTAATTATACTTGTTTACATAGTACAGTACATTTACAGAATATGACATCTGCCTTACTAGCAGCATTATTATCGACTCAAAGCATCAGTATGAAATCATTTAACTGGGTTGGGAACTTTCATTTACTTAGTTGTATCAATTCATAAAATGGAAAACTTTTTTAAGCAATGCAATCAAGTGCTATAACTTTTTAATGCATAATTTAGACAAATTATTTTCAAGTATATTTATTGACCTTTCACTTTTAGGTTTCTAGTAGGAGACGCTTGATAAGTAGATTTTTAATACAACATATCATTATGAGATAAACTTACACCATGTGCGCTCATAAAATGAAATGCTTGACCTTTTACTTTAAAGCTCAGACAAACTCTACGAGTAAATGTATTCTCTTATTAGGCGGTCATTGTTATGTAACTCCACCGGCGACCTTCAGTTTGTGCATTAAAAAATTCTGGTCTATTAATGTTGTTTGCTTTGTTATTTACATTTTCTGTGGCTTTTTAACAGTTTATTTTACCTTTTTTCGTCTAACGATTTTTAATGGTCCATTGGTACACAGTATTTGGTTTAATATGGTGCTGACTATTTAATACATTTGCATATATCTTAATAGCTCCCAAGTGGTCAGAGATGGACCATCTTTGTCTTGGAGTGGTTGATGAGCCCTGGATAAGGCGCAGGGATTTATTAGGACTGTTTACGTATCTTTGGGACCTATCAACAATGTAATTAAATCATAGTTTCAGAAGAAGAATCATGTATTTTATTTTCATAGTTTACTTTCTAAACACATTATTGTGGTCAATTGATTTAGAATAATTCAAAAAGCAAAAAATATTCCAAACCAGACACTCCTTGGTCAAGAACACTTTCATGAGCTGCTTTTTTGTTCAAATCTACACCTTGTAACTACAATTTCTTGGAATATATTATGCACTAATATGCTTATTGTCTTTTTTACCCCTTGAACTTGAGATGCGTCGGTTGCAAGCCGTGTAGTCAATGCTCCAGGGCTGTTTCTGGGATCGTCAAACCATCCAACCTCTTGGCCCAACATAGACTGAAATCCGATTTTACGTAGCCTCCTTGTCAGCAGCTCTCCAGATTTTGCAAATGTGTAACCCTGAAACAGGATGCAAAAGGTTTACATTATGTGTTCTGAATCAAATCAATTTTAATAAAGGCAAACAGATATAGATACCTGTAAAAACTGAGTCAGAAAAGATATGAGTCCAATAGCAACAAAAAGCACACAGATTCCGTTAATTTGATTCCTTTGTTCTTGTTCATCGGGTAAAGAAAATGTCTGAAATGCAAACAAAATTGTTAGTGGATAATGAAGTGGCTTAAACTAACACATAGACCCCCACTTGGGGAAAGGAGTGTTCGTACATCATGTACCCTCATAATGGAGTGTCAAGAAAGTATTATTTGGCACCCCACCCATTCCTTTTAATTTTAAATAGCATAAATTTCATTTATAAGACATTTTCTGCTTTGCCTTGCTTTTTATCAATGTATTATTAGATAGACTCATATCCACCAAACATTCTGTACTCTTAATAAAGAGGAACATGAAAGAAAGAAAAAAGTCCAAAGGAAAGAAGAAATTTCCTCTGACACTTTGGGTCAAACAAGTTCCTAGGTGTGTTTATCACATCATTTGTGGATCTTATAGTGTAGCCAAACTATGGTTGTTGGAAATGGAGTGGCTGCCCAAAAATAGTAAGGAAGCAAAATAATCCAAGTCCTTCTGATGTCAATCAGGGATGAGATTGTCTTAGACCACAGGAGCTGAATTACTCTGGTAAAGTATGCAGTGTAATTGTTGTCGTACGCATACAGATGTCCTATTTATATAAATCTCAGTAAAACTATATATATATATATATATATATATATATATATATATATCAGCAATACAAACTAATATGATGAAATCTTTGTCCTGTACTTTAAAATATTAAAAGCAATTTGCATTTTTTTTAAAGTGCTGAACAATCTTACCGCAAGAATTTGACTGAACAGTAAGGCATAGAGAGGACTAACAGCCCCATTCACTGCGGCACCAAATGAACCAAATAACATATACGGCCATTCTGGAGCATTGTATTTTAAAATCCTGGCCACCGGTGCAGGCTCTACATTTTCATCATCATCTGGCGTGATGTCCTAGAATAATAAAGAAGGCTGTTAATTAAATGCATATGTTATGTATTATCATGACACGTTTATGACTTGGTTGGACCCCAGTGGTCTACAGGTATTTGTGTTTAAGGCAATTCCATGAACACAGCAAGTCTATTGCCCAGCTAAGGGAAATAGTTGTTTTTTAATGGTTAATGGGATTGAGTCTATAGCAATCGAAGTCTGCACAAAACTGGTAGCACAGAGGGCATTATTTATAACGAGCAGTTCTGGAGCAATAACTAGGGAATCCAGCAGCATGTTCTAGCGGATAAAAGTCTATTCTCATTATAAATACGGCCCATTGCATCACCTTCAAAGCCTTGCTGTGGCCAGAAAATAGTTGCAATTGATGAAAGCTTTTACGTTTTATTTTATTGAAGCCAATTATAATCTTACTGTTTTAGCTTGTCTTGTCTCCTCATACTGAGATGATGTATCCCCCATCATCAGCAAAGAAGCATCAGGAACGATGTTGGACAGTTGAGATCTTGAGCGTTGTCGAATAGAAGCCCTAAAACCAAAGCATGCCAGATGCTAACACATGAACCTTATCTAATATAGAAGAAAGTTCCGGTATATTAGAGGTGGAGGAGGATCCGGGTCTTTTTATGAAAAGCTTAGTCATTGGAAAATCTTATGTAATCACAGAAAAGTCTACTAAAAGTGCATGTGATTTAGAAGCAAGAATGCGCGTTTGTGGTAGTAATCTCGCAATATTTGAAATCAAGTCCAACTTGTATTTGCCAAATCACATTTGCACTTCAACACATTAACACTTACTTACAACTCACACATTTTAACCTTAAATCCTCAGTAGGGTTGCAAAATAACATAACTTTAAAAATGTAAAAAAGAAAGAAAATATATATATATATATATAAAAAAAACTCTAGACCTTTCTGGTAACCATTACGAGCCGAGCTGTCATTAAGGCATTACTTGACTGACCCCTCAATTTCTTAGTGAACAAACCCAAATAACAAACTAGTACTCCTGACGAAAAGGCAGTTGTTCAAATGCTGGCGGCGTTCATTTTAACCTGAGAAATAAAATTGATGGCAGATAACAACCATTTTGCCTGTCCAGTCTGCCCAATTGGTTTATGTAATGTGTGTTACATGTACATAGGATGGCACTAAATGCCGTAACATTTTGTATGTCATTTTGTGTAATTGATAGAATTCACTATTGTACTGCGTTGGTAGGCTTCACGGTGTACTATAGGCCTGACTTATAATAAATTGGCTTTTGTTGGTAGCAGTGCCTTCATATACGTAGAAAGGATTAGTCTATGTATACATTATCTAAATATTAGTCTTCTCGAAAACACTTTCTCTAACATTTACATTGTTTAAATGTGATCTTTAATGAACGTGTAAAGGGTATACAAATAATATTCTACGTTGGGGTTGAATGGTGCCTTATTCTCTTCCTACTAACATATATTTAATTAGGTACTATTCCATGTCATGTAATTCTGTCTTTCTTTGTATATGACCTTTCAACATATATAAACCTAGAACAATCCTCCTTTTTCCTTCACAGCCATACAATGGTATAAGGTATCACTTCCAAAGAAAGTGCTCAGTCAGAGGACCATAAGTACACTGTACACTGAAATAGCTCAGTCATAGTGGATGTTCTTTTGTGTTAATGATATGATTTTACTAAAAAAAAATTATTTGTTATAATTCAAGGAAACGGAACGTTAACAAATCAACAGACGTCTTATCACCCTTACCGCAAACTCGACTGATAGCTTCCTCTGTTAAACAGCTGCACTGCTTCAAGCGTAGGTTCCTGGAACTCTTTTGTTTCTTTCTCTGGGGAAAATATATATATAAAAATCAGGTTTCTATCACCAACTTTGATTGTACATAAAAATGATATTTAATCAGAAATATTCAATGTGCTTTAATATTCTCTATTTAATTGGGTTTTATCCCTAATTCAACATACCTATCCATATTGAGAAATGCTGGAATGGCCCTACATAATGCCAAGTCAAATCTTTCAATAAATCTAAATTAAATTAACTAGAAATGATACGGGTCAGATTCGCTCCCTCTTACAGCAGATACGCTCAGTTTTTTTTTCTGCAGAAAATATGTAAATTTAAATAAACCATTTATATTTAATGCACCCAATTTACAAAATATAAATATACAGTAACAAAGATTCTAATGGCAGATATAACCCAATTGCAGAAGAAGTGTGCGCTAAACTGTTAAAGGTTAACAAAAATGACTTACTTTGCTTTTGCATGTCATTAAGCGCCTTATCTCCTTGACTCTGCAAAGTAACAAGTGTGAAATAAACTCCTTTTCTCTCTAGTAGCTCATCGTGGGTTCCCCTTTCCACTGCTCTTCCATGCTCGAATCCAATGATCACATCGGCATTTTTTATTGTTGACAATCGATGTGCAATGGAGATAGTTGTGCGTCCAAAGCGAACCTAAACACAAAATGACACATTATTTAACTTCATGAACCACTCATTTATTTTAATGTACCATTTCCATTTAATGTACCATTTCCTTCCTTCCTATACTTCCTATACTGGACCCAGAGAAATCTGTAATATTTGTTACATCTGCCCTATTTTTCTCAGATTCATTGTAATGTGATGTAACTCGGACTTGGGCCATCAAGCTAAATACAATTGTGAAAGTTTGCTAGAATTGAATAATTAGTATATATTTCAAGAAAAGGTAAAACTTACAGAGAAAAGATTTGATGCCTCCTCAATTATACTCATTTATGTAACATTTAGTGGTTACTCACTTTATCAAGTGCTTCTTGCACAATTGCTTCACTCTCATTATCCAGGGCAGATGTTGCCATGTCCAACAGGAGGATTCTGGGATTTCTGACCAGAGCCCGGGCAATGGCAATCCTTTGTTTCTGTCCACCGCTCATTTGGCCTCCACCTTCTCCAACTAAAGTGTCGAATTGCTAGAAATATACAATATATGCTAAAGATTAAGTATGTACTTCAACTATCAGGTTCAATCTATATTATCCACATGACATGATTGTCGCAATTTCATTGGCTCATTTAAGTTCTCTTGGCTTCCATTTTGTATTCACATGCAAGACTTAGCTCACAAGGTGGTGGCATCTGATGGCTTATGGATATCAACACAGCTCTGTGTCTCCTTCTAAATAATTATATACCTATATATATATATATATATATATATATATATATATATATATACAATCTCATTGCTTGAGGTTGCCCAAGGAGATCCATTCTGCCCAATGCAATGTTACATACAGTTTAAAGTCATGTTAACGTATATATATAATATATATATTCTTTTTTTTAATATTAGCTGCATAGCTATTAGTAGTCACAAATATAATTATTATTACAAATACAACATATAAACCTATTTTTTTTGCAGATGAGATTCTGAGTTAGTGTATATGGTGATGTTTTGCTTTTTTATAAACATTTTTTAACAAAATTTTCTCACACGACAAAAGAAAAGGTGGAGAAAAAAGCTAATTTTAATAATGTTGACTGTCCTAAGTAACTGGCTACTTTAAAAAGAAGTGATGTTTTTCTCTTCATTTGATAATGTCACTAATTACAGGTTTCCTTATACACCATAATTCCTTAATCAAAGGGTTTTAGATGGAAGCCATTCTGACTCAACAGCTTCAGATGTATATATATAGCCGAGAAAACAGTATGTGTACATCACTTTTCTATTTTGCTTTCCAATACTGAAGAACTACCTTGAAACACTCTAAGGAGAGCAGAGGGCAGAAGACATGAGACTTCTCCTACTGCCTGTGCTGCTGGGGCTTGCAGCTGCCGGAGTTATTCCAGAAGGTAAGTGTCTAGCCAACACCATTCAATAAATTAGATTTATTCAAAATTAATCAAGGAAATAGGTATGCATACAAATAAAGCATATGGTACTAGTGGCATGGATGTTGTAGATGTATTTTGTAATCATTAAGAACTGTGCAGTCAAATTTAAAATCAAATAAGCAGCAAAGTGCGTATACTTCTATTTATGTTTAGTAACCACACTGATGTGGCATATTATAGCACTTGTTATATAGTGTAGGTTTTTAGCATTGTTGTACCAAATTACATAAATGTTAATACTGATTTATGCAGATGGACAGGACATGCATTAATATTTGAGGCTTTATTAGAAAAATGGATGATAAACCTGTGTTATCAAGCTATAGTATATCAATAAAATATTTCTTTTTAAATGCCTTTTTAAATAAAATATGCTTTTTGTTAATAAGGGTCTGTGCAAAACAATGATGCTCAAAAAAGTGCACAATTCCAATGTTCTTTTTGAATTATGGGTGAGAATGTGCAGATAAGGACAAAAGCTATGTCATTTTTGTATTCGTTAGTCACTGTTACATGGGCGCTTTAACCTGAGTATACCTGCTACTTTATACATAGGGCTTGGAATGCATGAGCCAGTCATGAGTAAATCTGAGCATGGCAGCAAGCAACAGATTCGGTATGGTTATAGTGTGCGAAAACCGGATAAAAACATTCCACCATTTGGCAAAATAAAATACAATTCTGTCAATATAAGCTAAAAACAATATTTGCACTATTTGTGCTATTGTCACTTTTTTTTCCACACAATAGACATACTGAATATGCCGATTTTTAGACAAAAAAGGGTAAGATCATTTGTTTATAAACAACTTAAATCATGATGGCATGCCTTTGATAAAATTTATGTCTGCTTCTGTTTGACTGGGTTTTGAATTCTTACTATGCAGTGTTTCATTAAACTGTTACTTAAACTGTTAATTGGTTAATGGAACTAAGATAAACATTATGGAAATGAATGTACACCACATTTATATTTCAAACTTTGGAAGATCTGCAAAACTCTGCCTCATACTGCCACTCCTAATATAATAATACTATTCTAGCATTAACTTGAAATGTTTTTTTTTTAGGTTTGTAAACTAAAAGCACATTTGATAATAACATAATTTTAATAAACATACCTTTAAAAATATAATGCCAAAGAATAAAGTACTAAAAAAAAAAAGGTAATCTTCTTACCCTCTAAAAGGTATCATATTGTGCAAATGATGAAGAGGGCCTTTAAAGGAGGTTGACTAGCTAACAAAAACTAATTTCACGATTGACCCTTTACATAGCCTATTTATCTTGACATGTTCAATACTGGGTTATCACGGTTGTATGTGGTATCTCTTCTGATTATTTTTTTACTATTTTAATTTGCTTCCATAGCTATAGTTTCAAAACAGAAGGAACACAGAGAACAGAAGCTTCTAAAGACAAGACCAGTTCAACAGGAAAGGGGGGAAAAAACCCCACCCATATTTGCTACTAGAAATGGCACATCTCAGAATGAAGACAATGGAAATGGAGCTCATCCATCGAATTATGATAACAATCCCAGTTTACTCAAGGAAAGGCAATCAAAAGAGTACCAAGAAAGTCTAGGTCAGAACAAGCAAGGGCAAACATATAGAGCACGCAATGAACATAACCAAAGTAAAGGAAGAGAGATTCGAGATGTGAGTGAAACTGAAACACAATCCAATGAGCAACACTCTAGAGAAAGGACAACTATGGAATCAGAAGAAGAGAAAAGACAGGAGTCTGGAGAAGAACATGAGTCAGATGACAGCAAAGAACATGAATCTCTAGAAAGCAAGGAACTTGAATCAAGAGAAACCAAAAAGCAAGGGAGAAGGAAGGTACATGAGTCAGGCAATAGAAAAGTTCATGGGGAAGTACACGATATAGATGATGAAGAAGCACAGGGCATAGATGATGAAGAAGCACAGGGTATAGATGATGAAGAAGCACAGGGTATAAATGATGAAGAAGCACAGGATATAGATAATGGAGAACCACAGGGTATAGATGATGAAGAAGCGCAGGGTATAGATGATGAAGAAGCACAGAGTATAAATGATGAAGAAGCACAGGATATAGATGATGGAGGAGCACAGGGTATAGATGATGAAGAAGCACGGGGTATAGATGATGAAGAAGCACAGGATATAGATGATGGAGAAGCACAGGGTATAGATGATGAAGAAGCACGGGACCTAGGTGATGGAGAAGCACAGGGTCGAGGTGATGGAAAGGAGCAGGATCAAAATGATGGAGAAGTACAGGATCTAGGTGATGGGGAAATGCAGGGCCTAGGTGATGAGGAAGTGCAGGATGTAGCTGAGGGAGAAGAGCTGGAGGTGACAAACACTAAAGGCCACAAGCAAGAAAGAACTAAACGAGACATAAACAAAAGGACCCAAGGCGTAGGCGATAAATCAGGTCAAAGAGGAGGAGAGAAGAATGAACATCATACAGCTGTTAAAAGTGGACAGAGCTTTATACATAGGAATCAGAAAAATAATGGAACAGATCCAATCGCTCTACCAGAAACATCTGAAAGAAAAAGATCAGGTAAACAAATATAAAGTATCTCCATTCATATAATGGGAGCCTGACATCACTCAAACATTTCAGATATGTCTATGTAGAAAATACAATGAGAAAATGACTGTATATGTAGTATAAGGGCGTGACTTATGTTACTGTGGCACAACCTGGTACGGCACCGGTTCCAGTGTCTAATGGGGCAATGCTACACCCCACAACCTTGCTTATACCTTACTTTTACCTCTCCCACTGCCATTGCTCATACCTTCACCAGCCCCATCAGTTCCTCTCCTATCCCTTAAACCCAACATTCTATTCCTTTTCACAAAATAACAATCTGTCTCCTTCTCAAACTACTCTTCACTCTTTCTCAAATCCATGACTTATTACTCCCTCCCAATGAAAATCCTGCACCCATTTATCCTGCCTTATTAACATTTAGAAGGTGCCCTTTAGACAGAGTTGTGCTGTGTTTCACATGTTCTTGTCCTGCCCTTTGCTATGGATACCATTATCTACAAAGAAAATCAATTAAAAGGGAAAATGGGTGAAAATCCTGGCCAATAGAAGAGGTTGCTATCAGAAAGACGGTAGTATAAAGGGAGTCCAGTTCCACTTAAATCATGATTGAAAAATAAACAATTTAAAAGCAAGGAAGAGTTGAAAAAAAACAACAGCATCAGGAAGGTCTAGGTAAAGAAGAAGAGAGCTGATATTGCATTTGGGTCAAACAATGAGTATAACTATGGCAAAGCAATAGGTATTCAAGATTTGAGTAAATAGAGCACAATTTAAAGTAACTGATGGGGAAGTGCAGCATCGGAAAGAACAAACAAGAAGGAAATGCTTCATGTGTTATGTCAGTATGTGTTTCAATTCTTCTAATGGCATTTGTGTTGTATTTGTGAGTTAGAATGACAATGTTTTAGTGATGCACATACTAAAAGTCTGATTTCTAAATTTACAGGTCTACATGCAAGACCTAATGAGCATTTAGGTCAACCCTGCAGCAAAACATGTATATGTAAAGGAAACCAGCTAACACAGCGTGATCATGGGCATAATCAGAATGAAAGTAAAACTGCACACGAACGGACTACCGAAACAAGTCATGAACATGAATATGAGTGCGACTGTGAAACGAATGAAAAGATTAGAGAACTAAGGGATTTAAGTAGAAAAGAAAGTGCACCAGGGCAAAGTAAAACTCAAAAGCCCGGTGAAAGAAAGGGCCAGGAGCAAGGTGAGAAAAAAGACCAGAAGCCAGGAGAAAGGAAAGGACAGGAGCAAGGTAAGAAAGACCAGAAGCCAGAAGAAAGGAAAGGGCAGAAGCAAGGTGAGAAAAAAGACCAGAAGCCAGGAGAAAGAAAAGGGCAGGAGCAAGGTGAGAAAAAAGACCAGAAGCCAGGAGAAAGAAAAGGGCAGGAGCAAGGTGAGAAAAAAGACCAGAAGCCAGGAGAAAGAAAAGGGCAGGAGCAAGGTGAGAAAAAAGACCAGAAGCCAGGAGAAAGAAAAGGGCAGGAGCAAGGTGAGAAAAAAGACCAGAAGCCAGGAGAAAGGAAAGGACAGGATCATGGGCACAACAAACACTGCAAAGCCAGAGGGATAAGAGATCTAATTAAGACTAAACATCCAGGGCATCAGCCAGAAGGAAAGGTCCATATGCATGGCAAAGCCAGGGAAATAAGAGATGTGAGTAATAGTAAACATCTTGGGCAAAAACAATGTCAAAAACCAGGAGAAAGGGAAGGGCAGGAACCAGGAAAAAGAACTGGTCAGAGGCCAGGAGAAAGAGAAGGGCAGACTCCTGCGCATAACAAGCATGACAAAGCCAGAGGAATAAGAGATGTGAGTAATAGTAAACATCTTGGGCAAAAACAAGGTCAAAAACCAGGAGAAAGGGAAGGGCAGGAACCAGGAAAAAGAACTGGTCAGAGGCCAGGAGAAAGAGAAGGACAGACTCCTGCGCATAACAAGCATGACAAAGCCAGAGGAATAAGAGATGTGAGTAATAGTAAACATCTTGGGCAAAAACAAGGTCAAAAACCAGGAGAAAGGGAAGGGCAGGAACCAGGAAAAAGAACTGGTCAGAGGCCAGGAGAAAGAGAAGGGCAGACTCCTGCACATAACAAGCATGACAAAGCCAGAGGAATAAGAGATGTGAGTAATAGTAAACATCTTGGGCAAAAACAAGGTCAAAAACCAGGAGAAAGGGAAGGGCAGGAACCAGGAAAAAGAACTGGTCAGAGGCCAGGAGAAAGAGAAGGGCAGACTCCTGCGCATAACAAGCACGACAAAGCCAGAGGAATAAGAGATGTGAGTAATAGTGAATTCTCAGGACAAAAACAAGGTCAAAAAACAGGAGAAAGGGAAGGGCAGGAACCAGGAAAAAGAACTGGTCAGAGGCCAGGAGAAAGAGAAGGGCAGACTCCTGCGCATAACAAGCACGACAAAGCCAGAGGAATAAGAGATGTGAGTAATAGTGAAATCTCAGGGCAAAGGGAAGTTCAGCAGCCTGGAGTAAGGGGAGCGCAGGAACCAGGAAAAAGAGTAGGTAATCACCAAGGGGAAAGGGAATGGCAGGAACCAGGAAAAAATAATGGCAAACCACTAGAAGAAAGTGAAGAACAGGAATTGAAGCAAAATAAAGTAAGAGGGACAGGAGATGTCAATGACAATAAAACACAAGGGAGAAAGAAAGGTCATCACCCTAGAGAAAGGGGAGAGCAAGAGTTGAGGCAAAGGAATATGAAGAATAAAATAGAAGATGGGACACATACTTCAAAACAGAATAAGGGCTTAGAGAAAGCAGAAGAAAAAAGCGGAATTGTGTGGGATGCAATAGAAGAAAAAAAACATAGGATGAATGAAAATAAGGGGCTGGAGATAGCACAAGAAAGGAAAAATATTCAGGGTCATGTACAGAGGGGAGGAAAAGAGAGAAATTAGAAAAATATATATATACAAAAAGAAGCACAGACAACTCAAACACTTCTATTGCAGACAATCATTATCCAAGGGAAATTAGGAGAAATTTAGTTAAGAAAACAAACAACCTTAACTTGAGTAGTACCCAAAGAAAGCATGCGAAGTATCAGCTTCAATAATGTTAACAAAAATAACTGTTTAATTTACAACATGAAATGTATAACACTAAGTTTGAATGTTTGTACTATGGAGATAATGTGCAATTAAAAGCATTTAAGTGAAATACCTGACTATTCACGTGTGACTTTTCTATCAAATACAGTAAACTGATGCAAGTGCAATCTTTATCATCTACATTGCTGAATATTGTAAATTTGATTTGATTACTTGGGCCTGATGCATGCTTTTAATGCATATCCACTAATAATATCCTGTAAACAATAGAATTGGGGTAGCTGTTTTTTTGTAAAAAGTAAAACAACTTTTATTAAATATGATCTAAAAAAAAGATATGAAAAAGGCACTTTTAGTTTAAAAGTCTTAGTTGCAATAGGAATCAGCAGCAATGTAAATGATGTAGTAAGCTACTGTTTTTTTGCTTTACTGAGAGACTCTGCATTTCTTAATGAAAGCCGCTTGACTTAAAAAGACGCCTTTTTCGAAAGCAATGCCCACAATACAAGTGAACGGGGTCTCCTTCTAATAAAGTGAGAGAGCCCTCCTGTTGATTCAAATTTACTCCAATACTGGCTGCCAATAATAATGCTGCCTAATGCCGATCAGTGGAGTGTGCTCCATCCCTATGGGTCGAATGGGGACACAAAAAAACATCTGCTAATACTATCATCACCCTTTACATTAGGGGCATCTGACTCCATCCACTAGGACCACATTTTTGACATAGCATAGATACTCTATGGTAATAGAGAAACCCTAAGAATCTAGCAGGATCTTAGTATTTAGACAACAGACAAAAATGATATATAAATATAATTACCTGTGGTAGATCCATGATAAAGTTGTAGGCATTGGCTTCTTTTGCAGCTGTGATTATTTCTTCCATTGTTGCATTTTCTTTGCCAAAGCGAATATTCTCTGCGATTGTGGTAGCAAACAAAACTGGTTCTTGTTCTACAATACCAATCAGGGAGCGTAGCCACTGAATATTGAGTGAACGTACATCATGGCCATCTAAGGTCACCTGTGAATAATAAATTGATAATAGTTAATGTCACGTCTTCCATAACTACTTTCAATAATGTTCAAAATCAAAAAATCCTGAGTTGATAAACAAGTAACCATATTTTAATTACCTAAATTAAATGATAAAAAACACATACTGTAGAAATAGATCAATGGCATTATTAACTAATAAGAATAAAATTTTGTTCATCCTATTTAACCAGCATAACTGGGAATTTCCTAGGGCTATCCTCCCATACCACTCATACTCCTTTTCCTTATGTAAAACAGAAAGGGTGTGTCATGGTTAAGAAGGCACAGATAACCACATGTTACACAGAACTGGCTCCCCATAGAGTGTCAGGATCAGGATGGGCCTGGGTTGGGAGTAGTCATGGACAAACTCATTTCAGGGACTCCAGGCGAAATCTGAAGAGTTCCCAGGTATGGTAACCAGTCAACCCACCATTGATGGATTTAGCAAATCCACTAACATTGACAAGACAATGTCGTATGATAATATGAACACAATTCATGTCCTCTATCCCTTAATGTTACTAAAAAAGAGTATCAAACGTGGTTCACTCACCATTCCTTCATCTGGATCATAGAAACGTTGGATAAGTTGAATTGTTGTACTTTTTCCAGCTCCACTTGGCCCAACAAATGCCGTTGTCTCTCCAGATTTTATAATCATGTTTAATTTGTGTAAAATCTACAAAAAGGAAACGTTTCTAGTTAAGACCACAACTCACTCTTGTCAAGGGATGTCTCACTCACTCCTCAAGGGCCAAAGTTTTTGAATAGCCCATCTCAATTAAAATGAATTCAATTACTTGTTTTCAGGCAGGGATACACAGAATTACTGGACTGTTTGCCTGAGACCCGAGGGTGAGCATCGCTGTTGTGAGATTAGATCTGTAACTGTCCATGCAAACTTCAAAATATATTCTTTCCCAATAAAGTACCTCCTATAAATTTGGGCAAGTACATGGGGATGAATCACTCACCTCTACAGCACTAAAATAACTATTAAATGCTATTAAGAATCTGGATCGGAATCTTATCGTATTTTAATTGTCTATCGTTATTATCTTTCATGAACATAATATTTCATAGTTACCTTTACTTCAGGTCTAGATGGGTAATTAAAGGTAACATTATGGAATTCGATTTCTCCTTTCACTTTATCCAGCTTGTAGCCTTCTTCAGACATGCAATCTATTTTTGGCTCCTACGACAGAAGGAAGAAAGGAAACGTTTGCTTAGGGTCTTCTTTCCACATTGCCTTATGATTTAAATGGGTGATATATAAACAGCCTCTCAGCAGAAATGGTAGGGGCTAATACACTTATGGAATATAAACATACAAGGGATTGGCATAACGCTATCCTGAATTAAGCACTGATTAAGGATTGAGTCTTGACGCAGGAAAAAAACAGGCAGATTGGATGTGTTGAATGGCTCTTATCTGCAATCAAATTCTGCTTTTCTTTAACCTCATGATGGGTTACTTTGATTGAATGTAAAATAGTGGTACAAACTTTTGTATGTTTAAATTATGAAAGCAGACTTTCCATATGCATAGATAATAAGAGAAACTCGGCGAAGAGCATGTCAGCAGACATGAGTATTGCCTGTCATTTTATCTTAAAATAAGTATTAAATATATTTCTATCTAAAAAACATTTTGCTCTTTGTATAATCAATAATTATTAACCCATGCATTCTTTAGGTTTTATTGTTGAAACGGTAAGTTGTAGGTGAATAGAAAGATGACACATTTCATGACAATGAAGGTGGTCCAGAAGCGTTGGAATCATAATTTAGAATAAAACTAGAGAGCTGCCCGCTGGCTATTGATTATCTAAACCAATTATTTTGGCACTTTAAATTACAATACATCTTATGACAAAATCTTACATTATCAATAGTTTCATAAATGTTGGTGGCAGCTCCCCTTCCAGAGGCGAAGGCTTGCAAGCAAGGCGATGCCTGTCCTAGATTCAAAGCACCCACCAACACACCGAAAAACACCTGCAATGCAAGAAAACATAATTATCAGAGGAGGTGCTGTATTGAATGAATTGCCATCTTCTATGAAGCCACCGTGGACAAGATGTAAATTATATTAGATTATAATGGAAAGTAAGTAATTGCCTTATATTTTAGACAAGAATTTACAAGAAAAGCAACATTTAGAGGAATTAAACACTTAAATATTTGGGCACTGGTTCTCCACGATGAAGAGAAGTAAGAACATCTGGATGGATCCATAATTTATTATTATTCATGTTGAGATGAAACCTGTTAATGGCTTGTTGCATTATTGTCATTTACCTGCAAAAGGTTTCCTGGAGTGTATTCCTCTTCTTCAAGGACCAGTTTGGATCCATACCAAAAGGCCAAAGCATAACACAGGAAGATAATAAACCACATGTATCCAGTGAAAAACCCCATTATTACACCTTTTCTTATTCCCCAACGCTGGGCATACACCAGATTTTTGTCATATCTGTGTGAAATAGAATAAAAAAAGAAGAATTACTCCAATGCATGATAAGAATTTCTATATAGTGCAGCAGGCATAACAGAAACAAACGCTAGGAAAGCTGGTGAGATATCCCAGTTGATAAATACCCTGACTTCAGAACCTGATCAAATCTCAGGGTCACAGGTTCTGCTTCCCAAAAGTGTCAACTCAGCCCTTCATCCTTCAGAAGTTGATTAATGAGTACCATCGATCGAGTATTAACAACATCTTTTATTCAGCCTCCGATTCAGTTCATTCTGAGAGTCCCACTGGGATAAAGGTGCTATGTAAACACTTAATGTTTTGTTATGAGACCTTTTTAGCGGGACATCTAATAAACACCGCTTGCATTGAATGAGCATTCAGATCGTGACAAGAAGAAGCCCAGCACATTTGCAACTAAGATACTAAAATGTTATACTCTCACTCTTCAGTTCGATTTTAATGTATAAGTTTATCATAAAATGTATACACAGGAACTCTAGTTGTTCAGAGAGCTTTTACCGAGCATGAATCTGATTTGCACACCTTTATATCCAAGTTCATGTGACCCATAAACAATGAGAGTCAATTTTCCACTAAAATATATAAAACTAGCTTCCAAAATATACAATGATCTGTGTGCAAAATAAAAATCAACCATTCTACTCCACAGTTATTACAACTTAGATTTTCAATCCCTTTTCTCAACAAAATAAACTATACCTGCAGTGGACTAAATTGGGACAGCTGAATAAATCTGAATAATACTGAATACAATCTACATTAACAAACTCCCTTTAACATGAATATTTCATACCTCTCAACTTCTTTCAGTTCTCCACCAAAAGCAGCTACTGTTCTTATGCCAGAGAGGACCTCATCTGCAACTGCTCCAGCTTTGGCATAAGCCTGTAATTCTCTACCTGTTAATTTCGCCACAGCCTAAGGACACGGATATAATAAATGAGAAATAAATGTATAAGTTATAAACTGAACATCAGCAAATGCTATCCTAAAGAAGAAATCTATGTTTGGGCAATTTCCCCTCTTCCATGCTGTGAAAAATGATACATTTTTGCATTAATGTTGCTGCTTTCATCGGTGAGATTAGGGTATCGGTACCTGGGTGCAGCATTTCTTCAGTGTGTCCTCTATAACTAAAACAAATGCATTAACACTCAAACTTACTCTAACACCCACCCACTCTAACATCATAAATTAACAAATACATACACACACTGTCACACCTCTAACCCTAGGCTTAACACCCACATATACACACTAACAACATACACTAACATACACCCACACACTCATGCTAACACCATATACTGATACACACAAAATAACACCATACACTAATGCACACACTCTACTGACATACAGTAACACTCACTACCACCATACAATTACACCTATACACACACGCTTAACATACCATGCCAGCAGTGTGCTGCCCAACAGATACACACTACCTCAAGCTGCAATAAAAATGTAACATGCACTTGATTACATTTGGCACCCACTAGCCTTAAAGTGCCAGGGCCACGTTTCATCCCCAGCATAGTTGGTAGATAAACGTATCTCCAGTAAACAACAATTTATTGTAAGAGCAAAGAAGGCTGTGGGGCAGTGAAATAATATGTGGGACTACCATCAAATTAATGCCCTGTATAACAACTTGCACAATTTGCCCAGGGATATCTTTATATAAACCTTAAAATTGTTGTTTACTGGAGATAGCAAATAAACAAGGCAGCTAATCACAATGAGGTGGTTATTATGGGGGACTTTAACTATCCCGACATAAACTGGGAAACCGAGACCTGTGAATCTCATAAAGGAAACTGGTTTCTGACTATAAGTAAGGATAATTATCTGTCCCAAATGGTACAGGACCCGACCAGAGGGGGCGCCCTACTGGACTTAATATTAACCAACAGACCTGACAGAGTAACTAATGTGCAGGTCAGGGGACATCTAGGAAATAGTGATCACAATATGATGCATTATAACTTGTCCTTCAATAAGGGAACTCTTAGAGGAGCCACAAGAACTATGCACTTTAGGAGGGCAAAGTTTGATCAACTAAGAGAAGCCCTTAACACTGTAAATTGGGAAAATGTCCTCAAAAACAAGAGTACAGACGCTCAATGGGAGATTTTTAAGAATATCTTAAATTCTCACTGTGAAAGGTACATACCGTATGGGAATAAAAGAGTCAGGAACAAGAGAAAACCAATGTGGATAAATAAAAATGTAAAGGGGGCAATAAATGGCAAAAAAAAGGCATTTAAGCTACTAAAACAAGAAGGCAGTGAGGAAGCACTAAAAAGCTATCGGGAAAAAAATAAAAAATGTAAAAATCAGATAAAAGCAGCAAAATTGGAGACAGAAAGACTCATTGCCAAAGAGAGTAAAACAAACCCCAAAATGTTCTTTAACTATATAAATAGTAAAAAGGTTAACAATGAAAGCGTTGGCCCCTTAAAAAGTAATGAGGGAGAAGTTATAGACGGGGATCAGGAAAAAGCTAATCTATTAAATATATTCTTCTCTGCTGTATTCACAGAGGAAAATGAAATGCCAGGTAATATACAGCAGGATGAGATAAATGCCCCAGTACATGTCGCCTGTCTAACCCAGGAAGAAGTGCAGTGCCGCCTAAAAAAAATCAAAATAGACAAATCACCAGGTCCAGATGGCATTCACCCCCGCGTTCTAAGGGAGTTAAGTAATGTAATAGACAGACCCCTATTTCTAATATTCAAGGACTCTATAGTGACAGGGTCTGTTCCCCAGGACTGGCGCATAGCAAATGTTGTGCCAATATTCAAAAAGGGGACAAAAAGTGACCCGGGGAATTATAGGCCTGTTAGTTTAACTTCTGTTGTGTGTAAACTGTTTGAGGGTTTCCTAAGAGATGCTATTTTGGAGTATCTCAATGAAAATAAGTGTATGACTCCATATCAGCATGGGTTTACAAGGGATCGGTCCTGTCAAACTAACCTGATCAGCTTTTATGAGGCGGTGAGCTCAAGACTGGATCGGGGTGAATCGCTGGATGTCGTATATCTTGATTTTTCCAAAGCATTTGATACGGTGCCACATAAAAGGCTCGTACATAAAATGAGAATGCTTGGGCTGGGGGAGAATGTGTGTATGTGGGTAAGTAACTGGCTCAGTGATAGGAAACAGAGGGTGGTTATTAATGGTACATACTCTGAGTGGGTGACTGTTGCTAGTGGGGTACCACAGGGGTCAGTTTTGGGTCCTATTCTTTTTAATATATTTATTAATGACCTTGTAGAGGGATTGCATAGTAAAGTATCAATCTTTGCAGACGATACTAAGCTCTGTAACGTGGTTAACACAATAGAGGACAGCGCACGATTACAAATGGATCTGCATAGGTTGGAGGCTTGGGCTGGGATGTGGCAGATGAGGTTCAACACAGATAAATGTAAGGTTATGCACATGGGGAAGAAAAATCCAGGCTGGGAATATGTATTAAATGGGAAAACACTGGGGACGACTGACATGGAAAAGGACTTAGGAGTTTTGGTTAACAGTAAATTTACCTGTAGCGACCAGTGTCAGGCAGCTGCTGCTAAGGCAAATAAAATCATGGGGTGCATCAAAAGGGGCATAGATGCCCACGACAAGGAAATAATTCTACCCCTGTACAAGTCACTAGTCAGACCACACATGGAATACTGTGTACAGTACTGGGCACCAGTGTACAAGAAAGATATAGTGGAGCTGGAGAGGGTTCAAAGACGGGCAACCAGAGTAATAAGGGGAATGGGAGGACTACAGTACCCAGAAAGATTATCAGAATTGGGGTTATTTAGTTTGGAAAAAAGACGGCTTAGGGGGGACTTAATAACTATGTATAAATATATAAGGGGACAGTACAGAGATCACTCCCAGGACCTATTTATACCCAGGACTGTATCTATAACAAGGGGACATCCTCTACGGCTGGAGGAAAGAAGGTTTCTACACCAGCACAGACGGGGGTTCTTTACAGTAAGAGCGGTGAGATTATGGAACTCTCTGCCAGAGGAAGTGGTGATGGTAAACTCAATAAAAGAGTTCAAAAGGAGCCTGGACGTGTTTCTTGAAAGCAATAATATTACAAGTTATGGATATTAGATTAATAGGGACAGAACGTTGATCCAGGGATTTATTCTGATTGCCATATTTGGAGTCGGGAAGGAATTTTCCCCCTGGTATGGGGCAATTAGCATCTGCTTCATAAGGGTTTTTTGCCTTCCTCTGGATCAACACAGTAGGGACACAATATGTATATAGGTTGAACTTGATGGACTTTGGTCTTTTTTCAACCTTATGAACTATGTTACTATGTTACTATGTTACTATGTATTTCTTTTTCATTTTACTTAAACTTATAAAATCTTACCAATGCCATAAGTGCTGCTCCAATTCCAATTAAAGGGCTTACAGCGATAATGACCAATGTCAGTTTCCAGCCGTTAACAAATCCTAACAGGAACCCAGATAAGAATGTAGTGAATCTCTGGATAAATATCCCCACCTGATCAGCAATAGCATCATTAATTTTGTTTATGTCACTGCAATGATAAAAAGTAGCAAATTAATAATTGGTGAGGTTTCGTCATATTCTTTTTTTAAAACAGTGTTAACAGGCTCAGATCCACTAGTTTGGGGAACCATGTGAGTTGCCCAAGTCCATTCACTGCAAGGGTAGTATTTTTCCTATGGAATTAATTATTGAGCTAATATTCTTGTACAAGATGCTTAGAGTTTGCGTTAAATTCCCAGGGAGTCTAACTAGACCACCTGCACATATGCACAAAAAGCTTTCAATGGGAATAGGAACCAACATTCTCTCAGATTGTGGCAGGGGGTGGGAGCAATACCCTCCAGCTCTGGATCTGTACCATCTTTAGAAAATAAATGATTGTCTGCCTTTCTTGCAGGTAAAGAATGCATATTAAAATAAGTTTATATACATTCATCTGTGGTGAGGTTTGGGGCAGTAGACAGCAGTACACAATTATGTGATGTTTAATTATTATGTGTTGGCTTGATCCATTATTCATTGTTTTGTCTTGTTGGAACCTCACAATATATGAGATTTCTAGGTTCATAACCTTATAACCGTTATACTTACTCAGACATCCTGGTGTTCAGTTCACCTACAGACGTGCAGTCAAACCAACCAATCTCCATTCTCATGACTTTCCGAAAGTACAACTTTCTTATTCTCTGAATTTGCCGGGCAGCTGCCATGACCCAAAAACAAATCTGAGTAGGTGGTAAAACAAAGGTTACATGCAATATTTGTAGACACATCTTTTCCATTTTGTGGAATATTTTCAAACTATTGCCTGCAAAAATGTATCCTTATTTTACTCTGCATTTACCCAAGTATCAGTCAGTCTCTGAGCATAGTGCGCTTTTTTTTAAAATTGTGGATATTTTGCATGAAAACACATCTTTTATTTGTACATTGCTCAACAACCGCGAACCGAGATGTTCAGAAAGTACAGAAAATTCTAGTCATTTGTAATGCTCCACGGAAAATATTTCCCTTCCATTTGTCCTTTTTAGCCTTTATTATTATTTTCCAGGTAGGAACAAAGTGTAAGTGAACTTATTATTATTCTTTCAAGTTTATGATTCAACTTAATTTGGCCATTTCATAATTTCATAGGGCATATCGGGGGGAAAAAACATCATATGATGTCAGAACTCTTCTATAAAGCTAATATCAATTTGCTTCATACAAGTAAATACAAAAAATCTAGTTGTATAAGAATGATTTTCTTCTTTGGCATAAATATGTTAGATACATTTATCTCAATACTTGTGCTTAGCGTTCAAAAATGAAAGCAGCAGGATTATTTGGTTGTTATGGTGATGGCACTACTTTGCACAGGAATTGCTCTTTATACTGAAGATCCTACTGAGATAAATGGAAACAGTGAAAGTAAAGTGAGAAAATGTGTACTTACTTGAACATAACCAAGAAAGAGCACAGAACACCCAATCCCTGCGTAGTACAGAGCAAACTTTGTCATTTCTGCCTCAATATCCAGCAAGCTGTAAGCAAACATTGACAATTGTTTTGAGTTCTAACATAGCAGTCAAATGCATAACACTACTGAGGGTTACGGAGGAATAAGAGGGTATAAGAACAGGCTGCGTGCTTTTGGTATGTGTAATGGGTGCGCATAAGCATGCAAAGAGACATGTGGTTTGTGTATATTGTACATCCTGGTTGCATTCGGTGATTTGGTGGGATTTGTATCTGTATGCAAGAAAATAAGGGAGTCAGCGGCACTAGTGAGAAGAGGTTGGTGAAACAGCCATAGTCCATCATAAGATAACACAATGCTAAGCTACAACCCTAGTCCAGTTTACTGCTACTGGAGGGGGTTAATCCAGTTCCAGTTCTGGCTAAATGCTGGCTCAAGCACATCCTCTTGTCACCACACTGAGCCAGGTATTGGCTTTGAGTCTAGTAAGTACTGTATGTCATGGTCCCCCATTTTGGGTACATAGAATGACCCCATCCATCAGTCAACAATGTAAGTAATTTCTACCAACATCTTACCCACAGCTTGTAGTCTCATTATCTCCCTCTTCTTCAAAAGATTCATTAATCCACATGATGGTGTTATTGATACACGTTTTGTTAGGGTTCTCGAGCTCTTGTATTTCAATGTCATATAAAATGAATGTGTCAATCATGAGGCCAAAAACGAGTAACATGCATGGCTGGGCTGCTCCGTGAATAACTGCAGCGAAGCCCCCACAGACCATCAGAAAAGTTTCATAGCAGGTAGAAAATCTAAACTGGGGAGGAGAAAAGGGTTTAATTAGATAAATATCTCATATTTCAATAAGGAATGGTGTATAGTAATGTTTGCCCAATGTCAGGTGCAGTTGTTTCTTTTCAAAGGGTAGTAAATACTGTGGATATAGATGGCACACATGGTTTTTTTTTCTGTGGTCATTACGCATCTATATGTTTGTATTAAAAGAGCTCTAAATAAACTTTGGGAATCAAAGTGTTGAATACAATGGAATACACTCATTGAGACTAGAGAGATTGTATATCCTTCTCGATTTCTTAATTTTTTGTTACTCCAATCATTTTCCTAGTGTCTTGATTATGGGCATTTGGGTGGACAGTAATATTTCATCGTAAGGAAGCCTTCTTACCAACTGGAAGAATCCAACTCTAATGCTATCACTCGCATGTTTGCTTTTTGGCCTGTGGCAAACAGAAAATTTTATATGTTATTCACAATGTTTTTCCAATCTCTCAAGGCATTATGAAATAAATAATTACAGGAGATTTTAACCACAGCAACAAATACAGTACTTACTTTTCTTTCTTTAAAGACGACTCTCCATTTTCATATAGATTTCTGCTCAGAAAGGAAAAAAGTTAGGTGACTGTCTACTTCTCAGTTTTAATTTGTTGTATTTCATTTAAAGTTGATCCATAGATATAACGATCGTGAAACACACATTATGTTACATGGAGTCAAATCTCCCATTTTATACAGTGACTTATGCTATCTCTACAAATTGCATCATCATCATCTACCCATCTATCACGCCTGCAAATTGTCAAAAAAAATACTAGTCATTAAGATGAATCATTTAAATTTGAACTATTTGAAAGAAAATGTTAATTAAGTGTATCAGCCTGTGTAATGATTTCATAAATATTTAATATGATACTTACTCTTTCTTCTTGTAGTTATCTGCCAAAATAAAAATTCATAGTTACAATTTACAAAAGAAACTCCACAAATTGTACAATCCATTCTGATGCAACCACTGCATTTTTTATTTATAAAGATGCTATATGGAGAATGTAAATTCTTTCAGCAACTTGTATATGTTTCAAAGTATGTTTGCTGGTGTCTCACTTTTAATAATTGGATCAAACCGCATGATAATTAATGCATATGACTGATCGTTGCCATGCATTTAATTTAATGATAAGCCCTCCTGTAAGTATTTATGAATTCCTACATTGGTGAAGGTATATTACAAAATAAGTATGTAGGTATACAGACTACTATAATTTACAACTATAGCTGGTCTCAGCCATTGGACACACAATTGTAGCTTGTATGATTTTTTTTCCTAACACAAAAATGTTCTTCTGCTTTCGAAAAACCAATATAAATCCCCCAAAAGATGCTTGTTTACCAGAATTTTGCTTGATTAGCTCTTTTTCATTTACCTGAGTCATCCGATTCAAATGATTTATTGTCCTCCCCAATCTTCTTGATACTTTGCAGAGTGACTGACATGTTGGCCACTTTTTCTCAATCACAAATCTATAACACATGACACCAAATTAGTAAGAAGATATAAATAAGTAGAAAAATGATCCCTGGAAGCATCATTTCTAGTACTGTGAAATACCCAGATCATTTGCTTATGTCTATTTGCTTAACATATTACAATTACAATTACTGTTTTATGGAGAGCACCTGTGATATTATTTTTAATAATCCATAAGAAACTTAATAATATTTCAGTGTAATTTTCAATGTCACTCAATTGTTCTATTATTAATCTATGTGTATAATTACAAAATAAAGTATTTATGGGTAATAAAATGAACAGCTTTCTATAAAATCTCCTTTGATTTGTTCGTTCATACATCACTTTTTCAATATATGATTTTGTTTTATTCTTTTTTTGCTGACTTTAGTTTATATTTAGTGTTTTCGTTGCTTAGGTTAAAATCACCGTGTCAATAATTACTAGACTTGGGCACCAGGGGGCTCTTCGTGCTCATCTTCGGGGGAAAAAAATCTTCATATTCCGCGAATATTCGCCTGTTCCTGTCTTCTCTTCGGGCGAATATTCGTGGACATTCTTCGTGTTCGGTTTTTCTTCGTTTTCCTGGTTAAGGGGTTAATATGGGGTTAACGCAGCTCTGGCGCCAGGAGTTTAAATGTACGTATGAGCAACTCTATTGGTCGTCAGCAGGGGGCTCGTCTGCCATTGGTTGATGGCAGACGAGCCCCCTGCTGCTGACCAAAAGGGTCGCTCGTACAGACTGTTAAACTCCTGGTGCCGTAACTTACCCGGCACATCCCACTGGTCTCTCTCCCTGTTCAATTAGTTAAATGTCCGTACGAGCGACCAATAAAGTCGCTCGTACGGACATTTAACTAATTGAACAGGGAGGGAGACCAGTGGCATCTGCAGGGTAAGTTGCAGCATTGGGGTTTTAAAACCTCAATGCTGCAACTTACCCGGCACATCCCACTGGTCTCTCTCCCTGTTCAATTAGTTAGTCTGTGCCGGGTTAAATGTCCGTACGAGCGACCAATAAAGTCGCTCGTACGGACATTTAACTAATTGAACAGGGAGGGAGACCAGTGGGATGTGCCGGGTAACTTACAAAGACTGTGCGAGTGAGCCTATTGGTCACCTGCAGGGTCCAATTGGTTGATGCCAGGGGAGGTCCCTGTAGGCGACCAATAGGCTCGTTCGCACTGCCCTGTAACCCGTGATGGCGAACCTGCGGATTTCCACTTCCGGGAACTGCCGCGATGCCGCGATGCCGCGAAGACAAGGTAAGTTAGAAGGGGGGGGGGAATGGTAGACGAAGATGATCACGAAGATCTTCGTGGTGTGTGTCTTCGTTTTCGCCTACGTTTTACCGCCGCCATCTTCTCTTCGGCGTGTCTTCGGAACGAACACGAAAACGCACTCTTCGTGTTCGTTTTCATGTTCGTCCGAAGACGAATGCACAAGTCTAATAATTACCCAGGTACAATACCTTTACAGTAGCTGTTATATTATAACAGAGCAACTACATAAGTGAAGCCATGTCATTTTTGGTTCTGGAACATTTTAACATAATAATACCACGTGGGTTTGTCAGGTTTAAGAGTAACCAGAAGATGGTATTCTGACTAACCATGGTGTTTCTGATCTAATTTATCACTAATATCACATCCACTTCATAACTTGAATGCCCCAAAACAAAATAGCTTTTATCTCCTCTAGACTTCATATAGCCATTTTGTTGGATATTACATTAAGTATTATATTAAGTATTTCTGTAACTATATCACTATTTATGTATTTGAATGTTCTCTAACTTTAGTATGAATGAAGCTAAATTTAAGTGTTTATTTTCTTTGGGGGGGGGGTTAATGTTTTTCCAGAAGTCTATTGGAAATTTAAGAAATGTATGAATTGACATATGTGGGTAACAGAATAGTATCTCCCTAGGCTAACGTCCACTGAATTGTGTTTGTATCGTGACTAGAGGCTAACTACAATGTTCTCAATTAATCTTTTGCCTAGAACCTCTTGTACACAGTGGGTACAGCTGAACAATTACCTAATTTATGTTCATAAACATCCCCTGATTACAGTAATACCCCACATACATATTTTTTTGTTCAAGAAGACCACATCCATACTTTACATATTACCCTGTATTATGCATTTGTTCATACTACTGAAGGTAGTGATTTTTTTATATATATTATTTTTACTGGTAGTGGCAGGGTTAGGGGATATTGGGGCACTTTTAGCTTTGGAGAGCTCTTATACATGTTGGCTCCTTATAGGTTTAATTTAATTTTTACATTAGATTTTCTAAATGTATTTTTATTTTCAAAAAAAAAATTTGAGGTGGTAGAATTTTTTTTTTCTCTCTCTCCATGTAAAACATCTACTCCTCTGACACGCAATTACAGGAAGTTAGCTAATGGCAGAGCTTCTTAAAAGCCTTTATAGGTGTTCTTACACCAGACTTTAGTGGCATTTCTAGGTTTGTATATCTGGTTGTAATTGCAAGTAAAGGACAGGAGTTCACCCCCATAATAATAGTTATAGTGCTAGAATTAAGTATACATTACATTGAGATGGTAAGATTTATGAGAGAGACTCATCTTTTATATATATATATAAATTTATAAATACATTTTATGTAACAATCCTAAAGAAGTTAAAACCTTGAAAACACAAAATACATGCTGATGTATATAACTATGTACAATATTTATCCAAATCCAAACTGTTTACAACAAATACGACCCTATTTAAGTCTGTTAAAGCTCATTAATAGTAACATCAATGTTATCTAACATCAAACTCAAAAGAATAATTGGTGTTAATACAGTTGAAGTAGATGCAATGTTATGTAACTCATTATATTCAGTATAGTTTAAGGTTAGAAAGTGCAGGTATTGCATATATATATATATATATTATATATATATATAATGATTTTAATACATATATGTATATATATAAATTTATATATAGATATATATAGTTTTTCTGTATTTCTGCAATACATTTTATAATTAATTAAGTAATGGAGATATTACTTGCCTGTGACTGGCAATGAGACGTGTTCTCTGTCTGTCAACCACAAAAAAAAAAAAAAATTCTGTCAGCGCTGTCAGCATGCAGTTTGTATGTCCATATCGGATCCCTGCTTAGAGGGTAAATGAACACTTTTAAGAACTGAAGCTTTTAAGAGTATATTTTGTGTTTACATAAAGGTAAATGGCCGCACGAACTCCACTCCTACAGTTCAATGACTCTGGTAGCAAGTTGTTTTTGTGACAGACAACATCATGGTATATGGAGTCAAAATTGGGCATATATTTGGAGGAGGTGTCCTTTCATTTAAAATGAACTATTTTGCTTCTTAGACCAACAGGCATTTTTACAAATCTTTCTTCATTATGGTGAGCATAATCTTTCTTGATTATGGTGATTATTTTTGGCATTGACCTACCGTACACTGTGCTGCGCTATCAGTTTTGCCAATGACATTGTAAGACACACAGATCGGCAGGTCAAAATCAGGTTGAGCACATTCTGTGAACAAAAAGAAATAAGCTGTGCTTAACATTGCGGGTAATAAATAGACTTACTCAGAAATAATATATTGTCAGTTCATCTATGTTTTACCATTTCAGATTAGCAATATACAATCACAGTGTAAAGTATATTCTACTTTACCTTTTTTTATCTAAATATTATTGTGGTCTGTGGAACACCGTGATGCACTCGTATGCGCCAAACATTCTGCAGTCTCAGAAAGAAGGGACCTCGTGGGAGGAACGAAGCCGCAAGAGATTTGGGTCTAGATATCCCACTTTATATCCCTATAATAACAATACAAACCTGCCAGGCACCCCACTTATTCCGGTATCCCAGCCAACTGCCTATGGTTCTTGTACTAAGAAAAAGCCCTGGGTGACTAAATCTGGGTTATTAGAGGCAAACAGGTTGTTGATCTCTGACATAGGAGAGTGATTTTATTATAAACAATGAAAAAAGTAGGATAGATTTGTTCATATGTAGCTATTAAAATACGATGTTAAAGTCAATTAACATATAAAAAATGTCAAAGCTCACTGACATGTTTCTCTTTTCTATACGTTATAGGATCTTATAGATCAGTGGTAGTTATAATATCATAGCCCAAGCATTAATTGAATGATTATTTGTAGACAATGCTGCAAGTCCATTTTATATTTTACATTTTCAAGGTTTGCCAAATACCGTATTAGACTTGTGCATTTGTTTTCTCACAAACTTTATTTTTAACGGAAATGGCATGTTTCGTGCTTTTGTATGAATCAACGAAAACGAGGGGGGTCTCCAACCAAACTAACAAAACCGAATTGCATGTGTAGCCGACATTACAAGCCGTTTTGCCGCTCTTTAATGAGGTAAAGTGGGAGGGAAAGTGTGTGTGGGAGAGTACATATGAATGACTTATAGGTAGAAGTAGCCAAAAAAATGGAGGTGGCTGTGATTGATGGGTCCAACAACCTGTGGGAGTATTTCCCTCTGGCCAATGACCATTTACAAGGGGAGGGACAAGCATTAGATATATAAGTGTACTGACGCCATTTTAACTTGTCAGTAGCAGCAGTTACAGGCTGATGGGAGTTTGAGTGTGACAGTTATATTGATGCTCATTACTCATATACAATACTACAAGTTAACCGTTTATATTGTGCAGAAAATGTACTGTTGTGGGGTGGGTTGGAGAAGCTGTAGTGATTACTGTAGTGATTACAGAGACTGCGGCAGACATTTTTTCCCGTTCCTGAGTAGAGTTTAGATTAAGACAGTTGGCCATTTATGCTGCCAGCCAAACCTCTAATTTGTGGACAAGTCAATGTTTTATTATCTTTCTATCATACCTATTTATTATTCTTCATTGATAACCAAATATTGGTGACAAAACCAGGCATTATAACTTATAATATTGGGGAAATTCAGTACTGCTCCACGGGGCTGCATGTGCCTATCATCTGCCAGTGTCTGCCTGCCCGGGCCCAGTGCTGCTGCAACTCTTTCACGGTCCTTACTCTGGGGAATCTTTTCTTTTAATTTATATAATAAAAGGTCCAGAAAGTGGGATCTTCTCCCGAATTTCATTCCAAATCAAAAACGAATTTTGTATGGAACGAACGACCGGGAAACAAAATTCATTGCCCGAAAATGAACGCGACAAACACGAAAATAAAATTTTTTGCTCACCCTGTCTAACCTACAGAGCATTGATTTACCTTTTTTTTTTCCTATGCAAAATGAATACATTAATTAATTTTAGTTGGCTTTACAACTTCAACATTTACAAACTTAGTAGAAATGAATTGTAATTAAAATATTTCCTCTTGGGTTGTCATTTAGTTTTTATCAGAGAATGGCTTACACCGGCTTAGTAAATCCACCATACAACTACATACACTCAATATTAAAAATGATGTAAGGCTTAAATGTTAGATTTTAATTTTGGAATACGTTCAGGAAAAAACTTTATTCTTAAGTTAGAACAGCCATAAATATAAAACCCCGCTATCGTGGAACATCATAATTCACAAGCTGCATGCATTTCCCTTGCATAATTTTTTTTCTCTCCATTGGTTGCTTAATTTTTTACCCTGAATCAGAATGTGTTCATCTTCCAAATAGAGAGGAAACAAGCAACAGTCTTACAAAATTATACCAAGAACAACCCTGGTTTCTTGCGGTCTCTACTAACTGGAGGATTTACAGTATAAGATGATATAACTTGTGACGTAACAAGGGAGATATATACAGATCTCTATACATGTAAAGCTAGAAGTTGCTATGTAAAGCTAGTGAGAGTATGTCTATATTCAAACATATGTGCAGCATTTCAGTATGAACACACAGGTATTATTATTATTATTTATGGTTTTATATAGCGCCATCAAATTCCGTAGCGCTGTACAATGGTATAAAAATATATATATACACACACACTTGTACAATAATCTGCAAAAGTTTTAGGCAGGTGTGAAAAAATGCGGTAAAGTAATAAAAAAATAGACATGATAATCGTTTATTTTTATTATTTAACAGAATTCAAAGTGAATAAACAAAGATAAAGAAAAATCTTAATCAATATTTGGTGTGTCCACTCATTTGCCTTCAAAAAGCATCAATTCTTCCAAGGTACGCCTGCACACAGTATTTTAAAGAACTCAGCAGTTCTGGCTCCGTTCTGACTTTCAAACAACAGGTTAACTTTGTACCAGAGCAATGCCAGACATTGAGCTCGAACATAGTCTTCCAGCTGTAAAATTTGTCTTGGTATGATCCAACTACGTACATACCTGGAGTTCTGCATAAATTTGTTATAAATAATTTAATAGTACTTATTTTATGAATTTAAAACCATTAAAGGCTATACAGAATGAAAAGGGCATCTTGATCAAGATGTTGTTCACCCTTATTGGCACACAAAGGGTAAAACAGTCACGGGTAATGAACTGAAAAAACTTTCACCTTTGAATCCTAGCTTACTATACGGAGTAAAACTGCTGTTCGGTGAAAAGCCACTGACACTGGCAGCGAATATATCTCACTGACCTAAATTGAGTTCATTTCTGATTCCAACATCTTCTGTTGTGTTTTCATTATATGACAAATAAACAAAATATAAGAAAAAGTATAACAATAGTGTTTAAAGTGCCAGCGACAGGAGGTCCACCTTTACATGAAGGCTTCTTTTTTTGCCACTACTACTGTCATTATCATATATGTATTTCCTGTTTTCTTAAATATATATATTATATATTATATATGATATTTATATCCCCATCAAGTTATAGGGTTGTACCATGTTAGCTGTAGAAAGAGAAAGAGCAAGTTTGGTGAAGATGGTGCCTTTATTGGTAACCAAAGTATAATCTACTGGAAGCTTTCAAGACTATCTAGATCTCTTTTTTATGTATATAATATGACTAAGATGCCTGTAACTAATCATTTCAACTATTATTCACTTCAACCATACCTTAAATACAAAATAATATCTAAAGAAATTGGACTTGAAATATGCTCTTTATTTGAAGCAAGCATGGTAAATGGACCTGTCTGTGATTGATACACTATTGGTTTGGGCTGTTTATCTTCACTTGAACTTGTTAAAGAGCTTGTGCTTAGCTTAACCAGGGCAATGACCACTGGGTTACGGTCACTACATACAGTAACTACATTGTACCTTCCCCCAGAATGGATTCGTTAATAATAATAATGTAGAAGCCAAAGCCTGGAAGTTCAGTACCATGGCCGCTGGTACCTGCAATTGCCCTGGATATGCAATAAGGAAATGCCTATAGACGTTTGAGAACAATACATGCGGAACTGGAGGTGGGTGACAACTTTTGCCAATACTTCAAAATTGGCAGATAATGCCACTTACTGACCAGTGGAAACTTTTATAAAAAAATAAACCCAAAAGGCTCCACATCCAGTAACGTCACACGCGTCTTGACAAAATGGGAAAATGCCACTTTTTGTCCAGCTTACTCTTGACTCGGGCACTATATATGTTAACATGCAGCGAAAAGACATGAAATAAAAAACACAAGAGACATGAGGTCGTTGGAAAAAAGTGTAAGGCCACAGTGCTTTATTAACTGTGACAAGTGCAAGAAAATATATTAATATATTAATAAAACAAGAGATAGGTTATGCATTAATAACATGTAAAACCATAACCAAACAACATCTTGTAGGGATATCCCGACAAATTCCAAACGGAGACCGTTGGGTCGGAACACCCTACCCTTCGAGAGTTCCCCCAGGGACTGAACCCGTGGAGAAAAACCACTTGAACATGAATGTTGGCATAACAACCAATTGTAAATTCAGCATACCTATCTCAAAATTCTGCCGTACCCTACATACATTTACAACAGATTAAAATTGGGGAGGGAGGGCGGGAAATTCTTTGGTTTGTCACTCTGATTAACAGATTTCTGATCAGTGGCGGGAAAACGGTCCCCTAAATAGCCACCAAAACCCCACCCATACGAGGATGTGGGACCCCAAAGGATGTCCCTTAAATGACCCTTTAAAACCTGGCCATCACGCTTCTAGTTAAATATAGGCCCAGTCATGCAGCCCTTCCTCTTAGTATCCAGGGCTTGTCTTTCCTTTTCACAAATAAAGCAGGCCATGTTTGCTTGTTAGTAATACATACTGTAGTTAACATTAAATATCTTATCTCACCATATAACCTAAAACTCTATGAATTATTCATTATTGCCTTCTGCTTCCACGGTGCTGAACTTCTGTTAATTTCCCTTTCTATGATCTATCTAGCGGCTCCTTCTTTTGGATGTAGAATAATAGACTTTAAAAAAAGCTAGTTTCATATTAATGCATAATTGCATTGTTAAACAGGGTAATAAAAATATATTGAATGGCTGTAGTAGTTTTTGAAGTACAAAAGTAATAATATTTGTTTTAAGGGCAATCACTAAGTTTATTAAGCTGAATTGCAAAACAAATATACTGGTTTTCGTATTTGCACATTTACATTATTAAACACAGAAATAAAACATCTTAAATGGCCATGGCACATGCAGCCAGCATCCAACCTGATTTTCAGTGGATTGATGCCAGGTCAATAACCTGGCCCCTTTTCATGAGCCGTGCGTCCGACCTTAGCATGCTTGTACATAGGTAACAGCAAACAGCTTGTTACAACACACAGTAAGTAGGAACACAGACAGCCCCCTAAAATTTTGAGTGACAGCCCAAACCACGGTGACCTTCTACGCCACATGACAACATATGTTCTTTAACTGCAACTCTTATTACCTAAAGCCAGCACAGAAACAATGATCATAGGTGTAGTTTAAAGGCAGCATGAATCTTTATTTTTTTAATTATTCATGGAAATCTGATGCCTCATAAGTGTTATGAAATATACTGAAACCTACTATCAAATTATAACACTATGGACGCAGTCAGCACTCTGACAATACAGGAAGTCAACTACACATATTTACACTACAGTTCCAACCTTAAAAACCAACTAATACTACTGTCTTCAGGGTGTGATCAAGAACAGAAAAAAATTCAGTTGTAACATTATGCTAATACTTTCACATACCTGGCAACCATAAAATGCTACATCAATGCCAAAAGTCAGACGCTTATGCAATATCCTAATCAAACAAATTGAAATGAAAATAAAAACGAGATGTGGATCTTTAAGCTAAAAGAGCTACTATTACATTTCTTTTGTTTTAAAATGTTTTTCATCCTAATAAACTAGATATTTAGAATAATGTGTGGATAATTGGTCTAAATTACATTGTAAAGGTACATTTATACACAAGAGAATCGTGTCTCCTTCAAATCCAACACCTGTCGATAGCCCGAGTAGTTTTTCTTTAAACGGTGTTGTCAATTTATTTACCTCTAAACCAGCTATTGACATTGTATATGAATGTTAATGTACCCAGGTATCCAGTTGACCTTAGTGAATCGCCACTGCTTTCACACTTAATCATGCATACTTTGGGAGAGTTCCACCTCAATCTCTGGCTCAGTATATAGTGATAGGAGTTATGCTACACTACGGTCAATGTCCGGCTCAGTGTATAGTGATGGGGGTTACGCTGTATCGCCATCAATGTATGGCTCAGTATATAGTGATAGGAGATATGCTGTACTATATCTGTTCAATACATATTATTTATTTAAACTTATTTAATTTATTTGTTATTTTATTTTTTCAGATTTCTAGTTTTTTTTCAAGTTGACATACGTTTACAAATTAGTGAAATATTCTTGGAACATTATTTTTTGTGGATGTCTTTACATTTTAAAGTGAGGGGGTGTGTCACATACAGGATCAGCCCCTTATGCCAAATACTCTAGGTGCACCCCTGCCTACAGCCATAACGCCTCCCCTTTTTTACCTACTCTATAATCATCTTTCTCTTTCCTCTCTTCTAGTTTTCCTGGAACACCAAGCTTTCTGCCATCACTTACCCCTAATTAGTGCTACAAGAATCCCATATAATTCCTTACAGAATGTAAAGTCATGAGCAGGGCCGTCATGAACCCACTATTCTTGCTATGAACTGTGTATGAATGTATCATAAGGTGAGATGGCAAGTTTATGGACAGGGTCCTCAACCAATGCTGTATCTGTATGTGTAAATGTATATTTATTATGTATTTGTTAACCATCCCATCTTTATATTATATAGCCCTACATAATATGTTAGTGCTTAATAATTAAAAGATAAGAGTAATAATATTTTTTAATTTATAAGATTACCTTAAGTGACTAAGGTAATTCATTCTCTTTCTTTTATATATTTAAATATATATATATATATATATATATATATATATTTATATTCACACTATCTTGATCTACCTGTCAGTCTTGTTTTACAATTTGTTTCCTTTGTGTGTCAGCGTCTTGCAAAAAGCATTATGACATAAATGTACACAGCTACTTCCTTAAGTCATAAAAAAAGGAAGTTATGTGTTTAGAACGCATTCTGTTGTAATGAAGAAGCAGATGATTGCACGGGACATCTCTTTAACAATATGTGAGTAGAAAAACTTATTTCTGTATTAAAAGTATTGTGATATTTATAATGCTTAAGGAGTTTTTAAATGGAGCTGTCTTCCTCCAGGTAGTATCAGAACATTATGTGTCTGTGACATGATTCTATAAGGACTTTAAATACCTAATAAAACTGTTTTATACAAGGTGAGATTGTATTAGCCGTTGTTCAATTTACACAAACTGTATGTTCTGCTATATACTAAATTATATATCATATTATACATATTATTATATTATTATCATAGTTTTTTTAAAAAAATATTTACCATACACATTTTCAAGAGTAAAACTTATGAAAAATTAATTTTCTAAATAAATCTGGTTCCTGTGTACCTGCAATATGAGTAGAACTACTTAGAAAAGGGCTCAAAGTAACACTTCCTGAAGAGATAATCTCTCGTTGTGAGCAGGACACTTTTTATCTAAAGCATGTCTTAGTCTGTCAGTTTTGGTTTTCTTATGCCCCTTTAATATATGTATTGTAAAAAGCACTGCATAAATATTCGGTGCTATATAAATAAATAAAAATAATAATAATAAAAACCATGTATCACAAGCTTTGTGAGATATAGAAAACGTGAAAATTCATGTTGTCACCACTCATGACATCATAACTTTTTTACTTTCAATGCCTTAACTGGAGCTAGTATTGGAACCCTATGTGAAATGAATGTGAAAACCCCTACTTTTGTGATGGACACAAAAATGTGAGTGTGTTTTCCAAGGATTATTTTCAGAAGGGTCATGACAGGTTGGCAATCCAGTTCTTTATTTAGACCTGACTATTCCTTTAACATTGCTGTCTTCTTTTCAATCTAGAACACTAAAGAACACCGAAAACATGTTTGTGTACTTGCTGTGTTGTGTGATGCTTCTCTATATTTGGTGGAAAATAAGAGATGGCTTAAGGATCGATTGCATCGAAGACAAATATTTATTGATCACTGGATGTGACACAGGATTTGGAAACCATGCGGCAAGAACCTTTGATTCAAAAGGGTTTCGGGTACTTGCAACTTGTTATACAGAAGCTGGAGCAGCCAAACTCAATAAAGAAACATCTGTGCGTCTGAAAACTATTCATTTGGATGTGACCAAGGCAGACAATGTAAAGCAGGTTGCTGAATGGGTACAAGAACAAGTTGGTAGTAGAGGTAAGTCAGCGTTATCTTTTAATTGTTATATAATTTGACAAGTCTTATTTGGTGTCACTAAAACAACATCCTGGTTAGACATGCCAAGCTACCCAGTAGTATAGCAGAAAACATATTTGACATAGAATAAGCCTGGTGTTTCCTAGTCTTTCTTGTCAGACATTCATCTACGATCTGAACAGCACAAGAGATTAAAACAATCTAATTTGGCTTTAACTGATGCCTTAAATCCTTGTTACTAGACTTTAAATTTAAATTGCCAGTTTCGTCAATTCGTACAAATCTCAGAAAACGAGGAGAAACCTTGAACAAAACAAATAAACATAAAACAAAGTGCTCTGAATTTTCCTTTGAATTTCATTGGTTTTTTTCACTCACTCTCATTCACTCACATGCGCTCTCTGAATGTAGGTAGGGAGTACCTTCTTCGCTGAAAATGGCCCAAAATATACAAATCAGAGAACCACACTAAGCTGATTCTTTACAGCAATGCTAATTACTTTCCTCCATGGGCTTTTGTGGATCAAGGGGTCTGTCTGGGTGATTATTGTTACCCATAAAGCAGAATGATAATTCACTTGGTTTGTTTAGTAAATTGAGCTTAGATCACAGTGCTAGAATGTCACTAATATGTAGCTGTCTGAGAAACATACTATTGGAAAAGTAAAATAATTCTAATGCATCACAGTAGTTTGATACTGACTGTATCACTTCACTTTAATTCAAGGTTTGGTAAACACAATTATGTTGCCCTAGGAGCAAAGCAGTTATGATAGGAGAGCACATATTTTTATATCGAATGTTGTACATCATTTACATGTCAGTATTATTGTTTTACAGGACTTTGGGGTTTAATAAACAATGCTGGTATTATGGGAACACTTGCTCCTATGGACTGGTTGAATCTGGAAGACATTAGAGCCCCAATTGAAGTTAATTTAATAGGCTTAATACACGTGACACTAGTAATGCTCCCCTTGATTAAAAAAGCCAAAGGACGGATAGTGAACATATCAAGTGTTGGTGGAAGAATTGCCGCAAGCGGTGGCGGGTATTTTTCATCCAAATATGGTGTTGAAGGATTTAATGACAGCTTAAGGTAAGTAGAATCAAAGAGACCAAACAATTTTAATGGAATAATAATAACACTAATAAATATAATAATAAGAATAATGCTTGAAAAATGATATGTGTGACCCCTATACTAAAATTTAAAATTAATTTATTATTATTTAAGTATTTCCAAGAGTCTTTAGTAAAAGATTTTTGTAAGTGCACCACTTTTAAACTGTATTAAAAATCTTCAAATCAATGCTTGAGGTTGACTGTGTTGTGTATTTAAAAAGTTACAATATGAGAAAAGACAAAACACTGGCCTCATATTAAATATTTATACTTAATCGGGGGACATTTTGAATTGGGAAACAATTGACTCTCACTCTCATGCACTCTCTCACACTCTCATTTTTGTTCATTCTCTCTCTCAAGCTCTCTGAATGTTTACCTACCTTGTCTTAATGTCTCTCAATCACTTCTGTTTCCGTGTCTCGCAGCTCCACTTACGTGTCTCTTCTATATTCGGTTTTCTCTCTCTATTTGTTAGCATCTCCGCATACATAACCTCCTGCCAAACTTCTACCAAAATGGCATAGCTTCCTGTGACATCCTCTCCACCAAATCCTCCAGTTGGGGGTGAGGACATCACAACAAGCTCTGCCATTTTGGCAGAAGTTCACACAAGGTTATCGTAGCGCAAAATGGTGGAGCTTCCGGTGATGTCATCTGGCTCATTCTCCAATTAGGTGAGAGGACATCACCAGAAGCTCCGCTATTTTTGCGGAAGTTTACATAAAGTTATTGTAGCCCAAAATGGGGGAGCTTATGGTGACGCCCTCTCTCTGATTCGCCAATCCAGTTTACACAAGGTTATCATAGGGCAAAATGGCGGAGCTTCCAGTTACGTCACTAGAAACTTTGCTATTTTGGCTAAACTTTTCCCGTGAGGTTACCTCCGTGTAGAAGCAGACAAAGAAAGAACAGAGAAGAGAAAAAAGATAAGAGATAAGAACAAAAAGAAAATATTTAAGACTCTCCAAGGAAATGTTGGAATGTTTGCAGCTATGTCTGGAACCTGAAAATTGTGTATGTTAACAGTTAAAAGGTAATCACAAGAATAGCATAGAACTTGTTTCACATTGCAAATATGACATGGTGACATATGACCTTGTCTTAACTAATTTTAATATTTTATTCATTGAATAAGATGAAAAGTGTATTAAATAAACAAAAGGTGCATATAGGTTAGAACTAAGTAACATAGTAATGAATAATTACTCAATAACAGCTTTTTTCTATTTGTAAGGCGAGATATGAAGGCCTTTGGAGTAAAAGTCTCATGCATTGAACCTGGACTATTTAAAACACCGCTGTCAGATGAAAATAAGGTTATACAGGAACGTGTGGAGATCTGGCATAAACTTCCTCAATATATTAAGGATGAGTATGGAGAAAACTATATTGCAATAGGTAAGAAATGTAACAAACATATATGCTAACACGGTTTTGCTCATAGTAAGCAGATATGCTTCTATCTTACTAGAAAGCATTTAATAAGTATTATAGTAACTTGGCACACATTGCAAATAAAACATGGACAAGACTTATGGAGGTGCCCCAAAATCGTCAAATTAGAGTAGTCCACAGCATTTGTCTCCCTGCTCCCCTTGCAAGGGGTGTCTCGATAATTATTAATGAACTTTAGGTTATATTTACTAAAGCCTACATGTTAGTTAAGTTAATAAACATATAAGGTGCCCGAATTAAGACACCCTTGTTGATGAGGAGATGAGGAGAGGCAGGCCCTTTCTCAGACATCGTTGTGGCTACCCAGACGTCAGTGTGGCTACCCAGACAAGTGTGTGGTAGGATGCATGGTCACCCCCTAACTTTGCCGAACAGACCTCTCACAAAGCTGGCATCATGAGAAAACCACATAGGAACTGTGAATGAAGTCTGTGCTGCAACAGCACAGATATCCATTGAATTTTTAGCTCCCTGGACATTCAAGGAAGATCAGAGGCTCTCCCTAACTGGTCCAGTACCCAAGACAGTGGGACAGTTCCTGAAAATCAGGACTGTACCACAAAAACTGGGACTGTTGGACACATTTGGGACACAGATGGGACAGGGATGTTTTAACTAGGTAGGCCTTTGCATTAAACTAACAACATTTATGTATTCTTTCTGATGCTTAATAGATGCAAAGAAGAAACAAAAACTAAACCAACGAATTAAAAACAGTGACCTCTCCCTGGTTGTCCAGTGTATGGAACATGCTTTAACAAGCCAGCATCCCAGAACGAGATACAGTGTGGGTACTGATGCTTCATTCCTTTGGATACCATTGTCCCACATGCCAACATTTATTCAGGACTTTGTCATTTTGAAAAACAAAGTCAAAATCCCAACTTAATGTGTCTTGTTAATGTTTTCAGCAAACATAATCATCTGTTTTCTTTTTTTATATAAAGTAAAGTACCTTAATTGAAATATTGAAATAAAAACTCTTCTCATTGCCTCTTATATTTTACAATTTACTGTTTGAATTGAATTTTAAAAATTCTAAACTTGATTATGTAGAACTTTGAAAACGTAACTACAGAATTACTTTACGATAAACAATATTCTTACAATTAATATTTTTACATATGAACCAAGCTTATATTCAGAAACAAGTAATATAGGAGAGGCCAGCAATTGTTGGCAATGCAAGATACATATTTGAACATGACTCATCTTGTGTTGAATTACTTTTATCAAAATCAGCTAGTTAGCATAATGATATGGTGAAAGCAATTTAACTAGGAAATATTTTATAAACTTAATATTTCTGATATAAATCAGATATTGAGAAAGAGATTTTACCTCCGCATTTCTGAACAGCCATAAAGAGCTTTTATAGGTTTTCACTGAAAATTCTATATTGTTCATTAAAAAATATACTTTTTTGTTTGTTTTTATTTTAAATTTGGTTGCTAGATTCCAACTAGATAAAATATATTTAAACATATTTAAATGTCTTTGTTAACACAGCATTCAGCTTCATTAAATTACTTTATTAAAACTACTTTATTAGACAAAAGAGCTGCACTCCATAAAGCGAAAGAAAATAGACTAAAATAATTCAATACCAGATAAGGAAAAGGATAAAGGAGACACACAGTGCTTTCATTATATATTTGCTTTAATGTGCATGGCAAAGATAATGTATCCCTGAGAGCTGAAATGCTAAAGCTTTGTTGCTTTGTTGTGAACAATATCTGTATTGATGATCACACAGTTTCTGGGAGGAATATACCCTTGTCGCGGCATGTTACCTTGGCTCAAGAAATCTTCAGACACTTCAGGGAATTTTTACAGCAATGCAACTTTTTAGAGGTTGAGCAAGAAGGCTTTACAACATTTAAATTTCACCCGGGCACAGCATGTTCCTTGTGAACTGACTTGATTAGGATTCACATCTTTAAACTTTGTTGCAAAGATATTTTCTGTGACATTGTGAACAGGCAGTCATGAAGCTATGGAACAGACGAGAGGGGTATGAGCTCAAGGACAACAATGGCTATGAACACAAAGGCAAGATGGTTTGCAAGTGTTTTGAAAGTATCCATAACTCTTGTTCTGCTCCTACCTCCCCAGTCTGAGGTTTTCAATGTCTCGGTATTTTCTGGCTCACCACAGGAGGTTGCCAGTGCTCTCAATTTTTCTCAGATGCCTTTTACCTGTGGAAGCTAGATTACTTCCTAATATGTCAGCAAAGATTGAAATGCCATAAAAAAGGGAATGGGATACTCACCAAGAGCAGACAACCGCTTCATAGCTTGTGCTACAGTCCATCCCCACTTGGGAACATCTCAATTTTTAGCTGGCTTGTGCCGTTACAGAAAAAGGGAAAGAGGTGTCACCAATCACGTGCCGGTAGTGAAAGAAATCAAAAAATGTATAAAACATATAAAAAGTATACTTCCCAGAATAAACACTGCAGCAACCCTCAGAACACTCCTCACAATCTTCACGAGACAAATATAGCAGAAATGATAAAAGCGGCTCATCAGGAAAATCTGTAAAAAACTTCTTTATTCTTCTATACGGTCTATGGATAAAACAAAAAAGCGAAATAGTGCAGTATCCTTAAGTATGACACATCAGTAAAACAGAATGCACTTACAGATTGGTTGGCATAAGTGTTATGCATAAGGGCTTGTGTGGCAATACGAGGAACGGTACTCCCAGTCTAGTCCAGGAACTGCATTCTGTTTTACTGATGTGTCATACTTGAGGATACTGCACTATTTCGCTTTTTTGTTTTGCAAATTTTGCCTGCACTAGGGAACCAACAACCCCAGACATATCTTTCAGCCTTAAGTGTCCTCATCAGAGGGGTACAGTAAGCATTCATCTAGGCACAAGGGACCAAAGTGGTCTCACCTTTACCCTTGGGGTGAGCCCCAAGAGATCCTCGAAGGGTTAAATGCAAACATGCAAAGAGGAAGTAATGATTATGTTTCATAGGCTTGACCTACTACTTCGTAGTAACCACAGGTTTTTTAACCTTCCAATGTAACTCCTCTCACACAAGGCCTTTTGCCTGCTTCTCCTCTCTTCCTGAGAGTGTCTCAGTAGCCCCAGTTTACCCTAGCTTTCCTGCTTCAATCCCATGCACCCTATAGACTTTTATAATCTCCTGGTGTTATTTTTAATAAACCCTTCATGCTTTCCTTCTGCTCTTCCTCTTGTTCCTCCCGGTCCCCAGATCTTTTCCACAGGGTTGTTATTCTCTTACTCTCCATAAACCAACACACATTCCCAATTCCCCTTTCATCCACTTTCACAATTGAATGATTCCCTCTCATAGCAAATGTTTTCCCTCTCCCCTTCTCATGGAAAACACAAAAGAAATGACTATTAATAGTAAATAAAATGTTTTATTAACAAAGTATACAGCACATGTCAAAGCTTTAACGGAAGTCATCGGGGGCTGAATTGTCTGTAAAAAGACCCTGCTCACTTTACTCATGTGTAATGGTGCTCTGCAATAACCATGAATGGTGTAGACACAAATGTAATGTCAATTATATTTAGTTGGCTAAGAATTGTTCTTTTTCTTTAATATAGATGTAGCATAGGGACTTAAAAGTAGAATTTGTGTTGATGAGTTTGCTCCTTGGGTTTCAAGGTCCCCAGGTTCATCTAGCATATTGATTTCCATCTTACCATTCTTGCTGTAGAAACACGTTTTCTACACACTTATACAGATGATGTTCTGTCTCAGTATCACAAGATTGTAGCATTTTAGTCATACAAAAAAGTAGACTGAGAAATTAGGATCTTACATATAGCTGGTGGGTTGCTGTAAATCAGCGTTAGATTGTGTGTTTTGTATACAGGTACCTGAAACAAGGGGAATATCCAGCATAATCAATTATATGTATTTTCTCCATTCTAATTATGTAAAAAAAAATATGTATCTGCAATTTACAAAGCATTTTGTCTGAATTTCAGTACAAGCCATGTCTAGCTTATAGAGGCACCAGTAGTTACTAGTTTATAATAGGCACCTCTCAAAGCCATAAGTTCTTCATGCGACCCCTTCTCAATAATTACTCCTTGAGACATCACAGCTATTATATCACAGTTCTGTATGGTGGACAAACGGTGGGCAATGGCGATACAAGTGCGACCTTGCCTAGCCTTATCCAGGGCAGCCTGCACAGTCTGAAAAAATAAATAATTACATTTAGTAATATTAAAACCTTGCCATGAACTTAATTATTAATCTGTTGAATGAAATTGCTACTATTATTGGCAAAAACATACCTTCAAACATTGGGCTTTTTTTACAAGCTAAATTTAAATATACAATAACAGAGAACTTTGGGGAACATTAAAAAAGAGAAATAAGTACTATACATAGTCTCATATCCATGAGAAATAAAGAACTGAACCCTTCAAGGCAAGAAATGCAACAGCTCTTTCTGCTTCTCTTTCTCCTTCTCCTATTTCACTTTTCCACTCTTTAACCATAACTTGCATTGGAAGTGTAAATATGTTTATTAAATAATTGCTGGCACAGCATCTCCTGCTTCAGAAGTGTTATTAATCTGGCCTTGATAGCATAGTAATCAATATGTGACCGGTTGCTTCTAATAAGGTACACAGTCGCAGTTAGAGCATAACCTAAAGTTGATCTCAGCATCAATTCATTTGTATGTTGGAATCATGGCACAAATTCTGTAATAACCTGTTCGCTTTCTGTGTCTAAAGCCGAAGTTGCTTCATCCAAGAGCAGAATTTTTGGATCTCTGACAATGGCCCGAGCTATGGCAATTCGTTGTTTCTGTCCCCGAGAAAGCTGGGATCCTTGGACGCCAACATTAGTGTCGTATTTCTGTAAAAAACATAATAATAGTATAATATAATAACAGGACATCCGGTTCCCTTTAGAAAGATAGATCTCTCTGCTCCATTCCACTAGACTACCTTCCTGTGAAACTATCTCCCGCTTGTGCAGGTATGACAAAAGGTGAGCCAAAGCAAGAGTGGGGCATGAAAATCTTTACACGTTGTGAATGATGTCCCCCATTGTTTGGTTCCAGGACTTGTAGACACAGGGAAAAGCTGCACAACATTTCACTGTTAGTGGAGATCGTGATGTTTTATTGTCCTCGTAGCAAAAAAAAAGCAGACTGTTTGTACTTCATGCCACAACAAAGAGTCACAAAAAATATTTAAAAACCCATCCCATATTTAAAGGCATCAATTGATGCTTAACCTACATTCTAGAACAGAAAGAATAATCTAGAACTAGCTAGAGCAATGCGAAAATATAATACAAAGAAGTACAACTGTATCACAGTACAAACACCTAAAGTTATTTTTTGAAATGTACTTACATCAGGCAGAGACATGACAAATTCATGTAAAAAAGCTTTATTTGCAGCTGCAATAACTTCTTCCATTGAGACATCACGGTTGTTATCACCGTATCTGATGTTGTCTGCTATGCTGCCTTCAAATAATATTGGCTCCTGGGAGACAATTCCAATTTTGCTTCTTAAAAATGATATGTTTACATTGGTAGTTGCACGGCCATCAACAAGCTGCAAGTAATTTAATAAGGTTGGTTAATTGTTTTCATTGTTTTAAATGGACCTTCACTGGGGAGAGTAAATAATTGACTCTTCCTGTTTGTAGAATAGGAGGTCCATTTGTCAGGAAAAGTTTCAAAAACAGGATCACACTGAATCAAAAACCCTGTAGGGCCAACAATGGGAAAACAATAATCTATGAGATTCTTGAGTATCACTGCAAAGTTATCACAACTCAGGCCAACTTTGCCTCAATGGATAGAATCCTCTTTAAACACCTACAAAGACTTTGGAAATGTAACTAGTCATTATTGTGACACATATTTTACTTACAACCGTCCCTTCATCCGGGTCATAGAATCTTTCCAGGAGTTGAACACTTGTGCTCTTTCCACAGCCGCTACTCCCAACAAAAGCCAGAGTTTGCCCGGACTTTACTGAGACGTTGAGTCCACGCAAAACCATAGTAACCGGTCGACTCGGATAAGTAAATTTGCAATTTACAAATTCTATGTCACCTTTAAAATTTTCCTGCATGATTAAAAAGGAAAATGGTTAGAGCCATTAGTTAAAGTTGATACAGTTTTATTAGGCATTGACATAGGTGTCACATAAGACCTCAGAGGCCATTTCCATTCTATCTGGCGAAGAGACCTCTGAGATCCTGAAATCTTCCATCTTTTCTACTTTAACCCAACAATAATTATAAAAAAGACACTTAGATTAGGAAAGCTTTATTTGATTTCTCCTGAACAAAAAAATGGTGACATTTTATTAATGTATTTTGTACTTGTTTATCATTTTCTAAATTAGCTATTTTCTCTTTTGTATGCCTTTATTTTGTAAAAAAAAAACAAAACCAAAAAAAACCAATTGAGTGATTATGTGATTACAGAGCGTATTCAAACTCCACAGCAGACTTATAGGTTTATGATAAAAAAAATAGTTTAATATGAATGCCAGCTAGCATGTAATCTATTATTTATAACTGAATCTGGGAAACTGTCCACCCGTCAGAAATAATAATTATTATGTAAACGCTCTGTAGGGAAATGATCACTGGTCCAATTATTGGATGAAGGTGATTTTTTCCAGGTCAGAGATATTTTTCCTGACATATCTACATACACATCGTTCTAACATTTTATTTCTATAAATGGGTAACCTTACTTTTCTTATCTTCGTAACCAAGTTTCCAGTAAATTGCCTTGGTTATGACCTCCTACTGAAAAGTAGTGATTGACAAGAAACGTATTTGTCTAGAAGGCTGCTGGGGACACTGGAGTGCCCTTTTAACATAAAATATAAATTTAATGGAAGCAGCACAGCTTTTCTTTAATGACACTATGACAAATGTAAACATACATGACAATACAGTATAGACTTTTTAACTTCAACATTAATAATATTAATTATAATATACTGTATTTGCTCGATAAGACGACCCTGATTATAAGATGACCCCCCAAAATCTGAATATTAATTTAGGAAAAAAAGAGTTCTTCTTTTCTAAATAACACAAGATGCATCGTAACATCTACATTCATCTTGTGACGGTCTTTGTGAGACTTCTGTTTCTGTTATACACAATTCTTCATTTCTTTATTTATATTAGAGAAGTTCATTTATTTATTGAATTCGGCTCAATATTTTGAAATATTATTCTGTGAATTAATACATTTTGCAGGCGATATAGTATTTCTAAATCCATGGGTAAAAAATTATACACCATTGCGACCAATTACACTCCCCATTTCCCATACTGAGCTAAAATGTGGATATTTATGGATCAGATGTGTTCCACATTGGTAGTTACTGTCAGAAAGTAAAATCTAAAAGCTGTTTCCTGACGTCTGTGAATAAAATGATCTAAAAAAATAATCTAAGTACAGAAGCCAAGATCTAATGGAAAAGCTATGGAAATATAGGCTTTTTTATTTACAGAGGAATATCTGTTTCTAAATCACAATCTTTTCTGAAAATTATTTACTTTCAGCAGTGATTTTGGTGTTTACTCTGCCCACAAATATATGGAAACAACAATGTAATGACAGACCAGGAAGATATACATCTTACCCATTTTTCTCCATCAGTGCTGTAAATGCTCGACTTTGGGACTCTGTCTAATAACTTGAAGAATTGAGCAGCTGCTATTTTGGCTTTGGCGTAATCGGGGGTGTATGAAGACACTCTTCCTAAAACCGTACCGCTTGTTACTATGGCAGCTATCACTCTAAAATAAGACAGAAGGTTAATCAGATTTCTTATAGAATTGCAGTTTTCCTTCCTATAAGCATAAGCGAGGTTCTAAATATCACAGACTCTAATCTCTTCTGCTTTGGTTAAGAATTATCTTAACGGTACTTATGAGAATGGACGTTAAGAAACTCTGATTTGTCATGTACCACAGCAATTTTCTAACATTTGGGCGACTGTAAACATGAATCTTACAGCAAGATACACATGAGGTCCAAACCCTCCAAGTTACGTTACAATGCATTCCACCTAATATGCCTTAATATGCAAGATCACCAAATGATATTTAATGCAGTTTCTTTTTAACGTAGCCACTTCTGCAGATCTTCTAAAATGTGAGCTAGGATCTCCAAAAAAGGTTTGTAGAAAGTATTTACTATAGTCCGGTACAATAAAATAGTGTGTTTGTATAAATATTAAAAGCACACTGGATATGTATTTCAATTCATTATTTCACATGTAGAACAATGTTACCAAAACTGTGGTCAACATACAAAGAGCGTTCACCGGAGCTACTGCTACATGGATTATTGAACCGTGAATAATGAATTATGTGATTTACTACAGTACCTGAAAACTATGGTATAGTTGATCCCATCTACATTGACTAAATAGCCTCCAAATCTGAAAGAAGCAGCATATGCCATAAAAATGACACACTGTGCAAATCCGAAGCATGCCCCGTATACATGGGATTTTTTAATTGCTGCTTTGAAAGGCATTTCCAGCTGCTTCTCGTACATTTCCACAAACATTGGTTCCTTTCCTAGTCCAGCAACAGTCCGTATGTTACTTATGGCCTCGCTTGACACCTGTAAAGTTTAAAATGTAGCCGTAATTGGTGAATAACAAAATTAAATATTGATATATATCAATTTCTACCGACTAGTTCCAATCTGTAAATACATAAGGAACTTGAAAAATGATTATCCAGGTCACATAGCTACTATAATCTTGGGGTTAATATTCTATGAGACGTATGCTTTGCCAAAAAAAATGTCTAAATGAGGTGAGTGCTACCAGTCCTCGAGGGCCACGATTTTTGAATATCCCAGCTTGATCACAGGCCTCTTAAAGGTTCATTAAACAACTTGTTTTTCTGGCTTGTTTACAGCCCTGAGGGCACCTGTGCCCCAAAATCAATGTCACCATGAGATTGTGATTGCAAACTGAACAGATCAATCTGTTGTAATAGGCAAGACAAAGAGATTTACAGGGCAGTCTTCATTAGGAAGGGCGATCTATGTTAATAGATTCAGATTCAGTTGCGGTCAAATTTTATTTAAGAAAATAGGTATCAATCTTGAATCCTGTCTGATAGGGACTGATGTAATATTTAAAAAGTAGTGTGACATAAATTCAAACTGTTGATTAGAAACACTACCCTGGTGAACCTGAGGACATCTCTGGAGCGTGCTACTTTCTGTCAGAATTCAGTGCCTCGATTTCCATTAGGCCCATACGTGGCTAAGTGGCAGGTAGTGACACCACCATGCAACTTGATGGGTAAATAAAAGTATAAATGAGTGTGAGGGTGCTTGTGTGTGTGAGGGAGAGACTGTGTGTATTTTTTCTTTTGACAGGGGGCCCTGGATAGTCTTCTGGCATTGTCCCAGTTTAAGCTTGACCTTAAACCAATTGTACAAGGTGCTCTCTAGTACAAACACATCACACATTTCAGTACCACAAATGCAGTAAGAAGGATTAATGTGGAGTCCCTGACTATTTTTAGCTTTATTTGCATGGATACCTATTTGGAGAATGCCACGTACAATCATCGAGTTGTTATGTGCTTAATGAGTAGAGCCTTTCAATCTGCCCAGTAGGTGAAAAAACCCACATTCTATTAAAGGAGGATCATTACAAAAGTACATTAAAAATGCCTTGTGAGAAATACAGATAATTAAGTTTGCATTTACTGACAAGCAAAATGATATATTGCTGTTCATATAGACTTAATATTAAAAGCATATTATTTATTGTTTCACTCCAGCCATTTAATTACCTTCCCTGCATCTTCTAATGCTTTTTTGTCCTGATTTGCAAATCCTGTAAGCATTTTAGCTTGGATAGCTCCGGAAAATCCAATTAGTGGCAGAAAACACAGCACAACTAAACTCAGCTTCCAGTTAAAGTAAAATGCAATTATAAGAGCAGCTCCAATATTTGTCAGAGAATTCACAATCATTCCAATCTGAGAACCAGTAGCCTATATCAGAAAAAAAATAAGATACTTGTTTCAATATGGTTTGTCACTCAAATGAAATTAAATACGGTGGATTAGTGTTGTCCAACTTATCATTCAGAAAAGTAAATGATAAAAATATAATAAAAGCATTGGGTTTTTCAGACAGGTTTGGGGCCTTACAAGGGATATATCTTGTCTTCAGACTGAATATCACTGATATAGAATAATAATAATTGAATAATAATTGTGTGTTTCACAAACTAGGTACTCAGTACTCAGAAAATGTTCTGTTTTGTGCATTTTGTATTGATGTCTCATCATACCCCTTGAACTTGTGATGCATCCGTGGCGAGTCTTGTGGTTAATGCTCCTGGGCTGTTGTTGTTATCATCAAACCAACCAATTTCCTGGCCCAGCATGGATTGGAAACCTAGCCTCCGTAAACGTCTTGTAAGCAGTTCTCCAGACTTGGCAAAAGCATATCCCTAAAAGTTGAAAGAGAAAACAGAACAATTTAATTCTCAGGAACCGAAAACATTTGCTTATTAAACAAAACTAAGTTAAAAAAAAAACAACAACAAACAGTAAAAACTGACATGTGATCCTCAACATATATTAGACCTCCAACACTTGGGATATCAGTGATGGCGAAGACAGAGTAAGTTTTCTTTTTAAAAACTACCCCTGCACATCATTGTAAAAACCTTGGATTCCAAAAACATAATTCCAACTGTGGGCTTTAGGAAATGACTCTAATCTCCAATTTTAGCCCCTGGTGCATAAAAACAATGCCAACATTGATTATCTTGCAAAATTCCATATATCTACATTGTTTACTCAGTTTAAGTAAAAATACATATACTCAGGCTTATCATGCAGACACAAATAATACGTAGTCTCATCTTTAATTCATTTTAATTTTCCGCCTTAGTACACAGCTCTGGGAGAAGATAATAAACTCACATTTACGAGTACAGGATGATAAAATGATCAGGAGAAACATACACAGATCACAAGAGGAAATACTTGGCAGAAATGTTATGTGACAGGTCATTACAGGATGCACCCACTGAGTCTATTGTTGTGGCTTTCACCTTTTGCTTCTGAGATACATGTTTATTGGGACAAAAAATGCTTTTTGTGTCATATTAGCAAGTAGCACATTTATAAAATGGTTATTCTGTCCAGGCAGTAATTACCGCCATTAATCTGTCTTGACACATTATAGATGGAAGAAGAGAGAGAACAATATTCTGGTTTCCTGTCTTTTTACTTTACAAAGCTGCTGTTTTTGAACTGTAAATATTCCACAATGATAACGTAGTCTAGTTTTTACAGCTACCAAAAGCATTTCTCGATTCACACTCGATTTATTAGTTTATGTTTGAAATGCAAATCCGTACTTTTTAAGTTATTCCACATGTTTCCAGATATTTCTTTTTTTCTAGTTACACCTTGGGTGGCTTTGGTTCTATGAGTATGGGCTGTAATGTTCTCCAACTGTTTAAGATGAACTATATTACACTAAGGATTATGAGCGAAATAAGAAACGCTATACAAGCTATATAAACACAAACATTATATTAAACAGTCTTATTATGAAAGCAGTTAGTCATAAGATAACTTTGCTATATACAATATAATGCTTTGTTGTCTGCTTAATCATAGAGCACTAAACTGATTCAGTTATCTGAATTCTACTATGTAGGACATTTGGACAGCGTATAATATAGTGTTTGCTGTAACCATAACTAGTCTAATACTTCCTTTAAAGTCATTGGAGAGTGCAATGCATCATGTAACCACTTGGTGTCACTGGTGCACAGGAGTACATATAATGCTTCTAAGGAGTCAGCTGCCATTTTGTAATTAGCTGACATGGAGGTAGTTTGGATTAACTGTACTTTTTTGAGTTTTATCATCAAATTCTTTTTGGATTGTCCTTTTCCTTTGAGATAATGAGGCTGAATACTTTTGTTGGTGTTCTCTGGATGCCATAAAGGGTATGCAAAAGGTATTTGTTTTTTACTGTACGGATGCATAGGGGCAAGACTCATGGAATCAAAATTGAGTATTAAATGGACACTGTCCTCACCTCAGCACCAGGGTACTAGAGTTAGACGATAGGCAGGGTTTTTTTATTTGATTTCATTTTTATCATTTAATTAACCCCCTAGATAACACAGGGTAAAGAGAGGAGGAGCATGGTAGGCACATGCCTCCCCAAAGGGTTTACTGGTCTTTAACCTCACATCCTGGTGGGCACAAGACCTGGGGTATTGATTGGGTTGATTTATTCAATTCAACATCATTTTGACTCTATTGCAGTAGTAACTATGTCAGTTGGGCATTTTGTCAACTCACATTTACACTTTGGCTAAATATCCCAATGCCAACATACATACTAAAATTTATAATGTCTCTGTACTAAGATTTTTAATTAGTAAGGCTATATTGTAGAACAAAACTGGATGTAAGTGAAAACACAACCAAATTCAAACATTTCCCCAATTCTCTTCTTATTGCCTAATTAAATCATTTATTTTTAAGGGTGTAGTATTCATATCTAGGGGTTACAAATGTGCACATTATCTTCTAAATCATGCTACAACAAAATCATTATTTCCTATGTCATACCTGTAGGAACTGAGTAAACAATGATACTATTGCGATGATGACAAAAAGGAGACAAATTCCATTAATTTGTCTTCTTTGTTCGGCTTCGTCTGGTAGTGAAAATGTCTGTAAGAATGAAAAAAAGAGTTGCAGCATCAGTAGCAGTAAAGTTTTCAACCCTTCTGATATCTACCAGCTGGAGACGAGAGATGTGACAGAGACAGCCTGAAATTGGCTTCCATGGCTGAGCCCTGGCCTTAACCCCATTAAACACCTTTGAAATAAATTGCAACATCTATTGAGAGCCAAATGCTCTTTTCATTGAATTGGCACAAACTCCCACAGACACACTCCAATATCTCGTAGAAAGCCTTCCTAGTAGAGTGGAGGCTTTTAAAGCATTGGAGAGTGGGTCAACTCCATATTAATGCCCCTGGTTTTGGAATAAGATGTCCAACAAGCTTATACAGGTGTGATGGTCAGGTGTCCACACACCTTTGGTCATTTACATAGGATAGCAGTATTTTGAAATCTTACCCCTAGAATCTGGCTGAACAAAACAGCATACAGTGGGCTCAAAGTTCCATTAACAGCAGCCCCTAGTGATCCAGATAGAAGATACGGCCATTCTGGTGCGTTGTATTTCAAAACCCTAGCAACAACAGATGTTTTGGGTTTTTTCATGCTTTTCTTCTCTTTCTGATAAAAATAACAAAGGTAAATTACATTTCTCTAAAATCAGAGAGGAACATAGAACATTTCAAATAACTAAATTGTATTATACATTTCTAGTTTCAAATTGTGACAGGAGCCAATGACAAGTTATCAAAATGTGAGAGGGTTCAATGACCCTGTATAACTGTTAATACCACAGATTATATTAAAGCAGACAATCCGGTCAAAATGGGTAATTTATAAAGATGTCACAATCTAAAATTGGTCAACATTCTAGAATTAATTAATCAGGATTACATGTGAAATCATGATATACAAAAGAATCCTGAGGATGCGACATGAAATTTGCAAATTGAAACTAATTTTTTACTTGGATTTGCTTCACGCAAGCAACATGTGGATCAATAAATTGCTTTTTTCAAATCACATCTATTTGCATTGACTCACCTCCCCTGCAGCCAAGTGTGTGTGTTGAGTATTATTGTGTAAGTAAAAATAATAGTTGGCTTTAGTCAATTTGTAAATTAGATTTTTGTCCACCACATGTGAGTTTGCTACTGCAAACTCCCATTTTCTCCCAATGTGCAAGCATTTTCAGTTTTATGAATAGACTCTAATGCGTAACAAACCATTGCTATAGTACGTATATAGAATACCTTCTTAGAAACGATTGAATCATCTTGGTCTTCTGCATCATCAAGGCCACTTGGTAGCATAACACTTAAGTTACCAGAAATTGCATCAGGGAACATTTTTGAGAGCTGGGATTTTGAACGAAGGCGTAGTGTGTTCCTGTGAAAATGTAAATGAATATTAATGGTGCACAGTGCATTTTTATGTAAATATGTATGACAGTTCTAAAGTTTGGTTAGTATTCCATTATAGCCATTTTGGAGCTTAGCAAGGCAGAACCTCTTAATTGTTTGGATAAACCCAAGATCATTGCAAAACTCCCTGCCTATTGCAGGCCATGAATGTAGCAACATGCCACCCCAGTAAGACAGGTCATGTTCCACAAGTAATCTCTTCCCTTAATATCTCTGGAATTCAAGCCCACCATTCCTCCACATACTAGACTCTAGGGAGTGCTAGAGAACCATTTCTTTCCCTACACTGGACAGGTAGTGGAGCAAAAGGCCTTCTTCATAAATATATTTTGGTCTTACGTGTCCTGTCTCTATGGTTGCACCCCTTTTGTTTTAGATAACCCAATTAATCATCAATAAAACCATTTTACACAATGTTCCTCTCCCTTTTAAGATGTGAGCTAAGAATGTTATTGGATAATTCCTCCAAGGCTGTAATTTCTATATAGTGTAAAAAATTGAGCGATAAAAACCCAGGTTGAGCTATAATACATCCAACTATATACAGCCTGGAAATAGTAACTTTAAAAACAAACCTGAAACTTGTCTGATAACTTCCTCTGCTGAAGGTTCTCTGTTTCTCTGCAACTATATCTTTGCCAACAGCAGCATCTTCTGCGGGTTTGAAAGCCACAACATTATTTCAAAGAACTCCAATATGGTAATAATAATATTATATGTGGATAGAGATCACTTATGCTGATATATACATGCCTACCGGCTAAAGATATAGGCAGTACAGCAATATCACTCCTCAGCTTGGACAACGTGGACATTTCCATTGACCTCTGCTGAATTATGCAGTGTGTGCAAGCATCTCTCTGAATTTTAGAGAGTTGAAAGCTAATGTAGAGAGTGCTTGCGTTGTGCGCTCACGGTCACAGAAAAGATAGACTCACCTTTTTTTAATTCTTTTCTGGTTTTATTTTGACTCACATATGATTTCAGACAAATAGAATACTGATCTGTTATATGAAACCCACACGCACCATTCTTTATAATGTGCATGAAGTCCATACAAAAACTGAACATAAGTATTTGGGAAATTGTTGTTAATCCTATTGATAGTTCCAAAGAATCCATTGATGGTAAAGAATATGATTGAAAGAAAAAACAGTATATCTCACTAGACAGCCATATGTACTGCTATGAGTAGGGCCCCCAAATAGTGTCCCCAATTATTCAAATCACTATCGCTTAATTACTGGTTTGTCTGGACTAATTTTTAATCTCTGAATGCTCATATTCTGTTCAAATTCACAAATGAAAGCAATCTGAAGGCAGTATTGGTTTATCATGGCAGTGGGATATACCTGAACAAGAATATAATTTGAAATCTGTTTTGACTATTATGTGAAAACATGTACAGTTTTCAAAACTAGAGCAAGTAAATGTAATTAAAAAAAAAAACATAAACCCCCTGCTCATGAAATACATCTATTTATTCACTACCTGGGGTGTTTTGTTGGCTTTGAAGAGTGACCAAAGTAAAATAAACTCCCTTTATCTTCAGAAGATCTTCATGTGTCCCTTTTTCTACAGCTTGTCCATTGTCAAATCCCACGATTATATCTGCATTTCTGACCGTGGAAAGGCGATGAGCAATGGAGATTGTTGTTCTTCCAATGCGTACCTTAATATTTAGACACAAAAGGAAGACGCAACATTTATAGCTTTTATCCCATCTTGGTTGGACTAGGAGCTAGGCTTCCACTTGCCCCAAAGATAAAATCTCAACCCTGATGCCTCGGGCCACTATATCTATTTTGAAATTTGGCCTTAAGAACCTCTTGATAAACCCAAAATAAATGGAAAACCTAAGGGTTTATTCACTCTCTGCCAAAGTCTGGCCATGAATGTAGCAACATGCTACCATAGTAAGAAAATGTACCCAGCAGAGTGAGGGTAGGGTAACAAGGGGCAGCAAAATATGGAAACAGAACATATGGAATGTATATGGTTTTATAGCGGTATACAAATTATAGTAGCTGTGTGGATGTCATATTAACAGTGGAAAGAGTAAGGGTATCACAGGTGAACATCAATGAAATGTTCTGAATTATTATGAAGAAGACTAGAATTCCACATTTCTGCCCTAATCTGCACAAAATAGTTAAAATGTGGATGTAATTGTTAAAACCTCATTCACTGCCTGTTTCTGAGTGTAAATCTGAAAAGCATTTCCCGCTGGCTATTATGTTATTCCTGTTTCCTATACAATGAATTCAGAAAAAAACCTAGAACACAGCCTACATCTGCTAATACATATGTCACTAGGTTTTTGTATCATATTGCATCCATTTAACCTTACCGAAAATGAAAGAATAATGCAAAAGAATTTATGGAGAAAGAAAGGTGCAGAAACACTTTCTATGTGAATCCTTCTGCAATATCCTGACCTCTTACTTTGAGTGGCCTGGCAAGTGAGCTAATACCAGGGGAAGAGGCGAACGAAGACAGAAACCAGGAAGGGCACGACAAGGAGGGGAAAATGGAGACAAGGACACAGAAGTGGTTGGCAGAGAGACATTGAAAGAGAGCAAGAGAATATGAGAGAGAGTGAGTTAGAGTGTAACTCACAAATTTTAATAAAACGTGTATGGATCCAAATGCACAAGTCTATTATATTGTAACTTTAGGCTTTGGAATTCTTACCAATATGATTTGCAAGTAACACCAGAAGCATGATATGTGGAAATACTCAAAAGAGTATTATTATGTGTAATAAAATGATTGCATGCACTGATAACAGATAAAGCAGATTAGGCATTGCTACCGCTGTTTTGCTTTGAATTCAGCAAGCTGCTAAGGTTCAGCTGTAACAAAAATCCTTTGATTACAACACATTCGTCTTTCAAGAATCCAGATTTATAAATACCGGTATGTTATATAGACTTGGAAAATGTAACTACAGTGAGTTTATTATTATCTTGCAAAATTATTATAGTATAGGGCAAGCTGGTTGTACATGGCCATGTGTCAAATATATATATATATATATATATATATATATATATATATATATATATATATATATATAATATTATATATATTATTGCTTTAGTAATAAAGCATAATAACCGCGATGTTGTTGAATCCCTTTACAGCAGCCAATTTTATTTTTTTTCCCTGTATAAGCAACCAACCTTATCGAGTGCCTGTTGTACAACAGCTTCACTCTCATTATCCAGAGCTGATGTGGCCATATCTAGAAGCAGAATCTTTGGATTTCTGACCAGGGCACGAGCAATTGCAATTCTTTGCTTCTGGCCTCCACTCATCTGGCCTCCACCTTCACCAACAAGAGTGTCGAATTTCTAGAAGTAGAATATACAGCATTCATTTCTTTGTAATTATTTATTCATATGAATGTATTCTGTGCAAATACAAATTGGCCCCGCTGTTCTTTATTATATTGTTTTTCGTATGCGCTGAAATAATGAAGACATTTTATCACCTCTTCCTAACAAATACATTCACTTATTTACGTTGGTTATGATATTTACACAAAAGCCTCTTTGCCTCTTTTTACCTGTGGTAAATCCATTATGAAGTTGTAAGCATTAGCCTCCTTTGTTGCATTGATAATATCATCCATGGTTACTTTGTCTCTTCCATAACGAATGTTCTCAGCAATTGTAGTGGCAAATAAAACAGGTTCTTGTTCAACAACTCCCATTAAAGAACGCAACCATTGAATGTTGAGTGTACGAATGTCATGGCCATCTAAAGTCAGCTAGAAAATGGAACGATATGGTTGAACTGAGAGCGATGAGAACCTTTTTTATTCAAAGTTAACATCTGTATATATTAAAACATCCTAAATAAGTGTAGTGAAGAAATTTTGATTATTCTTATTAAAAGCACTGTGTGGCCTCCATCCTTTCCACTGTTGGTAGTCCCCTTCCTTTGTGGGAAGTCAGTTGGATTCCCCAAGTATATCGAGAGATGTATTTACCTTTGATAGTGCCCTAGGCCTGACCAAGGGTAGCGCCCTGAGTAACCCTGAGCCACCCCTTCATGACCAATGTCTTGAGAATTGGGCCCTGGTTGCAATCAAAATTCCTTATAACATCCCTAACCATTTGGTATATATTGTGTTTTCCATTTAGATCATTTACCTTTCCATCAGTAGGGTCATAAAACCTTTGTATTAGTTGAACGGCTGAACTTTTCCCAGAACCACTCGCCCCAACAAAGGCTGTGGTTTCTCCTGGTTTAACGACAATGTTGAGATCCTGTAAAATCTGCAAAAAAAAGGAAGAAAACTGTATTGCACGTTGTTATGAAATATTACAGTGCAATGACTCATTTTTTATTCTATATATGCTAGTGTTATATTGTTTATAAAAATCTATGGTCATGATCTATATTTTAGATGGACATTATTAAATAACAATATATTGATGTTTTATTGAGTTATTTTTATTTTTAGTTAAATTACACCATAATACAGTACATTGCTTTACTTACATGTAGTTATGTTAGCCTGGTATGGGACCAAGTTTTAAGACAAGAGAAACATCAGGACTGAACACTTTAGAAATAATAACATGGCAAAACTGAAGTAAAATATTTCATATTCAGCTTTAACATTATTTCCGAGGTTCATTCAATGCAATATGCAGTACAATTTGATTTTTATTAATTAAATGCAATGCATATGTAAACACCCCATAAGGATCTTCATTATTATTAAAATGTTTTTATTATTTTTGGTCAGTAATACATTACGTCATATTAATTTATACTTCATACCTTTATATCTGGCCTTGATGGATAGTGGAAATTCACATCATGGAACTCAATAACACCCTTGACTTGGTCGAGCTTATGGCCTTCATCAGACATACAATCAATTACTGGATTCTTTAAATAAACACATAAACATAATAAATATAGTGAAATGAGCAGATCATGGTTTTTAAATATCTAACATCTGTATTAAAACATACTATAGTATATAGGGTAAGACATCATGTCTGTAAAACTAAAATAATGCTGCTGAATAAAATAATGTCTTGTATATTTGGATTTATATGTTTGAATGTCATGTAAATTAATTGTATTAAGCAAACTAATGGTAATCTAAGTTCCACTTGCATTGCTACAAAAGGTAAATTGCAACTTCTAAAAATGTAAGTTAAACTATAAACAATAAAAAAATGTTATATTGATAATATAATTCAGCCCAACATAGGTGAAGAACCATGATATTTTTAACAATCAGCCATATTATTTTTTGTAAATGAAATGTATTTTCACAAGTAATCTGTTTGCACTTTTGAGAGTGTAATATTCACCCACCTTTTCTATTGTTTCGTATATAGTTGTAGCAGCTGCCCGACCAGAAGCAAAAGCTTCTAAACAAGGAGAAGCTTGGCCCAGATTCATGGCCGCAACCAAAACACCAAAAAATACCTGCAGGTGAAAACATCATATTTATACATAATATAAACAAATGAATCCAACATATTCTGTCTCATATAGAGAGACCGTCCCATTTGCAATCAATACAATGTATTCTGTTTAATGTTTTATGTCCTGAGGTCTGTCAGTAAGCCACCTGCATGGTACCAAGGTATGATGTCATATCCTGTTAATCTGGACCAGCAGGTGGTATGTAAATCTTGAGGCAGGATTATGGTTGTTGGGGGGCCAACAGCTGTCACAGGTCACTAACTTTTCCATAGGAAGAAGTCACAGGAAAAGGAAAGCCCTTTGTTGTTGCCATATTGCTGTTATGTATTACACAAATAGTCACACAAATCTGGCCATGCTGCAGACGTTTGGCAAAAAGTTACCTGCAGAAGACTTCCTGGTGAAAGTTCTTTTGTTTCCGTCACCAATTTGGATCCATACCAAAATGCTAGCGCATAGCATAGAAAAATAATGAACCACATATAACCTTGGAAAAATCCAATAATGGTGCCTTTCCTAATACCCCAGGTCTGTGCTTCAACTAGGTTATTGTCATACCTGTGGAAATAATATGTTAAGACTATTTGTTTGTTTTAACATTATAAAAGAAAATATGATCCCTACACCAGTAAAATACTTGCCACCATGTCTTCAAATTGGGAACATCCCTAGGGTTTTATCTACGCACCATGCCCACCATGTTAATCCCTGAATGTACCGTCCATAATACAAAAGGTAACCCTTCTTCCTCCAGGGTCCCCATGTTATAATAATGATTTTTTGTTTTAAATAGTGCCATTGTATTCCTCAGTGCTATCATATCTGTATTGATTGTAGGGATGTGAAGGAGGACACCAGCTTGGGAATGTGGGGTCCCATGGCTCCTCTAGAAGCTGGGTCCCTAACAGTTGTACTGCCTATACCCTCCGGATGACCAAGCCATCCACGTCTGTGTTTTACATGAACTGGTGAAATGGTCAATGGTAAGACAATGTCACATCATATTATTTAGTATATCTGTCCAGCTTCGGTAAATTATATTCTAAACACAACAAGTGGTTATGCTATCATCCTGTGAAATTATCCCACCGTTCAGTCTCCTTTTTCTCTCCACCAAAGGCAGCTACAGTTCGAATGGAAGAAAGAACTTCGTCAGCCACAGAACCAGCTTTGGCATAAGCTTGTAGCTCTCTTCCTGTGAGTTTTCCCACAGCCTAAAAACAAGATTAAATTTATATTATAACAGCCTTTTAACCACATCAAATACAGTAAACACAAAGTTTGGCAAAGCTTTATGTAACAATGCTTATAATTAGGTTATTAGTGTAATTAGAATTTTGTGTTACTATTTGAATCCTTTATTAATTCATGTGACAGTAACAGCCTGTGTTTCCAATAGCACATAATGTTAGATTAAGAATATAATCAGCATAATGGAAATCAAAATGATCAGAATGGTTGGCATACACATTTATCTTCAGCAATTAAACGTTAGACAATTAATGATATAAAGTAAGCAATTACCAGTGCCATTAATCCTGCTCCTAAACCAATAAGAGGACTGACTGCAACAATCACAAGAGTTAGTTTCCAGTTACCAATAAAGCCGATTAAGAATCCAAAGACAAATGTAGAAATCCGCTCAATGAAGATTGCAACCTGATCGGCAATGGCGTGGTTAATTTTGTTAATGTCACTATAAAAATTAAAAAATATTGAGCATCCATTAGCTAAAAAAGTAAGCAGAGTTCACAAGATCACATTCATTGAGTAGCTAATGACATGGTAACTCAAGGCTTTTTGTAAAGTCATAGCAGGCCTGTCTTACACAGAAACCCATATATATATATGTATATATATATATATATATATATATATATATTAACCTTTATTTGAAATCACAAAATGAATTCCAAAATAAAATGATGTATGCACACACCTTTCGTTGTTGTTTTGGCACGTTCATTTAATTTCCTAAATTTAGTACAATATTTTCAATTTTCAATAATTTTCTGGACTCCACTTTTATTTTATTGGAGTCAGTTAATTACTACTTGTTACATTTTAGTGGAGCAATAAAATGTAACAACAGATGATTAACAATTTGATGACAAGTAAGTTAAGTAGAGGAAGCATGAAGTGAATCAACAAACAGACAAAGGAATAAACGCATAAAAAAATGGTTTTTTGGAGATTCATACAAAGACACAAATTAGGAAAATTGTGTTAAAATGTAAGTTTGTACAAATCTGAAAACACAAGTCTACCAATTATAACATAAACCTGTAGAATGAAAAATGACAGGGAAGTGGAGAAGAAATGTTCTGGAAGGAGGGTGATGTACTATGATACTAAATATTCTCATGTTAGTTCCTCTCCGTTTTTCCCAATACCGTTCAAACAGGGCCGGCCCAAGACTTAATGCCGCCTGGGGCGAAGTTTAAAATTTTAAACTTCGCCGACGCCATTATCTACCCTCCCTATTATCTACCCTATCCCCCCTTTATACTTACCTTTAGACAGTCCTGCGGCGAGTCTCCCTGCTCTGCCACGGTGCCGGCTTGTAATGCTGAGCGCCGGAAACTGACGTCACTTCCGGCGCTCAGCATTACAAGCCGGCACCGAGACCAAGCTAGAGGGCTCGCAGAGGAGAGAGAGGAGCACCGAGCAGGTAAGCGAAAACCACTCGGCGCCCCTCTCTTTCCTCTGCTTCAAAAAAAAAAGTGCAATTGCCCCTCTCGTCTCCATTGTAGGGCCGGCCCTGCGTTCAAATAGCAATTTCCCCAATTACTGGCAAATCTAGTTACTGGTTTTCTAATGTGCTATGAATATACTTTATGGACTAGAATTTAAAAAATTCTGAGAATAAAAGCATTTTATCTAAATGAACACTGAATGCGTCGTACTCTGAAATTCTTGTGTTTAGTTCACCAACAGAATTGCAGTCAAACCAACCAATTTCCAGTCTCATTATCTTCCTGAAATATTCTTTACGGATAATTTGTATTTGACGAGCTGCAGCAATAACCCATAATGAAATCTATAGGGATTTAAAAAAGAAAAAGTTTTGTTCAGAGAAATAAGATTTCAACAAAACGAATCCCTCAGAAATGCAAAAGAGTTAATCAGTATGTGTCATTGTGGATGTGTTTCCAACCAATACGGGGTGCGTTTCTTTTTATTCTTTTATTCAGTCTGCAAGGTTTCTAAACAGTACAAAACAAATAAATTTTCTAGAACATAACATTATCATTAGGTCACATGAACACTGTATAGCCAAATATTTTGTAATAAAATATCTAGAAAAACAAACAGTGCAGTATGCCTTCTTTTATATTATATTACATAAAAATATAATTCTTTTTTGGAGAAAATATTTTTTTTATTGAATAGCCATGTATGTAGCTCACTGCCCGGTTTCTATTTTTATTTGTATATTTTTTTTTGTATTTCCTTTTTTTGATTGTGTGAAATAATAAGAATATTATTTGAGAGATATTACCTGGAAATAGCTGAGTACCAGCACAATAACACCAATCGCAACATAGTAATATGCAAACTGAGTCATCTCCACTTCTATGTTTATTCTGGAAACAGAAGGAACGGTTAGAACGTACTGTAAGTGTAGCATGGGTGTCTCTTGTAAATGTTAGACAGTATTGTTGAGCACAAATGATGCAAAAAGATTTCAACATGACATAAAAAGAAACTTGTACAAAAGGAAATGAGTAGGCGGTTATTGGTAAAACTTCTGTATCTATTTGAAGAAGTAACTATCATAAAAGAAAAATGTTAGAAGGATAGTGAACCTTCTAACAAGATCTAGAAAATGAAGGCTTGTGTATGTTCCATCTTTACTCTATAAAAATATTTTATATTTTATATTGAAGCTAACTGGGAATTATAAAATAAATAGTAATAAAACATGTGATCGTTTAAAGTGCTTTATTCAATTATAGCTTCATCTCATGTGTTCTCATTCAGTAAGCCAATGTATCAGTGTGAGTAGCCTTTCCCACTTTTCCTAAAGCTCTATATAATTCATAAATCCACTCTGTATAAATATTTGATGTGTTACCTTTTTCTATTGAAAGTTTGAAACTAACTTGAAATTATAAAATAAATAAAAAAAACAAGTGATATTTTAAAGTGTTTTTTTCAATTATAGCTTCATCTCCTGTGTTCTTATTCAATAAGCCAAAGTATCAAAGTGTGAGAAGCCTTCCTCACTTTACCTAAAGCTCTATAGAATTAATAAATCCAGCAAGTTATGGCTGGATAACAAGCTTTGCACTTGCCTTGCGAGCCATTGTTTACGGCAGAAGGCTTAGTAGTAGCTCCTTTTCCCTCATAAGTCATCAATGCTAATATACTCACTGTCTAGCACTAAAAGTAACAATATCTAGATTCGAACTAATAAAAAGTCTTTAAAGTAATATCACATCTTACCCACAGGACAGCGTCTCATTGTCATATAAATATTCTGATCCATTTTTCCAGCTAATGCTACCATTGACACATATTTTGTTTGGATCATTAAGTGCTTGAGTTTCCTTCTCAAATGCTATAAACGTATCAGTCATTAGACCATAGATGAAAAGCATTAAAGGTTGAGCTGCTCCATGAACTAAGGAACACACACTGCCAATGACCATCATAATAATGTCAGTTGTTGTCGCAAAGCGAAACTGCAATGAAATAAAAGTTAACCGGTTAGGGTATTCTCCGAGATTAATTGAAAAAACTATAAAATATATAAATATATAAAATGTTTTGCTTAGAAATGAACCTATAGTGAAAGCAAATATGTGTCAATATTTTAAAATAATAAATGTGTGCTTCAATGTGAGCATTTTAGGAAACTTATTGTTGCATTGGGAGCCAAAGTATCTCCTTTCTTGGCTATAAAATTATGTTGAATTCACAAGACAAAAAAGACCCTAAAGTACGAGGTTGGCAGATCCGCTGAACGAACACCAACCCAGCTAAAGAGACAAAAGGGAAAGGGAGTCACATTATTATAACTTGCACCTGTTCTGCAAAACATAAACATATACCAGTTGAAAGAATCCAACGCGTATTTCTTTTTCCTTTTTTTTCTTTCTTTTTTTATCAGGTCTAGAAAAAGAAAAAAAAAATCTTTACTTAAAAAGAAAAAAACTCTTAGACATTCTTTACTTAAAAAGAAAAAATCTTAAACATCATACAAGCTTAAACATCTGGCAAGGCTTTTAAACTAGAGCAATATGATTTTGGAGTGTGCAGAAGATCATAACTGGGAACTATCTGGTTTTTGCTTTCAAGGCTTCCAGTATGGCAGATGGACTCTAGGCCACCAAGGCGGTACTTTGATCTCCCATGCGGGAGAATTGCCACTCTTTAATGATTCTGCCCTTATATTGTTTAATTAAAACTAAATTCATCCATAGCCCCATAATGCTCTATCTCCCAAGGTCCAAGTTATGGAGAGGATGGAAGAGGCGTGGGCAACTAGACAGCAAATTTTGCTGTCCTGGATTTACCTTGTCACCCCTCATGTTTACCTAGCTAAACACGCCAGGCAGGAGGAGAAAGACTTGAAATGTAGACATTCAGTGTTCAAGGTATTTTTATAAAACAGACCAGGTGTCATGAACACTACCGTTTAAAATGTCCTTGTTTTTGAAAGAAAAGCAAATTGTGTCCATAAAAATAAATGGTTGTTAATGTTTTAAATTATTATAGCTGGAAACAGCTGATTTTTTATGGAATATCTTCATAGGTGTACAGAGACCCTTTAACACTCTCAACACTCCTGTGTTCCAATGGCACGTTGTGTTGGCTAATCCAAGTTGAAGTTTAAAAGGCTAATTGATTACTAAAAGAGCATTTTGCAATTATGTTACAGCAAGAAGATTCCTTGTGTAACGGGTTCACCAAGAGAGCTGTAGTAGCTCCCAGAGATCACATGTACCCTTCTGTTGTCCCCGGAATCACTTCCAGCACCAGCCAGCATGCGCACCTTGGAACCCTGCTATGTGTACCCAATAAGTAGACACAACTACGTTGAATTGAGTACAGCAGGAGTGAACAGTTTATTGTTGTAAAACATAGACTCATATAGCCACAGAACTTCATTAACATAAATTAACAGATACATGTATTCAACCCAACCTTTAATCCCCTGGCAGCAATCCTATTGATGGGATTAATTAAACAATGGAGTTCCTGCCTGTGCTATCTTTGTTTGGCAGTCAGGCTGGAGCCGTCTCTGAGTACCTTGGGGCCCTGTATGACAGATCATTCTGTCACACCTTGGTTTCCATGAAATCAGCTAAGGAACCCCAAACGTTTGAACGGTTTTTGTACATATCTTCAGTTGTGTGTTTTTTTGTAACTGCAATTCCCATAGCTACCAGCTAGACCAAGGATCATGGGAATTGTAGTTCAATAAAAGATGTACATCCTTATATAGGCACAGAGGATTTAAGAACCAGAGCGCCTGAAAATAAATATATTATAAACTTACAAAGGATCATGAGGTCAAACAGATTAAAGGAGTCAAAGCGGCACAATGCTATTTGTTGTATAACTAATCCAATAAACACTGGTCGCAGTTCACGGCCTTTAAGGTTTTTTTGTAAGCTACACACCACTGAGGATCTTCAAAAGCATTTTATCTCTTGTGTGTTTTGTTTTTAGTCTTTTTTCACTTAAATTATATAGTTTAATAGGGTTTATTTTACCTCACCATTTTCTTTTATTTGAGGGTCCTTCTTGGTGGTCTAGGGGAGGGTTGGGTTAAATGCTTTTCCAGCTCTAGTTTCTATGATTTGCTCCCACCATATTACCACAATATGACATAATATGAAATAATATCCCTGTGCTGATGAGCAAACTAAAGGTCTCGTCCTATGCCAAGTAAATAAGATGACTCCTATACATAAACCACTTTGGTTACAGAGAGTTATTAAGCATTAATGACATTTCAGTGTTTGTGAAAATGAGTTAATGTAAGCTTAACGAAAGGTTAAGTAGAACAACGGTATAGAGCGTTTCCAAGATACATACCCATCCGCCGTTGTCTGTAACTTTGCATCTAAAATACAAAAGAGTTGTGACATGATTATAAAATCAGTGGCCTGTAACGTGTTAATTCTGAGTTTCATAGGAAAAGCACGAAAATTACATCTCAAAGACCATTTCAAGGAAGTGGTGAATGTTTTTGTGATATAAGAGAAGTTGAATAAAAAGTAAAATAACTACATAAAGTTGTATGTCCTTTTCAACATTTTATGACCACCACCTACGCTTTACTTTACTATTCTGAAAACGCCACAAATGGGTTTTATTCACTAAGATATCAGTTGTAGGTCAGATAAGATGAGACAAAATCATCCTTAGTTTAGGCAAGTATGCCTAAAATTCTAAATGGATAAAATACAAAATACTCAACAATTTGTAGACATATTGCCCTCAATATATCAGGTGAGAAGACAAATTGTCTACTGTAAGGACATTTCCCTTACTATATGTAGACCTAACCTAGAGGTCTCCATAGAGTACAGACTTAATCAGTTTCTATAAAATATTACTCAGATGAGCAGAATAAGACAGTGAAAGAAATTGGGCACCTTTCCCATTTATTAACACAACAGTTGAAGTACGATCACCTATATTTCTCTAATTGCATGATTTTATTGGCTATATTGTATTCCCTAAGCAGGTTATAGTATATGGTCTGTAAAATACACAGTATTGTGAGATCTTTCCCAACACCAAAAAATACTAAAAACATCATTTTAAATGGCTTATTATTTAGGATTCTAAATGTAGTGTGATAAATTGTATTTACCTGATGCAGAGTGCTCTTTGGTATCCATTTTGCTGGAGCTGTAAGAAAATAGATCATATTATATACAAGATTATATTATAAAAAAAGATGCACTAAGGGGTCAACGGCTGAAGTGAAACTTTGTGGCTATAGATACCAAACAAAACACGGTAAAATCAAAGTGTATTCCTAACAGGGTAAAAAACTACAGAAGCCACAAAGTCCACACAATGGAGTGAATTATGTACTATTACTTAATTGTAACAACACTTTTGTGTCACCAAATCAATTTCACTCAATCAGATCTGCTGTTTCTCTTGTGTTGATGTTTCATACTGAAATTTTGCAAAGTCTGTGATGGTGTAAATACTTAAAATATGTGATGTCCATATTTACAATGTTGTGACCCAAATGTAGGGTTCAGCACCCCACCTGCCACACAGGTGCCTCATTTATGGTGTCCAGAAAAGGCTTTAAGCTGCCCGTGAGTGTCATTTGGGTTATAATGCAATGCAAACCATGAAAAACTAATTGGGACTCGCCAAGCCTGGGGTACTCTAACGTAGTGGTGGGCTAAGCACTATATGGCCAATATTTATGGTTTTGTGTTTTCACTGGGCATGTGCTGTATTCTTGATTTGAATGGTGCAAACATCATGCTAACATCAGGCTAATCGAGGCATTAGTCAACTGGTGTGTTACCAAGAAACCAACAATAGGATTTAGCTGCCATAATAACCAATATTGACATTGGGCATTTAAGGTAGATGATAATTTACATTTTTAGAGAAATTCTAGTAAATATGCAGGCAGTATTTCATTAATCATAGAATCATTAATACAATATTTTAATTGACCGGAAATTAAACTGAAGATGGGGTACAAATGTTACAGAAATTCAGAAAAGCTCTTGCTATATGGCAAACCTGTGTCTTAAGGAATCAAACATTAGTAAAGATATCTTCTTGGATCAGTAATTTGTAGCTTTTCACAATCATGCAAACAAGGAATCACTTGAGGAGCATTGTCCTTAATGGCTTCAGATGAGATTAGTTGGGGAAAAAAAAGAAGACATTTCTGGACGGCCAGCTTTATGTGCTAAAAGCACGAGTATATTCACTAGAATATAAATGGAATCGCTTTCAACCAATATTACTCAAAAATCATTAGTCATCATATAACCTAGGGAAATTTGGAAGAGGCAAAAATAACATCATTGTGATTTAACAGATGGCTTGGTAGGAAAACAGAATACTACCATAGAGCTGTAAAAATATAGCATTTAGCAAAAGATGCAAAGTGTCAAGGAAAAGCAAACATTTATTTTTTATTTATCTGTATCTAACAAGGAACATAATAGTGTCTGCAAATGTATAGTTCAAAAACTTTATGAGTAACCTCTACTTGGCTGATAATGGTCCACAAGAATAAATATTAGAGCACTCAGGTAGGATTACAAGCACAGACAATTTAGGAGCACAGCCAAATAATGGACAGACTAGATCCGTTTTGTTTTTCAGACATGATGCAGAGATATGCCCATAGTAAAACTCGAGCAAGAACCATTAGATGATTTCATGTAGCACAGCTGGGCAGAGAAACATGATAGACCCAAATAAATCCAATGCAACATGTTGTTAAAATTACTTGTGGACATGCAATATCCAACTGTGGTCAACTCTCCTAGTTACCATTATTGAGCCAAGTTAACGTTGAAATTAGCAGGGACTCATTACAAGGTAACTCAGGATTGAATACACAAAACAAAGCAAGAATGCCATTCAAACACCTAGCCAAGGCATAAGTATTGGGAATTCCGTCATACCATATAGCTATATATTCCTTAGCCCGCCACTATGTCAAAGTGCTCCAATTTTGTTGAGCCCTATCCATTTTTTTATGGCTATATTGCTTACCAAGAAGCTGGGACTGAACCACATTTGAACCCAATGAGACTCTCAAGCAAGTTAAAGCCCTCTCTGAACACATGGGTTGAATTTAATGACTGCTCAAATTAGGGGTAAATGCATCCATGTTGCACCAAACTCCTGGTGTGTTTTAGGTACAAAACTCATATTTTCATAAATAAATGCCCATAAAGGATCCAGGATGATAAACATCCCAACTAAAGGAATAAATAGCAAAGGTGAACCCAGTGCATGCATTTCTGCATTACGTAAACACACCCTATTTAGTGTTTATTAGTATGTGAAGATTTCATATCGCGGGTCAAAGATCAAAGCAAAGCTTATCTAATTATAAAGAAAACAAGGTGCAAACTGCTACCATAGTTTAAAGATAAGGTAGTGTTCATAAAATCTTTCTTGCAAACATAAAATGATGAAAAAAAGGTTGGCTAATAGAGCCTTTGTTCCAACAAAAAGCTTATTGAGATTAATAAACAAACAGTGAACATTTCATTTTATATCAATATATTGTAAAACAAAATATAATATAAAAAATGTTTAATAAAGATAATAACATAATAAGCTGAACATTTCAACTCCCTGATATTATGGCTCACTATGGAAGGTAAAACTCTTCAACTAAACTTCAACTACAAGAAGGGCTGAATTAGCCCTGCAAGGCCAGACTGGGAAACAAAATTGTCCCTAGTACTTTAAAGCGAGTTGTTGTTAAATGACGTAGGTACCGGCTTGCAAGAGTAACAGGTAGATGACTGGTGGCATCTGACACTGGCCCATTTTGCCAGATGGCCTATGCTCCAGGAGGAGTTCATCACAGGAACATCCATGAACTAGTGGTATAAACCTCCAAAGATCAGTGATAGTTTGTTAAGGTGGAAATTAGTAAGGTAACTTTAATTTAACTTGATAAACGAGAAATAATCTCATGATCAGTATGTTAGTCTGATTTTTTAATTTATTAACCTATCTTCTTCAATAACACCATAATCTAATCCATATTTGCCCATTGCTTGCCCATACAGATGAGTCAACTCATATTACACAGTCTAAACTCATATCCCCCAACTAACCTCATATCTCCTTCTAGTTAAAAACAACACATGGTTGACAAAAAGGGAGCTTTTGAGACATACAACTGTTAGGGGCACAGGTAAGGTCCACAGAGAAGACAAAATCAGACTAAGCATCTCAACACCTTCTCAGTCACTTAATTGGGGCTCATATTTGACAAATATCATTTTTTCACCATTTCCCTACACTTCCTATTTCAGTCAACACCTCTTTGGAAGCTGTGGCAGATGTATTCGGGTAGTACTGTCAGTAATTAATTAGTAATATCATTTTTCCCTCTTGCACCTCTACTTTGTACGTAGTGGAAATAAGGACCATCCCAACAAAATCTACATACATTTCCAAGTAGCATATAAAAAGTGTGTAGTACAATCACATTAAAGTTAACTACATTTATTTCAGCTCATTCTGCACAATGTGTCACAAAATCCATAAATACAGATGGTAATGTTTACAAGATTACAAAAAATATAATCCAACAAATAATACATAGCATATTTTACTTTGTGGTCAGCAACTAGGTAACAAGCATATATGTACATTTTGTTGATTTTCCTTGAATTACAAAACAATTTATGTTTACTTACTTAGGTCTTGGTCGGTCTTGAAGTATGGTAATGGTTCCTCTATGCTGAAAAGTATAAATTATTCTTGGTCAATGAACATGATGTACTAAACTATATCAGTAAGTAGTCATGAAGGTGTACACATCCCTGGATGAAGCAATGAATGCTGGAAAATATGACAAAACTGATGTCTCACAAGGAGTCATGGAATTTCCTGCAGTGTTCAATATTGATCTGCCTGTTTAAGCTAAAAAATCATGGTTTCATCATGATAACGCATGATAAAATGTAGATAGTTAATCATTAATTTAATTAGTGTGCAGTGAGATAGTTTTCCCTGAAGTAAGTCGTTATCTTCTTAAAATATGGGTTCTCAAACAATAACTTGATTTTATAGACGTTAAACTTGATCTGTCATTTCCCCAAATCTTAAGTGACAGCATCATGCATTAAATTAATCTGTATGAGCAATATATATGTATTTGAAATCCATGTTATGTTTATTCAATGGGAATAGCCATGTTAAAGGCGTTGTTGCAATTAATAATGGTTTTATGTGATTCAGGCGTAAGTGAAAAGAAAATCATGGCAGAACAGTTATGTTCTTGTTCTGAGAATCTGAGTGTATTCTTCCCAATTAAGAAACAACTTCACATTTCACCCCTGATGTCCCTCACGTTTACATGCTTTTTATATGTTTTTGCACTGTTATACACGCGGTGTCTAATTCTGCATTTTTTGCCTAAATGCCTTTAACTTTAATACTTTTAACATTGACACAATAATTGAATAATAACTATTCAGCCCATCTAGTCAATTTTTTGTTATGTTCAGGATAGCTTTATGCCAATCCCATTCATTTTTTAATTCCTTCACTGTGTTAATCTCTACAATTTCAGATGGGAGGCTGTTCCATTCATCGACCATCCTCTGTGTAAATTTAAACGTCTTTACATTCCATCTAAACCTATAATCCTCTAGTTTTAGATTATGACCTTTTACTAGCATTTCTCCTCCTCCTGTACTTTCTTAAACCCCTTTACGTATTTAAATGTTTGTATAAAATCTCCCCTTCTATTACTATGACTATATTTAATTCTTATAATTTTTCTATTTAATTAACATTTTTTTTTCAAACAATTGCCAATTCAGTGCTGGTGCTGCAGGCAACCGGTAACTGAGGCTTTTGGTATGCATTACGCGACTGTAATCAGTCAATGAAGACAGTGCTCCACCTGAGGTAAGAGGGGAGCTGACAAGCTGCAGTGATGATGGGAGACGGAGATGTATGTGTGTGTGTGTGTTTATATGAGTGTAGGTGTAGTAATTGAGTGAGTGTATGTTACTGCTAACATGAGTGTGTGTCAGCATATGGTATTGGCATGAGCGTATGTTACTGTATGGTGATAGGGTGTGCATGTGTATGATGTGAGTGTGTGTTAGTATATTGTATTATCATGTGTGTGTGTGTATGGTTTTAGCATGTGTGAGTGTATGTTGTTACCATGTGTGTGTGCACGTTACAGTATGGTGTTTGTTTGTGTTAGTGTACAGTGTTTTGAATAGGTATGTATAATTCTATTTGATGTGAGTGGTTGTTAGCATAAATGTGTGTCAGCAAATGTTAGAGTATGCATACATATGCTATTGTATGGTGTGTGAGTATATGTCTTAGTATTTGGCAGCAGTGTGTGTATGGGTGCTAGTGTATGGTGTTAGCATGAGTGTGTGTGTGTCAGGGGTGAGTCCAGGGGAAGCAGAGAGGTAGTGTGTGTCTGTATATGCAACTGTATGGTGCTAGAGTGGCACCCAGGCATCACCAACTGTAGGCTCACTCCTGTTCCTTCTGGGCAAGAATAATTTTCTGTTGGCTAAATTAATAATGATAAAATGACAATAATGAATAAGGGATATTAGAAGAAGACACACGCCTGTCCATACATCTGGAGGTAATACACATAGATGTTTAAATATGCACATTTATAAATTAATAGGGAGAACCTGTCAGGTCTGTTACATGTTCTTTCTGGCTCACCTGGTGCTCACCTCTGTACCATAACTTGATCAAACAGTGATATACCATATGGACAAAAGTATTGGGACACTTGACCATTACAGGTACTTTGATAATATTGCATTCTAAATACATAGACATTAATATGAAGTTGGTCCCCCCCTTGCAACTATAACAGCTTCCACCATTCTGGGAAGGCTATCCACAAGATTTCAAAGTGTTTCTGTAGAGATGTATGCCCATGTATCCAGTAGAGCATTTGTGAGGTTAGGCAATGATGTTGGACAAGGCCTGGCTCGCAATCTCTGTTCCCAAAGGTGTTCAATGTGGTTGAGTTGAGGGCTTTGTGCGGCTGGTCAAGTTCTTCCACACCAGACTCATCCAGCCATGTTTTTATGGACCTTGCTTTGTGCACCACCATATGGATATTTAATTATTGAAATCAGGGTTTGGGCCCCCTTACTTTCAGTGAAGGGAAATCATAGTGCTTCAGCATACCAAAACATTTTGGACAATGCTATGCTTCCAACTTTATGGGAACAGTTTGGGGAAGGCCCTTTTCTATTCCGGTATGACTCCAGTGCACAAAGCAAGGTCCACAAATACATGGTTGGATGAGTTTGTGATGAGTTAATTTTAAAAGAACTCACACTGATCACTGGCTTCATAGATTAAGATCAGTGTCAAACAATTCATAAACATCCCTTCTACCATGAGCTTGATAGCAGGCCATAAAAAAATAAGCAAGGGACCCAACATAAAGAGCAACACACCTTGAAGAAAAGAGTAATTTTTACCCTTATGTCCAATTAAAAATTATACCCATTCTGTAAAAACACAGATGCTTTTATAGTAATTTATCGGGTAAGTCGATCGGCATCCTTTTGAATGTGGCAAAACCTTTTAACATTAAATCACTATACCTGGGAACAGGGCCGGCCCAAGACTTAATGCCGCCTGGGGCGAAGTTTAAAATGACGCTCCCCCCGCCTGCCGACGCCGGCGCGCGGGGGGGGGGGGTTCGGCATTTTAAACTTCGCCGACGCCATTATCTACCCCCTCCTTGGTACTTACCTTTAAACAGTCCTGCGGCGAGTCTCCCTGCTCTGCCACGGTGCCGGCTTTTAATACTGAGCGCCGGCACCGTGGCAGAGCAGGGTGCCGGGTATAACAGAGACATGGTTGGATGATAGCTATGACTGGGCGGTTAACATACAGGGTTATAGTCTATTCAGGAAGGATCGGAAAAAACGAAAAGGGGGAGGAGTTTGCCTTTATGTAAAGTCCAGCCTAAAGGCCACACTGCGGGAGAATATATGTGAGGGAAATGATAATGTGGAGTCATTATGGGTAGAAATATATGGAAAGAAAAATAATAAAATACTGATCGGGGTTTGCTATAAGCCACCAAATATAATGGAAGCAGCAGAAGATCAATTATTAAAGCAAATAAACAAGGCAGCTAATCACGATGAGGTGGTTATTATGGGGGACTTTAACTATCCCGACATAAACTGGGAAACCGAGACCTGTGAATCTCATAAAGGAAACCGGTTTCTGACTATAAGTAAGGATAATTATCTGTCCCAAATGGTACAGGACCCGACCAGAGGGGGCGCCCTACTGGACTTAATATTAACCAACAGACCTGACAGAGTAACTAATGTGCAGGTCAGGGGACATCTAGGAAATAGTGATCACAATATGATGCATTATAACTTGTCCTTCAATAAGGGAACTCTTAGAGGAGCCACAAGAACTATGCACTTTAGGAGGGCAAAGTTTGATCAACTAAGAGAAGCCCTTAACACTGTAAATTGGGAAAATGTCCTCAAAAACAAGAGTACAGACGCTCAATGGGAGATTTTTAAGAATATCTTAAATTCTCACTGTGAAAGGTACATACCGTATGGGAATAAAAGAGTCAGGAACAAGAGAAAACCAATGTGGATAAATAAAAATGTAAAGGGGGCAATAAATGGCAAAAAAAGGCATTTAAGCTACTAAAACAGGAAGGCAGTGAGGAAGCACTAAAAAGCTATCGGGAAAAAAATAAAATATGTAAAAATCAGATAAAAGCAGCAAAATTGGAGACAGAAAGACTCATTGCCAAAGAGAGTAAAACAAACCCCAAAATGTTCTTTAACTATATAAATAGTAAAAAGGTTAACAATGAAAGCGTTGGCCCCTTAAAAAGTAATGAGGGAGAAGTTATAGACGGGGATCAGGAAAAAGCTAATCTATTAAATATATTCTTCTCTGCTGTATTCACAGAGGAAAATGAAATGCCAGGTAATATACAGCAGGATGAGATAAATGCCCCAGTACATGTCGCCTGTCTAACGCAGGAAGAAGTGCAGTGCCGCCTAAAAAAAATCAAAATAGACAAATCACCAGGTCCAGATGGCATTCACCCCCGCGTTCTAAGGGAGTTAAGTAATGTAATAGACAGACCCCTATTTCTAATATTCAAGGACTCTATAGTGACAGGGTCTGTTCCCCAGGACTGGCGCATAGCAAATGTTGTGCCAATATTCAAAAAGGGGACAAAAAGTGACCCGGGGAATTATAGGCCTGTTAGTTTAACTTCTGTTGTGTGTAAACTGTTTGAGGGTTTCCTAAGAGATGCTATTTTGGAGTATCTCAATGAAAATAAGTGTATGACTCCATATCAGCATGGGTTTACAAGGGATCGGTCCTGTCAAACTAACCTGATCAGCTTTTATGAGGAGGTGAGCTCAAGACTGGATCGGGGTGAATCGCTGGATGTCGTATATCTTGATTTTTCCAAAGCATTTGATACGGTGCCACATAAAAGGCTCGTACATAAAATGAGAATGCTTGGGCTGGGGGAGAATGTGTGTATGTGGGTAAGTAACTGGCTCAGTGATAGGAAACAGAGGGTGGTTATTAATGGTACATACTCTGAGTGGGTGACTGTTGCTAGTGGGGTACCACAGGGGTCAGTTTTGGGTCCTATTCTTTTTAATATATTTATTAATGACCTTGTAGAGGGGTTGCATAGTAAAGTATCAATCTTTGCAGACGATACTAAGCTCTGTAACGTGGTTAACACAATAGAGGACAGCGCACGATTACAAATGGATCTGCATAGGTTGGAGGCTTGGGTTGGGATGTGGCAGATGAGGTTCAACACAGATAAATGTAAGGTTATGCACATGGGGAAGAAAAATCCAGGCTGGGAATATGTATTAAATGGGAAAACACTGGGGACGACTGACATGGAAAAGGACTTAGGAGTTTTAGTTAACAGTAAATTTACCTGTAGCGACCAGTGTCAGGCAGCTGCTGCTAAGGCAAATAAAATCATGGGGTGCATCAAAAGGGGCATAGATGCCCACGACAAGGAAATAATTCTACCCCTGTACAAGTCACTAGTCAGACCACACATGGAATACTGTGTACAGTACTGGGCACCAGTGTACAAGAAAGATATAGTGGAGCTGGAGAGGGTTCAAAGACGGGCAACCAGAGTAATAAGGGGAATGGGAGGACTACAGTACCCAGAAAGATTATCAGAATTGGGGTTATTTAGTTTGGAAAAAAGACGGCTTAGGGGGGACTTAATAACTATGTATAAATATATAAGGGGACAGTACAGAGATCACTCCCAGGACCTATTTATACCCAGGACTGTATCTATAACAAGGGGACATCCTCTACGGCTGGAGGAAAGAAGGTTTCTACACCAGCACAGACGGGGGTTCTTTACAGTAAGAGCGGTGAGATTATGGAACTCTCTGCCAGAGGAAGTGGTGATGGTAAACTCAATAAAAGAGTTCAAAAGGAGCCTGGACGTGTTTCTTGAAAGCAATAATATTACAAGTTATGGATATTAGATTAATAGGGACAGAACGTTGATCCAGGGATTTATTCTGATTGCCATATTTGGAGTCGGGAAGGAATTTTCCCCCTGGTATGGGGCAATTGGCATCTGCTTCATAAGGGTTTTTTGCCTTCCTCTGGATCAACACAGTAGGGACACAATATGTATATAGGTTGAACTTGATGGACTTTGGTCTTTTTTCAACCTTATGAACTATGTTACTATGTTACTAAATTGACGTCACTTCCGGCGCTCAGCATTACAAGCCGGCACCGAGACCGAGCTAGAGTGCTCACAGAGGAGAGAGAGGGGCGCCGAGCGGGTAAGCGAAAACCACTCGGCGCCCCTCTCTCTCCTCCGCTTAAAAAATAAAAAAAATAAAGCGCTTGGGGCGGCAAAGTGCCGCCTGGGGCAATTGCCCCACTCGGCTCCATTGTAGGGCCGGCCCTGCCTGGTGTTATATTGGATCAGGCACCACAGGTGATGGACCCACAATGCAGGAATGGCGAGTAAATCCGATAAACAAGCCGGGATCGAGGCAGGCAGCACAGGAGCGTAGTCAAAAAACAATAGCCAAGGTCGGAACGGGCAGCACAGGATCGTAGTCTAAGAACAATAGCCAAGGTCTGGTACACATAAATAGCAATCAAAAAGGCACAAGCGAAACAAACACCCCGAGAACAATGATATGGACTCGTTGAACGGGCAAGGAAACACAGGACCAGGAAGTTTAAATAGGACCAATGGCGGGAGAGCAGGTACGATGACATCATCGCGACCGGCGCAAGAGAAGCGTCGTCGCGATGGCAACAAAACAAAACAAACCCTCCTGCCTGTGGTACCTCCGCGAATGACGCGGAAGCACCACACAGGCAGGAGAGGAAAGGAGACAGCCACCGTGAACATGCAGCGGCGATCGAACACTTGATCGCCGCCGACATGCCCGCGGCGGCTAACCACAATGTCCTCTCTGCCTGTGCTGCCGCCGCGAGCGACGCAGCGGCGCCACACAGGCAGAAGAGGTACTGGTCGGGTGCCGCAAGCATGTAGCGGCGAATCGTCTCTCCGATCGCCGCTGACATGTTGCGGCAGCCCGATCAGGACTGTCAGTGGCAGGGAGGCGTGCCTGCTCGACACACACGCCCCCTCGTGTGCGCGCCGCACGCACGGCAACACACGAGGAGGACGGGCGCGAGGAACGCCGAGGGACCCCAGCCGGACAGGTAGGCATGACACCTGGGAAGTGTTTGGGCATTCAACAGTGCTAGCAATGCTGTTTCCCATGCTGCATTTCGTTTTTAATTCAGCACACTATGTGGAACAGTACATTTAATCCTCTTATGTCCTGATTAGTAAACCAGCTTTAACATATTACATAGATTTAAAACAATGCATAGGGGGTGTTAGAAACATCTTCTCAAAATATTCTTCAAGAATTTATTTTTAACATTCTGAAAAACAATCACTTTTCTATCATCTTCCTACCACATTTTAATGTAATCTTGTGTAGGATACAAATGTATGTAGGCATAAATGATACTCTGGAGCTGCATCTTCTCTTGAAGATAATTCCTTATTTTTTTCTCTAGGTTTAAAGAATTCATATTAAAGTACTTCCAAAGTACTTTAATATGCATTCTTTGTCTGCTTAAATGCACTCTGTTGACCAGCGCTCCTAGTTATCCCAGCAGAAGTAAACCATTTTGTATCCATATAGCCATATTATATATATTAGGAAGTATACAGGTTCATGGCTGGAAGCAGTATCAGAACTAGGGACTCGTAATAAAAGTGCTTAATAGATCAACCAAAAAAGAAACTGCCAGACAAAATATACAGATTTTAATGACTTAGCAAGTTTTTTTGAGGTCTTGGGTTGGCTTAAAATTGTGTTACAGTAACACAAAAATAGAACATTTAAGAGAAAACATTGTTAAGAGTTTTTTTGTCATTAACTATCCAGTACAAAAGTCTTGAAACTCAACAGAACAGAGGTTAAAACAAGAACAGTAGGTTCAGTGACTTCCATGTCATTGAACTTTTTATCTAACCTTAACAAATACAGTTATAAATAATTAAGAGTGATAATGATTTACACCTTGTACATCAGAATCTTCTGAATTAATCATTAGTGCGGAGCTAATGCTAATGAACATTCTTCGGCCAAAAATCTATGCTGGAGTTTCTCAACATTGTTCTTCAGGACCCTCAAACAATGGATGTGATCCACACAGTATAGATGGATCAATAAATATCTGTCTTTCAGGCCTGTACTATTAAAGCGGCCTCTTGTATGTAGTTAGGATCGGTGACCTTCTTTAAATACAGCCATGACTGTCTCTTTAACCTAGTTGAACAATTTAGTTCCCACTGTGTATATATGGATTTTTATATTACCACAAAAAACAATAAATAATAAATAAATAAGAACAATATTGCAAATGGCACATAGCAAAGCATAGAGCACCAGTCTTTTCTAAAGAGCCCAGAAGACATAACCTAAAGGGAGCTAGCTATCATACAATTCAATGCATGTGATAGCTGAGATGTCCCTTTAAATTTATCCAAATGCATGCAAGGATTCATAAAAGTAACACACACCTAGCAATATTGGAGGCGCATATCTACTTCCCCAGTAAAGATGCATTTAATATGTACAAGCAGAATACAGCTTTCACACTGATTAGAATCAAATTGCTACTCAGTCAGAAGTCAAAGTAGGTATGATGTCAACCGTGAGAGTGCATTTCAGTGAGACATAGATAAGGTTTTATTTCTAAACTATCAGCCACTGGTTGTTTCCTACTCATTCTCGACATGGACCCCAGTCAGTTAGGGAAATCTGAATTGCTATTGATAGCTCAGACCTTACTGCTCCTTTAATAGACCACCAAGATCCACCATGTATTGTGCAGTAAAGTAAGCAAGTGTAGTGAGGGGATAATGACCCATGAGGCCATACATTTTTAGATTTGGACTTGCTTAGCTTAACTGGTTATGAGTATAACTCCATCCCCTTACATTCCTATAATGCAATTTTTAATGCACTACCAGGCACTACCAGGCTTATTTGGCCATGTCCAGACTGGCCATCTGGCTCACCGGGTAAATGGCCAGTGGGCTACTGGCTGACAGAGCCACACACTCACCCGATCTGCCACTCCAGCAGCTGGATCTGCACAGCCGTATGCTATGTGAGCATAAAAAGTAGTGTGTAGTTTTTAGGGCAGGACTGAGGGAAAGCTATACGTTTGGCGCTAACATAGTTATTCATCTGTGGTTTTGATTAAAAAGTAGCAGTCCAGGAAGAAAGGATTATGGCAAATATGGGTTTAATAAAATGTTTAATACGAAAATATGTTTAATACTAAAATATATGTATTATAGTTGAGTTCTCACTGAGCTTGATATAGACTTAGCTCCACACTGAATTAGGTGGGTATGTGCTGTGACTACATTTTAGAATAAGATGTATGCTCATATATGCCATTACAGTGGATATTTTCTATGAACAAGCCAGGCCGTTCAGATATATTCTATTGAAAATGATTCACAAATGTCTGTGATTTAATACATGCGCTTAAGCCAATGGGATTCTATTTACTGCGATTTTGCGCCAATATAGTGAAAATTCTGATCAGCAGCTGAGAATAGTTTATGAGTAACTGATTCTAATGACGCTATTAAATGTGGGTTTTTCTACCCTCTGCATCACGAAGCAGAACATTATGAAATATCATCTGCTTTTAACGTATGAGAAGCAGTAAATGGACTTTGCAAAATCACTCTTCTTTGAATGTTATCTTAGAAAAAGCTAAAGATCAAAGTCTTTAGTAAGGATCTCTCTAAAGTAATTCTTCACCCTTTTTAGCCGACCTTTTGTATTATCGTTTTATCCAGAAAAAAATAGGGAGCTCTGAGAAACATGCTCAGATTGGAGTTACTGATTGTGCTCGTTTAATCAATACGGTAAGTTCTAGGTTTAAACAAATCTTCCTTTCTAACTGTTCATTGTAATTTGAGACACTAAATAATAGCAATAGCCTGAGAGGTATGTATGTGTGTGTGTTTACCAATGGAGCAGCCACCCAAACTCCTTTTCTGTGAAATCATTACAAGCCAACTTTTTTTGTTCAATTTCTTGGACATCCAATTAAAATATTCTGATGTTACAATGTAGGTACATTTCCAGTTTTTCTGAGGATATTGTACATGATGTACAAAATATTCAAGGGTGCCAATAATGTTGACCATAACTGGACTCCTGCAGCGAGTTTCTAAAAGATTAAAATTGTTGTTTTTTTAATCAATACACATCATTATATGGGTGTATGAAATCTGCTGAAATGTAAAATAAAGTATTCAGGTAAGTGAGAAATTCACCTGAAAACAGCAGGGGCTATTGCAACTCAACAAAGTAGGCCTACATTAAAAATAACATTATTAATACCAACGTGTTCTCTGTTCATGAGTGCTTCATGTTTTCAGTACCTTTGCAGCATAACTGGGTACAGATCTCCCTAATGGGCTTTACAGCGCTCCTCTTCTTCTTGGGAAGGTTGGGGAGAGGAGAGTTCTCCCTGGAAACTTTGGCTCTCCGTAGCCCTCCCTTTTCTGGTAGGCTGATGATGTGGGTGGGGCCCAATGATGTCTTGACATCAGCCCTAAACCTTTTACATTTGTATGGGTGCGGTGACACAGAGCCCCAGAGAATTACCGCTTCACTAGGAGTCAACAGGCGAAATCCAGAGAGTTCCCAGAAATGATTGTGCCTAGCTGGCACAGCCTCCATGGTGACCTTACTCCATATCGCACATGCCGTTTGCCTGGATGAGACGCCATATCCTAGCGCTTGGTATGGTATAAGGCAGCCATGAAGGAAAGTCATACGGGCCTGTGGGTCTGGCCTAGGACAGTGCCCAGTTAAGATGCACCTCTGATTGTATATACAAGTTGTCTTGCAAGCATTAATATGTGAGGCCATGCAACTGTAGTTGAGTCAGGTCATTTAAGTGAACTCTTAACTCAAGTGACCACTCGACTTCTTAGTCAATAGACCCAAGAACAGTAGTAATTGGGCCTGGGTTCTTGTAGGTACTGGCTGCTTTGTACCTTGGCTTGGCTATTGATATTTGTTACTGAACTCTGGACAGGGAGGAGGAAAGGTAGAAGAAAGTAGACACCTTTACACTTTTAGATTTATTCTTCTTTTGTTCCTAAAGCCTTCAATGTAAATATGTTTTAATATACTGTAATTATATATGTAATATTCCAAATTTCAGCACCCAAAGCTTGTAAAAACCTCAAGGTTATGGACCTGATAGATAGAAACAGGGATCTACAGTATGTGCCGATGGTGGCTGGCATGCAGAATCCTCATCTGTTTGTCTTTATTCTCAATAAACAAAAGTCAGACATCTTTATCTATTGCCACATTTATCACTTTAATGCTGAGGTGAGATATATTAAGCCTTCATATATTATGCGTTACAAACGCCAAAACCGATAAAACAGATTTATTGCCATCTAGTGGCGTTTTAAGGCTTCTGAATATTCCCTTATGTAGTTTTTTAAAGCAGGACCCAGTCATATAGATTTAAAGGGTATACAAGTTGCTTTATCCAGATCTTGGTTCAGATCTAAAATCACATCAACTACTAAAAGAAAAAAAGTGCTAAAAATGAATTGGAATGTATTAACACACAAAAAACATTATTTTGGGGTCAAAATGATACAAAGTGCATAATGGTTATTACTTTACTGCTACCCCCTGCTCTAGATACATTTTAGACCAGGGAGTGGCAGTATATATAGCAGATCTAGATTTCTGTGAGGCATGTGGCGCTGTCCCTTTTGCTATAGAAGATGCATAAATAAGTTGCAGTGATTAATGTTAATATGGTTAAATGCAGAAGGAAATTGTTGTGTGACAGGAAACAAGTTAATGCTACATATTCTGAGGAAGGCCTCCTTACTTTTTGTGGTTGATCAGAAGTTGGCACTGGGTATACCTGAGGACTTTCTAAATCAGCTGACCCTGAGATTTTGGAAATATTAACCCTTCAATAATTCATTGTGAAGATTCTATGTAGTGACTCGCCAAATGTGTTAACCTAATGGCTCTGATACCTGTCCTCATGGATACCTTGACTTGTCATTATTTAAAGATACACTGAAATGAGTCACCTGCACCCAAGCAGGGATATCAACCAAATATACTAGAAGCTAATGCATAAGTCTGACATATGCTCACAGTAGGGGAGAATAGTCGGCCTTATATTGTGTGACTCCAAGATTATGTCCCTTCACCCTCAGACCTTGAGTTTGGAGCAAAAACCCGGAGACTCAGGGTGAAACACCGAGAGTTCTCAGCTACGGTACCAGGACTCATTCTTTTCAATATGTTTTAAAAATAGCCAATATGGCATCCCTTCAGCTTATACTGTCGACATTGATACCAGGGAACTCTCTGACTTTGCCAGATATCATTACTGATTTACAAGTCTCCATGGCACCTTTTGATCTCTGTGTGTCGGGAGGGGGTGATGCGTAGCTGTGTCCAGTTCCCTGACCCTTGGCATGGCTAACATTACCTCATCACCCCTAAAATCCAAGTTGGGCCCAGTTTGGTCTTCTGGCAGACCATGCAAATGCCCAGTGGGCAGCTGGCTGACAGCACCCATACTCAGTGTGTGGCTGTATATACAACATTGCTCATGGTGGGCATTTACTGGGGTCTGTGATGGACAATTTAACCCCTTAAGGACAAAGGGCGGTCCCTAAACCCATTGAAAACAATGCATTTTGAGCCCGTACATGTACAGGCTTTGTCATTAAGGGGTTAATGATGTTTTATGGACCTTCATATACCTCGTCACGGACACTGGTGTCCTTCTATGGACACTTTGCCTATTCCTGCTATGTGAGCATAAAAATGTCTTATCCCTCCGCACCATTATCATTAAAGTACCAGGGCCACCTCATTATCTCCAGTTTGGCCCTGGACCAAGGGACAGATCTCTATACTGCTTAAACCATTCTGGATATGGAAAAAATGAAGGATAGTACATTTGAAAAATGGAGGCAATATGTGGATTTAGGAACTTCCTGGTTTACAAAAACACTTAAACTTTACTAGTGCGACAATGCCTTTTATTCCTGACTGGGTACTTAAAGGTAGAAATACCAAAATGATTCTAAATGTATTCCCTTTAAATTGTGATTATAGAGAAACAGATATGAGAAGTAAATGGAGAAACGCGGGTAATCCCAGGTCATGACCCACACAGATTAAGACAGCGTATTTATTATTCTACTAAAATACATCTTGAAAAGCTGGCCGGTTGATCTTTGAAGGTAGAAAGCTCGTTACGTGATGATGGTAAGAGGGCTTTGCATAACCATATATAAAATTAACACATGGCCCTGTCGTCAGAGCTGAGATGTAAGTGATTTAGACTAAGAAGGCTTAAGTAACTATGTTCCAAAAATAAGCATGACAGGGATACACGAAGTACCAAAGCAAACAGTCAAAGCAAGTAGACGAATTATCATGGGAATGATAATAGCCCCATGGAACTAAATGTCAACTTTTGACATATATTTACGCACAATGCATTTGGATTTATGAACTATTTTTTTTATAGATTTTGTGAAAGAACCCACAATGCTTTAACCTGGGATTCCGTACTATCCTTCCTAAGTAGGTAGCTACGTGACCACTTTGCCACAACTTGCATGCTAAAATGGCTCTGCAGAATGTAAGTAGCAGAAAAGTACCGCTGTATGTAAATTGATGTGCTCATCAGAAAATAAATTCTAAAGGACTATTTGTTAGATTCCTTACGTATACGTATGGTGTGTTGATTTAAAAAAAAAAATTAAATAATGAGCTATATGACAAATAATATAGAAAACACACTTTAGATGGCTATTAGAGTCCATGGTAGATATTTTTTACTAGTTTGATGTCTTCATAGCTCCACTTTTTTACAGTAATTTGTCTCTTCAAAGCGGAAGAGGATTAGTTTTTAAAAATAAAAGGGATTTTGACATTTTGTAATCTATAGCATTTGTCAAACTCTTATTGTGAGAGAACATGATTCCTTTAATGACCTTATTATATTGTTATTTTTCAGGAAGCCCAAGATGACTGGTTTGAAAGATTTAAAGAGGTAAGAATATGTAGTGTAACATATAATGGATTTTTCCAAACTATTTTATACTTTTGGCCCTCTTCCCTGTGTACAATTGTTGCAATGTTATAATGGTTTTGGGATATAAGGCTTTAATTAATGGTGGGGGGTAAAATAGTTATTGGACCTCATGTCACATACGCTTGGAACAATAAACAATTTTCTTCCTTATTTATTATTTCTAGTTCTGCATGGTTAACCCGATATTAATGGGGACTTTGACCTCGGTTGTCTTTTTAATCGTTTGCTGGACCATCAGAGACAATCTCAAAATCAAAGATGTTCGTGAAAAGTATGTTTTCATCACTGGATGTGACTCTGGGTTTGGGAATTTATTGGCACAAAGGCTTCATAAAAGAGGCTTTGGTGTAATTGCTGCCTGTTTAACAGAAAAGGGGAGCCAGGATCTAAAAGCGTGCACGTCACCATCGCTGAGAACGGTCATATTGAATGTTACAAACCCGAGGAGTATTGCAAATGCCGTGGAATACGTTGCATCAGAAACTGGGAAAAAAGGTAACTATTATACTTGGGGTCATGTCTTTTCTGTGAGATGATGTTGCTTTGCTCACTGCCTGCCTGGATACACCTATTCTCTGTCCAGAACCCACACCAGCCCTATTGGTCCCATCTATTTTTTTTTTTTATTATTTCATATAGTGGCATCATATTCCGCAGCACTGAACAATGGGAATCTAATTATGGACTCTTGTCGTTTTTATGGAATCTAAATATGGCATAGATTATAAACCAGCCAAATGGAATTGGGAAACTAATTAGGAAACTAGGAATAAGAGTGATGTGCTAGAAAACTACTAGTTAAGGTGGGGTTAGTGATCTAAGTATCAAATATTTGCCTAAAAGTTAAAGGTTATGCTGTGTGTAATAGGATTCAGTAATAACAGTAGCATAGGATAAAGACATTGCTGGATTAGGAAATATTAAGAGCCTAGTTACCTGACTTAGTCTTTGCTACTTAAAAACATAAGAGTAACTCATACACAATAGTTCAGTTTGTGATGGGGGGCATAATGACATTTATAATATAATTTATATCATATATATTGATGTTCAATTTAAATAGGGTTATTTGGATTGGTCAACAATGCTGGAAGAGCCACTCCTATTGGACCAACTGACTGGCTGGATATGGAGGATTTTCATCGAGTTCTCGACGTCAACCTAATTGGACTTATTGAAGTCACCTTGAAATTTTTGCCGCTTCTAAAAAAAGCCCAGGGAAGAGTTGTCAATGTGGCCAGTGTCATGGGAAGGCTTGCGTTTGGGGGTGGTGGATACTGCCTATCAAAGTGTGGAGTTGAGTCTTTCTCTGACAGCTTAAGGTGAGGGATGTAAAGAAGTTTTTTTTGTGGAAATATCCAACATTAGTGTGGATGGATTAAATATAAGAATGTAACCATAACACTTCACACATCCAATTGCATTAGTATTTCTGTAGTAGGTGCATTTAAAAGTGCAAATAATACATGTTTTAATAACAGGTAACTTTTTTTACTTTAATGCTTACGAGTTGACCTGGTACTGCGCATTCCCGCAAATCCCCTCAGTTTCATTTTTAATTCTCTGAAAATTAATGTATCTATAAACTTTGCACGGTACAAAATCGACTGTATACAAATTATAAACATAATGGCGTCAAATGTGCAATAAAATAAGTATGGCTGTCTTTTTCCTCTATTCTAAGCCATAAGTAGGTATGTTAACTTTACGTTCTACCGAATTTAATTGAATCATTTTCTTTTTTATTATACTTCCACCACTGTAGGATATCGCGTATTCACAAAATCTGTATTTTTTCCCTTTTCAGGAGAGATATGCAGTATTTCGGAGTGAAAGTTAGTATAATCGAGCCTGGTTTCTTCAAGACTGGAGTCACCAGTCTAGATGTGATTGAGAAGGATTTAAATAGGCTCTGGAACCGGCTTGCACCAGAAGTTAAATGTTCATATGGAGATAAATATTTTGATAAGTGTAAGTATTTAGGCCTGAAATGTATAGTCCTTTTATATATACATTTATTTTTCACAGTAAGGCAATCCCATTGATCAGTTACAGTATGTTTTAAATGATGCTTTTATCATATGTAATAAGTAATTTACTCAGAAAGCACAGTATAAAAATATATAGATGTATATATCCAATAATATAGTTCATCTTGCCCCTTGGATTGCACTGGTGACATAATATGGAAATCTGTGCATTATCTACTACCCACTCGTAGGTTATGTGGATATATAGCTATATATAAAAACCTTTATATGTTAATGAGGCCGACCACTAAAGACATATCTGTCTGAGATGAGATCATTCTGGGTAACCAAAGCTGCAGTAATATCAAATTGTGTATTTACTACGTGTATCTCAGGTTAACGTCAGTACAGCTTCCCATGACTGCAATGGGACTAGTTGCACAGGTCCACCTACATTTTTATGAGGGACATTCCAGAAGTTATCTCATGGCTGTTAGCTTTATTAACATTAATCCATAACAATCAACTCAAATATTATTATTTTACTTATAGATCTGAAGATCCAGCGGCTTTCAATGAACACATTTTGTGATGCTGACATCTCTAAAGTGACAAACTGCATGGAACATGCTTTGATAGCAAGGTATCCGAGGACGAGATATGGAGCTGGGTGGGATGCAAAGTTATTTTGGCTCCCATTGTCTTACGCTCCAGCCGTTGTTGCGGATAAAATGCTGAAACTCATATTACCACGTCCACTTGGCAGCAAAAGAGTATTGTCTAAAAATCAAGTTGATGTATAACTATTTTTTTCCCATTATGTGTAAATTACGTGTCCTTTGGTTGATCGGGGCGTTTGACTTTTATGAACTTGTATGATGTAATAAATGTTTTTGCTATATTCAGTTGTGTTTTTTTGTGGGGGGGTGTAATACCCAGTCAACATTATACAATGATGAGCTGTCAGAATCCAGATTATCCCCAATCCGAATTCCAACACATATCTACAATATATTTATTATGCTGGCATTTCGCTGACAATTCAAAATGACTGCTTATTTTTCTGTTGGGAAGTGAGAGCTACCACTGGTGTGATGCCTTCATATAGTAATGAGAATAGCTTTAAAAACCCCAAAAATAATGCTCAGCAGTATGAAACAACTGATTTTCCATGGGCTGCCAGTAGGATTCCAATCGAATATTCTATGAAAGGTCACGAGAACTAGAAGGGAATTAGCAGGACATACTCTTTTCTACTCGCTTTGATGGAGGCAGATGTGATCTCACGACTGCTTAGGCCTATAGTTGGAATCAACTAACTCTGCCAACAATTCACCACAGCCCCAAGAACAACAGCGGCATGTGGGTAAGGGTGTTGGACACAGCTTTATTAAACATTTGAACACATAATAAAGAACAGCCCCGGAGGGAAAGAATGGGATAGAGGGCCCCATGAATAGGTACCCCCTAGAATGTTGGGAAAAAAGGGTTAAATTATGAAAGGCAAAATTGTGGCAGGGAAAGGGTTAATACCCCAATAGCACGTGCAAGGCCGGATATGGGAGGGGGTAATTGAGCCTCACTGGGGGGTATATAAAGGGGCATGTGGGGCAGGGGTAATTAATTTGTAAAGAAAATGTTCCCACCCATCCCTCCCCTGGGGACTAATGAACTTCCATAATGTTTTCTACCTTAAAGAAAAATGACTGTTAAATATTAAAGTTTTAAATGCTTGTATAGATTTTGAAATTTAACATGCTACCGAAGGGTAGAAAAATATTTTTGTTGGTCATCTTTAGATTGTGAGCTTGTTTGAGCAGTGCCCTCCTTACTTGTTCCACCCATTGTATGGTGCTATGGAATATGATGGTGCTCTATAAAACAAATAGTAATAGTCATGAAGCCCAAGGGGGCCAGAATGGACTAGAGTGGGTGCTGAGCAGGGCTAGGCTAAGGCGGGAATTGTGGAATTTAGGGGGGGAGTTTTGGTCGGAGGATATTGAAGGTTGGTGATCACAGGGGTAAGGAGCTATTTTAGTTTAATCTTACCTGGTGTTGTTTGTCACACCCTCCCTCCCGTTATGTGGTTGAGTTTGTGGAGTGGTGTTGCTGCATTAGTCGCAGGCGGTAGCTTGCCAGGTATCCAAGGGGTTAATGGGGTGGTATGATCATTGGTGGTCATAACCGGTGGGAGGTTCCTTGCAGGGAGTGGTGCTCGGAACCTCAGGTCTGGGTTGTGGCATCTGGGTATGCCCCTTCCCTAAATTGTTGTGTGGTATGGTACCTGGATAACTTGGCAAGCTAGGTTGGTTTTGGTGAAGTCATTGTCTCTGTTAACGCATCTATGTTTATTATTTCAGGTTTTACGGGACAATGACTGTTAAATAAAACGGCTGTGGCCTTTTCAAACCCATATTGTGTGTTGGAGTTTTTTTCATTGAGTAACTGAGCTGAGCCTGGCCCGTGGGTCGAAGCTACAGCTGTCATATTGTATTAACTTCAGTGCTACTCTAACAGCATGATGCGAGGTCACAAAGTTTCTCTCCTGTGTGGTTTCTGCCTAATATAGATCTAGTTTCAGTTTCATGTCATTATATTCATCGTGTTTTCACATGAGAATTAACACCCCTGGCATCAATGTGGATCTATTAATGGAATGGTCTTCAATATATAAGCAGAATCTTCAACACATATTATTATTATTGCAAACATAACTGAAAATAACGTAATTATATTCTACACGAAACCTAGTTTTTTGACTTTTATACTGATAAATCGAAAAACAATGATTTTTTTAATTAATAGACTTTTAATTATATTTTTCCATAGGCAACGATTGTTCCAAATTTTGCATAGTAAGTAACCTAATCTTCAAATCAGGGTACTATAAAATTTGACTAAAAAGACAATTAAAATAAAAAATTAACATATTTCACATACATATATATATATATATATATATATATATATATATAGCTTTCAGAATAGGCATTTCTATGCACATCTGTACAATTAAAAACAAAAAACTATAGATGTTTAAAAATATTTTTTGCATTAGTGTCCCTATTATAATAAAACTAATGTTTTAATACTAATTTTGCTATTCCAAAGTTTCCACATTTCATCATTATCACTTTTTAAAAAATTTACAAATATACACAATATTTATAATATTATTTTCAGACAGTTTCAGTGCAAAGATATACATATAGTACAATGTGATAATTGTTCATAAAAATAAGAATTGGCATTTTTTTCCAACAAAAAAACAAGGCAAAGCTTCAAAAATATTCCTACTAGCTAAAAATAATATATTTTATATAAAGAATTCACTGTTAACATTATTTTCTCTGCTAATATAAAAATATGTGCAAGACAGTATTTCACAGAGTATTCCCTAGTAAAAGAATTAGTTATACATCTGAATCTTCTTTGACGAGATTGGCAGTGTCTATGAAGGTGTCTTCAGTCGGGGAATAGGCGGTTGGAGGCTGCTCCTTTTTGTGGGGGGGTTTTGTTGGTGGTGGCGATGTGAAAGGGGAAGGATCCTCATCAAGCTCCTGAGAGTGATCTTTCTCCATCTGAAATGAGTTAGAAAAATGGTTTTATATGTACATAGCTAAATATTATTATTAATAATAAAAATTATTATTATTATTATTAATTCCCCTCCCCCAGTGGATCTGGACAATACTTTGAAAAAGAAAAAAAGAAAAAGGAAAGATGACTCCGAATGAGTGATGGAGGGAGGCGGTAAGAATGAGACGTGGAAAGAATAAAGAGAACAATGTAAGCCAAAACATTGCATTTAAAGAACAAAAAAATACATAACAGTATCTTCTAGGTTCTATAACGTCTTATATGAATTCTTTTCAATGTACAAAAGCTTGTATTAACTGAACTTACTAAGGGTTTGTGAAACAGTTGACTTACCTCTGCATATATTGGATTTTCAAAGTTTGTGCTTTGTTTAATTTTCCTCTTGAAGAAGCCCCACTTTGTCTCCTAAAAGGCAAATAAGATTATACTCAGAAAAAAATGAATAAAGAAGCCCCACTACAGTGAGCAACGATTTTGTGTTTTAATTAAAAATAAAATATGAACCTGGACGGCTTCTGTGTTCATTGTAGTTTGTGTTGTATCAACTGCATACACGGGGTTTATGAAATTATCGGGCTTGTGTCCGTTACTTGACTCAGTGACCTAAAAGATTGACACAAATGTAAAAATGTGAACAATTCTCAAAAAATACCCCAAAGTTAAAAAATATAAGATAATTGATACAGGAAAAAAAATGAAAATGTTTCAACATAATGAGCCCACCGCAGTATTACTTGTTGTATTAAATTGCATTTTAAGAAATTTGGGGGTCATTAAAATAAAATATATTTTAAGTTAAAGTGGAATTTTCTTCCACAACCTTATAGCAATTTATTCAATCGATGCAATTGTTTTAGTATGATTGTTTCAACAATAAAGAACATTTCAAATGATATCCTATCCTGATGTCACCCCCTTCTCCTTTTGAATACTGAGTGAATGAACAACAAATGGCAATTTAAAGGAGAGGGATTACTGAAGGTGGAGGAATAGGCAGGCTATTTATGACATTTGGAAGTTAAGATAGCTGTTCCCATGGGACACATATATTGGGGGTTTTTTCTAGGACTTTATAAACACAATTGCATGGGGCTATTTAGTGAACTGAGCTGTAAAATAAAGGAGGGATGACAGAGTAAGGTGAGAAGATCATGTCAAATCGATTGCTGTCACAAAATCGTACATCTGGTGGTTGACTGATATTCACGACGCTGACTCCACTTTCTTCAGCACTTGTATACATTGGATTTTCATAGGTGATTGGTTCTTTTCCAGAGTCCATTGTAAATGTTTCATTCTAGGGGAAAAAAATCAGACTTTGTTACAATCTTTTTTTTATTTACGGTTCTTTAGCATTTCAGTTTTATATGCTTCAATGGACAGAATCCATACCATTTGCATGGCTCTGTCTATAGAGGATTCTGCACCAAATCCGGCGACGCCAATATCCATACTGACATCTGTGCCAGACCTGAATGTCACTCCGTTGCCATTTTCATTCGACTTCACTAAGCCGCTTAAGCTGTATCAATAATCAAAACCATAAAATGTCAAATCGCACACTTCCAGCATTATTATTGTCAATCTTTATTTTAAAATAAATACAGCTTTTTTCAGCTGTATATTTAACCTCATAATATTAAAACCAATTAAATAAACAATATTTGGTTGGGAAGCTCTAACAGTAAGGTTAATAGTTCTAACATGTTCTTTAGATAATAATGATTTTATCTTTGTAAAATATATAGGGTATATACAGTAAAGACATAAAATGTAAAAAGATCTTTGAAATAAACAGAGTATTACTGTAGTAACTAAAAATCCTATATTCTTACTGTATTCATTCAAACTATACTTTATGAAGTTTCATTTATTCAGGGGGGAGACGCTGCACATACCTTGGAAATTTCGGAAGTGTCGGTAAAAGCTTCCCTGTACGTCTGTAGTTCGAGAGTCCGCCAATTACCAGAGAGCATATTATGATGGTCAAAATCACAGTGAGAAGAATGGCGACGGCCGCTATAAAATAAATCATTGACAGTCATCAGGGCAATGTGTCTGCAGAACTGTTTTAACACTTTAAAGTAAGTATAGTATTAGTATAGGTAGAGTTGAACCAATAGTTCAAAAACATACTTGTTCCTGGAGGCATGTGGTATCTGGAATATACTTCACAGGAGCTCCCAGAATAGCTTGATGCGCACCTATTAATATAAAATAGACAGTTACTTACCATATATCTTCTTTAGCAAAACATGTCACTTAATGTGTTCCAAATCTCTTGAGCTAAAATACTATGTTAAAAGGACATAAATGCTGGTGTGTGTATGATGTAGATGATAAACATTTTATCTCAACAGTGCATTAAGTGTTAATGGAATAATGTGCTCCAAAAACATCAATGAACTCTACGTCGAAAACCGAAGTCCACCATCTATCCACTGTTTTAGTGTTAACTTATCAAAGTACTATTCTGTGTACCACTTCTTATTCAAAAGGGTTGCTTTAACAAGCCATTCTCATATCTACCCTATAGATGCAGCAAAATGCTAGGTTTAATTAAGCTAAAACTGACCGTAAAATCCCATTTGTCTTAATCCTTAATCAACAGCAGGAAAGATACGTTTACAAATGGCAGAACCGGCAGGATCACTTAAAATGCATGATGGATATATTTCTTACTTTACAAATATAAAAAGTATTCATATGTGCTCCAAACATAACTGTCCAAATGCTCCATGCAAATAAAAAGAAAAGCTCATTAAATGTATTTCTTTTTTGAAAAAAAACCTTGTTTTTGGTTTGAGTTATGCATACAATGCAAGGTATGTTTCTTAGATGTATAGAATTGGACTGTTTTAGCTGAGAAAGGAAGGAGCAATTTGATAAAGATGATACCTTTATTAGATAACTGAGTTGCAATGAAATCTGGTAACTTGCAATCAAGTATTATTCAGTTAGCCAACAAATGTATCATTGTTACCAAATGCACCCTCATTTTTATCACAGACACTTGGTTTGGAAGCCAACCATTTGCCTTAGTTTAGTAACACTGTATTTTGGATAGGACTCACCTCTTAGGCGGTGCCTTGAAGTGCCAGTGAGCTTATGTGTTGTGGCCATGATTATTGTTTTAGTGCTTGTAATCTGTTCTTATATACCCACACCCACTGACTTTTAGCTTGGGTGTAATATCCATATGTGATAATACAATGAATAGCCAGGAATATGGCTCATTTCTGGGCTCTCTGGAATGACTAGTCTTCATGTGCTTTCATTATTATGTTTTCCACTTCTAATTCCTGCCCCTGTCTCTACAAATCCTGGGATCGGCCCTGACTGCCGTGAAGTTATTTGTAAAAGCAGACCAATAAGCAAAGCCAACTTACTTGCATTTAGGCAGATCATTTTCATCAAAATAGCAGGTTCCTCCATTCATGCATCTGCATCCCGCTGGCATTGTTTGGGGGGATTCAACGGCTAAAAAAGTATGATTGTTGTTATTGTATTATTTATGAAGAAACTACCATTGCATCCCTTGTTGCTCTGTGAGTTGAATTAATTCAAATTAACTAGCTAAACTATGGTGGCCCACAGCTGCTCCCACCTCTAGTATTACTTTTGTAATGTAAGGATGGTTTTCTTTAATGAGAGGATGGTAGATAAATGGAACAGCTTCCTGGGATACATGTCTGGGATAGGCATTGGACTATCCTGATTCTAAGACACGACCAAGGACCGATTAAGTTCTGAGTCTCTGCGTCGGGGAAAAATGGCAGACTAAATGGACTGAATGGTTCTTATCTGCCGTCAAATTCTATGTTTCTACTGGTATGCAGTAGACTTGTCCAAATGGACCAAAAAACAATTCAGACAAATGTTTAGTTTCTCATGCTCTCTCATTCTCTCAGAAAGTGTGAGAGAAAGCATGAGAGAGTGTGAATGAGAGTGTGAGAGAGCAGAAAAAACACAAAACTAAACTTCATTCCTATGATTTTGTTTTTGTTAAAATAAAAAAGCAGCAATCCGAATACAGACATCTAGTTAGCAGTCATTGTAATAAGCGTTTGTTCTGTCTGTGTTTTCTTATAGCTGTGCACAAAAGTGTAAATTTACAGAAAATGTCAAGTAAGCATAATTTCTGTATCTCATTTTTAAATAAAGAACCGGTCGTACCTGCATCACACTCAGTGGTGCTGCTTCCCATAAAACTGGTACCCTGAGGACAGGCACATGTATAACCTCCGGGTCTCAGCAAGCACAGATGGGAACACACATCCTTGCAGTGATTAACAACTCAAATGCAAAAGAAAAAACATGAAGACAAGTAAATTACCGGAACAGTTTACAATAAGGGCTGGAATCATAAAAAGATATGTTTTTTTCTATTTTGTGTTTTCTTTCTGCAGCTCCACATGCAGCCATTGTGGTCTCTAGAATAATAAGTGACTGTAGCTGACTTTTATACCCTAATGAGATCTTTTGTGTTTTTCTAGTTTTCTATAGTCTCTGTTGGTCAATACATGTCAGACTGGATGAAGTGGATTATCCCTCAAATATATTGTGGGCTGAAACAACACTGGGCCACATGGCTGAGTTAGTTTCCCTTAAGTGGAAGATTGACAGTCCTCCCCATTTACTTTTAGATGTAACTTAAATTTACAATATTGGTCACTGATAATTTATATTGGTTACTGTTACTAGTTTTAACATTAACTATAAAGGTCACAAATTACCTGAGCGATTGTACCGATGTTCGTGGTATATGCGGACCTGGGTGAGCCAAGGGTTAACCGTCAAGACTTTAACTTTCGATTCCTTGCCAAATTTATCTATCTTCCAAACTTCTCCCTTTTCTTTAGTAGTCCAGTACAAATGACCTTCAAACACATCCACGCCATAAGGGTTTCCCAGATCAACTAAAGAAAGAAAAAAGGAAAATAAAAGACTAACTATATAATGACCAAATCAGCACGAAACACAAGAGAAAAAATGGCACATATAAATTGGGCAAAGCACATTTCTTTTTTCTTCTTTTTTACATAGTGCTAACTTTTGGTGTGCAATGGATGCAGTGTGCAAGATACACAAAATACTAACCTCCAGAAACAATAACTTGTCTGTCTGTCCCATCAGGCTTCATTGACTCAATAATATTTTCTTTAGAATCACACCAATATATTCTGTTATTGTTTATGTAGTCAATAGTAAGGCCTGTTGGCCACCCAAGGTCATCTGAAACCAGAACTTGTCTTTGTTTCCCATCCATCCAAGCACGCTCAATTTTAGGTTGTCTTCCCCAGTCAGTCCAATACATATAGCTGAAAAACATATAGCACATAGCCCATAACATGATTACGGTAGTGTTTATACGCTTGGCTTTCTCAGGTATTACACTCCAGCAAATAAAAGTTGACAAATATTTCAGTTTCAATAATCTGAATTGATTTTCAGCTCAAGCAGCTGTTTCAGTAACGGTGATATGGCCTTAGCTGAAATGTATAATAGGTGTAAATTAACTATTTTACCTAAAAGCAGCAAGTCCCCGGTATCAGAAAAAACTTCACGTCTCATTCAGATGAAAGTATTTATTTGTGATCTGGATTTATAATTGATCATATTTTAAAATTATACAAAATCTTTATCAAGTATAATATTCATGGGAAATATTTCATTAATTATAAAATAAGATAACCTTATGTTATATTATTGGCATTATTGTTTTATTTTAAACATAACATGGAACATGATATTTTAATATTAAGAGAAAGTGAAGATAAGAGACGGCCCTTATCTTGTATTCTTACCCAAGATCCGGATTGACAGCAATGGCTGCCGGTTGATCGATCTGATTGTAGATAAGCCACTTCCTATATCGTCCATCCAACTTTGCTACTTCTATTCGATTTGTACCGGCATCGGTCCAATAGATATGTCTAATCAGAGAAATAGCATCATATGAGTATGCCTAAAAAGTATTTCTGCTCATACTCTCTGGATATAAGGTGGGTTAGATGACAAGACACTTTGGTACATGGGTGTATAGAACATAGACAGTTTAATATAATTCTAGACTGAAACACAGGACAATGGGAGAAGGTAGTTTTAAAGCTGTGATTTTTTTTTGCATCACTAATTGTGATTCAAGATAGATATAACGTTGGAATAAAGTATGTGTAACAAAACAAACTCATATTTTTTTAATTATACAATACCTTCCAACCCAGTCCACAGCTATACCATCCGGGTTAACAATGTAACGCAGATTAAGATCCGTGTCCTTTACCAAATTATTCCCATAGTCTTCAAACGTTGGTATATAAGCCCGCCTTATGGAGCCAAACTGAGATCCTTGACCTCGAATACTGTAGTAGAGAACACCTTTAACAAGAAAATCATGAGTTTACTTCTACATTAGATTCTGCTACTTTACAACCCATTTCACGTTCATAGTTCGGTACATGGCACAACTAGTACCACGTGAGTGTTTTCTCTTGATATAGTGCATACATGGGAGAAATTCAATGGTTCTGCTATCTGCTATGTTTGACTCAATGATAGCCGAGCTTGCATTTAAAGAATCCACAAGTCTCTACAACTGATATAAAATGGTTATAATTGAAGAATTTCAAATACTAAAACAAAGAACTTCCCAGAGAATGTGTCAAATAATAAAAACAGATTTTAGTAGTAAAAAAACATGTGCTTTTCTTTCTGCATTATCTTTATATAATGTCAACACTCTATATTGCCAATACATTCGAAAATATCCCTTTACAATTATTTTAAAATGTATTTTTAAATTAGAGCTGGATTAACGTTTGTATATAATGAGTGAAAAAGCAGCCCATATACTGATATCTCCAGACAGCAGGTTTCACTGTTGATACCTCCAATAATAGTTTTATTAACATAGACTATCTTTAAGATAAAATGGCAGATATACTGCATCACGTGGCATGAGAAGACCATTGTAATTTACTGTACTTACTAAGACTTGTCCCTTCAGGGTCCCAGTCATAGTCTAAGGCCTGTATGTGCTGTTGATTTTCAATATAGTCTGAGTATATTTCAGATGACAGATCATATCTTCTGATCCGAACATTGTCTGGCAGCAGCAATAAGGGTGGGTTGCCTATAAAATAAAGAATTTATACAATTAATAAATATATATGTCACAACATTTACATTTCTTTTAAGGCACTTTATTCTAAATGATAAATTAACGTCCTTTGAGTAAAGGGATGTCTTTCATTCTGGCTGCTTTGTTTGAATAAGGTAGTGAAGATCAATATATCAAAGGATAAGAACAAGGAAATGTATTCAACTGTAAGCGAGTAATTCTACAGGAGTTTATATCCACTTTGACCCAAGGTAGCAGTAAGCATTAGTGATGGCGCACGTAAAATAATTGCACCTCTTGGTTGCAGAAAGCACCAAAGCAAATTCCTCTGAATGATATGGCTTCCCTTTCTTTATGCCGAGGTAAGCAGTTCTGTGATACTGACTGTACTGTGGGAGTTATAAACTCAGAACAAAAAGACTTATAAACACAACTTATGATGGCGCTAAAAAATCAATAAATAATAATTATAAGACACCCAGTCGCACATTCTGTAACCATATTATGGGAGATTTAATCATTATAATTAAATCAATACAGATTAATCATGACAAATACAGATACATTAGTAAAAGAGTATTCCTATATCGCCTTTCAGCAATACGGACGGCTCAGGACACGTAGAGGCCAAAGGCTGCATGATGTTAAAACCCAAACCTTTCAAAAAATAATGTATTCATCATGTAAACTTTTGACTCATTCATAATTTTTGTTGGAAACACTTGTCATGTGACACTTCAGGAAGATTAGTAAAATGATACATATGCTAAGGTTTACTTACTAGACATACTAGTTAGTGGAAGTTATGTTTTGTGATAGAGCACACCTTTACGATTTCAGTAGGTGACCTAAACAACAGGTGTTATGGGCAAATTTCAAGTGGGTCACTGGGTTAGTGCTTATTTTTAATATTTTTAAGATTTAAATGCCGTGGTTTTTATGTCCAACTCCAGCGCCAAGCTCATCCGTGTTTTAATTTCCTTACCCTCTGCTGCGCATTGTTGATCGCCAACAGACCGAAATCCTTCTGCACAGAAACATTCATAGCTTCCCTTGGAATTCATACAGTCCTGGGGGCAAGTCCTATATGACTCACACTCGTTAATATCTAAACACAAAAAAAATACTAGTCAAAAGATTGCAAAACTCTAATTATTCTAATATTACACGCGATCTAGTGTTCAAAGACAAATGTGAAATAACAAACGTTTTTTAGAAGATGACTCAAGAAAAGATTGAAATCTTTCATATTCACAGTAATAAAAATGTATCACATACCATTCCAATGTTTCTAGTGCTCGTGATACAGCAACCAGAGATCCAAAACTTACCATCACATGAATTACGGTCAGTTTCGCTGGCTTTGTATCCTGCCCGGCATGAACAGATAAATCCGCCTCCCTCTAAATTGGTGCAGTTGTGTTCACAGGTATTTTCTGAACAGTGCCGTTGTGCCCCTCGATCTGATTAGAATTCAAACAAATACAAACTAAAGAATACTGCGGTCTTCCGCTTTGATGTTTCTTAAATCAGTGCATGGCTGGTGATCACACCTCGAGGCATGTATACAAGTTTTATATTCAAAAAACGAACGGAAAGGGGGTCGAAGGCAACATTTCACTCTGAGCTGCCCTGATTTAGGCAACTGACAATTCATTTTACATGCAGTTTACATGTCTAAAGTAACATGCAGAACAGAACTTTAAGCAGGATTTCCTCTATGATCGAAATGTTTGGGTTTATTCACTAAAGGGAGAGTTGTTTTACTCCCTCAATTAATATTTCTCATGAAACTAGACCCGTATGATGCATAACTCAATGAGTAAATAGACTTTGAAATGTTTTTATTGATTTAAATATACTTTATACAGGGGCAGCCAAGTTCTTTCTGCAGAAGAAGCTCACTGGGATTTATAATCTATACTGAGGTCAAGGAGTTGAAAACAACTTTCACAAACTGTCCTATTAGTAAATAAAAAAAATGTTATCACCTTCACAGACAGACTTTTTAACACAATATTGGTGTAGTCTTTGAGCCAAAAAGGGTTTGCAACGGTAACCAAATTGGATAAATAACTAAATGGATCATTGGGTTAAATCTTCCCACTTATAGTTGCCAAATTTCATTTTTTGCACTTTCCTACTATTCCTGCCTGTCTAACAAATGACCCCTTTCCACTTCGAATCCAGCCTCATCTCCATCCCCTCGTACTGTTATATAAAACATACAATCCCATGATTGTCTCTCGTTCTGTTGTCCCTAAAGTGGTGTTAAAGATGTTCCTTCTAATTTCCCAAATGTTCTGAATATGTGACTTACTACAGCCTGTTTCATCCGAGCGATCTCCACAGTCATCGTAGTTATCACAAACGTACTGAAGTGAGACGCAATGTGCATTGTTGCATTTAAATTCAGTGCTGCCATCACAAGGCCTTGGAGTTGGTGTTGTGTTACCTAGAGAAAAAAAGATAATAAAATGATCTTCCTTTCTGTCCAAGGACCATGTACTCCGCTACTAAATGCAATAGGATCCATGGTCAGATTTGTGAGGACTAGATAGATGGTAAGTATGAGAAGGGTAAATGTAGCGGCTGCCTAACCATGTCTAGTATTATAACCTGCTCCAGGTACATACTCATGCAGGTCGAAATTAAAATTGCATTTGGCCTGGATACCTACGTCAGAAGAAGTATGGAGCCTGAGGCTTATGGAGACTTGTTTGAAAACATCTTTTATAATTAAAGGGACACTCCAGCTATCATATGCTCCTTAACGCATACAATAGCTCAGTGTGAAATTATTTCCTACGTTTAGTTTTTTTTAGAGTAGAGTCTTTTCTATACATTTGGTACCCTATCCATCACAGCTCCTTTAAAGTACTTTAATATGCATTCTTCATTGGTGGGGCTTTATGGGGTATTGCACCATTACACCGATATAGTCACCATACTGCATTAACTCAGGAGCCCCCTTACTACACAGATAAATATATGCAAACATAAAAAGTATCTTTTCAGCTACCTGTAACACTTTATCCCTCAGGACGTATGCAGTATCACACAATACTGAAACAAAACCAACCCACACCAATTATTTTCAGTGTAGAAGTTTGCGTATTGTGTAATAACAAAGAGGAATTACCGTTAGTTCTGGATGACTCTGAATGAAAGAAATACTTACATTGTTCAGGTATTTCGTCACTATTATCCCCACAGTCGTCCACACGGTTGCACAGCTCATGCCTGTAGATACACCTGTTGTTCGCACATCTAAAGCGAAACGGTGGCTCACAAGGAATATCCACTGCAACATACAACGTGGACACATGAGAATGTTAAGTTCATACCTCGGAACTCTCTAAGTTAGTTAGGGTCAATGTTTTTTTTTTTCTTTTAATTTACTGAAAGCGTGGTGGAACAGACCCACAGTCTGCACATCACAATACACTCATTCTCCCTTTTCACTAACAAATGAGGCCGTGAAAGATTTTAGACTGGTTTAAGTGGTTGCCCCTAAAGTTAAATCATTGAGGTTTCTGGAAACTCACCCTACTGAACTATACATTATACAGGACTAGCTTGGCACAGAAGCCCCACTTACCAGTGTTGGGTATTCATAATAATCTGTGAGTTTTAACCACAACACTCTAGCAAACTCTCACGTTAGTGAGTAAACCCAGATTTAGTTTGCCCTACATACAACACTCTCTCAAAAATGAATATAAGACAGTCTGAAACCACAGACTGCTGTCAGATGCCTCTAATTAATGAAAGGCTATGGGAAGATGACGTGAATCTGTTGCTTGGGAGTAAAAGTCCCACCAACTAATCCGGTGCTATCTGGTGCAGGTCTAGCCCTGTTCATCGTATTCTCTCCCAACCTGCATGTAGCAAACCAAGCCTATCATCTACAAATAAAAGAGATGGAACCACCACAACCCATTCACCAAACCGCTGAACCCTGTTGTAGATGCTAAATCATATTTAGATATTAACTATTATCTTACAACATAAGTGCAGTTCTTCATCGGACCCGTCTCCACAGTCATTGTCCCCATCACATCTCCAGTATGGTAGAATGCATATGTGGTTCTTGCATTCAAACATAGAAAGTGGGCAGTATGTTCCATTTGGATAGCGAGTTGCTGATGAAAAAAAATATATAAATGCCAGTAAATGTACTGTAGCTAAATATAGAGTATTTATAGAACAATATCACCTGCGTCCCTGACATTTACATTCTGAGACACTTAGAAGCCGGTTCTAAGACAATGTTTCCCAACTAGATAGAATCTCTGCTGTCTAAAACATTACCCAGATTCCTGGAAAATGAAATGAAGACGTGACAGCGAGTGACAGTGAGTGGTTCTTGGCTCTCGTAATTTTGATATTACAGAATAATACACTACACCTCATAAGTAACTTTGTGGTTCCCGGTGACATTTTTACTATTTTCTAATAATAATGCAATATTTTTCAGGTTTGTGAAAAGAATACAATACTAAAAAAACACAATACCAAGTCAACTTTACCAACTACACCAAACATAAGATGTCAAGTCTGGCGTCTTGACATGTTTGGGAAAGATATTTAAATAGACCTTTGCAAGAGAGGGCTTCTACGTCTAGACCAATAGTAATTAGATTGGTGGATCGTAAAGATGATGAAACCACCATGGATAACGAGAAGTTAGTGTTGTCATATAACCAATTACATTTTAATGCATTCCTTAATATCATGTTTAAGGGGATTGTGTAAGTAATTACTTCAATGTGGATAATAAAAAAAATATTTCCTGATTTAATTAATTGGGTTGAAAAATTCCTCACCTTCATTAATTTCTAGTTATGTCCAATCTATTTTACAGCTTTCAGATCAGGAAATTAAATTAAATGGTGTAATATATTAAATTAGCAGATGAATCTTGCTCCAGTGGATGGGCATTAATGTGTTGCACATTATTTGGTTAACCCATTCACTTATATCTGTAGATTTCAAAATATCACTCTTTGACATTAAAATTTCAAACTCACGGCAAGTTGCTTCGTCAGAATAGTCAAGGCAGTCTGCAGTTCCATCACACCGGAATCTCTCAGCAATGCAGTGCCCACTGTCACACTGGAAATACCCTGGGTGGCACGTTCTCATATCTAAAAACAATCAGTACAATAATATTAGTAAGTAATGTATCTCCAAGTACCGTGCTATCTGAAGATGTTCTCTCATACCAAAGACATCATTTTACACCTAGGTTATGGAGAAGTTTGTTAATTTCTCCCAGACAAAAACTGTACTTGTTGACCTAATCACACATCTCTATGAAGGTAATAAACTGAGGTTTAGACATCAGGTTTCCAGGTTCTGGATATCACGTAGGCTCCTATATACAATACGTGCTGTAATAATTAGTCTGCATTAATATACCATCGCTTTGTCAGATCCCAATATATTTTTATCACATTCTCATTATTTGATTATTTTGCTGTGCTATAGCTCTACCTACAATGTATTTCCAGCTCATTCGATGTTTTCATTGCCTTGTAACAATATAAAAGGAAATAAAGATCAATTTCTTACCACAATCTCTTTCATCTGAGTTGTCACCACAGTCATTGTCGTGATCACACAGCCACCGGCTGGGAATGCAGTGAAGATTGTCACAACGGTATTCGCTTTCTGTGCACTCTCGAGGACCTAATTTAACCATTTAAAATATCACATTATAAAGACATCCGCGGGTAGCACATAAACAATGGGGTCTTAAACCCGTACTTAATAGACACCAATGAGGAACTACCCACTGTGCTCATTCCTGGACTTCACATGGTGAGTTTTTCCAAGACTAGGAAACAATGTAATGGCTTTCAAGATATCCAAATAATTTATCTATACGTTATTTGTGTCGTTAAAACTCATGGGAGGTGAACCTTCAGAATGATGAGTGGAGTTGGAGAGCTGAAGAGTTTGCAATTCCATTACAACTCTCTGCTTAGAGAATAAACTCATGGCTTTTGTTACAATTGTTTGTATATGTTTCAAGATTATTTCTATTATGGATTAGGACATTTTATGACCAGAGTTTCAATATTTTTAAACTAACAAAACTCCCTTAGGATACAACACAAGTAAATCCTATGAGGACAGCCTGGGCGGTTATGGTATCTCTTGCTACTTACTGCAGTTTCGTTCATCAGAATGATCCTCGCAATCATTATCGCCATCGCATTTCCAGCGCAGGGGAATACAACGGTGATTGTCACAGCGAAAATCCCCTCGTGGATCGCAGGTTCTTTGCTCTGTGAATTCCAACATTTCACAGGTAGGGCTTACCAGGCCAGTGACAGTAATGATTATGAAATATTTTGTTAATCCCTAAATGGTTTAATAATAGTTGGCATATAGTCTCGCAGGATAATACACTGCCGTTAATATATGAGGAAAGACATTCTGCTAAATTCATGCTGACAAATTAATTATGCTTAATACTTTAATTAATAACCCTTTGGCCTCATCATCCTGGGAATGGTTTCCAAATGATCCAAGTATACTATTACACCCTGTGAGAATTTCTACATTAAAACAGGGAATGACAAATCATATAATGTCTGTATCATAAGACAACATAATAGAAATATGATTGGGAGGCAAAGGCTTACGTGTATTCTTATTAGCAACATAGGAATAACGTACAAGAGTTACTGTTATCATACAAAAATAATAGCAAATTGATAGCCATTGAAAAAAAAAAAGTAAAAATGGAAGTAAAGTGAATATGAAATCTTACTTACCACAGTTTTCCTCATCGGAGTTGTCTCTACAGTCATCGTATCCATTGCACACGGCCCAGAGAGGAATGCAGCGATAGTTCGTTTTACAATCAAAGTCAGTGTGATTGTCACAGCGATACGCGGGACCCACTACAAAACAGGCAAATACAGTGTGAAATTCCAGAGAAGATGTTAATAACAAAGAGTCTGATGGCAGATAAGAACCATTCGGCCCATTAAGTCTGCCCATTGTTTCTTGCTGTAAAAAACTCAACCTTTTTAGTCTTGTATCCCATGCATGGCTAAATTCAAGCGCTGTAATAGCCTTTACCGCTTCAGCTAAAAGCTACTTATCTACCACTTTTTCAGTAAAGGAAAAACCTTCTTCATTACATCTACGCAACGACTTGTGCTTTAGAAACCCTAAAAAACTTTAAGAGCATTGACTTAGTCTACGGGCCTAATACACAAAACACTGCAATCAATACAACACTGAGTTTGAAATCCTATCTCTGAGACATCATTGGGCTGGCTCCGACCTTAGTGAATAGACCTACCACCTGTGTGAAAATGAGACTATATTCTCAATCAAGCAGTTTATATTAGGCGAGAGTACTTGAGTTGGTCATCTATAGAACACTTGAAATTGTGTTTTCCCCGGGAATTGCAGCACAAACTTTTCCATCACCGTATTTCAAATCAAATACCAATGTCATGTCAACCAATCATGTCTACTATTGCTGCCTGCAGCAGACTTTGCTCTAGAACTTGTAGGAAGCTTTCATTGGGCGTATAAATCCCTGTTAATAAGAAATAAGCAATATTTTGAGTTGATTGCTTACTGCATTCCTGGATGGGTTCATCTGAGTGATCTCCGCAGTCATTATCGACATCGCATTTCCAGCTCTGTGGTATGCAGCGGCCATTATTGCATTTAAATTGCCCAGGATTGCAGGTTCTTGTTGCACAATGAGCGCTGTCTTCATCAGAGTTGTCTCCGCAGTCATCCTCCGTATCACACTGCCACGCCTCAGGAATACAGCGCTTGTTGGCACATTGCCACTGATGGGTATCACACTGATGATTTACTGAAGAAAGCACATGGCTTAGATTTAATATTAAATACTGGATTCTCAAGAACTTAATAAAGGGATTATTCAGCTACAGGACTGACGAGAATTGAACAAGATATAAAATAACAAAAAAAACTCACAGCAAAGGATGGGGTCCTCGTCCGAACCATCTGGACAATCACGTTGAGTGTTACATAGGAAATGAGGACTTGTGCAGTTTCCGTCACCGCACTGGAATTGTCCAACGTGACAATATCGATGCGGGCAAATAGAGGGTTCGTCTGAGCCATCCCTGCAGTCACGCTGTCCATCGCATTTCCACCATATAGGGATACATCTGTGAAGTGAACATTTTTACTGTATAAAACCTCATGTAGTATACCACACATGTCACAGAGATGTACAGTGAAAATGCATTGTAATTCATACAGCTGCATATTAAGTTGTCCCTCATCATGGGCACATTTCTTTACGATGTCCCCAGACACATAACTCAAGGGCTTTTCCAGGACTGTCCCTGTGGAATGCCCTGGCCTAACTTATCAGACTATCTCCATGTCTTCAAAATGCCTCCTAAGAATCACTTCTTAAGGGAAGCTTCTCCACTTTTTAACTCCCTTCCTCCCACCTACCCCTAGCTCACCTGTTCTAGCCTCACTCCTGCTGTAGGGTGTCTACCACCATATGACCTTACTCTTCTGTCTGTACATATGTATACATGTATCATTTATTTGAACAGTGTTTACACTTGGACACAGTTGTGTGGCTGGTCCACGTCAAACATTTCACCTCCTTCTAGATTGTAAGCTGGTTTGATCAGAGCCCTCTTAAAGTGTTGCTTTGTGATGTACTACCTATTATATTTTGCTTGCCTTTTGTATATGATGCCACTAAATTAATAATAAAAAGACTTGTGCATTTGGATAAGTACAAATGTATCAATTTTGTTAATTCGTACAAATGTTCGAAATGAGGAAGGGGCCCCATTGAAACAAATAAAAATGCTGGAAGCTCAGAATTTTCCTTAGAATTTTGTTTTCTGCACTCACTGTAACTCTCTCACTGTCTCTTATACTCTCCACCTTGTCTGTCTTCCTTTCCCCTGCTTCTTGTTCTTTGCATCTTCTACTTCTTGGTGTTATTTGCATCTTCAGTCTTCTTTCTTCTATGGTGATCCATTTCTCCTGGTGATCCACTACATCATGCTGACCTCCTGGTGCACTTCACGGATGAACTGGAGACAGGTTGTCTCCATGGTATGCACCAAGGCTCCGTTCTGGTGCAGAAGTGCTCCAGGAGGCAGAATAATGCCGAGAGTAACAGATCACCAGGAAAAGCGGATCACTGGAGAAGAAATAAGAATGGAGAAGCAGAGAACACAAAGGAGAAGAAGCTGAGACATTGCAAGAGAGAGTGAGAAATAATGTGACAGATATTAAGAGTGAGAGACAACAAATTTCATTTCTGAATAACCAAAAAGGAACCGGAAAATGAGTGTGAATCATTTCTTTCCATGTGTACAAGTCTAATAACTGTGTTTATGAATTTTGGAAAATTAATGGTTTAAATACCATTAAACAAATGAGCATACCTTTCACTATCGGCACATAGAAACTGAGTACTGGAGCATGCTGGGAGGCAGCGCACCACACTTCCAAACTGCATAGCCAAGAAATTATCTGGACATTCGCACGTATACCCTTGACCCCCTTCCTTAATTAGGCACAGATGAGAACAGCCACCATTATTTCTTCCACAAGGATTATTCACTGGAAAAATAAAATATTTGAGCAATTGATAATTCTTTATCAGCATTATTTATTAAGATTAAATTAAACAACATCATAGAGATACATACTATAAACATTTTTAAATGTGAATATTTAGATTCATATTTACTAATTGCTTTTTTATGATGTGCACGTTGCCCACCATAGTTTTGTAAAGTACATTAGTGCTATGGGTGAAAAGCTAATACTGGATCCATACAAACCGCATCCCCATTACATTTGAGTCGACATTTCAGCATTGCAATAGTCTGGGACAAGTTCAAAAATGCTCCATAGACTTATCAATGAATGGACCAGTAACTCTTCGCCCAGGCTACTCATTTTTTATATTAGCTGGTAAAACATAGTGATATTCCACGCCTGTCAATAACTAAAATTTTTGGGGAATGTGAACAACTTTAATGTTGACATTTTCTTGGTGAGGACAAAGGAATTTAAATACAAACTAAGACTACAGGAGCACTGGATAACACATCATGCTATATGGTTACTCACATATGGGTTGTCTGTACGGATGATACATGTGGATATCAAAAGGCCTGTGTGTGGTGTTCACCAGCATAGTTCTCCCCGACCCGTTATACTTGTTCCCTTTTTCCACCGTTCTTGTGTTCCAGTCAGTCCAATACACTGTATCTTCAAACACGGTGATCGCATAAGGATGGGGCAGAGTGCCATCGTACACTGCATGTCGGTGCCTGCCATCCAAGTCTGAGTATCTAAATGGAACAATGGAAGAGCTACTGAGACATGTGAATAAACATACAACTCGTATGTCCTCAGCTCTCTGGTTGCATGATTGGTGTGATAAAATAATTTAAGATTGAGCATAACAATCGTTTTCAAAACAGTAGGATTTTTTATAGTAATATAGATTTGGGACATTTTCATTGAATGAAGATTGCAATGAATGACTATGATAAATGGTCCTCTGTTTTCTTTACTTATATTCATGTGAAAATAGGCACAAAACACTAGAGTTAAATAAGTGGTCAGGTGATGTGGTCAGGTATACCACCAGGTACCATCAGGTAATCTGGGAATTTCCAACAGAAGGATAGAAAGTCCACCATTAAATATTCCCATTAAGATGTAATAAGATGTACCACTGGTAACAAAATGTATTAACATTTTCAGGTAGAGGATAAAAAACACACAATATGAAATGATGGAATTAATCTTCAAAGAAAGCTGTTTTGCCTGGTATGTAGGTTGCATCATGATACATGGTGGATGTTCAACATCCTTCACCAAAAAATGTAATACAACAAATTGCTTTTTTCATGTCTATACATACTCAATATAGTTGAGGTGGGCATCTGCCCAATAGAGATTGTCATTGGTGTAATCGATGGTGAGTCCATTCGGCCATTCTAGTTTGGTGGTGATGATAACCGTTTTGTTCTTGCCATCCATGCCCACTCGGCCAATATATGGTTTGTCTCCCCAGTCTGTCCAATAAACATACCTGTTGAAGCAGAAAATTTTAACTAGGAAAATGTGTTTTCTACATAAAAACAAAAATTAAAGACATGGTTTCTTACAAAAGAGTTAATTGTTTGGTGCAAGGAATTTTAATGATTGATGATCTTCAGAAAATGAATACAGCCCATTTAACCTTCCCATGTTCCATCATACTGTGAAACTTCAAGGCTTACTGGTCCTTTGGTGTGGGATAGGCTTTTACCTGGTCAGTATGTGTACGGAATACACAAAAACATTAGGGAAACATTTGTCATTCTAAAGTCAGTACAAACATGTGAATACCAACAATGACTCTCACTCTCCAACTAGCCACTTTATAGAAATTAAATCCATTGTCTTCCAATAGTCCAGCGGCTCCCATTACAGTAAGGCTGGAGGCACAGCACATAGGAAACATACAATCTCTCAGAATGATACGAGATTTGGCTGTCAATGGGGTTCTGGTACACAAATTGTACAATGAATGAAGTTACTATAGCCACACGGTCCATTATTATGCAACCTAACTGCCAACTAACCATGTATATACTAGTATGATACCATGTATGTTCTTAGTTTTAATACACTATGAATACCCAAATTGACAATGAAGCCCGTGTGTACAGATAAAAAATCTTGTGATGCATGTTTTGGCTACAATCCCATTTATAGGCTCACAAGTAACAAGGCTAAGTCTCTTCCGATGATTATAAATGCAATTATTTTAGTGGTATTGACAGTCGAGTGCTCTATTCTTGAAAGCTAACTATTTATTAGGCTATGAGAAATTGTAAGTAGATATTAATAAGAGGAGGATTTGGTTGCATGTCATTACCTTGTTACCTTTCAGGAAATATCAAATCACAGTGATAGCAGATTTGGCATTATGAGAATCATGTACTTCTCATTTCTACAAATAATGGGCAATTATGTTTCTGAAATACCATACCCCATTTTAGGATGAACCACGATTGCTCTGGGATGTTGAAAGCAGTATGTGTTATTAACGTCTACGCAACGGTCAACCAACTTCTTCCGGAACCTTCCATCAAGCTCCGCAACATTCAAGCAGTCTTTAAAGGAATCCACCCAGTACAATTTTCTATAATTAAAGGAGAAATGTTAGTTGTTGTAGCATGAAATTGAGAGCAGAATGTCCAAAAGATGTAACAAGATGTAATAACAAATATTTACAAAGAAGTACATCACAACACTCCATCTAAAATATTAATCAACACTTCTGATGTGTAATAAAAAAGTATAAAATATAAAAAGCTTCCACGCTTTGTTCACATTTGAGTGATTTGCATGCTGTTGGGAACAGTAATGGGATCTTCGAGTATATGCATTTTCAGGTCAGTACACATATATATCTACATCTAGAAATGTATCTTAATTTCAACATAACATCAACAATATTCAGAGTATCAAGTGAATTCTACATACCTGCCGACCCAATCGATAGCTAATCCTTCCCCATTAAGAACATCATTGTTAATAACTGCTTCTCTGTTGGTTCCATTTAGGAACATCCTCTCAATAACTTGTCTTCCAAGATCAATCCAATATAATCTTTTGTCAACCCTATCAAAGTCTAAAGCTACCACGTTGCTGAGACCTTGCAAAATAAGAGAGTAAGACAGCCCATTTGCAGTGAGGTTCCTTATATAATATCTATTGCTAAATATCAAGTAAGGAGCAATATTGCTGTTTTGCCGGCAGCTTCGTCCATCTGGCTCCCGTAAGTAGCCTGGTGCACATTTGCAGATGTAGGAACCTTCGGTGTTCTCGCAAATCTGACTGCATACAGAAGGAGATTCACTACACTCGTCTATATCATCACAGGTCCGTTTATCAGACATGAGTCTGTACCCAGGACGACAAGAACAGAAGAAGCTTGTTTGTGTATCTGTACAGTTATGATCGCAACCACTGATTGATGGATCATTGCATTCATTTATACCTAGAAAAAAAAGCTAATTCATTAATGCAGAACTTTAACCGTTCAACCATGGAGTCAATACAAATGAATTTGAGATGGGACCACCATGATATTTCCTAGTACACAAAATTGGTACCCTTTTAGAGAAAACATAAAAATCTAGTTCAATTCAGTATCCAGTACCCATATCCCCCACGTATATGTTTTCTACAACTGGACTGTGGATATACAACTACTGATATGGAGCTGAATGTCAAAAATACACATTTACTTTTTTTTTTTTTTAGATACAATGAAGAGCTTTTTTCTATTTCCTTAGTTCAGGATCTTCCTTGGTAGAAAATGTTTTTTTCAAAACTAGGAACACCAGGAATGTTCTCAATCAGGCAATGTTTGTGCCTTAACTGAATGGTTGTATTGTGTGACACAATGGCAGACTGATTGATATTTCACTTACCACATCCCTTTTCATCACTGTTATCAGAACATTCATCTATCCTGTTGCAGACTTTGACTGCTTCAATACAGTGGCCATTGTCACATTTAAAGAAGTGTGGTGCACACGTTGCTTCAGGAGTACTACAGAGATGTTCCAGCTCATCGGATTCATCTTCGCAATCATTGTCCCCATCGCAGACATACATCTTAGGGATACAGCGGCCATTCTGACAGGTGAACTGTTGTTGCGAACAGGGTGGATAAGTGCATCCTCTTTCATCACTGTTATCTCCACAGTCATTGCGTCTGTCACACCTGAAAGATCAAACCATGGATAATGAAAATCATGAAATGTGGCAGTCTTTCATGTATGTCTCCAGCAATTAAGTAAAGAAGACCTAATGAAATCAAGCATCACTGTCATCCTTGTACTGCCATCCAAACTCCATGACAGTTAGCTATAATTAAGAAGGCAGCAACGCATAACTGACCCCGAGTCCTATCGGAGGTGAAGCGATGACTTCTATGTGGCTTTAACTCAAAATTAAAGAGGGTCTACGAGTTCATACTTTAGCATTTGGTGAATTTTGTAACATTTTTATTCATAACTTAAAATTGGGATTTATTATTAATATTTGGACATTACCTTGATATGACAAAGTCTATTAGCTATTCATTTTATTATAGTTGTTGAGATACACTTACCTAAAGGAACTGCGTATACAAAGTCCATTGTCACATGTGAACTCATTAGTTGTGCAAGATGTTCTTGTACAGTTCTGATGTTCATCATAAGCGTCGGAGCAGTCAGAATCCCCGTCACAAACCCAAGATCTAGGAATGCACCTCCTGTTTGGAGGCCTGTTATTAATGCAGGTAAATTCAGTCGCAGCGCAGGAGCGGTTGGCTGACAAAAGAAAGATATATAAGTAAACGGCCAAAACCTTTGATGGAGAAACAGGCCTTGAAGAAACACATCTTTTTGCTGGATAGAAAATTAATATTGTTCAACTCTACTGAATAAACAGGTGGAAAATATTTTTAAGGAAGCAGCACCCTCTATGAGACCACATTATTAATTTTCACTTAAAATGCTCTTTTCATTTCAAATATGTTTATGGGTTCTTATCTTGTGGTTCGGGATAGCAAACCTTTTCCCATGTATTGATTAACACAACTTCCTTGTATCTCAACCAGCTGTAGATGGAAATCCTCATCTACTTAGCTGTTGCTACTCTAGTGATTATCCACCACCCAAAATTAATTGCCGCTGAAGTCTACCAACCACTGTTTTACATCCATAACTGCGACAGAATTTGGCATTGATGGGCAGTTACCTTACATCACCTTCCACCTTCATTTTGTAGAGGTAGTGTGAAAACAACACCCTATCCTACCTTCCCTGTGCAGTGCAATGGCCATTTCTGCCTTAACAGTGATCAGGATGAGGGCCTAGTGGGACGAATGTCAAAACTAAATTCCTGCTGTATGAAGTGCCCCAACCGGATTAGGACAACTGGCAACTATGCATGCCTTCTCCATCATTTCGCCACTGTTTTAAATAAAAAGGAAACCCTTACCACAACCGTGCCTTTGGTCCTCATCACTCATATCACCACAGTCATTATCACCATCACAAACCCATGCTCGCGGAATACAACGGCTATCGTCGCATCTGAACTGGTCACTTGAACAAGTACGTACATAAGTAACTGGGGGGAGAAAAAAAACATGAATACAATTGATTATTGTTAGCCCAGCAGATACATTTTAGATTTTCTGATAAGGAAAAGCCTGAGAGGAAAAGCATTCTCTGGCACCAATTTACTCAGGGAATGTAAAACAACAGAGGTAAAATCTGAAATGTCAAACTTGGTCTTCAGTGATAAAAGAATTCTACTCATCTTACGTGGGCTCTCAGAGATGCATTAAAACCTTCTACAAACGTATCGCTGTTTTGCTCTGTGTATGTACATACCTCAGGTCATCTCCAGTAACGTGAAGCAGATAAGCTACGTCAATTAAAGCAGACCTCAATGTCAAGCAAGGTCTACTATGCAAGATCACTTTATTGTATTGTTTTATACATGGAAACATTGTGTGTTTAAAAATAAATATTTAAGGTTTTTCTTCATTGTTAGAAAATAATTTATTTTCCATAACTTAAATTGTCAGATACCTTCCAGTTAAAAGTTTCAGTTACTCTTTGTGTAATGTTATGGAATGTGAGGGCAATCTAAGAATGCCTTCAGAAACAGAAGCTAATTAAGGAAATGTAGCTGCCTCCAAATGGTTGTTGTTTTCTAGAGTAAGCATAATAAGGGGCTTGGTAAACATTTCCGTGCAAGATTGCCAGAAAACAAATTGCTACATGAAGTACATCTTCAAAGGGAAGTTTAGTCTGTGCTACTAGGACACCAGAAAAAAACACCCTTGCCGTCTCAAAAAGATCAGTCATCTGGAACTGTTTCTTTTCACGGGAGACAAAGGGAAGCTGGCAACCCTCAGGGGACCACAGGTACAATGGAGGCAAATGAAACAAAAACTGGAGAACGCCTGTTACGAACATTCACAAAGAGTGGGATTAATATAGGTTGGACCTACGAATTAAACCAGAGCTTGCACTGTCCAGGAAAGTGCTCTTAAAGAGCCGGCAATCTGCTGTGTCGGGGAACAAACAACTATTTATGTTAAAGATAATATGGACTACATGCCATCACTCCAAATTACTACAAACTACCAACTGACCACAAGATGCTGGTTCATCTGATCCATCTGTACAGTCAACTCCTTGATCACAATACCAATGGCCAGGAATGCAGCGTCCAGAACTACAGCGAAATTCGCTTTCTGTGCATGTAAGAGAAGCTGAAAGAACGTACAGAATGCAGACTATTAGAGTTTGTCAATGTGCCTAGGCCTAACATACCTAAACAAACATTATATATCTAATAACAGTAATAATATAATATATAATTCCATATGGACCCACACACTACATCGGTTTACAAATAGAAGTTGTCCACGAGTGCATTAGTCTCTACATTATCTCAATAATATTATGTACAAAAATATTTTCTCATTCTACATATAGTCTTCTCTCTACAAATATCCTGGTGTAGGTTAGTAATCTTCTATTTTTCTTTTCATTCATGCTAAACTTGTGTATCTATGTCCATGGATGCTACTCCTTTATGAACAATTAAGTCTATGAATCGATAATGCCATTGAATGTGCCGCAAAACATAGTTCTTCTTAGGAGGTAAACAATCCACCTGTTTATTGGCTAATCAAGAAACATTATTTCAGCAGATATCAGTAATCCGATTGGTCACTGGAACCCTTACCGCAGTGCGTTGAGCTTTCATCACTCATATCTCCGCAGTCATTATCTCCATCGCAGAGATAAATCCGAGGGATGCAAATGTTAGTGCTGTGACATTTGGTATATCCTGACTGGCAAGTGCGATCAGCTTTAAAAAGAGGACAGAAAGAGTGATGAAAGATATTACATTACAGGTGCTTAATATGACTTCTTATGATGCAAGATACTCAGTCTTTGTTCATCATAATACTTCATCAAGTAGTTTTGGGCAAATAAGCAAAGTAATTCACAACTCCTCTTCTGCCAAAGCGGGAAGAATTGTGTAAACAAAAAAAGGTACATCTAGCATTCAATGCCGGTAATATTTCCTTATTTTGGACCATTGAAGAATGGGGTTATATCGTACACAAAAAATACACAATTTTAGTAAAATTATGTAAATTTGAAGTGTAGACAAACTATATGGGCAGATAGGTCTCTAGAAATTAGCTCAATAAAAGTTAAAATCAAATGTTTTAAGAGGTTTTAAGAAGTTATTGATCTTCACACAAAAAAATAAATCTTATGAGTATTCCCCTTTGGACTTATAGTCAACACATCGACTTTCAAGATCATTAAGCTGGCCTGAGAAAACCGACTTGTTAAATCTTGAAAGCCTTCAACTTCCTAAACATTAATCTTCCTGCATGGAAGCCAAACAAGGTTTGCTTTTGAAAGAACAATTTTCCAAATTAAATTAATTTATCTGTTCCTTTAGTTGATATTTCAAGTAAAATATGCAAAATAATCATGATTACACATATATGATTATCTATGATCCCTGCATAAAACAGATCCGCCTGTAGCCACGGGAAAAATAATAACTGCTACCAACATCGGAATGTCTTCCATGTATATTAAAGGTACCCAGGACTAATGCCTGCAAACTTACGGCAATTTCTCTCATCAGATGTGCCGTTGTCATTGCAGTTGTTGACTCCGTTGCAGACATTAGAAAGTGCGATACACCTTCCATTGTTGCAAGAAAACTCCGTGTTTGGGTCGCAAGCCCGGAACAAGCAGCCAATCTCATCACTGTTATCTTGACAGTCATTGTAATGGTCACATCGGTAATGATAAGGCACGCACCGGCCGTTCCCGCAAGTAAATGCTGTCGGCGAGCAGGTATGAAATGCTGCCGGTTGAGGAAAAGGCAAAAAAAAAAATGTCAAAGTGTTTTTTTCTGCTGGGGGGGATTTATTAACAATCCACAGACACCGTTCATACTGTACCTGCTATAGCAAAAGCAGCAGCAAATCGGACTGCATGTAGAATAAAATGATCACAGGTGTTAGTACTATGAACATTCTCTGTTCTAAGCTGGTTGAACAGGACATTATACAGGTAAGGTGGATATGAAGCACCAAGACTGAATTTAAATCATTATTTTTGTGGGACGTATGCAGGAAATAAACAAACCAAAAGCAAAAACTGATGATAAGATGATAAGGGCAAAGAAAGAAGCATCAGGACTACTAACACAAAGTGCTCTTGATGTGGTTCATTGAGAATCTAGTCCTAAATCAATTATTAAAACCGATGATTTGTACATAATATTTGCCATCTAGGAAATGTATAGGGTTTTTTAAATGATCTCACATGGGCTGATGTTAGTGTCTTGTGTATGTTTTTCCCTTAAAATGCTGCTAAGATAATGGTATTTTTCCATAGACAGATTAACCTATTTATTGATTTATATAAAACATACAGTGAGCTTTGCTACTTTTTCTTACCACAAATGCGCTCAAGTTCATCACTTCCATCTCTGCAGTCATTGTCATTGTCACATTTCCATCGTTCTGGAATGCATCGTCCATTAAGGCAGGTAAACTGACCACTGTCGCATCTCGTGCCGTTGTCTATAATGCAGTCTTTGTTATTATTTGCCAAATACCATTGACCTGTTGAAGGGCACTGACATTCAGCTCCATTGGGACCTGTTAAGATAATTTAATAATTATGATCTTATAAGGCAAGACTTCAGGATAGGCATAAGGTGAACTCGATGTAGGTTGAGCAGGTTTGCGTAGACAGGGCCGGATTGGTCATAGGTCATACTGGGCAAATGCCCTGTGGGCTGGTGACTGACAGCACTTCTCGGCCAACTTTACTTCAAAAATGTAGAAAAGGGCCAGTCACTTGTGATTTATGACCCCCTGGCGTTAAAGCACCAGTAACAATTTTATCTCTCCAACCAAATCTGAGATTCCCTCTGGTCCCAGGAGTCAGAAGCAACAGGTTTTGTGCCAGTGATTTCAGTAATTACACCACAGGCATTAACACTTTGTGGGTTTATTCACTAAAACAGGAGTTTGTGAACAGATAGATTTCTAAGTCGTCTAGTTCACTATACATTGTAAAGGGACAACAGAACTGAGCTTCTCCTTTAGAAAGAGCTTAGCCAGCCCTTTCTGAAGCATAGTTAACTTACTGAGATTTATTGCGGAACCAGCTCACCTGTTCCTGTCAGGGTTGGTCCTTCCTACTGTGTGGGCCAATAATTTCAGTAAATAAACTATGCTTAATAAAGGGCTTAAATCTCAAATTACATGCAAATTTACTTGTTAACTTCTACTTTGGTAAATAAACTACAGTCACGAGTCTTGTTGAATACAATGGCTACCCCTTGGTGGTCCAGTGGATCAGTCCCTAATTTTTAATTGGACAATCACATGAACGATGAGTTGATATGACTTAAATGCCTCGTTTACAGTTCAGGAAAGCCTTGTTATTGTCATAATAACACATAAGATTTATTATATGGCCCCCTTGTTCATATTTTAGATAACAACGTTTTAGATTGATGTACCTGGTACGCAAATATGACTACAACCGCCGTTGAACTGATCACATGGGCTGGCGCACTGTTCCTGCTTATTTTTAGACAGTATATGGATGTCCATCGGACGCCGAGGAAGGTTTTGGACCATGATGATCTGATCTGACCCATCATGCTTGTTTGCTCTGTAAATGCTCCTGGTGTTCCAGTCGGTCCAATATATATGTTGATCATACAATGTCATTGCGAAAGGGTATATAGCGGTACTGACAACCACCTCACGGTTTGTTCCATTTAAGGAACAGCGTTCAATCTTTTGCCTACAATAAGATTTAGGAGAAATGTCTTATTTTAGGAATACTATATTGCAAATATAACTATCCACACACATTCATTGTGCTAAATATATATTACATACACGGAGATATTTATACTTAATGCAATCAAAAATTGAAATGATTATTTGCCAAAACATGAAAACTTAGCTAAAGTACATTTTTTCATATAACAAAATATTTGTTTATAAATTATTATTTATTCTTCTTATAAATATCTAATAAGATATTGAAAATTCCTTGCAGGTGGCAACCACCAACGCTGCATTAAAAATGGCTTATGCTAGATGCATATAAATTTACAGGTTACCAACAAAAACATTTGTTAATACATACAAATTTGCATCAGCCCAATAAAGCCGCTGTTCTTCATAGTCAAGCGTAAGTCCATTTGGCCATACCAGGCTTGTGTTTACAATAACCGTGCGGAAATTTCCTCCGAGTGTAGCTCGTTCTATCTTTGCATTTGTGCCCCAGTCAGTCCAATACATATATCTATAGATTAATATCGTATTAGTGACACACAAAATCACAAATGAAAAACGTTGATCAATACACATTCAGACATCATATGAATATAACATATTGGTGTGAGTTACATTTATTAACTGTAACAGAAAGTGTCATCGTATGTTTCCGTAACAAGAAGCGTATAATGACTTTTCTTTGGCATTAAAGTGAAGTCTAAATGGAATCATGTATTTGTTTTCAGGGGCGATAGACACAGGCAAGCAGCCAAGAGCCATTTATGCTAAGCACTGTGTAACTGTGATATGATTCCAAAGAAGATAATCATGTTCTGGTAGTTCTGAAATGTGCCGCATCACAAGTAGGAGGCTGCCAATTCATCCTTTGATGAAAACCTTGAAAATGCCAGAAACTCAGCAAAAGGAAGAAAAACAGGTTGCTATAGATGATAATTTAAAAAAAGACAAATACATTTTCACCTTCCAAAAATTTGGCAAAGCATCAATATAAATGTAAAACATATGCTGTCCTATTTTTTTTATATCTTCCTTCTGGACAACTGCCAATATGGCGGAACTTAAATATCATCGGGTCACTATTTACTAACGGCAAATTTAAGATGATGCTTAAAGGTAAGGGAATCAATAAAGCATTGTCGAGTAAATAAGCCGGTAAAGGACAGATCAATGCTTTGGAACCGCTGAATACCAATTGACGTAATGCTTTGATCGTACAGCAGTTATATGTGTATTAATAATATAAAATAATGTGATTAAGCTACACTGGAACATAATAGAAATATATAGATTGTTGAAATATTTTTGTAACCATTGTTAGATTTTTAACAATTTGCCTGAATTATTATTTACATCAACAGATTTTCAGATTTTATTCAGTTTGAAAAAACTCAAATTGAGTAATGGGAGCACTAAATAAATGAACACCTCTTTAACGGTTTGTCCCATGGCAGATTGTTGAACGTTGGTTTGCCAGATTCCTATGCAGACATGAAATTATAATAATGATAGTATTTAAAGTGTTGTTTTGTGCACTGAGCCTCACCCTCTGCATGGATCCAGCATGATGGCACGAGGTCGGTGAACACGTGCAATCACAGTACGATCAGAACCATTCACTGCCATAGAGTTTATAGTCTGATTTAGATAGTCACTGTAATAAACACGTTTGTGTATCCAGTCAAATGCTATGCCATCTGGTGCTCCCAAATCTGGAGTATAAATACAATAATCATAATAAATAGGGATTCTCGTCATTACATAGTTACAAGCAAATTAATCACCCCAGTATATAAAATAAACCATAAAGTAAATAATCAAGCCTACTGGACATTTACCAATGAATGTGTAGTCCAAAAATAACATAAGTCCATAGACCATTGTCTCACCTGTATAGCCATGAAGACATCATACATACAAATGTTTAATTAAAAGATACTCCTGCCATCACATGTACTCTAATGCATTTGATAGCTGGGTGGTTCCATTTATATTTTCAAGTGGTAAAAAGTACAATACCATGGATAACCTGCTTACAGATATGGATGATTGCATTTAGTTGGAAACACGTAATTGCAGCATAGTGTGTGTATCTTCCAATCTACATAAAGTATATCACGACCATGTATAGGACACTCCTCTTATACACATTGTACAGTTTTAAGTGTATCTACCAAACCAAGTGGTTATGAAAATGTACTTACCTGATGCAACAACTGTGTGAGGGACGAATCTTGAAGTAAGGCTAAAGTAACTGATTCGGCTTCTCCCCGCTCCGACACTCTGAGTGTAGTATATTCTATTATCTAAACTATCATAATCTAGAGCCACAGATGTCCTGAACACATTTACTGCAGGGAAAGGAGGGCTATGATTCTCAGGGTCCAAAGACAGGCTATTAATGGAACTTTCAAGGGCATAGATCAAGTAGTCTTCTGTGGATATGGTGCATCTTGTTCCATCACTTCCTAAAGCGCCGAAAGAACATCCACACTTTGGTGCCTGTAATCCAGGCAAAGCAAAGCAAAGATGTGCGCACCCTCCATTGTTAGTCAAGCATGGGTTGTTGTTGACTTCCTGAGGTGAAACTGGCTGAAAGCGGCTATTGTATACAGTAACATCTCTTAGGAGATTGATATTGTCTCTGATCACAGTTGGCTGTTCATTGTTCCCGGGCTCTTTACTGGCTTGGAACACTTTTTTCAGATTTCTATCCACCCAAATAATTGAGTTCTCAAACACGGTAATCCCATAAGGAGTCGGAGAGCGGCTACCAAAGCGTATGAGTTCTGTCTCTCCACCTTCTGGCCGAATTCGTGCAATGATGTCTAAAGAGTCATCGACCCAGTAAACATAGCCATTGTTATGGTCCACAGCTAAACCCCTGGGTGTAACAATGCCCTCAGACACAAGAACGGTCCTGTTGGTGCAATCAAGAAAGGCCCGCTCAATTTTAGGAGTTTGGCCATAGTCAGCCCAGAAAAGGTATCGGTTCTTGGGATCTACCACAATATGCCTTGGCATATCCACTGTGGTTTTCAATAAGACACGGCGGTGTGAAGTATTGAGGCGCAATATCTCTATAAATGTCTCAGTCAGGAAAGCATTGGTAAAGTAGAGATTCCCTGAAATATAAAAATAAACATTTTGAGTTTAAAATGCTTACAGTTTAAAAACTGTGTAATTTTAGTAGTTGAAAACCACATACAGAATATTTTTCCTTAGCATCTAGTGAATAATCGTGTCTTAAAAAATATTGTTGCATGAAAAACGTGGCTCACCTGCTACCCAATCAACAGCAATTCCACGGATTCCATTCCGTCCTATCCCACTTGTTACAATGTTTCTGAATAAGGACCCATCTGGTTTTACACGACGGATCCCATTGTACGCCCCTACAGTACTGCTGTAATCACACCAATAAATAAAACCTGACGGCATGTGGACATCAACATGGAGGGCATTGCGGCCTGCAAAAGAGAAACATTACAAAATCATCTTATGTTATCTTCTCTATCAAGAGACATCACTAACCATCTGTTGTCCGCATAATCCTAGACTTCCTGATGTAAAGGTTGGTCCTGGTATTACCTAAAATTCCCATTTAGCTTGCCAGAGAAGTCTCTTTTTATGTTATTTATTATTATGACACATATGCATAAAGCATGAATATAAACGCATACATAAGCTAATTATCCACACCTTTGTTATTGTTAGAAAATACTCAATTCCAAAGAGAGATAAAATAATTATTGTCATCAGTGGGTTTATGTGAAAAAAATTAGAGATCTTGTATCCCAAATCTATATAATATTCAATAAATAATTTTTATCTAAATATTGTGCAAAAAAAACCCACTACAAAAACACAAAAAATTTAATAAAATGAAATACCTCTTCCAGCCATTGGCACCATAGCTTCAGAGTGATCAGCGGTCTCTAAGCTGAAGCCTTTGATTGCTGACAACATAGAGACAATTATAAAAGAATTGTACAGGGAGCAAGTTCTGTTATCGGTGTTCAAATTGAAACCCGTGGCACAGGCACAAGAGAATCGTCCTTCAGGTTTTGGCAAACAAAGCTGTTGACAGACATTTGGATTATTGGTGCATCCATTTGACGTACCAGCAGAATCTAAGAAGAGAAAAAAATACACAATAATGAGTATTAATAAATACTTTGGAGGAATCAATCACCATGTGAAATTATGGGGTAAATAGAAAGGTACATTACAGTATGTACATAAAAAATTAGTTTTATTAAAATAGTTTAATAAAAGTTCCTCGCTGATATACATCGTGGACGTATTTTCATCACTGGAGGTGGCAGGACTCAAGTTGTTGTTTCACTGGCATTTTTGGCACATTTCGCTATTGAGGCTTCAAAGCCAACCAAGTCAATTTGTTCTGCTCTACTGCTTTATTCCTTAATCTCTTTTGCAGAAAGACATGCTTATAAAGTTTGTATCATTTACCTAGTATCTTCCCAAATAAGATCTGTCTTATGAGAAGCCTCATGAGATATGTTTTTATATGACATGTGGAATATTCTGAACACTGCATTGTTTTAGAATATATTGGATTTGGAACATTTGTAAAATGTTGAATTTTCTTCTTATAATACATAGAGGGATGTTTTTCAGGAGAGGCTTGCAGCTTTTTTCTTGTTTTCTTATATTTAGATTTTATTATTTCAAAAATGATAAAAAAAATTAATTCAGCAACTTTGATATATATATATATTTTTAGGGCTGTGGATTTGTGTCAAAAAGCTCTTTTTATTTGACAGCACACATTGTGTGCCAGCATTTCTAGGACCATGGCATTCAAGGAATCCAGAAAATGTTACCTAGTCTTTAAGAACCTCTAGTAATAGTTAATTTATACTCGCTATTTACAGCCAAAAAATTTAATCATTTAATTATTCATGTGTATCTATATTTATTTGCATATATATATATATATATATATATATATATATATGAAATGTGTCAAAATTCTTTATTCTGCACTTATAAGAATGCGTGAATAAATAAGGAATCATTTAATAAGTCTTATCGCTTAAAAATGTATAAAATTATGTGGGCAACGTAGATTGTAAACGAATTCTGAACATTAAAGAGCTATTATATACACCAAGCTTTGTTCAAGCCTTAACAATTGCACCATGTAAAGCAACAAAGATACTCACTGTCTCTGTAGTGGACACGTAGACACTTCAGCCCTGGAACGTTGTCTCTCATCACTAATTTGTTTGCTCCAGTGGACTTGTCAACTCTCTCAATGACTTCGTAATCACGATCAGTATAATAAAGAAAGGATTCGTGGACAGTTATTCCCCAAGGGTGGGAGAGATGATTCACTACAGTAACACGGTTTGTACCGTCCAAATTTCCTCTTTCAATCTAGGAGATCAGTTACAGTTTAATTAAGACCTAAAACATCTGTGCAAATTATTTTTTTAATTTCTTTTCACAATCTATTTTCATTAGTCAAAGGATCGCCACGCTCTGGATATTGTCCAGGCAAAAAACAAAGTGCATGGGTGATCATATTTGGGGCAAATTTTCTTATATAAAGCTAGAACAAGCTGTTGAGGGTATGCGCTAGCTTATTTCTCTGCCCCTTATTGTTTTATTCATGTCATATCAATGTCTTGAATGTTTTAGCATTTAAGGTCTCAATTTCCCTACATCAGCTTTAGGGCTGAGGTTTTTGAGCATAAATGGACCATCACAAATGAAGACATTTCAGGTCATTCATTAAAAGACCATTATTTAAAATTGGGTTCCTGGTGAAGATCAAGGAACGATAACGTTTAGGTAGGAATCTTCTGTTATTTTCTACAACTAAGAGGACTTAATGTTTTATTTTGTTTGTTTGTTTTTTATCAAGGTGGGTTGTTAACGGTTCATATTGGGATGCCAGGTGAGGTTGAATTTAGGTGGAATTTTTTTACTTATAGGTTCATGTGGAAATTGGGGGCATTTGAACATACAGTTGTGGGCATTCTCAGTTATAAGGTGGAGGCGACCATAAAGTCTATATGTTAAGTCTTGATTACAATGATGTTGGTTGCATGTGGTGTGGTTAATGCCTCTCACTTGTCTTTCATTGTACCATTAACTTTTAGTACCAATAAAACTCCTTAACTAAAAAACACCATTACATAATATATTTTCCTATTAATTTCAATCCTTTCATTAATAAAGAGAGGGGTGGCTAATCATTCTTCACAAGGCACCTAATAAATCAAGTAAACCATTATTAAAATGATGTAACAAAGAGTTACGGAGAAATATTGATTACCATTCCAGTGCCAGTAACTGCCCAGTAGAGTTTCCGCTCTGCAATATCAATAGTAATAAACTCAACATGGTCAAGATTATTGGTAAATAAAACAGCTGGATTGGAACCATCCAGGTCGGCACTTGCAATCTTTGCAGATATTCCACTTTCTGTTCCCTGGTCAGTCCAGTACATTTTTCTAAAAAAATATATAATTTTATGAGCTGATTAAGGAAGTTAACATAATATTAATCAATATAATATATATATATCAGAAATAGGCAATTCCATCTGAAGAAAAGAGCCTTGTTGCTGTGCTGTAACAAAGATATATCATACCCTCTGGCTGGGTCAACAGCTATGCCAATCGGTCTTCCGGCTCCAGTTGGTGTTCCATTATTTGTGATAACTGTTTTTCTATATTTGACATCTCCACGTAACTTTAAAACCTTCAGGGAGGACAATGTAAATATATTTTTTAAGTTAACCAATGTTATTGCACTTGTTTTGTAGCTTTCAGGATAAGACTAAAATGTGAAATACATTACAAAAGTCCAAGCTTAGTCCAAGAGCATACAATTAAAATGAGCCGTGTAATATATTACCAAACAGTGTTTTACCAATAACTGTCAGCGCTGTGTTTAAGCCTTTTTTTTACCTCTATTGACTGAGTTGCGGTGTTTGTGTAATAAAGGTTTCCTGTTATCCAGTCCAAAGCCAAACCAACAGGAGTGCCCATGATAGCTGCCGGGGCAAATACTGTCCTGTTAGTTCCATCCGACTTTACTCTGTGAATTTCACCCTGTGAAAAAAAGATAATATGATTATTGTTCACATTGCTTCTAATTGTTAAAAATTAATCCAATGTTTAAGAATAACTTTAAGTTCTCGTGTATCCAGATCCAAAGGTAGATTGCGAAGAAAAGAAAAAAAGTCAAAAGTGTTTTCCATTGAACCATAATTTCAGTTGCAATAACCACTCGAAACGTAGGTTTCCCTTACATTAGTTAGGAATACCTTTATACGACTCTCAAATATAACTTTAGTGGTCTATTGTGAAACGGAAACCTCCTACAACTGTTTTCGCAATAAGTAACATTAAATATTGTACTCACTGGATTTTCGATCCAATATATCATTTGCTCTGAGTCATCAAAATCAACATCATATCCATTCCGGATGCCGGCTATTGGTACCATGGCATCATTTGTCTTCTCCTCTGGGTTGAGGGACATCCCATAAATTATGTTATCTCTAATGGCGATTAGGAAAGGCTTTTCATCTGATTAAAATAGAAAGGCAGCAAGTCAGATAAACGTGTATGTTTGCACTATAGCAAGATAATCCTCTAAGATTTCCTATGTCACCTTTTCAAATAGAGGCAAAGAGTATATTGCAGTGACACAAATACTAGAGATTTCCATCTTTACACAACACACATATAACACAATGCCACATTAAGCCGGGATAACTGCCCCATCTACCAGGATGGGTAGCCACTTACCACCTCATGTTTTGAAATCACAGTCAGCCATACCTGGGAACTTTTTGGCTCTGGCTATACCTTGTGGGATGCAGGTAAGAGGTATAGAGAACCTTCCAACTTGTATTGATGGGCTTCCCCCAAAAACCTGCCCCAGATCAAAAACCAGGACTGCCAAACTAATCAATAACGATAATGATAATATTGTTGGAGGAGTAACATCCTAGTTCAATGTTAACTCATAAAAAAGGTTTATTAAGCAGTTAATAAGCTAAATATATAGCCACTATATATTAAATCCAGCATATATTCTTTATGTTAGTAACCAAATGCAATGTATTAAATGCTAATCAACAAATTTAATTTTTAAAAAAATAAATATATCTTTATTTGAGTTTGTAATGAAAAAGTTTTATTTTCTTTGAATTTTGTCTCAACTTTGAACTGTGTAAAATATTAATTAGATTTTAATTATTTTAAGTTTTTTTTTAAAATAGCAATTTCTGATCTTCAGAAGCACCGTATTACTGAGTTGAAATGAAGACAATGGTCAAAGAATGGGCGTACCTAAATTTAATCTGTCTGCTGAAAGTTTGAGCTGGCAGACAAAAATAACACTGTCATCAAGGATTAAGATCATAATAAGTCTCAGAAGAATGGGCGAAGGTCTCTTTTTCAATCATTAGCAATAATTAAAATCTTTCACAATTAAATTAACTATAGCGACAGTACTGAAACATTGTACCTTATGTGTGCTCCAAAAATATGGTCATTTAAGGTAAGATGGGGGAGAGCAAAGTCTAAGTTACCAAACAAGTCTTGATTCACAGTATCGGCAAGGAGTTTAACGTATAAGATGTTGTAAATGACACCCAGAGTGTTCATGGTTTGCATTATAAGGATTTTGATGATTTTGGTGTTTTCTTGATAGTTATAGTTCAATAACGGACTGACTAAACCATGGGTTTTCAGGTAATTTGTACATATTTTGAAGGACCAACCCCAGTGAGCTGCTAAGGCCAGAACGCCAAGTTTTCCCTCGATGATGGGGACATTTCTTGAAATTTGTCTTGTTTATCTTGGATACATTATTCAGGGTCACTCATCTAACAGCAAAAGCTCACAGTGCTTGGCCCATTATCAGGTGATGTCAGGGAATGATAAACTCTTCTGAAATCTCTTGGATTAGTGAATACACCTCTTTGTATGATAATCTTATAAACTGATTAGAAAGTGTAAATTATAAACACGTGAAAAACAGCATTTACAGGATAGTAATTTGAGCTGTTGTTTTAACAAACAAGAAAAAAGGAGAGTTCATTGCTAATGATGAATTTCCTTCATTTTCAAATGTCTTATGTAGTGTTCCAACAAAGAAAAACATGCAATCTAGGCTTTTAGGGTAGGTGTGTATGGTATTTGTCATAGTAAATAAGAAAATAAGTGTAAAAACAATCATGCCTTGTAGATTAAAAAATGGTATTAAATGTACCTCTTTGGCAGTTCACCAAATCAGGGCTCAAGAACCATCCAGAAGGACATGCACAAGAGTAAAACCTTGGTCCACTTGGTGACAACAAGCACAGGTGGGTGCAAGGGCTAGATGCACACGGATTGAAACCTGAAACAATAGAGTGACTATAAGTATCACATCCCCATTTCTAGTAATAACAACACAAAGAAATAGAGGCAGTGTATGGCATTTACAGTGATAGTTACATTCAGAACCACAATATGTCTCATTTTCCACTACTTATTTGCTCTCCTTTGGTTTATTTTCACATTGCTGTATATTGAAATTCCTAACTCTTTCAACTACCCGAGTTACTATAGCTGCAAAGTCTATGCACACATGTGAATCCACCCAAAATTGTACTATTGTACTATACAAGAGACCAAAAACCAACCCATTTGGTTTGTTAACATAACAAGCGCTGATTTTAACAATGTCTGCATCACAAGAATGACTAAAGAATGTTATCTAGAGCTTAAATAGGTAAAGAAAAGCCATTAGAAATTAGAAGTGACAAAACAAAAACTCCTTATATGAGACACATTCTAAAGAACATAAAATGTTTTTCTTCTAAATTTCATACCTCCGGGCTGTTTAACAGGATGAACAGCTGATATCCCCATCGGTTGGCGAATGTTGTAGATCATAACGGTTTGGTTTCCACCATGCCATTTATTTGCTCGAACTACCCGATTGATGTGTCGATCACTCCAGTAAATATAATCCTCAAAAATGGCTATTGAATGTGGATGTTGTAGAACCTGGTAAAAGAAAGGAACTATGTATAAATAAATAAGGATTTTATCTCAGAGAATGCATGTGAGTATCAACCTCTCCAAGTCAACAGTGGGCCTATGAAAAGTTTTTATTATTGGATCTTTATGAACCTTAGAGGTTTTGGACCCAGAGAAAAGTCTACACCATGGAGCCTTCTGCACACATTTTCCACACAAGTAATTTTCTCCTCTTCTTTTTCATTTACTTATTTTAGGGTAAGTCTACCACAGTTTACAAAGTTACTATTTTCACAATTAGGAACCAAAAAAGATAATATTTAGCGACACAAAAGTATTCACATTAATTAGATAGGACTCTCTAAACTTGGGGTACTTTGACGTAGTGGTGGACTAAGCACTATACGGCCATATAGTGTGACGGAATCCCCAATATTTATAACTTAGCATTTTTTTTATAGTATTCACTGGGTATGCAATAGATTTTTTTTAATTTGTGTATTTATTGGTCATTATTATTCTAGCAGCAACACAGGAATTTTAATGAGTATCCCTTTTATACTTTTTAGGTTGTGTGCTCCTCTTTCTGTATATTCTTTTTAGCTGTAATTATTTTCATTAATTCTTAGATAAAGACGGACATTTGTTAAGAAATCATATATTAATGAATGCAGTATTCTCTCACCAAATCACTGGCTAACGCCTGCCTTCTGTTATTTCCATCGTAATCGCAATAGTCAATATAATCCAGGTATGCATCCGCAAAATATAGTTTTTTGTTAGGGTAGTCAATGGTAAGTCCGTTTGGCCAGTATATCTTTTCAGAAATGATTACAGTTCTTAACGATCCATCCATACCGGCCCTTTCAATGCGAGGATTTCTACCCCAATCTGTCCAAAAAATCAAATGGGCGCTGCATAGAATATGGGACATTGTTAAGTTCACAGTCATACAATTACACTAAATGTTTTTTTATTGCAAAATTAAGAAACATTTAACTGAAGAGAAGAGCCATTTGTTACACATAAATAGTTTGCAATAGTTTGCCATAGTTTGTGACCATATAATATCAATACCATAAAGAAATATATGTATCTTACTCGTCTCGGGGATCCAGCACAAGTCCTCTAGGATTGGTTACATTTTCGCTAATGAGTACTGTTCTGTGTGTCCCATCAAGTTTAGAGACTTCAATTGTTTCCAAAATATAGTCAGTCCAATAAAGATTTCTTCCGACCCAATCCACAGCAATGCTTTCTGTTACAGTCACGCCACTGTCAAATATCTTCATAAAAGCAAGACCCCACATTATTACATCAGTATCCGACTTTTTCTAACCACACTCACCTAAACATTTTGATCTCAACTTAGGATCAAGTCTTAAACATGGCACATTTCCTGCTAATAACATGCTTCACTTCCTGCGCATTCAGCGAATCCACAGCCTCAACCAATTTGAAATATTTAGAATTTTATTAGTTTAAGAAAACTTTTACAAAAATTTCATCTTTGTTGGCTATACTATTTTTCCTTAAAGTCATATAGAGAACATATTAAACAAAAATGAGCGTATGACTTACCACTTGTCTGTCTGTTCCATTTACATAAGCAGTCCAAATTTTATCTTGTGTAGTATCAGACCAAAAAATGCGATTTGTAACAGAATCAAAATCTACAGCAACTATATTCCTTCCATCGCGTACCACGGAGTAAACGTTGTGGGCTTGTGTGGTTATATTGTCAGCAACAATCTGGTTACGACTTGCAACCAACAGAAGGAGATTTTCTCCCTCTATAAAAGTAAGAGAAACACATTAGAAACTAAGTCAGAAAAAAAATAATATGTTCAGATAAAAACAACAACATTCTGTTCACTAAACTGCAAGTGCTTGTATGCTATCAAACGATGCAAGTTGGCAGCAGCATCAAAGAATGCTTAGAGTTCATGTGACTTTAACTGCGGGTTGGAAATGTAATTCATCTCACAACCTCAGATAATTAAATAATAATAAAAAAATAGGTGCCCACCGTACTCCCTATCAACCGAGGAGGCCCCCTCTTCCCAATTAAGCCCCCTCTTCTCCTACCCCTTGCATGGTGGAGGGTAATTAAATCATCATGGTAGGGAATATATTTTGGTTTATAGCCCTCCATACTCCATGGGAGGTTAAAAATATATTTCAAAAATTTTAAACGGGGCAAAGACCCCAAGCTGTGCCTACCTACTACCCCCTCATGCTGTTCTGTGGTAAGGAGGGTGATAATAAATAAAATCACCCTTGGAGATCCCTTGTCTTAAATGGAACTAACCTGCTTGCTAGAAGGTAAGAGATGCCTTTTGTTGTTACTCAGTAAAGCTTACCTGACGCTTTGCAACTTCTTCCATCGGACTGTAAAACATACCCCTCCGCGCAGCCACATCGAAAAGAGCCCCTTTCATTGTTACAAGTTTGACTACAGTACCCCGGAGTGAGGCACTCGTTAACGTCATCGCATGTCTTGGAATCGTTTAGGAGCTGGTATCCCAATGGACAGACGCACTGAGCTCCGAAAGGTCCTTGAATGCACAAGTGCGTACACCCGGCATTGTTGTCAGAGCAGCTCTCCTGATCTGTTTTATGAAATATATTTTGTTTTATGTATTATCAGCCTGAACAATGGTAAACAGGACTCAAAATATAAAACGGGGACTTGAAAGTTGGACTATTTGTATTAACCTTAATTTATGAGATATATGTATATTTATTATCCTTGTTGGTGGGTTTCTGTAATTCATTGACAGTTAGAATAAAATATTTATTATTTCTCAAAAGAAGGAGAAGTTTGCACCCCGTTTTAACAAATGTTATTAGCCGAAATGGTTATAATATATAAGATATTAAATTTCAATTGAATATAATATCACTATGTGTATACTTTTCTTCTAATGAGTTATTTTCTATTTTTTAAACTACATGAATAGTTTTCGGTAACATCAATAAAATAAAAATGTATTATATGTATATTTCATGCAATACATTTCATAAACATGTTAGCACAGCATATACCACATGAATGAAATTACAAAAAAGAATTGAAAATTTAGGAAATGAAACGGAAATAATTTGAGGAAATTTACAATACCTGGTTGAGATTCATCTGATTTTGCATCGATTTTAGAGAGGAAAAGAGAAAAAGTGAAACAAGTTAAAAATCAAGAGTTGATCATGCCTATTTGATTACTGTAAATTAATAATTAAACGTTTATACAGGAGAAATGCGTGAGAGATTCTCATACATCTAATAAAATCTTTCATACTGACATCTAGCCAATTAAAAAATTATTCCCCAATGCAAAATTACATCTGTTTGCAGCCCACTGATTAACATGCAGGTGATTTTTTTTTATTGTTAGAAATGAAATTATAAAAGACATCATAATCAAAGATTTGGTTAGTCGTGGAGGGTACGTATGGAACTGATTTGAAAAGAATTACTGACTTACTACAAAGTGGAGACTCATCCGCCCCATTTGGGCAGTCTGCTGTGTTATCACATACTTTGCTGATGTTTATACATATGGTATGGCCAGGACATTGCCACTGCCAACTTGGGCACCTAAAGGGAGGAGTTGGGCAATCTTTCTCATCGCTCATGTCTCTGCAGTCATTATCGCCATCACAAATCCAAGAGCGAAAAATACAGTTGCCATTGTCACATCGGAACATGGAAGGAGGGCATGTTCTTATAGGGCAGCTGTGATGCTCATCTGAACCATCGATGCAGTCGGGATGCCCATCGCATTCCCAGTTTGATGGGATGCAGGCCCCATCAGACTGACACTGGAATTCATTTTGATGACACATTCCAGCTGGTCGAGTTGCTACAACAAAGTAAGACATATACAATGAAACTGTATTGTTAACAACGTCTTTGTTAAATTAATAATTGTATTGCATTGCATCAACTGTGTTTTCTGTAACTATTTCATATGTTTAAGGGTGAGTTGGAAAATGCTTTAAGGTTTAGAAGTTTTTGTCAGGGGCACAACTTGGAGAGTAAGGCATGACCCCTACACCACTACCACATGCATTCAGACAGCCCAGTGGTCCAAGCAGGCAGTGTAGGTTCCCTAAGGTAAACCAAGGCGAGATCGTGGGACAGGAGAATAGCCTAGAGTCAAGACGAGGTCAGAAGCTGGGAGGATAGACACAAGCGGGTTCACCAAACCTATCCGCTAGTGCAGGGATGAATGGCATCTGTAGCAAGACAGACACCACACAAGCACTGACTGAGATGAGAACAGAGGTTATATAGGATCAGAGGATGAAGCTCCACCCCCTCATGGTCGCCCCTATATTCCTGTAGAGTGATCAGCGCAGAACCACCAATCAGTAGGCCGTCCTGACACAAAAAAACACGCCCTCTGCCAGCAGAGGACAAGTCACGTCTTGGGAAGCCATCATGGCTAGGAGCAGGTAGGAGACCTGACAGTTATGCTCCGTAGCAAATCAACTCTGTCTTCCATTGACTCAAACAGCTCTTCAAAATAAACCTGCACCTTACATTTTGGTGGTACAGATATGCCTTCTGATTCTGACTTGAGAATCGGATAAAGAAAGAAAACTTATCTCAAGTCTACAAATCTACCACCTATCCTAAGTAGTAAACTTAAAAGTGTCTGCAAGTGGCCATCTTGACGGAGAACATTGGGTGCCATCAACTGAGAACTGTACCATCCAGCTTCTGCCTACTGGCTCTTACTGTGTCTTTGGTCCTCCCCCATATTATAATCCATTGACAAGGTTCCTCCAGTAGCTCATGTTGTTAAGCTGATCATACATTTTCACATCATAATAATAAAAAGATGCGTGTTATCTACTTACGACAATTGGTTTCATCAGAGCGATCACTGCAGTCAAACACTCCATCACATTGGTAATAGCTACTGATGCACTGTTTACCGTTTGCACATGGAAATTCTGATGATGAACAGTTGAACACTGAATAAAAATAATAAAGACAAGTTAGTGGTAACAGGTGGCAACATTCTTTTAAATATAAATCCTTAATAATACTTACCGCAGTCCTTTTCATCAGAGCCATCTACACAGTCTCTGTCTCCATCGCAAACATAAGATGGGTCAATGCATCGATGATTTGGACACTGAAACTGGCCTGGCTCGCATGTCCCAGTGAAATCTAGAACAACAATATCCTCCATATCATGCTCTTTAAAATTGAACTTTTTTCTTTCTGACCCACCAGTATGATTCCCTCTTTTCCATTAACTAACGTGCTAAATGTATTACTAAATATGTTAATTAATTCCCTTCTAATAATACTACCATAACACTATAATAGACATTGTTTTTATTCTACTAGATAAGTGGAGCAGCCTCCCAGCAGAAGTAATACAGTCTTCAGTAATTCAGTAGGGAATTTAAACACGCATGAGATATATGGTTACCCAGAATCAAAGATGAGACCAAGGAGTGATTAAGATTTGAGTCTTTATATCAGGACAGACACAGGCAGAGTAGATGGTTCTTACGTGCTATCAAATTATAGGCATCTAAGTTTGTATGTTGCTTGACTGTATCACACTAAGTGCAATGTGTTTTTTCCTGTTATGTTTTTTGGGACTTACTGCAGTTCAGTTCATCTGATCCATCGTGACAATCATTATCTGTATCGCAAAGCCATGCGCGGGGAATGCAGTTGTTGTTATTGCATGTAAATGAACTTGCAGGGCAGGATCTTGGCCCCTGAGTCGGACAATTCTGTTCATCGCTTCCGTCAAGGCAGTCACTGTGCTTATCACAACGCCAGTTTTGTGGGATACATTGACCGTTTCGACATGTAAAGGCTCTGGAAGAGCATGTGTTGTCTGGGGGGAAAAAGTGAAGCATTATTTGCTTTACAATAAGAGTAGACTGTTGGCAGTAAAATCATATACAGTATACCTGAATGTTTCCATTCTAAATAATAAAGAAAAATATCAGGGCTTGTTTTATCCATCTCCTCCACATAGCTAGAATACCCTTGTATGAAAATTACAGTACAAGAACTCAGGAGTAAAAAAGAGTAAAACAAATTTGCCTGTGAGTGGCAAATCTATTTTTTTAAGCTAATATATTTATCTGTTGGTACATTTGTGTTCAAACACATTTCCCGCCAGCACTGAAAACGTATTAATGTTTACTACTTACTCAGAGATCCACAATTTTGTTCATCGCTGTTGTCATGACAGTCGTCAACTCCATCACACCGGGAATAGCCGGGCACACACCTGCCATTTGCACAAGGGAAGGAATAATGCCCGCACTGCATTGTCGGTGGCTCGCTTGACGGATCCTCCATGCAAGTGAGATGATCAGGACGTAACTTCATCCCATATGGACAGCCACAAATCTTTAGTGAATTAGGCAGTGGGAAACAGAAATGACTGCAGTCTCCATTGGGATTTTCTGGCTTGTTACAGTAATTTGTCCCTGTGTTACAAAAATACATTTTAAAAGTGTACATTGATAGTCAAAGGGTGGTCCTTGAAGTGGCCAAGCAAAATATACATATAGATTTTCTAGAAGAGTGTATTTGACCTCTCTCTTTATTGACCATAGGCCGAGGCAACACCATAAGAACACAATTCAGTGTGGGACCCCTCAAGACATTAATGGATACCTACGAACAGGTGATCCTTCCCAATTTGAATGCTAGACATCATATAAAAACATTACTTATGCAAAAATATACTCAAAGAGTTAAGTCATTTTAATGTCCTTTCTGATTTATCTGACCTTCGCAAATGCTAAAACCTTCTCTTATATTGTAAATGTTCATCCACAACATATACATTCTCCGCTGATGTTTTTTCAAGTAGTTTCTGAAACTTTGTTTGATACTCAACATAAAAGATAACAAAGTCCTCTCGGTGCAATTTATCATCATTTTCGAAAATGTCAGAAAAAGCAAAATGAAATATAAAAAGAGAAGACCAGACAAAGGATTTAATGTCTATGCTGTACATAATAAAAAATTTTCTGGGTTTTTTTCCAGGAACTTATCTTTTTGTTAGTTAACCACCAAAGGGTATCACAAGAAAGAAAGTGCAGTGTTTCTACTAACGTTCAGATATGAGGATCTCCTCTTAGAGATTAGGTGCACTTGGCGGATTCAGATTCCTAGCTCTAGTTACTGTTATGAGATGGATTCTAGTAAAGGAACTCCCTTTTAGCATCACTTTCAGAAACGCAGGTGGCGTGTAGTTTCTGCAAGTATGTCTGACATCTGCTCAACCACCTTGAGCTCCTTGTCTCAATCACCTGGACCAGCCTACCAGAAATGTTACATTCACACAATGATAAACAAGAGGGCAGCTTCTTTGGAAACATTCAAGACCAGTCTGGAAAGAACATTAACATGCTCATCAATAAAATGCTAGTAATTATAGTCAGTGCCAGGAGATAGCTAGATCAGACCTATGTTGCAATGATGATTTTATCAATGTATACATTATATAAATTTATTGAGTTACCAGTTTGGGAACCAGCATCAAAAGACTTCACATGCATCACGTTGTTTATGCCTCTACGTATAACAGTCATCTCGCCGCCATCATACTTTCTGACGCGAACTATTGCACCGAGTCTCCAGTCAGTAACATATGCATAGCCTAAAACAGAAACGAAACCCGTCACGCTTCATAATCTTCCGCTGTGGATGATCTATAGCCCCTTAAGGACAATGAGTTGTCCTTAAATCCATTAAGGACAATGCATTGTGAGCCTGTATATGTACAAGCTGTGTCGTGAAGGGGACAGGGAAATCATATATTAATGCATTTTCTAAGATTTATCAAATGAGATTACAAAAAGTTGAACAAAGTGACATAGGAAGAAAAAATAAAATAAAAAACATAGCACTTTGAAATAGCAAGTCAAGCCTATTTCTGAAATAATTAATTGCGTGTAGTGAGGTAAACAAAAAGAAGAGTACTTTAGTTTGGGATTAGTCATTTAAAATATTGATTTAATACCCACACATTTAGAAGTTTCATACCTCCAAAAATCGTTAGGCCAAATGGATGAGTCAGTTGTGTAATTCGACTAAGCGTTTGTCTGTCTGTTCCATCAAAAGTGCTATGCTCAACTTTATCAAAAAACGCATCGACCCAATATAACCTCAATGAACTGCAGAGAGAAGAAAATACATTTTATAGACTGAGAAAAGGAAACATAAGGTAATATGTCGGCGTATATGACACAGTACTTGGAACATGAAATACATATAGTGCAGGGTAAAAATTATGTTTGGCTTCCTGATGTATGTAAGGGTCAGGGTACCTCAATGGTCAAGTATGTAATAATAAATCCACCTGCTTTTAATCTATGAGCTGCAGTAGAGAATGATACAGAAATCTCTAGGTTATGTTCATCCCCACTCATCTTTCATTAAAAAAAACGTTCCACCAGCAATAATTAGCTTTATTCAGTGGGCAATGGGGGAGTAATTTTGGCCCAAATGCCAGGGGGAGCTCCACAGGGCTGGTCTGATGGTAGGGAAGATGAGCAGAACAGCTGCACTGTTCTCACTATAAGTTAGTTTATTATCCTTATTATTATCAGATAAAGACACAAGGGAGGCTTCCTATTAAAGAAAAACTTAAAACATTAAACTATTAGATGTAAAACCAGTTGTGGAACAGACTGTGGTCAGTAAGTAATGTTGTATAAACTCCTTCACCTCCAATCCATAGCCAAACCATTTGGCCATCCAAGAGTTGTGTTCACGATTGGCCGTGCATTTGTCCCATCACACCAGGCTCTCATGATTTTAGCTGGACGGTACCAGTCAGTCCAAAATATAAAGCTAAAATAGAGAAAATCAGTTTAAAGTCACAGACAACTAAATCCTTATCAATCGCTATACAGAACAAAACACATAAAATCAGCAGAGCATGCACAACAATTTACATGTTCTAGCATGTGTTTGTTTTACATTTATTTTCTGATTGTTTGATTTAGTTTCTTCATGTTTACTGATAATGGATCTTTGTCAGATATTAATATGTGTTCTATATCCACCATGGACGGCCCTTATAGCAATTGGGAGCTGTAGGTAGTAAAGGGTCCTTAGAAAAACTGGAGGCCATGGTATCTAGCCATCCCCAAACCAAAAAAAAGCAACATTAATATACTGGATATGCTTTTGTGTGAATAAAAACACATCTTTCTGTATATGATCAATGATCTAAACACTATTTTTCAAGATCCTGTTGGCACAAGCAGCTTATCTTTAGACTGTATTACAATATTTAGTATAATATATATATATATATATATATAAATAAATAGTACAGTAGCTTTTATGAGGTTAACATTCAAACTGATAAAAACTGTTATAGTTCTGTTTTAACGGCCGCAAGGTCATGTTGATTAGTCGAGAGAAGAGAAGTCTATCATATTACAGAAGAACCAAGTCTCTGGAACTGTCCTTCGGCCGTATTTATTTATACAAGCTGTTTTATTTTGGTCATTATGTTACAACTAGAATAAGAAAACAGGGCTTTACTGTCTATATAGTGAGTTCCAGATGAGTTAAGGTTGTTGTTCCACCTGTTCTTCTGAATTTAGCACGTTTAGCACTTAGTATGATGCCTCCCAAGTGTCCCATATTAGCAAGGACAGTTTCTCTTTGAGACTCGAAAACACCGGTCCCCCTTTCTTACCCTGATGTCCCTCAAACTGTTTGTTGGGTAAATGGTGTTCTACAGCACCAAAAGTCACAATGATATGCATATCAGAAGAACAACGTATATAAATGAAATTTTCACTCTAAATGCACTTTAAATCGCGTGTCATGTGACGCAAAAACAGCCAAGACTGGTTGCTGCTATAGAAACAGTTTATGTGCTGGTTTATAAGCTTAATGTACGAGAGAGTGTAATTAATGTTTTCTCCATGGGGGCCGGCACCTTTGAAGTTAGATGAAGCAGCTTACTAAAATAACCAAGCTTTATACATATAAACCTAATTTAAGTTTTCTGGGATTTTTTTTCTTTTCATAATAAAATACACTTTTGTGTAACACACCTGAAATTCGGCAACATTTAGCTTCCTATCATATTTCAAAAAAAGACACTGTCCCTGTAACTCTTTTAACTATTACCAAGTGACTGAAGACAGTGTTCCCATTCCAATACAAAATGTTACACAGTGCGAGTTTATCTTCCTTTGTAAACAATTCAGCATTATTGTAATGTGTTGAAACACATTTCTACTTAAGTGTAAAAAGAAAGATAAAGGCTATGAAGGATTTCATTTCACAATATGACACCATCGGCAAACATGGGCAGAAATGTGGGATATTATCTCTGCGGACGAGACATCAGAACTTTGAAGTACAAATAAAGAGAGAACTAGAGATTGCTTCTTTTGGCATAACATCAATATAGAAAAAAACAAAAAAATCTAACGATAACTAAAACATATCCCTTTTATGCTCCTTTAAGTGTCAGTTTGCACGATATTCTGCCAGAGAATGTAAAAAAAGGGAAAATAAAGCCTCAAATGAAAAATAGTATTGCAAAAATATTAGAATATTTGGAATATAAGGAATATTTGTGCTTAAAATCACAATAATAACTCGTACTCAAGAGATAAATGATACTCAATAGCTCAACATTGCGCTCACACAACGCATCTTTACCATACAAGAAAAGGCTTCATCTGTTTAAGACGGAAACATGACGGTAGTAGATGGTCTCTCGTTATCGGCTCTGTCCATCAGACCTTTTCTTTTTTAACATTACAACAAGATCAGTCCACACTAGAGGGCCATTAAGGTATTATTAAAAACAGAAAAGGGACATTGACTAATATGGTAGTCTTTTCATAAAACAAAATAAACTATAAGTTAAATCAACAATGCCTTAGATGTCTATAAAGGTCTCGGGTATCATGTTTGGATCTAGTTGGACTACTGTTGCTAGTTGGGGCATGATAAAGGTAATATCAAATTTCAGAAACAAGAATGACAAAAGCAAAAATCGTGAATTTAACCAACTGTTCAATAAAGTCCTCTTCCTAACTGAAGAGATCTGATGCTCTGGGATCTTTTTCCACTGAATGCTCACACATGGCATTTATAAAATCAATCATGTCTCCAGAGAACACCAAAACGTTATGGAATCCTTGTTAAATACAGAGTAAAACTCCTCCTGGATTCAAACAATTTACAAAAAGGTAAGACCTTATACGATAATACTGGTCAGTTCAGTGACAAAAAGCGAAAGAAAGTGAAGTTACCCAAGTATAGGATGTACCACGATGGAGCGAGGCTGATTTAAATTCTGAATAATGGCCCTCCTAGACTTATCCACCACTCTCATTACACTGATGCTTCTGTATCTTGGGTCTGTCCAGTAAAGGTTTTTGGAAATCCAGTCAAAGGCCAGGTCTTCAACACCTTCCACTCTATTAGCAGTAAGAGTTTCTTTTCCTGGAAAATGAAAAGTGAACATTAATAATTTCTCGCCGGAGGAGAATGGACTGAATGGACTGGATGGACTACTAGCTCCTCTGCTGGACTAGTAACTACCCTCTGGTGTCTAGTACAACATAACATGGTCTTTCCTGGTCTGTATATAAAATATGTTTTTCTTAATACATCCTTGAACAAAATTATTAATTATCTGAATTTGAAAGCAATATTTTAAAGCTGGCAATATTTCTGCTCTAGAAAACGTTTGTGTCTCAACAAACATACCCATATGACAAAGGTGAGGACCAATATCAGCCCTTGTGTTTTGCTTTTTCATGTCTTTGGAATCAGAAACTCAGGTATTGGGAAAGGAATATCTTTTGGTTTCCTATTAGCCGTAGATTGTGCAAAATAACAGACCCTTAATGAACTGATACAGGCAAGTACTGTGGGAGCCGTCTGCAGAAATTCCATGTTCATCAAAGAAGACGTTATCTTAAATGTTTTGTACGACTTGATAGTTTTATTAGACTTACAGCAATCCTGGTTTCATTGGCTAATAATTTACATTTTCTGAACACTCATACGCAAATTAAAGCAGTCTAAAACTAGAGAAAAAACTAAATACTGTCTGCACTTCTCACCCTAATGAAGTTGGCAACAAATATATAAACATAATATAAACGAGAGGTTTTGGTTTTATGAATTGGCCAAAGCATAATTTAGCTCACCCGCCACTCACTATGCTTTGGCCAATTCATATAACCAAAACCTCTCATTTATATTATGTTTATATATTTGTTGCCAACTTCATTAGGGTGAGAAGCGCAGACAGTATTTTGTTTTTTGTATACATTGTACAGCCAACACACTGTATTTGCAGCATGCTCACACTGTTTGGTAGGCCTCATATTATACATTTGTATTATTTGAGCCTGAGACTAGCTTAGCGCACCGACATTTTTTCTTTTCCCTGTTTAAAATTAGAGAAATGCAGATGTAAGAAAGTATTTCTTTACTGACATGGTGATGCAAGTGGGGAAGATAATTTTAGAAGTGGTAAAGGTTAACTCAATGCACTTAAGTGTATGGCACTATCTCCACACAAGCAAGACCAGGGATGACATTTTAAGAAAAAGTCTCATCTGTAGTAAAATTCTGTTTCTTTATCCAGTATGATATACATAGTCCTGGGTTGCATATTAACTGGAGATTTAAGCTCTTGATTCAGTATCCAGTGATGTATCAAGGCCTACGCCTAGGGTGGCAGGTCTAGGTGCGGCAACCTGCAGACCGGAGCACATCGCCTTCTTCAAGCCCCCAATCGTCCTGCTGCATAATGGGTTGGTTACTGGGGTGATCTTTAATTTCCCTAAACGGGCTTACACTATGAAGGCTCCGCACAGCCATCATAGACTGCATTACATCATATGCCGGCTCCCCAATGCATCTAGGATGCCGATTATTAATACATGTAATATAATGCACTTGGGACAAAAAAATCCCAAGACAGAATATAGCAGTAAGAGTACCTTGCTGTCTCGAGAGTAATTATTTCTGAGGACTTAAAAATAAACTATAAAGAGGTGGGGAATGCAAGCAGGGTGCTGGGTTGTATAGTTATAAGCATTAGCAGCAATAACAGAGAGGTGGTTCTGCTACTTTACAGATCTCTGGTTAAACTTCAGTATTGTGTACAGTTCTGGAGACCCATCTCCAAAAGAATATTGGAGTTCTGGAGCTACTAAAATGTTTGCAGAATAAAATAAAGTTCAAAATGTATATGATGATACAAGAAAGGTAGGGGATATAATAACACCTTTATATGCATGTAGGGATACAATAAAGTAGAAGACAAAACATACAGCCAATACAATGATGAAATTTAAACATGCATGGGAGGGAATAAGGACAGAATAAGTTTTAAAGTTTTTTTTTACTGCAAAGAAAAATGGGCAGAATTAATAAACCTAATATAAGGTTCTATGTTCCTGGGATGTTGTCCACGTTTTAAGCAGTCTAATGTACATTTTCTAAAGATCCTCAAAAGCAGAACTGTGTTCCACTTAGTTCTGCACTGACAGATCCTGTCATCCTGATTAAAAATTGTAATGGAATGAAGAACGTAAAGTCCATCCCTGACACTGATAGGAAATCAGCAGAAGTGAACTAAAGGCATCTGTACCTAGCAGTTACCAAAAAGACCCTTTTATCACTCGGAGTCCTTCCTCTATGTCACCCACATGACATTAAGCAGCCAGGAATATTATCAAACAGTCTTTATCAGACACTTAAGGAAATCTAGGAATTCTGAACACTTAGAGTAATAAAGCAACTGTGTTTATGTTACTTAAAATAGAATTATGTAAAGTAAACAAATGCATAGACTGAAAAATCTCAAATATAATATATATATATATATATAATAATGTAGCTCAAAATAATGCAACAAGTGAATTCCACGTGGCAAAGTGCATTGATGACCAATTTTCATGGTTGTACAGATTTCTGAACTGTACATATTTGTTTTTTGATTTAATCTATACAAGAAAATCTTATGTATTTCTATTTTGGTAGCCAGACAGCCGAGAGTCACACATCAGAACGTAACAGGAAATTAAAGAAATATTCACCTGTCCCATCTATTTTCTGTTTGTAGATCATATCTTTGACTGTATCCGAATAGAAAATACTGTTATCCTGGGCATCAAAATCTATTCCAACAAAATAGGAGGGAACCCCAGTGATTGGAATGATGACATCCTCTTGTGTGGAGAGATTAAATGGGATTCCACGAACCGCCAGTTGAGAAGAGAAAAGCAAAAACTTCCGGACCACTGCAAGACACAAATCATACGAGTCACTTCAGTGAATAAAAGCTTTTTGGTGTGTGTAATAGAAGACTTCTGAGATTGTGAGAGAGCGGGAGATGGCAGGATATATATATATATTACAAAAGGCTATCACTGGCATACATCTTGGGAAGAGGGTCTGAGCCTACACAATCATCCAAGTTATGTCAAACTCACTGGGGTTGGCCCTTCATGAAATAAAATGATGTCACAGAGAATAAATGCCAATTTCCTCTTTAGTGAATAAAACTCAGTATGTAACGTAGGATTTTTTGCTGGGGCTGTCCTAGGCCTGACACAGGGAAACACCTCAGCCACCCCTATAAATTACCTCTGCACCACCACCCCCCTGAACATGACTTCATAACTACACGTTCCTTGAGTATGTGTAATGCAGATTGTGTCTGCTGTATGGGGCTGATACCCTCCAATTGACCCATTAAGCAATGCACCAGGTAGCCTGATGGCCCAGTATGAGGCAGACTCTCCAACAACATTTAAGGCCATTATTTAGAGAAGGACAAAGACATTTCTCCAACTCTTAGTCAGACAATAAAGCAAATTGTGATCTCAGACAATATGATCTTAATCATTGTCACTCTAACAGTATGTAAATGACATTCATACCAACACAGCGCCTTCCATCTTCATGTAAATCATAACCCAGTTTGCATCTGCATCGGTATCCCAAGCCATCGTTGTCTGTTCTGTGACTAAGGACGCAGATCTGCTCACAACCTCCATTATTGTTTCCACATGGATTCCGTACTAGGTGCGCAAAAGAAAATCAATAACTCCATGAATCCAATAGACCCCATTTCAAGCTATAATGTTAACATATTTATTTCAATAGGTAAAAATGTGGTTTAAATAGGATGAAAAATGCCTGGTTTCAGATCTTTAAAAAGTCCCCCAGGAAGCCCCAGTAAGTACCCCACCATTCTTTGTCTCTTCAGCTTTTCAAGTCTCCAAAAACTTTTGATTATTAAATATTAGCCCACCATTTTTGTTTGAGAAAAACATTTCAAGACAATTTTGAACAGGTTATGTTCCAACTCTATAATTGTATAAAGTATTCATTTTCATTAAAAAAAGATACTAAACAATTGTCAGTTTGCTTACCGTAAGGCTGTCTGACGGAGTGATAAACGGTGACTCCGTACGGCCTTAGTGAAGAATGGAAAACAACATTTGTGTTGTCATCTCTGAATTTATTGGCCTTCATCACAGCAAGTTTGGTCCAATCAGTGAAGTACACATAATGCTCAAAAACACTTATTCCATAGGGATGAGGGACAATATCTCCTCCATGGACTATAGTTTTCCTGAAGCAAGGAAAAGAAAATGTTTACTTAATTTCAACCATAAATTATGATTTTAGTTGTGCAGGAGCTCCCAAGGGTAAGAAACGCTGCAGTGGAAGCACCCACATTCATTTGCACATTAAACCCTCTGTTTAATTAATCATGTGAATCATAAATACTTTTTTGGTTAGATCAGACCCTAATACTATTCCTGCATGGTTAACCTTAGGAGGGCTCTGTAAATTATTATAACAGAGTTCAACACAAATGCATTTTCAATAAAAAAATCACTTTCTATTAGTAATTTGGTTTCATATTAGATACGAGTGACATCGTGGTTCAAATAATAATAAATACACATATCTTTATTTTAGTCCAATTATATTTATGCATATTTATGTATATAAATAGTGAGCGATATACGATAAAGTAACTTAGTAAAGAAATACTTTTTTGGTACAGAAAATAATGGTGATCAGAACAAGGTATTATACCTGGCAGAGAGTATTTAATGACATTTCTTTACAGATAAAGAAATAAATATTCCAGTTGTTTGTAAAGAAAATAAGATTTAATTAATCAGAATTTTGAGAGAACTATCATCTATAGTAATCTATTTTCTTTATAATAATTTAAGATAATGGACGGTGAAGAAATTAGAAGATTATTAATTTAGCTTAATTTATAAATTAAAATGTTAACCAAGTATCCATTCATAAATCCAATGGAACCACATACATAAAGTTGGCTAAGTGACACTACCTTTGCAGACCATCATACGTTGCAGACTCAATGTAATCGTAGCGACTATCAACCCAGTACAACCTCTTCGATACAAGATCAAGTGTAATTCCTGCTGGCCACCCTAATTTGGTTTTAATGACATCATGTCGATTTGTGCCATCCATAAATGCTCTTTCCAGTTTGGGATCACCGGAAGCACTATCCCAGTCTGAGAAGAATAAATACCTAAAATACAAAATAATACATATGTATATAGAGAGAGAGATAAACAGTGAGAGAAAAAATATTTAATTGCTAGGTTGTGATAAACTAGCCCACAGTTGATAAAACAAAACAGAGATGTTTGTAACCTAACCAGAAAACTATGTACTGAAGCACGTAGACTCACCCAACAGTTGGATCGAGTGCAATTCCTCTAGGGTTGCCCAAATTTTCTGCTATGAGAGTTATCCGATTCTGCCCATCCAAGTCAACCATATCAATTCTGTTGACGCTGGTCTCGACCACATATAGTTTATTACTAATCCAGTCGACTGCTAAATTTTCAGGTGTGTCAATGGAAACATTTAGGACTTGACGAATGTTCGAGCCATCAATATCAACAGAAAATACCTGAATAATACAATTGAAGATAACAAACGGTAAACGTTGGTAAATGTCATAACAATTTCAGTGTTGTTAATGGCGTATCATGTTAATTAGATGAATGTGGTTTTTTCTTTTTTAATGAACTAAATTGGAGTCCAGGATGTACTTGCTAAAAAAAACAACAGTTTGTGTGTAAGAAATGCTTATTATTAAATAGGAATATAGAGTTAGGAGGTGTCATTCTTGAATAGCGTATGCTAACAGCCTTAGACATTCTCAACGCTGATTCTGAAATATAGTTCATTCTCCGCAAACTAGCTACAAATATAAGGGAAAGATAAGGGAAAGTTTACTAGCAAGTATTTCAAGAAAATGTCGATACACAGCCTGTGTTCCAGAAATAATGTTTGATTTGCTTCTCTTGTTCTTATGCAGGTTCTGTTTGGCTTAACAAATCTGTACTAAAACAATGGCCTGGTTCAGTGTGTTTCTGTCAAGAGATCCACTGCCTTGCCAAGAAAAAATATGCAGAAAAAATAGATTTGTATCATTTAGGAAAAAAAAGGCATTTTTACTTTTGGTAGATCGGGTTTCCAAAAATTACTAATAAAAGATTGAGTAGTTTCAAAAGAATGTCTACTATTAGGTATTTTGACTCCATTAAGAATATCATGGAAGCTTGCACAAGAAAGACACATAGAAAGCTTTGTTTGATACATGCCTTGTAACAGTAATGTGATAGCAGTTGTAATTAAAATGTCTCAAGATATGTTTTTCTTTTATGTAATCAGAGCCATTTAGCAATATAAAAATAAATAAAGAGAGGCATCCTTGTAACATGTTCATCTTGAATGATTTGTCTTGTGCTTGTCTTCATTTCCAAATACCTTGTCTTGTACAGTGTCTGTCCAGAAGACTCGCCGAAGTTGAAAGTGAAAATCTACACCAACGGCGATACCCCGATTTTGTGATTGCACCAACGTGCGGTAACTTCTCCCATGAATGTCGCCAATTAGGAGATCACGTCCATTTGAGAAAATAATCAAAGGAGCGCCAGCTATTAAAAAAATAAAATGTTCATACTATAGTAACAAGATTCATGTTACCATTAACAAAACTCAAATAATTCTAAGCTTGATTTTAAAGCGTCTCCAATTGTACGGCCAAGCATCGTAGAGAAGTGGTTTCATGTAATCGACGGGGTTGTGCTCTCTGATAAACTGGTATATAAATGTGGACATGTTTTGTTAATTCCACATCTGTTTTATTTTACCAGTAGAGGTTTATAGGAAATGTGTAAGTATTAAAACATTCAATCATTGTCCTTGGATTGACCGTGCATGGAAACACTGACATGTCTATTTATGAATGTTCGAGAAGCCTCTTTCATATAGGTGCCTCTTTCAATTTGAATTTGGCTACCCTTAATGCGAGTTAGCTGAACAAGTTTTTTGGTAATAATCGTAATAAAACAGTGTAATGTGATTTTTAGTACTTACTAGAAGTGTCTGCTCTGCAGTGTCTGTGATGCTCCAGTATGTATCCCTGTACACAGCTGCAATGGTAACTGCCCATCCGGTCTTCACAAATCTGATCACATATACCCCATGTTTTGCAATCATCATAATCTAAAGGTTGAAAAAAACATACTAATTATATAAAGAATATGATTCTTACAGCTGAAACCCCTTTTTCATGGTCATGTGGTTGGTTATAATATACTAGATGAGAATATTCTAGGTCAGTATTAAACGGTCAGTATTACAGGCCCCCTGCAGCTTAAGACATAGAATTTGACGCCAGATAAAAACCATTCAGCCCATCCAGTCTGCCCATTTTTTCCTCCTGTAAAAACCATGCCTAGAAACTCTCCAGGTGTGACCTAGAGTCTCTGGGTGAAGTCCTGCTACCCGGGTTCTAACGGGTTGGTTTCCCCTTTCTTTAGGCAGGGGCACAGTGTTTGAGCACACCCACTCCTACCCGCTTTCCACCCACTAAAGACCATCTGGGGCTAACCCCGATCCCATGCATGATTAATCCTACCCCACAAAAAGACTCTCCCCAGAACAGGGAGAGCTCTGGGTAGGCTCCCTTGGGAGGTTTATGGGTATGGTAAAAACTTTTATGAGGTCCTTGGACTCGTCTTATATTCAGGATAGTCTTATGCCTATCTCATACATGTTTACATGTTCACTGTGTTAACCTCTACCACTTTTCCTTCTAGGTGCACAAGCAGTCACCTGGCACTAATGAAATCAGCTGCTAATGACTTGTGTTATTATTACTGCGCTTTTATTTACTCCATAATATAACTTCATATCAGTAATGTTTCAACACATGTTTCCAGACACAGCCATTTTGATCCAGAACAGGTACGCACATTGATATGGAGAAATAATCAGAATGCCTTTGTGTCTTGTGTTAATTTTGTATAAAAATAGATATTGGAAAGTATCTGCAAACTGATCCGGTGACAATGAGGCAATCTGAAAAAAATCATCTTATTGCAGTATATTAGTTATTGTCCAGTTCTGGCTGTTTCTGCAGAACTCACTGATCAGATCTCACGTACATGGGTTGATTTCTATTCAACCATCTCTAGTTAGATTTAACTAGGGGACTGAGCTGATAGCGAGTGTCACCACGAGAATCTTTCCTGTGTTAGCAAGGAGGTAAATGCAGGAGGGAGTCCCAAACACATCGAACTAAGGAGCTAGAACCCCTAGGGCCAGCCCTGGGTGTCGGAAGGCACTGGATACAGCACATTGATCATGCTGGAGAAGACTATGGGTGCCATATAGTTAACCGGTCGTATTTCTGGACAATTTAAGGGTTTTATTTAAGAAGGAGTATTGAATTTTAAGCAGAGTTTTAATGGACTCCTACTGTGCTCTGTTTATTTCTTTCAACTTGGAATACATGACAAAACTTGGTTACCTAAGAAAGCTTTTTTTGTGAAATGATCTTTGAAGTAATGTTAAATTTCAAACATCTAATATGAAAAAAGTATCTTGGAAATGAGAGCCATACGGCATAGTCAAGACCTATATTATTTCCCAATGACATAACATTTTCAATCGGTAAACTGATCTTCTACAGTTTCATAGGAAATATCTAGACTTTCAAGGTACTTAATTAGTAAAATACTGTCTCTGACTTTGAGAAGGAGAATCTAAGATAATGGAATTTAATCTGATGTGATCTTACTTGCCAAAGATATCTACAGATAAAGAAAAAGCTTTGACAAGACGGCAACTATAACTCCGGCCAGGAATAGATAAATTACAGTCCTTAAGTAGTTATTGGACATTAACTCTCAACAGAGTAGAGAAAGATAAGAATTAAAAAAAAATCATTTTTCTTATTAAAATTTTAATTTGTTTAAATGCTTTCTGAAGACAACTCTAGGTAAATCGCTGTTTTAATTAGGGTACATTATACACCGTAGGTATCTCATAATGGAAAAGAAACTGTACATTGCAATAATATGTTTTTTTAATTAAAATGAATAATTTTATATTATGATTAAACTTATTTGATTTCACTGAATCCTCACAATATCTGTCTGGCAACAATCTGTATGCAGTGATGTTCTTCTTATAATTCAATAAAATACACTCCATCGATGTGATTTTGGGAGCAAAAAAATCTATTGTATTATATTTTATACCTTTACTCAATGGTAGTTTTGCAAGGGACACAAAGAGATAAATATCTGTACTAACCTACGCATGTCCGGCTGTCATTAGAGCTGATTATATATCCTGCTGGGCAATAACAAACACCCCCTGATGGAGAGGAGTGACAGCGATGCTGACAGCTTAGGGCAGCACATTCATTTGTACCTAGGTTAAAAAAATACAATACAGTATAATGATATCATTCATAGCATTATACATCATCATATAATATATCATTATCCATGGGTCGGATTCAATGACAGAGATATATCTGTCACAGATACCCGAACAGCAATACATGCAGAGATTGCAAAATAAAAAGAATAAAAAAAAAACAGTGACACGTTTTTTCCAAAGTATTTTGAGCAATATATTAACCTGGAAAAACATTTTATAATTTTTTTTACATCTAAAAATTTCTTCTAGTAAAGGTGCTTCTTGTGTATTCAAGTTTCAGTAGAATCCCCCCACAAAAAAAAACTAATCTCAAAATTGTAAGCTTGCGAGCCGGGCTCTTTCCACCTAATGTATCGGTTTGCCTTAGTCTGTCAATTCTCGTCTTGTCATACCCCTTGTATTGTATTAAGCGCTGCGTAAATTGTTTGTGCTATATAAATAAATAATAATAATAAACTGTTAATTGAAATCACTAAATGAAATCAGAACCAAATCATAGCTAAATACATGTAGTTAAGGAAAATAGTAAGCAAGCACTTACTGCAGTTTCTTCCTGCAGTCGCATTGTTTTCGTCTTCTCCAAAGCGGCAATCAACAGCTCCATCACAAACTTTATCTATCGGGATACACTGTTCAGAGGAAGGGCAGACCCACTCCCCCGGGCCGCATTCTCCATGTCCACCTTCTACGAAATAGAAATACACAAATAAATAAGATTAATTCTAAAATCAGGTGCCTTTTGTTATTTTCAATCTGGAAAATTGCACTAGCATGTCCTACTCACAAGAGAACTAGCTTTAACCATTGATATCTGTAGTATAAGATGCACTTAAATAATGGAATCAAATGATTATTAGATAGTAAAATGATAAATATCACATTGCTTATTGTTATTGTTATAAGCAATATATTTATCATGTAATATTTAATAGTCATTTGATTAAAGCGCATTGTATACTACAGATATCAATGGTTAAAAATAGTTCTACTAAAACAATAAAACACGTTTTAATTAATAAATGTGGCACATAAAGAGGCAAATGCTCTTATGAGTATGAATTACTAATGCATTTTTCCAGATCGACAAAAAAGAATTTTAACAATTCCGCAAAAAAAAGATTTTAAGATAGCAAAAATAACCAGTTCTAAGTGTTGATAAATGTTTTATTTTTTTTATCTTAAGAGAACAGAAGATCACATCAATAGATAACTTAAGAAATTTAGAAGAAAACCGAGGAGCGTGACAAAAAAAAACACCAAACTCGGAAATTGTATTCAGGGGTGGAATGCCAAGTCAGACATGTCAACCATGACAAATGTTTAAAGAAATACCATTTAGCAGCTAGAGATAGGTCTGGCCTCTACTGGCTATTGGCTGAATTGAAGTCGGAACTGATTAATAATACTTGGGCTTTTTATATATCTGCTCAATTAGGATTCTGTAAAGAATGGGAGGTTGCAGGTTAACGTTTAACAAAAGACAAAATAAATTTATAAAATGTACATAACAACAAAATGTTAAAATATATACTGATAGATAGGTAGATAGATAGATAGATAGATAGATAGATAGACAGATAGATACCACAAATTCTAAATATGGTGATATTCTTTATAGGGAGCTGTACTTGATGATAATTTATAAAATATATAAAACTTACCACATCCTGCTTCATCTGAATTGTCATCGCAGTCATCATCGCCGTCACACAGCCAGCTCTGATGGATACATCGGCCGTTGGGGCAGGTGAAATAGTCTCCAGCACATGAAGGGTAAGCTGTGACATAAAGAAGGGGATCCATTAAACATGGGGCTGCCTTTCATTTTTAACTTACACAAAAACAGACTACATATACCATACAAAAAAACAAATCACAGATTCATTAGTATTATGCCTTACCAGGACAGCAATTTTCCCCAAAAAGTAACATTAAAAAAGCTGCTCCTTGTGGATCAAATACTTCAGTTAAGGTATTTGTTATAAATTATGCTTTCTAAACATCTACTGATAAAAAAAGCATCTCTGAAATACAAACATATATGTAGCTTACTGCATAAATTATCTACTAAATCATTTTTACAGATACATAGAATAATAACAGTGTAAACCTTTTATAAAATACACTGATTAAAATGAAAACAACACATTCAATCCATATGGCATATACTTTTAAAATACAATGCGGTAATTAAGAAAAAATATTAAAAGGACATCTTTACCTAATGTATCCGTTAATTTTAGTCAGACATTTTAGTTTTGTTATTGTAAAATGTGCTGCGTAAATTGCTGGCACTATATAAATAAAAAGATAATAATAATAATGATAATAATATTAATATTATTATTAATAATATTAATATTATTATTAATAATAATAATAAAGTAGAAGTAACATACTGCAATTTCTTTCATCACTTCCATCCCCACAGTCATCGTCATGGTCACAGAGGAAGTCTCGAGGGATGCATTCTCCGTTAGGGCATTGGAACTGGCTGATTAGACATTTTCGAGCTGTAAGGACATTTCAAGTAAATATAATTACATATGAATTGCAGATTAAAACGGAAACAGCAAATTTGGGTTTAGAGGTTTAGACTGATGCCCAAAATGTCCAAAGCTCACAACATATGGTGTGTTCAAACGCAACGTATAACGGCAGTTTTTATTACCTATTACTCTTATTTTTGTGACCGGTCTTCTTTAATAAACACATTTCTTCCTAAATGAACAACCTACACAATGCTATCTATCTTGGCATCAAGGTTTTTCAACATATGGCATCCCGGATAACCCTCCTCTCCTTTTCTGATTCCAGCACCAATTATTAACTAAAGATGTAAATATTGTAAAATATTTTATAAGACGGCATCATCAGGCAGAGGAAGCAAACTGCATGACATTGAATGTACAGATGTAATATAAGATACTATGCTATCGGTTGATAAGTGTTAACTCATGCAGCATCTTGTGTCTTTTGTGCACTGTGTTGTTCGCACGTGGATACCATAGGGAGCTGGAGTTTTGGCCGAGGTTACACACTTACTGCAGTTAACTTCATCTGTCGCATCCCGACAATCCACCACTCCATCACACCTCTGACTCGTATTATAGCAAGCCCCGCTGGCGCAGGAAAGCTGCGTGCACACGGGATATTCTGAAAACATCGAGTAACAAGTTATTACGTCACATATACGCTAAGAGCAAGGCTCTACCAAGACTTTTTACATGACCAATCAGTAGCCACGTATACAACTGAGTAAGGTGTTTAAATGGATATTAATATATATTATTCACACAATTTTATTTATAAACCAATATCCAGCTGTAGAACACCGTGATACACTCATACCAAGCAAACAGCCCCAGCTAGACCTTTCCCCAGGAATATTTAGCTGCCCCCGACATTCCTTCTGTTAACACATAAAAGCCACCTGCCTCTTCTTAAAAGTATCCAGTGAACAAATCCACGCGTCTGAGTTACCCACCCAGTAACAGGACTTACGCTATCATGTGCCCACTGGCTAGATTAGGTAACAAGGGCCATGGTTTTAAAAGTCATAGATTAGACTATGAATCGAATCTTGCACAGAGAGCTTAAACGCAAGAGAATACCGCAAAAACGGCAGGATTTACATATATCTGGGATTTAACCCGCAGAGTGCCCAGATTTCTTTTCTCTGCGGGAGGCTATATCATTTTTAATTTTTTTGCTATAATTAGATGGAATGGAAAAATGTTATAAACAGCTTACACTTAACCTAAGCAAACCAATATATATATATATATACATATATATATATATATATATATTTACAGTACACATTAAGTTATACATAGATACCTCGTTTAATGCAAAATGTGCATCACATACTAATTCTAAATAGTAAAAGTAACAGAGTTTAAATAATTTTGTTAAAATCCTTGACCACCCTCCCTTAGTAAATTTATCTAATAGATGTGGTTATACCTGCAGATTTGTAAGGATTTTGTCTTAAAAGGAAATCTTGCATGAACAGTTAAACATACAAGACCTCCGCTCGGAGGGGGGGGGATCGTGTCTGCCAGGCGGCTAAGGAGCCAATCAGCAGCCTCCACTGCATGCACCCTAAAGTGTCACCGCGTACGTGGTTGGTTTGGCACTGAAAGGGTTAATCTTTTTTTTTGTGTGTCAATAAAAATACACACGATCCAATCCAGCAACGAAAAAAAGAACTACAATGTGTGTGATCTGTGTGACGCATGCATGCTGAAAAACATTATCAAACAATTGCAACTATGGAAGAGAATAGTAAAAGAAAATAACTGCAATTATACTACAAAACCCTTGGAATTACTATTTCAAATAAAAAGCCACATGCACACTAATTTAATAGCATTGCTCAGATGTTTATCTTAGTCTGCATGGGTAGTTTTTCCCTTCACACTAATCCCATTAGCTCCCAAATGGTCTGAGGTTTGAAAAACCCTTGTTCCGTTTTATGACATGTTAAAGAGCAGCGTTATTTAATATTGGAAGCATTTTTCAGTTGAGTGATCTCCAAAATAATGCAGCTTAGTCATAGACAAACTTCAGTGCTTATCTCCTTTTCAACTGAGATCCGTGTGCCGAAGTATCCAAGTCGGGATCATTAGGCCAAGAATTCTGTGTCCTTCTCCAAAAGATCTCTTTACTTTAAAGAACCAATCAGACCTGTGAGCTGCAAATCCCCTTGACTTACTTGGGAATGGTTTCCTCTACTTAAATCTATGCCTTTGAAGTTAATCCAACAGATACCATTTTTTTTTTTTCAAATGTTTTGGAGTAAGACTTGAAAAGCTGCAAATATATTTAAAACCCCTTTGAAAAACATAACAAGAAACTTGTATATAGATATATATGAAACCAATTAGCAGTAAAAAAAATAAAGAAATAATAAAACAGATGTCTACAAATTTTCAAGATGAAATAACACTGTATTGGAGATCAGTGGTGACCAACTCTTACTATATGCAGAAATTGTGAGTGAGTGATTTACAGACAACAACGGAAATGGTCTGGGGTTATAAATAAATAAAAGAACATCTCTGACAATAAGATTTTTTTAAACTATATATTATTGAGCTGCCTTATCTCACAAGTCAATTAAAAGGTCAATTAAAAACCAACAAAGCCTGATATGTTGAAGTTACGGTCAGGAAATCTTACGGCAGTTTCTCTCGTCGGCTCCGTCTGTGCAGTCTTTCGTCCTGTCACACCTGTACTCCCTAGGGATACATTGTCCACTTGAACAGGTGAACTGCTGGCTGGAGCATGTTCTTCCAGCTGTAACGAACACAGATCACATGATTACTGCTTCATATAAGCCGCTATCACCAGGGATAGCTTTGGACTACAATGATCAGGATCCTTCAGATGTTTGTTAAAGGTCATCGCAAATGATGATTGGCCTTTAAACAATGTTGTATTTAGCCTCCTACGTAATATATTGCAAACCCTTTAGACACTGTGACATCCATCATAACTTTAATCCCCTGTTGTAGGTTCTGAAAAGATTCCAAGCTTCCATTGTGTGGACAGAACAGGACACTATCCCCCTTAACCTCTGGATGTAGCAGACAAAATAAAACAATACAACACAAGAAAGATCAAGAGATCTCAATATGTATAGCTCGGAGGATAGAAGAGAGAATGGATGAGAAACATTTAAATACATAAAGTCACTTAACAAAGTATAGGATGCAGGATTGTTATTATTTTAAAGAGGGAGAAATGAGAGCTCATGATTTAAAATTAGGGTCAGAGGTTTAGATGCAATGGAAGGATGTTTTACGTTACTGAGAAGGTGGTAGATAAGTGGGACAGTCTCCCAGCAGAAAATATAGACTCATGTACAATGAGGGAATTTAGACCAATATGGGGTATTTGGAATATGGCTACCCTAAATCTAAGACAAGACCAAGGGCCAATTAAGGTCTGAGTCTTTACATCATGAAAGATGTGCCGAATGCTTCTTATCTTATAAGACTGTATAACATGACATCAAATAATAGAGAATCAAAAGTTAGGATATTGCCAGTGCCAGTCTTTAATAATGAAGGTATTAGTTGATAAACTTACGGCAGTGCTGTTCATCTGAGCCATCTTCACAATCCTCTTCATCGTCACAAACCCAAGACCGAGTTATGCAGTCTCCATCATCACACTTAAATTGTGATGCTGAGCAAGTTCGTGGTGCTGAAAGACAGAAGAAATAAGTAATAAAAATGTAATTAACATATGATATGAAATTATTATACATACATCACTTTATACTTTATACCAAGAGCCCCGTGTGTCCATGAAACCACAAAGAAAGAAAAGAGCTGCTGCCCCTCATTCTTCACAACTGAACACCTTGTAGGGTGACTGTCACCCTGGGCTTTTCCCAGGTCTCCTTACACAACACTTTCCAGCACGATTTAAAAGTCTACTCCTGTCAAACATAGAGCATGATGAATTAGCATTATAGGCTGTGTGTGAATGAGTTCTCAGATGATCTCACCTTCATAAATGTATCACTGTAAACATGACCTTGATTAAGAAACACTGATACTTACGGCACCCAACTTCATCTGAGTCATCTGAACAATCTGCTGACCCATCACACCTCCAGCTTTGTGGAATACAACGACCATTCGAACATCGAAAATTCCCAGCCGCACACCCTGCAGAATATAAATAATCGAGTCATTAGAATGTGACTCTCTTTCACATTGTTCTACGTTTTCATCTAAATTAGGAACACAGGCAACGCAAATAAAAAGGGATTTATTCACTAAATGGAGAGTTTCATGGTTAATTTGCAGAAGAGTTGAAGTCACTGTCTATGCATTATAAAGGCGTAACCTTGAGAGGTTTCATCCACAAAGAAGGGCTGAACTGGCCCTGCATAATGTAAAGTTCAATCAGTGAGCTAGCTTTTACGAAATCATCCCAAATACATTAGGCTGCACCAACTAAGGTCTTCTTCGTCATTTAGTAAATTGTGTCAATTTATGCAACAGAAAAAAAAATCCAGTATAATAATACAACCTAAGCAATATGTACTATGGGTTAATATGGTAAGGGAATAAATGATTGAGGTATAAGATAATTTTAATACAAAAATGTGTTTTACTTAATAAAATGAAATTTCAGCACATCACATATTTAATTTCTCCATTTCTTACACGCTTATTAATGATAATTGCATGGCAGCACCTAATTTTATTAAGGAGCAGTCGTGTCTTTTTTTATCTTGTTTAATTCAATGTTTAAAATCTTCTCTGAGCAAACTTCTTGTCAACTGGCACTGCTTGGGTTAACGTGCACAAAAATTATAATGTGTTTGACTTCAAGGTAGGAATAATTTATTAATCACAAAAGAAAAACATTTTATTATTATTATTATACAGAGCAGTTCTATTAATGATTAATACTGCCATGCTGTACATAATGTACAGATTGACTTAACTCTTTACACCTTATTATTAAGATCATTTTAGAGATCTGATGACTTGCTGTCTGCTGTATATTATTATTATTCCACACATATTTTATAAAGCGGCAGCAGATTCTGAAGCAATGTGCAACAAGATATACAGACAATAACACATCTTATACAGAAGGAGAGGTCCTGAACTGTACAGCTAGCGTAGTAAAAAAAGAAACCTACAGGTTATGGTGTGATTAGGAGAATTCCAAAAAGCTGTGTACAAGAAAAAAAGCATTGAAAATGTTTCCATTAATACAAATATTGTATATATTGTATATTAATACAAATATATCCAAAATCCCTAAGACAGAGTAATAGCATTTAAGGGGTTAAGATACTGTGTTTGGGATATCTTTTTTGGTACTGAATGCAGAGCATTTTATACATGGAATTCAGAAATCTGATTGTTTAGCGGTGACATCCTGATTTATAATGCAGGCTGTAAGTGGTCAGAGATCTCACTTGGGCTATTGGTGGTACAGGGTGGTACAGGAATACGAACACCCAAATACCTTCTATGGAATAATGTATGGTGGTGGTTGGTGGTGCAGGTCTGGGGTTGGTGGTGAATGACTCTTATCAAATCACCTTTACAGAACAACAGCCCTCCCTAGCAGAAAACACTTTCAAGGAATGCAGGAATCCCTGAGCTCCTGCGCAGTAAGCCGATGAACAGAATAAGACAAGACCTTGTCTAAAGCTTGTTAATTTCAGAAAGAGAAAGACTCATCTAATATATATATAGACATCTATACATATACATATCTATCTATATAGATATATAATATATATGTGTGTGCATATATATATATATAATATATCATATATATATATCATATATATTATATATATAATATATATTATATATATATATATATCTATTTAATATATATATATATATAATATATACATGTGTATATGTATATATATATATATACAGTATGGTAAATGAATTCATTAAGATGCATTTCTGCTAATTAAACATTTTTAATATGATATGATGATTAGGTAACTATGATATACATTTATTTGGTCCATGGTTCATAAAGTCTGTAACACATCTGCTGGGTGTCTCTTCCATGCAATTACTACTACCTATCAGGAATAATTCTGCTTGATTAAATCTATTGATTAAAAAAGATAGAAACCTGCTGTACTTAATCTCGAATGTATTTTTTGTACGCCTGCTACAAGATTTATTTAGTTATTAAATCAGTTACAAAATTACAAGAAGTTGTTTGTTATTTCTCGGGGATCAGCAAGGTAAACAAAGTTTGTTAAAGAAGCTGTTCTGCCTACTTTTGCTGAATGTAATACTTTTGTAATGTGATATAATATAACTTTTGCTGAATATAATACTGAATATAATATTATGAATCCCCAGAACCACTGAAAAACCCTTCCCAGAAATAATTATTTATTCCCTTTATATTTTCATCTAAGGCATTGAAGTAAAGTGAGCAGCATTTCAACTGGAAATACTGTTTGTTTGCTTTCCAAGTGGCTGCGCAGGCATTGGGAAGACGTTTTCACTCATTCCTCGTACTTTCTATCCTAGCAACTCAGCAGTGACCACTCTATGTAAATCTGATAGAATCTGTCAGTAATTAATGTATATAAAAATAAAAAAATAATATTTTTAAAATAGGGTACCAAGAAAAAGAAATGATACTAAAACATAACTTTTCATAATAACATTAAAACGGAGAAATTATGAAGTACTTAAATTTATCAAAGCTAATTTTATATCATGTAGGATTAGGCAGACGAGTATGTATTTTACCCCATCTGCCTGCCTAAAAACAGATAGTATTTTATTCTGAAGATCAGCTCCCTCTAATAAAGTTTTTTACCTGAAATGATCCCACCTTAGGTGTATGAGAGTTACTCGTAGGCTCTACATAATATCCTGCTCCCATCGCAGCACAAAGCAATGCCCGACATGTTTTGCCAAGGGGAACCTGACCTTGCCAGGGGACCCACTATACAGACTGTAAGCTGTGGATTGTAAACTCATAAGACCAACCTATGGGATCTTAAAGATATGAGGGGGACAGACAGGGCGATCTGTCACAAAGACCGGGATCGCCGAACAGTGTGTTGTCTGCCTGGCGCTCGAGTTCGGCACATCGCGGATCGGGTTGACAGATTACTGGGAGGGGCTGGAGAAGACCCAGCAGTCATGGTGCACATTGGCACCAATGACAAAGTGAGAGGGAGGCGGAGTGTCCTTAAAAATGATTTCAGGGACTTAGGTAGCAAGCTTAAGGCAAGGACCTCCAAGGTAGTATTTTCTGAAATATTACCTGTACCACGTGCCACACCAGAGAGGCAGCGGGAGATTAGGGAGCTAAACAAGTGGCTCAGAAGCTGGTGTAGGAAGGAGGGGTTTGGGTTCATGGAGAACTGGGCCGACTTCTCTGTCGGATACAGGCTCTACGGTAGGGACGGGCTGCACCTCAATGGGGAGGGTGCAGCTGTGCTTGGGGAGAAGATGGTCAGAAGGGTGGAGGAGTGTTTAAACTAGGGAAAGGGGGGGGGGAAACTACAATATAGAAGGGGAAGATAGTGTAGATAGAGAGCTGGGGCTTATAAATGTACCTGGGGGTGGAGCAGAGGGAGGGGTTAGAATAGTTAATAGGGATAGGCTTCATAGGGAAAAAAACCATACACCTCTAAATTGTATGCTTACTAATGCCAGAAGTCTGACCAATAAAACTGACGAACTGGAGTTAATAATGTCTGAAGAAAATTATGACATAGTGGGTATAACAGAGACATGGTTGGATGATAGCTATGACTGGGCGGTTAACATACAGGGGTATAGTCTATTCAGGAAGGATCGGAAAAAACGAAAAGGGGGAGGAGTTTGCCTTTATGTAAAGTCCAGCCTAAAGGCCACACTGCGGGAGAATATATGTGAGGGAAATGATAATGTGGAGTCATTATGGGTAGAAATATATGGAAAGAAAAATAATAAAATACTGATCGGGGTTTGCTATAAGCCACCAAATATAATGGAAGCAGCAGAAGATCAATTATTAAAGCAAATAAACAAGGCAGCTAATCACGACGAGGTGGTTATTATGGGGGACTTTAACTATCCCGACATAAACTGGGAAACCGAGACCTGTGAATCTCATAAAGGAAACCGGTTTCTGACTATAAGTAAGGATAATTATCTGTCCCAAATGGTACAGGACCCGACCAGAGGGGGCGCCCTACTGGACTTAATATTAACCAACAGACCTGACAGAGTAACTAATGTGCAGGTCAGGGGACATCTAGGAAATAGTGATCACAATATGATGCATTATAACTTGTCCTTCAATAAGGGAACTCTTAGAGGAGCCACAAGAACTATGCACTTTAGGAGGGCAAAGTTTGATCAACTAAGAGAAGCCCTTAACACTGTAAATTGGGAAAATGTCCTCAAAAACAAGAGTACAGACGCTCAATGGGAGATTTTTAAGAATATCTTAAATTCTCACTGTGAAAGGTTCATACCGTATGGGAATAAAAGAGTCAGGAACAAGAGAAAACCAATGTGGATAAATAAAAATGTAAAGGGGGCAATAAATGGCAAAAAAAAGGCATTTAAGCTACTAAAACAGGAAGGCAGTGAGGAAGCACTAAAAAGCTATCGGGAAAAAAATAAAATATGTAAAAATCAGATAAAAGCAGCAAAATTGGAGACAGAAAGACTCATTGCCAAAGAGAGTAAAACAAACCCCAAAATGTTCTTTAACTATATAAATAGTAAAAAGGTTAACAATGAAAGCGTTGGCCCCTTAAAAAGTAATGAGGGAGAAGTTATAGACGGGGATCAGGAAAAAGCTAATCTATTAAATATATTCTTCTCTGCTGTATTCACAGAGGAAAATGAAATGCCAGGTAATATACAGCAGGATGAGATAAATGCCCCAGTACATGTCGCCTGTCTAACCCAGGAAGAAGTGCAGTGCCGCCTAAAAAAAATCAAAATAGACAAATCACCAGGTCCAGATGGCATTCACCCCCGCGTTCTAAGGGAGTTAAGTAATGTAATAGACAGACCCCTATTTCTAATATTCAAGGACTCTATAGTGACAGGGTCTGTTCCCCAGGACTGGCGCATAGCAAATGTTGTGCCAATATTCAAAAAGGGGACAAAAAGTGACCCGGGGAATTATAGGCCTGTTAGTTTAACTTCTGTTGTGTGTAAACTGTTTGAGGGTTTCCTAAGAGATGCTATTTTGGAGTATCTCAATGAAAATAAGTGTATGACTCCATATCAGCATGGGTTTACAAGGGATCGGTCCTGTCAAACTAACCTGATCAGCTTTTATGAGGAGGTGAGCTCAAGACTGGATCGGGGTGAATCGCTGGATGTCGTATATCTTGATTTTTCCAAAGCATTTGATACGGTGCCACATAAAAGGCTCGTACATAAAATGAGAATGCTTGGGCTGGGGGAGAATGTGTGTATGTGGGTAAGTAACTGGCTCAGTGATAGGAAACAGAGGGTGGTTATTAATGGTACATACTCTGAGTGGGTGACTGTTGCTAGTGGGGTACCACAGGGGTCAGTTTTGGGTCCTATTTTTAATATATTTATTAATGACCTTGTAGAGGGATTGCATAGTAAAGTATCAATCTTTGCAGACGATACTAAGCTCTGTAACGTGGTTAACACAATAGAGGACAGCGCACGATTACAAATGGATCTGCATAGGTTGGAGGCTTGGGCTGGGATGTGGCAGATGAGGTTCAACACAGATAAATGTAAGGTTATGCACATGGGGAAGAAAAATCCAGGCTGGGAATATGTATTAAATGGGAAAACACTGGGGACGACTGACATGGAAAAGGACTTAGGAGTTTTAGTTAACAGTAAATTTACCTGTAGCGACCAGTGTCAGGCAGCTGCTGCTAAGGCAAATAAAATCATGGGGTGCATCAAAAGGGGCATAGATGCCCACGACAAGGAAATAATTCTACCCCTGTACAAGTCACTAGTCAGACCACACATGGAATACTGTGTACAGTACTGGGCACCAGTGTACAAGAAAGATATAGTGGAGCTGGAGAGGGTTCAAAGACGGGCAACCAGAGTAATAAGGGGAATGGGAGGACTACAGTACCCAGAAAGATTATCAGAATTGGGGTTATTTAGTTTGGAAAAAAGACGGCTTAGGGGAGACTTAATAACTATGTATAAATATATAAGGGGACAGTACAGAGATCACTCCCAGGACCTATTTATACCCAGGACTGTATCTATAACAAGGGGACATCCTCTACGGCTGGAGGAAAGAAGGTTTCTACACCAGCACAGACGGGGGTTCTTTACAGTAAGAGCGGTGAGATTATGGAACTCTCTGCCAGAGGAAGTGGTGATGGTAAACTCAATAAAAGAGTTCAAAAGGAGCCTGGACGTGTTTCTTGAAAGCAATAATATTACAAGTTATGGATATTAGATTAATAGGGACAGAACGTTGATCCAGGGATTTATTCTGATTGCCATATTTGGAGTCGGGAAGGAATTTTCCCCCTGGTATGGGGCAATTGGCATCTGCTTCATAAGGGTTTTTTGCCTTCCTCTGGATCAACACAGTAGGGACACAATATGTATATAGGTTGAACTTGATGGACTTTGGTCTTTTTTCAACCTTATGAACTATGTTACTATGTTACTATGTTACTTGAGTCTGCCCTAATCTACCTCCATTTAATATACGGGAAGAGTCTAAGCCATTATTCTGTTTTTTCTTCTCCTTGTGATAACCACTTGTTATGTGCAAATATAAGACGATGACTCTGGAACTACACTGATTAGACAGTTAATCAAAATTACAATAATTCATTTATCTCCGTACATAAAGGTAAAGCTACAGCTATGAATTCCATGAGTGATGCGTTACTGCCTAGGGTCCCTGTATGTTAGGGTATCTGTTGAAAGAGTGTTCCTTGCATTTTAAAGCCAAAGACATCTTGACTGATAATTGAGGTAGCTAGGTTGGAGTGCTCTAGATTAGAGTGTCTGTGAACACTCAAGTAATTACTACTTTCTGGTAATTGAATGTGAACTCATTCTCAACCCAACTCGGTTCTTTTGCAGAATACTGTCACTTCTAAAGCACATTGGGCAGAATCCAGGATGCGAATGTTCATTGCAACAGTAGACAATCCATTAATCAGTACAGGGACTTATGTTATGATTTACTTAATTGATTACTAAATGTGACCATAAACATTCTTAATACTTCCAGGCAGCATTTTAAGTGTAATAATGTGAAATGACCTGTTGTGTCCATGGTGGCAACACTTCCCCAACAGTGCATGACTTAAGGATCTCATTAGATGATCACTTTCGACTCAGGTCTAGGTTTTGACTGCTAGAGCACTGTGGTCCCCAAAGCTAAGAGACACCTAGGTAATAGACAGCAAAAATAACACAGATTCTTTAAAAGTAAAGTTCCTTAATATATGTGTAATTAGTCTTTTTTATTACTCGTGTTGAAGCTGGGGCCCTATTATATATATATTAGGGCCTCTAAAACCCTAGAGCCACCCTTGCCTCAAAAGGCAACACAAAACGTGTAGTAAAGGTGCTAGCTAGCTTGGGGGACCTGCTGGTACCCTGAAATATTAATCCTGCTCTGAATACACGCTTGAGTTTCTTTCTGTACATAACTGGGTCAATTAACCTAATAGGTCGGTTTCTAACAACAACTAAATGAAATGATCAACCAGATCATTGAATATGTCCTTGAATATGCTATGAAACTGCTTGAAATTATGAATACTAATAAAATACTTTAATAATATTATTATTATTACTGTTCAAAATTCCTTTTATGGCAAAGAAATAGCCTTGAAAAATAGGGATTTATATGATACTTTTATTGGCCACCAAGAGTACTCGGATCCCTTCTTCGGGCAGTTTTTTCCTCCAAGGAATGTGCCTTAGAATAACACATCAATTTTCACTCTAAATCACCTGGAGTGGGGAACTAGACAACAGTTCTAGCAAAACAATAGCGCTTCAGTGCTAGGCTGGAATTGAGAATGCTGATTGGGCAGTAGACCAGGAATGAGTTACAAAATCTTTTATAGCACGAGATTATCAGGTCAAAAGTTCTGAGTCAGTAATGAGTAGTGCGCAGACAATGTTACACTCATAAGTGTTGATGATTAATACCAATAGCAGATACCAAGATATAATCTGTAGAAAATGAGACCTGAGTGTTACTGTAATTCATATTGCCACAATGTACAATTAGTACTGCTAATTATTTAAAGGGACCTTAAAGGGACATTCCAGCCATCCAATGCACTTCAATGCTTCAATGTTACCTTGAAATATTTGGTTTTCTGTTCAGTGCTAATGCATGCCATTTATCAGAATCCCCTCCATGCATTTACACCGTGTCCCAACCCCCAAGCTCCTTGGCTTGCTTTTGGCCAAACACATTTCCTACATACCAGTGCCCACGCGCGCTATTCCATCACCAGCCTTCTCCAGCACTGAGCGTTCCAGAGGGTCTAAAGAGCCCCCTCTCATGGATGCACAGAAAGCCCTCTCAATCATTTCAATGGGAGAACTTTCTTCCATATGATTCAGCCAAAACGGGAGCAAATAACCGACCACTGTGAGGGCAGTATGGTGAAGCACTAGAGCTGAAACTTCTCTTAAAGTTAAGTGGTAATATTTTTCTTTGCAGTTAAAGAATGTATGTTAAAGTACTTACAAATAACGTTAACATGGATTCCACATTGGGGGGCTATATGGGACATTTGAATGTCCCTTTATACAGTTTTTTTTCAGATTCCTGTTTTAATCTGGATTCTTGCTGTATTACTGGTAATACAAGTATAAAAGTAGAATGAAGGTGAATGAAGTATAAAAGAATGAAGAATAAAAGATGAATGAAGTATAAAGGAATGAAGATGCGTAACAAATGCCAGCATTAATCAGTATGCCCTAATTGTATAATTGTATAAGAATATTCAGAATTTGACAGAATATAGGAAAAGTAGCAATATGTGAGTCTACATATATAGCAGATCTTAAGTGCTGTAGGGTGACCTATTGATCTTCTGTTGCCACAGGCAGTGCAGTCCCTAGACATTTATGGTAGGGTATACCATTCTGCATTACCAGTAAATTCTACTGGAATGGTGAAGTAGACGTTGATCACCTTTTGGGGTAATACAAGGGTTTAAATGTATTACATCAGAATGTAGACAATGTGTTGTAGCAGGAGTTGACTGTAAGTGCACAACGTAAAGATCCACCTGTTTTCATGCAATGAATGAAGCACAAAAGCTACTTCCATGACAATGACGTTTAATATGCATGGGAAGCCCAATTTGCAATAACAACGGGTGCTGTCTGAATAAATGGTTAGGATCCTCTGGGATTTATCATGCAAATTACAGAAACTATAAATCAACTACATTACAACACTAATTACTCGCAACACATTGACCCAAATAACGCTTTTCAAAGTGTGTCCAAAATCACAGGGCAAAATTTAGGAAGGCTAAAAATACTTTCTTATTCATTTATCTAATAGAGGAATGTGTGCAGTATAGGGGAAATTGTATAATTTGGGCACAATGCCAACTGTTTCATCCAGACTGGGCCAACTGGCTAATATGCTTTTGCTGTCACCGTGTTTTGGAGCAAATGCATTATTAGTTTTGTGACTAGAGTAGGTTTATAAATGGAGAATATGTATTACAATTACATGGCAATAAAAACACACATAAGTATCTTATTACTCGGTTCAAGGAGATCTGACTCAAGTCAACAGATAAAGATTTATTTAACTGTACAATATCATATTCCACAAATATAAAAGTCTTTGTACTCATCATGATTGTTTTATGATGCATAGTAATCGTTAGTATTTATTTAAATACTATTACTGGTCACCCAAATAGAAAAAAAAAATTCAGAATTTCTGGTAAATTTTAAAAATTCCTTTAAAAAAGCCAAAATTTGGTTGCACTATAATCAAAAAAGATTTAGGTGGGACGTTTTTGACACTCAAGCGTGATTTAATAACACAGACTTAATTAGGCAATATAATATGTATAGATGTTTTGTTAAGAAGGAGGTAAGCAACTCCTTAAGTTGTTAATGTGGTTGCCCCACCTATATCAGTAGGAGTATTTTAGAAAAACAGTAAGTCATGAGAAGTCAGTGATTTCCACTTTCTCTTTCAAAACTGGTAGCTCAGTAATAATGTATCAGCTCGGTAACAAGCAAGATACCCGGCACAAAAAAAATTCCATGACGACTGCACCATATTCAGACATTTACCCCAGAATTCCAAATATGGTTTATTTTGTAAATTATTGGCAATTTATTTGGGAGTTAAAAATGCTATAAAATCCAATCCTATGGCTTGCAGGGGAGAGTTGGCACATTTTGCTAAGTGGTTCCCCAGATACATATACACACTCTCTCTTCTAGAACATTCACAATCATATGATATGATGTACAGAGCTGCTACTGCAGGGTCACGTAACACAGCGGGCGCTATAACGGGCCAGCTGGGCCAAGGGCAAATGCCGTCCTGCTCCAGGGAACAGACGTCCCTTGTGGCTTTCCAATTAGGGAGATGTTTTTTTTGCAAACAACCCAATTGTTGTTTCATACCTCACACAGTTAGCTACATTACATTTAAATTAAATAAGAAATGCAACTGTTATTAACTGGTAACAAGAATTAGATCATGGCTTCTAAGACCTGGCACTGATTTCACTTTGCACTGAAATAAACTGTGGGCCACTGGACCATACTGGGGCATGCGTTTTTAAAAAAACAGACTCAGAATCTTGCCATAAAAAGAAGCGAGTTTGCCCTAGCACTACGGCTGCCAGAATACACACTAAGGCCTCAAATCAATATGCAGTTAAGCCTCTTCTCAGCATTGGTGAATGACACAGCTCCATTCAAATGAATGAGATTAAATGCTTCTACCACACAGAGCAGCCAGAGACCAGAGTTAACCCCTTCAGCAGGTACGAGTCTGAAACTCTAGAAGTGATGATGAATGAATGCTGCTGTATATATTGTCACTATAATGCCCACCGTGCCAAGGCTGTATTAATACATATTGCAGAAATGGGAGTTTTCAGGATCGCCAGTGTCGCTGGATATGAATACCCCCTAGATATGGCGGTAGCGGCGCAAACTTCTCTGAGCGCACAGTAGTCCGACATCCAACAAGCATCATAGGAAACACGTAAGAAAGAACTCCAAGGAGAAAGAAAAGCTGCGTGAGCGCTAAAGAGCCCATCACAGAGGGGGTCCGGGCAGTCGATCCTGGCACGTTCCCATGTATGGGACACCAATGGGCAAGCAGGGGACCAAAGCCTACATATTATCAGAGTTACAGCCCAAAGCTTGGTGACTTGGTGCTTTTGGCTTCAATCAGTCCTGTTCCAGATAAGTATAAAAACATAAATATGTCCACTGTGGTTACATTTGGCTGTCTGTTGCTAAAAAGACACGAGTAGAGTCACATGGCAGTTTCGGCCTAGTCCTCCCTAGAGATGTGCATCAGGTAATTCTCTGAGCCACATCATATAAGCCACATATAAGCACTGATGGCGGCACAGGCCTTTCCTCGAGTGCAGCCTCCAGTGCCCATAATATATTTTTCTATGGAAACATATAGGCCGATACTTATCCCATTGGTTTATTATTTGCCCACCTGAATAATTGTTGCAGACTCTCTTGAGTGCAACAGCTGTAGGGCCACACATGCTGTCAGACCCTGGCTTGCACATTCACCTCTTGGCTTCATCAGCAGACCATTTAATGTAAATACTTGGAACAAACAGAAAGATGGCTCCCTGCATACCGACTGATGGCAAAACCATTAAAAATATACATTTAATGTATTAACTAGAGTTTTGCTGCTTGAGACCAGTAATCCTTCATAAATTCAGGAGGCATACACAGCATTTGGGAGCTACTCTACCAGCCATGGAATATCCTTGTGTGCATCGAGAAGGCGTGAATGTTGGCTTTGACTTTTATTACTAGTCTCCTTTCAGCTTGGTTGAGCCACACATGGGAATTAGGCCAAATCTTGCACTAGCGAAATATGCAATAATACTTAAACAAGGCCACCTATGTTTAAGACCAAGGCAGTCTCCTAAACAAAGAACTATAACTATACTATAACTAACTCAAGTATTTCTACCAATATCAGTCATTGCACGCAGTTTCCAATAATTACACTAAATTCTTGAAATAGATTGCATTAGGAATCACAACCAGGTTTAGTGTTAGTGGGAGGAAGAATGGTATGTTTCTGGTATTTTAAAAGATAAGGTATTAGCATAGACCATCTCAAGATTGGATTTAATCATTAGCAAAAAAAAAAAAAAACATTTAACATTAATGAAAATCTTCATTTTATATACTGATCACTGATTAACACATTCCTCACTTAGTGGGGTATTTATATGTTTGTTTATTTATTAACCAGTTACCAGCTAACTATTATCTTTTGTTTCGAAAACCAATTATTCTTTTACAAGTTTATCAAAACATTACGATTCAAAAGGTGGCAATTTGTAAATGATTATTCGGAAGCATTTCACAAACAAGTTTATATGTCTTGGGGTGGAGGGGTCGAAAGGGAGTTATTTTCACAAAACCAGATATTAGATAAACCAGTTAAAACATATTAACTTCGTTCTCACAGCTGGAAAAAAACTTGTAAAAGACCTGGACTGCTGATGAACCACTTGGGAACGCAATATGTCAATCAACCATATCGGTTATAATATACGATAAATTAGTAAACGGAAGACATTCTTGTTCCAAAATCATTTTATCACCAAAGCAACAAGCTTAGGACCATTCTAGAAGTTGCTATAAGACCATTTTGAAAACTTTGCTCGAATGACATAAAAATTCAATAGAAATTCTTAACAACTGCTTTGAGATTTCTGTTTTTTATTGAAAGTCTTAGAAATTGGCAAAAATACATTCTACTAAAAAATAATGAAAATCCGTAATGGTTGTTAGTCTATATAATTATTGGCTTACAAAAAAGTTCTCCTAGTATGCTAAGGCTAAAACTTAAATATATTTTTGCATCATATGATACTTTTAAAGGGAACAATAATATGAGCCTTATTATTAATAATAATAATAATAATAATTGTAAAATAACAAGGATTTTAAAAAATATATTCAGCATTAAAAAATTGCAAAGCCTTCACGGTTCTAACAAGAAATGGAAGCCGTGCCAGGCACACGTCAAAAATATGTCAGCTCAACGACTTCTACCGGAAAAAAATAAATATCTTTAATGAAATGCCACGCTACTTTACTACAAGTGAGCATTTTGCTCATTTCCTGCAAAACACATGAAAAAAATCTGGATTAAAAAGGGATTTCATTGCTCAAATTTCTACTCAGCTCAACATGTGAAAGAACATTTAAGGCTTGTCTTGTTGAGAAAGGAGAGGATTTTTTTTCATATATTGTACATCAATCTTACTTTGCTTTGCCGCTGATACCGTCTTTCATTTGGACTTTGCCTCCTGGTTTTTAGTGACTCTGGCAGTAAGTAATCTGACCTGCCGTCCACTCATCTACCACTTTCAAATTTTAACTCGGTTTTTTTTAAAGGTTTTGTAACTTTAGGTGATGAACTTGCAAATTCCTTATGTGGTTCACTACCCCACAAAGGTAAATTATTAGAGACAGCAAAAGAAGGTATTGTGCAGGGGAAAATGCAACAAATTCATAGTTAGCAACAGCACAAAATAGGATTACTTCACAATTTATGGACCAAATTACTTTAGTTTCAAAAAATTGGGATGAAGCGTGACATTAAAAAGAAATAATCACAATGTATGTCAAATTTGTAGAGTCTCTCTAATGTAATCAGTAAAATTATATGTGCAGCAACAAGCAATGTAACCTTTTTTGCTTTAAGTAAATTCTATGATTTTACTACTGGACTTATTGGCTTCTGTTTTAAATTACGACCAGGATTTCAGATTGAAATCCCCAGAGCTAAACCAGTGCTCTAGAGTAAAGCTTTTTCAGCTACCATACGCCACCAGCTACCATACGCTACCAGCTACCATAGGTATTAAATCCTAATGCTCAGTGCATATGGGGACATACTGTAATGGGTCAGGTTCATCCTAAATCCTGTCTGATCTGAAATGAAAAAAAGTGTACCGAGTTCACAAAAAAAATGTGAGTTTACAAGTGCATCAGTTCTCTATATCAGAAAGCATAGTGTCTCTAAGTTTTTAGAATATTCTGTGTCCTTAGGTGCAGCAAAATGTGAGCGCAATTGCTTTTTCACTAAAACACAGAGAGGCCAACATCAGAAATTACACATTGCTACCAAACTCTAGACTCCCTGGTGGCTGTATGTGGAACTGCATCTGAAGCACACAGAAAAGGCTTTAGGTAGTTGCACCCAATCTTGAAATTAGAGCAGCTCTGCCCCTTCACAGCACTCATGTGAGTTTTCCTCTCCTTATATTGTTACGTTATTTGTGTCTTTTGTGATCTAAAAGCTGCCTTGTAAGTGGCAATGGTGACATTAAATGACTACCCTGCTTTACTGATGGGCAAACGTGTAATCGCTGTCAGCTTATTGATCACCTTCTTGATGTAGCTAACCTGATGGCACTGGCAGCTCACCGAGACTGCTAATTCTCAATTAGTCTGATTATCTTGTATCGTGTCTGCCATATTCCAGAAGCGTAAATAAACTGCAACATATCAGGAGAGCGAAGGGGAGCAAAAAAGAGGTGTATTTGATACAAAGGACAAATGGCTGAAATATCCAAGAATATGTAAGATATGGCTTGTAGTGAATAAACAGTGAATTACAGTTTACTTTACTGCTACTTGAAATAAGAGAGGCATACAAGATTTAGATATTGGATTCCAATATCCGGTTAAGAAAAAAAAAAGACGGTTACACTTGGTGGAGTACGATCGGGCCGTGTGCCGCTCAACGTTTGTGTTCCCACAGAGAGATGCCTTTAGGCGTTGGCTGAAACAGCATTGCGTGTTCGTGGTGCAGCAGAGAGAGTCCATGGGTAGGGAAAGTTTCAGTAAGTGATTTTACAAAGGGGTTAATTCACTAAACATAGAGCTGACAGGAGAGTGCCAGGGGAGCTGTGGTTTCAGCTGCTTGACATCACATTATAAAGACACAACCAAGTGAGTCTCTGCCCCAAGAAGAGCTTGGGTGTCAATGTATAAAACATACTTAAAGGGACACTCCAGCCAACACTCACTTTAATGCATATGATAGTTGCATGGTCCTTTTAAGTTTTCATGTGGTCCCCCTCGCAAGTGAATAGAGGGATTATGCATTACTATGGTTTCCCTTCTTGACAAGGGTTCCAGGAGGGTGTCTAACTAGACCCTCCATGCACATAAAACACTACAATTGATTTCAATGCATTGAGACATCGAGCTGAAGCTTCTCCTGAAGGCAAATGATTTTATTCTTTTTTCCCCTACAAGTTTAATGAATGCATGTTAAAGTACTTACAAAGTTCTTTAATATTAATTCTTATACTAGGGTGAGGCTGCATGGGTCACTCACTGCATTACGCCGTGCCAGCTCACACTTAGTGAAAAATCTTCTAGGTGTTCCCAGTGTTAGCCCTACATAATGAATAGTCAGGGAGTTGAAACTGCAACTCTGCTGCAAACTCTTTCTTTAGGGAGTGAACTCAAATGCTAGAACTGGAGGTTAAACCATTTAATGCATGTACAGCGCAGCACAATGTGACACAGAGATGCAGGTACATGTCAGCTGTACAGCATTGATGTGTTAAAAATAAAAAAATTTAAAAAATGAAAAATAATCTACTTTCAAGACACAGCATTCTAAAGATTTTTAGGATTCAATATAAAATTGGCCAAAAATCTTACAAAGAGGATAGTTTTAAGTATGATTACCGCACGTCCCCTGAGATTTATACAGCTCTTTATTTATATAACTTGCAAGTGGCAACAGTCTCTCCAATGAGACCACCCTTGTCCACATCATCCCATTAATGTATATAATTCTCCATCATTTACAGTGAACTCTATGACAACATTTATCAAAGTGATCTCACACATTATGCTAGAACCCCTAGAACGTCCATACAATGTGATTGTGAATACTTTGTGCATTAAAATTAATGAAAAATCCAATCTGCGATGCTTTAATCACATAAAACTAGTACACCGAGAATCTGCCCCGCCATCAAAGACATAGAATGTGACAGCAGATAAGAACCATTTGGCCTTCAAGTCCTCCTGTTTTGTGCTTAATCAGTCCTTTGTCATGTCTTAGATTCAGGATAGCCATATGCTACTCGCTGTGTTAACCTCTACCACCTCTGGCTAGATTCTGTTCCCGTAATCCACTACCCTCTGAGCAACGTAATTCACCATTAACATTTTACATACGGGCTAAAACTAGCTGATGAACATATCTTATAACGACAAATGAGTAAAGCGGGGGGTGCCATGTTCCAGCATTTAGATTTAGATCGTGAGCTCTAGCAATCTACTTTCTGTTTTTCTCCATTGATGTCTATTGTTTGATGTATTTACACATTAACTAAAAAATACCTATTTTTTTCACTACTGATTAATATCGGGGAGCAGTTCACGGGTAGAAAGGAGTCGAGCTACGTGGCTGCTTGTTTCTCCTAGCACTTGATATATAATTACATACTTGATTCTCTATAAGGAGCTTACATTGGGAGTTGAGAAAAGAAAGCTGATTACTATGTGAATATGTCTATGCAACCCCGCGGTGGCACTGCCAATACATAGTCCAGCAAATCAATTGCGACTACAGTTAAGCCCACAACAATGGAGCTTCGTTTTCATTGTATTGCAATTAAGTTGTTCACAGGACAAGAGAGCCGGGGAGGGGGTTCTGAGCAGCGAAGTGAAGGGGAAGACTCCATCACCCATAGATTAGCGCAACAGGCCCACACTCCAAAGATTGTCTGCTAGTCACATGCTAGATTCGGTTGCCAGGCAACCGTAAAGCCCAAGGAAAAAAGTTCTTTCTAAACTGTAGCTAAGAAAGGCTTTGTGATACAAGGAGACCTAACATCTGTTCGGGGGCAACAGGCTGGTAGCTTTTTAACTAGGAAGGGGAGGGGATAAATCTTAACTGAACCAAGGTATCATCCTGTCGGCAGTTCGAAAACATTCGTTATTTACCTTGAAACTTGAAATTGAGGGGGGAAAAAGGCATTCATGATTATTATTAATTATTATTATTAGTGGTTTTTTATATGGCGCCAAGAAGTTCCGCGGCGCATTCAAGGGTCTGACATAACGAGAGCTGATAGACTAAGACAAACGGATACATTAGGTAAAGAGGGCCCTGCTGGCAAGCCTAAGCTGCTGCAGAAACTCTTGGTGAATTGTTCTTCTCCTGCTCAAAGAGACAAAGCTGCCCGTGGCATTAGAGCATCGCCACGTACAGTGAATCATTTGTCTCGTATAGCTTAACAAGTTACAGAAATATTATTGACTCAGTAAATTAATGCTTTTACGTAAGCAACTGATTCCTGGATGTTGCCCATAACATGCGCACACAGGACCATTTGAACAATTTGGGCTGATAACTTAAAGGAAAACACGAAAGCATCGTTAAGAGACCATTATTTGGGTAGTAATGCTATACAAAGGCAAGCTATGCATTTAAATGTTAATAAGATGTCATCACACTGGATTTAAAGGGATGTAAAAAGTATATGAAACATGATTAGAGATATACATATATGTTTCTTTTAGGTTATTCATTCAATAAACATAATGAATATTATTATTATTATTATTATGAAGCTAATGGTAAACAAACACTTATCGACTCCAAAAATGTCTCATTAGTTCTTAAAAGTATATCTTAAGAAAGCCTACTTTATGTCTAGGGCATGTATAAATTGCATGTAATAAAGATCTGCAGTCATGAAATCATTGAATAAAGTTTTTATTATTTTTTTAAATAATATTATTGTAATGTTTCTCCTCCTATTGCTGATACACAGTAGGCAGCAGTGTTACAATGTATTTGAAGTCTTGGGAGATTGCAGGGAAAGCACAGAAATGGTTAGAAGACTTACCCTGGGAATGTGTGTTCTGTATGCAGAAAGTGAGAATCAGCCCCAGTGTGAGGGCAGAAACAGGTCCCTGCATCCTGGTGAGAGCTCCCATCTCTGTCTCATGGGGAGAATGGACCAGCCTGCTAGCAGAAAGCTGGCCCAAGTCACACCAAAGTGAATTCCTCCTTAAGTAGCCAAGTGGTTGTCTTTTTTTTCTTATCCAGCTAGTTGTGGAAGAAAGGCGTGTTCTGTTGGGCAATAAACTCCCACCCTCCAGACATCACATAAAGCTCTTTAGACCTTGCAACCAGGGAACCAGCATGGCTTAATCACACCGTGCTCAGTCCTCTAGCCTCTAATAATGGACAGGGGCTTAAAAAGAAACTCAGGAGTACCATACAAGGATATAAAAGACCCTATACATACATACATACATACACACCTACATATATATATATATATATATATATATATACTCACACATACATACATATATATATATATATATATATATATACTCATACATACATACATATATATATATATATACTCATACATACATACATATATATATATATACTCATACATACATATATATATATATATATACTCACACATACATACACACAAACATATATATACTCATTCACACACATACATACATATATATACTCATACACACACACATATATATATATATACATCTAAATGTACAATTGTATTACTACATTGTGATACACTTATCTATAGTAGCAAGATGCATCGATCTTTTGCTGTAAGAGTGCTTAGAATGATTTCATTTACAGCATTGTATACTATGTTGCATATAAAAATGTGGCACATTCATGATGTTAACTGATTAAGTGCCATAACCAAACAGCCACATCATGAAATTTTCAACAATGTATCTATAAGCTTTCTGAAGGGGTGTATTATTTAGATAAGGTGTATAAGCTACAGCAATTATTGAAAACCGCATAATGACTGCATATATCCATGATATATAAAACAATTTGGTTATTATGCTTTTTTGGTTTTTTTTAACTACAACTTAAACAGCTCTGAGGACCACTATTGGGATTTCTAAGCATAGTAATAAAAGGTCCTATTAGTATAGCCTTCAATGCCTTTATATATATATATATATATATATATATATATATATATATATATATATATATAGCAATTTGATTTTTTATCCTGTTTGTATAAAAGTTTGGTTGGGGGAGGGGTAGAATAGTTAAGATTTACAACCTACCATGTTTTTTTTTCACAGTCACGCTTATTGTTGTTGATTATTATTAGGTTTTAGGATTTCACTGTTTTTAGCGATCAGAGATGAAAGCACATACGTTTAAATACTTTTAATATTTTACTCTGGTGGTGCTCAACCTCTTTTTCTTCTATACTGCCAGCCACGGCGGTGTTAAATTCATCCCTTTTGTTAGCAAAAAAAGGATCCTGCTTTGAAAAAAGAATTACTACAAATTGATGTTTTAATAAAACAAAAGTCGACCGATAAAACAAACACTGCAAAGACTTGGCAGAGACCCCAGATGCAAATTAGCCCACATATCATTCATGCAGGTTCAGGATGAGTATTGGTACCAATCAGTATCAGGGTCAAGCAACTAGGGGAAATTAAAGCTCTTCATAATGAATATTTAAATGAGAGGGTTCAAACCACATCTCTCTCGCAAACTCTCCTACCAACTCTCCCTTTAGTGAATAAACTCAAATTCGTCTTCCAGCACCTTTGGAATCTCAAAGAGAAAGTGAGAAAGAGAAAAGAGCTCTCCCCTCCTAGAAGTCTAACATGTCAATTATTCTAAAGACTCCTTTCTAGTCTCCTATGTCCCCTGTCACTGCGAGAAGCCTGTGCTTGATAAATTCCTTTCTGCACTGAAGGGCTTTCCCTATTGTTCTATGCTTTGTTTCAGTGTTGCCAACTCGCTGGAATTCTTGTCGTGGCTGCACAGTGAGGATCATTCTAGGCAAACGTCACCAGCTGAGATTCTCTATGGAGCTGAAACTCTCAAGTTGTTTTAATCCCAAAACAAGGCTGAAACTGAAGGGAGAGAGGGGCAGGGGGGGTGAAAAACCTAGACACCCCCTTCCATCTTGTTACTAAGTGCATCTCCTTTTTAATTAGATTATACCACAGTCTAACATTAATTAACTCTGCTTTTATTATTAGCAATTTTATCTTTTATATAGCACCAACAATTTACGCAGCGCTTCTTACCATACATATATTCAAGGGGTCTGACAAAACTAGAACTGACAGACTAAGGTGAACCGATACATTAGGTAAAGAGGGCCCTGCTTACAAGATTACCATCTGTTAGCCTTATATATTCTTACACATCTATCTATCTATCTATCTATCTATCTATCTATACACACATACACACACATATACACTAACATAAGAACAAGCCTCATAAATCAAATTGCTTTTATATCCCAGTAAAATAAGTGTTATATAATGTGTCCGCAGCTTAGATTTGTTAGAAGGAACTGTACAGAATTATGATAATTTTTGATACACAATTGTGATGTCACTAAATTATTGTGCAAATATACAGTATACAGTATATAGCTTTAGATTAACTTTTTTGTTTGCAATGCATTGATGTTTTTTCCAATTAATAATTGTTGACATCATTAAGGTGTGTATTAAACAGGGGAGTTATTTCACTTCCTTCACTTGGGTGATATTCTAGAAAGATCATCCAAAAGTTAATTGCTTAAATAAAACTAAACTATACAATAATATTAACACAAAGAATGTCATGTGTTAGTTAACCAGTGACACAGAGTGCACAAGGCAACTCAAGTGAAGGATTTCTATGTAAACTGTACTTAAACCTCATTTCATAAACTGGCTTCATAACATAAATATAAATATACTTTGTAAGTGGTACAAAGTACCATGTTGGGGATTAAATGAACCTTGTGGCTAAAAAAATCCAGAAACGTATTTTATATTATTCAACTGAATTTAACACCAGCTACCAGATTGCCTTGGTCTTCATGTGAGCCTTAGTTTATATGATTTCTCATGAAAGCTGAAGTTAGAATAGACAATATTTTTATATTATGAAGGAATAGTGTACTTCAATGATTTCTCTTGAAACATTTCTATAGAGGGAACAGGATCTGAAACTAAAATATTGTAAGTTCCCACAGTGTACAAAAAGCACTGTATACCCTTGAAAAATGTTACAAAACATGTTTTAACAAAACCCCCCCAAAAGATTATACAACATTACACGTAAGACAGGAACTTTTACATTAAGATTAGGATGAACGTTCTAATAATGCTTTGCATTTCTTTCAAGATAACAATTATTGGCAGTCAACTCTCCCATAACTACACTGGTCTTGGAAGGTCCTGTTGTCCTTTGAGATCTGTTGGGGTTCAGGTTACTAGGTACCTAGTCCATATGCACATGTCCCAGCAGATAACTAGTCTGTTTCAGTTTTTCTGAAAAATGTATAGCGTTGTAAAAAACCTTTGAGGACTAGTAGTGGTATAGTCTATAAGTGACTGCTGGTTATAGTTCTAGGTGACTTAGGCAGCCACGTAGGGCAACTGGACAGGTGGATGCCAGCAGTTACTCAAGACAATGTCATCAATGTGTGTAAGTAGGCCTAGTGCCTGTCGGGGCATAACAAAAGCATCTGCAATGGGGGGGGCGCACGTAGGATGTATATGATCAGTACATTGGCATTCTAAATTTAAAAAACACATGGAGTGTGCATGTGCGGGGTGCAACAGAGAGGCTTATTGCCTGGGGTGCTACTTGATCAACCTCGAATGACTCCGTGAATTGTGAATTAAGATTAATGGTACATGGCAAAGTGTGGTTTAAACCAACTTCAGCCAGATCTACTAAATGTCCTATCTGTTCCAGACTTGTGAACCGTATATATATTTTATCAAAAAGGTTATTGAGCCTTTAGATATCAGACATGTACAAATGGACCAAAAACGGTTTAGGCAAATTTTTCAGTTTGTTGGCCCATTATTTTCGGCAACAAATTATGTTCCTTGCCCATTTGCTTGGGCATTTTTAGTTCTGGAACAAAATTTGTTGGCCAGTGCCCACAATCACTCTCATTCACTCTGACTCACTCTCTTGTTCTCTCTCTCACACTCTATAAATGTTTCCCTACCTTCTCTGCCCATAACGTGCGCTTCTGCTTCCATTTCTACATCTTCTTTAACAGTGTTCCATTGCTAATGTTGTTCCAGGTTAAATGCTAGTGGCTGCTATACACCCATTTTCATTTGTTTGTGCTCCTGCCTGTCTAAATCTGTTATACATACCAAGACATTATATTACTGCATTGTAGTGAACAAGACAATATAGGGGTCTTGATCCTCCACAGGATACCAATTGAAATTCTTAGGTTTCTATGGTAATCGTGAAGACAAGCAGGAAAAAAAACAAAACACATAATACCGTCTAAATGTCCTTCTATAGGAAGGGCAATCCATGGCTGGGATCCAAATCCCTATAAAAAATATTGATCTTGATCACCCTTGAGAAAGGCACCTAGCTGAAATGTTGAGGCATATCCACCCTCCTTTTTTATGCATATTGGTACATTTTATAAATATTCTGATTTTGTGTGTTATCTTTTGTGTGCACATCCCCTTATCCTATTTTTTACATGTGTATGTGGGCTTAAAACACAAATTTCACTATTTATGTGTAGCTTCAAGTAAACTGAATTGTGCTAAATCCAGATCACATATCCTGTTAAAGTTTTTGAAAGTCATTATGAATCTGTAAAATAAAGAAACCATTCCTCTGTGATCTAGGGGGTCTGGGTAGTGGTGGCGTAACAAAAATATGGGGCCCCCTGCAAGACTCATGATGGAGCCTCCAAGATCTGCCAAGATCTGGGTTTCTTTCCCTGCCAAGCCACCACACTGAGCTGACTCTTTATGGCAATGCTAATGAAGACTATTCCTCCTTTCATTAGTGTCTGGCTGGAGAAGGCATTATGTTGTTTATCCCAGGTAGTATAATGAGTCAGGGTGTTTGTCAAGTAGATTGGGCTAAAATAACAGAGTTTGAACACAAAATGTTAACATGCAGCTTCCTTAAAAACATTTGGAAGCGTATTTTTAATCTGATACTACTAATTATAAAAAGGGGAGTTCACAAACACAGGAAGCAAATGCATGTGATATCAAAAGAGGATGGGGTCGCACTCTTTCATAGTGTTACTGAAATGCCAATTCAAGAATATATATATATATATATATATATATAAACCAATAATAAGTCAACCCTTTCCACGTTATAGCCTGTTTGTTGAAAAGTCTGCTAACAATGCACTGTTAACCCCTTAAAATGGAAATGGTCAATACCATTTCTGAAATTAAATATAAATACTATATTTTGATTAAAAAAGTCCCTTTATTGATATTTAAATTTCTGACAATTCTCCTGTCCTACACGAGTATGTATGCATTAAGAAAAATGCAAATTGTCAGGAGGACCTGGCATCTTCTGGCTTGGGGAGCAGGTAAAGACAAGTGGTTGTGCAGACTCAAGAAGCAGCTGCTATGCCCCCCCCCCCCCAGGACTGACTGGGCCTGGGGCAGCCGCTCCCTTTGCCCCGCGTTAAAGATGGCACAATCAAGCTGTTTGGTGGTAAAGATGGCACCGACGGACTGTTTGAGGGCATAGAGGGCACAGGCATGTTGCTCCAACACCCCAATAGCCAGTTTTGGCCTGGTTCTCTAGTACCATTATATATATATTAACCTAGCTCTTCTGCCAGTTTTAATCTACATCACAACATTGTCCTTCTGTCTAGATGCAGATGTTTTCTAATATAATAGAATATTCCTCAGACCCTGTCTGTACAGTAGTACCCAACTCAGGCAAAGGACAGGCAATAACAGTGTATGCAGACTGCAATAAAAGATATTTGGGTCTGCCTGTGAGAGCTCCAGTTTCTTATGGCATTTATCATTTGTTTAATTAAGCCACGCAGAAGACTGCAACATGACCCTGCTCCGAAAATTCTTCTATATAGAATAGATACTTTGTTACTAAGTATTTCAGGCAATAAAATTAGACACATTTACTGAGTAAGTCTCAAGTTTCTTTTAAATCATTACGACATATGAACACAATAAAGAATAACTACAAATATTCCATATTAATTAATAATTTTTTTTTTATTTACATTAACTTAGGCCAGGAATTGACAAATTTTCTTTGGATCTAAAAAAATTTAGGAGCCACCTTTTTTTCCCTCCCCAATCACGTTTTTATCTCCATATATATTACCCTCTGGTCTGTAGTTTAAGCATGTTTATTGGGGTGATATGACATAAAACACACCTTTCTTCCACCTTTGTACACTACTGCAGTTAACCCCTTCATGACAAAGGGTAATTTATAAAAAAAAAAAAGACTCAAGCTGGTAAACATTATTCCTTTTTTTGTGTTTTAGTGTACCTGTCAAATGTTAAAGTCTTTCAAGGTTTCATATTAAACTATGTTCATGCTAATAAATATTATTACCAAATATAGGGAGTAAAACATTGAAATGTATTTGGCACTCCTCCGATTTTTTCTCAGTTTTTAACATTTTGGGGAAATCTTTTTTCAGGTCTTTATAGAAGCTGTTAGAAGATGTGTCACTTTCCAAAGAACAGCTACTAAAATATTTTTTTTCAAATAAGAACAATGACTAATTTATACTTTTCTTTGCTCATGAAGCACCCACTGCTTTTTGTCAGAAAGCGAATGAAGATAAGACCAGAAGCTAAATCAGACTGAAACCAAAACAAGCGGCTAGCAAGACCTTTCCTCTAATATTTACACGCATGCACAAAAAAAAATGAATGAAAACGGCAGTGTGTTTATCTGGTCTATTTGTAAATGATTGCTATAGCCATTATAGATTGAGGCATGCACCTGTAACATCATATGCTCATGTACACACACATGCTAACACCATACACATACACTATATGCTGACACACTCATGCTAATGCCATATTGTAACATACACAACACAACACACGCTAACACCACACTCTTATACAAATGCACACACTATCAACAACAAACGCTCACACACATGCACTGGCTAACACTATGTATAAATAAAATACACAGACACAGACTGAATCTGGCACTTCAGTACAGCAGACATTATCACTCTGGCACTATACATTTATATACGCTGACTCTGGCAGTAAACATATATATATATATATATATATATATATATATATATATAGACTCTGACACTACAGTACACACACACACTTAGACTTACACCAGCACTATACATATACACACATATACACTGACTCTGACACTACAGCATACACACACACTTAGACTTACACCAGCACTATACATATACACACATATACACTGACTCTGACACTACAGTACACACACACACTTAGACTTACACCAGCACTATACATATACACACATATACATTGACTCTGACACTACAGCATACACACACTTAGACTTACACAAACACTATACTTATACACACATAGCCACTGACATGCCATGTTGCTGCTTTTCATCCCTGCTAAATTTCCCATGGCCAACTTTAAGTGGTGTTATTGGAAAGTGGTAGCGTTTAGGAACAGCAACAACTTGACCACATAAAGTCACAGAACGGGGTCACCGAGTGCTGAGACGCATAGTGCGTTAAAGTCGCCAACGCTCTGCTGATTCCAGAGCTGAAGAGTTTCAAACTTCCACGCCACAGTATCGAGACATAAACTGTAAGGTGGGAGCTTCATGGAATGGGTTTCCATGGCCGATCAGCTGCATCCAAGCTTCAGATCACTGAGTAAAATGCCAAGCATTGGATCAAGTGATGTAACACACGCCGCTGCTGGACTCTGGAGCAGTGGAATTGCGTTTTGTGGAGTGACAAATCCCGCTCCTTTGTTTGGCAGTCTAATGGGCGAGTCTGGGTTTGATGAATGCCAGGAGAACGTTACGTGCCTGTCTGTATTGTGCCAACTATAAAGTTTGTCAGAGGAGGGATGATGGTCTGGGGCTGTTTTTCAGGGGTTGGGCCCCTTACCTCCAGTGAAGGGAAAGTTTAATGCTTCAACATACCAAGACATTTTGGAGAATGCTATGTTTCCAACTTTGTGGGAACAGTTTGGGGAAGGCCCCTTTCTATTCCAGTATGACTGTGCTCAGTGCACAAAGCAGGTCAATAAAGAAATGGCTGGATGAGCTTGGTGTGGAAGAACTTGAACGGCCGCACAGAGCCCTGACCTCAACCCCATCAAACACCTTTGGGATTAACTGGAACGGAGATTGCTGGTCAGACCTTCTCATCCAACATCATTTCCTGACCTCACAAATGCTCTACTGGATGAATGGGCAGGAATTCCCACAGAAACTCTCTTGTGGAAAGCCTTCCCAGAAGAGTGGAAGTTGCAAAGGGGGGACTTCATATTGTCTATGTATTTAGAATTCAATGTCATAAAAGTCCTTGTGGGTGTAATGGTCAGGTGTCCCAATAGCTTTGTCCATATGGCGTATAAGAATCTACACCAGAAAAGCCCTGGGGTTCATTTTTAATCTACAAACCAACACTAAAGACTTTGAACTGTGTAATTTTAAGACACAGTTTCTTTTTTAATTGCACAATGACACATTTATTTCTGCATGACATTGAATAATTTGTTTGGCACTTTATATTAGTATAATAGTATTATAGTATAATAATATTAGTACCATTTCACAAATAATAGCAACTGTCTATTGTACTCACCTTTATTAAATTGACACATTTATTGTGTAAATGTCTACATTTATTGTGTATTAAGTCTACACTGTGCATTCTAGATCCACCTGTTTCATAAAAAGCACAAAAGATACATTGTACATGAGAGGGAGCCAGTTTACAGCAAGAAAAGGCTGGCTAGGAATCATGCAAGTTGTACTTGAAAAACGGCAGGAGAGCCACCTGTTGGCTGCGTTGAGATTTGCCTAAATAAACTAAATCTATTTATCAGAACTACCTATCTATTGCTTGTATGTTTTGTTACAGTGAAATTAAAAGAGACTATAGTACCACCAGCAGAGATTATCATGCGGCAAATTATGACATATTTAGTCACTTTCCTGTCTTAACGATCTTTCCCTTCTCCTGAAACCATCCCTACAAAAGTACACATCTATCATTTGGTTTTGTTTTTTTTAAATTTTTCTTTAATGTCTGAAAACTAGATTAAAACACTCAAGGCTGTGTTTAAAAGTATAGAAAGTAGTATATATAACCATGACAGTATGCCATTAAAGGAACCGCAACAGAATAAAATGGAAGAGTAGGAGGACGCTAGCTTCTGGAAAATGCTTTTTGATCACAGCTCAGCTCTTGAACTTTATCCTATTCACACTTTGATCCTTAAAAGGGACCATTCACATCCCGAACTTACTGAAGTGTGACGAACAAGCACATACACATTGTTAGGCAAGATCTACAAGCTTTAGTAAATTCATCCTTTTAATAAGGCTGCAAGTTGGGGTGTTATATGTCGAACGTGCTTTGCAGTGATCTTAAAACAAATTAGTAGGCGCTTTTTTTTTTTTTAACTTGTGAAAGATGCTAATAACGTTTTGTTTGGCTATTTAAGGGAGATTGTGAAATTGTTTTAAAGGACCAATGAACAAATTCTATATAGATGTAACATATACTCTTTGTAACTGCATGGAATAATGTAGATTGCCTATTGAGACATCCATGGCACAGAGCCATATTCACACCACCACTAAGTATCGAAAACTAACTGCTAGTTGTCAGCCTTCCAGGAAGAGAACGTTTCAGAATTTTGTTGTGTATGGACTCATACTAAATCCACGCACGTCTACTGTCTCCCATACATGCTTTATATATGAAGATTAATATACATCAGAATCCAGTTGTGTTGGCCTCATGGAGAATTTTTTTTTCCTGTGCATCTTTTTTTGCTTTTTCTCTTTATCTAATTACCATTCTCAGGTTCTCGTGTTTGGATTACAATCATTGGACTGGGTGTTGTTGGGTTTTGTGTCAATTCATTGGTATATCAATGTTACATTGCCTGGTCATTTCTTTAGCAGCCAAGGTGGTACAGTCTCCTTTGACATTGGTCGTCTGGTTTCTGTGGTTACGAATTGGCATCTTGTTTAGCCAAAAGCAAGCCTTTATATAAAGATTTGTTTTTCGGTTTCTGGTATCTTGGCAAACGTCCTAGAAGTGGCCACAATGGCTGTCCGTTATATCCACGCTGAATACATTTTAGTATGTATAATAGGGCTGATGAATCTGGTGAATAGTATTCAGGCTTTCATTCTGGCTTTTAAGTTCTTTAAATGCAGACACTTGATTTGTAAATATTGTCAGCCCACTAACAAGTGAAAAACTCTCCTCCATCTTATGAGAATACACACCATGAAAAAGATGATTGGTTATATATTTTTTCCCCTGTGTTATCATTCAGAACAGCTCCACGTTTTGAGCCCCAACCAAAAAAATTTACAAAAAGAGTCCAGATGTATAACCGAAGGACAAAATATTCAGAGCTGTTTTTAAACAGAGATCATGCCACCAGCTACTGGGCTTTCTAACGGCAGGACTAGGTAAGTACGTCTCTGACTCCGGGACCAGACAGGGCATCTGCCCCATTTGCCCAACATTAAAGACAGTCCTGAAAATATTTCTGATTGCAGATTATTTTTAAATAAAAAATACATTTATCTTTATCAGGAATGTGTCACACTTCGTTATACACCCTTCGTTATACACTCAGAAGTACCTTAGACCAAAGGAGGCCCTAGGCAGCTGCATGATCTGCTTATATAGCAGCTATGACCCTGATATTACCGTTCTTCCTACTTGAAAAATAGTATGACAATAATTTTTCAAATACTTTTAGTATTTTTATTTGGTGCTAAACATTTAGATGAGTCCCTCTATGTTTTTATGTTTGATATTTAAAAATGTCCATGCAGAAGTATATTACCTTTCAATAAATCAATAAAAATACAATTTAAACAGGCTCCTAAAAGGGCCATTGATTCATTTGTGAAGTTTTATTTACAATTTTTCAAGTAAGCGTTAGTATTCTCTAGCACTCAACCAAAACAGATCGTCCGATCCCACAAGGATTAATAAGGCTATCTTGATTTTATTCGTATTTATTATAAAACAAATCTAAATAGATTTTCACTATTCTTTGATGGGGTAGCTGGGGTTCACCCAGGGCTGTGAGATGATGAGTATGGCATTGGTCTGAACTTCTCACCTGGAGGTGATCCCAGAATCCCCACTGTTTTCCATTGTAATACTCCATGCACTGGTTTATTGTCAGCCCATATCAATGTATAGACTAAATGAGGCTCTGCCACAGGTGGCCTGTTTGATTTCATTGTTTCTTAGTCACACAAGGGCCAAGTGATCCTCTGAACTTTTGCGTTCCGGGAGTCAGGAAGTTCAATTCTGGGAGCAGATACAAAGGAAAAAGGAGTGTGCAAGCTTCTGTTACCTAGTGACCTTCTAAATATCTGTTTGTAAGGCTATCAAATGTTGGGCATTCATATAAACAAAGAGGATTTAGTGGGTAAAGTAGGATATTTGGGCAGGGGAGGGCTGGCACCTTTTGGCCTGGGGACAAAGAAATCCAAGTGGCCTCCAACACCCGTTAAGTAATCTTACTGCTCTCCAGTCTTCCATAGTGTACCAGCTCAGGTTGAGCCAGTCCTGTTAGAAAAATTTGGTATATGCAAGAATTTACCCTCTGGCCCAGTTCATCTGTATATGCGGGGTAATATCACCACAAATAAGGATTGCAGATAATAAGATGTTAATTGGTCACAGGACAATAATACACATGAATTATAGGACTTACCTTGAGCCCCCCACAGCCACTGGCGTAACAACAGGTGCGACTCCTGCGACTCCTTCTTCCTGTCTCATCTTACCGGTTCAAAATTGTTTAGACAAGGACCTGGACCGCACCAATCCAGGTCAGAAGGGGGCTTTCTAAGCTATTCTGAACCGGCACGGGGAGACAGGAAACCGAGGCTGCTCGCACAATGTGGCATTTGTAAAATGTAAGCGGAGGCAGGAGGGAAGTGGGATGTATGTATATGTGTGTGTATATATATATGTAAGAATGGATGTGTACTTGTCTGTGTGTGTGTAAGAGCATGGAAGTGTACTTTTGTGTGTGTGTGGGCATGGATGCGTACTTGCGTGTGTGAGCATGGATGTGTAAGTGGGGTGAGATGGAGTGTGTGTAATTGTGTGTTTACATATGTAATTCCTATCTAAGTGTCTGCATTTCTTCCTTTCTCATTTGGGTCAGTGGTGTTTGCAAGTTGGCCTTCCCATCTACCAGCTCCATCTACAAATGTTAATTTAAATGTGGGTTTATTGGGAATTCACATGCAAACAAATGCAAAACAGTTGTTTTTAGAACTTCTACCATATTTATTTCTGCAGTGTAGTTGTTATAAAGGTATTATTTTTTTTAAAAAAGACCTGAGATTTGTGGCCTAATTAACAGTTCTAAATGTGTCTCCTCTGTCACCACCACCCTTTTATCTATGGGGACTCATTTCCAAAAACTGTTGTTGTCCTTTTGGTCCTTTGTGACATCTTCTTCCTTCTCTAGCACTGAAAACAAAGCAGTTTTTTTTTAACATGAACCATATTCAAGTATTTTTTCTGATGGTTAAAAATAAGAAACTCTCGGTGTCACAGTAAAATGATGAATTAGCTTTGTTTTGCTCGTATATCATTCTTACAATTTTCACAGCCGTACAGCTGGGTGAGAAGAAGGGTCCTAAGGTTACAGCGCTGTGGCTGGATAATAAATTGAAATCTGTTTTTGTAATCCTGGACTGGATTAAAGTGTCTTCCTTCAGGTAAGTGTATCCTAGCTTTAATTTCCTGACACTACCATATTTACCAGTAACAGGCAAATAATATATTTTTCTTGGCCTCCGTTTGAATCTCATCTGCACTTATTGTGTCTCCCCCATTGTCTATTCTAGTATATTTGTAAAACACCAAGCACAACTGTTGGCACTATGGAAATAAAATCATAGCTATATGCATATATTTTATCCACTGAACCAGACTGAGTGAGGTAAAATGGCCCCTTTATCTTGATAAAAGATAATTAAAAAAAAACTTAAAAACACATACCCTAGGTAGTTTGAATAAATTAAGTAATGCTACAAGTTATATAGATATCAGTTATTTTATAAAGATATTCTACTATGATCAAAAGTATGTGGACACCGAGCCATCACACCCATTTGAGCTTGTTGGACATCCCATTCCAAAACCATAGGCATTAATATGGAGCCCCCCCCCCCTCTTTCCAGCTATAGCAGCCTCCACTCTTCTGTGAAGGCTTTCCAGAAGATTATGGAGCGTGTCTGCGGGAATTTGTGCCCATTCAGCCAAAAGGCAGGTCAGGTGAGGTCAGGCACTGATGTTGGATGAGAAGGTCTGGCTCGCCATAGGCGTTCCAATTCATCCCGAAAGTGTACAATGGGGTTAAGGTCAGGGCTCTGTGCGGGCCACTCGAGCAAGCTTCTTAAAAACTATTACATGTTAAACAGTTTTCTTAATGTTTGCAGACAATAAATCTAAGAATAATAAGAAACATTGCTATGGTACACAAGATTCCAGTAATGCTTGAAATAAGGAATTTGCCCTCATCGTTTTCAAAATAGTGGATTAATATTTACCAAAGTCAGTCTTCCAAAACATGTTTTTCCTTCTGAAATGGCTACATGTCTTTGAGGTTGAGGTTTTCACGCCTCTTCCAGCATCACACAGGTTTATAAATGAAACAGATTCTACGTAACACCGATTCTGCTAAACTATTGATTATTATACCAAAATTTGAAAAAGGCTGTTAAATTATGTTTTCCTGTTACCAGTTACTGAGATATGGTACCGCTGATCACTTTGACCACAGGGAAGTGTCTGAACGTTTCTATATCTTGGGTTTCCATGACAAATTGAGGATTTTTTTATAATGATTTTGGTCACTTTATTGATGAACTTTGGTTAAAAAAACACAAGTATGTATAAACACATTGTTAACTTACATCTCCCAGTTTCAATCACTAGCGTAATAAGGTTAAAGGTCAGTGGCTAATCTCGCAGAACTGCTTGTGTGTCTTATTTCATCAGATTCTTTTTATATATAATTTTTTTTATATTACATATACCATAAGACTTATATTGCAATGCATAGCTCAAAGCCCAGGTGCTTAATTGATCTGTCCCCATGTCCCTGTCCAGCTTGTTGCCAGTTCCTAACACACTTGAGGTCTGTCAGGGAATTAAGGGCCTTTATATACCAGGGGTGGAGCATTGCACTTTGTGGCCCTGTACTACCGTGCGGTTGCGTGATCTGTGTATCTCCTGGTATGACCCTGGCCTTGGACTATGTTCTTTTTTTGTCCTTATACCTCCCCTGATCGTGAGTATCCCGATTTTGACATTTGGTTTGGACTGTGATTATTCTTTGGATTATCCTTTGATACAGTGCAGTTGTTTTATCTGTGTATGACCTTGGCTTGCCTGACCTTGTCTGCCAGTCTCCCCAGACTCTGCTGTCCTCTGCCAGTTTCCTCAGTCCTATCCTCTGCCAGTTTCCTGCTCTGTGTCTGTAGATGGTGCCTAGGAAAAAGCCTAAAGCTGCAGCAGACAGCCATCTGCATCCAGGTGCACTTCACCTTCCTGCCCCACGCAGGGTCCTGATCCCAAATCTGTCTCTGCACAGAGACTCCTCCCAGACCCGGTACACCGACACCAACATTACTTTTCAGGTTTTTTTGATTGATTCAGTATATGCCTGTGTTGGAGATGTATGTTGATTTGTAAAACCCTTGATTTAGGAAAGCAGAAGGTCCACTTACCAACATAAAGTCCAAAACATGTAAATATTTTGCTTTCGATCAATATGAGACTTCATATGTTAAAGGTCTATTAAGGAAGCATAGAAATGATCCAGTGGTGTTTATGAAAGGTTGCTTTGCTTATTCCAAATGCTGGTAGCCATTTTCTATTACTGGTGGTCCAAAATCTTAAAATCACAGGGGTTTATGTTAGAATTGCTCTCCTGAGGCCAGTTACAAGTAAACTGGTATTTGTGGTATGCATTTTAAAACATCTACATTAGAACAGCAGGGTAAATGATGAGACACATTCTGATTTTGTTTACTTCAATAACAATTTTGTTAATTATTTGTTTGATTTCATATGAATAATAACTCTGCTTCATATTCTTTAATACCTCAAAATTGAAGCTCATTATTGTGACACACAAAGTGTCAAATTAAAATGCATGAGCTGTTAGTAAAGGTGATGTAGCATATTTAATTGATTGTTTTTTAAAATATTGCACATCCTTAGATGCTCACATCGTTATTTCAGAAACTCCTGCTGATATATTGTAGGAACTACAGTACTTGGAAACGCAGTGGGTTAAGAATTTTATTTACTTGCATTTGGCCAGTCCAGGCAAATTTCAAAGACAGCAATGTCATCATCTGGTTGAGAAATTTAACCCCCAACATATTTTCTACCACCTTAAAGCTAGTAATGTTCATACTCAGGAATACTGAATACTTCAGAATCACACAGAGGCTCCAGAAACCAGATCGAATTACTGAGCCTTTGGGTAAACATGTTTAATCTACAAAGGGGAGCAACTTTTGGTCATTTTCATTCTCCACCCAGGTTACACCATCTGTCTGCTCCTCACTACCCACACAGGTTATACCCATTCCAGGGCTGGCCAATACACCAGACATTTCAGGCAGCAGCTTGGGGCACCTGAAATGGAGGACATCAGGCACTGGAGTATTCTTTATAGGGGGGCAGTTGTGATGTGATACCAGCCCTTGGGCCATTTTAATAGGGGAAGGGAACCAAAATCCATATGCCCCAGAGCAGGGGAGAGGGTAGCCCTCAGGTATCCCCTTAAGGACAATGGGCGGTCCCTAAACCCATTGAAAAGGGGGTATACTAATGTTATCAACTTCTCTGAACTAGAGGTGAGACTCTCCTGAAATAAGACATTATACTGCAAGCTCTTAGCTTTAGCTGAGGAATCCGGTAGCCAGAGGAGCATAGGTAAACTGATGGGACTCCATTAGGTATTGAATAGAAAGACACTTAACAATGTGTGTCTACCAAGCTAGATTAGTGGTCTAGTGGCAGCTGCTCACCACCGTTTTGGGATGTGAGATACATTTATGAATTTGAGTTTTAGCTGATGTTCAAATAGATAATATGTATTTATTAATTGCCACATAACTATGGGAACAATGTGGGTCAATACTTGTCTACAGTATAATTTCCTGGTTCTAAAAGGACTAAAACAGACAATTTGATCAACATACTGTTCAACAGTTTGATCAACAGACTGTTACCCAAAGTGTTTTCCAGCTACCTAATACTTTGTCAAACTATTCCACAAGCCTTTTATGAAGAATATTGTTTCATTTACCACAGATAATCGATTTGACTACTCAAGGTTAATTTTTTACAATCTTTCTTTTCACCAATATTACAAACGGTAAACCATTTTTGGTAATAAGTCACCAAAATTAGTACATGGATCTGCTGGTTTAAACATAATTTCCTAATGCCGAGCCAGTCTGTTAACAAGACCGAACAATTCAAATTAATTTTTTTGAAAAAAGGTCTTATTCATATATTTTTATGTTTGATTCAATGGTCCTCAGAGCCTTAATTGTCTTCTCAGAGATAGTGTTTTATATTTATTAAACAGACATTTAAATAAAATAAACCCCTATTTTAACAACGCTACGTGAGCATAAAAACATAGTGTACAGACCCACACATATTACACTTACTTCCCTTAAAGTGCCAGGGTGTTCTTGTCATTGTCATTCTGTTTGTGTAGTAAGATAGATATTGGAATACCTGAACTTTAATCTGCATATTTTTGTTATACCATACGTACAGTGCCTATCGATTCCAATCAATGTCTAAAGACTAGTACAGTGTAATAAGAACATAAGAAAAAAAATATTGCATATAACACAGAAAGTGTTACGTGACCATATCAACATAAACCAGCAGTGACACCTAGTGGTCAGTAACACTAACTGCAGTGCCTTACTAAACCTTTTGTATAGTTCTGCGACTGAACATTCCAAATCTGAACAGCAGAGCACTAGAGGAACAAAGGCCCTGCAGCCTCCGAATTGCCATACTGTCAAAGCCTACCAGCCCCGCTTTCTTTATCCCAGAGCACTGACTAAGTCTGAGCGCCGGAAAATGATGTCATTTTCCAGCACTCAGACGTAGACAGTGCATGAGGACCCTGGGGAGAGGTACAGCTGCTGGCTGGTGAACCAGTATGTTTGTGCGTTACTGTGTGTGAATATTGTATTTATAAGTGCGTTACTGTGTGTGTAAATATTTTACTCTGTGTGTGTGTGAGTATATCGCTGTGTGTGTGTTAGTATGTTTCTAAGTATGTTACTGTGTGGGAAATCTCCAGTAAGTAAGACTGCTGCAGATCTAAATACAGACCAAACTGGAGAAGTAAGCAATACTGTTATGCTAATAAAACTATCAAATGAAATTTAAGGGTTTAAGGGTTTTGCAACTAAGACTAGCTTGACCAAAGAAGGCAAATCTTAAATCCCAACCAAAACATGTTAATGTTATTATGGAAAAGGTAGAATGCTGCTTTTGTATCACCCCAACTTCTTCATCATATGGATTGCACAGCACTCCGGGGATAAAAATGGCCTAAGTGCCGTATATCACAAAGCTGCTGATACAAGAGTTGCTGATACAAGATAGGTTGTCTGCCAATTATAAACCACCAACACTCCCAATAAACAAGATAATTACCAGCAAAAGTTGGATCTACACTTTTATGAATAAAGTTCATAATATATTTTGGTACTAGCTGTTGAGTCTACACTGTCTAGAGGAAAGCAAGTCATACCCTTGGGTGCTAATGCAGTTAAGCCTAATGCCCAGCAACGAATGTAAACTCCTGTTGGGCCTTGCGGCCGGGGAACTCTGAGCTGCCAGTTGAAACCCGAGCTCTGAAATGAAGACCAGGTCTTCTCACCTGGCATTCTGTTTGGAGAGGGTAGGGAATTAGACTCCATCTCAATGTTTTGTTGCTCATCAGTCCATGCTTCATGTATTTTAGCACTGGACATGACCACAGGTTTGGATGAGGTCATGCACCTCAAGTGTCTATGAAAAAGTATCAAGTAAGCCAACAATCAGTTTATAAGATACGTTATCCCAGGGAATGTATCTCTTGGTTGACTTTGTCAGGTGTTGTATATCATTTTATACACCATGAATTCTGTTTTACCCGATAAAGCAACTGTTATTCACTTTGCAGGTGTTATCTCATTTCAGACTAATGAAACAAGAAGTAACGTGTTTGTGAATTGTATTTGTCACTTTGTAGATTACAATGTGTAGGAGATCTCTAAGTATTCTCTTTACAGCAATAAAGCATGACACGGCAGGCAATCCTGACCTGAAATTACATTCTTCAGGTGTGCAGTCAGACGCACAGGTTCAAAGGTGAAATCATGTCAGTGACATGGTGTGCGTAAGGAATCCACAGTTAAGTGCGCAGGAAGGTTTATGTCAGAAAACATGTATGTTTTTAACATAAGTTATGGTATCTTTTTATTTATGTGTTTTCCAATGACCTTTCATACATTGAGGATGTGGTTTGGGATGCATTGAGCGAATTGTATCAGGTTAAGAATTTTATAAACTTTTCTGTGTTTGCAAAGCTGCCTTAAGGTCTTCCCTTTCTTTGGTAATTAAGGTGCCACTCGCCCTTCATATATTGAAGGGTTTGATGTTCCTAAGCACCAGGCCTGTCACAACTGGTTGCCACCACACACAATGGCTTGATATATCTTCATACTGTAAGGTCTTTTGGCAAACACTGCACAACCTCTGTTTGGTGGGCAGCAAAGATTTCCACGTTGCCTACCCAGCCAGCCATCCTTTTGTGCAGTGTCTGTTTTATATATGGATTCCAGAAAAAGGGCCACCAGTCAACGAGACATTGGATGGCACATACAAAAAAGTTATATGTCAGCTAGGCCAGTCTCCCTGTAAATGTAGCCTTGCGTGGCCTGTTTTTTTAAGCTCTGTGATGCTTAGGTAAAACTAATTTTGAAATATGTTTTTTTTTTTAATTTATTATGTAGTTCTCAGGCAATATAATGAACCAGCATGAGATATTATTTTGTTGATGGCTTTTGACATACGATATATTCAAGATACAGATAGGATTAAAATAAGCTATAAATACATTGTAACAAGCAGTATTTAACATCTCCCTAGCTACATTCCAGCTATAACTAAGTCAATATATTTTCTCAGCAAACTTATGCTGTCTTAAACCTTTCCTCTTAAAAGATGTTGCATTTTTCATCAGGTCATTTGGAAAAGTGTACATGTGCAAACGGAAACTCCAGGCAGCATGTCCATTATATAAAATACGGTACAAATACCCATCACATAACTCTCATTTGCCCCGAAGACTTTCACTTACTGTAGATTGATCACAACCTAGCAGCTAAAGTAAAAAAAAACAAAAAACGATGACATCACCACACTGCAAATTAGGTTATTTACGCATGATGGGTACTGAACATATCTTTTATGCCTTTTCATGGGTGGTATGACTTTTTGACATTTGTTTAAAAAAACGATGTGAATAATTTATGAAGGCTTATGTACCAGGTGTACACTGTAGTTACAATCTACAGAAGGATTGAAGGTAAGACTTCAGGATTCAAGAAAATTGTACTTATCAATGTCAGATCATTTTCCAAACAAGAATGGAGGCCCTCGGGTAAAGTTTGCTTCTGTTGTCTCCCGTCACCCCGATTATTTATTATCATTACATGCCTAGCATTTGCTAAAGTCATTGTTGGACCAGTGAAACTTAGTTTAACCCTTTTAGTACCAGATGTGGACACCACCAATTGGTTTTATTGGATGATTTATTTTTTTTAAAAAGTAAAATATTACTTTGATTACCGTTGATACTTATTATTCAGGAATCACATTTTCTGTGGAATATTTATGTGAAATCACCATCTATACGCTCTTCACACGCCATTTGCTTCCAAAATTTACAAAATTATATATTTAATTTAAGGGGGACCCTCTAGAATACATATAAGTTGAATTGTCTTTTAATGATTAACACCTGATATTAATTTCATTTGTATGGTCCTGCTGGTGCTTTTACTAGTGCTCCTGATTTAAAGAAGGGCATCAGCTGAAATATCCTTTGTAATTATGTCAAAGGAGCTTAGTGCTGCAATTTGAGGACAAGAACAGTATATCAAGCATATGTTATGGAATAGAACAGCATCTGCAGCCGTCGTTCAAGGCCATATGAACCAGGAATGTCCCACCCCATTGTTTAAAAGACAACTGAAAAAGTGTGGCCTTGCTGGGAAAGAAGGAGTCTAAGCATTTAACATGGGCCAACAAAAATAAAGATATTTCACAGAAATACACACAAATTCTAATTTTTTTGTTGCAATCATAGAGTTCTTCTGAGGAGACGACTGCATTGAAGGCAAAACTAAAATTCAATATGGTGCAAGAAATATTCAGGTGTGGGGATGCTTAGTCTATTATGGTTGGTGACTTGCATAAGATCAGTCACGGCCAATGCAGAAGAGTGCCATCACTGCTGGCTTGTAGTGGAAGAGGAAGAGGAGTCATTTTCCTGGCAGCAGACAATCCTAAACACACATTGAAGCTCTGCCAGGTGTAGCTGAAATCCATGGAAAAGCAAGGAATGCTACTTTATTGCTTTTGCATCACAATTAAACATTGTGATACAAAAAACACCACATGGAAGGGCAACATTGTAGATATAGATTAACTGAAAAAACCACAAGCAAATTCAACACTCAACATATAGATAAAGAAAAATATGTATGGAAACCCTAAACTGCATGCATAGATCACAACCTGCACACACCAGGGTCCAGCCCTGGTACCCAGACTGCACCCAGTGGCCTCCTCTCAGACTCTCGGGTCTTCTCTCAGGTTTGCTCTGGCTCAAGTGCACAATTTATTAATACTATATCCTTTAGGCCCAAAACAGAAACACTAAAGGATAGAGGTCAGAATACACACATTTACACTACCCTTACAAATGCCTCCATAAGCACATGCACCTTCACTCTTGTCCCCTACACATAAACATCCTGACTTACACTTTCCATTGCGGCCACACACTTGCTTGCCTTTAAACTTAGTTGCCCTTACATACAAACATGTTCAAAACATAAATACACTCTCTCTTCCCTTTCTCATAACCCCCCCTTGTCTTGTTATCTCCTTTCTACCCATCTCTCCCCTTTCACATTACCCTCCTTTTCTCCCCTCTCTTTTCTGTTTCTCTCCTCCTATTCCTCCATGATCCCTCCCTGGCAGCATCCAAGGGAGCAATGAAATGCAAGGGTCCTGAGGGCTACTTTAAAGGGGTTGTCTACACAACCCTATGTCCAATATTACCTGTATATAACATTGGTCATTTTGAATGCCCTAAGAACAAATCTTCTAGTAACTATACATTATACCTACAATACATTTTATTTTGTTTCTATCCCTTCATCTCACCTTGAAAGAAGAATGAGTTCCCATGCCATGTGCCAGCCTATGCAATGGGAGAGGCTATTTGAAAAATTATAACTTTTTACAAGGAAAAGGTGACAGATAAATAATATTTTATATATCCTCCTAAAACATAAGATAATAAGGATTCTTACACTAAGGGTTATCCAGTAGTAAGTTATATTAAAGGACTAACGAGACAATAAGAACCTAACCTACAAACATTTCATTTGTCAAAATTGGTGACCTTTATATGTGAAAGTGCATGCACGTGAAATTACATATCTAGAATAGTTATGTTAAATGCTTCAGGGCCATCTGGATTCTCTGACTGAAGAAGAAGAATGAAAGCATTCCCAGTGTCAGCTATTTAACAAATTATTGTTCCACGATACTTTCTAGATATAATTACATCAAACAGCTGAAATGTGCTAATGGTGCACATTCTAAAACATTTTGGAAATACAGTGTAATATTTCCAATTTTTCCACATAATTTAGTTTTTTGGTTTTGTTTGCAGTAAGTATACCTCTGATCATAGCCATCAAAAATGGAAATAGTCGTACTGGTCCTTTGAAAGATGGGAGTTTTTAGTCCAAAATGATACCGTTTATTGGGGCAACAAAAAAAAGATGCAAAGGCACATTGTCTTTCGTGATATTAATATTAAAACAACCTATTTTCTCATTTTTACCTGAAGAAGAGACTTCTAATGGTCCCAATGTAACATTTCATGGTGTGTACGTGTTCATGAGCCTATAAATATTTTCCTAAATATCTGGATATTTAATTATTTATGATGCATTTGCCTAGAACAATGTATCGATCTATTTGCATGGCATTGTCGCTTTAAGCAATGTAAGGATCTTTTTTTGTAGTGCTGATCATATAACTTACACAAGCTGAGCAAATTTATTTATGCAAGATAAACAGGTTAAGAATCAGGGGGGAATCCGTTATAAAATACACTTATGTATAAACCATGTAGGAGAAAAAAAAGAAAATGCTGGAATTGCCTACTTTTGCTAATCTTAGAAACAACAGAAAGCACTTTGTACTCTGGGTCAGTGGGTTGCCCTGACATGTACAGAAAAGCTTCAATCCCCGTAGTGGTAGATGTTTAGCAGCAAAACATTAATAGATGAGGGTTTCTTTTCTCAACAGCAAAATTGAGCAAGAAAAAAAAAAGATTTACTCATTTACCACATATATTCTGCACTTGTTTGACGACATACTGATTGCTTCTCATCGTGGAAGCCTGTGAATATCAACGTGTTTATCTAGCGTTGTTGGTTCCCTTGTGTTAAGACAATTTGCCTTGAATTTTAAATGTCTAGACGGGATTAACACCATATGGATGGGATTCATTTAAGTTTTAGAAAGAGAAAACTGAGACTCTCAAGTTGATATGTGCCATAAAACAAGTTACTAATGTGTGTTCTTAGAGAAGTCAGTGTCGGATACATTTGAACTATTTCTGCCTGGAAATAAAAAGAGAAGTCCCGACAAGTATTCCTTGCTCTGTATTCATATAGTTAACATAACACAAAAGCAGACATACGCAATGGCACACATATTTACACACATAGTTTCACACTTACAGAAACTTACACATCCCCACTCTCACTAACATACACATATCCACTCTTACACTAACACTCTCTAACACACTTACACACTCATCAAAACACACATTTAGCATGTGTTTAAGTGTGTGTTAGCATGAGTGTGTGTGCATGAGTGTGTGTGGATAAGTGTGTGTTAGCATACTTTCACATACACAGTCATGCTAAAACACACACATAAACACAGACTCTAACATACATACATACAAGGGTCAATCTCTCATCTCTGGAATTATCACACTGTAACTAAGTGTAAGCTTTATTTGTAGGTTTTACCATGTTTTATTATTTTCATGAGAAAAACATGTATTGATTGGGCAGCTCAAGTGATATCATGACATTTCCTTATGATCTGCAGACTATTTAAAAAAATTATTATATTTACTACAATAATCATCACATAAGCATATGACCTGTATTTGGGGGAATTATAATCACATAATACATTTGCTGTCAAAAACCAACCATATCTCCTTTATATCAGGGTAATAAAGCCCCCTGACACTGACCAGAATATAGGAGACTAATTACAAAAGACAAGTTAGCATCAGGCATATGCATGTTGTGCAAAGGTGAAATAGTCAGCATAGTAGCAAAGGACAAACGTCTCATGGCCAGCAAGCCTGAAAGGTTACAGGGGAGTCTGCATTCTTTAACAGTTCAATAATGTCAACATAGCTGAATATATATTTCATGTACATAGTGCCAGCAAAGCCCTGGGATGTGAGAATGTCATACAGCAAAACTGTCTGTTGGGTATATGCACTTTTATACACTTAGTTGTTATTTGATATATTGGGGCAATGTCACAATCAAGTTAAAAACCATAACAGAACTCTAACACTTGGTCTATTGCTCTTTTATTGAACGTTTTGTTGTTAGCAGCACATTTCATGCAAATATACATATTTTCCTCAATTTCCATTGTACCTACATATCATCAGCCCACGTACGAGGCTGTAACACATTCCCTGGACATTTTAAACTGTTATCACATGCATGTTATAGTGATACCTGGGAACTCTTTGTGTTTGACCCAGAGTCTCCAGATGAAGCACTGTTTCCCGGGGACTCCAGGTCACTTTCTCTTTCTACAGGAAAGGGGGCTGTGTTTAGCCACGCCTAATCCCTGCCCCCTTTCCCTCCTACTCAATACTGTCAGGGGTTTGCCCCTGATAGACAAATGTGTGTTTGGCAGATGCCAAGAAAATGCTACCTACCAAAATGCATATTGAATATTTTAAGGTTTGGTGGAGGAGGAATGATGATCTTGGTGTTCAAGGTTTGGGTCGCTTAGTTCCAATGAAGGGTAATGTTAATGCATACCAAAAACATTTTAGACAAGTGTATGCCTCCAAGTTTGTGGCAACAGCTTAGGGAAAGCACTTTCCTGTTCCAGCGTGGCTGACCCATTACACAAAGCAAGGTCCATAGAGAATGGATTGGTGAGTTTGGTGTGAATGGACTCAAGTGACCTGCACAGAGCCCTGACCTTAACCCTACTGAACACCCTTGAAATGATTTGGAAAGCAAATTGCAAGCCAGGCCTTCTCATCCAACATCTGACCTCACTAAATCTTTAGTTATTTGCTTTATTTTACATTTGTAGTGTTTTATTAGTGGTGTCTTAGAAAAGTAATTGGGCACAAGAAAAGATGAACCCTTTTTATAAGTGCTCCAAGGCTCCAAGCTTATCTAGACTTGTCTGTATCATCAAATCACAAAATGTTTAGACATTTGAAAAGGTTAGCCAAATAGTTATCACTAAAGACGCATGTTTTAGTTTTATTTTTAGAGTAAGGTTAGTTTTTCATGAATATAGGTAAGTCATGAATACCGACTTTTTAACTATAATTGCAAACAATTAACATTATTTGGTTTTACTGTTGAGTACAAGTCTGGAAGTGCAAAGAGACATTTTGCATACTTAGAATTCTGTCTAGGAAACTATTATGCCTTGCAGAAGGCAAAGTAAGCTTTATATGCTGATTTACACCTGGGCAAAAATGTATCTGGAGGGTAAAATATATTAAAAGGAAAAGCAGGCTAGTAAAGATTATGCAGCTCGATGAAACGCCGAGCTTGTTAACTACAGTTACACTAAAATTTTCCATCAATGTAGTTCAACGTTATTTAATGTGAACCTGAGTTTTGGGTTTGGCGTTAGGTGAAAAAATGCAATAACAGGGTGAACTTGAGATAAACTTGACTATTGACATTCTGTGAACTCCTTGCTGAATCACTCATAAGTCTGAATTCTCACTGATTATTTAACTTGAAAGTTGAAATCAAAAGGAACTCACTGTGATCTAAATTAATTAATGATGTCCACCTATATTAGGAATGTGAAAACAGGCAAGGAGGGGTGGTTTTACTACTCGCAAAAGTAAGACAGTGCACAAAAACCAGGACTGTCCTATAAAAGCCGAAACATTTGGGAGGCATGGTGTCATTTATTTGTAGATATTTACACATTGAGTAGAGATGATTTCAGCTACTTTTTAGCTAAGCCTGATTTAGTTTGTACTAAGCTATATGTACATTTGGAGTTAAAACATACTTACTAGAAATTACACTCACGCAAGGTTTTGTGGAGCCAAGTTCAGCAAAGGTGTAAAGAATGTTGGAGATTTTTAGTGGGGCTTTAAAAAAAGGAATACAAGTTGTTTGGTGAGTGTACTAGTGCTTCACAAATAAAGTTAGCCCAAATGAAAGAAATTTAGAGATAACATAAAAAATGAGATGAAAGTAGATTCAAGAATAATCTGCTGTTAAAGGTGTTACAAATAATGAGTGATTAATTATAGTTGAGTATGTTAATGTAATAAAGTATATTAATTTTATAATGTACACCAAAAACAGGCAAACCAACCAAACAACTGAACAAAATACCATAATAAGAAATGACGTCTCCCGTAGGAGAGATGTCAACAAAACACCTCAAATCAACAATTTAATTCTGAAGAATTTCAATGTGAGCTATATCAGCATTCAAATATTGGGTTTAATTAAGTCAAAATAAAGTGGGAATATCCCTTAAGGATGGAAGAAAGAATATTATGTCACTGCAAAACCTGCCTTTAAGGTCAGGGGCATCAGCCATGATCAGCAGAAGGATGACTAGTAGGAGGTCATTAATAGGAGACAATCACACACATTGCCACGTCTATAAGCATTGCTGTTGGAAGTGATCACTGCCTCTTTCTGCTTCACCTTGTTGGCGAGGCAGAGAGAGAAAATGATGCGAGGTGGATTGAGTAGCCAAATGTTTTTTTTAATAACTTGGCTTTTCAACTGCTTCATGACCAGTGGCGGATCTACCGGGGTCGCAGGGGTCGCGACTGCGACCGGGCCCCGGCGGCAGGGGGGCCCAAGCCAAGGGGCCGCCCGAAATCTTTTTTACGTTTTTTTTTTTTTTTAAATAAGGCAGGGGCGTCCAACATGAGGCCCGCGAGACCTCGAGGTGCGGCCCGCGTAAGATCGGCAGCCAGGGCAACCGATCTTACACGAGCCGCACCTCAAGCCCTGCTACTTACTTGTGGGAGGGTCTTCTGGACAGCACAGAGGAAGCGGAGTTCACGTGACTTCCTACTTCCTCTGTGCTTTAGCAGAGAAGGCAGAGGGAGGCCGCGCCCCCTGCTGAAGTCTGTGAGCGGCATCGAGGGAGCTGCAGTACAGGTAAGGGGGTGGGGAGGGTGTTTGAATGAGTGTGTGTGATTGAGGGAATGAATCTGTGAATTAATGATTATATGAATAAATGTGTGTGTGTGTGTGTTAGCATGGATGTGTAAGTGCTGGAACCTAGGCATGATGGGACTGTGATTGCTGTTAGCAATCACACTCCTATCATGCCAAGTCAGCCAGTACATGCTGAAACCTGGCCAGCTGCCCCCCTTGTGTAGTGATAATGCCAGCAGTATGGGGTCTGCACTTACAGCCACCCTGTACCAGCATGTACTGGCTGACTTGGCATGATAGGAGTGTGATTGCTAACAGCAATCACAGTCCCATAATGCCTAGGTTCCAGCATTTACTGGATGGATGTGTAAGTGCTGGAACCTAGGCATGATGGGACTGTGATTGCTGTTAGCAATCACACTCCTATCATGCCAAGTCAGCCAGTACATGCTGAAACCTGGCTAGCTGCCCCCCTTGTGTATTGATGCTGCCAGCAGTATGGGGTCTGCACATCACTTACAGCCATCCTGTACCAGCGTGTATTGACTGACTTGGCATGATAGGAGTGTGATTGCTAACAGCAATCAGAGTCCCATCATGCCTAGGTTCCAGCATTTACTGGATGGATGTGTAAGTGCTGGAACCTAGGCATGATGGGACTGTGACTACTGTTAGCAATCACACTCCTATCATGCCAAGTCAGCCAGTACATGCTGAAACCTAGCTAGCTGCCCCCCTTGTGTAGTGATGCTGCCAGCAGTATGGGGTCTGCACATCACTTACAGCCACCCTGTACCAGCATGTACTGGCTGACTTGGCATGATAGGAGTGTGATTGCTAACAGCAATCACAGCGAGCACAGTCCCATCATGCCTAGGTACCAGCATTTACTGGTTGCCTAGGCTAACAGCAATCACACTCCTATCATGCCAAGTCATATTGCTAATTTTGTCCAATTGCGTGTTACCTACTTTTATTAAACATGTGAGTTTTTATTATTATTTTTAAAGGTGGGGGTCATTTTCAGTTTTGGCTAAGTGAACCCTGAATGTTTTGGTCCAGAATTTTCATTTTAGTTCATCCCTAGAATAAATCTAGGGAATCCTGAATTTGTAGTCGCAAAACTTTCAAGGCCCAGAAATCAGTGAGAGGAAGAGTAAAGGTTTTGTGTCATTTTACTTTATTTTAATCTGCATATTTTATTAAAGGCCATATTTTTTGTCACAGTGAAAAATGAGTGCGGCCCGCGCACGGATACAATTCTGATGAAGTGGCCCACTGCAGAAAAAACTTAGACACCCCTGGATTATGCCCTTTGTACATGCGCCCCTTTTTCTTTGATTATGATTCAATATGTAAATTGAATTTGTTGAATTAGTTGAAAAAAAATTGTTGGGTAAAAATCATGTTTTTTGGGGGGGGGGTGAGGGGGGTGGGGGTGGGGGGCCCTTAACAGATTCTTGCACCCGGGCCCTGAGGCATCTAGTTACGCCCCTGTTCATGACTCTATTGTATTACAGTCTTTGTACAGCTGCCTATGTTTAACCCCAAATGGTGATTTTGTTTACACTCAGACATTAAATATCTATATCTTCTTAATCTGCACTGGCTATGCAATTTTTGGTTTAGGTGCAATCGTAAAATATTTTTTTCTTTTTGGAATATATTTTGTACTAAATGTTGGTTTATAAGTAGCCATACTTGTCCTGAAAAAAGCAATATAGAATCTCTGATTAAACTAAATAAGAGAGGGAAAAATGATGTTTGAAAGCAAGGTAGCAAAAAAATTGGATAGCAGGTGTAGATGGATAGATAGATAGATAGATAGATAGATAGATAGATAGATAGATAGATAGATAGATAGATAGATAGATAGCAAAGCAGCTTAGTTATCGGATAATTAGATACAGAATTCTAATAAGGCACCGATTTGAGCTCAAGCATCCAGAGGTGCATTCTTCTGTGACAGCTCTATTTTAAAAAGTATTTTAGCCTCCAGGTTTCAGCCTGGAATAAAACAGCAAGCCAGACCACAGCTGGCTACGGTATTAAAGACCTTTGTGTGCTATTAAACCTCTAGTGAAATATTTTAAATGTTAAAGCCAGCTGCATTTTATGAATACTTTTAAAGGAATGGGTAAAGTAGAGCAATATTACTGCAGCGTAATTGTCTAGTATTTCTAGAAAACATGAAACATCTTTCTGTAATTCAGTGAGGCCAATAATACATCAAACACAAGATTATTCCACCAATATAAATATCACCTAATGAAGACTTAGCTAAGAGAAATACTCACTGAGGTATATGTTGGTCCATCTTGGTCCATAAGAAAATGTATCCTTCTTAAGTTAGGTTCACCAAATGTTGAGCTGAGAGAGATGAACAATTCCATTATGGATCAAGGTCAAATCAGCCTTTGCAGGAGAAGCTAACCTGGGTTGACCCAGTATAACAGGGTACTAAGATGAAAGTTTTCATCTCAGCAGAACTTACCCATCGACTTTCGATTTGGGCCTGGCTTAACACAAGGAGTTTTAGATGAAAACTCAAGGTGATGTTTTGGGGGATTTGCAAACCCATCTTTGTTAATAAACAACTGAGATCCAAAGTGGATTTCCCAAAGGGCAAAATAGACATTGCCTATAGTGTTTTTAACCATATTTTTCCACTAAATGTCAACATTTGCTCTAATGTGTATCAGCAACTACTTTGTACCAAATGGTATTAAGGTCTAAAATTATGTGTGATCAAGAGTCCTGTGCTGTCATTAGTAGTACCCCAAGAGGTGCAGGTACCATATGCTTACATCTATCTTATTACTTTTATGTTTGGGGTAAATAATATAATTTACAGGCATTATGGATAGATAAATCTGCAATAATATATATTTTTTAGGTAAGTAATTACTGGTATAGGGAAATAATGAAGATGAGGTCAAAAGAATCCCAAATGAAATGATTAATGATAATAATGATTAATGTTGTAAAGTAGTAGTTACCTGTTGTAGGAATTAGCTTCAGAAGCAAAAATATCGAGTAATGCTATGCTCTACGTCAGACAAATAGTGAATCTTCTACTGAATGTTAGCTCACTTTTACCAGGTTTCACTAATGATTAACAGCTATTAGTCTTCAAAACCAACATGTTCTTTAAGGAAATTTAAAATTAAATGTGTCAATTTAATATGAATCCAATGAAAAATGATACAATGATGAAATAGAAAACCATAAAAGTATCGATTGACCATATCGACCTACATTCTGCGATACACTGTTTTGGCCTGAATAGAAGCTTTACCTTTTTCTCTAGCAATTTGCTAAGACTAATAAACGGTTTAGAAATCCAAACCTTACAAAACTTAATGTTAGTTATTTCCTAATGCATCCAATTTTAAGTGCAAGCCTTAAAGAATTGATTATAATTTGCACAAACAGAATAAGAGACATATCCAGACTTAGGCCTAGCGCGGCAGGTCTAGGAGGACGATGGTTGCCACGCAAAACCTGAATGGGTCGGTTACAGTGGGGATCTCCGATCTCCCCAACCAGCCTATTTCCATCATGGAGGCTGTGCCGCGATCCATTTGGGACGGAGTTCTAAATGTGGTGCAGTCACCAAGGAAACCAAAAGAATGCTCTTGCTGTTTCCCCTATTTAGCACTGTGTTCTTTGTATATATGACCAAATATGTTTTTGGAGGACAAATGAAGTCTTGAAGAATAGCAACAATGTACTAGTGATAGCGTCTGTCAGACTCTATTTCTTATGAAATTGATACTATTTCTATACAGTTATGGATACTGACATGTTCTATAATTAACAGGGCAAAAAACACCTGTAACAGGACTTGGGACTTTTTAAAAGTATTTCAGTTTTCTAATCTACAAAATTAAAAATAGATTTAACCAAATGTGTTCTCTTATAATTTTCCTAAGTTAGTGATTGAAAGAGATAAAAAAATAAAGGTTTTTAATTATAAAATAAATGGTTAAAGATAAATATAAACCATCACATCTAACCCCAAATACCACGGCATGACTGTATTTAAAGGTACAAAACATAAATGTATATGGGTTCCAGGAAAGACCCTTCCCATTTACATATTTGCTCTCCCAATAAATGCAAAAATATTTAGGCTCTCCCATCAGCTACAGAGGGTTATCCCACCCCCTTTTATAAGGCGACACTTGTACATTTCTGTGCAGAACTGACAAGAAAGGATCTGTAGTAACATGGAGAGAAGACCCTCTGGCTATTAGCATCTGTATCCCTGGTCTCCTCGTCTCTGGATCTGCCACACTTTCCGCTTCATCTCTGCATACACAGTACAGGTAAACAGCTTTAATTATTAGAATATTATCTTGTCTCTGTTGTGTATTGTCTTTTAGTATATATATATTATATATATTATATATATATATATATTATATATCATATATATCATTCAAAAGTATGGGGTCATCCTTGTTTTTTAAAGAAAAGCAAATGTTGTCCATTAAAATAACATGAAATAGATGGGAAATCCAGCGCAGACGGTGTTAATGCTGTAAATGAATATTGTAGCTGGAAACAGATGATTTTTAATGGGATATCTTCATAGGGGTACAGAGACCCTTTATCACTCCCATCACTCCTGTGTTCCAATGGCACGTTGTGTTGGCTAATCCATATTTAAGTTTAAAAAGGCTAATTGATCATTTGAAACCCATTCTGGAATAACGTTACAGCTGGAAAATCCCTTGCTTTCATTGAAAACAGCCAAATGACCACAAACTTTTAAACTGTAGTGTGTATACATAAAGTATTTAGGAAATATATTCAATGTTTGTTGACTTAATATTAATAAATTAGGAACTGAATTAGGAATAACACCAGATTTTTAGTAAAAGCAATTCATAGCAGTGCTCATACTACCAGAACATTTTTTTTCCATAAAACACATACCTGAAGAAGGTGGTTTGTGTCAATTAAAACTTTGAGTATGTGAATATTCAACTGTTAAGCACAATGCATGTGTGTTTTTAATTACATTAATTGTCAAATGAAATTCACTCCTACACAAAACCTCTACATATTCTTAGTGCTGATGTTCTAAAATCTGATGTATTTCAAGTAATACAGTAGATAAATGTCCCGATGACCTTAGTTTTCCATCAGCCCCTATTATGTTAGCACAAATTTATGGGTGTCAGCATTGATGGTCCATATCTTCCCCATATCAATCCTGTAATGTAAATGTCAGCATGAAGTCATTTTAAAGAAATTATAATCTCTTGGGATTATGGTCCTTGTGTTTAGCATCCTTGGCATTCAACCCATTCAGTGCTACATTGGTATAAATCATGGGACGCCTTCTAGGTAGCTGATGTACTAAAGTAAAAGAGACTTTACACACATAAAGTATATATTTAATAGCATTGATCTAAAAACACCTGGAAGGACAAAATTAAAATTCATATATGCCTTAAAGTCAATGCTGAGATCTTGATGTTGTGGTCTCTCCACAGACCCCTTCTGTTCTATTAGAGCCAGTAGAGTAATCACAAAAGTAACGTTTTCCAGGACACATATAGTGTCTCAGCACATGTGAATAGACCAGCACATGTAAAGTTCAGCCCTGCAGTGTGTGTGATGTATAAACCCAATGTAAGTGAACCAATTACACAGTTACACATCTCATTTATTGCAGGGCAGCACTTTTCCTATCCAGAGTATGTTATATGTAAAGATCATGTGTCCAAGGAACATGGCTGATCTGGTAAACCTAGACGTCAGTGATTTTTCCAGGATTGTAGAGTCCCTATGCAAACATATTTGGGTTGGGTAGCCTTATGGGGTTCCTCCATTTCGGACTTTTACACTAATGTGGGTCCTAAGCAGATACTTTATCCTCTTAAATGGTAAGACTGCCTCTAATAATTGTGCAACTAAAGCATCTGAATTGTATTACAATATACAAGTGATTTACAGATAGAGAAACACAGATTGTATGGCTAGTAGTAAGGTGACAATCAAAGGGTGACAAATCCCATGACATAGTGTGTTATTCCATATGAGTGGGGTTAAAATTTTCTATGGGCTCCATCATATAAAATAGATTGATACAAATACATTTAGTGTCAGATGAACATGGTATAGATAACTATGTGTTCCCACATACAATATGCCCTTTACATGGCCGGGAAAGAGTAGCCATATTCTGATATATATATATATTATATATCTTGAGAAAACAGTTGTTTATTCTTGTTTGTGTGCAATTTTAAATACATGGTAATGTACGTCAAGGGGATAATGCAAGTGCAAGGTTGTTTCTTGCCTGGAATTCTTGCAAGCATGGACCCCTCTCCACCCATGGAGGTTGACTTTCTCCTATACCAACATATAGAAATAAAATAATAAGAAAATCTTCTCAATTCCAAAGGCAAGAGGCAATCCGATTCCCCCCCCCGGATAATAATTTTAGACTAAAGATATTATTATAACATGCCTGTGTTAGCAAGAAAGGCATCCAACCTCGAAAGTATTAATCCTCCAAAACTACTTAACCTACCAGTGTATTCCACATCTTAACTGCCCTGACTGTAAAAAACCTCCACCTCTTTCGTTAACAAAGAATCATTCTTCAAAAACTATAAGAATAATAACTGATGTTATTCCTGGCTGTTAGTCTATATGTTGAATTTGCAAACATAGTTTGGTCCTTCTGGGACGAGAAACTTACTGATGTCTCCCAGCCAGGCAAGTGCCCTGTTGATAGCTTCCTCAGATTGCTCCGTTTGTAGGAAATTTGCAGTTTGGTAAATGAAACAGACCTCTGTAAAAGACAATGTTACACTGTTTTACAGAATAAATTACAAATTACAATTACAAATACATTTGTATTTATTTATTTATATAAGGGGGTTATATAGGTTTCTGGCTAAGGGTGTCATTTTAATTATAACTACAAATTTGATTTTTCACTAGTCAAGACTTGCCCGTTTAGCTTACCTTTAATCACCCTTTATATTTTTATATAAAGATCTTTTACTTGGTTTTATTGCCAGGTGATATGACATGACACACTATAATAAAAACAAAACTTATATTAGATCCAAGATAACAAAGGTATACCACGTATGCATTTTTAAGTCATTTTTTCACTGTAGTTAAGCCCTCGTGGCTATAACATTCCTTTAAAGATTTTAAAAAGCTTAAGAATGAAAAATGCCTTTGGGCTGATCTTCAAAGACTGATTTAATATAGTGTACATGTGACAAATTCGGAAGAATTAAATAAAATTGGATGCTTACAAAGAAATGTTAACAAAGCTCTCATGAGTAGACACTGTAAAAGTTTTATGGAGACACAAACGTATTGTAATAAGCCAAGCAGTTTATGTCGATCGGGAGTCGTTGGTTGAACTACAGCTTCAATCCAGGATAGAAGATGCTGTCCTATGACAATAAGGAGGCTGCGTTTTCTCTTTCTAAGCGAGTGGAACGATGGCCTTTATAATTTATAGTGAAGAGTTCCTTTCAACCCTCCCCTAGTGATTAAACCTCAATTGGCTCTCTTGAAGCCTGTGTTGAAGAAGCTGTTTAGAAGGGGTGTAAATGTATCCCATACATTCATAAGAGGCCCCAGGTACATAAAATCATAGACAATAATATATTTGTAATTACTTGTTATAAAGAGCGTATAGGCTAATTTTAATAGTCTTCATATTAGGGCAGAACGTTGGAAATCATGATGTAATATGGTACAAAATGGAATTTACATTCTATCACTATCACCGCCTAGTGGCTGGAATCTGAGGGGAACTGTAAATAAATACCCTGAAGAAATAGTTCTTCTCCTGAGATATGGATGGGCCAGAGGCAAATGCCTCCTGCCCCATAATGACTTAACGCGACAAGCAACCACGTTGATAAGCAATGAAGGTGATTAACCATAACAACATTTATTGAATTTATGTCAAGGTCCACTACAATGTCTGTGTCACAGATATTATAAAAAAAATGCAAACTCTTGCTTTCCAAAAAATCTAAATATTAGTCACTTCCCACCCATCTAGTCTTCAAATGTCTGTCAGATTGAAAGACTGTAAGGATTGAAAGGGTCAAACACCTGATTAACAACATGTTTTATTTTTGTTTGCATATTGTGAATTTTGCTCTAATACTGAATACCGTATTGTAAGCGTTCCAAATATCCATTTGTATGGTTTATTCCTGGTTTCATAACAGTGGGGTGATCAAGAGATAGTTGGGGGATCTATTCATTGAGTCTCTGCTTCACTCTAAGCATTCCAAAGTTGATCAAGAAAGTAGCTACAAGATTCAACAAATGTCAAAGAAGCTTGGAGGTTATCACAAAATACAGAACCCTCCAAGCTCATCAACTCAAATATCTGTCATGAATGAATGTTGTTCAGGCTAAAATAATAGTTTCCAAGTTTAATATTATTAATCACTATTTTGCTTACTTTCATGTAGAAATAACTGCCATGCCTTAACTATGCCAAGTTCAAAAACACCTAGGTTGAAGATACTTTGTTAAAGTTTGTATTACTGGATTAATTGTTGTTGATAACTGTTGGCCATCTCTGAGTCAAAGACCACTGACTGTACGACATAAGCATTACACCAAACTAACATATTACTTTACTTGTTGTCTACTTTGTCTTAGGTCAACCATGTTCCCAAGGGTTTGGTGGCTCTTGTTTTTATTAGAGCTTCGAACATATGTTGCACAAAATGTCTACGAAGAAAGACGAGTCGGAAAATATAAACCCAAAGCTTTAACAGCACCCGTATCAGAAAAAACAATAAATCTTAGCGAACAAGGTAAATCTTCAACCTCACTATGTAAAAATGTGTATTTATAACTGAGAAATTAAAAATGATGGATCTCTCAAGACCCAGGACATCAAATGACAAAGTAGTGATATTTGATCCATATCAAACATTCCCTTGCCCCAGGGGTGTCTTTGGGATTTGTACAGTGTGTACGTTTGGTAAAGATGATACCTGCATTACAGTTCAAGCTGTTGAGATTACCTATTTCTCTTGTTGGAGGTGTATTCAATATAGAGTAATTATGATTATATAATTATAAAATAATTTTAATTATATAAAATACATTTAAAAACACTCACAGGTATGAGTAAAAATTATAATACGTGTAGTAAAATGTTTAAAAAAACAAGGGCTATGTTATATATACTAGAACACAAGGCATATTAATTCATCAGAGCGCAGGAGGGCCATGTGGGGCATATACGCTTAGAAAAATATGTCAAAGTACTGTCTATTGATGAGACCTGTTCAGTAACAAACCGTTATCTCTATTCTCAGATGAAGACTGCATTTTGGAAATGGCTTTTTTATTGGACAGCTCGGAAAGCGCCAAGGATTTTAACCACAATCAGGAAAAGAAATTTGTCCTGCAAATGGTTGACAAGCTGAAAGGGGTTCAGCTCAATTCGGGACGAGCATTCAGCTGGAGAATGGCTTTATTGCAGTACAGCAGCACAGTTCAGATAGAACAAACCTTTAGAGACTGGAGAGGACCTGATAATTTCAAAGCACGTGTCGCTCCCATATCTTATATTGGCCACGGTACATACACATCCTACGCCATCACAAATCTAACGCAACTTTATTTGAATGAAGGTACTCAAAAGAGTGTGAAGGTAGCCATACTCCTAACAGATGGAGTCGATCACCCAAGAAATCCTGATATTTTTGCAGCCACATCTAACGCCAAACACCATGATATTAAACTTTTTACTGTGGGTATGACGGGGGTAGCTAAAGAAACAGCCAATGCTGCCAAACTTCGTTTGCTGGCCAGTGTTCCGTCGAGTAGGTTTGTCTTTCATCTGCAGGAACCGGATGTCGTGGACAGAATCCTTAAAGAAGTGGTAAGTGTTTTTATTACTAATCTTGACATCGGAGTTGTAGGAAGCCTCAAGTTATTGTTTAAAGATAGAATGAAAAGAGAGGTGGTGAACCAGCATGTTAGTAACAACCATAACGTCATTGCTTTTTCCGGACTTTCTAACTTATATAGCTGTAGCTAACAATGATGTTTATGAAACAAACTGAAACAATGTTGATCTTTACTTTGATCACGAAGGGAACCCTTAAACCAAATGATTTCTATCATAACCAACATTTTCTAATAATGGTGCCAGTTTCACGCATTACAGCTCAAATCAGTATGTTCATTTAATTGTTGTAAACGGTCAATAAACTCATAGATAGGTTTTCACAATTAGTAAATAAAATTGCTAATTAATAAGTAAAAATTGCTAATAAAACATCTACATGTGAAAAACATGTACAAATTTACTAATGGCAAAGTTTTTGTTTTAAAAAACCAACTTGGAGTTTTATGTGCCATTATTTTTCTGGTAGAAAAAATGGGGAGCGGAAGATCTTCCCGTCCTGATATTGTTTACAGAGCACCATAGGGATGAACTTCTGTCTCAGAAAGGTGTTATGCAAATCCATGAAATGTCTCAATGGCGCTGTCATCAATTAGTTCAGCCTAAGAGGAACATGGAACTCAGACAAAAAGTGTTTATCGTAAATAAAATCACTACTAGAAAAGGAAGTTGCACACATAAGACACAACAAAAACTTTGTCGTCATATACGAACCATTCTGCCAATATCGTCTGCCTGTTGTTGCTGATGTAAAAACACAAACCTTCATCCGCCTACTTTTTTGGCTATATTACTCTTATCTAGGAGGAAATATTTAATAGAAACATAGAATATGACAGCAGATAAGACCCATTGAGCCCATCTAGTCTGCCATCTAGTCAGACTCCAACCTTAGTCGTTTTTTTGGCCTTAGATTGAGGATAGCTTTCTCCCTATCCTATGCATGTTTAAATTCCTTTACTGTGAACCAAAAACTAGTCAACTTTACAGGGTAAAAATGAGCTTGTGATGATCACATGATTCTTTCACAATTCAAAAATAATAATTGTAATATATTTAGTGTGAACTCATACTCATTGACATAAATATTTTTCCCGGATAATTGCCCCCTTTTTTAAATGAAATGTTAAGTTGCGGTAAAATGTGAAAATGAAAATCGGCTTTATAGAGCTGGATCAGTGGAATACTTATTGATTTTATTTGTTTATTATTATTATTATTATTTATTTAAAGGTCCACTTTACTCTTCTTAAATGTTTTGCAAAGTAAATCATTTTGCTAATAAATTATTTTTTATATATTCTTGTTCTGCAGAAAGAACTTTCAGAGGAAGGGGTAAGTTTTTTTTATTGAAAAATTAAGTAAATAGTGTGTAATTTTTGGGATTTTAAATAATTTCTCTCTCACTCACCAAAAGACATTAGACTTCTACTATATATAGTATCGTTCTTATTTTTTACTGTATAGTTTTAGAATATCAGGGCTAACAACCTGGTGGTGATAGAACAGAGGAAGCCGGGTCATGTTCTACAAAGTAACTTAAATGTTAGAAGTATAATTTAATTAAAAAAACAGCAAATAATAATATATACTAATGATTCTGCAATACTGTCAAAGTAATTTGGGAATATTAATAGGGAGGATAAATGTTAATATGTCAATTCTTCTTCCTAGTGTCCCCAAGTAACCGTATGTTCATGTGAGAAGGGTGAAAGAGGCCTACCAGGATCTCCTGTGAGTACTCACCAATAACGAATACAAAACTGGAAGTGAAAGTTGCCTATGAAGCAACGGCTCAACTAGTCTATCGGTATTTTTCTATATGAACTACAGAATAATTTCACAATGTAACAAAATATTTAGCAACCTATCTGCTTAAACTGTGAAAAGACCAACAGAATATAGAATTTTAAAGATCTGTTCTGTTTTAGTTGTCGGGTGTATTGGTTAAATAAACACTAACTACTACATGGATTCTAAACTTGTTAAACTTTGTCATAGCTAATATAAATAATACAGAAACATATATGATAGGAGAATTGGTTGGGAGAAAGAAAAGTGAGAAGGGGGGTTCAATGTTGTTATATTAAGAATAATACCCAAGTTGGGTCCTCCCCTTCTTCTAGCCATTGTTGGCTGGCCATAAAATTAAGCTCTTCTCAGGCTGAATTAGCTAGAAATATCCCTCCAACCAGGTGACCTTCCTACATGTCTTTATTGATTGGTTGACTGAACCTATTTTGCCGTTAAATGTTACTAACGTTAAGAATAACTGAACCATACAATAAGTTATGCAGTACATCATGCTCATGAACTAGCTCTTGTTATGATCACTAATTATTAGTTAAATTTGCTATTTTAGGTATAAAAACATTTTCCCGTTTTATCCCTAGACCAAACAGTGATTTCATTATATATATATATATATATATATACACTAACAATTGTAATTTTTCAGGGTAAAAAAGGCCGACCAGGAGATGATGGCACTCCAGGACAGAAGGGATTTAAGGTAATACGCATTTTTTTCTCCTTTAAATAATAGACATGCTTTACTTGGCTTATATATATATATATATATATATATATATATATATATATATATATATATATATATATATATATATATATATATATATATATATATATATATATATATATATAACAAGTCTAAACATTTCCTAAATTAACAAAATCTACATTGCATATTGTGATATATATCAGTGTTTTAGTATTGTATGCAATTTTCAGCCAATATTAATCAGTCTAATTAATCTAAGTGTGAAAACTGGGGATAAATTCAACTGCATTCATTTAATTTTAGGAAAAATTAATGGACCCCTTCTTGCCTCTTTATTTCTTTAGGGTGAATCTGGACTTAATGGTATTCCTGGAAGAGATGGAGTAGAGGTAATGACCAAATGATATTTAAAATGTAACATATTACCTAAAAGCGAAGCCTGTAGGGGTTATTGACTTGGCAACCACAATACTGCTGCACTGAATTCATTTTAGAATATCTAACCTTCCTTTTTATTTTTAGGGTAAACCTGGATATAAAGGAGAACAGGTAAAAATGATATTTTTTCTAATCCAGTAAAAACATTGTATTACCTAGTACATGAAATATACCGGCAAGTACTTTTTTACAGATTCATATTAATTTATTTTGTTAATTTTGTTTCCCTTTTAGGGAGAGAGAGGTGAATGTGGGATCCCTGGAATCAAAGGAGACAGGGTATGAAACAAAAACTGTGAAAATAACCTTATATGCCAAGCTCTTGTGTAATAAAAACTGTGAAAATTGACCATATATGCCAAGCTCTTGTGGAAACTATGTAACAGATCTTAGAACATATCAACTACAGGACTGTTTATTGTTTTTTAAAATAGATCTGACCCATGAAAGAAACCAATGTCATTTTTAATTAGAGTGTTCCTGATGTGTGTAGATTGAAGACTCATAGCCTCTCTATATCTGAAAACATTCTGCAGGGCAACTAAATGCTCTGAACACTTAACCTAATAGAGTGATCTACTCTACACATTTGTACACTGGATACAACCCAAGCCAAGAATAACAAAGAAAATATATACCAAACTATTAAACTGATAAACTTACTGTGTAAGAGGGTGGTGCAACAGTTTCATGGGTAGGATGGAACCATAAGCATCATTTTAAGTTTTGAAACATTATTTTGATTTGTTTGTCATTTTGGTTTTCAGGGTCCAGAGGGTCCAACAGGCCCAAGGGGAATACGAGGCATGCAGGTAAGAATAACATTGGTGAAAGTCAAGTATAGAATAGGGTAGGATAGTAGTTTTTAGGTTTGGTATACAACAACATTAATGATTCTTTTTTTCCTGTTAGCAATGTAAACGAGAAAAAGCATAACTTACCATTATACATTGCAGATAACATAATGATCTTTTAGGATAAAGTTATGTTTACAGAGAAAGTCTTAGAGAGCAACATCATGACAATAATTACCAACTCTATAGCTGACACATGGGGCTACAATGTCTCCATACAACCTAATTCTGGTATAATTGATAATCTGGGAGAATACAATAACATGGAAGAACATGAGCTGATGAAAAGAGTGATCTGACAAGTCCGTCCAGCACTACAAACCACAAGGCAGTAGTTTCCCTCATTGGGGAAGCAGAACCTCAATAATATTTGTGTCTAAACTTTCCAAATCTCAAGCCTTATACGTGCTTTATTTTTACATAGGGAATTCAAGGACCACCTGGAGATCAGGGTCAAGAAGGATTTCAGGGTCCTAAGGTAAGCAGAGTGTTTAAAGATGGGTTAGATTGGCTTCAAAATACACAAAATAAATGAGACTGTGGCTGTGGTCTAAATATATATGGACTATATGAATAGGGTGATAAATATCTTCACTAACCACAAAAAGCCGTCTAGTAAGACAGTACTGATTTTTAATAGATCTCTGCAGTATAGAGTGTAGTTGGTTAAATAGTTAATCTGTCCACCTAAACAGATGTCTCTTATATACTTACAATACTCATACCCATTCTAATACTGTCTAACTAGAGCTTAAAGTGGATTGGTCACTTTTCCCAAATATTATTTTAAATTTTCATTGCGCTAAATCAATGTACTTTATAGCGTTTATGTGTATAATGTTAAGCAGCCATATTAACTTCCTGTTCCTCAGATTTGTATGATTATTCTTCCCCACTATTGTCTTTCCATTTTTGTTAATCTACTGTCCCTCTTTGACGGCAACTGGTTGGTTTGAGCATCCTTTAAGGGTTTGGCAGGAGAAAGGGCGATAACATCTGTACAGGAAATTAACTGATATACCAGTTCTGAAACCTTTATACCATATATCTACAAAGCAATTACACAGATAACACAAAAGCACGCGCTTACAATAGGTTTCATAAGCGAATGTAGTTATACTAAAAGCTGTCATTCTAAGACCAACAGATAGACCGCCTCATCCAATACAATCTTGATTGGTTTATTGTTTTAACCCTACGTATCCATCACATCAACTGTCTTTTTTCAGTAATAATGGCTGTTCTCGTTGTTCAAAAACAGGTTCATTGAATTCCCATTTCAAATGAAAACCATTGTCTTTTGTAACAGGGTGATAGAGGCCTCACTGGACCTCCTGGACTTTCGGGTGAAACAGGCATAGGATTGCCAGGCCCAAAGGTACCTAATGTGATATGTCTTGAGTGGAAGAGGTGCTGTAGTGGTAGTTTGGATGGGATTACCATGAACAAAACTACACTACATCACATAAAAAAGAATACTTTCTCTACATCGAGCATAGTTACAATAGAACTGTAACAATTTGCATAGTACAAACCACTATAAGATGTTAACCAGTAAAAATGCATATATCCATGTCTCTCAATTATATAGGTATAATTAACAATCCACATTTTGATTTATTTAATGAACCATTTTTAATATCTAGAAATAAACCAGACCTCGTTAGCTAGGACATGTTCTTTTGTAATGTACTGGCAGATAATTGGATTTTTAGCAATTCTACCACCTTGTTTATAAACTTTTTGTAGTTTTGGACAACCATTGGTTTTAGAGAAGGCAGTATCCTCAACATCAGTCGGTAATAACATTTCTCCAAATAAAAAAATATATATCATTACCAAATGCATTAAGTAGGAGATATATACACTATTGAAATATGCATACTGGGGAATACATCAGTGATTTTATTACTAAAGACGTGTAAATTTTACTTATTATTTAGTGTAAAAAATATCTTCTAAATATTGTTTTTTCTTTAATGGAATGTCATTGTAATAAATATGAGTCATATACTTCCTATTTTCAGTCTTGCATATGATCTAGACTTAGTGTCTTGGTGTACTAACTACTATATTGCCTTGAAGGGTGATATTGGATTACAAGGACGACCAGGCCCAGCTGGCCCACCTGGAATTGGAGAACCTGGACCTGCAGTGAGTATTTCAGCAGTTATTTTTTATTATCCTTGCCCTTCACTGGCATTCTATTATTAGTTATTGTTTTATATAGCTCCATCATATTCCGCAGCGCTGTACAATGGGCAAACAGTACATTAATCCTCATATTCAGACTGCATTATTTATCTCTGTTTAACAATATCCTTTATCATCATTTGTATTTGTATGAAAACATTAAATGAGACAGTGAAGCAAAATTATTTCAGTTGAAAGAAAAGTCAATTACGGGGTTTTCGGTATTAATTAAAAAAAAAACATTTAAAAATTTAACATTAGCAAAACAAAATTGCAGTTTTTCTAGGAAAAAGCATTTCAAAATGTAACTATTAAAGCAATTGCTTTGATTATCAAGACAGCTGTAATAATTATTTTCTTTTGCGAAAAAGCTTGTTTAAATGGAATGCAGTCAGTAATCCAGTAAAATTGACATCGTGTTCGGGCTGGTTTGTGGCAATTTATCTCACGCCTGACAGATATTCTCAGAAGGGAAAAAATACTGACTTTTATACAGAAGTAAATTTAAAGCAACAGAATCAGATGTAAGATACAGCAGTCCAGAGCTCAATCGAATGCTCAATATTTCAGAAATATGACAGATACTGAAATGGAATGAATTATTGTTGTGTAAAAAGAAAACTTCTATCATTTTGACAGCTGAAGACAAAAGCAGTGGCATGTTTTATAAACTCGCCACCAACAGGAATTCGATACACAGTACCTGCGGGCACTAACGCTATTAATAGTCCCATAAAAAACATAGTATTACATTTCGACAGGTTATAACAAGATACCAGGCAGCATTGGGCTTATTCAAGCAGCAAAAGGCTTTCTCTGTTCTTATTCTAAAACGTATAAAATCTCATTCTAATAGGGCCCACAAGGAGCGCAGGGAATTCAAGGAGAAAGAGGACTCCCAGGAGAGGGACTACAAGGGCCGAAGGTAAGAGAGAACATAGCTGAGACCTATTTTTCCATTAGCTCGGAATGTGGCGGCCCTCTGACGCAGGTGCTCAAAAGTGAACGGAACTTCTCATTATATCACATGAACTGTATTTAAACAAACTACGGATACTAGTCATAGAAAGTTTGTGCATTAAAAACATTATAGGCAGTTCCAAAATGTCTGGCAAGCTGTACCTCTTAAGAAGCTAATGAACAAAAGCTCCCATAATCCCTTATCACCCAAAGGTGGGAGCTCTTGTCCATAATGGCAAATGTGGGGGTTATGGAAGATCATGGGATCCATACATTTGGCTTAAGGAGCAGTTTAGCTCAGGGCTGGTGAGGGATGGTGAGGGATGTGATCATCAGGTTACTCCTGAGGGAAGCGCCAGATTTATGGAACTAGAAACCTATAAATTAGCCCTGAGCCACAAGATTTTAACTCAAGAGCTGGATTGCCTTCCAGACACTGTTTCTTTCCGATTCAGACTTTTTATATGGCTTTATTACATCATTGATTTACACCCTTATACTTATCACAGATTTACGTCCTGGCATCCCAACAAAGTTATATAGCAGGGTACATGAGATTTTTCAGGATATTTCCAACTGAGTATTCCTCAGTTGGAAATCTAACCACTATAATGTTACTAGCTAATGTAATTCAATTCTATAATTCTGAAATATATGTTTCACTTACATAACATTGATTTAGCAGTTATAGAACTTTTCAGACTTTTTACCAGAATGATCCTTTATATATAAAGTATTTCCTATTAAGCTTAATATTTTTTATACCTTTAAATCATTTTACTTTTTTCTAAATGCTGCTAAAGTCATAAAATAGGAAAAGGATTAAGGTGGCTGGTCAAAACTTAATGACTGGTGGGAGTTCAGTGTATATATATATCTAAAAGCCCATGCCCTATTGAAGCAATGTTATTTCATGTCTGAAACAAAATAATTCTTACTATAAAATATACTCCATATACATATCATTTAAATCCTGTGTTTTTTTCATATTTAGGGAGAAAGAGGGTTTGAAGGACCCAGGGGACCTCGTGGACAGCCAGGGCCTAGTGTCAAGGGTGACAAGGTAAGCATCAAATTCCAGATTGTCCAAAATAACTATTTGAAATCTCATTAGAACACGCAATCTTCTATACTACCCTTCTATTCTATCCCACACTAAATCTCTAGCTGTTCTGTTCCACATCAAGAGAAAGCACCCAATAATTTAGGTTGTTCTTTACCATATAAAACAATGAGGACCTCATGAAAACATAATGTTGACCCCAAGTCTTTGACATCTATTTTTTTGTTCTCTAGGGTGATTTTGGACCTCCTGGTTTGCCCGGTCCTCTTGGTCTGCCAGGTGTAGGAATACAAGGAGAAAAGGTAAAATTTGCTTACACATTATAAGAGTTTGAATAATACATTAAATATGTCTTTCAAACTCCCTTTTAATACTAAAACACAATATATATAACCCACAAAACAGATGTAACATATATTAAATACTTTTTGGAGAACAATATAAATGGATACAGAACAAAGTTGCAGCAAACCGTTGGGTCTTTAATGGTTAATTACATAAGTAAAGTATTATTGATAATGTTAATTCATATTTAAAGTCCAACCCACTGGTGTAATTGATTGAATGATACAAAAATGAATAGAGACACTTTAATCTATGTGGATTTATGCAGCTTCTGACCAAAGCTCCAAGCTGGATAATTATGATAACTGTTGAGTTGTTCTGTGATAGCTGTAACATACTGTAAAGTGCAATTATATTCTTATGGAGTTATTATTGTTATTATTATCATTACTGTTATTATTATTTAGGGAGTACAAGGTCCTATAGGACCACCAGGAATAAGGGGACCACCAGGAGAGGGACTCATGGGACCAAAGGTAAGAAGAAGAGTCAATATTCTGTATGTTCCCAATATTCATGGCCTCAGGGCTTTAGGAGCAGAAAGTGCAACAGTGTGTTCTAGGTTCACAAATCCTGAGGGACAGAGCTCTCCTTTGTAATTAGACCATTTACACTATTAAGTATTGCCCTTTATTTGGCTCACACTGGGGTCATAACCCAGGGCTCAGTGGAGATGACTACAATCCTGTAGGTACTACCACAATAACTGTAACCAAATCCACAATCTCTGCTTTTTTACAGGGAGAACAAGGTCTGCCTGGAGAATCTGGAGTACCGGGAGAAAGGGGACTTGGAGAAACTGGTGCCAAGGTATGTTAGAACTAGAGTCAGAATCCATTTTTGCATTTTACTATGTATAATGTACAGAACAAAACTACACATCATTAACAAAAAGTTCAAGGTAAAAGTAAAAAAGTATATTGACACTTTATGTTCTTTAGGGTGAGCCAGGATCTTCAGGTCTGCCAGGTTTACCAGGTCTACCAGGAGAAGATGGTGCTCCAGGACAGAAGGTACTATAATCAGCCATATATTTCAGCTTTTTACTGAATATAGCAGTGAATTTTATATATATACAAGTATCTCTATCTATCTATCTATCCACACACACATGCAGCAATTATCACACCTCATATATTCTGAATATGGATGACATTTTAAAATGCTTTTTTATAGGGTGAACCAGGACTTCACGGGATTAGAGGTCCAGAGGGGTCACCTGGCATTGGTATCCAAGGTGAAAAGGTCAGTATGAAGCATTGTAAAATACTATATTAAAATTCTGGTTCTCACACTACTCCTTTTTCCAAATACAAGAATTCATTGACATTGTTTCTACTGCACACATCTAAGACCACTATCCCTTTGTTCTGGATGCAGCCGTCTTCTGCTAAAGTAAAGGTGTGGTTGGGTAATGTGGAGAGGTTGTGTAATGTGGAAGAGCAGATTTCCATGATAGCTATCAACGATTGATGGCCACTTGGCTCCCCTGGAGTGAATTCACCGGGTCAGACCTTTATAAAGAGTTGGTTTACAAGGGTCGGAGCGCTTAGGGGGAGGTGGTCACTCGGTGCGGATTGGGTTGTTTGGCTGATGGGGGTACATGGTTGTTTCGTTGAAGTGGATGTGATGTATCATAGTGTGTGTCTGAACATTGAGGGGTTCCGCTTGGCAACTTGCTCCACTTTGGATTTTTGATACAGTTTTATTTTTGGTAAATGGTTACTGAATGTTGACATGTATGAATAGTGCAGCATTCAGAGGACTTTGTGCATAGTCATTAAAGGCCTATGGGTCGGGGGAGTGATTTAGGCTTCATTGCTGCACTCTTGACCCTGTCTGTATATCAAATTAATTGTTTTCTAATTTTCTATAACTTGCTCCATTTTTTTGTTTTCCTCTGAGAAACACATGTACACGATAACAAAGAATTAAAAAAAAAATCTGATTCTAAAAACCATGGTTTTGTTTTTCTTTAGCCTATTCCACTTGAAGCAATGGAAGGGTCATGTATGCCATACTAGTCGATGCAATCCTACATTTTTTAACTGGTCTGAACAATGTTTCTGTTCTACATCTGCGTTTGTTTTAAGGCGCCCCACTAGATGGGTAGATGCTAAAACAGTAGTCCTCAAGGCAAAAATTACTTGCCAGAACCTATGTATATTTTAAGTAACTTGTATTCAATGGGGTTAATGTATGAGGTTTTTCCTGTTCCGCTTGAGATTGAATTAGAAATTGCCTACAGTTTCCAGATAAATCCCTCTCTATTAATTAGTAGGCCATTAGCAAACATCACTCTGATAAAATGAAGATTACAAATAAATACTGCGCTTAAAATAAAACAAATACCAGTTAAATCTGTAGGGTTTTCTCTTCAATATCCCTGATGGAATGGTTTATTTCTCAATTAAGAGTACTTTGTTTACTCAATCCTCCTTGATTTACCGTTAGAACATAATTGTTAATTATTTTTCTTTATTTAGGGTGACCAAGGCCAAAGAGGTATACGAGGGTTAACAGGACCTCCAGGACCTACAGGACCATCTGGGCCAAAGGTAATACAACATTATAAAACATATGCATGTTTCTAAAAAACAATTTAGGATTAGGGGGTGGATTATGATCAAGAGAATAGAAATCTAATATATATATGTTGTACATAAATATCTGTTGTTATGAACACATGGCCAGTGGTCTGTGAAAAGGCCTAGTCACTTTACGTAGACTTGTATACAGTTCGAGAAGCTCACAGCCCTAAAGCCAACAAGGGTATGCCCTACTGGACAATGAATTGAGTTTAACATCTCAGTGGCCAAGGTTATAAAGACTTTCTGTCAAGTACAGACTTGGAGATTGACCTCAATACCTATAAATCAGGGTTTCCAATAGAGACATGGGTCCACAAACGAAAAATATGTTTGTTTTCAATATTGATTTGAACAATTGTCAAAGTAGTTTCCATGCTAAGCATTTGTTATTTACCTGCATTTGTTCTTTCATGTTGTAGGGTGAACCCGGGTCTGTAGGACGTCTTGGAATGCCAGGTCCTCCTGGCCGTGCTATTGTAGGACCTAAGGTAATATGAGCCAAAAACTCCCTTAGGTAACATGAAAATATTATAGAACGGGCCTAGTGGTGTGTATGAATGTGACAGGGAAGTATTACAAAAACTAAAGAGGCACGTAATGGCAGTCAAACGGTCTACCTAGCTTGCCATTCGATACACAAAATATTTATTTAGAACAGTGACATATAAACACATATCATAAAGACATATCATCTGATACTATGCCTATGGGTCTGCAGTACTCACCCAGGAAATAAGTAACCATCATAATAACATGTAATGTAACATGTCAAACATGCTGTTGGGTTCAGCATATCATCATCATCGTGATTTGTTAATCACCTTCCAAACTACAATGAAACTTTTGAGAATTAACCTAGAGTCTTATATTTATTTTATTTACACTACTTATCCAACATCTGCTGGCATCTAATGATACATTTGACTTAATTTTCAAGCAGTCATTTCTACGTTTACATGAAGTGCAGATAGACCATAATGTGGTTTGTGACCTAGTTGAGGGTATGATGGCCAACTATGTAAATGACACAGTCCTATACATGTGTATGTGTGAGATTGTATAGGGTTTGCACTCATGATGTCAAATATGAATATCTAAAAATAAGTAAGATTACATCATTTACTAATCAGGTTTTATTTTAATATATAAGGGTGACATTGGTCCTGCTGGCCCTCAGGGTTTAATAGGAGAACCAGGAATTGGCATTCCCGGCCCCAAGGTAAGATGGCTTTGTTTGTGTTTCCAGTGTTCTAGAGTTACCATTAATTACTCTTATTAGCTCTATGTTTTGCATAATGCATGATAACTAGTTTCTTGGCATACACATTACACGATAATATGTAATTGTACGGTACTTTGTATTTATAATTTTCTAGACTAACCACCGCAGATCATTGCCGTTTTCATAAAACAAAGTAAACAGTGAAAATTATATGATTTTCTTTTTTTACAATAGGGTGACAGAGGTAACACAGGACCACCAGGGCCATTTGGACCAAAGGGTGATGGATACCCAGGCTTACCTGTGAGTATTTTTTTCACAGCTAATGTATAAATTAGATTAAGTTGTCCCCAACACTTTGTGAATAATTTGACATTTTCAGTTTTATACACAAATAAAACCATGTACAAGTGTTTAAATATTTAATTAAGGATACATCTAAAGGTTTGCTTTATACTTCCTCTTGTTGGCATCTGTATGATTATTTCTCCCCAGCAAGGGGAGCAAACTGCTATCGTTAAATTGATGATTGTTGTTAATTGATTCAAGAAGCCTTCAAATGGTTGGGTGGGGAAAATGGAGAAAACATTAGGACAGCATATTGCCACCTTTAGCCAGTGGTCTCAGCCTTGCTGGGGTAGAATCGCTCCTTACATTTAAACTCAACTTTACACCATTTCCATTAAAAAAGCACAAGCGATAGGCAGATTTTATAAATGTAGCCATATTATAAGATGTGAAGGTGTCAGTTCCCTTTTAAGCAATAAAAAGCCATACATGTACCATTAAGGCATTGCTGTTATACTTGTCTGGATCAATTATTCATTATTTTTGTAAATTAGGGAGTGCCTGGACTTCCTGGACCTCAGGGGGAACCTGGACCAGAAGGCTTCGGATTACCAGGACAAAAGGTACTTTTTAGAATGCGTCAAAAAAGTTGACACCCCAACTTTTGAAGAATGCATATTAAAGTATGATATGGTTATTAAGGTATTAGAGTAAGCTGTTGATTGCTGGCCTTAAAGTACTTCCAATGAAATCAACAGGTGTATTCCTGTCACTGATTGACAGCTTAAGCAGCCAAAGAGTGTAAAGAAAGTGCTCAAATTATTAAAGTACGTATGATGGTTCTTTTAAAAATCAATCAATCAATAAGTCACGGCAGCTCTGATGTGGTTGTCTGTTTAAAACTTCAAGAACACTTGTCTTAAGAAGTGAGTGGTAGTACTATGATTGTTAACTATCATAGAAAGGTAGGTATCAGTCTTCACCACCACCACCAGGGGAGAGCTGGCAGGTGTGTTGTAATGCTATTAACCCCTGTCCTACTGTGATTTGATGAATCTCGCTCTCCCCTTTTAGTTACTATTGGTGAGTGTTAATGTGCACTGGATTACTGTGCTGGTACTTGTAATCTTCTATGTCAATGTATTTCTTTAAGTAATACATATTAATACATTTAAAACATATTTACAGGGTGATCAAGGTGTCAGAGGACCTGTTGGACCCTCCGGACCTCCAGGTGAAGGTTTACCAGGGCCAAGAGTAAGTACATTTATTTATTTTACCGCTGTTAATTTTGAAATCTACAACAAAATATTTGATTTACTAATTTGTAAAATAATGTTTTAACAGCTGATTCTAGTGGGTATGGGACTCTGTGATTTTTCATTTCTGTATGCTTTGCAGAATTTTCCATTTCTGTGGAAACAAAAAAGGTCATAAACTGAAATAAAGTAAAAGATGCAGAAATTAAGTAAGGATATAAGAGACTTTGACAAGGGCCAAATTGTGATGGGTAGACAACTGGGTCATCACGTGGATGGCCGGGTGCTCAAGAACACATGGCACCAGGATGCATCCATGGAGGAGCCACCACTCAGCCTACAGAACTTAAACGATCTGCTGCTAACGTCTTGGTGCAGATACCACAGCACACCTTCAGAGGTCTAGTGGAGTCCATGCCTCGACGGCTCAGGGCTGTTCTGGTAGCAAAATAGGGACCTAAACCATATTAGGCAGGTGGTCATAATGTTATGGCTGATTGGTGTATACTTGTGCAATGTTAACCCCTTCAAACCCCTATAGACGTACCGGGACGTCCAAAAAACGCCCACTAAGAAACCCCTAAGGACGTCCCGGTACGTCCAGCCCTTCATGCAGCGTCAGGGACACATCCCTGCCGCTGCACGGGAGACCAGGCTGTCGTTTGGCATCGCCGGCTTTCTGCTGCCCGATCTCCTGTAACAGCTTCCGGCATGAAACCCGGTAACCTGTTACATTTGAAAGTGCCCGATCGCGCGATCGCGCAGTTGCAAACGCGCGATCGGGCATTCCCTTCCGGGTTGCGTCCAGAGCCGGCCTTAGGCGTTGTGGCGCCCTGTGCGGACTACTCCTCTGGCGCCCCCCTCACTACCCGCCCTCTCTGCCCCTTCAAACTACCCACCCTCTCTGCCCCTTCAAACTACCCCCCCATGCCCCTTCAAACTACCGCCCCTCAAACTACCCCTTCAAACTACCCCTCCCCTCTGCCCCTTCAAACTACCCCTCCCCTCTGCCCCTTCAAACTACCCCCCCTGCCCATTCAAACTACACCCCCCCTGTCCCTTCAAACTACACCCCCTCCCTCTGCCCCTTCAAACTACACCCCCCTCTCTGCCCCTTCAAACTGCACCCCCCCCTCTGCCCCTTCAAACTACACCGCCCCCCCACTTACCTTGTTGCCGGAGTCCTGCGGTGAGAGCGGGAGGCATCCGTCTTCTCGCTCTGCCGCGGTGCCGGCATTTCATGTTGAGAGCCGGAATAGTCCGGCGCTCAACATGAGATGCCGGCACAGCGATGGAGTCACGGAGAGTAAGGGGCGCCGAGCGGTTGCCGAGAACTTCACGAGCAACCGCTCGGCGCCTCTGACCGGGATTTAGATTTAAGCATCGTTTTTTTTTTTTAAACTTTATTTAACATGAATGATGTTAAATAAAGTTTTCAAAAAAAACACAAAAAAAAAAAACGATGCTTTAATCTAAGTCCCGGTCAGGCGCCCCTGCAACCATGGCGCCCTGTGCGGTCGCACAGGTCGCACACCCCTAAGGCCGGCCCTGGTTGCGTCACTGCTGACCTAACCCGGAAGGTCATCCTGCCTTCCGATGAGGCACAGAGACGCTGCGGTCTCTATGCAGGTCTGTGAGGACCTGCATAGAGATCACAGTGTGATCGGTGCAGGGGGATCGCGGGGAGGGGAGTGAGAAACCATGACTCTCACCCCCCCTCTCGTGCTGAAAGAGATAAGCACAAAAAAAAAAACGTTAGTCCATTTAAAAAATAATATTAAAAAAATCATTAAAATAATAATATAAATAATACTAAAAAAAATTATAATGTGAGCTGTGATGTCATTGTGACATCACTGGCATGTTCAGGAGGTCCCTAGGAGGACCTCTAACCATTTCTGTGTAAAAAAAAAAAATATATAAAAAATACAAAAAAATGTAAAAAAATTAAAATACAAAAAAAATATAAAAAAAGAAAAAAAAATCTTTAAAAAAAGACTTACACCCCATTGCCCTAGCATAACATCTAGCCATTATAACCCTCCTGCCCCCGTTCACAACCCCCAAACCCGTTAAGCCATAGGCATAAAAAATATACAAAATTGTACACCTTATAGTATGCTCCCTGGTGCTGGGAAAGTCCGGAAAATCTATATAAATTAGGTATTTCTGAAATCACCTGAATTCATAAACTTGGAGGGGATTTTCCATCACTTTACCTAATTTTGTGAGGATTCAGAGGGAAAATGTAAAAAAAAATTAGTTTATTTTTCTAATCTTCGCTAGTTTTTACTAAATTTCTCATTCTAAATTTTCAACTAATCATCCTATCAGCTATCAAACCAAAGCTCTATCTCTCCTTGAAAAAACAATATATAGTTTACATGGGTACACTATTCACAGGAAAGGAGAATAATCGCTAAACCGACATACCGCAAAAATGGCAAAATTGCTCTGGGCTTTGAGGTACCAAAAACCCCTGGGATTGAAGGGGTTAAACTACTAAAGGTTTTAATATAAATTATTTTTATTATTTATAGGGGAATGTCGGAAAGCCTGGCTTACCTGGGGCCCAAGGACCCCCAGGTGAAGGAATTCAGGGACCAAAGGTAAGTGCAGTTCTTAGTCTAATATACTGTGTGTATACACAACATACACTCCCAAGGAACAGGATGACCATTTATGCTTTTTTGATGATTTGTCTACCTTCTGTAACCGTTTATTCTTTTCTAGATAATGAATAAACTAAATGTTTAACAACACACACAAAACAAGTGTTATATCAAACTTGTTGTCTCCTGCCTCTCTTGTTTCCTACTTCCAAATCCCTGTCTCTCTAACTGAATGTCTTCCTTGCCTTTCACTGCTTTCTGAATCAATTTACGTTAAATACAAATCTAATGACTTCATTTAGGGAGAGCAAGGAATTCAAGGTGTAGCTGGACCTCGTGGACCTCCAGGAGAAGGGCTTTTAGGGCCAAAGGTGAGGTCAACTTTGTAAACTTTTAAGAGTTTTGTTGACTTTTATAGTAGTGTTCTTGACAATTGTGTTATTCTCTCAAATTCTGTTGTCTACATTTGCTCAAGTAATACAAATCCATCGCTATTACTAAGCAATGGATTATTATATATTTTTGAATACTAATATGTTTTGACATTGGTGTATAGTTAGATGGATATGCTTTAAGAATATTTCAACAGCTAGATATTAGTTATGAACAACCTCTGTAGAAATCATTTTCTGATTGTTAACATTTTTCCTGTACAAATTTTGAGTTTTAATAATTAGTTAATAATAATTAATAATTAGTAAATTTATTTTGAATGTACACCAGCAGTCCGGCACCTTATAAGGCTAATAACAATGAATTTTTTCCTAAGAAGTGAATAAAAAAAAACATTTATGAATTATAGGGTGATCGTGGTGGCACTGGTGAAAGGGGAAGAAAAGGAGATAAAGGGGACAGCGGAGAACCTGGACTTACTGGAGAATCAGTAAGATTTTACCCTACATTTTCCCTGTGTATACAATAAATACAAAGATATTGGGTCAACTAAACTTGAATTTATTTATGTATTTATATTGGATAACAATAATTCTATATTTTTCATTTTTATCATAGGGCAGACCTGGATCAAAGGGAGAAGCAGGATTAACTGTAAGTAGGAATGTGGGGGGAAAAACATTGTTTTGTAATATATTTTTTGTAATTTAGAATGTTCAAAAATAAAGGACGGCAGCGAAGAGAGGAAGCAAGAAATTAGCCCAGAGAGAAAGTGCCCTGACTTGAAGAATATAGGCCAATGGCAGATGCATATATTTAATATACTTCAATAGACTTCTGCTAGCTTTTTAGAGACAAGCTTCCTGATTGGCACTAATGTATATTGAAACGTGTTTACCTGGCTTGTGTTGTGTGGCTACAACAAGAAGACACAAGGGTTGTAGGTTACACTGCAAATTAATTAACTGAAGAACTGAAAATACCGCTGATGTCTACTTAATTAAAAGACATTTGTTCCAGTGGAAGTCATTGGTTAATGAGTTTGCAATTGGTCAGTACCTAAGTTAGGTATGACATTTACTAGTGCGCTTGTAGTTTCAGTTTCACGGGGTGTACTATGGACTATTTCAATTAGTCTATAATGCGTGTCCTTATTTTATTACTGTAATGTGGTTTAAGGTCATTTTACATCTTAGTTGTAATTCCAATGCAGCCGCAGATACGTCAACTGAGAGCGATTTACTAAGGAGTGATAACACAGAGCAATCACTCCATGAAGGTAGTCCTCCATATTTCATATTATATATATATATATATATATATATATATATATATATATAATACTCTATCAAATTGATGTTTCCTTTTAACTTTAAAACATCACCAGCACTGCAATGCAGCAAGGTGTAGAAAGACATCATTATATCACATTATCGTAGTGATATAGTACAAGTTGGCACCAGAGACCCTGGTTTAGTGTTAGGTTAACTGGTGAACCCTTGTGTGATTTAAACCAAATGATTTCTGGTATATTCTACATGATATTATTTTCTGTCACACAGAGAGAAGATATTATTAAGATGATAAAGGAGATTTGTGGTAAGCATAACACCTATTTGTACGTTTTAATTTGAAAAAAAAAAATTTCCTTTGACAGTCAATTCACAGAACAGACATAGAGAAACACAACTGGCTTTAACATGTCAATCTAATATTCCAAATTAAATGCTAAAATAGAGAATAACTAGTATGCATGTGGGGCTGCATGAAGAGCTCATGTGAGGAGATCCAAGCCTTTGTAACGCTTTAATCTACAATAATCAAATGTAAACTTTCTTTTATCCTCCTAGGTTGCGGTGTGAAATGTAAGGAGATCCCTATGGAATTGGTATTTGTAATTGACAGTTCTGAAAGTGTGGGACCAGAAAACTTTGAGATCATCAAAGACTTTGTCACGGCTCTAGTGGATAGGGTCACGGTAGGCAGAAACGCAACTCGCATTGGACTTGTCCTGTACAGTTTAGAAGTTCGCCTAGAGTTTGGTCTTAACAGGTTCACGACTCAGCAAGACGTTAAGCAGGCAATAAGGAAAATGATGTACATGGGAGAGGGTACATACACTGGAACCGCTATACGTAAAGCTACTCAAGAAGGATTTTTCGGAGCCCGAACGGGCGTTCGCAAAGTTGCTATCGTGATCACAGACGGCCAGACGGACAAGAGAGAAGCAGTAAAGCTGGACATCGCTGTCCGTGAAGCTCAAGCTGCTAACATACAAATGTATGCTATCGGAATTGTCAACGTGTCAGACTCAACGCAGGTTGAATTTATACGGGAGTTAAATCTCATTGCTTCTGATCCAGATAGTGAACATATGTACCTGATTGATGACTTTAACACCCTTCCAGGTAAGTGAACAGTGGAATCACCAGTCATTGTTATTCTATTTTTCAGTATTAACGCTAAGTCTAACTAAAGTTTCCAAATGTGCCTGCGTTTCAACTGTCTTGTTAATATACGTTTATTTCCCTAAAGCTTTGGAGTCCAAACTGGTTAACCAGTTCTGTGAAGATGAAAATGGAGCCCTTATTTACAATCGAATTGGAAGCACAATCAATACAGTATCCTTACAAAAAGGGTTTCCTGGGTCCTCTGACCCCGTGTCTTATGGCAACAGATATACTAATATCCAGGAAGAAAAAGTGAACTTCAAAGAGGAAAGAGTCAATATTCAAGAGGAAAGACGGAAAACAGACCTAATAGAACCACTTGTGGTTCAACTTCCAACAAAAGAATCGGTATTAAATGCTTATTGTACTTAGCAAATCTACTTATTTCGTCAACATAAGTTATAAACATTTGCTTTTATAGAAAGTGAAGTATCTCCCATCTACATATAAATGATAACATCACGTCATATTTTCTTGACATGTTCATATATATCTATATGTAAATCTAAAATTAGGAAAGCCCAAAGACATTAACCATTACAGAGATAATTGACTTAAATAGCTAGGAGCCAACCAGAGATTATTAGAGCAATGAGCAATACAAGTTGTCATCAGTTTAGATATCATTTTAGAATCATGTTTAGAAAAGTTATTTCCAATGAGATCACTCAGCAAATGTAAAAAAAACAGCTTTGTAATTTACTAACCAATTACAAATAGTGTTTACAGGTGTACCACGTATTATCATATTTATTTAAACACTAACGTCATCTTTGTTTCAGGAAAGAGAAGTCATCAGGGAGACTGTGGTTGAAGACGATGAGGAAGATTACGATGAAGAATCAGATTACTCAGAACAGCCATCAAACACAAGAGGTAATTTACTAGCTGGAAAGTAATTCACATGTTTAATTTGTAAGATCTGCAATTATTAGTGAGTGTTCTTTTATTTCACAAGTTGAATCTAACGTTTGGTTATTTAACTGTCTGATTCGGCAGTGATATCATCTTCAACCTTCATATCATCTTCTGCATCACAATCTTCTTCCTCTTCATCACCTTCCTTGTCATTACAACCTTCGTTGTCGTCGTCGTCATCTTCATCATCATCATCTTCACAGTCTTCAACATCACAAGGAACCTCTTCAACGTCCAAAGTGATATTATCTCCATCAAGTTCATCAGAGTCTCTGAAACCAGCTATACCAGGTAAATTTCTATATTTACCATAATTTTATACTAACTATTCCAAATTGAAAGTATTGGATTCAGATAATATAGTAAGGCTTACTAACTTAAAAGATGCAACAGCTTTTGTAAATATTCAAAAATATGTATTCTAGTGTTGGACAAGCCATTAACCTCATGGGGAAGGCCAATCCTGGGCTGAGCTGGGTTGCCATATAAGCCATTTAAAAAAATAACAGCTTTAGTGTGTATGGAATGTCTCTAACCCAAACTGATGCAACAAAGGTTTACTGAAATATACAGAATAAATGGTCTCGCTTCTCTTCTTTTTAATGTATATTTTTTGATTGAACTTTAAATGTGCTGTTCCACATAGACACAGAGAGGCTGTTTGGGGGCTTACAGAAATGTACCTAGGGGGTGTGGGGGGTGTCTCCAGGCCCCTAAAGGAGCAGGCTCGGTTGGGAAGAGAGAGGGCGAGAAAGCATTAGTAAGTGTGTGAGAGTGAGGGAAGTTATGTTGTACAATTGTCAATGCCTTGTTCAGTGTATAGTGGTGGGAGTTATGCTGTACCACCACCTGTGCCTGGCTCAGTATGTAGCAATAGGAGTTATGCTCTAAAGTAGATCATAACTCCCATCACTATATACTGAGCCAGACATTACATCATATGAATGTATATACAAGATCCACCCCGGGTGCCAAGTACTCTAGGTATGCCCCTGGTGGCTAAGGTGGCACAGACAATCTGTTTGAGGACAAAGTTGACACTGATAAACTGCTGGTGGCAAATATGGCCCTATGGGACATGTTACTTTGTGAAATTGGGAGGCGGGGCAATTCTTGCACCGGAGCTCTGGGGTTTCTAGTTAGAAAATATGAATAAAATATTATGAATATGGCAAATTTTACATGATTAAAGAGTTATTTCTGGGAAAGGTTTTGGCTGGGAAGGAAGTTATGGGAATACCTAGTTATGTACATCATTCCACATTTTGCCCTGATCCTAAGTCATATCCTTATTTTATTTTGTCTCAGAATACATCCAGGATGCACGCTGTATGTTACTACTAGACCAGGGTACCTGCAGAACATATATAATCAAATGGTACTATGACAAACAAGCCAATTCCTGTGCCCAATTTTGGTATGGTGGCTGCAATGGAAATGGAAACCGTTTTGATAGCGAAGATGAATGCAAGAAGCTGTGTGTGTTCCCACCTAATCAAGGTAAGACAATGTTGTCACTGCTGGAATTAATTATGGAAAGTTCTTTATGAGTGAGGCGGCTTACAAAACATTTTCTCCTATGGATTAAGATTTCAAAAGGGATGAGGATAGACCTGGGATTGTGCGTGGAAACATCGGCTTTCCTATGATATGTGGCATAAGATTTTGTAAAGATGGTGCAAAAAAAATAAAAATTATATATACACATATAGCAGATTTGCTCCTTAATAGGTTGTTTAGTGTATAAGAACATGTATAGCAGAAATAAAAAAAAATAAAAAATAATGCACTTTACAAGCAGTTGGTATTTGCTCGAGGTTGATTTATGGTTTGCATGTGATTTTAATACAGTATGATCACTACTATAGAAACTTCTCTGTTTTTAGTATGTTTCACAAAGACAGTACTCAAGTAACCCTAAAAAAAAAGATATTTTTTACATTCTCATGATTGCCCATGCATAATGCATGTTGGAGTGCATTGTGCATGGACGCCAATGCATTTACATTGGCTCTCAGTTAACAGATTCAGGCTGGTGGAGTTTCAGACATTTTTTCACCGGCTGACACTGGGAAGCAGTAAGTGGCGCAGACCCAGTCTCTGATTAACACAACACTGGAGAGCCCGGCTCACTGATCACCGGCTTTTCATTTTTCTCTGTTTTTAGTATGCTGTTTTTTATATTTTATTTCTAATAGATATTGATGTGTATGCATAAATATGGTTTCCTAAGTAAACCTAAAAAAATATATAATTTGCGTCGGGATATTAAATGAGGTGAGGGAGGATTTATGAAAAACATAGCAAAAAATTGTTCAGCTCCCATAGGTGTCTAATAACTTTGTTATGTTAAGCTCAGTCTTAATGGTGCCATTATTTTGTTTTACAGAGAACTAAGTGAGATTCTACATTCCTTTTTAAAGAGGTTCTACTCACGACACTGAAGGAGTCAACAGCATGGATGCCCCATTTTATTTAAATGCACATGTGAAATATTTCCAATATGATTGTCATTATTTATGATGCAATTAACTTGTTCCATGATTTTTTTGTATATTATATTTTTGGAGGGGACAAGAAAAACACAGTTCTTACAGTAGCATTTTGGATGTAAATGTTTCCATTTCTCAGGGGTATATGTATATATTTTTGCCATGAGGTCACCTATTATGTTAAGGTGGACTGTTTTTCTCTCAAATACAGAGTGCTTGAAAATCCGGAGAAAAATGGTTGTATTTCAACAAAAGCTCAAAATGTACTATTCTTATGCAATATTTATTTTTTCAGAGCATTTTGGGGATAACAGGCTACCTAGCTTTATTAGAAGGACAAAACAACTGTGACAGAATACTGATACTGAAATTATTTTACTTGCTGGTTGTAGAACCAGTCATGGAGCGATAGAGACGTAGGCAATATCACAAAATGTGATTTTTATTTGATCATTTTAGTCAATCTAATCTTATGCCACACCTAATTTATATTTAACTAGTTGGCTGTTCCAGGTTTGTGTGTAATTGTATTCCTTTATTGAATCAATTGAGTGATGTGAGACCTGTACATATATTTTAATGTTGGTTATATTAGTGCATGGGGAAATATCTAACTCATCAAAATGCTAAAATACTGGGTTCTTTATTGCAAGATTACACAGACGTATGCAGGGTTTGACACAATTCAGAACACAATTCTGTGATCTGAACTCTACCATTAAGCTAACCTTCTTTCTTCCAGCTTCTGATTTGGGATTTTAAAATAGATTTAAATTACTTATTCTTGCTATTATAATGGTCATGATGCCTTACATCTGAGATGTTACTGGATGGGTCTAGCCAACAAGCTTTTTAAAGCAGGGGCAATGCCAACTAACATCAGAAAAGTCAACTGGTGCCCTATTGAGCTTGGAAACTGAACACAACAGTCATTTCCATCATGTCACCAAATTCCTCATCACAATCCATTTAGTTTTTCATTATTCATAATAGAGGATTAACCCAATTCATGTATGTCTTTCACCAGGTTAAGACTTGACCTGATTTTAGCTAAGAAAAAGTACACAGATAATTCAGACAGATTATAACTATCCAGCTTGTTGTTCAAATACTGAATTGGAACACACTTCTACCCATGTTCTAGTAAAGCTTGTTTGGGTTATATGAAGCTTAGCTGGTAGATAAGGTTTTGGGTTTAGTGAACAGACCCCACAGCACACTGTATAGTTTTCTGTATATGGCAACACAGTTGAAAAATCTGTCTTGCCTCCATTTCATCAATGCTGACTTAATTTAGTATTTTAGAAAACATTTTATGGAAAGAAAATTGGCACTGTCATTATTTTGCATGTACAAGTTTTTGTGATAATAAAAATGTACCATAAACCTATTTTGTTGCTGTTTTAATGGGATAGAGAGCTTTTATATGAATTTGGTTCCACTTTGCAGCTTTAACAGCTTCCACTCATCCGAGAAGGCTTTCCACAATACTTTGGAGAGTTTCTGTGGGAATGTTTGTCCATTCATCCAGTAGAGTATTTGTGAGGTCAGACACTGATGTTGGACGAGAAGGTCTGGCTCACAATGTACCTTCCAGTTCATCCCAAAGGCGTTTGATGGGGTTGAGGTCAGGGCTCTATGTCCATGTCTTTATGGACTTTGCTTTGTGCGCTGGGTCACAGTCATCCTGGAATAGAAAAGGGCCTTCCCCAAACGGTTCCCACATAGTTGGAAGCAGAGCATTGTCCAAAATGCCTTGGTGTGTCCCATTCAGCATTCCAAGACATTTTGGGAGACCTGCGCAAATGACACCAACTTATTACATCTCACTATACGTGTTTTGTTTTTAAGTTTTGTGTAAAACATTTACATTTTCCAGGGTTTCACACCTTGTTGAGGTTATTCAATAACAGAACTTTTATCACATACAAGACAAACTGCAAAACACCGCAAAACAGCAACATCAGCAGCTTAACCAAGTATGACAGAGTTCATGTACAATCAATAATAGAAACTGTACACCAAGATGCTCTCTGGGCTCACATGTGAAAATTAGGGGTAATTTTAAGGCTAGGTTTTCCCCAGAGACTCCAAGTGAAGCACCGCTAAGAGGAAACTCGGGGTCGTAAGAGCGCTGTTCCCGGCATGCTCCACTCCCCCATTAAAAAGTATATCCCGCGTTCCCCTAGTAGTTGCATTAAAGCTTATTTGACAGCTTGGTTTTGACAACACTCACAATTGCAATTCTAAATAATGGTGCATCGAGATCCACCAATCAAAGAAAGGATGCAAATAAAAAATCTATTTTGGTGGGACGGCTTCAACTCACAAGCGAGCCAACGCCACGTGACGCAGTAAATAACATAGGTGATTGAATACGCATGCGCACTTCAAATGCCCGGAAGTATTTGAGTTTCAATAAGCATATCGGGCATCCAGTCAGCGGAGGTGTATTAGCCAAGTCCTGATCTTTATGCGCATGCGTCTCGAATCTGGTTGCCGGAGCAACCGCCTGCTTCATCTGCTTGTGTTAGTGCTGCGCTGACAGATCCGGGTGTCGGGGTTGAAGCAGCAGAGCAGTATGCTGTCTGTACTGGACGCCCTGTGGGAGGACCGTGATGTCCGCTTTGATATATCACCCCAGTGAGTAAAGATCGGCATGCACGTAAATAGCAAAGAGCAATTTGTAAAAATCTGTTTTTAGTTACGTTAAAATGTGGAGTTACTACCATGGCAACCAGTATGCTCTTACTAGAGTTAGTAATTCACATCTGGTTTGCACTTCCTAAACATGGCCTATGAGTAATATCCCTTATTTCATGATGTTAAATCGATTTACTTATTAGTCCACCTGTATGGCCATCATGCTTTTATATAATGCATACCTCCCAAGTGTCCCTCTTCAACAGAGGCAGACCCTTTTTGTCCCTCTTCTGCATTAGCCCAGAATGTGCGCTGGATGTGGGTATCGTGGCGTTTTGGAGCCATACAAGTCACAATGAGTTTATAAAAAGCAGAAAATGAAATGACGTAAATAAAATACATAATTCTTCTAAATGCATTGGCCATCTACGCAAAGGGCTTTCCATAGGCGGCAGACACATAAAAAGTGATTGTTTATTATGAATTACCGTAGCTGTTTTCATGTGAAAGAAATTTCTGGCTGCAACACATTTGCAATTGTTCAGTTAGCCTTTTAAACTTAAACTTGGATCTGCGAACACAATGTGCCATTGGAACTCAGGTGTGATGGGAGTGATAAATGTGTGATGGGAGTAATAACGGGCCTCTGTACCCCTATGAAGATATCCCATTAGAAAATCAGCCGTTTCCAGCTACAATAGTCACTTGCAACATTAACCCCGTCTGCGCTGGGTTTCCAATCCATTTCATGTTATTTGAATGAAACATTTGCTTTTGTTTTGGAAACAAGGAGATTTCTAAGTGACCCCAAACTTTTGAGTGTGTGTATAAATATATATATATATATCTATAGTAGACCTGCGTTAAAGGGATGGTCATGCCAGTGAATTTCCTGTAATTAGAGGGAGCGTGTCCACATACACATATTTTGGGAGCGTGCGTGAACGTGCTTCTCGTTCAGTGTCCTCTAACAGCTGAGTTCAGGATTAAGCCGAGATTAAACCAAGAAAATTGACCCAGTAGTCAGCCAGACCGGCTGAAACGCCATCGCAGGGAAACGTAAGGGGTTTGGAAGATCTGGGAGGCAGAACAGATTTAATATTCTTCGGAGAAGGACTGTGAGCTAAAGGAGCCTATCTGAAAGTGGAGAACTTCAGGAAAATGATTTTGTCCTCTGGTGATCGGACGCCTGAAACTGTTTATGAAAAAAACATATATTTTAAATTAAACTTTTCCGTATAAACCGTTTCATGCCTTACGAACAATCTAACAATTTCACACGTTTTTGGCATCTCTGGCATCAGTCTAGGATTATCCGAGTCCTCTGTAAAATGTCATGAGCCTTAGCGAGGCCAAAGAATATATTTAAATCCTACCATGTACTTATTTCAAGAAGAGCGTCTGGACGTACAGAGGAAGGTTTTCTCGGATCCGTACCCTGCGGTGATGTTTTAACTTGTTTCGTGGTAACCGGAGTTCCTTCAAAAGCATCTCTAGTGAAATAACACGTTTTGTCTTGTTCTATTTTAAGGATAATTATTTAAATTGTAAATAGATATCTTTGAAATTATAATATAAGCAATCACGTAAAACACCCAGATATTTGGTACTTATATATTTAGAATCCGCTCCTACCGGACTATTGGGGTTTCTTACGTGTCCCTGACACCCCTGCTATAAAATAATGCATATTACTCTTCCAAAAAGGGGTAAAATAAATAAAGTAAATAAGTAAAGCACTTATCTGACACAGAATTTGCAGTAAATTTTCTCTGTTAATCAATGACGGGGAAATAGTTCCATTGAAATAAATGGAAACACGGTCCTGTTACTGATTGACAGCTTAAGCAGCCAATCAGTTGCAGGATAGTGCCCCCATTGAGATCAGTGGGAAGATTTTACACATGCACGCTGGGGTCTAAACAGACCCCCTGCCCACAACGTTCAGCAAAGCCAGCACTGTAGCTGATCGTAGTTGAGTGCGTTGTGTGCATGGAGATGCATTCGGAGGAATGCGTTGCCTGCAGGCGTTAGGGTGAGGGGCAAATGCATTTGGGGAGATTCTGCAGAATCCCCTCGTTAATTTGCAAAACGGATCACATACAACTTAAAAGGGACCTATTTTATGCATGAAAATACATATGATGGCCGGAGTGTCCCGTTAACCGCCTCTTCACTATTCTTTAACAGTGGGGTTTAAGATGTCAGATCATACTGCTATTGATTGACACAGCTTCCTCTTATTTTGTATTATTTATTCCTTAGTTCAAATTTGATTTTCCAAAAGCCCTTAATCTTCCAGCTTAGTATTTGTTAATCTTATTAAGAGTATGTCAGCAGAGTTGTGTTAATGTCCCCATACTGCATTCAAAAGCTGTTCCAGATCCAGTGCTAGATGCAGTGCTTTTGTGTATATTCACCAAACATCAGATGTTGCGTAATAATTATGATGTAGATGTGTCTGTTTGTATATGTATGTAACGTTTGTTTGATTTGTGTACAAAATACTGTTCTTTTCTGATTATGTTTTAGACAAATGAAAATGAGGTCAGGGGAGGTTCTTATAGACTGCTTAGATTCTATTGAAGACACAAAAGGAAACAATGGAGACAGAGGTAAGAGGCTTCCATGCTCTAAGATCTTCTGTTGTAATAAAATGCTCCGTGTATCACCCTGTGGCTTATTCACTAAAGAGAGAGTTGGCAGGGGAGTTGTGGTTTGAACTCTTACTTCACTGTTCATTTCGAAGTGCCAACACTGACAGGTTTCTCCAGCTAGAAGGGCTGAGCTGACCCTGTATAATGCATAGTTAAATGTGAGCAGACTTTGATGAAAACCTTGCTGATCAGCTATACATTATCCAGGTCTAGCCAAGCTCCTCATGCAGCGGAAGCTCACAGGGATTGGCCCTTCATAATGCATAGTGAAGTCAAGAAGCTGAAACACAACTCTCCCTCTAGCGAATAAATCACTATACAACAATACAATAACACAATCAGAATTTTGAGAGCCAGTAAAACTCTTAACACCTTGTTTAAGGTGGCTGCACAAAATATTTTTTTAAAAGCCTCAGCTTGTAGTAAGTTAGGTTTGGGTTATTTTATTGCCTGCGCCAGTGAACTGGAGGACGGATATAAAAGAAAGAGAGCTTTGTCTTTTAAACACTGCTTCTATTGGGTTTTGGAAATATACTTTATATTAATATGTCTTCATATTTAGCTGTTAATATTTCTTTTCTAAGATACAACAGTTCCAGTTTCCTGGCGTCTACCCCCAAATCATCTTATTCACCCAAACTTATGTCCTATAGATATTTCATTTGAGTTTTCACAAGCAGATCCCTAATTAATATATTTTGGTTTCTTTTTTGTTCTTATATTTTTATTACAGGAAGGCTGTTAGTGACCAATTTGCGAATCATTTGGCATTCTCTGGCGCTGCCCCGTGTCAATCTGGGTGAGTACATGAGAAGAATTTACACAATTACACTAAAACATTCCACCTTGGTTATACTCTTTTGGGGAATTTGTGAGTGGAAGTTGCTTTCTTTCTGTATATATCCTTCTACAGTCAGTGTGTGTAAAACAGTAATTAATAATAATCCAGGTTGCTTACCCCGTGTCTGACTATAGACTGTCAGCCGGCATCTCCTCCACGCAAATTTCAAGTCTGGATGGTTAGAAAATCAAAGCAGTGCTCGTGTACCACAAATTTATTTAATCCATAGATGGGACAAAAATTGGTAGGGCGGAGGCAGGAAGATCCAAAAACACCTTAATATTGCTTCCTTAACGCATTGTTTTTTGTGTTGTTTTTAGCTGTTGGCTACAACTGTATTCTAAATATCACCACAAGGACTGCTAATTCAGTAAGTATGATGTAGCAATACCTTGCCTTTAGGGGGGTCCATGAAGCCTCACATTAAACATATGCAAACACATCTATCATTTTATCTTTCCCTGAAAAGATTAGAAGCATAAAAAGCATCTGGGCTTTCTCATTGCGACACTAAAGGCCAAAATGAAGTGTTCTCAGAAATCAGGGGAGAAATTTTGAAAAGTTAGGTGTAATGTATTTTACTTTACCGAGGGGGTTGAAGATACACTAATCGGCCATAACATTATGACCGCTGACAGGTGAATTCAATAACGCTGATAATCTTGTTATCGTGGCATCTATACACACGCAATTTTAACTTCAACATATTTGTGATAAATTATTTCGTTAAATAGGCATTTAGCCAAAACGTAGGAGGTATAGTTTTAAAAGGCCCAGAAACTTTCGTAGGTAATATAGTTATATTAAGAGAATTGTACTGACAAGTTGCGTCTCAGTATTTAAAATATGTTATTTTTATGTCTGCAGAAATTACGAGGTCAGACTGAAGCCCTCTATATTTTAACAAAATGCAATAATACTCGCTTTGAATTTATTTTTACAAATATTGTCCCTGGAAGCCCAAGGCTGTTCACATCTGTCATTGCTGTTCACAGGTAATATAATGTTGTCATCTAAAATTCTAGAAATTGTCATTTTCTGGTTTATTCCTGGTTTATATAGTGCTGTATTTTCCAACCTTTTGATGGGAAAGGCCATTTAATATTTTTTAGGGTTGAGTTTAATATTATTATTAATATGTTTTGGTAGGCAATTTTAGTGGATGACCACATAGATGGCCAGATCACACCACTGTTTCAGCCATCTTTTAGCCAAAAAGTTCCTTCTCTGTTCTTTTTTTTTTTTTTTTTTTTTTTTTTTTTTTTTCTTCATTTGATCAGCCCAGGCTGAGTTGAGCCTCTATCAATTCCATGTCTGATTTTTGAAATGCTACATTTCTGTGTTTTCTAGAGCATATGAGACTTCTAAAATGTATCGAGACCTTAAATTAAGAGGTGCGCTGATACAAAACAAGCAGCTGCGACTACTTCCACGAGAGCAAGTCTATGACAAAATCAATGGAGTATGGAATTTATCCAGTGACCAGGTACGAATGTCCATATATACATTAATGATGCCATTGTTCTTGGAGAGGGTTTGGCGCTTCCGAGAAATGTATCAAACAAATTTCACTATAAATCTAGAAGTAAGAAACCGTAAATATACAGTGTGTCCCGTAAGGACCTGCTGCTGGCATGAGATGCTCCCCTTCGCATAGCACTTCATTTCATGCTAGTGGGTCCAATTTAAAAAACAGGCAAAGAAGAACTAGTGCTACTGCTATCGTATGGTCTATACATTCACTGACACATTCTGCTAAAGAACAGTCCTATTATTGTTCTATGACCAGGTCCAATAACAATTTGGAATAAAGTAATATTTAGGCCACAGTTAATGTCATATTAATGCCATTATACCATTTAAACTGGGTGCTCACCAGTACGGGGTTTATATACATTCTAACAGCTCTCATTACAATATATTTCTTTTCCAGTTCTGTACTAACTGCTTCTACAGATATCTAACCAATCAGGCATCACTGTATTTGACCGGTTGTGTTTAATGTGTTCATTATTTTATTTCTTAACCCTGTAGGGTAATTTGGGGACTTTCTTTATAACGAACGTGAGAATAGTTTGGCATGCGAACATGAATGACAGTTTCAACGTCAGCATCCCATATCTACAAATAGTAAGTCTCTCTTATCCTTGTGAGCAAATGAACTCTAAGAAACATGTGGGTCTGTGATTGCAAATGGATTACTTAACCTGAAATTATTGGACGCTACGCTGGGCCTGACTTCTCAATGGGGGTCCTCAACGACCTTGTCCTTATTGAGCACTGACTGGTATTATTGTTATTATGTATTGTTTTATATAGCGCCATCATATTCCGTAGCGCTGTACAATGGGTGGACAGGACAAAACAAGTAGTATGTAACATAACAATTTGACTTACAGAGACAACAGGTGAGGAGGGCCTATGGTACAGAATACCACAGAGGCTGTGCAGGTTGGGTCCAGACCTCATTGTGCAGATTGACCTGCTGGGAAGATCTCCCTTGTAATTGACCCATTGAGTGGCGATTTTCTCCACTTTTAAATCCCATTTAAATCATATTTATGCATGGAAAAAATGTGCGGAAAAACCAACAACATTTTTGTGGGTGCACAAAAATTAAAAAAGGAGAATAATAGTTAAAGAATCTTAATGCAAACGTAATGAAAGTAGTTACATATGGATAAGCTGGAATCTGCTAGTATGTTTCATATTGAGTTAGATCGCTATAATATATCACTATAATTTTTTGTTACATTATATAATCTAAGAAGACCCTTTTTTATTTTATTTCATTTTTTTAGCGTTCCATAAAGATCAGAGATTCAAAGTTTGGTTTAGCCCTCGTGATAGAAAGCTCCCAACAGGTAAAAAATTGTATGTTTCCACAAAGTGATTGCTTAACTAAAGCCAATTGTGTATTTCTGATATTGTAATTATTATTCTCATAAAATATTTTCAACTTTTCAACAATTATTTCCAGCATGTTTTAATTCAGACTTATACTGTTGCATGTTTGTACAATTTCTTATCGTTAAAAGCCAATTGAGAGATATGACGGCACTAGTACTGTTCTCATGTGAGTGTTGCTTTCCCCTTTGGATCAGAGCGGTGGATATGTGCTTGGCTTTAAAATCGATCCAGTGGAAAAACTTCAGGATTCAGTGAAAGAAATCAACTCCCTGCACAGGGTTTACTCTGCAAGTCCAATATTCGGAGTGGAGTATGAGATGGAGGAAAAGGTAATGCTCCTTAATATATATTATTATGCTTAATGTACGTTATATATGTATGTATGTATGTGTGTGTGTGTATATATATATATATATATATATATATATTTATGCTCCACTCTTACAGTACATTTTTACGTATAAATCTACCTATGCGCTAATTTCATGATGGGGGGAAAAAGAAGAATTAAGTTCAAGCCATTCTAGTAAATAGTATAATGCCAGTCTGCGAAAGATAACAATTGGTGACAGTGCTCATTTATAAATCCAACAAAGTCTGATTTCTTTCTACCCAAGGCCAGTGTTTAGCACTATTGTGTTGATCGGTATCAGTTTAAATTATAATTTGCCCCACTTTTAAGTGTTGAGCGTGATTTCTGTTTCAGCGTAACGTAAAACAAGCTTGAAATTATCCTATTTAAAAATAGCTTTTGTGTATATTCCATGTGTCATCATTTAGCTGGTCAGTGTGTCCTGTTCTTTTAAGCTTTACCCCTTTAAGCTACAAGACGGCGTGTGTGTGTATTCTCTTAATCCGTTGGCACACAGTTGCGTTACTGCTCTGTTAAATCATTCAAAGTCTTTTTACGAACATGTGTCGCTGTACACTGAGCATTAGCCCTTGTCAGGGGCAAAATAACCTCCAGCATTCTTTTTTATTTAACGTAATAGCAAACTGCTCATGTATGTTGCAGAGTAAGTGGGATACGTTGGTTCACTGATTCTCCAGCTCTAGATTCTGTGCATGGACCATGGAGTCTTCACGGAGTTAGTATAGTAGTCTGGAATCACTTTTGATCAAGTGATAAACCATTCACTGTACGCAAATAAAAATGTTTGATTTCTAATTACATTACTGTGCTATGACCTATAAACAGATAAACACTTATGAAAATACATATACAAATAGATTAACTTAAACTTGAAATAGTAGGTCCCTCATCTGCTTATGTACCAGCATGTCTTACGTTTGATCATGTTATTATTAATCTGTATGTTGTTGTTGTGGATATTTTTATTCTCCCCACGTAATAGTGCTACAGAATCTGTGAATAAAATGTAATAATGTTGTGAGAACATTTTGGTAACCATTAGTAACAAATATATTTTGTAATAATAATATGCTTTTTGGTTTTTTTTCTAATTCTGAAATGCTTTTTATGCAGTTTTTGTTTTACATTCTTTTACCACTTATCATGAACAAGTATATTCAAAAAGGAATAATAAACTAATCTGTGCGCCTTTAAATCACATAGCACTGGTAAATTGGGTAGATAAATAATTGTGATGTAATTTCATTGTTTTGGGGTCTTTGGCAATAGTGCACAAACGTGAAACTATTCTAAGCAGTCGTCTAATACAATCCATATGGTTTTAGCCACAAGCTCTGGAAGAACTCACTATAGAACAGGTCCAGGATGATGTTGAGATAGAAGCCGACGAGCACACTGATGCTTTTGTGGTAAGGTCTCCCTGCAGATAATCTGCCTATACTTTGCTTTATTTGTTTGTTTGTTTTCTCTTATGATGGTGCAAAGACTTTTAAAACTTGTACTGGTGTCCTAAATTCTGATTAAACAAATTACAATAAATGTATGGACTGCACCTATACCTTCTCTTTTAATATTACATGTAAATTGTATCCGTAGAAACCGGAAGTGAATCATTTAGTGGACAAATACTGTAATTTTTGTTAAAATCAACAAACCGACCCATGGAAAAAAAAAAAAAAAAACGCCTTCAGAACTTAATTTACCTTAATAATCCAACATAATGTTTCTTTTCATTTTTCGTGCTTGGATTGTGTGTGTTTTTTTGGGGTTTTTTTAAAGCGTAATTTTCTTGATTGTTTCATCATAGGGGTCGGATGCATGAACCAGTATAGTGTTTCCAAATATTCTAAAAACCCATTGTTTTGTTTTGTTTATATTTGTAGGCCTATTTTGCTGATGGGAACAAGGTGAGTTGATTTATTTTTTTAGTGTTTTCACTTGTGCTTGTTTATCTGTACTCACTAACTTGTTTTATTTATTCACCTTGTTGGAAAACATTAGCAACAAGATCGGGAACCTGTGTTTTCTGAAGAGCTTGGCCTTGCAGTAGAAAAACTGAAAGATGGCTTCACACTCCAAGGCTTATGGGATGTGATGGGGTAAAGTCCTCTAACTGCCGACACAAAAGCTTATTTTTCCTTTTAGATTTATGACCGTTGCAGGATGAGACGGGGGACTAGTATTTAGCAACAAAACAGAAACTGGAGTCTCCAGAACTACAATATTTCAGGAGTACCCACCACCTCTTCCTGAATTATCCCGAAGTGTAGAAGTGAATTCCTAATCCCGCGTTCCTGTTTGACCTTCCACCAGTGACAACCGAGCGTGCTGCTGTATTACATCACAGCTAGATGCCCTCTAGAGGAGTAAGAGGGAGGCATTCTATGATATGCTTCCAGAACAGGCTGGCGAGCCGTCGCTGACACTGATATCGTCAGAGCTCTTCTTTCAGACCAAGTTCAAATTTTTTTTTTTCTGCAATGCAGCGCCCAGTTCCAAGACTAAGTAATTTGATAAGAAAATGGCAAAATGACACATTTAAAGGTTCTTTTACTAGAACTGTTTACTATTAACCCATTAAATTTAAATATAAATTACTGTATAAAGAGTTGGCTTTCTTTTTTTTTATTTTAAAATATGTCCAATGAACAACATTTTTTTCAAAGAGTAATATTAATTGAGGTGTTTCAACTGCACCTTTACGCCATGAAGATCAAATCAATTTCTGTCTGAAATAAAAAATGCAGTTGCAGATTCTAGAATGAAAAAAAAAATATACATTTTTAAAAGAAAAAAAAAAGCAACTTATCCTAAGCAATACAAGGTTGCTGACAGAAAATAGTGTTTCTGCAATGGATAGTTAAAAACATACATTCTAGACCTCAAAGGGAAAGTCCCATGGGGGGAAAAAAAGGTTTTTCTCCCCGAGCATAAAATCCAGTGCTGTATACAGAAATGAAGGTTAACATTAAGGAAAATGGTTTTGTAATTTTGTTCCAATAAACTTACTTTATCAGAAGACCTGGTGGAAGAAGTGGTGTCAGTTGTATTATTTTGGGTGAGTTTCCCCTCTCCAACACTATATCACACTGAATTAGAAGTTGCATAGATTTGTAATGGTATTATTTAGTAACTGTGCTTGTCCTTAAAACTGATGTTGGCTGTCCCGCCAACTTTGATTAAATAATGTCAAAAGGATCAAAAAGACAGTGTAGATTTTCTTACTGTAAATTACAATTGTAGCTGAAAACGGCTGATATTTTAATATTTAAAATGATGTAGAGTTGGCAAAAGGACATACCAAGTAGTGCATCAAATAGCATTTTGGACATGTGGACTAGGGAAAAGCCTGATAAACTTGGGCATTGCAAAGAACTAATCTGGCTGTAGGATCACTGGTAAATGGTAATTGTGTGATCCTCCAGGCAGGGGTCTGCAAGGTCTCCATATACTATAATTTGTGGTGTGAGACACCCTGCCGGCTCTCTCCAGAGGTAGACTGAACTGCCTGCTGCTGAAGATGCAGGGCTGGTTAAGAAGATCCTGGATCTCCCTGTAACCGGCCAAAATAAAGGGTGCGCAAGGTCTGTTCCCACAGACATCCACTTCAGATGGTTAGAGATAATTGGAAACAAGATAGAAGAAAGGAGAAGTGAGATAAAGAAATAGGAGAGGAGGAAAGATAAAGTGAAATGGGATAGATAAGATTAAAAGAAAGGAGAAAGACAGGGAGTGAGTAAGAGAGTCATAGAGAAGGGGATATATAAAAGAGAAGCAGAGCGATAAAGAGAAAGGGGAGAGATCATGAGAAAGGGGTCCTGCATCAGCAACTGCGAACGTCCATGAATCATGTCCTTGCCTATCCCAGCTTCCAGGTAAATCACATTTCCACAAACTATGCCGTATGGAGCTTTGTGGGTTTCTGGAGGTGGATTTACCAGGATATCAAATAATCTTTTATTCTGGGAGAGTGTATGCAGCAACCAATTGTTATTGCAAAAAGAATCCTGTGCCCTGGTGACACATTTTCCTTCTCTGAATAACGAGTTGGTTTAATTCCTGCATCCTTTGGAAGCTATGCGGGTCCCTGGAGTACATGACGTGCAGCAAACGGAGAGAATTAAGTAATCCCGTATAGTTACAGAGGGCGTGATGCAGCTGCTACACTTTCAGGTCGCCGGCTACCTTCACACTTTGAGGGCTATAGAGGGAATGAGTCAACAGGGAGCTCAGCTGTTGTTTTAGCAGCTGACTGGACCTATATTTTTGGTGGCTGAGTGTGACAGAACTCTAGAGAATGGAATTGTCCGGCTATGTGTGCATTTCACATACATGTCCAAAGGAGTTACCGTAGAACATTCAAGTTGTATCTCATCGGGGCTGGAATCCCTGTCCGAGCAATCTTGCAGCAGCTAAGAATAGAAACATTGTCATTTACAGCTCTGCCAGCGTACACGACATCACCCTTACAAGACAAACTGGTTATTTTTTGGAAAAGAAAACATATATAAATAAATTCATTATTTCGTGTAATTGAAATTAAATTGAAAAGCATTGAACCGCAATTTAATGAGACAAAACACAAGATAAATGTTAATTAAAATTCATAGAAATTACATGGTTAATGAGTCCTGTAGGAGAAACTTAAAAGTTAAAATGATCCTAAGATATTGACCCTTTAGCAGCCCTTCACAAAAATGTTAAATAGTAACTAGGTAGTAACCATGAATGTCAGAACAATCTTATCTGTATTCATCTTGGGTATTTTTCATTAGTAAAATAAAGTACACCTTGGAGACGTCCAGGGCCTGACTCAATATCTGGCACACATGTCCAATGGGCAAAAATGGACATTTGATGGAAAAGCATAGAAAAACTATAATTACAGTTGAGTAGAATCTGAATGCCTGTATGGCAATACTTCTCCTTGGTGGTGGTAACTGCGAGAAAGATACCCCCCTTAGTGACCAAAATCTCCAGTTGTTTCTTTCAATCTGTGACAGCTGCCTGAGCAATTCCTCTTTCTAAATTGGCCAACCTGAATTCCATATTGTAAGAGTCTGTACCTATATTTAGCCGGCCAGCTTAAATTGCAGAGACTTTAAGCTTGGTGGAGTTCACAGATCAGCCTTTTCACTGCTTGCCTTGAGAGCTGACAGCGGCTGGGCCTTATTCAGTCCTATCTCAAGCCTCTCCACGAACTTGTAGAAATAGAACAATGGATCCCACGAAAGATCTGAAAGAAGAACTTCGACTTTACCAATCGACTCTTCTTCAAGATGGCCTCAGAGAGCTTCTTGATGAAAATAAATTTGTTGACTGCTACTTGAAAGCTGGTGACAAAAGCCTTCCTTGCCACCGACTGATTCTTGCTGCTTGTAGCCCCTACTTCCGTGAGTTATTCTTATCCGAGGAAAATGAGGAGAAGAAAAAAAATGTGGATTTAGAGAATGTCGACCCAACTGTCCTGGAATCCATAATTAAATATCTATACTCTGCTGATATTGAGCTTAATGATGGTAATGTGCAGGATATTTTTGCATTGGCCAGCCGCTTTCAAATCCCATCTGTTTTCACTGTCTGTGTCACTTATCTTCAGAGGAGACTCTCCCCTACTAATTGCCTTGCCATCTTTAGATTGGGTCTTCTTTTGGACTGCCCAAGACTTGCAATAACTGCTCGAGATTACGTTTCTGACCGATTTGCCCAAATATGCAAAGAAGACGACTTTCTGCAGCTTGCCCCCCACGAGCTCATTGCTGTAATATCCAACGATGCCTTGAACATCGAAAAGGAAGAAGTCGTTTTTGAGGCTGTGATGAAATGGGCTAGGACGGACAAGGAGAACAAAGTAAAGAGCCTAAATGATGTCTTCGACTGCATTCGATTCCGCTTGATGTCTGAAAAATATTTCAAAGAACATGTAGAAAAAGATGACCTAATCAAAGGTAATCAAGAAATACTAAAAAAAGTCAAGATTATTAAGGATGCCTATGCTGGCAAGCTACCTGAACCTTCCAAAGTCAATGAAGCTGGTGATGAAGAATTACTTCCTGGATATCTCAATGACATTCCAAGACATGGTATGTTTGTCAAAGATCTGATCCTTATGATTAGCGACACCGCTACAGTGGCCTATGATGCTGTTGAAAATGAATGCTTCTTGGTGGCATTATCCGAGCTGATTCCAAGGAATCATTCCAGCATAGTCGCCAAATCCAACGAAGTCTATGTGATTGGTGGTTTGTACGTTGATGAGGAAAACAAGGATCAGCCTTTGCAGTCATACTTCTTCCAGGTACGTCTCAAAAAGAGGGTGTTTATTGATATGGAAACGTTCTTCTGGACCGTCCTTGCCGGTTGGATGCCGGAATGGTAATAATGCACTTTATGGTCTATGTCCAAAGCCCCATGTTAGAGTCTGGAGCAAGCTGGTATAATGTAGAGAACTTTCATTCATTTTGAAATATGAAACCAATATTAAGCACTTACGAAGCTTCGTTGTACCACAGAGGTGCACACTTCAGGACATCACATAGGAACTAAGGGGGAATTATGCATTTTCCATGTTTCACTCTGATCTTTTACATATATCCCAAACACATGGTGTTATTTTCAACATATGTGTGTATTGCTGTTTCACGAGTATATAAAGAATTCTGGTAACATATCTCCTAACAAAACTTCTTAAAGTTCACGTGTAACTAGGGAACCAGGGTGTTCCTCACCGAGATACATACTAATGGATCTGAGACCTTTACTTCAGGAGATCCTGAAAGCCTATTGATGGAGTGAGTGGAAGGTCTGGGGAAATGTCTGACAGCTGTCTAAATTCAGTTATGTAGGGGGTTGCAATTAAAGTCGCTCCCCTTTTATCCCTCCCCAACCATTTAGCCTGAAAATGAAATGTTTGGCGTCATACAATTAAGTTTGTAGTGATATAAGATATCCTAAATTAACCCTACCAAGATTGTGTTCCTAACAGCCAAGCTATTGAGTGGGAGGAATATTTTATTATAATTACTCCCAATATTCTTTCAAGCTGGAGAACCAGGAGTTATTTATTCTTAATTTATTCTTCCAAGTATATTTTGAAAGGATAAAATACCACAAAAAAAGGAAAAATTAACCATCTACTATGAATTTTAAAAAAAAATGCATTTAATGCAAGCGTCCAAAATCTGTAGGTCCAGTGGGTTCGTTTGCTATGCTATAGAAGTTATTTTCACATACAAGAATTTTTAGTACATAGGGTGGGCAACACAATACAGGAACATTATTTAACGAGAGGATATACAAGTTCGCCCAGTGTTAAGCATATGCAAAATCAGATTTTAAACTTGAATTTATGGAATTTATAGATGACTGTAGAAGTTGTGTCCCCGCTTTCACCTCAGCATAATCTATCCAACTGCGTTCCTAAATTCTGGCTCACGATAACTCTGACTATGTGACGATCCCATTAGCACTGGGAATTCACAGTGAAATAAAACATGCATGGGATAGACATAAAGCTGCCCATAACATGAGTCTCAAGACCAGACAAAAAAACAATGGGGGAAGAGATGACCCAAATGGCTTTTACCCGCTGTCAAGTTCAATGTTACTAGCATTATATTCTTTCTCCTTCATTGAATGCTAATTACTCAAAACAAATATTGTACAAAGAATTCACATATAGAGGACAGCAGTACTTAAACTCACCACGAAAAATAAGCTATAATTGATCATGAAAGGTATGTAAGATTGTGGCAAGGGCACAGGCCTGGACTGAGGATAAAAAGGGCGGCTCTGGCACTTTAAGGCTGGCGGCCGCCCTAATGACATAAGCGCAGCCGATGGCTGGATATAACAGGCCGCATGTAATGTTTATATGTTTACGTAGCGTGCGGTCAATGGGAGAAGCAGATCAGGTGCATACGGAACCATGTCTGGCAGCGGCCCACCAGGCATTTGCCTGAGGTGCCAGGTAGCCAGTCCAGGGTTTGAACTATATGGATGTGAGTTTTAGAATTGCCAAGTCTCCCTATGTGAGTCTTCCAAATCAGTAACTGTAATACTCAAGATAATGCTCCGCTCTCCTGCTATGTGCCAACATTAGGTCCATAACATGGGGTTGTTTACTGTTTTCTGTTTTATTCCTTAAACTCCCTTTTAATCTAGTCATATTTGTAATTTTCCTATAATCAAACAGAAATTTAGCGTCAGCGAGTTGTGCAATTAATTCTCTTTTGCATTTTATCTTGCTATATATATGCTGCCATCGTGTCTTTTATATAGCAATATGAGAAATACCTAAAATATAATGTAAATAAATATAAACAGGACATGATTCAAGAAAAAAAAAGTAATACACGTTGTTGTGTTGCTGACATCAGGACCAGTAAATGAATTGCCGGTAGCATTTTGTGACATTTAATGATTGCTGACGTGCGCATTTCGTACATGTTTCTTTTAGCTGGATAGCATCGCTGGTGAATGGATTGGACTCCCACCTCTACCGTCTGCCAGGTGTCTATTTGGCCTGGGTGAGGCAGACGACTTGATCTATGCCATCGGTGGCAAAGATCTGCAGTCTGAAGAGTCACTGGATTCCGTTTTCTGCTATGATCCTAAGTATGTTCTATATGGTTCCCGCACCTGCCACAGTTTAGCATCTCTCACAATGCTGTATTAAAGTTAAATGTCTCCTTTTTAGGGCTGTGGCTTGGAAAGAAGCAAAGAAGTTGCCAATCAAGATATACGGGCATTCTGTAGTGTCACATAATGGGCTGATCTACTGCTTTGGAGGAAAAACAGATGACAAGTAAGTGGTAATTAAGGACTAGTGATATAATTTTTAGGGACTGCATATTCCCATTAGGTGGCAACACGGTAGGTGGAAGTCATTACTATTCCAAATCACGAGCAAGCAGAAAACAAGTTAGGAATGAGACTGAATGTCATGTCCAATAAAGCGGTGTTGATCGACCATTGTAGCAAATGGAACTTAACTCATGCTTGATCTTTAAAGGCTCTTGTTCTATTTATCTCTATACATCGTCTAATCATTTTAGAATTATTTTAATGTAATGCTTCTTGAATGACATCACAATAAGCAGGGTGAGTAAGGAACTCAGTGGGTGGACATGCTGGAAGGTTTAAATGGTCCAGAGCCATAACTAGAGTCAAGACTGCTCATCCCCGCATACATACATACCCATGTTCGTAGGGAAGTACACCGGCAGGGTATGTGACAGCAGAAAATCCACACCATTATTAGTTTAGAAACAATGAGCAAAAGAGAAAGAAGGCTTCATAAGAAGAACTGCCCTTAGCGACTATATCAGAGTATAAATCAGTATTTTAAATTTCTTTCTATATAGAGATAGAGAATATTATAAACTCTTAACTCACCGCTATTTCCACATCCTAACCACTGCCTATCTAATAAGATCACAGAGCAACATCTAACTGATATTAGACACAATTCGTTGCCACAACAGAAGCTCATTAGAGACATTGTGATAGAGCCAGTAGCGTGAGTACCTATAATAATAACTGACATTGTTACATTCTAAAATAACAAACAAACAAAAAACCCTGTATCTTTCATCTGTGAAATACTGGACTTAAAGTAAAGCTAACTCCTTGGATAAAAAACCATCTCTATGGAAATGGCTGAATGTGGTGTAGTAATGAATAAATCTACAGAACTCCTAATTAAGTGGCATATAATTTAGTGTAGGGATGGATTTTGCATAGGAGTGCTCTAGTAGCTTTGTTAAGCTACAGTCCCCATGTTGACCTTTGAAGTGTTAGATTAAAAATGCTTTTTATTGTATATCTTAAAATGTATCCATTTAGTTTGAGATACAAAATCGTATTTACAGGTTTTAGTTTGTTTTTTTTTATCAATATAGTAAATGCAGAATTATCACTGGGGATTTTTTTTTTAAAAATACACCATTTGCCATTTGTCTGAGGCTTCTTGTTCAGCCTACATGTAGCACCTGTTACCGCACCATCTGAATTGAAAAGGGTATTTGCCATTTTAAGCCTCCAGCCGATCTCCGCGGGTGCCTTGTAGACTCTGTCAAACACAACTCAACTTGCACCTGTCAAGAGTCTGAAATCCGAGAACATTCATGTCCCCCCCCCGGTCTTAAACGTTTAAATCCCGGGCAGCACTGCATACTAACGGAGATTGTTTAACCCATTAAATGTCAGAGGTGTGATACATCAGGTAGCCAAATTTGCTGACAGCAGCCAAAGGAACTATGGAGAATTGTGCACACCATTATAAAGTGAAGTTCCAAATGCACAATAAACGGAATCACACCATGGTTTATTTTAAGATGACGAACTGGCCTGAGGTCGCTTTAGTTATTGTGTTATCCTAAATTTGGGATTTAAATAATAGCCCCCCCCCCCCTACCATTTTCACCATACTCTAAATCTGAATTGTCTCTTATGGGAATGTGACAATACTTAAGATTGTCAGGATGAAACCTCACTACATACTCTCACCACAAAGCATTGGTTCTAGATTCTAGGAGTGGACATAATCTAGAACAAATATCTCCTTTTATGTGTAAAAAATTAATAAAAAAAACTTCACATTAAGGTTTTGAGAATATACTGTAGCAGGCTGGTATGTAGTACCTTTTGTAATATTAGATTTTATTCGGTGCCCACTTGAAATAATCTGATCTGAGATCATGACTTTTTTTAATAGGAAATGTACCGGACGGATGTTTGTATTTAACCCAAAGAAAGGAGACTGGAAAGACCTTCCACCCATGAGAACAGCTCGTTCCATGTTTGGGGCAACAATACATAATGGCAAGATCTTTGTAGCCGGAGGTGTCACTGAAGAAGGTCTAACCGCATCAGTTGAAGCGTATGATATTGCAACCAACAAGTGAGTATATTTGAAGTTTTTTTTAATAAAAGTAACTGTATTTTAAGTTGATTGCAATGATTTCCTATTGAACTTTCTTTCTCTAGACTTTGGTGCATAGTGCACAAAGCATTTGGCTTCCTCACATTCATTTGATGGCAATAACTAAATATATTTGTTCACTTTTTTTTTTTAGGTGGGAGACGATTTCAGAATTCCCCCAGGAGAGAAGCTCAATTAACATGACGACTCTAGCCGGGTCTTTGTATGCAATCGGAGGCTTTGCTATGGTTCAGCTCGAATCCCAGGAATTTGCACCATCGGAAGTCACTGATGTGTGGAAGTAAGTGGAGATCTTTTTTAAAAAAAGTGGATCTATGAATTTTACATTCAGAACTCTAATCCGATTCACTTATAGAAGAAAAGCGCTGTTCCAAATGATTATTTAGGGCTCTGACTTTGTATATATGTTATAGAAATGCAATAGCTTGGTATATGTAATAGAAACCCTACTCATATTCCATTGGAGTCAGGGGTAGTTCTAAATTTTAATTGGATCAAGCAAAATTATTTATGGAGCCCTTACCTGTAATTCAATTAATTAAAAGAAAATGAAAAACTGTGTCTTCTTCTGGGTGCCTGAAATGTTGGTGGGTTATAGTTATACCTTAAATCAATGGGGCTCCTATGCTGCTGCTTAACCTTCTTACATCATCTCTGATTGAAGCAACCACATTAATCCCCTGATCTCAGGAGTTGCATTATTCCCAGTCTTTTATTAAGCAGTTGCCCTCCTTTAATGAAAGATTATCAGTCCAGGAAATAATTGTAAGATGTCAGCTTCCGTGGGGTAAAATAGTGCATCGCGTTACTAATTTAATGTAGTTATGCTACCTTTAATCTTAAAGTTAAGGTCTGAAGCTGACACTTACAGGAGATGTTTCCAGCAATTTATTTTTCTTGCATTGTTTTCGGTCAAGAGGACTATCCTAAGTCCTCTTGACCGAAAACAATGCAAGAAAAATAAATTGCTGGAAATGTGAATTGTACTATAAAATGGGCAATCAACTCTTCTACTTCCGCTTGATCCAGATTTATATTCATTCTAGCTTTATCATTAGAATAAGCCTTTTAATAGTTTTGATTTAGGAATAATTAAGGATGTGGAGAGAATTATATAAAATATTTTAGTACAATTAAATACACAACAAAATCTACAAAACCCCAAATTCTCATACATTGCATCAAGACAGATTGGATTATATATTGGATTGGATTGTAGTAAAAATTCTTCGCTTTCTTCTCAGGTTTGAGGATGACAAAAAAGAATGGAGCGGAATGTTAAAAGAAATCAGATACGCTTCTGGAGCCACCTGTCTTCAGACACGCCTCAACCTTTTTAAACTTACAAAGTTATAAGTGTACACTTAAAGTTTACAGAAAAATGCGTTGTCCTTTGTTTTTGTCACTGCTACTTGTTCAAGAATAAAACAAAAGTTGTACAGAAATTTATAGCTAAAAGAATAAAACTGTTGACTTCCATACATTGTGAACAAACAAAATCTCCGTTCTTGGGTTGGAGTGGTGTGCGGGTCTTGAGTATAGATAATAGGTTTGGAATATAAAAATGTAGTAGGGACAGATTTACAAGAGCCAATATATAATAACCATGTTCTATATATAAATAAATATATACATGTGAGTGTATGACTTTATTATAGATTATGTTTTCCACTGATTTTCACACCAGAGGGCCTACAGAACCCAAGACCTAGTTGAGTCCACCTTGTCATGAAAGGAGAAGTGTTAGCTGGAACTAAGAAGGGCTGAAGCAGCTCCTTTAGGGGTCCGCATCTACAGCCACAGGGGTCTGCATCTACAGCCACAGGGGTCCGCATCCACAAGGACAGATGCAATGACCCGTGCTGGCAGTTGGCCTTGAACACAGAATTATTGAGCTCGGATGTACTCTGGCCCATGGTTTCTATAACTTATTAGACTGTTTATGAAAATAAGATGGGCAGATTCATAAAACGGATTACAATTCATATTATAAATTATTTCACATTAAAAGTTACTATTTTTAAGCAACAGTCACAATCAATGTATGAATAAATGACTAGAACGTGTTATCTTGGTGTCAAATTATAAGCATTGGTAAAATATGGTTAAAACTGCACCTGGGAAATCAGTGCTATATGTCCTTATCTCTCCCAAATTTTCACCCTCACACATTCTTAAGTTTAGATTTCTACATGGTGGGGGTCCTGGTTTCAGCAAGATTTTAGAGATCAAAGTAAAAAAACAGATGCAAAACTGCAAATGCATTGGTATGATGATCGTTCATTAGGACTGGAGGAGAAACTAAGAAAAGGAGGATGAACGGAGATGTAACTTTATCTGCTGCCATACATAGAAACACAAGTTTAGTCAGTCCTAGCAGCCAATTATTTCTTAATAACAAGACATTTAGGCACAGTATATGTAGGGGGAAAAAAACCTAAAAAGGATTACTGAGAGGCTGCTAAAATCGTTTTGGAAAAAAAATATTTTTATTGAAAATAAAATATAAATACATTCTATAAAAAAGCATTATAAGTCATCAAATAGTTTCTTCCTTAAGTAGTCCTTCCAGGCATCTTTTGTGGACAGCTCCATTGAGTTCCACTCCAAGCTAGAAATCTGAAAAATGCACATAATCAGTAATTAGAACAATACAATATATTTTCCATTTATTAGCTCAGTAATCTCCATAAGACATGACTCGTGTGCCTCAAATGCTCTTTTTAGGGGGACATGGGAGGCAAGGAAGAGGGGCTTAGTTCTAGCCCTGCTGATTTCAGACGCTCTTCCGTCGACTTTCAAGCACCTCTCTCCTGATTGTCTTTGCGCCTAGTTGTGTCTGAATGCAAATGTTGCCTTTTGTAATATATTTGACAACCCTTCAAATATTTTATTATAACACAGATGTACAATTATGCTTCATTAGCTAAGAACTTTGATTCAGCTATTTTCTAAACTCCTTGACAGGTTGTACAGCGCTGGCACCTTCCTACATGAAGCAGTATAAAATATTTTTTTACTAAAATAAAAACACTAACTATAGAAGATATCTAAAGAGGATCACCCACCAGAACAATGCTTTCCCATTACCTGAACTACATGGTAACCCAAAATCTCCAGATGCCTCTTCTTCATGGCATATTCTCCTTTAATATGCGAAGAGTTTTTGCAGAATGCCTTTGAATCAAGAAACTCCACTGCTATTCTGTTAAGAATCAAAACAATGACCTTTCACTTCTGCACGCAATTTTATTTTGTGTACATTTTAAAGTAGACATTTGACTTTTCCCAATTGCCCTTATCAGTAGGCCAATGACGGCAGCCACAAGGGATGCAACATGAAACAAAAAGTGACTTCACCAAGCAAAACGTCCCACAGTGCCAGATAAGCTACCAGTTTGTCAGTGGCAGCTTTGTTGCTGGTTTTTTTCCACCTATTGGTAGTGGATTATCCACTGGGAGTCACTTTTATATTAATTTAGCACTTTGGTTTGAACTGGTACACTTGTCACTTATTTCTTCCAACTTTGTCCCTAAACAGCTTGTCAGTGCCATCTTAGCCCCCAAAGTGCCTGTGTCATCTTTGTCCCCAAATAGCTTGTCAGTGCCATTTTAGCCCCCAAAGAGCCTTTCTGTGTCATCTTTGTCCCCACACAGCTTGTCAGTGCAATCTTAGCCCCCAAAGAGCCTTTCTGTGTCATCTTTGTCCCCAAACAGCTTGCATGTGCCATCTAAGCCCCCTAATAGCTTGCTTGTATATGTCTCCCCCCATGAATGTTTTTTCGTTTTCTATATTAAGCACAGCAGCTGATAGCTCAACACAATTTTAACTGACCTTTGAGCCCCAGGCGGTAGGGACTTTGTTTCCAATAACTGATTATCTGGCCCCCATTGCATTTTCGATAAATCAGCAGAAAGCTGGTCCATGTAAGGAATTGGTCTTTTCTTTTTATCCAATATGCATTCAAAATCTAAAGAGAAAACAAAAGAAAACTACTATGTCTACAACTTAGTAGAGAACCCCCCCTTCCAAAAAAAGTAAAAAGGTCATTATATTTGGGATACAGGTAAGATTAAACATTTCGCTGACTATTCAACTGCAAGTGGATGAATTAAATACAAATAGCTCATTAAAACTAAACAATGATTGTTTTAAATAACTCACTTTTTCCGTATACAATAAACTGAGAAAAGTAAGCAGCTTGTTAGTAATTTTTAGTAATTATCTACATTAGTGTAATTTTTATAACAATCATTGCTGTTCGCAACACATACAGCCCTATTCCTCTTTGCTAAGGTCATGTCCACGGCCAAATAACAGCAATGGAGAGTAACCCTTATATCTTACCTATAGAATGATAGTAAGGGGTCATCACAGATACTTTAACATAGTTTAATCCTCCAAGAATCTCTCCCAGAAACTGGTGGATCTGCCTCTGCACCGAGTTTATGCTCCCGCTCACTGCAGGGAGAGGCCATGACAAAATTTGAGACAAAAAAACCCACAATGTGTAAGCCTAAAAATACTAAAAAAGAAAACATTCTTCAAAAGCAAAAGACCTTGTGAGCTACAATAAAACATGGGTCCCTGTAAACTTTCAAAGGGTAAAGAGCAGCCATTTATTTTGGAGACCATTTGGAAGAGACATGGTTCTCAGCAGCATTCCTCTGATCTTACAGGTTCATCTTTTAAAGTTGGTTAAGTCAAGAGGATCAAATTAATGCAAAGAAAGAAATGACAACACAACTAAACTAAAAGTGGAGGAAGACACCTGAAAAAGTATACAGTTGGTCTGATAACAGATTGAACCCTCAGTACAGCAAAAAGATTACCATGTAACCAGGAAATGTCTCACCTCGGTGCTGAACCTGCTGACAGTACTGATCGTGGAACCATGGGATCTGGTATTCAGGGCACTCGAGACACACCGCACGATTTAACTGCATCAGCCGGAGCCGGATCCTAATATTTAACGCAGACGGAAGGGCTGAAATCAAGCAAGATGCAAGTCATTAAAATGCTGTAGATCTATAGATACAGAGTAGATGTGATCTGGAAAATACACCATAGAAACGAGGATATTTTTGCTTTAATAATGCGTGTGTGAGCTGCATCGAAAATGTCTTCAATATTAGAATTCAAAAAATTCTAGCAGCCTACTTTGAATCTCGTAAATGTAGTGTCCTTGTTCACTCACGTGAATATATACAAAATGAGCTGCCGTAACATGTCTGTAAACATTCTTCTTTTAAAAAAATAAATTAAAAAAAAAAACGACATCAGATCTAGTGCGTGTTTAAATAAAACAAAAGTATACTATACAGCTCTAACACGAACGGGGTTGTTAAAGAAAAAAAATTGAAAGGATAAAGAAGAATAAAATGTAACCCCTACTTTCTAACTGCGCATCCAGTCTGCTCAGGAAATCGATGTTGAATAAAGCTTTTATTAGCTCCTCCGGAAAATATTCTGCAACGGCCAAGGCATAGCCAGTCAGCACCAAAAGGTGAGGGTCTATGGCATCTGTATAGAGAAAAATAAAGATAAAATATTTTATTTTTTTTACTGTATTAACATCTACCACTTCTGCTGGAAGATTGTTCCATTTATCCATCACCCTACCAGTGAAGTACAACATCTTTACATTACATCTAAGCCTGTGACCTCTTGTCTGAACATTTCAACTCCTTTGAAGTATAATTAATATAGTTAAAAATATAAATGCTCAAAAGATATTAACAACTATGATAATGATCATAAAACTTAAGGAAAAGTTTGCAAATTACAGCAAAACATCTTATTACAAAGCAGTAGAGAAAGCTAGTGGATGCAAGGATTACAGACAGTAGAAAAAGGCAGAAGCCAATTTATAGATCACTGATCATGCTTGATCCAATCTTTTACTAGGTTGGACCAATAAACGGTATTACCGTCATCTTCTCGTTGACCGATATGGCTACATCCATTTCCTTATTATACATGATGGGAAATGGATGAGCCAAACTGTTCCTTACGTTACATTTCTAGCATCACGTTCTTCCATCGTATAAATTAACAAACTGCAGTGAAATTAATGGACCAAGCCGAGTTTCTTATAAAGATCGACTATTATTCTACTTACTCACAAAATTCAAGCCATACTTACTTATGTGAGGCAGGAAACGTTGAATGCATGTTTCAAAGAACTCCTCTCCTTGAGGGGGATCGTAATTCAGTACAATAAAAGGAAGCAGAATTGCATACATCGCAGAGTAATGGATCTTAAAAGAAAAAAATACAAAAGTAAAATACTTGTTTTCTTGCTTTCAAAAATTATGTTTATATTTTATACATGATGATTGTATTAAAAGGGTCAGAGCAATAATTAAAGGGACTTTCAAGTAGCAAAATAATTAAAACTTGCACCCATATCACATCTGAGCGCAAGCAGAATGTTCCTCAGGTTCAGACCGAATTCCCATTACATTTATTAAACTGGAAAAAAAAAGGATAACACGGAGTGGACCGATAACCACTAAACAAGAGCCTAAAGCAGGGGTGTCCAAGCTGCAGCCCTCCAGCTGCTACAGGACTACACCTCCCATACTCCTCAGCCTGCTTCTTGGCTGAAAGAGCATTATGGGAGATGTAGTCCTGCAGCAGCTGGAGGGCCGAAGGTTGGACACCCCTGACCTAAAGCCTACAACATGGTTTACTGAACATTTCAGAACTTTTACTTACCTTGGCAATATTCTCCACTGTCACAGAGGCGATTTTGTTAAGCAGAGGGGTACAAAGGCAGTTGGTTCGTGTAATAAACAGCGCAATATCCGTCACGTTTCTGAACGTAACCTGATCTAATAACCGCTCAAAGGAATTTAGAGTTTCTTTCAAAAGCACTTCTTCCAGCCAGTCGCCGGTCATGTACTTCAGTTCTTCCAGAAGAAGGTCAACGTTGTCTATCTTCTGGATTCTTTCAAGCCCGCAGGCATTTAATTCTTTTAGGAGGCCGCCGTATGCTACAGATGGATTGTAATGAGACAGCTTGTCTGTCCGCACCCATTTTATGATTGCAAGCGCTAAGGCGCTTAGGTCACTGAGGCTACATTGGGGCAGAATAGATTCCACTTTAGAAACGATCTGTTCATCTACTCTAGGAGAGGGCAGTATAGTGAGGACCCGGGTCAACATTGCCACATCACACGGGATGAAGCGTTTTTTTAAATGGCTGTGAAAACGGAAATAAAAGAAATATAAAAAAACCTGCAGGTTTCAAAATGGCCCACAATGCATGCATATTTGGGAAAGCAAAACAGATTATATACATATTATATTATATATATATATATATATATATATATACACACACACCCCCCACTGCAGAGGCTTAAGAAGCCTATGTCATTACAAATTTTAAAACAAATATTTTTCTAAATCTCACTGTATTTTAAGAAATTAAAAATCCAGCTGTCCCTTACAGATTAACCATTGATAAACTGGGATTTGACACTTCATGCACGTTAATAAATTATAAAATTTACTATCCCTACAGATTCTTCCAACCCAACTGATGCACAATATCTTAACACTATAATCTAAATACACAGGAATTACCAGAAACACATTGTGGGCTACGTAGTAAGAGAATTCTGGGATGCTTCAATCAGAAAAACGTTTCCTGTCACATAATGGGTAATAACACATATAAAAATCACCTTATCAGAAGCTTCTGCAGCTGTGTAAATACTTCTGGGGTTTGGCAGCGCATCACCACCAAAGCTTGTGTTACTTTAGCCAACTCTACCGGTCTATAGGTATTCAAACACCTATGCAAGAGGGATGCAATTCTGTAAAAATGTAAAAAAATATATATATAAAATAAAAATTATATTTTTGTAGGCAAAAAAAAGTGTAAATATGAACTCGTCTCACGCGTTCCCTATTTTTATGACCCAAAATAACGCATATTACTTCTGTATGAGGAGAGCGTTTCTGCATTCCATTTCTTCCATTGTTCCAAGGACAGCCAAAATCTGCTGAGGGCTCATTTTATCAACCAATTTCAAGGCATCTTCTTCAAGTCTGCGGAACCAAATGGGAAAAGGTCAAAAGTTACATGATTGTACAGAGAATGGAATATAAGTAGCTAGATTTGAAAACATATCATGCTTGGACAGGGACTGTCGAATATATATAAGGAACTAAAAATATATATTAATCATAGAAATGGAGAATCGGGCAGCATTTCATCTGTCTGCTTTTTATGTTGTAAAGACTCTAATCGGTCCTTGGTGTTGCCTTAGATTGGGGATAGTCATATGTCTACTCTATGCATGTTTAAAGTTCCTTACTGTACTACTTCTGCTGGGCAGCCGTTCCGCTTACCCACCCTCCTGTCAGTTAAGTAAACCTTAATCTAATTATATACAACCCTCTAGTTTTAGATGATGACCTCTTGTCATCTAAAATGTCCTCTCTTTTAAGATTAAAGCCCAAGCATTTTAGGAGGCCATACTAAACACAATTATAGCGCAAAAAGAGCCTCACATAGATACAGCATTTTAATGTCATTAGCAGTTTTTATCTTAAAAGGGGAATAATCATAGATGGAAAAGCTTACTTTTCTCTGGTCTCTTGTCCTGCCATAGGTCCTAGGGTAGCAAACAGTTTTGTAAAGCTAGCAGTGTCACTGCACTGGTCCATCGACTCAATCAACCGTGCCTTTGCCAACAGTCGAAACTCTGAGTTGTGGAACTGTAAAGACTGATACAAGCCAATAATGATACATAAGATTTCTGGGTCCATAAGACTAATGCTTTGAATTAACTTTTGATTGCATTTTTCCAGCAGCGGCCTGTGTGTGTATTTAACATTCCTGAGGAACTGTACAATCCTCCGCAGGTGATTGAAGTGAGAGACGTCCAATGTTTCGACGAGAGAGTCTGCTTTTTCTATAAGTCGATCCCGTAGTCTCGGAGAGATGACCGAGCTCACGCTGACCATTAAACTGGAGAGGATTCTGGGCACAACACAAAAGAGAGTTTATTATACAGCTGCAAGCGGGTTTAACCACTTCTAATAATTTTACTGTTTCGCTTAAATTTAACAAAAAATACCTTGCATCTTCCAGATCATCCAGTATCCTGTCCACAATGCTAGCTATCTGCCCTGTTACTGGACTTGTATTCATATGTTGCTCTGTGAGGCAAACTGCAAATTTTGACAGTGCTTTGGGGTTCAAACTAAGCAAGAAAAACATAAATTACCATCAGAAATATAAAAAAAATCCAAAACCATTATTAAAGACAAATAAGTATTTCACTTGTTATGTTGACATAAAATGTCTTAAAAAAATATATAAAACTTGCTTGCGGATGTGGCAATGTAATTCTTCTAAAGATAAAAAAACATCGCAAAGTAAGTGGAACAGCAGCTTTAAATTATATTCTATGTAGGAGAAGGTGTAGTTATCTTGATGGCTGTGTAAAGTGGTCCATCCACGTGTATGTGACACAATCATTGTTGAACCCAGAGTAGGCTTCCACCTCTACTTACGTTTCTAATCTCTTCCAACCTTCAACCACCAGCTGTTGTACCAAAGAGTCGTGGTCCTCAACGTTAAACCTTAAAAGAAATGTAACAAAATCCTATTCAATGTACGATCACTGCTAGGACAAGACCACAGAGAAGATGAGGTCTGGATACTCACCTTATCATGTTGTACAATGTTTCTGCCAGGTCATTGTCATCCATTAAATCAATTTTATTTTCTGCTAAAATCCGAAGGGCAATAAACTCAGGGTGACTCCTGATGTAATCAACAGTTCTCAGCATTGTGGGTTTCTCTTTCTGAAACCGCCACAGTAGGTTGATGGCACGACCCACATGAGTGACTGAAAGCTTAGCTTTGTTTTTCCCGACCAACTGAAGAACTTGATCTTCACCCGTGCAAGTCTCCAACTGATCAAGCAAGGGGTCTGCACTCATACAGCGCACTTGCAACAACCTCAGCGGAAGACGGTGTCTAAGGATACAACGAAGCATGTCTGTGGTTTCAAGAGCAAATCCCAGGAGACACCACAAAATCCTTCATTCATTCATTCATTCATTGACCTGTAAGTTGTCCATGCCAAAAACACTTCATTGACTTTCTATTATTTCCATAATTAAAATTTGGCATCTGCAAAGAAACAAAAAAAATGTAACAGGGAGTTGAAGATGAGATTCTTTTAATGTGAAATGCTATATGGTTAACATTAATGTTATATGCGATGTCAAGGGCCAAACTGCTATAGCAAATAAGATGCACGTTATTTTCATATACACTAGTAGTGGGTGATGGGACAAGCATACCTCCGATCTTATAAACTGATAACAAGAGACAACTGGCAGAGTGGCCAGTAACTTCAGCTGACTTCATCACCTATTGACAGTTACCTGTATAGATGATTTAGAAAAATAAAGCATTTGATTTGCACAAAATAACATTATTTTTACTCAGCTTATATACGCTAGTTTTATTGCTATACTGTGATACGTTCATTCATACACATTGGAAAAATGTAAACTGCTAGAGAACAGGGGCATAACGGTAGGAAAAACCCACAACATTTATTCTTAGTGCTCCTAGCATTTGATGTCACTTCCTGGTAAACACCGCAGGGATGGTGTCATAGATTCACAGTGTTGTTTATTTGCTACTGACAAAGGGGGTATATTCAATATATTAGCACTCGTTAAAAGCGGCATTAACGTAGAATTTGGTAAGAACCATTCAGCCCATAACTTTCTGCCTATTCCATGCTTGTGTACCGTCTCTAACTGCATTAGCCTCAACCAATTCTGATGGGAGGCTGTTCCACTTATCTACCACCCTCTCAGTAACAAAACTTCCTTACATTACATCTAAACCTCTTACCCGGCAGTCTTTATTTTATGGCCTCTTCTTCTAATATTTCTCCTTTGAAATAAATGTCTCGCATGCACTTTGTTAAATTCCTTAGGGTATTTAAAGGGTTTTATCATATCTTGCCTCTCTCGTCTTCCTTCCAAGCTACACATATTATATATTACATACAAATATATGACTCCAGGGGACAGTCCTCTCAGACCAGAGAGATTTCGATTCTCTGTTATTGTCCCTGCAAATGTGCCTGATTCTCTCTTAAGACCACAAACACACACCATTAAATACATTAATAACCAGAACACAATTTAAAAAAAAATAACATATAACGACAAAGGCGACTCATTGAGTCAACAAGCTTAACAGAAAATATATAAATTACTTAAAATAAAACCATCTAAGCCATGTGATAACCTACTGGCAGGTCAAACACTTCCTGGCGCATCCGTGACATCATTCTGTAACCCGTCGCGCATTGTTATAAACAATAGAGACAGAACATAATATGGTAACATTACATAATTGTTATATAAAAAAGGTTTATTTGGTGGGCATTAAACACGGACGCTACGTTTTATTTTATGTTATTGCTGTCCAGCAAAATGTACCCTCTCTTATCCGATAGAAAACAAAAACTATACGGCTTATGTCTCTAGATATAAAACTCTACCCTACCGGATGACGCTAATATAATGCGCCTGGTAAATTACGTCGTCTGTAAAGCCTTATCTCAACCGAAAAAGTATGCTTTATCAAAAATGTGCCGTTGTAACACTACATCGTTGATTCAAATGCAGATGTCTTGGAATAACAAAAGAGAATAATACAGAGCAAACAAAGCTTTAATGAGGGTGTATACGCATGCGCGTGTTCCGTCTTGGTTGAGGTTAGATGCATGTTTGCATTCTTTGCTAACTTGCCACTTGGCTCCGACGAAACGCATTGAAAGGCAAAATACATCGATGCCCTATTACAGGATCTGTGTTTTGTGTGTGGGTCACGTGATCATGCTGTGCGAGGCCATTTTGGCAAATGACACCATTCGACTGTTGTAGAGGTAGTGCTAATCGGTATGTGATAGCTAATGCCTGAGTCTCTGCGCGCTCTCTGCTCTGGGGTAGGCGGGCCCGGGCCGGATAGTGTCGGAGTTTGGTTCCCGCACTTCGCTGAGGCTGGTTCTGTGAGAACGTTGTTCGGTTTGCTGCCCCCGGGGCGGTCCGGAGCTTTGGCTTTTTATTCCTGGGGCCCTCTGTCACCGTCCTGCTTTAGGTGAGTGCGTATAGGTTTCCCTCTTACCAGGCCTCAGCGCTCGCTGCACAATCGTATTCCCAGGGACCTCCCCGCACAGGGTGACTGCACCGAGCATGCGTTCCAGGGCACGCAGCTTGCACGTATTCCTGCCCAGTAGATGTGATCCGCTCTGCTGCAGTATGCGGGAGGTTCGAACCCGTGGAAGGAGCCGGTTACTCGGATATACATCTCACACACCTTACCTGTGCAGGGCCCTCGGCGCAGCCCCTGGGCCCTCCCGTTTCCGTATTTTAGTAGAGTTGGCACCGGTGAACTCAAGCAGACGCCTCGCTGAATGATATTTAGGCCTTTTTGTAATAGGGGGTGTGAATTAGGGTGCATTAAAATCTTTTATATGTCTTATGTATATAAATAAATGTAATGTCATTGATCGTTACATGAGGTTTAAGTAGAACTTTTTTATATATAAGATTCTGTTCTTTTGACCGGAGCCACCCCCCCCTTAGCTTTCTGTATAACAATTAACATAATAAAACCCCCGCATTTACCCCCAGTTATTAGTCTGCAAATCACATTTACTATGTCTGTAAACCCAAAGGATAAATCTCCCCTAAAACCAAAGAAAACCCCAACATGTAATGTAATGAAGGCTCTTCTAGGGACAGATTTCTATACGGTGCGATCGCAGAGCAAACCCATCCACGCTTCATGCCGATCCTGTCTTTAACCCCTGTTTATTTCCCTTTTCTGTGACATTCAGAGAAGGCGTCTGTAGTATTCACAGCTACAAATAACACGACTTCTCCGTAAAGCTGTCCTGAAAATCGATTTCCAGCTATTCATTCGTATCTCGAGAGCGCATTATACCGGAGACTGTGATCACCGGCCATAGATCACACTCACACCTGTTTAGATATTCTTGGTCTTTCCAGCGACACGTTTTTTTAATTATTAAATAAAAGACATAATAAACTTACATAACATTGACGAGTGTACATTGCACAATTAGTATCTTAAGTACAATCTTTTCATTCATTCCCCCAACTAAAACATAATGTGGGAGAGGAGGGGGAATGAGGTCCAATCCTTGTATATCTCTTCTAGTAGGTAATATCAATGTATCAGAGGGGCCTGTAGATCTTCCCATTAACATGTAATATGTCATGTAACGTGTAATATATCGTTCCCAATCTATCCATGCCTGCTGTGAGGTTACATTCAATTCTTTTTCCATCTCTAATTGGTAGGTTATTTGCTTTTATAAAACTTCCTGTGGAGGTATATGTGCTCTTCCAGATCCTCGCAATGAAAACGTTTGCGGCAGCGTGGGATGTGTGAGAGCGTATAGATTTATCTTCTCTCCGCTACGCGGGTAGTTGTGCTTGGGTCATGTCCCCGGGCACTGGGGGTAATACACGGCAGGCCCTTAGACCTTTGGTAGTGAGCATTAAAAGCACTGTTCATGCTGCTCCACGCCAAGTCATATGAAGGACATTAAACGAAACGTGTTCTGTGATCTCGAATGCTCCGAATGTATCCTTTGTGCTGGAGCTGTAGTATTCTTGTTTCCTCGCATGAGCTTAAATAATGTTACATCTATTTGAATAAAAGTCAAGCTGGCTTTCGAGAAACCTCCACACGTTTATCTTGTTATGTGGGGCCGGCTGAGCTCTCACCCATCCGAGTCTGAGGATATGTCTGAACCTTTTAAACGTATGCATGGAGTGTTTTTGGATGACGCAATGCTCACTGCTGCCTGTTTAACAGATAAATCCTTCCAGTCCACGGGTGGGATTCTTATCACAAGGTGTTTTTGTAGTAAATCACCAGTTTCTAAATCTATTAATTATTAGTATCATGTGGTGATTTTAGATAGTTAGAAATGTAAGTAGTGAGTACTTCGCGATTAGCAGACTGCTGTGGCTAGCTGAGACTAGCTATGTCCATCTCTGCAGCCTGGCCGCTGCTGTAACACTCCACCTTCATAATAATTCATTCTTTACTGTTGAGGGGCTCTATGGGACATTAGACTTTAGCATTCACCCCCTCCCACGCTTCGGATATGGAGAAGGAGGCTGTAGTAACCCATACTTGGTTTTTTTTCTTTTTACAGCTAAAATCATGGGAGTAAAAGTGCAACGTCCTCGCTGTTTTTTTGACATATCCATAAACAACGTACTAGGTAAGCAACACTGGCCTCTACTTATTTCCACGCTGCGTCCAGTTCTGTGCGGAAGTGTAAAAATATCCCGTGCGCTTTTCTTCAAAATGTTTAAAAAAAATATTCAGTGATGCAATCAATGCACCTGCTGAGCAGAATTAGCTTTTGTCCATACGTAGATTTGTGTTTTGTAGCCTCATCATCGCAAACCTGACTTGATCAGCAGGTAAAATGTCATGGTGGTGAGTGAAGCATTAGAGCATCAATCAGTTCAACGGTAAGGGCAGGGACTACAGATCTTTAAACCACTCAGATGTTGAACTAAATGTACACTATTTGGACAAAATACCTGCTCATTACACCAACAGGGACTTTGACATTACATTCTAAATACATAGACATTAATATGTAGTTGGTCCCCGTTTTGCAGCTATAGCAGCTTCCACTTTCCTGGGAAGGCTTTCCACAAGATTTCGGAGATTTTCTGTGGAAATTTTGCCCATCATCCAGTAGAGCATTTGTGAGGCCAGGCACTGATGTTGGATGAGGAGGTTCCGGCTCACAATCTCCGTTCCAGTTCATCCCAAAGGTGTTTGATGGGGTTGAGGTCAGGGCTCTGTGCGGCTGGTCAAGTTCTTCCACGCCAAACTCATCCGACCGTGTCTTTGACCTTGCTTTGTGCACTGAGGCACAGTCATGCTGGAATAGAAAAGGGCCTTCCCAATACTGTTCTCACAAAGCTGGAAGCCTTAGCATTGTCCAAAATGTCTTGGTATGCTGAAGCATTAAGAATTCCCTTCAATGGAAGTAAGGGGCCGAGAGAGCATCCGTTTTGTGAATTTACGTGGTCTTAAGCTTTAGAGTTGCTGCTCTTCCAAAACGATTCCTCTTCTACTGTTACATGTGCAATATCTGTTGCAAAGGTGGATTCCTATCACCGTACCACGCCTGACTTCACTGAGCTCATCAAAACGACCCATTTTATTCACAAATATTTGTAAATGCAGACAGCATGACAAGGTGCTTTTTATACACCTGTTGGCAATGGGTCTGATTGAAATACTTGAGTTCCATAATTAAGCGTGTCCAAAGACAGAGCTGGACAAATTTGTGTAGACGTTAGGAGCCAGACACGTGGGTATTTGTTAGGAGCCAGAAAGAGACACCCATAGAGATGGATATAAAACAGCACAAAATTAAATAGGTCCCCTGTCTTTTTACCTAATGAGTTTGGTCCCGCTCGGTATTGGGTAGGATAAGTAGTTTTCCGAAGCTCCATTAGCAAACGAAGATAGAACATCCTCGGACCTGCTGTACGGTGCGGAGTTGGCCAGAAGTTATTCAATTTTTGTATTATGAACAAAATCAATGATGGCATATTGTGGGTTTTTTGTAAGGAAAATGTGTGTTTGCATGAATTGCTTCTGTATTTGTTTTCAGTTGGGAGAGTTGTCTTCGAACTGTTTTCAGATGTTTGCCCAAAAACGTGTGAAAATTTCCGCTGTCTCTGCACAGGTTTGTTAAACTGTCTCTCGTATGGTGTCATATTTACTGTTCTTAGTTTATTTATACCCAGTAAGAGAATATTTTGTTTTTAATGATTTTTGTATTTACGATCGTGGTTGAAATGGCCAACGCAGAAGCTGTTTAGCACCACTGCAGCTATCTCTCTGTATGTGTATATAATGTGTATATAGTATGTAATATAATGTATATATTGCTTTTAAAGACTTATCCTCTTTATCTTATTCTGATTTTGGTATAAGACTAGAAATGAGAGGTAACTGGAAAGTTTTGTCAGAATGCCCAAAACTTGTAAGACAGACTCTCTTTAAACTGTTAAGCATATAAATAAAACAATAGCGTTCAGATGAAAAATATATATTTTACTTTTTTGTAAATAACCATTTTCTTTTGTCAGAGCTGTATCTTTATATTTCTTTGCTACTTCAACTATACAAACTCCCACTAACACATATCACTTTTTCAGGCTGAACTGAGTCCATTTTAAATATTTCAATGCCATTTTTCAGAAATTCTCTGTTGTGTAACATTTTCACAATCCAGCTAACACATAGAAGCTGTACTACCCAAAATGTGTGTAGTTAATCAGATAATGTTTTATATCTTGTGGGCATTTCGTTGTTTGGTATGTTCAGCCCTATGCGTTGATTCCTTCAGGACCCATTTTCTAAAACTGTTTTCATTTCTAGGTGAAAAGGGTATAGGAAAAATTACCCAGAAGCCTTTGCATTACAAAAGCTGTTTATTCCATAGAGTCGTTAAGGATTTTATGATCCAAGGAGGAGACTTTAGCGAGGGTAAGGTTCTGTTTATGTACAAAAGCAGATCTTTGTTTCCTCAGTCTGATTTATTTATTTTACAATAATTTCATGCTCTTTTAGGGAATGGAAGAGGTGGAGAATCAATATATGGAGGTTTCTTTGAAGGTAAGAATTATGTTTGTCGTTACTCCGTACAATAGTGACAAAACACATTCAAACCCCCCCCCCACTGAAATTAAAAAAAACATGGTGATTAGGTATTTTTCTTCTCCAGCCCTTGCTTCTAGTTAAATGTGGAGTATAGAATTTGTACATAACCTGGTTTCTGTTCTTGTAGATGAAAATTTTACTACTAAGCACAATAAGGAATTTCTGCTGTCAATGGCCAACAGAGGCAAGGACACAAATGGATCGCAGTTTTTTATGTAAGTTAAATTAATCATAACTGTTATAAAGAACCTATTTTTTCCTACCTTAGTTGTATGTTACGTATGTGTTCTTTGTTTTACTTTTATAATCGTAATTTAGCTATATTTTTAATTCTAAACATTCATTCTTTTATATACTAGGCAGACATATTTTGTTTCATAAAAGTTAATTGACTTTTTATTTATTTATTTTTCTTCTTCTTGGGCAATTTCCTTCCTGACGCTATCGTAGAACAACTAAACCTACACCACATTTGGATGGGTAAATATTCATGACTTTGTTTCTGTTGACAAACATACATTTATTTGTATATAAATATGTCTAATTGATCAGTGTTTTGTTCTTGATATGTTTAACATTTTTTTTCCTTTTCATTAGACTTCATGTTGTTTTTGGACAGCTCATTTCCGGCCAAGAGGTTGTTAGGGAAATAGAAAGTCAGAAAACGGATGCTTCCAGCAAGCCATGTGTTGATGTCAGAATACAGGATTGTGGAGAGCTGATTCAAAAATCAAAAGGTATTGAACCTGTTTTTTCAGTTGTAGACTACTTGGCATCCACCTGTGTTTGAATGCGGTACCAAAGCAAGGCTTCTATATTTGAACAAATGGGTTTGCCTAAAGGTGCTGTGATGTTTATACACTATATTTTGCTCTTTGAGCTGTCATTTTGTTTTCTCTAAAGGAATATTTCTCCTGCTCTTGTAGGTCAATGGCATGTGGATGCTCACTTGACATTGTTGTGCATTTAACAACGCTGAGATTTAACTGCCACTCGTAATATTTTATGAATTGCACCAAAAGACCATAAATCCATCATTTCATTGTGTGCATCTATTAACACTTTTTTATTGAACACTGTTTATCATTCTTTTTATCACTTTTAGCTAAGAAAGAGAAAAAAAGACACAAATCTTCGAGTGAGTCTGAAAATTCCAGTGACTCTGACTCTTCCTCAGAATCCTCCTCTGATTCTAAAAGCGAAGGGGAGGAAAAGTCGAAAAGGAAAAAAAAGAAACACAAAAAGAATTCGAAAAAGCAGAAAAAGGAGAAGAAAAAGCACAAGAAGTCAAAGAAAAGGTGAGTTCATAGCTGAGTTCCTGTCGGCCGATTGTGTGTAACTGCGCTTCGTACACAATGAATGCCTGATCACGCAAATAGGCATTCCCTTCCATTTGGTGTCATTGGAGGACAGTAGAGATTCAGCAGGGTCTGTGTAGACCCTGCTGGCATCTCATTGCTCCCTCTGCTGGCTGATCGCATGCACTGCAATCAGCAATGCAAGGCTGTGGTGCCTTGTGTGATCAATGAAGAGAATAAGAAACATTTCTCCCTCTTCCCACAAAGGGAAAAGGTAAAGACCCTAAAGGGGTCTGTGTCCATATTGAGCTGATAACAATGAAATGTAAATGCAGGGCATGCTGCCAAGCATGAATTGTTCATTAGTGGCACCTACTTTGTAAAAGAAAACAGAAAAAAAACAAAACAACTTTTGTAGTTTTCTGTTGGTTCCTTGGTCCAGTGAAGATCTTCTTTTGTTTTTACATACTAGCACTAACATCTTCTGGGATCTTTCCATAAAAAGTTTCTCCCATTGACTTTAGGCTTAACCTCATATTTCCAGCAATTCCAGCTCTTTGATAATGTTCACGTAATGTAAATGCACATTATTAAGTGTTAATTAATTTTTTCCACAAGTTCTGAGAGTGAAAATGAAGACCAGGAAGTGCAAGTAACATCCACTGTCCGTCCAGAAGAGATCCCGACAATACCAGAAAACAAATTTTTAATGAGAAAAAGCCCTCAAAGAGCAGATGAAAAAGAAACGAGAACAAATGACAGAGAACGGGAGAGAGAGAGGCAAGTGTCTGATTTATTTTTTCCTCTTCTACTGCTAAAGTAGTCTGTACGATGTTAAATGCTCGGTGGCTCCAGAGACGGTTTGCTTGGATTAGCATCCTATATAGTTTTGATACACCAGCCACGCTCTGTGGATATGCACAAAAATAAATGTACCATGAAATACGTATGTATTGGTTTTTTTTAATATGGAAGAGTATAGCTTATTGTCCATTTTTTAATTTTAGCAACTCGCAAGCGTCTCTTTACCAGAGAAGACTTTTGGTAACGAGATCTGGAAGAAAAATCAAAGGAAGGGGTCCCAGGGTGAGTTGTTCACATATGTCCATTAAAAATAAGCAGGCACTTAATGACTTATGTTTACTCTTTGCTGCAAAAATCTTCACTTTTTAGTTAAAAATCTTTTTTTTCCCATGAAGAAATGTTTCTCATGCTTTAATTTTGTTTTGTGCGTAGTTGTCAACTGATTCCATTCATTCAACGTCTGTTTACTAAAATATTATTTAGCTTTTTAATGTGTTGCTTAAGCAGTATTTCCTTTCCAACTCTTTAGAGATACCGTACTCCATCTAGATCTAGGTCCAGAGATCGCTTTAGGAGAAGTGAAACCCCCCCACATTGGAGGCAGGAAATGCAGAGAACCCAAAGGATGAGATATTCTAGTGGAGAGCGGTGGATCAAAGGCGACAAGTGCGTAGTTCTGCAAGTGTGATTGTTTTCCATTTCTTGCCCTAATGCTTATTGGCAAAAATAATTCTTACCATGCTTACAACACTGGGTGCTGTTCACAAACCATTGAGTAACAAACAAATGAACACACGTTCCCTGAGTTGGCTCTTCATGATGCTTTGAGAAGTGGACCAGATGAAATGTTCAATGAGTGAAAAGTCACTCATCATTACGTTCATATATATATATATATATATATATATATATATATATATATATATATTATAGAGCGAGAGAACAATGTGTGTGTGTAATATATATATATATATATATATATATATATATATATATATATATATATATATATATACATACATACATACCTTATATTCCAGCAGTTTGTTTGCCTTTTTAAAATAACATGCAATGGGGAGTCTCACCCTAATGTTTTACAAACCATGAAGGGTTACCTTATATTGGCAAAATTTTAAGCAAGAGATGATTATGATAGCTTTGACCCCTTATTATATACTGTGTTTTCCCCTCATAGGTAATCTTACCAGTTTTGGTATGATTCTTTTTATATAACTGAATTTCTGCACTCTTTTTAAATTAAGATTAACCTCTGATTTACTCTTTTGTAGAAGTGAACTTAATGATAAAGACAATCAGAAAAGCCCAGTAAGAGGAAAAGAGCAGAAACAGCCCGATGAAAGACCAGATTCACAGATCCCGAGCAATCAGGAAAGGAAGCCTAAAGATCACAAATCAAGCAGCAAAGACAGAGAGTCAAAGAAAGATGCTGAGAAAGAAGAAACGACTAGCAAAAGTAGGAGTAGAAAAAGAACAAAATCAGATAGCCACAGTGAAAGTAAAGATAACTCGAGAAGCGACAGAGATGCTAAACACAGTAGACATGATGACAAAGCAAGGTCTAAGAGTAAGGATCGGGATCATGAAAGAGGGAGGGAAAAAGAAAAGCACTCGAATAATAAAGGGAAAGATAAAGAGAGAAGCAGAAGTAAGGAAAGGTCTAAACCTGGCTCCTCAAAAAATGAAAGAGAAAAAAGTCAGAGCAAGGACCGGGAGAGGAACCGAGACAAACATGGAAGATCAAGAAGCAGGGAACGAGAGTCTGGTAGAACAAAACGCCGCTCCAGCAGTAAAGGTAACGAGCGAAGTAAGAGCAGAGAGAACAGGAGGAGGGGCAGGTCGAGAAGCAGAGAAAATAACCGTGCAAGAAGCAAGGATCGAGAGCCCAGAAGGAGAGGCCGGTCCAGGAGCCGAGACAGAAAAGTGTCCCCGGAAAATTCCAAAAAAAGAGGAAACAGGAGTAGGGATAACTCAAAAGATTCAGATAGAGAAGTCAGTAAAAGTAAAGATTCTAATAGACGGGATGACAAAAGTTCACATAGAAAGCTTTCAGACCATGATGACCATAGAAGAAAGCATTCTAGGAGTAGCAGTCCAGAGAACAGGTGGACTAAGAAAGCAAGCAGAGATCATGATGGAAGTCCAGACTCCAAGAATGTACACGCTAAAGATAGGGAGGAAAGATCTTCAACACGCAGGAGCAGAGATAAAGAAAAGACACACGGATCTTCACGCGAGAAGGAATCCAACAAAAAATCAAGAAGCAGAGAGAGAGATCGTTCTCAAACAAAAGAGAAAAAATCTAATCTTGAGTCGAGCCCAGCAAGAGTTGATTCTACCAACGAGAAATAAAGTATACATTTTACTTTGGGTTACATTCTCTGTTGATGTTTGAGAGATGTATGCTGGTGGACATTTATTTTTTTATTATGGACCTTAGTTCCTTTTTTTTTTTCTTTTTTTTTATATGTATAATTCTCAATCTGGAACATTTGTAATGTTAAAGTTTTAATAAACCATCAATGAAAAACTTTTAGGTCTAATACTTTATCAATAGATGTTCATAGAGCTGCTCTTTTTTCACTTGCTTTAAGTTCTGAATTTTGTTTTTATTTGTTTTCCCCTCCCTTGTTATTTCACAAAGGGCATGTATGTATTTCATCATTTCTGTTTAGGCTTTAGCTATTCCTGGTTTGATGCTGTCCAGGGATTATTTCATGTATTCAGTGGTTTAAAGCTTGTAATAGTTTTTGTACAGGAAATAAGCAAATATGCCACAAAGTAAATATTTGTGTTGTATGTACATTTACTACACAAGTACGCATTTGTGCAATCAGTGAAAACTGATTTTCAGATCTTAGGTTTTTTTTTTCTTTATGCATGAAATCCTTTATTGTATTTGGTCTGAACAGTCACTCATAGATGTGGTTCCCTCCTTACCCTGTCTAATTCTAGACTCGTTTACCATTTACAGGTATTTTGTGACACCATGTTGTCATGCCACCTTAGATATTTTTGTAAGGGAAAAAAAATAATTGTGCTTTGAACAAAAAACCTACATTCCTAAATCTGGTGTTGACAGTATAGCTAAAGCATATCAAGCCTGATCTCTCCAGCACTGCACTTACTCAGACTATTTTATGACTGCATTCATGAGAGAACTTGGGATGCTTTTTGAGGGCAGAGTCTGTCCAAGTGGCTTCTGCTATGTATAGTAATACTAGTGTAGTGCTATTAACTTATTCTAAAAATAAACTTAACCCTTTTATTTACCCTCGCCTCCCTTAGACCAGGACAACATATTCTTCCCACAGTAATTTAGTAGGTTAAGGGGTGCCATAACCATATACTAAATTTGTAAATTTTTTGGGGATTTTCCTTAGCTCTGTATAGGGAGCAAGTACAACATATATGTGTGACCTGTTCCGTTAGGCTTTAAGTCTGATGTCCCGTTAGTTTTTCATCTTATATTTCCTGCCTTATGTTTTGAGGACATTTACATTTTCGGAACAAAAATAATTGAAACGTATTTTGTGAAGAATTGACCTGCTCAGCAGTGCTTTACTTTCACAAATTTCCTCCATATTTTTTTTTAAAGACCTACTGAAAACTTTGAGACATGTAGGCTGCTTTCCTTCTTATGGCCAGATCTTTGGTAATTCAGATGCTGTATGTGTGATATATCATTGCAGATCATTATGTACAGTAATGAACTGACGCTATTTTTTTATCCCTCGTTTTGAATACTGTAAGTACAATATTGTAAACTGTTACCTTGAACTCATTTTGAAATCATAACTGGAGTACAGAGAATACAATAAATACAAGAATGGATTAAGGTGTGTTATTTTGAGGGTGCTGTGTATGGTGTGGACGTGCTTCTTTGCTGTCCAGCCTTGTAATGTCTACTCGGTACTCGGTAAATCACTTTTTAATTTGGCATGCTTTAGATGCTTGTTCTCAATACCTGTACGTTCTGTCAAGTCCTATTCAAGATGTTAATGTTAAAAGGACGGTAACCACCTAGCTCTATCCAACACCACCTCCCTGCATACTCGGATCTGTATGTGCCGGGTTCTCCTGTGGCCTTTTCTAGTCTGCAGGTAAGAATCGGTCTCTCCGCTGTGGCAGCGTTTACAACAGATACCACTCTTCGCAGGGAATTTTCAACGGATTTGCAATCATGGCAAAACTCTTAGCGCCTCAATAGAACGTGATGCGGGCGGTACGAAAATACACTAAATAAGGGGCAAGTTTATGCTGCAAATATTACTGGAACTGGTTTACTCTGGCTGCAGATCTCAGGTTTAGTACCCTGCTTAACCACTGTAATTCCACCACTATATACTGACAGATGTTATATGGTACGTTGTAATGTTATTTATAGATCAGCAGAAGGGGGGGGGGGCATCGACATTTATACTCGCAGAGCTCCAGCTATCTTATGAAGATGGTCTGCAGCAAGTGTTGAGGCACTTTTTGACTCTTTGGGCTGAGTAAATCCTGGTAGAATGAAAATTACTGTCCCCTGTGATTTATACTTTGAGCGTAAAAGGGGCAAAAGTGCCTTTTGTACAACCAGCCCTTGTCTCATGAACGTTGTGCAGAAGGACGGATGCTGAGCATTGAAGAGCTTGTCTCAGAAAACAGCGTAACAGAGGCAGGAAAAATAGAGGATGCTGGGTGACAGCCGGAAGTAAAAAGTGCTGGAATAAAGTCTGGCAAAAACCTTCTCTCAGAGCTAGAATGCATACACATGGCTAATACGCAGCTGCATGAAAACAGGCAAAACTAGAACTATTTTAAAAGAAAACAGCACGATATCGGCACTAAATTTAACATTTTATAAAGATTTCAAAGTGAAGCACAACGAAAACATAGTAGTATTGAGTTTATTTATTAGTTATGATACCCCTGGTGATATACCGTGTATTTTTACTCACACAGAATGTTCTGAAAAAAAGAAACTAAACCCAACCTGAGCATAAAATGGGTTTGCGATTGGAACTTGACATCTACAATGTCCTCCCTCTTTCCTTTCTATACATTTATAAGATAACAGATGTTACAATAATTTGTTTCTACCATGTGAAACCAAGTTTTTTCTTTCCTTGTTGAATATCACCCGTGTCATAGATCTCTTTAATTTGTTGAGCGTTGTCGCTCTTAAAGGATGGTAACTGGACTCCGCTGGTGTCCTGCACCTGGTAACTGGGCCGAATACCTCCCCTTCGGGAGTAGACGGGGCCGTGTCCACTGCCAGTTCCAACTTCAGCAGCTTTTTTAAGAGGGAAAGGATTGCGTTTGGCTTTGATGGCAGAATCAATCACCTGCTTTGCGTATTCTTGGAATTGTTCTTCTTCCTTGGCAAGCAAGGTCTCGTTTTGCTTTGTGTAATGCAGTTCTGCATCTTTCTCTAACAGAGCCATGGTTTTCTTTTCAGCCTAAAATGTAAGAATTCAACGTGAAGATCAAAAAACACAGAGCGTAGTCTCTCCAATAAAGCAGCTTGTTAAGTAATGACTCAGGACTGGACCAGCATGGGTTCCCTGGTATTTTTATTATTATTTATTAACATTTTTGTGACATCTGTTGTCCCTGATGTGTCCTTAGTGCAGGGACATGATGTTTCCCGATGCTCCTTTTACACACAGAGCTTGTCATAAATAAACTCCCCCCAAGAAGTGTTCCTGGCAAAAATCACAGTAAAACTTAAAACCAAGGGATAAAGAGTGCAAAACGTCACCACATCATCAATCATGCATCACTTTAAAGCATGTGATACCTGCATTGTCCCTTTACATTTCTGTGTGGTCCATTCTGCAAATGCATGGGGGGAGATCAGCATTAGCACTCTTGCCCCCACCTTTAGCTAAATGCCCTGCAGGGGATGAGATTGGCAAAGTGATTTACTCGCCTCCAGCCAGCTCCAGAAACTCAGCCATCATTGCGCATGTATAGAAAATCTTCCCGTTGATTGCTATGGGAGCACTTTCCTGCCACTGATTGACAACTTCAAGCAGCCAATCAGTGGGAAGACAGGTCAGATCATGAAGGAAGAGGGCAACGTTTGCAACAGGACTGCAACCTCTTTGTCAGGTTAGTGCTTGATTTTCTTTTTAAGACTGCATATTAAAGTGCTTACTGGGTTTTGGGGGTGTCCAGGATATCAGACCTCATCTGAGGGCCCCTCTCCGATATTCTATAATCTCAATAAACAGCCCAAGAAGTTAGTTTCTTATTATGCTCTGACGTTGTTTGAACCCCGCTCCTGGTCTGCATCTCTTGCGTTGATGCCTTACCATTTGCTGGAGTTGTATTGCCTGCATCCTCTTGTGTTCTTCATCGGTTTTTCTTTGTTTCTCCATCTGTTGGGCGATGAAGACGTTATCGGCTTCCTTTATGGCGTGAAGCGCTTTTATAGCATTCAACTGTTCTTCTTTTTCTTCCATTTCTTTTTTCCGTCTCTATCCAAATAAGAAATACTTTCAACACATTGTATAGTAGCACATGTGCTTAATATCCGATGATTTATTATGAGCTGTATTTCAAATGTTCACTGTTGACTAATTGGTGTCGCATATTCAAATGTGAGCCTGATCAATGGTTAGTGACCTAAAATGTCACCTTTCATTATCAGATATCAATCATTTATGTAATTTTTTTTTTTTTTAACCTTAAGTCATGGATGAAGCCTCTCTCTGCTCTATAGGAACACAGGATTGATTGTGGCTTGGTCTCCACAAGCCTGTGAGGACTGAACACACAAGCATTAACCCCTTTAATGCTGCAATGTCGGGTATAACACGCATCTTACTTTTCAAAGGGTAAATTTGTTTGTATTATACCAAATATTTGACAGTACTCATTCATGTCATCATAGAGTTAAATAGCAGACATACATTTGGATAAGTAACACAAAGCCCCTATGAAGTTACTTCACAAATTATAGTTTAGATTAAATGATGCTCTATGTGTTAATAACTGAATAGATAAGTCTGTGGTGTGTGTTAACTGCTCACTTCAGAATTGCACGGAGGCCGAGCTGCAGAGAAGGACCCTGAGCTGAAAGAGGAGATCAGGGAGATTATGCGTGAGCTGTCCGTGGTCACCATATCTCTGTTCTTATTTGTTTTCAAAGCTGTAGCTGTGTGTGCATTATTCATCAGTCAGTAAACTTATTGTACTCATTTGTACACACACACAAGTGTATATATAGACATATATATTTAATATGTGACAATAGAGAACTAAGTGTGCTGCCCGTCTGTACTTGCCATAGCTTGCCGATGCTCTGCGATGGCCTTGATGTCCTCTTTTATTTTTTGCACTTTTTGCTGGCTTTCCTTTGTGTTCTTGGCATCCAGCTCAGCGATGGCCTTTGCTACGCGCTCATCTTCATCGTCCACTTGTTGCTTTATTTGCGCAGCCAAGCGATTCCCGATATCATCTCTACGTTCTAGAATTTGTCTGAATCACAAAATACGTAATTGACTTTCTGTACCCCATATCTCGCAGCACGCAGCATTACCACCTGGCATGCAGCGGGTGGGACAGAGAAGACATCCTGATGGAGCCCCAGAATCGGGACTCTCCCACATGTACAGGGGCAGTTGTGTGGTACATCACAGAAATGAAAATGAGATGTACATTTAAATATTCACCAATTCAGTATCTGTAACATTTACTTATGGATTGAAGTACCTCCTAAGATCCCTTAATGATAATGGACAACAACATCTTACTCTGTGGGTACAGAACAGCAATACCTACCTGTATATTTCCTGCTCTCTCTCTTTTCTCAGCTGCCCCATCTTTTTCTTTGCAAGAGCGTAACGTTGAATCAGTTCTTCGTTTTCCATTTCTTTTTGCTGCTCTCGAGCTCTGATAAAATCTCTGTCTGCAACAGTTGCCTTTTGAACAGCAGTGACAAAGAGGAACAAACAACCATCATCCTAATCAAGCGATCTGAACAAACAGCTTCAACACATCATCGCAACCAGATCAACTTATCCCCATCCAAGCCGTCCTCTCCTATTGTCTCACTCCCCTCAACCACCAACTGGATTGTAAGCTCGAAAGAGCAGGGCCCTCTTCTCCTTTCCACCAGTTTGTTATTATGTGTTTATAAATTGTTCTAATGAATGTAACAGCGCTGCGGAATTGGCCGGCGCTTTATAAATAAATATAATGTAATGTAAGAGGATGATTTAAGTTTTAGTAAGATGAAATCTTTCTCCGTTCGCTAATTATTCATCACAAAGTACCGATCCAGGAGAACTAATGCTTCAAAATGGTGACGATAAAATGGTTAATCACACCACAACTCAGTGTTCAGCAAATCAACACAAGTTACAGAAACTTAGACAAATGATGTGACAGTCTCATATGAAATCACACACATGCAGATATGCAAGTAGAGGGGTCTATTCACTAAACTAAGAGTTTGCAAGCGAGGTAAACAATTTAAGTCCTTGACATCACTATATGTTATAAAGGCCAATGGATTATAAGGGGTAACTCCATTTGGATTTGTCTCCAATAATGCATAGTGACGTGATTTAACAATTTATGCTATTAGTATTACTCTTACAATACAGATATTAAAGAGTGACAAATCTAGAACTGACAGACTAAGACAAACAGATCCAATGGGCAAAGAGGGCCCTGCTCACAAGCTTCCAATCTGAGTGTATCAGGGAGTTCAAACGTTTTACCGCAAATTCTCTTTAATAGATCCCAGGGACTCATTGCAGTAAGACCGTGGCATTAATTCAGTACAGCAGCATTTAGCAGGAAACTTTACAGTTGTGGTTTTAACTAACTGATTACATATAAAACGCTATCCCTGGCAAACTTCTCATCAAGAAGAACTGAGCTTGCCCTGTATAAATGTATAGTTCCATAAGCTTTTTTAAACTCACTGAGGTTAGACATTCCTAATAAAGGTAAGGTTGGCGAGTAAAAGAACTTTAACATATATTAGATTTTGTGAAATGTCCCCTTTTTAAACTTCCTATAAAAAGACCTATTGTTTAAGATTTGACTACAATTGAATCACTTGCCACTGAATTAGTGATCCCGTATATTCCTTTCAATCATTTTTCCTTTCTCTGATTTATAACTTACAAGATGAGCCTTCATAATTTCCTTTTTCTCATCCTGTTTCATTTTGGCCAGCTTCTGCATTTCCCATTCATAGATCCGGGTCTGTCTCTGGATTTCTCCACCTTCCCTCTTATTGGCTAGTCTTTCTAATTCAGCCTTATGATTCTGTTCCTCTAGCCTAAACAGGGGCACAATGAAAAAAACTGTGTCCATATAAGTCATAAAAATAACAACCATAACATCAAACAAGACATGAGCTTAAAACTGTAATTTAATATAGAAGTAGACTTTAAAGTCCACTACTATGTGGAAGACATGAAGAAGGTATGTTTTTTCCCGACAAGCAGTGGTGAGACTAGAGGTTTTTATGAAGAGCAGAAGTACAAATAAAAGGGGTTTCTTTGGGTTTTACATACTGCTTCAGAAGTTCCTTGGCTATCTCCCTTTTGTCTGTGGTTTGGTGGGTAGCCTTCGTCTTGGTATCTAAAATGCATCCTTCAAAGTCTTGGTTCACGTTGGAAGAATGCTTTGCTTTGTCCATCTGCTTCTTTAATGCAATCTGGGCCTCTCTTTCTTTCAGCACTTCAGTAAGTAACAGCGCACTCTGCACAACACAAGAAAGCCATCATAAACACAACATGCGGATATCTGAACACAAACATACATCTCCGTCACAGCTCCAATAGACCTCAATGGTTTATATATGATGTTTAACAACTGAGAGAGCGGAGAGCTCCCTTAAAATTCCCATGGTGTCTTATTTTGCTCATGCGTGGAAGGGTTCGGCAGAATCCCCTCTTATACATTTTCCGCTTTGCCCACCCTGCTGGCCGGCTTGTAAATGCAGTTGCTAGGGACCTATTAATATTTCAATGAGAGTGTTTTCCTGGAACTGATTGGCTGCTTCAAACAGCCAATCACTGTCTAGAATTGTTGGGTCACAGAGGAGGAGAGTAGCTGCAGCTGCACAAGGTACTTTAGTATGCATTATATAGGGGACTGTAAGGGACATCACGCTGTGTCTTTAACATTACCTATTTCAAAGTAGTTCATCAGTTTAATGGGAATTTTGGGCACACACTTAACTCCATTAACTTCCAGACTGTTCTAAAAGTAGCAGAGATTGATTAAGGGAAGTCTCGGTATACAGTGTTGTTTCAATCATAGACAAACACGTCAATGCAAATTAAACAAAAATAGAACATACGTGGAATTTCTTGACTTTGTCGGTTTGATAGTATTGTTTGAGCTTTGCGTTTTCTATCGCCTCTTTCCTCCTCTCAGCTTGGTATTTCGCCTCCTCTAAATCAATCATCTTTCTACGCCCCTCCTCCTCTTCATCGCGAAGTTGTTTGGCTTCTAACTTTTGCTGCCTCATCCCCTGTAGATATATCCACAACACATTAAAATACGAATTCCGCTTAACTACTTAAATACAGGGGGCTGGATGGGTATGGAGGGCCGTGCCATTATATTCTTTCTTCAGGAAGCAGTAAAGACAACCGAGGGCGCTTCACTGTCCTCACACACCAAACAGAATGTCCCTTTCACTTGTGTTTGCCACTCAACATCAGTTTATTACCTAAGGGAAGAGTTTGTAGGAGAGTTGGAGTTTCAAACTCCCTGACTTCACTATACATTATAAAGGGCCAATTCCCATAAGCTTCTGCTGTAGGAAAAGCATGGCCGGCCCTCTATAATGTATATTTAACCCAAGGAGATCCTTTCTTTCAGTCTTCCCGCCCATTGAATTATGCATTATACAGGGCCAGTTCAGCTCTCCTTGCTGGTGTTAGCCCTTCATAATGAATGATGAAGTGAGCTTCAACCACAACTCACCTATAAACTCTCATGTCAAGCCTCTAAAGAATAATCCCCTTTGAGTCAGTAAAGCTGCAAACTGCCTATGTGTACGTGTGTGGCATTGTAAGTGCCGATTTATGTGCCCTGTGTTCCCGGTACTTTGCCCCCTCCCATCTGCAAACAGCAATGACCCCATTTTTTGCCAATGTCATGGAAAACCTCTAGATATGCATGAGGGCTGCTCTGAGTAAGAGGCACGGGCTGTTATGACATCATATTTTTTCTCTTTCTAAATAAAATACATTTAAAGAAAATGCCACAACAGTACCCTCCACCAGGACTTCCAGAAGACAATTACCACAGTTTGGTTTTTGAGTAAGGTGCAGGAAATAAAGAGAAACTGACTAAGGGCAATGGGACCCTTCGCTTCTAAACATAATGCAAGAATAAAGTAACAATGAAAAAAGTGAAACACGCCTTTCTTTGGTGCCATAATAAATTACTCTAAATTACTGTGTACTTCAGAGATAATTACATGTCAGTTCTGTCCCTGACGTCTTTACTGATCCCCGAAAAAGAACAGCTCCATTAAATATATGAGAACCAACAAGGGAATTACAGCCCCGTAAAATCCATGGCAGAAGCTATGGCTTCATATTATAATAGGGAATGACTCTTAAAGAGTGTGATAAGAACTGCTGCGGTTATTGATCAGCAAAATATTTCTGACCGCTTAGTGGTACAAAACATGTCGCTCCTTATCCATAAATCCATAAATACTCACGGCAAGAGTGTTCTTCCAGTTTTTTACCATCTCCTTTGATCGTAAATGCAAAGCCTCTCTTTCTCTCTTTTCTTCGTAAAACTCCATCATGTCTTGCTCAATCGTGTTGGTGTAAGTCAGAATTCGTTCCCACTCGGCTTTTGGTAGGACGGTAACCTGGCGAAGATCGACTGGTTTTGACATAACGAATCCTCTGTCGCTCTCCGAATTATTCTCAGCTAAAATGATAGATACTCTGTATTTTATTCAAGAATACTGAGCAGACTGGGATGAATATGAATTAAAGGGACACCCCATTAATTGTGCAATTCAATTCATTTGATAGCTCCATGGTTCTTTTAAATTTGATGCATAATGAAAGGATGTGGAGGGGGTTAGGAGCTGCAGCTTCTCCCTAGGGTAAGTACCTTTTTATTTATTTAAACTTGTCACTATTGAGCTCCAGCAGTGGAACAAGACCCCCATGCACTTGAGCGGAAAGCACAGCCATGGATTTCAATGGAAGCCTCTCTTTCCTAAGATTTCACACACCATGCAGTCCTACTTTAATTAATACCGGCCTACCAGATGTGAAGCTTGATGGGCTAGAGTAATACTTTTTGGGGAAACTGGTCACATGGTCCTTCTTGGCTGAAAGTTACTGGTCTGTAGTTGTTCCAACTCAATAAAAGGATTTTAAAACATATTTTCTACCAATAGATTGTAAGCTCAGATGAGCAGATTCCCTCCTTCTCCTTCAATACCGGCATGTCATAAAAAATATTGTCATGTGAAATTGTTCTTGTTAAACATGTTGTAAAAAGAATATACCGTATTGGCCCGAATATAGGCCGCACTTTTTCTCCCCACTTTAAGTCTTTAAAATGGGGGTGCGGCCTATATTCGGGGTCTAGCAGGCAGCAGGGTTAGGATACAGATCCCCCGCAGCGGTGCAGGGGACCCGTATCCTACTCTCCGATACGCTCAGACAGCCTCCCCTGCCAGCACTTCCCACGGGGGGGTGCCGGCACAGGAGATTGTCTAAGCGCATCGTGCGGACGTTCACCGGCAGTGGCGATGAGCGTGAACGACCTCCGGTGCCGGCACGTCTGCTCGATGTGCTTTAACAATCTCCCTTGCCGGGAATTCCCACACCGGGAGTCATGCAGACGTGCCGGCAGCGGAGGTTGTTAATGCTCGCATCGCCGCTGCCGGTGAACGTCTGCACGAACAATCCTACTTGCCGGTACTTCCCACGGCGGAAGTGCCGGCACCGAAAATTGAATACGCGTTATGCGTAGATGTCCCCCGCCGGCCCCGCAAGACCCCGTGGAGTCTGCACCGGTAACTCTCCCGGTGGTGGGTGGGGTAGAGTGGCAGCATATCTCGGGGGGGTAGAGTGGCAGCATATCTCGGGGGGGTAGAGTGGCAGCATATCTCGGAGGGGGGATAGAGTGACAGCATATCTCGGGGGGGGGGAGTACATCTTCGGGACAGAGTGGCAGCATATTTCGGGGGGGGCGGAAACTTTTTTCTTTAAAAAAGCACCTAACTTTTAGGATGCGGCCTATATTCGGGTGCGGCCTATATCCGAGCCAATACGGTATATACACACTACCATTTAAAAGTTTGGGGTCACTTAGCGGTTTTCATGGAAAACACTCACTGGCCACTTTATTAGGTACAGCTGTTCAATTGCTTGATAACACAAATAGCTAATCGGCCAATCACATGGCAGCAACTCAATGCATTAAGGCATGTAGACGTGGTCAAGACAACTTGCTGAAGTTCAAACCGAGCATCAGAATGGGTGAGAAAGGGGATTTAAGTGACTTTGATCATGGCATGGTTGTTGGTTGTTGGTGCCAGACAGGCTGGTCTGAGTATTTCAGAAACTGCTGATCTACTGGGATTTTCACCCAAACCATCTCTAGGGTTTACAGAGAATGGTCCGAAAAATATCCTGTGAGCGACAGTTGTGTGAATGGAAATGCCTTGTTGATGTCAGAGGTCAGAGGAGAATGGGCAGAAAGGCAACAGTAACTCAAATAACCACTTGTTACAAACCAAGGTATGCAGAATACCATCTCTGAACACACAACACGTCGAACCCTGAAGCAGATGGGCTACAGCAGCAGAAGACCACCGGGTGACACTCCTACCAGCTAAGAATGGGGAACTGAGGCTACAATTCACACAGAAACACCAAAATGGGACAATGGAAGACTGGAAGAACTGGCAGGTTCAGACTTTGGTGTAAACAACATGAAAGCTTGGATCCATCCTGCCTTGTATCAACGGTTCAGGCTGGTGGTGGTGGTGTAATGGTGTGGGGGACATTTCCTTGGCACACTTTGGGCTCCTTAATACCAATTGAGTATCATTTAAACGCAACAACCTACATGAGTATTGTTGCTGACCATGTCCATCCCTTTATGACCACAGTGTACCCATCTGTTTGACTAACTACCGCCCTATCTCTCTGCTTCCTTTTATCTCTAAGCTGCTTGAACGGATTGTGTACAACCGCCTCATTAACTTCCTCTCCTCTAATTCCCTCCTTGACCCTCTACAGTCTGGTTTCAAACCCCTTCACTCTACTGAAACAGCTCTAACAAAAGTCTCCAATGACTTGCTCTCTGCCAAAGCAAAAGGTCACTTCTCTATTCTAATTCTACTGGATCTCTCTGCTGCTTTCGATACTGTTGATCACCACCTTCTTCTACACTCACTTACTTCTATAGGCATTCGAGATACAGCTCTCTCCTGGATCTCCTCATATCTGTCTAACCGTTCCTTCTCTGTCAACTTCTCTGGCAAGACATCATCACCCCTTCCACTTTCGGTTGGTGTCCCCCAAGGTTCAGTCCTTGGCCCTCTGCTGTTCTCTCTTTATACTTCCTCTCTTGGCACACTAATCAACTCATTTGGCCTCCAGTATCACCTATATGCAGATGATACCCAAATCTACCTGTCTTCTCCTGATCTCTCTCCATCTCTCCTGTCCCGTATTACCAATTGCTTGTCTGCTATTTCTTCATGGATGTCACAACACTACCTGAAACTTAATCTTTCTAAAACTGAACTCATTATCTTCCCTCCCTCCATCTCCACTCCACTACCTGAATTCTCTATCACCATTAACAACACGACTATCTCTCCTACTAACCAGGCCCGATGCCTTGGGGTCATCCTTGACTCAAACCTCTCCTTAATCCCTCACATTCAGTCCCTCGCCAAATCCTGCCGCTTGCACCTAAAAAACATCTCTCGTATCCGCCCATTCCTCACCCAAGAATCCACAAAAACACTCGTTCATTCCCTTATCATTTCCCGTCTTGACTACTGCAACACTCTTCTGGTTGGCACTCCACTGTCTCGACTCTCTCCTTTACAGTCTATCCTAAATGCCGCTGCTAGGCTCATCTTCCTTGCACGTCGCTCCTCTTCTGCTTCCCCCCTCTGTGAAACCCTCCACTGGCTCCCAATTACCTTTAGAATTAAATTTAAGATCCTGGTACTGACATATAAAGCCATCCATAATACTGCTCCTCCGTACATTTCTGACCTCATTAGCAAATACTCTCCTACTCGATCCCTACGTTCCTCCCATGGGCTAAGGCTCTCCTCCTCACTCATCACCTCTTCCTTTTCCCGTCTACAAGATTTCACTCGAGCTGCCCCATATCTCTGGAATCTTCTCCCAAGGAACCTTCAGCATTGTCCCTCCCTCCCAACTTTCAAGAAACATCTAAAAACCCACTTCTTCAGAGAAGCCGACCATCTTAGCTGCTAGAACTTCCTTGTCATCGCTACAACCCCCACAATACCTCTCACCCTTTCTCTATGCCTTATGTTTGTCACCCCATTTCCCTCTAGATTGTAAGCTTGCGAGCAGGGCTCTCTCCACCAAATGTATCGGTTTGTCTTAGTCTGTCAATTCTTGTCTTGTCATATCCCTTGAATTTATGTATTGTATTAAGCGCTGCGTAAACTGTTGGCGCTATATAAATAAAGGATAATAATAATAATAATAATAAAATCGTCTCACACTGGTTTCTTGAACATGACAATGAGTTCACTGTAATCCAATGGCCTCCACAGTGACCAGATCTCAATCCAATAGAGCACCTTTGGGATGTGGTGGAACGGGAGATTCGCATCATTGGATGCGCACCCAACAAATCTGCAGCAACTGCGTGATTCCATCATATCCATATGGACCAAAATCTCTGAGGAATGTTTCCAGCACCTTGTAGAAAGTATGCAACAAAGTTCTGATAGCAAAAGGGGGTCCAACTCGGTACCAGCAAGGTGTACCTAATAAAGTGACCAGTGAGTGTATGTGTGCCAGTAACAGTAGGGTATCCACCTGGTCTGAATTTGCTTATGACTGATATGTATTGTAATGTTGTGCGTAATATATATGGTATTAATACTATACGAGGAGGAAAAAACCCCACTCCACATTCAGTCTGACGCACACATTCACGCTCTCACTAAATGAACATGAACACTGCGAAAGAATGAAAACTTTTTCATAAGGAGTCTGCAAAAAAAAATCAAAAAAAAAAAAAATCTGTATAGCGACTGAGCGGAGAGTACAAAAACTACAGGTCTCCATGGTAACCTATTGGTGACAGATATTAGTGGCATGATAACCATGGTAACGTTATGGGTTTTAGTGGAATGTTGCATAGGGTTGTATTTACATCAATAACCCCTCTGCTCACCTGATTGCACCCTGCTGTTCTGCCCTCTTCTCCTGCCATGCTGCACAACAGGGGCAAAAGCAGAGGCCATGCTCCTCGATATACCAGCTTCTGGCGTCCTGATCCCAGGCTCCCGGGTATTGTTGGTATCCCGTTGCCTGACAACAGCCCACTGAAGTGTCACTTTTTTGTGGGTACGTTGCCTGGATACAAGCAGCTGCAGCTAAACACAAGAGACACAATTCCAACTTACTTTAGATATTACTGCACTCGTTTTATTGTAGTCCAGCGGGGGTCTTTTGGTACTTAACGTTACAGTCTCTAGTGTTTAAGACTTGCTATAACCTGCCTCCGGACGACAAATCGCAATAGATAAACTGCAGCCAACCGACTGCACTGTTTATTGTAACAGTGTTGACTGGCATGGAGGCGTCGGTGTCGTGATGTATCGTGTCTCTCATGTGTAGAACTCAATGTATAAATAACTGCTTAATTTCCTGCAGCCATATTCGATGAATGTTTTGTAAACCCCCTGACATCCTCGTTGGTAATTCTGAATTAAATATAATATTAAGGGTTTTGAAAAGTGACAGCTTATTTGCATTTTTATATTGGATAAGACGTCTTCGTTTATGTATGCTACGCAATCGTCTTGTACTATTCTGCTATTGTATTTAGCAGTTGTTTTGATTTTCTTCACCTTTGTATCAATTTCATTAATTTTGAACTATGGGCGCCATGCCCAAATAAAAGATGGCCGCTGCTCGATAATGATGCACTCGTGCCCTTTGCCCTGCAGGTGGCCTCTGGCTGCGAGTGAGCGTTAATCCTACGGTGTCGGCAGAGTAAGAGCGGAGTATACTAGCGCCCGTCCATCTCAAAGACTTGGTTGGTCAATTTCCACTGGACCCGACAAAATACAAGCGATCTCTGTGCAGTGAGTGGGCGAGTCTAATAATAATAATAATAATAATAATAATAATAATGATGTGACATTATGCGGGGAATATATTTTCATGTACATTATGTTATAGAGACATTTAAGTACATAAAGGGCTTCAGCAGAGTACAAGGGAAATTTATACAAAAGGTAATCATTTAAAAATAAAGGAGCACAGGCTTAGATCTGATATTGGCAAATTTTATTTTACTGAGAGGGTGCGAAATAAGTGGAATAGTCTCCCAGCAGAGGTGGCAGTACTGTAAAGGTATTTTAACACTGTTGAGACAGGATTAAAGTCTAGCTAAAGCTTTGAGGTTTTATTTTAGGGTCTGTATTTCAGTTTAGTGGGGTATAACCAATGGATTTTAGCAAATTCCTGCCTTACATATTTAATTTGCATAAAGTAAGGGTGATGTAACCTTGTGTAATGTTACCCCTCGTACGTTCCGGCCTCCCCGCGCTGGTCAAGACAGAAGCTGCTGGTGAGGAGTATATTATATATATATATTAGTATTAGAGTGAGAGAGTATTTCTAAGTGGGTGTGTTAGCATGAATGTATATGTGTAAGAGTGTGTGCGTGTGAACGTCTGTGTTGGTGTAGATGTATGTATGTGTGTGTTAGCGTGAAAGTGTGCGCGTATAAATATGTGTGCTAGTGTATATATGAGTTACCGGTGGGGGCAGTTAGGGTCACTTGGCTTTACCTGCCTGCCCTCCTCCGGGCCAGATGGTGCCAGCCCCCCCCCTGCATCTCATGCAGAAGGTTTGTCGGATCAATCTGGATAGATTACTTGGGTAGATCTTAATCTGGCCACATAGTCCTCTCTAGTCCGGCCCTGGCTCCCTTAAATGCTTCTCTCCATAGGTGGGTTTTTAGTGAGCAGTTGGAGGTTTTCTCTGCAATCTGATTGGTTGCAGCACTGAGGGTCCCTTTTACATATGCTTCTAGAGAGATCCACCTTTAAACGTATGGCTGAAACCTTTACATATGGACTTGTCACAGTCCTGTTTACGTGCATAAGGCTTCTTGAAGATGTCGGGTCTGGGAGCTTCTTGACCTCACAATGTCGTGATGATGCCGCTTTGGGTAGTTCTATACATTTCATCTCCAATTGTTTCCCTTTGTTGCAGAAATGAAGGTGCTCCTGGTGTTTGATTTCGACCACACTATTATTAATGATAACAGCGACACGTGGATTGTCCAATGTGCTCCTGAGAAGAAGCTTCCGTATGGTCTACAGAACTCCTACGAGAAAGGGAAATGGACGGAGTACATGGGCAGAATCTTCAGCTACCTCGGCGAACAAGGAATACGAGAGAATGACATGAAAAGAATCATGATCGCGATACCGTATACCCCGGGCATGACCGAGCTGCTTCAGTTTATCGGCCAAAACAAAGATCACTTTGATTGTATTATCATCTCTGATTCCAACACCATTTTTATTGATTGGATTCTATCTCACGCAAACGTCCACAATGTGTTTGATAAGGTTTTCACCAATCCCGCAGCTTTCGATTCCTTCGGGAATCTCCATGTCCACAATTTTCATGTCCATCATTGTGCGAGTTGCCCCAAAAACCTGTGCAAGAGAAAAGTGTTAGAAGAGTTTGTGGCCAAGCAGTCCCTCGGCGGAGTTCAGTATTCTAAAATCGTATATATCGGCGATGGAGGAAACGACCTCTGTCCGGTAACGTTCCTTAAGAAGGGCGACATCGCGATGCCCCGGGAGGGTTACACGTTGGAGAAACGCATTGCCAAGGACCTAGATATAATAGATTCTTCTATCAGCGTTTGGTCAACCGGCAGTGAGATATTGTCTCGGTTGAAATCGCTCTTAGAAGAATAAAAACGAATAAATAATTGTTGTTTGGGTTGCAGTCATATATTGTTTCTTCCACAATAAATCCTAATGTAATTTATTTAACGAGCGATAATTGTACCCATAAAAAGGCTATTCAGTAGCGCAGTGTTGTTAGAGAATATTATCTTTGTTCAATCTTGATTTAATCTTGGCTAAATTGTTCGATATATTCCAGGGTTAAAGCAACCATCCTTTTCTTCGCTATGTGTTGGGAGCCTCTTCTGCAAAACGGCTTGGCCGGCCCTGTATAATGCATAGTTAATGTAGGCACCATTCTTAGGTCATCTGATTTAACTACACATTATGCAGTGTCGGCTTAGACCGTTTGGCCAGAGAAGCTGCTGATATATTTTTATATATGTTTGTTATATTTCCAAAATAAATAAACCAGGACATTTTTAAACATATTTCTTTCAGGTCCTGAATTGTAATTCTGCTTGGAAATTTCAGTGTCCCTGGAAATGGACTAGTGAATTCAGTATATTTCAGCATCCCTTGGGGTCATGCTGGTCATCCGGCACATTGGGCAAACACCTTCTAGGCCACTGGCCGAGGGGGCCGCACAATCACCCGATTAATGTGCCTGGATATGCCCGTCCACGAGCTACATGAACATAGATACCTAGTGTGTGGCTGCTCATATCCAGCCGCTAGCCGTTCTTACGTCATCAGGTAGCCGCTGGTCATATACTTATCTTCTGATCCCTTTGCAGGCCAATATGAAAAGCTTTGTTGGTCACAGACGAGAAGGGAATAAAGGAGAATAACTTATATTGTAGCTTTTCTCCTCCTTATATTTATTTTATGGCGTGATTGAATCAAGTCTTCCCATGTCTGTGTATTTTTTAATCACCGTACAATAACACTGCCAATTAACTCTTTCATTGTATGCTGAAAGTCTAGTGCGTGCGCTTAAATGAAATTATACCTCTAGTGTTCAGTGCCATAAAATTGTGACTTTTACATAGCTCTGGTATCAGAGGGGTTAACAGTGAATAAGTGTATGGCTAAATGCATTGCTGGTACAAACGTATTGCTATCTGTCCATTGATAACAGAGTATTTACACGTTCTGCGATTATCCCGCGGTACGTCAAAGGCTGACGTCAACAAATACTGCAACCAACGATATGTGCTAATATTTGAATGATTCATTCTTTAATCCACTGCCGAAGCAGATCTATCCCGAACAATATGGCGTTTGTAATGTAACCGAAACACGATAATAAAAACGAGCTTTGTAAAAGAACTTCTCTTCAGTCTTGTGCTTTTAAGACATTGCGGCGATTCTACTAAAAGAAAACAAAAATAGACCTTTTTTGCATTTTTCCTGGTAAAATGCCCCATATAGTAACGAGCAACCCAGTCTGTGATCAGAAATAAATGCAGCTACCTCCTCGGTCATTTGGCAAATGAAATCGGCAAAAGCAGGTGTTCTTTACGGTAAGACTAGTAGATTTAAAGATTACGTTTTCACTGTTACGGATTTTGTTGCCTAATTAAAAGCGGAGATTTTTGTCTTCTTATTATTTGCGGGCAAAGTATTTAAAGGAACCGTCTGGAACTTAAGCCCAGACCCACTCCATCAGCACCTTCGGGGTTTGCATTATTGACCGTGATGGCCCTTTAAATGTTTTTTTAAGTATTCTGTTTTGAATCCAAAACCCACCAGATTATATGATAGGAAAGGCTGTAGTGTTTGCTGACTCGCTTTAAAGTCTTAGTCTATTCTAGAGAAATGCTCTTGTTGCATCTAAGCAGATTACTTTGCAAGCAAATTACTTTTGACACGACCTTAAACATTTGGCCGAGCTTTCTATAATCCCTATGAACATATCCTTGTAAAGTATATTAAAGGGAAAGTTCCAAGAATAACAATATTTTTCTTTTCATACAATACATTTATTCAAAGGATATGATGAAGCTAGAATTGGCAGACTAAGACAAATCGATATATTAGGTAAAGAGGGTTAAAAGCTTATGAGTAAAAAAAAATTGTTTTCTGTTAAAAACTAAAATCTGTTATCTAATTAGACTATTATGTAGGTAGACTATTAGATTAGGAACCTGCCTTATATTATATGAAGATGGCATCTGCAAATATTGGTATGAATGTGAGCAGCTATTATTTGAAATTATCTATAATTCGTTTCAATGAATTGTAGGATATTATAAAATTTTAAAATTCAAATAATTTATGTACCTAGGCTATTAGATTATGAACCTACATCATATTGCTTTAAAATAACATCTGCTAATAAATTTAGCAGTTATTGACATTTAATTTTAATCAACATGCATATTATAAGATTTAAAAATATTGTTTTTGTATTTCCAAAATAAAATATATAATTAGACTATTGGATTAGGAACCTATATCATATTGTTTAAAATGGCACCTGTAATATTCATATTAAAGTGGCCAATCATTTCAAATTATTGATAATTAATTTAAATTAACTAATGTATTATTGATTTATTTGTAAAACCATCTATTATTTAATAAAACTATTAGATCATGGGCCTGTATCATATTGTTTTAAAATAGCATCAATAAATATTGATATTTAAGTGACCTATCATCTAAAGTGATAACTTCATTTAACTGATGTATTAAAAAAATATATGTATTTATTTTTCTTTCTATATAACATCTAATATATAATTAGGCTATTAGATTATGAAACTATATCATATTGTTTTAAAATATTATCTTTAGATATTGATATTAAAGTCACCTATCATTTAAAGTGATTGATAATTTTAATTAACTGATGTATATTATTTAAAAGAATATTGAAAAAAATATTTTTTATTTATAAATAACATCTATTATGTAGTTAGACTATTAGATTATGGGCCTATATTATAATGCGTTAAAATAGCATCTTTAAATATTGATTTTAAAGTGACCAATCATTTAAAATGAATGATACTTTTAATTAACCGATGTGTGTTTTATTTCAAAAAAATATTTGAAAAAATATTTTTTTTATTTATAAAAAACATCTATTATGTAATAAGACTATTAGATTATGGGCCTATATCATACTGTTTTAAAATAGCACCTGTAAATAATGATATTAAAGAGACCAGCCATTCATGGAAAGCATGTTTGTGACCTTTGCATTAAAGGAGATAGGGGACGAGGGGATGCAGGGAGGATGGGGAGCAGATGGGATACCAAAATAGGATGATCCATCCCCCCCCCAGGCATTTCCATTCCTAACATGGTCAACAAGGAGGCGCTGTATCCAATGGAATCATCTTAGGAAACATAAGCAGGAGCCTGGCTCTCTTATCCATCTGGATAGATTAACACTTCATAGCCCTGGGAGGAGAGAGCTCAGTGTTTACCAGGTAAAGTCTTATCATAATTCACATAGCTGCAGATCCATTGTATTCATTCCATGGGGATGTTGGGTATATAGGCTATGACTCTGATTTATTAGAACAGGACATTATCATCTGTCTCATGCACCCAGATCAGCACTAATAGCCCGCAGACAAAGGGAGAACCCATCGCAAGCAATGGAACGCACGAGCCCTTCAATCCATGCTACCGCTAATTGAGTTTTATTATCTGCTGCACTTGCAGAACACATTGCATGTACCGCCTGCTAACGGAAATAATGTATGATATAAACTCATTGATCATACACGTAAACAGCTCACATAGATGGGGTGAGTTAACTAATGTGCACGGGGCACTGAAGCAGTTAAATTGGGACACTAGCAAATGCATTCTGAATGTTAAACCTTAGCCCCAGCAAAGCAACAATGCACATCAGATCCAGCATACCCAGTGTGGCAGGGAGAGGGTTAACTGACACCAGCGCGGCGTTATTATTATTTCATTGTATAAAAGTGAATGGTGATAGTGACAGTGAAGGGTTGCTAATGTTTTGGCAGCCAGTTGGTTAAAGGATTTGCATGCCTTTGTCTTATGGATTGGCGTATGCTCTGTGTGGCACCTGAAGCAGACACAGCGCCCAGAAGCCCCGTGCCATGGTGGGAAGGGCAGATATTCTGCAAACTGCTCCCCAGCCTGACTGCTCCCCATTAATCCCAGCAGCTGTTATAGAGAAGCTCTCGGAACGCATGGTAAAGGATCTTATATTTAGAACAATTGTTCTATTTAAGTATCGGAAGCTTTCACTTATAGAAGAACATCTTATTCACGGCAGGCGGAGGCTTTTTATTATTTCATTGTGACTGTTACATAGAAACGTAGAATTTGACATCAGATAAGACCCATTCAACCCATTTTATCTGCCCATGTTTCTTAATCAGTCCTTGGTCTCGTCTAAGATTCAGGATAGCCTTAATGTCTATCCCATGCATACTCCCTTACTGTATTTGCCTGTACCACTTCTGATGGGAGGCTGTTCCATTTATCTACCACCCTCTGAGTAAAGTAAAACTTCCTTACATTACATCTAAATTACTTTTTAATCAGCAGCGGAGAATACAAGATTCAGGGAGATGATCTGAGAAATATACAGGTAGACAGAACTATGTTCTGTGTTCTCTGCTTAGAGTTTGATTCATTTGGAACAGAATCCAATCTTTGCGTTGTCAGAGATTATCTGTTTGAAACACTTTGAAAATGTAAATGTTCTTGCAAGTATGGCATGAGAATAAACCTAAATAAAAGGTTGTTAGTATGTATGGATAATATACTGTACATATATTGGAATGCCATGGAATTATTGTAATTATTTCCAGGGCCAGACTGAGGACGATGAGGGAGCTCTGCCGCTTTAAGGCTGGCTGCCGACGGCTGGATATATCAGAGGCTTCACGCTACATTTATATGCTCATGCAGCGCATGGCCGGGCATATCCAACCGATGGCACCCGATGTGCTGCTCCAGAGGGGGGGTATAGAGCAATGTCAGCCAGTGGCCCACCTGCATTGGCCCAATGTGCTAGTCTAGCCCTGGTTGTGCCTGGAGGTGAAAAAAATATTTGGTTTTGTAAATATCTGTTTAATTTTATAGCAATGACACTAAAAGACCAAGAGGATTACTGCTTCACCTATAAAGATCCAACTCACCATGTGGATTTCCTGGAGTCATTCAGAACTTTTTACAAAGAGGGTCTGTTCACAGATGTCACTTTGGTGAGTTCCTCTGGGAAAGTTTTTCAGTGTCACAAAGTGGCTCTTGCTGCCTGCAGCCGATATTTCAAAGTAATGTTCACAGCGGATATGAAGGAGAAATCTAAAAGCCATATCAAGCTGGCCGATGTTGATCACACTATCCTTGAGGCGCTACTGAACTATACCTACACTGCTCAGATAAGGATCACTGCGAGGGATGTGCAGTGCCTTCTCCAGGCTGCCGATCAGCTCCAGTTTGCTTCAATCAAAGAGGCATGCGAACAGTTCTTGGTGAGACATCTCGATATCACTAACTGTCTGGGGATGCATTCATTTGCAGAATTCCATGTTTGCCCAGACTTAGAAAAGGAGTCTAGGAGGACAATCGTTTCTAGGTTTGAGGATGTGAGCTCACAAGATGAGTTCGTTGAAATCAGCCTCGAGAAATTAATGTTTATCTTCTCCCAAGAGAACCTCTGTGTTTGGAAAGAGGAGTCACTTGTGAAGTCACTGGCTAAATGGATTGGCCACGATCCCAGAAAACGCATCGAGTACATCCATGACTTAGTGAGATGCATCAAAATTGATGTGGATGAGAATTATTTGAGGTCATCTTTGGAGCTTCACAAGAAGCACCTGCTGAATGAAAACAAAATACAATCCTTGCTGTACTACTCTTTAAAAAGCCCAAATCATAAGGTTTCCAAAAAATCAACTGCAAACATGTTTGTGATTGGAGGCTATTATTGGCATCCACTATCGGAAGTGCATGTGTGGGACCCGGTCCACAACAACTGGATTCAGGGAGCAGATATCCCCGATCATACCAGAGAGAGCTACAGTGCTACAAGCCTAGGGCCGTGTGTTTATATTACAGGAGGATACAGGACCGATAACATTGAAGCACTGAACACGGTGTGGATATACAATGTTGAAACAGATGAGTGGGCAGAAGGTTGCCCCATGCTTCATGCAAGGTATTACCACTGTTCGGTTACACTGGGCGGCTGTGTGTACGCCTTAGGAGGGTATAGAAAAGGGGCTCCTGCCCAGGAAGCGGAGGTTTATGATCCACTAAAGAAGAATTGGTTTCCCATTGCAAATATGATCAAAGGTATGTAACTTTATCCATTTGTATCACATCTGACTTTTATGATTTAAGATTTTTCCGGAAAAAAGAAACAGCTAACTGGCATTAAGTGTCTGGTAGTGTGCGTGTGTATTTATGTGTCATTGTATGTGTATGTTGTAAAGGTGTGTGTATGTGTAGTGGATATGTTTATGTGTATGGATGTTTATAAGGTCTAGAGATGTTCCTGACATCATCATACCCCCACCATCATTTCCATCCCCTACCATTATCACCCCACATTGCAACACAACAGTCATCTCTATAACCATATTTTATTTCCCCCGTCATCATAATAACATTCCCTGAGCATATCTACTTCATATTCATACAATATTCAAATATCATTTTCATTAATTCAGATAATTTAACACAATGTGGCCCTGTTGCGTTCCTGCCTCCCCGTGCTGGTCCTAAATGATTCACAAAGGGCCGGACCTGTCCAGGTCAGATCAGCCCTTTGTGAACATCTTATGGATATGGCGCTGACTGGCATACACGCAGTGGAAGTAATTATATGTGCCGGGATACAGGCCACATGTGAAATTACACCCCGCTAGGGGAGGCAGGCTACCGGGAAATCTCCCAGCATCTTGCCAGTCTGGATTTTCTTACCTACAACTCCAGACAATTTTATTCAAGCTATGCTGAAACTGGACAGGACTCCAATTCTCCAAACTCACTAATTTTACTGTATGTTCTGTTTGTCACTTCCATTGAGCTGAACATTATAGATGGTAGTGTCCACCAACTGGAAATGACTCCATTACGCCACTTGGGGCTAAATGTTAATTTTGGACAAAGGGATTAAAGACAAAGTTTGGCCTCACAATCCTTACAATAAGAAACTTCATCATGTCTACAGCATAACCATAGGACTATTCCAGTGCAGTGTTTATGTTTGTAGATGGGACCACGCAGAGTTCAGAGGCTTTTGCCACCAGTATGCTATGGCTGATATCCCTACTTGAATGCAAATAACTACAAGTCAAGGTTGACTTGAGAACAGGTCTCAGGACCATTTGGTTAACACATTTGATGAGTCAGTACATAGAATCTTCACGATGGGCTATTAAAGGTAATGTTTCAAGACTGTCAGGGGCAGCTCATTTATAAAGTTCTCAGGCATGCGAATTAGGGGAAAGTACAGATCAACACCTAGTGTTTATATTGCCTACAGATGCAAATTGTTATCAAAACCAACTCAACTGAGAAAAGACATAGCTTGACATTTTGAAAGCCTAGGCATGTCTCAAATTTGTCTCATTCCTACTCTATTTATTTCTTAAATTATCAATGGTGTTATATAGCACCACCATATTCTGGTAGACAGGACATATCAAGTAGTATATAACATAATTACAGCATTACAGAGGTAAGGAGGTCCTGCTCAAACAAGCTTACAATCTAGATGTGGTGGGGTAAATTACACAAGAGGTAAAAGAGTAGGAAAGGTCCAGCCACACTAATAAAAGTATTTTCCGAAGGCAGGTGAGGGACTAGGAAGGTGAGCTAAAGCAAGATGGGCATCAATGTAAGATTGTAGAGGTCCTTAAAGAAGTGGGCCTTGAGGGAATTTTGATGTTTCAAAGGCTGGGGGAAAAGCAGATAAAGCTGGGGAATGATATCCCAGAGGATAGGGGCAGCCGTGAGAAGTCTTGCGAGCGCGCATGAGAGCTAGAAGTCAGAGGAGAGATTAGAAATCTCTTATTCCATCTCTGATACAAAGAAGACTTGGCATGTGTTTTCAATCACATTACGGTGATTTTCATGACCCCATTGGAAATTAAAATTTTACTGCAAAAATAATAAACAATAAGAAAACAGAGATTTAAACTCCTTAATGGACCAGCAAAAATCAGCAGTCAGGCTCCTTTGTTGACTCTATTGGCTCTTCTGAAGAGTAAAAGGGTAGTCCAGATTTGGACCCTCTTGCTCAGCACTTCTAGGGAGATAATTCCGGCCTACTGGGACAGACACAACAATTGTCCAGGAATATGAAATATCAACTAACTTGTTCGTCCTCTGTATGGAAATTAAAGCTTTATGGGCTGTGGGATCAAACAAAACCAATTCTTGCCGAAGCTAGTCTCATTCTCATTTATGTTTTCGTAGGTTGTCCATCCCTGGTCCTAGGTGACCCCAAGTTGTTCTCTAGCTGTCTGGCATTTTATGAAATGAATCTGCTTTCAACCAGGCAGGAAAAATATGTTGCCAAAACAGAACTACCGATAAACAGGTGTTTTAAACAAAGTAGTCTCTCATGTTAAAATATGTACTTTATTTATCGTTAAATAATACTTCACATACAAGCAAGTATTTTCTCTATTAACTCCTTGAGTTCCAGAGTACTTTACCAATTTCCCCAGTGAGAAGTCGCTCTTTTTTCCCTGAAATGAAGGCTTTCTGTTAAATGCACCTCTTAAATCAGGGGTATATCCTATAGACAATATAATACCGTATGCGACTGATCATTTCAGGCCTGTTACCGGAATTCTTGTTTTTGCAAAACGAGAACTCTCCTCATTCATAGAGTGAAAGATCAAGTTAATGTTTGAACGTGTCATTTGAAAAATATTAACCATAGGCCAAACTAAAGACAGTAAAATCTTTTTTTTTGGTTAAAAAGACAAAGCCTCAAAGAAAACAATTCACAGTAAAGATGTTTGGATTTTATCTGCCAAATGAACATTTTATAAACCGGCAGTTTAATTTTTGCAGACACTGGTGCTATTGTATCTTTGGAATGGCACATGCAGAGGTGGAAATAGGTATTTTGGCACCTAGGCAAATTACTATATATGGCCTCTTTCAGGTTATAGTTACAAAAAAATATTGTTTTTTTTTGTGGATTCTGAAAAGGGGTATCAGATGAGCATTAGGATCAGAAGGATGAGCTTAAAGTGCATTTGTCTTTGAAAAAGGACAAGATGTCACTTTATAGGGGGTTATATTTCACCTATACATTGAGCTAACCAAAATCGGCTAGTCTTTTGCCATGTTTCATTTTGCCATTACTTTAGCTTTAAAATCTGTTTAGGCAGTTAATGAGTTCTTCCATTTTAACACAATGTGATGACATACTGTGTTACCCAAGTCTGTCTTACTATGGTGATTAGGTATTATAGACGTAGGATTATTAATTGTTTATTTGTGGTCATTTAAGGACATTAAAGAATGTAAGGAAAAGAAACATTACTATAAAACATTAGTGATAGTCTAATATAGATGATTAATTACACGTAATTACATTTCTTGTGTTTGAGTGCTACTACTGCAGGGTAAAGAGTAGAACTCCCTGCTTAGCAGAAGCAATACATTACCGTTTCTCTCTTTGTTGACCTCAAATAATTATGCAATAAAAAATACAAAAAGGTAAAAAAAACCATTACCATTTTGCAGTAAACTCCATTTTAATTTGACTTTTCAACGAGACAGTATTTCCTAAAAATGACAATCCACCTGTGTTTTTCCAGATCTATAGGGTTGTTTGGTTACCAGCAGGAGCTGGTAAATCTTGCTTAGGCATGAATGACCATACAGTTTGTAGATACAAGACCATGTAGAACAAAGTATTTAAAGATGGAGCATTTCTGCTAATTTTTAAGCAATTGTAGCCACATGGTTTATCTAAGCTTGCTATATAATTGAGAAAATATCCAAATTTCGGATAAAATTTAGTTGTATCATTTCCCAAAAAATTTTTTTTAGATGCGGTAAAAATAGAATCGATGTGGTACAACATTAGAATACTCAACGTAGTCATTTAAATTCTTGGACTGTCATTCTTCACGCATTTGCATTGATTATAGCCTTGCATTGTGATTGCATGAAATAAAGGTCATGCTTTCCATATTTTATGTGCTTTTATTTCCCGTAACAGGTGTTGGAAACGCGACTGCTTGCGTTCTGCATGATGTCATTTACGTAAGCGGAGGTCACTACGGCTACAGAGGAAGTTGTACATATGATAAAATCCAGACGTTTCATTCAGATATAAATGAATGGAGCATTTTAGCAGTTTGTCCACATCCAGGTAATTGTATTATTTCATTCACTAGTAATACCCCATTACATTACATTATATCTATAAAGCGCTGGCCGATTAGTACTCCCGAGAAGTTCAGATGTGGAAAAGCTGACAACTGTGTTATATTGCTGAAAAAACTGTATTTCAGAAGAAATAGACAATTTGTCAAAACAATGTAGTAAAATATATCTAACTGACTCATTTGAAATTAAAGTTGGGTCTTACGGCATTAGATGGCTTGAAATTATGTTTTTAATGCTGATTTTAGAAAGGTGTTAAATTCAACAAAATAGGTGGAACAGCACATTTAATGGGAAAATTATACATGCCTTCTTTTATAGTAACTGTAATATGTAGACCATTTCATTAGATCATCTTATATTGTTATTGTTTGCGTCAATAACAATGTAATTTCTGTTTTTGCCCCCAAAGAATATGGCTTATGTTCGGTTGCACTACAAAACAAACTTTACCTTGTTGGAGGACAGACCACTACTACTGACTGTTATGATCTGGAAACCAATGAATGGACAGAGATGTCTCCAACAATGGAACGGAGGATGGAATGCGGCGCCGTCATCATGAATGGATGTATCTATGTCACGGGAGGCTACTCGTACTCGAAAGGCACCTACTTGCAGAGTATAGAGACGTATAATCCGGATTCTGACAATTGGGAGTTAGTAGGGAATCTTCCCAGCCCAATGCGCTCACACGGCTGTGTTTGCATCTACAGTGTATAGCTGAAAATATCCATGAACGTAAACATCAGACAAAAAGAGATGTGTACAAAATGATTATTCAATGAGTGGTCATTCAAATATATGAAACCTCTCCAATATTGCTTACACTGGGGAGAGGGGTATGTTTAAAGAGCAATCCTAGTACAAAATGGTAAAAATGGTCGACTCAGCAGGAACATTCCATTGGTTGCTACAAGACTGGTCGACTTTTACTTTTTTGCACCATCTTTGCTATATATGCTCATTTGCTTCTTATGCCTTGAAGAAAAAGGTTCTATTCCTTAAACTCCTTGCTTGGTTAATTTACCAAATTGTGAACTTGTGTGGTCTCACTAGTTAACTTCTTACGCTCTCCAATAGGGCCATCGGGCTTCCTGCCAGGCGTAGCTGACCTAGACAAGAATACGTCACGGCTCCAGGGGTTGGGATACACGCGACATTTACATCAGACTCCAAGCCTTGTGGGCTACAACTATGTCAGGATTTTTAGGTTATCCTACTTTAAGCACTGTCAGATAAATCAATTAATAATACTTGGAGCGTCACCAAGTGTTATCATTGTATTATAGCTTTCATGTACAATATGGGGTTGAATTTAGGATATGTAAAATGAGCTTACTTGTACACAGTATGGCAAAAGTGGAGTTATCACACAAAGTATTGAGTTTTAAATACTGTGCTATGTGTAGAAGCATTCTAGTATAGGTCTAGTCTATGATGTAAAAAATAAACAATTTTAATGGATTATTAGGGCTCTCTTTTTCTTCTTCATGTAGTATTAGCTAATATATTAAATATTTATATTACATGACTGTCATTTTAGCCTTTTAGATTTTACTTTAAAGCTCCTAGTGTTTTATATCTACTACTTAGGACAAAATGAATCATAAACAAAATTTTTATAATAATATTTTATACAAACTGAATGTACATTTGTTTTCTATGTTTGTCTTATTTTATAAATTGGGTCTTTTTTGACATTATAGCGTGCACCCTAGTATAAAGTTTAATGCACTGTAAATAATTTTGGTTTTTGGAGTTATATGTAACTTTTGTTTATGGTGGTTTGACAATACATTATTTATATGATTGTGTCTCTGACTTTCCTTTTCGCCTCTTAGCTTTCACTTCAAATCTCCTAGTGTTTAATATCACATTCTCAGGTACTGGTAAGGACAAAACTAATCAGAAATAAATGTTTTATAGTAAATATTGTATTAACTTTCCTATTTTATACTTCATGTGAAGATCATGCACAATTGTCAATGCTTATGCCAGAAAAATGTCAAGATTTCTACCAAAGAATCAGGAGACCTGAAGACAAGCTTATTCTAAACCAGAAGAAACCACATTGCAGGGAGATTGTGACCCCAGAACAGTGTACGTAGACAGGGATCACATTTCTTCTGCCTTGATTATGGTGGGACACACAGATATGGCCCAATACCTTGAGAGAAACTTGAACGAGGACAACCACAAGAAGTACAAGGATGGTTATTGTGAATCTGCGAAACACTTAAACATAATAATGATATAGAAGGACTTGAACACATGGAGGAAAACTTCAAAAAAGACTGGGAAATAATTGTTGAAAGACAGCAGCTTCCTACTTATAACACATTATTACATTTCATCTGCCTTGACTATGGTGGGACGCTCAGATATGGCCAGAGAACTTGAGAGGAACTTGAATGAGGACAAGCTTCTGGAGCTCAGGAAGTACGTGGATAGTTATCATGAATTTGCGAAAAAAGTAAAGTCCCCTCTTTCACGCATTGAGAAAGACTTGACTAGCTTCGATGAAGACGACTGGGAACTAATTGTTGAAAGAAAGCAGCTTCCTCCCTATACTGGAAGCCCAACAGCTTGGGTCTTGCCTCAATAAAATTTAATGTATTATTAGGGCTCTCTTTTCTTCTTCTTGTCTTTATTTCTATTAGTATTAGCTAATATATTATATATTTATATTATATGACTGTCCTTTTAGCCTTTTAGATTTTACTTTAAAGCTCCTAGTGTTTTATATCTACTACTTAGGACAAAATGAATTATAAATAAAAGTTTTATAATAATATTGTATACAAACTGAATGTACATTTGTTTTCTATGTTTGTCTTATTTTGTAAATTGGGTCTTTTTTGACATTATAGCGTGCACCCTAGTATAAAGTTTAATGCACTGTAAATAATTTTGGTTTTTGGAGTTATATGTAACTTTTGTATATGGTGGTTTGACAATACATTATTTATATGATTGTGTCTCTGACTTTCCTTTTCGCCTCTTAGATTTCACTTCAAAGCTCCTAGTGTTTAATATCACATTCTCAGGTACTGGTAAGGACAAAATGAATCATAAATAAAAGTTTTATAGTAAATATTGTATATAAACTGAATGTACATTTTGGTTTTCAATGTTTGCCTTATTTTGGGAATTGAGTCTTTTTTGACATTATAGCGTATACCTAGCATCCTTATATAAAGTTGAATACATTGTAAATAATTTCAGTTTTTTGAGTTATATGTAAATATTGAAAGCGTTTTGTATATTGTGGTTTGTCATTCCATATGTATTTACAATAAAAAAGGAAAAAACGGTCCTTGTTTTAACTTATACCACTTTTTAGTGAAAACCTAAGCATTTTTAAGCTGCCATAATGGGCCCATTTTCAGGAAGTGAGGCTGAAACACTAAACATGATATTTAGTTACAACCATTACACGCATCATGACAGCTCCGTGGGAGTGGGTGCAATTAGAGTATCTCTCCTAACAGTCATGATTTTGGGCACTGACCCGCTGCCCAGGGTAGTTGCCCCACTGTTCCGGGTTTGCAGAATGGAGATCATGGGATAGTTGAGGAAATCCTCTGATCTCCCGTGACTGGCCCAGTGAACTGTACAATCGCTGCTGGTCTGGACTGGTGAAGTAGGAAGGGTATGTTATAGGGTGAGCATAGGACAATTTACCAAGCAAGAAAAAAACAAGAAATGTCTTCTTAGATTTAAAATGCTACTGTAGGCATACATATCTTATATATTGGGAGGTATTTCTTTCCTCTGCAAACTTTGGCCAGGATTGATGGTGACTGGCGGGTGACGCTCTGTGGTCAGACTCGGCAGGGCAGACTGGAAGCCAGCGGGCAAGGCACTGGTTGGAAGCCCTTAGAAAGCGCACTTGACAGGAAGCACTGGGATAGGGCACAGGCTGGAAGCTCAAGGGGGCCGATGACAAAGTCGCAACATTCAACACAATGCAAAGGCCCCGTTTGCAGAGAGCAGCAGTTACTTATAGGGCAGGTCTGCACAGGATAAGGTGGCAAACGAGGCCCAGCTGACACCATCAGATTGGAGCAAGAGTTCCAAAACCAGGTAAAGTGGCCACCAGAAGCTGAAAGTATGTATTTCTCACTTTCCACTTGGCCTATTTAACATTTTTGGCTGAAATTTGCTCATTATATTGCCTAATGTGATCCCACCCAAGCCTTATTCACAAAGTCCCAGGATGGCGGAAATGTGATTCTGACCGGGTGGAAGCGGAAAGAAGATTTGTTACTGTCAGTGCCCTTGCTTGGCTGTGTGACATTTATAGGTAATAAAAATGTTCATCAATAACAAGTCACACTTAAAATTTAAGAACATCAGCTAGGTGTGGAGACTAAGATGTCCATGCTTACGCCAGAAAAATGTCAAGATTTCTAGCAAAGAATCAGGAGACCTGAAGACAAGCTTATTCTAAACCAGAAGAAACCACATTGCAGGGAGATTGTGACCCCAGAACAGTGTACTTAGACAGGGATCACATTTCTTCTGCCTTGATTATGGTGGGACACACAGATATGGCCCAATACCTTGAGAGGACAAGCTTTTGGATCTCAAGAAGTAGTAGGATGGTTATCATGAATCTGCAAAAAAACATAAACTTAATGATATAGAAACACTTTTACACATGGAGAAAAACTGGAGTAGCTTAAAAAAAGACTGGGGAAAAAATGTTTAAAGACAGCAGTTTATTTCTTATAATTGAAGCCCAACAGTTTGGGTCTCGCCTTTGGTGAATGGTATCCTTATTGGGTTCATGGAGGAGGCGTCCTGGCTGACTTAATATTTCTGTTCCTTTATTGGATTGACTTTACCGAAAAATTATATCCCTCTGATTAAGTCACATATGAGGACGAGAAACACGGTTAAAAAGGTTACTTTACTTTCCTCCTGTATGTGAATTAAAAGGGAAATATCATTCATGCAGCTTTTAGCATAACTGGCTGCAAAATTGGAGCATCATTTAATATATCGGTAATATTCTTAAATATCTTCGAGTGATGCTCCTTAGTCATCAGCTGCAAGCCAATGTACATAGTGATTCCCAACAAATAATCTTCTATTTATCTCCAATTAAAATGTCCATCTTTAAATAAATTGGAAGTTATTGGAACGAGTAACTTGATAATGCTTGTGTAATAAGGGGACATGTTTCTTCCTGCTTATAGGTGGAATATATAACATTTACACTGTTCTTTATATCAATTAAATGGAATTGTATTTTTTTTTTTGCCCTGAGCAAAATATAAAATCTGAGCTTGTTTTAAATGGCGCATAAAAAGGGAACTGATGTTAAGCCCGGTATTAGAGGGAATGTAAATTACTCAATAGCATTTGCAGCAATACCTTGATTCAGAACTACATAAATCGTGAATTAAAAAAAACTTTTTAGAAAATTAAAGAAGACATGCACTGACTGGCAGAAAGACTAAAAGACTAAAAAATTCCAGACGTTCAAAGGAACAAATTAAAGATCATAAAAATAAAATCAAGGTTTTGAAGACAGTGAGAAGACTGTGCCCAAAGAAAACTAAAATTTGTATAAGAGCTGTCTCTTATACGTAAATCAAAGCATGACTGGGGCTTTCTACTGGATCTATTCAAGGCCATGGGAGCTCATAGAAACTTTATTGCAAGGTTCTTAACCTTCTACGTTATGCAGATGTTTTGTTTTTTTTGCAGTGGCTAAGGAGTTTAAGGCAGCAGAGGATTGATTCAAGACCTTTTTTTTTCCGAATCTATCAGCCATCTAGATTTTTGTCCAGAATCTATCTATTCTGTCAGGTTAAAGAGGACATCTGCAGACAGCAGACATGAAGGGATGATATAACCTGATGGCTGGCAAGCTGATTGAAAAAATGCAGATACATGGTATGTGAAAAGCACCCAATGGATCGAATTATCTTTGGCTGATAAGCTGCTGGAAAGAGACCCTGAGTACCTGAGTAGTGCTCCTGCCAGATGAATGAATTTTGGTTGATAAGCACCTACAAGGATCAAAGATTGGAGATTTTTAAATCATCAGAGGAGTAAGCTTGTGGGAGGGTAATTGCTGTCTTGCAAGAATCAAAAGCTAAGGCCGGTTCTGTTCTATCTAAAATACAAGATGAAATTAAAGCTAACACTCAAGAAATTACATCAGAGATTAAAGAAATTAAATTAAATTTAGGAAATTAAATAAATCAAAATGAAGCAAAATGAGAGCAGGTACAATTAAAATTGTTAGAAGCCAGAATAAAGTTGGATAAATTGCAAGACAAGTTAAAAGAAATGAATCGTAATTTAACAGATAAAGAGGACTGAGATAGAAGAATCAACCCGAGGATTAGAGGTCTGTCGGAAGATGTTACTCGGACACAACTAGAAGATTACTTTACGGAACTGATTGAAATTTCAAAAATCTCAGAAAATCATCACACATTGCAATTTATATTAATTTAGATTAAAAGATTATAATGTTTAACAAGGAGGAAGAGTAACGTGTGTGTGTATATATATATATATATATATATATCCAAAAGGGATGCAATCACCTGAACATGCATCAATTATAAGGGGTGCTGCTGAAGACCATCAAATAGGTTATAAACTCTCAAAACTATAGTTTTTATTAAGGCTACTTAAAAACACATTTCTGAGATAATAAAATTGGAGGTTTAGTCACATCATATGGCCATATTATGCTAAGCCCACCACTACACCAAAGCACTCCAATGTAGGTGGATCCTAACACTAAATACTTTTGCTTAATTGGAGCTAAATCTCTTATATTATTTACCCAGGGCCAAAAGGCCTTGCTATATGGAGACACTCCTGCAATTTCTAGGTTTCTAAGGACCCCATTAACGGAGCACCTGTGGTGGGGAGGGATGCTAAACGCAAAGCCTGGTCAGAATTTCAAATCCAAAAGGGAAGCACTAACCTGAACTAGCATTAATTATTATTATTATTATTATTATTATTAAAGCAATTTCAGAACATTACTTCTCGGTTTGGATTAATTGACATATGGAGAACAATGCACCCAGAAAACAGAGTATACCTTCCTTTTCCTTTTTTAGACAGAATGTGGAGTTTTTGACTAATATGACAGAGCTTTATTTTAAAGAGAATACGTGGGATGATATTTCTAAAAATACCCTTTGTTGCGCTTGTAAGTGTTATGCGTGGCCATCAGATCAAAATGGGCTTTGATCTTAAAAAGAAACAGGGACTTTCCTTGAGCCAGCAGTATATAGCATTGAATAATCTCACTAGAGAGAATAAGATTGTCCCTTTGTTAAGTAAACCTTGCAAATAAGTAAATTAACCTTTGACATAAAGGACTCACTTTGGGAAAAAGCGAATGCTTCCTTACAGAGACTAAGACAAAACAGGGTACTATGAAGGAAATGGGGCAGATAAATTGCTTACAAACAAACTGAGGAATAGAGAAATTGATTTATGAAGTCCAAATATTGAAGGCCAGGCACTAATAGTTTTTACTCACAGCTGTATAACCTGCCCAAAAACACTCACTTAGAGGAAGAAAGGGCCAAATACCTCAGCAAATCAAATTTACCCAAATTTTACGGAATCTGAGATTTCCCTAGTGATTGATCAGCTGAAATTGGTTATTCTAATGTTCTTTTTATAAAATGAATTTTGGCTACTGAGTCAGATGACTTAAGGGATACTGGAGTAATACCTATGGAAATGTTATAAGCGACCATAACCCCAATACCAAAAACAGACAAAGATACTACAAACCCAGCTACCCGGGTAATTTTTATAATAAAATATATTTTGCTAATGGCATGCAACAGGTCATACCTAAGCTGGTCCATGATGACCAGATGGGGTTTGTCCAGAATCGCTTTCCCTGCAACAATACCCTTAGGTTGATTAACATCCTGGATTTAGCATCAAAGAGAGGTGATTACCTGCTGGCCGAGAAGGCGTTTGACAGGGTCAGCTGGGGATTCCTGAGCCAAATGCTGGACAGATTTGGATTTCAGGGCCCTGTAAAAAAACGCTATCATGGCTCTTTTTCTTGCCCCATGGCGAAAACTGCTGGACCTGGAATAGAGGCTGACTGGTTTAAAATAGGCAATGGCATTCTGCAGGGGTGCCCATAGTCCTCCATGCCTGTATATCTTAACTCTTAAACCCCTGGCAGACAGGATCAGGGACAATAATTAAATTAGGGGAATAGGGGAAAATGGGAGATTTTGAATCCAAAATATGTCTCTATGCATCATTTTGACATTGTAAGATCAAGTCCATCGGGTCTTTGATGCAGAAAACCTCTCTTAACCTTTAGCAAATTGTCCAATCATGAACTGAATGTTGGTAAATCTCTGGCCATAATGGTAAATATAGATGATGATACGGGTAAGAGGTTGACCCAGAAATACCCTTTTGACTAGGACAATAAGGGCTTTACCTACTTAGGTGTTAAAATAATTCCAACAGTCAAGGATATAATGACAGGAAATTTGGATACCCTATATATAAAGAGACTAAAGATAAATTATTGGGGGAATGGAAAAAAATGGAAATATCTTGGCTGGGCATGGCCAACGTTATAAAATCATATATCCATCCAAAGTGGTCTTATCAATTTGAAATGCTTCCGCTGGCCCTTCCCAGATCTAGGTTAATGGAAGTACAAAAACTTTTCCTGTCTTATATCTTGGGGAGAAAGAAGCCTAGGATTAATAAATCCTTTATAACCAGAAGACCTAAAAAGGGGGGCCTTGGTATTATAGATATCATGATGCTACTAATCTATTCCATGCATATAAATGACAAGACCCAGCAAACAACAGATTGGAATAGATTGGAATGTCAAATTCCGAGTAAGGATGATTTGGCACTGGTATTGTGGTTGAACTGGCCAAGATATGATGATCTCCTCAAAAAGTTGATATATCTCTTGTCAGAAATATTTTGGTAGCATGGAGGGGGATTTCAGACAAGGTACCGGGAACTTGCTCAGTTAGGATCTCAGTGTGTAACTTTAAGGATTTTTCCTTAAAAAGATGGGCCATCCAGTATAACATGGACCTGAATGATTTGATGGAAGGCAAGAGGGTTATGACATTTGTCCAACTTCAGAGAAGATTTATTCTGTTCCCCAAATAAATCTTCACATATTTAAGACTGAGGGCATTTCTTTTGCATCCCAGATTAGATGGGCCAAAGGATCCTAAACATAAAGAAATATTAAATCTATTGGATAATAAGACTAAAGCAAGGGGTCCTTTTATGTTGGATGTTAGCAATAAGATTAATTACCTTAAGAGTATTATCCTCCCCCGAGGAGAGTGTCAAGTCAGTTAATACCTGCTTTAGTATGTCATCCAGTATTTTGGATAACATTTTAACATCCACGTTAACCAATGAGATTGGTCTGCAATTGGTGACTATTAGTGGATCTGATTTCAGTATTGGGCAGATGGATGCTTGAAGCATCTCACTAGAAACGTATCTCCCAAAGCCAAAGTAGTGGCCCCTTCGTTAAAAACAGAATGAGACAAGGCTACACATTAGCACTTATTCTTTATGCCCTATCGATTGAACCCCTAGTAGCACTCATTAGACTCTCTGATGAGATATAAGGGGTATCATGTAATCGTTATGATTTCTTGAAGGCAACTTATCATTTTGACTAGTCTAACAAGCTGATCATTTACCTGGGAGTTAAAATATTGTTCAAGTTAAAACAGATGATAACACTAAATTACTTGAATCTGATTACTGATCTTAGACACCAGCTGCAGAAGTGTAAAGGGCTTGAGATCTCATGGTACTGATGAATAAGCACCACAGACTTACATAGTCCCCAAAATGTATTATTATTACTTATTTAAAACAACTCCCCTGTAGTACAAGGTACTAAATCAACTGAGCAAGTTGCTCCCAGCCTATGACTGGGAATCTAGGAACCCAAAGATAGCTAAAGTCATCCTGAAAATTAAATTAAATCAAGTCGGCTTAGGGTTCCCAGATCTATTTTAAATTCATATCACATGCATGATTTTGGGCTGGGATATTAAAAGGAACTCCAATATTGGTTATATCTAATAATTTGTGTACCATGCAGAAAATTAAAAATATTTTCTCTGCTCAGAAAGGAACCATTTTATCAACTCCTATCGAAGTTTTACAAGTATACATTAAAAATATTGAATGAATCTGAATCAACACTTTATTTCCCTTAACACAATACTGTCCTTTCCAGAAATAACATTTAGATTTGGCTTGCCCCCGACGAACAATTTACATACATGAGGTTGAGGACGTTTTTTAGACAGAACCTCATAGGGTCCTATTCTCCTCTTAATCATTTCATAAATTATCATTACAGCACCAGACTTGTATCAAGAACCAACCTATAATAAAAAAAAGTCAGTAAAGAAATGGGAAAGAAACTTAAGAAGGATTTACCCAGAGGAAACATGGTATAGGGGCTGATACTAGGAAACCAGCGTACTGCCTAAATGTATAAGATACTACACACATGGTCCCCTCAAGACTACATACATTCAGACATTTAACATGCTGGCGATGAGTGGGACGTATGATATCCGGTGGGACTGTACATATCTCAAGGATCTAACAGGAAACGACGACCTGCTTACTGATTTGTTTAAGATTAAAATGAGCATTTCTCCACAAAGCTTCTTCTTTCACTTTGATCTGCCAAATTTCAGCAATGCCCAGTTTAACCCAAAAATAAACATCCTCCTCCCTATTAAACTAGGTATGGCAAGATAATGGAGAAAGTGGTAATTACTGGACTGCTCTGAGATTATTAGTCAGATTGATTACCGGTATAAAATGGAAAAATATTACAGTATATTTACTGTTTAAATGCCTGGGGCTTAAAATACATTTTGCTTTAATATTTGTGTTATGTTTAAAAATAATACAAAATTACAAAAATAAAATATAAAGGAGTTATAAAGGGTTAAAAAACTATAGTCTACAGATATATGAGGGCTGTTGAGGAAAAAGAACACTAATTTATATTACCATTCTAGAATTCTTCTTTATATCACTGCTCTAGAACCTGCCTTTATTCTGGAGACGGACATTCCGTGTTCCATGTATTACTGTCTCGTTTCAGTCCTGCTGAATTGTAACGTTAAAAAGATGAGCCTGGTGCATTCAACGGGCCCTTTTTTTCTTTAAATGAAGAAATTTTAGGAAGATGTACCCCCAGTTTAAAACATTTATTATGTGGCCTCCATACACATATTAACATCACGGATCTCAGCTGCTGGATAATTCAGTTTTTCTGAACAGTTATAATAAAAATTAACTCATTAATAAGAGCATAATCTAGCAGCAGATACTTTGTGAGTAATAAAATCAAGCGGACATGATAACCATCTGCAGATGTAACTTAGATGTAGTATAAAGATGTTTACATTTTTGAGAGGGTTGTAGATATATGGAACAACCTCCAAGCAGGAGGGCAGATGTTAATACAGTGAGATAATTAAAACTCGGGACCACTAGAAATGGACTTGCAATATTTAGTGTCGTAAAACAATTGACCTCAGTCAGTGGCTGTGGCCCTTTAAGACCCTATCAGTTGTGTCATAAAGCAACCCTGCCTGGTCTGATTTGTGGTACATCATGACCTCAGAACAGTGTAAGGAGGCATTAAAGCAATGGATTGAGACCCAAGGAGAGACTGCTTACTGGGATCACATTTCATCTGCTTTGACTATGGTGGGATGCTCAGATATGGCCAGAGAACTTGAGAGGAACATGAATGAGGACAATCTTTTGGAGCTCAGGAAGTACGTAGATAGTTATCATGAATCTGCGAAAAACTCTCTAATACCGTATTTTCCGGCGTATAAGAAGACTTGGCGTATAAGACGACCCCTCTTCCAACGCACACCAAATAAAAATTAAAAAACATCAGATTTGATTTCAATATGGTAATTTTAATTCAAACTTATGACATGCAGGAAAACTGTCACTTATAAACATAAGGCTGTTTGTCATCAAACAGTGCAAGTGGATTAAACTTTTCCCAATTCACTCTAAAGCTGAAAGGAAGGATAAGAAAATAAACCCATGGGAGCTGCCATGCTATCAACCAAACTGGACAACTAAGCTGTCAACCAAACTGGAACTGATGATGATAGGAGGAAGATAACAAACAATAGAGTGCCAGGCAAGTCCCTGGCGAGTCAGCAACGCCCATCATAACTGCAAGCTATTTTTACAGGTTTTGCTGGCATGACAGTTTCCCTTTAAAAGCCTTCAAAATTCTCCTGTCCGTCATCGAATATCACAAGTACATCAATGACATCTTGTGATACATTTGTAAGGCAGTCATCGTATGGATCGAATTCCGTATCAGATGGTGTGGTCTCAGCTTCGGCTTCCTCTTCATCTTGCCACAAGTAGTCGTCCTCCATACCATCTAATGAATTTGATATGCCACACTTCTTGAAAGACTTGATTACTGTTTCTGCATCAATATCATTCCAGGCTTTTATGACAAACTTGCACAGAACATCCAACTGTGGAGCACGCATGTTTCCTCCTTTTGTGAATGACTTTTCGCCGCTAACCATCCATTCATTCCACTGTTCTCAAATGCGATCTTTAAATGGCTTTTTTAGGCACACATCCAGTGGCTGTACCAACGATGTCAATCCTGCAGGAATAACTGCCACATCTGTGTTTATTCTTGCATGCCTTTCCTTGGTGCTGGGAGTTAAATGAGCCCTGAACATATCCCACACCAGTAGACTACGTTTTTGAATAAGTCCACCTGGTGGCCTGCTCCATACATTATCAAGCCATAGCTTTACCCCTTCTTCATCCATCCAGCCTTTTTCATTCACATGTACAAAACAACCAACATGGAACTTGAGTTTCGGCATTGCTTTTCTTTTAAAAATAATCATTGGTCTCAGTTTGGCGCCACCAGCTGTGCATACTAGCACCACTGTAAAACTGGACTTCTCATGTCCTGTTGTTTTAATTAAAATGGTTTTTTCACGTTTTTGATGGACAGTTTTATTTCCAACCATATCAAAATTCATTGGAGTTTCATCCATATTTCCAATACTACTTAACGCATAGCCATGTTTAGTGCGCTGTTGTATTATGTATCGATTGAAACTATTTATTTTGCTTTCAAGATCTGCAGGTCATTTTTGTGCAATTTTCGTCTTTCGCCTCAGTACCATATTATGCCTTCCCGAGAATCTAGTACACCAGGATACAGTGGCCTTAAATCTGTTGCTGTGATCTTGGTTAGATTTGGCCCACTGAAGTGCAAACAAACGTATTTTATTTCGTGTCACTACATAACCGTTTTGGCGATGCTCATTCACCATGTCTGCTACATGTTTTTCGACTTCTGGCCAATGTGGGGTGCCTCTTCTCAATGCACACCTACCCCATGGCATACTCTTTAATGCTTTTTCATTTGCTTTCCAGTCCCAAACCATCTTTTCTGTTACTCCATATTGTCTTGCAGCAGCGCAGTTATTATGTTCCATGGCAAAGTTTACAACCTTAAGTTTGAAACTGGCTTCATATTTCTTTCTTCTTGCTGGTGGAGCCATGATGGGGTCTTGACTGTTGGACATTTGTATACTGTACTGTATGTACTGGTGCTGCACTGTATGAACTGGTACAGATACTGGTGCTGTACTGTATGAACTGGTACAGATACTGGTGCTGTCCTGTATGAACTGGTACAGATACTGGTGCTGTACTGTATGAACTGGTACAGATACTGGTGCTGTACTGTATGAACTGGTACAGATACTGGTGCTGTACTGTATGAACTGGTACAGAACTGGATCATGGCTCCAAGAAGAAAGAAATAGGAAGCCAGTTTAAAACTCAAAGTTGTGAACAACCAGCCAATCACGGCAAGCGATGTACCTTACCGGTGATTGGCTGGTTGTTGTCCTCCTGAGAACTGCAGTGAAGCGGCGCAGGCGCGCATGTGCGGGATCTGAGAAGGCGGTAATAGGATACATGGGCGGGCCAGATGGATGAAAGAGGCGTGTTTTTCTTTGGCAGCTAACAATTAGCGATGTAAAAAGCTAATTAAATTATGATTGTAAATGAGTTATAAAGAGTTAAAAACTATAGTCTGCAGATATATGAGGGGTGTTGAGGAAGAAGACAATGTGTTAACATTACAATAACTGTATATAATCTGTAACACTTTCATTTAAAAAGAAATGCTCTCTCTTCTCTACTAGAGCAAACAGTCCAGAATCACATCACATCTGTTACTGGATTTTTACCATTCTAGAACCCTTCTCTATATTACCATTCTAGAACCCTTCTTTATATCACTGCTCTAGAACCTGCCTTTATTCTAGAGACGGACCTTCCGTGTTCCATGTATTACTGTCTCTTTTCAGTCCTGCAGAATTGTAACGTTAAAAAGATGAGCCTGGTGCGTTCAACGGACCCCTTTTTAAAAAAATTAAGATCTTGTAGGAAGATGCACCCCATCACAGTTTAAATCATTAACTACATGGCCTCCATGCACATATTAACATCACGGATCTCAGCTGCTGGATAATTTAGTTTTCAGTTATAATAAAAATGAATGCATTAATAAAAAAGTTTGCACAATCTAGCGGCAGATATTATTATTATAATACATTGTTTTGTGAGTAATAAAATCAAACAAAAGGACGTGATCCCCATCTGCAGATGTAAATTTCTATGTACTATGAAGACATTTAACTTTTTGAGAGGGTTGTAGATGTGTGGATCAACCTCCCAGCAGGACAACAGGTGTTAATACAGTGAGATAATTAAAACTCGGGACCACTAGAAACAGGAAAATTTATTTATTTAATTGGAAACGCTATAATAGAGTTGAAATATTTAGTGTCTTAAAACAATGGGCCTCAGTCCATGGGTGTGGCCTTTTAAGACCCTCTCTGTTATGTCATAAAGCAACCCTGCCTGGTCACATTTGTGGTACATCAGCAGCTGAATTGTGATGTCATAAAGAGCAGATGAGATGACTACAGGGTGAATTTCATAAACAAGTCATTGCTCACAGAGCAGGCGACGACGTGCAAAGCACAAAGCGATACTGGTGTCTTTTTGTGTACATTGGTGTTTTTTAACACTGGTTATTGAAATCAGTCAGTGAAGAAGACTTTGCGAAAGAACATCAGCAATGCGTCTTTACTGGAGACTAGCATTATTGCTATCTTTCCTATTTTACGCTTCATGCGAAGACACAGCGGCAGAGGATATAGGGCCTCACATGATCATGCGCATCTCCCAACTCCTTACACCACGTCAATGTCAAGATTTTTACCAACGAATCAAGAGACCTGAGGCAGATCTTAACAAACTTATCAATTCCCTGTCTGAACCAGAGAAGGGACTCAGGCGCAGGCGCAGGGAGATTGTGACTACAGAACAGTGCAAGGAGGCATTAAAGCAATGGATTGAGACCCAAGGAGAGACTGCTTACTGGGATCACATCTCAACTGCTTTGACTATGGTGGGACGCTCAGATATGGCCAGAGAACTGGAGAGGAACATGAATGAGGACAAGCTTCTGGAGCTCAGGAAGTACGTGGAAAGTTATCACGAATCTGCGAAAAACTTAAAGTCACCACTTATACTTCATGAGAACGACATAGAAGGACTGTCACGCATAGAGAAAGACTTGACTGGCTTCGATGAAGAAGACTGGGAACTAATTGTCGAAAGAGAGCAGCTTCCTCCCTATACTCGAAGCCCAACAGCTTGGGTCTTGCCTCTGGTCAATGGTATCCTCATCGGGTTCATTGGAGGAGGCGTCCTGGCTGGACTGATGCTTCTGATGGCTTATTGGTTTACAAGGATGGATAATTCCCACACAACTTTCGACTACACTCTCTATGATAAGCTGTACCCCTCTGATTAAGACACAGATGAGGACAAGAACGATGGTTCACAAAGTTACTTAACTTTCCTCCTGTAGAGAACTGAAGGGGAAATGTTTGTGATGTAGCTTTTAGAACAACCGGCTTTGGCAATTGAGCTCCAATTAAAATGTCCAGCTATTAAAAACGAATATGGGCTGCGCGATTTAATTGAAAATGGGGAGTGATGCCGCCTGCACCCCCTCCCTGGTGCTCCTGCTTCCACTTGGGAGATGGGCCGGCTGCCACATCTCCCCAGTCATCTGTCAGCCGCTGGCGATACCCTCAGCTCCCTCAATTGGGATCTGCCGCTGAGGAGATGCCGTTGCAGAAGCCCTGGTGGCAGGTCTGGGGGGCGGGTTGACAAATAAAATGTAATTAAAACAAGAAATGAATTTTTCTCACAGTTTTTTTATTAAATATAAATAAATAGTTTGCATGTGAATTAATATTTACTAGTAAATGTTTCTTCCTATAGGGTAGTCTTATATTCCGCAGAGCGTTTGGATATTTGAAAAATTGGTAGTTTAGTAACCAGTATAACGGAACAGGCTTAATTTAAACAGGTTTAATTTATTATTACACTCCAACTCCCAGTCAACATCTATTTACATAGGACCGGCAAATTTACCCACACGGATGAGGTTGTACTGTAAAGGCTTAAAGTCCAGCTATACACATTCATAACAGCGCATCTCACCATAAAGCGGCACCTCCTACAGCGCATGCTCGGTGCCACGCCGCGGTGCATGCCGGGGAAGGGGCGGGTTATAGGTGTCGCTGCCTTTAAATCAAGCCGTCACCCTAAGTACCGTGGTCTGAATCCGGCTGTTTGAGTTGGCGATACACCGCGTGGGACTTGTTTAGGTGAGCGGGGGACCCACCTGAGGCCTTCTAGTCTTTGCCCGCTGAGTTTGCTCATGCCGGCCAGCTCCGTGTAGGCCCGGGGTGCAGTGTTAGAGTGTACCGCGTGGGCACACGTCCGGCAGGCCCGGCACATGTGTCCCTAGTCGCAAGGCGTTAATAGCTGCGTGTCCGGCCAGTAAAGGGTTAATGATCTTGTAGGGGATCCTGTGATCTGATTGGAGGGTATTAATATCTTGCTGGTTTATTTGCACACTTTGGCAGTAGTGGTTGGCGCTTACCGGGTCCGCCGCTCGTGGGCTGCAGCTACGTTGGAGATCTTCTCTTACAAGTTCTCGGAGTCCCGGCTTCTCTTTGTAGTATCTGCGCCCGATCAGAGCTCCGTCTTCGCACCGTGCATCATGACTCCCCTGCTTTACAATAGGTTGTCTCGTGGGCTGTCTGATCGCACATCATGCATGTAGTGCACTCGCTGTATTTACTTTGAATAGACCGGGTTGTGTGTGAGGAGCCGCAGCCACCTGGTCTATTCAAACCGACATAAACCCCTTTTATTTGCCCTCACTCCTTTCCTTCCTGCGGGTTGGACCCTGGCGGGACTCTCAGGGTAGGAGGCTGTATGGGGCATAACTCGATGGCTCTGAAGACTTGGAGAAGCATGAATGCTTTAACTATACATTATACAGGGCTGGCACATAAATATATGGACAGGTCAACAAGCTGCAACTCAACTCTACCTTTAGAAATAACCTGAAGCTTTAGGATGTAAGATATTGTTTGTTGGGTAGCCTCGTGGTAGAAGCTGCATGACCAAGTAGCGTTATAACGCTATTAATTAACCACCTAATAAAAACCAAGCCACGGCGTAAACTAATTCATCGGGTGATCACCTGTAACAAATCCTCCCAGACGCATCAACGAATAGATGCTAATGTGTGTGAGAACATGCTGCGTATTCAAATACAGAGTGCCTGGTTTGTGTCTCTGGACTTTTTCCCCGCAAACATTGCGATTGGTACTCGAGCCAATGGCCCCTGGAACGATACCACGAAAGCGGGTCGGTGCGGTCAACCGGCATGTTCATCGCTTCAAATGGGGCACATCTTTTATTTGTGGACCCAGGCAGTGTAATATGATCCCTTGCATATGTATATATAATTGGCTGACTTCTGGATTGAACACCGGTGACTTGCCATTAACATCCTGACTGGATAGAGTCGGATTGTTATGCCCTGTAACCAGCACTTCTGCCCCGTTGAGTTGATTGTGTATTACTGAGACTGGATCCCTGCTGGCGTTGTTTCCTGCGGGATGTTGGACCTTTTATTGCTGCGGAGATGGAGAATCGCACCGGGGTGGAAATATCCGTCTTTAATGAATTGACGCGATGCTCTGCCCTGCTACCTGACTGCATTTTAACACCATTATATTTTTTGAATTGTAGAAATGGCCGAAAATGGAGAAAAAGAACAAATGTCTGTGCTGGAAACAAAAATCTGCCAACAAATCGAGGTATGTCTCTGTTTATCCGGAGTCCGTGTTACTGACAACGGCCACCTAGTTGTTGGCTCTAGTCTTGGATCCAAAAGGCTTGCTTACGAGGGTCCAACATGCTGGCCGCAAGCGGTCATCACGTAAAGCGGCCGATTGTTGACCCTCTGTGTCTGATGGAGGTGGGTGATTCTATATTCTAGCGCAGCTAACCCTCCAAGGATTAAATCTCCAAACCGATAACGATAAACGGCGTTTATCAGCAGCGCTCATTAAATAACCAAGTGGAGACCCCCCCAGGGCTGGGTAACTGCCGGTACTAGCGCTATGCTCATTAATTGTATAACGCTCTATATCTTCTTTCAGTTCTATTTTGGGGACCACAATCTTCCACGGGACAAATTTTTAAAAGACCAAATAGCTTTGGATGATGGCTGGGTGCCGCTTAAGACTATGATAACGTTTAACAGGCAAGTATCCGCTGTGTAGCGCCCGCCGCCCTGACTTTGCCCATGCGCTTAGTACCTGACTGTTTATTCATTGCTGCAGGTTAAGCAAATTGACGACCGATTTCAGCACTATTTTTGGAGCGCTTAAGAAATCCAAGACCGGCCTGCTAGAACTTGACGAGGATAACTGTAAGATTCGGAGGTCACCAGACAACCCCATCCCCGAAGCCACCGAAGAATACAAAAACCTGATTAAAAAAAGAACCGTTTATATTGTAAGTTTCTCGGTTCCTGGAGCACGCTTTGGTGTTCTGCTATAGCCCCTCATACATTTACATTTTAGGTGGGTTTTTCTGTTTACGGTCTTGCCAGAGGTATTTTCATTCACTTTCATGGCCTCCGATAACAGACTAGAAACGGAGAATCTCCTCTGTACAGAAAGTAGGGACCTTAGAGCACACGCTTGGTGGAACCAAAGACTAGTCGATTGGAATGTCAGGAGCCGATCACGCGTGTGCAAGATTTTTACTGATTATTTCTATCATGATGGCCAGAGAAGAACAAAGCCTAAGCAACGATACTGTAAATGCATTGGAGTCCATGCATTATAACTTGTCCTTTGAGCACGAGCTTATTGTCTTACTAAAACACGTGTAAATATTGTGACGTGGGTCAATCAAGTTCAGCTTTGCTGTTGATCGAGAACATGTGAACAAGGTGCTCGTCTACCTCAATATATTCTTAAATAAAATGTGTCAAGTGACGTTTTGGTTTGGTCTTCTATTGAACAGAAAGGATTTCCTGTAGACACAACGCTAGATGATATAAAGGAATGGCTCGAAAGCAACAGTTCAATTGAATCCATTCAGATGAGGAGAACACTGGAAAGAGCCTTTAAGGTGCGTTAAAAATGAACACGGAATATACCTGCCAATCTTTCTCTGCATACAGTTTGCTTAGGAATAGGACGACCCTGAAAAGTTCACTTTTTAATACATTTTTTTTTTTCTTTCAGGGCTCAATCTTTATAGTGTTTGACTCTGAAGAATCGGCTAAGAAGTTCCTGGAAAATAGAGACTTAAAATATAAGGACGCTGATATGATCATATTGTCAAAGTAAGCGCTTCAGTTCATATGTGGTTAACGCTTAATGCCGTCTTGCATTAAATGCAACTTTTCTGGTTACTGAAAGAAATTGAGGTTGCGAGGGGTTACATCGTCTTAATTGGATTCAGTAGACACCTGGACTACGATGGGCCGCTCACCTTCAATGGTGCACTGGCTGAGTGATTTCTTCTTTTCTTAAAGGGATGAGTACTATATGAAGAAGAGTGATGAGCGGAAGCAAAATAAATCTGATGCAAAGGCAAAGCAGTAAGTGTATTTTGTCAGACATCAAATGTTCTGTAAGATAACTTAACTTTTCGATGCTCATCTCTGAGGTTGCTGTCAACCGTAGGGTAGGATTAACATAATGGGGATTTTCTTTATCTTAAAATGCATGTATCTCAAATGCCAGCCAGTACTAAAAGGTTTTTCTTTTTTTTTTTTTTTTTTCCTTCTAGAGAGCAAGAGGAAGCCGAAAGGGTATGATAAAAAAAAAAAAAAAATAGAAAAGTGCTTCGTTGGATGCTTGATAGTATGTGCAGCCGGCAATAAGTCACTAAACCGAAATTAAGTGTTCTGTACAATTACATGGCGAAAGAATATTACATGTGTGTGTGTAGGACGTGACCAACCCCAAGAATATAATGTATAAAAAAAAAACTTGCTAAATAGAGGGTTACTGCTTCATACTGTATTGCATCAATCTTAAGTGAATCATTAATAGCTGTTACATTGGAGACACAACTGTATATCCTCCTTGGCCTAAAGTGACCTATGTGCATCTGTACGTATAGAACGATAATTTGATGCAGCCTCCCAAAAGCATTAATCCCTCAGAATCTAAGTATGGGTTCTAGAATAGCTAGCAACATGTCAAAATATGTATATTTGGCCAAAAATATGTATTTTGTATGTTACTTGTGTTCACTCTTCTTTCCCTTCTAGAACTCTGGATGTTTACTGAAATTCTCTGGTGATCTTGACAACATGACTTCTAGAGAAGATCTCACTGCCTTGTTTCAAAACCATGGAGAAATTAAATGGATAGACTTCAGCAGGGGTGCAAACGAGGTATTCTCAAATTATACATTTTGAGCCGTTAAGCCCTTAGCTTGTCCCTTTGTTCCTGCATTATACTTTGCCTGTCCTACAAATAGGACTGGCTTTCATTCACCCGCACCTGTATGCAAGTGGCTTGATACCACTTTAAAGAATGTTTGCTGTAAGCATTGTTTTCCTTTTTACAGGGAATTATATTATTTAAAGAAAAAGCAAAAGAAGCACTAGAAAAGGCCAAAGCAGCCAATAATGACAGCTTGAAATTAAAGGACAAGGATGTAAAATGGGAACTTCTTGAGGGGGAGGTGGAACAAAAAGCATTGAAGAAACTTATAGAAGACCAACAAGAGTGTTACAACAAAAAGAAAGGCAAAGGTAACTGTCTTGATCACATAAGAACTGATGGTAGGGCAAAATGTTGCCGTGTGGCTCTGTTGCCGTGTGGCTCTGTTGCCGTGTGGCTCTGTTGCCGTGTGGCTCTGTTGCCGTGTGGCTCTGTTGCCGTGTGGCTCTGTTGCCGTGTGGCTCTGTTGCCGTGTGGCTCCAGTTTTTATAAATATATATATTTTGTTTATTAGGTGGTAGAAAATTCAAAGGGAAAGGAAGGGGTGGCCGTGGAAATGACAATTCGCCTAAAAAGAAAATACAGTTCCAAGGCCAAAAGAAGAAATTTGACAGCAGTGATGAAGGTGATATGGAAGGTACGTGGTGTTTCTCTTGGCACAGGCAAGTCCACCATTCCAACTGCAGATCAAAGATCGGAAATCCAAATGGCTGAAGCAGATCCTAGGTTTTTTTATTTTTTATTTTAAGCACAAGTCTGCCCCTTCTCTCAAATCCTAAACTTTACAATCTAAAAACCCTTTATACAATGAGTTAAACCTATAGCTTTCAAAAACACTTTAAACAGCCTACATGATTGTACTCTGGACAGAAAAACATACTAATATTGATTATATACATGACATATTTTAATTTCCAACATTAGATACAGACTCTCACCGAAAAGGAACTGACCAGACAGATGTTACAGAGCAAAAGAATGGCTCTCAGGCTGCAGGAAGTCCAAAGAAGAGAGCATTAGAAGACAATGTGTCAGAGGAGCCATTGCCAAAGCAAGCAAAAACTGAAGAATCTGGGGACCACTAATCACTTAAGGCAATGTTTTATTTGCTGCTTTTATAGAAAAAATAGCAAAAACTTAAATAAAAAAAAAAATAAAATCATGTTTTAAAGTCTTCAGGTACAGAATGTCAGTTAAGTGAGAATCTGATGAAGTCCACTTCAATATCGACCTGCAACGAAATGTTGAATATTTTTTTTAACTGTCTTTCTTGAATGCATGACTATGCTAATCTGCCAACTTGGACTTTTATATTTATGGTTTAGTTATTGCTGACCACAGAACGTTACCAGGCTGAGTAGCAAGAATATTCATGTTATGTAAATGTTGAATAAAAAAAATTCCTTCTGAGGTACTGACTTTTTGTGGTGTATGTGTGGGGTAAGACACTTCTGATAACTATATACTTACAGATTTCTTTTTATGGAATTTGTATGATGCCGGTAGATCATATCTGAGCTCTGTGGGGAAAAAGGGGGGTGGGGGGTAAAACATAATGAGGACCTTGTAGTTAAGGACACGTAGGGAGGTGATTAAGACACTCTGTACACTTGCCTGCTAGTACATCTATCTTCACCTTCCAGTCAGCTGCTTTTTTCATAATGTGCTGTAAAACAGTGATGATGAAGCAAAGCCATTGATCGTTAAACTGCCTACTATAAATGTTCAAGTTGAGCTATGGAAGCGCTTATCAATATGTTTAATAGCAAGGTTGTTAAAGGCCTACTGAAATCATTTGGAGTATGTCCCTTAACCAACTGACTGCTTGAGCTGTTGGTGACAAAGTGCTCCCTTTCAAAGCAATAAGACTTAGAACATGTAAACACGCAATGTTCTGCAAAGCCATGACCTGTGAGGAGTGCATCATGTGCAGTGATGTGCCTTTAACTGAAAGATTCTCATTTGAAAAATGGATCACGTGAAAATTTAAAGGGACTATACGTCATCCTATTAGAGCATATAATGGCTGGAGTGCCCCTTAACCCAGATAAATGCAGACTTACTTCCCTTGTGGATGTCTTATGCAGTGAATATACTGATGTTCTTGCCATCTGCAGTGCAGTCCTTAGAAATACCATATCCATACCTAATCAAAAAAATGGGGAGGGATAAAAATAAGCAAATTCTGTGATGTCAGCTACAGGAAATTGCAGCTCTACACACGCTAGTATTACCTTTATTGTGCTTCGTGCCAAAGGGAGGATTCATTATCACGGTGTCAACTGATTTTACCAAACTGTCTGATGGAAGTGAGCAGATATCACACTGAATCATGTCAATATTTGTCAGCTCAAACTCTTCAGCATTTGTCCTAAATATTTCCAAAGCATCCGGGTCAACATCAAATCCTAAACACAACCTATAGGAAAATGAAAATGTCAAGCAACAAACCCCCTGGAAACTTCTAATATTTTGTAGCTGAGTATATGCATTGCTTGTAATATACCAACCACTTTACACAAGATTGAACATGCAAAGCGTTTACAAGAAAAAGTGAATCCAGTACTTTTTCCTATACACTAACCTAAAATGTATGTACGGTATATACATGGATTTTTGTTTTTGGATACGGTACAATTTTTATCTTTATATCCATATCACTGACTCTTTCCTCGCTTTTGGACACACAAGTACAATATAACGTGTTGCAGTTGGCTGCCGACTCAGTCTACTACTTGCCATATGATTAGATAAGAGGCATTTGTAACAACTAGTACAACATTTTTGTTCCCGCTGTAGAACCTCAAGCCTTGGTTATTACATACATACATACATACATACCAGATAACCTCTCAAACATAGCACGTTATGAAAACACTAGGAGAGGCAATTTGTTAAATAGGGCAATATAAATCTTAATATACTCTTAAGGCACGCACTCCTTCCTTACCCAGCACCCAACATCGCTGCTCCAATGCTCAGAACTCCACAACCACAGCCAAGATCTGCAACCACTTTATCTTCAATATCGCCAAATGTGTTGTGAATGGTATAGAGCATACATGCTGGAGTGACACAAAGGAAAACAATATTGTGACAGATCATATAACTTGGCAGCACATGACACAAATGTCACGGTTGAGTATGATGTATATTTTTTTGTTTAAATCTTTTAACTGAACATTGGAATTTCTATGGTAAATAGAACATTTATAGTTATCTGATTCCCTACATTTTAGAATAAAGAATACGCTGTCAATTTCTTGGAACAGTTGCAAATCAGGGAAGCTCCATTGTCAACGGATGTGACTGAAGCTACGTAGGTTGCCTAACATGGGTTGTGAGGTCATCAACACTTTGAGCATGCTGTTACACCGTAAAGCTCTATGTAAATCTATCAGCTCTTAATAAAATGACATTATACATACATTAGGGTGTAAACACAAATTAAAAATTAAGTTTTTGTGTAACCTCATCCTGAGAAGAGGTAACAAGTTACTTTAATATTGTAAATAGTAAATAGACACAAACGAGCGCAATTAAAAAAAAAAAAGATACCTGCTATATGTGGCCTTGTAGGGTATTGTTCTAACAGTAACTTCGGATTTTCAAATGAGTCAACTTGCTGTAAACAACCTTCCAGCTCTTTCAACTTCATATTTTAGCGAAAGCTAGACATACGAGAGACAATATATTAATTATAATTTCCTACATTCGAGTGTACAATATATATATATATATATATATATATATATATATATACAGAAAGCGTTCAACATTTCCATAGCAGCAATGCTAAGGCAGATATGGTAGTAAAGTAAATGAAGATAATATATAAAATAGTAATAAAATAATAAAAAGGACAGTGCAGAGAATGTAAACATTAATACACACAAGCTCACTCACCTGTAAACACAGTTTACCTAAGCATGTGAGCTATAATCCAAACAGGAAGTAGATCCGTCAGTCCATAGCGTCCCCCCCGCATGAGTTCGCGAGACACGAGTTCCGGATAAAAAGTAAAATCCATCACCAACAATCGCTCAGTGGCATTTTACTTTGGTGCCATCTAGCGTTCGGAAACCGCACTGCACGTATCCGGCAGATGTTTGGGAGCATCCCTGAGCCGCTGGTCTGGACGGGAGGCGCAGGTGTCTGATGAAGTCGGGAGCGCTGCGCGTCTAACCGAACCTCGACTACAACATTCAGCACCATCCTGTGATCAGCTCGAAGCTGGCCGCTATGAAGGCGCCCTGACTGCAATACACGGAACAGCAGAGATCCCGGCTGCGGGGGGCAACTCCCATGACACTCAGTCAACAGCCTTTCTACCACAGAATACGGGCGACCCGCTTCTAAATCCCTGCGGTCCTCAGACAACACATAGCTGCGCATGCTGAGGATGATGGGGGTGTATGTTATCCTTAGCTGGATAGATCCCTACTGCTTGGCTTTGTTGATGACATACTAAGTGCTCCGCATCCCATACATAACACTTTTTCCACATGTGACAACACTGCCAGAACGTCATGGGAGTCTTCATTCTACTACAGTAGGATGGCCAGATGCTGTCTATCTCAGCCAATAGCAGCTGTGACAGCCGGGCGGGAGGAGCAGGCGATCTCGCGAGAGGATGTGAAGCCCGTGTATGGAAGACAACAAAAAAAAAAAGTAAATCTGACTGAAAGCTTCCCAAGGAGTCATGATGGCGGCCGAGCCGCCCGTCAGCCCGGACAAGCGAGCCACGGCAGCCCTGCTGAAGAGCGAGCTGAGCCGGCCAGATAAGAGCGCCGGGATGGAGCGGCTGAACGAGCTGCTGGACGGGGTGCTCGGTGCGGACGGACCGGCCGGGGAAGCCCTGGACTGGTGCAAGTGCCTGCTGGCCGGAGGTGACAACTTCGAGGACTTCTGTCAGGCGGTGCGCTCCTATGATAACGCCACCCTGTGCGGCCTGGTGTGGACGGCCAACTTCGTGGCCTACCGGTGCCGGACGTGCGGTATCTCCCCGTGCATGTCCCTGTGCGCCGAGTGCTTCAACCAGGGCGAGCACGCAGGGCACGACTTCAACATGTTCCGCAGCCAGGCTGGGGGGGCCTGCGACTGCGGCGACAGCAATGTCATGAAGGAGACCGGGTGAGTGCACATTACCGGCGTGACCACAGGTGTACGGGCAGAATGACTTCGCTATACATTATGAAGAGTCAACCCCCGAGAGCTTCCGCAGCACGAAGAGCTTGGCCGGCCCTGTATAATGCATGGTTAAATCGGTAACATTTCTTAAGTTTCCTCACTCATTAAATTATGCATGATTCAGGGCCAGCCTAGCCATGCTTATTGGGCAAACCTGCTAGTGTTGTCGCAACTAGTAAAGGACGTTAATAATAATAATATTAATATTTACGATCTCCCTTAAGTGAATAGACCCTGGGAGGTCTGACAGCCGAGTCCTCGGACAGTTGGGGGTGCAGTTAGGTGAGTGCGCTCTGGTAGACAGGCTGAGTGTGAGTGCGCTCCTACAAGGTATAGAGGAGAACCGGGCAGACACGGTTTTCTTGTGGCCCATGGAAGGCTGCGGATGCTAACGGGTTAACGGGTGCAGGATGGAGCTGTCTTTAACCCCCTGTGACTCTTCGCCCTCGCTGACACTTTTTGTAAGAATATACGTTTGTAGACGTGACGGATCTGTGTGTTTTTGTTATCGGAATGTTGTTCTTGTTAGGTAAGCCATGTTTCAGGGCAGAGAAGACCAATGGATCCTAAAACATGCAGCTGTACCTGTGTTCCCAATGCCAGTGTCCTGGAATAACCTCTCGTATCGAACGATCACCCTTCTCACCACGTCCTAATGGGATATTGGCTCAAAAGTGAAAAAACACTGTATTATTATTATCTTTTATTTATATAGCGCCAACAATTTACGCAGCGCGTAATGCAATCCATATATTCAAGGGGTCTGACAAGACAAGAGTTATTCACTAAGTGCTCTGATCCGCACCTCTGCACTGCCCAGGGGGCGGAAAAAATACAGAAAAAAACACAGATACAACTTTTGTTAATGCCGTCGGTGATTTGTTTAAACAATCAGCGGATTTGGATTTTCCTGAAACGGAGAACATTCGCTAGCGTGTTTAAAATGCTTTTCAGTTTCCATAGCAAACAATTAAGCACCTCCTGAAAAAAGTTTAAAAACAAAATATATATATATATATATATATATATATATATATATATATATATATATATATATATATATATATAGCAGGTGGAACTGCACCTTTAATCCTCATTATAGACGCCTCGTCTGGTACTTTATATGCGTTCTATATGTTCCTGTGTGTTGGCACGTATAGATGGTGTTTTCAAGTCTTCGTTGTTTGCGTCTGAGGGCGTTTATCGTGTTCATGAATATTATAATTCACTCTCTTGCCTAGAAAACATTTTCTGTTTGGGTGCTTTGTGATATCCCTTGCTCAATTGAGTCTGGTTGTGTAATAACAGTTGGTCTAAGGAGATTTGTAAGCGGAATAAGTGTACCACGTCACTGCCGCTGCAGGGTGCTCTTGGTCTGCATGCAGTCAGGTATATTTCTGTTCTTCTAGTCAAGTGTACAACATTAGAACTTGGCTATCCCCTAAAATGACGCAGCAGGGAGGATTGTGGGTATTAATAGCTCAGACCTACAGTCAACAGAGATCCTTTATGGTGATCTGCCGCCCGCCGGATCCGGGGCTGTCGGTGACGGTTGTCGGGTGACGCAGTCGTTGGTGTTGTGCAGAGTCATTGAAGACTAGTTTAAAAGTCATACACCTTGTGATAATGTGATCTCCGGGTATCTGCTTCTCACACGTTGGCGTCATTTGTGTTATCATTCCCCCATTTGCTGTCAAATCCTTTCCCGGCTGATGTGATTCGTATTCAGAACCCTTCTTAGCTTTAAAAATAATTAAATCTAAATATTCCAACCCGCGTGAACCTCGTAACGGAACAGAACGTCGGATCAATTGTCTCCGTTTTGTCACGGACCTTCTAATAATCAACGTCTTTGAGGAGGTCGCTCTGAATGAATTTAACACATGATATCCCTGCAAACCAGAATTTTAGAAGCAAAAATAAAGGATTTTTTTTTTTCCCCCAATGGCTGTATATTTTCATTACAGCATATAATGCCTTTTGTATGTATGGAGGAAATATACTTATTATTAAACGCTGTTTGCGTGTTTCACTTTCTCCGACCTGTAGATCTCTGTAGATATCTATTGTGTTTCTACGGGATCGGCTGCATTTGTATATGACACACGGCAGCTATTGTTATGTGGGGTAGAAGCCGTGACCGCAAGTTCCTGACTAACAATCTGGGCGAAGCAGTCACTTGATATGCATCTGTGTTTAAAGTAACTATACACAGATATAAACTAAACTTAATACTACGCCTGACGACCTTGTGCCTTTCTTATAATGTGCTAGGAGGCCATATTTATTATCCAGTGGATCCCGTGTACATCATTACAATATCTACTTCAACAGTATTAATAACAACAATGGCTATATTCTTTTTATAATGGTCTATTTTGGTCATAGGCCGAGGCTGCCTCTATATCTTGTAGCTATCATTTGAGGTATATTAATCTATATTACTGTAATAGTGTAACTTTTATACAGATCCTTTCCATCGTGCTGCTTGGTATTTGCGCTCGCACTCTGATGTTTTCTTTGGTCAGAGCTGTTGTTTAGTAAAATACATTCAGACATCCGTGTGGTTGTGTATGTTTTTTAATACATATGTTATGGCGGGTTTAAATTTAAAATTAAGGGGGTAGTAGAAGTATTATTAAACACTCATCTACAGACACCAGACAGGCCAGAAGGCTTGTTTTTTCCCTCAGAAATCTCATGGTGTTGCCACAACCACAGGGGATTCTGAGTAGGCGCAGGGCCGGCCCGACAATGGAGCCAAGTGGGGCAACCGCTCCAGGCGGCACTTTTGAAGGGGCGGCACTTTGCCGCCCCAAGCCCCTTTTTTTTTTTTTTTTTTTTTTTTTTTAAAAGCGAAAGAGAGAAAGGGGCGCCGAGTGGTTTTCGCTTACCAAGCTGTCAGTACCCGCTTGGCGCCCCTCTCTCTCTCCTCTGCGGCGAGTCTCCCTGTTCGGTCTCGGTGCCGGAAGATTTCCGGCGCTCAGCATTACAAGCCGGCACCGAGACCGAACAGGGAGACTCGCCGCAGGACTGCTGAAAGGTAAGCACAAGGGGGGGGGGACAGAGGGAGAGGAAGGGTAGATAATGGGGGGGGGGCGGCAGGGACGGAGGGAGAGGAAGGGTAGATAGGGGGCGGCATTTTGCCTTGGGCCGGCCCTGAGTAGGCGCATGCAGAGAAGGTGAACAATTATCACCTTTTGCCTTACTGCACCTCTTACCCGAGTTTTGTCTAAAGGCTGTCCTGTACAGCGGGCAATCACTTCCAAGGGATCCGTGTATAAAGTGGATATTGAGGCAAAAGGTGATCATTGTTGACCTTATTTGCATGCGCCTACCCAGAATCCCTTGTGGTTGTGGCAGCACCATGAGATTTCTGAGGGAAAAACAAGCCCCCTTACGTTTTTTTTTTTTAAAGTTAAAGCGCCTGCAGTGTTTTAGGTTGAGTCTTGCTTTAAATAATGAGCCTCAGAGGAGTGTTCTCTGTACCTGTGTATTTATCCTTTTTTTTCAGTGCCTGTAAATGAATGTCATTTGCATGTAAATCCGTTGTTTGACGTCACGGTATATTAAGTCATTTCTTTTTTTTGCAGGTTTTGTAAGAGGCACAGAGTAAAGTCGCAGTCCTGTGCACCATCCATCCCCCACGACTTGTTGGTGATGTCAGAGCTGGTTATCCCTCGCTTCGTCTTCTATCTCATGCAGTCCTTAAGGGATGGGTATAGCGAGCCAGGTAGGTGTAAGCTCTGTATGTATCTGGAACAAGCGCTTTATTCAGCGTGTGGTGCTACACGCCAACAATAATTCACTTTTAATATGAGAACAGAGAAGGCGTCATAGACCAGGAACGGTCCAGTGTAAGAGTTACAAACAGGGACACGTTAATCCCAATTTACCGCGTCCCAGCAATAACCTGAAATTAGGCCATATGTAACAAGGAAGAACAGTTTGCTAGCGCACATGCAAGCAAACATATATGTTAAGTAAACATGCATTACCAAGCTGTAGTGTTTGTGTTGTGGCACACCCTACAAGAGCTCAGGAAAAAGGGTAAAACCGAAGGACTTCCGGGCCAAGCGAAAATATGTGGTTAAAAAAGCGGAATTGGCCGTGTTTTCACATTACAGATAAAGTGCTGCCTTACTGTCTGATATAAAACCTGTAAATGTAAAGTCATGTGACCCCCCCAACACCCCCCACACCACCTCCTTACCGTGCATAGAGACTGCCATCAGTGCAGCTTGTGTATGGAGCGAGCTGCCACGCTACTGCCGCGGGGTCCTCATGTCGTTGAATTGGATCTCAGGCCTCCCCTGTTTGGAGAAGTAGAACTTGGGGTGGAGGGACAATTGCCTTCAGTGTCATCCAAACCCTCGGAAGCTTTTTATTCTAGTCAACAATACGTGAAAATTATGTGTGTCTGGGAAGACATGATCTATGTGCTTACCTCACTAACTGTTTCAAGGGAATTCAAGCCAAAAAAGGAAGGGAAATGTCCTTTTACATGTACATGATGTTGTGTGAGAGAGAGAGTTACCAAATAAAATCTGATCAGTAATGCTTACTTTTTTTGACATTTCAGTGCATAATATGGGTGATGGGGGTTGTTCAGCAGCCCTTTTTGACAGCCTTATGTGGCCTTCTGTCACGCATCCTGCTAACATGTTGCGTGTGGGAGGACGGCTGGCTCAGAAATTTTGGGCACTAGCTGGGGTTAGGAGTTGGCATCGATGGATCTGAGCTCCTGTTCATCCAAATGCGTTAAATTGCCAACAGGCTGTAAATATGCTTTTATATTTTATATGCATTTTTGTTTCATTCACCTTCATATTTAATGGATATATTGATTATTGAATATGGGAGCGCACATTAAATAATACGCAGGAACAGGTAGCATGCATGCGATTGGCGGCTGCTGGCTCTGCTTTCGTTTTTGTGAGCGCGGGTGCTGCGGCGCAAGACGCATCTCCATTAGAAGCAGGCGGGGAATGAGGCAGAAATCTAGCTTCCAACGTCAGTAGAATGCATGCAGTAAAATGCGTTGGCGTTCATAAGTATTTCATTTAAAAGTATGGGTGGAGTATTCTTTTAAGGAAGGGACGTGGTTCGTGATTAGTGACTGTACTTCTGGCTTTGATGCCGGATTTTCTGCTTGAATGTCTGTTGCTAGGTTACGCAGCATTGTATATCGTAACGAGAGGCAAATACACAAATCGTGAGAGTGATCATTAAAATATCTGCTGCGATGAAGTATGTGAAATAAACATTTATATTAAAACTTCAAATGTTTAAACGCCAAAACAATCAGTCGTATTCAACCTCTAACTGGTGCCTTTGTCCTACACTTCTCTCTACGAGGCATAACTCGCAGCATCGTTACTCAACGCTGTGACACAGAATAGTAATTTACATTTAAGAAGTAGGCGGATATGGCGTTGGCAACGCATCAGCGACACGTATCTGGAGCAAGGCAGATAGCAGAGACATGCTGGTGAAAGGTTAGGGCAGTGAAATAGACCACATCCCTATACCTGTCACTATATAAAATGTCTCTTCTAACGTTCTTTGTTTTCGTGAAATGTCTCTAATGTTGCAAAAATGAAACATTCGTGTGTTTGTTTTATTGTAAAAAAAAATGTAATGTTCCATATTACAAAACGTTATGGCCTGCGTATTAAAACCGAGCATTTGTATCAGCAACAGATGTAACGTCCGAGAGAGATCTTCAGAAAATCTTACAAGTGTTGGATCCACAGATCTCCTTCCTTGAAGATTTAACAAAAATGGGTGCAGCGATGAGGTCGGTCCTCACCCAGGTCCTAACCAACCAGCAACATTATAAAGACCTGTGCTGTGGTAAGCTTTCATTAAATATAACATAGTTATTGGTATCGTCTGATATCCTCAGCAGGCAGAAGATTTTTAACAAACTATTCCTTTAGCTTAGTTTTAATATTAATTTCCAAAGCCTTTGTGACATGAGACTGCTAGTCGGTACATGTATTCATAATGTAAGAAGTTAGGTGGCTCATCCACGGTGGGTTGACGGCTCATAGATATGAGTTCTCTGCCTCTGATTTCACATTTGGCTTCAATAGGTAGAAGGTTTTTAGATCAACTCTGAAGAGCCTCACCCTGCCTTAGAATAGAAAATCCGTTCCAGATTCAGCAGAACTCGGCAGTTCTCAGCAGATTTAGCATGGGACTCGATCGGGTCCAAACGGCTGGATTTGGGCCAGGTTCAATTTCAGTTGAACTTGGGGTCTTTAACACAACGAGGACAACCGTGAATAGATATGCACATTATCTGTAATCTGGAATGTTTATGAAAAATGTATGATGAAGCAGCTGCATCCGTTTCTTGATGCTAGTTAATAAACAAAGTAACCAATTTATTACAAGTAAAAAAAAAACATGGTTATGACCCCCCATTTAACTAGTCTGTGTGGGTTCAGTTGTAGGTAATGAGTATATTGAAGACGGCCGTCTATTTATGATGACAAGGTGTGAGTAATGCTGCCTTCTATAAATAAACCGTACCGAAGGCAGGCCCTGTAATGGTGCTATTCCTGTGGGTGTCTGGATAACAACTGTATCGTGTTTAGCCGACAGTTTTATTCCTAAAAGGTTGCAAAGCACGGAGGTTAACCGCTTCCCTGACAGGCAATATCAGCGTAGGGGCTGAGGAAACTTAATCTGGGAAATATCTGACGGCTGCAGAATTACTTTTTCAGCGTTCAAACAAGGTCTAGACATGCAAGCTCCGTAGTTAAATCTTGGTTTTTCTTTTTTTCTTCTTCTTGAGAGGCTTCATCAGAACCTGGTTTGTTTTGCCCCGGAGTAGAGCCGTCATCTGCTTCTATGTGCAGTTTTAGAACTGTCACACATTTAAACTCATGTGAACAGAGATATTTACCAATTGTGTAAAGATTTGATATCTTGGTAAAATAAATACTACCAGCTGGCTAATGTAGGAAGACTGGCCATCTGAAACACTGGACACTTGCCTGGTTGGCCGCTTACTAAAAGTGCCCTACACAGCTGGATATGCCCAGCCGCACACGTGAGCATAAACACGTAACATGCAGCCGCTGGCATTAAAGTGCCATGGCCACCTTGCCATCCTCAGCTTGGCACTGTTCGAGGCCTAGGATGAGTGGATGGTATAGACCTATTTTACATTTCTTTCATTACCCAGTATTGTCTTTTTTTCAGAATATTTCTCTGATTCTTCACATCAGCTGCTACTTTTACGGTCTAATTATATGCTACATTTTGTGCTTTAGGTCCTGGAGAAAATGCATGTGCCAAGAGTCATGAAAAGTATCTAATCGCTCTTAAGGGTTCTGGTTTGGCAATTCCAGAGGAGAAAATCTCCAGTGGGGTACAAGAGTCATCACCCGGAAACAGCGCTCTAACAGTTCAAGGTTAATTTATCACAACATTTCTTTCCTTTTATCATTAAATGTTTATTGGATTTTTACATGCCAAATAAATCCCACGGGCCCCCTTAAGACAGGGCTCGACAAACCCCGGGCACCAGGTCACCTTGGCAACTAGAAACTTCCTGGCGCCCCGGGTTTTGCGGGGGGCTGCCATCATGAATCCTTTGCTGGGTGCCTCACGTTGTTGGCTTCAACACGCACCCAAAGAAAAGCATAGTGTGCGGGATTCACGCTGGCAAAAGATAGGCAGCGACATGAGAGGGGGGAGTAGTGTGTGTGTGTGTGTACGTGTACTGTAGTGTCTGTCAGCCCGTTTTGTGTGTGTAGTGTAGTGTCAGTGTGTGTGTGTACACGTGTACTGTAGTGTCTGTCAGTCCGTTTTGTGTGTGTAGTATAGTGTCGGTGTGTGTGTATAGTGCTTGAGTCAGGCTGTGAGTGTGTGTATACTGTAGTGTCTGTCAGGAAGTCTTATAAAAAAAAAAAAAAAAAAAAAAAAAAGCCAAAATAACCGCGGCCCCATCATTTCCAGAGAGTAGATGTGCCTCACAATGTGCTTTTATGGCTCTGTGTCTGCATCTGCATTAAGGAGACTCTTCATTCTTTGTAGATGTCGCCAGTGGCAAAGGGACACCAGATCCATCGGATTCCTCAGATGAGGTCAGTGTTGCTTTTGCATCTGAGCTTCTTGTTCCGTTTAAGTTTCCTTGAAGGGCACACAGTCTAAGTGTTTTCACTGATTAATTTAACTTTATGACTTTACTTTGCTGTATTTGATTAATAACTTGTTTATTGTGCCTGTAAATCATATCACAGGAAGAACAGGATGGCAGACAGTGTGTTGGCAAAAGAAAGCGAGTGAAACTAAGCAGTAGCACCAAAGGTAAGCAAGCGTCATGTGACCCTTTTCACCCATTCACAGTGACACTTGAGAAGGCAAATATGCCAAATGTCACGTTTCTTGTGTTTCATATCTTGGGAACACAGAAGACACCTGTGATACCTTAACCTCCGAGTTGCTGGCCATTTATAAGATACACTCACACAGTCACCCTTACTCATGTCCTTTTTTAATTATTTATTTAAAAAAAATACTTGTTGGACACCCTTTTATCTAGAAGTCACGCCGAGCTAGATTCCTTGTTTGTTTGTTTATTTTTATCTGTGGCTACCCTCTCATGTCGCATACAGATTTTCAGGTTGAGTCTGGTGATCAGGAAGTAAATGGAGAACACAGGTGAAATGTGGCGCGAGTGTTTCCTTTTACTGTCCTCGACCAGGCTGACTATGTCCCTTTATTTATATAGATCAGTCTATTATGGACGTTCTAAAGCATAAAAGTTTTCTAGAAGAATTACTATTCTGGACTATCAAGTATGAATTTCCACAGAAAATGGTCACATTCTTACTCAACATGCTACCAGACCAGGATTATAAGGTAATGTTTGCTCATTTTCCTTTGCCAGGCTTTGGAGACTTTTAGTGCCTCGCCACTGGCACCAGCTAAACAATGGTTCCTAGGGGGTTCAAACAAGACACCCGCTTTAATTTCAGAGGGAGTGCTTTCCTGCTGCCCATTGGTGGTTCTAGTTATTTTTTATTTTTAACTTTTTTTTTTTTTTTTGAAGAATGCATATTAAAGTACTTAAATGTACATGCTTTGTTGTGAGGCCGACTGTGATTGGAATGTCATTTTTATTGAACTGGAGCGATTGCAACACATAGTAAACTTAATTCACAAAAGTAACTTCATCATGTTGGTAAATTTAACTCCATTAGCAATTCAAAAATGCGTGTACTGCATATTCCCGTGAAAAGAGGACCGAAATTAAGATGGGAACGAAATGAATAAACCATGGCACGGTGTAATATGTCGCGTGTTAATCTGAGGTTATAGTTATAGACCTGCTAAGTTATGCCCTGACATGTAAAACCACAGAATTCAAAGAGGGTTTACTTTCTTTCCACACAACTGTATTCCACAAAGATGATTTTTTAGGTCTATTTAATTCGTCTTAAAGCTTGATGTTGATGCGAAATGTCTTAAAAACATTTTATGCACCCATATTTCTAATTTCAGATAGCTTTTACAAAAACATTTGTCCAGCACTATGCTTTCATCATGAAAACATTAAAGAAAAGCCACGAGTCGGACACGATGTCTAATCGCATTGTACACATTAGTGTCCAGCTCTTCAGCAACGAGGAACTGGCACGCCAAGTGACCGAAGAGTGTCAGCTCCTGGATGTAATGGTCACTGTCCTCCTCTACATGATGGAAAGCTGCCTTATTAAAAGTGAATTACAAGGTGTGTTCGAATTTCTGTGCCAATAACACAAGCATGCTAAATGTTGCCGTGAGATGAATGGCTGTTCAGGTACTCGAGGTTCTGATCTCGTAAAGCACAGAGGTTTATAAAAACCAATACGTTTGGTCATTTTGTTGGGTGAAAAATGAAATTTCCGCGCTCCTACTGTAGTAAATAGAGCACATGGAAACCTTTTCACAAGATGTTATGTTCCCACTTCTGTTGGCATCAACTTTACAGCCTTCTTATTTGTTAACATGAGACTACAAAATTGTAGAATGTAACAACTGATCAAATGTTCAGGAGAGGAGCACTATCTTCATTGTTAATATAGCAAATGTCTTTCGAGATATTGGACTTAAGAAATCACTGAGTGACAGGTCATGAGTGTTAGCGGCAAATTCATATAGTCTTAGCTGGTGGTGAGCATTATGTTGCCACCTGGCCCTCCCGACGCATCCTCTCTTTAAAGGTAAGAATTGTATTGCTTTATTGTCTTGAATGCGAGAAGAGTGAATGTTGCAGTAGGGGCTATGACTGACTTGTAAATGGAAACCATAATTGGTTTTCTTGGATAATCGTCTTACATCAGGCCCTTAAATCCATTCTTCTTCTTAAATTCCCCTGTGATGGTCACTATGCAACTGCTACAAATAATTATTATTGTTTATATCCATTCAGATGAAGAAAACAGCTTGCATGTTGTTGTAAACTGCGGAGAAGCTTTACTGAAGAACAACACCTACTGGCCCCTCGTTAGTGATTTTATCAATATACTTTCCCACCAAAGTGTAGCCAAAAAATTTCTGGAGGATCATGGATTATTGGTTACATGGATGAATTTTGTGTCTTTCTTTCAAGGTGAGTGCTGCTAAAATGCTCTGCTCCGTCTCGCAGATCATTTTCTGTGATCATCTGCCTCTTGTGTGTCTGAATGAAGAAGCTGCTAGTAAGATGTTACTTTTCATAAGCTATGTTTTAAGGCAAAACATTTTTTTTCTGTTCTTTTTATTTAGTATAAAATGATTCAGCTTTTATCAAGAGGCATGAGTAATTTTGAACAAATATATATTTGAATTCCAGCCCAAGGAAACGACGTAATTTTTTTTGCATGTTTGCTATTTTTTAGATCATGTCTGCATGACTGGGATATTATATATCCCAGTGTTATAGATCTCACCCCTGCTTTAATTGCCTCCTTACAGGTATGAATTTAAATAAACGGGAGCTCAGTGAACACGTGGAATTTGAGTCCCAGACCTACTATGCTGCATTCGCTGCAGAACTAGAAGCCTGTGCCCAACCAATGTGGGGACTCCTTTCACATTGTAAAGTTAGGGTAAGGACACAATTAGGAGATCGGCAATGTGATAAATATATTATAACGGAATGATGTGAAATGTAAGTAATTGAACATCAAGCTGGGCTTGCAGCGAGGATGCCAGAGCTGTATTATAGTCATATGGAAAGATTGATTACAATTAGATTAAGAACATTGCATTGTTCTACTGTATGACTAAGAGACAGAAGTAAAAATGTGATAAGTTGACCACTGGCACATCGTGAAACAATTGTGGTTTCCAGTTCTGGGCCAAGGCAGGAATGTTTAAGTACATAAGAAAAATATAATAAAAATTAGATCTGAATCTAGACTGGAAAACAAGTTAACGTTATTAGCTCACAAAATGTTTTGAATCCAAGTATGAATAACTTTTCTACTAGTCTGTGGGTTTTTTGGACAGTCACTGGCTACTGAGTTAGTGTAAACATCTTGAATATGCTAAAAGAACAAGCTGCCAATTGCGTAACATCTATTAAGCTTTACCTTTCTCTTGGGTCCAATCACTAAAGTTAGCATTTCCTTGTAGAGTTTCATATGACTCCATAATATCACTCATGGTGCATTATAAATGGCCAACCCGACTGAGATTCCCTAAACAAGGGCCGATGATGGCCCTGTATAATGCATAGTTGATGCATCAAGAGTTCTTGGGACTTCTCACTGCCTTATTTATGAATCGTGCAGAGCCAGCACACCTATTCATCGGTATTGTGCAAGCATGTGGTAAGGGACATATTTATGGGAAGTGTAATACCTTAGGGCTCTAAATAACTTGTTACACATTTTTCTATAGGAGACACAAGAATACACAAGGAATGTTGTTAGATATTGCCTTGAAGCACTTCAAGATTGGTTTGATGCCATCAACTTTGTAGATGAGGTAAGGTCAAAGTTGCCTACTTGTGCCAGTTGCATGATACACTTTTACAGATTTTTATATATATATAGATTGACAAGTGTACAAGTAAGATGTGTCCACCCGTTATGAAGTCAATCGTTGTCTTCCTACCAGAAAGATGGAAGGGCAGGAGGTGCTTCCCTTCCCAGTAGCTGAACAGATGCCCAATAGATGCACACTGGCTCGCTGACCCAGCTGTGTTAACATGTGGTAGCCCAACTAGAATGTGAGGACTTCTGGCACATTGTAACACTCTTCGTTACTTCTCTGATACTCTGAAAACTAGATCATGCTTTGATCTGTTGTTTTTTAATTATCAGTTTCTCAGCTGCTATTGAAATCTCGGGTCACTGTTTGGCCACAGCAGTGAGTTTCTCTCAAACAAGTGTATAAGGCTTCAGACTTTTCTGTTTGATAACCAATGTTATCTTTCTCTTCACCAGCCTGCCCCAAATCAGGTGACCTTCCACTTGCCTCTGCACAGATACTATGCCATGTTTTTAAGTAAGGTAAGCATTTGACTCTGATGCTTGTCACATCAAGTTCTTTTCTTGACACGCCATTAAAGTTCATGACAATTAGCCACTATACATGTATCTTCCAAACTCTTCAGAGATTTCAAATGTGTGCTAGAAGATTCCCAGTTTAGTTTGTTGGTAATGAATTTATGTATTTTATTGAAAATGTTGTACCGTTAAATTTAAACTTTGGCTGAAAAATGCCTGACACGTGGCTTTTGCTTCAGTAGGATATCCATTCATTCCCACTTGCATTTGGGTTAACTAATGAATTAACCCAGCAGCACCCTTTCCTTGCCACATTCATCAAAGCCTGTTGGGCCAATTAAAAAAAGATAGAGGCTTTTGGCAGTTCTACATTTTAAGAAAACTGGTTTGACTGATGCTCTGTCCCCTTTTTGTTACTACATTACTAAATGTAACCGTTATACCTTAACTTAAGACCTTTGCTTTGTAAACACACAGAACGCTGAATGTCAGTTGTTATCTTTAATACATTATATAATAAATCATTTAAAATTTGTATTCCCCTTCCTTAACATGTGCCGAATATCCATTATGTATATGATCTATTAAGAATGTTTTACACTTAATGTGCCACTCTCTATACCGCTTCACTTTCCATCTGTTATATATATATATATATTTAGATGTAATAGATCTCTGCAGACAATTAGCCATGTCAATGAATAACCAGGAATAATGGCCTTGCTAATTGTAATGTACATGCAATCTTAATAATAATAAGATTAACTGCTCTTTGCTTGCCTCTCTTTCTTGTCGCGGACAGGCTGTAAAATGTCAAGGAATAGAATTAGATTCCATATTGCCCGACCAAGAAATGCTGATGAAATTGATGATTCACCCGCTCCTCATACAGGTAGTTTCCTTCACCATCTTTTTCTGCATTTAAAATGTCAAGCATGTATTTTGGGTTTATCGTTTTTGTATTCTTTCATGGACGTTGACAAGAGCTGGCCAACAAAAGCCACCTTGGACTTCCAATCCAATAGAATCCATATATCAAAAACATTGCTACTGTATTGTGGATGCCTCTCATTATTGCTTTCCATCCATTATTCGAACAGGTAGTTCTCAAATAATTTATCTAAGGGCCCCCAATTCAGCCATAGCTTAGCATAGGTTAGATGCATAACTCTCATCCAAATGCACATAATGTACCCAAGCAAATAAAACAGATTTAACAATCCCAGCCAAATCAAGCGCACTCTCCTGCATAACATGCTACACGCATGCTGCTAAATCTCCTTTCCTGGATTTTGTCTATTTCCAAAACGATGCAGTTAAATTGTAGTTCTCGCATGTACTTCTAGGAAAATATTTTATAACTGATCCATTTAAATTACCATTTAAAAGTAGTGTTGTTTTGTGAAAGATACAAGTAAACCCATTACTGTTCATGTTATGATTTACAATTTCTCCCAACAGTCGAGTCTGTCTGAAATACACAGCAACATGTGGGTTCGAAATGGCCTGCAGATAAAAGGGCAAGCTATGACGTACGTGCAGTCCCATTTCTGTAACTCCATGATCGACCCAGACATTTACCTACTACAGGTAAGAACTTTTTGAAAGTGAAATGTTAAAAGCATTTTCCTCCCCTACTCTCTATGCGATTCAGTGTCTTACACATTCATATTCATCTATTTAGGTCTGTGCTTCAAGGCTGGACCCGGATTACTTCATTTCTTCTGTGTTTGAAAGGTAAGATTGTATATTTGCATATAGTCTTTGCAAACCTATCTATCGTAGAGAGTGCTACTTTTCTTATACTGTCTTCTTAGCCTGTTCCTATCCTTAGCGTGTCCAATATCTGACACGTCTCAATCACAACCCTTCTCAGCTGGCCCACCAAATGGAATATGTTGGTAACGTAATGTATAGATATTTGTGTTACACGTCTTAGAACTGCAGCTGAATTGATATTTGGGTTTATAATGTTTTTCTTTTGTTTATTGTGTGTATGCTGTGCCTTAGCATGTTGACGTTCTTCCATCACACAGGTTTAAAGTAGTTGACCTGTTGACAATGGCTTCCCAGCACCAGAACACCGTGCTTGACTCGGACCACGAACGATCGATGCTTGAGGGAGCTCTGACGTTTCTTGTCATTCTTTTGAGTCTTCGTTTACATTTAGGTACGTTCTTTGACTGTTGTCTGTCCAACCTTGAGAAGTAAATAAATCACAATAATGGCCAAAACGCAAATGCGGATGGTTTACTATCAGTAGTTAAAATATTGAAACATGATGTCATGTGATGTATTCTGACCTAGGCTGACTAGGTCGACAATCCCCCGGTACATGCCCTTTGGACGATCAAGCCCCCGGTGTCCTAGTTACGAGGGAGATCTTTACGCTCCCCAACCGACCTACTTACTTTCTGGAGACTATCCTTTAAGACACGTATACATACACTATATATATATATTAATGCTGCTGTCCCGTTCCATTCATTGATGGAATAGTAGATGAATATGTATGCCTCTGAAAGAGTTCGATTAGGATGTTTTAAAGAGATTTTCTACATAGTCCCACAAACTAACATCAAGAAAACATCGTCTGTAATGTAAATTGAAGAGATAATGTATCTACAGGTTACTCAGGCTAACCTTCACTCTTTCACAGGTCAGCCTCCCCCCCCCCCTTGTCTTCCTTAAATCACAATTTCCAGTCTAAAAAAAAAAACTTTAGTGTGTGATTGTGTAGTGCACTTATGCATAATCTTTCACACTAACACACACATATATTAATGATAACACACACACTCCCTCTAACACACACTCATTAATGTGGGAAAACAACAGGGTCGTGTAATGCAATATTAATTAACCAAATGAAAGCAATGATGCTCGGGGTGAGGGAAGGAGATGTAAGGGAGTTGGGTAGTGACGAAGTGCATGTATATATGTTTGTTAGAGTGAGTGTATGTGAGTTAGCATGTATGTGTGTGTGTGTGAGCATGGGAATATGTAGCTGTGTGCCATTGTGTATGTTAGTTAGAGAGGGGGGCCAGACCGAGACATTGCAGTCACCGTAGTGGTGATTACATGATGTTCTATCTGTTTGTTTGCCCCTTCTATGCCAATCTGTCTGTCCTGCAGCTTGACATTCAGTATTGTTGCCGGTGTGGATGCGCAACTCCCTGTAAGTCTGCAGAGGGATGAAAGCCTCCGACTTACATGTGCTTTACTGCTGGCATTTCTACTCTGTTGGCTGCAATCTGAATTTCTGCCAGAAGGATTATGCGTCATGAATCTTTACTCCATTTCTACTTAATAATATACTGTCTTTAACAATGTTAAAGTAGTCCTAGTACACCCCCCACTCAAGTTAAGTCAAATGCCCGTTTGAGTAATTTTTTCATGGTATGCGTTTAAGAAATAGTCAGGGAATGAGACTAATATTGTGTTCTTTCGCTCGTCAGTATAATTCAGTATGACAGAATAGCACGATGCGGTGATACATGTTTTGTGATCTGAAGCAAGTTACCCCCTAAGCAGTAAACGCGTTTATTAAAACCGCGGTTAATATAAAATCAGGTTTACCAACTAGCCACGTTTGCTCAGATATACAATGCCGTTACCCTCGACGAGTCCGGTGTTCATTGCCCACATTAAAGCTTTGGCTTTTGCTCTTGCAGGAATGACCGATGATGAGATTCTTCGAGCAGAGATGATTGCCCAGCTTTGTATGAACGATCGCACACACAGCTCCCTCCTTGACCTTATATCCTTTAACTATAAAAACAGACTAGCAAATAATGATTCTTTTCCTAGTATCAGTAAATGTCTTTACTGTATGAAAATGCTATGGCTAGATGAGGGTTGCAGCCATCACTCCATATGTCTACATTGGCTTCAAGCAGAATTAGAAGAAGTAGACCTTGTAAGTTGTGACACTGTTTACATTTTCTTTTATGCTTTAGTATTTTTTTTTTTTAAATCAAATATGTTAATTTTTCAGCGTTCAATGTTATTGATTGAAACCTTCTTTCAATATTACGTATTTATTGCACACTAAGGTCTTAATAGTTTTGCAACCATAGGAGTGATTTTGAATATATTCTATGTGAACGACGGGAGCCGTTTTTAAGGCTTTCGTCATTTTATTTATTTTTTAATGATCTGTTATGCACACTGGGAATGAAAAGTTGCACTGAGGTTAAAGTTAACCCCTTAAGGACAATGGGCGGTCCCTAAACCCATTGAAAACAATGCATTTTGAGCCTGTACATGTGCAGGCTTTGTCATTAAGGGGTTAAATAAAATGTTAATTTTAAAATTTGAAATTTAAATGTTTGGCATAATAAAGAGGAAATGCAAGTTCTTTAGACAGCCTGAACCCTAAAAAAATGAATGTTGTTACTGCTCTGTGTCTTTACCATGAAAGTTAAAACGGTCTGATAGTTTGGGAGCACTACAACTAAACGTTTAAACAGAGTAACATGTGTGGCTCATCCAGATGTAGGATTTGGAGTTGGGGAGTCTGTTAGGTGTATTCTTTGGGTTCTGATAACGCAGGAGTTTTCCTTTACTCAATGGTTACATTCCAGAAAGCCCTAACCCCAAAAGCGGAGTGATTCCAGGCGGTTGCAGCTTTGAATCCATGTTGTCATCAGTGGCTGATTTTAAAGCTCCCGTGTTTGAGCCCGGAGGCTCCATGCAGCAGGGAATGTACACCCCAAAGAGTATGTAACACATCTGTTGTACTGTTCTCTCAATGTGTCCTAATCTTTTGGGATCTGCTTCAGACTTCTGCGATCATAGAGCAAGAGGAGGAGGGCAACGCGACAATGTCTGAATAATCTTCTGACACCCGGCCATTGCCGTTACTCATCTAACCCTCTTCTAACCCACCTCATAGATTAAAGAGGAAGTTTAATATCCCATATTTTGTTTTACCTGCAAGTATGTAAAAGTATGTCCTCTAAAGAGTCCCTGTGTCCTTCAGAGTGTTTTTACATGAAATGCTTTATGTGCTCCAACCTTAAAACGTGTAATTTTACATTTGGGCCTCTTGATGGAGCTCCAAGTCTGTGATCGGCCAGTAAGTCTCTCCTCTCGGGGCTAAAATCACAGTTTAGCCCATGACTCACGAAACGACTCGTCGAACACTGCCTGAAAACCAGCTAAATACACGTTCTGAGACGCGAGAACCGATAAGCATTTCTCCCCATCTCTGAAACACCAAAGTATTTTTGTTTCAAAGAAAGTGAAAATGCTTTTCCATAATTTTTTTCTTAGATTGTTTGCTTTCATGTTTGGAAATTTGGCTCAAGATCTGATCTAGTTCTGTATCTCTTTGCTAACGCAGTGACGCATTAACAAGACTGTTACCTGATTTTGTGCATTCTAGCAAGGGGAAAACACGCTTCAGTAGATCTTGTTCCCTTTACGTTTAGGTGGCTTTTATTTTTAATGTCGTATTTAAATCATCATTGGAGACAGTTGTAGGTACTGGTATGTATTCTTAAATCTCTGCTCCGATATAAAAACCCATATGACACATAAAATAATCTAACAGCCCCATTTTATTCCATGTTCTGCAGAGCATTGCTGTTTGATTCACAGTCCATTGACTGAACCCATTTTAGCTCAATAAAGTTAGATTAGCAGCCTTTTTCTGCGTTGTGTTTGATGCCGGAAAGGTTTGGGTGTACTCGCTGCCATTAGGGTAGAACGCACAAGGAGTGCCGGCCAGGGGACGGAGAACTGGTAAAGCAAATGAGCTGTGTTTCTGAGTTAAATACGCCTTTACTTTAGTGAAAGTCAGATAAATAAAGCAAACTCTGTTCGCTTCACTGATCGCAGGAAAGAAATGGCCGTTAAGCTTTAAATTTTAGCCTACTTTTAACCAAAGTAATCATAAACAGGTTCCTGCTTCATGCTGTTTTGCAACGTTGAATAGCAAAACTAATCTCTATGGGTTTGAATTGATCTGTTGTATTCTTTGCCTTTGTGGGATTAGAAGGCACTTTTTACAACGCGGCGGGGGCCACTATATAGGTGACATTGCTGGACTAAACCTAAACCTATATTAGAGATAAATACTTGGTGAAAAAAAAATCTACTCTAGTGGAGTGATAATTAAGCCGTCACACATTTCTTCTGTGTTCTTTTTAACAGTATTAAATCATTGATATGATAGGGTTAAAGGTTGTATATAATATTTTATTTTTGTAATTGACTTTACAATTTGAGGAGTATAAAGTTGTTTGTTCTAAGTTTTGGGAAGCTTGAAGGAACTAAACATTTCTTCTCTCTACCTGAAAGGTGAAGTATGGGATCAGGAATTTGACCCAGTGATGGTGATTCTTCGCACGGTGTACCGGAGGGATGTACAGTCCGCCATGGACAGATACATGGCTTTGTAAGTTTACCAAGAACAGCGTAACCCACTCTATTACATCATCATGTCTATCCGCTTCCATCAGCTTTTTTGTTTTATTCTTTATAAAGAATAGTGCAGTGAGATTTGTACAAAAATGAAGTTCTGATTTAAAATATGTATTCCTTTTTTTTGCTTTCTTTTTAAGAGTTTTTCCATTTTAAAAAAAACATTCATGTGTAAATAAAATGATTTATTTCAACAGTATTGGCTATAAGCGTTCCTTTTAAAGGTTGCCTTAAGCCATGACTCCGTAGGTTCTCAAAGTTAGTATTGGGCATGACTGTGAGATATTTATACATTGAATTATGCGCATATATTCATTTCATACGTTTGTGAGAATATGTATGTAATACCCATCGCACAAAGTTGCATAAATAGTAACTTTATCATAAATTTCTATGTTCAGTGTGGGTACTGTCCTAGCAATAATTCTGTGCTATGCGAGGAGTTCATTCACATGACCTGGAAGCCTCTTGGAGATCAGAACCTGGCACCTGATTGCGTGTCACGTGACACGTGTGTGATGTAATCGTGTAACTTAACATGCAGCATATAGATAACTGGCTCCATATGGCCAAACAACGTATCTGTATTTATGATAATACCCCAGCTTCACATGTGGCATTTCAGACATCAGTACAGACTAGTACAGCTCCTTAGTGTCCCGAGTCCAGCCAGAAAAAAGTATGGTGGGATGAGAGAACAGACAGTGATACGCAGGGTTAAATTCTCTTGCCCTAAGATAGGAGAACCAACAGCAGATCTTGTTCCTGAAGTGGTCACCCAGCCTTGGCCCCTGTACATATGAATATACATTAAACATGTTGCCTAGAAAGGGTTTATAGATACAGCATTGAATACCATTTGTCAAAATAAAGACACACTTGAGAAGTATCTATAGTTTTTGTCCTCAACAAAGAAGCCAAATTATCACTTTTCATATGCTAATTATTGTACGTAATATTACAAAACAGCGTTTTTTGGAAGCATAAATGTTTTCTTGCAATTCAGCTGACATTCGAGGTTTCATTTCAATTCGTCTTGTAGTGTTTTTGGAATGAGCCGTCAGAATGAATGATGCATTGCCTTCCAGCGTGAGCAAATATTGCTTAACCTTTATTCCAGAGCAATTTATTTGCTAATTGGAAGCTGCAGTTCCCTGAAGTCCTGCTAAAAAAGAGACTGAAAGTAACCTTGTCCTTTCCTCAAGGAAAGCACTTTTTTTCAGCCGGAAATTTAAACCTTTCCAAATTATAAGGCGATATTTGTCATTTTGAACTTCCAAATGTAGGAATTAAAGGATAATGCCAGAAGCCTGACTATTGGCCAGTATTGAGGAGCAAAGCTGCAAAAGAGCAATCGCCATGATCATTTAGTTGGTTGCCTTGATTGCACCAGAATTATTCTTTATAATATATATATAAATTGCCTTTTACCAAACCATCACATAATGTGTCTAACCACCCCTACATCTAGTTTGGTAACTTTCAGGTTTCTCTGTCTGGAAGGAGGGAGTTAATTGGGTTTGGGGCATTAACAAGAGAATAGAGACAAGTTGAAATGATAACTGATGTTTGCTTGGTAGATAAGTGAAGAGACTACAAAGGGCTCAATTTGTCAAAAGCATTGTTTAATCCGACAGTCTATGAACATGTTCAATAACAGTGACCACAATGAAACCCATCGCAGCTCCTTTTGTTTAATGAAGGCAAACTGGTAATAAACTGTACGGCTTGGTAAATTCTCCTAACAGAATTATGGTCTTAATACTCTTATTGTTAGACGAATATGTGTAATTTGTAACACATGCAAGTTTACTTGTGTTTTATGACTTTATCCTCTTATTGACAGCTTAAAGCAGACTGGGAGGTTTTCTGGAAACCCATGGCCTCCTTATAAGAAGAGAAGTGCTCTTCATCAGGATTATAAAGGACTCATGAGGCTGTTGCACTGCAAAACCTTGCACATAGTGTTGTTTACACTGCTTTACAAGGTACATATAAGCCTTATTTAGTTCCATGACTTTGAATTCTTCAAATTATTTCTACTAATTATTTCAGAAATACTTCTGGGTCTTTCTGTGAAGGGCGAGTGAATGAGAGTTGGCCAAATGTCCAACTCGTATTTATAGTCGACTAAACCATACTCAACTCAGAGAAGTTCAACTGCAACACAACTGACTTGATTCAGCTTGGGAATGAATTAACTGGTAAATGCAAGTTGGAACCCCTATATAAAAACAGAACCAACTTGCAATGTTAATGAAAGTATGAATTATTTTGAAAGTTGTAGCATTGAGAGAATTCAACATCAGTTGATAAAACTCTTAATAAGATTGATGACTGTACTTATAAACCCATAGACCTATTTCTGGGTAAAGCAGGCAGTGCAGGTTCATATATGGACATTAAGTGTGGAAATATGCCAGGTGCTGTAGGCATCTCCTTAACTTCCAAACAGTTTAGCAAGGAATTTATGGGTGTCTTATTCTGACCTGAATCTAATGTTTTCTCTTTAGATTCTGATGGACCATCAGAATATGTCGGAACATGTTCTTTGCATGGTTTTATACCTCATGGAACTGGGATTGGAAAACTCCCCTGAGGAAGAACCGTTTGAAGAGGTAGGTGTTTAGGATGTACTCGGGTCAGGCTTGCCAAAATAAGTGACCTTGTCCCTTTGACCGCATTCTGACGCAACTGCCACCAGCGCTTCTGGAATGCGAGAAAACTCATCCGTCTGATTTTCTTTTTTCTTCGTTATTTTAAATTTTTTTACTGACTTATCTTCCCTGGTTTTTGTTGTCAATGTAATACGATAACTTTTTGTAACATACTTTCATTACTGTGAGTACAAAATGATTTATGATCCTCAATTGTCATCGTCTTGATGAAGGGGGTATTTCCTATTGTTTCAGTCCCATCATCTCACTCGTAGTGTGTAGTCAGGTGTTGGTTGTCATTGCGAGATAAATTACTTCTACATGTGATCAATAGCTACCTGCAATGTGTAAAATGTAACATTACTAATTAGTACTAATGGAAGTAAACTATTCCAGGAATCCGCGGGTCAGCAGCGTTGCCATGACAGTTGGTTCCCTGGCAGTGATCTGCTGTGCAATATGCGTCACTTCATTAACTACGTTAGAGTGCGGGTTCCCGAAACTGCTCCGGAGGTGAGGAGAGAACCGCCAGCAAGCACCAGCTCTGACAGCTCCCCATCAGGACATGTAAGTATGCAGGTCCGATCCGGGGTTTCTTAGCCATTGTGTTTCCTTTCTTACCACTAAAGAACATGTTTGGTTATCATGCAGTTCAGATGTTTTGTATTTAATCTCTTTATTTTTTTGCCAGGGCCCAAGGCGCCCATCTGTACTCCAGAGAGAGGTAGATACCTAAGTGTGAAATAGTCCTTGGCATTGCATGGCACGTTACTTATTGTTCTGATTACAGAGCAGTAGCTCCGTGGTATTGCCTGTACTATTTTTTTTTTATAGCTAATTTAATCATTTGCTTTGGATAAAGCTTCTAGTTTGTCATGTGGCATTGCACTAATGATTGACATTTTATATTACAGAATACGCATTAGGCATTGTGTAATGTAAGATTATATATATATATATATATATATATATAATATCACTGTTTGATCTTGATTCAGTATGCTTTAAATTACCATAATATGGGCTGACAAAACATCCTAGTTCAGAAATGGTTCAAACAGAATATATTTAGGAAAGTAACACTGCCCCTCCCATGGTTTGTACATAATATACAGTATTGTAAATTGTGTGTGGATTTGGACTTTTAGGAGCCATGGCATATCTAGGATCTCTTTGGGTTTGACCTGGAGTCTCCAGAAGAGCTGCTTCTCTGGGTCACTTCTCTCTTTCTCCAGGGAGGGGAGGGGTAATTAGTCACACCCACTTTCACTTACACTCAATACTGTTTGGTGCTAGCCCCACCCCTAGAAAAACCACTCCCACAAGATGGTGAGCTCCAGCTAGCCTGCCTTGGGATCTTTCCAGTAATGGACATGGCTACCTGACTTCAGGAATCAGTCCACCTTGTGCATTTATAGTAAAAGTTAATATTTTTAATATATATATAAATTATATATTTTATGTGGGCGTGTAGACAGAATGTGTATATTATATTATAAGTTTTACTTAAAAGTATATTAAAGATTCTTTTAAGTTTTTGGTCTGTGAACCCATGCTAACATTTTGAGGCTATCGTTTATACCAATAGCAAATTAGTCCAAACTTTTATATTTGGTTGTCCTTTAGAAATGACTGATATACAGTTCATTGAATTGCAAATTAATTTTGATGAATGGCACTGCGAGAGACTGAACTTGTATTGGAGACAAATCATGCAGTGCTTGCTCTGTGCATGCCTTTCTATGCAAATTGAGTATAATAATCATGTGCCACATTTATTCAAGTCTGCATCAGTTAAACATAATTGCTAATCTTTATGTCCTATATTCCAAAGGGATTATTGATGACCTTTTTTTACCCTTCCAACAAAGGAGCAAGCACTTAGTTTTTAAGAGCTCAGTAGTCTTGGGTTAGATTTAAAAAATACAGTGCCCTGGGAGTCGGTCTTTTTTTTATTACAAAAAAAATGTGTAGCCAATTCTACTTGCACTGAAGAGTAAACAATTTTGTGTTGATGTTTCAGATTTTCCTTATGCTAAATGTAAAGAAAATATGCTGTCCTAATATTACTGTGCAAAAGTTTTAGGCAGGTGTGAAACAAATGTTGAAACAACAAGTATGAAAATAATAGACATGTTAATTATTTAACAAACTGCAAAGTGAGTAATCCGGAAGAAAAATCTAAATTAAATCAATATTTGGTGTGGCCACCCTTTGCCTTCAAAACAGCATCGATCCTTTTGGGTACACATGCACAAAGTCAAGGATATTGTAGGCATGTCGTTAGGTGGATGATTAAACAATTATACCAAACGGGTACTAATGATCATCAATTTAATATATAGGTTGAAACACAATCATTATCTGAAACTGAAACAGCTTTATAGGGGGGATTAAAGTGGGTGAGGAACATCCAAACTCACTAACAAGGTGAGGTTGAGACAGTTTAATATCAAGTTGTGCACCATGGCAAGACTGAGCACAGCAACAAGACACAAAGAAGCAGGCAATGTTGAGGAACGTAGATGCAGTGGGTCACCCAAGGATGCAGCAGATGAAAGACACATCAGGCTTACTTTTCATCGGCTAAGCATTGGCAGAAAACAGTGGGACACTGGTACACCCGTCTACTGTTGCGCATTTGAACGCAAGTGTTTTTAATGGAAGACTGGTGACCAAAAAGCCATACTCCAAAGTGGAAACAAGGCCAAGCAACTTGGCTATTCAAGACTTTTGCACAGTAGTTGTAATGTCGATTTGTATTTATTTACTAGACATAATTCGACGTGTAAATGTATGGCCAGTATGGAAATTGTAGAAAAGCATCCCAAGACACGAGAGAGGAGCATGGAACAAAACCACCCATTTTTTTATCCAAACTCTTTCAACTACATCTCAATCTCAACGTACTTGATGTTTCATATTTTTTGTTACAGAATAGAAATTAGGAGGGAAAAATTATTCTAATAAAAAAAAGATTTGATAGTATTTAGTATTTGTGTGGCCTGAAGGACTTATGTGGAAGCGTTCCCTGAAAAGATGTAGCTCATCCAATTTCTTTCACACTTTCATTAACGTCCATTTTTTTTTCTTGACCGGTTCAAATGAATGAATTTTGATCGTAACCGATTTAACTAAGCCACATTTTTTTTTTTTTTTTAGAATTCAGGTACGGCACAAGTTTTCAGCTTGGTCGCTGAACGTCGGAAGAAATTCCAGGAGATTATCAACCGTAATAATAGCGAAGCTAATCAGGTTGTACGGCCGAAATCTTCAGCTCTGAAGTGGACAGCGCCAGGATCAACTCCTCAGCTAACCACAGTCATTTTGGAGGTGAAAGAGAGCATGTTGTCTTTGCTTATCAAACTACACCAAAAACTGTCCGGAAAGCCTAATTCCTACTCTCCTCCTTGGTTGGATGATCCAGATTGTCTTGTTCAGCCTGATTTACCCAAGTATGCTCATGGTGATGGTGTGACGGCAGTAGAAAGAATCTTGTTGAAAGCTGCAACCCAAAGCCGTTTAAACCGGCAAAGTATTGATGAAATATGCAGGAAGACTGCGCCTCCGACCCCCCCGAAAAAAACCAGTCCCGCTGAGAAGAAGACTTTAGACAAGGAAGAAAGGTAACTGTATGCTCGATCAGAAATACTTTATGGCACGAGACAAACCGCTAATTGCACTCTAATATATATAAGCAAACTATTAGCACATCTGACTTTTTTGTTCTTTCTTCTGCAGGTTTAATGTTGTAAAAATAGGCATGGAAAGTAATAATGCATTGAGTTACTATAGCAACAAGATATCCATGCCTGCTTCTGTGTCGTATGACAATTACGTGTTCCCGGCAAAAGTATAAACGATACAGAATTTTAGATGATTGGTGATTTTCTTTTCTTTTTTTCTGAGATTTAAAGCTTTTATTTAGCACATGCAGGAAAGCAACAAATAGCTCATTTAAGCTGATGCTTAGACGCCCCAGCAAATTATCAATGAATATAATCCTTTTCTGAACAATTCATCCTAAAATCATTTCAGCAGTTACGGATCTAGGTCCAAGAGCTGGAGCTTAAATCGGCCCCGTAGCCTCGCGTACTCATTTTATTTTCCCTGTCCTCTCGGTCCTTGCAGCCGCGCAGATCCACATATGAATAGTTGTGGATGGTTTGGAATTAAGATGAATCTGGTTTGACGTTGTCATGCGGCTCACGCAGCCCTGCCTTCGTTTTAGTTTTGAGTTTTTCCGGTAATGAAGATCGAACGAGGCGGTAAGAGCTCAGTGATGACCCATTTCTGGTTGTTCCAACCCGCAGACAAAGACAGAGGTGGCATTACCCACGTAATATGCCGTCGCCATGGAAACTGAGACGGAACACTCGAGGAAAGGCTTGCAATATTTTTCAGCCTCGGTGTCTCGTCCCCCTGAGCCATCAAGGAAAATTACTGAGATGCACTGAATCTGTCAGGATATGTTTATGTCTTCTTATTAAGGGTCTCTATTTACAGTCAGACCTGCTTACGTTGAAGAAGTAGACAGGGAAATGCATGCGCGGGACCACAAATGCCACACAAGCAGCACGCAGCGACAAAGCCCCGCTGCTGATGTATATATCCTATTGATATGCCGGAGCAGTCAGACCTACAGGGCTTGGGAGAGAAATCTTCAACAGCTGCTGTGAATCTCAAGAAATATTTATTACCAGGGCTCGGCATTATTAACATATAAATGCGTTCGGGAGCCAGACGCATAATCGTAGGAGAGAGAGAATAAATAAAGTATGATCAATGTAAAATAGCAGAAAAAGTTAGGCACCGCCGGTGAGATTTTAGGAGCCATGGCTAACCGCTGCCTGGTGTTTGTGCAGCCCGGTTATTACGTCGGCCGCACAGCAAAAGCCATTTTAACGCAAGCAGAAAAATCTTGCGGCCCCCAGCAGAATCTAATGATTGGACGGGGATGAGGATGCGGCTTCATGTCATGCAAGCGCCAGAAAGATGTCTTGATATGGCATTTAAACAGCCATACTTTGACAACAATGGAAATGTGAAAGAACACTTTTACCTTTTCACTGGTTAATGTAAAATCCTAACACGTAACAGGTTTTACAGAAATCAGATGGGTTTATTCACATTGTCGTCACATAGAACTTGTTCATCGGCATCTCGTTAAGTATGAATCTGTAACACACACAATGCCAAAACCTAGTATCCGATGCAATGCGGGCTATACGGGGTTAAAGTACAATTTGATCAGTTTAAAATGTGCATAAAACCTACACTTTTCCCTGAAAAATAAGCTCAACATGAATAATTATTATTAGGACTGAAATACCCATATTTTGTTTGCCTATCTTTAGTACACCGCGTTTAATTTTTACAGACTTCCATAAAATCTCCCTGCGGGTTATTAGCTATTAATACAGATGACTGTTATCTCATTACGCAGGGTACTTCGCAATATATCCGCACGTTAAAAAGGGAAGCAAAAGTAAAACCGGTCACTTTAAAGATGTTTTTTTTCTTAAAAGGTATACAGTATTGCTCTGCGGTGCGCAACCAGAGTCTAAAAGGGGCCACAGACCAAACGGGCTTTTGTCACTAAATGTAGCATTAGACACGTTGCCCGGTACAGCTCACTGCTTTCACCTTTCACAAAAATAATTCTCTAGTAATATTTTTGCTGGAAACTCTTAATTTCCATTTGCCACAAATAGGCGCTGGTATTGGTTGTTACGTTAGTTGTTGTATTAGTTTATTTGATTAAACCTTCAGAAAAAAGACTACAATGGCAGATCCGCTCAGGTTTCCTTGCTTTTATCTAGTTTTGTTTTGTTTGTTTTTTTTTTGCAGACTACAATAATTTGAATTCAGAAAGTAAAGTCAATACAAAAATGCATAAAAGGTGTTTTCAGTTTGCTAAGTAAGCTCATCTGCTTTTTGGAAGGGACGTATATTACCTCATTTTGCTCTTTTTTTGTGTTTTTGTAGGCGGCAGAAAGCCAGAGAGAGGCAGCAAAAACTGCTTGCAGAATTTGCTTCGAGACAAAAAAGCTTCATGGAAACGGCAATGGATATTGGTGAGTTTAGCCTGACAAACGGTATTGTTTGGTTCCGTGACGTGGCTAGAGCCATGTGGGTTATCCTCCGTAACGGGACATGTTGTCCAAGCCAACCGGATTCATATGGGGCTCTGTGTGGCTTCATCTTTAGATGGGTGGGTTTGCTGTATGCAGTGCGGAATTCGTTATGTTCTTTGTATCTATCTATACGCATGTTATATGTATTATTTATTCCGTGGACTCTAAGAAAATGAACCTGGCTCCTGCGTTCTCCATAAATGTGTCCATCACTGGGCTAAGCGCAAAATATTGGGTTTGCAATACAATCTATTTATCTTGTAGCAAGTACGTGGAGACGATGCTTCTGCCTTCTCATCTCAAGCTAATCTTGGGGCCAAAGCTTAACGGGACTGGCTCTTTGTAATGTGAAGTGAAGTCGGTGAGATAAAACCACAACTATCCAGCCAACTTCCCCCCTCGTTGAATTGAACCTAAAGAGCAGAAATTAACACTTTCCTTGGTTTCGTCCTCACGGTCTGCTGTTACCACATATACTACTTGTATGACTTCTATGCTGTCCGAGCAGAATGTTTCAGGGCTTATCCTTCACACTTTTGGCCTGCGGTGATAACTTTCTTCTTTTTCATCCAGTATCACACTTTTGTTAGTTACTTAAACGTCGGATAACGAGCTGTTCTTTCTAAGCCAGTATACAGTTCACTTTTGTGGCATTGAAAGGGTTTTATCTGCCACCCGATGGTCCAGCGAGATTTGCTTCTTCCCCAACATATTAGTCCAGTTGCTATTCTGGTAGTTTTCACTTCAGTTAACAAAACCGATTCCTCTGGGCTACTCAGTCCTGATTTTTGCTGATTTATTCCGCTCTTTGTGGTATTTTGCTTACTGGGCTGCTGGTACAGTTTCAATAAATAGCGTAAGGCCCGAGGTCCTCTTTAAAATGATCGGTGACAACAAATGCTTCATATATTCTGAATTTTCTTCATCGCAAACGAAAATATTTGGGGATGGGGCCAACGCGTATTACATAAGCCATGTGCGGAGACGTGTGCGTTCAGCTGCCTATTGCTTATCCGAAATGCCCTTGATAAAATTCTGGGTTACGTGGTGTACAGCGATTGACGCGCCAGCCGAAATATACAGCGAGGCAATCACTGTGTAAGTGGCTGTCTATTTAATAATAATCGCTGCCGAGGATTTATCACAAAACAGGCAGGGAGCTCCGCGGAACGACACTAACTGCCTGCCTCGGGATATTAGCATAATTTTAACGTTCCAAAAACTGTCTGGGGAGAACGGCCATTAGGAATACGTTATCGGCAGGCGTAATATTTTTGAATTATATACATATGCTACATATGGGATTCCTAAATTGTTTCAGGCTGGATATTTTTGGAAGTAGTCATTTTTACGTTCTTTATGTAATTCATGTATTTTGGTTCACTATGTAACGTTTTACACCAATATATAACCAAAGGTCGGGTGTGCCGGTGAATAAGCGGTGTGAAACGTGCATCATATGTAAATTAGAATGAATGGGAAGTGACTGTTTTCTCTAATTGGGCTGTGTTTTCTGTGCGATCGGTGGTGTTATGATGTTGTGGGTCTGAATGTGTCTCCCTGTGATCAGACCCAACGCTGGCTTGGAGAATGTTGTGTCTGGGGAAAAATACTTGCAAATTCAGGCTTATGCTACAAAAAATTATATATATCTAAAAGCTGTTTCTGCTTGTGATTAAAAAAATATATATATATATTGCTTCAGAAATTGGTTATTAACGGTGAAAAGCAAAACAAACCGGTTTACAAACCGAAATCTGCCATTCGGTTCCAACCAGCAGATACGCTCCAGGAAAGGAGATTTGTGAGCATCTTCGAGAAGAGGGGACACGCGTTTTTAACACTTGTCATTTACTGAAACCGGTTGGAAAAATAAATGAGCTTTTACCGGTCTTCAGAGAATACACTTGCTGAGTCCGGGCAAGATATATTAGTCTGCTAATAGCTCCTTTGATGCTAAGGGACTATCTTGACATAAAACGTTTAGCAAAAGCAAAATATTGCCTCTGGATATATAGCGTATGATATATTTAGCATGTTACGGTTCCTTCTGGAAAGCTGTGCGACCGCTTACATCACTGGGAGGACTCCCACCGTGAATAAATGAACAAACGTACTCTGACAACTCCACAGCGTTTAACATTCGTGGGGAGACGAATGACTCCTTAGAAATAGAAAAATATATAAGAGATCAGAAATGCTGAATAATACTCATTTTGGCCAGGCCCGTCCCAAGTGGGGTCGGAGGCCATAGGAGACAATCTGCAGATGGCATCTTCTCAGTAACTATACGTTTGCCGCTTAGAATTCGTCAACAAAACACTGAAAAGCCTTTTCGCCCCTGGTGGCTTCATATGGACGTAGTTGGATATGGAACAACCCTCTTGAATTCCTGCTCCATGTGATCATCTGAGCGGAACAGCCGACATGTACCGTGTATCAACACGCCAAATAAATGGGTATTAATGTGGTGATAAGAGAGGAGGCACGGAGAACGATTCTGGCAAAGATTCTGCATGTGGACAGTTGGCAAGAATGTGCTGTTGGCTTCCATCGATGGTTCCACACTTAACACCTCTTGACACAGAATCTCATTGTTGTGCAATCTATCGAATTAATCGCTAATTAATCGCTAATAAATGAAATCAGAATCACGTTTAGGACATCCTAAGGCTATATGCAATATTGCAGCTACTCAAGGCGGAGGAACGTATTTTTCCTTGGCTTGTTCCAATGAGTTTTATTTTATGTTTGTTTTTGTTCCTTGTTTTACTGCATGCTCTTATCTAAACATTCACTACGTCGCTGACTGCTACAAGGGATAAACGTTATATGTTCCCATTATATTTAGATGTATTTCATTGCCAAAGCTGGAGATCCAGGACGAGAATGATGTCTGTTCACATTGTTGCGCGCTTTGTAACTGACTCTTGCCGCTAACATTTTACAGTCGCAAGTAATACGGAAATACATCGCCTATCGTCCTCCAGTATGGCCGAACAATATATTGTAATGGAAAGCAATCTTCTGTTGCTTTGACTGCAGTTAATTCATTCAGCTTTGATGTTTGGAATGTTTGTTCTGTCATTCTTCCCGTTCATTTTTGTTCAGTTTTTTTTTTTTCCCTTTAAATAAAACAGCCGTTTTCTTTCGGCAAGAAAAAAGTCCGTAGTGATTAAATTCTAGAATAGTTATGTTACGTAGAAAACAACGGCATCGAGTCAGGTTTGCAAATGGCCGGTTAATAATGAGATTTGCCGCTGCTCTGTATTCATTGCTTTTCCGCTGGATCGCTCCGAATATAGAATGTTATATTTATATTACTCCCGAAAGTGGATGAAAAATCGCTCGCCACATGAGGTATTGCTGAATGAAGCTGAAAATAACTTGAGATTCATCTAAACCCAGAGAAAAGACTAAGCCTTTTTTATCAAAGGTTAAGACTGTTATCTGAAGATAATACAGTGCGCAGAAAATGCGTCATAGAGCAGTCGCCCTTGTGTGAAAATAAATTATATCGTAAATTCACACACTTTTTTTTTTTCTTTTCTTTCTACCTTTATTTTGTATGACACTATAAGAAAACGCTTCATTTATCGCTGCAGTGGGTAATATAGCGTGCCGATATGAATGCCACATTTTCTTGTTTGCCTAGAACAGTTTCTTGAATAAACATTCCAATAACTTACATTTACTGCAAAGCCTTTACCTCTTACAGTAAAGAGTAAAAACGTCCCCTTTACGAGTTGATAAGGTCGCACCTTGCTAATGTTTAGATATAATGGCTACAATAATTCTGTTTTCTCCGTAAATGGCCTTTGGGTAGCGCTCTTCTTTCTCCTCTCTCCGCTCTTCTTTCTCCTCTCTCCGCTCTTCTTTCTCCTCTCTCCGCTCTCTCCGCTCTTCTTTCTCCTCTCTCCGCTCTTCTTTCTCCTCTCTCCGCTCTTCTTTCTCCTCTCTCAGCTCTTTCTCCTCTCTCGCTCTCTCCACTCTTCTTTCTCCTCTCTCGCTCTCTCCGCTTCCCCTCTCCATAAAGGGTCATTATATATATATATATATATATGATGTCGTAGATGTAGTTCATTCAAAACACTGCTCAGCGATTAAATATTAAGAATACCATTGTTTTGGTTTTGGTTTCTTATAAGTGTAATATCTCATGTCTTAAACAGAATCACCTGAAAGTGATGTTGCCATGGAGATAGCGGCGTCCGAACAGCAAGTTTCTGAAGCCATTTGTGACTGTGTTATTTGTGGTCAAAGCGGCCCTTCAACTGAAGACCGGCCCATCGGGCTAGTTGTTCTATTACAAGCAACATCTGGTGAGTCCAGTTATCTAATAATTCATATTATATTGTACATGCCTTGACTTGCAAGCTTTTGGGTGCCGCTTGTAGCAGCAGTGTCCGGTGCTGCTGGAGGGGGCAGTGAAGTATTGTTACCCCTGGTCCAGCGTTTTGCGGTTATATTTTTTAAGGGGCTGTTCCACATGTTGTTTTTTTTTGTTTTTTTCTCTCCAACGTTCCTAGATTCTTATATCATTATGCACTGCTATGGTATAAATCTTAAGTAAACATATAACTTTTTAAAACAACCTGCTGCTCTGCTGTGTTTTCTTGTTGAATCCGGTCTGTCTGCTCTGCTACGGCTCCCTGTCGGACATTATGGGCGGTAGTTTTAAGGTATTCTAGTCTAAAGGGGGCTTCACTCCCATCACACATCGGGGTCCGTAGAGCTTTGCTGCTTAACATGCAGAAGTGCTGAATGACAGGTGGGAGTGGCTGTTGGCGGTCACGTGGCTGTGATGTAATGCATAGAGGAGGGGCTTTGGAGGAATGAAGGGATTCTAAGCAACTAGCATTTCAAGAAACTTTTAATGCACAGTTTTTAACTGAAAAAATAAAATGGCAGGTTTCTTTATTTTATTTCTACATGGTGTGGCACTTTTCTGGGTATATTTTAAGAAAGTCCCTAGGTGGAACAGCACCTTTAATCGTCACAATTATTCAATTTTAAAGTGCATTTTTCCTACTTATGGCCCGCTTTCCTTCTCTCACAGCTCTGCCGCTCTTCCTCTGCCTCTTAAAGCTCGCCCTACCCCTCTTACAGCTCGCCCTACCCCTCTTACAGCTCGCCCTACCCCTCTTACAGCTCGCCCTACCCCTCTTAGAGCTCTCCCTTTGTATTTAGTGCAGCTGAACCATCTGTTAAAGCTCCACGCTCCCACAGGGGGGTCAGGACAGGTCGTAGTGTGGGGCTCAGGGCAACCACCCCATCTTATGCCAAATTCAATACTAATATCACATTAATATCTCATCCACAAAAAAGAAATGATTCCGTTCTATAATCCATTCTTATGTTGATAAAGGGACCTAAGTATATGTACAGATGGTGTGTGAAACTACCGATGATTTAAAGAGCTGTTCCTCCATTCTCTCCTATCGTTTTTCCTTTTGTCCCCTGTTTTGATAGTTTTGGGTCATCGGCGTAAGGGTTCAGAGCCTACAAAACTTCCAACGATGGAAGAGGAGCAAATATACCAGGAAGGAACATGCGCAGCAGTACACGATGTGAAGCTCTCCATATTACAGTGCTACTTCAAGGATGTGAGTACTGATGCCGTCTCTGGTTAAAGCCGTGTCTCCCCTCCTCCTCATCCCACGGGGGCTTCTAACCACAAACGGGGGTCCTCTTCTGATGAATCGCTTACATGTATTTGGTGTCCAGAGTATCTAAATCTCTGTCGCTTTCTCTTGTGGTTTGCCACTTTTTGTTACCTATCGTTGCACCCCCCCTGCTCGTTTTCAGGCCGTCTGCTAATTTTATCTCCTTATGTTTAAAGAGATTTCATGGTTTCAGCATTCCAGCGTAACCCATCATAGGCTGAACATATCTAAAGATGAACGCAGATTTCCAAACATTCAGAGCGATAAGTCTTTGAATCGCAATATGTGTCTAAATCAGGATTACCTTGCAACATCTGGCACGATTCTGGTGATCATCACCCAAGCATGTTCTTGTGAATGTGCTGTGACAAGGGGAAATACGTGTGTGTGTGTGTGTGTGTGTGTGTATGCATGTATATATACACACACACAATATCAATACAGGTCTTGATATATACAAATACATATATGTGTGTGTGTGATATATATATATATATATATATATATATATATATATAATTTTGCAGGCAGGGATTTCACTTCAGCTAAGTCAGATAAAATGCCCAGTTAGTTGAATATTGAGCAGACACTTATTGTTATAGGAAATTAAAGCATGATATCGACGTCTAATATGAACAATATATGTTTTTGTACGTTTGCAATCGACCATCAAAAAATACTTTCCTTTTTCTTGTTTCTCTTGCTGTTTTTAAGATGAAATAAGATAAAAATAAAAACGCTCTTCACCGTACGTATTGAATTTATTTTTCCTTCAAGGAGCTGTAATCTTTTAATAGTGTAAGTTCCCCTCCGCTGTCGGGTAGAAATAGATTGTGTGCCTCGGGCGTCTTTTTTTTGTATTTTTTTTTTTTTTTTTGACAAGCGGAGTCGGGAGAGTATGGGTAACATATATAATCTTACATGTGAATTGTGTTAGCGACTTATCGATCGCCTCACAGTAATTCTAACCCGGTAAACTAATCCAATAGTCGTGCGGTACTCCCGTGTCTGTGTCCCGTCTCACAGCTGCCCGGAACATGAATAATTAACACACATCTCCTTGTAGATCTTTGACTCCATGCGATGTTAACAGCTCCGATGGCTGTGTAAGAGTGCCATGCAATTTACAGGGGTTCCTTCGTGTTCTTCTTTAACTCTTTGATGGGAGTAAGGGATTGAAAAGGTCACGATACAACAGCAGTGCCATTGGAGCTTGGGATTCCCTTTGGACATTTATATACTCCAGATTTATCTGTATCTGTGGTATTCCCATGATACATGACCGCTATAGGCAACTATTCAATATCCAAAGTCATTCATTCTTCCATCCCTGCCGATAGCGATCGCTCTTTAATCGCTCATTTCTCCAGTTTGTGTCCCTTCCGCATTCACCGTTCTGTTATGCGTCGATAGCGCTTAAGCCACGTCTTGATGGCTGTTTTCATATTTTTGATAACCAAGTATCCAAATCTGTGCTTTTCCCTTTGGTATATGGAGAGAAGTATAGTTAAAATGATACCATTTTGGTATATCACAGCTAAAAATCCTACTTCATAGAGATGGTTTAAATTAGAAAAAACTTCTTGGCCCTCTGAACTATCTTGATTGCCACCAAAAATGTTGGAATATTTAAGTTAACTTTAAAGAGTATCAGGGCTTGTAGAAAATCCCTAGTTAACGCACGTTAACAAGAAGCGAGCCCTGCTCGTGTAACATTATAATAGACGTCGTTTATTCTTGGCTATTTCTTTTCTGTATGGCAGAGCAGTGGCTATAATTCAGAATAAATCTGAAATTTCACATTCTGAAGTTTATAAACCAGTTCTTATGTGGGTGGGTTTTTCTCTACCTTGTTAGAGGCTGATTTGCCTGGCTTATAGCAACTACAGGTTAAGGGGAGACTCCATAAAGACATTAGAGGAGCCCCCCACGGACCTATTTCAGTAAAGTGCTTCAGGACAAGCGGACGAAAGGAAAAATGCAATGCATATTAAAATGACTTTTTAAAAAACTGCTTTGAACAGACAAATTGCCAATTTACAGAATAAGCAGCGGTTTTCGGACAGCAAAATGTCATTTTGAAATATGAAAATGTGCATCGCTGTTATAGTTTACAAGGAAATATTGCAACAAGGGAAGATGTCCTCCCAGATTGATACTTTTAAGAAGATCTGTCTTGTGTGTGAGATCCGTATTTAAACATTTTGGGGAAACTGCTTTTAACCCCTTAATGACAAAGCCCGTACATGTACGGGCTCAAAATGCAATGGGACCGCCCATTGTTCTTAAGGGGTTAAACGGCGTGTGCTTGGACGCACACACATTAGCACATCTCAACACCGTCAACATTCTTGTTGATCATACTTCCCTTAGTATGTTCCAGTGCCGCTATCCTTGTATTCATTAAGGTTATAACAGTCATTCGCTTTGTTCTTTTTCTCCTAGAGCTCGTGTCTTCAGTCTGTGTCTATAGGCTGGGAAGGCGGCGTATACGTGCAAACCTGTGGTCACACACTACATATTGATTGCCATAAGTCTTATATGGAATCATTAAAGGTAAGTCGAGGTAGTTTCTGCTTCTCAGCAGGGTTACGGATGTGGAGTCCGAGCTCTCCCTGTCCACCATCGGCTGCACTGTATTCCCAGTTAGATCACTGATAGTCCTTGCTAGGGAGCAAAGAAAGGAGCAAAAAGGTAAATGATTGTTTCCTTCCCCTTGATGTTTTTAGTAATCCGTAAATGATTTATACCAAATACTTAGGTTTGCAAGGCGACTGCTTATTTCAGAAATTTTGCTTTGAAGAAGGATAATTAATGGCTCATTTACGGACTCTTAGCTTCATCTGAGAAGCGTGTGATAGACAGCCTTTGTTTTTTGTGTTCATATAGCGGGATCTACAACCGCTACCTATTAACCTCTGCAGTTATTTCTAGTAGTGGTAACAATAGTAATAATAGTTATTGATGTTACTCAAAGGAGAGTATGGAGAGTTTTGCTTTTTTCTATATTATATCATTTTAATGAATCCCTTTATTTTTAGAATGACCAAATTCTGCAGGGCTTCTCCGTCGACAAAGGAGAATTTACGTGTCCTCTATGCAGGCAGTTTGCAAACAGCGTCCTTCCTTGCTTTCCAAGCAACAACGGGGAAAGATGGCAGCATCACAATCACAGCAGCAAGAGCCTGCGCGAGCTCATCAGAGAGGTGGAAGAGCTACAAGAGCAGCTGGGAACTTTCCCAGTAAGCATCAGTGTAAGGCCAAAGGAACCTTATTAATGACTTCACCCTGTGACCTCATCATTCCATCTCTGACCTCCCATAGTTCCTCTAAGATAGAACTCTGTGCATCTTGTGCAAACCGATACAAGGCTCGGGCATTTTCTTGGTTTGTGTGATAGAGAAAAACATTGGCCAAACACAAATTTACATGCGATTACTTAAAGGAAAACAGGTCATGAGAAAATGGTGTTTTAACCTTTGAATGTCGTGGTATAACAAGTGATTGTTTTTTGTTTTTTAAGAGCCTAACTTATACTAAAGGTAATGTTTGCACAATCATTCCCTAAATTACCTGCCAATGCTGATGTCCGCGTTTGGGCCGTTTTTCGTCGGTCGCTAGTCTCTGACTGTACTGGAGCAGGCTGTGTCCATACCTCGCAGACATGTCTGATGAGTCTTTATGAACGCAGCCACATTTCGTAGTGTAGGCCGGTTTCTGCAAGGAAAAAAACAAAAACCAGGGGCTTATGAGAGGTTTTAGCAACAAGGGCTGCACAGGGCCTCTGGGTCTTCATTTTGTTATTAGTGCTGTCTGAATACAGCCCAACCATTTATGACCAGTGTTGATTTTAAGTAGGGTCACACTAGGTTAACAGCGACTGGTTGATATCAGTATCCTTCCCCGCCACCCAGCTGAAATGTCATAATGTTCAGCCTGCATGGGATATCCGGGAGCAACCTGCCCAAAATGAACAAACACTTCAATGCAGACCGACGCTCTAAAGGTGAAATAAACCAGTATAACTGATATATCCTTTTAAAGAGATATGTTTAATGAAAACATAGTTTGTAATCAGAGCCACCGTTGGCATCCCCTATTTCAATGTGTTCCTGGTACGCAGCCCTTTCCACCATCTATAATCCCGTCTCTCGTTGATTACCTCTGCAATTGTAACTCAATCATTCATTCGATGCCCTTTTCATTTTCAGTCAGAAACCAATTTAAGCAAAGAAATGGAGGCCGTCATGAAAGACATCAAAAACACTACCCAGAAGAAGTACACAGACTACAGCAAAACTCTCGGCTCTCCGGACAACGACTTCCTCTTCATGTATTCCGTGGCCCGGTACGTTGTCTTATCTCTATTACAGGCCTCTGAGTTTCCAATACGGGGTTGTTGTTTTTTCACGATTATGTTAAGCAGTCAGCTTTATATTTAAGAAACTTCTTCTAAATTGTCCCATTTTGAAGAAAAAAAAGGACTGTTGGAATAAACTGTATTAACTCGGCTTTTTCTGTGCAAGTTTTGCATGTCTTGTCATGCGTTGCGTCGTGACGGCTCTATAAAATGACCTCTCTATAATGTGTAAAGGTGACATTGGGACATAAGCGTCCTTTCCAAAATGTGGGCGCAGAGCCCTGGGCATGGACGGTGCGATTGCGCTAAAGGCTTGTGGAATTGGACCAGTTTTGATGAGTCCAGAACATTAAAGCCTGTGGCTGGTGCTGAAGCAAAGCTGTCTGTCGGCATTCAGTAACATAAACTCACGCAGAACGAACGTTCACAAATGATCCGGCAGATGTTCTGTGCTGTGACGGCAGTCTGCTAGTGTCATTCATGCGACTTCAACTGCACCGAAGCAGCACAGTTGGAGTAAATTCTGCGCCGTTAGCTCGACATCTACCTACATTGGGTGCTGTTAATGTTTCCTCGCAATTACATTGCGTTTCTGTAAGACTGTAGGAAATGCCAAATGGAACATCAAAAGTTTGTTCCGGATGGTATTTTATTCTAAAACACTACAAACTCACTCATGGCATTGGATTAATTTTGGGGACATTTCCTTGGGTTTTGCTTTGGTAAGTATTCATCCCCTGGGCTATGGAAGCTCCCAGTTAATGTAGATAAAAAGTTGCCCTAATGAGGATACAATCACCAAAATATTGACCTTCACCTGTAAACCAGCCACACAAAACAAGAATACGTTCTAAAGTGATGTGTGATTAATATGCATTCTTCCAAATAAAAGAAGCCCTTACGTGATGTAGATGGTGCCGATCTACAGCTGCCCGTCTCCTCCTCTGTGGTCAGGCAATTGTTGTCACCGATTAATTAGCCGAGTGGGAGCGCTTTCCACGCATGCACATAGGGGTGACCCCAGTGTTCACATAAGTATACGATGTGTATTCGGAGGGACGCATCTCCTGCACAGAAAATAGCCGGGGGAGGGGCGGATGCATATAGGGGATTTTGAAAGCCCCCATGAATTTGCGAGGGGACACCACGAGCATTTAAAGGGATCAGACGCATGAACGTACATGTAGTGGCTGGTGTTCCTTTGGACAGACTAAATGGGTGCGCGTTTTGGGCTGCGGTTGGGGCGATGCACTCAATTTTTCTGCGTTTTTCTGAATTCTTTTCGCTCTGTTTGCAGCGATCAGTTTCTTGTAATTAAGAGTCAACCTGGTTAAAATTGGGTGAAATCGTACACATTGCGTATTACACTCGCACATTCTTCTCGCGCATGCTTGGAATCTGCGCCATTGTTCTCTGTGCCGCTAGAAGTTTGTGAGCGTTTGAAATTGCCTGAGGAGCGGAAAATTCCCGTCACACAGATGCCCTTATCAGCAGAAACCAGATGGAGCTCCGAGCAGCAACGTTATCAATTCTAAATTGCTTTTTTTCCCGAAGAGCAGAGCGGATTAAAACATCCTTTCAGAAATGGGTGGCATTAGCCGCAAAAACTGGCTGATTTGAATACATGAAAGCCTTCTTATTTTTAGGAATATTTTTTAATATATATATATATGTATATACTTAAAAAAAAAAATCAGAAAAATATTATGCTGACATAAGACTTAAAATACATTTAATATTTGTTACACTGGGAACTCTTATTGTTGCTCTAAGAAAGGGTTAAATGACGTCTGTTCCTCAGTGTCAAGAATTCTGCGTTTTTTCAAAATGAATTTCTCCTTTTAAAGCCGTTCTCGTGCGCCTGACCTCGTTTCTACAGATATGTTTTCGTTTGGGATGCACTTTTACGTAGTGCTGAGCTCGTGTTATTTGTTAAAGCCTTTTGCTAACAAATGAAAATGTGAATGTTGAGTAGGATGCGGTTGATGTTTTCTTGACATTGCCATGGTGATCAAGCGGTTGCCAGCTGTTAGCACAACACCTCATTTAACACCTGAGGCGTCTCCCGGTTACTTAGTCGTGTGGGTAGGGACTCCTTATACACCAGCGATGTTATTAGACTGGCTAGTCGCACGTTAAAATCACTTTTGGCAGTTCTGACACTGATGCGGCGCCAAACCCATCACTGATGTGGCATTCGTTTTTACACCCATCACTGAACCCATCGTTTTTACACCCATCACTGAACCCATCGTTTTTACACCCATCACTGAACCCATCGTTTTTACACCCATCACTGACCCCATCGTTTTTACACCCATCACTGACCCCATCGTTTTTACACCCATCACTGACCCCATCGTTTTTACACCCATCACTGAACCCATCGTTTTTACACCCATCACTGAACCCATCGTTTTTACACCCATCACTGAACCCATCGTTTTTACACCCATCACTGAACCCATCGTTTTTACACCCATCACTGACGCAGGTGGGTTGGTGTGGCTTCTTTCATAATTATCCCAGCTAGTTATCAGTAATGACAAAGTTGGTGATATAAACTTGATACCCCGAGCCCTTTTGCCGACAGCTGGCAGAATCCTGCTTACAGGTGACTGACGTTACAAGGAATAGGTTTTTTTATTTTTGCGGTTATTGTGCTGCTGCAGCAGCCCTTTTAATTAATATGGTAATCTAATATGATCGGAGTGGCTCCTATCAGAGTGCCCTTTAGTTTGGACCGTTCTTTTGTCTTAATTTGTAAAAGAATACAAGCCATGTCACATATTTGGTTAAAGGGACAGCCCACACCTGCCCCCCCCCCCCCAAAGTGTAATTGTAGTTTGTATAGTTTCTGTTTAGCGGTTCTGTAGGAAAGTACATAGTCGGACCCGGCTACACCGATCTACTGCGTACATTTTGTGCGGCTGCTGAGTTTAAAGCCGAGCCCAGCTGCCACAAAATGCACTGTAAGTGTAAATGATTTATTCATTAAATAATTTGTGATCCTTGGGAAGAGGGTGTGAGTGAAAGAGTTAAAACAACAACCTGACATGCCTGCTTAAAGAGATACCTAAACATTTTAAGAATAGCATTAACATTGTGTATGTTTATTTTCTTACTAGAACAAATCTGGAACTGGAACTTGTCCTTCGCGGAGATAACTTGTGTTCTGGAGGTGCCAGTCCTGCTGGGAAAAGATCCTGTTTAAGTATGTTCTAAAATCTTTATATTCTTTTGTAATTCTTTTATTTCTTGCCCAGAACGTGTTACCAGAAGGTAACAGGGAAGCGTTGGTAAAGGGTTTTTCAAAATGTGTTATAGGGACACCGCGGATTATATAATATATATAATTCATTTCTAATTTCCATGATTTAGGAAATATGTCCTTTTGTCCTATAGGACCAGTTCCATGATCTAATTATTTACTTAAGCTAAATGTTTAGATAGGGGTTTTGGTTTTTATTCACTAACTAGGTGCCAGGACCCTTTTTACTTACATCCCTTATACTGAACAGTGATTATAATTCTTCCAGTATTGAATCTTCATGGGGAAAAAGACAACAGAAGAGAAAAACTGATGTGATTTATGCACGGATATATCACACAACCTGGCAATAATAATGTTTAGTGTTTTTTGCTAAGCTGTTCTCACTCCCTTAAGCTCTACTTTTCACTGGAGGCGTTGCCAACAGAAGAATTTAAGGTATACCTACCCATCCGCCAGACTCTCTGGCACTGTCTTGGGTCACCACCCATTGTCCGTATCATGGACTGGTGGTGCAGAACCTCTGTAACATCATGGGATGTCTCTGCTGGTGCGGCACAGACCTCCATTGCTGCTCTCGTGGGGCTACCTCTTGACGCTTAAGATGAACGCACCAAAGTGGCACTTCAGGTATGGTGGGCACCCCTAACCAGACCCCCCCCTCCCCTAGAGTTGGACATGTCGGCCACAGCCGATCCTGATTTGGACACCTGAAATTTTGGATCTATGCTATTGCCATAGTAGAGTTTAACAGACTTTTGCACATTTGCATCCCTTGTAGACACAGTTTTGTCTTGATGGGAACAATAGAGAGATGAAGGCATGAACATGAGTTGAATGCCTGCTCCTAGTCCCTGGCAATAAAGAGACTGTGCAGTCAATTAATAGCCTTTTGAAAAATACGCTCCTCTTCTACATATTTTAAAAGCCTTGGTAATGAGGTGTCTTTGCTGTGATTAAGCACAGCACTCCATTATAGCCATGTAAGAATTGTTAACTTTGTCGATTAGATGTTGCTTTAAACGCAGCGTGCTCTCCCAGGTGAGCTGGTACAGAGAAAAGCATTAGGGAAAACGGTTGGAACAAATAGGTCAAGTACTGTTTTAGTAGATTGAGCTACGACGAGCGCTTCTCTGGGGAAATGTAAATTAGGAATGATTGATGGACCTACCGTCCTTAGCTCCTGGAACATAGTGACAAGGTGAATAATCGGACACAACCCATCAAATTTAACAGTTTACTTTCTGGATAATTCGTCTATCCGTTCTTTGTTCAGATGTTCCATTTTTTTTTTTTTAGCCACGTGAGGAGTGAAGTGGAAGGAAAGTCATGTTGCGTACATGAGATTTTACGTTTTTCTTCTTATAATATACATTGTTATTTACAATGTAGTAAAGTCTGTTGTCACGGTCAGGACTACTTGCCAAGCCGTGACTGTGTGGAGGGCGTGGGCATGAAGGGGTTAATAGCACCAGGCCTCTGGATTTACTAACTTCACCCCTTAACAAGGCATAAGTTACACCAAATGAACCCCCAAATCCTGCCTGTATCCCCCCAGGTAGTCTGCCACCACTCACGATTTTGATACCGGATTCGTGAGAAATCCGAATTAGAACCTTTATCTCTATATATATATCAACCCACCCCGGGCAACTAACATATATATATATATATATCCTGTAGAACTTAATAACAATATGGTAACGTGTTATCCTCTCTTAGGGTTTGTGGATATCGATACTAGAGCCCAAAGACAGACTTGGATTATGAATATTTTAATAACAAAAAGACAAAGATCACACAGTGCCAGAATTACAAAAACAAGACATACAAAAGAAAAATAAAACAGCAAACAGTTCTTAAAAACAATAGGACTTAAACACAGGACCCTCACTCACGAGTTTCTCCAATAAGTAGGCCTGTGGGAACTCCTTAAGTCCAGATGGTTTCTTGTGATGTTGTTCCGATCAGAGTATATCATGGAGTTCTGCTTTGAGGTTGCTGCTTTGTCCCTAAATCAGACTTTTGCAAGCAAACGCCCCTCTGACCACATGACTGATTATATGACACCATCCCCAAGAATCGGGTCCCATCTTTGATGTGCCAATAAGTTATGGTGGGGTAAAGGTGATGGAAACCCCTCCACTTAAGATAGGAATGGAATTCCTATAACTCAGGGTCCTTATCTGTGAGGCCATGAATCACCACAGGGGTCCTTTGGGAAGATGACACCTCTAGCCAGAACAGATACAGAGGGCATGCACAAAAACACATTTACATCAACCTCAGATTAACTCATTGAATGCTTAAACAAAGAAACTAACCACCTCTGCTGGGTTACCCTTCCATGCATCCACTACGTTATATGAGTTACTCATGACATCTGTTGATTCAGCCAAACCTCACCCGGAATTGATAGTATTCAAAGAAATCTTACATAAACGTGGAAAAAAGTATATTAAGTCCGTTGATTTCAACTTTTCCAATAAGTCGGAAAACGGTCCTCTTGCAGAAGACATTTGCTTAACTCTTTGTAATGGATTGTTGGAAACCTCAACTCCTAGTTTAGTGAATAACCGTCTACTATTTTTATGGTTTTACACACTCTGATTTTTATTCTTTCAGCCCAAGTTTGGATAACTACTTACTTCAACCTTTTTTTTTCTCTATCTCTACCTATCCGTGCGCACCCACCGTCAGATTAAAAGAAAATCCACTATGTAAAGAAACCGCCATTACTTATTCCCATTTTAAAATGACAACGACCTGTATATTGCGTTTCTAATCACACATTTTACCGCTCGCTTTATCTGGAGATGTAAGAACATATTTCCTCCTGCGTGTTGGTGCCGCCTGGTGAATATTCCATACTTCCGCAGAATAAGCTGACGTTTCTATGTTATAAGAGGTTAAATCTCTGACTACTTCACCTGATATGATATTTGATTGTGTGATATACACACATTGGGAGCTTTAAAAACATTAAAGGCTATTTTTATAATATATATTTTTTTTTTTTTAAATGAGAAGCCGTTTTTTGTCAGCGCAAACCTTCATTACTGCATACAGCGCTGGATTGTATGCTCAAGCTGAAAATATCTTCTCCATGGGACTTCAGCAGTAACCTGTGTGGGCTTATTTTACAAGAAGGAATTTACCAAATGAAATGTTTTGATTTACAGAGCATTTGGATAATTGACAGTTTCTCCGGGGAATAAAGCCTGTATGTGCCGGTCGTGTTCCAGGAAGGCTCTCTGCTGTTTTAATTATAATGAAATCTGTTTTGTTAAAAAATACGCCTGGTTTATTTTGCAGATCAACTGTTTCATGTACTGGCCATGCACATGCGGCTCTACAGCATTGATTCGGAATACAATCCATGGAAGAAACTGACTCAAATTCTGCAGAATAAATCTTCAGAGTAAGTTTTTGCACGCAGAGTATATATTTTTTTGGGTAAAACCTGCTTTGTGAAATGTACCAAATTAAATTTATTTTCCATACTGCTCCATATATTTCAGATTCAGATTAGTTATGTAGTTTTATAATTTTAATTCTGCTATCCCAATTATTTATCGTCTTGACCTGACTTCATCTGCCTTCTTCCCACTCTTCTGATGCTGCCTTCACAAATTAGTTTAGATTAAAACGGCGGAATAAGTGATCTGAGAGCAAGTGAAGCATTCTTTCAGAATTTTAACTAATCCAGTAAGTATCAGTTTATCAGTATCAGCAGTTATTTTCCGAACTATCCTAAATTTTAAAAAAGCAGCAAATACTTAGTTATAAGCTACTTTTTTTTTTACAAGATGTTTAGACATAAAGTCCAGTGCAGTAAGTAAAATGCACAACAAACTCTATGTTGACCCCGCCGCATTTTACAGCAACGCCGATAGATCAGATAGATGCATGATTACATTTTTCTATTGAAGTTAGAAAGCTGTACCTCTTGACTTTAAGAGGAGTTCAAGTCACATACTTGCCGCTGATCTCATAAGTGCGTGAGTTGAACCGCCATCGGTGTGAAAAATTGTGGAAAGCGTCGGGCAGCATAGTCAAGTAGAAGGGGAAGAGTACAGAAGTGTGTATACTTTGTGCATATTTAGGGATTGGGATGTGCCTGTTTATAAATAAACAAATCTATGCATTGATAAAGGATTACCTGTATGTAATGAAACAAACTAATACATAAACTAAAAAAAAATCAGAGGGCGTAATATATATTAAACGCTGTATTGTGTATATGTATATGTTATTTCTCCCCACATTACATCTAGCGGTGCTGGCCATTTGTTGTCCATGATTGGTGCTTTGGTGTTTATCTCATATGGAGTTGGCGTCCAAAAGTTTGATGTTTAATTTATTTTTGAGATTTATCTTCCAGCTTTGTAGCATTTCAATAGGGGAGCAGAATGATTTTCCATATTTCGTTAATTAAATTTCCTAAACCCTTTTCTTCTACTCCCGGCATTAATCCCCTGCGTGAGATGCCGTTTGAATATTTTTAGTCCTTGGGTAGTTTCTTTATTTTTCCGCGCAGCCCATTATCTTCAACCCGGGATATTCGTGCGACTCTGTTTAGAATTTCTTAAGACACTGTAGGTCACATGATGAATGAAGACTATTTGGGTACAAACCATGGGAAAGAAACGCATTAGCTCCTCTGCTGCTGGCAGGCGTTGGCGAACAAACAGCAGATTAAGTCATAATCGCTCAGTAGTGCTGCCTCACATATATAATTTTAGTTTTTTTAGGAAATGTTATTGTAGTTGGCTGAATGTGTTCTTTCCCGTCTGAACATGAATGAGGTCGCTAACTGGAGTAAAGCAAGAGTCTATTCACTAAATTGTGAAGTATGCTGTTTATAGCACGTGTTATACCATACGTCTCATCGAGAAAGAGGGTCCGGGTATTTCGGCGGTCCCACCGTACCCTGCGTTCAGAAGAGCTCCTCAGGAAGAGTGTCGCAACACCTCCAAATCAGATCAAAAGTTCATTCATTGTGTCGTAATGGGGATGAAGAAACAAAGTTTTGGCCTTCATTTTGCTTCGTTTAAGGGACAGTTAAGTGGAAATTATCACTTGTCATGGAGCTCTGCCCTAAATAAGTATCTTTTTGACCTAATGTCCTTGTAGGGAAGAAATTGGTGTGGACTCCAAAAAAAAAATCAGCGAGAGCGGACCTATTAACTATTTTACTGTTTTAACAAATTTTAGCATTACCGTTTCCGACCAGCGCTGCGGAGTTCTATGCCAATTCCATAGAGAGTTGTTGCGTTTAGAAGAACTTTTTGGTAGCTTGGAAGCTCCTTGGTTTGTCCTGTTTTTTATTTTCAGGTCTCCCAATCTCTATGCGATGCAATTGTTCCGTTTATGGGAGCCCTTAATTGCTTAAGTACCCCCTACCTCTTTACCATATTAGTAAAACATCAGATTTAGCTGCTAAAATAAATGGAAATCCGCATTTCATGGAGAATTTGGAGAATTGTTTCCATAATTGTATAATGTTGGAAGGTTTATTAATACTCTAAAGCTGGTGATCTGCACTGGCTACTCTGTACAGTGTGGTGATTTAAACTTTTAAATGTGCAAGCTCTGCTTTAAATATAACTCATTCGAAAGTTTCATGTTTTTTTTCTTTTTAAATCTTGCTTTTCCGCTTCTGCTATTGGCTTTTAAATGCATTTATTCAGTACGGACTGCTCAGCCAGCAGAGAACGCCATCTGAGAGTCTTCAAACTGCTTGCTCATGAATTTGTAAATCTCCAAAGGGGCGTTTTTGGGTTTGTTTTTTTTTGTCTAAAACCATTGAGCGTACCACTGTGATTGCAATTTCTGACCCAGTTGGTGGTGCCAGGAATCGTGCTCTCTGGAGTACAATGGGGTTGATGTTTCCATTAACACTCTCTTGTTTGTTTAACCTATTTTGTTGTCTTTATCTTTATTGTCATTTAAAGGGCCAGTTTAGTGTCCCTGCCAGCCCTTCCAAAAAAAAAAATGCACATTAAACTAGTCTGAGTACTTTACTTTTCAGTTTTGGAAGAATACATATGTAAAACAATCAATACCTTTGTAGTAGAAACTGCAGCCCTGCTGCCGTCCTCTTCCCCTGTGGTCTGATGATTCTAACCTCGAAATGGCTACTAAACCGGACATTCGCACAGACCCCCTATCCTCAGCATTCTCAGTCGGTGGGGATGCTGACTGGTGGTGAGTTTGGGTCGGGCTGGCATCTCCTGCGCGACTACTAGCTGGGGAGTAGAGAAATGGGCAAATGCATAGGGGGGATTCTGTAGACCCTCTTATGCGTTTGCAACAGGGGCCGCACAAAGCTGTCATATGCATTGGAGTGCGCATAGTGTTCAGAGTATGTCTAAATTGTTCTTTGTTCTTTTACATTAAAATCCCCAAGAAGCGTGATTTGTAGTTGAAGCGATCATCCGAATTATGTCCGTAGATGTGTTAATAAACTGGAAAAACAAATACATTTTGGAATATGTCTCTTTTTTGTTTCTCCAGATCAAACAATGACGACCGGGCTGAGGTTCCATTACTGTTCCGAGATGTGACCTCGCTTTTACTCATTCAAGTTTTGACCATGCCCCAGCCTCTCCGGAAAGGTATGTAAATAAGACACCATGTTATATATTTGATCAAGAGGCAAAAAAAGGACAAAACACCGCAAATCCTATTCTGTGTGATATGTCGACAGAAATAATGATTGTGCCTTATCAGTAAAGTGACATTGGACTGGAAATTCACTCGTGGTTTGACCGGCTTATCTGTGTCCCCCTGTCATCGCCCTTTAGCAGCCATTCAATACAGCGAGAAGAAAAAGAAATAAAGCATCTGGATCACAGAGCTGTCCTCGCATGCTTTGCATGACCTTGAATTTCAAAGATTTCGTTCATAAGGGGCACTTTAATATTTCTAGTTCATCCGTACGCCTAGGGGTGAAAGCCATCAAGTTGTTTCTAAATTCAGAAAGCACGCAGCTGCCGTCCTGTAAAGGTGGAGGTCCGTTCCAGAGATAATTACTTTAATGATACCACGAAATATATTAGCATTAACATCAACCAAAACCTGTTTAATTGCGGCAATGTCATTAATTGGATGCGTTGAGAAGTGTATGAATCGCTGGGCTGTTTGTTTTATATAGACTGCTATCGTTATAAAGATAAAGCAAAATTAAAAAGCTTGTAGTCACTCCATGCCTTGTTTTCAGGCACGTTGTTATAATGAATGGGGCTACAGCATCAGGAAATAATGTGTGTTTTATAAAGAGAGTTTACGTCTTCGTGTTTCAAAGCAAATGATGTAGCAGCCGGTCTGTGAAAAGACTTTAGAAGGAATCTATGTTTCTTATGTCCTCTGTTAAGATGCAGACTGCGGGGAGATCACATTTCCAGTCTTCGTCTGCTTTCAAAAAGGAATACAGAGGTTACCTATACGACAGCCATTTTATCCCTGGAGTTGGACACTGATTTACTTAGATTTTATTGAGGTGATGAAAATAGTGTCCCCCTTTAAATAATCGAGTCTCGTACGTTTATTCGCGGCACACAAGTATTTCATACTCGCTGTTGATCCTTGTTCCAAACGTACTCATTGCCAGATCCCCTGATACAAATTCAGAGGATTCACGCAACTGAATGGACATCGGATTGTCCTTTAGTACGGGAATTCACGGCAAACAGTGTTTATATCTACGTCCTTCTAATGTTTAGCAGAATTGTTCAGTAGGAAGTAATTACTCAATGTAAAATTGTGTGTCATTTTTTTTCATTTACCATTATTTCTCTATTTTAAACCAGTTGGCTCCAAATGTACTGACGGACAGTCTGTCTTATGGCTCCCGAGATGTTGGCTGTGTTGATCTGTTAAAGGCATTTATCAAAAATACCGCCAACTTTGTTGTCATAGGCCACCCAGGAGGTGCCAGTAGCCCGAAATGCTTATTTGATTTCAGTTGCTTTGTTTTCGCGTAAAAGTCCAGCATCGTAATGGAACAGATTGGTCTTTGAAGGCTGGGTTTCACGTTGGTTACCAGTATAATAATCTGAAGTTTTTGATGGTGCTTTTAATCTCAAGTTAAACGTTATGTACTGCGTTCATTCTGTGTCCTGATCCCAAGAAAATGGTTATTTAAAGGCATTAGTATAAGAAAGTCTCTATTGCCCTTGAAGTGCTGCTCTGGGAATAGCGCTAACTGCCTTATTAGCTGTTAGATGGGCTTGGTATCTCTTTCAATCCTATATTGATTACGGCAAAGTAAATGCCATTATAGCACTCAGTCTGTTCATTCCATGGGAAAATTGATCTGAACCCATCGCCATGAGAGAACATCACAAATTAAACCTTTTATTATAGTTGAGCCGTTTATGATCGAGGTCAGATCGGTTCTTGGGCTTCATTCCTATTGATTTACAGAAAGTGCTCCAGGCAGGAGTAAGGTGCCTGCGCCGCGCATGTCGTGCGACCCATATTGTAAAAATACATGGTAAAAGCATTCGTTTGTAAGATTTCATCTTGGCGCCATGTTTTGGTTTTCCAAAATTATTTTACAGATGAATGTGTGAATAAAACTAGACATAAGTAAAGAGCATATAATATGTATTTAGCACTATTCCGAAATGAAATTAAAATATTGATATATTCCTAGATGGCAATTCCCATCAATCTACCAGTACGTATATCCCAAATGTCTCAATGGTTTGTACACCTGCTGTGACAGCAATGAATCGTAATGAATTAGTCTGAATATTTGCTCCCCCCGCACCGTCCGTGTACTTATTTATAATAAGCTCGTGTGCCACATTTATACACATATCACACATTTGTTATAATATCTGCCATTCTACACTATTGTTTTTTTCCTTTCTTCCTTGTTGTGATAAACGCCTCATTCTTTACCTGTCGTATTTATAATGAGGACAGTAGGAAAGATGCTAACTTGAGATGACGAGTTACGTTCCTGGTTTCTCAATGTCAGGCAGTCGGTACTAAAGCCGAATGAATTCTCTATGCAAGTCATTTCTTTATAGCGTGACGCTAGTGCCCTTTGTACATTTAGACTAGGTACGAATGCCCGTTTGGTTCTATCTTCACAATGACATGATACATTTCATTCACAGCAATACCAAATTGTTGCTACCGAGAACTTATTAAACAGTACAAATGGAAAATATAATCGTGCTGATATGTTTTAATGGTGAATTTAGATTGAGATTGCATAGTTCAGCAGTCCATACATTGCTGTGGGGGTTCCGTTGCTTGTACTCACATGTAATATACTTAAGCATCTCAATTTAAATGAACTCGTTAATCGCATGTATGCAGGAGCCAAAGCTTTGTAAGCAACTTCATCCGGTGCCTGTGTTATCGTTCATCGCGGCTGCAGAGGGAACCCTGTTGGATGCGGTGTTTGGCTCCAGAAGCGGAAGGCTTTTGGCTTCACTCCTGTACTGTTAGCATTTATCACACAAAGAGCAAATTAGCCTTTTACACAACGGAGAACGCGGTGATCAGCAGAAACCGTGGCGATGCTTCGGTGTACTTCGCTTATAATGTGAAGAGTCTTGCTTTTTCCCCATGAACAGTCCAGTTTGAGAAGATAATTCATCCGATGCCCGCAACATATTATATTTGGTAGACGGCTTCTGTTACTAAAGTCTGCCGTTACACGAGCTGCATCAATCCCATGACTCCAGTGCTGCACAACATCCAGTCGGCCCTTGTTTGGTTCCTTTTTTTCTTCGGGCTATCAAAGTTAGCGTTTCTGTGAATATGGTTACCCGTCCATCTTTCATTAAATGCTAAGTAACTAATAAATCAATAGTATGATAAAATCTCCTCTGTGCGGGTTCTGGAAATTGAGTACATTATAAGATGTTCTCACTAAGCAGGGAGGTGCAGGACCAAGGACTAAACTCTATATTGTGGGCTTGAACCTATAGAATGCATAGCTGGCTTTCAAAAAGACTCCCTGCATTGAGACAAGAGCCAGCTGAACTTCCAGCCCTCGGTTACACCCTTAGTAAATGGATATATATATAATATATATATATGTGCTACATGCAGGCCCGGACTGGGACAAAAAATAGGCCCGGGCATTTAAGCCCAAGCAACCCATATTTATTTATTTATTGTTAAAGCCCACCCTTCATGTACCATCTTTGCATTTACTCATTCGCACAAATCATTAACACATTCATTAATGCAGTCTCACAAATCATTCAAGCAATTCATCCACACATGAATTCATTAATTGTCATACGCATTCACACAATTCATCCACACATTTATTCATTCATTCTCATACGTATTCACACTACCCCCTCTCCCCATCTTATCTGCCCCTTCTCACTATGTACCCCCTCTCCACATCTATCCCTTCTCCCCATTTCTCACTAACCCCCCTCTGCCCCTTCTCACTGCACCCCCCTCCCTCACCCTACTTACCTTGTTGCCGGAGCAAGCAGCAACTGCGGCCGGACCGGACTGACTGGGCCTATGCGGCCTCTACGGCCGCATTAACGCAGGGCATAAGGGGCACCTGCCCCTTCAGCCCGCCGCATCTGCGACCGTGTCCGCCATTCTAAGGGGCCGGGAAGCCCCCACCAGGGCCGGCCTTAGGGGTCTGCGGCCGCACAGGGCTTACATTAAAACTTCTGGTGTTTTTTTTTTTTTTAACTTTATTTGACATCCTCCATGTTAAATAAAGTTAACAAAAACTTTATTTAACATGGTGCCCCTTATGCCCTGCGTTAATGCGGCCGTAGAGGCTGCATAGGCCCAGTCAGTTCGGTCCTGACTGGGCCTATTTTAAGGTAGGGGCCTGGAGCTGCAGCTCCATCAGCCCCTAAATCAATCCGGCCCACCGGGCAAACGCCCGGTTTGCCCGATGGCCAGTCCGGGCCTGGCTACATGAAATAGCATGGTATAGTGCATGCATCCAGCGTGGCTCGACCCACAGTACACAGGGAATCCTGGGAAGGCTTCCAGAGATTGCGTTTGTGATCACAGCACATAATCGCTCATAGCTGCAGCGTATACAGAGTTTGATGTAACCTGAAGCTGCTGTCTTAGAATTGTGAAGTCCTTCTGGTCCTGTATATGTCCAACAGTCGCACGTGGAGACCAACAAAGGAACTAACCGACCCGCTGCTGTAGTTTGCTACACAACAAATGGCTCCCACGGCTAATGCCATCATTTTTCCTGATAAACAATGTTACTGTTTGTTGGAGAAATAAAATTGATTGCATGTTCAAAGTGAGAATGTAGTCGTCTTACATCACGATTACATCACGGCTAGGTTCCTTTTACTGTGAGGCATGTATGGAGACGGTATTTATTTGCACATCTGCTTTAGCAAGCTTGTAGCTCTGTTACTGTCAATCTGCTCTAAGAATGATTTGGCACTTTTAGCACCGGCCATTGCTGTTTATTCATGTGTTCTTGTAAGTGGAATGTCCAGCTAGGATGGCAATATTCAATAATGTTCTAAATTTACCGTACAGCTCTTCTGATTCATGGGGCCGCTCCAGGGACTAATAAAACGAAATGCCAGCTTTGAGCGTTCCTTGTCGATGAGATTGCTGTAAAGCCCCAGCGATGGCACGCTCTTCTCTAGTCTATATCATTGTCACCAAGTTACAGTGCAAAAAAGAGGGGGTAATGTCCTTACCCAAAAATAAGTTAAAAGGGTAGCCTTTCCTGTTTGTTAGAAGTCCACGAGGGAAATAGTTGTATTGACAGCATCTGTGCTTAATCATTTAACAAGGAACTCTCTGCCCCCGTGAATTGCTGTTTCAGTCCCCATTGGTTTTAATGACGGCCGAACTTGTTGCTGCACGTTCTGTACCACCTGTGCATCCCGCGGATAGGTGGATTGCTCTTTTATGGGACAGGCTGGAGTGAGGGACCCTGACAAGTTCTTGCCCTTTTCGATATTTGGGAAATATCCCAAGAGAAAACCCACAGTCTTAGATACCAAATAAAAGACAATGATGCCAATGCCCACACGTGTGAGGACCGACAGCCTGCTTCCGCTTTTTGACCTTGTTGAGTAAACATTAATGTTCACCATTAGATCTGCAGCTTATTTCATGTTCATTTGCAAGTAAAAATGCATCAAACTATTTGAGTTACTAAATTAGATTATTTTTTTTTTAAATGCTCATCCATCTGATCTGCTTGGTTTTTTTCCTGCTGTTCCAAGTACCCCAGTGGTGGAAATGCTTGGTATAGAGGTTGGGCTCTCTGAATATTGGGGCACACCTAAATGGATAACAATTACTTTTATTAGTTATATACACCTTTATAAAGTTAACTTACTTTACATTGTTTTTTTCTTCTTTACTGAAATTGTATATGTTTTTCTTCCAGAACATTTTGTCTGCATTGTGAAGGTACTTTATACATTGCTGTACACACAGGCGATGATTTCACTCACACTCAAACTCCGTGCCGAGGAGCGTGCATCTTGGAGAGAATCCGGATTTCATAAGAGGGTTTGTCGTCTTTGGCTTCTTCTTCATTCAGAAACTCCAAAAGCATTTTGATGACATGCGCGTTCTCAGCCTCCTGATTCCATCGGCATTCACGCCTTATTGTTAAACGTCCAGGTCTTCAGTCCAGAGAGCTTTTTTTTTTTTAAATCACTGTTCCAGCTGAAAAATCAATATTCTCTATTTTCGTTAAAAACCTTTATAAGGTGCTCTTACAGGGAAGCAACTATTACTGTTAGAGGTGACATTTTTCAAACATCCAGCCCGGTGATAAAAGTTTTAGCTGAAAACCTGCAAAGGCAGCAATATCATTCATTGTATTATTGATGTGCTGAGAGGTGGCAAGAGCCCCACAAAAATAATTTACTGTGATACAAAAGAGACCGGCAGTAATCATGAGACATACAAAAAAAAAGGCATTTTCAATGTGTCCCTTCATTAGTGAAAAAACATTGATGTTTGGTGTTTATAAGCATCTCTGTTTGCACTTTTGTTATGAGTAGAACTTTTTTGTTAAAGGGACAGGTTACTGTCACAGACAGCCCTACGAAAAAGAATGCATATTAGAGTATGTTAATATACCGGGGAAAGAAAGCACTTACTGCAGCCCTGCAGCTGCCACCCTCTTCTGTGGTTAGAGGATTCTGTATGAAGCAGCCAGTTGGTCACAGGACAGCGCTCCCATTGGGTCAAACACATCTCCTGCATCGAAATTAGCTGAGGAAAGGGCTAGGAATGTTTGCATTAAAACAAGAATATATATTCTAAGGGGATAATTAATCTAGTAAACATGACGTAGACTTGGCTTGTCTAGCCTGTTCGGTACAAGCTGGGATTAGCCCATGGGGGGGATGCATCTTGGTGCGCTGAAGCTTGCAGGCGGGTTACCAAGCCATTGGGACCAAGTGTATGCGGCATAAAGGTAAGTAGCCATATTTCGCAGAAGTGAGGGAGAAATTCACTGGATACCTTTACCCAACCCCAAGGCATTTGATTAACTAAGAAGGAGGTGTCCAAGAAAGTATCCAAGCTATGTTTCACATCAATCCTTTATATTATAGGCCATCATCAGGAGAAATGGGCAGACTAGATGGGCCAAATGGTTCTTATCTGCCATCAAATGCTATGTTTCTATAACGGTCTGTCAGTGAGTGCAGGATAATATTTAAATTACATTTTTCCCATCGGCTTGCGCAAAAGAGTAAACCCAACCTTTTTAGCGTGTATCTCAAAATGTGTATTTTATGGCTGTTCTGCCTCCCATCGGAGCAAATAAATCTCAAAGTGTGGCTGTGAGTTATATTTCATGAGGTCGTTTTTCTAACTTGAGACATAGATTGGCAAGAGCCACATAAAACAGCTCATGAAGATTGATGTTCTGTCTTCTGTTGTTTTGTTCCCCTCTCCTTTCTTTTTGACAGAGTTCATACACTTCAGGCAAATCTTGGGAAGCGTTGCTGGGTTTTGTTATTAGTGAATTATCTGCAGGGAAGATTTACCAAGATGAAGAAACTGAAGGTGCATCTGTAGTAAGTGCCATCATGTGTTGTGCTTTATTATACATGTTACTGTGGGTTGGGGATATTGAATAAATCTAATTCCTATTTAACTTTATATAATTTACCATTTCCGCTGTCCCACCTTTTCTGTTGTGGTCAGATGTTGATGTACATGAAATCCACGTAGGGAGCCAAGTCTCTGCTTACTAACAGTGTTTGCTCTGCTGGAATACTTGCCGGCATCCCTTCCATCACAGCTGGAGCCTTTAGTCACAGATAAGGAGTCTTTCAGGACCTCAGGGGTCTCTATCTGATGGAATCATTCCATCTGAATACAAGACCTCTAAGGTCACAAATGCGACTCTTTTTTGGCCCAATAAAAGCTATTATCTTAGACCTAAAGACCCAACCTTCTTGTGGAACAAGAAACACCCATTTTTGGGGTGTTTTTTTCCTTTACCGTTTGAAAAATATCAGGGTTTGGGTATCTATGCCACATATATGACCTAACTGTTTTCCATTAACACCTTGCCTGTCGTCCATACCACTATCCCACATTAAAGATTATTGTATGCGTTTAAATTGTGTAGGTCACTAATCTGTGACCTTAACTTAACCACCAAGCAGCTGTTCCTAGATCCATGCTTACCTATGGCATTTTTACATTTGCAAATATATATATAAATTTATATATAAAAATGGCGTTTTTGTGTCCTGTTTAGACAAGCTTTGCGGTTTGGTCTTTGCAATCTATTGAACAACACTTAAGGCAATTCTGCCTACCCTTCCTCAGGATAACCAGCCTTCTCCAGCACTACCTTTTTGGAGTGGATATACCAAGCTGTCAGGTAAATGTAACAATTATTTCTATAAAATAAGGCCCCGTGGAGATGTGTTTCCTTTGTAGTTGTTAGGTTACCAGCTGCGCTATGACTCTTCTGTGTTGCATAGGGGAAGATTGTATTGCCTTGTTGGTGAATGAGAATTAAAAAAAAATGTAGGACCAATAGCTTTGTCAGCCACTTGACATAAACAAAAAAAACGTTCCTTAAAGTGAACCTGCCGCAGGGTGATTGTATGGAAGGCAGAGTCCACATCTTATAGAATTTGATCTATACAAAGTGCTGCCATGTGTTACTACTTTCCAGAGAAGGTGGCTGTGCTCAATTCATCTCCGGGAGTTTGAGATGTATTTCTTTTTTGTTTAATGTCATCCTATTTCTCCACATGAATTTAAAGGAAGAAGATGAATTTGCTGCCCTGTCCAGCTATCTGGGACTGTTGCCACCGGCCCTTCAAGAATCACATCACTTTCTCAGTGCCTGCTGCCTCGATTGGCCAGTAACAGACTTTGATTTGCTATCACAGTGGTGTTCAGAACTTGCGTTATTTTCCGAGACACATCCAGAACAAGTCAATGTAAGCAATTTTCTTTTTGTTCCATTGCTTATACGCAAGTCTCTACCCCCCCCCCCCGACACCGATGCCTGTGAGGGTGCAATATTCACTGTCAGAATTTAGCCAAACACTCTGTGCGCCTCTGTATTGTCAGTAATGCATAAAATGTGAACCTTGTGCTAAAATCTTTCACAACTATTCATTGTTTGTGTTTCTTTTAATATTTTCCTCCTTTCTGCTACTTGAACTAACACACATGTGTAAAATATACCATATTGTTCAGGCTACCAAACAATGTCAGGCGCAGCTACTGGAGCAAGTAAAATGTTACTTAATACCTTGCCTACAATATAGATTTTCATTGTCAGAAAACGGCCAAATTGAGCCAATGAAATCAGCAAAGAGCCCCAAGAGCATACTTGGGTACACTTCTCTGGGCGGGGAAGTGATGTCTGACCACGCCCACTCCCTGACTTCTCTCCGCACACTCACCTCCCACTACAGGCTATATGGAGCTAGCCCCACCCTCATGTATGGCTACCCCTCCCTGCAAAAAGCCACTTCTCCAAAAGAGGGAGAGCCCTGTATAGCCTACCCAGCGATGTTCCCAGGTACAACCAAGGGGCAATGCGAGAAATGCCTCAAATTAGTGCTTGTATTCTTAGAACAATAAATCTCTTCTTAGGATCAGCTCTAGAATTTTAGGTATCATCCTGCTAGTGTCTGTCACATCACATGTTACTCCATGGGGTTTATTCACTAAGCCATAATGTATTCTGAATGTGAGCTTTTCTACCTGAATAAACTATGCACAATGTATCTAGCTCAGCCCTTCTTGCTGGAGACGATTACCATGCATAATAAAGCTGAGTAGTTTAAGCATTCCTACTTACCTTCAAACACCATAGGCCAACATAGATGCCATGGACAGATGAAACAGTTTAGTTGGAGAATGTCACCTGATATGTGGTCTGTACAGCCCTTTCTGGATAGTAAATTTTATTTTATTTATTTATCTAACTAGTCAGAAAGTGTTCTGTGATCTGTTTCAATATAAATGGCTCTACTTTAAACTTTGCTCTTGGTCTGTTCCTACGGCGGCACCCAAAATCCCCCATCTGAACACCTAAACAGTAGACAAATTAAAGATGTTTAACACACTGCATGTTAGTTTATGATGACCATCCATTATGGTACTTAGAAAGCAATTGCTGCTAATGTATCCCATCATAGAACATGCAGTTTGCAGGGAAAGATTTATTACACACTTGCCAAAGCCTTGTTCTTGGGCTTTAAAGGATTGTAAGTCACGTCAAGTAGCACGTTAAACCAGCACCGTTCTGGACTATTCATGGGACAGATTAAAGTGCAAGATTGACCTATAGCCACTGCAAAAGTCATTTATTTGCCCGCTTCCTCCTTTTTTCTAAAGGTCACAGTAGATTCCAAGAATAATAACTTGCCAAGTGGTACACAACACAATCGTGTCTCCTAAACATAGTAGAGACACAATTATTAGTTTTTTATACATAAATTTGAGACGATTACGGTATCTGTCCTGTTATATTTAATGGTATTTTGTTTTGTTTTTTTTCCCATAAGTATTTTGTGTTTTGGTATAGTCTTTGTAGTCTAAAACTGTTAATTTCACTGAAAGACCTCAGACATGAAAGCTCACATTAAGAGGATTTTGAATATGCATGTAAATGGTGTGGGGGGATATGGCGGCACTTGCAGTGACATCCTCTCTCCAGATCGGGGAGATGAAGACACCAGAAGCGTCACCATATTGCTCTCAGTTGGCACTTTTGGCGACGCCTTCTTCAGATCCTCAAAGCTTACTCCATAGCAGTCAGTTTATTTTGTACCCTGCATACACATGTACACATATGATGTTACTTTCTATTGATGGCAGGAATTGTTTACTTTTCTAGGTCTTGCTTGTTCACGATACCAAGTGGGAATTGCCGCACCTTCTTCAGCTGCCAGAGATCTACAATACAATTTTTCAATATTATCACAGAAAATGCTGCAGTGTCTGCACGAAAGTTCCCAAGGATCCGGCGCTCTGCTTAGTTTGCGGCACATTTGTTTGCTTAAAGGGACTTTGCTGCAAGTCACAGAGTTACTGTGAATGTGTATCGGTAAGATATTCATTATTATCACTGGTTCTAATTGTTTACTTTATCCACGTATTCAACTACTAGAAATACAGAGACCCCAATAGAACTGTACTTAGTCTTCCTCTTTGTTCACAGCACTCCCAAAACTGTGGTGCAGGAACTGGGATATTCCTTCTGATCAATGCTTCCGTCATCATCATCATTCGAGGGCATCGGTTTTGCCTTTGGGGTTCTGTATATCTTGATGCACATGGTGAAGAAGACAGAGAACTTAGGTATTTCAACCAATCAAATTTGTTTTCTTTAGGTTTTTTCATTGCGGGTTGTGTGTATATACATAGACCCATCAGTAGGAACATTTCACTGGTTCCTCATGTGATTGCACCAAAGTTGCTCCTTATTCTTGAACTTCATTGACTTGTACCAGCAGCAGCTTGCAGCGGGCCCTGATGTTTGGGACTTCCTGACCTATTGGTGCTTCTACCTCCAGAAATGATATGGAGTTTTTGCCCATTAGTCTTTTAGAAAGCAACCGTTAGAAAGTGAAATAGAAGTTAGGAAAAAAAAGTGGGTTTAAAGAATAGCAAAAAAACAACATAAAAAGTTTGTTCTATTAAAATGACAATAGCTTTGTTTCCACAGGCGCGGGAAACCACTGTACATCTGCAAGGAGCGATATAGGGTACTGGAGCAGCAATGGGTGTCCCACACATTTGATCACATAAATAAGAGATGGGGTCCTCATTACAATGGTCTGTAAAGATCTACAGCTGAACCCGTTGTCATCGGAAGAATTCCTTGCAAGGAGAAGCAGGCATGAATCCTGTGGCGTCTAAAAGCATTTTAGTGATTAGGTGCTATTGTTCTAATTAAAATTGGATCCCCTCTGACACTTTCTAACAAAAGTACTATGTAGTAAATAAAAGTGATTGATTTTGCAAATGTAGATAAACACTGTCTAGCATCAGCAAAAAAGCACAACTAATACTGAATGTTAAAGGGGTAGTTCCACTTACTCCGCTTGGAATGATTACGTGTTTCCTGTTTCTTGTAACCTCTTTAGTTTACAAGTTCTGTTATTATTGGGGAAAAAAAATCTATTTACTAATCTATTTTCTGTGCTATAACCACATGTTTATGTTGGTTGTCTTCTCATTGGAGAAAATCAAGGCACTTTATTTTTCCTTCTTTGATTCAGGCCCCATAGGATTATACAGAGATTATGTTTTGTGTCTGTTGTCTCTCTCAAGTAGGGCCTAGACCTTCATTTTCAAGTCATTGAAACTTTTTTGGACAATATTATATAGATGTTTAAGAGTATGTCAGTGCATTCTCTAGTGAGTATTGTTAAGTGGGACTGCGCCTTTTCGTAAATTTCTGTTACGCTCATTGTGGAGATACCATTATTGTATGTTTTAAGTCCTGTTTGTCCGTCAGTGTTCATATGTAATTAGAGCTTCTTTGTAAAACACATTTTGTTTCCTGTGATATAATGTATAGTTGCAGATGGTATAGACATGTTATAATAGAACCTTTTAAAGTAACACATGTAATTATATATATAATCCGTGTGTGTGTATGGAGAGATACATACATTCAGGGACATATAAATAAGTGTGTTGTTTACTGAGAGGATCTGTTCAAAGCTTTTTAGGCTTTGCTAAAAAAAAACTGAATTCATTCTCAGGAATTTGACTCACTAGATAAATGAACGCGAAGTGTAATCTAATTAGATCTGTTTTATTAACGCTGTTGTTTTGTTTATTTTCTGTGTTGAGCCCTTTTTATTTAGTTCTGCAGTGGTCTGTACCTTAGTACAAAACCATTGTGTGCCGACGGGTTGCGATTTCATTATTATGTTAAAGGGGTATATTCAGGAGACTTGAAATTATTGGCTACCTACATTATCCATGTGCTCGTGTCCACTCTCCAAACGTCAGAAGTTTGGAATTGGCAGTTAGTGCTACTGATTTAGAAGTCAAAATAATTGTTTGCCGAATTCTCCAATGATCGCAGTCTGATTCCGCTGCAAGGTGTGCAAGTTAAAATTAAACGTTGTAGCTAAAATCATTAGCAATTTTACTTGCAGCAAGTCTATAAAACCAAATTCAGAATGTTCTCCCGTAAAATAATTGATTTTAAAGGATCACTGTACCTGTCTTGGTGGAAACCAAGCACAGTTTGACTTAGAAACGCTGATCAGTTAGACATCTGGTGGCTCTTTTCTTTTTTTGCCCCCTCCTGGGTATCGTTGACCAAAATCGTCCGGACTCACTAATTCCCAGCTAAATTAATTCAATTTGCTTTATATACACTTAAAAAATAAATCACAGGTTTCACAGAAGGAGACACTACTGATGCTTTGGTGAACCCACCTGTCCATGCCGCTGGCATTCTAACCAGCTGAACGGGCCAACATGCCAGATGGAAGGATTACAGTTCATTTAAACTCACCAGGATATAAACGGCTTATATATATATTGTGCGGAGTGATTTTTTTAATGATGGAAATTGGCTGATATATAAGCTTTCTTGATTTTCAAGTAATAAAGCATTGAAACTGGTTTGACTGTTCTACATAACTTAACACAATAGGGAAAAATGTTAACATGGGAAATGTTTCCAAATTATTTTTAGACTCTTAGAAAAATATATCCAAAATACTTTAGGATAAGCTAAACAAACAGAGATACGACATGCCCGATCTGGTGCTTTTACCAAATATCAGCAACATGCCAATGTTTGGAACTGGAGACTCAGAACTTCATCTACTCCTTGTTTTTATAACCCTAAAGTAGGGATCGGACTACAAACCTCAGCTGTGTTGAGGATTTTAACGGCAAGGCCCTCCAGCCTATGTGAGGTTTACCCCTTTTTATTTTCAGGAAATATAGATGTCTGTCTGGAGCTGTTCACCCTACAGTCCTGCCTTTCAAGATTTATGAAAATCATAGGAGTTGGGGTTTACTAACAAACGGTGAACTGCAGGTTCTAGGCTGCGAGAAACGTAGCTTTAAGAAAACACATGTGCTATTGAGACCCCCATCCTACAAAACCGTTGCCCTCTGCTCTGTTCCTATGCCATGAATCAATTAATGGACATTTAGTAGAGAATAACATTGAAACCATTGTTGAACCTGAAGGGTTAAATAATGTTTGACATTAATTGTGAAGATTAATTATATTATTGTGTTTTTGGGCTGGCGATTTCCCCCACAGCTTCTCACAAATGGCAAAAAGTGAAATGGAGTGTCACGGTGTAGTATATATATATATATATATATATATATATATATATATGTATATATATATATATATATATATATATATATATATATATATATATATATATATAGCCATGTACATTACAGTGACGGAAAGACCTACTAAACGGCACCCCATAAATATTAAATTAGGAGGCGTTTCAAACATTAAAACAAAAAATTTGTGCCTCTTCTGGAAACAATGCAGTGCTTTGGTGGTGAAATGTTTGATTTATGTCTTCTAGTCTGATATACAAATAGAGATTTGGTTTGCTATTTAACTATAATTTTGGGTGGCCAGCTGTGACCCCCGGGGCTGGAGATCCCCAGCTCCAGATCTGTTCCTGATCAATGTCCTCTAAGGTGTGCAAACAGTGTTGGAATCGTTTTGAGGAAAAATCTCTGAAAACAAGCGACTGTTGGTCATAGTTACCCAGCAGACTGCAAGTCGGGCTTCAGTCTTCACATACAACAACTCCATAGCTGTTTTGACCTCAGAGGGAACAATAATTTCGAGTAGTTACATATTTTTTTCAGTTGAGTGCCCTGCAACCTGTGTGTTTAATTGGTGGTGAAAGATGCAAGATTTTATTATTGTCGAGCAAAAAAAAAAAAAAAAAGTTGGCTGTGCAAAACGGACGTGATGTGAAATCGTTAGCCTAAGGTGAAGAAGTGTAGGTATTTTGATAGTGTTTGTAGTTTATGGTGAACACTGTATTCCTTATAAACTGCAGAAAAAAAAGCTTGGTGAGAAACCATAAGGATACATTCACACATGCATGCTGCTCTGATAGGGATTTGATTCTATTGTTTCTACTTTAATTGGTTTTCTGTTTTCCTTTTTAACGTTAGGATATGGCAAAGCCCTGCCGCACAGGTTGAAACCCCATAATGCTGAAAAAATATAAATGTGTGAGCGTGTATTTCTCATGATGTGTTGTGTGCTATACTGTTTGAAAGGCCAAACGTACAGTATATTACTGTAGGAGCTAGCTTGATCTTTCTAATGCATCAGAAGTGTAAAGCGGAATCTATGGAACACTGTAAGATATGTTAATAAAAATCCACTCTCATTCATTGTCTCTGTGTCTTATTTGTATCAAAAATAAACTAATCAACTAATCTTAATGGGGAAATATTCAGACACAAACTGATCTTTAGGGGAGTTGCAGATCAAGGTGTGATCTATAAGCAGCTTCCGACTTTACCACCAAAGTAAGTCAATTGTCTACCGTAGACATCAGCTTTGTACCGCTGCCAACCTCTTTAAAAACCCTCACTACTCATGAGCTGCAATAGCTGGTCCAGGAGAAACATCACGACGTGAAGAGACGCTGCATGGAAATTAGTTTGCAAGGACTAGGGCTTATATTTTGTGATTTAATGAAAATGCTACAATTACAACAAAAAAACAAGGATTGCACCATCTTTTCCCCCACCATGTGAGTAATGGATCAGCAAGTAATAAAATGAAGGTGATTTTAGGACCAAGTGTGCACCACATCCCCTACTTGAACTTTGAACTTAACAAAAACTTCACCTCTACGTAGGCAGAAATAAGGACCATCCAAATCCTTTTTGGGTGTCAGAGAAAACGTGAGCTTCAGAAGTTGTGTTACCCACTTCCAAAATTTACAAAACCTAGTTTAGCTGGAGTGCCCACATTTTTGCATTTAAGGGAGGGCTGAAAACATTGAGCCCCGGAGGGAAGCCCAACTAAGTGTCCAGGTAATAAAACAAGGTACATCTGGAAAAGAACATGCTCCATGTGCGATGTCCTGTCCATTTAATGAAATAATATGTAGAAGACCTGTATATGTATATATATTCAATCCATGAAAGAGATCCAGTTATCATCAAAAAGCCACATAAAGTCCCCCTGACCTCCATGCCCCTACATGTACGATTGCCCCTCTGACTCCGGTGAAACCTCATCTTGAGTTGCTTATGGGTTTAACTGGTCAACATCTCCATCGCCTCCTCCAAAAGTTTGTTTTTGCTGCATCTATCCTAGGCATTAGTTATATATATTTTAAGATTGATCCTTTCTGTCATCAGCGTCCACCCGTCACCCTGACTAATGATACAATTTGCTACATTGCGACGTGAAATGTTGGATTTTTTTCTAGTCATGAAGATGAATATAAGAGTTTATTTTGCGATACAGAAGCAACATTTCGCTGGGACATCAGAAGATTATGTGCAATCAGAGTTCTGTCTCAGATGAAAATCTACTATGATAAAGCTGCAGATAAATGTGATTTTGGTACAAATCTTTCTGCATTTTTTGAAATGCGCTCAGCCTGATCCCTGTTTAATTAAGTTGCCCCATTCTATGCTTTAAAAAGTCTCAACCTGCACACACAGTAAATAAAAGCTAATCTGCTAACCTTTACATGTCCCCCTGCCAGTGCTATCAGCATCATCACTTATACGGCCAGCCGTCTGTGCCTTCGCTCACGAGTGGGTAAAGTGATCACAAAAGCGATAAGCCCAATTACTGTACACAATACGAGATTTAAAACAGTCTGATTTCCAGATAACTTCTGATGGCATCTTGACATCCTTCTAAAAGGACCTGCAGAACTTTCTAACATCTAGATTGTACAGTACCTCTGAGCTCTCCAATGGTTCAATCTGGTTTTCTGCACTTGAACAAAATGTTATCATTGTTGGGTATTACTGGGCAGTCTGACATTTTAATTCTCTCCCATACCCCAACACTTTTCTACTTGTCCAAAGCCTGACACCTTGGTTGGGGGACATGGTATGTGATGGAAAAAAACATCCACTCACCTTACCTATCCAACCTCCTTGTGATGTATGGAAGCAAAACACTGGGAAATTACGTCATATTGTTCAACTAAGCTTCCATATATTGCAAAGTGATCACATGTGAACTGTGACTGAGGTCTCTGCTGCAAAAGCAGAGTTTGATTGACCTTACAGCTCAATGGATGGTCATTGGAGATCCTCTGATCTTTCAAACCAACCCACGATCCACACTATATGGGGCAGCTTAAGACAGGACACTTGGCAGGTATGCTCTCTCTCTCTCTCTCTCTCTCTCTCTCTCTCGATATGAATATGTTGTACCGGAGACAGAGCACTATAGACCCTGTGTCTTGTGATCACCTTGGCAATAAAACACCTTGCCATAGCCGGATTAGCTCCTGATCAAAGGAATCCAGGGAACTTCAGTATGAGAAATGTATTTGATTGTTTTGGCACAGCATACTTTTCTTTCCATATGATACAAAAGTGTCTTTTAAGTAAAGCTATTCTTACCTATACATCATGCTGAAAACTCACACAAATTGGACATTATTCCAGTTCACAACTTCACTAAAGCCAAAATATCTTAACTTGCATACAAAGGGGAGTCAAGGATAAGAAACTATACCTTACCAGAACTGATGTCACCATTTCCAGTCACTGTAGCCTACCATGAAAGTGGCATAAAGGTTCAGAGAACATTAATGACATATTATGGCCTTCCAGTGGCTGATGGGGCAACACAACCATTCATCATTTATAAGTCAAGGTTGGCTTTTCTGCCTCCTGATTGACTTCCTTCTCTATCATTACAATATGGAGTAAAGTGATGGCCAGGCCTAGAACCCTAGATTTTGATAGCATATGACCATATCACCCATTTAGTCTTCCATCCTGCAATAAGACCTCAAAACCTATTTGGTCCTTGGCCTCATCTTACGTTAACAAGAATTGTATGACTGCCTCATGGATCCTTCAATTCCCTAACCATATTGGGCATATACCCAGGGCATATACTCAGGGCATATACACAGGGCATATACACAGGGCATAGATCAAGCTACCACGTTCCAACTTACTACCGGTGAGGTTAATATTCCTAGTTCGTTCTCCCCCTTTTACCTAAATCTGAGGCCTCACATCCCATACACTGATGATTAATGAGGACAAATGAGAGGTCCCATGTATGATCTGCAATATCAGATAGAGAGAGAGAGACAGCCTCTTTGGACCAAACACAATATAAGCCTGATGCCAAACCAAGACTCCATGCGCAGGTAGATACAAAACACAACACCGTACAAAAGCTTAAAAACATTTTTCTAAAGACTTCGGAAGAGTATATATACATAACGAGCATAGACATAAAAATTTCTGGGGCTTAAAAATATAAGATACAGGTGGGCAAAGCTTTGCTTTAATGGATGCAATTGATTAGACAGGAGTGGGCAAGGCTACTATTAATCCTCTTGCTTGACCCCAAGAGAAATAGTCTCTCTCTGCACGTGAATAATACTGGAATCATAACATGAGTGTTAACCATTAAGAGTCCTTTCAATGTATCGCTTACCAAAATTAAAGGTTTATGTTACCAGTTTTCCTGTACTTTATAATATTAAATACTGGTTAGTTTGTAATTTTGGAGGCCAAACTATGTCTCTGTAGGACAGAGTTTGGCTCCAGTGATCATCAATCAGTTTGGTTTAATATACGGAGAGGGGTTGTGTAGAAAAGGCTGTTTTTTCTAAAATGGAAAGATATGTAGATGAGTCTTTGTTGGACCGGACATCTTTAATTGGAGTCCAGGAGAAACAGAACTACCGTATTTGCTGGATTATAAAACGACCCTGATTATAAGACGACCCCCCATATCTAAATATTAATTTAGGAAAAAAAGAAAAAGCCTGAATATAAGACGACCCTATAGGAAAAACGTTTTACCAGTAAATGTTAATTCATCTAAACTATTTTTTTTTTATAAAAGCTATGATTGAGAAAAATATTTTGGTTTTATTTCCTTCTATTTTCCAACCTGCCCCCCAGTTATGTACATCTGCCCCAGAAATGCCTTATACCCCCTATATGCCACTGTGCCCCATGATATGCCTTTTAACCCTCTAAATGTCACTGTGCCCCATGATATGCCTTTTAACCCTATATGCCACTGTGCCCCATGATATGCCTTTTGACCCCCTATGTGCCACTCTGCCTCCAGAAATACCTTATACCCCTATATGCCACTCTGGCATTTAGAGGGTTAAAAGGCATATTATGGGGAAGAGTGGCATATAGGGAGGTTTAAGGCATTCAGGAGGCAGAGTGGCGTATAGAGGGTTAAAAAGGCATTTCTGGAGGCAGAGTAGCATTAAGGGGGTTAAAAGGCATTTCACAGAGCACCCTGCCTCCAGAAATGCCTTATGCCCCCCATTTAACACTCCCCCCGGCCCCCCCAAAAAAACTTACCGGTGCTTCTGACTTCCCTGTCATGTAGCCGGGGCAGCGTGTAGATCCCACGCGCTTACGCTGCAGCCGGAAGTAGGTGTGGCTAGCATCGGGGGATGTCTGCGTCCACCGGTGCGGGGAACTCTGATCTCTGACAGCCGGGGAAGGTCTGCGCGATGGACGCAGACAACCCCCGCTGCTAGCCACGCCTCCTTCCTGCTGCAGCGGAAGTTGTCTACGCGAATCTCGTAGACATCTACACGCTGCCCCAGCTACACACCGGGGACTCAGAAGTACCGGTAAGTGGGGCGGGAGGGGAGACAGGAGGATCCAGGTCCCCTGCAGCTGCGGGGGATCTGGATCTTAGTCGTCTCATAGTCAGACCTATTTGCATTTGCTCTGAAAAAAACCTCGTCTTATAATCGAGCAAATACGGTATTTAAGAGATGTTCTGCTGAAGGCGTTAAACGTGTTAGAATGAATAAAAGAACAAGGAAACCTCTGTGGTCCTTCGCACATGTGGCACAAATATGCAAGGAGAAAAAGGTAGCGTTTATGAACTATAAGAAAATGCAGATTTAGGAAGATGAGAGCAAATATAAAGCTAAACTTAAGGAGGCAAACACAATATTAGATGCTACAGTGCACATGTGGGGAGAAATTGTCAGGTTAACCAAATGGGTCAAAAAACCTTTTTACATAAATAAACGTGAAAGGAGAAAATGTCAGCAAGAAATAATTAAAGACAAGTGATAAAGACGTTATATAAATAAGGATAAAGATCCAGCTGACTGCCTAAATAAATACTTCGGCTCAGTTTGTACTGAGAGAAATAAAGGGACCTCAGCTAGAAATGAGAAACAATTAGGCATGGAAAGCACGTGTGTTTACACCGGAGAAAGTTCTACTCAAACTCTGCAAAGTAAAAACAGACAAGTCCATGCGACCTGACGAGATACAAATTATTAAAAGATCTCCCGAGTGTCCCGGCAAAACCATTGCTAGAGTCATTTAACCAGGAGCAGTCCCGGAGGATTGGAAGTTGGTAATAGTAGTTGGCAAATTAATGGGAACCATGCTAAAGGTAAACATTGTTATATATCTGGCTGTAAGTGGGTTGCAAGGTCAGAAACAGCACAGGGTTACTGTATGGAGATCTTGTCAAGCTAATTCAATTTCTTTCTTTGACAGGGTAAGTAAAATAATAGTTCTTTATAGAAGACCGATAGATTGAGTGTTTTGGTTCTAAAATAGTTGAATGGATGAGGCAATGGTGAAGGTTGTAGTTAAAGCTACTGCAGCTGGTGGAAAGGGGACCGGGTATGGATGTCACAGTCTGGAGGGTTGAGAGGTCACACAGAACAATTGTTGGGGGCATTAAAATTCTCAGACTGTTCCTTTTAGCCAGTATTGAAAATATTTTATAAAGCCACATTAATATTTTTATTATTGTGGGTGAGAACACGGACATACTTTTAGGGCGCCAGAATATACATGCTTACTGCAACTTGAATTATGAGTTAAATAACTTTTCCTAGGGCTGTATCACATCAGAGAATTTGGGAGAGCGTATACCATTTAACCACTCGCCGGATTCTCCATTTCCTTCATTCATCAGAACTCTCAGACTCCTCAAATTCCGCTTAATAATTCAATCATTATCTGCTGCCGGATTACTGCTTTCCCTCCGGCGAGAAGCAGAGCTGGGAATATACTGTAAGAGTTATGTCAGGTAAACCAAATGTGTGTTTTAGTCTGAAATCTCATGTTCTATCACTTTGCACTGAATCTTTTAGGATAATGTTCATTTATTTTACCTGGCTGCGAAGAATATTGTCAAATATCTTGGAGGCCAAACATTGCTGGCTTCTCTTTACAGATTTTGAGGCCACAGCAAGTCCCCAGCAGCCAAGAAATGGGTAAGGAACTTTTCTTTCTTCTAATGGCCTCTTCCTTGTGTGCCAGAAAAGCCCACCTTAGGTTCTGTTCTTGCTTCAAGTTATGAAATCTACTTAAAGGTTTGGGGGAATTTAATATATCAACTTCCATGTGATGGTAGATGATCAGACCGTTCCTCTAAACAGGGAAGCTCTATTTACAACTTCAACAGTCTGTAGCCAAACAAATCATGCATTATCATGATGTTCAACTCAGGAGAGAGGTGGTCATTCTGGAGAAGTGAGGACTAATTGCAAAGTGGCTCTCAGATGGAGAAGGAAAGAAAACAGAATCTGTTTGTGGCATAAAGTAGGCAGATTAGAAGGTGTCTTCTTCAGAATTCCACATATTTATTCTACCATTAATAGTTGGGCTCTTAGCATATTTCTACCCAGGAGCCATCAGATGACCTTTTGGCAATGCATTGGCAAACAGTTCCATTTAGATTTTCTATCCACCCCATCAGGGGGACCCATTGTCACAGAGTTTGGCTGTTGTGTCATGACGTGATAATGTTTTGCAGACTCAGAGAGTAGTAGCGATCATTTAGAAGCACAGCTGGTAATTGCTGTCAGAGAAAGGAGAGCAAACAGGGAAGAATGAAGCAACATGTGTCCTTGTGACATTGTAAGCCAATGTGCAGCCAGGCAGTGAAAACCCAAACTGACAGCTGTTCTCTGGAGTGCCGCTTCATGCGGCCCTATATCCTTCCAAACTTTGTATTTCAAGTACCAACAACAGTAAAACTCCACTCTGAAAATTAATCATTGCTTATGATCTCGTTTATCTAAAAACATTCAAGTATGGACAGCGGGACATCTCCAGTCTCCAGAATCTTGTCTGGATCAAAAATGTGAATCTCAGTAAAGGTTTCAATGGACTAAATAAGAGCAGAAATGCATCCAGATGGAAATCTAAAATATAGAAATCAAAATACGGATTATTAGTTATGAGCTGCTCTATTCACATGGAAATTCTGGATTCTTATTGAAATGACACAAATGTTGTTGATCTCTTCAAAGGTAGGTTCTAATTTGACTAATTCCTTTCTTCTTGCTGTATATTGTTGTTTCCAGGCTTCAGATTTCAGTATATTTAGTTGCTGCATAAACATAATAATTATGATTTTGTTTCCAGTGAAAATCCAAAGTAACATTACTCAAGTGTCTGGATCTTCACATCAGTCTCGCTGTTAAAGGGCAGATTCGTAAGGTCACACAGTCTGCAGCTGGCTCCTTATTACTCGATTCTGATATTTCACGATATCTGAATATCTCACGAGCATGTCACAGTCTAAATCATTGCTTTAATATATGGGTCAATTCGTCTTTAGCCCTTGACCAGTAATCATTTATATAACGACCGTCATTAGATGACAGATAACAAAATAATATTTCACTGTAAAGTACCCGACAGATACTTTGAAAGTTAAAACAGAAACAAAAATAAAAAATGATCACAAAGAGACAATAATAATTGCTAATTGCTAACTGATCACATGAAGTCCTTAGTCTTACGCCCCAAAATTGTCCACATCGGGAAACCAGTGTTAGGGTTGTGACAAGAGGTGGAAAGGGGTACTTTTTCCCCAATAGGCACCATGCAAAGAGGCATAGTGGGAGCTGCGATGGAGGTATGTGCCAAAAATCGAGACTGTTCTGTGAAACCCAGGACTGTTGGGAGGTATGTTATATGGAAAAAAATAACACTCACAAAAAGTGTTTTGCTGACAAAAAAAGGAAAGTGCTTAGTTTTTCACACTAGAAAAACAGCAAACAAATTGTTCAATAGTTGAATTCTATAGTTTTGTTGGTCTGTCAAACCTCACCAGAGGATGGACCCTACTTTGTTGGTTATTGCCCTTCCATTGACTAACACTACCCAAAAAGTGAATGTTTTTGGTGACGATACCACCTATGGGACGTGGGTGACCCAGCAGCAAGAGGTAAGGTCCTGACAGGAGGTTTGTGATACCTTTTAGTAGACTAGTGTTCATAGAGTAATTAAGCTTTTGCGACTTCAGAGGTCCCTTCTTCAGACAATTACACCTAAAAAAGAGACATATGAGGTCTAGAAATGCCCTGCCAAACCTTCTAAGGCTTCCAATCAGCTGGCGCCAAAACAGAGAATGATTTAACTGGAAGGAATAATAATGCAAATCCTGTGAAAAGACGTGAAATGTGTTATATAAACTGTAAAATGTAGGTTTTTGGGAAATGAAAGATAAGTCACATTTCCAAGTATGCATCTAAAGGGTTAAACCGCATGTCCAAATTTTTTTTATTTATAACACATCTTCAATATATTTAAAAAAGGTCCCTGATTTGAATATAGTTTCAGGAAATAACGGCGATGCTCAGTCACAATAAGCTATGAATATTTCATGACCCGGGTATATTTTGTTACACACCGGGCTGTGGTCCTTGGTGTCTTTTTCTAAAGACCGAATGCTATGGTTTATTGAACTCTCCCGGAGAAAGGGTTTTGTCATATACACAAGGTGGAAGACCTACGATATAGTCCGTCCCAAAGGTATGCTTTATGTTTTTGCTGAAGTCATGTTTTGGGTCAAAGATGCACTTTGACACTTTTTCCTTAATTTCTAAGATGATACATCCTTAAGTCATTTAAAAGATAACATTATAAAGCGAACCTCTTCTACTTTAAGCCAAAAAATGTTAATAATGCTGTGCTTTTGAGTCATAATAAAACTTAATGGTCTTCAGTTGGATATAGTGTAGATACGAAGGCACTTGGGCGTATGAGATGGAATATGTCTCATCCAGACAGCGAGTTTGATTGCAACCCAAATGTTGTCCATGCTTGGCTACATCCTTGGGTTCAGTAAGAGGTCACACTGGGAGAACTTCATGCTTGATAGTGAAGAACATCCTATACTTGATACAACTTTCAGGCTTTAACAGATGATTGTATGGGAGTGAAAACACTTGACTGATAATGTTAAAGAATTATTGGGATTATTTGGTGAGCCCATTGCCCACTCAGCACATTAGAACTTTCCCTGAGCTTCAACTATTCTGTCTTAGTGATTTTGCTGAGATGTATTTCCAATATAACTCAATGTATAGTCGATCTATTTGTCTTCTGTTTGTTAGGCTAGACTATGATGTCTTTCCCGTTATAGAACTCGTTCAGTTTCCATGGTCCTTATTTGACTTTATTGGAGTCATACGAGAATGAGATTAATTGGAGTTGTATGAGACCCATTTATTCTGCTTTTTAGAATATTATAAAGACATAAAATGTATATTCTGCTATTTGAGCTTTTATGTTACCTAGTTTTTAATATGTAACATAATTTATTACAATCCAGTTTTTTGGTACTGTGTGTTTCTGAAGGAAAATATGTGACTAGTGATATATTTAACTCTTCTGATACAAAAAAGATTCTGGATTTTTTAAAGGTACTGCCCCACTTAACTTAACTACATCCTTTTTCAATAAACCATCCATAGTGAGGTTTGTGATTTTAGTGTGTTCTTATACTAATCAGCCTTTGGGTATATGTACATTATGAAATATGGATTCTGTTACTGACTATTCAAAAAATAGATTATAATGGGTAAATGGTGTCGTAAAACGGATTCCCCCCCCCAATATTTTTTTCTCAAATGTTTAATCACCTTCTTCTTCAATGCAACAAGTATTGAAACTACTGCTGTTCTTAAGTGAATCAAAACCTGTCCTGCGTTTTCATGCTTTTGATAAACATGTGCCCAGCACCTTCCTGGAAATCCAGCAAATTGTTTCATTTTTATAGAAACTGGAACTGCTTACTGGTATTAGTTAACTGCTTCACCATTGGTAGTTCAACTCAACTAACAATATCAATAATTAAAAGTAGGTTCAGTTTCTGTTCACCAGAAAACATGTATAATTCATCAAAGAAAGCCAGTCTTGCATATCTAATAGCAGAAACTATAAATACTTGTTTACTGACAAAAACCCCTGATTTATCAAATAGGCAAAGTAGCTACTGGCCTTTACTAAACATGGGGCACAGAATGTCACGCAAATATTGCCGCCATAACCAATTCGGTGAAACAGAGCCATGGCTAGCTCCTTTTGCGCCTGAGGCAAGAATGGAAAATTGTGCCCCCCAGCTATTTTTTTTTACTGAGGTTATATTATTTACACTGCCCTTACACACTGCCTTTATACACACCTGTCCATTAACATGCATATGTGCATACACTGTCCTTACACACCCTTACACACTCGCCCCCACCCCTATAGATACACTTCTTCTAGATCATGAAATCTGACCCCAAATATCTAACATTATGTTGCCCACACAGAACCAATATAACAAGTGTACGCTACAGAATGTAACCTTTCCCTTGTGAATATAATTTGAGCTACTAAAAAGTGCATAAAAGTAATCATTTCAAGAACAAATGGAACTTCTAAACCACTGAATTTTCAATATGATACTGGCAAACTGTTTGGTTACACAGATGGCACTGTGGGGAGTGACTGACATGTTACTTTGTGAAGTTTAGTACCCAAAGAGGTGGAAAGGTTCCCACAGAAAATGGGTGTGGTTAGAAATGTTATGTTTGTTAAGGGGAGGAGTAATCAATATAACCACACCCAACTGGAGGCAGCAAAAAAAATCTTGCCTCCCGGCATCAGAGACCCTAGGCTCGGCCGCCTCTGTGTGTCACTCACAACTCCTAGTCTAGCAGTACTGCGTATGGTTGACTGATTGACACTTAGCACCTCTGGATGACAGCTCTCTGGTTGGCAAGTGGCAGCTCAGTCTCTGGTTGGCTAGTTGGCAGGTAGCAGCTTAGCCTCCGGTAAGTTGGTGGTTGGCAGCTAAGCCTCTGGCTGGCTTTACATGTTTGCTGCTTGCTGCTACATAGTTGCGCTGGACCAACCACACTTGAGTCAGCCCTTGTTTGTTGGAGCCCAAGTGTTATTCCAGTAAGTCTCATAGTATACCAATACATCAAATTTTATGTTTAGTATCCTTCCCAAATGACCTGTTTTTTTGTCGGACAATTTCGTGCAATCATGAGCCACCAGAATGCCAAATGGTGGAATATTTAGTAATATTAATAAAAATATAATATAAATAAAATAAAAGGTGTATTTTTAATGCTAAAATATGAGCATAATACTTTTTTCTCACCCAGTTTGGACAAGCTAACATTTCCCCTATCCCTTCCGTTTTCTCCAGGCAGCCGAAGGGATGTCTCTGAACACGCAATAATGTTATGCTGCATTAAATTGTTTATCACACATGCATTAATGAAGCATAAGCCGTCTTAACCATCATAGTTGGCGCATCTTCCAACTTTCCAGTTTTTTTGTTGCAGAAAGCTCTGCAACCTGGATCATGTATCTAACACGCATCTATCATCATCAAATATAGATATGGTTTTCAAGTACGTATAAACTACATGAAGGGGTTAACCTCCTGTGTACCATGACGTATTGTCTATCTGCAATCCTGAGCTTAAATCTCTGGCTTGCAGATCATTAACCTCTTATTATCCTGACTTCTTTTGTCCTGTCTCTTCTATGCCTTTTTGGCCCCTGTCTACTTTTTTTCCTCTGCCTAGGTCTTTAGCACAGGTGACCCAAATAAATCCACTTCGTTATTAATTCTTGGGAAAGTTGACAGTTTAATGAGAAATATTACCGGCGCGTGAAACATTTACCATCTCCCTGTTATCTGCTCCCATCACGCCGATCATGATGTGTAAAAAATATGGTGTGCACAAGCTTTGTATGAAAAAAACCCTGTCTTTTCAGGGCCACGAGGGCAGCAGTGCTTAAAAGCTATCGCTGGCCCGTAGCCCTGCGCCTACAGGATTATAAATATGCTTTGTAAATTGATGTAAATTGGAACTTTCTTGATTTCCTGATTTTTTTTAAAAGTATATACAAAAAAAGAGTAAGAAAAAGAGCAGGTTAGGCTACTGAATGCGAAGCAACTAAAGAAAAAAGAGAATTTAATAGTCACTTAGGGCCTGGAAATGCCAAGGAGTGCAATGGGTGCGCAACATATAGCATATATATATATATATATATATATATATATATATATATATATATATATATATATATATCATAACATAAAACATATAGGGGCAGAAATATGTGGTATAAAAGGCATCCCAAGGAATAGGCCTTGATTATTTTAAGTTCAGGCCATTCTAACCTGTAGTCACGTAATAAAAAGGGAGACATCTGACGTGTTAAAAGCCTTTGTTGCCATAGTAACAGAAAATGAAAAGAATATATTGAAAGAATCCCTTTCAATATTCAAGTTTTTTAAACCAACTAATTACTCCCTGTTCCTCCAATTCCTTGTTCCTTCCTCCAATTCCTTGTACTTATAGTCGGAGGCAGATGTGACCACATAGAATGACCGGCCAGATATCTCCTACCATAAACGCGGCTCTGCTCATGAAGCTTCACTATGCCTCCGAAAGATTACTGCTGTCTTTTTGCATCCATTCTATCCCTGTGGCATTAACCTGCCTCGACCAAGCTGCACTATGAGAGAAAATGAACTCATACATAGAATTGGACTTGCAATTTTTAGTATTTAGTACTTTTGTAATGACTTCAAATTATAGTTCTGTAATTAGTGGAATAACAGTGTAAACAAACACACCAAACCCTCTACCCCCATGTTCTTAAACTGGTCTTACTTAATAAAAAGCTCAGATTCAGGGCCAATTAGCGTCACCGTAATCTGTCCAAGTAACAATGAATAGGCTCTCACAGATTGAGCGGCTTACACGGACTAGACTGTCCAACGACAAACGTATCCAAGCGCCATGTGGCATCTCAGACACTACGAGACTGACCACAGTTACAGACGTTCTATGCTCTCTAGGGAGGCTGGACTCGTTACGCCGAAAATACTTAAAGCTTTTTAACCAGGAGCAAAACAGTTTAGAAGTAAAGACAGATTCAAAAGCCGCTAACCACTAATGTAAGTTTTAAAAAAAATATTGTATTTATACATTCGTGCCGCTCTAAGCTTTCTTCCCATTCCTCTTTGCAATTTGCCCGATAATGGCTGGAGCTTTGAGTCTCTTGCACATCATTTTAGTGACGGTCTCTCTCCTTTCTCACCCGCCATGACAAAGAAGGTGAAGAAGTTCCATTTAAGTATTGATCTCTTCCAGGCGACGGTATGGATAGATGGTCACTTCGAATTATTGCCTGCATTTTGAAACATGAGCATTTCTGTTCTTCTAGGTGGTGACATGATGTGATATTAGCTATTTTCACCTGACTCTTTCAAAGTAGTTATTATAGAAGTAGCATTTTACACATAATATTACATCAAAACGTCTTACAAATAACGTCAATATTAAAAACTGTTGTATCGATGTCACAGTGGGCTATGTTCTATTGCAGGTAAAACAACTGGAAATTAATAATGTGTAATCTTAGAAGTTCAGTACAAATGTTGGTAGAAACTTTTGAAATCAAATATGAGGTACAGCGTTTCCGGGGCTCTGAAATTGGTTCCTCGAAACTGGCATTAACATTAATAAAACCCAATATTATATATTAGCAGGTATCATTACCTTACTGATTGTTTCATTTTGGATAAACTTGGAGGAACTACACCTTATATTTATAAAATAGCAAAATACATTCTGTCTTTGGAAGCAGGGTTGTCGTTTCCATAATGCACAAGCCAAATTATACATCTGACAAATTATTATTTTTTTTTTTTTTCAGGAAGTCTTTATTTGGGTTGTTCCCTTATCATCCAAACATGATTGGACTGGAGTCACTAGCGGACCCCTCGGATACCTGGGAAATTGTTGATACCATTGGTAAAGGAACCTACGGGAAAGTTTACAAAGTCAGCAACAAGCATGATGGTAGCCTCGCAGCCGTGAAGATCTTAGATCCAGTCAGTGTAGGTGAAAAGGTCTAATGTGTTGTTATGTGCAGGGTATTTTCAGGGAAGATAATAGGAGATATTTTCTACAGTATCTACAGTAGCCCGAATGTGTCATTTCTAACCTTTACACCTTGTGCCAAAAGCAAGTTAGCTTAGGAACCCAGAGGAACAAGTTAAGCAGATAACTAACAATGGCAACTGGATAAAAGAAAAAAGATCGAGAGAAAGGAGAAAGTCCCCTATCCGGGTTATCACTCAATAGCTTTAAAACCAATCATTCCTGGGTCATATTATTAGTGTGTCACCCGTATTTCTAGCAATGCTTCCTCTAAATGAACTTTTACAGGACTCATCACCCTAAACGAATCCTTCCTGAATCATCCATAGTACTTATAGAAAGATGTCTTCCTACCCAAAGCTGTCTTCAGGCTGAAGGAGATTTTAAGTTGGAGTGGAATGGCTACACCTAAAGAATGTGATAAGAATATTTTTACAATCAGTTAACAGTGTGCTCTTTTTTTAGTAATATAATTTGAAATTTTGAGGAAGGAAAATTAATATTACTGTACTAGATGATGCCTTTTATTGGACCAACATCATAGAAAAAGATGTTGAGTCGCATAAGGTTTTTGGATGCCTTTGGAAGCCTCTTTGTCAGATGGAAACTTTCCATCAAGAGACCTCTGGGGTCCAAAAAGCCAAATCTACATCATTATTAATGTTGGACAAATTTTTTTTTACCTTTAAGTAGAGACTTCGTATAAATTTCTACAAGTTGTCAATTGTTCCACACTGAGAATGAATAATAACATTTCTTAATAAGACATGTGGTTTGGAAACTTTGCAAAATGCTTGAAAAAACATACCCCTTATGGTGTAATGATACAGCGAATTTTCATTTTCTGCTACATTTGTATGCTAAAAAAAGCAATATACTTAAAAAGTAATTTCCATATGTGCTTTTGAATTGAGATGTCAACAAATTAATTTCAAATTACACCATAGATATGCCTCATTAAACTTCTTTAATACCAGAGCAACTTCAAATAATTTGAGGAATAATCTGTCTCATTCTACTTTTTCTTAAAATGAATTGGGTGTTTAAAGAAACATTTGGGCCGGATTCAGTCCCATAGAGACATTTAATGGGATGTAAGCGAATGCAATCCTTACATAGATCCCAATGGGCAAAAATGAGATGTATGTATATACAGTGATGTGTCTATCTTCAGCCCCGTCCTAGGCCTAACTCAGGGCAGTACCACCAGACGCCCCCTCCGCCCTGCCTTCCTTACCGCCTGCAAAGGCGCCAGACAGACGTAAACTAAGTTGGCGCAGTTGTTCATAAAGTTAGTGGGCTGGCTGGGAAGATCACTTATCTCTATTTTAACCGGCTCACAGAACAGTGGTGCTACAGGGATCATGATCATCTATAGCATAGAGTATTATAGAACCCTACTGGGGAAAAAAACATAAAAAGGTGATAAAAAAAATTATTATTATTATTAAAAAATAATTTACGGGAGAGATTATTTTTCAACATTCTGTTATTAAGGAGGAATGGAAGTGCGCTCTCACCACAATAAAAGAAAAAAAATATAAAAACATCTTAAAATTCCAGTAAAATGGGGAACCAGTTGGCTTAAAAAACAAAAAAACATACATAAAAAGACCAATATAGTGTAGTGTATAAAATAAAAACATGTACATATATATGTAAATGAGCTTTAAAATGCCCAATGCTCAATGGTAAGCGCTCAATACGGATCTTCAGGATTTCAAGAAAGGGATTTCAGCTTCACTACCAAAAGCTAAAATAACTCATGGATTCTTGGATCTAGTTTGGGTGGATAGAACACTAGTCTTTGGGATATTTCACTGAAACATGTATTTCTTTTGCTTAGGATGTGGATGAGGAGATAGAGGCAGAGTACAATATTCTGCAGTCGCTCCCCAATCATCCCAACGTCGTCATGTTTTTTGGAATGTTCTACAAGGCGGATCAATATGTGGGTGGACAACTCTGGCTTGTTCTAGAGGTAAGTTGCCCAAATTCCATAATTCCCAGTATATATTTATTACTGATTACATTTCAGATGAAAACAATAGTTCAGCATTTGTTACTCATATTTTTAGCCCTATTATAATACATTTTTAAATACAAAACCACCTTCCCAATGCCAGCTATTTAAGGGCTAATGTGCGGTCAGGAATATTGTTATATGTATAAAATCCCATGTGCCAAAAACAGAATGTTTGTCTAACATTTATTTTTACAGCGCCAAGATATTTATTTGTAAACAGGAGGCATAAATATTCCACTGTAAAGGGAAAAGTTGTGAGGTTTCCATGGTAACTCCAACAGGAACATTTTTTTGGTCATGTAACCCTAGCACGTCAGTCCATACACACGCTGCACGTTCTCTCAGTTCAGTTGTAGACTTGTCCACACGGAGCGGCATTTTGCTGCAGACAACGTGGGGTAAAGTACCGGCTGTGTTCACGAGCCGTTCTGATCACCGCGGTCGCTGCCTCCTGCTCGTTACCAGTGTATAGTAACAGTATGAAGCATCCATCTCAGCTGACACCGAACATCTTCAAATCGCTAATTTGTTTCAGCTGATGCTAATCTCCTGGGCACTTACTGTACATCAGAGCCGCTCCATTAAGTTTCCACAAAGAGAAAAAAGCAGCTGCTTGCGGGACGGCAATATCGTTTCCAAATCAAGTAAAGTCGGTGCAAAGCAAAGTTACAGCGGACACATCATGAAATTGATTGCTCTTTAGACAATTTACAACCGTTATGTAAAAAGAAACCCCAAATTGGAAAATGCCTAATGGCCATGACTGAATCGCCATGAGATGTGTTTCATGTAAAAGTACATGCAACTTCCCATTACAACTCCCTGGACTGGGAGAAAAGGATAGGGTGGTGTAACGGGGAGGAGGGTTGGCAATGGAGCAGAATGGGGGAGCGTAAGAAAGATGGATCGAAAAAGCTGAGGCTTTAGGTTTGTGTTGAAATTCCAGGCCCGGTCAGCCATCAGCCGCACCTACATCATCAGGCAGCCGCTGGCCTTAAAGTGCCAGGGCTGCCTTGGGATCAAAACCTCTTCTAAATTAGCCCATAGAACAGTGGCCTGTCTGGTGATTTGTCCCTTTTAATGTGGCCCAAAACATTGTGCTGACCCACACATGACTTAATAAACAATTATACTCTTATTTTTTTCAGATGTCATATATATTTATAGCTTTGTGTACATAATTATGTGTTTTTCACATGAGCTCAAAAAAACATAGAGCCAAAACACCGATGTAGGAAATGGATGGTTTAGTATCTAATGTTGTGGGTAAAAACCCATTCACAAAGGACCTAATTCCTGCTTTTTATCATCCCCTTTGATGTATGGCAGTCCTCTAATGGAAACAGCCTGCAAGGAGCCGCACAATTCTGCATCAGAATGTTTCATCTTGGCTACTGGCAGAACCTGTCATCAAGTCTAAGTATAGAGATATGGCTGCTGTCTGTTTTATATTGCCTGCCAGTGGGATCAGTGATGCAGCGAAGGCTTCAAATGACTGTAATTTGTTGCCTCATTGTTATCGGCAACATCAATCTTCTCCTGCCTGGCACTTTCGTCATACAGAGCGAGGGGCTCCTAAACAACAGAGCCTATGTTCTTTCAGAACCACAGGTGTATAGTTTTGTATCTCGATTGAATCTTAATCATATGCGTAGGCTGATAATTCACATTAAATAATTAATAAAAGGAAAAGAAAACTACATAATGCACTTGAATGTTATGATTTTAATCTCGTATAAACCTTTGTATTCTGTGAAACGGTTCTATAAGAAACTGGCTAGTTGTGGTTCCAAGAGTAGGAAAATAGCACAATGGTTAAATGTTGTAAAAATGTGTATATACGGTATGTGTTCTGCGGCTGTAAGATTTCAAATCATTTTAAGATTGTAGACTCTTTATGTACAGTATAAAACGTGATTTTGTTAAAAGTTCTTATTACTGTAGTCACCAATGAGATGGTCCTATCAGAAGGGTTGTGCAATTAGATGCTAGGATATCACTTTTTCAAACTTTGTTTGATGTTCTAGTAATGGGTATGGTTTATCTTCAGTGTAGTTACAAACTCTGTGGTATAGGGTTGTCACCCATGCCAATTTCACCTAGACAGTCTGGGAATAAAAAAGAAAGTCCAGAGTCATGGATTTACCTTTTTATTCCCTCAGAGACATTGTGGCTGTGTGCATCTGCAGAGGAGACCTTGGTGCCACACATTTCTGGAACACACTTGAACATTGTGTGGAGTGGGGAAGAGACAATGCATGCATGCTGTTCTCTCTTTTTTTCTCTTCTCTCCCCTCTCATTTTTCTCTTTTTTCCTATGTTTTTTCTCTTGTGTCTCCTCTCTTTCTTATCCTTTCTTGATTTTATTTCCTTCCCTCTCTCTCTTTCTCTAAATCAAGCTGTCACCTGTAAAGCCATACCCATTGCTACACTTGAAGAACCTTTCAAATAGCGCCCAGAAAACAGCCCATCAATGGGTGGCAACCCTACTGCAGTAAAATGCCTATGGATGTTATTCTATCCAAATATTCAAAATAGAAATGGCTACATATCTGGAATAAAGTCATACTAAATACACTATGTGCTGTGTTGTGTTCACTCTCATAGTTGTGCAACGGCGGATCTGTGACTGATCTTGTGAAATGCATCTTGAAGTGCGGGGAACATTTGGATGAAGCTGTCATCTCATACATTCTTTATGGAGCTCTTTTGGTAAGAAGGGAGTCCCATCCGGTAGGACAGAAGTGGAGACAGATCACTTATCCAATTCATCACGAAAGCTGCCTTGCAGCATCTTAATACGGACAGTAATATGTCCTGCTGTGTTCTCAGTAAGGGTAGAACCGGTGTTTGTTCAGTCGACCAGATGTTTCTGTAAGATGAATGTAGATAATAATCATTAAACTCTTAATAGCACAGCGATTATTTTTAAACAGGGGACTGATTTTTGGTTCCTTTTTATTTAGGGTCTCCAGCATTTGCACAACAACCGAATCATCCATCGTGACGTCAAGGGGAACAATATTCTTCTGACAACAGAAGGAGGAGTTAAGCTGGTTGACTTTGGTAATGACTGCTTGCCATTTAATGTCTGCATGCGCACTCTACCCCAATTTGCCGTCTACTTGGAAGTTTGCGATACACCATGGGTTCAGCGATTATGTTCAGCAGGAACCATTGGATACTTTAACTTTAACAGATGGCGCTCCCTCTGAGTTCCTGTCACGTAATCTGTTTTGGGTGGCTGCAAACAGCCTCTCTTTAAACGCTAAAAAATAGCAAGCCGTTTATTTAACAACTCGCTTGCAATCTGCTACGTGAGTCTCCTGTTTCTACGCCGTCGTCTCATTGAAATTCAATATTCCATCTTTTGCATATGAAAAGAAAATGATCGCTTCTCTCAAATGGTGTTAATAGCCCGGAGAACATTCATCCCCTTTGAGCAGAAGGCAAAGAGGTCCTATGGGGATGCAATGCAACAGATTCATTTAATTTGTGATTATTATCGTTGATTGTAATGAAAGCATAAATAAGGGGCTGAAATAGATAGCGGTAGAGGAGGTAAGAGCCAAAGCATGGGCAACCTATCATATATTACTTCCTTTTCCTGATAATGGAGCTCTTATTATCAACGCAAAGCCGTCAACATACTGCCAATTAAGATCCTCACAGAATTACTCACACAGTTTATTATTATTTTGGACATTTTTTTAACATTATGACAAAAATATGAGTCGATTCAGGTGAAACAAATTCAATTTATCTGATTAGTGTACCTATACCGCCAGAAATTAAGATTTTCTTATCAATGAACTGAATGAGAATTTTTCATTCAAAACATTAAAAAAAAAATATTTGAGTAGCGCCCAAGTCTATAAAATGTTCTTTTGTACTCCTTATTTTTATTTTTATTTCTCAGAGAAAGCCTGGTAGTCCTTGAGTTACATTAACCTACAACTTTGACATACATCATGCCCCATTTTTTATTGAATTTGATTTACTGGGAATGGTAACAATAGATATTTAGCTAGTTGCCACATAGTCATCACTGATGTCCTAAAACACTCTCATTGACATTGTTTTTGTACAATTTTGTAGATTTTGGCAGGTGGCCATTCACTATTTTTATTGAACACCAGATCTTGTCTAAAGATTTCCACCATTGGAGAGTAAAGTACTGCATGAGGAATACGCTAACATTTTTTTGTTGTTTATGTTTTTTTGGCTTGGTTACAAAGTTTTACATTTAAACCAATGCAATCAAAAACATACCTGGGACTTTAGTTGATTATGTCTAGGACATGCTCAAAAGGCCCCAATGTACATCACTTTTTGATTCCTTACTGATGGTTACATGGGCTCCATCGTCTCATAACGGCCATTTTGGAGACACATTTACTCACAGCAAAGGGCTGAAAATGTCCGAGCTTTCTACTTTCATACAGCTGTTACAATCTCTTAGATCTCATCGTGGGCTGCTGGATCTGCTCAGTCTCATGGAAGTGAATGCCACGTAGCCATTGATTCTGTATTCCTATGATGGGCAGAAATGTGGCAAAACCTGCACAGAACACAGCACAAGAAATACGAAGACGCGGTGCTGACTGTCAATTGTAAACATGATTCCTTTGAGGGAGAACCTGGCAAGGTCATGGACACCGTTGCTTTCCCAGGAACTCATCTAGAGATTCATGTTTGCTCCTCAGCACCCTGGGTTATTGCAATGGCTCAAAATCGGGTCACCTGATTGGTTTGATCAAAATGTTATATTTAAATTGTACATCTACTTCAACATACCTAATTTACCCATAAATTCCTGATCCAAGGGATATTAGTTTCCTTTCTTTCTTCCTTATAACTATAATTCTGTAAGTGTAAAGTCATGTAAACAGGATTTTCTTAGATGACCTTGAAAGTGGCAGTTCCCCAAAGAACTATACCCCTCCCGATACCTTTACTTTATCACAGAGAGTCTAACACCTGCCACCTGCTGTGATGTGAATGGCTTTGTGTCTGTAAATAAATCCTGACCTGCGTTCCTCCCCAGGATAAGATTGCACAGGCATTTAACCTTTCGGTGCCGGGGTAGGTGTACAGCACACTCTAAAACCGTAACACTGAAAGGATACAAGGCAGGTGTAGAGGTGAGAGATGGAAAATGTTTACAAATGACTTGGCCGATATCGTATTTTGTGTTCATTCTCACTCACGGTCCATCAGTTTCTATTTATTTTGAAAGCCCGTGCAATCTACAATCCTCACGTTACTTCTTTGAGTGAGAATTGGAATTTCTTAGAGGTCATCCCTGCCACGTGACATCCACTTGCTTTGTGTCATACAACCTGTCACCCATCCTATAGAACTTGCACCGACACTAGGGTTTCCGGTGAAGCACAAGGTGATTTCATGCACTGCTAAGAAAATAATTTTTATAGAAAATACTGTTGAGATATGGAATTCACTGTGAAATGTTGCTTTGGGGCACAGCTGTTTGATCAAAGGATGTGTAGACTTCTCACTGTAAAAGCATATGGTATTGGTAATGTCTGAAAGCAAATAGATAGAAGTTGTCTTACTAGGGCAAGTACTATTTAACAACACAATGCACAAAACAAACCTAAAATGCTACATGCTTATAACTGACTTGTGTATCTGAGACGGTATGGAATTTAATGTTTGACTTTTGTTTTTACGTCAGGAGTCTCCGCACAGCTAACGAGTGCCCGTCTACGTCGGAACACGTCTGTTGGAACGCCTTTTTGGATGGCGCCAGAGGTAAGGAATCTACTCTAGTTATTTACTATCCCTCATTAAATCTGTCATAGACGGATATATAAGTGGTAACTGAGAAAACAATTATGTAAAGTTTACAAAGACAGAATCGTCTCTGTATGATCTGTGGCTGCCGTGGCTTATCCCTCCTGGACCTGGCAATCAGACACGAGATTTGACCATTTAGAATGAGAGCACCCTTGTTGGTATTGGTCCTCCATAAACTGCTCTTTGGGTCTCCATATGCTTTATAGGCCCTCCATGTTTTACATGACAATTCCCTCATCTTATATATAATACACAAAGGCTGAAATAAGTTAATTGCCCCAAGACAGTCCTTGTGTGTATTAGAACAGTAAAATAGTCTTCACCAAAGAAGCCTTTGTATTCTTAGTAATGCACGTGCAATCTTCTTTACTTTCTCCCACATCACAGTCTTCTAGTGACTTGTTTTTCTTCATTATACATTTCTGAAAATGTTAATTGAACCACTCTCCTATGGGAAGCATTTTTTCTTGTAATAGGTATATTTGAAGTATCACCACCTGTCTGGCTTATCCACCCCAACCTGAACATTGAAACTTAAGTAATAATAAGGTTTTGGTAGAACTAAAAACATGTTCCCATTTTAGACACATTGTTAATGTTTTTTTTTCCCCTGTGTGATTTATTCTGCATCTGATTCCTTTCTCACTTTGGGTTTTATCCCTAATTGACATACTTAGGAATATACACAAACTTCTAAACTACTTTCTGTATCTGTTGTTCACAATCTAACTCAGCACCGTTCAATAGATTTAGTTATATATTGGCAACAAAATCCCATGAAAACTGTATCTTGGATTGCACAAATAGTTAATGGGTTTTAGTGGAGTCCAAGTTATTGGTAATCCAGTGTCTGCCCTTTTCTTGACATCATGGGGGACATTGTAAAAGTTTGTTGCTTTAGATGTTGTTCATCCACTTAACATGAAGCTCCATATAATGGCATTGGTATTTTCCATTAGCCGGTATTTCATATTTTAGTAAAATACATAGTTTCACTATGCTCATAAGCTTTAAATTGTTATGGAAAGAATATTACTCCATTATCGTTGTTTTGTGTCGAGAGTTAATGTCTAGACAGGTAAACATATAACCACCGTCTGATTTGCTCCTTTAGTTTTTTCTACAATCTGTTATTTTGTAACAATGAGCACTGTGTATCAGCTGATGTTTCGAGAGGATAATTGCAGGACATTAGTAGCAGTTTTCTCCTGCCACTCATCAGACTTAATTCACAAGTCTGTTGACTACACCAAGGGATTCAAGGTCAGCTGCAGGTTAATGGCTTTTGGGCTGTTTACTTTTACTCACTATTTAAAATTAGCAGTGATCCTCTGGAGATTTGTTGCGCATTTCAATATGAAAGTTCCTTAGACTAATAACTGAAATACTTTAGGGGGTTTTGTATATTCGGAAGTATAAGTTATTTGGAGGTATATGGAATGTTGTGCTGTTTTCTTGCACCAATTGACTTGTCTCAATAGTGGCTAAATAAAAGCATTTTCTAAACTGTTATATGCTCCTCTGTATAGAGAGTGAGATATTTAGAGCAATTCTTTTTTTAATAATGTCAATTTAGGACCATTTCTGATGTATATGTTGATGGACCACACATGAGTGGAACCCAGGGAAATTCCAAAGGCAGGTCCTCCAATACAGCGCTTTGTAGGAGGCAAGAAGGGTTCTTGGCCATATTAAGGTGAAGGGCTGGCCACACAAAGATGTGAGGCTGACCCCAAAAGACATCAGAGGAGGGGAGTGAGTAGAACCTAGATGGGGAATGGAAGGAACCAAACACCTCTCTCCTCACTTGGAGCCCAGTTATCAGCCTCTGAGGGTAATCAGGGTTCTCTTTCATGTTCATACCTGCAAAATGTCTGAAGTCTCTCTGGGACTCCAATCCTTATGTCCCATTTTTCAAAGAGGTCAAAATCTTTTGTGGGATGTAGAGTGGTTAAAGTACTGCTTTTGTGGGATGTAGAGTGCTGCTATTTGTGGGGCAAATTCGATTTAGGCTAAAGTAATCACACAAATATACATAGATGAGAAACTGGGACTTGCCCAGATGACGTCTATCATAAAGCCCTTCAAATAATGAACAGGGCAAGCCTTGTGTGTCAGACAGTTGCCACTTTGACAAAAATGAATCTGAGTTTGTAATGTAAGATGACCAGATCCCTTTTGACCCCGGAGTTCTAATATATATATATATATATATATATATATATATATATATATATATATATATATATATATATATATACAGTACGACCATCATATTATTTTTAACATTCAAGTTCTAGCTTCTCTAGAGTTGCATTCTTTTTATAACATTACTGATAGAAATATTCATTTCATCACAGGCCATTAAAATGTAAATGAGCTGTGAGTCATACATAACAATTTCTATGCAAAGTACCATGGTTACCTTCAATATATTCATAAAAAAGTAAAATAAATAGATGTGTGCGTTTATTCTGTAATGTACAGTCGTCCTCCACATCAGCAGATTTTTTTTGTTTCAAGTTAAATGAGAGCCTCTATGAAGTATTAAAAGGGAGTGGAAAATGACTCTAGAAAACGTAAGAAGATGGATCTTGTAAACTTTGCCTGTGAACAGCTTCAAATCAAGAAAAAAAAGTCTTATAAAATAATCCTCAACAGGGTCAGATTGTAGGGCTGACATGTTCTTTCCACAAAACCCCCAGAAGAAAAAGTATCCATCTGGAGGATAAATACCGCTGCCTCCCGGCTTCAGCGAGTTCTGTCCCAACCAAGATCTCTAAAGTCAATGATTGTGCATCGCTCAACAACTAGGCTCTAGAACCAGTTTTGGAGATCCAATAGCAGGGGAAAGCTGGCAACAGGAGCAAGGATCAATAGTCAACATTTTGGGCCAATACCTCAAGAATTTTGCTTATAATTCATATGTATCAACCAGTGTGCCTGGAGGAACAAGGAAACTATTTATATCTTTACTGGACTCCTTTCATTGTCTTCCTATGCATTCCCATTCTGTTAGTGTGTTCTTGACAGGTCCTAATGGTACAGATTGAGTAATCTGCTTTATTACGGGGGCCCGTCCTCCCACGTACGGAAGCCTACTTTCCACAGAAGCACAATGCCTTTCATTTTGAAACTATTTTGAATTCTTAGCAGACATCATTGACAGCGGTGTCTGAAGTGCTAATGATTTTAAGGTCCCATGTCTGGCTTTTCTCTTTTGCTCTAATGCTGAGTACCGATCTATGGCCCTTGTCTCTTTTCTAACCTATAACGGAGCCAGATTAGAACATAATAACCATAGAGATAACCATAGTACATGCAACCAGCAAAACAGCAATCTTAAAAGACTGAGTAATTAACCTGGAACTAAATTGAACCAAACATAAGTTCTAGCTAACATTATGAATACTTCTGAAAGAAACTTTTCTCTTCGTTTTGTGCCATGGATTTTCTTTATGAAGGACCTTTTTCAGTTCCGAGAACACCGAGAAGTCGGGAGTGTTTGAGACCGTATCCGCAGCAGGCTACAAACGTTTTGGTCTCTGGAACATTGGATTAATTGATTGCTCATTGAAGGAAGGTTATTCCAGGCGCAGAACAGTACAAAAAACCTTTTAGTTGGAGAATGCACAGTACTTTTAAAGATATTGTATAAAAAGGCTGCGCAGGCGAGTCGAGGCTGCTCAAAGAAGAGAAAAAAAATCTTTATATATATATATATATATATATATATATACTGTATATATATATATGTATATATATATATATATATATATATATATACTGTTTATTAATTATATATATATATATATTACTTTTATTTAAAGGCACCCTTACTATACTGCCTTTTTTTCATTTTTAGAATTATTAAGAGCGCCCACACATACTTAACCGCTTTTAGATATTGCCTGTAACCTTCTGCACCGCCATGTTATATTGCATCGTTTTCCAGCAAAAATACGAGGCTAATTTTAATAACAGAACTAGCAGCCCTCTGTCAGTATCCACAGTATGCTTAAAATGCTTCCATGTTCTAATACAACTAGATAGATAGTTACCTAGAGACAGGTATTTCAGAGAAATTTCTGTAACTATTATAATAATATTAATATAAAACGTAGGATGCATTGCTCTACCCCTGGCTACATTACTTGGATGACATAAAACATATCTAGGGGAGTCACATGAATTGAGTCACTCCTTTATCCCTACTGTTACTTGGGAAGGGGATGTTGTGACCTCTGAGTCAACGTGGGCCCTTTGTATGATTATTATTATTATTATTATTATTATTATTATTTTTTTTTTTATTATTACTTCTGAAATTCAGAGGCTGTCTACGAAGGCACCATACACATACGGGGAATACGCTGCTCGTGGCCTCGCATGTCATTCTGTGTGTCATCTCACCCTTTTCCAACAGGTCATAGCGTGTGAGCAGCAGTACGATTACTCGTATGACGCACGATGTGACGTTTGGTCCCTCGGAATAACGGCTATAGAGCTGGCTGACGGAGATCCGCCTTTGTCTATCATGCACCCGGTGAAAGCTCTCTTCAAGATTCCCAGGTATGACACTAGATGGCTGTCTTTACTCACTGGATTTTTTTTGTGTACATTTTAATGAATCAAAATTTAAGTATCCATTTTGAAATCACAAAGAACATAATAAATTTAAACAGTCAATCTTCGCATTTTATGGCGTTTCCCATAATTATTTTTACATGCTACATATTTTTACATATTTATCTACCACTGAGTTTATTTAAAGACAAACTCTTATCTTGGAGGGGTTTTTTTTAATGTTTCTATGATTTCAGAAATAAATTAATATTGACAACAATTTAATACTTTTAATAGAAAAATAACAAAATAAATGTGTAACATGACCTGTATTCTTTATTGAGGGGTAAGTACCTGCAATGTTGTACGGATAATAGCTTTGATTGCTCAATTTAGCAAAATTAGTTAAGGTGAAGTCCCAATGAAAATGTCATATTTTTGAGAATTGAATACTGTCCCATATACAGCAAAGTCGTCAAGCATTCAAGGACATTTATTTGACAACGTGAAGGTCACTATTATTGGCAATGGAAATGTTAATGAAGTCCTGTTTATCTAATGATGTCCTTTTTCCAGAATGTAGATATTTTTAAGCAGAAATAATACAGAATTACACAGTAGGCTCGATTGGGCTGAATTGTTCTTATAAGCCATTAAATGCTGTGCTTCTACTTTTTAAAAAATTGTAATTAATTTGAGACTAGTAATAACAAAACATGACAGTCCCCCCCCCCCAAAATGTTCTGTAATACTAAGGAAAAACATAGCAGATATTCCGTAGCAAGATTTTACCAGCCATTCACAAACTAGTCTGCAATGAGCCAGACCACAATGTCACATTCACTTATGTTGTCCAGTAATATCAGATTTCTATTTTATACTTCTATAGATACAATAATATTTAAAAATGCTAAATAATGGTGTTAACGTTTCAACATAACTGGCATTTTAATTAAAATAATAGTCAGCTACTCTAATTATTTTGACTAACATGTTATGTTTCATCAAAACCTGAATTTCAACACTAAATGGCTTAATTTTCCAAATGAAAATTATTTCATATCTTTCGTCTGCTTCCAGCTACAAAAAATTAAGTAAATATTAAAATAACGTTATCCATCATACAGGTTGGAATCTCAATTAGATTTACCGTCTAATAAAATATTGGGTACGCTTGATGTCTCGTTACAAATACAAATAATTGCACTTGATGTGAAAAACAATACAAATGTTTTGACTTTGCTGTTGTCACATTCATACAATTATTGTAGGCTTTTATATCTTCTTGTGATTGCAATTTGCATTTTTGATAAGTTCAATTTATATGCAGATGAGATGGTGCATCTTGTTATCTACTTATATTCAGCTTGGACTTCAATAGCCCATCAGTGTGCGAGGATGAATCATGTATCAGAAGCAGCCATATTGTTGCTTATGCCTAAGAATGAAAGAAGTCATTACAATTATAGCAGAAAAAAAAAGAAACCTTTATTTTCCTTTGCTTTAAAATAATATCAAATATAATTAATATAATATGATATTTATATTTATTGATATTATAATTTTATATTTATTTATATTATAGTATACTATTTATATTTATTTATATCATATAATATATAATATAAAAATAAATAAGCTTGGATATGATTTATTAAAGACATTTACAAAATTCCTAAAAAATATCAAGGAAATATTATATTTATATAATGTGATGGTTTAATCAGTAGTTGGTATAAGACCTCATCTATTTTATAAGATGATATAGATTTTTATAAATGTATATTTATCTATTTAAATATAGCTTTAACAAAGTACAAAAGAGACATGTATTTAAAAGGAGGAGAAATGTGAATAAAAGAGATCATAATGTAAAACTAGAGTGTCAGAAGCTTAGGTATAATGTAAGGAGGGTTTACCATATTGAGAGAGTGGTAGATAAGTGGAACAGCCTCCCAGCAGTTGCAGTGGTTAATACAGTGAGGGAATTTAAACATGCTGGGGTAGGCATATGGTTCTTAAACCTAAGACAAGACCAAGGACTGATTAAGGTCTGAGTCTTCACAGGAGGAAAAGGTGGGTTGACTAGATGGGCCAAATAATGCTTATCTGCTTTCAAATTCTAGGCTTCTATAAGGACTGGTATTATATGTAATAATATTTGTATATTATTATTATATTATTATATTTTTTCTTAAAGCATATCATCCTGTCTGTACATTATTATTTATAAATACCATGTATATGCAAACTATATAATCCCAAACTGGCTCAGAACGTTTTACCATCCAACATATTATCTTCCATCTTTACTTAACATGCTAACCACATCGTCCTTGAACAAATTGTAGATGAGTTACATTGTATTTATTTGAAATAGGTGTTCCTTGAACAAAGCATTAAAATAAAACCTTTTGAATCACCTTTAGAAGAGTAGCACGTAATGGAAATCAATAAAAGAAACACAGGACTCATATGAGAATTGATTATTTAAGAAAAACTATGCAAATATCACATTATTGTTCAAAGTCACAGGGAGTGAAGAAATTACAAATTCTGGTTGAGCGACTCACGCATTGTATCCTTTAACCCTTATTGGAAGAGGCACGTCTTTTAATTTATTTCCAAAAATGACATGGCAACCATACGTGATCAGTGGCTTTTATGAGCCATAATTGAGATCAATAATATATCACCTTTGTTTTCTCATTGTTTAATTAGAATATACTGATCCCAGACCAGCTTGTTTTTGGTGATTTATATCAATGCATCAATTTTTTTTGTGAATTATTCTCTAGGAAGCTTACATATTAACAATAATGATTTACAATGAAAAGGAGCATGTGTGTTATTTATCTCACTAATAATATTTCATTTGCTGTTGATCTAGAAGAGGGGAAGGTAAATAATAATAAATAATAAAATAAATAAAAAATCCTTTGAACTTTCCCTACTGCAAAAAACAAATGCCTAGGCCAGTATAGGCCATTGGTTAAATAGTAAATCCATGTGCTGTACGGAGTAGGTTTTACCATTAAAACAAATAATAAATTAGCCATTTTTTTCTCACTTTTTAAGAGACTTTTAATTGTTACTTAGATTTATGTTCTAGTATAAGACAGACTGTTGGTAGAAGCTTGTATTTTCCTAATGCTCACCATGACCCTGAGTAGGCAGCAACTGTGTTGTTGTTTTTTTTCAAATACGTTATTTGTTAAAGATTCTACTTATATATATATATATATATATATATATATAAAATCTTTATTCAATATTTATTGAATGAGTTAAAATTTACTTCGAAAGTTTAAATTCGGATGAAAATGAGACATATCATGACATAGTGAAATAAATGGAAATATTAAGACATTAGGAAATAAATGGAAAGGATGAAAAGTGGAAGCAAGAGTGACTGGATAAATGGTTAATTACTGTTTGTTTGAAAGTGTCTAGTTATTTATTACACAATACACACTCGCTTATAACAAAAGGCTAGTGAGAAGGTCAAAATCAAGTAATAACTATTTCTATTCCAACACTCTAACCAACCTACAACCCCCTCATTTTCATTCTCAATATATATTTAGTAAAATTACCCCATCTTTCGTTTATTCCGCCATCTTCAATACTTCTATTTTATGGAAGAGAACATGTGCTAAAGACCAACCTAACCGCGATTATACCGCTAGGCTTACATGCAGTACCTAAACATATCTCGTTATCGTTGGTTATTTGTTGTTAAGGAAATTGTATCCTAAAGGACGGTGTTTAATTAATCGGCTAAAACAGATTATTTGAAGCTGTGCACTAAACCTAAAGTAATTATTAATGTTTTAATTTCTTAGTAGTAAACTAATTGTCCCTCATCAAAATACATGGTTAGGTTTGAAGCATAGATCTCACGTATAAGTGCCTTCATTTCTTCTGGATAGAAGTAAATCATCCTGGGAGGACAGTGAACCATAAAATGATTCTGTTAACTTGTCATCTGTCCAGAATATATCCTAAAACCCAAGAGTGTTAAAATTATAACAGAAAGGTAGATTATCAAAGCTTGTAATGTAGGAATTGACACTACAATCTCTTGTATGTATATCTACTCTCTGTCCTATATACATTTTTTATAGACTGTATTGGAAATACAATATATACGTTTTTAAATATATATAAAAATATTTTATATATTTAAATAGTTGAAAGCGAAAATGCTTAAAAAAATCCCTACTCTATCCTGCCAAAGAAAAGTATTTTATCATGTAGATACGATCTTGTCAGGAGGCAACAGAGTGACACTTTGGGGGGAAAATGACTGAGTGGTTTACAAAATCTGTCCAAAACAGAATAAAATTTGTGTGAAATATAGGTTTGATAGTATCAGGTGACGTTTCTTCATTCTCGATAAAATAGTGTAATTACAGAGGGCCGTCACTCACAAATGATGATTCTAGAATGTTAGAATTTAAAATTTGATCCAACCGTTGTTTAGTGAAATTCTTAGAAAACGTAAAGACCAAAATGTATTCATTTTTGGGCAAGTTGCGCAGTTGTGCTTGTATAAGCGCACTCACAATCTATTTTGAGTGAGCCACATATTGTATTGTATTATAGTTACCTTTTACCCATAGACTGCTGGGAGTGAATGATTAATAATATAAGCAATAAAATGTACTATAATTATAGTGTACTGGGTGGGTCTGATATCACTTTAAAGATAAAAGCAGTGTCTATATATTACAGTTAGTGAAATGGATTGATCAGTTGTATTAAAATACACTTGACGTTGACGCTTTAAATGCCAAATGCACTGTAGCATTTAGGGGTTAACGTCGCGTTGTCAGCGTTCGGAATACAGGTACAAGCTGTCATGATACTGTTTTTCTCTGTCGACATATACTGTACTTCACTAGCAGACTGTTGGTTCTATAATTTTCCTTTTCCCAGCAGGATGCCGAGTACTTGACGTACCGACTCTGCATATCCCGAGGCTTATAATTTTGTTGAAAATAATCAGTGCTACCCTTCTGGGAATATTTCGGTGCTATTTCAGTCAAGGAACACTTCTGCACACAAAAATACCTGAGCAGTTTTGACGTCTTGAGAAAATTGAATGTCAATAGAAGGGAAAATGTTTGATCGTCTGTGATCTGCGAGAATTCCTATGCAAATATTATCAGTTTCCTACTTAATGTGCGATCAATCTTTGGGAGAAGACACCAAATGTGTTTATAAATGAACTAACCATTCAGAAAAATAAAAATGCTTTTATATATATATATATATATATATATATATATATATATATATAATCTACAGTGGTGTAGAATGCAGGCAATGAAGACAAAAACAAGGAATATAAGATCCGTCCTGATATATACATGTATGGAAAAAATAGATGATGTCTGCTGCCAATTCTACACCGAATAAACAGTATGTAACCACGGGGCTAAATGCTGCCCATTGTTGCCAGCTATACCCTGGTTTGTATGTATATGTCATTGGCTACAGTGTCGAGCCAAGTAAAGGTTCCCCTTTTCTTGATGGCACCCACCAAGGTTTTATAATATCCATTGTGGCCCTGAGATCTGTGATTCCTTTTGTATAGAAACAGAATTGGATGACCATGTGAATCTATCAGATGAGCAGTACCTTGTCGGTGGGGGCATTAATGTTTTTATTAATATCCTGTTAAGGTCCTTGGCCAAAACCAAAAGAGGATTTTGTTCTTTGTTAACACAGACTGGATGATAAACAAATAGTCAACATACACAAGGCATATTGTTTCTCGGTCACATGCGATTTTGTAAATAGGGAAATAATCTATTACTGGTTGTACGGTCAAGGTATACAATCTGCTGTTACCCTCACTGACTGATGCTGCGATTAGTAACACTTTTTGGTTGGACAGTTTATATTACACGTATTTAACCAAACCCCACGTCCCATCCATCAGATCATATCCAACATTTTGTCTGTGTTTGTTGGCCATAGCCTTGGCACTATACACATCTGCACATCACCCTTTCCCACTATATTAGTGAAGGTTACACTTAAACAATGTCTCCATTCTTTGGAAAGGTCTATTACTTAAATCACCAAGGCCAATACAGTTAAACAAGTTAACTACTAATGGACAGTGTGTTTTTATCTAACAATAACATTATTGATTTAATCGGGGCATACGTAGTAACTGGCATATGGTTTCCTTGTAGCTATATTCTAATTTTGGCTATGGTATTCACAAATGTGGGAAGTTTTTAGCTTCTAGGATGGACAGATCTGCAAAACTGCGGGGTTTTGGCAGAAATTATGATGTTTAAAGAGGCTGTTTCAGTAACGCAAAACATGAATTGTATGTTTAGGAAATAGCAGACATATTGTTTCCTATTCCCTCTTAAAACACAGAGACATTTAAGAAACCTTTTTCACTCTCTATGGGTGTCAGAAAAACTGTTTTAAAACACGTTTGCATTTACTATCAGCAATGCCTTGAGGTAAGGGATTGGTTTACATGTGATGCAACAGCAAAATGGCCAACATACAGCAACCCGGAATATAACAAAGGCAATTCTTTAATTAATACTAAAGTAAAAAAAAAATAACATGATTCATTGGTGTAAGTTGAAATACAAAAAAAGAATAAGGAGATTGCTTCTTTAACTGATCATACATACAGGGCAGGGCTGGCAGTTTTCAGCCCATGGGCCAAACCAGCCAAGTGGAACATTTGGGCAGACATAATATTCCATGTGCAATATCTAGTCCTATCCATAATACTTAAAATCATTTAATCAGACCAGCCTAGGGGGCAAATGTCCCTCCAGGACACATAAAATTGCATCCTACAGCGCACCAATACGCACAATGCAGCCCTGCCATATAGATCTGGTAACGGTAACTTAGAATTGGGATCATCTGAAATTTGACAGTTCCCCTTTAAGTAATAGAGATCTTGGCAATGCATTAGCCATCAGTGCCCAAGGGTTAAATATTTTTGATTAATGAACTGAAATCAGACATGTTGCAATAAAAACATACATCGGTGCAAGTGAATGCAAGAGGTATTGAGGTGGTTTCACTCATTTTAGCTCCAAGCCTCTTTGGAAAAAAAAGGAATTTTCGATAAGTAGGGGCACTCAAAATTACAATTATTTTAGGTACTCTGTATCCTTGGAAACTATGAAACAGCAGCAATTATGTGTAATTTCCATCCCTGTTTTATCACCTAGGAAACCATAATTGGTTTCCCATCTTAACATTTATTGAAAGCTTTGGCACAGCATAAAATACCAGTATAAAGCATACATGGGAAATATCCTTTCTGTGTTATAAGAAATGCCCTTTATAATCCTATTTTTTTTATTATTTGGAAGGACGATGTAAATGAGTAAATTTGAGATGATTGGCCACAATGAAATAGCATTTTTGATATTCATATTAATTGGGTCAATATATCGGCCAGTAAAGTATTGTGTTTGTGTCGTGTTCATTAGATGGAAGACAAATGTTTTTTTTCTTTCCTTTATTGTGCTTGGTTTGTTAGTCCTCGAGACAAGACAGGTAAGTATATTTGTAAATTTGCATAAGCATTTATTAAACTGCCGACAAAACATCTATAGTTTCTCAGAACCTCCGATGAAGCTACTCTTTTGACACAAATTTACTGGTGTTCAATCTCTTGTGACACATATGTCAATACCATACCCAGAACATACTATACACTTTAAATGCAAAGTGTCACCAGTACAACATTATCACATAGCTTCTTGCTTTTGCGGTGCTAAATTCTACATAATATTAACTTATTGTGGTTTAAACAGCTTAACCGGTTATTTTCACGATACCCTGAGGAACCCTTGGTAAACCATGTTGCAGTCAGTGCTATATTCTAACTTTGCCTCTTATACTGCCATTGGCATATTGGCATTTGGGCATTCACAACAAAGCTCTAGAATATTGTAAAGGCCTTGGAAATGTAGGGTCTTTGCTGTACGGTCCACCCACCTTTTTTCATCAGCCACGTTCTTTGTCACTATGCTAAATGCTAAACATATGCTAAACAATCGGTGAAAAATAATTAGCTTCATGGATTCTCAGATCACCCTCCACCTATGCTTGAGCTTTAAACCCTTTGTTCAGGTTAGAATATTGGGGCATTAGAATTCAGAATAAGCATAGCCTATCATTGAAATTATAAGGAATATGTCTAACATTTTAAAGAGGAAAACACAATACTTTTTTGTGTAGGAGACAAACATGGAGACAGTATTTGCATAAATTAACACAGAATTACTTCTGTCTCTTATTGTCTTAGGATGTCTTACTGTCTTAGGATGTCACGGAAAGCCCTATCATTTTGCCCTAAGTTCACCTTAGGGCAAAAGGATGGCACTTTCAATGACTTCCTCTCCTCTCATTAGACGATTAGGAGAGGACGTCACTGGAAGCACAGCCATTTTAGCAGAAATTCCCATGGGGTTATGTCTGCGGAGATGTGGACAAAGATAGCCAATTGAAGATAGAAGAGAAGGGATAGAAGATGAAGAAGATCCAAAAGAGGAAGTGGTGAACGAGAATGAGAGTGTGAGAGAGTGAGAATATGAGGAAGAGTGAAAGTGGACACCGGGCAATGAATTTTGTTTCCAAATTAAAAATACCCTCCGAATTTTCAGCTGAATCGAATGTTGCCTGAAAACAAATTGGCCAAAAACAACCTGAAAAATGAGTCTGAACCATTTGCACATATCTAATGGTTATTGAATGTTTATTCCTCAATTATTTTGGTCGTTTCATCAACTGCATTTAGGCCATTGAATTCCATACATTTTCTAAACTGGCCAGTGCGGCAAAGTTCAAACTCAGTTAATTCACCCAATTCCAGAGCTATTGCTGTTGTGGATTTTTCTTGTATCTGTCAAAATTGAAAGGGAAACTCACAAAAGAAATGACAAAAGAAAATGATGCCTTGTCAAACTCTGAAAAGGGCTAATGAAACTTTGCAGCTGCAGAACATACCCAGGACCAGTGGCCTGTGAATTGCAATATTCAAGCAAAAAGTCAAAGATAATCCAAAAGCTACAGAGCAGAACATTCTCCATAGAAAGTTCTCTTTTCTCTTAAGAACAATATTTTTTTTCTATTTTAGTTTCACTTTTCTGCAAAGTCCAACTTGGGTGACCTAATTTACTGGAGTAAGATGAATTACAATGACTACAATGCTGTCTTACCGTGAGATTCTGTAAAGTAGAAAACTTGAAATAAGAAAATGAACTCAGCTGCCCCTCATGTACATGTCCTTGTGTATTTAATGCATTCTAAATAAAAGATGAAAAAGGTACATATGTAAATCATGAAATCCATTATAATCAGAATTAAAACATAAACTTTAAAGCGTCCTTTAAGGATCCTAGAGGGAGAATTGCAAGGATTCTCTAACACAAGCTTGCTCCTTCATGTACAATTGTGTCAAGCACAAATCCATGTACATAGAGCAGTCATAAATTGAAGCGTATGAAATCCCTACACGGTATACAGTAAAGCACGTAAATGGAATCCAGTAATCAGAGGGATCACAGCAATGGATAGAGAAAGGAAAGAGATGATACACTTGCTCTGCATTGACAATGTCGGTAGACTGCCAATCGGTGTAGAGCTTCAGGAGCTGACCAGAGGAACCTGGTTTCTGACCTGCTCCATTTCCTATTAAAGGCAGATATAACGATCCCCAGGTTTGGAAGAGATGGTGTGACCCTGAAAAGCTGCCAGGATAGGGCATTAAAAAGTCAAGCAAAATGTTGTACTTTGGACACTTCTGGTTACAGATTGCTAAGACATTTCCAAGTCAGTCTATTCCATGTTTCTAAGTCTAGAGTTCCAAAAAGGACAGATGAACGAGTACCATGACGCATAAGAGCCTTGCAAGGCATTACATGATATCGCTAATATACGGAGAGCCTTATAGTGTATTTCTGAATTTAGGAGTGGATTGTAGTGTGGACATTATGGCCTTACATTGCTCTACCATATGTCTGTTCTCAGATTGCTTTCTTGATCACACTAATACACAAATGTCACCAAGACTGAAAGCCGACCAGCAGTTTTAGACCTCATTCTTCTACTAGTTAAAACCATTGTGCACACCCAGCACAAACATACTTATATCACACTAGCCACTAGCTTCTATCTAAGCACAATTATCATGGCCTATAAATATATAGATCAGCATCCCTGGGCACATAGATCAACAACAGAGATTCTGCCCAACCTTTATGTAGACCCCTCAGCAACAGGCTTTCATAGTGATGGTGATAAAGTATATTTAGACCAGGAAACCATGAGGTTTGATGACAAAAAATATTGTTCTTTACATAAACTCTCCTTTGACACAGTAGATAAAAAATGCTGTAAAGTGTAAACAACTAGCACAGGATTTGAATAAAGTCTGGCTACTTAGGTTTTAATGCAATTCACCAGTTTGGACATACGAAGCCACTGATTGCTTTCAAATGCACAAGTCAAGTGGCCACTTAATGATGAGTTTCATAGCACAAAGAAAAGAATTGCTGTCTAATGTTCTGTAGGTTAAACCTAAGAATTTACTTTATTATGTATATTCATTTACTACACAACAACCTTTTACGTGTGAAGAGCCTTGATAATTTTAAATATGATATATTTATGTATACTATATTTATATCTATTACACATTTTTTGGATTGTTATAAAAAAATATAAACAGATTATGTTCCTCCTATACGCTACATTTGAAAAACAAAAAAACAGATGGATCATTCTTGGTAATAACAATGCTGTGACCAAATAAAGATAAAGTAAATATTTCATTAATAACATCCCTGGCTTGTTCAAACTTTTAAAATATGGTTTGTTACAATATTATAATATGTCATTTACTTGCACAACAACATAACTGTGTAGCTGGTACGGTATTTGGGTTTCTAATACTAAAATTGCTATGACTTTTCATTTTTTATTTCCATGTTTGGAACCATATTATACATTTTACATAAAAAGTAATAGTAAGTTACTATAAGCAATGCTTGTACATGCAAACAGACTATATATTGTTGTGAACTTGTGAGCAGGATCCTCATTACCTATTGTATCGGTTTCTCTTAGTCTGTCAATTTTACTTTTGTCATACCCTTTGAACATATGTACTGTAGGAAGTGCTGTGTATAAATAAAATATACTACTACTAAAAATAATAATAATAATAATAATTATTATTATTATTATTATTTATCAGGCCCAGTTTATCAGCCTATATTGTGCAACACATAGCTTTTAATATTCTCATGTATGAGATCACCAACCGGTTTACATATAACCAGAAACCTTCTTTACAGATGTCCTGTAGATGTATGAGAACAGGTGTAAATGCATGCACACAATGTCAATGCCTGTGCACAGATGTACTTTACATATCATCCTTTGTAGAGTCTGATGTCGAATTTTATCACAGCTTCAAAACCACAAAAGTTAATAGTGCACGTACGTATTTGTTGGAAAAGACCTTTTTCCTAACAGATGGCAACCTGATTATACTTTGAACAAAAAAATGTAGTGAGTTGGATCCGTATATCATATCCTTTACAACGTCTGTGTATTTCTCCCGAATATATCACAGCTCCAGCCGCTTGTAAACCCATGCTTTTGCCTGCAGTGACTAATGATGGCAGGTGTTGGTGAGCAACGGCTAATTTCCCTATTAGAAATGATTTTGTAAGGTCTGATTATACAATCTGTTGATCACAGATTTCCCTGAATTATGCAGAGAGATTATATTACCATGCTAAACTAAGTAAATAAAAACAAATGTGATTCATGTCAATGTTATATTTTATGTCTCTGTTTTTTACCATAATGTTTTTAGAGGTCGAACGAGATAGAATTCTGCGTGTTGTAAACTATTAACTTCTGTATGGGTATAATTAGGCAGATTGCTTAATGGAACAGCGCATGGCAGCCAATGAACCATGCCATTGCTCTTATTGTGCTACGATGACACATTCTGTCTTGCCAGCTGTGACTTTGAAATTGACTGAATGGTAACAATACCTCAGCCGTAGCACAGTTTCAAACCTGGAGTACTTTTACCACCAAAGTAATATGTAGCATATATCTGTCCACGTATTGACAGAAAATAAATAAAGATCTACAAAAAAAATCCCATTATTGATGAGCAATTTAATTCCTTTACTAGGCAAAGCCCAAAAGCTGGAGCTGTGGAGCTCTGCATAATAAGTGGATGTTTCTGCTGATTGCTCCTAATTTAGCTCTTTCTTCTAGAATTGCATACGTTTTCTATTTATAAGTATATTGCCCGATTTTTTCATAATGTACTCAAAGTAGTTATAACAAAAAAGCTGTATTATTCCCAAGAACTAAACAAATCTTTGCAAGCTATAAGGGAATGCAACCCCTAGCATGAGTGCATCTAGGTATACCATATGAAACGGAAACTCTTACATCTAAAATAAATCTTTACAGTGAATCTCCCACCATTTTTTATTACTAGTATCATAGTATCAGGGTAAAAATACATTTTCAAAACAGTTCTAGTCTTTGTATAATATAATGTTTTCAGGCAGCGGCATATTGGCCATTGGTATGCGTTCTAATTCTGTTATCTACTCTGACTCCTTATCATACTGCCTGTGGGAAACAATAGAATGACTCAGTCATTATATCCCAGCCAGACACTCTGACAAATGAATGTCAATATAGGTCGGGCTGAGCAGATTTGCCAAACAGCGCCACTTAACTTTACTCTAACTGGTAACCATTGCAACATGACTTGTAGAACCCAACACCCACAGGAACTCCTCCACCATCAGCTGTACGTCCAGAGCCAATCGCAGGTGCAGATATGAATCCCCTGCCACATGTGGTTGGGTTACTTAGTTAGTATCCACCAGCCCCTGTTCCCATCACCCCCAAAGCCAGCACATCCCCCTGTCACCAACCATGGGGGAAGAGGGTACCATCCTGCACTGTCAGAAGTCATTCACCCCTTTAACCCAATGACTTCAGGGGTATCTTTCTAGACTCTGTTTTAACAATCTCTATTTAAACCCATTGTGTTATTAGCACTAATAACCGTGCAGCTCCTTCATAAAGCTATAATTGCAAATACCTTGGGGTGTAAGCCCTATTTCAAGCATGTAGAACCAACATGGCAGTGCATTCAGCACAACAATAGGTCATTTTTGAAGCTAAGACTTCAAACCTTAGACTAAGATGACCATGCCCCATAAATGCTCTTTATACATATTACCCATAATGCACCAAGGAGATATAAAAAGTGCATTACAGCAGACAATAGACAACAATTGCAATTAATGTCGCATGATATGGAGGTAATCATTTTATGTACTAACTTTTTCACAGGCAATCAACAGAAAAGAACTCATTGCAATAAAACGCAATGTTATTATTTGAACAATTGTGTTTTAATTATTCTACAAACGTTGAATGCGTCGTCATTTCTTGTATGCTGTAAATAAGAGCCGTTTTGAGCCATAGTAAAACGCCATCAGTCCATAAACACACGATACCTGTTTCTCGAGTACCAGCACTTTTGTAACTCAGCTGTTAGATGGCATTGAGTAACAGAAAAGTTTTTGGAATCCAGTTTTTAAACACACAGCGTTAGCATTTTTGTAAGAAATAAGAAAGACATGGAATGTGGCTGCCTATTTGACTGGGTAATTGAACATCTGTTAATTCAAGGACAATTTGGTGTCAAATAGGTTGAATTTTTGCAGTACAGTGAAAAAAATGTAATGGCAGAATGGAATACTACTTTGCACGTGGTATTTTTGTATTGCTAATGAGATTAATTAGCATGACATTTTTTATTAGTAATCTGCAGAGAGACGTATTACCACCAATGAAATATAATTATTTTTGTTAGACTGACCATAAAGAAGAACCTAAAATATTTATGTATCCATCCTAGCTAAGCTTGATAGAATTCAGTCCAGGATATATAATCAAAGCTCAATGAGACCTTTTAATTAAAAAAAAGTGAGCAGGGTTTGGGTCTTTTTTAGGTAATATGGATGATGGTGCGGTATATAAATTCTAGGGGGTTATGGGGAGGACTATTAAAACTGTCAAACATATTGCGATTGGCAAAAAGTTTTAGTCGGTATGACCCATCCCCCTCAGGCTTATGTTATTATCATAATTATATAATTATACATAATAATTATACTATTATGTTAATATATTATTCAGCTTGTATGCGGATGACTGTTAAATGTCTCAGCAAGTGTCTTGGGAGAAGCAGCCACTCACTCTATTGCTGTTGCCTCAATCACTGATATGGTAAAAGTGTGCGGAAGAAAGTGTGTCGGTATTCTGTATGAGACTGTATTGTTGGATAGAGTCAGACTGATATTCTATAGCGGGTTATACCTTTCTTCCAATGTAATATGTTACATACAAGTTACAATACCTGAATCCTATATATATATGTAGAATGACTATACGTTAATAAAATATATAACTAAAAAGTATAAATAAGAAGGTCTGAGAGTTAAAATATATTTAATATTTATGTACAGAGTATATACAGTATATTAAGCAAAGAAATTATTAATTGCAAATAAAAAAACATTCAAGTCATTAATACCATCTGTTCCATTATAGTAAATCATCCATATTGCTATATAGATTTTTTAAGAAGGTAATTATTTTGTCACAAGTATAATAAATACTTTATTATCTATAAGCTAAACACAAATACGCTGATTCCAAAATCTGACAATGTGACAATATATGCATATAAACATCTTAATCTCCGGAATAGGTCAAAGTTCAGTTCTTAAGTATTGTGTACATTGGAGACAGAAACAAATCACATTCATTTTACTCTACTGTAGTACATAAAGGAGACTCCAACAATTAACTCTTGCTACTTAGTATAGCACTACACGCACACACACATATATACAGTATATATATATATATATATATATATATATATATATATATATATATATATATATATATAGCCACTGGCCCACCAGGCACTTGCCCAGTTTGTCTGATGGGCAGTCCAGTTCTGTACACATATCTTTATTTATATACTCCTAATTGTCTGCTTTGTTTATTCAATCTTGAAAAGTAAATAACTAAATTATTAACCTGGGATTTCAGCACCATGGACAGAACTTTCATATGACTACTTTGTATTAAAACTGTATAGATATAGAATATAAATACATTTATACACGTTTAGACAAATACAGTTACCATTTTCTGTTTGATATAGAATTTTGAGATAAAATTGAAAAAAATCACTTATTAGCTAATAGACTACATGAGTATCTACACTGTTCACTGCCCTATTCAATACTTTGTGCAAGTGTACCTAGAGGAATTTATGCTTTTTTAAGGCAAAGATTTGTCTTCTGTTCACTCACTTAGCATTTTGCTAAATGATAAAAAAAACTCTTAAAATTTTTTTTAAAGCCTCCTTCTTTACAGCATTGTTTTATGCCTACCTAAAATGTTTGCGCAGTACTATATTTTTTCCCATTCAGATACACTTGGCTACATTTTATTCAACACACATTTATAATATATGATCATTTTAGTATCTTTTATGAATCTGATTTGGGGACACCAACTAGGATTTAGTTTTAAATGGCTACAAAGGATTGGGTAAAAATGCTACAATGCACATTTCGTATGATGGATGTCATGCTCTGTTACATAGAAAGGTTAAATGGTATTTACCTCCAGATGTCTACTTCCCTGTGAATAATAATCTACATATAGATTGAGAAACAATTCTCAGAGTAACTTAATTATTAGCATGAAATCATTGAGTAAATTGACCATCTGCTGTACAGTTATACTCACTTACTCACCTCGGCATCATTCTGCATAATTCTTTGGGCTATTGCCTCATAGCCCAGAATGTTTGGAGAGCGCCTTCCCATTGATTCATTAGCAATAGTGCAATTTCTCCTTTGCAGATCCTTTAAGTATGCCATCACCCCTTTGAAAACATACCTGAAAATTAACATAAAACTATCTGGCTTCCAGAAAATACAACTCATAACTTATAACATCTAGAAGAACATATCTGGGAAACAATAAACTTTCTCTCTTAGAGTTTTCAGTCAAGCTAAGTACCTTGTAACTAATGATATGGAAGTAGATGATTATTATTATTAATATGATGGGTAGGGCAGCAGTCCTAGACACAGAACCTAATTATAGGCATACATACATACATACTCAAACCTTAATATAGCCTCTGGGGCAGCCATAGACATGTACATCTACCAGTGCTGCACCCACTAGGGCCGGACTGGGGATGATTAGGTGGCCCCTATGGCTGCAGCCACCAAACAATGTAATTGTGGCCAATGGCTGGATTTCAGGAGGTCTTACGTGATGTTTTTATACTCAGTGGGCATATACTGGGCCTGGCATGCACCCTAAACCATCTCTGCCCCATATGCTTTCTATAAGGAGTAGAGCTGTGGGGTGGACCAATCCCAGAGGGTTCTCCGGTATCATCATAGGGTGTTGAGTGGGTTAAAGGTTGCCCCAACCATTCATTCCCCTTCACAGCAAATACCCTGCCTTCAGCAAATTTTATTTATCTTGATAAAAGGATACATCAGTAATATTTGATCCGCAGGATGCTATACAATTTTTTTTTTAAATGAAAACATTTAAAATAATAACTGTTTTAGTTACCAGCTGCTGGCTTGGCCAACTTATTTTCAACTGTTACACAAATGTTTGGAAATAGGCAAAAGGCCAAGTCAAGCAAATTTCCTTTAAATATTGTTTCCTCTGGACATTTTAGATCTTATATTTATTTTCTAGCATTTTGCCATTTAAAGGTCGCTTACATATCAATGCATAATTATATAAAAATATCACAGTCGTATATGCATAATTCAGCATTCTGAATTAATCAAAACTACAATGGAGAATCGATGGAAAACACTTTTTCCACAACCAGAATAAGTTATCGCACATTGTGGTTCTCGGGGATCCTCACTTCTCACCGTCTTTATTTATTTTCATGGGTATTATTTTCAGGTAGTGGAGGAGGTTTACTTTGGAGAGTTCATTATTTTATTATTAGGTGCATCGGAACATCAACAGAATTAGTTTTGGGCTAAAATGTTAGTTAGCACTAGACTTGTGCATTCGTCTTCGGGCGAACATGAAAACGAACACGAAGAGTGCGTTTTCGTGTTCGTTCCGAAGACACGCCGAAGAGAAGACGGCGGCGGTAAAACGTAGGCGAAGACGAAGACTCACACCACGAAGATCTTCGTGATCGTCTTCGTCTACCATTCCCCCCCCCTTCTAACTTACCTTGTCTTCGCGGCATCGCGGCAGTTCCCGGTAGTGGAAATGCGCAGGTTCACCGTCACAGGTTATAGGGCAGTGCGAATGAGCCTATTGGTCGCCTACAGGGTCTTCCTCTGGCATCAACCAATTGGTTGATGCCAGAGGAAGACCCTGCAGGTGACCAATAGGCTCACTCGCACGGTCTTTGTAAGTTAACCCCTGACAGCGAACCTATGGATTTCCAGTGGCATCTGCAGGGTAAATTGCAGCATTGGGGTTTTAAAACCCCAATGCTGCAACTTACCCGGCACATCCCACTGGTCTCCCTCACTGTTCAATTAGTTAAATGTCCATACGAGCGACTTTATTGGTCGCTCGTATGGACATTTAACTAATTGAACAGGGAGGGAGACCAGTGGGATGTGCCGGGTAAGTTACGGCACCAGGAGTTTAACAGTCTGTACGAGCGACCCTATTGGTCACCAGCAGGGGGCTCGTCTGCCATCAACCAATGGCAGACGAGCCACCTGCTGACGACCAATAGAGTTGCTCATACATACATTTAAACTCCTAGCGCCAGAGCTGCGTTAACCCCGTATTTACCCCTTAACCGGGAAAACGAAGAAAAACCGAACACAAAGAATGTCCACGAATATTCGCCCGAAGGGAAGACAGGAACAGGCGAATATTCGCGGAAAATACGAAGATCCCCCCCCCCCCCGAAGACGAGCACGAAGACGAACACGAAGAGCCCCCTGGTGCCCAAGTCTAGTTAGCACCAACATTGAGCTCAGCTGAAGCTTAACCCTCTAAAGACCAATTAGAGTAGCCCCACCCATGTGCACAAATAGCCCTGCCTCTTAACATGACCACACCCCTTCTTTGGCTTCTATATGGAGCAGAAGGGGGATTCGGACGGCCAGCCCTAAGAAGAAGAGAAAATCTCACACATATTTCATGTAAATAAACACTACATTCACAGTGAAAATTAGATTGCAAGCTCACAAGAGTAGAGCCCTCTTTGCTTTCTATTATCGATGTAACATGTTATTTTTCATTTTGTTATTTTCAATATTGTCATTTTTAATGCTATTGGTAATTTTCACCCTCTCCAGATCCAGATTAGTATTAGCCATTCACCACGTCTCACTGTTAGCGAATAAACCACGTTGTCTATTTATATATGGTCCAAAGCCAATACTTCTGCTATGACATCATTAGACATTTGTTCAGAAATCTTGCATTGGATTAATATTTATTAGCGGAACCATATGTGTTGTCAAATGTGCTTCCAACCTTTGTGAAAACGGACTAGTTAAATAATCTATTTTCTACGTGTTATAAATACCGCAGACAGTCTCACGGCTAAATGTCTGTTTTTTTCCCCAGAAACCCTCCCCCAACCTTACTTCATCCTGAAAAATGGTGCAGAGGATTTAGCCACTTCATTTCACAGTAAGTAGCAAGAAAAAAATCCACTGATAGACCATAAGAGCCTAACATATCGGTAAAAGGGTTTGTGACCTAACCACCGGCATAAACATTTCACACGTAGAAAGATGCATATAGTAGGAAATCCTGGAGATAACCTTTACTGGGCATATACAAACAAAATCAATAATTAATAAAAAAAATCCTAGAAATAATCTTTACTGGGAATATACACATAAAATGAATTATTAATAAAAGGAATCCTAGAAATAATCTTTACTGGGCATTTACACACGGAATTATTTATTAAATAAAAAATCCTGGAGATAATCATTACTGGGCATTTACACACAAAATGAATTATTAAATAAAAAATATTTGATATGTAGGAAAAGTATCGGTCAGACTGACCTCACCCATGAAATAATCCCGATTAATACATATGTAATCACATACGTAGATATCCTCTGTTCTGTAGTTCTATAGGTAGGTGCTGTGGTCAGCCCAGGCACTGTAACCAAAAGATTCACATCTAGACTGCTCTTTTACATTGGGAAAGCATTGGTATACCTGCCAAAAGTCCCGCATTTGCTCGGACAGTACAATTTTTTTTTTTGGTTCATGTCTTGTCAAACTTGGGTCTGCCCAGCATAAAAATACTACCTATGCACAATGAATTACACAGTGTAAACGCTGGTAAACAACCTCTAGACACACCAGGACAGAAGGAGTGGAGCCTAAAGCATGTGGAGCTACACAATGCTGCGTAACCCGCTTTATGTCCTGGGACACCTGGAGCAAAAGTTGGCAAGTATGCTGGGGCAGATTGGGAGACATCAAAGATTTGATCAAGGACCGGCCCTGATGATAAGTCCCCAATAAGGGTTCCGTGAAAATTCTTTTAACTCTTTTATTCCATTACTGAGGAAATATATATATATATATATATATATATGTATATACATATATACATATCCACATATCAGATTAACCCCACCCAAAATGGCAGTACAGACCTGGAACACAATTTTCCATCGCACAAAAGAACCAACGACATTAAACATACATTTTCTCCGCTCCAAAGGCTCGTAGTGACGTTCACTAAAATGGGAAGAGTACAATAGATCTTGTTCCTCCTCCTGTACTTTAAATAGATAACACATTTTAAAAATTTGTATTTTTTAAGTTTAACTTTTTCTGAATCAACTGGTTATCATTTTAGTTTTGGCACTCCATGTTTATCTCTCCTTATGGACTAAGAGCATTTTAACAGTCCAGATTTTAGAATGTAGCCAGGAGTGAGGGACACAGATACACAGATTCTATAATCTATCTGTAACCACTCTAAGATTTAGAGCAATGGTGACAATCAATAGTCACTAATGGGAAGCACTATATTAGAGCCACTTGCATTTGTTAAAGATTTTTTTTCTTTCCCATGCATTTTTTGTCTCTTTCTTCCCTTATTCTTTGTTTTGCCACATTCACCGAGAATGATGAATGAACAGCTTGTGTGTTTTAGAGATAAAATAGTAGACATAACCAATTCTTCTTACAGCTGAGACGCTGGAGATAAAACAAAGCATTTATATCAATTTGTGCTTAAAATATATACCAATCTACGTGAGTTATATAACAGTTAACCCATACTACACAAAGCAGGGGTTCCAGCACCTGGTTTTAATATAAAGGGATGACAATTGTGTTTCAGCAAATAAATGCTACAGGTTGTGTTTTCAGAGTAACAGCTAATACAGACAGTGATTACTGGTAAAGGAACATTGGGGCATCACAGATGCTATGAGCAGCCCATAACATACAGCAAAGATTGTAAAAAAAAACACTCCAGTGATGCAAATAGCCTAAAACTGAGTGGCGTATATCACAAAGCTGTCAGGAGTCTCAGAGTCACCAATATAGGATGGGTTTTAGTTACAGTAGCACATTTAGACTTGGACAGCGGTAGAAAATTTGTATTCTTTTTTGGGGGGATCATTTCTTCCTGTTCTATGAAATTCCTCCGTCTCTGTGTTCGGTTTGGATTAAATTCGTCCAGCATTTTCATTTTTCGGAAATTCCATTCGTCACGACAACAAGAAATAAACGCCTAGAAGAAGTTGAATAGGGAATTTAAGACCAATGGATAGAATAAAGAGGGTCACAATTAGCTTAGGGCTAAGGATAGTAGTGGACTGGTTAAATTATGTTAATTTTTAATAGGTGTTAATAATGAAGTAAAATCAGTTCTTTCACTGTGAGAAATGGCAAGCTGAAGCTCACCAAGTCTCACACAGAAGAATCTCACTCTGTAAATGCTCAGATGCAGCACAGCAGTGTCACATAAAGCAGTCCCAGTGAAATGAACGGATCCCCTGCCTGCTCTGCTCTTATATAGGCTCCCTTCTGCTTTTTATTCTTGGAAAGATGCAGCACAGCCACTGGACAAGCCCACAGCATGATGTGACAAAAAGTGAACTGGACAAACAAAGATCAATGTCCCTTCTCTTAGTGCAGGCAAAATGGCGAGATTCTCCTCCTCTTAGTGTAGTTAAAATGGTGGCCGTTTTTCGTTTCTTTTGCCCAATGTTGCATTTGTTGCTTCGTTATTTGGACGAATTCAGCACAAAAATGCATTAGTACGAAAACAAATCTGCAAGTCTAGTGTTAACCAAGTATGGGTTAATAATTCAATATATATGGAGATTATAGATTTTGGGTATCATTGTGTATCGCTAACATAGATAAGAAGAAATATTTTAAGGGTTAACAATATTTATTGTAACATACAATATTAATTTTTAGTATGATATAATCTATAGATGCAAAAAATATATACATTTTGTTAGAAAAATTATTTAGTCATTTTATTTCAGAACTGAAATAAGGCATGTTGTAGTAGGTATTGTTGTATAAGTGCAATGTAGAAAGATTATATAAATAAACATATATAACACATAGATTATATATATATATATATATATTCATATAAAGCTTGTAAGAGCCCCACCCACATTACATCATTACATGTCCGTGTCATAAAAGGCTGTGTGGCTTTAGGAAATGGATCGCGGGGATATTATCATCACGCCATAATATCATGGCGTGATGTGTCGTAAAGGCGTGCATCGCCTTTTGGTGAGGCCTCTGGAGGCTGTGCTGAGCAGCCTTCATAGTGAAAGTAGGCTGGTTAAGGAGATCAAAGATCTCCCTTGTGAGAAAGTGCTAAAAAGAATACTGAAAATCAGACTGAAAAATCTCTGGATAACTAGGTCTGTGATGCATTACACAACATCATTAGGGGGGGGGGATACACCAATCTGGTTGGGGTAGCCACCAAAATTCTTGGAAATGTGAAGGACAGTAGGATATCTCTTTTGGAGATAATGTCTCCTACCCAAGATTACATATGTTTTCTGGTATACTTACTAATATTTTACATGAATGAGAAATCTTTCTTTCGAAAGAACATCTTTTAATCATAATTTTAATCTAATCGGTGTTCCTCGGGTTTAAATTCGCTGTATATATTTAGTTCTCTCTGCAAAATTGTTCACTGTGCCTTTCCTGACCTCCGATTATGCAATCTGCGTTTTTGTAATTTAATCATCTATGCAAGCAGTTTTCTCTGTAATAGATCATGGGGTAATGAAGCATAAAGCAAGAGAAATATCTTAAGTATAAACAACATTTTAAATAAAGCTGGGATTTCTGAGGCCTTTGCTCATATTGTTAATAAGTGTCTTTCGGAATGCTACTATTACATTTTCACTACTATTTTTACTAATAGATTTAGTTGGTGCTATCCTTTAGTAGCCCAAAGACCATGGTGATATTTAAGGCTTTCCACTTAAAAGTGTTGTAAAACATTACATTTAGTTTGTAGTATGTAGTAAGCTAATTAACTTTTGAGGATCAAAGTTTAATCACATAAAAACAACACAAATACTTTCAAGAAGCTTTTTCAATTTCTAGCACAAAGCTCCATTGTAATTGAGGATTCTCAGCAAAGATTATAAGTAAAAGTATGAATGCAAAATTGTGAAATTGGATATGTTTGGTACATTTATTAATACTATGAATTGAATGATGTTTCTAATAATGCTTCCATTAGTTCCAAAGTATCAACTTAAGCAGAATAGGTGGAACAACACATTTACATTGCTTGCCTGGGTTTGAATGTTCGTTCTTAGTATCCCTGATGTTTTGGGGGGTTGCAGTAGGCATATAGTACAGTAGTACAGGCCTCTGTCAGAAATTTTGGGACCCCCTTACCGAACAATGATCTGGGCCCACCTCCCACACAACCAAGATTTTCTCTTTCATCTTAAGGGCAAATATAGCATAGGTAAGCTTTTTGGAAGCACTAACAAGCTCTTAGTTGTTGGCAAAGATGGCACAACCAAACTGGAGCACCAACCAGCTGTTTGGGGACAACGATGGCACAGACAATCTGGGGCCACTAGCAAGCTGTTTGGGGTAAAGATGGCACAGAAAAGCTGTTTGAGGAACAATGATGACACAGACAAGATGTTTGTGGGATAAGATGGCCCAAAGTGTAATACATAGTTTTCAGAATGCACTATAGTTATCAGAGCCAACTTTCATATTAATCGGACCCAGGGCAGGCATCTATATTTGGGCCTCCCATCTTACCATCCTTACCGCATCATACACGTGAGATTATTTTATTCCAGCCCAGTGTTTAACATTGACACTCCTAATGGTTTCATGATTATGGCGCATTGTCCACACAGAGAATATTTTTAATGAGTGATGGTGCTGGGTGATGACATCATACTACATATTCAGTTTGAGACAGGGCAATTTAATTTATTATCTTGCTGACTGTACTGCTATATGATATCATAAGCCAGCGCCTTAGTTGGTACCAGGGGAGGGCTGGCAGCCTAAGGCCTGGGGGGCAAGTCAAGTGAAGTGGCTCCGCCCCCTCGCACTCACCTTTCACCCCTCACGCTGCTCCCATTACTATGCGGCCATCAGACTGCTGGAAAACTTATCTAAACGGCCGCTGGGTGCTGATGCCACCGGCCGGAGGTACTTTAATGCTTTCTTTTTTTATTTAATATGCCGGATCGGCTTGCCATATTAAAAATAAATAAAGTATTAAAGTAGCGCCGGCCGGCAGCATCAGCATGCAGCGGGCGTTTAGATTCGATTTCCAACAATCTGATGGCCGCATAGTGATGGGAGCAGCGTGAGGGGTGAAAGGTGAGTGCGAGGGGGCGGAGCTTTCACCCCTCACGCTGCTCCCATCACTTGGCGGCCATCGCATACGGCCGCTGGGTGCTGATGCCGCCTGCCGGCGCTGCTTTAATACTATTTTTTTTCATTTAATAGCCGATCCGGCTTGCCATATTAAATTTTAAAAAAAAAGTATTAAAGTTGCGCCGGCCGGCGGCATCAGCACCCAGCGGCTGTTTAGATTATATTTCGGGCGGCCTGGGGGGCAATTGCCCCCCTGCCCCCCGGTCCAGCCCGCCCCTGGTTGGTACAGGGAGCAAGGAAAGATACATCTCAGGCTCCCCCGACTAGACACCAATGATACAGCTAGTATGGGATACAGAGATTAGTCCCAAAGCCTCAAATGCGATTTATGCATTAAAGATGGAATTTGTTCGCTAATCTCACTAAATTAATTAGATATTATTTAAGATGAGCTTGGTCCTTCTTTAAGGAGAAGCTCAGAGTGTTTGAGCCTTCTTAATGCAGTTGGTAAATTGCAAACTCCCACTTTAGTGAATAAAGCCTAGAACCCTGTTACAAGTGTACCTTTCTGCCTCCACTGATGGGAGTTGTCGTTTGCTACCTGAAGAGCTACAGTTCATTGTTGCCGGTCTATACCATTATTAGCACCAGTAAAAGGACAGAGTGATTCCAGCATGAGCTGAATTCACATTAATAATCAATGTTTCATTTAAATGAAAACATCAGACCGCGGAGTGTTGAGCATTTGGCCATTAGGGATAATTGACTCATTTATTTGTATTAGTTATGCATTTGTCAATACAGGACTTTTCATAGCTTCGTTATGATGAATTAATAGCTATTCCTCTATTTCTATAAGAGGAATATTGTTCTTTTTTTGCATCAGCCAGCTATTTTTACTTTTCTCTCCATGAGTGCTTTCTACCTGGTAATTTAATTACCTGCATCAAATCTGAAAGGCAATAATAGGCATCTCCATCTTATCCTGTATAACCACAAGACTGCAAAGCTTCTGTTTTACCCGTCAATCAATGTGTTGTAAGCATCATGGTGATTTACACCTGTCACTAAGCTTTATGGACCATTGCGGGCCATAATCCAGACAATGTTTTAATTGGACAATTTAAACTAGGAATCCCTGAGCGATTACGCAGCCCTGGGCAATTTAACATGTATTTTCCAAATTTGTTTAAATCTCTGGAGAATAGAAGCTGGACACCCGGTCTCAATACCTCGCACCTGCCCAGGTATCACCAGGTTAGTGCCGTCAATCTCTGGGCAGGGGGAATGCCCCCCCCCAAAAGCATAACTGTGACTTACCCCCCATACACAGCTAACCACTACCTCATCACAACCACATCCCCAGGGGGAGCTCTGGGCAGCCAACCCAAGGAAGCTCCCAGGTATTTCATCGTCCAATAGCTATGTCCGTAAAATATTCAAATAATTTTTGAAAATATAGATTATTGTTGTTTTTATACAGGTTCTAAATATAGATCTGGCATCCTGAGAAAACATCTTGCGAAGCAGAAAATTCTGCTTTTTTCTGCTAATTTTAGCGTATCAGTAGCTGCTGGATGGAGTGACCGGATCAATTCAGATATAATGCCCTCTGCGCAGCAGAATATCTATAACGGAGAGCATAATTGACCACTAAGGTGTAAATGAAATCAATCATCTTATTATCTCTGAAGACAAGTGGAAAGGAGAGAATGTATGTTATTTATCATTGTGTGCTTCGTGTTGAGATTGAATACGTTTAACCATGTAAGGTATTCTTAGTATTTTTTCTGCTGAAAGGTTGTCCAGCTGTTGATTAACCCTTTCCTGTGTGATGTCCGAGAAACAATTGCTGGATAACTCATATAATGTCAAAAGAGGTGTGCTTAGATGCCACTGCGAGTACTGCCAAGCTAAACAGATAAGAAATAAAAATTTCCGAAAATTTGGTAAAATTTCCTAAAATTTGTGGATAATCCAAATAACTAATTTCAAAATATAAGTATTGCATACAGTATATAAATTGTTCAAACAGTGTTGTGTTCAAACAGTGTTGTGTTTTGTACGAAATTATTTTTTAACCATGCGGTGTCCAAAAGAAGGTAGAAAACCTCATTGATATATTTAAGCATTTTTCACATTCAAATCTAGTATGACTCGTAATCCAGCACCGCTATTATAATCCCTTTGTTTTTATGGTAATTCTTACCCTATGTAAAAGATATGTATGACATCAGAATCTCTCAAAGGGACAGTCACACTATTTGTCCATGCCTGTTTTCTTACATTGATCAGTCCCCCAGAGTACCTTTCCTCCTACAATGAGTACTAATGCTCCAGTCACTAACTGTGTTTATGACATCATAAATAAAGCCTCATGTCAATTAAATCTTAATTTAAAAATACTAATACAGAAAAGCATAAAATTGTACACAAAGACAAATATTATCTCATATTCTCTGTACAGGCGCCACATATTCAGATGTGTCATTAATTGACTCCAATTTTCAAATTCTTTTCTTAATTTTTTTAAATAGGAAATTGTCCATCAATCTACGGGGCCTTTACTAGTATTTGTCAGTCAGCGCTAATATAAACTTGACTTCATCACTGCCCAAAATGACAGTTCTCCTTTTGTACATCCACCCAAACTAGTGGCCCTGCTTTTATTTCCCGGCTATAGTCATTAAATTCTGCTATAAGACAGCTTGATTAATGGATGTCCTTACGCGGCCTGTTCCTGATCTCATGAAACTGAGTCCCTTTTACTTCAATTCTTACAATTGCTCTTTTTCACTTTAATTAATAAACTTCTTGATTCGTATTTTGTAATCACAAAACTCTCACCATGGAACTAAATATATAGCTCTCTTAGTTTACAAATCCCATTAAGAGACAAAAAAACTCACTTGGACAAGATAGGATTTAAAAAAGATGGATTTCAACAAAAACGCCACCTATTTTAGAAGGAAACAGTCTGCGGATAAATTTACAATGAGTATAAATAAAAGAATGCAGACCATTTAAAATTAACAGTGACAACACTTTTGTAAACCAGGCTGTGTTTATGATTTCAGCCATATGGCTTATTATCTGCCTGTAACATTTCCACTTTATCTGTGCTAAATATATTTTCCTCCCGGCTGTAAAGAATCAACACCCAATTGAACACTGCTTGATTTACTGGTTATAAAATGGCTATTCTTATTGTTGAGATCCCACAGTTCCTACAATGTTATCATCCCTGTGCATGTGGTCTGTGTTGTGTGTATGTGTGTGTGTGCATGTCTCCTCGTGTTCATTACTACATGAATTGCCCTGTAATTGTTGATGAATTGGGCTGTTGTTTAGCCTTGAAGACAGCATACAATGACAGAATTTTATGTTTAAGGTAGACTACAATTAATTCTGGATTTTAATTTAAATGTCTCAAAAAGATATAAAAGCAATAGGACCACAAGGGATGTATGTAGTATATTTTACATTCCTTATATTTCATATTTTCAAGAAAACCTTGGATGATCTATGAGAATATGACTTGTGATTGATAGTGGGCAATTGACAGATTACCCATGTGACAATTTCGGTTACAGTCTTTGAACAAGTGGGGGTCCCAACTCATTCATGTATTAACCTGTTCACAACCTTAGGATGGACTATTATATCCTGTAAAAAAAATGGTTTAACAACCATTAGGACGTAATAGTATGTCCTACATTTTTTTGTGTTGACAGGGAGACTTAATGATATCCTAGAGTCTCCCTTGTCACAAGGAGTCATCACATGTTGATAGCTTCAGCACAACAGGGGTCCATGCAAACACTGTTACACTTATAGCCTTTGAATGCTTGAACTTATTAAAATAGTATTATACATTCAAATAAAAGATGAAAATAAAAAATATATAGACCCCAGTGATGTCATCAATGCCTTCAGTGTGGTGTGCAGAAGCAGTTCATTAGTGATGTCATTAGAACCCACAACATAATTGATTCCCCTTTATCTATAATAAAACTCAACCAACTATGTCTTTATGGACCCCCAAACTGTTCTCACATAGCATTGTCCAAAATGTATTGGTATGCTGAAGCATTAAGATTTTCCTTCATTGGAAGTAAGGGGCCCAACTCTGATTTCAATAATTAAGAGGTGCGTCCCAATATGTTTTTTTCACAAACCAAGGTCCATAAAGATATAATCGGATGAATTTGGTGTGGAAGAACTTGAACTCTATTTTGTTTAGTTACATTGAAAATGAGGAAAGCTGGTACACGAAGGCTGGCACGCGTCAGATGCAATTCTGGATTATTTACAACTGAACAATTGTGGTTATTGAATTTCTGTGCAGTTTTACCTAATTCTTTCTTCCCAACTTCCTTATATGCCTTCTTTTCCTCACATAATCGCTTCTGTGCTGGCACCATTAGGGCTACAAGGAGAAGACCAAGGACGTAAGATTGGAGACACAAATGCACCTGTCTTCTGGTGGCCTCCAGGACCCCAATACTAATCAGGGCTTCCCTTCATAAAACATGGTCCCCACAGCAATTCAGACTTGTATGTTACTAGTTTGTTGCTCTTGTTTTATTGACAATTTTAAGATATAAAATAACACCTTGGTGTTATCTTAAATGGAGAGAACTTTAGCTTTAATCTGAATGATTTGGGCTTGCCAGACGGACATTGTATTTTTTTTTCTTGTTTCCGAACAGAATAAAATTAAAGAATCAATGTATCTATGTGTACCAGAAAACTAACAAATGTGATATGCAGATTATTTTGAACAATGAGCTTGGAGAATAACAAGATAACCAGAGAGGAGTTGGAGACTCTGTGATAAATGCCTTTTATTGGGAGGGTAAATGGCTTACAGGCAGAGCAGTCAAATCATTTAGTTTTCCTTGGGCCAGCCTTCAGAGAAGGTGAGCCTAGAATCCCACACAGAGACACTAAAGAACCTTTAAGCAATGATAAGCGGTTTGTGGTAAGGTCTTTTCAGTGATCAAACTCCCTGATTGGAAGGTACAATTCAAACAGCCATCACCGGAAAAGTATTCAAAAAGCCTGACGAACAAGATTATTACAGAAGCTTGTTTTAATACTTTCACACAAATCCCAGGTGAGATTTATTCATCCATGAAAATATTTTATCAGATAATGGGATTGATAAAATGTGGGAATTTTGCTGAAATTCATATATATTTTATTGTTTCATGGTGGTTGGCAGCTCTTAAAGTTTCCCACTTGCAAGTAACGAATTGTGATATATGTATGTATTGATAATGTAATGGATATAAATAATTCACAATCTGGTACGCAAGCAAAACTTGTAAAAACCAATAATGAACTCTAGATTAATACGTTTAGTAGCCTTTTGGTGACATAAGTTAAATTTGTATAATGTAGCTTTTTAAAATACAAAAATATATAATTTCATGTAACACAGTCCAATTAAGTTATAATGTTGTTATGCTAATATTTCTTCTTGTTTGTAACTTACGACACTTTGAGATTGTGGAATATTGGCATGTGGTATAGTATGGCTCATAAGAAATTAAAGGTGCTCTCTGTTTTGAGAAGGACTTTCCTTTAGAACCATTCTGTATCAGATGTAGGATAAGTTAAACATGGCAAGAGGCATATGTCAAAATCTGAACAGCTCAACCTGGTTGTAAGCAACTGGAGCATTAGTGTGGGCCGAGTAAAGAATGTCTACGTATTACTGTTGAAACCCACCTATGTCATATACTGTATATTGACTTTAATTGTTATAAAGTAAAATTAATCAGTTATTCTGATTGTAACAACCTCTAGAAGGTGTGTGCTTATTTTCCTCTGCAATCAATCTATCTATAAATCTTACTGCCATCAGACCTGCTTATATTTCTGTAGAACCTGCAGCTCCTTGTATCCAGAATACAACTCTTGATGTCCACAATAGTATCTGTAGTCATATTTTGCAAATATTTTTCCATAAGAAGAACTTTTAATTTGCTACAATTTTCATTATACAGCAAGACAAGTTCCATTGTAATTGAAATACATATTTCCACCTCTAGACTATTTTACTAGACATTATCGCCATGTTTAACAGTGAACATCAAGTTAAAGATGTAAGAATATGACTGTTTCTTGGCCTGTACACCGATATTACTGTCACTATGATACATTAACAAGGAACACAACGGCTCTTTAAAGTACTATTTGCTTTTGTCTGTTCTGCCAAAACCTTAGACATGAAAGTAAGTATATACAAGGAAAGATAAGGGATGCCGCTGTATAGATGATTGTGTTTCTCAGCTGTAACAATAGGCATAAATATGGTATCAGGGATATTGTCTTCTCCATGCTACCAAAAATGCATTTTTATCACCTTGTCTATTACTAGTCTTGGGTTAAAGACTTCAGAATCCCCTAATGATGTCTTTGTGGATATCACCAGGTTAATACAGTGATCAATAGTTTTACAATCCAGGATTTCCAATGTTGATAGTATCTCTTCATTAGAAGAGCTTTAGTCGGTTATTTGGATAACATGCATCCCATCAGAGTCCGATAATTCCAGGGGATCAATCTCTATTGTCTGCTTTGATGTTTTTCTCTTCTGTTTTGCCTCCTCACTTCCCCTGGGAGACCGTTTGTTTAATCCAGTCCAAGAATGGAATTGTAGGGTTTTCCGCCATTTTACATGGACATTTGATTTCTCCCACCAAGCAGTCGCAATAAGATATTGAAACTTGCATGAGTCTTATATCATGGTTTTATGGTTTCTTGCCTGTCATACAGTTTTCCATTGTGGTATCTTCTGGAACAATAACACATCCCTAAACACTTCACGTTGTCTACCAGGAATGTGATTTCTGGGGGTTAAGTCTACTAATTGATGACTAGCATTACCTTTTACATAAATCCACATAAAAACTCTAGATGAAAATGAAAGAGGAATCCAACACATAATCTGAAAATATCAGAACCAGGAGGGAAAACATGTCTTTTAATATTTTGCAAAACAATTTATGAAGTATGCACGCTATAAGTATACTCTATGAGTCTATTTACTTACAATGAATGAAGTTCCATAAAATACTTAGATTAGACATTTCTGCTCTCTGTGGAATTGTAGGTGGGATTGTCATGAAAATGAAGATACAAAAAGAACATCTGCCTGTGTAATTTTCTTTTCATGTCCTTATAGGTGTCTTATTAAGGATTTTGAAAAGAGGCCATCAGTCATTCATCTGCTGGAGCATCCATTTATCAGACAAGCACATGGCAAAGAAGTAGCCTTACAAAGACAGCTGGCCAAACTCATTCAGACACAACAACAGTCCGGCTCCATGGCTAAAACGAGGTGCGTGAATAATTCACTGGGCTATTGCAGTACCTGAGCGGAATAATGGATTTAATATTACCCCTACCCACCAACACACAGCAATGTATACAGACACACATATATATATATATGTATATACATACATATATACATCTGTAAGTATGATAAATCTTCCGTTTTAAAGTTTGACACAAATGTATTCAAGAAAACAGAGAATAAAAAGACAAAGTGTAATTTTGGAGATTTTTTTTAAAATAATCTTGTTACTATAGTATTCTATGCATTCCTTTGGGTGCTATGATTGTAAGACATTTTAAAACAAAATTATTCCCACTTATTCCTAATTCTACTACTAATATGTCTAAGCAGAGTTGCAAATGTACAAAAAAAAAGGTTTGGTATAAATCGGCCCCTTTCTCCTCTGTGACATCACCATATGAAATGTGTTTTTCTCCATGATCATATATCATTTACATATGGTGCCCAATTTTGATTAGGAAATATGGAGTTTAATGAAAGATGAGACCTCTGATTTATTGAGCTGCTGACACTTCTTCCTGTAGTAAAACATATTTACAAAAAATATAGATAAAAATACCTGATTTTTGCTTGGGAAAACTCAAAGCAATTATAAGAATCTGCTGGTAAGATGGATACTGATACCACCATACTTGCTTATTTATTTTAATTTGGTACGTTGATTTATCTATATATGCCTGTGTTTATTGCTGTGCTGTGCATTATCATTTATTTAAATCTGAAACATGATAAGCAATATATAATCTGCTACCCAAATATAACCATTACTTCTTGTGGAAATACTGAAAACTTTTAAAATGATATTTTCATGATTAAAGAGCTTTTCCAAAAAACTCTTATTTCAATCCCCCATGTTATCGTTCATGCATTATGCCTGCATCCATGTGTTATCCACAGGGTGGCAGAATTTCACTACTCGAGAGATCATATTACGTATCCGATTCATTATTCATCTGAACCGATGTGCTGTTCTACCTCTGAATTGCACCAAAATAACAAACGTTTCCTAGAGGTGTCACTACTGACCCCAAATGTAGTCTGCTAACATTTACCTGACGATTCCGCTGCATGTTTTTTTCCCACTGTAATGATATATGTCAAAATAGTAAATGTCATCAGCTTATGCCACTCAGACTTCCTGATTTAGCTGAACTACAAGGGTGTTCAGTGAGCAATGAGTGAAAATATTTGGTTGTGTTTGAAGACCAAAAAATGTAATTTTATGTATCATATATAAATATATATACATGCATACACAACGGAATAATCACCAAGGAAGCCTAAGGTGATGGTGTGTCAATGGTGACAAAGAGCCTAGAACCCAGGTCAGATGTCAAATTTAAATGGACCCTTACTCACCTAGCACCCCTCATCACAGGGTCATCTAACGCATTGAGTGACCCAATTGAGTCCCACCTCCGCAAACAGACCGACCCTGTTTGGGGAATCGGGGCTGGCCCCCTTGCACCTAGGGATTAGTAATGAATAGTAATGAGAAATGTATTACTGATTTGACCACTAAAGCAATGTTTTCCAATTGTCTTTATTTTGTCAAATGAACAGTACAAATGGTTAAATACTAGTATCAGTATCATAGTAGCAAATACTTTATCCACCAACTGCTGTTTGCTTCACTGTCATATAGCAAGATGCAAGCAGTGAAGCAGACAGTGCTAACATGCAGACGCGCATGGGGCCCCCAGAAGCACAATTTTCCTTATATATGCCAAGCAAAATTTATTAACAAATCCTTTTAATTGGTCACACACACTCACATGCGCTGTGTGACACTAAAGGGTAGGCGTACTTAATCTAACCTACTAATGAGATTGATATATATGCTGTAAATGTACACGTGCTTTCTTTGTGACAATGAAAGAATGACTAGTGTACGTGAAATAACTCCAGCGCTGTAAAGTGGAAACGTATTTGAAGGGTATGAGAAACTGTACAGTACATCGACCATAGATACCAAAGAAGTTCCCCCGTAGAACACAATTAAAATCATACAGATATTAGGAAACTAACAGGAACTGAGGCCTTGTGTGGTGTATTGACAAGATAAACAAACACAAGAGTTTATATCACAGTCTACTACGAGAAGAAAGTGAGGCCTGAAGATCGTGCAGTCACCTCCAAAACAAAACGTCCCACAGGGACCAGCGACATCCATGGAGTCATTTTCACAGACACTGGTGTCCATGTACCCTTTGCCCGATAAAATATTTCTTGATCTGGCACGCGCTTGACAATAATATGTTCTCTTCATGCTTTATATTTTTTTTTTAGCCCTTCTTACATAACTGTCAAATAATGGCATTCTGAGTCATCCTCTGTACCCTTCCTAGGGGTCTGCTCCCCTATTATTAATTCCTACTCTCACTGATATAAAGTAGCAAGTCAATCGCTGGCAGGCATCACGTGATCTGTATTTCACACATCTTGGTCACATTCTTACGTTCTGCATGAGTGACCTGCAGGCGTCTCCTGAGCTGTTTATGTCAAGTACCGTTATTTCATGTTTTCCCCCAGCTCCTTTTTTTTTGGATTGTAATTTGTGCAAAGGAATTTCCAGAAAGCATTTTTCTCAAGACCGAGGAAAGATTATTTTGATATTTGTGGCAAATATTATTCAAATTAAATAAAATCAATAGTTATTTTTAAAAAAAAAAAAATATCTTAAGAATAATAACATTTTGCAATGCATACCCTTTTTTTTTTTTTTTTTTTTTTTTTTTTTTTTACAAACCTTGAAAAAGTGTGTATTGGCTGAGATACAGTACATACTAAATTCTGTTAAGTCATTTTGGACATTATAGATGGCACCATTGCCAACAGCATTTTGGACATCATTGAACATTACTGGTGACACCAAAGTGATCCATTTGGCACCTCTAGGAGATGACTGATGGAAAAGACATTAGAAATTGCAATGGTGCAGTATTTTGGTCACCACTGGACACCAAAGTGATCTGTTTGGAACTTTCATCATACGATCAATGGGAAAGACATTGGAAAGTGTGACAAATTTATCACGATGTTAATTACATTTGTTCATTATCGATGGCATAATTGCCAGCAGCAGTTTGTTCATCATTGGTGACATCGAAGTGATCCATTTGGAGGATCATCCTGAGGCCATCCTGACTTTGTAGCCATACTAGTAAAAGTAGAAAGGGTTGAGAATGGAGAACAAAACTAACTTGCCACATGTTGTATTCCACTACTGTGGAACGTCAAAAGATAGATAAGTATCACTAGAGAAAGATCTGTTCATAGAGATCCATTGGTTTTAACCTATGGTGTCTACAACATTATTTCCATCTCATATTCTGGTAATAAACCTATTAATAAAATGATCACTCAAGTGACCTGAATGTCAATGAATTATTAAACAAAAACAGTTGTTGCTCGTTGTTCTTCATGGATCTCAGCATATATTTGGTTATCCTGTTTACAAAGTAAAACAATTATTTTACACTTGAGCTAATTCCATTTCCAGATCTCTGCACTGCACAAAAATAATTGCCTGCAGCTCTAATCTTAACTTGCATCTAACCTCTATGAAATAACGCAATACGCCTGCATGGTCTGTAATAATGCTTACTCCATTGTGTAAAATGAACAATGCATTTAAAAGAATACAGGAACATCTGAGATTATATGAATGATAGATAATTATCTATATCTATCCGTAATCATCTCACAGCTCATGAGTTTCAAAGAGTTGAGTTTTCTTTGACATCTATAGATTTTAACTTGAAGAAATGCAGTGGAATCGGTCCCTGTTGGCTTCATTATGCACTCGTTTAAGGAAAATGCTAGTACTTGATAGTTTCCCCAAGCCATTGGCATTAACCTCTACACTATTAATTGCTCCTTTGTAGTCTGTGCACCACTTGATATGTAATATTCCATCACTTAGTAAAATCGGGTAGCGTGTAAAGAAATTGCTAGTGGCAGTAAAGCGCAGACCTCTCCACGCCTTGCAGTCCAATATCTCAGGACCCTACTGCAAAGGGACAGCTGCCATGGGTCCTTAAAGTAAGCCTTGACCAGCTGCCCCTGATGCCCTTCAACCTCAACCTGGGGTGGCCCTGATTATGAATGTTTTATATCTTGGGACTATGGCTATTGTCTTAGTGGAGGACTATTTGTAGGTTTTATTAAGAAAGTGTCTGTCAGGAGCCATCATCACGGATCAGTGTTAAATGCTCCACAGCAGGGGTCTACTGAGCTTCACATCTGTGATTTCTTCTCTCTACAAGTTAAAATATCCAACCAAAATAAAAAGCACAAGATGAATTAAATACTCACCTCTTGTAGTGTAACCACGCAACTGATCTCCTCATCGTTTTGAGTTATTAATGCTGTTTTCTCACTGAATGGACTCTGAATAGTAGCTGAATAGATCGCAGATTTCGGTTAATCAGATTAAACTGAGTTAGCAGATAAAATGCTTCTAATTCCGTAACATAAAGAGCAAGATTAAATCTGTTGCAACAAGCTCTGTGCCCTGTACAGTTACATATAGTGCATTAGAGAGGAGTCATGCTTCAGGAAGAGAGGTAACTACTCTAGAGCTGGTCTGGTTGACTAAAGAGAAGGTAATGTTACTTTTTTCACCTTTAAAAAATGTTTTTGTTGGTGTTTTGAGTGTAGGAGATAAACTGTTTTCTGTAGGATCAGACTGGGGATAGCCAAGTGTCCCTGGCACTTTAAGATCAGTGGTTATTAAATAATGTACATGCAGCTCAATTGGCGCAGTATGTGTCCCAGCATGTATCGCAGCATGTGTCTGCAGGTATCCAGTGGTCAATGCACCCTGCAGGTGCCAAACTGCCTCTGGGGCAGCAGTACAGGTAACTATGGGATGTTATTGGCCAGCAGCATCTGCCCATTCTGGTCTGGTTCTCTGCTGCTTCCAGCACTCTGGGGAGCTGGGAGTCTTGCTCGGGGTCCTGTTTCCCCATTTTGTCACCAGCAGACGAAATAGAAAACAGTAAAGAAGAGCATCAAGCCACAATACATCACATGTTATGTGATATGTTACCTCTCTGTGGTGTAACATGTTCTCTAAGGTATTATCCCTGCCCTCGGGAAAGGCTAACCCTCAAGTTCTCCATAATTCAGGGTACAGCAGCACAAGTGCTTGTTTAATGTCCATGTGCACTAAGATATGGAACATGCTAACTTACAATGAAAGACTCTATAACTGCAATGCTTCCAAGGACGCTCCTGGGTTGCCAGCTTGGTTTGACCTTGTTGGAAATCACCAAAGAGAAAGGGTTCTATCACCTAAACATTAGCAGCCTGGACTTCAAGGAACAGTGAGTGCTCACAAAATAAAATGACCTTGTATCCAAGAAGGCAATCATTACTCTCTCTGAACAATAAAAAACAGTTTGTGTTTTACATAAAATCTCTTATCCTCGAAGTAAGTGCTAATTCTAGATAAGCAGGCCTGTCAACATAACTATATAACTGAGGATGTCATTTCATGGGTAACAAGACTTATCGTTATAATAAATAATCATTTGTTGTATGTACATGTGATTCAATTGAAGGTATGAACGAATGAATACCAGGCGGCAAAATGTTCTGCAAACCAAGGAAAAAAGCTGTCTGGATGATGATTTAGTGAATCTGGAGGTTTTGGAAGAGGTAATATTTATAGAAGCTGTGAAATGGCTCATCTGTACAGTATATCTATCATTTTGTTATGCTCTCAGATACTTAATGTCTGTGAGGTTTGGTATTATGTACCCTGGCATTAGGTACACACAGGGCCGGCCCGACAATGAAGCCAAGTGGGGCAACCGCTCCAGGCGGCACTTTTGCAGGGGCGGCACTTTGCCGCCCCAAGCCCTTTTTTTATTTTTTTAAAAAGCGAAAGAGAGAAAGGGGCGCCGAGTGGTTTTCGCTTACCAAGCTGTCAGTACCCGCTCGGCGCCCCTCTCTCTCTCCTCTGCGGCGAGTCTCCCTGTTCGGTCTGGGTGCTGGCTTGTAATGCTGAGTGCCGGAAGATTTCCGGCGCTCAGCATTACAAGCCGGCACCGAGACCGAACAGGGAGACTCGCCGCAGGACTGCTGAAAGGTAAGTACAAGGGGGGGGGGGCGACGACGGAGGGAGAGGAAGGGTAGATAATGGGGGGGGGCGGCAAGGACGGAGGGAGAGGAAGGGTAGATAAGGGGGGGGGGGGCGGCATTTTAAAATTCGCCCCAGGTGGCATTTTGCCTTGGGCCAGCCCTGGGTACACACATTTTCTAGAGAGTATTGTGGACTGTTCCAGAGCAAAGAGGAAGAATGCAAATAGTTAAGTCAGTTTAACATCCAGGTGTCAAGGCAGGCGGCAAATCCAGTAAACATGCTGTTGGTGACCTGGAAGACTATAGGATGTGAAGACACTAAAATAATTCTAGCCAAGGATGCTATAAACAAGTGACATAACACGAAGCATGGGCAGGGCATCTCATACATGTTTCCTTAATTCCCCATGATCTCTTAGTGAACGTTACTTTGGAATCCAACCGTCAGACCATGTGGGTAATTGTAACACTCCTTATGCACTTCAATTCTTATAGCAGAGAGCCGTGGCAAGAGGCGTTAGGAGAGAAATTGTCCTTGGAGTGAGTTATTGGGAGGATAGAGCGATAGGGAATTTTCAATGAGGGGAACAAGTGCTCCCATTTGTAGACACCTGCACCCTAATATGTGATGACGGCAGCTTCTACGTATTTCACATCAAAAATAAGGAAGGAACCTTTTAATATTCTTAATTAAGTGAAAAGGAAAACATGATTAATATGTTGTGGAATTACTTTTTATCGTAGGGGCAGGTAGGGTTATATAGCTTTTTTTCCATTCTATACAGGAAATCATCATTTAACCCTTTAATGACAAAGCCCGTACATGTACGGGCTCAAAATGCATTGTTTTCAATGGGTTTAGAACCGCCCATTGTCCTTAAGGTTAAAAGTTGCATTTTGTGTTAAGACAAATTTCTTTGTCGAATATTAAAATTAGTTGGGTGATCTGAAACATTTAAATTTGACAAATATGCAAAAATAGGGAAAAAAAAAACCAAAGGGGGGCAAATCATTTTTCACAGCACTGCATGTCTGGAAGCCACAAAGAAAAGAAATGTTTCAGGCACGTACGCCATAACTTTCACATACTCCAGGCCATCATATGCTGGTCAACAAAAATGGCCCACGTGGCAACCCAAACAACATGGTTGCAAACATTTTGTTCATACGGCAGTTGATGTGATGGGTTTTAGATGGAAACTGATGTAGTTTATTTCTGCAGAGAGATTCGTGAAAGAAAAAAAACCCCTAGATTTATAACAAATAGCAGCTTTATATTCAGAATCTCATATACTGACTGCAGTTTTTGAATGCAATAAAAATAAATAACAACAGAGATTCAGGATAAACGAGAGGCTTTGCTATCAACGGATCATTGATCTATAAATCTTTCCGTACACAGAAGGCAAGTGAATGTTAATGAGATCTAATAATTGCAGAATTATCAATGGTTTATTGAAAGATTGGCTCATTTGCTTTTTCTCCTTGTTTTAGGAAACCATAATTCATCAGTTACAGACACGTTATGCGGATTTACAGATTTATACATATGTTGGTGATATTTTAATAGCTTTAAACCCCTTCCAGAATCTCAGTATTTACTCTCCACAGGTAAGAATAAAGATAAATCCTCCTTCTGAGTTAATCTGCACAAGAAAATTAACCAGTTGTACTGTGCTGTAGCGCACAAAACTCTACCAAGGCATAATCTACCAAATCATATCATACCACAGCATTTACCTCACCAAACCGCATTATACCAAATCATACCATATTATACCTTACCAAACCACATCATACCGTACCAAGCCAAACCATAAGATATTATACGTAACCAAACCTTATCATTATTATTATCCTTTATTTATATAGCGCCAACAGTTTACGTAGCGCTTAATACAATACATAAATTCAAGGGACATGACAAGACAAGAATTGACCGACTAAGACAAACCGATACATTCGGTGGAGAGAGCCCGGCTCGCCACATTATCCCTCACCAAACCACATCATACCAAGCCAAACAATAAGATATTATACATAACCAAACCTTATCATACCAAACCATTCCTTTTTATACCTCACTAAACAACACTATACCATGCCAAACCATATCATAGAATAGCATACTAAAACTACCAAACCATGCCATATTATCACAATGCACTGTAACACCAAAACATACCAAACGCCACTGTAGAGTACCATGCCCTCCCATACCAAAGATTCCATAACATTCCATCCCACTCACTTCCCAAACAAATGCTAGAACATCCAAATATGCTAAATCACTATTTTTAAGTCATTTTGGATCCCAATTATGGATTGAACGTTGCATGCTCATTTTAATGATGTTGAGAAAAAAACTAAGTGCAACAAGTTTAATTTAAAAGAGAAAAAAATAAAAAGTAACTTTTTGAATTTAGCCGCTTTAGCATAACTTTAAAACATGGGAGATCATTAATAAACAAATTAAAAAAAGGAGAACGTGCCCTTCAAGTACTCCACTTAATACCTTGGAATGTTCTATTTACAAAAACTCTTTGTATTCATGTTTTAGCAACTTTCCAATTCAAGTACGTACTTTTTTTTATTCTTGAATGTATGCCTTAAGCAACCCTTAAAATAATTTCCCCACTACAGATGTCAAACCCACTGGCCTGTGGTTGCCTGGTTGAGATTTTGAGCCCTTTTTAAGTATGGGCACCACATCTGCCTTACGTCAGCTAAAGATCAAAAATAGTGGTCTGGCCAAAAAAGACTTCGCTCCCTATGTACCCTTGAGTGTATACCTTCCGTCCCTGGGGTCTTGTCTACCCTAACAGCGATCAGCCCATCCCATGCTTGTTGTAACCGTTTCATATAAACAGCCAGGAGTGGCTTGGCCGGCGGTCCTTCCTTGGTGTAAACAGAAAAAAATATTTCAAATATATGCTTTCTCTCTGTCCTCACTTTCCCATTTCTGTTTTTTAGCTTTTCTCCTTGTCTTTACATTCTCATTTTCCAATTTAGCCATTTTAAATCACCCTTTTGCAGGCTTTGCTGCCATCTTTAAACTCTATGAATGATGCTGCTGATCCCTCATTTTTAGAATTTCTGAATGACATTTTCTTGGTTTTTTTATTTCCTTTACTTACTTTACTGGTAAGCCACATTGGTTTTAATTTGCTTCTTTAACATTTGTTTCCCAAAGGTATACGTTGAATAATTGTGTAATGTGTGGTATTTCACTTGTCTTCTGTGTTCTCTCCAGAAAACAAACCATTCCAGTCCTCGTGTTTAATAGATGCCCTTAGCCTGTCAAAGCTGGCCTTTTTAAAATTAAGTATTTTGGTGGAGTAGATACCAATTTGCTTTTTCAAACTAATCTCCAATGAAACAATGAAAATGTTATTGTCACCATTTTCCATGTTTGAGATGTTTGGGATAAGCTCCTCGTTAATAGACATTACCAGATTCAGCCCTTCATTTTGGTTGGGGTCTCTACTAATTCTGGTATAAATTGTCATTTAGCAGGTTCAGAAACTTGCTGCCCTTCATGGAAGTAGTTGTTCCACAATTCCAAACTGTATCTGGGTAATTAAATCTCCCATGTTAAAAACTTCACCCAGATTTGCAGCCTTTTCAATAAAAGCTGATCCTCCCCATCAATGCCAATGTTTGGCGATATGAAGCATATCCCTACAACCAGAGTGTCTCCACCAGAATCCTTAATACTGGGCTTTAATTTAGGGTTTACGTATAAACGAACCTCTCCCCCTTTCTATTGATTCCATCCCTTCAAAAGTGAATAACCCTTTACTGACCTGTCATGTGCATCATGCCACCACGTTTCTGTGATACCAATCAAATCATACTGTTCCTCACTTACCAATATCTCCATCTCACCCATTTTGTTTGTCAAACATTTGCTCAAAGACATTTAAGAATACTCCCCATTTTTGGTTCATCCATTGACAAACACTTCATGACCACACATTTTTGTACCTCCTTATTGTCTTTTCCAACCCCACAACTGTCCTCACCTCCTTTTCCCAAAGTTAGACCGCCTTCCAATCTGCTTTGACTATTTCTCAATTTCTGTCTTTGTAGGAGTTGGCAATTCTTATTATTTAATATTATTTTTATAAATTCTTTTGCAGTTCTCCAAGCTTTATCATGGGGTGAAGCGTTCTTCAAACCCCCCGCATATATTTGCCTCTGCGGATGCAGCGTATCAAGGAATGGTTACTTTTTGCAAGGATCAGGTAAATACCAGTCTCATTATATCACAACAACAATCTGTTTAATTTATTAACCAATAAAAATACTTGATTTTATTATTATACTGCCCTTTTATAGATCTCTATAATATACAGTATATACAGTATATATATATATATATATATTACCATAACATGCTGCCTTTGACTTTATCTGTATGCTAAACCTCACTTTAAACAAATATTGGATATATAGATCTTATTCTTTACCCGCTATAACAAAGTTGCCATTGCCCTCTATAGAAGCAATCCACACTAGCAGTGTTTGAATATTCTGCACATTACTATCCCTTTAATTCATCTCTAATAACAAAACAAACCATTTGCCTACACTTATATCTCCCTCTGTTTCGTGAGTCTGCCATTAGACAACAAATATTCAATAGATGTGATTTACCTATATCCCCGTCTTCTTCTATTTCACGTGCAGTATTGACATTATACATAGAAGATGTCAAAATTCATTTTGTGCTGCCTTTGTAAATTGACATTCAATGTCTGGTATAATTATCATTTCTTTTCTTTTTTTTTTATTCATTACAATCATTCTAAAATGAAATATATGAAATCACTGGAACTGAAAAAACATTTAAAATGCAGCTCTATCTGAGAATACATTTTCTATAACTGAGTTCACCCAATTGAATTATGGTAATTTCTTACACATCATTATTTCTGCTATATGTCAGTGCATTATCATCAGCGGAGAGAGCGGAGCTGGCAAGACGGAGAGCGCGCATCTGATTGTGCAGCACCTGACCTTCTTGGGAAAGGTACCGTCTGCTACATTGCATCAACAGGAAAAGAGTTTTATGTTGCTAACTGTAAGATATAATAATAATAATAATCATAATAAATATTGCTGTATAAAGATTAAAGAGCAAAAATTTTTTTTGCGGTAATTTAAAAAATAGTAAAAACATTACTATAATGTGCATATGTGTCCATATATATATATATATATTTTGTGTGTGTCAGTTAACATTTAGTTTTCACATATGACATCATAGCTCTTTACGATATGCAGTAGCCCAAGAAATCAAATGACAGAGATCTAAGTCAGAGAAACAGATCTCCAGTGTCTTGTCCTGGACACATCCAGGTTGCCTGATGCCCCCCCCCCCCCCCGAATGCCTTGTTTCTGCTCATAACTTAATTTGTTGGATAATATGTTGAGTGTTAGCTTGCAGTCTTCTGACATAAGAAGATACATTTAAAGCAGAAACATTAATGTCACGGTACAGTTCCGAGTGTCCTTTCTCAAGCCAAATGGCAATCAGTTTAGCTTTTATTTGACAACACCATAAAGTCACCTCATCAAACATGTTGGTGTGCAGATATCTTACTGTGCATTACATGTACTTGAGATGTTTTGGGGTGTAGACTTTGTGCCCCCTTTTGGATGGATGACTGTAGTGAACATTCATCTGCCCTGTGCTAACAATCTGAAGGGTTTCGCTCTAAAGATAAACTAAACACCAAAACAAAAATGATCAATGACGAGTCTATGAAATTATGGACATTGATTCTTTTCGCACAGGCTAATAACCGTGCCTTGCGGGAGAAGATTCTACAAGTCAACCCTTTGGTTGAAGCCTTTGGAAATGCATGCACCGCCATCAACGACAACTCAAGTCGGTTTGGAAAATACCTTGAAATGATGTTTACACCAACTGGGGCTGTCATGGGCGCAAAGATTTCCGAGTATCTACTAGAGAAATCCCGTGTCATAAAGCAGGCTATGTAAGTCTTCTTCGGCTTATCTGGGATAACTCGGCTTCCACCTGATAGAACTTTAAAGGGGTCAAATCAATGCTACATTGGTAATACTTTTTGCTATTATATTCCTTTATTTAGCTTTTGATAAAAGTGTAATTTTGTTGTATTAATTGTATGATAATTACATTTTTTTGGCCAACACGTAAAAAAGTAGTGGTACTTTTCACACTGATGTTGCGTGGGTCTAGAATTTACAGTAACTAGAGCTTTTTGTGTCACCTATATGTCCTTATTCTGGCAGGGGTGAGAAAAACTTCCATATATTTTATTATATTTACGCTGGACTCCACCATCACCAGAAGCTGGCAGAATACAGCCTTCCAGAAAAGAAACCTCCCCGGTACACTATACATTTTTTACATTATTGTATATACAAATGTACCTGATTTTATCTTGACAATTATTTTCTTTGTTTCTAGGTATATTGGCAATGAAAGCGGTACAGTAATGCAAGACATTATCACTAAGGAATCATATAGAAGGCAATTTGCAGCAATTCAACATTGTTTTAGGATTATAGGGTTCAGTAATGAGGTGGGCAACTTCTTTGTTGGCAAAAGTTTTTTTTATGAGAGAGCCTAATATATAAATGTGTGTGTGTATATATATATATATATATATATATACATATATATATATATACTACTATTAGAACATTAGCCTTGTAAACTTAAACTTATGGTTACTTTAAAGTTTTTTGTTCATTGCTCGTGTATTTGTGTTTTAAATAGTTAGTTTGATTATGAATATATTTTTATTAATAGGAAGTTCATTCAGTATACAGGATTCTGGCTGGAATATTAAACACCGGAAACATTGAATTCACATCAATTTCCTCTAAGCACCAGACAGACAAAAGTGAAGTTCCAAATGGAGAAGCGTTGGAAAATGGTAACGTTAAAATGAATAATTATATTAATATTCGTATATGGTTATGTCTGACTTAAATGCCTTGTATGAATGTGTTAGTCAGTCTACTGGAATGATAATTAGTGCAAAGTACCAGGATTTACTTTTGAGTGTTGCTGGTTTTGGTCAAATAGGGACAATTGGCAAAAAATTTATTTCCATCAATTTGTGACCCATCTCCTTTCCTACCAATATAGGTAAAAGAGGACTCCAGGCTACTAATACATCAGTGTTTCCATACACATTGATCCACCTATAGTAATGTAGGGAGATCTTTACAGTGTTACGAGTTACTATATCTGAATTTCCAACTTCAGATATAATCTTGAGTTCATTTATGTTTCCACAATGTCTTTAGAATGATACTTCTTTCCACATTCTTCAATCATCTTCTTCCTAGCTGCTGCTCTTCTCAGCATTGGTGCAGAGGAGCTTCAGGAGGCTCTAACCTCGCACTGCGTAGTCACAAGAGGAGAAACCATCATCCGCACAAACACCGTGGATAAAGCTGCAGACGTCCGTGACGCTATGTCCAAAGCGCTCTATGGCAGACTCTTTAGCTGGATAGTTAATCGCATTAATTCCCTTCTTCAGCCTGACAAAAATATATGGCAAGTAAAATGTATTTATGTGAGTATATTCAGATGCTGAGCTCCGCTGAATTAAACAGATGCAAAGAACACAGTCCTTGTATTGTAGGGAATGCTCCCAATGTAGTAAGTGGCTCCAGGGTAATGAACACAACCATGCAGCTGGTTCAGTTAGCCTTCACTGTGGGTGGGTAAGATATTAGAAGAATACATTACTTGCTGTGTTAAATATGTGATCATCAGGGCAGTGGTGAATATGTATATTGTATACATTAAGATATACAAAAAGAAAATCACTGCTTGTTTTGTCCTGTTTACTCATTGTACAGCGCTGTGGAATATGGTGATACTATATAACATATCAATTATTAATATTAATAATAATAATAATAAGGTACTATCTGTGTCAGTCTTCATAGGACATTGGGTTCATGGTATAAAAAATTACGTGGGGATCTTTTCTCGTTCATCTCCATGCTAATGAAAGCTAAATGTAAAACCACGTGCATCCATTTACCTGAAATATTGTTTTTTTTGTTTTGCTGTAGCAATGTTGAAAGCGGTATGAATGTTGGCATTCTAGATATTTTTGGATTTGAGAACTTCAAACGAAACTCCTTTGAGCAGCTTTGCATTAACATCGCCAACGAGCAGATTCAGTTCTATTTTAATCAGCACATTTTTGCACTGGAACAGGTAAGATAATTTTCAGGCAATTTCTGAATTTAAAGACCTGTGTTTGTCGGCTTACTGTAAATTGTGCTTAAGTTTATTTAAGGTTGTAGAACTTATAGAATGTTTTAATGTTATGCTACATTTCCCTAAAACATTCAATATCTTGTTCTGCTGCCTTTACAATGTAAATCTAGGATATGTCGCATTTAAACTTCATAATTGGAGTAATAGTACCCAAAAAGTTATCCTAATAATTAAAATGTCACTGATTGTAGTACCAAGTTTGTATTTATTTACCCAAGTTAAGTGTGAGCCAATTATCTCTACTTGCCCCAAACACAAAGCTTCTGCTCACAAAATTCTAATACATTTCATCAACATGGAAAATAAATCATTCTCAATTTAGCTTACATTGTTTTAACTTGTTTGTGGGTTGGAGCTCTTTGAACGTCAGAGTGTAATGTTTTTCTCTCTACATCTGATGGGTTAATCGTCTCTTCTACAGATGGAATATCAGAGTGAAGGCATTGATGCTGCACTGGTGAAGTATGAAGACAATCGGCCCCTTTTAGACACCTTTTTACAGAAACCTATGGGACTTCTATCATTGCTAGATGAAGAAAGCAGATTTCCTCAAGCAACGGACCAGACATTAGTTGGTAAGCAAGCACATATTCCTTTTAAATTCACGAGCCCTTCAGCAGTGTTTGACTTCATTGGAATGACCTCATGTGGACCAATGCGACTTTTAGATTTTATACAAGGCATGGTTGATTGTGTTGGTGCTTTAAGCAGAGATGCAGTATTCAGAAGCTTAGGTTGGCAAACAGAGAGCTATTACATGGATCATGCAGTTTAAAGGGACAAGAGATACTTAAGATAAGTCGTTTAAGTAACTACTTGCTGGTGAGAGGCAAACAATAAAGCACTTTGATGGTTCTTCTCCATAACTTTCCTTGTGCTTAATCACTTATGGAGATCATCTGCATCTCCTGCAGGGCAATCTCGCTGGAGCTCACCCTACGTGGTGCATAGTGGTATAAGGGAGTTGACATGTTTGCTGTCGTGCAACATGCAGCTTTAGTGAATACACCTCGGTTTGAGGCTTCCACCCAAATACGTGGACAAAGTCAGTGAGCCATTCTGCAAGCTATGTATTTTCTTGGATGAAAGAAGTCATTTTTTGATAATCTTGTCGTAAATATTTAGTCTTTATTATATTAAATAAAATTCTAGACATCAACAGATAATTCAGTCAATATTATAATGCAAATAAATAGACTGAAATACACATATATGTTAATACACTAATTTACTATAAAAATCTTACTTTGTTTAGTACATGTTCACTCTATTTCAAGTTACATTTTCACAATCGTGACATAGACACATATACGCACAGAAGAAAATGTATGTTGCCCTTGTGGAGCTTCTGTATCTTCTCCATGTTACTGATGGTAAAATACATGACTCACAAAGGACGCTAACAGCTGGGATTTAAGTGCCTAGTAATTACATTGGGACAGCTTTTTGTCATATGCTATTTATACCCTACCAAGGAATTTGCATACATTGAAAAAACTCAGTGTTTAGGTTTACAATTCATAAAACTGCTGCAAACGTAATGATTTTTAGAAAAAATGAAGTGGTTTTTTTTAAAACGCATAGGACTTTGTTCCCCCATTAAACCATTTTCTTGTGATAATGTAGAGGATATCCATATGGACTATAGTTTATTTACACTAAAAATAATTACTAATTAATAATATAAAACTTAAATATCTTTTAATGTATTTAAATGCTCATTTAACAAGAACCTGAATACATGATTTCATTTACACAAAGTGTATCCTGTGCAGATAAATTTGAAGATAATCTGAGATGTAAATACTTCTGGCGACCAAAATGCGTTGAACTGTGTTTTGGAATTCAGCACTATGCTGGAAAGGTAAGCAACTCTTTTTGATATAATGAGAAAATAGAATATTTGCAGATTTTCAATAGCTCATCAGATGTGGAAAGCGCTATTGGGCCTCTTTACTGAAACATTTTCTGACTTCTGCCCGCAGGTTCTTTATGATGCATGTGGGTTCCTTGAGAAGAACAGGGACACTCTGCCAGCGGACATTGTAGTCCTCCTGAGAACATCAGAGGACAAACTGCTACAGCAGCTGTTCTCAAGTCCACTGACCAAAACAGGTAATTCTGTAGGTTCTGATGTACATGGAGCAGGCTGATGAGAGGAGCATTGGGGGCCCAGGCATTTAGCCTATACCAGGCCCCAAGATTTGTGATGGTGGCCCTACTGCCAGGTGAAATCCCTTGACTTGTGACAGAACGTCCGTAGTAATCACAACACAACTGATCTATAACTGTAACAGCAGCAATGGATACACAGCCATGCATTTTAAAGATGGCTTTGTTAGATATATATTTGTTAAATATATCGATTCCAGGTATTGGTTAAGTTTTTTTGAGGGGTACAAAATGATACCTCATTATATCCAATGCTGTAAAAAAAAGGAAAGATGACATTTTTTGTAAGCCTTTCTTAGCCCAAAAGGACTGTGGAAGACCGCTGCCACTAACCTCACAATTAACTTTGCAGCCATGTAATATTTTTTTATTGCAGAAGACAGATCTGTTAAATATCCCTTTAATATCCGAACTGATACTAGTTCCATTGTAACTCAAAGGTGTTCTCTGTAGGTGTCGCTGTTAGCTTCCTTACTATAGATTCACCGGAACGTATTGCCGCTGCGAGCTTATTATCTCTACTATTTTTAGAACAGTAATTTTCTATCATGCCAAAACAATAAAGAGCTTGTTAGTGTTTGATAAAGCGGAAGATATTGTTATTTCTCTGTAGCTCTTGCTTTCTAAAAGTGCATTATCCCCTGATAATACTGAAAAAGAAAGTACCTGTATGTACTGAAGGTTTTATGGTAGAGCTTTGTAAATAGCCTGCTTTTTTTACCTTACAAATATTTTCAAGGATCCAAACTCAACTTTTCATTGTCAGATTGAAAAACAATTTAATGGCAAACGAAATAATTCTGTTGCTTTCACTCTAAAAATGACATGGTCACGTTTGTTGACAAAAAATAATTAAGTTCTGTCGGCCAAAAGAAGGTCAAAACCCCCCACAAAGATAAATGAGACTTTTATCCAATATTGTCCTAAGCGGTGGCATAGCTACCTGTCCTAGGCCTAACCCAGTGCAAGCGTCGGCTGCCAACCTCTACACTGTCCTTTCTACTGGGCGTCGGGACATCAAATCCGGGCGAGTTAAAAAATAATTCTTGACTACAAAGACAATTTCTTCCTGGATCAACCTTAACATAAGATTAACTTGTTCGAATCCCCGAAGGCCTTTGCCCACTAGAATTGTATCAAGCCTTGAAAATATACACTTACTCTAAAAACCCCTTTTCACCTGGCGGTGAATTCCGCATCTTAACTGTCCTGAGCATAAAAGATTTTCTTATGCTTAACTTGGAATGCGTTTCCCTCTAGGCTTAGACGATGCCCACATGTTGTCTGTAAAGTTCTAGTAAATATTGTTTAGGTTTATTTAAGTCACAACACCCCTTTAGAATAGACCGGAGCTGATGATTTAATCAGTGCCATCTGGCTTTACTGTGAGGCCTGCTTTTGGTACACCTATAGGCACGGTTACCAGGTGAGGTACATTCCATTACCCTTCATTACCCTTCCTAAATGATTCGATAACGTATATCTTGATAGCATTTTTTTCCACTTACTTTCACTTTACATAATAAAGTTAACATTATTGCATTTTGACTGCGTCAAATTAAAAACAATTGTGTCTTCCGAAGGGTTTGGTTAAAATGATTCTGTCTATTAATGCAAGCGCACGCAGCAGGGTGTCGAGCATGTATTTAAATCTCTTTACTGCCGTCCATGAATGCTCAGCTGATGAATGGAACACAATTCTGTGTATGCAGCTAATTTTGTTAACTCTACTTTCTGAGCTTTCTATTCCATTTATACAAAGAACAGCATCGATTCTACATATTTTTTCATGTACTTTATGTATAGATTTATTGTTATATATATTATTTATATATGAAGAAGACACATCAATAATCAAGAATTTACCTTACTGCGTTCCAATTGGGATCAGTGACGCTTTCTGGCCTAGGCTGACAAGGCACAGGTCTTGGAGCGGCAGTTCCCTTGCTGCAAAACCTAGGTCCCATCGGGCTCTTGGGTGATCAGGTCCCCCGGTGTCCTGCTGCTCAGTGGGCCGGGTAGAGGGGAGATCTTCGATCACAGCCTCCGCAGAGCCTCCATAGACTGCATTAGGAGGCCCTGCATGCCAGCCTTTCACATTGTATCTTGATGCTCCATGTCTTAAAGGCACCTTTTAATGCACCTAAGATGCTGACCGTGGAAGGTAAATACATATCTTGTTGGGATATTCATAGAACCTGGACTGTTGGTGAACAATGAAGACTGGGTTGGAAATTAGAATTAGGTGAAATGTTTTACCCATATCCAGAAAGTAGCACTTACTTTCTGTGGAAAATTTCCATGGAAAAAAACATGTTTCATGGGCTTTTCACTGGTCAATTGAATGCCAAGCGTCTTGATGTTTACATCGCATGACCATATGCAGTAAAACCATGATTGTGACTTCAGTAACTTCCACGGGAGCATTTGTTTCACTACATACTCTTCATAACATGTAAAGAGACGGCTACAGTGTAGGCCAAACCAGGATGAGGCTGCAGCAGCTCCGGTTTTAGACAACTTACATAGAAACATAGAATTTGACAGCATTATTATTATTATTATTATTATCTTTTATTTATATAGCACCAACAATTTACGCAGACATGAACCATTCAGCCCATCTATAGTCTGCCCATTTTCCCTGATGTAAAACTCACCTTCATCAGTCAGGATAACCAAATGCCTATCCCATGCATGTTTAAATCCCCTTATTCTACCACACTCTATTAGTCTCTAAAGAGTGCAACAATGTATGTCATTCTCATCTTCCATGTAAGATACCAGGTGAGGGCCTGATAATACACCTCTATCGACATAACAATATTAGAAGGAGTGACATCATAGCCTAATTTTAATTTAGAACTCGGGAAGAATCATGGCAAAACAATCTAGTGAGTGACATATTTGTGTCCCACAATGATAAGCAAAACAGCTGGCGAAATTGGAGAAGAGATGCGCAATGCCATTGGGAAAGATAAAATATACAGATCAAAGCCAAATCTCACATCTGTCATTAAAAAAATACAAATCAATATATTTAATGAATAATAAGTTATAACACCAACAGCGGGGCAAATGAATTCCTTGAGCATTTTACAAAATGGCATGCATGATTTAAAAAAAAAATCTGTTCATATCCACCTATTAAAGTGTACTCTGTTAAGCCGAATGATTACATAATCAATGTCATATCAAGACAAATGTCATTAAATTTACAGATGAGTCTTAAATAATTGTATGGGACATTTAAAAGGGCTTCAGACCCACTAGAGAACCAATTATTGGCATGTGCAGGAAAGAGAAGAAATATTGAACATATGTAAAAATAATGAATAAGGGAAAAATCATTAATTCACAAAATAAAAGAAAATGTGTTTTAATTGCTATAGAGAGATTCTCTGTCATCTCTGACAGGCAGACAGTCAGAGTAAACTATTGATGGACACAGGGACACAAAAAAAAGATATAGATAGATAGCTAGATAGATGTAGACAGTATTCTGATCATTAAATAAATATATCACAATGCAGTTAATGCGTTATATGTTCTAGTGAAAATCCCACAAGACGTACCCTTTTTGGACAAAAGTTTTGGGACACCTGACCATTGCACCAACAGGGACATTCATGGCATTCTAAATACTGTACATAGACATTAATATGTAGTTGGTCCCCCTTTGCAGCGAGAACAGCTTTCACTCTTCTGGGAAGGCTTTCCACAAGAGTGTTTCTGTGAGATTTTTCCATTAATCCAGTATTTGTGAGGTCAGACACTGATGTTGGATGAGAACGCCTGGCGTCTGGTGTTCAATGGGGCCACTCAAGTTCTTCCACACCAAACTCATCCAACCATGTCTTTGTAGATGTTGCTATTATGCTGGAATAGAAAAGGGCCTTTTCCCACAAACTTAGAAGCATAGCATTGTCCAAAATGTCTTAGTATGCTGAAAGGGACATACCAAGACATTTCGGACAATGCTATACTTTGTGGGAACAGTTTGTGAAAGGCCCATTTTTATTCCAACATGACTGTGCCCCTGTATGTTGACCACACCAATAGACCATTTGAGTTGACTAGGATATTATGTTTTCACACTCTGGCTGAAAACATACCGGTGTTGACTTTTGAGAATTCTACTAGTAGTTTCTCTCAACAAATCTCTGAGATCCAAATAAATCAATGATGAACACTTCATTTTCTAGAAGGGGGCTTTAGATCCTACTGTCCTTTTAATTAAGTTTGCATGCCAACCAGGCAGTTAATATACATTTACTAAGTCACTCTGATCAGATTGACCTTTGGCCCGCAGTTGGGAATCTCCTGGTCAATATGCCACTGATGTCAGCTTTACATTTCCCAACTCTACATTCAGGACCAGCACCAAAAAGCACATACAACCTAGTAGATTGCAAGCTTTTGTCCTGTCTACCCATTGTACACCGCTACCGAATATGATGGTGCTACATAAAACATTATAAAAATAATTTAATTGATGCCTTCAACACTAATCCTGTAGTGTTTGCTCACATTGAAACATCCTAACCAAAAATGATTTAGATTAATAGGAAGGCTTATCATGATGAGAAGTAACATAATCTCCCAGGTTTAATAATTCTGAATTTAAATGTCAACGGAAAGTCTCTATATGCCAAATGTTATGTGATCTCTGATCAGACACCTAAAGGACCAGTTAGATAATTTATAAAATATAATTTACACTAGTTAACATTTCAAGCTTGTCAGTGTTCTGCCCTGTGCTACTCTCAGTATGGTTGTATTTCAGAAAGTGGACAGAGTAGTGACATCATGTCATTGTCTGCACGCATCACTTGGTGACATAATGTCATATCACACTCCACCACGCACATAATTATTTTCACCACAAAATAGGCTTTAGTATGTGCCCATCCCCACCGTAAGAAGTTTGTTGGGACTGCCAAATAAGACAATAAGCAACTATGCTTTGTGTGCAGCAGCCATGTGTCCTGTCTTCATTCCCTCTACTCCAAGTCTTCTTTTCCATCAGGTCAATGTCCATTTGCCCAGGACACAGCCACTCTGAAAAGCGCACGTCTGCCATGTTTCCCCACTGTCCTCTGATAAAAGGCATTTCACGATATAACCCATGACATCTTGACCTTAACCAATGTCACTTTCAGTTATTATATCTGAGTATATACAGACTTCTGAAAGCAAACAACCCAAATTACTTCTATAGTGCATAATTTATTTTTTTTATTGTGTCTGCGCTATAGATCATACAGTAATATCCTTCAATCATCTCTATAGCTATCCTCAGAAACCCAAATGTCTTGGTACATTTAAAGAAAATATTTCTGCTTCAGTTCCTAAACTCAAGAAAGAGCTTATCTGGCAGTTCTCTACACAGCTGTACATTGTCAAGCACACAACTCCATATGAATTGCCTTTTAAACAGGAATGCTACATATTTATGCACACATCTAATCACACTATATGGCTCAAAGAAAAAAAGATTTACGGAACTGAATAAGGAACCTAAAAACACATAGATTTTATTTTGAAAAAAAATCAATTGAAGAAAACATTTACTGTTGTTTACAAATATATTATGGTATAATTTATAAGTAATATAATACAGTGATATATTTATTTACAATAATAATTCTGGGATTCTAGAAAAAGAGGGACATCATGAGAAGAGAGAGGACAGGGGTGGTCTAAATCCCAGAGTGGGACTGTCTCTTCTAAAAAGGAACAGTTGGGGAGTGTATGTGTGAATATTATATATGGTTATCTCCTTGCTTTCCTTAGTTAAACTGTCTCTTGTAGCTAAAGAATGCTTAACATGGGAATAGGGTTGTATTTAAACGGATATGAGATCTTTTGTAGGTGTCATGTTTGGTAAAGGTGTGTGGTGCGTGTGCAGGGATATATTGTTTATTCATATTTTAAATCCTTTGAAATGTGTTAAAAAGCTCCCTACTCATTATAAAAAAAGAAATCTGCCACCCATGGATTAGGACTTTGATGTCACCGATCCTTCTTCAAAGGGTTCTTACAATGCTATTAATCACTTCAGCCTCTGAAGACATAGCCAGAGAAAACATTTGGACATCTTGTGTTAAAATCAGTAAAACTTTGAAATACAGTACACTGCATGTGTGGCACATGAACATATCACTTCCTCCTCACTGGGTACGGTAACTAATATTCAGAGGGTTTTTTCTGTTTTATAGTAAAATGAAAGCTCTTCATCATCTGTTTTTTGTAATATAACTTTTATTAGTTTTAGGGCTGCAGAGAAATGATTTGCTTTATTCAAGTACAATTAACACTGATGGTAGAAATGCATGTAAAATATTGTATCTTAGCATTAAATATTTTTGATAAGACTACAAATACACACTATATGACCAAAATTACGTGGCCAGCTGGCCGTCACACATATATGACCTTGTCGGACATCCCGTTCCAGACCCATGGGCATTAATATGGAGTTGCTGTTCCACTATTTTGGGAATGTTTTCTGCAAGATTGTACAGAACACATTTTCAGTCCTCCAGACATGGACATACATAAAAAACACAGGGCAGGAGTGTGAAAACTGCCATGCCTCCCCCCCCAACTTCACCAAGCAAAATGTCCCACAGTTCCAAAAACTTATCAGTACTATCAGTGCCCCCAAACAGCTTGTCTGTGCCATCTTTTTCACCAAACAGCTTGTAAGTATCATCTTTGTCCCCAAACAACTTCTCAGTGCCCCAAACAGCTTGTATGTGTCATATTTGCCACCAAACCACCTTTCACCTCTCTAATTTATCCTTAACACTGCAGCAAGATTAATCTTTTAAAATTGCCCTGGGGCCCTCCAACTTCACTACAGTGCCACCTGTGTCCCAAACAGCTTATCAGTGCTATCTCTGTCCCAAAACAGCTTGCATGTGCCATTTTTGCCCCTAAACAGCTTTAATGTGCCATCTTTATCCAGAAACAGCTTGCCAGGGCCCCAAACAGCCTGTCTGTGCCATCTTTTGTTCCAAAACAGCTTGTCAGTGCCCCCAAACCGCCTGCCTGGGCCATCTTTGTCCCCAAAAATCTTATCAGTGCCCCAAACAGCTTGTCTGTGCCATATTTGCCAGCAAACCACCTCAATCCATCATCAATCCATCCTTATCATGGCAGCTAGACTAATCTTTCTCTTTTTCCATTCCTCATCTGCTGCTCCACTATGCCAATCACTCCATTGGCTCCTCATACCCTTCAAACTTCTGACCCTGACCTACAGAGCCCTTAACAACTCTGCACCCCCTATATCTCTACCTACCTGTCCAAATACACCCCTAACCACTCTCTTTGTTCATCTCATGACTTGGTCTCTCTTCTACTGTCATTACCTCTTCCCACTCCTATATTCAGTCATTCACCGGTGCTGTAGCCCTTCTATGGAATTCCCTTCTGCGTTTCATCAGACTTTTTCCCTCATACGCAACTTTCTAAAGCTCTCTGAAAACCACCTTTTTTGAGAAGCATACAACCTTTTCTCCTAACACTCAGCCATCATCTTAATCAAGCCATCTGAACTATCAACAATCTCAGCTGAGTACCTGGACCCTATTCACTCATTACCATCCAAGCAGTCCTCTCCTATTGCTTCACTTTCACTTCAACCTCCAACTAGGTTGTTAGCTCACAAGAGCAGAGCCCTCTTCTCCTCTTGTACCAGTTTGTTATTGTGTGTGGCTTCTTGAACTATTCTATTTACTTCCTGATTGTAACAGAGCTATGGAATCTGCTAGCACTTTATAAATAAATGTAAGGTCAGTGACCCCAAACAGCCTGTCTGTGCCATCTCTGCCGTCAAACAGCTTGTCAGTGCCCCTAGCAGACTGTCTCTGCCATATTTGCCCCAAACAGCCTGCCCGTGCCATCTTTGAACCCAATCAGTCTGCCACTGCCCACTTACTTGCAGGAGTAGCGTGTCTGTGCTGTGTGCGGACTGATCCTGTCAGACACAGCATGCAGGGACAGAGTGCCCCCTTGTTTGGAATCATAGTCGATTATCTGGCCCCGGGGGAAACTTTTGATATTTGGATGGAGTAATGCTTTGCCTTTTTCTGATTATTTTTTTCTTATGTTCATAGGTAACCTGGCACAGTCAAGAGCAAAAGTCACAGCAGCATCAAGGTCATTGCCACCTCAACTAAATGCAGGACGTATTAAGGTACGTAGTTATCTTTTGGATGATTCTGAACTTAGACAAGAATTTACATACTATCCAACAACGTAAATTAAGGTCTTGTTTTTATCAGCCCTAAAATTGGTTTTCTGAACTCCATCATTTCAATAGGCTTTATGCTTTTGAGTCCTTAGGCATGGCCATTACTTTCATGGTGCAGGAGGGGTAGCTGCTCCAAGTGCCACAAGGTGAGGGGCAGGTTTGAGCCATCAAGTGGCAATGCCTTCATGCCCCCTTCCATTTCCAGAAGCAAACATGACATCAGAGCGGGGTAGGATCTCCAACTTTGCCCCACGAGCTCTAGTTACGGCTTTGATGCTGGAAGAGAAAAAAGAGACAGAGATGACAGAAGATGAGAGAACTTGTTCGCAATATAACATCCAGAATAAATGATATATATGCTTTTTGAATATATGTAAAAAAAAAGTGAATGAAATGCTGTAATATTAAAGGTTGTAACTCCTTTGGTAACACAGCCTCTTAACGATCGAACATTAGTTTACACTAATATGTGACATAGAACAAATTTGGCATTATAAAAAGAAAATCTCTAGTGTAGTCAGAACATAAGACATAATTAAAATTGAACTGCACAGAAAAGATCATTTTGATGATTTATGTAACCAGGGATAAATTAAATGCCACTAATAAAAAACCTGCACTAGACTGAATGTGATATCCAATTCAGTGTCCAGGAATCTTAGTGTTGAAGCAGTAGGTCTTGTTTCTATTTCATGGGCAGGCAGCAAGCCTTGAAAGCAATACCACAAGTCACAAGCGCTGACTCCCTGGAATATGAACAGTTTGATGAGCTCAATGTGGATTTATCCCACTTCCTACATTTTACCGTTCTTATTCGCTACATGTTATATTGCTTAGATAAAAAACAAGATATCTATTCATTCAGGCACATAGAAGCCTGACTCTTCAGTTAATGTGTACTAAAAGTCTTATCATGTCCAGCCAACAAATGACAGAGTGTAAATGGCAATCCAGGGGAGCTGGAGAATCAGGGGTCTCAAATTCTTGATTGAAAATTAGCGGTATTGTTAATAAAACAAGACGACATTCTGATACCTTTTTACTCTACGCGTCTCTGTGCCTTGTACCATGCCATGCCCAAAAGGGACAGATATGCTGAACATTCTCCCTTCATTTAAAAATCCAGCTGAACGATCACTTCTGTTAAACAACTTTTTATGTCAGTTGTATTTCTTAAAGGAGAATATTCTGTTAATATTTTTTAGCCAGCATTTTGGGCAGTAGGTCCTGAGGTATGCCTCATGATATTTTGTTATTTATCTCCAGGTTTTATTTAAGAGGGTGATTCCACCCTTGGTACCCACATAGCCCCCCTATCCTACTTTTTTTCTTGATGTCACCCTTTACTAGGAGCTTATGCTGGAGGTGAGAGTATCAAGTGGTCTACTGCCATAAAGTCACAATTACTTGACACAGAAGGAAGTGTTTTATAAATAAATATCTGTAAATAGATTATTACTCTTCTAAATGTCTTACTGATCTGCATAGTCAACTTTCAAAGCGTCACAAAGTCACATGAAAAGTCTTGGGAAAGCCTTATACGGGAGGATTGGCACCTTCTGGTAGTTAGGAAAACTCTTGAACAGTTGATGCCATCTGAGGTCCAGGAAAACTCCCCCTACATTTAGTGCTCGACCTGGGATAATCTGAAACTTGGTGGTGCCCTGCAAATACAAAATGCAGAGCATTACATCTCATGGGAGCAGTTACTGAAAAGATCCCACACTGTACAATCCTTGTCACTTCTTCTTGGTATTCATTCCATACAGTACACTTTCCACTTGGGGCTCTACGCTTACAATCTCGGAATATGTCTTATTAACATTCATTAATTTTCATACACTTCGTATTCTCTTTTGATACTTTGAAATTTTTCTACATAACTCATGACTATTATGTTTATTGTCACAACGCCATTTTGTGTTCTCATGGACAAATGGTCCAATCAGCAGTACTAAAACACAGCATTTCATAAGAGTTATCTTTTTCTTAGCATTTGAAATTGAGTTTTTAATGGCGGGATATTTGGCATGCAGGATGCTTTCCTTAACTCACTTGGTAACAATTCAGGAATACAATCTGTCCTGTAAAGTCAAGTATTTACCCATAAGGTAATGGTGTTGTTCCACTCAACCTTTTTATTGTGTCATTGTTTTAACAAACATTACTGGTATGTTTTAAAGCTAAGCAGGCAATAAAGAGTTGGTTAATTGTATAGCTAGAGGCATTAGTAGCAGAAAGAAAGAGATGGTTCTACTACTTTACAGAGTCTCTGGTCGGACCTCATCTAGAGTGTTGCGTACCTCCATCCCCAGAAGGATATTGACAGAAGAGGACTACAAAAACGGTGAATAGTTTGCAGGACAAACATTATCAGGAAAGACCAAGGGAACTTAATAAGTATAGCTTGGGGTATGTAATAGAAACATTTGAATACTTTGTAATACAAAGTAATACAAAGCAAAAGAGGGGCGTTTATTTCTATTATTAGGAGGATAATAGTCTAAAACTAGAGGGTAAGAGGTTTAGATATATTCTAAGGATGTTTTACTGAGACGGTGGTAGATAAATGGAAAAAAGGTAATATAGTGGGGAGTTTTAACATGCATGTGATAGTTATTAAGTCTTAAGACAAGACCAATGAATGATCAAGGTCTCACCTAGGTGGGCCGAAGGGTTCTTGCCTGCTGTAAAATTCTATGTTTTATTCTAGTTATTAGAACAGAAAGTTTTTTCTGTTTCTACAAATCTACTATCAAATCTTTTTAAATAAAACATTCTAGTGTTTTACCCATCTGCGGTCTCTCCCGTATGTGTGTTGATCCAATTACACATGACTCACTTTAGTGAATTTTGAGACACCTTTGGGTGTTCTTATGGTCTGCTTGAGTCACCTTTTAAAATTTAGCATTATTTCTGCTACAGTGACCTCTCTCCCGCAGACAGATAGGAACCTGCAAAGTTATCAGAGCAAGTCATTAGAAGCTCTCTAGTGGATGACCTGAAAATGTTGTTCGATTTCAGATTAGTCTGTGCAGCTCACTAAAAGCAAAATATTTAACGAATCATTAGTTCCCTTTAATGGGTGAGTAAAGGCATTTCTTCATTTTGTGTACCTTTGGAAGAAAACCATATTGAATTGTAAATGGGGAGTGACTTAACCTGCTTCGAACAATTTAGTGGCGCGTCTAAACCTTAATTTGTTGTAGTTAAGGTAATGAATGCATGATTTAAGACCAGTGTACTCTTAAATCCTCATGCGTAGAATCTGCACTAAAAATGAATTAAAGTCAACTGAAACCTCTGCACTTAAGTGATAAATTGGGGTCTGTAGAAAAATGAAGTATGTTACATACAATGCAGTTTAGCCAGATTTTCTAGACAATCTAAAATCTTGTCTGGAAATTTGTTGACGGGCCTTAACAAACTATTAAAAGGTAAAACCAACATCCACTTAAACATGGATAGTTTAACCCTTTCACTGAATAGGTACCAACATTGCTTCAAATTACAAGCTACTTTCTCTGGGTGCTTGCAGACAATGATCCAGTCACCCACGGTCACCCACGATCACACACAGCCACATGCTGCTCCTGCGGGTAAGAATTGGACTGTGACCTAGGTGAACAAAAGAATCTTAATTATATGCAGAATATGACCAAGTCTACACATGGCAAATTAATATCCAAAATATACTTCTAGAACATATGGTTACAAAAATTTAACATATGCCTAACCTCTTCAAATATCTTTGTTTTTTAGGTGGATACAATGGAAATGATGAGACATCCAGAGGAGACAACGAATATGAAAAGACAAACGGTGGCCTCATACTTTAGGGTATAATCATGTATTTTTTCATTAACGTTAATGTAGGTAATGTAGCTAATTGGCTTTTTTAGATTGATAGTGTATGTTTTGGATTTGCTCTGTTTTGCTGGAACATAAGTTTTTCCTTTCTCTTGTAAATCTTTTAAAGAGGTTGTTATTTCTTTTACCGATATTTGAAAAGTTTGCCTTATGTTAAACTTAGATTTCTTGAAAAATCTTACACACATTTTAATGCACAATTGCAACAGATGTGTAAATTAAGCTTGACATAATAGCCCGTGCCAGTAATTCCCTATGATTATCCTCTTTCTCATATAGTATTCCTTGATGGATCTTCTATCCAAAATGGTTGTTGGACAGCCTCATTTTGTCCGTTGTATTAAACCAAATGATGACCGAGAGGCAATGAAATTTTCTCGGGAACGGGTACTCATGCAGCTGCGCTACACAGGAATTCTAGAAACCGTTAATATCCGAAGACAGGGGTATTCCCACAGAATTCTATTTGAAGAATTTCTAAAACGGTATGTGACAAGGCTTCATCCACAGATTTTCATAAAACAACCAGCTATTAATTATGGTTACTGTGAAATACACATAATATATTGGAGTGAAAGAAAAGCAATATCAATGTTTTTGTTAAATAATTCATTTTACCTGGTAGTAAAGAGTCTGTGGAGCTCTCAACTGGTTTTGTGCACTGATTCCATGTTTGAACCACTGGGGTCCCAATAATACCAAAGGAAAACTTCTAATTGATGTTAGGACATGTCACTGCCACAGCAGCAGCTCATTAGAGTCAATATGCTGCAGCCAGTAGTGGATGAATGCAGCCAAATGCGACAACGTTTATGTTTGTGTTTATTTTTATGTCCATGTTTAATGAGTATATTTTGCTTCTGCTATTAATAATGTGTCAACTGATATAAATAAGTTCTAAAAATGTCTGAAATGTTGAGAAGAAAGTGACAATATATCATTGGATAAGAAGTGACTATGAATGATCCTCATTCAGTGGCATATAATGTAGTGTAGCAGTAGCATATGGTTTATGCTACAGTATGTGTTGAAATCTAGGTTTAGACGGGTCACTGAATTGTACTCAAAGTTTATATAATTTATTAATTTTCCCTAAGGGCTTCTATTGTAAACAATTCAATGTGAACTGTTTCATTTTCTCAAACTGTACATCTAAAGTTCAATGAGTTACTTAATAAGCCTATGTAAAGATGATTACATACAATACTGGAGCAGTAAATTATTATATATATATTGGAAGTCCACCTGTTTATAACAAAGAGCAGCCACCGCCTCTAGCGTTTGCATAGCGGCTCTTCACTGAGTTGTTACTCTCTTACGTGAAAGATTGGCAAACAGTGAAGAAAGGAGAAGAGCTCAGGAAACAGAAATAATTAGCTATGCATGTTTCCCATATTTTACTGAACTCACCGCTAGCATAACATCTCTAAAAAAATACAGTTACACAGACTGAAAACAACAAAAATGAACTCTACCTGCTATAGATAGAAGAATATCAGGTGTCGGAAACAGATATTTTTAGAAGCTTGAAATCCTGCTGTGGCATTCGTTCCAAATTATTTTCTTGTGAGGGCTTTCAAGTGACTTTAAATATAACATTATTATCAAAAAATACACGTATGGATAAGAAATATTTAGAACGAAAAGGAAAGTTTTTGTCCATGTACTTGAAACTGTACAAAATAATTCTGTATGTAAGAGAGGCCATTTTTTAAGTTTGAAGATGTTTCTTTAAATGAAATATTGGGAATAGATAAACACATTAGTTGATGGTCCATGAAAAGCTTGAAATATTTAAAGGCAGAGATCAAATGGTAAACAGATTGACAGTTCTTTGTTCATATTCAAAAATCCATTAGGTAAGAATGAACACAAGCTAGCGCCTTATGGTAAATCTAAGGATGTGAAAGATTCTTAAGCCTGAAACTTAATTGGTACTTTGATCCCTCTGAGCTGCGGAACAACAAAAATAGATGAGCAAGCAGATTTCCCCTGGAATTTTCAAACAATTCTTTTTTGACAGTTGCATTTTATAAACTACTAGTCTGAGAACATGCCGGCACAGGGGTAAAGAGAATTAACATTTATCAATGAAAGCTGAAAAGGGTACAGAAGATATTACTATATAGAGCAGCTGTTCGGGCTGTTATTATTTTCAATGATCTCATTTCCAGGTGGTCTTCTTGTGTGAACCTAGTAGTGCTACTCTTTAGCTAGCCCTCGTTGGAAAATAATTATTATAACGATAGTATTGTGTTTGGTACTAAGAGGTTTAATCACTCAACCATTAGTTTGTAAATGAGCTACTGCCCCACCATATAGCGGCCATTATTAAAGAGAGGAAGGAAATCCAGTATTACACCGTAACCTGTATCTCAGCTTAAGTGAAATTTATTTGACAAAAAGGGAAAAGAAAAGGTCAATTCTTCATCTACTTTAACTGTACCAAGAAACCGATTCTTAGACGTAAGCTAAAGCTATCCTTTTCTATTTCTTTGTTTTCTAGGTATTATTACCTTGCCTTTAAAGCACATCAAAACCCACCGGCAACAAAAGAAAGTTGTAAAGCGATTCTAGAAAAGGCAAAACTCGACAAGTGGGTCCTAGGCAAATCTAAGGTAAAGGGCAGGGGATGTGCTTAACTATTGTTAGTGAACAAATGTTTTAAGTATGCTATAGACAGCTGTGAAGCATTTGTAAAAATACATGTTTTTATATAAATATAATGCCAGCTTACAGCAAAAAAAACCCAGAATATTATGAACAAATGGCCTGGAATAAATCTTCTGGAAACTGAAGTTAAATTACTTCCGCATTGAACCTTATGCTTCCTTAACAATATTCCCTGTGTTAGGTGTTCCTAAAATACTATCATGTTGAGCAATTGAACCTCTTGTTACGGGAAGTTATTGGCAGAGTGGTGGTGATGCAGGCTTACACCAAGGGATGGCTCGGAGCAAGGAGATACAAGCGCATGAAAGAGAAGAGGGACAGGAGTGCCACATGCATTCAGTCAGGTAAATTGATGTAAAGTTATGCTTTCAACTAAACTATGTATTTGTGTTTAAAGAAGCAATATTTATGAATTGTTCCTAGGGGTACAAAGGGTTTGGATGGAAGGAGTGGGAGAGGCATGGAATGGGGTCATACAATGGGCTGAGAGGGGCATAGATGTTCACATAGAAAATTAAATTTATTCTTAACCCCCCGGAATGCGATGTTGGTGAAGGTGAAGCATAGCTTCGAGTATGTTCCTTCCATACAGTAATTGTATACATATTTACCCCTCACCCACTGATCAGGCAGGGGTATACTTGATACCTTTTAGGTTATTTTATTTATCCATGCATTGGGTGGGGGAAGAGGTGCTTGATCACTGCCCCACCTCCCCAGTTCATAGGAGTCCTGGGAGCCCCCACTTAGTATTTTCTATTATTATTATTATTTATTTTATCTTTTAATCATTTATAGTTGCGGTGATGTTTTTTCTAAATCTTGCATGTTTCAGGTGAGGACATGTGAGTTTTTATTACAGACACTCGCATTTTAGTGAATTTATTTTGAGTGTTACCATGTGACACATACAACCTCGGTCGAGTGTGCTTTCTCAAATTGCACCCTTAACTTGACTAGCCCTTAACTAAACTGATGATATATATTTTTTAATTCTAGCATGGAGAGGATATTATACGCGAAGGAATTTCCAGGAATTGAGAGCCAGGAGAAATGGAGCAGCAACTGTCATTCAATCAGGTAATAACAATGTTTGTGCTAAGAAGGTGTCATCTAGAACCTAGATTTAAATAGCAACCAAGTTTATAGCCCACCGTGCTGCTTAACTTTGCAGGTGCAGAACAATGCTCTTCACAATGCTTAGTGGCTGTCCAGATGTCAGAGACCTGATACCTTTGTGTTCAGAAAATTCCCACCATTTATAGGTTTATATAGTAATCTTTCTCTCATGTTTAAAACTATACTTTTTTAGTATCAAACATCCACATGTTTTAGCTGTGCTAGGGTTTGGAACATTAAAACTGCTTGAGTTAAATCCACAAAAATATGTCATATGTATTCTGAACACAATGTGCTTTTATACTGTAAATATGGGATATTTTAAACCTAAGAGAGCTGCAACAGATGGAGCATGAGTAGTGATGGCATCTTTTAAAGATAAAGAAAATGAGATATGAGCATACGTGGGAACATCCAGGCACTGGCTACCCAGAGCTCTCCCTCTTTGGAATACAGGTGGGCGGATCCCTTGACATAAGTGGGCGGACCCACAGACATCAATGGACAGGGCCAATGATGTTGCAGGCAGGGCTAACCTCAAACTTCTTCATTCTATAAGGGGTAGGAGGGGGAAATGGAAGGGGTTTGTGCCTAAGCGCTGCTCCCGCAACCCCAAGATTTTGTGCAGTTACCCGGAGACCCGGAAAGGTGGCACTTCACCTGGAGTCTCCAGGCAAAACCCAAAGAGTTCCCAGGTACGGTAATGAGTGATATGAAAAAATATAAGTTTCCACTTTTAATAATTTACATTGAAAATAAAATAAGAAATTCATGCTTATGTAATCATTTCTAAAACTAGCAGCTAATGCCCTGTTTTTGTCATTTTACTGCATTTCCATTTCCTACAAGGGAACATTGCCCAGAATTAAAAAAAATTTGCATGATTTAGTGGAGTGGATTCCCTTTTTAAATAGCATCATCCATTGCCTGAAAACATAATTTTTCCCCAAGCTACTCTTGTTAAGGAAATGGATTTGCGTAACTGGGAAGCTGAATTTAAGTTGTGCCTGGAGGATATGAGGCTTTGTTAAGGAACAGCAAATAAATCATTATGTGGTTATATAATGGAGCAAATAAATTTCAAATAAATGCCAATGGAGAAAATATATACCAATTTAGCACAAAACATTCATCAGTGATCAATCACAGTTTAAGTATGCTTTTCTCAACATTATATCACTAATTATTCATATATATATACCCTACCGCTCTGTATGAAAGCTCTAGTTCCACTACCTCCTTAGAGGAGCCAGTCATTTTACCCCTTTTTGGACTTGGAGTGATATTCTCCAGATTAATGTTGCCTCATTTCTAATTCCTTTCTAATCTAAACTAATGTTTCTCACATTAGTTGTGGACAAGGATTCCATTTCGATCATTAATACACATGATGAAATGGAGGACATCATGGTAACACTACAGCATCACCACAGAGGATAAATTCATCTATCTTTTGTGTCTATCCTCTGTAAGGCTACTGTAAAGTTACTATGCCACACATCTGTCCTCTGGTGCAGTGGTTAATTGATAAATGGCGACACATTAGAACCCATATGGAAATACAAACTCCCCAAAAATTTAAAATATTCTGGTTATACTTGCACAAAACGAGGAAACCCACGGTCACTATGCAAGTAAGTTTCTCTACAAGGAAAAGCACTCGAGACAAAGTTTTCAAAAAGGCATACACAGAAAGAGATGATTGTACAGAGTTGCCGAAGTTATGAACAAACCACGAAGATCCAGCCCTCCTGCAGGCCTTTGGGAATGGGGAGGAAATTAAGGGATTGCCTATCCTTTCTGGGAGCGTGACCCCCGAAGATAAAGACTGGAGGATGCGGTTCTCATTGTGGGCTTAGTTATCTTTCACGGCGAACAGTTACATTACATGCAACAGGTAGGTACTCATTAGGCTGGAAGCATCCAAAATAAGTTATTCATTAAATAATTTATTAAATAAATTCCGTGTGCTATATGAAGAGATTTACCAAAATTTGTCCAATTCTTCCAAATGAAGGCCAGCTAGGGGAAATAGACAACTCTCATGGTATACCTCCCAAGTGTCCAGGTTTTCGGCCAATGTCCCCCTGTCTCACCTAGCTGCCCTGATGTTCCAGTTTTGCAGGCCAGTTGGGGAGTTCCTCTGATCTTCACTGACCAAGGAGCTGTAAAATCAATGATGTTCTGTACTGCTGCAGCACAGACTTCCATTGCATCTCTCCCATGACCACCAAACAACACTCTACTGCTGAGGACTGCAAGGCACACCAACCACACACCTCTGAGGTCTGGCCATTCTCCTCCCAGGTCCATTCACTCACCTCCCCACCTCTCGCCAACAAACACGTTCTCTACTTTGCGTACCCAAAACTATAGAGCCACCCCTGCGAGTTATTATTTTTGTTGTAATAAGATGTTTTCTGAATGTTTGTAGACTTTATTTTGTTCATCTTCTAAAAGTAACCTTATGACCATTTAATAGTATCCCTTAATTTACATTAACATCATCTACATACTGATAAAGGTAAAGGGACTCAAAGCCTAGCATATAGGATTTAGCAGATAGGATATAGCATTTAGAAAACATTTGTCATACATGTTTCTACAAACCAGCCCATATATTAATTTGTTTCCCTTTTATCCTCTACTCAGTAAAATCCTAAATGGGGGCTTATCCTGTTGTCCTTAGAACTTCCTTTTAGAATTTCTAGTCTGTTATGGGACCTTCACATACCAGAAACAAGATGCCTTTTCATGCTGTCAACCTTTTTAATCTGAAATGTAAATTAATTCTTGCTGGTACGCTTTGACAGAGATCAAAGTGTGGTATTAACCTTATTGGACCTCCACTCCACCAGAATCAGTTCCAAAGACTGTGATGTTAGCGTGGGGACCACTCATAATTGTTGTCTATGGCATTCCTCCCAAGTAGAAATCTGGCTACAAGTCAAGCTTTTCTACATCTGATTTCCCCTTTTTCTTGACCGTATCATTGCTATGAACTGTGTGAAATATTATACTATAAAGATTACTCTGCTTTTATTTAGGGAGGGTGTTCTTTCAGAATGTTGAATGGTTCTGACAACGATTGATCTCATACTGGTTGAAAACAGGAGCACGGCCCCCCCTAATGAAAATCTCTTAAGTGAGAGTTTTTCTTTCATTGCAGTCTTTTGGGGAATGATGAATTTGCATTTTAAAAATAAACAGATGCCTTTCAAATACATGAGCTGGTGGTCGAGAGATCTCTGTGGGCTTATGTACTTCACTACCCTCTGATCAAGTGGAGGAGACAAAAAAGAAAAATAATCTAGTGCAGGATACATTTCCTGTGGGTATGGACGTATACACACAAATCAAGAGTAGCTACTACACAATACTGCATTGACAACGGATGGCATTGTGTTACAATAATATGTACAAGATCATACCTCCATGAACACCTCCACTGCTGACTCTAGATACCTAAACATGACCTATTCACTATCTATTTATCTACCTATCCATGTATCTATCTACATTATCTATTTATCCATCTATCTACATTATCTATTTATCCATCTATCTACATTATCTATTTATCCATCTATCTACATTATCTATGGTAATATATTTAGTATTTAGTAATATATTTAGTATTTTCTTCTGTTGTCTGAAAAAACTGGTGGTGGTGGCAAGGTGGTGCTTTAAAAGTCAATCATTAGCTATTATAGCTAATATATAGTCACTATATATAGTCATCACAGAATAGTTATTTTTATTCATGTCTCCTTAGCTAGCATTGATCAATAGAGGTTTTAAAAACACATTGTTGTCCTTGGCAAACAAGGCTCATTAACTTAATCCTGTATGCTTTCATTTATGTCAGCTCAATTGTAAATCCCATTAAATGCTATGGAATATGGTGGAACTTTACTAAATAGCCAAATGCTAGCGCAAGGTATGGTGATCAGACCAGGTATGAGAGTACTTATTACTGAACCTAACCCACATTATCCTTTCTGTAAGAATACATATGGCCAGCAAAATAGAATACACTTCTGTTAATGCAGACATATCTAAAACAATCCTGTTCAGAACTCCAAGTTTCGCAAGGATTTCAATGCATTTTAAGCCACCTGGAACAAGGCGTCCTCAAAGCGTTTCAAAGCAGGAACAAGACAACAAAAGGTTTCAGCAATGGACACACAAAATGCGTTAGGTAAAATAGGTAATTGCTCTACTTTTTCCAATGTGTGGTTAATCAGATCAGAAAGCATTATATTAGTACATTAGATTATATTATATTACATTTTTTTAAATCTCATTTTTTTTTCTACAAAAAATGTTGAAAAAACATTCTCTTTTTCAGTTTGGTAGCAATCCGAGGGCTTTGTGACAACTGTCTAGTCTAAATGATTGATTACAATGGGATTTCCTTACTGGAGTGGCATACTATTGTAACATTGTCTTCTGGGTATTACTCTTAAAATTTTAAGAAATTAATCTAGTTTGTATGATAAATGAAGGAAACCTAACCAAATACATTTAGTCAGAGAAACACACAAAATACCCAAATAACCAGCAGATAAACCATAGGTGGAGTGTGTGTGTGGGGGGGGGGTGCCTTGCCCTTCCCCTGGAGGTCACACAGGATATTTAAACAATACATCACATACACATATACACAATACATCAGAAACAACTGCAAGAAAGAACGTTTGAGAAATGATGTAGTCTCAAATTAAATAAATGATTGAGGGCAAGACTGAATAGCAAGGAGCACAGAGTTGATGTGAGTGTCCAGTATGCAGGTACCTGCGGAGGGGACCGATAATACACAAATCAGAAGGACAGGTTAGAGAAGAGGAAATACATCAGGTAATACAATAAACATGGTCAGTGATAACCCATCTCTAAAGTGCAAGGAACAAGTCCAAAAAACTAAATATCCAAACACCATTGGAGGCACACTTGGTATTTGTGTCAACGTGAGATTTTTGGCTTCTTCTGGATCAACAGTGAAGTTGCACTTAATGACCTTGTCTCTTTTTCAACCTAAATTTCTATATTACTATACATGATTAGCTATAGCTTGATGATCCAGTGAGAAATCACTTTGCTGTTTTGCAGTCAAGAAGGATGTTTCCCTTTTTTGTTGAGGCACAATTACAAATTGCTTCATTGAGGGGGTTTTGCCTTTTTCTGTATTAATAGCAAGGTTGAACTTGATGGACTTTTTCAAGGTACATATACAATGTTTTTATACAAAAAAAAATTCTTTCCATACTGCCATAAAATCGAAATGATTGATATTAATAGATTGTGTGTATCAGTGACGCTTACATACAATATTAACGTAACAGAACAATGATTGATTGATACTCACAGTCGCTCCTGTATGTATATTTCAAACAAAGACTGTACTGAACTGAGCTTTGGATACAAAGCTCAAACGGGTCTGAAGATATTATTTCCAACACAAATGATATGGTCTGACTCCAATCCTTTTAGAATTTCCAGTCTGTTATGGCCCCTTCACATACCAGAAACAAGATGCCGTTTCATGCTGTCAACCTCTTTAATCTGAAATGTCAATTCATTCTTGCTGGTACGCTTTTCAAGAAGAAGAAAAAAACAAAATTAGAAATAATAATTAAAAAAATTACATAAAATTACATAAAATATGTGGAACTAAAGGAAGAGGATTCACTTGTATTAACCTCAAGATACCAGTATGGTGTTCTGTGATATTTCAATATCTTGCCATGTGAGATCAGAGATATATAACTGTCCAGCATTTCTATACATCGTATAATCCTGGCTAGTCCTTGTAACAATTGCCTCTTTTTTGTTATTTTCAGCCTTCAAGGGATATGTTGCCCGAAGAAACTATATTGGATTAAAGAATAATAAGCGGGATGCCTGCAAAGATTCAATTTCAAACAATGAACCAGAAAACTTTAAATCGAACATTGGTAAAAGGTAAATGAATCCCATTATGTGTCGCTAACCCTCAATGAACACATACACTGCAAATGTGCCATAATACATGTTTGCCATTATTATTTAATATGCCAGCGAAATAAATTTTTTTTTTTTTTCCCCCACATATTATGGGCTGTTTATTGGACCATTCCATTGGTTGCTATGGTGATACAACCTCTTTTTTTAGGGTTTGTACTATTTTAACACATAATGCTAAGAATTTTTGATTAACTTCCCCAGCCCTAATTAAAAGTTGTAAAGTATATGCCAAAGTCAAACAAGTAACTCCAATGGCAGCATTTACAGAAAAGCACTATTTATTGATAATAATGAAGTCAATCCTCACCTGTACAGTAAGGGACTTCAAAAATGGATAGAAAATATCAGGAAAGACGTTTAGTATGTATAGCTTAAAGAAAAAAAGAGAGAGGGGATATAATAGAAATATTTAAAATAAAAAGACTTTGTAAGTTACAACAGGTTCAACTTTGCTGTGCAAAGTATGTTTAAATCAATCAATTAGGTGCAAGTAGACATACATTGCTCATACATTGTACTGTGTTTTGTGTCTGATGTTCAAAAACAAAAAGGAAAAAAGGAAAGAAAAAAATAGAAAAATAAAAAAATGTAGACGTCGCACAAAAATTATATATGTAGCTTATACCGTTAACTTGGGCAGGAAAATAGCATAAGTCCAACAAAAAGCAGTATATACAGAACTATTTATAAAAGAAAATACCCCAAAATAGTAATTATCCATAACGGCATAAATGGAGACATTTCACCCATAAAAATGTGGTTTAAATGGAGCTCCTCATTAAAAATAATCTTCTGAAACTATTACCTGGGCTTAGCATGGTGTATGACTTCTAGGGGCAGAAGGTAAGTAAATGACCAAATAACTTGCAGAGGTCTTGTTAAGAATGTGCAAGGGGTGAAACCAAGTGTCAAAAGGCAAGAACAAAAAATACTTTCCTTTTTCTTTGATCGGGTTTATAGCTGCAGCCCTATAAACACTCTCCACGGAATGTTGAAAGGAATATACAAATTGACTTCTAGGTCTAGGGGCGCTTCAAAACACACGATATCGAATCACTCATAAAAAATAAAGCAAAAGTAAAAAAGAAAAAAACAAATAGTGTGATACAGTAAAAAAAAATTCTGGAATTTTCGCACAATACTTCAACAGTTGCACTCACAATGTATATAGATCTTTAGCGCGTGTATCAACCACCCTTCGCTATGTTTACTGGTTCCTTAACCTCGCGTGCATGGAAGAAAAGAAAGATCCAATAGGGTAATATCTTTAAAACCACTATTCTACGCGGTGAAGTAATACACTCACGTTTAGATGGAAGATATCAAGCACATCTGGTAGGTTTTCCTGAATTGGTGATGTCTGGATGGCGTTCCTGGTGCAGCTTTGCTGAACTTCAGGTTCCGCTGAGTTCCGAAAGGTTGTTGCTTTAGTATTCCGGTGTGAGTTTCTTGTAAAGTGCAAGTGCTTGTGTGAATTAATTATTATGATTAAGAGTGTAGTGGGTGGTGTATATTCAGCAGTTGATCAGCGGATTCTATGTGTATAATGATCAATATAAGAGACCAATAAATATAATAGAAAAAAATAAATAAATAATTTAATCCGGGACTTAGCCCTTACAGAATATTGATCGGCAGACCACACTATATAAGTGTTTGGCAAGTCTTGTCCGAAAACAATTAATAAAAGCAGTATAAAAATATATTCCAAGATCAGAAAATAATGAAGTAATAAAAACAGCCAAGTAAAGTCCAAAGTAAACAATCCTCGCGTTTTGCCGGTAGCGGGCTTCCTCAGGAGGTATTAATAATTAATTCACACAAGCACTTGCACTTTACAAGAAACTCACACCGGAATACTAAAGCAACAACCTTTCAGAACTCAGCGGAACCTGAAGTTCAGCAAAGCTGCACCAGGAACGCCATCCAGACATCACCAATTCAGGAAAACCTACCAGATGTGCTTGATATCTTCCATCTAAACGTGAGTGTATTACTTCACCGCGTAGAATAGTGGTTTTAAAGATATTACCCTATTGGATCTTTCTTTTCTTCCATGCACGCGAGGTTAAGGAACCAGTAAACATACCGAAGGGTGGTTGATACACGTGCTAAAGATCTATATACATTGTGAGTGCAACTGTTGAAGTATTGTGCGAAAATTCCAGAATTTTTTTTACTGTATCACACTATTTGTTTTTTTCTTTTTTACTTTTGCTTTATTTTTTATGAGTGATTCGATATCGTGTGTTTTGAAGCGCCCCTAGACCTAGAAGTCAATAGAGGTCTTGTTAAGACAGCAGGATTGGTACTCAGGATCGGTACTCGTGCGGACCAACAGTTCATTTGAACATCAGACACTTTACAGATGTTGCATTAAAGTGACCTAAAATTGTCTGTAGTCCTGCTTTTTTGCATTTTTGTATATAAAGCCAAGTACAGAAGGGAAGCTTATTTCAAAGGAGAAATGTTACGACCAAAATGTCATAGTCTAAAACAACAGGGTCAGATGAGGGAAGATGAGACCAAGGACCATATAAGATTTACTTCTTTACAGAGAGAAAAGATGGGCAGACTTGATGGGCCCAATTATTCTTATCTGCTGTAAATCTATGTTAGAAGAAATGATTTTACAGCCACCATCTACCCAGATTTATTAAATGAACATGAAAAAGAAACGTAACCTTTTGCTGCCCACTTCCTTGAATGTGTCTCCGCTATATTACCAGCTGCCGTCAGATCCTCGCTGTCAGAAGTGCGCGTCCGACAGAGCATTATGGACACTGTCGGCACCTGTATGGTTGGCGGCTGGCACATTATTAGATTATTATTATTATTATTTATTGTTTTATATATAGTCATTAGATTCCGCAGTGATGGCACTTTACAGGAACTGGGAGGAAAAGGTATCTACTTTGTCCTAATAAATGTTGATTTCTCGAGTCACTGAACCACCAGCTTTGCATATTTCTTTTTCAATTAACGATGACCCTTAATCTTAACTAAGCCAAAAAAATAACAATCTATTATCTTTGTAAGTTTCTCTTAAGGTGTTGTTTTGTGCTCTCTTCATTACAGGCAGGAGGATTACGATACAGGCTATTTCACCGAATCAAACAGCGCGGACAATCCGACAGACAAGGTATTCTTGCATGTAGTCTCTAAAGTAACGTGGTATTGTTACCCGGCATTCCTCTGTCTCCTTTTCCGAAACGCGTTCATGGCTATTTGGCTAGGCCCTGCGAACATGAAACCGTTAGTTATGTTTTGAAGTTTCCGAGACAAAAGCCTGCTTGCTAAGAACTTCGGTTCTGTGGAAAGACAGGGAGGTACAGTGAATGAGAAAATCAAAAGGCTGGAAATTTGCTGCCAAGAATAAACGCTAGCTGCTCCCCGAGGTGGTGTGTCTATGCACTTCGCTTTGCTACAGATGTTACAGCCTCTATTTCGGTAAAGACCTGAGGTTCTATGGTAGCACTTTGATATCCTTCTCGAATTCAATATGTGAAATGGAGGAACCGCTCTGTGACTTGGAGCATAGCGCACTCTTTGAAGTCTGATCCAATTTTTGCTGCTTACCATTTGATGTTGAAAGGATGAAATGAAGAAAATGTACAGTTTTTTTTCCCGCCAGTAACTCTGCAGAGCATATGTAAGATTAAAAAATAAATAAAAAACCCCACAAAATCCTTTGGATGATGTACTTAAAAAATGTTAAGCAGATTAATGCCTTCCTATAGCTTTTTGCTAATACAAACAGAGCATGGGAGAAATCAGAGCGTAATACAAACTCTGATTTCCATACCATAAAAATATCCTTAAAAGGAGCAGATTATTAAAAAAAAAGACACATTGTGATACAAAATGTTTGTTAAGCCTTATTTAACCCCTTCCTGTATTTTAGAGGCTAGGGAGATCACTCCAAAGTGGCCATTTGAAAGTGGATAGTTCACGGGGTAGTCGGGGAGAACTGTAAAATATGATTCACCTGTGTAATCTACGGCCAGGAAAGCCACTAGCAATGAAAGATTAAGCGAGGACAATCCTTTCAGCTCCTGTATATGCTAAAAATGTACAGTATTATTAGCCAGAACCAGGGTTGTATGAGGGTAATGGGACTGGTGGCCTAATATTTGCAGGATGGACCCAATCTCCACGTCAGATTGACACATTCACTAATACATGTATCTTCTTGGGAAGATGTACTAAATTGGGAAATACTGAAGAACTTTCATTGTAGATCAGCTACAAGATGACGATTAAATAAATAACCTCTTTCACAATATGAAGAGTTGGGAATGATTTTTTTTTTTTAAAAAAAGCTGCCTGTCTGGATTGCTTGGTTTCATTTTATCCAATTTTTTGGTTGCTTAGCATAACTTTTAATTAACTGTACATTGTGCTCAATGACATGCTAACAAATGTATATAGCTCTTAACAGTGGGTTAGTACGAGGGCTTTCTCCATGGTATCGCATGCTTCTGCATGCAAGCAGATCCCTCTCTCCAGCGTAATATTAGAATATTAGTATATGTCTCTTTTCTGATGGCAGAGGAGTGTATAAACTGAATATATTGATCAATGCATTTACTAGGGATTTAGTGGGCACTTGGTGCCACTAAAGAGTGATATAGTGATTCCCAATCCTCTTGAGTGAATCAACGAATGTTATGTATAAAGAGCTATTCTGAAATTGGAGCAATCATCAGGAACACTCAATTGATTAATATGGCAATTGCCCCATTTTTTATGTTATAACACACTGTTTCTTTATACATAACCTTGATGTTTCAATACATCTGTAAGTTAAGGATTCAGCAGCTGCAGGAGGTTTAGTAGTTCCGTCAGATTTTTAGTTATCAATTTCCCTTGTATAATCTGAAAAAAATAGGTACTAAAAGTTCAATAAAACATAATAGAATTCCATTAATTTGAACGTTCTAAACAGTACATTTTTACATTTACAGCAATTTTTTTATGGTGGCATTTTCTTTTTTTATTTGATTTAAGGAGTCGCCATTGTCACATACGAGCAATACAAACATGTTGGAGAATACACCGCGAGTGACTGCAAATCATCGCTTATCAAGCAGCGGGTCCAGATTAAGTACAGGTACAATATTCCGTGTAATAACTTCTATGGATCAGAACACCAAAGAACAATTTTACATCAGTATATTTCTGTCTGATATGCTGAAACATGCAATTTCACAAAAAGCACAAAATTTGGATTCATTCGGTGCAACACTTTACCATGAGCCTAACATAAGAAAAAAAAAATGAATTACAATCCAAGGTATAATCGATTCATTTTTGTAAAAACTTTGTCAACATACGTTATTTATCTCTAAAGTCTCCAAAGTAGATTGAGATACATACTTTGAAGATACAATCCCACCAAATGTTTTATTTATTGTAAATTAATTATTCTTACATAACACACCCTTCCAAATCTGCTTTCTTTCTGGCATTTTTTACACACTTTTTTTGCTGTTTTTGCAAATGAATTTGAAATCTCCTCTGTTGGAGGTACCTACACATCCACCAAATGATGATTAAGCATACCTGAGAACTTAATCGTATAGGAGACAGGTAGTCGACATGGCCGTGCTAGGGGTCTGTCCCCAAAAGGCTTGCAGGAGGCAGGATCTGCACACATAATGAAAGGTGCCGTGTGCGTTAGCCAAGTACCCAACCACCGATATTTCTTCAGTCGAAACATTATCAAAAGAGAGCACAAGTTGAGCCACGTAGTCTCTGGTGTGCTGAGAGAGACAGCCTCTCTTTTAGGATTCTAAAGCTTGAGATACTTATTGGGTGACAATTGGTTCTAGTATTTTGTTAAATTGAAGCTTGTGCATGTGAATCTGATTTTTTAAGGAGTTTGCCATTTTTTGTCTAATTTGTTTCTTATGTATTGATTCTTGTTTTATGAAGTGTAAGGTTATGTGGTCTCTAGGTATCCCACTATATTGGCTAATTTCTATGTACAGTACCTTATGCTTTTTTTACAATTGTTTTTTTACAATGCCAAGTATTGGAATTAAAAAATAAATAAATAAATAATATATATATATATATATATATATATATATATATATATATATATATATATATATATGAATTAAATATATATATTATATTAAAATGTCTGTGTTGGTATGTACCAATAATGGTAATGCATGGGTTTCAGTGTCTTTACTAGCCCAGAAGATTTCTCTTTGCCTCCAGCATTAATCAGATGTGGTACAAAACTTTGTCTGGATAAAATGTCTGTTCTGATTAATATATTTAAAAATATTAAGATCAAAAGCAGTGGGGATATAATCAAAATGACATGCTAAAGATAAATAGGAATATTAATACTGTATCAAATTCTAATTAAAGAGTAACCCAGTCTTCATTTAAATAACATGAACAATAGTGTATAGGGAACAAGCATAGAGGGAAAAAATTAAAATTACTTATATGTATTGAGTCTCATGCTCTCATAAACATATATATATATGGAAATTTCCACTTTGTCTGAATTACATAGACTTCTTTTACAATACTGTACCTTTCAGGATTCATGGGCCAACCGTAAATAAATCTTCCAGAAAAGAGTTAATTATCACAGTAAACCTTTTTAGCAATGCAAAACTCAACGTTAAACTACATAGATTTAGATTTAGGGGTAGACTATTATATGAATTTAGTGTCCCATGCAGCCCCATCAATGAGGAACATGTATTTAAGTACTTTGTATGTACTTTAATATAGTTATTTAACCAGCCTGGAAGACAACCCAAAGCATTTACCTTCAGAAGAAGCTGCAGCTCCAGAGCTGATTCTTGCACCACTTTCATATTCCATTGGAGGGGGGGGGCGGACATTAGACCACTTGGCATAAACAGAGGGGCTGAACACATCTCCTGCCCCTTATAGCACCGGTGAATGCTCCAACTCCAGAAATAATACTTACTAATGAAAACCATTCAATTTTTTTTTCCCGGGAACACTAAATTGCCAAGTAACACAAATGCAGCCACCGACTGGTTGTTGATGTGGAAACTCAAAAATACATATCTGCTAATGTTTAACATACGAGATGAAATCATTCCTCCAGAATAGTGGGGGCTCTGGGTGGCTTAAACTGGCAAGTTCCCTGTTATAGTTATAGGTAGTCCTATTATATGAATTTAGTTAAGCTAAAATCTGTGCCAATCCCCCATTAAGCACCCCAAACACCTACTATCTTACTATGGTAATAAAGGCTATCTATTTTAAATAGCAAGTTAAACATCACATTTAAGATTCAAAAAGTGCTTTGGTCGAAATAAGCACACTGAGATCCCACAACCTATATCACTTTTTTGTAACTATTCATCTTATCTTTTTAATTGGGTAATAATCAGATTAGAAGTGCTTCTTATAGTCACTTTCATGTTAAATAATTCTGCATTGTATGTTATCTTCATTTAAAACAGTTTCTGAATATAAGTAGAAGTGGTTTTTATAACATTTTAGAATGGCAAAGCATATGTCAACCCATTTAACTACATTCGGACAAATGTATCGATCCACCCCAGTTCCAGCTCCTAGCTTTTGGATGAGCTCCTCATCTAAGATCAGCGTCTGGTTTTACACGGCAGAGCAGCTGTTTAGGATGTCCAGATGCTCAAATGTAATATCACATCTGCTTTGTAATCCCCAATCTCATTAGGCAAATAGAAACTTGTCTTAATTGTAGAGGATTTATGTGCGCAAAAGACAGTTACGTGGTTTAATAGTTGGGCATTCTATAATTATGATGAGGAATGGTCCGTATTTTTTACTACTTTAATCTACTCCCTTAAGAAGACTTAACAAGGTACCAGAACTACCCCTTTTAAATCTGAATATTTATTGAAATAAGTTATTTGATGGCAGGTAATCATAAAGCAATTGCAAATTACTGCAATTTGATGACATCATTGCGGCTGGCAGAAGCTGCCATATTGAAATTTTTGCAAGTACAGCTGGAAGCTGAGATTGAGAATACACTCACACCAAGCTCTCACTTGTCAAACTGGTGAGAAGCTTTGTGAGCGAAAGGCAATGATGGGAAGCTTGGACACGTAGTTTCCTACTTAAAAATAACCAGACAACATAACTGACTTTTGGGTATTCATAATATACAAAGTTTTGATTGTGTCATACGTTCAGTGTACCACTTGCACAATGCCTTCAATAGAGTTCTGCAACTCTGACACTAGAATGAATTATGCTCCTTTAATAACTGCTATTGTGTCTTCGTTTAGGGTCATCACAATCTTTCCTGACCATACAATGTCAAACAGTTCATTATGTACAATATGTGGCCTAGAATGACCTCGAACACTAATCAATTATTCTTATTGCTTTGCGCAAGTGTACGAATCTGCATGTAAAATATGTACAAAAGGCAAACACACCCAGATTCCTGAGCTGCTGCTAGAAGAATAATGACCAATAAGGAGACAACAAAGCAAGAATTCAGCACGTTCCCAGCAAATACTATTAAAAAAGCACCTATCAAAGGCATCAAAATTGAATCAGTGTGACTGCACTGCACTTTAACCCAATGAGACTTTTAAGCAATTTACAACCTTCTCTGGACACCATTAATGAGGCACCTGTGTGGCTGGAGGGGCTGCTCAACCTCAAGGTTTGGTCAGAACCTTGATAACACTATAGCCATGTAAAATTAGATGGGACTCAGCAAACCTGGGGTACTTTGACGTAGTGGAGAACTAAGCAATATCTGGCCATATAGTGTGACAGAATCGCCAATGTCCATGCCTTAGATAGGTGTTTTTGAATAGTATTGGCTGGGCATGCCCTGAATTCTGGCTTTGTTTTATGGAAAATATGTAGTAATTCCATTGTGGCTCCTCCAATGTGAATAGTATGTATTAATTGCACAGGAATATTGTAATTTACAGAGTGTTGTAATATTCAGATGCATTTAAAGTTAGACTTTTCCTGCAGACTGATATAAAAGGGGAGAATATTATCTTCATGGCAGGTTCCGAGAAGTATCTTGAGAAGAAACTAAGGACAACCCGAAGACGTTGCCAACAACCGAAAACTCTAAACAGCCCAGAGGACAGCTTCTATTACAATCAGATTAATGTATGTTCTACAGACATTATCAACCACCTTACTTTTGTTTCACAATCAAGGATCTGATTAAAAGTTCTGCAATCTTGCAGAATGTAGAACAATTTCCAAGAATAGTCTCAGTATCACCTATGGTGGTGGAAAGATGTTTAAAGTGGGGCTAATCTTTTTTTTAATGATGATTAAAAAAGCAAACATTACTTATAATGAAAGTTAAGAGATTAACAGAAATCTCTTCCTTGATTTACCTACCGATGCTTCTGGGCATCTTCTCCGCTCCAGTCCAGTCTCCTGCTGTATAGGAGCTGACTGTTTCCATAAAGGGCTGTCTGATCGTCACTGAAAAGGGGATTCCTCTTAACCCCTTAAAGGAACAATTGTGCAAACCTTACTTTTAATACTTTATTTCTTAAGAGTAAAATTACATTTTAAAGTGCTGTTACCGAAAGCATGGCTTCTCTACAAGCTTACTCTCTTTACAGACCAGTTGAATGTTTAGAAATCCGGTTGTAATAGCCCCAGTGCTTACTGAGGTTCAGATTAGATTACATTACAACAATTTAGCCCCACTAACACATGTACATACATATAATATACTATTCTCTATGTATTGTCTCTGCTCATAAATATCTAATAGTAAGTGTTTCCTCTAAGGTTACATAACTCTGAAGAAGAAGAAGTCTTTTCTTCAGATGGAATGTAATTGATAACATCTGAAGATGATACCGCTGATGTCTCCAGAAACTTACGTGACTTTAAATTGTTTCCTATGTTTGCCTATTACAAAGTGTCAACCTCAACTCAAGACTCTTCTTGGACCAATGTGGCTATATTGTCTTATATTGTCTACATGTCTTATTTTCATTTAAGGGATTATCCAAATGGCTGTCTTTTTCTTAACCTCTCAATTCCTTTTCTCCATCCCCTCACTTAACATAGCAATGGTTGAACATGTGCCTATTCCCTTTATCAGCTCCTTTCATATCAGGATGTCTTCTTTCACGGTGAATAATTGATGTGGTTTATCAAAGAAGAGCAACATGCATGCTTCATCAAGCTCGCTTGAACCCTTTGATCAAAAAAATTATGCTTTGACTTGTGATATTATCAGCATCTGCTTGCATTCAACACAAAATCACTTTGAATTAAAAATTAACAACTCCCTGCTTAGCTTCTGAAAGTGTGTTCTTGGTCCTTCCGCAGGGAACTCTAGAATATCAAGGGAGCAAGAGGAAGCCGAGAAAACTTGGGTAAATATCTATCATGATTTTAAACAAAAAAAAAGATTATGTTTAATACAAGCCCTGTGTAGGCATTTTCATACAAGAAGAATAGTTAACTGCATAGTTAAATAAACAGAAACATAGCTGCTCTACAGGCATTATAGAAAACAGGTAAAAAGTGGATATGCAGACATTAAGAGAGGAAGTCTGTTCAACAGACATCACAGATGTGCATATCTCTATAAACGATAATTGTTAATAAAGTATTTTAGTATTTAAAAAATGTATTTAGGGAGAGACATTCTTAATTTATTTTTTCATTTAACTTGATGCACCTGGGACATCATCCAAATAGGTTTCAAATAATGATATCTTATTTAGTAAAGTTATAGTTTGTAGGTACAAGGTTCAGCAAGAATGTTTAGTTGTTTTTAAATATTTTAGGTCTAAATAGAGGAAGGACAGATTTTTAAGCCCTAAACAATTCCAAACATTACTATTTTTTGGCCACTCCAAACTAATTATAGCTAACGCTTTATTATTACGTTAAATCAGAATTGGTGAAGTTTGAAAAACGAGAAATCTCACTTATTCAAATTGTGTCGTACATTTAAATCTAGAGGCTATCCAAAGTATGGCAAAAAATTAAAGCTTGATTTAATAAAAGCTTGGTTTTATTAAAGTTGGGGTAGGATAAAATTGTCAATGCCTCCTTGTCACTTATATGGAGTCACTAATCAAAATGCCTTTAGGTACGCGAGTGCCCTGGTCCTCTCCCATCTATAAAGACTGGTTTGCAAGTCGCGACAACTATGGGAAGTCGGATCTACCGGATGTTAATGTGTTGTCTTTACGTTTCTTTCAGCCAGGTCAAAGTACTAGACGGGGAGGATGAGTATTATAGATTATTGTCAGCGGTGGATTCGATTCCTGAGGAGGAGCTGTCTCTCAGTAATGTGTTGACCCAAGAAGGAGTGTTTTTTACCCCCAGCTGAAATGCTGTGTCTTAATACAGATTGCTTCGAAATGGGTAAGGTGATCTCTAAGTTCGATGGATTGGTCTGTCTGGAATTGTCAGGGGTTTTTTAAACCAAACTCAGGGTAAATGGGCATAATCATAGAATATCTTCACTTCTTGATAACTAATGGTTTTCATAGTCCCCCTTATTATAAATACTAGGTGTCTGTATTAATGAGACACTAAAATATAATATTTGGAATGAACTATTAAAAGTTTTCATATTTAGAAGAGTCTCAGGGTCATCTGATTTTGAACCTTTCTCAGGTTTGATGATTATAATTGAGGTGGACGGGTAACTGCGGAATGATACTGACAGCTTTCCCGGGTTGTTTCATCTAAGCGCTTAGTAAATTCAGACCCTTAGGAAAAGCTTGGTGTATTTATTCTAATAAGTGTACACTAAGGACCTTTAACTTAAAGTTGTTTCCTGAAAGATCACTTAGCATGGGGGTATTATCTCATTTTTACTTTTCAATCCAGCTGTCTATATTACTTATCGTGTGAAACAGCCAAAGCAAGCTTTCTTTCTGTCGGATACTAAAAAGCAATTTTAGAATGGATTTAAAGTCTGAACAATCACATATTCACATAATTCTGGTTTGCTGTACTTCATTACAATAATTGATTTAACCTAGTTTAAATATTAGAACTTGTTTACCGATAATAGAACATGATTCCTATATTATTATTTTATTTTTTTCGTGTTGTGTATTTTTTAAGCAAAAACACATTCAGATCTCGTTGTTTTTTCGGCCATAATCCTGATTTTTAAATCAGAAATATTTGGACTTTTGTATTTACATAAGTAGTTTTCTGCATTTATTCAGTGAGACAATTGCTTGATCCATAGATATACAGTAAGCCTCTCTTAAGTTTGCAGCTGCCATATACTTTGTAAAATGCATGATGCTGGCTCTTTGAAAGAACAGACAATAACAGCTTGCTAAGTGCATGTAACACACGATTCACTTTTTTTTGGAGTGTATTCAAATGGACACTTTTTAACCAGTAACACAAATGAACGAAAAAAGCGCTAAGCTATAAAACATGCTTCAAATGTTTGTAAATTGATTTGAATCCGTCTTTTAAACAGTCAAACATATGATGATACAGTACATGTCCCATCATCCATCAGAATTTGTCACTAAGCATGTTGGGATTGTCATACAATGTCTAAGATTAGGTTACACTCTAAGCTTAGTAACACATGTACACTCACACACACACAGTATGGAAAATATGCCAGTGAAATAATCGGTAAATTTTGATCTAAAAGATTTCTCTGGTTTAATCTAAATGTTGTTGCTCTGCTTCTGTAATATAGAAATAAAGGAAGAAGCTGGGCCCAGAATCTGTTAAATATTTATTTATAAAACACAATTTAATCTGTGGGTTTGTGGAGGGAGCCCTAGAGCTTTACAGAGCTATAAAGAGCTGAACCCACCATGTTGGTTATTAACTGGGCAACAATGGGTTAAAACAACAGCACATGCATATTATTTTTGTTAAAGCCACACCCACTTTTGTTCATAAAGCTCAGTGTATCATGATAGACTGGAGCCACACCCACTTTACATCATAAAGCTTGGCCGTGTCATAATAGGCTGGAGCTGTAAAAGCAGGAGCCGGCAGTGTGTGAGCTCAGTTAGGGCAAAAGAGTCCTGAGTTATTTAGACAACCAACGACTGCAGTTAGGGTTTGGGGGATCCGTCCGTCTCGCTCTCGGGCAGCACAGCTCATTATCTGCTCTTGATGAATGTTTGTGAGGATCTGCGTTCCCTCTTCGATCCGGGGACATTTACTTTTTTGGTTACCATTTTATTCTGTTCTTTAGTGTGAAACGTGCTGATCGCCTATTCAAGGGGTCAGAAAGGAATGTTTTACTTGGAACAGAGACAACCTTTTGCCCCCCAAGTTTTTTCACCTTCCTCTGGATCACTAGGCAGGAAGTTTAGGATCAGACTGTAGGTTAGTGGTGGGGTCTACAAGGATTTTTATTCTCTTCATTGTCAATATGCTGTTTTCTGTTATAACTTAAATATATATATATATTTGTAAAATGTAAACTCTTGTATGTTTTAATTTGAATCTGTTCTTAATGTAACAAAAGTGAGTGTGAATGGAACACAGGGCTAACCCTCTTATGATGTCCTAGCACTTCAGCATCAAAAAGAGAGATTGTCCAAATAGTTTCACAGCTATGGGAAGGTAATACAAAAAGTGCAAAGAACCATCAAACTGAAGGGTAAATTTAGAACAAGAGATCATAATCTAAAATTAGGGGGGCAGAGTCTTAGATGTAATGAAAATAAGTTTTACTTCACTGAGAGGGTAATGGAGATTTGGAACAGCCTCCCAGCAGATGTGGCAGAGGTTAATAAACTAAAGGAATCTAAACATGGATTGGATAAGCAGATGGTCAAAAATGTTTAAAATGCAGTTATCAAAAGGTCTTTGACACTTTCTTGCTGATTCTTGCACCGGTTATAAAATAAATAAAGAAGATGGAAGTGGAGGTCAAGCGCGTGTTGCAAAAGAATACACTAAAGAATAAATGGTAGCATACAGAATGTAAACTGATACACGCTGATAAGTGGCGAGTCTCCTTTAAAATTTCCAGGTTTGATACTTTGGTGCTTAAATAATATAATAGAATCAGTATTAACAAAAATATACTAAATAACAAAAAATATGTGGCCACCCCTACTAATTATTGAATTTAGGTGTTTCCACCCATTGCTAACCGGCGTATAAAATCAAGCACATAGGCAGCCATATCCATAGGCAAACATTGGCAGTAGAACGGGTCGTACTGAGGAACTCAGTGACTTTAATCGCCATCGGATGCCACCTTTGCTACAAGTCCTTTCCTGAAATGTCTGCCCTGCTGGATCTGCCCCGGTCCACTGTAACTGCTATTACTGTGAAGTGGAAGCATCTAGAAGTAACAGCAGCTCAGTCACAAAGCGGTAGACGACGCTCCATACAAGCTGAAGGTCACTGTGCACAATGCCAAGCAGCAGCTGGAGGGGTGTAAAGCGCACCGCCACTGGATTCTGCAGCAGAGGAGACGTGTTCTCTTGAGTGATGAATCCCACATCACTATCTGGAAGTCTGATGGATGAATCTGTGTTTGGCGGATGCCAGGAGAACACTACCTACTGGAATGCGTGGTGCGTTGAGGTGCAGTTCTTCAGGGTTTGAATGCTCTTTTGGATGAATGGGCCATAATTCCCGCAGACACACTCCAAAATCTTGTGGAAAATCCTTTCTAGTAGAGTTGAGGCTGTTACAGTTGCAAGGGGGGGGGGCAACTTCATATGAACACCCATGGAATGGTTCACATAGGTGTGAGGGTCAGGTATATATATATATTGGACATATAGTGTAATTTATGTGGCTTCCTGAAAGGAATACATGTGTGCAGTGGTGTAACTACAGGGGTCACAGCAGTTGCAACTATAACGGGCCCGCATCTCTAGGGGGCTCTGGCGATCCCTGCAACCACTTGCTCCTGTCTCTTCATGCCTCCACACTGGTGCAGGTCGGAAGAGCCCTTTCTAAACAATTTTGAACCGGCATGTAGAGAGACAGTCATGCAGAATGTAGCTTTTCCTTCTCCTCGTTGCTTGGTGTCCTGTTGTCTGCCGTACCTAGCGTTTCTTAATATATTTGCTGGATGCTTTGTTGCTGACTTCCTATAGTCTTTGATTTTAAAAGGAAAGAGTGATACTCAGCGCTTAAAATGAAAATGCCAGATATCTGGTGTAATGACACAACTTGAACAAGTATAATACCTCAGTGCTGCAGAACCAACACACTGACCACAAGTGTGTAAAGGATAATACACAAAACAAAGAAATAAGGTGCTGCGCAAAATTTACAAACGACACCACAATATGTGCGAAAATTAAATAATACTTAAATTCATTAAAATGGATTCTTCAATAGGTTCCTCTGTTGGGAAGCCCATAGAGCCCCTTCTGGGGAATGGAGTTTCTTCTTTGTACCGGTGTATCAGAAAAGACCGGAGGAGAAAGAGTTAAAAAAACTAGTAGCTTTAATATAAATAAATAAAAATAGTATCTTACATATAAGAATACTTTAACGCTCCCGTGGGAAGGACCGGAATAATGCTGTGTTGTAGCAGGAACAACTTGGTTCTCTCAGGATTCCTCTGTGTCCACTTCCTCAATGGGCGTATTTAGCACAATGCGTTTCACCAATCGGCTTCCTCAGGTGCATCTTTGATTTGCATGTTTGCCTGTGGCCCATGACCTTGGAACTGTGTTATCGTTTTTGCTCCTTTCTGTTACCCTTGACCTCAGGTTACTCTACCATTTGCTGTTTCCCTGCTATCCCTGACCTCGGCTGACTTTAGTTGGTCTTGATTAACCTGTACCTTAGATACTGAGCTCTTCCCCTTCAGACTGAAATGAGGTGTGTGTTAGCATGAGTGGTGTGAGAGGCAGTGTGTGTTAGAATTAGTATATACATCAGGGCCATCTTTAACGCGTTGCAAAAGGGGAACTTGCAGGGGTTGCAACTTTGTTGGGGGTTTTTTTTGGTGTTGGAGTGGCGGGTGTGATTGCATTGATTTAGTATGGCATATGACAATATTCTCATGGGTCCATTCTGTATAGCAATGAAAGGTCTTAGAGCAAATTAGCTCTCGTGTATTACGTATTTTAAAGGAAACTTGATGGCTTATATACATTAAGCCAAGAGTTATAGATGCGTTGTGGAGACTATTCCATCTCAACTGACTTAACTATGCGCAACCAAGGGTCAGCTTTGGGAATTTTTTCCAGTGTGAAGACTTGAGTTGGCGCTTCATAATGCATCATTAAACTTCTGATTGATTTGTCTGGCCATCCTTAAGGAGGAACTCACGGGGCTTTCCCCTAATACTGTATATAGTGAAATTAATGAGTTAAAATGGTTGTGAATGCCACCAGAAAATATATACTTGTTTTAGAACTCACTGTTACACAAAAAGTCAAAAGTATTGGTCAAAATTGAACGTTGCCAGCACAATCAAGTCTCCTCTCTCCACACTGCCCGTCAGGAGTGTTGACCACTGGTGGTCCTTTTCTTGCTCCAAAAATGTTATATTCACAAGCTCTTTTTGTTGTTATTTCCCCTTGTACATACCCCTCAAATGGGAATAATCTTCATCTATTTACAAGATACTTAATGTGGTCTTGAAAGAATTCAGACCCAGAGATCTTTTTCTGTATTCCTAACAATCCTCTATAATTTGCCCTGGAGCACCGGGCTAGATCAAGAGATCAAAGTCTTCTTCTATGTCAAGTTTTCTTTTTCCCTTCTCTTTTATCTGCGTTTCCTCCTTCCCATTCATGATCTTCCAATAAACACTTATTCCAACAACATTGAAAATCTCTGGATTTTGCAGCCCTGCTTCCCGTCTCTTTTTGTCACACAGCTGTATGTTTGCACCAGTTTTAGATCTTAATGTGCATTTGTTGAGCTTCATTGCAAGACAGCCCTAAACGTTTATTAAAAACTAATCAAAACCAGACAGTTTTGGTGTAGGGATAAACAAAAATCTCTGAGTTTACTATCCTAGATAGCGTTGGAAACACTTATTGAAGCCACATTTTAACTGACTTCAAAATGACTGAAGCGGCGGATTTCAAAGATGCGCGTTATTTACTTCAAATAAATATGTCTGTACACATGGGGCTTATCCCAACCAAACTTTCTTGCAGTGTAAAAATAGTTGTTTTTCCCCATGTAATATGCAGAATGATCTGAAAATCCAGGGGAAAAAAATTGTGGATGTTGTACTTATAAAACCTTACTAAATTCCCCAAAATTCTAGACTAAAAATACAGGCATCATGTTACTAGAACACATTAAAAATCCAAAAAAAACTGATTTGTCAAGCTTAAGCAGATCAATAATTTTAATAGAAGATAATAATTTTGGTAACATGATGTTCCTGACAGCACATTAATTTGTTTTGTGTATTTCTAAAACACTATCTATACCTTAGCCCTTTTTCAACAGGAGCTGGCGTACGAAGGGAGGGACGCGAGCGACAGATCATGTGTCTCGGGGTAGATTATTAATCATTTTGATAGGATCCATTTAAGTGCAATTTACGTAACAATTTTTTAAAGTCTTCTTTTCACAGCAATCCCAAACACCGCGTTTGATCTACTTTTGCCACGTGGAGTCGATCTGATCACTAAGTAGTTGACTGCGCACCAAGTAATAGAGCAGTTTAGCCACCCCATAACAGGTCCCTGCTTTCGAAATGAAAGAGAAATATATAAAGTCTTAGCTGTTAAATAGACGCTCACTAAAATGCATAGTAGAGGATTCTGTATTCCTGTGTATATTAGTTATTCAGCCTCAATTAATTTTGGGGGTGATTAAACAGGGACAGGAAAATTCTCTGTAGAAATCTCTCAAGTTCCAGGAGCAAATAAAAGGTAAAATATTAGAGAACTGTGTTTGTTTAGAAGTCACCTTAAACTCAGATCTGCAAAAAAACAAATCAATTTTCTTGTTCTTATTATGTTATAACAATTTCTTGTTATGTACACTGTGAGAAAATGAGTTTTTGGTATGCATATATATTTTTTATTTTTATCTATAAATGCCATTACATAGGCAGTGACCTGTTCATTATCAGTAATGTACAAAGAACAAGAGGTCACCCTCTGAGACTGGAAGAGCGGAGATTTCATAGACGACAAAGGAAGGGATTCTTTACAGTGAGGACAATAAAGGTTTGGAATTCACTGCCAAGGGAGGTGGTGTTATCCAATACATTAGATACCTTCAAAAGGGGTCTGGATACTATTTTAGAAAGGCATGACATACAGGGCTATAAATAGAATTAATATTTTAGAGCTTCTTGATCCAAGGAGAAATCCCCTGATGGCAGAATTCGAAGTAGCTTAATTAGGGTTTTTTGCCTGTTTTTTAACCTTATTTACTATGTAGGTATATGTAGCTGTAAAATGTAGGATTTGGGAAAGTAAAAGATCTCCTTTAAATGCTAGTGTTTCCCAATGCGCTAAGAAATGTATGTTTGTATGAGAAACAAATATCTTTGTTCAAAAAGGCCATTAATGAGACTATACGTGAAGAAGCAAAGACAAGAATGGGTGCTCTACATGTATAGCTTTATGTTACATCTATGTAAATGATGTGATATATACCAATATGTAAAATGGAACAAAAATCTCTGTCTTTCTGTTATTAATGCATCTTGCTATACAGAATATCCTGGACCAATATGTTACATTTCTATGTAACTAATCAGAAATGATAACTAAAAATCCCTTTATACCCGCTGAAGGTACACAAACCTTAATACCGATTTATGCCTTTAGATTTGGCGCACGGATGTTCCAGATGTACCTAAAAGATCTGTCCTTTACCATAGGAATGCCTTAGGAAACGTGTTTGCCGATTAGTAATCCATTTAGAAATGCAGTGTATTTAATAGATTGGGGTCAACCAGGATACTCAAAAAATAAATAAAATGTCATCAAATGCTATGAGATATAAAAATGTTTCAACTTAACTTTTACATTAAAGAAGCCTGGACAGGTGACATTAATCACTCCCTCGGGCTGGACTGATAAATGTTCACAGCAAGTTATGTGTATGCAGCAGGTCACTCGGCACTCACAACCTGTTGATAGCTTGATAGCTGTTCATTCCAAGTTCAAAATAAAGAATCATTTCTTTAGCAATAATATCTTAAAAATACAGCTCTGAATAAACAGGGATCTGTGTGAGCTTAATGATTTTTACATCAAATTCCAAACAGTAATTTAACAAACCTTAAGTGTAACAGAAGCCATAGTGGCAGAAGCTGCCTATACTAGAGTAAAAATAGGCAATTTTACCCCAATATCACAAAAATAGTGAGAAGAAGGTATGAGGAGGTATGAAGTAGGTTAGCTGTGAAAACCAAATAATGAATGCCAATCCTTCTAATAAAGTGGCTGATTCTATGACACATTTCCTTAGAGCTGGAGAAGGTGTTTAAAGGGACACTGCGGACTCCCGCCACATGCATTTTGCCATACGCCCCCCCCCTTAGTTACCCTGCACGTGATATCACAGTGAGCCACACTTCTGCCTCTGCGAATCATACAAGCAAGGGTATGCTCAGTCCACTGTATGCATGCACATGCATACCACTTCCATTGATTTCAGCCAATCAGTGGCAAGAATATTCAGACCATGGGGGAGGGCAGCTGCTGCAGCAGGGATGCAGCTTCTACCTCAGGTAAGTTTTTTGCAAAATGTATATACATTATATACACAGAGTACTTTAAAATGTATTCCTGCTTCGTGGGACTCTCCTTGGGGAGAGCAAACCACCCCTTTAATAGTGTTTAATAGTGTTTGGTAGGACCTATAACCTTTAACTCTCTCGTACCAGACTTTTTCACAGCCCAAATTAGCCATTGGGTACTAACCATTTTGATGCCAAGTTTGAGTAAGAACTTTAAAAGAGTTCCAAGGTAATAGCAATAGGTATTGGAAAGCCTGGGAACAGTATTTATCATTAGTGGAAGAGATTAGGGCTCTGAGCAAAGGGTTTCACCTCTTAATAAAACAGAAAAATGCATCGTATTTGTATATATTTCCAGATTTCTTTTTATATTTGTAGCTTTGTTCTTTATAACAGCAGTTGTGTTCTTGCCGGATCACGCTGTGTATATTATTGTTGAGATATCTTCTGATATTCCTAGGAGCATTCTGCATTTTTACAGGTAATCACAGCCCAATCACACAATGATTACCGATTTCACTGAATAGCAAACAAGTAATTAAAATATGAGTTTTTGAATTTATATTGTATAAAGTCCAATATTTCGGTAACAGATGATTATTTCACCCACATGTAGAATGTCAATTGGTGGCTAATAGCTCCAACATGCTTTTCGTTCTCGGAAATGAGAGTAAGTTGTGTTTATTATGGAAAGATTGCGGTTGAGATCAATATTTATTCCAAAAACCTTAACAATTTTACCACCAGCTACACTGGCAGGAGCTACCGACAAATGTAAATGTCCAGTTAGAATGAATGCTGAATGAATGAGTAGGACAGATTCATAAGAGACAGAAAAAGAAAAAAACATATTATTATTGGCAACATGATACATTTTTACCATGGCGCTGACTCAATAGTTTCAATAGGTTTGTTACAGATTGCGGAAAGTAGGACTCTATTAAAAGTCAAATCCTTCAAAGTAAAGAACAAAAAATTTACATTTAAATTCATGTTAATTCTTTTTACACTTTCGGTAATTAACATATTACATAGACCTTAGTGTTACCAGTGACTTTAATAATTACCTTAAGAACTGCTACCTATTTAAATTATTGCATCCTGAAGAGTTCAAGAAGATCTAACTTTGCATAAGCTGTTTGCCTGCTTCTGAGAAGCCAAAATATTCCAACGTAGTGGATCTTAGGGGAAAAGAAAAGCTGATAGGAGTGAAAAAAGATAAAAGACAGCCTAGAGAATGAACATCAAAGAATTGTTAATGACAAGAAGTACCATAAGGCTTTGTATGCCTTTTGTTTTAACCCCCATTGCACCTGCAATGTATAAAAAGGCTTCCTTCACAAACGTGGATTGGTTCTGGTAGCATCAGTTGTAAATTGGAGCAAAAATCTGGAAATATATATTTCTGCACTTACAAAAATGAATATACAGCAAGAATGGTCCTAATCTGGATTCCATCCTTTGCAAATGAGCTTCCTATAAAGGAAAATATTTCTTTTGTTGCAGAAAAAAAAAGAGTAATCAGCAACTATGAAGACTCTCAGAAGAAGCTCAGATTCTGGCAGTAGTAAGAAAATGCCAGTTGAAATCAGAGCGTGAAATGCAGATTAGTCCTCCGCAGGCTCTGATAGGAAGGGGGTAGAAAAAGACATGGCATGGCCAAACAAATAACCCATTTGAGTTGGCCCCTGAAATATTTTTAACAGATGGAGGGACCAGCTGTCATTTTTTCTAGCCTTTAATAAAGTCTTAGGTGGTAGCAGTTTGAAATAAGAAAGGGTTTTCAGTCCTACGCCAAAGGGTATACACAAAAAAAGATAATGAAAATCTGTCCCGAAAGTGCATGTTGCCAAAATGCTATATAACAGGCATAATGTACTGCTTGAATGGTTGCTATTGCTCTGTTTTATTTTTTGGGAAGACAGGGTTCACCAAACTTCGGGAAAGTCATCAGGTATTGTAGGTGAGAACATTCTAAGTGATTTGACCCTGGGATTCTTCCAGTGTTAACCTTTCGATATTCCATTGCAAAGATTCTGTTTCAGGGGCTCATCTAAGGCAGCAACCAAACGATTTTAATAAAAGAAAAAACCTTCCTTGTCAGGAGGAAAAGATTTTCCAAATTGAGTCAACTGTATTCAAGCACGGACTTCGACAGTGATACAATATCAAGTAAAGCATCATTTGGGATGCTCAGATATCATTAAAGTAGAATAGAATCTGGGTTATCAATCATAAGTAGCTCTTATTTAAATTTAAGGTTGGAGAATCTTTGACCAACATAGTACATAAGTATATGCAAGAGTGTGAAAGTATGCCAATAGCACCTGTGTAAAAAAGTAACCATCTAATGGAAAAGCTATGGCGAGTAATAGTAGAAAAAAAGAATAAAAACACGAGGAATGGGGCAAAAAAGAGATTAACGGTTAGACAGAAGTAGTGAGTTTCATTTCACTACCATACCACCATGGCTTATCTGCAAATATGAAATTGCATACTGTCTTCCAACGAGAATAGATGTTTTATCTTTCATTTGTTTCATGAGCCTTAAATTCTTCATTCAACAGAGGTCTGGTGGCTTAATGATGTACCCATCTACAGAGCAGCCTAAGACCTAAGTTTAAGGTCATTGGAATCATGTTTCCATTATGATGGATCTATAAAAATGTTATTAATCCTTTCGTCATTATTGGCTACAACTCTTTGTTTATAACAGATATATATATATATTTGAAATGTCTCTATAATTACCCATTGTTAATTTTAGCAATAAGTATGATGTGGCACAGATATTTTTACTTTGATGGCTGAAATCAGGCCATTTATATACTAAATGTATATGATAATTAGTACTGTCCTCAATGGTTCACTGGTATTTGTTGGTGAAAATAGGCAAAATTTGGCTGCAGTCCTGGTTATGACTTTAGGGGTTTCACTTAATTTCATCAATGAGGACATGATGAGGATCAGTTGACAAATGGGGGTGGGATGAAATGAAGCAGTTTTAACAGTTTGTGTTTGTAGCTTAAATAATTACACATAGTTTAGCTAAAAGCCTATAACTAATTAAATGCAATCTGTAACCTTTATTATTATGAGATTGGCTTTTTTCAGAAGGGTTGATCAGATTGGGAGGTACTAGCATGAGTCTTAAAGAAGTCTGTCAATCACAGTTAGTCAAATGAAGGAAGATGAAAGATGTTTTAAGACGCCCAGGGGCAGCAGGCGTGGTTGTGGGGATTATCGGAAGGAAACGGCTAAAGTGAACAGAGGATTTCTAGCCTGGGGAAACACAATAGATAATGCCTACAAGAAATGAACAGTAGGGTTTGTTTGCTAGTCAATATTATGAAACTGCTTCCGAATATTTGTACCTTTGTTCTTTATAACAGCAGTTGTGTTCTTGCCGGATCACGCTGTGTATATTATTGTTGAGATATCTTCTGATATTCCTAGGAGCATTCTGCATTTTTACAGGTAATCACAGCCCAATCACACAATGATTACCGATTTCACTGAATAGCAAACAAGTGATTAAAATATGAGTTTTTGAATTTATATTGTATAAAGTCCGATATTTCGGTAACAGATGATGATTTCACCCACATGTAGAATGTCAATTGGTGGCTAATAGCTCCAACATGCTTTTCATCCTCGGAAACGAGAGTAATTTATGTTTATTATGGAGAGATTGAGGTTGACATCAATATTTATTCCAAAGACCTTAACAATTTTACCACCACCTACACTGGCAGGAGCTACCGACAAATGTAAATGTCCAGTTAGAATGAATGCTGAATGACTGAGGAGGACAGATTCATAAGACGTTTATCTCTGTATATTGTAGTTACTCATTGAGGAATACATGTACTTCCCGGGAAACCTATTGCACATCACATAATTCTATTACCATTCCATATACATTCATCCATTACATCTGTTTTGTTCTGCTCCGTAGTCCCTTATGTAGCTTTGGAGAGTTTAAGCGAACATATTTCATTTTCTACCTTATTGGCTTTTTGGGGGCTGTAGATCCCTGCTTGTTCAGGACAGTCTCCTCATTGTCAGTTATTCTCATGGCTCAACGGCTTTTTTGATAGAGCTGTAACAGAGCTGGCCTGTAATTATAGGTACAGTATTCGGCGAGCATGTGTTTGTTGAAAACTAATCAGAAATGGGTACAGGGCATATCACATTTCAGAAAGATTTTGAGGATCGGTGGCTTTAGAAAATGTTTAGTTTAGCTTTTTAAATGTTAATAAGCTTTCAGTAGTATCCTCCTTTTAAAGCCTGGAGACCATATGTGATCCTTCACATTAGCCTTCTGTGCACACGCAGTATGTTGGACGTATGCTGGGTCTATATATTTAAGCATAAATGTGTCGGTCGTTTGCCCTACATGAGAGGCCTGTTAGTCCGGAGCTGCACAAATCCAGTCCTCAAATGCCACGAGCAGGCCAGGAACTCCATGGATCCTAACCAGAAAACAAGCAGTTTAATGAATTTTTGATTGAGATGCCTGCACATCTACAGTAGCCTCCAAGCTGAGTGGCAAGAAACAAATATAAATTCAACATTTAATGTTATAACAAACAACCAATCAATGAAAGATCCAACGCAAATGAAAGTCGTCAAATCTAAATACATGCCCAACCTGTTTCATTTTTCTGGCTTCAGAGGTGATGTTCATGTAACATGCTAACAAATAAAATCAGGTAAAGGGCTCTGATCGAAAAAGAAAGTGCTACTCTTTGGGCTTAATTTGGAGTCTCCAGGTTAAATGCTGCTTCACCGGGTTAGCAGGTCACATTCCTCTTTCTCTGGGCAGGGAGAGTAGCGTTTAGCCATGCTCACTCCCCTCTTACTTCGCCTACTATTTAAGGCCAACTTGGTTATTCCTGCCGACTGCCCTGGCTTAACGGCCCGCTAGCCCTGCCCATCAAGAAGTTCCCATGTATGTCAATGAGACATGTTGAGTTAGCAATGGTATTGACCTATGGGGAACCGGTAAAACTTGATGGCAATGATGATCATTTCCATGTATTTAATGGATTTCTTGTTTTTTTTCATCAGATGTTTGAGAGTATTTTGGGGGAAGGTCTACCAATTTCATGGAAAATGTATAGAGGGTTTTGAAGGATACCACACACAGACTGAGACACATAAACTGTTACCTCCATTGCATATATATATGCTTAAGGCCTAGGTATTTTAACCTAAAACTTTTGTAAAATGTAAAATAACTTGCATGAATTGTAATAGAGACGTATCAGATTGCAAGAACGGAATCTCACCAAATTGGTGAGGTCAAAGTTGTGATCTCTTCCATACAGGGACTTCAAACATTCTGCTAAGTTACCGATTTAAGTAATACTTTGTTGTAGCCCCTCCAACAAAATTCACATGTGCTCCACAACATTTGTAATATGTTATCAGACCTAAAGGGGTATTATGTAAAACACTGTTACATAATTTTTTTACTAAAAGTACTATTTATATTTACATTCACAGGTATATTTCATTGAAGAACAAAAGGAGAATTATGAAAGTGAAAAGAAGATCACAAAATGCCTAAAACTAAAGAATTGATCATTCACTATTTTTTTTTAAAATGATCATTTTTTTCCATTATCTGTAGATCAACATCACTATTATCACTACTATTGTATATTTTTTATTATTTGTATATTTGTCCTAAACAATATTTTGAGAAAATGTTTTTGCAACTTTATTTTTAAAGATTTAGTTTGATTGCTTGTGAAATCAGTAGCAGGGTCTTGGATTCCAAAGCAGAGGGTTTAAAGTGCTCCAAGCTGTAGGTTTTTCCTGTAGGGTTATGATAGTTTTACTTATTATGGCAGCTATTTTAGCCATCACAGAAGGAAGCAGCACATGTACAGAAATTACAACATGACGAAAAAAAAGGTTTTATTTCGAGAAGATTACGCCAGATCTGAGCTTTATGTTCCATCAGAAATAACTACATTTTTATTTTATCGGGGTAAACAGGAGAGGTGTAAGTACTAAGTGCTAATATATATATAATATCTATCCATAGCTGAATAACAACGCCAATGAATACTGCAAGTGAAGTCTATTAGATTTTTCCCCCATATACTTCAATAGAGCTTTATTCTCCAGCAAGAATAAGTTGGCTCCCTCTGGTCTCTGGTATTCTGTTTATTACCACCTCCATTGCTTAAATCTTACCCAACGCCCAACCCTCCCGTTATGTTGTAGAATGAATTTAGGTCAGCTGGACAGCAAACAATGTTCATGACTTTGGAGAGAAGGACATTCAAATTTTTTTTTTTTAATCTATACAGTACCTAGGCATCCTGCCGGAATGAAATGAAGTTTATTTTTCATCACAATACACATCTGTTTCAAACATTGCGTTAAGTAAAGTTTTGCACCCGAATTAAGCATTTAACGACCATAACAAGAGCAAAATATTGAAAAGCAATTTTGGAAGTTAATTTACTGTGCTAAAAACTTAATTATATCTTGGAACTGTTTTTTTTTCTGGTTTGAAGTGTAGGTAGAATTTTATGGTTTCTTTTTTTTTTGTGGCCAAATATTACTAAATGGTATAATTATGCAATGATATCATTGTATGTGTAATTAACAGCCTTCCTAAGGTGGGACTTCTTTTTTTCCCGTTGCATCTTTATGACATAAAACTCTTACATTTTTTATGGATACATTATGCTACTATTCAAAAATAAAATATAGTTCTTGTATTGTTTTATCAAAACATATTCAGTTTAAGCGTTATCATTATCACCTTAATATTATGTTTTTTTTGTATTTTCAAATGGTTATATTTCTTATGATTACCATCGGCATATACCACGTATAGGAAAATGATAAAATACTGGAGCGAGAAAAAGGGGTTTTATGTTTAATTCATTAATATATTTATGTGGGTTTTGCAAGAGGCCCACTTAAGCAGTATACACAGCACTGCAGGATATTTTGGAGCTTTATAAATCAATAAATAATAATATGCTGCGTTACTGCTTTGCCTATTACAGATCCCAATTTCTGAGTATCTAAGTTTACTGCCCATTGGGCATCACAGAGGAATAATTTCCACTGACATACCCAATTTATCCCACCAAAGATGGTCCACTTGCTGCAAGCCTTTGCTTGTTCACAGGCAAGTTATGCTTAGATGTCAGACTCTGCTGTGAGAGAGTGGGGTTACACAACAATCATAAGATATTAGGAAGTGGTCACAAAGAGCTCAGCTTCTTGGTAATCTTGTGGAAATCTCCATGTGTCAGTGAAATGCGTAGGATATGCCAGTGCAGAAGATGTACATTATGTATAGTTGCTGGGATTGTGATGTCCTCAGATGGTCCATAGCTGAAACCCACCAAATATAGCCAGGACTCCCATGAAGCCATGTGTCCTAGACAACTGCCTAGGGGTTCTAATGTGTAATCTGGCTCTGATAATGCTTAGCTAAATCTGACATATGTTTAAAGACTGATTTGCCTATGTATTATTCAGGGCCAACCTAGCTTTTTTCCACAACAAACTTGCCGGCGATGTCTCTTCTTAAAGCAAATGAGGCAATGATTTAGAGTTTCAGTTTAGCTCCTTTTCTTATGTTGTAAACACTGTTTAGGTAACAGTCGCCACAGTCGAAGCTGAGCCTTGAGGTCTGAGAGCCTAGGGCCCGAGAGGTTCTTAATCCAATTCTAACGGAGGGGACAAGGCTGATTCTGCCTCCTTCCAGCAGCTCATGATGGAGCCGTGGGAGAGAACTTGGCAGTTTAATCCCTTCAAAGGAACCAATTTAATTCGTGTCCTGTATCCAGTGCAACTCTCTGAGCAGTCTCACATTGTTTTTTTACTACAGGGAAATAAAATAAAGAACTCTTTCTAGTGGCATTTAATGAGACCTCATTGGCAAACCAAACACTTTACAAATGTGATAATTTTACCTGCAGATACTGAATAGTTTAGAAATAACAAGAGTGAAATATATAGCAGCAGCTTAGCATCCCATAATATATATGGGGAAAGCAGATATTTACCTGGTTAGGAGGCAGATGTATGGTTACCTCACCCTTTTGCTCTCTCTCTCTCTCTCTCTCTCTCACCCTTTAAAAGTAAGGGAAGTGTAGGATCTACTGAACACCCATCCTACTGGCAACAACATGTGAGTATATCACAGCCTTTTAAAGGAACGGCCACGTCATTAATGTTTACATGACTGCGCCATTAAGTCTCGTCTAACAGACCTCACAGCCTCTCTTTCTATGTGAAACACTCTGCAGGGGGGTGAAGCCCACCTTTCTAAATTAGTTGCCCCTGAGGCTCCTGAAATATTAATCCTTTAATAGCCCATTGAGAAACTTGAGTCACTCACCAAATGTTTTACCCAAATGGCTCTAAACCAGTCCTCTTGAATACACTTAATGGAATCACCTGCATTCAAGCAGGGATATTAACCATAACATACTGTGAGCAAAAGCAACAATTGTGGAGTCTTACATATGATCACAGCAGGGTAGAATAGGAAGGAGTCAGTTCCAGACTGTGTAACCTTGAGAACCTGCACCTTCACCCTGAGTCCCTTACATTGGGAGAAAATCCCTGAGACTCAGGGTCAAACCCGGGTACGCGCCCCATTCAGCTTTGCAGTGGGTTATCCTGATCATGCTGCCAATGGTCAAAATGGGGCACTGTTGACTATTTATGTGACTTATTCTTTATGTGACCTACAAATATCTCTATCGATGTTCTAGAAGGACCTCAAAGGAACCCAAAGAGGGACTGTCTCTTCTAAAGAAGAATAGGTTATGGTGGCGCCGTGTCAGGTGCTGGCAGGGATGAAATCCTGCACCCTGCTGCTGGGGGATAAAGGAAAGTTTCCCACACAACACGTGAGCAGAGTATCCTGACAGGAGTCCGACAAACCCCACGGAAACATTCAACTTCGCTTGTGAAACACCACTTCTTTTAGCACTAACACGGTTTATATTAAACACAAGATGTGATGATTACTGCCCCTCTAACGGACACGTGTTCTACAAATGCCCCATTTTCACATGTACAGTCCCGTAATTGCTATGCTGCTGTCAGTCCCAAATATCTCGCTTTTTGGGACTGCACCGGGAAAACCTGTTGGCAGCTAAAATTTCATATGCCAAAACATTGTTGGGGCAGAACCATCAACCCAACATTGCCTAAAGATTACACAAACTGATTCAAAGGTTCAGTAATAAGATGTGATTTCCAGTCTGGGTGTTTCGGCCTGTCCCAATAAATCTAAGACTGTTGGCAGCTATGCCTTATGTGTATAACATGGGAGTGGCCATATTTGCTTCCTTTTCACAAGATTTGCATTATAAATTTATCTTTGTTCAGTTATTTTCCCTGATTGTTGTGTTTTGGGTCAGGTAACCTTTCTAACTGTGGAGATAATAAGGGGGATAATTTAGGGACAAGACATTGATTACATATACTAGCCATGCCACAGTATGCCACAAATCTCAGCAAGTAGTGCCTTGCTTTTATTGCTACTTTCTGCCTTTATCTCACTTGTTTGTCCCTTCAGGCAAGTTCATTTCCGATGAGCTCCCAAGTATAGTGTTAGATGATCACAGAAATAGGAATACAGAGAAAGCTATGAGTACGATGTAGGATGTGTGTATATGTAACGCATACGGCATTCATATTAATCACTGTTTTGATATTCATGATTTTAGTAATAAATTAGACTTAACATCAACACAGGGTCTGACAGCTGAGACCTAAGATTTTGGCGTGGAGATGTAGAATATACAGAACAGTCATGGATATGGGCAAAATTATCAAAGGACAAGCGATTTACTAGTTGTACATAAATAAACGTGTAAACAAACATCAAAAGCTGCTCTAGATCTCCCCAGGATGTCGCATGAACAGAATATTGCATCAATTCCATTAGAAAACAAACTTTTAGTGATTGTCTTCGAGGGATAACTTCAGAGTATGGTTTCCACCGGTGCCATCATTAATCACGACGGGGGTCCGGGTCCTTTAAAAACACTCATTAGTCTTTCGCATATTAGCCAAAAAAAATTACTTTTTAAAACGTGACAGCAGGTCCAGGTGTTAAATATACTTATAGGGAAAAAATATAAAATGATCTTAAAAAGGTTACTTTCGCTGAGGGAATTTGAACAGGTCTGATTTTTTATCACAAATGGTTCATGGTATGGCTTTATGTATATGCTACAAACTGTACAAATCAGGCATTGCTGACTTATTTATGTTTTATTATTCTAATTACAATTCTTGATTTTTTTTGAATAAGCGTTTTAATAAAAGTTTAATAAAAGTATTATTTTAAACGACTTTCATGTTCTGCTTTTTGTGGGGATATAGATAACATTTTTAATCGTTTCCTAACCTGTAGGCAATCACTACTATCTTACCTATTTCTAATATAAAACATTCTATACATACAGTCTATAATGATACCTGGGACGTCTCCAGGGTTTACCCAGAGTCTCCAGGTGAAGCTGCTTCCCTGGGTTTTTATTCGCCGGGCAGGGGCGTGGCTACACAAACCCCTCACCAGCTAAGCTCCACCTACTTGCCACCCACATTCTTCTCATCCTTGCCCAACTCACCTCCCATAAAAGGTTCTCTGTGACTAGCCTCACTTGCATTGTTAACCCCACACAAAGCCATACCCCACAAAAGGTAGCACAATTAGCGAGAGAAAATTCCACTCAGATACAACAGACCAAAAAACTTCAAAAGAGGCGGTGGTGGACGTTGGTGGGACCATCACTACCCACCCGAGGAATGGCTACTGGCCCACCTTAATCTGAGAGCCACCTTATGGTGTTCAACCTAAGAGCTACAATAGAGACTTGCATTGGTTTTATAGCTCACTGGACGAAGACATCTGAGGATCCCCTCAACCATCCTATGACCCCACTACCTGCAAAACTGGGAGAGCCTGAAAACTGTTGGGATGTATTTAGAAAGCTGCATGTGGCATCATTTTGTTGTGTTGAGTAATTAAAGTCGTATCTGGATATATCCATGGAGATTATTACTAGTCAGAAGGCAAAGAGCTTCCAGAAATAAATCCCATGTATTTCAGTGTGATTAAAAATGTGATTCAATGTAATTGGGAAAAGTGTGGATTCTCAGATATCATTAAATCAGAGTAAAATTTGACAAGTCCCCAGGTGTGACGCTCAGTTTGTGTGATGGAGTCCCCAGGTGTGACACTCAGTTTGTGTGATGGAGTCCCCAGATTGTGTGACTTCGAGTTTGTGTGATGGAGTCCCCAGGTTGTGTGACACTGAGTTTGTGTGATGGAGTCCCCAGGTTGTGTGACACTGAGTTTGTGTGATGGAGTCCCCAGGTTGTGTGACACTGAGGTTGTGTGACGGAGTCCCCAGATTGCGTGACACAGGTTGTGTGATGAAGTCCCCAAATTGTGACACTGAGTCTGTGTGATGGAGTCCCCAGGTTGTGTGAAACCCAGCGTTTGCCCATTAACCCTGTAAATTCAGGGTGAAATGCTGAGTGCCCCGGTGTATGTATTGGGATGTATAGATGTGTCACATTTGAATAGATCTTTCCCCTTCATACTGTGGTTGGGGTCTCACAGGGGGCTCCGCAGCTGCGTAATCAGCTTATAAGGTTGCCCCTGAATAAGTGAGATCAGACTCCCCAGAACAAGTCAGTAACTTCATCATCCGGCCTCACCCGGGAGCGCAGACATGAATGATCTCTCTATCCAGCGGACAAAAGCACATTGTCTGCCTGCCGCAAATCCGTAATTATAACAGAAAGCACGGAAGGGGAGATCCAGTGATCGGGGCATCCTATGGAAGGGTCTCCAGGAGCGCAGGGTCCCTTTGATCAGGAAAATCCAATTATTTGTGTATATAAATTTCCCACACAGTGATTACTTCATTAATTGTCCCGCCTTTATCACCTCCCTTTCCAGCCCTTGTAATAATCAGTTCTTTTATCCGGACCAACAAACACTCGGTAGGGGCTTTTGTACAGTCAAAGGATTTGCTTTCGCTTCTGAAAGAGCTGCTGTTCTTTGATGATTGGGCAGCTGCGGACTTCAAAGGGAAAGATCCGGGCTGTGATTGGCTGGCGGCCCAAGCAAAGTCCTTATCAAATTCCTGGAGGTGCTCCTGCTGTAGTCAGTCAGTCAAGAGGCTGCTGGAGGGAGGGCGGGATGTCTTGTCCAACCGCGCCCCAGCACTAAACTAACTGCCCCCAGCACTAAACTAACTGCCCCACACAACTGCTTGCTTGGAAAGGCACCGACTGACTGCTGCCCCACTCCATGAAGTTCCAGCAGTGCCCGGCCTCATCAATAACAAGAACTTGGCCAGTTTTAGGGACAGGAGGACCATGGCTGCTGTGGCAGTGCTAAGGAACGACCCTCTCCAGGCATTCCTACAGGTCAGTCTTAGACACCTTGATCCCATTTTTGGGGACGATTATAGTCCAGGCTTAATGCCCAATTTGAAGATGTGTTTCAGGGCAATCATCAGACTGCAGTGCCTATTACCCTCAGCCTGCCCTTGTAAGGGGTGGGTAAGGATGGTATGGTCCACTAGCAGCTGGAATACGGAATGGCAGATCTCAGCATTCATACCCTGTCTGCTGATCTTTAATTAATAGAAACTAATCATTAGAGATGATTGGAAAAAAGTGCTTCTTAAAAGTTAATATATTAATTCTAAAAACTATTAAATGATAAAAATGCAGATTGGAGCGACATTAAAACTTTTGGCTGGCGCTTGTGAAGTTTCATTTTCCAAGTTACATAAACTTTTTTTATCTCCAGACTGGCTTCCTTTGTGCTATTCCAGCAATGTTTGTTGTTTGTAATTAAATGACAATATTGATACTTTTTTAGAAAAATGTTTTGTCAGTTTAAGAAAAACAATCAATAGGCAAACATCTAAAACACAAAAGAGTTCTTCTATTAAGTTAAATGACGGTTTAGGACACAGAATGTATATTTTGCATGAATTAAAACGAATTAAAATGAATTTGGGTTTTTGGGGGGGGGAAAGTGTACATTAAGTATATGAATTTTTATGTTTTACAAAGTTTTCAACAGTTGTAGTATGAGGATATATCTGCTAAACATTTGCATGAAGTTTAGAAATATGTATTTTTTTTTATTATTCGAATAACTTTTGTATGTATTTGACAAACGTCTTGCCGTTTTGGATGTTTTAGAGAAATGATTTAATTCTAACGTGTTTAAATTTGCTTTCACAGGACAGGACTCCCAGTGCCTCACCAGACGTGGGAAAACACTCTCCGTTAGCTCTTTTAGCTGCTACTTGCAGTCGAATCGGGCAGCCCACCACAGGACCACCAGAGTTTCTTCAGGTTCCATATGACCCTACCCTTGGATCACCGTCAAGGATTTTCCATCCATGGACAACTGAGATATCCACGCGGTCTCCTAGTGTCATTCAGTCTCACAATACCCTTGGACTTGGTACCACAAAAAATCAGATCTCACCTCACATGCAGCCTTCTTTTGTTACTCATGAACTACCCTTGACTCCTCCAGCTGATCCCAACTACCCATATGAATTTTCCCCTGTTAAAATGTTACCCTCTCCGATGGCTGCTTTCCAGACTTCTAACTGCCAGACAGCCTATGTTTCTGCTGTCCCGTATGCTTCGGGGGCCCCAATTGCTTCTGCTATCCATAGCTTTGTACCAGGCCACTCAAATCTGATACATCAGCAACCAAGGCAATTATCTCCCCATCCCGCAGAAGACATCCCATGGTGGAGCATTTCACAAGCCACACAAGTGTCCCATCATTCCCCAATTGCACACCCTCACAGGTTTCCTATCCAGAGAGGTTTGGTCCTTGGACATTCTGACTTTGCACAGTATCAGACTCAAATTGCAGCTCTTCTGCAAACCAAATCCCCCCTTGCCACAGCCAGGAGATGTCGAAGATGTAGGTGTCCCAATTGTCAGTCATCTAGTGGTCCGGATGAGCCTGGTAAGAAAAAGCAACACATCTGCCACATCCCGGGATGTGGAAAGGTATATGGCAAAACCTCACACCTTAAGGCCCACTTAAGGTGGCATTCTGGTGAAAGACCATTTATCTGCAACTGGATATTCTGCGGCAAAAGCTTCACCAGATCAGATGAACTACAAAGACACTTAAGGACTCACACTGGTGAAAAGAGGTTTGTCTGTTCGGAATGTGGAAAAAGATTCATGAGGAGTGACCATCTGGCTAAACACGTTAAAACGCATCAAAATAAAAAGATGAAAGGGGTTGAGAGGACAGTTAAACAGGAGCCAAACATGGACCATTAGAGGGAAGCTTGATCTATCCTTCCATAGTGCAATACAGTGGAATACACCTTTTTAACTCGGCACTGCCTATAGGCAGCTCACATGGAACGTTAAAACTTTGAAAGTAAAAAAAAAAAAGCACAAATGTGTTGCCAATCTCTGACTACATTTACTTAGGTTTTTTTTACAAAGGTTTTTTTTGCCTTTGGGATCTCTGTAGTTGAATTATGGATTTTTTTTTTACAATACCATTAGATTTTATGTAAATGAACAGTATTGATTGTGGCATCCCAATAACCCCTTATCCAAAAGCCCCCCCCCCCCAAAGTCTAACTGTTCCATGAAAACTATCTACTGGCAATTGTTAAACTTCTAGTTTTGTCCGTTCATTTCAGCATGCATCGTTGATTGTGTAAATGGGACATAAAAAGGTTTCACTATCAAATAAACAATGGAGTCGTTTGTTCAGAGGGTCACAGTCCAGTCAACTTTTTAATGTTTTGAAGTTTTAGACAAGGAGTGTACTTGTTTCCAGCGATAGCTACAATTCTTTTTGTAAAAACTAAAGTTTGTTGCCCGAGTCAAATAATCCTTAGTACGTTCATTAAGGGGACAGCCGACATTGTAGATTTATAAAATCTGTTTGAAATGGAAAGAAGAGAGGGATTTCATGCAATACCTTTATAAGAAAATGGAAAAATAGATTGTAAGCTTTTGAACACATGATACTCATCTCTGTGTTATAGTAGTGAATAGTTTCTGATACTTTAGAACAGGTAACGGATTATGGCTTTGTGGTGGAAGTTAGGTAATACATTTAGAATTCTGTCCCTGTAACTTTTCTTTATAGGACCTTCAATTTATTGTGTATTGAACTCAGAAAGGTATTCCTCATCAGAGAAGATACTTCTTCCAGTTACTAAATCTGTACAGTATTCTACGTGCCTGCGCCTGGCTAATTTATATGGATGAATACATTTTGGTGTGTAGCCACTAGCCAGTACTCTGATAAATAATCTCCTGTCTTCAGGCACTGGCTGTTGTGGTCTAGCACCCCTATTATCCTCAGCCGGTTTGGGAAGTTGTGGTCCACAATAGTTCAAAAAGGGAGAGGTCATATATCTTTGTTTTCTATCCATAACTATAACTATAAAAATAATAATCACAGCAGCTATAATGTCAAAAACATTTGATATTCATTCTTTGATTGTCTTATACTGTCTTTGCTGTTGAGGTTGCAAAGTCAAATATCCATTGTATTTAAGACCATGTCCCGTTGCCCTAGTTGTTCCAGCTAAGCTACCGAGCCCCAGAGATGGTATTCACCCCTCTAAGACCCTTCGCAAATCTTAAATATTCAGATATGTTGTACATCTCCAGAAAACATACAATAAATTTCCCATCTAATCCCAATTCTGCTATCCTCTGCCACTCAGGCTGTGATATGAAAAACATAACCTTGGCTGTTTAGTTTTTCTGGCACCGAACAAGTTTAATGTGTTTCGCAGCACAATATACTAGCCATCTGTCTGTAATCAGATTCAATTCTTTGGAAAACTCCAACAGAATGGGTTAAAGTGTGATGATTTCTCCCTGAAAATCACATGTGCCAAACATCTGCAAACAGGTGCACTTTTATTTTAGGGACAGGGTACATCAATTTCATTTGCATGAAAAATTAGCGTCTAACTTTTAAAAAATGGACAAAACCTTTAATTAAATAACGCAGACAAGTGCATTGGTGGCAGAATAGTAGGCATCAGTTCTGTATATTACAAAGTTTGATACAGTACCTAGAAATGTACGTTATTATTCTGAATATATCTTCGGATTCTGTATCAGGCTAACATCAGGGGACTTTGATCAATGGCCACTCTAGAGTATTAAATAGGCCAGTATTTCATTAAATAGTCATATCAAGTGCTTATGCTAGTTCATAATTGCTCCGTTCTTCATTATTCATTTGAAACTGATATTAACGAGACTCATTAGACTTCATTTGTTCTTTACCGTGTTAATCAACTACTGAACCACATTAAGGATTAAACACGGAGCCATAAAAGCATGCAAAATATAATAACTTTGAAAAAATCTGCAAAGTTTGTTCTTCAAGATGTTTAATACAGAAAGGACTTAAACTTCTTAGTTTGGCAAAACCAGGCGACCGTTGTTGGGATTACAACACATGGCTTTAGGTCGTCATACCTGTGCGATATTTTCACAAAGGCTGTTTTATAAAAAGCTATTTGCATTAAAATGTTTCCCTTTCCTCTGTCACTGAAATGGTTCATTGGGAATTACCCTATGGATTCTGTTGTTCACTACGGGTTGATCAGTAGATGCTTGGAATTGATTTCCAGTGGAGGTAGTACAGGCCAACACAATAAGTAAAGTCTGGCATGTGCATAAATTTATCCTAAAATAAGTAAAAAGGAATTAGAAGGGCAGACTGGACAGGCCATTTTTTTTGTCTACCTCTGCTTCCTTTGGATCGGCCATCACAAGGATATTTCAGGTTAAATTAATTCTGGGAGTTGATAATAAAAATATTATTAACCATACATCACGATTGTTCATTATTCATAAAAAGCCAAGCCAAAGAAATTGCATGCTTGGTCCTGGGGACCCTCGATACGGAGGCGCTGGTACCCAGCAAGGAGGTTCATGAATGAAAGATAATTTTATGTGTATTTTATATAGTAAGATCATTAATGGATCTAGACCATTTAAGACTTTAATCCTAGACTTATTCTTTGTCCATCCCTGAGCTCCAACATATTCCATATAACAACACAGGAGGCAGAAGAGACACCTTTATGTCAAAGAGCTACCTCTGATCCTGGTGCTGATCCTAGATTCCTGTAGCATCAGGGATTCCCTGAGCGCCAGATAATTATTTGTCTGAAAATAAAAGCGATGAGGACGCTGGGGAGTAATATGAAGGAAACATTCATCAGACATGAGTTTCAATGTTTCTTAGGGGTTACTAGAAGTTAGTTGACGTTTTTGAATAAGTGGATCTTCAAAGGTTCAGTCTCTGAAGAGCAGTGAATATTCTAATGGAGTGAGGCAGGAATTCCATAAACACGGTGAAGAAAAAGTGACGTGGGAAGAAGATGTAAGGTAGAAAGAGACAGAAGTCAGAGGCAGAACCTAAGAGGAACATATGTATTCTGTCCCTACATATTATGTTCATACAAAGTACTTGTGACACACATGAATCAGGGTAATGCTGCACAAGGGAACATTGCTGATAATTCAGTTATGCGGTGGTTTAGTGGATAACTTAGACATTTATGTCAACATTAAAAAAGGCAGGTATAATGTTTTTGTGTTTTGACATTGCACCCCGGTAACATTTTAACTTATATAGTGATCTGCAACAGTAGAAACGATATTACAACTTTGTACTTTAACATTGCCCTAAATGAATCTTAACTGACCTAAAATGCAAGTCTTTCCAAAGTCCTTCTGGAAATGTTAGGGTTAATAATCTTACATATTTAAAGCACCATGTATTGATTTCATTAGTTATGTGTGTTTTATATGAATTTTACCCACATGGATTACAGATCTCTCTGATCCGGAGTAGCTGAATATTGGGATGGGGAAGTTAGCTGTTTCAATTTAAAAATGCTTTATCAATCAGGATATGATTAAAACATTATGATGAGTTGCTATTTCTTCAAAGGCTTGAGCCTACTATTTAAAATCTGCTTTTCATGAGATTTCTTTGACTTGATTTTCTGTATAGATCTATAGTGATTACTAAACAAAAACCCTATATGAGATTACTGAAATAAATAAAATAAGTTTATTGAGATATGACTCTATCGCCAGAGGGGAGCTCATCGTAGTACCAGCTGACCGTGGACTGCGCTGGTCTGAAGTCCTGATTTGAGTATAGATACGGGAGGAATCGAGACCTCTCATCACGCTAGGTCCATTGTGCCCTTTCAACATCGTTTAAAAATAATCATAAAGATCTTCGTCATCCTGTAGAAGCTATTGTATAATTGTAAACTGTAACATATAATACACAAAGCTTCCCCCCCCCCCCTGTATTAGGTTACCTAGTGAGTAGGTGTGATTAACCACCCTGGGTGGAATGTGTTAATTCTGTAGATGTACGTGAGATATAATGTATGTATTGTTTGTACTAGTAAAATTGTAAATACATATAAAATGATACATGGCTCCATACGGGTTTGTGTTCTTTGAAATAACAAGGAGGGCCAATAATGTTGCTACCATGAAAGATAATTAAATTGCAGAAGAAAGTGAGAATCACAATGTATAGACTGTGTTGGATCTCTTTCAAAGGAAAAGTTGGGAATTAGGCCAAGGGGACCATCTTTTAAACAAATGCCAACACCAAATAATTTATATGAATACGTTATTAATCAAAAGAGGAAAAAAGGGAACAATAGAGTTATATTACCCTAATTTAAACAGAGCCAAAATGTGTATACCATGTGTTCAGTGGCATAAATACAGTGCTTGCAACAGTCGCAACTGAGACGGGGCCCGTGCGACCCCTGCAACCACTTATTCCTGCCTCCTAGTGCCACTTCAAAATTTTTCAGAAAGGGCCTTTCTGACCTGGACCGAAGGGCCAGTTCTAAACAAATTTGAACTGACACAGAGAGAGAGAGAGACAAGCACGCAGCAGGGTCACGTTATGTCACAGTGTGCAAGCAGCGGACTGAAAGCTGCTGGAGAGGTAAGGGGGTACTGGTGGGAGGAGGTATATGTGCTTGTATGTATGTTAGCATGGATGTCTATGTATAAGTGTATGTGAGCATTAATATCTGTGTATAAGTGTATAAGTGTGAGATGGAGTATGTATTAGCATGGGTGGTGTGAGAGGGAGTGTGTTAGAATGAGTGTGTACAAGTGTGCTAGTAAGTATAAGTGTGTATGTGTTAGCATGTGTACATTTGTGTAAGTATGTTTACATATGTGTGACATAGTGTATGTTGGGGCAAAGATGGCACACATAAACTGTTTGGGGGCGCTGCTAAGCTGCTCAGGGCAAAAGGAGGTACTGTGGGACATGTTGCTTGGTGTAGTTGCAGTTTCTAGTTATGCTCCTGCACTTAAACACACACAGCAACACACGTACACTCACACACACACACACAGGATGGAAAAAATGCCAAGGAACTAAACTGTATATATGTATCGAAAGGATTTCTCAGGTTTTATTTAAATGTTGTTGCTCTGCTTTTGTAATATAGAAAAAAGGAAGAAGCTGCGCTCAGAATCTGTTAAATATTTAATTAAAAAACACAATTTAATCTGTGGGTTTGTGGAGGGAGTCCTAGAGCTTTACAGAGCTATAGAGAGCTGAACCCACCACCTTGGTTATTAACTGGGCAACAATGGGTTAAAACAACAGCACACGCATACTATTTTTTGTTAAAGCCACACCCACTTTACATCATAAAGCTTGGCCGTGTCATAATAGGCTGGAGCTGTAAAAGCAGGAGCCGGCAGTGTGTGAGCTCAGTTAGGGCAAAAGAGTCCTGAGTTATTTAGACAACCGACGACTGCAGTTAGGGTTTGGGGGATCCGTCCGTCTCGCTCTCGGGCAGCACAGCTCATTATCTGCTCTTGATGAATGTTTGTGAGGATCTGCGTTCCCTCTTCGATCCGGGGACATTTACTTTTTTGGTTACCATTTTATTCTGTTCTTTAGTGTGAAACGTGCTGATCGCCTATTCAAGGGGTCAGAAAGGAATGTTTTACTTGGAACAGAGACAACCTTTTGCCCCCCAAGTTTTTTCACCTTCCTCTGGATCACTAGGCAGGAAGTTTAGGATCAGGCTGTAGGTTCGTGGTGGGGTCTACAAAGATTATTTTCCCTTCATTGTCAATATGCTGTTTTCTATTATAACTTAAATAAATGTTTTTTGTGTTTTTTTAAATGTAAACTCTTGTGTGTGTTCATTTGAATCTGTTCTTAGCGTATCAAAACATGAGTGTTAATGGAACACAGGGCTAACGCTCTTATGATGTCATAGCACTTTGGCATAAAAAAGAGAGATTGTCCAAATATTTTCACAGCTATGGGAAGGTAATACAAAAAAATGCAAAGAACCATCAAACTTGTCGGATTCAAACGGCACAGAAGAAAAAAAATGCCCCAGCGAGTTGGATGCGGGGTTAATGGGGAAGGTACTCCTGCAGATACTAAACCAGCAAAGAGAGATAACTGCTGTGATGCAATCAGTACTCTCAACGGAAGGGGTTAAATCAACATACACCTATAGTATTTTAATAATGTTCATTTAATACATTTAACCAAATTACATTAAATTCAACTTCTTAAATTATTTAAATCACCCGGTATCAAGAAAAAGTGTTGTAGGTGGGGCTAAGCCACCCTCCAATTGGATTCAGGTCTGGGCTCTGGCTGGGCCATTCCAAACCGATAATCTTCTTCTGGTGAAGCCATGCTTTTGTGCATTTGGATGTGTGCTTTAGGTCATTGTCATTCTGAAAGGTGAGCTTCCTCTTCATCTTCAGCCTTCTAATGGAAACCTGAAGGTTTTGTGCAAAAATTGCCTGGTATTTGGAACTGTTCGCAACAGACAAATCTGAAGTTGAGGTAAGGGAGTATGGGGGCCTATAAAAATGAGTACACGTGAATGAGTAAATTAATAAATATCTGTGAATGACGGAATGAATGAGTATGTGTGAATGAGTATGTATTTAGATATATATGCATGTGATCGCATGGATGTGTAAGATGGCACAGGGAAGCTGTTTGGGGCAAACATGGGACAGGGAGGCTCTTTGGATCAAAGATTGCGTAGGGAGGCTGTTTGGGCAAAGATGGCCAATCTGAGGCTCTAATAATGGTCCACATGAAAACTAAGCAGAAGTTTTATATATTCTAACTCTGATTTATTCATGTATGTATTTCTGTTGTTATATGCCAGCATGAGATGTACCAACTGGAGCACTTATAGATCATCAACTCTGTGTGAACATAAGAATTCACCATGAGAGTGATGGGGTAAAAATCTATAGAAGCCCCTTATCCTTAAATAATAGAATAATTATTTGACAGGCCCTGGAAGCCAAAAGTCTACCTGTGATTGAGCTTTGCATCATCGTTATCTAAGTCTTAAAGCAAATACTACATTCTTCCCATTAATCCTCCAGTTACAGTGGGTTGACATATTAAATGTAATTGATCTATAATATAAAGTTAATAAGACAAGTTATTATATAAGACTTTATTTAGGTCTTCCATGCTGGTGTTTAATATTGTTACTATGGCATTAATCTTCCTAGAAATATAGTTTCAGAAAGCAGTAAAATTAAATAGACCAAGAAGGGACCAAGGAGTGTTTTAAATGCATGTTGTATATAATTTAATTAATAAGGAAGCCACTATACTATTCTACCATTTACGTTACCGCTTTAAAATGTGTACACACTCAAATCTTGCTGTGAGTTTTATACAAATCCATTAAGTGAAATGATCCATGGCAGTAGGAAATAGACTAAGTTGCCAAGGTCATTAATTTAAATCTAATCTACAATTATTCCAACTTTTATGTAAATTCCAATGGGTTCTATGATTATATCACTTCGCTTGAAGCTTGAACAGCCAATCAGTAGCAGGAAAGTGCTTCCTTTGAAATCAATAGGAGCGCTTTCTGTAAGAGGGTCTGAATAGACACCCACCTACAGTGTTTTGTGCAGCGTACACAGAGCGGGCCTTAGGCGTTGTGGCGCCCTGTGCGGACTACTTCTCTGGGCCCCCCCTTTCACTACCCCCCCCCTCTGCCCCTTCAAACTACCCCCCCTCTGCCCCTTCAAACTACACCCCCCCTCTGCCCCTTCAAACTACACCCCCCTCTGCCCCTTCAAACTACACCCCCCCTCTGCCCCTTCAAACTACACCCCCCCCTGCCCCTTCAAACTACACCCCCCCCTTACCTTGTTGCCGGAGTCCTGCGGTGAGAGCGTCTTCTCGCTCTGCCGCGGTGCCGTAATAGTCCGGCGCTCAACATGAGATGCCGGCACCGCGACGGAGTCACGGAGAGTGACTTTTTTTTGTTTGTTTTTTTTAACTTTATTTAACATGAATAATGTTAAATAAAGTTTAAAAAAAAACCAATGTTTTAATTTAAGTCCCGGGCAGGCGCCCCTGCTACCATGGCGCCCTGTGCGGTCGCACAGGTCGCACACCCCTAAGGCCGGCCCTGAGCGTACAGCCGGGAGGTGGGGGAAAGGGTCAAATACATATAGGGGGATTCTGCACAACCCCCCCCCATGCATTTACAAGAGGGGACGCCATAAAAATTAAAAGGGAGATCACAGATTTAATACGCATTAAAGTGCATCTGATGGCTGGAGTGTGCCTTTAAAGTGTGTGATAAAAAGTGTATAGATATAGAATACATTCATTCTGTTCATTCATTCGCCGAGTTTAAATAATAATATGATACACAGTAGGGTACTAGGGACCATATTTGCTGCACCATCATTTTTAGCTTTACATTTTTAGGTCACTTCCATAAGTACACTTAGACATACATATTAAGTATCCTGAGATTTCTGGGACAGTCCCGGTTTGAGACATAAGTACCACCAATAACAGTGATGCAATAGTTGTATAGTGTATTTTAATTAACTAATAGGTGAACACACATCCTCCTCCAACTCATCCTCCAGTTGTCAGGTCTTGCCGAATTCTGGAAAGTATTCTAAAGTAGGAGAATTCACATCGGTAAATAAAACCTCTGATTCATTCCATTCCACCTTCATATTGGAGAGAAAACAGAACATTGGGTTTTATATATTAACTTTGTATGACATGTTGTGACCTAGTGCTATTTATGTAAGAATTCTATAGACTCAAATTAATTCATAAACACATTCATGCTCTTTTTATGCATATCACGGTGACTTTTAGTGCTGTAGAACGCTGTGATACCCAACAAGCATTCTGAGCTCCAAGAAAGGAGGGGGCAGGGGGTGAGGAAAGAGGGATAGGGGGTGAGAAAAAGAGGAACAAAGGGTAAGAAAAGAGGGGCAGGGGGGTGATTATAGAGGGGCAGGGGTGAGGAAAGAGGGACAGAAGGTGGGGAAGAGGGTTAGGAAAGAGGGACACAGAGATTTGCCTCCCCCTACTAAATATGGATACTTGTCGCAGGTATTCCGCCCAATGCTATTACTCAATTCAAAGACGTGGCCAATCATTTAACTGGGAAAGGAACTTTGTTTTGTGTGACTTTTGTTTCCGACCGAGGCTTTTTCACTGCGGCGCAAGGCATCCGTTGTTATGGAAACTAGGACTAACTCTCCGCGATACGTCACATCAATAACATTACCCGTTTACACGGCAATTTATAATTTATGCATTTAAAGGTGGGGATAACGGGTTAACCCTTTTCTAGCTAGTTTCGCGGAAATTATTATAAGGGAGCACTGAATTGAACGCTGTTCGCTGACTGCTCACTAGCAGAGAACGGGTTAATTTTTGTAATCATTTTTTTGCCGGTTTGAAAGTGAGAGCTACGATACCAGAGAACGGCAGACGGGCCAGCCATGGACAGGTTTGATTTATGTATATTTTTAAATCATGGCATATGGTAGGAGGCTTGTAATACCACGTGAATGAATGAATGAATGAATGGGGAATGAGATGCAATATACATCTGTAGTCTATTGAATTACGGTAGATTTTTCGTCACAGTGGCCCGTAACAATTACATAACTCTTTGTTTCGTTTAGGTGGGATTTGTTTAATATGTATATTTTAAGATTCATTGGAAAATATCATCCTCCTTCCTAAGGCTTTCATCGTGGCTGCGTGTCTAACATAAAACACACCTTTTATGAATAAAGCATCGATATTTTAAGAACTTTTATCGTAAACAGGGAATTTACTGAATAATGGACAAGTTACCCTCTCTAACTATGCTGACCATGGCATGTAAACTACGCCCAAGCATTCAAAAAAAACACAGCTAACACATTCTCACACCTAATGAGATTATTCACCAACACCAGAATGCATACTCCGCAGAGAGAGAAAGATTAATTTACTAGAGTGCAGAAGATTGTAACCTAAAGATAATTATATTAAATTCTTTGCTACCTTGCCCTGCTTAAAATATGTCTGATTATCAGTCGTTTGACAAAAGATGGCGGCACAAGATCTTACTAAACATAATTATCGGTTTTGTTTTCCGTTTCCTGAGTAAGACTCGTAAAGTACATTTTAAGACATTTTAAGATAAAAAAAATCTTTCCTTTTTATTTGTAGTGTGGACACACGGAGAGTAAATCCCAGCATCGCCAAGAACCAGGTGAGAAAGCAAGAGTCAATATGTATAAAGAGCAGCATATTGTCCCCTAGAGGCCCTGATGTGCTTTTGAACAAATTTCAAAGTGACCCCAAACTTTTGAACTGGAGTGTGTATCTATCTATCTATCTATCTATCTATCTATCTATCTATCTATCTATCTATATATATAAATATAAATAAATAGCCCAGCACTCCTACCAAAACATGAATATGGTGACAAACACTAGTTTCCTTAGTTTAAAAATGGTGCCTGGTGCTTGACTGTAAGCAAAATAACAATATGGTAATAAAGCCAGCACTCACGGTCTTCAATAGTACTTAGCCTTTATTGTAAGATGCTAAAATATCAACGTTTCAGTCCAACTTGTGGACTTTCATCAGGACAAGTTGGACTGAAACGTTGATATTTTAGCATCTTACAATAAAGGCTAAGTACTATTGAAGACCGTGAGTGCTGGCTTTATTACCATATTGTTATTTTGCTAACAGCCTGTGTGTGCTGGCTTTATTACCATTTGATTATATATATATATTCTGGAGGGGGCCCTTGGAACAGTGTGGCCTTAGGGCCCCACCTGAGCTTGATCCTCCCCTGGCCATAATACAAAAAGTTGTGGGTTAGCTGGAAATATAACATTTGTTTTGCTTTGGTAAATTACAATTTTAAAACCAATGATGGCTTTTTAATGGGAAATTGTGCGACTTACACCTGGGAATTATATGCGAAGTTACATAGATAGCAGGATGTCAGCAGCAGCCAAACCATCTATTGCCACAAAAATGCTGGACTCTTCCTAGCCATGTGCTGATGGATGATTTGCCTTGCTTGCCTGTCACTGACTGCATGAATGGGGCTGTTTTACCTATTTTCCTAAATGTTACTCTTTTATAAGTAAATGTGGTAGTAGACATTTTCCTGTTGAATGTCCAAATCCATTCTAGAATTTTCTTACTCATGTGCAATTTTGCCTAATTGGGAATTTCTATAGGAACACTGCAATGTCATGTGATGCTAAAGCAGACGCTGATAACGTGTTGCCATAGAAAACATTGTGTCTTAAAGGTGTCTGCATTGTTTTTATGTGATTAAACATTAAGAGGAAATAATAACTAGCTTAACATACTAGAGAGTGCAATTAATGTTTTGCCAAAGTGTAAGAGCACCTTTAGTGTGTTGTTCTCCTTTGCCTAAGCCAGGATTGATTTTTATTGTACAGGTTAAATTAACAAACAGAAAACACGACACCAACAGTAAAAACCTGGGTTTCCGAAATTAAAACAGCTTAAAACTACATATAAGTGGATAAATCATGTTCACCTTATTAAGAAATGTCCTGGTACCTGACGCTGGCTGTAGAAAGATAGTACAAGCGTTAACATTTCCAAAGCTAGTTTATTAAATAATAAAAGCAAATTATAATATCAAATAATATAGAAGGTGAGTAACTTATACAAAACAAGAAACAAAATATGATGTCACTTGTTAGCTCTGTTTGGAGAATGATGAGTTTTTAATTTATAATTTCAGGCACCAGGCCGGTTAGAGGTTCTGGATCAAAAAGGTAAGTGGATATTTTTATATGGTATTAAGATATTTGAAGTTGTTCTGTTTTTTTTCTCTCATGCACAACAGACTCTGTAAAAATATAATGATGCTACAATTCCCTTCTTAAACAAATAAAAATAGCATTTGGGGTATTTCTAGGCTTGGACAACAAATAATTAAGGTATTTTTTGCTTTTTTTCAGATGGATTTTTCACAGATACCTGTTTATCTGGGTCTCAGTAAGTACGTTTATAGAGTAAAGAAGCCGCATGTTCGCGATCAATGTTTAATGTACTATATGTTCAAATAATGTGAACTTTCTACAGTGCCTGTATCTTATCTTCAATGACCAGGTCCTAAGCATAGCTTCATATAGTTTGATATCTTCCAGATCTGATTTTATTCTTGAAACAAATTTGCTTAGTAAAGGAATAGTTAATGTTTCCAGGCGGCCTCACCACAGAAAAATGCATATTAAGGTATCGAGCTGGACACGGTGTCTGATGAATGTCTGTGAAGGAACGGACTTCATGAGCATTGCCATAAAGAGTCAGCTCAGTGTGGTGTTTGAGGAGGGAGAATCACCCAGATGATAAAACAAGACAACAATGGCAGCCTCCAAAATGTAACAAAATTAGATAAAACAAGGTTTTTTGTCAGTGCTATCCTATATCCTTATATATGCAGTATTGGATTTTATGCTCGGGGAGAGAGATGTTTCCATGAGACCTACCCTTTAACTAAGGCATTTAGAAGAAGGTACCTTGTTTACAGAATGTAATTAAGAAAGGGATTTAGATGGAGAATATATTTATTTACACAATGTTTACATATTTTCTGCTGTTTATATATACATATAATTATATTCTCAGCTCCAAGGAAAGAGCGATTTGGGGTCTCATAGGGGGCTATCCTACTTAAAGGCACAGTTCACTAAAGAAGAATGCATATTTAAGTGAGAATTCGATATACATTCTTACAGAAGCACTTACCTGAGTTAGCAGCCGCAGCTGATGAATCTTGATAATACCTTGAAGGTTCTACTGGGCCAATTTTACATATTTAACTATTAACTTCAGAGTGCAGTAGAGCGCTATTCTGGTGCAAAGTGTAAAAAGTACTAAAAGTAGAGTAATCAGAGGTAACATTCTGTCAGCTGATATGATGATGGCACCACCTTTACCACATTGCACCCGTATATCTGCCTCTGTGTGCCTGCAGATATCTCAGTATACATGCCTTATAACTTATTATTGAATATGTGCATTCTTTTTTTCCTACAGAGTCCGTAATTCTGAAAGCCAGTTCTGTTACGACAAGGTAATTATAATCCGCTACGCAATTGACATTTTATTTAGCTGTAGTATGCCATAAATATAATTCTTTTCTGAATACTATCTTCCATTTCTTAGCGTCTCTCACTCTATGGGAATGTTTTATTGCTAAGATACCAGTCTAGGTAACTCTACCATCCGTAGACCTGCTTATTTGGTAATTTAAAACCTCTGTTATTCTGAATCTTCCTTTTTAGCCGGAACACGAAACGGACAATAAAGGGGCAAATATTTCACCTTTCCAATATTCCGCAGATAATTGCTTTGATTATATATGGAGCTACTTGCTGCACAGCCGTGCTTTAGAGTAACCGGAAGTACATGCTTGCCAATTGTATATGGATAATATGACTGTCTATGTTTTTGGTTTATGTATAATTGGATAGATAAATCTTGAACCATCTTTATGTCTAATCTCAGTGCTGTTAATGAAACAGGAAAAAACACTGTAATAATATTTTTGTGCTGATCTGATTGCAAATACACTTTTTTTGTAGCACACAACAAATCATCATGTTGGAAAATTAGAAGTACTTGAACCAAAAGGTAAACTATATAATCCATTACCCATTGATTAAGTGAGATATAAGGGGGGCATTTTTTCCTTTATTACTTTAGTGTGATTAATCACATGTACAGTATTTATTAGAGCAGGACTGGTTCTTTAAATATTGAAATGGTTACACATTTACTGTTTCTCGCTAAGCCTCCATTTGTCTGCATCTAACTTTAGGCTCAATGCCTTCACTTGACTAAATCTGGATTTGATAGTTAACAGGAAGTTTTACTTGCTGGGTATACAATGTGATGTCCTGATATTAAACACGGAGATTTGGCTTCAATATCGTTCAATGATTATGCCACCATATATATAAATTTGAAATAATTTTACTAAATTGTTTTGTACATTTCAGAAGAGATCATCTATCCCACTGGATCAGTGTCAAGGTCTGATATCCATTTGTATGACCATTTACAGCTTTGTGTGCATTCATTATCTGATATAATTCAGCTTAAGGTTGAGTACATAACGGATATGTCAGACATTCATATCCAGGGGTGATGCAGGTATAGTTCAGCTTGGTTATAATTGTAGCCCTGTTTTCTACTTGTATCTTATAGATAAAATGTCATATAAATAAGTTCTTTCTTTTCCAAAGGCACATTTAGTTGTCCCTTTGTTAGGATGAAGATCTCTAGGAACATTTTGCTCAGAGGGCAATTTAATTTAGGTAATATCACTAACCATGTTTCAGTGCCACTTATATAGTCTATATCATATATCTATCCTTCTTCAGGAGATCAACACCCTCCATCCCAGGTTGCATTCACATTAACTATGGTTTCATTTGTTTTGCCTTTTCGACGTGATCTCTTTAATGTTGTGATGCCCCACCAGTAACGAGTATACTACGAGGAAGACGTTTTGTAGGCATCATTGTTTGCATAGGATTTGCTTGTTTGCAGATTCTCTTATGGCCTAATTCATCTTCATTTCCCGTCCAGTGGTGCAAATCCTGTGCAAGGCACAAGGCATTAAAAGATTGATTTCTTCCTTTTTAAGTGTATCATTAGTGACACATTCACTGAACAAAACTATTCCAGGCAATTAACCGGCTACTGTTTTTCACACATGTACCCAAAGTAATGCATCCTGATTCAGTGTTATTCCAGCACCGAGTTCCTTCTGTCACTAAGCTGTTTCCGTTTGAACGGATCACTATGTCCACAACAAAAATGGAGTTGAAAATAAATTTCCTTAACAAAGGGAATATTTCTAATATCCCTCTAAATAAAACAACTTTTTTTTTACAGACCAAGAAGTGTGGTGGGAAGGACGGGGTCACCTGGGAAAAAATGTTACATGCCAAATAAGCAGGTTTCATTGTGTGTGTTGAAGCCATTGCCGCAAAGGTATAGTATATTTTTTTGTATGTTAAGACACACATCTTCTGATTACAGTAAGTAATGACTAACAAGGGCTTGTAGTAGTATTTGTACACATTAAATGTTGTTAGGGTGATTTAGAATGATTTTGCAGGTCCTTCTGCAGGAAAAAATGCAAAATTGTACCAATGTATAAATGGTTTTGAAAAAAAAAATAAAAATGTAAGATCTGCGAATAGCATAATTTAAAATAAAGACATTGATACATTACAGGTGTATATATTTTTTCTTCTAAGTGTACAATTTATGAGGAGTGTCCCTAGTTTAAGGATATGATCCTAATACACACCATGGAATTGATATGATGAAATTATATGTAAGAGGTGCTTTGGGATTCTTTTGTGTTATAGGTGTATATAAACGTTGGTAACTTTGCTTATATATTGTATTATGGCACTCGTCGCCTTTATTGTCCACTTGCTCTACTTTTCTGAATCACCCGTTTAAATTGATTGTAAGCTCCCAGGAGCAAGGCCATTTTCTCCTTGTTTGCTTTACTATACACTATACTATACTTCTTCCCATAAAGCCTTAATCAGCTAATATTCTTACTGTTTATTTGCAGCGGTGATATTTATGACGCTGTGGAACGCATTTTACCTAGAGAGTTGGATACTAGTATGACATCAGGTATGTATTCTTCAAAATATTAGTATTCTGAAATTCTGCTATATATATATATATATATATATCATTTTAAACATTAATACAATTATACTTTCTTAGCCCAAAATACAAACAGCAGTTATACATCCTTGCTTTATTACTGCCCATTTATGTGTTGCCTATTCCCTGTAGTGCTAGGGATAATAGGGTAGGGGGTCATATGGCATTCTGACATGGTATTTTCCTCTTTGTAGTTGAACAGGCAACCACAGGATCTCTATCACAATCTACTCAAAATCGTAGCATCAAAAACAAGTCGCCAGATTCTAGTGAAGAAGATGAAAGCAATGATGAAAGAGAAGGCGCACCCACAGAGTTACTCGCAGAGGTGTAGTTTGCATGGATTAGCCACTGTGTACACACAATATTTATTCCAACTTTAGCTGAATATATATGTAGCTTGGGATACCCGTGTCAGTCCAGGAGTGTAAACTGAAAAAGAAAAAAAAATTGAATGTTAGTCCAATAACATTCTATTATTCTATTTTTCAGTATTTTTTGTTTTATATATATATATATATATTTTTTTTTTATACCCATTAGTATGAAGACAGTACCGTTGGCAGGTATAGTCTTCTAAATTAGTGACATGTAATGGTTTTCCAACAGGGATCTGCATCATCCATGATATGGCTCCTTACCAGGCCACTTTTCATCTGCTACTAAATACTACATTTTTTTTGAGGTCAGGCACCGTTATTGAGAGAAACCACAGCTATAGCCACTCCTTCAATACTACAAAGAAGCCAGAGAAATAAATACTTAAAGTGCTGCCACAATTAAATTTGATGTAATTTAAAATTGTCACCTAGCATTAAAATATTCAATTCACTTTGTTTAATTTTTGCCAGTTTCTCAAGGCTGTAATGGATAAAGAGTATAAAGTAGCCCAGAAGCTTTGCCGAATGAGTAAGTATTTGTAACTTCATTACCACATTAACTTGCACATTAACTGGTGTAAACACCTACTGTTAATAAGTAAAATACAGACAAGTCCTAACACATCTAAGCTAAAATTGTTTAGGTGGTACATACCCCTTATGTAAAGTTTGATTCCCCCCTCCCCAGAGTTATTACAGTTTTGTTTCTATAATTTCCCTGCCCTGCAAACTGTAGTAGTTAATTACAATGAGGAGTATGGATGTGCTTGTTTATGTAAAAACCAATGTGTTTTGTCTTTTTGTATTTAATTACAGTCCTCCTATATGAACCTGAAAATACAGAAGCTAAAGCTTTTTCCCCACTTATTAAAGAAATGCTGCAAATTGGTAAGCATTAGAACAGTTACTTCAAACAATAAGCAATACAAGTGAACTTGTAACATATACTAGTGTAGTCCCTAAACAGTGTAGTTTGCTGACTTCAATCTACATTATCAAGGTCGAGGCATGAGTGTCTCCTGCAAGAGCACTGATGAGATAAGAAATCCCCCATATTAACTGTGTATCATGAAGGGCCAGATGCAGAAGCTCACTGGGGTTGGCTCTTTATAATACTTATTAAACTCACAAATTTTCAATTATTTATATGTTTAGATCTTTTGAATTGTTTTCTTTAGCTGCCCAAACACAATATCCTACTACTTTCTTGGTCATAATATGTACTCTTAATTACCATGGCTGCTGGGTAAATAGAAAGGAATGGACAATAAGAGTAAATTAAAGAAACGGCTAGAAAAAAGTACTAGTGACTCGATGATGGCAAAGGAAAGTCATCAGAGGGAGGATGGAAAAAAGAAAGCTTATGAACAAATGTTATTATACCATGTATGTAAGAAACAAAAAAATACTTGCAATCTCAATAATGTTAACTTTTTAAAAACAATGTTCCAGAAGATGAGCCAGACTCCAGCGATGATACAGATGATTCCACTGATCTTGATGATGATGATGATGACACAGATGGAGACAGCTGTGATGTTGATAGTGACGAAAGTGAAGAAGGTTCCACAGGAACATCCAAATCTTCAAGTAAAGATGATAGTGATGACTAGCTTGGTTCTTTTGGAATAATGATTTATGGTCTATGATAATGCACGTTGGTCATCTGTGCACTGGTTATCGGTATATTTTAAAAAACCATGTGGATAGAGACGTCTGCCTACTTTTAACTACTTGCTTGGTGGCTGGCCATTGGACACTTAATGAGAGAGGTTTTGTGATAATTAAGAGCTTCCTTATACTGAATGGATGAGGCTCGTTTCTATGACATGTACTAACATCTAGTTTATTTTTAAAGAACGTTGAATAAAATTTTAGAATTTTTTTGAATTGTCGCTTCTGTGGGGAGTTACAGGTTTTGTTGTTTGGAGGCCCATTGCTTGCCCAACATTTTAGTGAAGCATGATTGTACTGTAAGATCTGTGGGTTTTTTTGTTAAAGGAACAGTCTTACCCCCAAACTTCTTTTATAATGTATACTGGAGTACAGTTCTTATCCAATACATTTTACTGAATGTAAATCATTGCAGGCATTCTTTAGTTACAAGACTAGACCTCTTTCTCACCCGCCTCCCCCTGGCTGCTGATGCTGAAAGCCCAAAGCTTACTTAAGTACCCCTGCATGTAATCTGTAGTGCTGCCACTGGATAAATCAGTACTTATCCATTATCCAAGACCATCGGGGAGGCATCCCAAATGTATTCTTCAGCATTATAACGACCCCAAACATGGAGCCAAAGTCATTAAGAATCAAGGAGAAGTTATTAAGAACTATATTTAGTGTAAAGAAAAACAAGAAGTCCTAGAAGGTATGAAGGTATGGCCCCCAGAGAGCCCTAATCTCAACATCAGTTTGTCTGGGATGACATGAAGAGAGAGAAGCAACTGAGGCGCCTAAATCCACAGAAGAAATGTGGTTAGTTCTCCAAGATGAGATATGCTGCCACTGTCCTCCTCCCCCCCCCCGAGATATACTGCCACTGTCCTCCCCCCCCCCCGAGATATGCTGCCACTGTCCTTCTCCTCCCCCCCCCGAGATATGCTGCCACTCTGCCCCCCCCCCCCCCGACTTACCAGAGCAGACTCCCGGGTGTCTTGCGGGGCCGGCGGGGGACATCTACGCAATACGCGTATACAACTTCCGGTGCCGGGACTCAGCAGATGTGCCGGCACCGGAAGTTGTATACGCGTATTGTGTAGATGTCCCCCGCCGGCCCCGCAAGACACCCGGGAGTCTCCTCTGGTAAGTCTTGGGGGGAGAGGTAAAACGCATCGTGCGGACGGTCACCGGCTGCGGCGATGCGGGTAAACAATCTCCGCAGCCAGTGAACGTCTGCACGATGCGCTTAGACAACCTCCCGTGCCGGCACTGCCCCCCCCGCCGGGAAGTGCTGGCATTGGAGGCTGTCTGAGCGGATCAGAGAGTAGGATGCGGGTCCCCTGCACCGCTGCGGGGGATCTGTATCCTAACCCCGCTGCCTGCCCGGCGCCCGGGACTGCATATCCCGGCCATCGGGCGCTAGACCCCGAATATAGGCCGCACCCCCACTTTAAAGACTTAAAGTGGGGGAAAAAGTGCGGCCTATATTCGAGCCAATACGGTAATAAACTGCAGAATTGTGTAGAAATGTGAACTATGGAATATTAAAAAAATAAAAGGTCTGATTGGCAAAGGTAAAAAGTAATAAGATTCAGGTTTTGAAATTATAAACCAGTTGCGACAGAGTAGCTACATTCTCCGAAAGTATCAATGCATGAAGTTGACATTTAGGCAGCATTACAGATTTCAGTGAAAATGTCATCTATGGAAATTGAAAAAAAAACCAGACATTAAAAGTATATACTATGCATTCAGAGGACGTCTGCAAAAAGGCACAATGCATACGCATCAGGATGATAGGAGTTGTATTACTTTACGTCTAGAGACATCAACGTGTTCAGCAAACGAAAGTTAAAAAGGGGCATTTTGTGAGTAATAGAAAGAAACCTGTGCTAAAGCATTTCTATATCAGGTCAAATGCGAGTTAGTAGTTCGAAAGATGATCTTCTGGATTTTAGTCTCTATGTTATTAGATTTATATACATTTTCTCAGATGTATGAAATGTTCAAGGTCTAGTTTACCTAGTTATGTGATAAGGCAGCCATGATGACCAAAGAATGACAAATTAGAAATAAAGTGATACAGAGGAAGAGAACTGTACAGTGGAATGGAAAAACCTTCATATCACTAAGGCTCTGCTCAGACCTGTGGTTATAAATAATATTTAGGACATATTTATTTAAAGTAGCAAAAATAGTAAGTTCATACTGTGTAGGTTTTATGCTTGTACTCGCCTCTCCATGATCAGCAATGTATTTACGTTGGCGCTACCCTAGCCGCCCCCCAGGCTTCCCTCCATGGACACTGTCCTTACTGATGATGTCATATCTTAGGGCTCTGCCTTGGAAGGATTAGGGGTGCTGATTGCGGCACACTATCAAGTCTGTAACAGCTACTCGCAGTCCATAATAATGTAAATGGACTGGTTGAGGAGATCAGATATTGGCTCATAGGGATTGTCGTCCCTGTAGACCTAATAACCCCGGCCCTGTGTGAATATTTACACACTGTATATAAACCTGGCAGCTCAGGACTTTTTTTTTTGCATTCTATGTGTTTACAGGAAAAAATATGACAGTGCAAAGATTTAGAAAAAATGTTAGCCACAAACAGTGTGAAAGGTCCACAAAAACTGGGACGTGTGATATTCTGCTTTATGTGTGTTGTTTTTGACATCAGATCAGGCGAGTGTGTACCTTAGTGTCCAAAGTCCAACTAGGAAATACTCCACTTAACTGATGCAAGCGATGGATGAGCTTCCTCTGCTCATCTGCTTCTAGTAACAAAACCCAGCTTAGCACACATTGCTAGGCACCCTACCGACAATACGAAAAGGCAACATACTGTATATAAAAGAAATTGTGAGCGTTTTCCAATAAAATAAATGAATAATCCTGTAGGAGCAGCATGGCATGGTGTGGCTAAATATGTGTATGGTATGCTCAAAAATAGGTAACATAACATTTTATATTTATATAGATATCCATGGAATGCATTTGTTGGGTGGTTGATTCTTTTTCCAAGCTTTAGTGTCAGGGAGGCCACCGATGGTTTGTAAAACGTGGCACACAAGCACATCACAAGTACACCACAAGGCAATTTTTGTGTTTTCAGATCTCCCAAGAAAGTCCTCCGAAGCCGAAGGATCTCATCAACATGTAAAGTCTTAAACAGAAACAATTTACAATACGTAATCACTGTTCCTGGAGCGTGAAGAAAAATATAATTTATACATAAGTGGATTAATAAATTGAGAAGAACTCTCGCCACATTTATATCCCCTAAACGCATAGTCGATACGGCACAGGCAGAATTTCAAACTCTATAATGTTCTCCCAGTATGGATTATCCAAGATTAGGTCTTCAAGGATGAATTTAATACTTTTTCAGTCACCGGCTTCTTTATTAAAATGCCCATCTGAGATTTCACTTTTAGGATTTGGATAATAGATTTTGAACTGTAAATGTTGAAGTGATATATAAAATTTAATTCTTGCCTTTGAAAAATCTAAATGCAGTAATGGGAAAAAAAACACAATGCTACAATTCAAACAATGCCGCTGATCGCTGAGTACATTTGACTCATTGTGATAATGTAGCATTTCTTGTAACTGTTATTAAGGGGGAGCTTTTAATTCAAAAGTTACTATAAAATAACCTCCTTTGTATATTTCAAAGAGAGATAAAGAGGAAATAAATCGCTAATTCGTATAGGAAAAAATCAGTAGATTAACTGTGGTTGAAAGTTGAAGGGTTTAAAACTCTAGATGAAAACTTTGGTCTCAATTTTGTTATTCGAAGTAAGATGGTAAATAAGAGCCATGAAACAGCTCCTCTGAATTGCCGGTCTCTCCTATTTATTATATTTATTAGTTCTAATGAAGGATGAAACTGGAATTGGAGTCCACATGCACCTTTTAATCATGGAAGAACTGGTAACTTTCACTAGAGTGGGAAGACCAGGGAACAACTATATAGTGTCCACAAAGAAACATCTGAGTAGATCGTATCACTTTGGTTTTGGTCACTAGAATTGGTTAAAGGTGCTGTTCTTAGTGGATTTGTATGGCACCTTCCCTGTATGACAACTGCCTACCACCTTCCTTTTGTAGTTAATTCGTCTTCTTAAAATGTTGGTTACTTAGAAAGTGTAATTTAGGTTTAAAAGTGGCCCAACCAATGGAATTATCCAGTAAGCAGGAACATCCTACTGGTTGATATGGTAATAAAGTCAGATTTAATCCATGGCACTAGAATGGTCTCCTAGTCCCAACAAATAGTAGGAGAAGACTAATGTCTCAGTCCTGGAGGAGCGGGTCAGAACCAAGCCAACTGAAGTCCTCCTTAACTTCCATACTGATGTCTGATGTCTTCATACATGTTCGGTAAGCTTTCTTTATGTGAGCCGGAGCCAGCATGTGACTTGGCTTGTGCCTAACCACATCATATGGACAAGGTTTCTGCTCAGCTTGTGCTGCCTTCAGGCTTATCCTGGCCAGTGCCACCCACTAACGCCTGCATACTGGGCATAAGAATACCGAAAATATATTACTTATTGAAGCAGCTGCATTGAGCATGTTAGTGGTTTGCTTTTCCTTTAATTCCAGGCACCATTTTTTAAATGAATCATTATTTTGTCTCATTTCTCATTTTCTAGAGGTAATTTTCTTGTGAATCATCTTTCAAATTACAGCAATTTTCTACCTAAAAATAAATCCCATTGTGCCCACAGATTTTTTTTTTCAAAATAGATTTTATGCCTTAGTTATTTAAATCAGTTCTCTTATTTTTCATCACTTTTTATTTCACGTCAACCTTATTTCTCCAACTGCTTTCCTTGCAGCTGTCCCTGATTGCTTCCAGACATCTTCATTGAACCCTGCAGGCTTACCGGACAAAATTATGGGGAGAAGGAAGTTGAAGGAGGGGGTCTGTTCATGACAATGTGTGGCCCTGTGAACTAGAACCGCTCCAGCTTTGTCTTCATATGTATAGAAAATACCTCTAACTATTGAAGAAAAAAATCACTTTTGATATATTACCCTAGCTGTATTGTTCGGTTCTGCCGGTGCTTTTAGTCACTTTGTCAGTAATAATCTGAGAAGCGGGGGTGCCAGACACAGCACAATAGTCATTAACGTGCTGAATCACAGGATAATTGCCATGTATCGAACATACAGCTGGGATTCACAGAATGGCGTGCCACTTAAATCATGTCCAACCTCAGCTAAGCTGTGTATGCAGATTTTCCATCCAGGATCTCGGGGTTCTCCCCAAGTGTAAAGGTCGTGGACCTCCTTGCTATGTCTTGAAAGATACCAACTGCACCCCACTGAAGAAGCCCAGGAGAGGCCAAAACGAATGGCTGCGGTTGTTGGTTGCATTGTGTGGAGGAACATTGTCTTGGATTTTGGTTCTAGGGCTTTTGCCTTGTGGGTGCAGTTAGATATATTGATGAAGGTTTTCCTTCTGTAATGGTACAGGAGAGATCAAAATTGAGGCTCCCTTTATACTAAGAGCCATGGCTCTTTTTAGAAATGGTTAAATTTCCAGCTGGATATCACTGGCCTCTTGAATAAATGCAATGACTATTTCTGAGCACGATAACGAAAGAATACCTGCATCAATTAGCAAGCGGGTCAATGCAAATGAAAATAAATGGAATGTATATTTGGCTGGAATGGACCTTTAAAATGGAACAAATGGGAAAATGCCACAGATGATCAGAATATTAAAAAAATGCCCATTTTCGGTAATAACTGTTTTCAACATGGAAGTTTGAATGATGTTTGAAATAAGCAATTTGCACAGCTATTTCCCTTCTCTGCTGAGAAGCTTATGTGTCCCAGCATGGAGCTGACCTTCCCTTTTGAAAATGGCTACTTATCTAACAGATTGAAATACCTGTAACTTTTTTAAATTGATGAAGTTTCAAGGGAATGCCAACAATACCCATAGCAGCATTGTTTCCACGGCACACAAGCACAGTCCTTGAATTGAAGAATCACAAAACCTTCCATAAAAATGCTAAAAACATGTAGTTGTTTATCATTTGTTCATTAATCCCTGATGAAAGTGAATGGTTTTTAGACGAGCGATCCATTTTAAAAAAAAAACTTAAAAAAGTAGGCAATTAGGCATGTGTCACTCTGGAAAAATAAGGATATTAAACTTGTAATATGGAGTGCTTGATTTATAAAACAGCCCAGGCAAGGATACGGCCTATTACCGCAGATCATAATCACTATAGCAGATGATTGAGGAATATAATGTGGTCCCAGGTATATTTCTGTCCAAAAGAATTGTTGTGGGTTACTTCCAGCGAATGATGTGATGGATGAATCAGTTTCAGGTACCTGCGGAGGATGAGCTATGGGTTCATAGAACTTTGGGGCACACTGCCCTCTAGTGGAGCAGAAGCCAATGTTTCATTTCTCAGGGACTATTATTTACTGAACCAGTTCCCATTTCTTACCAATATTCATGCAGTCTTCATCATCATTTTATCATAGCCATATTCCATCTCTTCATCACAATAACACAAATGCCACATGCCACCACATTTCAGCTATCTCAACTACTCACCAACATATTGCTATCGCATTCACCTGCAAATCCATTATCTTTTTGGCCCTATGGCCCAATGATATATATATATATATATATATATATGCTCATCCAAGGAGATATTCAGAAACTGTGGAGACCTTCATATACAACCTATACTGTATTGTATAAGCAGGTATATCATGTCCTGAAGAACCTCTGTGTATAAGTCAAAGATGCATCACTAGAAGACCTGCTATGGTGTTTTAATAATGAACAAAAGCCAAGTAGACTCAAAGGCACTATTAAAAAATTGGATCCATGCACATAAAGAATATTCTATAAGAATATATTATTATACACTCTGTACCCCCAACAGAAAGGCTTGTCTCGCTACAGTACACAGTTACACTGGTACATTTTCTGCATTAGGAAAGAAACCCCTATGCAAAACAAGAAGCAGCTCATGGCTTTGGCTTGCTCAAGTGGGTATACAGCAAGCTATCAGGCTATGCCCTCACCTGGACAAGCAATACCTCCATCTGGATTCTCCAATGACTTGTTATGAATGGGGGAACGTGTTCAATGCTTTGCCCATCCCTCTGGAAAGAAAAGATTTAATATAAAAAGCACATCTTTTCCCATACTTTAAAGTATTACATCCACTATAAATCAGTTTGGGAGTTCATATTATGCTGATTAATGTGTCAGATCTAGGTTATTAAAGCTCTAGCCTATGTTGGCGATTTCTAGGTTCTCAGCTTATAGTATATTCATCAAGTGGGTGATACAGTGTTGTGTGAGATGATATCAATTCATTGCTATTTTATTATGGGGACAATTCATCAAAATGTCTAAAATAAATCACTGATTGATGAATGAGCCCCACAAAATAACACAGCATAAAGTGATGGTATCTTAAATAAGATCATATCAACCATTTGATAAATAAGGCCTATTCATTGTGAACTGTATTGGTGACATGGTTAAGTGGTTACATTTTATTAATTCATGTTTTACAGACTATTAGAATTTAATATTGAGTGTAAAAATATGTAACGGTTTAAAGGGAAAGTGATGTCAATTCTTCCAGGCATCAGTAAGACACAGTTTATTTAGACCCTTTATTGTTTATTGTATTGGCGGGCAGCACTGCTGGGTTTACTACATCCACCTCTTAGGAGGCACCACCACTAGGTCTACAGCACCCACCTTTTGGTAGGCACCACTTTTGAGTCTTCTCTACTGTCTTCTGGCAGGCACCACCACTAGGTCTACTGAACCCACCTCTTGGCAGGCACTACACCTGAGTTTTTTCTACCTGCCTTTTGACTGGGACCACATCTTGCTCTACTGCACCCACTTCCCAGCAGGTACCACCGTTGGGTCTCCTACACTGACCTGTTGGCTGGCCATACCTCTGGGTCTATATGAGCACTTTTACTTATAATAGTGTTTTCCCCCATTGTGACAGAATTCAGGGTAAACAGACCAAGCACATCTCCAGTGAGAAACACTGCTTAGTTATTCACTCAGCAGCTGCCTGATGACCATAGCCATGTCGTATGGGGTTGTGGCACTGTATGGAAGCTTTATCTCCATAATGCTTGCTAACATAACAGAGATCTATGTTACGGCGCCCCTAACCAGTTCAGTGCCCATGGGCACCCACCTAGGTTGCCAATATGGAATAGCCACTCTGCAAATGACCACATGTTTAAAAGAAGAGTGACAAGGGTACCAGCAGAAACAATATGGCGGATAATTAGATAAACGTGATATTTGGGGAAAACATTCTCTGCCCAAAGAAATGTATAAAAAATAACAATACTTCTCCTATTTCACAGCTGCTACCCTAGAACAGCATTCTCCAGATGCTGATATCAAACAACAAACTTCAGCTTAGGGGCGCTCGTGAAGAAAGAGAAGCAACAATAGTGTAGCCAACAATAACATATATAAGTTTCTGTTACACACAAACATGTATCTATATATATATACAGTATATATATATATATATATATATATAATTTCTGTGGGAGCGGTGTCTGTATAATCTATGGCTCTGGGCAGGGTCGGACTGGTGATGACCAGGTGACCCTGGCACTTTAAGGCCAGCGGCTGCCTGATGACGCAAGTTCATCTGACGGCTGGATACATTTCTATGCTCACGTGGTGTGCAGCGGGACACATCCAGCCGGTGGCCGCACGCTCCAGCACCTTATCTGCCTCTGGAGTGATAGATTGGGTGAGTATGCGGTGCTCTCTGCAACTGAAATGCAAAGCTGATACCATCCTCATACCAGTATTTTAGTTCCAATCATGTTTCTATCCCATGGTATCTCAGAATGTGATTATAATTATTGTTTAGAGGGGATTTCAGTGCATTCATTGGTGCTTTGTAGATGCACAGTATATGTTACCCAGGTGCTGGGGCACAAATAGATATCTGTCTATACGTTGCCTGGTGAGCGAGCTGGCAAAATGAATACATTAGATTTCATTTCGCTTCATAAGCGGTTTATGTGTACACGTCAGGCTGGTATTAATGCTGTTTTAGTTCTCTTTTTCAGACGTTGTGCATTTGTTTAGTAATCAATGGAGGTTTGCTCTGTCAGTCCTATAGCCCAATATATTATACCACGCTTGGAACTAGACTGGCCTTAAAGAAAACAAAGTTTTGTAAACCAATATTTTGCAAGAAAATGTATTTCTTACATGGTGACAATCCCATGATTAAAAAAAAATACAAAAAGCTTTTAAATATAAGGGGTTTTGTAAAAATGGTGATTCCGGTGCAATTTTTTTTTTAAAAAAAAGGTCATGTAACCATAGCAACCATGGATCAGCACATTGTCTCTTAATATGGAGTCACCAAAAGATCACATGACTACAATGGGGACCATCAGGCATGCAGATTAAACTTTATTGGAACAATGCGAATACAAACATTTCATCAATGCAATACCAAATCACTTTATCCAATACTGTATTTAAGGGAGAGTTAACAGGAGACTTTACAGTAGAGTTGTGTTTCAGCTCCTTGACTTTCCTATTCATGATGAGCTTCTGCTGTAGAAAGTACTTTGCGGGCCCTGTAAAATGTACAGCTAAATCAGCAAGATTTCTTTCGGTTTACACATTGAGTCATGCATTATACAGGGCAAACTCAGACCTTCTTAATGGGGAAACATACTAATGTTGGCCCTTCATAATGAATAGGGAAGAGGGTTAAAACCACAAATCTCCTTCCAACTATCCCTTTAGTGAATAGACCACAATCAGGACCAGACTGGGGGTAATGGGGCGGCCCAGACACTTTAAGGACAGCAGCCACTTAATGACATTGGGGCGGCCACCAGCTGGATATGACAGGCTGCTTCTTACATTTGGCCACTTAGAGGGCAGCCAGGCATAGCCAGCCCATGTCCACACACTACAACACTGGGTCTGCCGCTGGAGGAGATCCCATTTGCCCAGTGTGTCAGATGGCTAGTCTGGGCCTGACCCCAATCATGTTCTATTGCTGCAGAATGGAGAGTTAATGCTTATTGTGCTTTCCTTCTCCATGGTGCTGAATCTGAAAGCTCCCTGCCTTATCCACATGTAATGTGTAGTGAATAGCATGAGTTTGGGAAGGATTTGCATGAACAGTGACCCCTGATAGAACTGGCACTGGCATCTACAATGGCTCCATTACTATCCTGATATGTTTTACACAAAACAATAAATTTATACTGTTTCTGCCAAGAATTTGCATTGATTCTTCTACGCGGCATAATGATCTGTTACAATAATCATATTATTATATTAATAAAAGTCACATCCACATATTTGAAATAAAATATATAATAAAGTGCATCAGAACCTGTTGACCAAGTAATTTGCATTAAGGAATTCTAGGCATGCAATTTAGTGGATAATTAAATCAGATGTTCTCTATATGAACAATCTCCCATAAAATGTACATCTGAAATTGTATGATGACCTCTAGAACAATAGTAGATGTTTTAAAAGAGAGATATATTGTTCTGGAAAATGATATATCTTTTTTTAATCTGAACACTGGCGCCCCCTCGTGTCCGTTTACAAGATCGGTTTGTATGAAATCCTGTTTCTAAGTCCCTTCCATAAGGAACAGACCTGTTGAATTCTGCAGCATTCTGGAACATATTAAAGAAATACAAAATTATTCTTTAGAGATCTTGGGGTGTCATAAAATCCTTTTTTTTATTTTATATATGATCTTGACTATAATATCCAGCCAGATGGCTGAGCCTCATGACAGTCATTGTTCACTGAAGATAGAATGTCGTAGGTAGTGTGAGGGGGGGTTCCGATTTGGCTCTTGCAAGGAAAGGGTTAATGCAATCCCGGTTACGTTGTGTTGTTTCACTGGAGTGTAACAGTAGAGATATAGGTTAAGGAGCTACACCCACTCTCATCACGACCACCCACCCACCCCCACTCGCTACACGCCCCACAGCAACATTCAACATTTCTAAAAATTGCGCTGCGTGCGTAGCTGCTTTTTTTTAATGCCGTGTCCTTTTCTGGGGGCATTTTCGTGATATGATTTTATAATCGCCCTATAAAAGCTCCGGGCGGACGGGGATCCGTGTGAATAAGTCCCGTTAGCCTTTGGCGGCGCTGACCATGCGGACTGGGCGCAGCGAGTGTTGCGGTCGATATTCTATACCGGAGCAGAAGGCGTGTAACTGACTGATGCTGAGCATCTACTGCTCCTCCACGTCCCAAACTGCAAGGACAAGTACCTGAGGAGCACACGGGGACAATCCTGGTTCCTTTATGACATTCGGACGTCTTTCCTCTCTGGAGTTTTTATAAATTAAAACTGAAGATCTGGAGCAAGAGTGGATCGGAACACCTGCAAGTACATAGCAGGTGAGTATATATATATATATGTGTGTGTGTATATATATATATATCTTTTGTTTATATATATATAATCCAATGGAGCAATCATAATAATGGATCATTGAATATCATCTATGCACAATATAATTAATGCTGATATATATATATATATATGTATATATATATTTATATATGTATACATATATATGTAAATATATATTCAAGAATATAATGCATTATATAAATTACAATACATATATATATATATATATATACACATTAATATATCTAATGCATTATTTTTTTTACACACACTATATATATATATATATATATACATATATATATATGGTATGATTTTGTGTATATACATATATATACTTTGTATATATATATGTATATACAAAGTATATATATGTATATATATGTATATATTTAAGTTTACTGGAATTGGGTAAAGGAGAAGATTTATTGCTATAACCTGTTACACCATTCTCTATATCACAAGAAGTCTCTTTCTATTATTCCAAGGAGGAGGTTTAAGACGTAATTTTAATATATTACTCGTTTTATCTCAACATCGTGCGAATCTGGTTCGAAAGATAACTCTAATTACCGAACGAATGTTTTAATTTGGTTAATTGCCTTTGGGGGGGGGGGTTGGTGAGAATAATGCAGTTCGTGTGAATTGATGGATCAGTTTATCAAAGCAGTCATCGGATTGTGTTTACTAGCTGGTTAGTTGTCTAATTAATAATGGCTGCTGGTGACCTGGTTATAATTTCCCCAAATGCCATTAAACTGTTAGTGAGAATTGTCAAGTCCCAGTCTCTATTTGAAACGAATAATATATACAAGGTGCAATAAACCGGACTACGATGCCCCTTACGCAAATTAGATGTTGATAAATGCCCTATTTTGTTTTTGTTTTAGTTATTTTTTTATCTTTTTCTGTATTCTATAAGTATACGACCCCTGCCCCATTTTTCAAGTCATTTGGCTGATGGTTTCGGATTTTTAATGTATCTCAGACAAGCCTGACACAAGTCATTATGGAGTGTCTATTGAAATAATTACTGGAGAATTCATGGTCTACTGATACGGTTTATTCCACACAGGGCAGAGAGAGAGAGAGAGCTAAGACACAAATAAGACAATAATTTCACTCTCTGGTTTCCAGACTGAGCCCCCTTGTTACCCTTCTCCATAAAACTACCAGTGTCTCTCTCCTGCCTAACAAGCTACAGAGATGTTCTTCTTGACTTGGAATCAAAAGGAAGTGTTGAGAACATGTTCTGGATTCTGATGGTTGCTGCTGAGCTATAGTGTGTCATTCCAGTTCAGGAGGGCTGGTGGTGTCCACAGTCTGAGATCTTCTGCTCTAAAAGTGCAATCATTCTTTATTTGAGGTGGATCAACACACCTTGACCAGGAGGAAACGATTCTGAGCACCTGAGAAGACCATCAACCTAAAGGATTGCTTCACTGGAGAGATGGCATCTTCTTCCCCACCTTCTTCTAGTGCCAACCAGGACACCAACCCAACCAATTTACGACCCACAAGTAGGAATATATTTGCATTTGTCTGATTAAATGTGTGTTTGTGTCATTTTGAACATTTATCTCATGCTCACACACCTGTCCCACTTAATAATAAACTGTCTATGGATATTTGTGAGATATGATGTTTACAGCATGATGTACTTCGAATTAGATATATTATGGGGGATTTTTAGCGTTTTTATCAGACGCAGTTTGAATTCGTTACTCTTACACTTTGGAGATTTAGAACAACCTCTAATCAGCCTGCATTTTGGGGATAATTGCAGCTATTCAGGATGTAATTGCTATGTGTTTGAGGTCTGCTATTGTCTAGAGAGGGGTGTGAAGGGGTTAAACACAGTGCCTGCACTGCCTGGCAATCTGATGTATTTAAGTCGATCCAAAAGAAGGGGAAAATGAAATAAATAAAAATGGGATGTAGATGACATAATCAGCAGAGACAACGAGCAGAGAGGCAGAGAGAATAAGGCAGGCAGCCAGTCTTACCCCACAAGTTCTGGGAGCTTTGAAGCTTGAAAGAGCTATTATTGTGATTATGGAAAGTGAATGGGATGGAGGGATGGAGAATTCTGATAGACACAGGCTTAGGTTCTTTTCTTTCCCCACCATCACCAGAGATCATGTCAGAGAACATCAAACTGCCTTAAACAATGACATGATGTGACTCAATATAGGTCAGTTTTTGCCATCAGGCAACATTAACTAAGGGACATAAATGACCCAGGCAAAAAAAAATGTTCTTCCAGTTCCTTCTATTCAATGACATTTACTGTGATAGACAATAACACGACAATGGGGGTAATTCATGTGTATCCTCCAGTTTTAATAACTTGGTCTATCGAGGGTTAATGTTTATGTGTCATTTTCATAATGCCTAAGGTATGACTCCATGTAGGAGCAAATGCATATATCTTAGACTTAGCAGAGGAGGGAACTGTATATTGAAAGCACTGACACTGAAAGGATTAATCATAATTGTATATATTTGGGTAGTTAGATTAAATGCCATTGAGTGACCCCAAGGCTAGTGATGGTATATATGGTTTACTATATATATATATATATATATATATATATATATATATATATATATATATATATATATATATATATATATACTGTGTGGGGATATATATATATATATATATATGGAATGCTATCTATCTACTCTTCAGACCTCTGTCCCTGGGCTTCTCATGTGATCCTCACAGCCTTCTAGCCCCTGCCAGTCCTCTAATTGCAGCCTCCCTCCTCTGGAGCCACCTCCCCACACACCTGCCTGCTTTTATCCTCTTTGTTTTATCTCCATTAGGATAGTTGTAGAGCATTGAATTACCTCTGTTTTGTTTTATTGCTTAGAGTGTGTGCTTTAATGTCCCTAAATATTTATTTTATGATATATTTACATTTAAGTTGGTGACCTCTGTAACCTTTTCGTTTTCTGTTAAATTCCAAATGATCTCCAGATGATTAATCTAAATGATTACTCCAGGACTGATGATCTAATTTAAAAAAAGCACAACGTACATGATGTGAAACTGTACAATACGTAGATTTATCGAAAAACACCTGCTACATGCCTTTTTTTTTAAAGGGGCAAGGTACATGGCAGCTATGACGCCATTGACGTCATTTTATATATTATCAAGTTAAGTGATCCTCTAGTTACTTAGTTTTCTCAAACGTAAGATTAGCCGACACGGTTATATTATTATCACGGTTCTACGTGTATATTAATATTGGTGTCCTAGTTCTTACTCTACTACAGAATCCGCTCCACTTCAAACATAACTCACCAAATAAGAGTCAATGTTGGAAAATATTTAACATGGCACTCCTTGGGGGAGCCTGCCACAGGAGCCCTACTACAATTAAAATTATTAATTTACAATATCATTATTTACATTATTATAAGTTCAATAGTGTAATACACATAATAATGCCATCCACATGGAGGGTAATATTATAGATTATATTTATTATTATATATATAATATATAATATATCCAGCTGGGCATAGAACAAATAGAATAAAACCCAGGCATACAAAAGAGAACACACCCAATAACAAAACAAACACTATGTATTGTATAAGGGCTTTAGCTGTACAATAACAGAGTAACTTCTTTTGTGGAAGACCAGGTGCTTCTGTGTTTACAGTCTTGTTCTGGTCTGGGTTCAAATGTGAGTTTTGTTTCTAGGATAAAGCAGATGAAATAGATCATATAATGTATTGTTCCCACTGGCAGTTACCTCACTAATATTAGTGTATAAGAGAGTACTCTGTTACCTTTGTTAAAATCATAATATAAAAAGGGATATTACATTATAGATTCAGTATATATATATATATATATATATGTATGTATGCGTGTGGATATATACCGTATTTATATGTGTGTGTAGATATATATGTCTGTATGTATATATATGTCTGTATATATATATATATATATATATATATATATATATATATATATACCCATGCATATATTTCATATATTTGTGCCGTGGATATGGTCACCGTGGGAGAGTCCAGATAAAATCAGAGGGAAGGAATGGCATGAAAGGGCAAATTGAAAAGATAATGACGAGCGACTAACACGGGGGATCGATAGCAATGGGCAGTTCGGATAATCTATTGTGCTGTATTTTCCAAAGACATGCATAACATTAAAAGAGACGGCTTCTTTAAATAACCCTGCTGTCTGTCTGTAGGGGCTTCTCAGAGGTAACAGAGGGGATCCGAGGAAAGTGCATTCATTACAATGATCTGTAATGCTTGGCACAAGCACAAAGCATTTAGGAGAGAGGGAGAGATAGAGAGATGAGAGGGAGAGAGAGAGAAAAGGGAAAAAGAGAGAAAAGAGGAGAGAGTACAAGACAGCAGACTGGGGGGTGATGTGGGGGGTTAATAAAAGAAAAGGCGGAGTGGGTACATTTGGAGAGTAGGGTGTTTTCACCGAGAGGAGAGAGTAGCAGGTAATGGGGTAATATGTTCAGTTTCGGTTGATAATCTCGATGTCTGGGATATTCTACACATTTTACATTTTATCTTTATATCAATAATGTAACATTCTCAGGTATATAACATGCTTATTGAACATAAAATGAATATTAGTTGAATTAAATAGTCCTTTAAATTAAAAAAATATTTCATACGAATACAATCGAAAAAGGGAGTTATTCAGTAAATCTATTTGATCTCATCGAGTCCTTTAATTCCCTGCAGCCAGGTGTCCTGTACGGGCTGGCAGGGAAGGGGTTACCCTGGGGCTTATTGGAAAGATAGAGGGTCCGAGGTGGGGCTCAGATGTGTTCCCAGAATGTCATCCCCCAGCCTATTCCGCCGTAACCGAGAGATCCCGACCAGGCAGATAATTCCGATTTCTCAGTCAATTAATTCTTGCAATTCTTCATGGCCCCATTCCATGGCAGCTCCTGAAACTCATATTATTACCAATTATTGCATACAGCCATGGGTCCAGAAGGATCTCACCAATTGGGTTATAGGCTACGTTTCATATCTATCTATCCATCTATCTATCATCTATCTTTCTATCTATCCATATCTAAGCAAAACGAATATATCTATATATATATATATATATATATATATATATATATATATATATATATATATATATATATATATATATATACATACATACATATATATTCCCCCTGCCCCCAGCAGCAGAGTCTAGCCCCAGGCAGCAGTGTGTGACAGATCGCCCCTAAACTATACATCGTGTGATAAAATGTGTAACAATACTAAACATGCTCCGACCATGACAGCTACTGGAATAGATTCCAATTATACGGGATGGACACGAAATATACGAAACCGAAAGGCTTTTGTTTTATGTTATTAATCCGGTACCCAGAGTACTTCAATTTTATGACTCTTGCATATTCGTATAAATAATACTATTCTATATATATTGTTCTTAATATTATTATTAGTATTGTTATTAGTATTATTATTTTTATTATTATTATTATTATTGTTTATTATTATTGCTAATATTATTAATAGTAGTATTATGAGTATTATCACCATTGTGATAATTGTTATAACTAGTAGTAAATGCAAAAACTACTACTAGTAGTAGTGGGAATAATAGTAGTTGTAGTAGCATTAGTAATGAAAAATAAAAAAAGTTTTATTGTTATAACGCATATTTTTATTATTATAGCATATGACAGCAATCATACATAATTATTTTTGGTTTGGGATTTGTAATAAATTGTAATTGCATCCATTATTTTTGCGTCATTTCAATTCCTTGTGTTTCTTTGTAGCCTATGACACTTGGTGTGATGTGGCACATGGATGCACCAAGAAACTGGGACTGAAGATATGCGGTAGGTGCAAAACCCACTGGAATGTATTACCGGTTTATGGAAATACCCGCTTGTGTCACCAATTAAACATCACTTATCTCAATGTATTATCATCTCAAAGTATTACTTATGTGAGGCAGGCAGAGGCAGAATTAGTTGTGAAATACCGAATATTGTACTGAACAAAATCATTAATGTTCTAAGGATCTAATGCAATTAATCACATAGACTGAAATACACCATATTCAGGGAAGAATAATCTCTGTAAATTTGAAGGCAATTTTAAAATTAAACTACAGCGCCCCCTTGTGGAAACAATATGCAATATTTCAAAAAGTGATACTTTAAAGACCCTGCTGTTATTTTTTGTTCATTTTTGCATATAAGAATGGAATCATGAAATCGATTATATCGTTAATATAAAATCTAATCTAATTGACTACGTTTGTTTATTTAATTAATTAATTTAAAATGTAATCTAAAATTCTAACTTGTATGTATATATGTTACAAATATATATGTATATATTCATGACTCAGAACACCTAGCCAGTAGAACGAATTTTACTAGATTTCTAAAAATTCCACATTAAAGGCATATTTATTATTGAGGTCTTGTCTTTTTAAAATTTATATTTAATTCTAAATTCCAAATTAATTGTATATTTCAATAAGTCCTACTTGAAATTCAGGAAAATTGCATTTTGTTGAACATATGTTTGTTTCAGACAGGTTAGAAACATCTACATTAATAGTCACAATGTAAAAAGTTTAATTATTATTTTTGGCATGGTTACAGAATAAAAATATCACATTTGGAGATTAATTAAATAGATTTAATTAAATTAATTAATATGACAATGCCACTTATACATACAACTATTATTTAAAGTGTGATCATTAATAACATTACTATTAAACATGTTAAATTAACCTGTTATGTTTCAGATAAGTGAATTCCCATTTATTAAGTCCCTTCCAGTATCTAGTTTTCACAATTATCAATAGGCTATATATCTATATTCGGTTTAATGTGAAAATACTGCTTCCACAATAAAACGATTCATCACCATTTTATATTTTTATTAAACCTTAATAATGTAACCAATGTAGCAAAATATAGTAAGTAAGAGCACAGTTATGTGTTTTTAATGTGTAGGAACAAATTATTTAACCTTATACTTGATGATCAGATGAATCATATATCACAGCTACAAAAATACTGCTTATTTCTACGAAAATATTTCTTTTTTAATATTCTGCTCAATTTCTGAGAACAGGTTCATAGGGGGAATGAAAAATATGATGTTTGCTAAACGTGCTCAAATAGGGAAATGATGGGGGTCTTGCAACTGGAAAGGGTTAATGTTATTAATTGCCCCATTGATTTGATTGTCCCTGAAGGATGTGGATGGCTGTGGAGGCACCAGATTTACCCCTCTGTTCAATGTGTCAAAACTGTTGAAGCTTATCTGCCTACAAAACACTGATCCTCTGGAAACTAAGATTAATGAGAAGCCCATTATAGAAGATCTGGTTTGGAGAGATAGGATTTGAAAAGGACCTCCTGATCACATACAGCATTTAACCATTTAAGTCCCACATCTTTAGAAACCTAGCACAGACTGACTTTAGGTTTTATAGAAAAGATCATTTGCACGCATATTTCCATGTTACCTTTGTAAATCATATTTAGAACATATTACACTGGAAACACTGAATCAAAGTGGTGGTAGCAACCAAATAGATGTGATTGGAAATAAGTATCCTTTCAGCATTTAACATGATGGTTCAGGAGATGTGATTGTAACAGTGAATTTTGTGGGGTTTATAAATACCATCTGGGATGGGTTTGATAGACCATTTTGTTAACAGCCCTTCTACTGTCTGTAGCCTGGGTTTTTTTCCCATTATCTTTTTTTAATTTAGTAGGGCAAGCAGAATGGATACATTAATGCACCACTGCACATGGAGAGCAGATTGCACTTTATGGTAGCCATCCTAAAATAGGGAGAGAGCAGACTTACTGGGGAAGTGCTGGATCACTGGCACACTCAAAGGATGAATATACACTCAGCTGGGGAGTGCACAATGTAGACTGAGCACAGTGGGGGTGAGCATATGAAACGTAACAGTCTATGTGATGGAGTAAGGAAAACTCTCAGTGAGAAAGCACACAGGGTCTTTCAAAAAAGAGACATTTCCTTGGAAGGTGGGTGTCAATAAAGACCCCAAATACATCACTGGATAAAGCATGGATAAAGCATGTTCAACAGTAACTCTTTCAGCACTAATGCACAATGAATCAAGATTAAATATAAAGACCATACTAATTTAAAAAAAGAGCTAAGGGTTCAATCAGAGTTGCACAAATGTTATGTTCCTGCTTATTTCTCCACCTTCTAGCCTCATTATTTTTTGGGTGAGGCAGAGTGGTATTGGATGGAACTAGTATTTATTCACCTCCAGCTGTACCTGTGAAAATGACACACCTGACCTATTCTCCTTTATAGAAAACCTAGTCCTGTGTTCTTTCATGCCTCATAATGCATTGTCTATCTAACCATTGGCTGGCTGGACTGGAGGTTGTAGCACGGCACCAGGTAGACCACAGGAACTGACCTACATCTGCATCTGTGTATTGGGACAAAACATTTTCATTTAACCATTTCAGTGCTTTTAATGTATTTTTTTCCCTGAGTTGTTTGTGTCCTTCACGAACATTTAGTTTTGTATTGAAAAGGTGTCAAGCATTTGATGGAAACGTACATATGCGTGCAACAATACAATGACACTAAAGTGTCCATAACACGTGGATCTGCTTTGCTGTTGTTGGGCTGCAATTAGTCCATTCGACTTTACAGAGCAATCAGAATTTGCTTCATTGAAAATCCACACATAAGCATTAAGATCCTTTAAGAGAAAAGTGCAGAAAGTGAATGAATGGATGAATGAATGGGTCCATATTAACAATTAAAAATGGAATTCCAGTTCTCATTCAATATTTAATTGTATGCATTTTCTTGTAATAAAGAATTAAATCCCTACCTTGTAGAGAGATCATTATGTCTTTATCATGTCATATATTGTTCGGTAATCTGGTAGGGCCCACCTGGAGTTTTTACCAAATCAGAGACCGCTACCTGTTACTTAGGGGCATAATTAGTATACTTTATGTTGAATTATTATCACAGATACATTTTCCTCCAATGTTCCATATGGTCTTATCTTTTGTATGCAAAGTGATGGGTATTGCCCAGTAACATTCATTAAAAGGGGTTGCATAGGCAGGAATAGTTTACCTTAGGAAGACTAGACAAGTACCAGGGGCTGCTATTGAAGGCAACATAGTAACATAGTAACATAGTTCATAAGGTTGAAAAAAGACCAAAGTCCATCAAGTTCAACCTATATACATATTGTGTCCCTACTGTGTTGATCCAGAGGAAGGCAAAAAAACCCTTATGAAGCAGATGCCAGGAACTGTTGATGGTTGAACATTTGCTACAGATGGAGTAGTAAGACATGACAATAAGCTGACCCTCTTGCAATAAAATCTACATCAAGAATACATTTTTGAACCACATTCCTTAAAAGGAAATCATTAATATTGTTCTATATTTAGAAAAAAAATGTATTCATAATTAAATAATACATTGAATCGAAACGCCTACAAAAATGAAACTGATGAAACAGGACAGGCAACCTCCACTGATCCTTTTGTCTATGACCTAGGACAAGTAAGATCATCCAGAAAGAGGAGACATCATCATATTGTTCAATATACTAGCCAAGTCTAGGGATGTTTTTCCAGAATTGGACATAATATCTGCATTCAGGGAGGAGATGGACAGTTTTAGTCCTATGTAACAGTGAATCCAATGTGGACCTATATGCTTTTATGGTAAATGCAATCAATATATAATCTGCTTTCATGTTTTTTATCTGGGTCTGGCATTTAATCACAATCAGCTTGACATACAAGTCCCTAAGTGTCCTTCATCAACAGCAAATGTGTCATAACATATTTGCTAAAGGTCAACCTGAAAATCTGCACAGAAATCCAGTAAAATGTGTAAATGCCTGCAAGCAATTTTTAAGTAAAGGGCATTTTTAACCTTTCCTCAAGCATAGGAAGACCCTTCACCTAACTGTAATTATGTACTAGAACTACAGTATTTTTAAAGGGGCAGAATAAAACAAGAAGGCTCGCTCAAACAACTGCCTTACACAGTATGAATACCTGGGATCTTTCTTGATGAATATCCTTAATATATTAGCAATATAATAACCTTAATTATATTGGCATCAAGATTGCATGCAACATCTAGTCAATAGTGGCAACTCAATCATTTTATTACTCAGGTACAAGGTGGTACAAAGGGTCAATGGGTAGTTGGGTTCTAGGGCTTTTTATTCCTGAATAGGAAATTTGTTCCAGTACTGGATCCTTCTTCTGTTTCTTGGTGGGCTCTACATGATGTGTATTATAGGTGATGCTATGTTGGTTACAATACAGAGTTGTGTTCCAACTGCGCCCTTACGAAAAATTACTGCAGTTTTTCTGAAGTAATACTGCTGTTTTTTGGACATGAAAAAACTGCAATACTGCACTTTTAGTGCAGTATTACTGCACATTTACTGCAGTTGTACTGCATTTGTACTTCAAGGTACTGCGGTTTTACTGCACATTTACTGCACTTTTTTTTTTATATTGCAAACCTACAGTTGTACTTTAATGTACTGCAGCTTTATTGCATTTATACTTCCGTACAAAAATAACTGCAGTACAACTGCAGTACAGTGAAGTACAAATGCAGTACAACTGCAGTAAATGTGCAGTAATACTGCACTAAAAGTGCAGTATTGCAGTTTTTTCATGTCCAAAAAACAGCAGTATTACTTCAGAAAAACTGCAGTAATTTTTTCGTAAGGGCGGTCTCTGGCTTCTGTATAATGGGCCAATTTATATGGGCTAAAGATTGCCCTTGCAAACACATATCTTTATAGAAATGTGTCTTTACACTCCATGTACCCATGTGGGGATATGCACAAAACAATGGAGTAAAAAGACAGCTGTAAGTTTGTGAATGTCAGTGAGAATGGATGAATGAAGAGAGAATGAGAATGAATGTAAGGTAATTGGTCAATATATAATACAGGGTATATATATATATACACACACAGGTATACATATATATATATATATATGCTATATATGTTACATTATTTTGTATGTAGTAACATAATAACATGAACACACATATGTACTTTGCAGAGAACTGTTTCCATGGATACAGAGGAATGTAGCTGCAGGATACTTAGTAAATTAACATATGCTTTTAATGTGCAATTCAATTAATTTTCTTAATGTGAATCACCATGTCACGGTGTGTGGTTTAGATAGTAAAAAAAAGGAGAATATTATCTTCATTTGGTTGCCTAGTAACTGCATGTTACATTATTCCGGGCAGATCTCCGTCCAGAAGGTGGGAGGTCACCTAATGGGTCTGAATGGGATTGCAATGATTGTAGAGCAGCAGACAATAGGTGAGAGGAATTAGACGTCCCTGTCGAGTGGGAGCCGTAATCACATTTTTATAGTTACAGCCTGTGAAGGGCAATGTGACATGTTCAAGGTCAACAGAATATTGACACAGTGGCATCCTTAGGTATCAAGCATGATCAATTTACTAGAATTACAATTAGCATAATTTTCCTAGAGACTACGTCAGGGTGTTTAATACTCAATTATTTAACACACTTGTAATATTCTTCTATTCTGTAATAGTTAAACATGTTCATACTAACATGATAAAGAAAATTATTTTCTTTTATTTGCTTTTCATTGAAATATGAATTAGCACCAAACATAATGCGACAATAGAAGGATTTTTATAAAGAATAATATTACTGATAATTGGATATCATTTAACCTTCTGGTGCTGTAACTTTTACTAGCAATGCATGGAATTGCACAGTCCTTATATCAAGTAACACATATTGTGATTGTGTATTTTCTATAGGGGAGGATGTAAAATAAGGTCATGGTTCTTATTTAGGTAGTTATGGAACACTGTAAACTTATGTTTTATTGTTTATTCTTTAGGAGTTAGCAACAGGATATCAAGTGAAAGTGGCTGTCTCATTAATCATACATCACTTCACCCCCTATCTGGCTGCTAGGTCCATAAACTTTGCCTCCGGGCTGTAATAGAATTGATTCATCCCGAACTGCTTCCCAGTAGCTGACTAGCGAAGTGGAATCTGTCTGATCAACTTAATAAGAATTTAGCACCGCATCAAATAATGGAGAGTCATTTTTTTCTTGCATGGCTGGATTCCTATCACCCTTATTTTTAGCTGATGTCACTTTGAGCTCGTCCTCCTGGGACTAGATACTGACCATAAATAGTCCTTCTGCTGTCCTTTTTACTAGTAGTTTGTGGAATAATCTTTGACTTCACATATTGTTGTAAGCTTGATATCGCACCATGCTGAACGGCGAGAAGTCCATAGCATTGACTTGCTCTCATTTTAACAATATAGGTTTCCTGCAAAGGAACAACAGTTTGGAAGACAAAAGCAGGAATGTGAGCTCCTTCAAAGAGAGACAATCTTCAAAGAACCTTCTGGTCTGTGAGAACATTGAGAAAGATTCCTCCATGTTCCATCGTGCTGAAACTGACTTCTCCAATCTTTATGCCAGAGGTAAGAGTCCATCGGGCAAACTCTGCCTAATTAAGATGCCCAAAGCTTTCCTTCAGAAAGTAAAATCTGTAGAGATTGTAATAATAACACGCTTTATTTTATGCATTTATGAAAGTTTGTTACGAGAATAGATTATAGGTTATGGATAGATTGTGAAAACTCTTAAAGACACACCAATCAAAAGCTTCTCTCTGAAGATTGAGTTGATGAATGTGTTAGCAAATTCACATAATCAAATGTTTGCCGCTATTTCTAAAATAGTTAAGCAACCATAACATTTTAAAGCCAGATGCTGACCTCAGATTCTACCAAATTAGAATTATTGTAATTAATTAATTAATTAATTTCTAGATTGTAAACTCAGGGCCTTCATTATCTGTTGTTTCTGTAAATCTGCATTGTACTACCTGTTATGTCCTGTTTACCAGTTGTGTAGCACTGTATATAATGGTACTATTTAAATCACTCAATGTATAGTAATAATAATAAAAATCAATACTAATAATATTATTATTAAAAATATGATGATGAAGAAGAAGAGATATTCCCTCGCATTAATTAAAGTATCTGAAAATAGTTCTAAACAGGAGGGTATTACAATAGTTATAAAATGCTATATTATTACATAAATATTAAATGGCTGTTTAATGCATAGTTTTAGTAAACCTCATAAACCGGGGGCAAGAAGAGATTACTCAGAGAAAGATGGGTCATTCCAAACGATGAACTGCTACAGCTATCGAGATGATACGGATAGCACACTTAAGATTGTCCAGACAATTTGTAGTCTTCTTGTCTCAGTTATATATAAAGGTCCTAATACCTGGCAGATGCCCGTTACTTGGCGATCCATCTCCTGCACTCAGATTAAGTGAGGGCACACTATTAATTGGTCATTTGTTCCATAGATTTACTGCCTGCCAAGAATGGAGAGGAGTTTACCATGCAATTCCTGTTGGAGGTCGTCGACATTCTCTTGAACTACGTAAAGAAAACATTTGACAGATCCACCAAAGTACTAGACTTTCATCATCCACACCAGCTTTTGGAAGGGATAGAAGGTTTCAATCTGGAGCTGTCTGACAATCCAGAGTCTTTGGAGCAAATCTTGGTGGATTGTAGGGATACCCTGAAATATGGGGTGAGAACAGGTAATACTTCCAGGTCACATCATGTGTATTTCTTTATTTCATGATTTTATCAAAAATTCAGCACATGCTGTATAATGTGTATTTTTTTGTAATATTGTGAGTAGGTGATCCCTGGCTTCTGGCTCATTGGTGAAATAGCGCTTGCACAAGAACACAGAGCGAAGGCATTCTGTATATCACGATCTTTTATATTTTATAGATATCTATTTCATATTTGATTATATTTCATCTCATATTATAAAATACTATTATAAGATGAATATTTGACTCCAGCAATAGACAACTTCCTTTTTTAAACGTTTTGCCAAAAAGATTTGCCATTCACATAAAACACAAACCCATAAGAATCGCAGGGGAGACATATCATTAGGCTGAATGGCAGTGGATTTAAAGTGATTCTACTTTCAATACACCGGAGGCTCCAATATAACGGCTATTGGTGGGCCATGAAGCGTGCACTTTCATTTGGAGCCGGCCTGAAAGTACAGTCATGTGTTCATTTCCCTCTTTATGGATAATCTGCTGCAGCCACACACATAATGTCTAGTCTACTACATCTTAATGAAAATGATCTCAATATGCTAAATCCAAGCCCTATATGACAAATAATTTAAGAGTAATGTTCCTGAAGGGAGGCAAGAAAAGCCATATAGTCTTATTGTGTTTATAAAATGTTCTAATTCATCAGTGAGCCTTTACTTAGACACTTTGTATTCAGAAGCTTCATTCTTTATAAAAGACGTTACATTTTATAAAGATTTGGTAATGTTTGAGGTACAACTTCCACAAAGCTTATTCGTATGATCCAGAATGATAGGGAGACGTACACATACCTTTTTTCATTAGATGGGTTGATTCATTCATTAGCGTTCGCAATTACATGTACACAATCTTTAAAAACTACTAGTCACCATGTCCTGGTTAAATAGCACATTTTAGACAACCTGTGAAATGAAGCCATTTCCACTGCTGCACCATATAGAAAATTGGACATTGGACAGTTGGGCTATTACCCCAAAAGGGTCTGAGCTCTTCCTGACTTTGGAGATCTGTGGGTTGTTGGCCAAGTACGTATGGTTTGGAAGTCACCTGTCAAACTTTACATCAGGTGATGCAAGATGTCTGTTTTTCAGGTCACCCTCGCTTCTTCAACCAGCTTTCAACTGGCCTGGATATTATTGGTTTGGCCGGTGAATGGCTGACATCCACTGCTAACACAAATATGTGAGTATTACAAGATACATTCTCTGTAACATCTGGCATTAAGCTATTTGTTTAGTAATATTTCTCTGTTTAAGAAAAAATAAATCTTTAGATGGTGCACAGACATGATAATAGAACATTATGTATGTAGCAAATCCTTGCTTGGACCACCTCCCAATGACCAACACGTATTAATATAGAATATCTATTCCGGTTTATTACAATATGTTGGCTCATAAATAGCAATTACCATTATTTTAGGAAAGTGTAGGAATGCCATGTGGTGGAAAGGGTTGAGAGGGTACATAGTAAGTATGAAGTGGTAACTGTAATGGCCGTTACCTTTAGCATCGAACCATATAGATGAAAGTCTTGACGTATATGTGTATCACTCATGGTTTGGTTGCAGATCCACATACCGTACATTCAGCTGCATCCCATAAAACATTATGGTGGTGTAGTGGTAAGTAAGTAAAAGAGTGTTAGTATGAGTGGGGGGGGTTACGGCACAACATGGGTTCTATGCCCCACAGTCAAGTGACATTTATTAAATTAATCTTACGACTGTTCATGAACAGTTTTTAATTAATTGATCTTATCAATGTTGGTGCATCAGCAGAGCTCAACCCAAATAATTTATAAATTGCTGCCTTGTTACAAATGGCCAGAATTTCTTTATAGAATCAAATACAGAACGTGGTTATAGTAATAAATTAGAGACAAATGGGACTGCCAGCATTCAGTATGCTCCATTAGATTGTGTTAAGTGCTGAATAAATAGCAGTTTCGCTAAAACTAGGGCATAGTTTGAAGGTTTTTCTTTTTTTTTTCTCTCTCTTTTTAATCATTACTTTTTATTTCAGTCTAATAAACACCTTGATTATGTTTGACAGAAAAATGTATTGTACGATATAAATAAGTAGCCAGCCACTCAGACAAAACTGCTGCTGGCCATTTGAAATTGTATATTGATCTGTGCATCATCTGGAAAGAAAACAGATTTAAATATGAATATGAGGTATGCGAGGCTGTCGTATTGCTCTTTTAATGAGGGCTGCTTATGTAAAGGCAGGCTGGAGACGAGCATTTAAAAACCAAAATAATAATTTATGTTCTTTATTAGAACCGGTCCCATTGATGGTTATGGCTGTGATTGATGGGTCCAATAATCTCCCTGGTCCCTTCCCCAGCTAGCCTACCTTATCTATGCAGCATCGCAGGGGTTAACGGAAGCGAGTTAAAAGTCTGTACGAACGACCAATAAAGTCAATGTACAGACCTTTAACTGTTGGAGCAGGGAGACCAGTGGTCTCTGCCGGGCCAAGTTGCGTCACCAGGATTTTAAAAGTCTGTACGCGCAACTCTATTGGTCGGCCGGAAGCAGGGGGCTCCTCTGACTTCAACCAATGAAATACAGGTGTACTCCTTTGGTTGATGGCAGTGGAGGCCCCTGCAGGCGACCAATAGAGTTGCTCGTACGGACATTTAAAATCCTGGCCCCAAAGCTGCTGCATAGTCCGTACCGGCACCTCTTTGACCATCCTTACTCTAGGGGAACATTTTTTTATTTCTTTAATGAAAGGTGAGTCCAGAAGGTGTCAGTGATCTCCTCCTTTGGGAACGCCCCGCGAATGTCATTCCGAATAAAAAAGCCCCCCCCCGAATTTTGTTCGATCCGAACAGCCGTCAAAAACGAAACTAAAATTTTATCCAACGCTCCCCTTGCACATGTCTATTCTGTATGCTTATGATGGGTCAAAAGTGACAAATCACCTCCACCATGGTTAAAGAATCAAAAAAGTTATGTCTTGTGTCTTTGCTTGTATCAAAATTTTGCAAAAACAATAATCAGGCTTGGTCTGCACAATTTACCATTAAAGTACAGGCATCTCACGTAAGAATGAAACCAATATATGTGTAATGGTTTCAGACCAGCTGAGATGAAGGTCCAATAACACTTGGGATGTAAGCTTGCAACAGCTCTTCCTCCGTCATTATGTCTTAACCTATGTTCATGTTACTATATGTTGTATATCGTCAACTTTAGTGATATAATTAATTCTCTATCCTATTGCAATAGCACCACAGACAGCAAAGAGTGATTAAAGTGGGCCAAAATGTTTAGGGCGCTTCTCTTATACACTCTATTACGGCTCATTCCATTCAGTGGTTCCTCTTCCCGTCAAGCGGAAATTCCAGTTGACTTCACTTTTGCTTTTAGTTTTTTTGTCACGGGTAATTAGAAAATCATCATTTATAATTACCCCTGACAGATATTGACTTAATGATATTGTTGAAACAAAGTTGTCCTTGGGGGGTTTTTACATGCACAGGCTACATAAATAATTGTATTTGGGTTTTTAAAAGACGACATTCAATGGAACTAATTATGTTGTGTTGTTCGTTGTAAAGACATAGACCCTTTTTGTTTTTCATACGGACGATGTGTTGCTTTACAAATTAAAAAACGAAATCAATCACAGGATACGTAGATGTAAGTTTGAGTTTAGAGTCGAGTAATTAGATGCTCCCAACATACTTTTATTACATGTTTCTTATACAGAAATACAGAATATTACCTGGGTACCAAAGCAGTGCAGTTAGATTTAACCCCATTTAGTTGTTTTTTTTCTAGTAAAAGATATTTATCTCACATGGGCTCACGCTGTGCTTCCCTTGTTTAGGTTTACGTATGAGATCGCTCCTGTGTTTGTCCTTATGGAACAAATCACACTACGGAAAATGCGTGAAATCATTGGATGGTCCGAAAAGGAAGGAGATGGGATATTTTCTCCCGGTAAGTTCTCTGACCTACTAAGGTGTCTCCATTATTGGTGGAAGAGAAGAGTCGCATATTATCCAAGCTCTCAATCTGAAAGCTAGACAGATGCAAACTTTGATTATTTGGATCCCAAAGTAAAGTTTTGTTAATATTATATATTTTTCAAGGTTGGCTCAAATGTTAGGAATGATATTAAATGTGACCAGTCTTTGAGACTTTATTCAATGGGAGATATTTGTTTTATCCAAAACGGTTTGGAGGATACAAATTATCAGGAAAACTGGGGAATTCAATATGTATCACTTGGAGAAAAGAAGAGAGAGAGAGGATGTGATAGAAACATTTAAAGACGTTTACCAAAGCGCAGGGGGGGGGGGAGTTTATTTCATAGGAGGAGAAATGTTCGAACAAGAGCTCATAATCTGAAACTAGAGGGTCAGCGGTTTAGATGTAATGAAAGGGGGTTTTAATTATTGAGAGTGATAGATAAACTTAATGTTCCCCCATCTTCCATCTGATTCCAGGAGGAGCTATATCCAACATGTACAGTATTATGTGTGCGCGCTACAAATACTTCCCTGAAGTCAAAACCAAAGGAATGGCTGCTGTCCCCAAACTGGTGATCTTTACCTCAGAACATGTACGTTGAATTACAACTTTAAGATGACGTCAGCCAATGACAATTTGTCTAACACTATGTGCATTCGGCATTAGTTTAGCCAATGATAATGCGGATAATAACAGCGGATCTTTATAGATCACAAAAGAAAGGTTTCCCTCTCATTTTTTTAAATGTGAGAATGAAATAATATATATTTTATGTAATTAATATTATATTATAGATTTAGTGGGTGGAACATAGAGAGGAAATAGGCAGATTATGGCCAAAAATGGACATAGTGAATCAAAAGGGGAGGAGCATGGCTAGAAATGGACAAATTATAGGCAGGAGGGGGTGGAGTTACTTTAAAGCCTAGTGTTCCTCACTTTTATAATAGGCATTTACAGTTTTAGAGCAACTTTTCATACCAGAAAGTACCATATCTTGACCAAATATAACTTCTTCTTAAAAATTTGCATGGTAAAGATGGATATAAATGTCAGACCAGACAACTTTACCCTTATAATAACCTATACAAATGGCACATGATGCAAACATACTAACTTCCCCGCTCCTGGCACCAGGGAACTACAGCAAGCACCACGTTGCACGCAGGCCAACCATCTATACATCCTATACAACCCACCACCTATATTGCTTTTATTATTATTGCATTGTACCCAATATGGGTTCTGTATGCATAGTTGTCTGGGCTCCTGGTAGTTGGTTCTCCTGCAGGACATAGTTGGACATAAGTCCTGCCAATTCGGGATATCAGCAGCCATGAGAATGGGATGTGCGTTGAGCGTTAAGGGATGTTTGCGTGAGGATGTATGTGCTTTCTCTTGTACAGTTGCAGGTGACATGACATAATTTACAGACATATCTTAAAGTCGTTGTTTTACTCAAAAAAAGAATGTGTTTGTGATCAAATACACTGCAAAAAAAATCACATCTTCAGGGTCAAGAAAACTGGAGATTTCCATGAAATATTGATACTGTTTTACAGAGTCACTACTCCATGAAAAAAGCAGGAGCTGCGCTTGGATTTGGGACTGAAAACGTGATCCTGGTAAAATGCAATGAGAGGTAAGGATCGCACAGCTCTGTTATATGCAATGCGTTGGAGCATGACATTTGTTGTATTGTGCAGAAGGTGCGGCTTCTCGCTATGTGTCAGATGTTAATGGCCTGTTAATGATATTCCAATGAATTATGCCCTCTGCAACCATCTCCATGTTCCGTATTTATTTAATTTCACACATGTTCCTTTTAACAATAATTACAGAGGGAAGATCATTCCGGCTGATTTGGAAGCAAAAATCCTTGAAGCTAAACAAAAGGTGCAAATTTATTGTTCTGTCTTTCAAATTTCACTGAAAACTTAAAAAAACTCTATTGTCTAATTTTTCCTAAAATACATTAGAGACAACAGGATTTGTTTGTACATATTTACAAAATGTAAAGCTACCACCAGGCCCAGACTGGCCATCTGGCATACCAGGCTAATGCCCGGTAGGCTGCTGGCCATGGACTCCTTGAGGAGCAGATCGGGTGCTGCAGTGTGTGGCCGATGACTGGATATGTCCAGCCACGCACTGCGTTAGCATAAAAACATAATATCCAGCCGTCAGCCGCACTTACATCATCAGGCTATTGGCAGAGCTGCCTCGTCAGCGTCATGACGGCCCTGGCTACCACTATGGTCTGCACCCTTACAGGGCTTGCCCCCATCATGTAGGTGATTTGAAGGCTCTCTAGTATGTTCCATCGGTTCTTTTTGGCCCTTTGTTTTGAGATGAAAGCACTCTTTCTTTGCCTACCTCCTGAATTAGGTATAGACTGAAAAAACCTTCAGTCTGTAGTGTGTTGGAAGGAGAGCTGGGGGGGGTGGGTCAGAGAAGATAGTTAAAAATGGCCATTCCAGTATAAAGGTGAACCCAAGGGAAATGCATGGAGAATTAAACCACTTGGGGTGGGAGTCCATCAATATACTCACATACTGCTTTTTTTGGGTAGTACCCTAAACATGTGAATCTTATTAAAAGCAGCAAAATATGAATATGCATTGTTCAATCTAATTTAAACTAAGTATATATAACTTAAAATATGTATGCTACAGGGGTACGTTCCACTCTATGTGAATGCGACAGCTGGAACAACGGTATATGGAGCATTTGACCCAATACACGAAATAGCAGATGTATGTGAAAAGTACAACCTTTGGCTTCATGTCGATGTAAGTAGCCGATCTGCATTATGGTCAATGTTACATTAGAATGTACTGGAGAATGACCAAATATTTATTTTCTCTTTGCCATAGGCTGCATGGGGAGGTGGACTTCTGATGTCCAGAAAACATCGCCATAAACTGAATGGAATAGAGAGGTACATACCTAGTGGAGATATTTATCAACTTTGTACTCACTTAAAAAAAATGGCTTTTGCTCCAATTTTAGTTGTTTCATGTAAAATAGAATGTTGCTGTGTAATGAGACCCTTGTCATTTCATAATGAATTCCCGTAAGATAAATGGTGATTGGTAATCAATTCCAACAAACTGAATGATGCAAAACCCAGATAAGTAGAAAACTTTTGAAGTTCCTTTGCAAAGCACCACATTCACTTGTAAAGCGTTCTTTAGAAATGTTTGATTAGAGTGTTTAAGGAGGCAAGCTAGTGTGTAAGGACCACAACGGCTTCTGTATGTACACAAGCATGATAGTCACCAATCTATTTTATCTATATTTATAACTATATGATATATATTATGTGTAAAAATATAGATAGAATTGAGTTTTTTATATTTTATATTGGGCCAATGTAGAAAAAGATCTAAAGCTGCATAAACCTTTGGGACTTCATGGGTCTGTTTTTCAGGTGGACTTCCAGAGAGGCTTCTGAGGCCCCCAAAAATGGAATGATAGATGGATAGATGGATAGATAGATAGATAGATAGATAGATATTTCTATATTGATGACTTACTTGTTAATACAAGTATTCTCATTAGTATGTATTGATTAGACAGAAGCTGACATCATTAACCCAATGCGACTCCTGTTTCCATTCCCCCTGGCAGCCAACTGTGATGTGACCTCTTTATTTGCCCCACTGAAATTCAACAAAAAAAAAACATCTGTGGAAATAAGGCTGCGCTGAATACAAACAAGAGATTGTCTATTGCTTTAAACGTCACACAGTCATTGTACTTGAGTGCTCAAGGCAAGGCGCAATCAGAACAAGTTCTTCTATGTTGTATGAAAAATGCACATTGTTTTTAAGCTTTCCAATGCCCCCGGCTTTAGAAAAAACTTTTTTTTAAGGACTTGACATAACCGGGCTATGAAGCACAATCTGGCCAACTGCTCACATAATACTTTCAGATATAGGTTAGAAATGGCCTGAATATCAAGACAGAACATTTCATTGTATATTCAAGAGAACCACTGCTCTTGGACTTCAATGAAGATACAGAAGACAAAACAAAGATATTTATGAACCATTAGTTGAAAGAGAGATATTGTAGCTAAAATAAATTATTTAGACTATTATAGCCTTTGAACTGCTGATGGAAGAAATCACGATAAAAAAAATGTACAACCTATAGGAGACAAGAGATTTTGTATTGCATTAGAACAGCATACAGCCATTACTAGGCTAGCGTGTTAAAGCTGCTTTATCTCATGCGAACTACAAACATGGTGTACAGCCAATAAGAGACAAGCATGGCAATACATTCTGTATCATATAGAACAGTATAGGGCCAAAGGAGAACAAACACCACACTGATACTATGTTGCATTAGAACATGGCGTACAGCCTATTGGGTACAAGAATGGCAGATATTCTATATACCTTTAATTGTACATGTTCAAAAATGTCTAACCCCCATTCGATACACAGACTATACCATTTCCATAGTTCTCCTTTGCAGTCAGTTGTGGAAATAGTCTGCATCAAACCAAGTTACACATCCTGTAGAATGCCCACATTGATGAGTTTAGAATGGGAAAAGCCATACATGAGTTGCTACTGTATATTATTCTATGTGTTATCAGCTTCCAGCAAAAATGAATAGATATTCTCATGACGTTTTGTTCATAGAGCTGACTCTGTCACTTGGAATCCACACAAAATGATGGGTGTTCTTCTCCAATGCTCTGCAATTCTCTTAAGGGAAAAGGTAAAACCAGTAGATATGATTAATATCTAATATCATAAATGAGTTCTGATGGCATTAAACTGGGGGGGGTTATGGAGAGAAAGCAATTCTAGTACAAAGCTTGTTATGTTGATATGTATTGCTAATTATATATAACATAGTGTTTTAGACATGTATAAGGGACTTGCGGGCCACATCTGGTCCAATGGCAGCCTTTTGAAATCCTCGCTTAATGCCGATGCATTGCTCACAGCTTCAGCATTGGATGGTATAGCTGACATTTATTCCTTGTCTGTTAAGGGCTCCGGTTATCTGATAAGGTCAAAAACTCTTATCAGATTCTATTAACCTGCTTCATTTAAATGAGAACCTTACAGTCAAAACAGATCTGGAGCACCACAAATAAGCCGCAAAGTGACAGGTTAACAGAACGGATACATGTAAATAAATAGTGAGCAGAAACATTGAACAATGTTACATAAACAAGTCATTTAAATCAAACTTGTATTATTATTGCAAATTCGCTTGTGCTGTTACAATAGGGGGACAGTGAAAATTAATAATAATGTTAAAACTGATACAATTGGACAATAAGATTGACACACATTAAGGTATACTGGTACTAAATGAGAAGAGAGTCTCACAGTGGAGACAACATTTTTAAAATTTCCACAGTTTCTGCTGAAAGAATGCCATGGTAACCACACAAATGCCCTTGCCAATTAACCCCCTTTTATCACTCTGAGCTAGACGTGTTAGTTTTCTTTAACCCTCATTTAACAAGTAAGAATGGGGTAAATTGACCCATATACATACATAATGAAGAGCGTTCCTACCCTTTTGTCATTCCTTAAATGTTAGGAATGTTAAATTCCTAACATTTTTCATTCCTTAAATCACCTACAACTCACTCTTTATTGGATATATATATATATATATATATATATATATATATATACATGGTGTATATGCACATATATATTTTATATATAGTATATATTATATGTGAGAAAACATGCTGTTGTTTTACCATAGGGTATTCTCCAAGGTTGCAATCAGATGTGTGCAGGGTACCTCTTTCAGCAAGACAAGCAGTACGACATATCATATGACACCGGAGATAAGGCAATACAGTGCGGACGCCATGTGGATATTTTCAAATTCTGGCTGATGTGGAAAGCAAAGGTAAGAACTCTACCATCACGGCACATCTTTACAAAGAAACGTAAGCACGTGTTATTTAAAACACTCTCGTTTTTCAGATAAATGTCGTTTTACAAGTTAGGTGATATTCGGCTTGCTTAATTATTAGTTCTTTAGTTTTATCAGTTATATACCTATTTATATTCACAGTTATATAATATGTACATAGGTGGAACTTCCCAGGCTAGACTACCCAGAGCTCAATGTCTTGGTTTTCCGGCCCTTTTTCTAGGAGGGGTTAATACGGTGTTAACACTAACAGCAGCTTTGGCACCTGGATTTTAGAGGTCCGTAAGAGCGACTCTATTGGAGGTTCCTCTGGCATCAATGAAGGACAGCTACTCTTTATTGGTTGCTACCAGATGAGCCCCCTGGCTGCAACCAATAGAGTCGCTCTTACAGAATCCTGGCGCCGAAGCCATTGGTCTCCCCAGGCCAAGTTGCTCCGAAGTGTACCTTGCCCTACCCTTTGCCAGGGGGACTAAAATCCCTGTTCCTTCCAGGCCAAGTTGCTCAGAGCAGTTGTCTCAGACTCAGTTGTTGTGATAAATAATCTTCCTCTGCATCATTCCCAAACAGGGCACGGTAGGATTCGAAGCACAGATCAACAAATGTTTGGAGCTTGCAGAGTATCTGTACTCCAAGGTCAACAATCGAGAAGAATTTGAAATGGTCTTCAAAGGAGAGGTAACTTCAGATGTACATTTTTTTACATTGAGGAGTGACAACTCATTATAAATATTACAAAATTGTATCGTGAATTATATGATGTGTAATTTAATCATGCATTATTATATATGTATCAGTTACATCTGGATAAAATAGTCTTTGGTGGTTTCATATAATGTGTGAATAAGGTGAATTTTAGCATTTAAAAGGGGTTTTCCCTACTAGTATGTGAATCCCTAAAGTAAAATAAACGTTCTTTGAGTCATTTACATTTTTATGACTTTTGCTTTTCAGCCTGAACACACAAATGTCTGCTTCTGGTACATCCCTCCAAGTCTCAGGGGTATCCCCGACTCTGAAGAGAGGCAGCAGAATCTGCACAGGGTAAGACATTTGATTTTGAATTGGATACTTACATGAAATTAAATAACTGAACTAATCAAGCAAATCAAATACCGATAATTATTGATTGGATCAGATTTGCATTCTTGTTTCTGGTTATTGTGCAGTTTAAATTATTAAGGAATTATCTGTTATTATTTCTGCGACCCTGGAAGAATATACATGTACAACTGTGCTCAGGCATCGTTTGACTTTTTTCCCATTAAAGCTGAAAAGCAGAATAGAGCGCAGTTAGCTACGTTGTGGTGTAGGTTTGCCATGGCACGGTAACACAACCTGCTGAAATAAACAGGATAAAAAGAACTCAAGTAACAATTATTCAGAATGATTTTAATCTAATTCGCTCTGCACCCACATTTTTAAGATATCATATTGAGAGCAAATCATATGTCTAATCAGAGCAGACCATTGTCCCATCACATCCAGGACAGTTGGTAGATATGTGATTTGTCCTAAGGAAATGCCATGTGTCCTTGTGTATTGAGCTCTGGGTCATTGATATCTGGCTGAATAACAAACCGAGTTTAAGTAAATGTGGGTGTCACAACCATCATCACCGACGAGCACTCACTGTGGAAGTTCTTCAACCCCAAAACAAGAGGTTGAGCTAAGGGGACAGGGATTTAGGCAATCCCAACAGTGAGGAGGCTCAGGTGTAGACCGGTAAAGTTCGGTACTGAATGTTATAGGCAAAGCACCAGTGGATCCAGGTAAACTGCAGACAGGAGCTACAGGATGGCAGGGGTTAATACAGGATGGATAGATAGACACCGACCGGTTTTGTACACTAAAAGGGTAATCATTTCCCAATATCTCATGCTTTTATTTCTTTCTATCTTTAAAGGTTGCTCCGAAAATTAAAGCTCTAATGATGGAATCAGGGACAACAATGGTGGGATACCAACCTCAGGGGGATAAAGCCAACTTTTTCCGAATGGTGATCTCCAACCCGGCGGCCACTAAGTCAGATATCGACTTTCTTATTGAAGAAATTGAGAGATTGGGGCAGGATTTGTAATAGTTGGTTAACCCCGTGTGTGCTCACCAGACAACTCCAGCACCGTGAGGGTTAGTGGGTTATTTTCCAGTGCTGGAGTCAAGCAAGGTTTCAAAATATAAGTATTTCCTAAGTGTATGCACAATTCTCTCCTAGCACCTTATTAAATGTAGGTTGCTGACACTTATATGTAGATCATTAAAACACAGATAAATAGATATATAACATTGTCTAATATGTGTACAGTGAAACTTTGTATAAATGTGCTTGTTAGACGGTAACAGAAACCTACGTGAAAAACCAATGGAACTAAATACTGTAACATTAAATAATCAGTAGGTGCTCACTTACAAGTCCCAATATTCGTATGCAAGTGTATGGAGAGCAGGATTCTAAGGGTCAAGTCCAAAAATACAAAAGGTTAGATCTATTGCTTGGAGCATTCTGGTAAATGCTGTAGGGACGATTGAAGGGTGTATTCAAATTTTTATAATATTTTTGGGGGTTTTAAACCACTTTATGTTACCTGATCGTGAGAGTTTGGACACGGACTCTCATCTCCCCTATTAAAGAGTTCTGAACTGGCTCCGCACATCATAAAATTGCCGGTATATAAACACTTAATAAACACTGCAAATATTGTGGCAATTATGCAAATGAAGTGTAGGTTTCTGGCACGACCTTTTGGTGAGTTGATATAAAATTGTTCCGTATGTAAGTTGATCCACTTCTCAAAGATCCACGATAAAGGTCATTTTCCAAAATGTATCCTAAACCTTTCAAACTCGGATGACCCAACTGGGCCAATATCCGGTCGATAACAGCTTCATAAACACACATTAACAAATTTGTGTTACTGTCTCTTTAAATGCATAGAGGGACCCTAATAAGGAGGTTACCTAATGGCATCAGCAAAGGGGGGTATGGAATACAATCCATAATATATTTGGAATTCTGGAACTTCGGGAAGTGTGATAGAAGTCAGATGAAGAATCTATATATTTCCTTGCATATGAAACATCTTATATTAACTATATACTCCCTGTTTGTATAAACCCTGTCTAACCATACCAAACCTTATTGTTGGTGCTTTTCTTAGTAGCAGAATAAGCCTGAAAAGCATTATCCAGTAAGTAGTTGTGCCCCCCTCTTTAGTGTCGCTGGGGGTAATAGTTGCACAGTTGTCGTAACAGGTCCTATTCTTGCTGTATTTCTAGGGATTAATTTGTGTAGATTGTGTATATTATTGTTAAATGACTATGTGATTTGATAATAAATGTCATAGTTTTACAGTAATTTAACTGTTTAATGATAGGTAAAGAAGATACTTGTTTATATGCAGAAATTTACCATGTTAAAGAGGCGTCTTGTATTTTCTTCCATTTGTATTGTATTCTATTTATATTATATACATATAAATATATATATAAAATATAGTATATATATTATTGAAGTAAGTTCTAAATAATGTTTGTAATTGTAATCCAGTGTCTTTGTGAGCCAAAGAAATCTGACGAATGTAGTGGAAATTGTAATTATTATTCTAATGATCCGAGAGTCAAAAAACACAATAATTAACATTAAAACGTAGGCCGGGACAGAACTGTGGATTTCCCAGATTCTGGGAATTTCCTACAAGTGAAGGTTTATATTTAAAGCTCAATAAATCAATGCTTTCCTACAGGTACCCACAATGTCAATTTTTTTAGTAAGTCCTCCTTATTCTATTTCCTTCCATTGTTGAAAAATCACACCCCATTAAAGGTCCCCAAGGGGTCAACAGGCGCACTTACCACAGGGCAAGAAATAATTGAATTAAGGCAGAAAATATCTTATTATTAGGCCCCCCCCAAAAAATGAGGAAAACAAAGAAAAGAGCCTAGCTCTGGCACGTGGTGCACCAGCTTTGTGTAGAGGGTCTTAGGAGATCATTTATTTTGCCCACTGGTATGAAGACACTATAGTCCATCCATGTGAGACCATAGTATGCGTCATAGCTAACGATCCATTTCTGATTACACATTTAGCTTGTAGAAGTGTCCTCAAGGCCCCCCGAGAACAAAGCATTATTGGAAAACCCCAAATAATAAAAAAAACCTGTACTTTTTAGAATAATGTATGGCTGATTCATGTTATTAACCAGATATTAAACCTATTATTCCCTGCTGCATTTGCACTACTTCTCTAAGCATTGAACTGTATGTGAACTTTATGTACGATATGTGTGATGTGTCTCAATTTATTGACCTTTACTAATATATAATCTATGGATATTCTATAGCATATATAAAGACTGAGCAGCACCATACTTTAGATTCTGTAAATATATGTGCTATACCATCAGCTTTCTGCCTGTTCTACTGCTCCAGACCTCTAAATGCAGATGCTGTTCTCTTGCTATACACACTCACTATATGCTTGCTGCTTTTGTGAAGTGGAGCTGCAAGTGATGAGGCGCTCTAAGAAAGACAAATTCACACAAGAAATAACAGGTTAATGTGTTGAAAACAAGCAGTTGTCATTTGGACCAAATCTGTCATCATTCTTGGTGTATGAACCGGCAGGTTGGGTCTCATAGGCATTTCCCAGCCTTGTCTGGTATCAGAGAGGGTGTTTTTTTATCCTCTGTATAGAAGACAGAATACAAAAATGAAACAAATAAATATCAATTTTCAGATAAAACGGATGCAATAATTATATATTTTCCCTAAATGGTGGAGTGGTTTGAATATTGCCCTTGATTGTCATTTTTATTAATGTTGGGGATCATCACAGGTGGCCACCTGGCTAGTCTGTACTTGCTTACAGGGCATTCTACTGAGCCCATTCATTCTCACCTATAATTGAAAAATAAAATGTTGTCATATTGGTCTTCGAGAAGCTTGTGGAACCCTTTAGAGGATCAGTTCTCAAAGATTAAGATAAAAGGTCATGTACTTTTTCAAGACCTTGGCGATCCCGTCTTCAGATGTAATGTAGTTTACTCTACAGAAGAGTATCCCAGTCCTCATTAGTTCACCTACAGTTGACAATACAACTCCAAATCAAGCCAGCTTTAAACTGAGGAATGTGATTAAATATAATTCAGCCTATCTACACCTCATACCAGAGATCCAGCCACCCCAAAAAGTGCCCACCACCGTCCACCTCTTCTGACGCCAGCAGTTGTGTCCCCTCTACTTCTCTGAATGCCCGCATGTAGCGCAGGGAGGTTTCACTTGATTTACATAGTTACATAGTTATATAGGCTGAAAAAGGCATGCGTCCATCAAGGTCAGCCTTTCCTATATCTGTTAATATGTTGCTGTTGATCCAATAATATCTGTAAATAGCTCAATTCGCAGCACTAGGCACTGAGGCATTACCCATAGTTACGCTAAAAGTGAAGTTTTATTATGTGAATTTTCACTTTATTAAGAGTAAATGCAGACGTGGGACATTGTTCTATACAACTAACTTCATTGCTATCACTGGATCAATTATAAACCCCACTGGAAATGAATACATTACGGTAGATTTAATTTGCAAATACATCCTCAGGATATATGAATTAAGTCTACAATTATATATTTAAACATTAAGCACATTATTTCTATCTTTTTTAGATTTATTTTTTTGTTTAAATGTACTTTTTTTTGCCCCGGAAGTCAAACATCTGATCAGATGGGGTTTCCATTTACCCGTACCCGCATTCCCTCCGCTCACTCCATAAAATGGTCCGAAACCTCAGCTTTTCCTCCAATTCTTCACTTATTCCGGATGTACGTACTGGAAATTAAAAAGCACAGAAATGTTCAGCTGGACTCAGGAGTCAGAGAGTCAGGGATTGTGGCGATAGTCACTGCTTCACATAGTTTTATCAGGGCGCGGTATATTTGGAAAGAAATATGGTGTGGCACGATAAAATGGTCCGCATTATGTGACTATAAAATATTAAAGATAATATGCAATGCGGTTTTAATTTTTCAATAAAAGTCTATGTTAAATCAGCATTTTTACTTCTTTCCCTTTTGTGACACACATCAAAAATTTTGCAAACCACATGAAACAAGTACTGTTGCACAGTTATGTGTTTTTGCATAGTTATGTAAAAAGTGGTGCATTTACCATAGATACACGTTAAATATTCCATGTCATTGCATCACTTTTACCACTTTGATTTCCCCACTTATATTAAAAGTTACACAGGATGATTCCATAGCTGTTATTGGACTTCAATTCCCATCATCTAAAAGCCAACAAGAACCACAGTACCACCAGAACTTCACAAGTCTAGGTCAGATAACTTGGTTTATTCCATTCTTAGTGTAATTGATGAATATGGTGTTGGATATTATATAAAATATACATCCCTGGTTGTTGAAGACACAAAGGGGTCTGTTAAATACTATGCATCATCATGGATAGACCCCAGTGAGCTCCTTGTGTAAGTCTGCCTTGGTCCTGCATAATGCATAGGTAATGGCTTAATGGCTTCCTCGCTGATAAAAGGGCTTATAAAGGGCCAGTTCAGGCCTTCTTTCATTAAAAAGCTCACTGTGGTGCACTCTTTGTAATGTATAGCAATTTTAGGAACTTGAAGTGTTCATCTCCCATGAAAACTGGACCATAGAAGGTCAATGTGCTGAAGCTCTGGAACTGCAGCTACTCCTAAAGCTAAGGCTTTTCACCCCCCTATTAACAAATTCATGTTAAAGTACGTACAAAGTAGGGCTGTATGGGATACTAAACATTTAAGCTCTGACTTAAATACCAACAATAAAAAAAAAAAACAGCTTTGTTGTTGTGTGACGATAGTGAAGAAAATGTGCTGTTCTACTTTCTTCTGTCCTCTGTGTCAGCCCAGAGGAAAATCCCCATCTGTATATCGGATTAATTCTACCCACATGACTAGTAAAGAGTGGGAATAGGAGGCTTGTTTCCTCTGCACATGGCAGCCAACAGTCTCAGACGTATGTTTTGGCCTTTATGTGTCTCTTCATTGAGGTGCTGTTGGTTTCCCTCTAGGCACCGTGAGTGATATATCTCTGATGTCTCTGGACCTGCGTTTTACCCTGAGGGGCAGCCCCTAGAATTTTGATGGTAGTGTTATTAATGTATCTTGATCCGGAACATGGATCCAGCACCAGCAAAAGGGTCACCAAGGAGGGCTAAAGCCCCTAGTGTCTTGGTGGGCAACCTCAAGTCTCTGAAGCTGCAGTCTGCTTCCTTCCTCAGCCCTCTTCTGGACAACCCCAGACTTTTTGTTTTTCAATGTAAAACATAATTTAGGAGGCAATTCTTTAAATATTTTCCAATGTTTCTATTAAGTTGTGCCTCAGTAACACTAACAGCAGAGCCTTTGCTATTTTCTCACAACCTAAAACAATAAATCAGGAATATCGGAGACAAATTGGGCCGCGCAGGGGACTGCAACACGCGAAGATACTGAATGGGGTTTAAGACATCCGCACATTTACACTACCAGCAAACCTCTCCATATTGGACGACACAGATACTGAATCCAGAAATACTGGTGGACGACACAGATACTGAATCCAGAAATACTGGTGGACGACACAGATACTGAATCCAGAAATACTGGTGGCCAATTAGGCAGGGAGGGGAACTTTTCTTCCTGCAATCAACTTGGAAATGTCTGTGAGACGGAGTGATTGCAGTTTTCATGGGTTGGGCAGAGGTGACAGAAGGTGTCTATAAAAAAAAGTATTCAGATGACCCCTGGTATACCGGTCTGCCCGTGCCTGCCCTTTGCCCTCAATTATTTAAATATATTTCTAATTTTGGGGGAAATTTAGTGTCCTGTACCATGGGGCTGGATGTGTGTCTCTGCCAGTGCCTACTACTACTGCTGCTTTATCGCCTTCCTTACTCTGAGGGATCGAGATGGTCCATTTTTGAAGCTTGCTGCTGGATACGTGTATCCGTCGGTGCCTTGCTGCTGTTGTGGGGTCGGCAGTCTTGCAGTTCAAAATCGAGTCTGGATTCTTAAACCTCGAGATGCTACTGTAAGTGAAACGCATTGGAAAGCCCCCCCCCCCCCCGAAATGTTATTTCCAAATCAAAAAAGGCCTCTGAACGTCAGGAAATGGAATTTGTTGTCCAAACACAAATAAAACATTTTGTCCGAAGCCCTTTTGCTTGTCCTGTACAGGTCTAGTGCGTGCATGTGTGAGTATTTGGGGTCGGAGTGAGTGTGTGTTAGAACGTGTGGACTGAACCAACCGTATGGTAGGGGAGCTAAGAGCAACAATCAAGTAAAAAAGCAGCTGGATAAAGGTATACGGAGCTTAAAGAATATTAAAGAATATTGCTTCTGCTTTATATTAGATAGCTTCATTTTTACATGCAAAATATTCATACATATTTATTAAACATTATGTTTTATTACATGAATTTGTATAAAGAATCACAAAAAGGTAGGTAAAATGTTGACTCGACACACAATGCACAGCACAATGTACAACACAATGTACAACACAATGTATAGCACAATGTACAGCACACGTCAGCTTCCTATTGGGCTTTAGCACCAGATCTATTCGGAGCTCCCCTGATTACCTTTATCAACTCCTGTTATACAGCACTGTGAATTATAATGGAACTATAGAAATCAACCAATTAATAATCAGAATAATGACTGTATGATAGTAACTGGAGCCTAACAGTCACCTGGCATGGGGATGACTGTAGGATAAACTACTCGTCATATACATTAAGTTCTTACTATACTGCCTTATGAGAAGCAATAAAGTATAATTCTTTTCACCGACCCCACAGCCTGCCCCTTTGATGTTAGTGGATGGAAGACCGTACAAGGGTTATTGTATGGGAATGGCGCCTCAGAATAGTATTGAATGGAAAAGTGATGTTTCACTGAGAAATGCATATTATATGTTCTTTCTATACACCAGTTATTCCGCCCCACCGGCTTTATACACATAATACATAATACGCTGTGATCCATGTACTGGCCGGTGTATATCCTCCTCCTAACGGCAAATGCTTTTCAGAAGGACTCCTTGTATAACTATAACTGGATGATTATTAAAAGGTTAATATTGGAAGAGGCCACTTCTCCCCTAGCTCAGAGGTGTTGTACGTTGGAATTTCACTGACACATACCTGTATGTCTATCTTATACTGCTGTGATTACACTTCGCTGCTCTTTTTTTATAAATAAAGGTGACTTGATTAATAATGATTAAAAAATAAATAAATAAATAATAAAAAAAAAATATTGGAAGAGGCATTTGACATGTGACATGTGGATATGTGATATGTGAATGTTCAAAATGCATTAACCAATATATAAACAATGGATCCAACAAACACCTACATAGCTATATATGTGTATGAAACTTTAATTAAAGTTTCGACGTTTTCAGTGACGTTAAAATGTACACTTTTTTTAACAGATTCTTTACTCTCAACACAATCGCTTTCGGGCAGCTATGGCGATAACAAACAGTAACGCTAGGGGGAGCCAAAGATCCCGTTTGCCAGTAGCGCGAACACGCGCACTCTGCAGCAGTCTGGGCGGCAGCCGCTAGATGTCGCTGTCGCGGGATCGTCAGGGTCTTTCGTGCTCCCAGAAGCCTTCGGTGCTGCCAGTTTGCCACGTAACAAGCTGCGCTTCAGTGCGCTGTCACAGGTAGAGACAGGGACCGGGAGTTTCTAGTCCTGTCTGCCGGAGGGGGTGCGAGACATGGGGGGCTCGCAAAGCGTGGAAATCCCTGGAGGAGGGACCGAAGGCTATCATGTCCTGCGGGTAAGTGTGTCAGTCGCTTCGGAGCTGCGGGCGGTGGTTGCTGCATCCCTGTAGGCCTCTAGGAACTGCCTACTTGTCAATGTGCCGGCCTGTGCACAGCGCTGATTAGCATCCTCTATAGTGTATTGCTTTCTGACAGGCAGTGTCATAGTCACCCCTTATTTATGGGGGTTTCTCAGTAATGCATCCTGCAGGGCAAGCATCCCACAGCCATTACTGCCCTGCACCCTTCATATCCTCTAAGCATCTGCAGTAAAGCCGGAGTGTTATAGCAGCCATCGGATCATACTATATAATATGAATAAAGGGCTTCGTAACGTACCCGCTACTTGGACCCGGTGTTCATAGTTTAGTAAATGTACCCCTCCCCAATCATATTATCATTTTATTTATATAGCGGTTTCCGCAGCGCTCCTTACAGTCCGTACAAAGGGTCTGACGGACAAGCGTTAGGGGTCTGACTCACAAGCTTGCGATCCAGAGGGAATGGGGTGTCGAGAAGTATAAGGTAATTAGAGGGGAATCTTCTTCTGGGGGGGGGGGGTTGGTTCTTCAACTGGAATGCATTATACTAAAAAACACGATCTCCTAATAACTACTTTGGGGAGCTGTGAGAAATGTCACTCTTTTAGTCCCAGTTAACGCGACGTTTAGAAGTTCGGGGGCATCCCTTATAATAAAATACATCTGTAAATGTACCGTACAGTACATCGCATCGCGCTTACCCGGGGAATATCAGCAGGACCAAATAGGCGGTTATTATTGTGAAAAAAATAATAATCAGTTATTAATTTCCCAAAGCAGCGTGTAATGACTGGATGCGTCGTCTGCATTGTGGTCACTGCTGCATAGCTGCCAATGTGTAACCCTCGGTGCGCCACCGAGATAAAAAACATTTCCCCGGACAAGCGGAGCAAAATATGAGCCGCAATCTAGGATTTTAGTATTTGTCGGGTCACTCTGGCCGGGCCTTTATGGCTGGCAGGAGAGCACAAGAGGTAAATGCATAGGGGGATTCTGCCCAATCTCACTATACATTTGTGGGGTGGGGTGGGGTGGGGGGGGTATTTAAAGGGGACACTCCTCTATCCTATGCATTAAAGTGTGTATGATGGCTGTAAGGGTACCTTTTAATTCCATGTAGAGCATATAGATATTGTATGGTAATGCTGCAGTCTGGCTATTGTTAGACCCTTCTGTCCAGACTCTGCCCAACCCCCGGGCCGTGTATATTCAGGTTACCGTGCGACCCGCTGCGGCTTCCTTCAGTGAAAAGCTTTGGTTTTATCCGATAGATAAGTCCGTAATGGTGACGTGTGTTTAGCATGTTTTCTAGGGTCTGGGTATTGCTTCTCATGTGAAATGTCATTAAATGGGTTTGGCTGCATATAAGGATAGAGCAGAAACTCACCTGTTTAATGGAGTCAGCACCTCTTATCCCCTATGGATGCAAATGTATATAAGGCCCCCCCCATTCTCTCTGTGTATTTAGCATGTTTTGGTGGGGCGTTACTTTGAAAATACATATTCAGGTAATTACTAAGTAGTTTAATATGGATTGATTCAGGGCTGTACAGTGAAGCTGCTATAACGAGGGGCTGATCAGTGCTTCAAACCATACTTTTGTGGACAGATTTCTCTTGATGTCGGCCATTATTTAAAGTTTCTACCAATATATTTTCCATATTTAGGTACAAGAAAATTCCCCTGGACACAGAGCCGGGCTGGAGCAGTTCTTTGATTTCATTGTTTCGATTAACGAGATAAGACTGGTAAGTTGTGAGTAGATTTGCCTGACATTACTGTCTCTGCTGTATTGCTAATATTGGGCTTGCATCTCAAGATCCAACACCTCCTTTAGCCATCCCCATCCGCAGAAGAAGCCCCTCCGTCATAAATGATCCTTTACTCATATAAAAACCCAACTTTATAAGTGTAGCCTGTGTAGTATTTGTACCGTCTCTGCAGCGTTTTGGGAAGTCAGTAGAATTATTTTGCATCAGAGGGTTGCAGGCCATTAATTCCATCATATTAAATCATCTTTCCTCTGATTGAGATGAATGAACATCTGAACATCCTGTACAGTGCCGTTAAAACGGATTAGGAGCAGTGCATCATGGGAGAGTTTTGCGTCTGGTAAATCTATTTTAGAGTCAGAAGTCTTCTGTGTAACTTTCTTTTCCCGCTGTCTCATTGCTCAAAACCAAAATGATCTCCTAGAATAAAGACAATGACACCCTTAAGGACCTCCTGAAAGCCAACGTTGAGAAGCCTGTAAAGATGGTGGTTTACAGCAGCAAGACGTTGGAGCTGAGGGAGACGACCGTGACCCCGAGCAATATGTGGGGAGGACAGGGCTTGCTGGGGGTCAGCATACGCTTTTGCAGCTTTGATGGAGCTAATGAGAACGTGTGGCATGTGCTGGTAAGGTTATCATTATTTCCTTGGGGGGGGGTTCCATTACAGATTCCTGGTGTCTGGGGATCATAGCTCCTAAATATTTACCGCTGTTCTCCAGCGTCATGGATGTTCTGGGAAAATATCTGCAGAACATCTTCTCACTATTAGGTGCTACAAAAAACAACTAGAAATACTGATTCATAATTGTAGGAAATGCAGCCTATGTTTTTGGTTGACCACAGAAAATCTCTTTTATTTTCAAGAATGCTAATGCAGAATATGCATATCTTAAGTCACCAGACCCCTGAAAATGACGTGCCTCGCTCGCACGCACCTCTTGTGTGTTATAGAACAACTTATTTCGGTATACACACTGTATATACCGCTTATATGGCGTATTGGTCAGTGATGTTGGAAGTGTGTAAAAGTTCTGCTGTATACTATGTGCCGAGTTCTTAGTAGTTTGTTTAATTTTATGCCAGGAAGTGGAACCGAATTCTCCGGCTGCTTTGGCTGGTCTGAGACCCCACACCGACTACATCATTGGAGCGGACACTGTAATGAATGAGGTATGAGCTTTACATTACTCTGTATTCTGTACCACGATTGCCATTTGTGTATCCGGACTCTTACTTGGAAATACCTTTCCGATATATCATGGTTAGCTGCAACGACGTAGATGACTGCAAGTAGAACAATAACAAGTGTATACAGAACATAGTTGAGCTGCAATTATGATCCTGTTACCTGTGGTTTTGGGCACATGAAATCTTGGTTAATAATTTGAAAAAACGAGTTCGATAACCGTTTTTCTTACTTGCGGCCGTATTATTATTATTATTGTTTATTGTTTTATATATCAGCCCCGGCTGCGGTGTTGCCGGTTCAGTTATATGCTATCTGAGCAATCACCAGTTACCTTTCTGTGTTCTTCAGTTCAGAGAATTTAAAGAAAATAGAAATACCTTCTCATCCGGTATTAAACTGGGTATTTCTTTTTATATTGCGAGATGCTCCCTAATGTTCTCGATCAGATAGTTTTCAGGTCGCGTGGTTTCGGTCAGATAAGAGAGTTTAGATCCGGATGTGCTGATGGTTCTTGCTGCTGTAACACTGAATTCGTTTTTGCAGTCGGAGGATCTTTTCTCTCTCATTGAGACTCACGAGGGGAAGCCGTTGAAACTTTATGTTTACAACACGGACACAGACAACTGCAGAGAAGTTGTCATAACGCCTAATTCTGCGTGGGGAGGAGAGGGCAGGTAAGAGGATTTATATATCCACGGCCCAAGGTTGTTCTACGTATGAATGTGATATGGTTAAAAGAAACTTGGTATTATTGTCCCTTTTGCTTTGCATAACTCTCCTTAACCTATATTACCTTCTGGATTGTAAGCACAATGAATGCCAGAGCTGCCATATAATCTGATTCTAGATCTCTATTTACTGCTAGCATTGGGCCTGACACGTACGGCATTTTTAGAGCGGGTTATGTAATGTGTTGTGTCTGTAATAAGTCCCCTGAAGCCGTGTCCTGTGATTCTTGTAGTCTAGGGTGCGGTATTGGTTATGGATACCTACATCGGATACCAACACGGCCGTTTGAGGAGGGAAAGAAAATCTCTTTGCCTAGTCAAGCTCCTGGGGCACAGCTGAGTCCCCTAAAAGATGGGTTTACGGAGGTATGTTACATGCTTTGCCATATTGTGATTGTTTTAATGCTTAAAAGTGTATAGTACAGATTTAGTGTTTTTTTCCTAATCTGGGTAAATGCATGAAGGTTACTGTTGTCCTTTACCAGAGGTGAGTATGTCTTGGGCTTATGCCATTATAATAAACGTACCTCCAAGCAGGGCAATCACCTGAAAACCACACATTATCATTGAATTTATATATATTGTGTTCAGCAAATTCTGTAGTGTTATGAGAATGAGAGGAGTACAGAGTTAACAAGAATGATGTCACTCCGGATGATGTGCGTTTGCATTTAGTCATATGACACAAGAGCGCATAGATAGGAAGAGGACTGTTTAACACAAGATCTGTCCCTTTCCTTGTGTTGTGGGTCAGGGAATTGTTATTGTTTTGTGCAGGCAGAATGGCAACTTAATCTTATTATTAGGAGTTGTTACTATGCTTGGGTTCGGTAGTAAATGCGGCTATTTTTTAGGTGCAGTTATCTTCTGTGAACTCTCCTTCTGCCGTACCGCTTGGAGCCTCCGGTATAGAAGCCAGCCTTTCCGGACTCTCTCTCGGTTCCAACACACCTTCAGTCAGTAGTGCTCTTAATTCAGGTACAAATCACTTGCTATTTTAAAGAAACTTAAAATATTTAAGCATAATCAGTTATGCCAATAAATGAAGAAAATGGCCTTCTATTAGCTTGCATATGGAAATATTTTTTTAAGATTTTTAGAAAGTTTTTCCACAGACTGAAATTTCTTTGTTTTCAGGTTTACCGACAGTACCTGTATTAACTCCCCAAATTAATCATTCCCTCGCATCTGTTCCTCTAAACCCAGCCGTTTCCCTCCCAGGTAAGTGGAATTTAAGATAGTACAGATCTGACTAGAGAATGTCTTTTGTATGAAATGTATGAATTTTTTTCATACATTTGTGAGTCGCACCTGTGCTCTGAAGGCTACAGCAATCTCTATAGATGGTGACATTTATAGAGTATTTGACTTGTTAACTAAATAAGGATTGTGAAATTTAATTTGACAATGTATGAATTCTGGACACTTTGTGTACAGTTTCATCTTTTTAACCTCCAATGGGTTAAAGTAAGTTAGGACCGTAGAAGAAAGCTGTACAAAACTTCCCACCTGCGTTGCATAGTGTTTGGTTTGATCATTAGATTCTCGTGTCCGTATTTAATGATTTTATTTTTTTAATTTATTGCATATAACCGTGACAATTAGCATGAATGGTCATTTGTTCCACGTCTCGATACTATAATAATCATGGTTGAAATATTGAGGCTTAATTCATTTCTGAACTTTGCTTCTTCTCAAGGTCTCATGCCATTATCCACTGGACTCCCTATGCTTACAAATCTGCCTAATATTCCAAACCTTACACAAAATGGTAAGTTTTACTGAAACCACGCTAGCCTTGTTACTTTTTGCTTCATATGCTTACACTTATATGAAGAGCTGAAAAAGTATCTTTATGCGAGAAAACAATGCAGCATCTTGTATATTTTGTATGCAGTCCGTTCTGACGCTCAGCAGATATGTAATTACCGTATTTGCTCGATTATAAGACAAGGTTTTCTAATACCCCTCGTCTTCTAATCGGGGTCGTCTTCTAATCAGACCTCAAATAGAGGTCTGATTATGAGACTAAGATCCAGATCCCCCGCACCGCTGCAGGGGACCTGGATCCTCCTGTCCCCCCCCCCCCCCATTTAACACCCCCCCACACACACTTACCGGTGCTTCCTGCTGTATTGCTGGGGCAGCGGGTTGACGTCTACGCGATCCGCGTAGACAACGTCTGCTGCAGCCGGAAGGAGGTGTGGCTAGCAGCGGGGGTTGTCTGCGTCCGTCGCGGATACCTTCCCCGACTGTCAGAGATCAGAGTTCCCCGCACCGGTGCGGGGAACCCTGATCTCTGACAGCCGGGGAAGGTATGCGCGACGGACGCAGACAAACCCCCGCTGCCAACTCCACCACCTTCCGGCTGCAGCGGAAGGAGACGTCAACCCGCTGCCCCGGCAATACAGCAGGAAATTGGAAGCACCGGTAAGTGTGTGTGTTAAATGGGAGCATAGGGCATTTCTGGAATGCCTTATACCCCTATATGCCACTCTTCCCCATAATATGCCTTTTAACCCCCCTAAATGCCAGAGTGGCATATAGGGGTATAAGGCATTTCTGGAGGCAGAGTGCTCTATACAATGCCTTTAAACTCCCTTAATGCCACTCTGCCTCCTGGAATGCCTTATACCTCCCTATATGCCACTCTGCCCCATAATATGCATTTTAACCCCCTAAATGCCAGAATGGGATATAGGGGTATAAGGCATTTCTGGAGGCAGAGTGGCACATAGGGGGTCAAAAGGCATACCATGGGGCACAGTGGCATATAGAGGGTTAAAAGCCATATCATGGGCCGCAGTGCCATATTGGTGTGGCAAGCCTGGGGGCAGATGTGCGTAACTGGGGGACAGGTTGGAAAATACAAGGAAATAAAAACAAAAAAAATATTTTTCTCAATCATAGCTTTTATTTAAAAAAAATAGTTTACATGAATTAACATTTACTGGTAAAACTTTTTTCCTTTAGGGTCGTCTTATATTCAGGCTTTTTCTTTTTTTTTTTTTCTTCTAAGTTAATATTCAGATTTTGGGGGGTCGTCTTATAATCGATCAAGTTAAAATAAACATTTGACTCAGTTTTAGACTTCAAAAGCTGTGTATCGTTTCTCAAAAAGCATTGTAAATGCCCTCACGAGGACTTTACCGCCTGGAGTTCCCAACTCTGCATAAACAAACCTGAAACAAATTGACGTGTCCAGCTGCCAATAGCTAAATAAAGTAAATGCAGCACATTGCAAAAGAACCCATTCCCCCTGCACATTTTACAAAGGTTGATTAACTCCTTTTATAAAGGTTGACACGTCTGTTTTACTTATCTTCCTTACAGTTTTTAACTTGCCACCCCTCGGCCCTTTGAATCTTGCTGGGCTTCCACCGCTTTCAGTACCGTCTCAGCTTCCCGCGTTTCCGCTGGCACCTCTTCCTAGTGAAATCATCCAGTCGGCGCTGGACCACATCCCCGCTCCCACCACAGAAAGCGTGACGGTCGCTGCCGAAGACCTAAGCCACGCGGCCCCTCCGGTCACAGAGAAAGTTACCGTCAGCAGCACAGAAACACACGCTGCTGAAATGTCCTAGAGGGCAACCTTTTTGTACGGATTGGCTTAATGTATTTAGCCACAGAAAGTGTTTGTTTCAGGATACAATCAATCATTCACTTCATAGTAGTTTGTACTTAAATGTAGGAGACCTGTAAATAAATTAAGATAGCTATGAAGATGAGGTCGCTGAAGGATGTAGAAAGTGGAGATGGGAAGACGCCGCATTCTCAAATGGTTGTAAATTATTTTAAATACAGGGGAACTTCCATCTGAAGTGGTCTTCAATAAAGTTAGACGTGCACTCAATGTGTGTATGGTTTATGCTCCCTTTCAGCTTGTAATTCTTTGTTAAATGGTTTAAGCTCTTTCTAGCTTCGGACGGGCGAGCGATGTGCTGCGGTCTGATAGATCATTAATACCGCTCACAGCTTTTACGGGGAGTATCGGAGAAGCGATGTTATAGTTTACACCGAACGGCTTTAGTTTAATCCGGGGTATATGTACACAGCAATAAATGACTGGAATTTTACACTATTATACACAGCACTTTGTCATTTTTCTCTGACGGCTATGCTCTTCTTCTAAAGGATACGAGGCGTATACAACGCTATAAACCCAGAGCTGGACCAGGACTCTTGGATCAATATCAATCTATGCTACAGTTTATTTTTTAGACATTTATAGTAATATAGTTTAATCCTGTAATGTGACACAAACCTCTTTGCAGGACAAAATTTCCAAAACATCCCTTTATCATGGCTAAACAAATTGTACTGATAATGAGCGGTTCGAATGATTGCCGCTGGACTAGTAACTGAGCGCTGCCATTACGCAGTGTATCGCCTCACTGTATCTATACCTTTTTTTGCTTCTATTGTAGATCAGTTTTCTTTATCACTTCCGCTACCTGATCTCCTCCATGGATTCAGTGAGTAATTATGCACCAATACCTATTAATCTAACCACGCAAGACCTCAGGCTTAAGCATACTCTATTAACACAGATCGCTTACAGACCTAAACCATACGCTATAAAAGCCACACATTACTCATCCCGTACAGACATTGTGACCTGTTACAGAAAATGGCAGAAAAATGTGGTTTTAACTCACACTTTGATTCACTATGAAGTGCCAAATGGCTTGTCCAGCAAGAATGCCTGTGCTGGCCCTGTATAGCACATAAGTCACTATGTAAGGGGACGGAAGAAGGTTCACCGATTTAACTATACAATACATAGGGCCAGCCAAGCTGTTCCTGCAGCAGTAGCTCACTGGAGTTGGACCTTCATAAATGTAATTAACAAAATATATATATATGTTAACGGCAATCACGTTGCTATTATGCCCAGGCAACCAGTATATGCTAGAACCGGGGCATGATATGAGTGTGATTTCAATAACAATACAGTCAGTACATGCTGGAATCTAGGTATGCCTGGGCATGATAGGAGTGTGATATATATATATATATTGCATTTTTTGTAAAATTTGGTGTTACTTCTAATAAAAACCCAATAACAATATTTACATATAATATTGTTATGGATTTTTTTTGTTGTGTTACTTCACTTTTAATAAAAATGGTTAACACCAAAATTGGACAAAAAAAATGCAATGACATAGACAGACATATATATATATATATATATATATATATATATAACAGCAACCACACTCCTCTCATGCCCAGGCAACCAGCACATGCTAGAACCTGGGCATGATAGGTGTTATTACAGCCTCCCTATGCCATGCCACCCCCCTATACACACACATTCATTTACAGATACTCATTCATTCCCTTAATCACACATACTTGCTCATACACCCTCCCCCACCACCTTACCTGAACCGCAGATCTCTCACTCACAGACTAGTGCAGACCCTGCTGCTTCCTCTCGAACAACTTCTCTGGGCCCGCCCCAGGGGAAGAAGGAACGGAGCAGAGTCACGTGATGTGCATTCACATGAATCTGCTGGGTTCCTGCTTTACCTGGGCGAGATGCTGCTCGCACACTGTGCAACCAACGTGCAGGTAAGCAGTGCAGCCCCTGCGGAAGATTATTTTCGGCCATTTCCTTTTATTTCGGCATTATGCCGATAATGCCCTTTTCGGCTGATAAATTAGGGATGCACTGGCCAAAATATATCTCCCCTCCGTTTGTTCTATTCATGTAATCTAGCATCCAGAACCCTCTACCGCTCCATCAAGGCAAGCGGCTCTCCTACTCCCCGTTCACAAATCCCAAGAATTAGAATCCCAGAAGATAACATTTTTTTTAAAAGAACAACCATCCTTGAAATTTCAACTTTTATTATTTATTACTATTTTGGCTACATTCTCTACAATTTCAGCAGCATCTTAAAGAGACAATGTATATTTATGTACAATGGAAAAATGTAATAGCTTGCAACATTGGAAACGAGGCACAGTTAACTGTACAATATTAAATGGTATCCTGCGTTAACACGGTCTCCTCTTCTGTAACATGAACGAAATTACACATTTAAACATTGTGAATGTGAATAAGGACCAACCCCTTAACGCTACGGAAATAAGCGATCTATTCAAACAACGGGCATGGCTGCCTTAAACTGCCGCTCGAGGGTCTCCTTTCATTTGTGCAGTAACGAAATACAGCGTCTTAAAGAAACAGTCCACAGCTTGCTAGGCAGTTAGAAAAAGAAGAAGAAAAAAGCTTATTAAGCCAAGAGAAGTATTTTTGAATGGATTTTACAGATCTAACCCCCGCAAATTGGAGTCTTCAAAACGCCAACTTGCCCCGGGAAAGGTGCATAACAGGGTACAGTACAAAATCTTACATATGTTAGACGAGCTTAACCAAATAATTCGGGTCTGTATCTGACATAATTCAACTTGCCTCTTACAATAGGTGCTTCTATTTATTTTTTTTCAATAGTAAAAGCAATGTTATTTAGCAGCAAATAAAAGCGCCATCAAGGAGACAAAAAAATGCAATATTCAAATTGGAGAAAGCAATACTTTTGAACGTTTGTACAAGGATCAAAACCGGCTGCTGAGAAAAAAAAAAGGAATAACTGAAAATTGCATCTGTACACAATTTACATTAGCAGAAGGGAATTTCTCATTATCTAGCATAGGCCATTTCGGATAAGGATTGCCTGCGTCAGGTACCCACTGTGGAGGCCTTAAGTGTGTATAATAAAAGGATTAGTACTGGAGGAATGATCCAGACTAAAGAAAATCCAGAGCGCTGCTGGTTTGTGGATTAAACCCGGCTCCAGACTTCGTCATGAAAAGCTGAACAGATCTGACGACCGAGAAGCCATCATGGACTCGCTGTGATTATGAATACGTCTTTGCTTTGGCTTTAATATTGTTGGAGTTCTGGGCAGCAGATGTTCCCTTTATAAGCAAGTTATTTTTTTAGATTTTGTAGGTTTTTTTTGTTATTTTTTTTAATTTAATTATTTTACATATATATATATATATATATATGTATAATGAAAAATGCCCTTCATGCTAGAACTCTCCAGTATCAACCAATTGTGTTTTAGTATTACAAAAAGTATTTACAAAGTCCCATTCAGGGAGGGATAGAAGGAAAGAAGAGAAAGAAAAATCCATCTTCGACATACAGCAAGCCTGATATCGTGTGCAGCATTATGTTTATTTTGACATTGGGCCCCAAACCAACGACCTGCTGCTTATACAGGGACTCTTGGACCCAAACAGTGTTTACAAGGCAAACGTAGAGCATTAAACGGTCTGCTCGTCGTGTCTGCAAGGACAAACACAACCGCAGAGATGTTCTCAAGCAGAACCATATGAAACCATAGTTTATTTGTATATGGGACTGCCTGGCGATGTCCCAAAGGGGGCAAAGCCAAAAAAACTAAACACTCTTTCTCTCCCCCCTGCATATTAAAACATCTGCTTACACATTTATTAGAACACACACAATTTGTCATTAATCCGTCATGCAATTCTGTAATGTACCGTAAACCTCATTTAGGTGAAGGAGTCCCTCTAACACCTGTACGCAGATCAAGTAATTTTCGGAGGCTCAAAGCCATTTAAACACATTGAATTGAAGCCAACGTCAAACATCATTACAGTCAAAGGGTACATTTTTTTTTTTTCACATTTTTCTTTCCTCTCCGCACACAAATAACACTATAAAGAATAACCCACCCCAAAAATGCTCTCAATTCCATCTTTGATTGGGAAAAAAATATTTTTTTTTCTTAATTTTTGTCTTTGAACTAAATTTTGCACCTGAAAGCTCTTAAAGAAATAATCATGCCGGCCGTGATTTGAGTGTCAGTATGAAATAATGCTCAATGCAGGGGGTGTTGGAGATGCCGCTAGCCCTGCCATATGCAGGTTTCCTGAAGAATTGGATCTTCTCATGTGAGGGAGAAGGTATGGGTCATTAGCCAGTTGGTGGACATCAAATCTGTCCTCCTTCCTGTACGCTAAACACCGTCTTATAAATGCCTGCAAGAAACAAGACACAAAATAATCAACCTATGCAAAAGGCATAGAATACTTCTAAAATAATACCAAAAACCAAAAATCTACAAAAAGCATTTACCTTGGCTTCGTTGCTTACAACAGGCTTCACCGGAAACTGAACCTCTGTGGCTTTTAATATGGTGTTTTCCTGTAAGATGTCTTGCTGGGATTGATTGTGACCGAAAGGCTGGAAAACAGCGCAGGCATTTTTAATTCCAAAAACTACCTTTTAATATCTTTTTAAAAAATATTTGTTTTTCCTCAAGGAAACTGATTATTCTTACCTTTCTACCATAAAGACACTGGAAAAATATGACCCCAACTGACCACACGTCTACTTTATTTGAAATCTTGGGTGGCTCCTTACCCACCACAAAGCATTCCGGGGGCAGATACCTGCAAAACAGGCAAAATTATACAATGTGCATAACTGACCAGTTCTAACGATAGTATAAAGAACCGGGTTTTCATAACAGATACAACCCCGTGTAAAATACACAATTCCAAATGTAAAAAAACAATGTTGGAGAATCTATATAAGAATAAGAGTAACACAGAAAAAAAACTACATTAACAAACTTTCAGAAACTTTCCATCTGGAGAAAAGATTGGTAGAGGTCCCCAAACACTTATGTGAATCTCAATCTTCCAACGATGTCCCAATAAAAAGTTTAATAATTTGAGGAAAGACCCCAAAACTATGAATGATTGCCTACATTATGTAATTTCCTGCTACGTAAAGAAAAGATGAAATGCTTTAAGCCCCTGCGGACACACGTACCAGTACGTCCCTGCCCCCTGGGAAGTTAGGTCCATTCCATCAACACCGTAGCTGTCGTCATCCATTATTTTGGACAAGCCAAAGTCTGTGATTTTTATCTCCCCGCAAGCTGTGCCATCGACCAGAAGGATGTTTCCTAAAGTGAAAATAATATTTCTGGATGAAAAAATGACTCTGGACTATTCAGCAAAGGTTTGAAAGAAAAAAAGAGACTTGAAACCACCCAAAACGCCACATGTGCGATAATGTTGCTTATAACGTAGAGCGGTGTACCTGGCTTTAGGTCATAGTGGATGATGGGTGGTTTGATCTCATTTAGATAACGTAGTGCATTGACGATTTGCATTACAATGGATCTGGCTTCTTTTTCGGTCATCAGCTTATGCTGCTTTAGGTAGAAGTCGAGGTCATTGCCTTCACAGTATTCCAGCACTGTACAAAATCTGCAAAAGAAAAGAAAAACATATTTCTCCAGAACCAGTTAGTCTGCGAAAATACAGAACGCATTTACTTACAACAAGACAAATGAAGTCATGTACTGGGTGTAGTGACCTTGATACCAGTGAGATACCAACACTCATAACTTATTTTTTTTTTTTAAATTCCTCAAAAATATTTAAAATTAATCTGTGATATATGACCATGTACTGATTACATTTAAAAGTAACCCAAATCATTTTTAGGACAGGTTTGCTTTAAATATTAAAGACTTCATGTACTATTATGCATATATCGTTGGAAAATAATCTGCAAGTAGAATACTTTTCTGATCTAAGACTGCATTGTGCGTTTCCTCATTGACGCCAGAATTTTTTATTTTTTTTTACTTTAAATTTTAATAATTTGATTTAAAACGAAACAAAGGACGCAAAGATAAGGAACTGTTGCGAATCCAAGTTGTGAAGTACACCATACAATCAGCAGGTCTTTCAAGGTAAATACTACTGGATAATAAATACAGAGAAATCACTAAAAAAATAAAAAAAATAAAAATGTACTTACGTGTCTGTATCCAAGGAAAAGTAATCATAAAGTTTGACTATTCTGGGGTGATCCAGTTCTTTGTGTATTCTGTACTCTCGGCAGGCATGCCTAAAACAAAGAAGCGGGTTAATGCGCGGCGTGACGAGCTGCAGCTATAAGGACAGACAGGTAAGTATTTACTTGTGGTAGTTCTCTTTCTTCTCGTCCCGCCAGCTCTTGTTGAGCTGATGAATTTTCACAGCAGCATATCTCTGTTCATAAAGATCAAAAGCCTGCGAGAAAGAGGGGGAAAAAAAAAAAATGTAGGTTTTACGGCTACTGAATTTCAATAAATTTGACTGTAAAATTCAGAGCTGTAAGAAACGATCCTTCTTATCGCACGGACACTGAAAGCGTTACGGCAAAAAGAAGAGATTTTATCTGCTCAACAGGCTGCTGAAATAGCCGGAGCGGTCCTACAGAATACGACAAATCACGCAACTCCGCTGGCGCCAAACCTTAACTAATACACAGCGGGGTCACTGCTCACCAGACACTTGAAAAGGGATATTGATCTATAATAAATGGGTAGGGGTTCACCCAGATGAGCTGCCCTACGTGTCGCACCTGCCTGTACCGGGGTTTATTCACTAAAGGCAGAGACGGCAGAACAGTTGTGTTTTCCCTACAGAATACGAAGCTCCAACCCCAGCCTGACGCTGGAAGAGCTTGGCCTGCCCTGTATAATGTATAGGGAAACTAGTGAGCTTTCTGTAGTCTCCACACACGTTGAATTATGCTTTATACATGGCCAGCTCAGCCCGTATTTTGGGAGAATGTTGCCAACGTTCATAATGAACAGCAAAGCGGGGGGGTTGAATCTAAAACTCTCCCATTAGTTAGTTACACTGTGGTTGTTAGACCTGTGTATTTCTTACCGCTGTCGTTACTAAATTGGACATCCACAACATGAATAGATTTACGGTTTATACAAAAATTAGCTCTAAATTACAAACTCTCGTAGCATATAATGTAATCCTTAAATACTCAAAGTGGACCAAAAAACATTAAATAGAGCTTTAATTTAGTTTAAACCTTACCTTGTACACTTCACTAAAACCACCTCGGCCCAGAAGATGAAGCAATAAATATCGTTCGTTCAGCGTAGGGTGATCTTTAAATCTAAGTAATAGAGGGAACGAGTTTAGCATTCAGGGTGAACGTAATCGTGTATAAAATAATAACAGCAATAAACTCATCATTTAACTAATAAGCCTTTATTTTTTAACACTTTAGCAGGGCACCAGCTCAGAGAGACGGCTGATCAGTAGCATTCACCCCTTCATGACCGCCCCTTGCTGACGGAAAGCGTGAGAAATGATTCTTTATATAAACAGACTCAAAACATTGTGATAAGGACAGAAAAATGTTGCCGATTAGTGGCTGATTGTGCCGCTACACGCAGAATAACAAAAAATTGAGTTTGGATTCCTGCAGGGATCTGAAAGTGCCTGCCGTATATGAGACATGCTAGACACCCAACATCTGGTAGGCATCTAAGGGTTAATGCAGGGAACTCATTACACCGTTTTAATGGACAGCTATATAGTGTAACAGAATCCCCAATATTTATGCCTTAGATAATGTAGAAAATGTAAATGACTTTCGTATCTGGTTAAAGAGTAATCCTGTGCTGGACCAGGAAGCTTACTATCTCAGCTCCCCTCTCTATATATTCATCATAAGATGGTATACAATATGTTCAGATCAAGACCAAGCCTTACTGTGAATTGTCTTCATTATTTATTCTTTTCAGCTCTCGTATGTGAAGATTCCGCACCCTTTCCAAACGTTCCAGCTCAGCCTGGATTTCCGCTTCCTCCTGGAAAATGGGGACACTTTCTATCTAGCGAGGGTGCTGGCTTTATACACAATACGTCACATTCATAAAGACAGGGAGCAGCAAGAGACTCACTTAGGAGTGAGAATGAATACAACATGGGATTGCTCACAATCCAACATTAAGCAAACCAGGATCCAGTAAGGAGAGATCTTCTGATCCCTGCAACAGGCCATTGTGTCTTGGCCCGACGCCACAGCACCCATATACCCAGATTATCCACCCCGCTCCGATGATACGTTTTCTCCCTTTGCGTGCCACTAGAGGGAGCCAGAGAGTCACAACGTGATCTAAGGTCTCTAACGATACGCTGCCATCTTCAACCCGCGTAACCCTATTGGAAGAAGCCACTCAGCGGCAACCTTTTAATTACATGAGCTACGCGTATCTCATCAGTGTTCATAATACCTTCTTCAGGTGTCCCAGTCGAAGCTTAAAAATTTCTTCCTGCTCATGGTATTCCGCTAACGTTAACCTGAGTAAGGAATAAACACGTTGATGAGGAGGGGAAAAAAAGATTCAAATTCCTGGCATTGTTTCAAGATGACGTTACATAAAATGATATAACGTCTCTTAAAATGCGTAAGGATTATCTGAAACAGACGCTTCTTTTCGGTAACAAAATTATTGGGAATGAGAATCTAACAAATAAAAAAAATCTAAATAATCCTTTTTCAATTATTGCTGGACATAAAGAAGTTTTTAGAGTTTAAGAACACCGGCGTTGTGTCTGAACTGCGTTTTCCATACAATTTACGGCAGCCATTCTGCAAGGATAAATTAGTTGTTTTTAACTTTGTGTTTTTAAGCTCTTAAGAAAGTTTCTTCCCTGAGAAGTGCGAGGTTTTCCGCGTTGTACTGTACTGTTACACTGGAACAGGACGACAGATTTCCTGTTCTTCAACATAAAATAAATGTTCTTATCTCTTTCATGCAGATTTTATCTCTTCTAGGAGCTTAATGGCGGTTAGTGTCATCACTATAAGATAAATGTGGGATTTGGTTGTGTTTGCCTGGCAGCCCAGCTCCAATGATGCTCAGTGGATAGGAGAAAGTGTATGCACATGCGATATAAACCAAAATAATAAACCAAAATAATAAACCAAAATTCCTTACAATTGGGGTAAACTAGGTTTGACAAAGGGATCGTTTTCAGCCCCATTTACAGCCTTATTTTTCCTCTGCTTTGGTTCAGAATTGGCGGAGGGCGCCTGAGCGTTATTAGTTGATGGCGGCTTCCGCTTGGCCAGCAGTTTTCTTTGACGTTCTATATCTTCTCTTTGCTGGTTCACCCATTCCTGCTGTCTGTGAAAGAGAAGTAGACTTAAATACATAGGCGAACAAAAAGACACCGTAAGAAGGCCTGTTCATTTTGTAAATGCCTTATTCTTTTATTTCAACCTAGAGGCACAGGTGAATCGTATTCCAAATTGACCACAGTATTAAATGATATTACCGCTGCCAACCCAAGCATAATAGTTCTTAACTTTCCAAAATGATCCTTTAAAACGGTGCAGCCCAAGTTTTTAACAGACAGGGCCAGACGCCCTGCAGTAAGACTTTTACTGGAATATGCCACGTTTATTGTTTCTCTGCACAAAAGCCCTAAAGAGATTCTGCAGACTCTCCTTAGCGGACCTTTTCTGCCAATAAAGTACGATGACATCATTTGGCTCTCGCTTATATACATCCAGTCACAAGAAGAATTTCAGAAATTCCAGAAGAAAACACTAACTTGACGAGGTTTTGAAAAGCAAAACCGTCTGTCCACTGTTCGGTAAACGAGGCTCCGTGCCGCACGGTTGTGAAATGTCCGAGGCGTAGTCTGTCCTGCATGCTCTTCTCGCGGCTGGCCAGCTTCTCCTGGGTGCTCTGCTCAAAACAACAATTACATCTATGGGTTACAGGATCCACCGCTAAAGCAGCTCGCCCCCCCCCCCATCTCATTTATAAGTAATGTACAAAAGTCCAAACAATGAATCCTTTATTCACATCACTGAACGTTTGGAAGGGTCAGCACTGCCCTGTTGACCGGGACATGTCCATAAAACCAAATGCCATCAAGAGTTCATATGGGAATAAAGTACATACAGCAGAAGACAAGGAATATAAGACGAGGGTCTTACAATCAAGCAAATACGGTATTTAAGGGTTTTTTTTTGTATTTTAGTTTTGCTCCTTCGTTCCGATTTTCCCAGTGCGGTGAAGCTGCAGTAAATCCAGTGTCATGTCCCGTAGCTGCACACACTACCTACTGTTACGCGGCAGAGGGACCCGTCCACCTCGGCCAGAAACCGCCACCGAGTACATCGCTCGGCACGTAAGGCGTACAGAAGGGAAAGCCGTGTTATACATGTTCACGCTTATTATATGTTATGTTGGGATGATTCCAAATTATCAGCTGCAAACAACAATACTCACCTTTTCAATAAGAAGTTTCTTGCTCATCGAGATGCATTTATTTAATCTTTCTTTATACTTTTCAAGAACTTTTTGCTGTTCGTCTATCTGTCGCCTGAGATCACAGTTCGTCTGTAATGGGAGACAGAATTCATTTTAATTCAAGCACATATTCAAATGATAGATGGCAATCGCCTTCACTTTTAACGCTTCACTTAGCCCTTTTAGATAAAAAAACAAAACAAAAAAAAAAAAAAAAAAAAAGAAGCCACAAACAGCGAATGATTCCAAATGAATTCGGAATGAAGATAAGTTTTTAAACAAATTCTATTGATATTTTCCATCTTTCAAAATGTCATAAATAGCACACCATAGGGTATAAAGTTTAATATCTGGACCAGGGGCCGTCAGTTCCAATATTTCATGAATCTTTTTAATAAACGGGTATATAAAGCCAAAAAAGATGTTCTAGAATCTAGATGAACATTTATTCTGTTTAGTTCCAATATAAGGAACCTAAAACAATTGATGCACCGATTAATTTTCAGGTACATTTGATGATGTCTTGGTTTTCAGCTCAAATGGACGAGAGGTTTATGTCACAGAAACAGTTAAAATGAATTTTCAGTGAAAACATAATATTGCATCAAAGCAACTGTCAGAGCAGAATACGGTAAACGATGGAGGCGTATAACACAAACGTTCGACAATATAGCAAGAACGATGGGTCTACATTCCACATAAGTCTTTAATGCTTGACGTTTTATGGTGCGGTACTCATCCACTTCAATAAAAAAAAAAAATAAAAAAAAAATAAAAAAAAAAAAAATCGCTTTATATGCCAATATGGATATAAAAATAGCCATTTCTATGATGATCCCAGAAATCCATGTTTTCTTTGTATTGCACGGTACGCAGTACCAGTTAATTGTATCCTCCATTATTCCAGAACAAAGACCTGCACGGATTTCTCATACCTAGAAAATCTGACTGTCTTTCTATTTTTCCATGTGCCGGATATTTAGAGACGTGCTGTATGTATTATATGCATAGGCTGGGCATTTCGTAACATTTACACAAGCCCGAGATTAGCTTTGCGGCAAGAACTGCGGCGATTCGCCTTATCTATATGTGAAAATGAAGGAAAATGCTAAAATATTGCGGCGTTCAGCCTCCTAACATCAGCGTTACAGCCGACAAGTTCAACCACCGACAATGAGCCAAGATCTCTTTAAAATAAATATTTTACTAGGAAAACACCGCCTGGCAGAGGTAACCAAATAATAACTATTACCGTATTGGCCTGATTATAAGCCGAATGCTTATAGTTTGGTGCTATTTTAAAGAAAAATTGATTTTTGGAATGGTAAAACAGTATTTTACCTAATGAACAGGAATACATGTATTTTAAGATTTTTGGTATCTATTATGCTGTTAGTCAGCATAGGTTATATACAAACAGAAATATGGAAAACCGATAGCCATTTGAAGGCACCCCACTTAATGCATAATGCACCTTAGTTTTAGATATGTCCCTCTGCCCCCAGATACAGAAGCAGTCATAGAAGCCCCTGGCGGAAGTGCCGGCAGCAGCAGAGGTTGTCCGCGTGCATCACGCAGACGTGGGCCGGCTGCCGGAGAGGAGGATCCATGTCCCCTGCAGCGCTGCGGGGGATCTGGATCCTAACCCTGCTGCTTGAACGCAGCAGGACTAAATGTACCGGGCGTCGGGCGATACAAATTGCGCATTCCTTGGGTTAAAACCAGATTAAAGATTTAAAGGAGGGGGTGCGGCTTATAATCGGGCAAATATGGTAAATATTGTTTTAAACATCTTGGATTAAGGAGTATGGACAAAAAGACTGCTCAGAGCCCAAGTAAGTCTTTCTGCATAATGTATGGATGTAACCAAAAAGCACATATACATATGAATCTCTTCATGTGTGAGAAAGGAACCACTACTTTATAGTTATTCAAGTTCCATTATTGATTATTGACAGAACTTACCCTGAGCAAATCATCTATTCTGCCCTCCTTTTTTTCCAAGTCCTGGTTTTTATTACTTTCTAAGGCTGCTAGTTTCAGCATCGTGAGATCCGTCTGAAAGGAAGAAACGTTTATTTCACACACTATTTGTGAGAAGAGCATCGCTGATTGATTCCCGTCGCCTTTTCCTGACTGCATGGACGCTGATTAGTCTACTACTTCTACACCGTTACATCTGGACTTTAAATAAAGATTTGTCTTATCTTTCCCTGTTCTAGAAAATAGCAGCGTTTGAACGTATACGGCTAATAAGGTTTTGGGAACAATTAAATGAACACTATGGCTCCCATATAGGATAGCTGTGTGGCTCCCGCAAAGCAAGTCTGTACGAGTCCTCCGAAATATACTCAGATGTAACAAGAATGGGCAGTCTTGAGATTTCATGGACACCCATACACCTTAACGTAGGGGGGGCTGTGTCTAAACCAAGTGCCTTTACTGTTCCATTTCAAAGACTGCTGTTTAAGAAGAACATAAAGCGATTTCTTAGAAATAACATCAAGTACAACTCGCCATAGAGACACAACAATCTAAATTATTGTGTCTTTATCAAAGGACTCAGACAACGGTTCTAATCATTATTTGAATTTTCAGGGAGGGAGTTATAAACCTACTGTCCTACCAGCTGCCTGAGAACATACTAATTCCTTATCATCCTGGCAAAAATATTTCAAAAAAAAAAAAAACATTTAAAAAAAGACAGACAGTGGGAAAGTTTAACTCACCTGGATTAATTTATATGATAACTGCTTTGTAGGAGTAAGAATATGGTCCCCAAAAGCTAAAGCAGTGGGAGAAGGGCTGTTCTGTCGGACCTTAAGCAAAAGTAAAGAGATAATAAATTAAATGTATTTTTCGTGAATGTGGTTTCCCCCCAGAAGCTCCCGTACACACACACACACACACACACATCAATCTTTGTCCCCTGACCCTTTAAACACAGAAGTCAGAAATATCCCCCCCAACTAACCCCTTTCTGACACAGGGTTTTACTTTCCTAAGCGACGGCAGCTTTGTGCCATTTGTAGCATATTACAAGGACAAACACGGCTTCTTCTAGTTTTTGTTTTGTATAGTATGTCATTTAGTATAAATTATACATAAAGAAACAGACAAAAAATAGAAAACAACCCCCCACATGTTGGCAAAGTTAGGTCATTTTAATAATAACAAAAAAACAACCCTGATTTATGTTCAAACAACATCCCCTGAGCAGAATACCCCACATGGATAGGTTGGTTTTTTTTTTACTCCCTTACATAGACTATTTTTATTATTTTTGAACTCTGGGTTGGGACAAAAAAGGATTTTTTTTTTACAAATAAACTAGATTTTTTTATTTTTTTTTCTGTTGGGGCATTTTCTGTTATTCTGGTGTTACCTGTGCTCTCACTGAACGTTGTTAAACAAGATCAATGAGCAGAAAGCTAGAGATGCTCGTCCTCCGAAATGACGCCCTGATCTCCCCTGTGCCAGAGTGGAAACGTACCCAGGACGTACTATTACATCATCTGTCACCTGGCTGTGTCACTAAGGTGTTAAGCTATCTTTCCTCTTATAAGTTACTGGTTGTTGACAATTGGTTCAGATAGCCTTTGTAAGGGGGCGGGGGGGGCCTCTTCAGTTTAAGGAAATTGGGTAATGCTGGCTCTGCCAGAGACTGTCAGCAATTTCAGCTTCCATTGACTTAAACTGAGTTACAAGGAAACAAATATCTCTAGAACCATGAAACGTGTTTCTTTCAACCGTGGGCAGTGGGTCCAAAAACATAGCACAAGGCGAACCTGATGTCCATGATCTTAATAATACTGTATCATCCAGCAGCAGTAACGTTGATTGTGTTGGTAACTTACAGAAGACGGTGTGGAATGTGAGTGAGAGTTCTGCGGAGACCGTATGGAAGGAGGTATGCCTCTTACAGGACTGGAACCATTCCCAGCTTGGTACTGAGGAGGAAATTCAGACACAGTTTTAGTGTGTACAGAGGGGACACACAAGAAACACATAAAATACACATCTATGGTATGTTAGCATCACTTATATTTATATAATTATAATGCAATGTGTGAAGATGAAACCATACTAATTCCATGTCAACTGCCCCGCACCTAGAATTCTGTCGTTGATGCGCCTTAACTCCAATTTTAATAAAGCTGCAATAGCGTAAGGGCTGGTAATATCACATTGTAGGGTTCGGCAATCACATAAAAATAAATCTCAGCTAAGAAAATAACATGCTATATCGTTAACAGCTATCCCCGCTATCAACATTGAATGAACATGCACTTTTGTCCTGATGCGTCTACTAAAGCTTTATGGGACAGGGACCATCTTTCCTAATGTATGCAATACCTATTGTATCCCAATAACAATAATATTGTGTTTTGGACAATTGTACTTAATACGATGGCACTTAACGTACAATCCCTTTATAATACTGCACATCTGTGCAGCTTAGTACATTAAATCCGCACTGTGCGGGTGCTCAATAACCACCTTCTGGCTCAACGCTATTTCTTACTGCAGACATCACGATAGGAAATTTTTGCGGCTTCACAAAAGTGTGTTTGGACTGTAAGGAGTGACAAAAGCATCGCAACAAATTCCCTTAATCGTCAGACATACCGATTCTATGTTGATGGAATCTTACCTCAAAAAAATCACTAATTTTGAGTCCCCGTCCCCCGTTATTTTTTCCTATAGAGAAATAAAAGAAAAGAAATCTTACTTATGAAAAGTATGGATTTCTTCTGGCAGCAATCCACAAAACGAGCAAGCATACAATCCATACAGACACACATAACCAGGCAGAGGGAGACATAGGATGTCAGGGCAGGCGAAGAACGGAGAATCACAGGAAACAAAGACAACCCTGTTTCCATTCTGAGCAGTCGTCATAGGTAAGGAAGCCATGCTTAAAAGGCATTTTCCTAGCAGTGGGATATTTTTTGTAGCTTCCCCGAGGTTATCAGAACTGTGTACTTGTTCCTGGTCTTAATCTAACCCTTGCTTCATAAAATGAAATCTGTTATTGTCTACAAATGTGGGGCTTTTGGCACAGCCTACGGGTCAGAAACAACAAATGTCCACCAAGCCACCTTGTCTCTGTTTAACGAGGTACACAAAACGGTCTAAATTAAGGAAAGAAGTCCCTGGTAAACGGGCGATACGCACCCAGCTTGTAGAACGTCTGCGATAAAAACACATTTGCCATATATTTACATTCACCGCACACTTTCCATTAGAGGTTGAGGTTAATGAGGTGTGGTTTCCAGCCACTATTCAAACTTCTGCCCAGGATCTTCCAAATAGGTTTACTTGCACCCTTTCTATATACAGCATTAAGCCACATTCCTCACAATTTTGGCAGCCGTTTCAGCTACTTGGCACTCTGCCTGGACTGACTGGGCAACAACTGCACCACAATGCAAGGAGATACCACGTTAGCTTAGTAGGTGTTTCTAGCATGAAATCAAGATATCAAGGTGTATCTTGACTGGTGTTAACCTTGGCACCGTTCCCATCCAAATTACTTTGGAACCTGAAAGCTCTATAATTTAGCTTCCTCCGTGTTTGGCAGCACAGTTCGTTAGCCTAGACTTTTGATACGCTCAGAATCCAGAGGCTATTACGGAACACTTGGATGGACTGGAGCAGAGGTATGTAAAGACAACGTGCAAGTCCACTTTTTATGACCCTTCAGCCAACATACGTGTGATTAGCTTCTGCTATTCCAACGGGAGTGCTACAGCACATGTTCAGGAAGTGTACGCTTCCCGTTTACATTAAACCCAAGCAGGCAGAAGAGGAAAATATTATACAAAACAAGCTTGAGATGCCACTTCATATGCCATACAAAACAAAATGGAGAATTAAATGGAGACTAGATTGTCCTAAAAAAAAAAAAAAAAAAAAAAAAAAAAGCCTTAAAATAGGGGGGGCGGGGGTTGTTTTCAGACACTCCATACAAACACTACCCATCAGCATCTCGACATGTTTTACCTTGACTGCTTTCACTCTGATTTTCAGCCTTTCTTTTTCTTCCTCTTGAAGAGTCAGGCTGCTTCTTTTCTGGCGTCTAGAAAATGATTGCGAAAGCTGACAGTATAGCACAGCAAATATCTACAAACGCTAATATATATTATAACGTGAGCCAACGAAAGCAAGATGTTTAATGTGGGTGTATTCACTAAAACGGGAGCGTGCAGGTCTTGCTAATATCATGAACCAGATGTCAAGAAGCACTTCAACTCTTGTGAGGCCTTTCTAATGACTCTCCAGCAAGAAGGGTTGAGCTGGCCCAAGGTAACGCGTACATCAACCACCGAGATAACCTTCAAAATGTACAGCGGAGATTTCTTGAAGGGCCACCAGGGCTGGCCATATATATTGCATAGTGTCCAAGATCCAAGGAGGAAATAATCCACAATAGCTGAAAGCTTACCTCTGACTCTTTGTCACTTAAAGAACCAAGACTTCCAAAACTGTGGTTTGAACTTTCATTGTTTGTGGAGGCCTGTTATACACGGGAAAGAAGATATATGAAATCAAACCATTAAAAACAAAGGTAACCTTGAAGCACAGGTGCAAAAGTACAGTTTATTGCTCACTTTTAACATTGCGAGATAAGTATGCCGGATCCAGCACACACAATTTAATTCTTTCCAATAAACATGGATCAGAGATATGTTTGCAGGAATTTGGTAGTCTGAGTGAAGCTTTTGGAACATGTCAGACATTTCCTTTATTGTAATAATAAAACAAGAGCAGATGGAATCTTATAACATTCTTACCAAAGATCAGCTACTCGGCTGGCAAAAATAATACTTATGCATTTATTTTTCCATTGATTGCCAGCTAATAAATAATTAGCTCCATAATGTTTTAGATCTTGCCCGCATCATCATTCACATCTACAGTTATTAGGCTAAAGTGACCTGGAGTAACTAGTGTGACGTTTGAAGGCAGTGAAACTTTGAGGACCTTGCAAACCGTAGGGTCGCCGGCCACCGGAGGAGCAACAGTGATTAGATGTGCGCGTTAGTGTCAGAGCGTGCCAGTGTCTGGTTGTGTGAGTGTTTAGATGTGCGTGTTAGTGTCAGAGTATGTGAGTGTTTGTATGCGTGTCTGGTGTGTGAGTTACATGTCTCGGTGTGTTGGTGTTTGGATGTGTGCGTTAGTTTATGTATGTGTGGGTAAGTGCGAGTGCCCCTCCCGAGGCAAGGCTCTGGACCCCCCTCCATGGTCACAGAAGATGAACAGAATTTTTTTAATTGATTTTGAAATCCTGAATGTTGTGGTATTGGATGTGGGAGGGTGCGACGCTGGGGTAGATGCACGAAAAACAGCTTAACAAAGTGCTCAATTTTCAAAATTCCCAAAGGGAATCCACTGCAGAGCAGAGTAAGTTTTACTTGGCTTACTATGGTAACCACACTAAAGAAAAATGTTTTTCTTGTTATGTTTGCATTACATTTTACCTGCTGATATAAAGCAAGCAATGAACGTATGGATCTAGAAATTAGGTGCCACTTCTCAATAACAAACCACAAGACATCTGCTATAGGCAAAGCCTGTATGTGCTCCAGAACTCAAAAATCCAATGGTACCCCATGGGTGGGCAAGTAAAGCCAAGTAATTCTTACAAGTCAGAAATACAGCTCCATAGCGGTAATGTCTGGTTACACTACATATAAAACAACACCCCTGAGGAAGCCATTTGTATGCATAAGGATATCAGAACATCTTTAGTAATATCAACCCAAGATGCCTCAAAGAACGTCCTGGGGGTTTCACGTATGCACCGAGGAATCCCAGGAAAAATACGCTTCTGGGCAGCGGTGGTCTGATAACTTGAAACTACAGAGCTGCTATGGGAGCAACAGGACTCTCGATTCACAGACGCTGTATCCAGAAACGCACAGCGCGTGTCGTAACTACAAAAGGTGTAAAGGCACTGTAAACTTATAACTGAAATCATCAAATGGATTTATAAAAAAGGAAAAAATAATTTACCTTTCAGATTCACGACTGGCAGTAATAATGTAGTAGTGTATGCATGTCCTCATACCATCGATGGACAGGGATACAACCTCATCTGCCAGCCTGTACCTATCCTACAGATTACATGTATTCTGAGCAGGTGGCATTAATATTTATAGAAATACATATGAATTAGGGCTTTTATACATGGCCGATTTATGGACATCTTCAATTACATTTTCTATTCTGGCTTTGAAGAGCTTTTCGGCGATACGTTCAGCAAACCTAAAGACTAAAGGTCTGCACTATGCAATAACTATCCATGCATAGTGCCAAGATACATGACACACATTTTGAATATGGATTTACATTGCACGGGTACTACTTACCTTTGCTCCTACACTGCAACTGCCAGTGCTCCCAGTGCTGCCACTGACACCACCAGTGAACCGCGCTTCTAACAACTCCTGCCTTCTTGGGTCCAAGCTTTGGAGTTCATCCATGACACCTATGAAAACAGGAGCGCACCATGACGCATTCAGTAATCATCGATTCTATTTGGTAACTTGCATATAAAATTCTGTAGGCTTTCCTAGGTGCAGAACACAGACTCAAAGCATCCAACAAATGTGCCGACGGACCGGCGTTTGCAGCACAACTCAATACCCGTTTTAATTTATATCATAATTTACGTGAACCAAGATCAAAAGAAGCCCCCTGAATCGCAGAGGCATTGCGGTTACAAAATGAAGGCAAATATCAAGGATAGCAGCCTTCGGGAGACCACGGAACACAATTAAGGTACTTCGATTTAATTACACCAGTGAATTATGCCGCGCAAATCTCCACTCAACCTCTGAAGTACTCCAGGTGATATCCAGAGCGGTTATCGACTGACTGCCGACCCAAACGCATTATTCTACATGAAAAATTGGCCCGTGGAGACTGCGGCTACTCGCTAAACACGAGCATTCACCATATGTTACTGTTGCTAGATCTCAAGCCGTCTCAACGTCCGCAGCTTCGCCAATGGAAAGGGTGTTTATTATTAGAGAGTATAAAGAGTTATGTTCCGGCTGAGTAGCTATATCACCAAGCATTAACTTTTATCGCATATTTATCTTTGCCGCTCTCTGTGCTGCACACTCCCAGGTATCATAAGGAAAGCTCTCTCTTTGTATTTCGAGCATCTAATACGACAACCCACGCTGGAGTCCGTGAACATTACCAACGCAAGCAGTATTTCATTAAATGGGATTTTAAATGGAGTGCAGGCATCCTTGTGACATCCAGGTAAGTCGGCAGAGTTTGTAGGAGGAACAGTAGCAGGCACGTGGCTGGGCGGTCATTTGAGAAGCCGTTTTTCGTAAAGGGTTGCTGTGTTTCCTGGGATTTTCCTAGCCCTGGGTGTACAGGAGCCATCGCAATCAAAGTAACAGAAATAGCCCAGCAGCATCACACGACGCGTCGGCTACATATCACCTATACTGTTAGCGCGTCGAGCCCGACAAAGAGCTATATAGTTATTGTCTAGGGCAGGTTCAACAAACCCCCAGGTGCCAGGTCACCATGACGACTAGAAGCCACTTATAAGGCAAGGTGGGAGGAAGGGCCAGGGACACCGTTGGGAAACCAGACCCTCCTGCCTGGCTGCAGTGGCGCAGTGAAGCGGGTGCCATGAGGCGCCCCCGCGGGTCATGTAACATGCAGCAGGTCGCCACGAGGCGGAGGGGGGGTAGTGTGTGTGTGTACTGCATACACATAGTGCCAGTCAGTCCGCGTGTGTGTGTGTGTGTGTGTGTGTAAATGTATAGTGCCAGACTCAGCCTGTCTACTGTGCCAGATACAGTGAGTACAGTTGGAGAAAATTAAATGTCCATTAATAAACGCCTCAGCACATTAAACATAATGGAAGCAACATGATTTTACCTGGAATGGAGCTCACTGTGCCTGCTGCCACTTCTGTTTCATCTATCCTTGGTGCTTTCTTGCATACCGTGATGCTGTTTGACCCTGCGCAGCGCACCTCCATCAAGCCGTCTCCTGTCCCTCGTCTCCATCTCCCAGGTGTCACCAACCCTAGTCTCTCCCCCAACACCATTATCATCTTTATTATCGAGAATGTGTGTCAGGGATGAGCCTAGGGTTAGAGGCACCTGGGAGATGTAGAGGCGAGACAGGAGAACTTTCTCTATTTATCGCATATTTTATGAAATATCTTTATCTTTGGAATAGGACATATTTTGTAATTATGATATATATATAGATATATATATATATATATGCATCATATTAAGTGGACTTAGCATAGTGAAGCATCGCCTTAAACGGAAGAGATGTGATTGAAATGTTTAATATATGAAAATTAAAACATGATTGGAAAAAAATACTGAAACCTTTATTCAACCAAATTCTAAGGAACCCTATTTTGTCAACTACTTTTTAAGCACAACTCCTCCAAAAACATTTTCACTACACTCAGAAAAAGCGAAAAAATACTTCTGCCACCACCAGATTTGAATGTATTCAAAGCCAGAAGAGTATAACAAGTGACCTTCAGATTTCCCATATACTTCTGAATTCCCTTTTATTTATAGTTGTCATTTCATAGAGATAGGAAATGTCAAGGTAAGAGAACAGTATCGTTAGATGATCTTCCAACTGTTCCAGGAACAATGTGATAAACGTGGACCTCACCGTAGCCACCGCTTTCCTGGGATCCGCCGCAGCCTTGTGTTCAGCATTCTTCCGGCTTACAAAGTAACGATCGTTCATAAGAGCTTTGAGACTACATCAGAACTTGTGGGAACAATATTACACTTAAGAGCAGCGTTATGCTTCGGAGGGGCTCTAACTGAACATGTGATTTAAAGTATTTCTTTTCCTAAGAGGCTGTACAAGAAGTATTTTGGTCAGAGGAGGTTGTTTGCATGTTTGTTGGGGAAGTCAATTAATTACCAATTAATCAATCTGGTTGACTATTATTATTCAAACATATGGGGGTTGCAGCCCTAAATTCCTTGTTCCTGCTATATCGTTGCTTTCAGACATGCATTTCAAATATTCTCGCCAGCAGCAGATACTCAACCTGTTACTATGTTACTGAGACAAAGAGTAAAAAAAAACATTATGCCAGACTGATGTTTGTCGAAACATGGAGATTACGTCCCTTTAACAGGCATACAAACAACGCGGCTTTATACACAGTAAACAGGGTTACAAACATTAAATAGATAATCAATAATTAAATTTGTTGGCAACGATTTTCATTATCAATTAGCTGAATCGATTTTATCGAATATAACATGAGGGTTTTTTTTCCAGAGAAAATGCTCTGAAAAATACCCTTCGTTTCATAATCCAACCTCAAAGGTCAGATAATACCACCAAGATCCAGATCCCCCGCAGCGCTACAAGGGGCCTGGATCTTCCTCTCTCGCAGGCGGTGGGCATCTGTGCGATGCGCACAGACAACCTCCGCTACTGGCGGCACTTCCGACAGGGCTTCTACGATGGAGCGCCAGCGTGACATGACCTTCTGGTGCTCAGTCATAGAAGCTCCAGCGAAAGTGCCGGCAGCAGAGGTTTGTCTACGCGCATCTCGCAGACGTTCAGCGGCTGCCACTACTAGACACTAAGGAGTCTGGAGCACGGAGGGTAAGTCGGGGGGGGGGGGGCAAAGTGGTATATCAGGGAGGCAGTGTGGCAAGCCTGGGCTCAAATGTGCATAACTGGGGAGGCGTTAGAACAAGAAGTTATAATCTAAAGTCAGCTGTTTGTAAAATAAAACGTCCTTGTATTCTTCTTCTAGAGAGGGGGTTAGATAAATGGAACAGCGTCCAATCAGAAGAGGTAGAGGAGAGGGAATTAAATCATGTATGGGATAGACATATGGTTCCTGTAGACAAAAGAACTGATTAAGGTCTGAGACTTTAAATCAGTAAAACTGGGCAGACAATACGGGCCAATGGTTATCTGCCATCAAATTCTGTGTTTCTACGTTACTCAACTGCAAAATGCACCATTTTAGGAACTCTTAAATGTAAACCAATGCAGGAAGATGGAAAGTCTACCCGCTGCAGGTACTCTGGACATTTCTAACAAGAACTGTGCAAGTGTAGAGCATGTGCCTTGGAGGGTTTGCTGTTGATTCTGTGCTCGCACTGGGTCTTCCTCACCCTTTGTCCCGTTTACTCATCGGACAACACTGTGAAATATGACGGTGCTATATCAATAAATATAATGGCAACCAGGACACGGACCTAAAGAAACCCTGTATGACAAAGCAGAGGTATAGCCGAACGTCTCACAGAGAAAAGAAGCCGTCTGAATATACCAGGGGTTCTCAAACTGCGGCCCTCCAGCTGCTGCAGGACTACATCTCCCATAATGCTCCTTCAGCTAAGGGGCTGGCTGAGGAGTATGGGAGATGTAGTCCTGCAGCAGCTGGAGGGCCGCAGTTTGAGAACCCCTGGAATATACTGTGTGTTCTGTCTTGCATCTCAGCACTCTCCAACAACCCGTCTGCAATCTGGAAACTCAGACATATTGACCATGTGTCACATAAGGGGTACCTCTCGCGTGCAAGCAGATTTCTCCTGTGCACAGATGCCATATATAAAACTAAATAGTACAGAAGGTTGCTACAAAGCTTTATAGTCATGACCATTCTACCTACTCATCTGTATCGTATTTTCTGACAATGTCCACAAGTGAAACATCAACCATATTATGACCCCTACAGAGATATCGGGCGGAAACCATTTAAATTCCCCTCATTAGCCTACAAAACTATAGTCAAGAACGGACATGACAAGAAAACACATCAGAAGCTCACAATTTGGTAAAACGAGGTGATGTGGCTCCAGATAAACAAATCCAGGACCAAGCCACATACTAGTGATCAGTGTCTTCAAAATGTGGCGTACATCGTTGAAAGGTGGTGGGGTCCCTTCAGCATTTAACCAGCGCCTCTGATGAAATGTGCCCTGCTTCTTGTTATTATGTTGGACTTTATCTGCTACCTTGGAGCTCATCATTTCAGGTTGTGATATCTCGGAGCTTCATCACATGCTTAATGTTTTGCGATAGAGAGCACAGAAAGACCTTGCAAAGTCCTTTTCTCATAGTTGGTCATAGTGGTCCCACTAGAGATTTAATGTAAGAAAGGGAGTAACCTGCAGTAAGGTAAGGAGACTATGATAAATGATACAAAAATAACGCAAGATTATTCAAAAATTTTAACTTGACAAAAAAAATAAAAATAAAATGTGTGGATGTTTTCAAGTATTCACATGGCTAAAAATACTACAAAGACGTGATAATGAAAATTGGGGGGTTTAAAGAATGAATAGTTCTTAAATCAGGTCATATGGCTTAACGGCTATGAAGAGCTTTATATTTCTTATATTGTGAAATATACATTTGTATAAGAGCCAAGCGCAGGCAGCTTTACACACAGCCAATTATTGCACAACTCGTCTTTAACTTGTGCATAATCTCAGCTCCATATGCTGCATTTCAAACCTAGGGCTGTTCAGGGGAAAGCGACGCGGCACTAACATGCGCAGAGCCACAAAGGCCAGCGACTGCTCACTTCAGCTACGCCAAGTAACCAAAACAGGAGGATTAATACCTCCCCTTATACTACGTAAAGAACTCCCGAACATAGAGACTGCATAGATCTCATAGCATTCCCCAACTCCAGGCACATTCAAGTTGTGGCATGTTAATTCCAGTCATATGCTTTACGGAGGGGTGTGCCATACAGTGTATAAAAGAATTCAAATAAGATCTACCTATGTACTCATTTTACTACTGCCACCTAACTTATGTCCTATTGATCTCTACGGCTACAAAATTGAAATGGACTCCTAAAATGTTATGTATAGGAATTAGAGAGGCCCCAACGTCTATGATTAAGCCTGTTGTTCTCGCGTCTACGAAAATGAATAATGATTGATATTTTGTACTGCACTGGACTTGTGTAGATGTTATTTTAAACGGCAGTCAAGTGAGTGCGCCTTTTATCTGCTTGGTCTATATTCATTCGTTTTGTGATGGAAGGGACATCCATTGCGGCTGCACCCGGCTGTCCAGTCGTGTTCTACTGGGTGAGATGCTTAGAACGCTGTGTATTGGAGGCCCTAATCTTGACTACCCTTCGCCTGGAACGTTGACCATCTAAAAGATCTACAAAGAACTTTAGACTGTTGGTAAGCAACAGGTTTATCTCCGGTGGTTGTTAAACTACACACACACACACACACACATTCAGGGCAGTTTCTTTGTATCTGGCCAAGGAACCATAGTCAACCCAACAATACCAAAAAGCAAAACAGAAACCAAAGTCCATGAACATGCAAAATGTTCAGCTGACTCAACAAATATACAATCACAATTACCGGTAGTTATGATTTTTGTACACAAGTACCACACCAAGATCATTCTTTATGGCAATACTAACAGAGTCCTCCTTATGCTGATGAAGGTCCCTCTGGGTTATTAAGACATTCTACTGCTTATCAAAACCATATGGACAAGAACATAATGAATGTGTTTTATATAGTAAACTAGATTAAGGCAGGTCATCTGAAAAGATACAAAACACTATTTTTTTTATAAACATATTTGTGTTGTATTGGTATAAAAGTGACAAAGAGAAAACTTATGCTGGAGGTTTTTCTTTTACTACCCTGAAATAAGGCAAATCCATAACTTTGGAAAAACAAAAGTATATTTTTGGTGCAGATGAAATGTAAATCTCATAAAAATTACATGAATGCATCGCAAACTTCCTACTATCTGAAAAGTTGGATAGCCGTCAAAGATGAACAAAACATGTTCTAATTCTTGAGTGGAGCATCAGATCTTAACAGATGGCAACTAGTCTGTAAACAAGTTATGTTAATCAAAGAGCACTTCCACGCCGATCCATAAATACATATGAGCTAATAAGTAACAATGACTGTGAAGGGCAACAAGCTAATAGACCAATACATACCACAGTGCAACATTTCTATATTATAACATACTATAATATTTAGAAGGAAAACAAATGTGATCGAGGCTTGATATTTTTTAAGTTGAAACACAACGGAGTATGAAAAATGATGATACACCACAGAAAAACCCAATTACTTCACTAGGAGAAAAATAAAGCCCAGATCAGGGCAACATTTGGCCTGCAGGCTCCAGACGGACAGTACAACCTACCCACACAACCAGTAACAAAGGAAGCACCGCTTAGTGTTAGCGTGATAAACCGCACAGCAGTTGCTAGAACATTAGCAGAACACTAAACACAAATGCATAGTGCTAGGCACCGCCGAGGCATTACGCTAAACCCGGCGCAATAGCCTGGGAAATTAAGCCACTTAGTTACAACCGTATGAATTAGGTTCTCCTTTAACGTGTCGAGGCAGTGCGGAGAAGCGTGATTTATGGAAACAGTCTTCTAACAATTTGTCTGTGCACTTCATAACACAAGGCACTGCCAAATGCGATTGTGTTTTCTTTAATGTGGCTCCAATCCATCTGGAATTGTTCTACTGACATTTGTTCCTTTCACATGGGTCACAAAATGGCTGCCAGCAGCTACAGTCTTATGGTCTTTTAATCATTACTGACTCATGCCGGAGCTGAAAACTCCGTAATAAAGAGGGATATTCATTCTTGTAGTTCTGAAATGAACCACAAGGAAAAAAAAAAATCCACCTCAGCTGCAGTAAGGAATATTTTATTGGAAGCCGTTCACCTACCACAGGTTACAAATGCACTGCTAATGGAGCCGATAAAAGAAATGGTTTCAAATATAAACTCCCAGATTAATCAAATTAATTCCCAGCATATGGAGGGCTTCAGGGTTATTTTACATCGTTACCTTTTCAAACTGACGCCTGCGCGCGGCAGAAGATGCTACAAACAATGGAAACCTATTTCTAAGGACACTTTTCAGCTGGGGGCAATGACTTTAACCCCTTCAGAAATGTCAATATATTGAGGATAATCACAAAAACTCAGTATAGGACCAGTAACGTACCTGGTACGTCATAGGTTAAAAGTAGCACTGATCACAACCCGACCTCTTTTTTGTTGGCTCTCAGCAGACAGATTCTATGTGACGGCACTTGATACAGAAATTCAGGCATTCGGTTGGTGGAACGGAGACACTGCTAAGGTCTCCGATGACCCCCTGTGGCTGATCAATTAAGGTGTGATCAGGAAAGTAGGGTCTGGTTCCTGAGCACTGTGTAACCTGCGTGAAGTTTGTCTCCTAATGTCCCCAAAAAATTAAAAATAAAAAAACAAAAAAAATAATTCAGAAACCGTTTCTCTTGCTATAGAGAAATACTATGTAAATAAACTGCTTATAAAGCACAAATTGGTTGTGGCATGAAATTCCATACTGAAGACCACCCAATTCACCTATAGCAGCTCCAACAGCGTTGTGTCATTATGCCCATGACGAGATTCTGCGCCAAATAACGATCCGCAGTGTACAGTAGTGAATGTACAGCACTTTAATATCGCATATATATCACATTAACGCTTCTAAGGAGAACACTAAAACCCACTTTGAATGTTTATCGCATAGAAACAGTCAGTTCTACATCATAATCCTCTGAATAAAACAACATCATTTATTGCTAATTTTTTAGCAGATAAAGAACTGACTCCTGTCACATAATCAGCCTGCATATAACATACTGCTACTACTCCTCCTTTAGGACAAACATGTACATGCAACGTGCGACAAGAGCTCTGTATCACGCAAGCACAAGGCAGAACACGTGGACATCACAAGCCAGGAAGGATAACATTGGTCACATAACATAATATGTATATCCTTACACATCCTAATATTAGTATATACCATATATAGATATATATATAGATATATATCTATATATCTATATAACACACACCGGTAGAAACATGTTTTATGCAATGCTAATACAGTACGTTTTTAAGAATGCAGTAAGTTTTATTGAATTTGTATTACAACCTAAACCCTCGACTGGCAGGAGCTGTCAATCTGACTGCAAACAGCTCTGGCTGGTTAGAAGACCACCGCTCAGCCGCTACTGCCTCTAGGAAAGTGTGGGTGAGGACGCGAGATGCTACGTCTAGCTGTGGGCACAGACAGGATAATACGCGTTCAGTTTCGTCTGTCGTGTCTTCAAGAAAAGAAGATGCGTGTGGTTCCTCCGGCACTCGTTTTCACCTGATAGAAGCTTGGGAGAAAAAGGACACGTTTGTGCCTTTTTCAGAAAGACACGTCCCGTGGGAACTGGGAGGAATCCCAATACACTGGAGGAACGTCTGAAACATCACATGTACGGCAGTAATTATTCTGTATCCTGGCAATATTGTTTTACAAGCGACGCTGTTTATTGGTGGAACCCAAAACATGTACACATTTCATTAAGTCTACAGAAAATCCCATCTCCTGGCGAGCTTAAACAATGTATTAAAACACATTTTACTTGGCTGCCAATTTCATTTCGATTGGGCCACCTACACTCTTCAAGTCAAATCCATCAACACAGGCTAAGAACATGATGGCAACAGAGTCGGTTCAACCAACAAACGTGTGCAGAGAGAATGGCATACAAAGCATCACAACCATCGAAGGAGGGACAGGCAGAACATTACCCGAGCGCAAGAAAAAATAACTTTTCTAATTAAGGTTCCATCCGTTACAAGCCTAGTGTCTTTTTTATTGTACTTGTTGATGGAGAGAAATCAATAAGATACAATATATATTCGTATACATATTATATTTATACAGTCGTGTGAAAAAGAAAGTACATCCTCTTTGAATTCTATGGTTTTACATATGATGCCATAATAACAGTCACCTGTTCCTTAGCAGGTCTAAAAATTAAGGTAAATACAACCTCAGATAAACACATGACATATTACACTGTCATGATTTATTCAACAAAAATAAAGCCAAAATGGAGAAGCCAGCAAAAAGTATCAATATTAGCATATGTGATCGATTTCCCATCCTGAAGGTGTATCTGAAAGGAGGAATAAGTATACCTCCCTTGTGCCCTGTTTTGTATGAGAGACCTGATTTTTGGGCACCTTCGCAGGCTTATGGGGATCGTGGGCTGGTTAGGGAGATCAGGACATCTTCCCTGACTGTACCTCTAAGACCTTTGCAGCACAGACCTCAACTCTAGATCCTACACAGCCAATTTGCTATTTATTGAACGACAGCACTTTGGTATGATCTCAAACCCTGACATTCTACTTCATTACATCACAACGTGTATGGACTGGTAAAGTAAGTATCCCCGCCCCTTTCCCACCTCTAACCACACCTCCCAATGCTTTGGACATTTAAAATGTTGATTGAGAGGGGTATGCCAAAGTGAACACTAAGACTGATAATATGCACATAAGGTGGGTTTCTTATATAGGTTTAATGTTCTAAAACAGTCAAATGTAGCGTCTGACAAATATGAGATCTAGACCGCAAAACAAAGTAAAAAATTCTAAACTAGTTTGTAGAACAAATTATCTCTGCCGCGTAAAGGGTTTGTGGACTACCCAGAAACATCAGATCTATGTATCTACATTAATCAAACTGCTCTTCCTAACTAAATGTTTTACGTGAACCAGAAAAACGAGGGGTGAAACAGTTTATTAATTTCTCATTATTTACAGTGTAAAGAAATCTAATGACCGCAGGGCTCCAATATGAACTTCCACAAGATTATTAGGATCTCAACACCGAGATCCCTCCTTGAAGAGTTTCCACCGGAGGCGGCTCTGAGCACCAATGACGGGACCCCTCGTCTTCAGATTGTTTGTGAATAAAAATAGTGCAGGCAGCTTTTTCAATATACAGAGAAAGAATATGAAATTACACACAATTCCTTTTAATACATCATTTTTGAGCAAAACATGTATAACATTTGATAAACATTTTTAAATAACTTTAAACTATTTTTACAAAACTTAAAAAAAAAAAAAATAGTGATCTAAAAAAATAATTCCAAAATGACGTATTAATAGGAATTGTGTATGTTATATTATTTCCCTGCCGTATTGTAATGGATGTCCAGAAGCTTCTCTCAGAGTAAATGAGAATTTTAATACATTTTCAAATGTGAATTGATGCTTCCATTTTCTCAAAAACTAGAGCGGTCGGTCCATTTATTGTGTTGAAAAATCTGCAAAGAAATGGCTTATTTGAAAAGACAAAAATCTAGAGGTCTACTTAACCTTATAACCACATTGCCGGGAGAAAAAAAAAAAAAATGGAGATCCACATTAAATTCCAATGTTAGATTATTATAATACCCCTTAATCATGAATTTGGAACATTCCATGTAAAGCGGCACAATTTTTAAGAATAATTTTATCAAATAATGATATATTTAGGTTGATTACATACAACTTTAGTACACTGAACATCATAATAATAATAATGTTCTTCAGTATACACACATATGGAATTTTGCTAAATTCTAGTCCAAAATGGTAGATGTGGAGCAATCACCATAGCAACCAATAGAATATTTCTGCTGATTGCTTAAAATTTCTAGAATTGCCCTTTATAGCCCAGAGCCCGAAAAAGTTAAAATGAAGACATTAATGAAGTGCACAAAACAACCGATCTCGTATTAAAGAGCCCGTTTAATGCCCTCGACAAAGAAGAAGGTATATTCCGGTACAAACAGGACCAAATACACATGGGGGATTTGGCAGAAGCCCAACACGTATTTTCAAGGGGGACACAAAATTTAATGGGACCTCCCAGCTATATGTATTAAATGATGGCTGTGGTATGTAAGCCATAAGATACAAGAATGCAACCGCATTCTCTTTTCCTATCATCATCTACGCCGCACCCAACAACGTTCAATTCTTCCAGCGAATATGTAATATTTTCCCAGCCCTTTGTGTATTTGTCTTCACATACAGGTATAACCACAATAAGATTTTAATGGTTTGTAGCAATAGGAGTGAAGATATTGATAGTCTTACAGGTATGTCCCACTTCACGCTGCTACATTAATAGGTCCTGTACCAAAATATTTTTAATTTCATTTGTCCTTTTAAAAAAGTAAAAATAAAAAAAAGAAAAAAATAATAATAAAATGAAAGCCAAACCACAATCAGGAAACACGAGCAAGATGCTTCTTCACCATACAAAAGCGATCAAATCCCCAGAATAATATCCGCGATAATTTTAGGGAATCCAAAGAATGCCTACCCTTGTTTATATCACAGGATAATACCTTGTTAGGGAAAGAATGCCGCGATGATCAAGGCTATTTATCTTACGAACACTTCTCCTCCTATGGGATCTGCGATGCAGAGATATAAGTCACGGGGTCTCCTCGGCAGCAAAAATTAAATTCTAGAGTATTTTCGATGTGCCTATTTAATATAAAGCACCACATTAAACGGCATACCGGGCAGGGAGGGGAGCGAAATATTTGTATAAGAGCAGGATGTTGGGAGCCATACACAGAAATTCTGGACGCCAATATAGAACATTTTCCCGGAGATTAATATTAAATATAACCAGGAGGCACCAGCAGTAAAATAGTAAGGTACGTCTACTTGGTCACAGGATTTTTCTCATTTTAAAATACCTCTTCCATATAAATAGAATTATACATAAAAGGTGCTCGCTGTATAATATTAAGCATCACCTACAGAGCACAAACAAAATATACACACGGAATTTGAATTATTTCACTAAGGAGCAGCATCTACTGATTTTTCTCATTTACGATATCCTTCTATCATTTTGCAGATGCCAATCACCATGCGCCGACGTAGGCATTTAATTATCTCACGGCTATGGAAGGACAAATAAAGCGTCCAAGAGAAATTTTATGAGAAATGAAATTCACTTCCAGTTCCAACAGCAGGAATAAGAAATCTCCTAAGGCTAAGTCCCCTTGTCACTTATACCTGCGATGGTAGGGGGGGGAGCAGCTTAAAATTACCCTGGGGCTGCTATCCAAAACAATAGGTGCATCATATGAAGAGCAACAGCAGTATATCCCTTATGCCACTCGTCTATTTTTATTATATTATATTATATATATATTGTGGCAAAGTGAGGTAGGCTTTCTATATCAGTTGCAGATTGGAGCGCTCTCTATTATCCCTTCCAAGGGCATCTAAAACTAAATATATATAGATATATATATATATAATATTAAAAATAACCATCGTCTTATATTCGAAGTCGTCTTCTACTCAAACTTCAAATAGACTACAAGACTAAGATCCAGATCCCGCGCAGAGCTGCAGGGTACCTGGATCCTCCTCTCCGGCAGCCGGTGGAGGTCTGCACCCAGACAACCTCCACTGCTGCCGGCACTTCTGCCGGGGCTTCTATGACGGAGCACCGGCATCATATGACCTTCCGGTGCTCATTCACAGATGCTCCGGCAGAAATGCCGGCAGCAGCGGCGGGGGGGGGGGGGACTAGTCTAGTAAGTCAGGGGAGGGTTAGAGTGGCATGGGGGGTATAAGGGTTTTCTGGAGGCAGAGTGGCATATAGGGGGTTAAAAAGAATATCAGGGAGGCCGAATGGCATGTAGGGGGTTAAAAGGAATATCAGGGAGGCAGTGGCATATAGGGTGGTATAAGGCATATCTGGGGGGGCAGATGTGCATAACTGGGGCAGGTTGGCAAATAAAAGGAAATAAAAACAAAAAATGCATTTTTCTCAATCAGTTTTTTTTTTTTATTAAATATGAAAAATGGTTTACATGTGAATATTTACTAACAAAACTTTTTTCTTATAGGGTAGTCTTATATTCAGACTTATATATATATATATATATATATATATTTGAAGCGCTCCATTTATAAACACATTGTTTTTCTTTGTCATACTGCTAAACATCAGAAGAAAAAGCAAGTCAGATTTTATTCCGCACCAGGAATATTATCCCATCGTTTCAATGAAGTATGCCACACAATTACCAATTCTAACAGAAAACGTGCTTTAAGATCTGAGTGCAACTTCACAGCACCGAGCCGATGATGAAACCCCATTTTCGACATACCCAACAGATCCGAAAATATAACTGCATTTTCAATCATATCCAATTATTTCCCAACGCACAGAAGAGGAAAAAAAGATGAGGCTCACAATTCCATTTTGCTCAGTACAAAAAATAAATAAAAGCCAGAGAATGGGTGTTCTAGAAACAAGTATATATTCCCAAAAATTGCTTAAAAGTCAGACTTCTGCAAACAAAACAGAGATAAATGACCACAAAAAAACCCATAATAAATATATAAAAGGTTTTTCAACAAAATGTGGAACTCAACAGCTGCGTCCAACTGTACGAATGCGAAAGAAAAGCGCATGTCCGCTCGACGTGGTGACCATGATGTATCGTTATTTGTCATGCTTTACGCGTCACATCTGGAGACAAAAGGTGTATGTATGAAGGCACACAATGCCAAACGGCTCGAGGCTACGTACCTAGTATTCTTTTGTGGTATTTCCCCCCGCTGTGCCCGCCACATATTCCTCCAAAACAAAAGGCTGCTAATAAGTTACTCACCTACAACTGAAAACTCCCTGTTAAATAAATCTAATATCGTACAGCGCTAAATAACCACTGACAAAACAAAAATGAAATAAATTAATAAAAAGACAAACCTTACAGATCCCCACAAACAGTTAGGCAAAAATAATGAAATCGACTTATTCTTCACAAGGGGCCAGACCCTGAATACTTAAATACACTGAAAAAATACTTGGAGCACAAACTCTTAATAATGGATCTGACAAAGAAAAAAAAATGGACATCGTGAAATATATAGAGCGCTGTCCATTTTTATATTTCATTTAAATTCCCTGTTAAAACAATAAATCTGTAGAAACATACAGCAAAATATACCATGTTTTCTATCAATGCCCTGCCGCCATATTGGTCACTCTCACAACTCTCAGACTAACCGATATTGAGAACCTCTGTTTCCAAAGGTAACACAGAACTGACATTTTACCAGGCTGAGGAAGTCATTCCAATATCTGTTTAATTCCACAAGATAACTGAATCTGACAGAAAATAGAATAGCGGTACTTGAACGCAGGTTACTCGATTAAGTGCATCTTCCAATAACGACAAGTCAAGGGTTAATACGAGTCTCCGGGGCAGCTCATTTAGGGAGTTCCCGGGTGCGTTTGCTAGTTACCACCTCACAAGACATAAGAGCGTCACTAGAGAGAGGACAGGTACGTGATATCCTTGTGACGGCTTTGTGCCTTTAAGGATACGTGTCCCAATAACAAAGAGCCTACACTGCCGGTTACCATGGCGACATTAGGAACGAATTTGGCCTCCTTGTTTTAGAAACACATTTAACGCCCTGACATTAGGGCCAAGTAGAATTGTTATGTATGAAGATAAAGCTTGGGGTTTTATTTATCAGATGAGTATAGGGTTCCTCACCGGCACATTCACATAATGACTTCGTTAACACACCGGGGTTGCTGCCATTAAAGCCACATCTCTTTCTCGGCCTTCAGCTCCTGCGTTAACACCTGTCTATTCCTCGTAACGAGAAGCCAAATCTCTCGAGGAAAGTCTGGCATACCAGCTTGTGGTTTTCCATTATTGTTATCTATTTAAGGAATAGGATTTCATTACACACCATTATTCCGCCCAAGAAAAGCGGCCGAATAATGTATTTTATTTTTTTTTAAAAGATACATGTTATAAACAGCCAAGAACTGTATCAATGTAGAGAATTAAAATAAATTCTACTATGTCTAGTGCAAATCCTTATAGCTGAAGGGGTGGCAGCCTATATGCAAATATTCATTTATACCTATGGGAGATAATGCACCTTTCTTCCTTAATGGTCTGCTCGGATATTAGGAATGGGTTAAATTTAAAATAACAGCACCAATAAAAATTAAAGAAAAAAAAACATTTCTCTATGTGGTCTCAATATTACAAAATTGTACTTTATACAATGCACTGTTTGTAAAGGGGAAGTCCTAAGGAATTTTTATCTGCAGACCTGTCGGCTGCCATCATTGTCAGTTGTGATATTTTATGAGCCTTGTCCAGCTCCTGCTTGGCACTGAGAGCACATGATGGCTGGAGAGTCCCTTTAATCACCCAGCCGGATGCTCTTACAAACGAAAGTCTTGCAAGGGATGGACTTCATTGGCATTAGCAGAAAGCCTCCATAAGCATTTGCCCACCCTTTGCTATAGTCTGTGTGTTCGGCCAATCACATCTCCCTTGCCACCAGCAATGACTAGATCAACACCGTGGGCAAGAGTTTATTGAGACCCTCATGCCCACGTGCAAAAAAAATTCTCCCACTCAATGGGAGTGCCTTCCTGCCAGATTGGCTGCTTCAAGCAGCCAATCAGTGATGAGAATACTCAGAACTTACAAAGTATTTTCATGTTTGTTTATGAGGCTGCCTTTAAAGAAATACTGGTACATGCTTTTACGGAAGATGCTCCTGGATCTTTTATATATAAATATATAAAAGAATCACAACATTTTAAATCTATTGAGAAAAAAAATGATGTAAGTGTTGTTCCTCTATGATGAAATAAACTGTGACCCGTTTGGGTGCCATAGACTGGAGCTTTTTACTATTGGACGGGTAAACATTATGCTCCTTTTACCGAAGATCCTGTAACCTATTCGTGTGACCCTTGTCTTGTTCTCGAAGAATTACAGGCAGATCTAATTTTATGGCTGTGCTGCTAGTGAGGTTTTACACAGTAAAGTCAATCAAGAAGCAGCTCATAAATAATCCGTCAAAGAAATGCTGCTGATTAGACACAGGTTTTTATTTTTGCTGGAAGAGAGAGATCCAGACAATTTAAGATATATTCAACTTTTTGCATGCAATTAATGTAAAGATAAGTTGCGGGGGGAGGGACTCCTCATGCCCTCACTCTAACTTGCAAAATTCTTCCCCATCAAACATGGGGGAATATAATGTTTTCAGGCATCTGCATATGTTCTAGCCCTATTATCCTGGCACAATCTTTTCAACAAACACCTGACCACTTCTTATAGTGCTTACGGTGAATAGTAGAATAGCTCCGTCTTAATCACACAGCCAGATGCTCTAACTAATGAAACTCTATGGAGGAAAGGACTTCATTAGCATTGCCATAAAGCATCAACTCAGTGCAGGGAAAGTCACCCAAGATATCACATGACTAACAATGGCAGCCTCGGGGTCTGCAGATAAAGGAAGTTTACTGGAACAAAACGAGAAACAGTTTTTGCCAACGCCGACTTACATTTCAGTATACAGCACTGGATTTTATGAATAATATTTAATGGTACTTCCCCTTTAAACGAGAACCATCTTAGGGATTTTTCTATCTTGTTTTCTTTTAACACCTTGGTGGAAAAGGAATAAATACATGGGCAGGTCTGATGCAAGAAAGGATTACCTGGTAACAAAAGGCAATTTGGTGCAGACATAGAAAACGCGGAGTGACTCATTTTGTCAGAGAAAATATATAAATCCAGGAGTCGAAGAGAATATATAACAAAAACACGGAACGATACAAAACACGTAGGTGAAACCAAAGCCCAAAACGTGGTATTATCTTCCCTGATGAACATATTAAATAGCAGAAAACTATAAATCACAGATTTTCTACAGGAGGTCAGCCTCCTTCCATATAAACTAAACTCGTACCTTTACTCAACCCTGCAATAAGGCATCACGTGCTTGGTTTATTAGGTCCCAAATGTATTATGCACAGAACTCCTATGCAGACAGTGAACGGGTCCTTCTCTGCCGAAAGGAACAGAGCAAGGCCTGTTTGCATTACTATAAATATCAATGATTATCTTACAGGGCCACAAATGGTCTAAAAAGAGTACATCATTTGTGACCCTGTAAGATAAACTTAGTGTTTACTCATCCACACTAGAAATGGAAGATTTTTTATGTCCCTCTGGTTGATGTAACCTTCTTAAAGGTGAAGTCCCTGGGCTGTGCACAGAAACGTAGGGTAGGACTGACAAAAACCTTGTCCCGACTCCATATTGCTCCAATAAACCTCCTTTGCCGTCAGACCTGGAGGCCGCCATTGCCACGTAATACTTTGGGTGGCTTGCCCTGCTCAAACACTGCACTGAGCTGACACTTTATGGCAACGCTAATGAAGTCCTGCTTGTACAATGAAATCCTTTCCTCCATAGGACCTTCATTAGCCCGAGTGTCAGGCTGGGTAATTAAAACTGAGCCATTCTACTGTTTACATGAAATTTAAGAGGCAGGTCCATCTTAACGGTAGCATTTAACTTGTTTTCTATTTGGGTCTCAAAGTGACATTATTAGTTTTATACCATCAGCGTCCTGTGCCAAAGTTCTCACTTTTCTCCTCCCCACATTACAGGGTTAATGAACCAATCAACAACAATCAGAAACTTGAAAAAGGAGTGGGAGATAGCTTCCTTCCCACAGGATCTCATAAGAAAGCTAACGTGAGAAACCAAGAAACCCCGTTTGGATGGACATTTATCCCCATTGTTTAGCTCCTGCCCCTCTCCGCTCTTGATTGGATCCATCACCCTTCGTAATGATGGAGAGAAGTTACATGCCTAATAAAACATAAATAAGTGATGTTGGGTAACTAATCGGTTAACATTAAAATATCAAAACTATGAGCAAAAGAAGATTAGTAAAAATATCTTGGAACATTAATAGGTTCTGTGAATGCTATGTGGGCCTGGCTTTCATCTAACGCTGCATAACTAATAAATATTCACACTTTCCTTGCATCGCTATCCCAGACCAATATGTGCTGCTCATTATACGATTGTTTTTAAAATAGCCAGTTTTGTTTTAAATAGAAGCTTTTCCCTTACGCCATAGTTACAGCACACACAAAAAAAAAGTGCTCATCCGACGTAATTTACTGGCATTGGAGTAAAACCCATCCACGATACAGAAGAATTGCTTTCTACTGCAATGGGGAATCTGTCCCAACTACTGCAGAAACCCATCAATAATCTGCTTACGGGGGTATATGTATAGAAAAGTAATGCTGTGCAAAGGTTCTTATCGCCATGGCAACCAAATGCATTGTCCAGCTAATTGGTCTATTCCACATGTTGCTATGGCATTAAGAACACTCTTGAAACTTCGGACCGGAATCGCATGCCGTATATAATCTCAGGAGGAGTGATATTTCAATAATAACGATAAATAAACTAATAAGGGAAATGTATTTAGACTTGGGTCACTACCTCGGGACATCTCAACAGTTGGGTGGCTTAAGCTATGCATATTCAAGCAATTCACTTATTTTGTAGGACATACAGAATAGAATTAATAATAATAGATACTGTTCATATAAGTGTTTTCAGCTCCACCTACTTAGCACTTTTGCAATTAAGTGGACACTCCAGCCATCATATGCACTTTTTAAAGCACGTGACAGCATTGAGGTGCATGGCGCCCCTTAGCAGACCCATGGTGGGATTCTGCAGACTTGACATACTTGTCGCCATCAGCTCTAGTGCTGGTTCTGGAAACATTCCACAGTGTGCTTGCGCAGAGCTTCCAATCGCTTTTATGAGTGTGCTTTCCTGACACTGACTGGCTGCTTCAAGCAGCCAATCAGATGCATGAAGGTTGGGCCATGGAGGAGGTGGGGAGCTGTAGCTTCTCCTAAAAGTGCTTTAGTGTTTTCCAGCTTTAATAAATGCACGGTAAAAGACAAATAACACGAATCCTAGTTATTTTGATAAATATCACCAACGTAATAACCTCAAAGCATCTCCAGAGCAACTAAAGAGGTGTTGCATGCAGATCATTAGATTAAGCAAAATAATAACCTCTTTCAATGCCTATTTTTATTGACAATAACATGACATAGATTGATTAGGCTGCCCGTTTCCACCACATGATCACGACAAGCGGAGTAATAAAAGAGTCTTGTGCGTACCACGGAAAGCATTTAATCTGCCGAGGCACAGAGCTGTCTTTTAAGTGTACAGAAACAAGCATTTCACATACTAAACACATAAGCATATTTATACACATTTATAGTTCTTTGCCACTGGATCCACAACTCCTGGAGATCTTCTAGATCATAAGCCCATTTCATTTATTGTTAAATGAATATTGGAGACCATCCATCAAATGCCTCTACTGAAAGCAGGCAGCATACCTTAGTACACCTCTTGCACGTGCTCAGCAGCAGCTCAGCTCAACCAGGAATAGCAGCAGCCAATCACATGCATGCTATCAGAACACTGGTCTGATATTGTGCACACATACATGTGATTGGCCGCTGCCGCTGAGCATGTGCATGGCGTCTACTTCCTGGTTTCAGTGCAGGCAGCCAGGGGAGATGTTAAGCAAGATAATAAAGAATGATTACAAAAGAATGCATGCATGCGATATTTGACATGCAAAAAAGGCATTGTCGTCCATGCAGGCATAGACTGTTCCTTTAAAAACTTTAGGAAATCTCAGCGATTTTGTTATGCATTATGCTGGGCTAACATGCCTTCCGTTGCAAGACAAATATTCCCAGGGTGGGCTCATATAGCGTAGTCAAGTCAATAACCCCCCAAATGGTTCACCTCATAAGTTTTGTGAATCATCCGAGAGAAGAAAATGTTCAGTGCCACCATGCCAAGTCAAAGCAATCCACAATAATCGCCATGAGTGCACCTAATTTCCTCATACACGACTCAAATTACGACAAGACACACGCAAAGTTTACAAGTCGCCACAATTTAAAAAAAAAAAAAAAAAAAAAAAAAGACTATTTCCTTTCATCCACTAGATTTCCTTATTCACCCCAACCCAACGGATTAGTTTATATTAAAATATTTAAGTATCCAAAAATATGTGCAAATGAACCGAAGTCAGAATACTGCAAATGTTTCTCCCCTTTTCTTTCTCCACGAATCTGCCAGAAATATGCTGGCCCCTCAGAGTACTAAAACAAAAGGGTGAATTCACAGGGACAGCCTCCCCAACGTTCCTCCAATCAGAGGAAAGGGTGTGCCCGGAGGCTCCGCCCCTTTTGCAGAAGTGCTCCGAGAGTCCTGGTTCAAAGGGGAAGTGAAAGAAGAACGGAGACAGAAGACCAAGAGGGAAGTACGTAGGGAGACATTCAGAAAGTAAATGAGAGTGTGAGACGGCAGGAGAGAGTGTGAGTGAAACGCCCTTAGGATTAGTCGGCTGTGCAATGGAACTAAGTTCTGAATAAAAGACTACTTTGATTATAAGACAAGGTCGTTTTTGCAAATGATTTTTTTAAGCTTAGGTCTCTCCCCTGCGACACCACAAGTGACGAATCTGATGAACCTTTGAGAATTTTAGGTCACTTGGTTCAAGTTTTGAAGCTAGCAATGGCAATGTAGTGGGTCTAGGAGTCACTCTTCCAGGTCTTAGAATTTTTAGATCTATTCCCTAAATAAAACTCATGTATAGGGGTTTACAGTTTGAAATATATCATACATATGTGCTAAAAAACCAACCTTATATTTATGCAATGGGGAATGTAATTTCCTCTTCCCCTGATTTCTATGATTATCCCGCCTCTATTGATAAGTTGCTGGTTGTTGATTGGTTCAGGCAGCCTTTGTAAGGGTAGGATGTAGACAAAGGACAGGAAATGTATTCGATAATGCTGGCCCTGCCACCCTGAGACACATGTAAGAACATCCAAGTAGTAAAATATTCCTTTTGAAACTAAACCAAATATCTCCAAAAAATATACTGATTGTCTACAGGAACTATAGGTAGTTATAATTAAGCTTAAAGCTGAGATGGTGTCAGCTTCTCTTTAGGGACCATCTGTAGGACCACCTTGGATACATCGCCGTGAATCAATGAGAAGCTTTCTTCTACTGACAAAATCTATCAGACATTTACTTATATTCCAAAAACTTGGGCTGCCCAGTTTAGGTCTCGACAACTTGGTCCGCCCCGTTCTAGATACACGTATATCCATGTATAATAATACATAACAGCGGAAATATTTCACAAAGTGTAGAGCCCTGATACTAAAAAAAAATAAATAAAAATGTAAAAATAAAAAAACTATTCAATGGTCAATGTAAGTTGGGATAGGATCAATTATAAACACAAACATTAACATACCGCTTTAACAAAAAGTGGCCTAATGCGGATATCTTATAACCTCTTATACACACCTTTTGTAGCCACGGATAGTTACGTTACACCTGTTAGCCTGAATGGCAACCTGGCCAAAAGCAGACGCTAAAGTAAGGGTCCTCAGAACACGAAATAATAAAGAGCGAGATGTATAGCACTTAAAGCCATGTTCCACTAAGACAAAAGATTCATTGTACTCTAATATGTTAAACCAGAAGAAAAGATCAGATCTGCTGACATCATCACAGAAGCTTTTTAATAAATTTGTTTCTATAGCAACTGTAACTGTATTAGCATCACATGACAATTAAGTGTCCCAGCAAAAATTAAATGAGACTTAAATATAAATTTATATGATTAAAACAGAATACCGATTTCTAGGAAGGGTTTTAACATTTAACTAAAATGATGTTTCTAGAGCTGCATTTAGTTATAAATGTGTTATATTCAAAGTTCTTTTGGCGCACCTAATCTGCCCATAATTCCCCGACGTGGAAGCGACTTTCATCGGTCGTTGGTCCTGTCTCAGGGCAGCTTTATACCTACCCCAGCCGTGTTTAAAGTCCCTCGCTGTATTAGCATCTACTGCTTCTGATGGGAGGCTGTTCCATTTATCTACCACTCTCTCCGTAAAATAATCATCAGTACATCATATCTAAACCTTGAACCTGTAGTTTTAGACCATGGCCTCTTTTTGTAATATTCCTCCCTCCTGGACTTTGTTAAACCACATTAAGGTATATAAGCCATACAACGGAGATCCCTTAGTCTTTCCTGATCTTTTTACCCTGCAAACGATTACCGTTTTGGTCGCCCTCCTCTAAACTCTCTCTCTCTAATAAGCCGATATCCTTGTTTGGGCGACATAATTCTGATCACTATTAATAAACAAAAGCCAACTGTTTGGAGAGTGCATGCACGGGTAACGCGTGTTTTCATGGCTTATACATACAAGTCCATAGGTTGTGTGCAGCACGTAGTAGTGCAAATAGTGCATCACGGGTACACGTGCAAAGCACATTTAACGCCAGGTCAGCGTTACCTTGAGTCAAATATTTTTCTATGACAAGCGCTTAAAGTATGCAGCAGCCATTATTTTGGGAAACGCCACGTTTTTTTGAAATTTATTTGGCGATTACAAGATAGATAGATATTTAGAGTCAGGAGGAAAAAAAATGTTTCTAAATCAGCCATAATATAAAATCTTTAGGAAACCTTCAGTTTGTACTTCTATATACAATCTATAGAAGTAACAAGTATCCTATATATAAAAATATATATTTATAATTTTTATTTATTTTAGAAAAATAAATTCACTCCTAGTACTTCAAGCACAAGGAAAACCCAAAGCGCATAAGCCATGGAGATCATTAAAATCACTAATATTAACAGATGCAAAAGTTGAAGGAAAAGCTGTAGCGCATGCATTATGTTTCATATACGTCCGATACGCAGCCATTCTTCTTGGGTGCTAAAGCGATAGCAACAGTTTCATCGTTTTAATGAGTAGGGTCAGCGCCCTAATGCCATGTTATGACCCCGTCGCATTGAAAGGGTTAACCCTTGTCAAACAAAGGGGCTAAAGCAGTGCTTTGCCGGCAAACTGGTTAAATTGTGATATACGGGAGGACAAAGGTCTTGGCAGCTGGGCCTAAATCACCCGCTGAACACCGGCTGATTAATGCTCCATTCCTACACTCGAAAGCATCCTGGACTTCAATCTCCCTGAATCCCCGCTTTGGGGCGGGTGGATTTACTAGATCAGGAATCTGTGAGATCTGCTCCTCCCCGGGAGACTCCGCTGCTAAACGAATAAAGAGCAGGAACTGACAATGGGTCAGACCATGAATCAGGCAGCCCGATGAATGAAAGCCATTCTGTACCGTCAGAAAGGCATCGCCGCCGCCGCCGCACGTTCAGGAAGTGAACACACTGCAAACTGGAATATTAATGCCCACAGCAAAATAATAATAATAAAGTAATAATAATCTCAAAGAAATCATTTTAAATCAATACAAATAATAAAAATAAAAAAAATATGCCCAAAATAACAGATTTATAGATAAAATCCCATTAAAAACATGCAGATGTAAGTTAGAGGCGCGTTAGTTTGTAATTAAAAGTATTCCGGTGAAATGATCACAGCTGATGGGCATGGATGGCCTTGATCGCTGCAGACTCTGCGGGGGACTGAACTTCCCAGATGTGAGATGTCTGTGCAGGCAGGGGGAGGATGGTGCTGGGCGGCTGTGCTGAAGACCGGATGGGAAGGAGCGCAGCGCACACACCGGCCTCTGCCATGAAGCCTCCACGGGGACCTCCACGCAAAATACAGCTGGGAGACCTCATCTGTTGCTGAACTACAACTCCCATCATCTCTTGCCACCGCCTGCCCGGGGATGATGGGAGTTGTAGTCGGTCGGTAGCTGGGATTGGGGGGGCCGTAGATTAATTTTGCCCATCCCCATTTTTTTTCCCACCCATGCAAAAGTTGCCTGTCATGGGTGCCGGGGGGACGAGGCGCCGGATCGGTGCAGCAGACACCTTTTGACATGCCGTTCACAAGTCCTAGTTACCCCCGCGGCCTCGGAGTAACCCCTCCACCCCCGGGGGCACCCACATCACGCCGCCTCCCCCACCATCCCCTATGCCCTCTAACGCCCCCAAAACCAGGCCTCAGTCCCCTGGGAAAGTCTGCCACGATCTCCCCCGGCTCACCTTACCTTCTTTGGCCTTGCCAGGTGGTGTATTATTCCGCAGGAAAACCGAGCCCTGCGTTGGGGACGTGGAGAGCTGGGACCAAGATGGCGGCCCCTCCAAACTTCCACTGTTACTTTGGACACTCATCAAGCTACTTTCTTGGATCGGGGGAGGCACCGGTGGGCCAGGCCGGTCATGGCCGGGTCTCCCCGTGTAATAATAACAGTCTCAATAAACACGCGAGGTAAGCCACCCGGCTGGAGAGCTGCGGGAGGGCAGCGGATTCCCGGCTCTCGGGGCCCCCCTCGGCTGGGCTCCGATCGGGTGCTGATCACACAACCTGCCCGCACCTCTGCACTGCGTCTTCAAGTAGCCTGTGTAACCTTTGCATCAGTTCGGCGTCACGCTCCGCTTGTGCAAACACTATCGCGAGGCCCGTGCACCTCCGGCAAAATGCCACTGATAAAAATGGCAACACGAGCAGCGCACACACTCAAAAAATCACACACGAGTATCCTCCTCATCCACCGCCCGCTCCTCCATCACTCAGCGCCGTCTCCACACTCTCTTCCACACACTTTCACGCACACTTCATTCACTCAGCCTCTCCTCACACCATTTTTTTCCCACCCTCTCCCATTTTTTTTCACGTTCGCACGAGTGGGATGCTCTTTTGAAATGCGCATTTTTTTTTTTTATTTGAACAAGTGCATGAGGAAAGTTTCATTTTTATTTTTTTTTAAGAAGACATTTTGGATTTTCTTTTCCTGGCGAGGAGGAGGCTGGGGATGACATTTTAAATTTTAGTGCTTGGGGGTTTTTATGTGAAGGACATAGAGGTGAAGACAACTTTCAGAGGGGGGGGGGGGGTGTTAATAATCTCATAATAACGATTTAACCGCTAAATTTAATATGCAAATTCAATGTAAAACAATATTAAATTTTTTTATATTTTTGTGCACATATTGAATGTCTTATAAGACATTAAAAAATGTACATTTGAAATAAAGAACCAATATTGAAAAGATACAGATTTTAGAGCAAAATAAAAATTCAGTGTATCATCTTGAAGAAGAAAAAATAAATGGAATTTTATAAATATACTTGAATCAGCATTTTCTAATGTTCACACTGTATATTGAGCAGTTATATTAAATTAGGGGATTTTTCAGGATACTCTGTGGATTTAATAATTTATGTTTACGTCGATCTGTTTGATCGGCTGAGATCTTTATTTATTTTGCAATCACACAGAGCCCTCCCTCGGCCTGTAAATCTTGCTGCAGAGACCTGTTCCTTGATTTCCGACTGACACGTGCACTGGGAGGTCTATCAGGGAGTTGTCTTCATAGGAACGAGGTCTCAACAACGTTCCCCGATGGTCTCCTAGATACATTTACAATTACGTACAGGAAACATGACTTCTGGAAACTAGCACCCCATGCAAAACCTGAAGGACTTCTCACCCTCGACACCTAAAATATTATTAAAATTATGTCGATTGTTTCCTTTTTTTATCTTGCTCTTTTTATGGCTTTTTTACCGATTGTACAGTCATACCTGGGAGCTTTATGGCTCAGGCTCCTCGATGCCCTCCCATGCGGGATGCGGGCAGCAAGCCTCGCTGACGGCAGTGGGGGGTCCCGGTGATGTCGAGGGACACGCAGTTGTTTGGGAAATTGGTGGGGAAAGGGGCGCTGCTCCCACAATCCGGAGTTTTCATGATTCCGGCGTCCCTGGGTAAAACACAGAGAGTTACCAGGTAATTCTAACCAAAGTGCTAAGTTCTAAGCGATCAATACAGAAAGCAATTTAGGTTTTCAGCACAATTTTAGTCAACGTTTTGCTACAGAAGTGATTCTCCAGCCATCATATGAACACGTGTTAGAGGGGTGTCCCTCTTAAATTAACATTTTTCCCTATTGCGAACTCATGGGTTCATGCCCCAGTGTCTCGACTTGCCAAACGCATCCCCTGCTTGCCAGCATGCACATTGTACTCACCGGCAAACAGCTCCAGCTCCAGCGCCGGCTCGTGCAAGAGTTCCAGGGGGACTAATGACACTGCTGGTATACCGTTATAAACTTTGCATTTGGGATTTGTTAGACATAAATTAATCCCTACGTGGTTTGGAGTTGATTTATTTTTAATATTTAATAAAGCGCGTAAAAGCTACAACAATGGAGTGCGGCCATTTATAGGGGGACCGATATATATATATTGTTTATTTCTTTTGAAACCCAAGATTCAGAGCTGCAGTGTCTGTGAAAATACGATGATGTGATTTGTGAAGAAGACAAGTCCTGGCCTTTCCCAGAAGGATCTTTGACTGCGCTTGCTGGAGTAGCTCCCTGGCCAGCTGGCCATCAAGAGGCTTGGATTAGGGCCCAGTGAATCTCAAATTACATATTAAAAACAACTATTATGCAAACATGCATAGATCAATGAGATATAAGGTCTTCCTGATCTGTTGTCTGCCACCTTATCACCACCTCCTCACCTTTTTCTGTGGTTGCCTTGTAACACGTGCAGCGGGGGAGGTGCAACGTGCCACTACACATCACTAACCCGGCCAGCTGTCCGAGCCAATTCAAACCACCGAATCGGCAATTTAAACCAAATCACCTACCCCATGTACTAGAGGAAATTACATTTGGCGTTAGCCAACAGATTATACACATATACACTGCTGATATTATGAGACATGGAACAGCTTTTGGAAACATGATCTTAGCAGAAATATAAGGGTATACTTCCGCCCCAAGGGGGCACTGTCATTTTCACAAGGAAAGGAGGAAGGTGTCTTTCTTCCTTGTTGAGTTTCTCTTTTGTTGGAAACATTCTCTGTTGTTAAGATGACAAAAATGAAGATGCTAGCTTCCTTTAAAATAATAAGATAAAACACCAAACATAATAATGTTATGAGCAAACCGAGGTGTACACTATTACAATTACAATATTGTTTATAATGTTACAAAGTAAATTTAAAATACAAAACCATGCAAAAAGTATTGCATAGTATAGGCTACCACACCAATCTTAATAATATCCCAAACATTCTAGAATCCCTGCTTCCTGATAACCTCTACCCCTACTGAAAAGCTGTTCATTGTATCCACAAATCTTGATTAATAATTTTTTCATTACATCATTCCAAGTAATCAAATAATACAAATTAGCTCAACTTCTCGCTCATGCAGATTGGTTACAGACTCCAATGGCTTTTTTTCACCGTGTTTGGTTTTCAACTCTGGAATCTGATGACTGGTGGTTACTTCCTTTTCTGGAAAGAATTATAATTTTTCTTTCGTGTCTCATTGGGGACCAAAGCTTTCCATTGTCTCATGTACCCATGGATCTGTCACATTTCACTAGATATGTGGAACAAGGAGGCATGGATACGGTGGCACGGGGCAAAGAGAGTGGTCATAGGCAAGCCAAGGTCAAACAGAAAACACTAGGAGGTATGAAGAGCAGAAATCAACAATCAAACACAGATGACCAGGTAGGAGATCCATCATGTGGGACATGTCAACCAGGTTCATGACAGTATCATAGTGATATGTGGATCCCATGACTGATCTTTGACTGTCCGTTACCTTTGGCTCCATGGTTTAAGTTTGGACCCGTCTTTAATGCAGTTACATAGTTACCGTATTTTGTTACTTAAATGAATCAATTGCAATTGAACAAATTGCATTTCATATGTGTTTTAATAGAGGCAATGATCTTGTATAGTTTAAATTACTTTAAAGGTATCTAACTATACATACATGAAATTGTAAGTTCTTTTGTGTCAGGAACTTCCTGGTTAAATGCAAATCTGTACAAAGGTAACATGTCAGCAGATTGTAGTGTCCTAATGTATCGCACTGCGATACATTAGGATGTGGAATATTCAACCCAGCCGGAATCTCTTCTGCTTCTATATGTTTAATCATTCCCTGAAAACACATCAACACAACTCCCATTTCCCATTTAGACTGTAAGCCCCGGGGATCAGGGCCCCTGCACTTTCTTTTATAGATGTATCGGAATGTCATAATTCTGCAATGCCCACCAAAGTATAGCACATTGGACTCTGTACCTCTGCGTGCTGTCAATAAAATATATTTTTAATAATAAGATAATAATAATAATAATTATACCCTTGCTTTTGAGGTATAAATCATATCAATTATATGCACACAGGCCAGTTCATAGCAATCTTATACTGAAATACCTTAGGAAAAACTACACGTTACATATAAGATTGACGACCACAATATACAGATTCATTTCCTTTTTCATATGCAAAGCAGACGTGTCATATTCAATAAATTATTATGGCGACCTCATCCTCTCTGGTCTATCTCCTTTGATCTATACCTATACGCACCCGCCAATTTCAATAAATGCAGTGCTTATATTTTACCAACATTGTATGTAGTGGCACTTTTTGAGAAGGTTGAGAACCTTTTTAAGACACTAAAGGGGGTCATACTCTTCACAAAAGGGGGCTCGTATCATATACACGTATAAAAACTAGTCAATATGCACTTGTAAACCTTTTCTTAAAATGTAAATTTCAATTAACTATACTTATCAGTGTATTATACGGAATATACGAAAAAATTTTGGATACTTTAATGGGAACGTTCTCGAAATCATAGCAATTGGACTAAGATCCTTATAACTGATTCCAGAATAGGGCTGACTGCTGAGTTATGAAGGAAATCATTATTAAGATAGGCTTTCTCTACGTAACGCAGAGCAGAACACTACAAAATTTTCTTGAAAGGAGGGTCCCAGGCAAATATTTAAACCTGACGGACATTTTGTATAGCATTCCATTTCATCTGTTGCTCCAAACTATTTTTAGCCCCAGTAGCCTCCACTTCCTTAAACACACAGTGGTTTAGTATCTGCTATTTACGTTTGAGTTAAATTTACTACCGAATCTGTAACTTCCTTAGAGGGGTAACTACACATGGCCATTCTGGAAGACTATATTGTAAAATCAGACTTGGTATTGGGCCAAACATTTGTTTTTCAAGCAGAATTAAAAAAAACCAAGACAACAATAATTGCAAAGCTATCCTAAATTACTAATTTCCCAAAAAAAGATTGAGACATTCTTTCTATGTTAATTTTTTTATATTACCTATCGGATTTCACATAAACAAACAGGAAATGGTCACGGTGACATGCTGCTTAAATGAATGACACTGTAGGTCACAGTCCTCCTAATGATCTAATGGTAGATCACTATTGTGCTGTTAAGGTTCAAGATAGTGAATGAATACAGGGAGTGCCAACATTATTCTTAAAATATAATTTACAGTTGTAATTATGACAGAGACACTTTTATATATAGCCCGTATAATGTTTTATCGTTTTAATTGTCATTAGGATAAATTAAGTAGATCAGGTCAAGTGGTTGCCCCAAGCAATGCCAACATACAGGAAGATGACACTTCTATCCTAAAAAATGTCATTTTCATTCGAAACATAGTTGGCAAAGGATGGATCTTTATACAAAGTGTCACATTTGAGACTACCATTATACAGGCTTAATGTAGCATGCTGATTCCTTCCTAGATCAGCTTGCCGACATACAAGAAAAATGATCCAATCCCTGCTTATACCCATTCTAACTAAACAGCAGAAAAGGCATATGAACTGTTCTGGAGCTCCCATGACTCCCATGTTGTGGTCGGGTATTTCAGAAAAATATTGTTGTTAGATTGGTTATTTCGCTTGGCATACCGCAGGGCATCACTTTACATGTGCTGGTCAGAAAACATGTGAAGTGTATATGTGTCCCTCTATATGGCAACTCTGCGCCATCTTTAATGCTATAAGCTTAGGCTTACTTTAGAGGCCCACAATAGCTGTCCCTTGGGCCCCCTCAACAGTTACCATGATCTGGGGCTGGAGGTCAGTTAGCTGACGACACAGACATCTGCACTGAAGCTTCCACTCCCAGGACCTGCTGCTTATTAGGTTGTCACCTAAATATAACTAAAGAAAAAAATATTACCCATCCCCCAAAGGAAGGAACGTGTATCCAGTCGCCCGACACTCAAATGGTTAAAGCACTGGCATGTGTTGCATGACTTTGGCCAAATGTCTTCGTACTCCATATATATGTAACTCACTTCACATGCATTAGAATGCGAATGGTATTTCCATCAAATATTAGCCCAGGTCAAATGGAAATTTGGGCTTTTGTAACTTCAGACATTAGAGATCAAGGACATGATCATTTTTATTTTAGAAGCATAAACTAGATTATTTTAATATTATCCTCATATTTTTGTCATGATTTAAACCAATTTTTAAAACTTTCCTGGATTGCACTCAAATCCATTTTAAGCAGTATTATTGCTTTTATCCAAGAAACTCTTCATTTATAACCTAAATGTGTTTTTTTTTCCGTTTAAATAATGTGAGGAGAACAAGGCACACGAAAACTGCCCTCAAGATGTTTTTTTAATAATGGAGACATTGGAAAGATTATGGGCAGGAGTTTTCAACAAACTTTTTCAACACTAATTCCACGGATTTACTACAGGAGTAGTCGCAACTGTGACAGGGCCCAGCTCTCTAGAGGGCCCGGGCGACCCCTGCAACCACTTGTTCCTGTCTCCTTGTGCGGGTCTCTCCGTACTGCTTCAAAGTTGTTCAAAAAAGGCCCTTCCTTTCTAAACAATTTCGATCCAGCTTGTGTGAGCATGTATGAGTAAATGGTGTGAGATGGAATAAGTGTGAGAATTTGTGTAAGCGTGTTTACAGATGTGTGTCATAGTGTATGTTGTGCAAAGATGGCGCAGATAAACTGTTTAGGGGCACTGACAAGCTGGAGTAAAGATGGCGCAGGCAGGCTGTTTGGGCCGATTGATAAGCTGCTTGGGGCAAATGTGGCACTAACAAGCTGCTTGGGGCAAACGAGGTATTCACAAGGTGGCACTGTGGGACATTTTGCTTGGTGAAGTTGGGGGGCCCAGGGGCAATTTTGGCACCTTGGCTCTGCAGTTTCTAGTTACGCCCCTGCACTTAGATACACACAGCAACACACGCACACTCACACACACAGACAGTATGGAAAATATGCCAGTGAACAAGATGGTAAATATGCATCTAAAAGATTTCTCTGATTTAATCTAAACATTGTTGCTTTGCTTTTGTAATATAGAAATAAAGGAAGAAGCTGGGCCCAGACTCTTAAATATTTAATTATAAAACACAATTTAATCTGTGGGTTTGTGGAGGGAGTCCTAGAGGCAAACAGTGCTATAGGGAGCTGAATTCCCCACATTGGTTATTAACTGGGTTAAAACAACAGCACATGAATATTATTTTTTAAGTTGAAGCCACGCCCACTTTAACTCATAAAGCTCAGTGTATCATAATAGGCTGGAGTTATATAAGCAGGTTTTCCATATAAGGCTTGCTAGAGCCACACCCACTTTACATCATAAAGCTTGGCCGTGTCATAATAGACTGGAGCTATAATAGCAGGAGCCAGCAGTTTGTGAGCTCAGTTAGGCCAAAAGAATCATGAGTTAGGGTTTGGGGGATCCGTCCATCTCGCTCTCGGGGAGCACAACTCATTATCAGCTCTTGATGAATGTTTGTGAGGCTCTGCGTTCCCTTTTCAATTCAGGGACATTTAATTTTTTTTGCTTACTGTTTTATTCTGTTCTTTAGTGTGAAACAATATGCTGTTTTCTGTTATAACTTAAATACATTTTTTTTTTTTTTAATGCAAACTCTTGTGTGTTTTCATTTGAATCTGTTCTTACCGTATCAAAACATGAGTGTGAATGGAACACAGGGCTAACGCTCTTATGATGTCATAGCACTTCGGCATCAAAAAGAGAGATTGTCCAAATATTTTCACTGCTATGGGGAGGTAATATAAAAAGTGCAAAGAACCATCAAACGGCACAGAAGAAAGAAAAAAAACAAAAATGTCCCAGCGAGTTGGATGCGGGGTTTACGGGGAAGGTACTCCTGGCAGATACTAAACCAGCAGATAACTGCTGTGATGCAATCGGTCCTTTCATCAGCAGAAAGGGTTAAATCAACCCAGCTAAAATCCAATATACTCCTAAAGTATTATGCATGATCAAAAATAATGTTCATTTAATCAATTTAACCAAATTACATTAAAAGCAAATTCTTTAATGTATTTAAATTACCCAGAACAAATAACTGGTGTTGTAGGCGGGGCTAAGCCATCCTCCAATGAGATCAAAGCTGACACCTTTTATCAATATCCTAAGACTAACGGCTGGGCTTGATTCAGGACCGTGACATAGTGTCCCAGGTAAATCCTTTGTTTACTTCCAAGGTCAACCGAATGGACGATGTGGCCTAAATTCAAGGGTAGCATGTTCAGTAAAGCAAAAATGGGATAACATACCTCCCAAGTGTCCTAGTTTTCGCAGAACAGTCCTGATTTTCAAGCACTGTCCTGTTGTCCATTGTAGCTGCCATGATTCAGGTTTTATTTCAAATTAGGGGAAACTGTAGAGATCATTAGCTAAAATCCCGGGGTCAGAGGCTGAGATGTAATGAAAGGAAGTTTTACTTTACTGAGAGGGTGGTAGAGATATGGAACAGCCTTCCAGAGAAATGGTAGAGGTTAGAGAATCTAAACATGCATTGAATAGTTTATGGCTCCTGAATCTAAGTCATCTTGTACCTCATGAAAGTCAAAAAATGTTTAAAATACATTTATCAAAAGATCTTTGACACTTTCTTTATGCTGATTCCTGCACCACCTGTAAAATAAATAAGAAAGATGGAAAATTAGCAGCCGGTATGGAAGTGGAGCTTAAGCGCGTGTTGGAAAAGAATACACAAAAGCATAAATGGTAGCATACAGAATGTAAACTGATATGTGCTGATAAGTGGCGAGTCTCCTTTGTAATTTCCTGGTTTGATACTTTGCTGCTTAAAATAATGTAATAGAATCAGTATTAATAAAAATATACTAAATAACAAAAAATATGAGGTCACCCCAACTAATTATTAAATTTAAGTGTTTCCACCAAACCCAATGCTAACAGGCATATAAAATCAAGCGCATAGGCAGCCTTATCCATAGGAAAACATTGGCAGTAGAACGGGTCGCACTGAGGAGCTCAGTGACTTTAATCGCCATCGGAAGCCACATTTGCTACGAGTCCATTCCTGAAATGTCCTGCTGGATCTGCCCCGGTCCACTGTAACTGCTATTACTGTGAAGTGGAAGCGTCTAGAAGTAACAGCAGCTCAGGTCATTATGCACAATGCCAAGCAGCAGCTGGAGGGGTGTAAAGCGCACCGCCACTGTATTCTGGAGCAGAGGAGACGTCTTCTCTTGAGTGATGAATCCCACATCACTATCTGGAAGTCTGACGGATTAATCTGGGTTTGGCGGATGCCAGGAGAACACTACCTACGGTAATGCATAGTACCACATGTAAAGTTTGGTGGAGGAGAAGTTCTTGAGTCCTCACAAATGCTCTTTTGGCTGAATGGGCATAAATTCCTGCAGACACACTCCAAAATCTTGTAGAAAGTCTTCTCAAAAGAGTTGAGGTTGTAATAGTTGCAAGGGAGGGCAAAACTCCATATTAATAACCATGATTTTGGTGTGAGGGCCAGTAAGTGTGTGTGTTAGCATGTGTAAATTTGTGTAAGCATGTTTACAAATGGGGGCCATAGTGTATGTTGGAGGGGAGGGGAAAGGAACAATGATGGCACAGACAAGCTGTTTGGGGCAAACATGGCACATGATGAAGTTGGGGGGCTCAGCAGTTGCTAATTAAGCCCCTGTTCCATAGGCATGATCGTATCGTGTTTTTTAGGTCTCCTTCATGTATTTCCTTTTGCTTTGGGCATGACATCAGTCTTCCCATAAGTGGAGGCAGTTTTCAATTTAATACATATAAGATATGTTGTTTAGTGCCGGTAATTTTAGTGGAGTCATGGGTATACCAGGTAATTCTCCAGGTCACTTTCTTCTTTCTCAGGGCAGCAGATCAGCATTTGGCTACACCTGCTCCCAACCACTACCCCCGCCCCAGTTCCCTCCTCCTTTGCATGGCTAGCCCCACCCCTTCACATCAATTTCCATTATGTCATTCATGCATTGTGTAAAAAATTAAACAATACTGTAGACCCCATATTCAGGAGTCATAATTAGGTGGGGCCAGGGCCGGCCCAAGGCAAAATGCCGCCTGGGGCGAATTTTAAAATGGCGCCCCCCCCTTATCTACCCTTCCTCTCCCTCCATCCCTGCCGCCCCCCCATGATCTACCCTTCCTCTCCCTTCGTCCCTGCCGCCCCCCCCATTATCTACCCTTCCTCTCCCCCCCCCCCCCTTGTACTTACCTTTCAGCAGTCCTGCGGCGAGTCTCCCTGTTCGGTCTCGGTGCCGGCTTATAATGCTGAGCGCCGGAAATCTTCCGGCACTCAGCATTACAAGCCGGCACCGAGACCGAACAGGAAGACTCGTCGCAGAGGAGAGAGAGAGGGGCGCCGAGCGGGTACTGACAGCTTGGTAAGCGAAAACCACTCGGCGCCCCTTTCTCTCTTTCGCTTTTTAAAAAAAAAAAGGGCTTGGGGCGGCAAAGTGCCGCCCCTTCAAAAGTGCCACCTGGAGCGGTTGCCCCACTTGGCTCCATTGTCGGGCCGGCCCTGGGTGGGGCCCTGGGATGATTTAAATATGCATGCACGCAGCACAGTGCCAATACATTAGCAAGCCCTTGGCTGTTCCTTTAGATAACTACATTACCTTTATTGAATGCTGGAATTTGTTTGTATTCATTACAGCATGAACAGATGACACAAACCAGAAAATCCCAGTTGATCTATTTTGAGGAGAACATACACCATTCCCCTATACTAATGACTAAAGCGGTTACTGAATTCTTCTTGATCACACTTTCCACCCCTATCAAGAAGTGACACGTAGAGACACTAAGATGCTACTCAACTCATTCAAATAAGTGCTATGGCCACTTATTACATTGCCCCCACGTCACTATGGATCTAAAGACCTTACTTGTTCTTTTTTGTTTGACTTGTATTGTTTATTCTGTCAGCCTTCACTTTTTATGAATGTATATATTTCTGAATATATGCCTACTCATCATATAATATCTGTCACTATGATGAACGAGAATGAAACTGCTATGTATTCTTACAGGTCTCCATGAGAACTTGAGTTCTTCCTCATATATTAACTATAGTATGCTCTATGGGAGGACCAAGATTTCATGAATATAATAGTACTCATCTTTTTTTCCTCTGGCGTTATCCTATATTCTATTTATTAAAATGTAAAATGGTTTGAGCAGGGCCCTCCTTACCTGTTGTTACTGTTTTCATCTTGTTATGTTATGTCTTGTCTACCCTTCATAATGCACTATGGAATCTGATGGCGCTATATAAAACAATAAATAATAAATTGTATAAAACCTTGCTTTATGAAATTCTATGGTTTTTTTTTAAATAACAGAAAGAATAAATAGATGAAGGCATACATCCATACAACCATAAATGTTTGATCACCAGATACTGAAGTATTTCAATATACATTTGGGAAAACTTTTTATGGCTAGTTCATAGATGCTCCTAATAACATAATTTCGACTAATTTGATTTTGTTATTGGCTTATCTTACTATTCATTCCTTGCCCTTTTCAATCTATTATACTGATCATAAATCAGAAGTAAAACTGGAGATTCTAAAAACTCACGATGTGGTGATGACACTTTTTCGATGTGGATGACCTGTTTGGTAAGTGGTGTGCTAAAGGACTGACATATTACTTTTTAACACACGTTTCAAGCATTTACTATGCAAATACGTGTTTTACTTATTCATATTCTATTCTGCAGGCAGTGGCAGTGAAGCTTGGGTAATCAAAGCATAAGCCTCAGTCTTAAAGTCAAATATAGAATGAGAATGCTATGAAGAATACAGGAATGCAAGAGATTCCTCATTAAATAAGCCAAGTGACAGGTGCACCAACATTTCATTTTCCGGGAAATGCACATTTCAAATGTCACATATTCATCTGATTCCGTGTACACCCAGAGGTGTCCTCAGCAACATCCAACTCATATTCCTTATTCATATTATTTTTAATCTTTAAAAAATGATTGATTTAATAATGCTATTTTGACCACCGTATGCCACATATCTCAGGTTCCTTGAAGCTAATTTCAAACTAAATATCACCAAAATAGAAACACAGAACGTGACGTTAGATAAGAACCATTCGGCCCAAGTAGTCTGCCCAACCTCTGAATACTTTCCTTAGTCCCTGGCCTACACTTTATTGGTTGATGGCAGACGAGCCCCCTGTCGGCGACCAATAGAGTCGCTCGTACAGAGTTTTAAAATCCTGGTGCCACAACTTGGCCAGGGAAGACCACTGGTCTCCCTGCTCCAAGAGTTAAACATCCGTACGAACGACCAATAGAGTTGCTCGTACGGACCTTTAACTCTTAAAGCGGGGTCTCCCCAGGCCAAGTTCAGTAGTTAAAGGGGTGTGCAAGTGAGTCTATTGGTCGCCTGCATGACCCTACGGATTTCCTGATATTACTTTTAAAACTTTGTCCCTCTACCTTAAGACTATGTCCTCTTGTTGTAGTAGTATTTCTTCTTTTAAGTAAACTCTCTCCCTTTATCGTGTTGATTCCCTTTAAGTATTTAAATGTTTCTATCATATCCCCCCTGTCATGTCTTTCTTCCAGGCTATATATATGTTAAGATCATTTTACCTTTCCTGGTAAGTTTTTTTATCCTGTAATCCATGAACCATTTTAGTAGCCCTTCTCTTTATCCTTCTGGAGATACAATCTCCGGTACTGTACACAATAATAAATAAATAATATTTAATAAATACAAATAATTACGTAGACTGAAAACCAAAACAAAAATAGGCAATTTTGATACATTAAGGTAGTTATGCTAAAAGCCCTTAAAGGTCATGTTTCTCTTTAACAGAAGGTCCCATTTACAGACAAGATGAGAGGAACAAGATTTCTTTGTGCGCAGATGAATTATTTAGAAAGGAACATGCTAAAATTGTTTGATTGATCATTGTACGCATACAGCCATATACAGCTAAACTCCAACAGCTGTCTCGCAAACCTACATTTGCTTTATACAGTGTACAGGGCCATCCATACTACACAAGTGCTTAAAAGGAACCGTCTTTTTGCATCTAGACTGTAACCATTTGCCATGTTTGGTTTTCTAGTGGTTTCAAGAAAGCTGTGTGTTTTAAACAGGACTCTTTTATGATGTTTTTACAAACAGCGATACGATTGATGTCATCAATAGACCAAAAATACAGAGGGGGATAAATGTGTAATTAATTATGGATTTGTTGTTCAGTTTGCAAGCAGAAAATTTTTTTGTGTCGTAAAAAGAAAACAACATGACATCTAGTAACTGCTGATCATACAAGCGAGATAAACCGGTAATCCGGGAATAAACTAGATTCAGCTTGCTTACCTCGCTCTGGGGATGGACAAAGTACACAGAGGGTGGTAATAAACCATATTTGGAGCAAATTTGTATGTCTGATTGAATTACCACAGGCTGATGTGTATGTTCTAAGTTCAATTGAACACCTATAAAAGTTCAATTGAAATTAAAGGGAGAGTAACGCATAATAGTAGTTTTTTCTACGTAAAGACAGCTAAAGAACTAGCGTGGTTTACCTTTTTTGGGTTGTCTGTGTTTTCGATCTAATAATTGAAAATATTATTATAAGATCATAGTCATATCCACAAGGCTACTCAGAGTCACTTCTGGCCACTGCTTCCTATGTACATGAGCTGTAGGCAATTAAACAGTTTAAACAATTAATATTCTAGTATATAATTTGGCAGTTATTACGGTAAGTTAATTACTATGAACTTGTTAAACTCGTTCACTTACAAAGAATGCCATTTAACTGGTAATATGTTTTTTTAACACTTCCCCCTTACAGCTATTCTTTTTTCTATGCACCCTTATATCTTCTGCCTTAGTCCTCCTAAGCCCTGCTCACGCCATACATTTAACCTTATTTAATCTTTCCTTTTCTTGCTTATATTAATGTTATGTTAAGCTTTCTGCAGACCTGTCAGTTGGCAATAAAGGCAGTCATGTGATATTTTGGGTGACTTTCTCTGCTTAAAAAACACACAGAGATGATTCTTTATCCTTTCCATTATGGCTCTTTATGAGTCAGATGGTCCCTCTCAGTGGTTAACACTAAGACATTCAATTTTCACATCAAGGCATTATGGAAAGTTAGTGTGTTTGTTTAGTAGATTGGACAAATATGGCAAAGCTATAACACACGCACATGGTAAATATGTAGTCAACTATTTTTTTTAAAAAAGGAGAAAGTACTTTATATGCTATGTATACATTAGTGGATAAACTGTAAATTGAAGTGTATGTAGTGGATCTGTCACTTTCCCAAATTCAATATTTAACAGTTAAATTAAGTAAATAAACCCATGTATGTACCCATGAGATTAAAATAGCCAACATATAGTATTTGTAATAAACCACCCCCTTAGGTATATACCATGGGGAAAGATATCTTGACTTAATTTTCAATTATCTTTTCTCTACTGTTACATTTAAAGGTGCTGTTCCACCTAATCTGCAGAATTTAGCACTTTTATACTGAAATGCAGCTTTAGACTCAACATCCTACTGTTGTATGTCCACTCCTACCGCTTCTTAGAAATACATTTTTAATCATATAAGATATTGCCTCATATATTGCTGGGGACACTTAATGTTAATGCAACAAAAAGGGTGGTATAGAAACTGACAATGCTTACTAATAGTTTATTATGTGATGTTTTTAAAGGACTAAACCTTTAGAGTAAATAATAAAATGAAAGATCTGCTAAAATGTTTTTTTGCTTAACATACAAGACAGTGCAATGAATGTTTTGTCCAAGGAGAACAGCTTAGAAATGATATGCCCTATGATAAACTCCGGAGCAGTCCGCATTCATTACATATTAAAATACATTAGCCCAGGACATGTAAATCATATCGATCGGAAATATTAATTGCTCTGCAGATACAATGCATCAAAATCTTGCAACAATCCAGTAGTGCCGAATTCCCACTGAGTTTTGGCTTCTGTCCTATGTGTGTCTCATGGTTGGCTGTCAGGATAAAACTGCACTTGGATCAACCCTACAAAAATAACCACAAAAATAATTTCTTAGTTATGGGCGGTGTTCTGTTCCGGTTAGGGAAGGGCTGTTGCAGGGTTTCCAATGGTTTTATATGCAGTGAGGAGAGGGACATGCAGCATGGTGTTGTATGCAGGAAGGAGAGGCGCTTCTAATGCTGTTGTGTGCAGTGAGAAGAGAGGGCTTCTAACGCTGTTGCCTGCTACTGCAGTAGAAATGGGGTTCCTAGGTAGTGTTATGTGCATGTGAGAGCTGCGGGTAAGCATTGAGGGACTGCCAGATAATGTTGTGTGCCGGTGGAAGGGGCTGTTGGGGAAAGAGAGAAGGAGAGACAGGAAAGAAAGAACGTGCCCATTAAATATAGCCTATAGGGCGATACATATATTCTGTGTATACATATATACTGTAGCGCATCTCAGTACATCTGGGACATATTTCAATTTATTCTGATGTCACTTTGATGATATCTATGCAGGATGTGTTTTCCAATGTTCTAGACTATCAAGAAGGCACCTTTTGTACTTGATCATAGCTAAGCCTCTTCCGCATAAGAGAAAAAAGAACACTAATTCTCTGACAGACAGACAGACAGACAGACTGGGAGGTACGCATAAGAGTATCTAGGGATTAGCACAATCAAGGTTTGAGAAGTGGCGTATCTGACTGCTAATAAAACTGTTGACCTGCAAATACAGTGTATAATCTAACGTGTGGATACCCGTCTCTACAGTCTGTATAACTTCTTATTGATTTTGAATCATGATGTAGAAACTGATCAATGTGTCCCCTTTTGTTCCCATTGATTAAAGGCCAACGAGGTTTTGCAGTTTTGATAATTGAGGTTACGAAGGAAAGATTAAAAAAAGTGAGTATTGCCAATTTAGCTCAATACATAGTCAATCTACCGTCTATATTTTAATAGTACTAAATAGCAAGAGGTTATTACATACCCCCCCCCAGAGATCATTAGAAGGGGTATGGAGCAGCGACTGAAGGGATCCAAATGGTGAAAATTGGCAATCCCGTTGAGGATTTGTAAAAACCTGGATATTCATTAGCCCTGAATGTTCGGTATGTTGAGGCCCAAGCTAGCCTTCAGCTGCTGAAGCCGAAATAAACTAATACTTGCCCTCCTTCCCTTCCACAAAAAGCCCTGGGAAATGTGGACAAAGCGCTATCCCCATGTAGCACATCATTTAACAAGAACAAGAGGGTACCTTGAATATGAGGGGACATAAATTTATAAGGTTCAGTCTGGTAGCGGTTCTGGGCCTGGTGCATTACCATTTGAAAACATATAGGCATTTAGCGATGTGTAGCGTGAATGGAAAGCTGTAATAATGTGTCCTGGATCCATACACAGGGAACCATCTGTCCATTGAATATGTGTTATATCACATCGGGTACAAAAATGTGTTTAACATACTCCAATTGAGATTGACTCCTTTCCTCTAGGAATGTCCAAAATGATTTTAGTTTGCAGGAACTGTTGCTTATTCTTATAAGTAAGGTTATCAATGTAACTATGGAATGACAGCGAGAGGGCCTGATTTAACTTTTTGAGTTTGGGATGCCATTATTTACACTGTTGGGCCATATAAGTATAAATGGCCCCCAACAACCACTTTAGCCATTTGCCAAAAGAAAGCATGGTTGTCTGTCTGCTCTGTATTGTCATATATGAAGTTGTCCCAAGTAAATTCCAAAAATTGCTTAAAATCAGTCTTGAGAAGTAATTTAGGATGGAATCGCTAATTAGACCTTAAGATGATCTTTAATCGTATAGTTTAGTGTAATACTTAACAGGATATCTATTCCCCTTGACTTGAAGCAGAAAGGAGCTGCCACACATTCTCCAATCCATTAACAATATTCCGCCTATTATTCCTCAGATCTTCCATCTTATCTGTGGCTTGGAGGATTGTCTTTGTGTATCTACATCAGCAAGGAGTTGTTGCAGCGTGTCCTCTGAGTCACTTTGTCTCTTTTCCAGCTCAGTTACAGGCAACTTGTTGTAGTGCCACAGAGCAGGATTTCCAACAAGGCCAATTTAAGTTTCCCTTCTTTTGTTCCTAGCCTCTTCTCTCTCTCCTGTCCCTCCTTCTACTTCCTTCCTTTACAATCTATGACTTGGCCGGCAGCAAATCTATAACAGTCCATAGTTGGACCAATATATATGTAAGATAGGGTTAAGGCAAGTACACAAGTAGCTCCCAGATAAGTCGGACCTGGAGCACAGTCACCCCTAAATGTGGCTGCTGCTGAGCCTGGCAAATATTCTCCCAAGTTGACTCTGGGACAGGCCAGGAGTGGGTCCCCAACAAACTCATGGCCGGTGAGGCAGATAAAAGTCCAGCATGCAGCTGTTTCCGTCTCGCAGCAGGCCAGCTGCTCCCGCGAGGTGCCTCCACACACTTCTACCCGATGCCAAGTGGTCAGACTGCAAATATTAGTGTACAAACAAGCCACACTCGACTTGGACCCCCCAAGCAGAGGGCTGTCTATGATAATGGAAGGGCTTGTCTGCCCTACTATACTCCTGCACAAGTGTTTTTTGTGCTTTTTGGGACAATTTCAGGGCCTTGCAGTGAGGAGCACATATAGAACGCAGCTGCTCTCTCTGACACTGCCCCCAGGAGTCCCAAGTGCATGTCATTTTAATAATGTGTGTATACTCCAGTGTGTGTGTGTGTGTGTGTGTGTATATATTCTGCTTGGAAATGAAACCGGAAAGATTATTTGAGCTTTAAATCAATCTGATATATAAACCGATGGTTACAAAGAATCCTTTGTATTGTAAATCTGTTTTGTTGTTAATTTCCCATCACAAGATGTTTTGTTTGTCTTACAAACAAATACTACTTTTTTTTTTTTGCTTGACAGATGAAATGAAGGCTACACCCTGTTTTATAACAAAGTCTCATAAAAACTACAAGAATATATTTGTAGCTTAGAGAGCTTTAGCGAGGCTGGTCTAGACGTACAATTATCTTCCAGTAAAACTGCAGTTACTTTTTATCCAGAAAAAGAAATGTGTAGGCTTTTTGTATCAGAGATCCAAACACGTACATGCATTTGTTTTTAATTTATCATTTACCTGTGTCAACCATAGAAGAGTTTATGTAATGTGGGTTTATTCACTAAAACGTTCAACTCCCCAACATCTTTATACATTGTGAAGTTTCAGTGAGCTTTTCATGCTAGAAACCAAGTTAATATAGGAATGTTTGCTCTTAAGTGATCTCACCAATTAAACTATGCATTATGCAGGGTCATCTCTGCCCTTCCTGCAGGAAACGCTCATTGGGGTTGGTGAGTCAGTGAGAAGAAATGGCTGCTCTCCTGCCAACTAAACTGCCAACTACAGCTTTATCGTATAAACTGACTTTTGATGACATTTGTCTTTGGTGAGATTGGGCAGGACACAAGGGGTCGTACAGCATGGATCACACACTTCTGTATTGGTAAAGAAAAATCTCCTACAATGCAGTAGACTACCAAGCACTGGACTTTGAACTTTGGATAATTTCTCTATCCACCATAAATAGCTTTAAGACGATTTAAATAGTTTAAGATGATTGCTTCACATTGATTCATTGACAGAAAAGTGGACAGAAGACCATAATGTGACCTAATAAAACACACATTGTCTGTTCTTGGTTGGGTTAGACATTTTAGATATTCATGATTCTTTAGTGTCGTTCCCTTATTGTATGTACTTAGCACAGAGATACAAACCAATCAATATGGATAATTTTTATGATGGCTTCTTGATTTTCTAAATTTTGGGATATGGACTCCAAACCTCATGGACAAAGCCAAAGCTGATACAAACATCTGTGTTGTTGGTTCTCTTATGTGCCATGAATTTGGTAACGGTCTGCTTTTACAGATGGGATTATCCAGAGGAGATCTCTTCTCTGTTATTGCGCATCCAAAAAAATAAAATATTTTAGCTGATTCTGGGAAATTAAGAGCAAGCGACTTCCTTGTCCTTAAATAAGGTAGACTCAAAAGAAATAATTGATAAAAGGGTTGTTTCAGGCATAGACCCTGGTCCACTACACTAACACACGTCTGGAAAGGAACATGTTTCCACATGTTGGTTGTCTTTTGTAGGGGTAATCCCTTATGATGATTTAGCACATCTTTTATACATTTAATTTACAAGACACTTAGCGACTCTTCTTAAGAATCTCTTTGATTTAGCCCATAAATGTCAATATGTATGCCTGGCATTGTATTGATAACACTTGTGTTGTACTTTGAGCTTTGGTTGTCATTATGGGGGAATGCGAGCTAATTTCAGACTCATCTGCAAAAGTTTATATTTAAAGGGACACTCCAGCCATCATTTGCACTTTAATGCATATGATGGTTCCATGGACCCTTTAAATGTCCAAGTCCGTTTTGCGAATGCATGGGAGGAATTCTGCAGAATTGGCCTACTAGGCCCAGACTGGCCATGTGGAACAGTCTGGGCAGATTTGCCCAGTCACATGCTATGTGAGTATATCCAGTGTTGGACACATTTATGTCATCAGGTGGCCGCTGGACTTAAAGCAGCAGGTCTGTCCCGTCATTGTCAGTTCAGCCCCAAACATATTTGCCTATTCCAAGCATGTATTAATTACCCGCGCTGTATTTGCCTCTACCACTTCTACTGTTTCACTTTTGTACCACCTTCTCAGTAAAGTAACATTTCCTTCTCTGGCCCCCTTTTTTAAAATTAACTTCTCTTGTTAGTATTTCCTGAACATTTTGCAAATCACTGACCAATCAGTCTGTGGCAGTACCAGCACCGAGCCATGGCTTCTGCCCACAAAGAACAAGTTTCTGTGCCACAATCCACCAGACACAAAGCATAGACATGTATCATGACACTACGCAGCTAACCCCAACTCAACAAAACACCCTATTGCATCTGTTTAATTTCTCTCAAATGATGTCATCTCTGTTATGAGCTCATGTAGGCAGTAATCTCTGACCACACTTCTAAATGGCCATGTGAGATTCCTAGCATCATTTCTAAAATGTCACTGGGCAGACATTTTATTTGTATTTTTTTATTTTATTTTTGCAATTTCCAATTTCCTAACTCTTACCAGGTATTAATGATTTCTGCTGGATTCACAGTTTAACATTGATCATGCATGGGATTTGTGAATTATGTGATGACATTTAGCAGAAAATATGAACAGCAATACGAAGGGCAATCTTTTAATACCTAGATAAAATATTCAGTGTTTCTCCGTCACAACACCATCCTCAACTGAGTGGTCATAACGGTGACGACATGCCTCACCCATGTCATATAGGGTAGCATGACATCACCTATGACAGCAAGCAGTTCCAACCTTCTACTGTCAGGACTGGCCTGTCCAATTCAGGATCCTTTGCAAGGATCTTGCAATCCTTTTATCAGAAACAAACCATCGTTCTCTCTTTTTTGTTCCCCTTTCACATGCAGTACCATGTACATGTTGGCCCTGACAAGACTGGGTCGAAGATAGACCTCTTTAGCCCCATTAAAACGAAACCTCTGTTTCTGTATAGTACTATCCACTAAACAATTTACAATAAAAAAAATATTTAATTTTTATTTCTGTAACTTTTTCACACTCAAAATATTATAATAATTATGTTAAGTGACTTAGTCCCTTTGAATTTTATTGCTGGGATACACCCCAGGAGGAAGATACAGGTGAATAATATAACCTACCTGTGTCTTCTCCCTAGGAAATAATAATTATTAAATAACAATAAGAAAACCTTGTCACGTCCATAATGTAACTAGATGGTCTATTTTAGTTTTTATGCGCACATTACAATGGATCAATTTTAATGGCTGAATAACAACTGTATATTATGTAGCACATATAAATACCATATTACATCAGCTTTAATTGCGCAGCATATGTCAATCATTCATCGTTCATTATGAAACCTACATGTTTATGTTACATGTCCCTCCCGAGTCACTCTTTTCTGTGCTAAATATTTTACCTGGAGATTCGCAGACAAAGCAGGCAGATTCGCCATTTCAGAGTAATGCGTTCTCTACCCATAAACAATAAACAGCTCAATACTCCAATCTTATTTCAATTTGATCTATGCCTTTAATCTTTTTGTTCCCATTTTTGCTGCAGGAAAGAAGTCTAAATGAAGACAGCTAAGGCATTGCTGGAGATTTATTCATGGCGTTGTAGGATTTTTTATTTTATTTTTTTGTTAGGTGAGTCTCTGATTCACGCATTCCTAGAATTAACCCATTTTCTGCTGATGGAGTTTGACCTGCCATAGCTGAGTCAGGACTCGTAAGAAAATTCATAAGATTATTTTTTATTTACTAGAGTTGTTAGTGTCAGCTCAGACAATTATATATGATGCTTATGTAGGTGATGCAGCATTGTCACATAAATCCTTGGAATTCAGCATTTACGGTCATTTTAAACAGAAGCCTATGATGGTCAAAAATGTAAACACCCAAAATCCATCTTACCTACGGTTTCCCAGTGTCCCTTTTTATTCGATGCTGAATCATTTCTGCAGCAATAAAAGTATCAGTTATATCTCTATTGACTGTTCATAATGTGTTTACATTTCTATAAATACTTTAGTTGTTGTTCTTGTTGTGGATTATCCAGTCCATAAGTGGATCCAACTCGATTATTCGCCTGGGAGGACTTTGCGGAAAGTGATCTATGTGTCTACTGTTTACACATATATTGCCCGTTACCAATAATCTCTTATTTCTTGGAACAAATGCTATGTCTGCAGTTGGACGCTTGGTCTGAGACGACTAAGGAAATCCTGGAAGCGCAGGTCACGTATTTGGTTGAGGCTCCAGGTACAGTGACTGCTTGGACGTAGCTGCTACAAATTACCAAGCAAAAACCAGGAAAGACACAGAAAACACACACAAGAACACACAAAAATGTGGACAATGAGGCATCATCTATGCCTCCGTTCAAGAGTCGCTATGGTGCATCTGCGATGTTGCAACATAAGGCTGCACAAAGAACAGCACTCCACCTATCATGCGCATGTAGCATCCGCAAAGAGAATACAATACATTCCTTCATAGTATAAATGGGCCAGTTGGGGAGATCAGAGATCTACCTTGTAACCAGTGTTCCCTCTAAGCTGTGCGCTTGTGCGCGCGCACATAGCTTTTTTAGAGAGCGCACATGTCCAAAAATTGTGCACACAACAGTTTTTCCCAAAAAAAGAAAAAAATAATAATTTTTTTGAAACTTTATGCGGCACGGATATTGTGCGCACAAAATTTTTGCTCTGTTAAACTTTTTGCACAAGAGAAATTTTCTGCGCACGCAACTAAGAAAAATTAGATGGAACATTGCTTGTAACCAGTCCATAGAGCAGCAGCGCATCAGGAGGCTTATTCCCCAAATAGGGCGATCTACCCCCAGTCTGGTTCAGAGGGTATTCGCCCCAGGACCTGACGCTCTAGAACACGTCTCGGAGTCCTAGGCAGGTGCCTAGTAGTTCTGTTCATGAACCAGCTCTAATTTGCATGAGCCTGGGAGTTCCTTCTTCATGCAACAATTTAAATCTTGTTAGTTCCCATTCATGCACAAGAGGAACTGTCCACATAAATCAGAGAAATGCAGCAAACCACGGATTCAGTGTGCTTATGGGGAGAAAAAATTTAAAAAAAAAAAAAAAAAAAAAAAAAGCCCTCCAACATACAGAGTTAAGCCGTCAAAATAAAATACACATTTGACAAACTTTGCGATGTACTCCAGGTAGAATCTGGCTTCCAGGTCGATAGAAATATGGAGAATTTCTCCAGCCGTCTAGATAATTAACCATCTCTCTACCCTTATTACCAATGTTTGCAGCATAACAGCGCAATATTCACAACAGCATTTAAATTCCTTGTAATATAGTCTTTAGTAAGAAACAATAATAATAAAAACAAGGAACAGCATGTAAAATCTTCTAATTGGAATACCATTACACCAGCTGTCTACTGTAAACGTTCTGCTTCTAGTAACCTCAGACTTGTCAGGGGGATATTAACAGTCTTTCAATGTGTTGCAAGGGTTAAACGTAATGGTTAGCTGGAATTAACCTTGTCAAATAATATTATAAATCTATTAATTTTTGACACTAGCAATTGGAGGCATGACCTGCTGGCGCACTGCATTATTATCCTGTCACAGCTGAACTGGTGCACTGCTTTTAAATCAGCTCTCTAAAAAATTAACATTTTATACAAATGAAAAATATTTCCAGCCGAGCACAGCGTCTGAGAGTTAATGTAGTCTGTTCGTACAGGAATCCTAGAACCTTTCTGCAGTTTGGTGTACGATGGCAAAATTCTAACGTGTCCTGCAAGGTGGAAATGATATTAATGCCGTTGATAGTATCCATTGCAAATGCCGGTGTCTGGTGATCTGCTGGGGTGCCTTTTGGCCGCCACTCTACCTTCAGTGGATCTTCTCTTTGGCCCTCCTTAGGCTTCAGTATGGGAGGAAAGGGGGTGCATACCCCCCTGTGTTAGTACCCTCGAAAGACTAAGATTGAGGACCTGGTTTCTCCACTTTGGGCTTCAAAGCCACGGAAAAATAAAATTAAGAAAACACCAGCCATGGGCTGGGGCCTGAATTGACACAAAACGATTAGACATTTGGGGCACCTGTACTTTGGTTTTGATTACGGACACGGATATTGGATGTTTTTACATTGAAAATGCCACAGCGCAGTTAGGTCCCACAGGAATCGTCTTCTTGGTGGAGGGGATGGTTGAGGCACCATCCCTCCTTGAAGACCCTTGACTTTGGTCTGGGAGGAAAGGGGCTGCATATCCCCTTTGTGGAGTGCAGCCCCCGAAGAAAAGAAGGGAATCTGGTGTCCCCCGTGGCCTTCTGGTACAGATCAGAATATGTTTAAATTATTGTTGCTAAATACATTATTAGATATCACCCAGATAATGACATGGACAACTTCAAGTGAGGAACATCACCGAACTGTTAATGAACGTGTACTAAACATTAATAACCTGGGCTTACGACCCAAAGGTAGATGCTCACATCAGTTCACCATAAGCTTTCATCTCGAGGTACCACTAGGCATCAGACCTTGGCTCCCCAAAATCTTCCTAACTAGCTTTCTGACTAACCAAAAAGCCAGCCAAGGATGTCTCAGCCTGCGATGACAGCAAGACAGTAAACCGTACACACAAAAAAACAATAGCTAGCGACAGCACCGAGATAAAAACTGCAGGTACTTAGCTAGTAATTTAAATATAACGTGGAATACTTACCACTAGTGGAGCTTGAATATAAAATCCACTTCTCTTCAGCTGAGAAGAAAAAAAGATAAACATATTTCACCCCTCTGTTTATCACAAAATAATTATTATATATAAATATAATATATAATATTGAAATATTATACAGTTTAAAAAATATATTGTGGGTCAACTGTGTTTCTGGAAGGAGAAAGCAAAGAGACATATTGGATTTCACAGTAGATAGCACAGTATGGCTGTTACTTCTCTCCTTCAATAGTAGGTTCCGGATCCCAATAACAAAAATTATTTTCATTAAAACTAAAAAAATCGAATTATTACCATTTTATGTAATATATTTTCGAGTTTGTTTGAAAAATTGTATATTTTTTTTGCATACCTGCTATAAGACAGCGAGACTGCAGCATGTTAACAGTGCATTATTATGTATTTTATGTCTAAAATGTAGGCCATGAGTGTTACCGAGATGCGTTTCCATGGCACTGAAGTCATCCGTATGGTTTCCCTATTATTAAACCGAAATCAACATAGTCAGTTATAGAAAAGGGTAAAAGTGCCAAGAACCAGGAACCTCAATGTACCCTTGTTTGTGAGGTTTGTATAAAATGTATATACCAGTTTGTTGTGGTGTACTATATATCTGCTAAAAAGAATAATTGAAAATCACAGTGACGCTTATTAATGAGGATGTCAGTTACATAAGACATTTGACTTACTTATAAATAGCCTCACAAACATGTGAGTCTGGCTAAAAGGAAACTAGTTTTCATAGAATAATGTCAGAGAAAATCAAGTGAATAATACAACAGCTGATTTCCAGACCACTCAACACCACTGTGCACGCTTACCACCCAGGGAACGTGCTGGTAGCTCAACTGGGGTTAAAGGCACTAATTGTTGAGAACACAGTCTGACGTGCTGATTTCCTATGGAAAGTTAAATAACATATTGGAAGCTGTTTAGAGCTGTACATTCTCGGCTCACTGTTAAGTATCAACAGTCTAATGGAGAAGGTGTATTGTGACTGCCACATTGTGCAATGTGAAGCAGGAGGCAAATATAGAAAGGACTTCTGCTAACCTGTAGAAAGTTCAAAGGAGTTAGATGCATAACATTGTAATTTAGGTTGAAAAAAGAAGGCAAAAGCTCCACATTGAAGCGGTTTCCAATTGACTGCAAAATTAGACTTCTCATTAGAACAACAAGCAATAACTAATCATGTACTTACCTGTATTTTCCATTGTATACCTGCATATTCTTCACACAGTGTACCAGAGGAGATGTAGATGCGGTATAAGACACTATGTCCTCACAAGAGAATGCCCGTCAGTCTCAGAAGAGTTCTTCGCACTCCTTCCAGTTCCCTCTCAGGTTGAGCCTTTGAGTTCGAGGGGCTCCCTGATGATCATCCAAGACTGGTGAAAAACTCTTAGGGAAGTCGTAGTCATCTTATGTATGGCATGGCTGCGCACGAGGGGAGCCAGAGCAGCAGCAACAGGGGAAGGGCTGTCAGATGATCAGGCCGCGGGACGGGCCCTCTGGCCGCGAGGGACACTTGTCAGTGGACAGCCCTTTCTACGGAGAGGAGAACAGGGACCCGTGGAACCAGCGGAAGACCTACCACCAGTAAGTGACACAATCAATATTGTAAAGGCATCTATTGAATTTGATACAGAACCTCTGTGGGTAGTGAATTCACATATTTATTGTTCTTACTATAAGGAAACTTTTCATCTCTGAATGAATGAATGAACTTTTGCTCTTCATGAACAGGTCATCAGAGACAGACCGGCATTATCCCTGTTTGTGTTGGTATAGTTATATCATATCTCTAATATGCCTTTTTGTCTAAACAAAAATTGTATAATAAAATTGTATTCTGCTTTTTTGGTGAGACTCTTTCGTGAGACTCTATTTGACCCTTGGCTTTCCTGACTACTCTCCTTCTTAGTGATTCGGCTCCTGGTTGATCTTTTGTGTACAGTACCTGGCTTGTTGGATTACCCACTCCGTGAACCGATGTTTGGCTTGTATGACTACCCATTTAGTTTTATTCTGCATACATTAAAAAAGAATGCTTCAAAATTCTTTGGTGTCTCTGGATGGCCTATATGGATAAAATCAACCTGACATGTTTATGTTACTAATTCTTGATATTGACACACGTGGGCACCATGCCAGTTGTTAAACTTAGTTTATTCTTGACTTATTTGTACACATTGTCTGTGTATTCTCAGGGTATTTTAATGTCTTATACGTACAGTGTTTGATCAATGTTCCTGCTATCTCCTAAAATCTAAATGGATATTTAAAGATTGAGTACTTCTAAAATTCTACAAACAGCGCCAATGTAGGATTAATATGGAGCAATTGGAACTCAAACTGCTAAATCTATATGATGATTGCTCTGTACTTAGGAATTTGCCCTAGAATTGCAGTTCAAAATGCAACATAAATTGTTGAATTGACACTGCAGGTTATTGTGTTGAAAGAACAATTCTTTTGTGAACTATAAAAGTGATCTTATCACCACAGCAACCATGAAATGGCTGAAATTCCATGGGGTGGTATGGGGATCACACCATTTTTAATTAATTAATTAATTAATTACAAAAAAACAGGGATTCTACTGTTAAAGTGGTGCAGTTAGATATGATTTTCATGGCGTTTCCCTGGAGAAGTTACGGGCATTTCTATGGATTAATATGTTGTAATTAAATATTAACGGTATACTTTTTAAAAGGGGGAGAAACCCATGATAACAATAGTGTCCTTTTAAAATTCACAGCCATCCGGTAAAATAGCCAAGATCCCTCACTAATGTTAATTGTCAATTATTTTGTATTTCACATTGTTTTAAATTGTCTATGTAACATATTTAGTACTCCATGAATGCTTTAAAAGATCAATATCTTCAAGCCCTATAATGTTGGGTTCTTTCTCTGGTAACAGTGTTCCGAGGGTCATGTACATACCGTCATTTCTTATTTTATAAATTGATAGGGATACCAATAATGTTATAATATCAAAATTAATTCAAATTAATTCAAACAAAACTCCACAATCTGCATGACCATTACAAACACTGAAAAATAACAAAATAACATTGTACAGACTGAAAGGAGGCTACAAAGGATTGTGGGTAGGGAAATAAATATTCATGAGTTGACACGTGCTGCTGAGGCATCATTCACAAAGCCTGGAACCTGTATTAGACATGCCAATATATAATAGAGTCTTATTAAATATATGCTAAAGCAATTATGGCAAAGAACAAATGATACCGCTGTTAATTGTGTTATTATTCCTGCATAAACAAGAGCTTTTAAGATTTTTTGTAAACCCACTAGAAATCTATAAAAATGTATCCCCATGATACATTCCCTGACACCAAGGGACAAAAAATATTCTCCAGCTGTTCTCTAGGGCATTGTCAGCCGTAGCCAGCTCTGTGTTTGTAAAAAAATCGCCCTCAGGGATTCTTCTTCATTACTGATTTCCTTCAGTGGTGTGTATCTGATTCACACAAATATCAACAGATGATTCAGCCCATGCGCAAATGAGTAAGAACAGACAACTCTAGACAACTTGCCCTTCAGTCAACAACTCAAAGTTTATGTTCACTTGTACTGTTACAGAAGAAAAATCTATTTGGATAAAAGTGACACGTGACTCGACTCAAAAACACGTTTCTTGCCACAAGAGAACCAACAATCTCAGATGTAAATATTGTACTTCGTAGTCCTCTGCAGTGAGTTGTTATTCCTCTAGGAACAGTGAACAAGGGGTCCACACCTGGAAACCCCTTTGAGTCTTAGGAAGAGTTCCTAGCGTCTTTTCATTATACAAACAAGGAGAATAGCTCAGCTGAGAACAGACAATGCTGAATAACTTGCCATTTGGAAAGACCGTCAATGTATTTTATGTTTACGTGAGCCACTACTGAGGATCACTACAGCAGACTTATCACACCAAGGCTAGTCTACAGCAACAGCACGGGGTACATTCTGTTTGCACAAAAGAGACAACAAAACTATGTAAGAATGTAAGTGTTTTTATGAGCAAGCTAACACGGCAACTCTCCTGCAGCACTTTAGTGAACAAACCTTTTATAAAAAGCCTTCTGGTGTCTCAGAATAAGCAAATAAACTAGTCAATAAACCAAAAGTGTGGTGGATTCCTCTTTTCTGGGCAAAAGTCAGGTACCCCTAATAAACACACGCAGTTCAATGTATATTAATGATTCACCTAGTACCTAGGTAGTAGGAGCATTACATACATGAACAGCACATAACAATGGTGACATATTACTCATGTTTACATTCAAGGATCCTTTAGGGGCAAAAACAAGTGGCGTACAGTGTTGTACTCCAGAGATACCAATTTAAGCAAAACATGTATTCTTAGAGAACCAGAACATAATTTTCAGTCTCATTTTACAGTGCAAAACATAAAAGGCTCTACTGGCATTATAATATCAAAAGTGCCTTAGTTAACATACCACTAGATGTCAGAAAATAACCTGAACACTGCTCCTCAGAAGGAACATCTTCATTCATGAGGATGCACCTTCAGAGTACTTTTATAAAGGTACCTCACTATTACGTTATAAAAAATGTTATTAAAAAGTTATATGTCGAATTTATGTGCAGTAACCCTAGAAGAACCCGATGTTTCTATAGCTCCTGTGACCTGTTTATCATCTTCTATGGGTCCAGGTATTAGATATTTCCAGCATGATTTGGGTCAAGGTGTGAATCTTTAGTGGACCATCTTTAAAAAAAAAAGACTTTCACTAGAAGTCTCCACAGGGGTGCCCCAGTGCAATCACCTCTTGTCCAGAGGGAGCACCCTTCTTCATTGTTAAGGAATGTGATGGAGACCTCTCCACTAACACTACCTGCTTTTCCTGCTGTGGAGTTCTGGGATGTGATGTAATTTCACAGAGTTCTGCTGGAGTGGAGTCCTCTAGGTCTATGTTAGTGCCTCGCAGACTTCCAACTCCAGACGCTGGCAACTGTTGAACAGGTCCAAAGTAGCTGCCCCTTAAATCATTTGCTTTAGTTTGCAGATCAAATGGAATCTTTTTAATTATATTATAATCTAGGTCAATAATGCATCAAAACTGTGTAAACCGGTGAAACGTATTTGCCCATCACCAAAACAGAGTACTACAATCCAGAGATCTGAAAAATTTAGATTAAAATTCACTACTGCAATAAAGTTGATCTTGGCCGTTCACAGAAACGGAAATAGAGATTTTGTAGTATGGATGATCTTTGTCCTGTTGAGTTTTTTGGGGATATTATGCCTCTTTATCTTTCTAGCGTTTCTGTAATCTCCAGGTTTGCTCCATTTTTGGATAATACATATTTGCCTATCTTTATCATACTTGCATACCCAGGGATAGACAGAAAATGATTTTGTGGAGGGCACTTCAGTAAATTCCCAACATTCACCAATGACTTCCACCAGCCTTGCCACAGAATTACCGAGCTAAGCTCCCACTCAAGGTGCAAACATCCAGCCGAAAACATTTTTATTGGGAAAATCTGCATGTTTTACCTTTATCCCTTTCTTACTTTATATTGCTATCAATCGTATGTCCAATTATTTTTGTTCATACCATTTTCTGTATCTATTCATCGTTTCCTTCTTTGCTTGCTTTCTCTTGTGTTGGAGGCTGAACTATCCGGATGATGCACCAGGGCTGGTTAATCGCTTGGAGTCAGTTTTTCTCTCCCTGCCTATCCTTTTGATTTCCTTTATGTCATTAGATTTTTGGTCTTTAAAACTGGCCATGTTTACGCCTGAGCACACACTCATTCTATGAGAACTCGTTTGTTATTCAGTTGTCCTTGGATTTTGTTTTGAGTCAGTCAAGGACATGCTGATGGCAAGGCTAAGGTCCTATTTCAGCAACAGGTTCCTCTTTGGAATAAACAATAGACCAAATGCATTATATCTTCTTTCAGATAGTTATTTTAAATCAAATGTGCTCATCTCCTTAAAGACTCCGCTGATTCGTGTTTATCCTCTGTTGCCATTTATATAGTTCCAGGACTTTATTTATAGATTTGTTCTCCACTCTGCAATTATTTTCTTTCTTGTCAATTTAAATACATATTTCATCTTCAGCTTAAGATTAAGTTGCCAAATTCTATTCTATTTCTAGTGAGAAAGTAGTAGTTAATAAAGCAATGCAATTCAAACATGCATGGTAAAGGCATGAAGGGCTTCAGGACATAAGTCAAAGTTGCAGTCTATTCACTAAAGGGAGAGTCCACAGAAAGGTTGTAGTGTTAACTCCTGACTTCACTATGAAGGTCTAACCCTAGTGAGCTTCTACTGAAGTAAGAGCTTGGCTATAATGTATATCAGTGAGATTTATTCAGTACCCGAATACCTGCTCCTGCCCCACCTGTCTGTGTACCTCACCAGTTCCAATCCCTCCTGTAACTTAGGTATCTGATGTGTGGTAGGCAGCGAAGTCCCAATGGCAGCTGTGGACCTGGAGGCTCAATCGAAGGGGAAAGGGTGCTGTTGTCGATAAATACCCTACCATTAGGCCCAGGAACCTAATCCAAGGACTTTCTTAAAACAAAGTTTTAAGTCTTACAACTGACTTAATGGGCCAAATGTCTCTTCCCTCTTTTATTTCAAGGTTGCTTTCATAGACAGACCTTTTTTACTTTCCTCTATCTCAACCAAAAAAAGTGTGGCTCTCCAACGGATTGTCACCATATCAATATTAATGAACCTCCACAGGTGTAATATAGTTGTATTAGATAAAAGAAGTCTAGTGCCCAACTACAGTTTCATTGTATTGATAAGTGCCCATAGATACCTCTTTAAACCTTAATTATGTTTTATTATTTAGTTTCAACTAAACATTCAAGAACACATCCTCAGTAACATTAAATAATAGTAAGTCCAGCTCAATACATTTATGTCATAAAAATATCTTTCCATTTTCTTTTGGATGGGAAATGAGAAATTTATTTTTGAATTAGAAGCATGAATCCTGATGCAGACCCATCTGCTTGAACAAATGATTCACAGCATACTTTGAAATTCATACCCTCTGCAGTGATGTGAGATCACATAAGGTTTCTTTTCCATTTACCTGCCAATAATAAAAAATGACTTTCACTGTGAGCAAGAATTTCTTGCGTAAACAAAACAAAATTGCATAGAAATTATCATTTATTTTGCTTAGAAATATATCTGAAAAGCAATAAATATTGATTCGATAGAAATGCGGTATTTAAAACAATTTGTAACAAGAATTTGATCGCACAGAAGTGGCTTTTAGGTTAAATATAGACTTTCTGAGTATTTAGGTGTAGCCCACAGTTGGTTACCTGGACAGTGGTCAAATAAACTAAGAACCATTTCAAAGCAGAAATCATCAATTTGAGAAAATTCTATTAATAAACAAAATATTTTTGATTGCTAATTGAGTTAGAACTGATACATTCAGCCTCTACCCTCTTAAAATGGTGGAATGAAGGCAGCTATTGGTGATAGCCAAGGAACCACATATAGCTACAAGTCGATATCTTGCAGAAATCTCATATAGTATACAATACCATGAATAGTACAAAATACAGAGGGAAGCAAACATGAATATAAAATGACAGAGCAAGAAATCTAACTAAGTTACATTGTTAGAAGCTTAGATATATTTACAGAGAAAGAGAGGTGCAGAAACGCTTCTCTTTCTCAGGGAATCTGTCTTCATCATCCTGGCCTCTCAGTGCCATGGGGAGAGCATCTCTTCTATTCTTCCAAATGAGGGAGAAGTTGTGCCTGAAGGTTCCACTCTTTTCTGGAAGTTCATCAGGAGGCCATGTCCATGGAGAAGCTGATAAAGAAAGAAGATGCAAGGAGCAGCAGGTGAAGAAAGAAGACAAGAAGATGCAAGAGAAGAAGCAGAGCTGCGTGGCAAGGAGACAGGGACACGGAAGCAGTCAGTGGAGAATGTAGGGAGACATTCAGAGAGAGAGCGTGAATGAAAGTGTGAGAGATTGAGAGTGTGAGAGAGTGAATGAGGGTGTGCGAATTATGTTTCCGAATGTAAAATGCCTTCCGATTCCTGTCAGAAAACAAATGGACCAAAACATTGAACATTGAACAAGTCTAAAGCCCCTGTAAAAGCAGGACAGGAAGGCAGCTTGTCAAGACAGTGCCCTCTGGACTGTCCCATACATATCCAGAACACTTGTAGTTATGATGTTCCAGTGACATAGTAAGACAGTTATGGGTTCCATTGGAATGATTGTTGGAGTCCATTTTGTATAGACTCCAGTGCATTTTACTGCATGCAAATTGGTGCAGGCATTCTTTAGTTATTAGAGTTTGAAAATAAGACTTCTGTCCCTTTTACTGCTCTTCCTGGTGCCTCTATGAAACCAGTGTAAGCTGGAAGACTCTGTGCGGACAGCCTCTGTTTCACCACGGGGTCACGTGACCCCGATATGTGCCTGTCTCCCCGTTCCAGTTCAAAATAGTTTAGGAACTAGGTACTAGTTAGTGGCACAGCATAGTATAGTGTGTATGTACCATGGGAGGAAATCCACTAACTGGAGTAGACAGACCACGTGGGTAGAGAACAGGTATCTAGGTAACCCAGCGACCCCAAAGCCTTTACCTCTCCATGACCTCTGCCCCTTGCAAAGAGACGATGGAAGCCCGATGCAGGAGAAGCAGCACCCCATCACGTGCAAGGCATGCACCTCAAAAAATACTGTATCAGCATTCACATGTGATTGGCGGCTGCTGATCCAATTTACTTGAATAGAAGCTCAGCTTCCATTGACTAGAATGGGACGTGTAGAAAAGATTTCTGTAAATTAACCTGGGGGAGTTACATAACCTAATTTCCTAACCACAAGATCTAAAGAATTCCCTCACCAATTTGCATGCAGAAAAAAGCATTGAAGAGCAAGTAAAATGGACTTCAGTCTGTATTTATCATCCAAACAGGCCTGAAGTGGACCTTTTATCTCAGTTGAAATCATATGACAACTACTAACACATACAAATGACTTACTTTATGTGCTGTATTTTATCTTATATATATATATATATATATACACATACCCCACCTCTCCATAATAATATATTAGGTAATGCATGATAATGTGCAAAGAGTAGGTTTATAGCACAATCGTTCTAAAAAGATGTGACCCTGGTACATGATTTGTTAAGTGATATTAGGGACTCAAGCAGCAATTAACTTGTGACCTGCAAATGAACCTTTCCAAGAACAGGAATTAATTTAACCTGAATGCATGTATTATGAATGAGGACACAAGGCAGATACAACTAAACAAATTACAGGATTGTCCTTCTGCCCTGACAAGCAATGTTTTCACAACAAAATTTACAACAATTACCCATTCACAAGTACCGTATTTTACATCAAAAAAATATATAATGTCTTATTCAGTATCTTATTATAAATCATCCAGAGATATATATATGTAAATTCTGCATTTTCTAAAACTATTAATGTCACTCCAGTTGCTGTTGAATCATAGCATGGTAGGGTGTCATGCCACCAGTTTCAGGGGACCGCTGTGGCTGCTGTCAGTAAATATATTTCAGAAATATATCTGCGTTAAAGGATATGTTGTATTACAATGTCTACCGTTTTCCCTTCAGATACAGACATAAAATAAATGCTACATATTATACAAGTAAAGCTTTAAACTGAAACAATTTCTTATTATGTTTAGATGCCATATTATTATTTATTTTCTTTTTTTTCATCCAGTAATATCTTTGTAGCAGGTATCACAATCGAGGCAGAATGTACACACGTCATTCTAAACACAGAACAGCAAGCATGATAGTACCTAGGCCTTAAAGGTGCAGTTACATTTAGACAAACCAGTAATTGCAAGGTCAATATAGATGGTTGGAGAGCCCTGACCTCAACCCCATCAAACACCTTTGGGATGAACTGGAACGAAGATTGTGAGCCAGACCTTCTCATCCAACATCAGCGTCTGGATGATGGGCAAAATTTCCACAGAAAATCTCCAAAATCTTGTGGAAAGCCTTCCCAGGAAAGTAGAAGCTGCTATAGCTGCAAAAGGGGGACCAACTACATATTAATGTCTATGTATTTAGAATGTGATGTCATCAAAGTCCCTGTTGGTGTAATGGCCAGGTGTCCCAATACTTTTGTCCATATAGTGTATAGATAATATAAATAAACATGTACTGCCCTCAATTGCAGCAGGGTAAGTGGAACAGCATATATAATAATGACAATAACAATTCTACATTTTTCAGTTCCATGTGTTATTATATTTACACAATAATAGATTTTTTTTTTAGGAAAGCTGTATTTTTGTTTTTTGTACTCCGCCCCCCCCATTCCTCCGCCTAACACCCATTATATGGTTCCAACTGGGAAGACACTTGGCATTTATTTGTAAAGATTTGAATATATGCAATTGCAGATGCTCCTTATACAAAGCAGACATGCAACTGTACCAGCATAGAAAGACTCTGAGTTAATGCATAATAAACACACAGAAGGGCTGATTAAACAGTCTGTTTCATTCAGTGTAAATCATTACAGAAATTACATTAGCATGAAAGATACGAGACATTACAACTATTCTCATTGGTATATAAAAATAAAAACCGCAGATGACATTGATGACTAGGTCTACTAGCATCGCATAAACCACAAGAGACAAAAGCAGTGAAAATACATGAGAATATCAGCTACTCTTAAAGCAACAGTCCCACTAGGAATTCACATTATGTAAACCGTTTGGCTTTCTTATTAACGCTGACAAGCATCTAATTATCCTTAAAGTCCCGGTAAAGTTTTTTTTTTGTTCTTAAGAAAAGAAGAGCCGGTTGTGTCCTTAAAGCACATTACATAATATGATTCCACATTTACTGAAACGTGATTGTCGTTCCCTACCCATTACTGCGTTCTTATAGATATTTTATAGTGTGACAGAATGTAAATAAAAAAGTTCATTGAAAGTGCAACTAAAAAAATCAATATATAATATAAATTAAAAAAAAAAAGAAAGTCCAGAAGAAAGCTGGCTGCTTGCAGGCCTGTTGCTGGCAAAAAGCCGGTGGTTGGCAATTAAATATTCTAAAGCTTTTGAACTGCCTACTTTATATCACAAGTGGAAAATGGAAGTCATTCAACAAGAAGCATCGGGACTTTGTCCACATAGATACTCAAACATTCATTGCCTTAAACAATAGGAAGCTCCATTGGTCCCATTCGTTTTTATGACTTTCCAGTAGACGGTAAACATTTGTTATAGCAGAATCACCAGGTGTTTGGATTCATCACTCTGTAGCTATTTGCAAGATTCAATGCTAATATGATAAGTAAACTCATGTTGGATTTAGGGTTGCCGTTTATCCTGTTTCACTGGAATAGCCTCAGAATAAAGTCTTAGGTGCTGCATTTATCTTTTTATAATTCTTCTTTTTTCAAAGCTTCTTTCTTGCAGACACACAGAAGATCCACAGCATAATGGAGCCCTGATGAACAGGCAGACAATGGAAGTCTGTGTACTGCAGGGTGGTAGGACAAGGGGAACTTGGGACAAATAAGGCTGATGGCCCAACTTAGCAGGGCGCTAGAACTTGTGTTTAACACATATTGATTAAGGGTCACTGTTCACTGGGTGAAGGACAGAGTTGATATTCCATGAATGCCTGCGCTTACGCACCAGAGGAAAGTTGTGCTACAGTATGGAGGTGTGCATGTGTAGACCAACAGTCCCATCATCATAGATTCTGTGGACTAAAGCCATCTGGGGAACACCCTCCATGGTTCATGCCATTGATTGGCTGCTTGAAGTCAGGACTTTCTGAGCATGTGCACGGGGGTCTCATTTGGGCTAAAATGCAGAGCAGTCCCACAGATACAGCTCCTTGGTAAGCAATATAGCCAGAAAAAATTAGATGGGACTCGCCAAACTTGGGGAACTTTGACGTAGTGGAGGGCTAAGCAATAAATCGCCATATAGTGTGACAGAATCCCCAATATGGATGTTTTGAATTGTATCCACTAGACATGAGATGAATTCTTGCTTTGTTTTGTACAGCATACGAGAACCCTTATTTAAAAAAAGGGATGTAAATGTATACATTCATACATTTTATTATCAGACGTAATCTGCAGTTATCCCAAATCTTTGCATCTTTTAATCTTATTTATGAGTTTTGCTTTTAAGTTCGTTTTTGGCCCACTCGCTCACTCTATAACACTCTAATTCTCATCACTTTTTCTGCAAGATCTGACTGACTTCTTATGGCATCTAAAAATATTTAGGTGTCTTGTTGCATAAAAAATTGTGTTTAGATTCCTTTGGTAAGTTTGAATATCTTTATTATTTCATACACTTGCACCTCCTCATCTCTTATGTTGTAATCAATAAAGTGATAAGTACATCTGTTTGCACTTGATGTTGTATATATATATATATATATATATGTATGTGTGTGTGTTATTCATTTCCTAACTGTTCATTTACTTTTGCTGGCATTCATCTTAAATAATTATTTAATTTGCTATAAAGAAGCTAATAAAATAAAGAAGTATATGAAAAAATATGTATTGCAAAATCTCAAGTATATTCCACTTTTCCTTTATTTTATGGAAGATTGTGTGTACATTTAACATATATGCAAAATAATACATCATCCTACATTTTTTCTTACACACATATACATTTATAGATATCTATATAATGTATATATCTTTAAATCATATGGTTGTGAATGTTTTCCATAGGTGAAAAATAAAAATATTATAATAATAATTTAACACACACCTTCTTTATGCCATCATAAAGAAGAAATGCACCTTTTGTTGGCACTTTTTTTTTATAATAAAATATATATATTTCTTCCAACATTTTATAGGTTTTATTTAGTGACATTCAAACCACACACTCTCTCTAGTCGTGAATCTCCACTTCAAGGATGAGATAAGTCAGGAAATGTCCTTGAGATGTGTGGACAAAACAATGGGCGCTGAGCTACTTCTGAATTCCATTTGCATCCTTTGTGTAGAGTAGACATAGTATTGCCCATTATTCATCTTGACCAAGCAGAGATTATTTATTCACTGCGAGCTGTGCTCTTCACTAATTCCCTGTGGCTTTTTTTCACACTGCCTTCTGTATTACAACTTTGCAGCATTGTGAATCTGGAATAAATGTAGCATATGCTGTGGAAAGAAAATATGTAGACTGTATACATTATTCTAACTGGTAAATGCAGGCAAGAAATGCATCATGAATATATCACAAATAAAATACAAACACCGCATAGAAGCAAAATAAAATACACTGACATATCTAAATACGATCCTGCTCTACATTCATAAAAAGCAGGGCTGGCGTCAAAAATCTAGGAGCCCAGAACAAACCTAAAGATCCCTACACATGCTCCTCCCGGCGCCCACCCCATGCTTGCAATGGGGCCACCATGGCTCGTCCAGAAATGGACCATCTGGGCCCAAAAGCTTGCAAGAGTCCAGGTAGTGGGCTGCAAAGGCCAATAACAGATTTGGGAAGCCAGGACCCTCTGCTTGCCCAAGACCCATCCACGGGCACTGCTTGTACCCCCATGATCGTTGGCCGCATAAAAGTGCTACATTTTCAATACACTCCAGGAATTTTATGTAGAGACAAGCAGAAAGCAATATTGATTTGATTCCTTTCTGGGGCCTTAAACAGTAATACTTCTTCACAGTAAAAAAGTTAAATGCCAATTTAAACCCGCAAAGGGAAGTGTAAGGGCTTATTTTAGTAAATGAACGAAGCATTAGCAACACCATTCCTACTTTAAATGTTAAATGGCCAAACCCTTCACAGAAATAATTCAGTAATCATCTTGGATTTACCAATGCATCCCCAGACTTGCCCCCCATGACCCAGACTCCCTTTTGTTTAGTGAGGCCAGCCAGAGGACCAACCTCCTCTGGTGCCCGGCACTTCTGCTGGGGCTCCTAGGACAGAGTGCCGGCGTGACATTACCTTCCAGCGCTCCATCATAGAATCTCCAGCGGAAGTGCCGGGCAGCAGCAGAGGTTGTCTATGCGCCTAGCCATGTCGTGCCTAGCATGTCATAACTTTAAAATGGTGTAGAACAGTATTGCTGTAATGCCTCGACATTGAGGCAATTAGGAACACTGAGATCAGCAGCAGGGGCCCCATGTGGCCCCACCCCCAGACTTAACATCCACCATATATTGTATGGTGACGGACGCCTTATTTAAAAGAGCTCCAGAGGCGATCAATGATAGTGAGGCATTCAGCGACACTGAAAGCCCACCCCAGGACACAATGTGACTGCTCCAGAGAGTGGTCACAAGCACCACTTCCAGAGTGCATGAAAGTCAATGGAACCCAGCTTTCTAATCACAATGTGATTAGTAAAATACATTAGACAATTAATTCCCCACTGATGTCACCATCTTGGGAAACTTTCAGTTCCAATAAATTTTGACAAACAGTGGTGGTAAAATAAGTGCATGGAAAGGGTTCAAATAACAGCATTTGAAATACCTTGGAGTGTCTCTTTTTCAAACATATATGGTTCTAAATGTGGCCCTTTAGTCCCGACAAACCCATGCATGGGGGTAGTACTGTACTGAAGGGATGTTGCTCTATATATATATCGTGGGGGGGGTTATTTGACAGTGGCATATAGCAAGAGTGAAAAAAACACAAAAAATTTAAACTTTGACTACGGCTGGTAGTAGAATTAGCGCGTGGAAAGGGTTAAAACACCAGTATTTGTAATACCGTGCGATGTCTTAATTTTCCAAAATATACGGTTTGATGGGGTAAATTGCATTGGGCAGTTTCAAAGATGTCCCAAATAGCACACGAGGGCAAAATTACCAGATTTGGTAAAAATGGTTTTGAAAAAGCAAAAAGCTACTTGTCATTATTGCCCTATAATGTGCAGACAAAAAGCAAAAAAAGTTGGGTATTTCTAAACTCAGGACAAATATTAGAAATGATTTAACAGGTTTTCTATTAGCTTTTGAAGATGACTATAGCTTTTTCAAGTAAAAGTCAGAAAGTCTTTTTTCTTCTCAAATTAATATTTTTTTATTATTATAGTAAATGATATGATACAATCAAGTTAATGACATATAAAGAAGCCCCTCCTCCTCCTGGAAAACAATGTATAACTTGTGTGTGTTCACTAAATGAGAAAGAAGAAAAACGCAGCTAAACACGAGCACTGCAGTAGAGCCCTGCGCGGGACTGCTTTTTTTGATCCCGCCTGCTCCTGCTGATTTTTTTTACCAATCCCACCCGCTCCCACAATGTGGGTGTTCCACTCCCGCCCGCCACATTCGTAGCCAATTAAGCCCACCTCCTTACCTGAACTGCAGATTTCCTGCGCAATCCAGCAAGGCTGCCCTCGAGTTGCTCCCTTACAGCGTCTCCTCTCTTGCTCCGCCAAGGAACAAGGCGGGGTCACGGGAAGTGACATCACATCATGTGACTCAGTTTTGTTCCTGGGCGGAGCAAGAGAGGAGACACTGTAAGGGAGCAGCGAGAAGGCAGCCTTGTCGGACTGCGCGGGATTACCGGGACCCGCAGGTACAGTGCCTGAACGCCCGCAACCCCAGCAAGACCGCCCACAACTTTCTTAGCAGGTCCCGCCTCCCAATGCTACACTCTACACTGCAGGAATGTTAAAACAGCCATTATTACAAAGGGTACAAAACATAAAATCAGCCCTTCTCACGAAGGGGTTAATAAAGCCATTTTCTACTGTTTAGATCAGGGGTGGGCAATTAATTTTCCCATGGGGCCACATGAGAAATTGGAATGGTTTTAGAGGGCCAGACCTCTACAAACTACAAACTCCGAAGCCTTGTCCATTTTGTTAACTTATGTGCTGTTTAATAAAGTTATTCAAGCCTACGTCATTGGTAGAGGTGCTTGAATAAGTAAGGCCTGAATAACTATTAGCACAGCACAGAAGTGAACAAAATGAACAAGGCTTCGGAGTGCATACCGTATTTTTCGCTCTATAAGACGCACCTGCTGATAAGACGCACCTAGATTTTAGAGGAGAAAAAAAAGGAAAAAATATTTTGAGCTAAAAAATGGGCTAAAATATTTATTACAATAACTGAATAAGCTATGAACACAGTAAGACACACGCAGTAAGACACACACAGACACAGTAAGACACACACAGACACAGTAAGACACACACAGACACAGTGAGACACACACAGACACAGTAAGACACACACAGACACAGTGAGACACACACAGACACAGTAAGATACACACAGACACAGTGAGACACACACAGACACAGTAAGACACACACAGACACAGTAAGACACACACAGACACAGTGAGACACACACAGACACAGTAAGACACACACAGACACAGTGAGACACACACAGACACAGTGAGACACACACAGACACAGTAAGACACACACAGACACAGTAAGACACACACAGACACAGTGAGACACACACAGACACAGTAAGACACACACAGACACAGTAAGATACACACACACACAGTAAGACACACACACACAAACACAGTAAGACACACACACACAGTAAGACCTCCCTCCCTAACCCCCCTTCTCAGTATCTCCCCTCTAACTCCCTAACCCCCCCTTCTCAGTATCTCCCCTCTAACTCCCTAACCCCCCCTTCTCAGGATCTCCCCCCCCGCCCCGGTCACTTACCTTAAACTCCTGTGTTGGAAGCGTGAGGCGTTTGTCTCGGGTGCCGGCGCTTCACTGCTGATCGCCGGCGTCTGACGTCATATGCCGGCGCCCAGCGTAAAGCGCCGGCACCCGAGACAAACGCTTCCAACACAGGAGTTTAAGGTAAGTGACCGGGGCGGGGGGGGGACACCGGACTCATTGGTGAGTCACCAGGACACTCCTTGCGGGCCGGTCCGAGCTATTCAGCGGGCCGGATGTGGCCCGCGGGCCGTGCTTTGCCCAGGTCTGGTTTAGATAGATTATTGTGAGTTTTAAGGGAACTGGGATACACTCACTTAACAAATATTTGGAGATCATAAAAAGGGGGACACGTGTGAGGTATTTACATTTTAGTGATACTATCAACTTGATCTGCACCATCACGAGTTAATTTACGCCTTATGTAAGCAGTCCGTTACCGAAACCCTATCACCATATGTACATATATTATTATCTTATTATCACAAGATATAATACACTGCCTTATAATGCCAGACCATAATCGGAAATAAAGGTCTACGAACAAACGAAACCGGAACTAGCGACCGCGCTTTAAAGCAGTGCGTCATGGACTTTGTAGTTTTCCGGAAGTTACGTTTATTGACAGACCTACAGACTGGACTACATTTCCCATCACTACAAAGGGCACACAAGGCAGGATTTCGGTGAGAGTCGGTGTGTTTAGCACATGCAATGCATACAAATCTTTTTGGGATGTGGTAGGTGGTTACCAACTGGTTAAGCTATTTTGGGCATCTACTTACACATCTCAGCAGACGTCAACAGTGAGCAATCTGACAGTCTCCTGCTGTGTAGGACGGCAACCCCTATCAGTCCTTAATGGTTATCTTAGAATGATAGGGATTACAGTCCATCAGCAGTCAGGAGACCAAAAGTATTCCAACTATTTCAAACCTTCAGGGTTGTGCTATTAATGTGTATTATATAAATGTTGCAGCTAGCTAGCTATATATATATATATATATATATATATATATATAATATATATATATACACACAGACACCATGTATATTCATGTTGAGTATGAACAGCTTGCATGGCTAAAAGTGTGTTTTCTTTTCACAGCTCTGTTCAGGACTTCACATTGGCATTGGAACCATAACTCACACCACAAGGGGTCGGAGTGCATTTAAATACCCGCGACACATGTTTCAATGCTGTAGCACATGCAGCGCAAACTAATAGGTCTTTATCTGGAGGCCTGGCATACATGTAATAGGTGGGAGTTCTGCTGTGAATGGCAATGGGAGCAGAAAAAAGTCCGTATGTATCCACAGCCCCCCACAGAGCTTGTAGAAGAGTTTCTTCACGGGCTAGCACGATAAAAAATATCTGCTCGATAGTCTGGAGAAGGCCAGTAGGCACCTTTCCAAATTGTGCATATGATATCCTCAGGATTAACATGGACATTTTACGCAAGCTTGTGTGTCAGGTAATGATAGTATGGTTGTGATGTAAAAACTTAAATTATTGAAAACCTATGAAACTATAACATACGTCCATATTCTCCATCTCGCTGTCTGTATAGAGTGAATGATTCCAAGTAGGAAATATGCCTGAAGAAGAGGCCTAGATAGTCTCAAAAGCTTGCAATCCATTATACATAGGTTAGCCAATATAAGTAGGACTGGACAAACTATTATAATGAGAACAGTTCTCTGGCCCTTGAGAAGTAGATTTGGAAAGTAACCCCATTGTTTCAGGGTTTTTAGAATATTTGTAAATGTGCCCTATTTGCTCTTTAATCATTCAGAAGGATTTTTTTTCACTAAAAGAAGAGATGAAAAATCATAATGCATACTTGACATATGAAGGATCTTTCAAATTGACTGTTTAATGAATGATTGCGAGGGGCTTTACAGCCTCCACCAACATGAAAAGTTACTGATAATCTAACCTGCTGAGGTGCCTTGCTTCGTGCATCTATAAGCAATGCCACTTTTGGCCACCTGACATGACGTCCATCAAACAAATTATCTATAAATTAATAATAAGTCCACATTTTTGCATAGGTTACGGCTATACCCAGGGCCGGCCTTTGGGGTGGGCGAGCTGTGCGGCCGCACAGGGCGCCATGCGGCCGTCCCATCACCAAGGCCGCGCCGAGGCGGGTGCGCAGCACCCAGGCAGCAGGGAGAGGAAGAGAGAGGGCCCCCGAGTGGTCGCACATGAAAAAGTTTTCAGCAACTGCCACTCGGCCCCCTTTGTGTCCTCTGCTCCCCACGGCTGCTCTGACTCAGGTGGTGGGAGTGCGAGGCCTTGGGCGCGGTCATATCCCGACGCTCAGCGGTGAAGCTGTATGTGCTGCGGCCAGGCAGCGTGACAGGCCTCGTGCTCCCACCACAGGACTTCACCAAGGTAAGTGAACTGAAAAGAGGGGAAGTAGATAGTGAGTAGGGGGAGGAGAGGGGGTAGATAGTGAGAAGGGAAGTAGGGGAGGAGATCGTGAGAAAGGGGGGTAGTAAGAATCTTGAACTAAATAAAGAGTGAGAATGAGTAAGATAATGAATTTGTTAATGTGTGGATGAATTGTGTGAATGAGAGAGAATTAATGAATTGTGAATGCATGAGAGAATAAATGAATTAATGTGTGAATGAGAAATAATGAATTAATGTGTGGATGAATTGCGTGAATGAGTGAGAGTATAAATTAATGTGTGGATAAATTGTGTCAATAAGTGAGAGAATTAATGAATTATTGTGTAAATGACTTCTGTGAATGAGTGAGAGAATTAATAATTGTGTGAAGGAATTGTGTAAATGACAGAGTGAATGAGTGCATAAGTGTTTTGTGTGTATCATAGATGTATTTGTGATTTGGGGAAAGGCAAAGATGGCACAAGCAGGGTGTTTGAGCTTTGGGGAACAAGATGGCATGGGCAGGGTGTTTATGGGACAACAATGGCACAGGGTGGGCTGTTTGGGGACAAAGATGGCTCAGACTGGGCTGTAATTTGTGTGTGTAATCTGGGTGCTGGTCAAGTTCTATGTGGACACCAGGGCTTTTGGGGTGTGCCACCTGTCATCTATGCCTGTAATTCAGGGTTGTTTTTTTTATCTATACCTTTAATGCTGAGTTTATATGTGATTTCCAGTTGATCTATACCTGCAAAGCCGGATTTGCGTGTTATTCTGTTGATCCATAACTGCTTAGCTATGTTTCCATACATTATTTATGTATACCTGCAAATACAGGGTTTGTATATCTTATTTAGTTTATCTATACCTTCAGTACTGAGTTTACATGTAATCCCCAGTTGATCTATATCTGCAAAGCTGGGTTTGTGTGTTATTCTGTTGGACTTTACCTGCAATGCTATACACGCAAGTGTTTACATGTGTTGTTTATTTGATCTATACCTGAACTACAGGGGGGAAGGAAAAGAGAGGTGTAGCTAAGTGAATGAGGGGACAAATGGACTCTGGGAAAGAGTACGGGAGAGAGAGGACCTTTCAAAGTCACAGTAGGGTCAGAAAGAGGGAAGACTGCATTCCTATATTGAATGTATTTAAGGTACATTATTGTTACCAGTGTTTCAAGTTATATTTTATTCTACTTGTTTGCACTTGCACATAAATAATCTGTAATTAAAACTATTTGTGTTCTCTTTTGTTGAGGGGGGGGGGCCAGAGAAGTAGTCCACACAGAGCGCCTGAACACCTAAGGCCGGCCCTGGGTGTACCATGGCCTCTACAGAGTAGTAACGTGTGTAGAGGCTTAAAACCTGTCTGTCGCTAGTAACGTCACAGCCATCGTAAAAATATTAAAAAGGATATACAATGAGCTCCTGTGCTAGCAGCAATAGACCTGAAGTGTACCAAAAACGCAGATCATAATATATACGTGCAAAAAAAGAATAAGAAAAATGTGCCATGCACTAATGCAAGTGTGATAATAATAATACAGAATATAATAACAGTAAAGAAATGATACATAAGGAAAAAATATATAAAAAATTGTACAAACAATTTGACACCCAGTCCAAGGAAAATGTCAAAGGACAGTTCAAAAAGGATAATATTTCGGACCCCATCTTATTTATACGGCCCTTTAATTCATTCCCAGTATAGATAGATCCAATGTTTAAACGCTTCAAGACCAAGAAAATGTGGAATACTTACAATACTAATTGTGACCACTGAGAAAACAAATATGTAATATGTCTCCTCCTTGATATTGAAAAAAATTGTCACAAGAGGCGAAAATAGAAGTTTTAAATAAATTGAGATTTTTATTGTGAATACTAACTTCCTTTGGTATTTTATCCGTGTTCCTTAATCCTTTTAAATTAAAAAAAAGATGAAATGTTTTGATATTTTAAGACAAAAAGTATCTATATTAGGAAACTGATATAAAATATCTACATTCTTGATGTTAACCTAAAACCAGTGAAGTTACAGGTATAGTGAGTTGTAGGTTTATTGCACCCTGCAGTCCTGTTTTATACGATAGGGAAGCGGTTTAACCCACTTCACACTTAGGTTAACTTAGGATGTAAGTAAAAGAGTTTCTTATGCTATATGAGTTATATATTTTGAACCGGGTCTAGCGCAGCTGAATAAACATACATTTTCTTTCCTCCTTAGAAAAAATCTGTATTTCGCAAAGTATGGACCAAGCATTCCAAATCTGCCATTTCTTATGCAAAAGGAAGAATTTATTTTGACAATTTCCGTTGTTGTTTTAACAGGTAATGTATTGATGCCGTGAATTAATATGCAAGAGAAGGGTACTGGCTATAGTTTGAAAACCGTGCTTTAATTAACGCTGACCTGTCAAGTCAAATAAGTGTTGATGGGTCGGTAGAGCATAAGGGACTTATACGTCATGTATAGCTTTGTTGCCCCTTTAAGTTATTGTAGTGTTGCGTTTGATGCATGGGGGGTTATGCAGAGACCCCCGAGCGCTTGTGCAGCAAACTCTTCCATTGATTTTAACAGGCGCTTTTACCTGTCACTGATTGGCTGCTTCAATCAGCCAATCAGTGGCAAGAAATGATGGCCCACGGTAGAGGGCAGATGCAGCAAGAGGGCTGAAACTTCTAGGTGTTTTATTTTTTTCTTTTCTTGTTTTTTGAAGAATGCATATTAAAGTGTTTGTCTTATTCAGATTTCTCGGTCAATATACAAATTTAAAGAAATGGCTACAGATTGGTTTTCTTTTTTGTTTAAATCTTAATAGCTCTTTAGTCATTGTTTTATATGTTTTAACTATTTATTGCATTAACTATTAACATTCGAACATTGTACTTTTTTTTAATTAGTATTCCTGCAGAACCACAGTACATGTATGAAATGCCCAAGTGTCCAAAATCAGAAAAAATTGAAGATGCTTTGTTATGTGAAAGTCCAGTGGTAAGTTTTAAGATGCAAGCTACATAAATATATTATATATATATATATATATATATATTGACGCATCATCATAATATTCCAAGTGCTTTTCTCCAATAGCTGGGAAAAGGTGGCCTGTAGAATGGCATATTTATACCGAGCAATACTGGGGCTAAATGGGGGGCAATTACCATGGTAACCAATAGAGTGTTGTTCTGACTGCTAGTTTGCATGCTCTTTTCTAGGGGGAAAACCTCGCTCTGCCTTCGGATTACACTCCATCATTGATAGCCATTACAGGTGATAACCAACTGCTACGTCTCTCTGCAGATTCAGGAAATATCATTGATAAGGTCTACCTCGGATCATACAGAAAATTCAGGTAAAAGCAAATAAGTGTGGATTGAGCGTATTTACAAGCATTTTTACGCATTCACCCTTCCCCCACTTCCCCATTCCATCTTATTCCACCTTGCTGTTCCATTTTACAGAGACCTTAAAGTCCCCATATTTTATTTCGTCTACCCCAAGCCTCAACTATTAAGCCAGTATCACAACCTCATGCTGACAAGTCCCATGAAGGACAAAACAGCTGTCCACGAGCGGTGATCTGGCTACTGCACCTCTTACCCGAGTTTTGTCTAAAGGCTGTCCTGTACAGCGGGCAATTACTTCCAAGGGATCCATGTATAAAGTGGAAATTGAGGCAATAGGTGATTAATGTTGACCTTATTCGCGTGCGCCTACCCAGAATCCCTTGTGGTTGTGGCAGCACCATGAGATTTCTGAGGGAACAACAAGCCTTCTTGCTTGTCTGGTGTCTGTAGATGAGTGTTTAATAATGCGTCTACTACCATCTTTTATTTAACTCCCAAAATGTCAGAATGATCATCCATGACTTCGGTTAACCCTTAGGAGGCATTTTCTCAAGGTGGCACCTATATAATGGGACAGGATTTCATCTGCTCGCATGACACTCATAGACACTGAGGTGCAGCGTTGAATGTTATTGCTTTAGCTTTTGGCTTTGTTCTTGCAATAAATAAATTTTTTTTTTCTTCTTCTATTGTCATTAATCATATAAGGTACATTACCTGGGATTCTCCTCATGAGACTTTAGTACTGAAGTCTGTTCAGATGAAAGCAAGGACAGAATCTCAAGAGGTATGTTCTTTATAACAATAGAGAATACATAATTCTTGACCGGTGTTGTAGATCTGATCACGTTGGTGTGATTCAGCCAGATTCAGTCAATGTAGTAATACAACAGAACTGAAGGGGATGTTAGTGATTTTTTATACTAATAAACGTATTATTAGCAGAAAGGAGTTGGTGTGCTTATATTGGTCATTTGAATATAAGGCTTTAAAACTTTTTTGCAACGCCTAAAGGTACTGTTTCTCGCAAAAAAAAATCTTTCCGGTTTTAACGTGATCTGTTCTGTTTTATCTAATCTTTAGGTAACTGTACTCTGACAAACTAAGAAGCTTACAAAAAGCACCATCCCCAGGTCTCAGAAAGCACAGTTATCTTTATTGTAATATTTCCTGCTTGTGGATTGTTCTTCACTAATCGCTAATTTTCTTTTAAAAGTGGCATTTTTTTTAGAAGATAAGTGCTGTTCTTACTGTTTTTCAGCAGTCTGGTTGCCAGAGGTCAGTGCTTTTTTATCTGGCGGTGTTCTCCGTGTTCCCTTTCTCATTAGTTGGAGTGCTGGCAATAGATAAAGATGTGAGTGTTTCACATAACGCCATTTGGTAAAAATGATTTTACTTTTTAAAGGGGAAGTTTCATTAAAATATGTTATAATATTTTTTTTAAAACACAATCTAAATTGTCAGAATAGGTTTTAGATTAATAATAATAATGTTAGATTTCATAAATATTAGTCCCTGGAGTGCTTTATGTAGAAAGTGCTGATATATAGATAACTTTATCAGCTTCGCCATGCTAATGCAATAATTTCTGCCTACTTTGTTGTTAGCAACTGCCTGCCTGCTTGTAATAAAGAGTGTTTGTACTGAGATACATTATATGAGTAATTTCCAATTGGGGTTAGCGTTGCCATATCAGCCATTTTTCCAGGATGCTGCCTGTTAATTAAAATTCTTTAAATTATTGTTTATTGGCCGTCATATAGATTTTTGGATCCAGCGTAACAGATGCAATCATTTCACATGGCATGCTCATTGTAATGCACAGTGCTGGTCTGGTGCGACTCTACAACTTTGAAAAAATCACTGAACAGGTAACCTCTTATTGTCTTATATTTTATTAAAAAAGTACAGATCCTGCTTTGGTGGTCCCTGTTCTGGACAGATCCCAAGGATCGACACTGGCAACTCTGATATATATTACACTGATCCCTTAACAAAAATCTATCCGGCTGCTAATATTTTATGCATTATTCATACACTTGTTTATGCCTGTCTTCTGGGATTGCAATTTGTATTTCATTGTTTTTGTCATGCCCCATTATGTCCCCACCTTCCACCCACTAACGTGCACACAAACACACATACTAACATCCAAACTAGCTGTTATGTTTAATAAGCACTAATATATAACGAATGATTGCAGAGTATATTTAGTGTAATTCAGTTAGTTTTGTAGCAAATACCAAAAATTTTTTGAGCTTGTAGCTCAAGCAACAGCTATCCGCACGCGCAATTTCCTCTTCCAAAAACGTAAAGTGTTGTTATGGCATTATGATTGGACTGTGGTACAGGTTGAGTATCTCTTATCCAAAAATCCCTCATCCTAAATCCATTTTTTTCCCCCCAGATAAGGGAAGTCTAGAGATAAGAGATACTCACTACTGAGGGGGGACAGAAAAGAGGTGTCTGGTCTTTCACATAGTCGGTAGATCATTTCTCTGCCTCCTTCTCCCCTTGGTCCCAGTCTGCTTCTGGTCTGTTCTTCAGGCATCCTCTCACTTTTCTGGACAGGGAGTGCTCTGGGACCAAGGGGACAATCCTGAACAACAGAGTAGACACAGGTGAGACATACTTCTGGTCCCGAGCATTTCAGATAAGGGATACTCAACCTGTAATTATTGTGCATTCTGAGTGGGTTCTTAAAGTAAAGGTCAATTCATGTTGCACTTTCTGCACTACATTGGACCTTGGCATTAAGCGCTATGCATTGTGAGCATACCTGGGAACTTCTGGGTATGAAGCCCTCCCTCTTCTGGTGGAATGATGATGTTGAGTGGTGGGGGGCAATGACGTTCCAGGTGGGGCTAGCCCCAAATATTTAACATTTGTAGGGGGTGTCTAAACGCTCCTCCTGCAACCCAGAGTTTTTTGGCCATGGCCGGGAGTCTCAGAGAAGCGGCGCTTCACCCAGAGTCTCCAGGCAAAACCCGGAGAATTCTCAGGTATGATTATGATTGACAGTTGCCATTGCCACAAGCCTTTTAAATACGGGGAGATATTGACAAAGAAGATCATTGCTCTTTCCACTGGTTAGTTAATCTCGCCATGTTTCTCTTTTTAGTATATGCAGCAAAAACTTGTCATTGGGCAAACTTGCACTTGGAAAGGTGAAACAGGGACGATAGGCAACTTTCCTTTTGGCATTCCCTGCAACATTACCTTGACAGGTACCTTTGCCGTATGTATGTTGAAGACGTAGCCTTAATGAAGCTTGGGATGCCTTTAGTAGCTAGGACACCGTGCGTTTACAGATTGCATAGTTTGTGGTCAGGTGGTGTAATAAAGAGATGGTAAAGTCTGAAACAAGCATGCCTTGTATTAGAAGCAATTATTCATGTTATATTCAGCTTGGTATTCCGTTCATATAAATTAAGATATATATTGTCATAATCTGGGTTTTTTCTTTATGATTAGATGGGGTCGGCCTTTACGTGCTTTTCACGGTGCACTTAATCTGATCAGTGACCATGTTTTTGTTTCAGTTGGCTCCTGATTAAGTAAAAACTCTGTCTTTGTAGAAAGCCCTCCTTTACTTTTTGAAGTATCCTGTCTCGATAATGCGTTTCAAGTAGGAGGATGCCCTTGGCATTACATCATCACTCCAAACAGAAAGAAAGACAGAGGGGTTTATCATATCCGGTCGCTGGACGATCACAGGCTGGTACTAGTACTTTCTGTATTATTATGAGATTTACATAGCATATAATTTGCATGATATTTAATAATGTTTACTATATTCCAGCTATTATCTTTAGTGACTTTTTTGTTATTTGCAATGTATCTGTACACAGTGTTTGACTTCTAGGACATTGGCTGTAGATAAGTAGTTTTTTTTTAGTGTTATACAAACCTTTTTTCTCAGGCAAAGAATGGAGTAAGAGAAATGAATTGCTGCTCTTTAGAACCTGATTGGATTCACTTTCACCCTGATGCTTCAGAACGAATAATTCATGTAGGACCTGACCGGATCAGGTAAAGCCTAGTTTCCTCCCGGTCTTCTTTGACCAGGTCGGTAGAGAATAAATTAATGAAGGGGTAAAAATAGTTATGCGAATCCAGCAATTAAGATGACTGTTTCCATAAAGAAAGAGTTGATTGTGCTACTTTCTGAATGATATATATTTACACAATCTTAAATTCCCCTGTCTGCTTCAGTATACCTATGTCATTAATTGAGAAAACCTACTCGTTCAGTTGCCCGGCAGCTGCTTCTGTTTTGGCCCTGCTTATTAATCTGGAGCACTAGGTGCCTGTAACTACTTCCTCCCCCTTGTGGTCAGATTCAGCAATGAACCCAGCAGTGCCTCATCCTTGCCGTTGGTACACCCTTCAGGGTTATGCTGAGGCGTCTGGTATCCGGCCAGCCTTACCCCTCCTCAGCCAACAAATGTATGTTGTGTGTGTGTAAGTATGTATGTGTATGTATTTTTACTGTGTGTGTGTAGGTATGTTACTGTTTGTATGTGTGTTTGTAAGGATGTTAGTCTGTGTAAGTATGTTATTGTGTGTGTATCTTAATATGTGTATATGTCAGTATTTTACTGTGTATTAGCTTGTGTGTGAAGAAATCTCTTACTATGTGTGTGTAGTTTTGTTAGTGTGCGTGGATGTGTGGGTGTTAGTATGTTACTATGTGTGTAAGTACATGTGCTAGTGTGTGTAGGTATGTTAGTGTGTGGGGGGGTGTTAGTATGTTACTGTGTGTGTAAGTACATGTGCTAGTGTGTGTAGGTATGTTAGTGTGTGGGGGGGTGTTAGTATGTTACTGTGTGTGTAAGTACATGTGCTAGTGTGTGTAGGTATGTTAGTGTGTGGGGGGGTGTTAGTAGGTTACTGTGTGTGTAAGTACATGTGCTAGTGTGTGAAGGTATGTTAATAATTAAAATATTTTTGCTCCATGATGCAGACAGGATAAGGCTCCCCTTTACCATTTGGGATGAAGTACATTAGATGACTGCTGTTTTTTTCAGTGTCCTATTATGTGTTCATTTGCTGCATAAATAAAGAAAATAATGATTTTTTTTTACTTTAAAAGTCCACTCTTATCCTGTTTGCATTATTGGGCAGAAATTATTTTGATTATTGCTTATACCAAGCTCACTTGGGCAGGCTGGGAAACTGCCTCTTGATTAAAACCCTGAACTGCAGTTAAAGCAACACCCATGGATTTTTCCAGTATGTTACTGTGTGTGTTTGTACGTGAAGTAGGAGCTTGGGGTCCCACCTGTACATTTTTCAGGGGCCCCCTGGCATTTTTGGTTAAGTCATTGAGTACAGATTCAGCGTCTGCCTGCATGGAGAGTGTGAGCTGCGTGGGAGACGGTTCTCAGCCAGGTAAGAGGAGAGTAAGTCTGTGTGTATATATGGGTACTGTAATATTGTGTTAGAGTGCAGTATGTATGTAAAAGTGTTGGTGTGGGTATATATATTTATATATATATATACACAGTGCTGTACGCACTCTAATGCTGTACATATATACACACACTGACTGTGTTAGTGCTTGTATGTATAGTGTTAGTCATTTTGTCTGTTACTGTATGTTGTTGGAAAATGTGTTCATGTATATAAGAGTGTGGTGTTAGCTTGTATGAGCATATAGTGTTGTGTGTGTTGGCATTAGTATGAGTGTGTATATCTTATTGTCTTAGAGTGTGTATTGGTGAATGGCTTAAGTGTGTGAGATCTATAGATCTCAAGTAATGGCATTTTAATAAATTAGTGAAAATATGCCAAGTGACGGCCCAAAGACTTTAGTCGCTAGGCTGTATTTTGTGACACAGATGAAAGCCAGTGTTTATTACTTGGAGTTTTTCTTTAGTGTTCTAAGGCTGAAGGAGCTTCAGAATGACGCACATCAACATCAGGTTACGGAAGAGTTTATCATTTTAGCCAACAGAGAAAGAGAGGTAAGCAGAAGTGCATTTAATTAATGCTAGCTTTATGTTAAACATGTTAGATTAAAGGCAGCTTTTGATTTAGATACATAAGATTTAGTCAATAAAACGCGGTTGTAGGTGAGTCGCCAGCTCCGGTGGATTCACCTGCCTGAAGAGCTGAGTTGGACTTCATAATAATTTGCTAAACCAGTGAGTTTTCTTCAACACAGGCCTTCTCACAGGAGAAACTCGCCCAGGCTGGCCCATAATAATGTATATGTATTGCATTTAGCTAGTATAAAACTTGAGGACCAGAGGCTTAGTTGTAATGTAAGGAGATCTTACTTCACAGGCAAGGTGGGACAGCCTTCCAGCAAAAGTGGTAGAGGTTAATTTCCGTCAGCTAATTTAAACATGCGTTATATTACATTACTTTACATTTATTTCTATAGTGCCAGCAGATTCCGTAGCGCTGTTGCAGTCAGTAGAATATTTTAATATCACACACAATAACAAACTGGTACAAAATGAGAAGAGGACCCAGCTCCTGCGAGGTTACAGTCTAGGTGGTGCTTGAGGGGGACGTGAAACAGTAGAATGGAATAGGCTTATGGCTATCCTTAATCTAATACAGGACCATATAAAGGCTGAGATAAAAATGGCCACATGAGATGGACTTGTTTCATCTGCCGTGGAAATCCCTGAACGTTTAAAACTTGCTTTATATGAGTTAGGATCGAACTGAACTCACGCGGTTCTTTGTATTTTAGGTAAATAACCGCGTTACTGTAACTGCTTCTGGGAGGTTGGTGAAAAGGCGTTTCAATCAACTAGATGATGATCCAGAGAAAGAGGTAAAAGTGGGATTCATCTGTTATTCCACCTTCACTTGGTTTGTTACATTTGAGGACCAAAGTTAGTGTTTATGTCTTATTGTGGTTTCTAATCTGGTACGTCTTTCTTCTGTATTCATGGGCACTGTTTATAAAACAAAAACGGGCTTGTGAGATGGCTTCAACATCCTCATACACCGTATTACTGCCACTTTTGTAATGGAAAAAAAATATATATATATATTTCAATAATATAAATTATGGATTGATAGTTTGGACCTGCAAAGAACTTCAGAATGTTCCCTTGGTTTAGCAGCTACGTCCTGTCCTGTGGTTCTGATTTCTTTGGTGAATTGGGAAAATGCAATGTGGCCGCACTCTAAAGTCAATACCAATATAATTAGAAACATGTTAAAAATGAAAGTGCCAAAGCCAGATAGAAGAAACAAGTTTTGAGCATACTTTAGGGCATGATATCCCGAGACACTTGGCCACGGTGTAGGTAGATGACTGTGTTCCTCGATGCTCCTCAGTTATCTCCTGCTGTGTCTGAAAAGATAAATTGCTGAATATGTATAAAAATGATTCTGGTGCGTAGTTTAAAATGGACTTATCGCTCTGGCAACCGGCAAATAGCAGACCGTTCCACTGGTTGCTATGGTATTAAGAGCACTTTTCAAAGTTCCATTCTTAATGGAAACTAATGCCATGACTGGTTGGTATATTGCATACCATGTTAAAAAAATCCCGACCATTAACCCTACAGTTCATCCTTCCCTCAAATCTCTTCTAGACTTTTAAGATGGTGGTTTATGAAGATGAATTGGACCTCCTGACCGTGGTTGCCGTGACTCAGACTGAAGCTGAAGGGATAGCACATGTTAACATGCATTGTAACGCAACAGGGAAACTTCTGAAAAGGATCAAACTGCTAGAATCCTGGGATGTGGTAAGAACTTTCAAGGCAATATCTGTCAATCTGGGTTTTTTTTTATCTGTTTAATGCTCAGAACATCCTTTTGAAATGGTTATATGAAGTTAACTGGATTTCAGTAGTAATTGTTGAGTGAAATCACCCACTGAAGTTATTAGTATAGATTTTATAACAGGATCTGAATTACTCTAAGAAGCCACTTGTCTTTTTTTCAGACCCACAGCCATGCTGTATTTTTTGACAGAGATACCCTGATACACTTAGAGGAAAGACCTAACCGCAATTTCTCCTGCTATGTTTATAAAATGCTCTACAATTCCAAGGAATAAATGGATCGTTGTCGATATTCTTCTTCATTCTTCTAAGAAAATTCTAGTTATCTAGTTATACACTTTTTATGACCAGTCTTCAATTCTATTGTTAAATAAAAAAGTCTGAAAAAAGAAAAGTCATTTTGCTTGCTATTTTACTAAAATTGATCTCTGTATACCAATAATCTAATAAAATGGCAACAGTTAGTCCTTACCTGGAACCGTAGTTCCTTTACAGTACCCAAGATGAGAATTCTCAAAACCTTTACCAATCACTTTGAAAAGCCAACTGTAAGACACAGCTTGCCGTGTCCATCGCAGTCCCTGACCTGTGTGAGTTCATTCCTAAAACACACGAGCCAGTAACTGAGATCTGGAAAGGTTCCTCCAGTAGAGTCCTGTTGGAAATGTTAAGTTCCTCTTCCGATTGTAATTTTGACTGGGACACCATTTCACCACACTCTAGAGATAATGTATAGACTCTAGAGATAATGTATAGACTCTATGTCTTTGTAATTCTACTTTCAAACTTCACTTGGAGTATAAGATTTATTATATCTTTTGGGGTACAGAAAACTGTATTCAGGAAAATCTTGCACATAAAATAATTAAACAATGCCAGAAATTTTTCCACAGATGGACCCCTGGCAACTCTTTATAACATTTTGGACCTCTTTACATAGGTAAACTGACAGCCCTGGTCAATGCATACCCTTAAAGGTCTGCCCAGTTCAAATCTATAGAGACCCCAAACTCCTTTACTGTATCCAATTATCATTAAAAAAGTAATTCTAAAACATAATTCACTTATTGCGCTTATGTAACCATAAACGTAAGTAAAAGGCATAACTTCTATATTGCTGCTGCTTTGATTTTAAAATAAAAAAATTTGTGGAATCCGTGACCATTTGATTCTGTATCCACACCTGTTTACATTCCATGCATTTTCCGTGTTCACATGAGTAGGCTTAAGGGGGATGGACTATAGGAATTTTTGTTGCCAAGGGGCTGTATTGGCACATTGTAAGTAAATGGAAACTGCTTTTTTTGCTGGATTTTTTTTTACTGTTTTATAGCCGAGATGCACTTATCTGTGAATTTCTTAGTGCCATGGCTGCACACTGTCTTCTGGATGAGCTTATAACTAAAAAGGAATGTTAGTTGGTGGAGGCTCATGATCAGGCGCTGGAAGGAATCCTACACATTCTTTGTAAATTCTTTAGCTGGCATTGATAGTTGTAACCAATATGTTTTCACTTTACTCCTATTTTCAGGTCGGATAAATTTGAAATAATTTGCACTCTGATGATTATCAAAATAGCCAACAGTATTGAAAGAAAACAACAGGGAAGGGAATTCTCCTACCAGGTCCTGGTGATCTGGTTTCACAGTGAGAACATCTGTAGTTTTTATAGCACAATGTTTTAGGTTTTGAGAAATGAAATGTTTTCACCGGGCCTTTAAAAATGTCCAGACTCTGTTTTGTTTAAACATCTGTGGTACTCTAGAGGCCGAGGGACTGCTGCTGCATGGCTCCCAGCCGTTCCCGGCCACCCTGAAAGGGGCCAATGGAGGAACTGTGACCACAACAGAAAGTTTAAAGGTCCCCCGGGTTATTGTCAACCAAGTTCTAGTAGTTTCATAGTGATTCACAGCAGGGGAGACGGTGCAGGTTGAGCAGGGAACGCGTCCAAGTCAATCATTTAGGAGCCGGAAGCCGGAGTTGTTTCTGAATGAAGGACTCTCACATACTCCCGTTGCGTTTTATCTTAACCCCTTCACGACAAAGCCCTTACATGTCATTTCACTGAAAGATGTGGTTTCCTGCACATTGGTGATTATGGTGCAAACAATGAAAAGTAACCTTTTCACCATCAGTGATAGGCAAAGTGACACCAGTGTCTGTGGCAAGTACATAGAACATCAATTAACCGTCCACCACAAACCCCAGTAAATGTCCACCGTGAGCAATGTCGGTGCCTAACTGTGTTCACTAAAGCAACAAACGATGCAACAATTCAGCAGATGTACTTCATTTGCTACTATGGTGATTAACTGCATCAGACGCACCTTTTATACAATACCCTTGTAGTTCTCATAGGAACACTCGGTGCTTGGGGGGGTAGAGGGACTTCAGTTTTCCAACTTTTAACCCCTTAAGGACAATGGGCGGTCCCTAAACCCATTGAAAACAATACATTTTGACATGTACGGGCTTTGTCATTAAGGGGTTAACATTGCATGTCTTAATTGCCATTTGTGTTTAAAGGATAACATTTTTATAAACGTATTTTTTTCATTTGCCTCATGTGATTATACGGAATTTTGTTTTCTAAACTTTCTCCCCGCATCTGTTTCCTGTTATCAACTCACCTCAGCGTGTCTGTGTAATGTAGATACGTGTCATCTATTTCTGCAGCCAATAAAACATATTCTTTAGAAAGAAAATTAAAAAGTCCATCCATAATAGCCCCAGCATCGCAAGTAGTTTATACATTTAAATTGATTGACTTGTCACCATAGCAACCGACAGAATGGTCCAGTCAGCAGGATTTAATTGGTTACTATAGTGAGACCATTTTTCTACTGGTCACTATTTATACAAAACCTACTTTGTTTCAGAATAATATGTTAATGTATTTTTCTTAGTAAGATTAAACTGTCAGTCCTCTATTTACATTGATAAAGTGTCCTGCAACAAATGAGGTTCTCATTTCTAGGAAAGAATGCATTGGTCGTGCTGTGCGAAATACCCAAACTTAAAATACATCCAGGACTACTGCAGGGGGCCGACTCGTACAGGGTTCTGGACAGCTAATCATTTTAATGTGTACATACATGGAAAGATGCTGGCGTGGAGACAAAATGATGTGCCATGTTTGTGAGTATAGGAGAGGCTTTGGTATCAAAAGTGGTCCGAGGAAAAAAGAATGGTGAACTGGCGAAAGGGTCGTGGACGGCCAAAGCTAATTGATGCACATGGGGGTGAAGGCTGGTCTTTGTGGTGTCGGAATACACAGTGCATTGCAGTTTGTTGCGTATAGGAGTTGGGTAGCTGCAGACCAGTCAGGGTGCCCATGCTGACCCCTTTCCACTGCCAAAAGCGCCTACAATGGGTAAGTGAGCATAAGAACTAGACCACGGAGCAATGGAAGACCGTTGCCTGGTAGGATGAATCACGTTTTCTTTTATATCACGTGGATGGCCGGGTGTGCGAGAACACATGGCACCAGGATGCATCCATGGAGGACCCACAACTCAGCTTACAGGCTTCTTAAAGTATCTGCTGCTAACGTCTTGGTGCAGATACCACAGCACACCAAAAGGGGGACCTATGCAATATCAGGCAGGTGGTCATAATGTTATGGCTGATCAGTATATATATATATATATTTATATAATGTGAAAACAAAATATGAAATTGATCCTATCATAGGATTCTGACAATTAACAAACCTCCCAAGAGTCCTGGCTTCCATAGGGCAGTCCAGATTTTCCCGTGCTATCCCGCGTAGCCGCCCCACTGTCCTGCAAGTTGGGGAGATTCTTTCATCTCGCCTGATCGGCTCATGATGCTGCAAGCTGAGTACTGTCTGGTGAGTTTTGTATTGGGGACCCTCCACTTGTATGCACACAACAATATCACCTTATGCCCCCCCCCCCCTTCTGCTACCAGATGGTGTAATTCAGGGACATGTAATGTGACCCCACTGAATGCCTGCTTCCCAACTCCAATAGCCTGCACAGCTATGTGGCTGCTGGTGGTGTAGTGGAAGATTATCTATTCGTACTCAGGGTCCCTAGGCACATACGTCTATTGTGCGTAATAGATAATCAGCCACTGAATTTGACCCAGACCCCAATTGGCCACTGGACCATTTCTTTCTTCCATTGGTATAAAAGAAGAATAATATGAAAAGTGCAGTGTAGTTCCCTAAAGACATCCGGTATAAATTTTATTCAAGCCAAACATTTCTGGTTACACTTAAAATACATTTAGTGTGTATTTGGCAATACAGCCGAAACCACAAGTTATACAACATCAGCTTCTACCGTGCGTTCTGTTTAGTTTTCCTCTAGACTTGATAAAGGAAGGTTAATGCTCTTGAACTAAAAACGAACTGTTAGTCCAAGGAAAAAGTATTACCCCATACCTTTTGTGGACAGTATATGCAGTTTTAAGGCTAGAGCCCCTTCACGCCGACAGCAGTAACGCTATGAGAGATGAAGTAGGGTGTTGTAATGGGACCCCGGCCAGGCAGGGATTGCATAACCCTTTTAGCACACTGTTACGGGGACGTTCTCCCTGCAGAGCTCTCCTCCGCCTCCTTCTTTATTCCTCCACATCAGGGGAGGGAAGGAGGGCCTGTTAGCTCACTCTCTGCACACTCTCTCCACAGCACAGTTATTCCTGCTGCTGCTGCCTCTGAAGATGGAAGGATACAAAAGTTTTCTGGTTTTCCTAGTTTCGTCTCTGCTGCTTGGATTCCTGGGAGTTATATTGGTCCTGGTTTGGGTTTTGCATTGGAGAGAAGGTCTTGGATGGGACGGTGGATTCGCTGAATTCAACTGGCATCCCGTGTTAGTCATCACGGGCTTCATATTTATCGAAGGCATCGGTACGTCTCATATGTTAAATACTGGGGTATGAAAAAGCAGCCGCACTATAAATAATTAATTTGGGGGGCAAAGACTATGGCGGCGGATAGAGCCTGTTGCATTATTGCTAATAAGCAACTGGTAAGCAATATAATCAACATCTAAATTTTACTATTCATTCTCGCTTTGAAGTATTTTTGTTGCTGTTTGTCTTGTTGCGTAATAGTTTGATTAGTATTATATATTTTGTTGTCCCAAATATATAACCTTTGGTGTACTATATCTGCTTTACATTTAACCCTTTGAGTGGTATGGATAGTTTTACGACACAGAAGGCATGTGGATAAATGGGTATTAACGTGAGAGCCGAGTTGTAGATATCTTTCATAAAACTACCAAGTTACCCAATAAAGTTGGCGGCGGATACTTAGAACAACAAACATCAGACAGGAAGTTCTATTCCGCATTCTCTAACACTGATGGGCCAGACACATCCAAATCATTTGGCTCCAGAACATTTAATATCCCTGTTATTGCGCAGCGAAACTACCCTGATCCTATTTTAATCATAGCCGGAGTTTCTGGCAATATTAATTCTACTCGTACCCCCTTTGTTTACTTAAGGCAGGCCTATCATATGAAAACCAAACATGTTAAATTAACGGGAAAATAACGTGGCGGCCCCTAAAAAGAATGCATTGGTTTATCCCAATCTAAAACTGTCAAATTTGCATATCGAAACGTCTTGTATGCTAATGTAAGAAATTGGTTATATTTCGCCAACAATATAAACGGCGCTTCTCATAGAACATAATCAAAGTGTACGATGAAACTCGAACAGACAGGCGAAGACAAACCGATGCATTAGGCTCGCAAGCTTATAATCTAATATAATATGTTTATATATATATGGGTGTAATATTGTATCCGTCTGGCCTACCAATTGCATTATATAACTAAGAAAGTAATATCTAATAAAAGTAGATGTGTATGAAAGTGAGTATTATGGGTCAAAAGTGCCCAAAACTATTCTTTACATTAAATGCTATTCAAATTTGCAATGTATTGAAAAAATGTTACTGAGAAATGCGTATTCCCATCTTTAATTATTTTCTGTAACCTATTGGGTGTCCTAAATCGCTATAATCATATATCCCGAGTGGTCCCCTTTCATAACTAAGATCTTAATTTAAGGAGCCTGCCCTCCTCTGCACTTTGATGTATATGATAGCTGCTGCTTTATATTAGACGGTTTACCTTCATATGTAATGAAAGAGGAATAGGCGTTCCCAGGCAGAGGGGGGGGGAGGGGGTCATTTAACCCCTCTTGGAATTTTGCCCACATCAGCATTTCCCTTAAAGGGACAGTCTACTGCCCAAAACAGGCTCGCCAAACATGAATGCATATTAACCCCTACCATGCTACTCTCTCATGGAAGTAGTGGGCTTTAAACCTGTTTCAAAACCGCAATGGTTCACAGTGTGATGGACTGCCTCAGAATGATCAGAAAGCCACCTCAAACCATGGAAATCTTGTGCAATTATACACACTTGGAAACTTCCTGTATAGAATCCTTACATTAGTACCAATTGTAAGCTGTGAAGATGAGATACAGAATGCAGCTGATTGGTCAGTGGAGCCGGGATCGGTGCATGAACACTCCATGGCATCACCATACCTGGGAACTTTGTGGCTCTGGCTACCCCTAGCCCTCAACTTGCGGGATGTGGGTGGACGGTCCCACTGATGTCGGGTTATCCCCACATGCGGGTGGAAGCCATTGTTGTGGGGGGGAGTGGGGTGTATGGAGTTTCCCCATGGTGTCCCAGAGAAGCGGAAGTATGGACATCATACCGGCACGTTGGCAGCCGATCCATGCTTCTCTGCAGGCTGGCATGCAAGAAAACTTGTCTGATCCCTGCTATCATGCAGGAACAAATGAGGGGTGGATTGGAACTGGAGACTAGAGACTGTATTATCAAATATAAGTATATACATTTAAAACGAAGTAGGTTTAAAGAAAAAAGAAGGGATCTTATGATAGATTTTGGTTCTGCCACCTTTTAAGAAAATATTGCAAGTACTTATCATGAAGCACTATGTACTCTATGTCAAAGGAAAAGGACATACATTTGGTATTTTTCAAATTGTTTGAGTTTTTCAAAATTGAGAGAAAAAAACATTCAGAATAACTTGAAATGTATGTACTGATTATTACTATGCATTATGCAGGGCAAGCTCAGCCCTTTTCAGAATTATCGCTGCCCGCTATAGGATGGTTAAACCAGTGAGATGGAACATTTAATATAAACTCATATGTTTCATTTGCAATTAAAACAAACAAACTAAAATATAAAAAGTAATTATTTCACATAAACATGATGTTTATGTGTGTCAAATATTATGCTTCTCTAGCAATATTACATTCTTTACCAAATCTTTTGCTACTTTTAGATGATACTATTGCTGCACATATGCATAAAAACACAAAATTATTATGGAATGCTGACCTGCGAACACACTGCCCTCTAGTGGAAGGATTGTGCACAGCATCAGATGACTGATTCAGGGCTGTGTATATATTTTCACTTTGTGGTGGTTCAGTGAATAGTGTATTTGGTACAGATGACGCCTGCGAGCTTCCTAGACTGCTAGAGGCTCTCTATGAGGGATGTTAATTAAAGGGGAAGTCCCATGGACAAAAATATTTTTCTCCTTCAGCATAACACCCAAATTATCACATGACTGCGGGAAATGGCTGCAGACCAAAGAAGTTCACTGGAAGAAGTTAAATAAAAGTGTGTGGAGTGTGGAGTGTTCTCCAATGTTACCTATATTCAGCCGAAAAAGCATTTGTGAGGTCAGACACTGATATTGGATGAGAAGGCCTGACTTAAAAAGTGGGGTTGAGGTCAGGAATCTGTGCAGGTCAATCGAGTTCCTCCACACCAACTAACCAAACCATGTCTCCATGGACCTTGCTTTGTGCACTGGGGTACAGTCATGCTGGAACAGGAAAGCGCTTTCCCCAAACTGTTCCCACAAAGTTGGAGGCATACAATTGTCTGAAATGTCTCTGTATGCTGCAGCAATAACATTACCCTTCACTAGAACCAAGGGGCTCAAACCCCCAAAAACAGCCCCAGACATTTATCCCTCCTCCACCAAACTGCACCAAATAGCACTTACAGCAGACTGGGGCAGATCTAGCAGGGCAGAAATTTCGCTGACTATGTGCTTGATTTAATACACATTTCTTGGGTCATATGGTGCATTTTTGTATTTCATGACATTTTATGACCCTGAGAAAAGTCTCTCTAATCCACTGGTAAATATGGATGACCTTTTTAATCATCCTTTGTGTAATAAATAAAACAAATAGTACCATGTCTTCTCTGTTTACCATTGAATGATAGGACCTGCCCAGCTATGTAAAACCTTCAGCAGAGGCTTAATCAGTCTTAGAGTTAGCGCATCCATTTCTGAGGTTTCATCGCCATCTTTCATTGGTTAGACTGCTGCAAATTATGTGGCATACAGGGGCATAACTAGACACCTATATGAGCCATTCCAAAACCAAAGGTGTTAATATGAAGCCCCCCCCCCTTCCTTATTTATTTTACAGCCAGTTCAGGAATCAGCATAAAGAAAGCGTTAAGGATCTTTTGATAAATGTATTTTTAACATTTTTGACTTGCATGAGGTACAAGGTGACTTAGATTCAGGAGCCATATGCCTATAATGCATGTTGTATTCCCTTACTGTATTAACCGCCACCATTTCTGCTGGGAGGCTGTTCCATGTTTCTACCACCATTTTGGTAAAGTAAACCTTACTTACTTACATCTAAGCCTCTGACCTCCTTAATTTTAGGTAATGATCTCTCTTAAGTTTCTCCTCATTTGAAATAAAACATAAATCATGGAAGCTACACTGGACAACAAGACAATGCTGGAAAATTAGGACTGTCCTGTGAAAACTGGGACAATTGGGAAGTAACTAGAAACCTCAGTGCCCCACAAAATTTGCCCTAGCCCCTCCCCCAACTTCACCAAGCAACATGTCCCACAGTGCCACCTTTGCCCCCCCAAAACAGCTTGTGAGTGCCCCCACAGTTTATCTGTGCCATCTTTGCCCCAAACAGCTTGTCTGTGCCATCACTGCCCCTTGCTCCCCAACATACACTATGGCACACACATCATTCTAACATACATTCCCTCTCACATCCCTCATGCTCACACAAACTCCATCTACACATCTATGCTCACACACACACATACACATTTACACTCACACACACTTACACATCCATGCTCACACTCATTCTAACACACATTCCCTCTCACATCCCTCATGCTCACACAAACTCCATCTACACATCTATGCTCATACACACACATACACATTTACACTCACACACACACTTACACATCCAAGCTCACACATGGCATTGGTTTCCCAAATAACTATGCTTAAAGTTTAGGTCTAGGGATTAGCTTTTATTTTTTTATTCTCTGCTGGCCTATGAGCTCTTATTGTTCTAAACCAGAGCATAATGTAGAACTCCACAAGGGAGTTGGGACATCTAATATGATATGTGTCCCTCGAGACTGGGAGTTCAACCAGGGGAATGGTGGGGAAGGGCAGAAGATACCCCTGGAGCTCCTCTAAATGTGTTTTGGACTGCCTTATCATTGTGCCACCTTGATTGACTTCTTCCCCCATGCTGAATATTGCCGACTCTCCTCCTAATTTGACATTTTTGTCTTCAACTAATCATGACCTTGGTACCCGCCTCCTGCATTAAAGTCCCTTCTGTTTGACTATTTCGCCCCCTTGTAGTCATAGTAAGTTCCCCGATTAGTTCTTATGGACAAGCTGACATTGACAAATATAAAGCACAGCCTATAATGTATTAATGTTGGTTAGTATGCCTGCTGATGACTGCCATTTTTCCAGCTATTATCGTATACAGATTACCGTGGACATGGAAATGCAGCAAACTGCTCATGAAAAGTATACATGCCGGCCTCCATCTCATAGCCATGGTTCTAATGATTGTTTCCTTGGTTGCTGTATTTGATTATCACAATGCAAGGAGCATCCCCAACATGTACAGTCTGCACAGCTGGGTCGGTTTGACTGTCGTCATCCTCTTTGCACTACAGGTTAGTTTATTATTATTTTTATTATTATCTTTAATTTATATAGCACCGACAATTTATGCAGCAATATATACAATCCATTTATTCAAGGGGTATGACGAAGAGAATTGACAGACTAAGACAAACCGATAACATTAGGTGGAGAGAGCCCGGCTCACAAGCTTACAATCTTACATATGATATATTGTCGGTAAAAAATAAATTAGGGTCAACAAGTGAGACAAAGCAAGCCCCCAGTATTATAATTTGACCCGACTAAAAAACAATGTTATCATGATAACATGCATTCTTTTACTCTGGATTTGCAGTATTAACACTGTTTGTGTGACAACACAAAGTTCTTTACTCTTGTATATTGTTTAAATAATGTTTGTTTATCTATTCCAATGCTTAAAAAATGACTTTTTTTTTACAAGACATGCTATAGAAAAACAGTTGGCTAGCATGTTGGTGGCATTAACGTTGTACCTATTGGCACAATCCTGAATCCTGCCCCTAGGGGAGAATACTCTGGGGGTATTTGATAGTGTTCTTGCTCTGATGGTGCAGAAGACCCAGTGTTACCAAGTCAGAGAGGTCAGCAGGCCAGGAATGGTCATCAGTGAAGCAATTTTTAGTTCCTTCTCTGGTCTCTGATGACAAAAAATGGCACATCACCCCCTTTAATGGAGAAATAAATATTATTTTAGTAAAGGGCATTTTCTCTAGTGATCTCTGGTACTACTCTAGCAGCTGCGTACCAAAACAGTACGTGGTCCTGCGCGGTATATAGTTCGATCCTCTGGCTGAGAGCCTTATCTGGGAATTCTAGCTATTCTTGCGAAAGTAACTTTCCCTAATATATAACATAATCCTAAACTACTATATGTTATATAAAAACAGCACCTATGTGATACGAGTCAAATGAAAGTAATGCATAATTCCAAATAGGCCATTAAATTGTTTGCTAAATGTTTTATTTCTTATTTTTAGCTTGTTTTAAGTTTTCTTGTATACCTCCTCCCTTTCGCGTCGCCTTCGTTGAGAGCGGCTCTGATGCCAGTGCACGTCTACTCTGGGATTCTTCTGTATGGGTCTATTATAGCAACCGCACTTATGGGATTCACCGAGAAACTCATCTTTGCACTGTAAGTATTCACGGGGTGTATATATAATAGTATCTAATTAAGAATAAAAGTATGGTGATATTTTTGCATGACAAGGAAACAAGACAAAATACAATATGGACATCTCTATCCAGGTCTGAATTTAAAGTTTACAAAACAATTTAAAGGGGAAGAAAATATATTTTTTCAGCTTGAGCATAAAATTATAGTTCTCTGTATAGTAATGTGGACTACTGTACTGTAGTACACTGTGTGTATATATATATATATATATATATATATACATACACACACGTACATACAGCATACTATATATATATATTGACCTCAAACATAATGTCCACAAGCTATTAGGAAAACAGGGGAGGCTCATTCATAACTGCTTTTTTTTTTGTTATGATTTAGTCCCTTTTAAGTGTATATATTCCATTTTTTAAGGAAATCTCCAGCATACAGTACGCTTCCACCAGAAGGGATCTTTGTCAATACCCTGGGGCTTCTTATCATTGTGTTTGGTGCTTTGGTTATTTGGATGGTCACTCAGCCAGCATGGAAGCGCCCTCAGGACCAGAGTGGCAACACCCCGCATCCTAATAGATGTACCTCTGATGGTTCAGATGGTGGCTCAATGGCCACGGATTGCAACATCACGGACAATAAGTCGGACGTGGAACAGAACAGTGAATCAGCCAGGAAAAGGAACCTGAAACTCGATGAGGCAGATCAAAGGTCAACGATGTGAAAATGATTCCAGACGCTACAACAAAGAAGCTTTTCATTATTATTATTATTTTCCAGAAAAACACAAAACATTTTACAGACTAGAAGAGAATACTGCATTTGCTTTGTTTTTTTTCTTTTTCAATGTTGCTTTGTGTTTCAGGTTCAAAAATTAAGCATCTTTTTAATTAAGAGGAGATCTACACCAGACAGCAGCCAGGGTGCGAGTGGCTGTGATCATTGGTCTCTTGGCTATTTTGTTATAGACTAGACATTGTTCATAAACCCCCAGTCGGGTTACACTCAGCTGACCAGATTTTTAAAGCAAATACAATTGAGTGCTGCAACTCGGCTGTAACATCTCTTGCCTCCTGGGTGCCTTAAGCCGTCATACTGATCAAAGAACACTAACAAAATCCCATGCAGGCTTCTAGGTATTATCTATACCAGCTAAAAAGGCAGTAAGTGGGACCAAAGTTTTAATCCCTCATAGTATAGTCATAGGTACAGATTATAAATCAAAATCAAGGGACATTTTTCATTTCATGTATATATTATTGAAGTTTGATATGCAATACATTGATAATATTTTTATAATGGTGTTGACTACCACAGTTATGTTTTAAGGCATTTAAAGCAAGAGACCATTCTATTTCTAAATGTTTTTATATGTAGGATAAAGAGGGTTTAGGGGACACTAATAATTAGGGACAGGATCTCCAATTTAGGGACTGTCCCCTAAAAATCGTGACATCTCTTCCTTGTAGGTTATACATAAAAACAAACTGAGCCTAACGAGGAGCTATCCCATTCCAGATATTCTAATATTTAAACCTGTATATTATGTTTTTATGTGTTCTTTTCGCTTCTGTATTATAAAAAAATAAATCTATTATTGTGCTATATGTATTATATGTATGTGTAGCTGCATCACAGATTTGAAAAATGTTTTAAAGGGGAACGGTCACATTATTTTTACAAATGATCCCAACTGTAATCCTTACACCGACGTGCATATACCTCCCGTGACCTTCTGATTAATTTCTCGGTATTGCCAATTTAAAATTGTGTCTTTTTCCAGTACTGGAGTATTTAAATTGTAAAACTACAATACAGATTCTTTCTTAATTTGTACACCTATATTTAATAGGAAAAATCACACATGGTATTTCCCCATTCCCCAATGATTACATTTATATTGGTTGTAATACTTAACGAGTATTAAAAATGCATGTATTGTATAATTGTATACTTTGCATCTTAATACATGGGTGGCTAATGTAAGACATTGTGTCACGAGGTTTGCAAAATATATACACTAAATAGCCAGACGTTGATATAAAATAATCAAGGAAAAGTGATTAAACAAGACAGTTAAGCACTTTGGGGACCCTTTGCATAAAGATGAGCCAGTCCAAGGGAACAAGGAGAACCTTGCTGTGGCTAGCAAATGGCCAAGCATACTTGCCTTCTACTTGGTTGATGATAGAGGTGCCCTGGTGCCTTCTGTAAAACCTAATCCTACAGTCATTATTATTATTATTCCAAAAGCTTGTCAGTTATGGAATGCTGTAAACTCCTGATGCTGTCAACAAAAATGTCTTGTTGAAATTAAAGAACACATCAAGTATTATTTATTCATGTCATCTTATGATGGGTGTAAGAATGAGGAAGCGAGACAAAGAGTATGAAACCTAAGTTAGGGATATTTAGCCTTTCGGCCTGTAGTTATTTGACTACAACTCACATCATCCTTAGCCAGCTACAGTTGGAGTTCAACGACTGCTGGCTGCCATAGGCTGGGCATCCCAGACCCAACCTAAGTGAAGGAATTGTGCGCACAGAGATTTTTTTTCAAATTATTCTGTTTTATATGGTTGGGAATCCGTAAGCAGTTTAAGGAGCTTTAGACTCTCAGTTCTATTTTTATTATAATATTGTTATATACATGTAACTGCATCTCAAAATAAAATGCGTATGCCTCACATTCTTGCTGCGTTACTTTTGGTGTTTTATGAGGTTGAGTAAGTCATGTTCGTATATAACACGGGTACAGGCTCACCTTAGTACAGACCCCTCCAGGCCTCCACCATTTCTCCTTCATGTCAGTGCACCACCTAGGGTTTCCATATTGGCCATGTTTTCCTGGACACATCTGATTTATACATGTTGCTGACCACCACCTATTAAGTGCTTCCCTGCATTATGGAGAATGTATTAACTTGATAAAGAAATTGTTTTCCCTCCCTTTTATCTATAACACATACTGCAGGGCAGCACTAAAGGTGGTGAACAGAACTGAAACAATGGCCACCTGCTCTAGACCCACTTGCACTGGGATTTAGTGGGAAGGACTGTGCCAGTGGCCCCGCAGACCTCCATTGTGGAACGAAGGGCGTTCTGGAGCAGGTACTGATGTGGGGGGCTTGCCACCGGCCCCATTACGATTAATAACATTGCTACTATCCAACAAGTAATAAGAGCGCTGCATTATGGGATTTATCAATGGGTTTGCTAGAGTAATATTTCAACCTTGTCATGCGCTCTATAATCATATGTACATTTATTTAAGTAGTAGCATGACATTCACCTTCATTTTCACGGGTCACCTACGCAACAAAATGCTTAAGAAAAATGGGGCCATTACAAGGAATTTGGGTATTATCTGTTTTTCGATCTAACTTTTCACGCAACACAGTAAGTTAAGTCAGGGGTAAGATTATGATTTGGCATTAGGGGAACCTATTGTGAAATTAATCTTAACAGGTATATTAAGTGTGCATTATGTGCATGTGTGTTTATTGTGTATTATTTAACTTTACCAAGGTTAGATTGTGTTTAAATGTAGATAATCACAGTGCTACAAATAGTTTGCTGATAAGTATGGCAAACCAACATGAAAGCTATAAAGTTGCTTTTCCACACAACCCCTACATATGATTTCTTGTCAATATTATCCTCAAGGTAAAATTGGAGGATTCTTCCAATAAAATGCTAAATTTGAGCCTTTAAAACATAAAGTCAATGACATATCATCACCTCACTGCCAGAAACACATTCATTTACTGAGCCATCGCCCAAAAAACAAAGGTTTTCTGGTATTTCATTCAAAGTCTCAAATTATACAAATTAAATAAATGTTTCTGCTAACTGGCCATTGTGTTAGCTGGTATGGTGATAAAACTACTTTTCAAACATTGCATCGGAATTACTTTCCTACAATATATCCCAATCTCACAGTAAATTGATAACATATATATATATGCGAGGTTTAGAATTGTATTCATATTATTGTTTTACATAGCGGGATCATATTCTGCAGCGCTGTACAATTTATATGGCAAAAGCAAAAAAGGTAAAACAGGAGGCTTCTGAATATTTCATTTTTTGTTAGGGTGTACATTACAACCATGTAGCCAAAGTGCAATGTATTTCCTGCCCATCAATGGTCCTATTATAACTTCTGGACAAAGAGGTCCATTGATGGCAGCTCATTCCATTCCCTTGCTTACCTTCTGAAGTTACGCAGTGTCTGTGGCTACGAGTAATGGTGCTAGAACCCAGGAGCTGATTATCATCATGCATTACTTACATTCACACTTTGAATTGTAGAAAATCAGATGACACAGAATTTTCTGCTAAAATCAGCATTAACGTGCTAGTGTAAGCTGGTTTGCGATAATTTCAAATAAGTGGGTTTTTTTCGTTTTTTTAATTACTCCTGCACCTTAACCCTTCGGACTGGACACTGTGTCGATGCCCCCCCCCCCCCCGGGGCATTTCTGATCCCAGGTGTACGGGAGAAATGCATTGGGATTACATGCAGATACATTCTGCTGGCGGATCGTAGGAGGCAGCGTCAATTCCCACCTCTCTACAATGGATCTGACAATTTACCTAAACCCACATCTTGCAGTTCAGTGCACTAAAAGCTTGTAATAGCGCTTACAGATTATAGCAGGCAATATGTATGTATCTGAAGCCTATCCTGTGTGCATTATGCCATGTGTCATGTTAGCTATGTGTTGCATGGTTATTCCCCAACATGTCATTTCTCACCCATTGTTGTTAGAGGGACACTCTGACCACGGTCATTGGTCCAAGTCCAATAGCAAGTGTGACATGTGCCATCAACATCTTTACCTACCTTTATCCCTTTATATATACATATAAATAATAGCTGTATATAAAAAATACCTGTATGCCTTTACTCGGCTGGTTTTCAGCTTACTTATGTGCTTTTAGCTCCACATATTAAAGAGTTGGGACTTGTATTATTGGAAGCCTGCAAGCCCACCCAGGTGCCCCTGTCTCTGTAATGCCGTGTGCAGCTGGAAGGGGGCAGCGGTGTACTTAGTCGCACTATATGGCAGAGTCGGTCCTCGTTGGGTTCAGTTTACACGCTTTAGCCCCCACTCACTAACACCATACACTAATGTCCACACACTCACTATATCTACTCACACAAAATGTCTTCCTCTCTCGGAAAAGGCATGTGTTACAGGACCCCGCAGTGCATCTGGGTTACCAGAACAACTGGGGGCTAAAATGGGAAGCAGTGACCCACTAAAACACTGTTTTCTACATATATTTCTCTAAAAGCATGTATTCTATTTCAATCCAAACATGACATAAATAAATGTTTTGTATGAATACACCTGCTGTATATCTGTATGAACCAAGTAAAGTGACTCACTATACAATTACTTTTTTAATCTCGCAAAAGTTGGTAAGTGGAATCGTCTCAATGAGCAAATACTTGCCAATGTCAGTAAGAGGGCCTTAGTATTATCCCAGTGATGAATGGTAGCCTAAAACATGATGAAATTGCTCGAGGCAGCAGATAATGTTTACCTGCTTGCAACATACTGTTTTCCTGTCTCTTTCGATGACATCTTCAAGTTAAATTACCCTCAGTTAATCAAGGCTCTCTGCCGTACTACAGTAGATCTTTCCCATTACGTATAAATCTAGGAAAGCAATTTTAAAGTATTTTAGTGGTTCACGTATTATAATCATTGATATGTACAATCCTATCATCAAGATATCACCTAAAAAGGTTAGGGCAGGAAAACATTTTTCAATTACAGGGAAAATTTGTTAGATTATATTTGCAAAGCTGGAAATAGTCACACTAGATGGCAAGCTAGTCAAGGCATTCATGGCTGCTCAGCTATCAATTTGTTTCATAGGAAAATGGTTTTGATAAATTATATATGATAGCATAGTAAGCAACTAAATAGCATTTTCTTGATGGGGTGTAGGAGAAAGGTGGTAATGGAGGTGTCATATATATTGTTTGTCTCAGATGGCCGGGGGGCAAGAATTTCGAGAGGGAGAGGGCGCATCCCTGACTTGTGCAATTGCATTAAGGGACATGTTTGGAGAGAGATTACCATCCCTTAAATCATCCTTTAAGAGACTGTTGGTGACCAAAATAGGCATTGTTGATCAGATTCAAGGTATTTTATATGCATTGTTAAAAGCTGGAAAAATATTGCCTTGTGAAGAAGCTGCAGCTTCCCACCTCCTCTGTGGTGGGACATTTCGCCCCACTTAAAGCAGCCAATCAGCAGCAGGAAATCCCATTAAACTCAACGGTAGCTCTTTTCATTCATGCACACAGTGGTCGTGCCAAACCATCACTGGAGCTGAATAACATTACGTTTATCACGTGCCAGCAGATGTACAGTAAATAGCTAGGTGGGGAAATGCAGAGACCACCCATGCATTTATAACAGGGACACCTTTAAAATGCATTGTGATGGCTGGGGTATCCCTTTTAAAGGTTAACTTTTGAAGGCAGCCACCGCAGATGGTAAAATGTATTGTAAGTGATACAAATATTCAGCATCTATTTGTACTGAAAAAAGTGCATAATCTGCTACAAATGTGGCTTATTATATATTAATTTGCAGATGATTTTATTTTAACCATGTATTACATATACTTTGACGGGCTACAAGAAACAATGTGTTATATTAGTTGGTATTAAATATACTGATCGCATAATATATTTAAAAACCCAAGCACACATCGTATACACTGTATATACATACACACTGCACACCGCACAGCTGCCAGAGGTGTCTCCCTGCTGATGATCCAAGATTATGGAGAAACATTTTAGGAGTTTAAATGGTAACAGATGTCAATGACACAACGTATCTACAGCAATACAAAAAGTAACTTTAATACTTGGATTACCTAATAACAATAACTTAAATGGATACTCCACCCATCAAACTATTCCCACAAAGTTAGAAGCATAGCATTGTCCAGAATGTCTTGGGATGCTGAAGGAGACATACCAAGACATGGTTGGATGAGTTTGGTCTGGAAGAACTTGACTGGCCCACATAGAACCCGGAACTCAACCCTATCAAACACCTTTGGAATAAACTGGTACAGAGATTGCGAGCCAGGCCTTCTCTTCCAACATCAGTGCCTGACCTCACAAATGCTCTACTGGATGAATGGGCAAAACATCCAAAATCTTGTGGACAGACTTCCCAGAAGAGTGGAAGCTGTTAAAGCTGCAAATGGTAACCAACTACATAATAACATCTATGTATTTAGAATGCAATGCCATAAAAGTCGATGTTGGTGTAATGGTCAGGTGTCCCAATAATAATGGTCAGGTGTCCATATAGTGCATGTCTTTGACTCTTTCCTCCTCTCCCCATGCAGGAGATGTGTTCTGTCAAACTTATCTCTCGGCACATGACATACTTACAGCCAATCAGCTCCAATGCAGGCTCTGTGAATATATTGTGGGGGGAGGCCAATGAAGAAGCACTCGTTTTGATTTAAATGGGAGCTCTTTCATTCTTCAAGCAGCCAATCAGTGGCGCAAAATGTCAAACCACGGAGGGGGCAGGGATCTGCAACTTCTACTTACCTTAAGGGTATGTATTATTTAGGTTTAATCCATGCATATAAAAGAGGTGGCACAGACAGTATGTTTAAGGGCCAGCTGTGGCACTAGCAGGCTGTTTAGGGGCAGAGATGGCACAGGCAGGCTGTTTAGGGGCAGAGATGGCACAGGCAGCCTGTTTAGGGGCAGAGATGGCACAGGCAGCCTGTTTAGGGGCAGATATGGCACAGGAAGGCTGTTTGGGTGCAAAGGTGGCACGGGCAGGCTGTTTGGGTGCAAAAGGCATTACTGTGGGACATATTGCTTGTGAAGTTGGGGGCAATTTGCGCACTGGGGCCCTGTGGTTTCTAGTTACACCCCTAGTATGGTGTGTGGGCACATGAGCTCGACAACTATACATGGGGCTGGTGTCCATTTTTCCAGGGCTGCTTTTCCTTCCTAATCCGGCCCTGTAAAGGAGCATTTAAAAACCACAGCATCAATCCAGGGCCAGTCAAGCTTCATCCTACTGGACTTTTTTACAAACTGAATTAGAAAGTCATCATTAAGGAACACCTTACATATAAAGGGAAACAAACAAGCCGCACCAGTGTCAATTTTATCCACAGGAGTGCTTAAACTCCATTCAGCTTAGATTCATATGTTGTAATGCTGTAGAGTAAATTGACGCTAGCGTGTCTTATGTTTTCCTTTTATGTGTAAGGTGTTTTTTGATGGTTATGAACACCATTGGGGTGCTGAGTAGCTATATTTCTATTACTCTTTTTACTTTATATGTGGGGAGTTGTCTCACCTTTTTGCTTTGTTAGATATCATTAAGGAGCAATTATGGATTTGGCTCACTGCTATTTCTTTATTAATATTATTATTAATTATTATTATTAAGTTAATATATACAGTTTGAACAGATCCCACAGCACTGAACAAGACAATGTCAGTTAAAGCAAATGGAGACAGAAGATGTGGATGTCCCTGATATTTATGTGGACCTATAAAGTAACAATTTTATTACCAAAGTTAAGGCAGGATAAAAGCTCCGCTATGATGAATATGCTTTTACATTTCTGATAGAACACTAACAAATGTCAACGCATTCCAATGATCCATCGATTTCAAAAGCATTTTCTTATGGGAAATACATACTTTCCTCCAGTCCATACCGGTGACGTCATTACACTTGCGCCTCAGCAGCTTTGTCCCTGTGTGCTCGCCGTAGAGCTGCAGTCACTGGCAGTGTGTGTGTGTGGCGGGCGGGGTTCACGGGGAAACAGTTGGGCGTACAGACGTTTGGACCCAGTGGGGAAGCTGTGAGGTTGGTGACTCGGTGGGTAACGTTTGTTGGCATTGAGTCGAGCTGGCTGCAGAGCCGGGGGGCGCAGGGTGAGAGCGGGGGCCCTGCGGTGCCGGGGCAGAGGGGAGCGGCCTCAGTCCTGTCATTGTCAGCGAGCCGCCGTCATTAGCACGAGCGGAAGAATACAATGAATCAGAATCTTAGGAGAAAGTCGCGGAGGGATACTGGGAACCCTAAATTCTAGACCGAGGGGTGCTGTATACCGGCATTAGACTGGTGCCTCCATACTGCGCTGCTTTTCGTGTTTAACCAATGAGATCCCATTATTAGCTTTTACGACAGGGGGTGTCTTTTGTGTACTTCTCTCGCTCATATTATCATATGTTTGAACCGGGATGTGGGGCAGACGACACGGTCCTGGAGCCAACACCGATAAACATTCATCAGGGGATATCCCGGTCTAACGCTGTGCTGAGCAAAACACATCATGTGCTCGCCGCCTCGGGAGCCAATATATATACAAGTGTTTTAACCCTTCACCGGAGGCCAGAAGAAATAGTTCAGTCCTCAGTGCCTGGTCCAGATGGCAGGGGGTCCATTACAATGGCTGATGCTCCTTCATCACTGTTCTTCCCGTGTATTAGTGCTCTAGACATGAAGGCCTGGGTGTGGTACCCTGACTCACCCAGAACTCCAGCATCTAATACACTGCAAAGCTCGGCCGGGTAATGAAATCAGTACATTAAACCTATTAAATCTGCTTCATTGTTGGCTTAAGGTTTGCCTGGCAATGTTACCATGAGATATAGTCACAGTTACTGAAGCGGTAGGCGGTATTAAACGTTTCTATGTGTGCGTTTCAGTGACATGTGCGAGTCTCCGATTTGGTAGATGCCACCTTACAACGCAACTTAATGGGATGTCAGCGTTAGGCTGTCAATGATGCCCTCGTAGCGCCGTGTGACAGAGGCGGCTTATGAAGAGTGCGTAACGCGAGGAATAATTGCAGCCTGGAAGATTGTTTTTCTTCCAAAGGCACTCTGGTCAGCTGAGAAACCAAATAAGACATGACTACCCCACCTTCTTAAATACATTTAATGATCTTTAGTTACTATTGCAATGCTTAGTGGGTAGAATCCTCCTCGCTGATGGTGCCAGAGCTTTAAAGCGAAGCCTCAATAACAGGGCCATTCATGAGCAAATGTTAAAAATTAGGAGAAATCCCTTTAGATGTATCCTATATAATGATATATATATAGAAGCTCTACGGGGGTTTAGTTTTGATGTTCTATTATTTAACTTTTTTTGGTTGTGGATGGTTTTCCATCTGTATTTTTTAACAGAAATAAGTTATATTTTGATGAGGGACATTTGGTGTTGCCGTGTGTGAGGTTTTGCGTTATCTAGAATCTTTATCTTCACATATTACATTCACTGGGCTGCCGGGTTCTTTGGCAGATTGGAATGTAATTATATAGATGTGGAAATACCTGGCAGACGAGGTTCGTTCGATGCGACAATGATGTCAGGAGGCATCTGTACTTTTTCACCTTGAAACACTATTTGTGTTACCGAGACACTGAAGCTATTGCCTATTTACAGTTTGCTGATATATTGTTTTCCAAAATATAAACGTTTGGCCATGAATCCTCATCAACCGTGTTTTGGTAAACAAAGTGCTTCATGGCAGAACCTGTATGCTGCCAGCTGTTACGGTCAGGTACTTGGCTACACGCAGCAAACATGTTTGAGAAGATATAATTGTTTCCATAGACATCTTTATTTTGCAGAGTTTATCACCATGTTTGACTTACACAAGATCTGTTTGTATTGCAGATCTCTACACAACGCTCTTCGTTTACGTTGTAGAAGAATAAAAGGTATGTAACGTGTTAAATTTTTATTATGTGAAAGTAGGCCACTTTGAGTCTTACTCCTATGCCTTAAGCGTGTTTAAAATACCTGGATAACTAGTGCCTGATGTCACTTCGTCAACATCGTCGGGAATAGCATCGAACCCCTACATGTAATGTGCGCAATGAAACATTTTTCTACCCTAGTGAAAAACATGCCCCACCTGCACTTTTTGTATGTTGTCCGTATTGACTTGGAAATGATTTCTGGAGTTTCCTAATCCGTGGGAAGGCTTTAATGTCTCTCCTGCTCACCACTCAGTCTTGTTTATGACCGTACCCATATTGAGACCCCTGTGTATATTTCATAGGAAGGCCCTAGAAATACCTGTATCACCATTTTGGAACATGATTATCGGTCTACGAATGAACGGTTAATTGTGACGCTCTAATGCAAGAACTTGGACCGAGCCATTTTAAGGAGTCCGTGATTAATTAGTCTGATAAATTCATTGCCTGCGTTTCACTTTCCTCCTCATCTATGATCGAATGTATAATTATTGTCTGCCTTAAAGAAATGCTTGTTTTGAAGAATCTGGTCTTTCCATCCTGTCTTCAAGCCCCTTCGCTGTAGCCTTTTATCACGAACCCGAACAATTACCTTTTGAAGGTAATTGTCTATTGTCATCTAAGCAAAATGATTCATGTAACTAATGCTTTCATCTTCTGGAATAAAATAGTGTACATGTTCTCTGCTAATATGCTTTTCCTATTTGGTATAATTAGTGTTAAGGCACAGAGGAAGTAAATCATTCTGTATAATAGACCGTAAACTTGTAAGAGCACAAATTACTTCTTTCTTACATACGGTATGTTCATGTGATTGCTATTTTTACATGTTAATATATTAGCATTTATTTATTCTTCCACGTTGTAATAGTTCTAGAGAATCTGTTGGTGCAAGTAAATACAATGTAATTATACATTGTTTGCCGCTATTCTGTTTTTTTTAAATTAAATAAATGGGAGTTTAACGCAAAAAACTATTTATGGTAGATAACGCAAGCTACACTATGTGACCAAAAGTATGTGGCACCCCCCCTCCTTAATTATTGAGTTAATACAGTTAACATATGCAGCCATATCTTGATTGGTAGAATGAGCTGTACCGAAGAGCTCAGTGACTTCAAACAAGGCACTGACATAGGATGCCACCTTTGGCACAAGCAAACTTCTGCCCTCTTAGATCGACTGGTATACTGAGGCATGTAGAGTGGAAATATTGCCCGTCCTCTGTAGCATCACTCGCTATAGATTTATAATCCTCTGGAAACAACATCAGCACAAGAACTGTGTGTGTTGGGAAAATGGGTTTCATCACTATGTGCGATACCATTCGGTGGCTGGAGGGGTGTGAAGCGCACCACCGATGGACTTTGGAGCAGTGGAAATGTGTTCTCTGGAGTAATGAAACCCGCTTCGCAACCTGGCAGATGCCAGGAGAACACCAGCTACCAGAATGCATAGTGCTGACTGTAAAGTTTGGTGGAGGAGGGATAATGGTCTGCGGCTGTTCTTCAGGGCTTTGGTCCCCTTAGTTTTAGTGAAGGGTAATGTTAATGCTACAGCATACAAAGACATTTTAGACAATTGAATGCTTCCTACTTTGTGGCCCCAGTTTGGGGAAAGCCCTTTCCTGTTTCAGCAAAGCACGGCCTGTGACGACATGGTTGGATGAGTTTGGTGTGGAGGAACTCCAGTAGCCTGCACAGAGCCCGGACCCTAAACCCACTGAGCATCTTTGGGATGAATTGGAGCGTCAATTGAGAGTCAGGCCTTCTTGTCTAACATCAGCGCCTGAATGGGCACAAATTCCCACAGAAACAATCTTGTGCAAGCCTTCCCTGTTACAGCCATAAAGGGAGGCAACTTCATATTAATGGATAATGGTTTAAAGATGGGATGTCCAACAAGCTCATATAGGTGTGATGGATGGTTGTCTATATACTTTTCGTTATATAACGTATTCGTTGAAGATTCAGTTACTAATAAAGGAAATATCCTGCTATACTTATATCCCTTAGTTACAGTCCTATAGTTTGTAAGGAGTATGTATGTAGTATGTGTTGCAAAAAGTTATGAGTAGTAAATGTTGGAACGACAATGTGTAAAACTACAAACTATGCACACAAAAAATGATCGGAAAAAAAATAGACCTCTATCCATACAAACATTTTACAGGCCTGTGAGATCCCTTCGCAGATCACCTATCCGCGTTATAACCCACTGACCGTCCTCGGGTCACAGCGGGACTCCTAGCAAAGGCATCAAACGTTTAGGCGGCTCGGGAGCAAAATATGAAAAAGGGAATACCAAACCCAGGCAGAAAAAAAACCAATTCTCCTTAAAAGTGCAGATATTTGTGCAAATCTCAAATAATCATTACATTTAAAGTGACTATAAAGTGATTTCAAGAGGTTTAAAACATCATACAGTGTTTAGTACAATTACCTTAGAAAGATGTTCTGAGGTTTTTACGCCAGCGACATTAAACTAATAACATTACGTTAACCCAAGAACCGTGCGAAATTCTCCAACGCCGTGTGCTGGTATTCAGCATACCTGCCATACCTTTCGTATTATTATTAAGCACCAAACGATTTAAATGACAAGTCGATTTCCGTAAACGTAATCATTTTATATCGTACAATAGTATTCTTGCTTGAGATCGCATCATGGGATTCCAGTAACATGGGAGGCTATAAAGAAATCATTGTGAGACGGATTGTGGATGTAACTTTAACCCATTATAATTCTCTACCAGGCTTCGCATTGTATACACCCCGTAGTGTTCTTTATTCAGTAGTATTTATGTAATGTTTGTGGAGATTTATCTTCTATTGCAGTCTAATATAAAGCTTTAGCTTGTATGGCATTTGAACAGGACTTGTTGGTCTGGTTGAGTTTTGGTGCTAAATCCCAGTGGCCAAAGCAATGCAGGCCCTGAAGTCTTGTAATAGTGGTACCAATCGGAATGAAGAATGAAGGGCTGACTATATGTCTGGGCCTGGGTATTGTTGGAAGGGTGATCTGTGGGTTACTCTATCATTTGTATAAGGGGTGTACTTATGTCACATAACTCCAAAAGGGAATTCCATCGATTCTGCGCTGTCTGTCTTCCAGGTCAGGTGTGGTGCTGGTTGGCTTGTCATTGTATGATCATAACCTATAGATGTCCTGTGTCTCCTGAAGAGGTCTGTCAGACGCAATGAAAGACCTTCCTCCAGGGCCCAAAGTCCAGATATTTAAGATATATAAGTTGTTTTTTTGTTTGTTTCATTATTTAGTATATTCAACATAATTACTGACTGAGGTTGAGTCCTGTGTTAAGCTGGATGACAGTATCTCATTAGATTCAGATCTTGCTATTTGCTGCGTGGTTAACGGTGGTGTATTTTATAATGAAAATAATGCCCACCACAGGCATGAAGCTCCTGAAAAATCTTTAGAGTTGTGTGAGAGCAAATCTGAAAATCATCACAGAGGTAATGTGCCTCAACAAGCGCGTTGTGATGCGGTCTATAGATTATAAGTGTGTTGTTATGTTCTGCATTCTTTGTGCTGGTAGTAGGTCTGTGAACTGGCAAAAAAAAAGTGAATTTATATCTTATCTACAAAGGGCTTTCATCATGTCTGACAAAAGCGAGCTGAAGGCCGAACTGGAACGCAAGAAGCAGCGTTTGGCTCAGATAAGGGAGGAGAAAAAACGAAAGGAAGAGGAGAAGAAAAAGAAAGAAGTAAGTTGGATTTGTGTATTTTATGTTTGGAAATATTTAACTGGTGTTCCCGGCATAAATCCAAATTCTGGAATCCATTCTGCATTCAATTCAAAACATACTGATCAATAAATCTTTTAAAACAATTTATAGGTTGTATTTTAAGATGATTGGGATGTATGTGGTTTGCAGAGACAAATTCATGGGAAGCAATAATCCAATAGATCCTTAGAAAAGTTTGCTGATGCCCCACTGCCAATTATTCCCATTCTCACTGTGACTGGTCCGGGTTATTTGGCAATTTAACGCTGCGTTATATAAGAGAGGTTTCCGAGTTAGTGAATGCTTTTATGTGCAAAAATGTAGGACTGTTTTTGATCCCCTGGGTCGCAACGATATAACGGCACACACAGAAATATGAAGCAATACAATGCTCTCTTCCACTGTGGCAGGAGGTGGCATAGCTGTGCATTTTGTATTTATTAATGGAGGCGTTTGCTCTTATTTTATGATTTTATGGCTTTTTCCACAGTCGCAGTGACATGAAGCTAGCAGCAGGGGGCGCCCAAACCCCACCTTAGTCTATATTTGCTTGGATCCAGTTCACTATAATGATCACCAGTTAGTAACTTTTACATGCAAAAATACTTATTGAAGTGCACAAATATTCACATATTAGTTGGGGTTGTCTATCTCTGTGTGCTTAAAACTAAAAGAAATTAATAGGAGGCAGCGTCACTTTCAAGTTTGTCTTTTAAACTGAATATTATGGGATACTATCATGTCTATAGTATCTTTGTCTTGGTACAGTACACATTCTTTAGAAAAGCCATACCGCGAAGTCATTAGGAATGTCATGTCTCCTATTTTCAGACAGATCAAAAGAAGGATGCTCCCCCTCCGCAGGAAGAGTCTGACTTGGAAAAAAAACGCAGAGAAGCCGAAGCTTTGCTACAAAGCATGGGCATCACCCCCGAGCCACCGCTGGGTAAGAACTGGAAACGCATGATGGGATGGTGACTGCCCCGTATCGCATGTTTGCCTGCTCTGCGCCTGTACATAACACTCTTGTGATGGTCATACGGATCTTGTGCGAATAGCTTTCTTTCAAGGGAAATCTGTACAGCAAAATGTGATGGTTTGAATTTTCTGCTTCCACCTTCTAAGTGGAAAATGTCTGACTGAGAATGTTATTTCTTCTGGTAACAGGCTCACTTAGTCATGTTAGCAGTCAGTGGTATTATTTTGTTTTTGCTGTATAGAGTGACACAAACGGTTATTTAGCAATGGTTTTAAATAATGATCTGATATACTGTGCACATGGCTGTTCTGTGACATAAAATCACTCTGTGGGCAACATGAGCCTTCAGCAGATTAGCCCCACCATCTATAAAATAATAAATTCTTGCATTGACTGGATCAGCATCCATCAGGATGCAGGCTGCTTCACCGCTTATAATAAGACTATTTTATAGGCTTATTTCCTAACTGGTCTTGTTAAATATTTTAGACTTACGTCGCTGTTTAACATTGATGACTCGTATTAATGCCGCAGAGGTAAGACTTTGTGCCGTTCTCTGCTCTCAGTGATAGCGGTATAAATCCCATATACAACATCTTTTAATTAGACTTACACCTCCGATCCATGTGAATTCTTAGATAATTCAAGCATCCCAAAACCGACTGCCCTTTGACTTAATTGGAAATCACAAACCCCTGTAAGTTTTAATAGACTTTACCTGGCCCTTTAAATGTTTGAGAGGGAGAACCCAGTGATGATAAATGCTTGCAGAGTACAACCTCGTCTGTCGTTGAGGTTATTGGGCCTTTGGTTTAAAAGAATAATAAAGGAAAACCTGACGTTTGGAATTGCCATGATATAAGAATAAATCAACTGCAGTTAATCATCATAGATTTATTTTCTTATCACTCCAATAACCGCTAATATATTTATAACTATATACGGGTGGAAATCTAAACCACTCGGCATCTTCTATCGTTGGAGTCTTTCTCCAGCCACATTTTGCAGAGCACATGCATGTTCTAAACCTTTGTTTTACCAAAAGTTAATGCAGTGAGACATTTATCTCTGATGCCTGCCTTAATGTGCCATTCCCTCTGTGTAAACCTGCACAAAGCTGTACGAAGCCTCATTATACCCTTTTGTGTGCTGGCGGTTTAGGGTTAGTTACTTTTGGCCAGGTGTCTGCATCCTAAACACCATTAATTGGTTTGTTAGCTACAGTTTCCAAGAAGTGTCCTTCCGGTGAATAGATAGAGAGGCTGAGCCGAGCCCTGCAGGTGGCCGGCTCTCACCCCCTTCTCAGACCAAGCCGGGGATTAGAAGGCATTGGAAGTCAGTGGGAATAGGCCAGCTTTTTGCTGTTTCTGTTTTGTGAACCAGCAGGACCTCCCTTACCCACACCGCTCATCTGCCCCCTATTCAGATGACCTAAATCTGCGACTTAATGTTCTCTTTAGAGCCTAAAACAATGATACAGTTGTAATAATATATTAATGCATGTTCAGGTTGCCCCTCTCTAATATTTGCACATTGAACTAGGCAATCGTTCCAATTAAGGAGTTACTAATCTATAAATACACGTACAGTAGATTATTTTTTTAATAAAATGCCAGCAGAGAACATAACATTTTCTGAAACTCTCCTTCGCAGATGAGGCAGGGCTTTAATTCCCTTTTTTAATTCGGAGCGAAATTACATTGAACAAAAGTTTTACTTTAATGCTTAAGTGTTAGAATGACATTTTCCATCTGTATATAAATCTGAACTGTTATAATATAGTGTTAAAAAAACAAGACTCTGGAGCAAATTATGATCTAGGCAGCTATCAGAATACGCTGGCGTGGGGCAAACTCAAAATAATACGTTTTCTGGCACATTAACCTTAGTAATCATAGGTTCTGCCCCAAAGTGTGGCTCTTCCGTTACAGATGCAGAATTTCAATTAAAATGCTTTTATTTTTTTAAAAAGGAGTCATTGAATGAAATTAATTAACACGTGAGCCGCCATGATATAGGAGAAATCATCTGTTATAGACAGCCTCGTGGTTTGACTTTTTGCAGTTACTGCAACAAAGACGAGCTTCGGGACTCAAACTACTGTCACCGATTTATTCCAACAGCAGAGAATCACTTGGCCCTCTAGTATTATCTCTGAGACCATGGTGGGGGCAGACCTAATCTTCTCATGCCTCATTATATTTCTACAAGGCATTTACTCTTGTTCAAATTACACGCTTAAAAAAAGGGGGAGGATTGGGGGGAGGATTTAAATGTAAATGGCTTTGAGAATCCTTTGTAACTTATCAGCAGTTCTGAAAGAACTAAGAACATCTTATTGATACAAGCAGTGCCTCCTTTGATTCCAAGTGATTCTCCTTCTTTATATCCTAGAAGTTTCACAATACACACACCCCTACTTAACTGCTCTACCGTTCACGAGGACTTGCTTTAATAAAAACGTTGTTCGCGGCTAATCCACAATTAAGCATTATGCCAAAAATTCAGCTGGAGTCCCTTTTGTAGCAATCTGAATATGTTTAACGTGCGGACAAAACTGGGTCATAAAGTACAACTAGAAGGAACATCATATTAGCTATGAGGACATGGGTTTGCATCTTTATAAAGATGAGTACACTTGCTAATATGTATATGTTATGTCTGAGCAGTTAACTTGTTGCCATTTGCAACGTCACATTAGCCATTTTGGGGCTATGTGTAAATATGTACTTGCGTAATCTCTGTTCACAAAGTCACACAAATGAAGATTCATGGAAATGCTAATTAACAAAAAAAGGAAATCGCTAATCCAGAGAAATCCTTTTACTAAGCTATTTCTGTGCTGTTTTGTAGTAATGCTTTGTGGCATTTCTCTGTATGTTGTGGCAGTGACAGCGTACTCATTAGCTGGTGATCACTGTCTCACATAGAATATCGTTACACTGAATGGGCGTAGAATATCGTTACACTGAATGGGCATAGAATGTCGTTACACTGAATGGGCGTAGAATGTCGTTACACTGAATGGGCGTAGAATGTCGTTACACTGAATGGGCATAGAATATCGTTACACTGAATGGGCGTAGAATATCGTTACACTGAATGGGCGTAGAATGTCGTTACACTGAATGGGCATAGAATGTCGTTACACTGAATGGGCGTAGAATGTCGTTACACTGAATGGGCGTAGAATGTCGTTACACTGAATGGGCATAGAATATCGTTACACTGAATGGGCGTAGAATATCGTTACACTGAATAACAGGCAGCTGCTGCTAAGGCAAATAAAATCATGGGGTGCATCAAAAGGGGCATAGATGCCCACGACAAGGAAATAATTCTACCCCTGTACAAGTCACTAGTCAGACCACACATGGAATACTGTGTACAGTACTGGGCACCAGTGTACAAGAAAGATATAGTGGAGCTGGAGAGGGTTCAAAGACGGGCAACCAGAGTAATAAGGGGAATGGGAGGACTACAGTACCCAGAAAGATTATCAGAATTGGGGTTATTTAGTTTGGAAAAAAGACGGCTTAGGGGGGACTTAATAACTATGTATAAATATATAAGGGGACAGTACAGAGATCACTCCCAGGACCTATTTATACCCAGGACTGTATCTATAACAAGGGGACATCCTCTACGGCTGGAGGAAAGAAGGTTTCTACACCAGCACAGACGGGGGTTCTTTACAGTAAGAGCGGTGAGATTATGGAACTCTCTGCCAGAGGAAGTGGTGATGGTAAACTCAATAAAAGAGTTCAAAAGGAGCCTGGACGTGTTTCTTGAAAGCAATAATATTACAAGTTATGGATATTAGATTAATAGGGACAGAACGTTGATCCAGGGATTTATTCTGATTGCCATATTTGGAGTCGGGAAGGAATTTTCCCCCTGGTATGGGGCAATTGGCATCTGCTTCATAAGGGTTTTTTGCCTTCCTCTGGATCAACACAGTAGGGACACAATATGTATATAGGTTGAACTTGATGGACTTTGGTCTTTTTTCAACCTTATGAACTATGTTACTATGTTACTATGTTACTATGAATGGGCGTAGAATATCGTTACTCTGAATGGGCGTAGAATATCGTTACTCTGAATGGGCGTAGAATATCGTTACTCTGAATGGGCGTAGAATGTCATTGCACTGAATGCGCGTAGAACGGCGTTGCACTGAATGCGCCTAAAATATCATTACACTGTTGTCAGCAAACTGTACATCCAATGTATATGTAGTGCCTGTAGTGCACCAGAAGGGGCCGGTTTCTTTAATGGGGCAGATGTATACCGTAGGGTTGAACAGTAGATGGCAGTAGGTTCCTATAGCGCGTAGATACTCTGAATTTTAAGAGACACCGTAGCAGGTGAATTTACACGGTCATAGAGGTTACATTAACTACCAGTCCATTAACAAAACATAATCATTTGCCACCGCACCTGGTAAGAATGGGTTATTTCAGGTGAAATGTGACTTTTTAGGATCGTCATTACTTGGGTAAAAATTACTAAATCCTTATGGCCCTTAGTGAGTAAAGATGCCAAAGGTGATTAGCAATAAGTTACAAGGAACAGAACTCGGCTTCTTCCTTGAAAAATACTGCACTGTGGAGTTAAGAAGTGTTGTCTATAATCGGGACGATAGGGTGTTCCTTCAAAAGAATAATCTCTAATAAGAAAGCTTACAGTGCTGTGAAAAAGTATTTGCCTCCTGTCCGATTTCTTCAATTTTTGCCCCTTTGACATCAGATCATCAAATTAATTTTAATATCAAACAAAGATAACGCAAGTAAACATAAAATGCAACTTTTACCTAGCCAACAACTCATGCAGGAGGTCACAGAAGTACCCAGAATAACATGCAAAGTACTGCTGGCCTCACTTCCCTCAATAAGAGATAAATGGCATCTATGGGACAGCACAAGGCTGACCACGGCTGACCAAAACGAACCCAAAGGCTTGTCTCACATTTGCAAAAAAAAACATCTTCGTGACCCCAAGACTTTTGAGATAATTTGTGGACCTAAACTTCCAAAGCAAAGTCTGGACATCGATGTGGACAAAACTCCTTGACATCGATGTAAAAGAATCATTTCCGGTTATCGCAAACATTTGATCGCAGTCACTCATTTTATATTTGTGTATATATTTGTATTCTTTTTATATTAAATTTAGTTGGATGATCTGAACAATTTAAATGTGACAAATAATCAAAAGTAGAAGAAATCGTGAACGAGCGAATACTTTAACACAGCACTGAATGTACCGGAAGCGATCCAAGTCGTCTGAAAATGGCCCCTAAAGGAGGCTCCGCTTTGCAGTTACCGATAAATGATTACGGTGCTGATTAATATGTTTGTCACAACGTGTGACGGATCTGCTTTGAGAGGAGTGCAGATGGCTCAGAGGCTGTACACGACGTAAAATCCTGAATAATTTGCACAAAGTATGAACCATTGGAATGAAATCGCCCCAAACTCTCTCATCACTTTTCATTCCTCCTTCCTTGTATGTCACCGACATGTTTATGCCTATTTGGATGCATGAATAATCTAGCATGTGATTTGTAACACTCTCTTTCCTTCTCTTTCCTCCCATTGTTCATCTCCATCCATGTTTGTTTTTGGTTATCCATTCTTCTGGTTTTGTCGCCCCTTTTTTTTTGTTTTTTTACATTTGTTTTGAACCCTTCATGTTAACTTGCTTTGGAAACATCTTAAGCGGTCCAACCCCTGCGAATAGTAACAGAGGATACGTGTCTGTTTCACTATTTAGTCCCCCCGCCAACGTCTCCGTCCTCTAAATCTGTGAGCACCCCAAGTGAGGCCGGAAGCCAAGACTCTGGAGATGGGCCTGGTGGAGCGAGGTATGTGCCGATGAACATTTGTACTGTTTCTACACGAAGCACTTGTTTGCGCACCAGCATTTACAGCATTGGAACTGTTAAGACCCCGTTAGTTGTGAAACAATGTGTCTGTGCGAAGCTGACGCACCTTGTAGCCCCTAGAAAACGCCCGCTGGTTTTAGCCCTCTGGGCCTTTCTCTCATGTGAGTCGAAATCTAGAGACTAGAGCATTGCTAGTAAAGACTCAATAAAATGTTTAAAATACTGTGTCTACGCGGGACCCATTAAATAAATGGGGATCTGGGGCGTCGCTTATCGGGATATAACCCTGAACAGTCCATCTTCAGGATAATCCCTGTTTTTTTATGTCTGACTGAACTGTTCACTGGCATGGAGAATATATCGTGTTTAACCTGTAGATTCCGCATTGCAACCAGATGATGTTACGTCGTGTTTATACAATCAAAATGTTCATAAGCGATATTGAGAAAGTATTCTGATACCAACCAATGAAATGATGCTTCTGATTGGTACATTCCTTTGGTTGCTATGGGGATAAGTCCACTTTTAACATTTTCCACTAGAATCTGCTCTATTTTTTTATAAATAACCCTCTTTTCGCATAATTTTAAGCATGTTTTAACTAACAATGCTTCCTGGGATACCTTCCACTAATGTGTTTTGGCGTCGGAGCCGCTCTGGTGCTGAGATTTGTTATATTTGTATCACGCCAGTGCTTTGTGTGTTTGTATCAGTCATGTGACTGTAGAAAGGAAAAATGTCAGTTTATCATTCTTTCTCTTTTATGCAAAGTATTATTCTGCCATCTGTCCCCAGCTAGTCTGTTTTTTTTTTTTTTAGTGTGTATTGCCGGCTTAGGTGGTTTATTGCAAAAATATAATTTAACAAGTGTCTTTGGCACCCCTGGCAAAAGAAATACTTCCTCAGATGTATTATCTAAATAAGGAAAGGAGTAAATAAAGCCAATAAGGCACACGGACGCCAATATATCCCAATGGGCAAGTAAAAATATAGCAAAAAGGGCATCCTCCTGCAGTTAACTCTTTATAGGCTATAATTATTAGTTTGGCTGCAGATAAATAAAAGCGTATTGTTACTGGGACTGTGGTCACGTCCGCCGGCACTGTGATTGTTTCAGTGTGTATTAATACATTTACTATAGATCACTTTCTCACATTAGTTGAAGGTACCTTTCTTGTGCTGAAGTCTTGTTGATATATAAGACAATCAATGATGTGTATTAACCTACTGCATGTGCTTATTTTACAGTGATAAAGCCGCCGCTACCAAGAAGTAAAGCATATACCTTTTTTTTAATGTCTGTGTATAACATGTACATATATTTATCCTTCTCCGTTGTTGTAGGGTTAACGTCATAGCTCCGGTGGCGAGAGAGGTTTTAACATATCCCTTGATATTATTTCATTAATATGACAAAGTGTTGTTTATCTCTTGAATAATAACTGACGGTGTGAATGGAGTATAGCGCTGCATAGTAGCATTTGGTATTTTAGACCATCATTGTGTCGTTATATATACGTAACATATCCTGTTATGTTTTCACAAATTACCCCTCCGTTTAACTAAGCGATATATTTCCTAATTCTCTGACACTCAAAAGACGGTTAATCATTAAGAAGAAACAACACAGCGCCACTTTAATGCGTTTAATGACTCTCGAGCACATTGTACAAATTATTATCTCAAGGGTACGGAGCTCAATAATTGAAGAAATACGTTCTTGTTCTTCATGCTGCTCAGCGGTCTGAAAATCTCGTGCTCACAAGACCAAAACAAACTTTGTGTTGCCCTCTTCTATAATTACACTATAGATCCTGAAACGTTTAAAATGATCCAGTTTTTTTCTTAGGATAGTGAAAATTGTATACATTTGGCCACACCGTTTAACATTATTACATTTTTTGTAGAATAAAATACCAATTCCAGTTGTTGACAGGATCTGCATTTAGATTTCCACCTTTGATATAGAAGACCCTATATCTTCTTCCCAGTGGAAGGCTTACTGTGCCTTTTATATGTGAATTTCTTTATAAGCAGTATCTGATGTAAGCCCCTGACATCTGACGTCATCACCCATAGAATCAATCCTCTCTATCATTTGGGTACAGAAATTGTCATTCATTTGAAACGTGACATGCAGAGGAATATAGTATTTTGGTGTTTAAAACATTTGACTTCTCTGTCAATTTAAACGTAGTCATAGAACTTGACAGCAGATATCAACGAGTTCCCACTTCCCTGGCCTTGTCCTGTGTTTAGGATTACCAGTCCCAAGCACGCTGCACCGTGTTAATTACGGAGCCCGTCGGACAAAACTGTATCTGGTCGCACGGATGTTGCGGTGCATCCACATCAATAGGGATTCACCGGCTACCATTTAAATGCAAGGGTTCAGCTTATAATGTCACCCTGCGCCAATGTCGGAAACTTGAAAGGCGCAGAAGAGAGTGAGGGTTAAGCAGCCGTGTCCAATTCCGTTGGGTTCTAGTATATATATATATATGGAAAGTATGGTGGGTTTCCCATGAAATGACACATCTGAGCCTGAGGCCATGCTTAACCTATAATTACGACAGTGTCACATCTTGGAAACTCTATCAGTCCGAGATCCCCATGGAAATGCAGATTGCTTCCTCGCCGAAGAGCCGATGTGTTCTCCCTTTTCCTGCACATGTTTTATGCTGTAGGCGATGTTACCAGATACTGATCATTCACACCCAGCCCGGGATCACACGCTGGAGACAGAAGTATCGCGTCTCCGACGGGATGGGAAACACAGTAACACATTCGGGGAGTTCACAATGTTTTTAAACAGAAATGTAAAGACGCCTAGATATGGATCGATGGTGACCATTATGTATATAAACATACAGGGGCACATGGCATTGATTCTGCAAACTTAGAAAATAAAAACTTGGCTTTTAGATAAGCTTTTATATATAAAAAAAAAACAAAAAAAAACCAAATGTATCTAATAACAGTAGCTCACTATTGATATCCGTGTAATATGGCGATGAAACCCATCATACTCTCTTCATTATGTAGTCTAAAAGTACTTTTCTAAAAAAGTCAAAGTGCTCCTTGCGGGACTAGATCTCACTAAAACGCAGCTAAATGGCTACCCGGAGAATCTAATAATAATACGTCAGTATTGTTCTCGAATGGAAACTCTACTATGTGATTTTTGGAAAGTCGTGTGAGATGGACTGTGGAGAGTGATGGGATGGTATTTTAATGTTTTGGCTGGTGATTGGTATAAATGGCACTCGTACTGGAGATATTGTTAAAACGTCAAAATTCTTTTCATCGAGTTTAGAACGGAGCCGATTCCTGTTCAGGTTTTGCTTAAGTGCCTCCCGAAAGCCAACATCTTACAGATCGCTAACCGCATGGCCGTTGTGCTTTAATTATTCTGTCCACTAACTGTTATATGGTGATAACGTCTGCGCACACGATAGTTTTTGACAATTCTTGTATGTTTGCTTAACTAACATCTGACCTTTCCCGCTAACGCTGCATGGGTGCCTCAGGACTCTCCATTGGGATACTGACCCGTCCGTTCTTCAGCTGCACTCTGACTCTGACTTGGGGTATTGTAACTATTTATTACTTATACTGCTAATATTACTCCTGATCTTTTGTATGCCATAAAACTAATTGTATATTTTAAAACCTAGCCTAAGCATATATACTATTTTTATTCTAGGCCAGCCCAGTATTTTCTGATTATTGTATTATTTCTCTTTACATTCTATGTAACATTATATAAACGTTCTATAAGGCTGCAAAGCCCGTGCAGGTCCACAGCCCATTTAGTCGACCCCACTGCACGTGGCAGAAACACTAAGGGCACATGAATACTTCCCATTCCTCAGCTTCCAAACGTGTGCATGCGCAAACACCAGGCACCCCGGACGCAAGCTGCCCTGATGTAGCCCCTGGGAAAGTCCCATGGACAATATATTTAATTCCTTGAGGATAAAATACAATGCAGTGAACGTCATTTATCTGCAGACGTGGAGGCTGCCGTTATCATTCATATGGTATATTTCTGATTCTTTATGGCAGTGCTGAGAAGTCTGTCACTCCAAAGACTTTTATTAGAGTCCCTGTCAAGGTGATTAAGACTGAGCCGTTTTATTCTTTACCACCGTTGGTATTATGAGGCATGGGGTCTAATAGACATCCGACCAAATTACAAAAAAGCTTCTGCTTATTTTCTCCTTTTTTTTTTTTACCTTGTTTTTTCCTCCCCTACAGGCGCGGTCACATTAAACTTGGAATGGCTAAGATCACGCAGGTGGACTTCCCTCCACGAGAAACCGTGACATACACCAAGGAAACTCAAACACCAGTCGTGGCGCCGGAAAATGAAGGCGAGTTATTAAAATCATTTTTCATATCAATTAAAAGTGATTGTATTTATATGACTTATATCTATGCCTTTACTATTGAATATATTTATATTATATATTTAATGCCTTTTTAATATTCATTTGGTTCTCTTCTGATTTTTACCATATCCAAGCCTGATGAGTTATCTGGGTTTTCAGAACTATTACTTGCAAATTTCTTGCCTCAGACCTTACTTTTCAGCCGACAGGAGCATTGGATAAAATAAGATCTTCATATTAGTTTCCTACAGGGAGAGGTGAATTATTTATTTATTTTACTTAGTTTACTTGTTTTATCCGTGAAGTATGCTGGCTATTTCTACCCTCGAGATTAGGGTCGTATCCCGTATGTCTTCATGTGGTTTTTTTTTAAGCTGTAAATTGCTCACGTTCACCTCTTCAAAAAGTTGTAATCTTGATACAAGACCACAAAATGTGGCGCTCTGCAGGATAAAGGCAAACCAGCCACGGAATAAAAGTTAACGTCACGTGTGACGAGATCGTGCACATTATGTATGTATTCATTTGCTTTTGAAAAGATAAAATCGTGTGATTCGCAGGTTCGACAGCTCTCGAGAAACGATTCCCAAAATCTGGCCTCTGTGAAATAAATGAACGTACATTTCTCCTTTTATTCCTAGATGCGTCTCTAAATAAGTGTTTGACAGGTGCCAGAAATCATCCCTAAAATAATTGGGCAAGATGCGCTTGAGATTTGCCAATTCAGTGTAAAAATCTATCCCTTGCCACGAGAACACGTACCGCCAGGTTAGATGGCAGCTGTGAGCCGCTGTATAGTGACGGCCTCGAAAGCCCTTTTATTTATCCACGGCAGGAGCATAATAATAATGTTTATTTATATAATGCTCGTCTCCCAGCGGGACTCCAAAGTGATTCACAGACGCAAGTTCACATTTTGAAACTGAAGTGATTCACAGACATACGCTACAATTTTAAAACTTAAACATTCTTCCCTAAAAGAGAAGAAGTGTGATATAATGAATACAGAACGCCACAAACCCATGAAAACCGTCCTTATAAAATGTCCAAACGAGCCACGTGAAAATGATCTAAATCCGAGGAAGTTACTTTTTAGCCATTTTCTGTGCACCTCTTGAAACAAGATATTCTGTTTATGGCCCTTTATGTGTCTAACATTCTGGTGTCCGTTACACTGTGTGGATTATGTATTTATTTACTTAAAGGTCCGTTTATTTAGCATAAGGGTATAAACAATCTCTTCATGTAGTACTGTAGGCCGGAGCAGAATCCCGATAATGGTCCGTCTGCCTTGATTGTGAATCCAAATAAATAGCTGAATTTAAAAGTATGGTTCGTTTGGAATAACTCCTTGAAACCGGGAGACCGCAAGAACCGGTTTCAGGAATTTTTCCCCTTTCTAGAAGTTTGAGGACTGCGTTACTGTCCCTTTAAACTCTGCCTTGCGTGATAATAGTTCTCACGCATATACTGAAGATGCCTGTTTGCATAAAGTAGCGACTGAAAGAAACATTGTTTAAAGATAACTTGTGCCATATTTCCATATCTAATATGGCATAAACAGTGTGGTGTGTTAATGGTTTAACGTGACATATGGCAGTTCTTAAGATATTTGTAATAATTTATCTCGCTGTTTCCAGTGTCTCCCGTTCTCCCAGTTTAACAATCGATTGGATTCAGTGAACCCAGTTGGTGCCAGCATGTTATATAACCAATCGGGCCGGGGTGGCAGGGTGACCGTAGAGAAACCCTACAGTATAGAGGAACTCCGTTTTTTTTATAATGTTTTTTCTTAAATATATATATACTCTAGATTGTAAGCTCCTTTGAGCAGGGCCTTCCTCACCTGCGGTTTCTGTATGTCATATTGTTATGTTACACACTACTTATGTCCTGTCCACCCATTGTACAGCGCTACAGAATTTGATGGCGCTATATAAAACAATAAATAATACCGTATTGGCTCGGATATAGGCCGTCCCCGTGTATAGGCCAGGGCTCGACAAATCCCAGGTCGCCATGGCGACTCAGAATTTTGTCCTGGCGCCTAGGAGTTTGTCAGCCTCTTACATCCACAAAAAAATGCCCCCGCGTCACCACACGGGGGCGCTGCTGCTGCTGTCTGCCCAGGAGTCTGGGCAGACAGCACAGCCACTCAGAGCCCGCCCCCGAGCCTGAGATCCCTCCCACGGAGTAATCCTGTAGGCTGAAACCGTGATTGCAGGAAAACCAGCAATAGCGTTTTCAGCTGCCTCAGGCAGCTTCAGGAAAGGGGGTTCAGTGCATCCCCCTGCTGCCTGATCGCTCCATGAGAGCGACAGGGCAGCGTTAACCCCTTCAATTCCACAATTGTGTATAACACATTTGTGGCATTGCAGGGGTTAACATTTGTCCCCACAAGCTTGTGGGGACTAAATATCAGTCAATGCTGTGCTCAAATGGAACATCAGCATTGAAAGCGTTAAAAAAAAAATAAAATATATATATATATATATATATAATATAAAAAACCCAACAAAAACCAGCACTGACCTGAAAGTCCAGGGTGCTTCCAGGTCAAATGCTGTGAGTTTAGTAAGTGGGCTGATGATGTTCAGATCACTTCTGACCAACTGTTAGTTTAAAAAAAAATCCTGGCTCCTAACTTTTTTAGCTGGCGCCTCGATTCACAACAAATTTGTCAAGCCCTGGTATAGGCCGCACCCTAAAAGTTTGGTGCTTTTTTAAAGAAATTTTTTTTTTAATAGACATGCTGCCACTCTGTCCCCCCCCCCACGAGATATGCTGCCACTCTTCCCCACCCGAGATATGCTGCCACTCTGTCCCCCCGAGATATGCTGCCACTATCCTCCTCCCCCCCAAGATATGCTGCCACTCTGCCCCCCCCCCAACTTACCAGAGCAGACTCCCGGGTGTGCGGGGGACATCTACGCAATACGCGTATACAACTTCCGGTGCTGGGACACAGCGGATGTGCCGGCACCGGAAGTTGTATACGCGTATTGCGTAGGTGTCCCCCGCCGGCCCCGAAAGACACCCGGGAGTCTGCTCTGGTAAGTCTTGGGGGCAGAGGTAAAACACATCGTGCGGACGTTCACCGCTGCCGGTGAACGTCTGCACGATGCGCTTAGACAATCTCCTGTGCCGGCACTCGCCCAGTGGGAAGTGCTGGCAGGGGAGGCTGTCTGAGCGGATCGGAGAGTAGGATACGGGTCCCCTGCACCGCTGCGGGGGATCTGTATCCTAACCCCGCTGCCTGCCCGGGTGAGAACCCCGAATATAGGCTGCCCCCCCACTTTAAAGACTTATATATATTTATTGGGCGTGTAACTTGGGAAAACTGAGATTTAAACTGGCGCTTAAGCTAGAATATGATCTTTGCGATGGTAATTGTGTCGTTGCTTGATTATTGTGTAGCATGACTGACAGCTAAATAATTCTCTCTGGTGGGGTTTATAAAAATAAGTAACTTATTCCAAACCACCATTATTCTCTATACATTTGCCGAACTCCGGCCTCGGTGATGGACATCTACTTGGTGACTACTGTACTTACACCTTTAAATGTCTGCTTCACATTTTGTCAAGGACTTTCTAATAATAGGCTAATAGTTAAGCCATAATTAGGCTTCTAGGTACCAAATTACTGTGCTGTGATGTTACAAAGAATTGATTAAAAGAAATACTCAATTTTGTTTAAAAAAAAATGAACAAATAAAATTTTCTGTGTCTGGGTAAGACTGTATTCACTTTCCTAATGAAACTCTATAAATAGCGGATTTCTGATTATTATCCTCGTGGTGGATCAGGAAAATAATGTCGCTGTGTCTTAAGACGTTGAGTTCATAACCCATTGGCAACCGCTAAACGTCATTAACTATTACATGTGTATTCCGTGTTTTAATAAAGGGGGGGGTGTTACTTGATATTAGATTTCCCAATAACCTTTTTCTTTACGCGAATTACCTGGATCCAGGCTCTGGTCTTCCAAAGTATTTGTGCTTGGAATTCTTTAAAAATAAATTATCGTTGATCCTGCCTGCGTTTCTGTGACAGATAGACATGTTCTGAATATACATGTTTTAACGTCCTTGTTTATGCATGCCACTTCTTTTCTTTTTTTTTTTTTTTTTTTTTTTTTCCTCCTTCAGGCAGGCCCAAAAAAATCAAATGAAATCCAGCTAGAATTCTTGATATGAAGACACCTTGAGCTTAACAAAAGACACCCATTTCACAGATGATTTAACTTTGATTAACCTGCTCCGCAGCAAAAGATTATTCAGACAACTGGAATTTCGCTCCGTCGTGTTATTGCTGGCTGCGACTTAATTCACAGAGCTGTTTTTTTCTTTCCATCTCACCAAAATACATCACAATTTTGATGTTATCTCAACGCAAAGATTCCCTGCTTCATTAAACCGGGCTTTAGCATCTATTGACAAGAGGGTTTCTCCTTTCTTAAGGCAACTGCTACTTTTCTGGCGTTTTACCGTTTTATTTGTAACCTTAGCTCTCCTGTCAGGAAAAGCATGGCGTTAACCACTTAGCAAACAGCCATGAATATTCATCGATTAGATGATGTGACGCACGTTTTACAGCAAGAAAAATCATGTGAAGTTTTTTTTTCCTCTTTGTTTTACATTTTCCGTTCTGCGCTCTATTTTAAGAGCGATAAAACGAAAGCCCTATTATTACAAAAAAAGGTAATGTAGAAAATCCATTGATGTAAGCTTTATACATTTGTTCAGGGAAGTGATTTCTGACAGCACAATGCCAGGATTACTTTTTATTTTATTTACGTAGTGCCAACAATTTCCATACGTTAAAAGGATCTGGCAGAACTAGAACCGACAGGCTAAGACAAGCACCAGGTGAGAAGGGCCTGCTTACGATCCAGAGGGAACGGGGTGTCGAGAAGTATAAGGTGTATTTTTGTTTTGAATTCTCTTATTATTGAGAGTTTATGGCTGTTTTGCCAAATCCAAATAAATCAAGTGTGTCTGTTAGATGATCACTACATTTTATTATTGAACAGTTTCCAGGTACAGATTTGCACCACGTTCTATCTTGAATCCTTGTAAACTCCTCTTTACGCCCTGTACCCCCCCCCACCGCCGCCGCCTCGCCTCGCCATGATTGTTTTGCCTCTCTCTTTCTCCGAGGAACACAAAAGCACTAACTGGCATGCTTTGTAAAGAAGCGTCGGAGTGTCAGGGAGTGCGGATCAGTAAGAATTCTTTGAAACGCTCTTTCCCCTTTGCACTGCCGCCTCCTCAGCGGGGTCACTGAGATCACTAGCTTTTCTTGAAATGGCCATTTTCACTGGCAGGTGCATTATACCCTGTATTTTCAGATTGTTTTTCCATTCTCAATGCTTGGCAGGTTGATTGCTCGGGCTGCATTGACGGAGAAAGGGCTGACGAATGCGGTTGGGCCGGCTGAAAAGACAGTGATTACTGTTTTCCTTTGTGGCTGATTGAGGCCCTTGAAAGAAAAGATTTTAACCTTCACCATTTGGTTCAAAAGTATGAGCATATATTGAAATCGTTCACGCCATTTATACGAGTTCTGTAAACTTGTCAGAACGTGCAAATCACTCAATTTCAAGTAATGTCGGGCTGGCGCGTGGTTTCACCGTTTGGATTAAAGCAGCTACCCTCCCAAGGAAGAAGGAATAAAAAGAGGGTTTTCCCCTCTTGGATTATTTTTTTTTTATATTTTTTTTTGCAGCTTTTTGTGCAATCTCAGCATTTGTAATGTTACATAAATACATTCTCAACACATCTTCCCAGCTACGGTAGCATAACCCAGTGGGTAAGCCGTCAGCCATCGTTATTGCACTTTGTGCTATAAAAGAATAGCCCCTGGGTTTGTATCAGTCCAAAGGAAATAGTAATTATGTGCAATTCTTTTCAATCATGTGCACATGGATGCTTCAAAAATAAGATGAATGTTTATACATCTCTAGGGCACTACACCTTAAAAGAGTTCTATAGTGTGCAATATGTTGGTCGACTATTACAGTAGCCTATAACCCAGCATTTCTGTGTTTTCTAGTATAGATTACTACTTTAGTAAATTCATATAGTCAAATTTTGGTCAATATTTTGTGACATAAAGAAAATATATGATGAGATCATCCAGAAATATTTGGTTTGCTCACCAGTCATGGTGTGCAAAAAATATACTCTGTAGGCCATACCTTTTTATTTTTTTATTTTTTTTACATTTGTTTTTAATTTTAATGTTTCTTGAATGCGCAGTAATCTTTAGGCCTGTAGTATAACGTTGCTCTGACAGGAGACGCCACAGCTTGCAGAAAATCCTTTCACTTTAAAGATTGCGTTTGCCTATAGGATGTTTTTTTTCCACCAGTATAAAAGTGAGCGACTTGTGATCCGCCCGTTCTATGTGTGTGGTTTGGCAGCTGTTTATAGACCCCGCAAGCTGTATTAGTTTTGTATTGCAGGGGTACAGGCTTGTCAGTGGGGACCGCCTGCGGTGCCAGTAATTGCACATTCTTGCCATTGGGGAAAGCCATGATTGGAAGCAGCCAAGCAGAAAAATGCAGTGCCATCCCATTGCCACCTCCGTAGCGGAGAAAGACAATCCCAGGCAAAGCCATCTGGTAGCTCCTATCTTGTCAGCTGGCCGAGCTTCTAGGGACCAAGGCTTTGCAGCTGTCCTACGTCCCTTGACCACTTTTTTTTTTTTTTTTTTTTATATATTTAATGCTTTGGATAACTTTGAACATGGGTCAGTGACATTACAGAGACAAACCAGTTTAGCCCCTGTTGAATAGATGCTCATTACTGGAGATAAAGCTCTCTCTAGTCTCCTGCTGCCATTCCCTCGCAGACAGATGACATGGCTGTTTGGCCAGCGGAGTCTTTACCGTGGGAGGCTCTGTGAATAAAGAACAGGAATAGGAAATACTGCTTCATCTGCATTTCGTTAGGGTTATTTTCTGGTCCCTGTTTGCAGTTGTAGGATATGTAGTGATTATGCAAAGTAGTTGTCACACCATCCTACAAGCAGTGCTTCCCTGCACGCAGTGTTAGGCTTTTACATTATTCATGAACATTGAACAAAATACATTTTGGTTTCAGATTCTCATTGTCAAACATGATACCGTGTAGCAAATGAGACTTGCATCCAGAAAGTCAGCAGAGCAAAATGCAGTCTAGGCTATTATGTTTAGCAAGAATTTGTCTCTGAGCAGCAATCTAAAAGCTAATGAAAGACATCTTTATGCCAGGATAGGACCCATTAAGAGAATGATCACAAGCCCCACTTTTGGAGTCTTCTCCGCACCGCAATTTGCTTTTCTTTATTCTGCATTATTAATGTGCCATTGTGTTGCACCAAGATATCCAGCAAGTATTGTTTTGTTTGACTTCATACTAAATGCATAGAGAAATATGTTTATTTTGCAGTGACTTTCACACAGGCTTCTGAGAGATTTTGTGTTTTAGCACAGCATACACAGTGCAAGTGTACACAGGTTGAGCACAATTGTATATCAAGTACCTTGGTGTACTGAAGATATCTGTATATATTTTTATCTATGGCAAACCACCAAGGTGATCTTGTAGTATGTGACATGGAGACCTCAGTCACAAAACAAAATGTATTTGATGGGTTAGGAGAGAATAGCTTTTATGTGCTGTCCCTTTCCATAGTATTTGAGTGGCATTACCTTAACCCCTTAACGACCAGTGACGTACCTGGCACGTCATGGCATTAAACAAGCTTTGAAAGCAATCTACGATTAATGTATAGATATATTTAGGGGTTTGTTATTCAGATTTTGATCGGATTGTATTATATTTTTGTTGTAGTGGCAACATCCTCTGAAACTGTTGTTGCTTATTAAAAAGATATGCAAATGTAACCTGCATACAATGCTAAACTCTTTCTGAAAGCTGCAGTGTACAGTTAAATCTAGCTGTTTGTCATTAGTATATAATATATTTTTTGATGTACAAATGCTTGCCCATACATTGCTGAAGTATCCTTTCAAATAAAAAAAAAAACCTTTGCCCATAAATACCAAAATCTGCAAGATCTATGTTTACCATAGAGAAAAATGTTTAATTGCAAATTACGGAGATTTGTTTTGAAGCTGATGATTTTCTTTATGAAATATTAATGAAATCCACACCACTGTTTAAACTTATACTAAATACAACACGATTCAAATAAACGTGCATGTTTAAACAATTCTGCTCAGACACTATAAGCATTCTTTAATTAGAGATGTCTCCACGTTTTAGAGGCACCCGGCACAACATTGCGCTGCCATTAGGTACGGAATAGAGGCATCCTTGTCAGAGCTGAAACAAAATAAGCTGCTGATTGTCATTTTGCTAAATGGGACTGATTTGAATTTCTAAGATAATCAATGTGTAAGGGCAGAATCTTCCCCGGGCCTCCCCGAGCAGATCAAAGCTATGAAAATCTCGTCTGTCTGGGAGGGAAACATCAGGAGAGCATCATTTCGGTTTTACTTTTAGTCTGATGTCACTGACCCCCCTGGAGGGGAAAATCCAATAATAATCAAGGAACGCCAGTACATTAGGAGGTACCCTTCATGCTTCATGATGCTGGGGTACATTCAAGCTTAGGGGATGGCAGCCATTGGCACTCTAGCTGCTATGAACCGCATATGCAATGATCCATATTAAATAGGAAGCATCATGGGAATAGTAGTCGGTATCGGCTTCAGTGCCAGACCTGGCTGTTCCTGGCCCATTGGAGTAGAAGTTTCCTCTATCCGAAATCTTTTCAATGTCTTTGCTTCTAGAAAAATATCAGTTTTATTTGGCTGGTCTCGATTGACATTTTGCTGAAGGCCGATCGTGGTTGGATCACAACATTAAAGAAAGCAACAACGAGAGCCAGATGTGGCGCACATGGAAAACGTACAGATTATTTGTAGGAAGCATTGTGGTTGCCCCAACATTCTTGGAAGGTAGATCCCCTCCTTTCTTCACTCGCGTGTAGTTTGGAACATGTTTACCTTTCCCCAGTAACCTGCACATTTCATATTCATGCCACATGTGCGGAATCACTGCGAAAAACGCCAAGACGATTTCTTTGATCAAGTATTCGCTACACTTATTAGGCGGCCTCCCATGACTCCTTGTTTCCTCGTGGAGCCCTTCATTCTTATTTAAAACTTCTTGAGTAGCTCCATTGTATTTTGATTGCCGCAACATTTGTGCAGCTGTTTTCTCTGATTAGAACTGGCAGGAAAACATCTTTTTTTTTTTTTTTTTTTCTTCCCTTCAGTGTAATATTTCAGTCTTCTGAATATATTTACATTGCAGTTACAACGATGCTCGGCATTAACAGTTACCGCTCTGTAGTGGCTGTTATTGTCAGCTTTGCAACAAGTGTATTATGTTTCACACCCGTACACAGATAATGTATGTGTATGTGCAGATAATGTATGTATATGTACAGATAATGTACCTGGAAGATAATACACAAGCGTTATCAGCCACACAAGAAAACGAAGAGGGAAATTACTAGTCCACCCAGATTTATGTGTATTGTACGCCAGAAGTGTTACTTGTCTGATGGGTTTTCTTACATCTCAATAGGCCATAATAATGAACTAATTCCCCCAGATGCCTCGCTTGTCCATTTCGACTTGATGGATCATTAGACTGTCTTAGAATGTTGCCGTTGGCGAGCTTGCCTTCCATATCTGTGCACAGCAGCCGCTGCTTTAAGGGAGCGAGCTGCATTATTTAGTTGGAAATGACACATCGTTGTTGAAAGTATTAATACGGTTAGTCTGTACCGTTGGATTAATACGTTAACAACATGGCCTTCTGTACCCCAGAACATCACTGCTCTATGTGGGGCTGTATTTATGTTCTTGTAGGTATCGGGCCGTCCGCGATCCTCTCTATAGGGTACACGTTAAAAATATCCGCTGGAACCTATGCGCTTGATTTTTTTTTAAAAACTTTCCACGGAAGGGAAATTTACAATACTTTTACAATTTATGCAGAAAAACTTATGCTTTGATTTTTTTATGTATTTACTGTTATTTAGGTGATGAAGAAGAGGAGGAAACGGTTGCCCCCAAGCCAGCAATTGTACCTGAGGAGTCAAAACCAGCTACAAAAGAGGAGAAAAGTGAAGGTAAACACTTACACGTCCTGACCAGTCTTTGTTACTTCATTCAGTTGGCTCAACAGTACGCTTTCTCTTATTGTATTAAAAAATGCCGATATCCTCAACTGTCTCATGTACTGTCCTCTTGGATATACAGCATGCGTGATTGCCCTGTTAAGGGAAATTCCAACATAATATACACTTTCATGATAACTGAGGATCCCCTTTAAATTAACATTTTCCATCTTTCCAGATGCACAAATGCCACTTTTATTCCATTTGTTCTCTTTCCCTTCTGCCCCGAGCATCTTTGCTTACAGGAGATGTGTTCAGCGCACACTCAGTATACTCCGACACATCCACATCGCTGGTTTGCACAAGATTTCCAGGTGGGCTCAGGAGACCCCTCTCTACACAGATGTGCACAAAGCGATCCCATTGTACTTCAATATTGATGCTTTCCTGCCTTTTAATAAATAGCTTTTAACGTTGAAACCTGTAATGATTGGGAATCGTCATCCTCATTTTCATAGTATTTTTAATAAGTGTTTTATTGTTTTTGGTCTTTTAGCTCCACCCCACGAACTTACTGAGGAGGAGAAGCAACAGATTGTTCACAGTGAGGAATTCATAAGCTTCTTTGACCACAGCACCAGAATCGTAGAACGTGCTCTGTCTGAACAGATCAATATTTTCTTTGACTACAGTGGCAGGGATTTGGAAGAAAAAGAGGGGTATTATTATTTTTATTACTGTTGTTGTTATTACATTTTACCTAGCGTCAACAGATTCTGTAAGGCAACTACAATGACATGAGAATGCAGATTTAACAAAAACATAATTTCTGTATTGTTAATTTTTAACAATAGTAGGGAAAAGCATAATATACCAGTACAGAAGGAGAAGAGAGCCCTGCTCTGATGAAGTGATAATAAAGAATTGTTAGAATGAGGTAGGCTCAATCCTTTTACATTTCCATGGTATTAACGATTCCAGGTCTTCTTCTTTTACAGGGAGATACAAGCTGGTGCAAAGTTATCCCTAAACAGGCAGTTTTTTGATGAACGTTGGTCAAAACACCGTGTTGTCAGCTGCTTGGATTGGTCCTCTCAGGTAAAGTGAATAATCCAGATTTACAAAGTGTATCTGTGTAAAATTAGCTTTGGGTCTAAAGTTTGTTTAAACTTTGAGTTGGAGTCTTATCATTTTAACAACTAAGGGAAAGGTCTGGTTAGCAGGCCGTACCATTCAGTCTTATCAGCTAGACAGTTTTTCAAGCTTTACACTAGAATCGTGATTTGTGTATAACCCCTTGTATGTATATGTGTGTGTATGTATACAGTTGGGTGAAAAAGAAAGTACACCTTTGAATTCTATACTTTTACATATCAGTACATAAGTTGTCTGTTCCTTAGCCGGTCTAAAAATTTGGGTTAATACAACCTCAGATGAACAACAGCACATGACATATTACACTGTGTTGTGATTTATTCAACAAAAATAAAGCCAAAATGGAGAAGCGTTTCAGTTCATTGAGGTTTGTGGGCATTTGTTTACGCACAGCCCTCTTAAGGTCCCGCCACAGCATTTACTTTGATGTTTGGGGTCATTGCCCTACTGCATCACCCAACTTCTACCAAGTTTAGCTGGCGAACAGCCTTCTTGACATTATCCTGTATGATCCCTTGATAAACTTGGAAATTCATTGATCCCTCGTTGATGGCATGCTGTCCAGGCCCTGAGGCAGCAGAGCAGCCCTAAATCATCCTCCACCATACTTCACCATTGGGATATGTTATTATGTGTGAATGTGGTTCCTTTTTGTCGCTACGTGTAGTGGCATCTTCCCAGTAGCATTGTGGGGTGGGGCTCTTTGGCAAATTTGGGGCGAACAGCAATCTTAAATTGGAGAGCAGCGGCTTCCTCCGTGGTGTCCTGCCGTGGGCTCTATGCTTGTTCAATGTTTTGCTTATAGTACACTCATGAACAGAGATTTTAAGCAGTTCCAATGATTCCTTCAAGCCTTTAGCTGTTACTCTAGGGTTCTTTTTTTACCTCATTGAGCATTCTGCGTTGTGCATTTGACATCATCTTGGCTGGGCGCCCACTTCTAGGGAGAGTAGCCACAGTACTAAGTCTTCTTCGTTTATAAACAATTTGTCTGTGGACTGATGGATATGTATACTCTTTGAGATCACTTTGTAACCCTTTCCAGTTTTTTCTTTATTATATTCTGAGATTTCTTTTTGTGACGCATGGTTCACATCAGCAGATTGCTTCTAGAGGATAGCAAGCGCAAAATCTTTGAGTGCTTTTTTTTGTCACAGTTGCTCTAAAACAGACCATCAATCTAATTTCATTAATTAGACTCCAGGTTTGCTAAGTCCAGGGGTTCACTTGCTGTGAATGTTTGAATGATCAAATATGGACTACAACAATGCAATTATTTGTGTGTTCTTAGTTAAAACAGATTGTTCATTACTGCAACTTAGATGACGCTCATGTTTGTGTGTGTGTGTATAATAAATATATACATGTATATAATCTCAAGTTCAATGGAATAAAACAAATGAAGCATGTATAATGAAGAGGAGGTAAATGGTTTGAGTGATATGTTGCACCTTAAAACAAACGGTTTCAGTGGTTGAAGTTATAGTTACTGAGAAATCCCAGTAGAACAGTCCTGTCGACTTGAATTCTAGATGGCATTAGGAAATGTGCAGTAAAAATGCACAATAAGTTGAGCTATTTTAGGGGTCAGCGCTCATGGTTAAGGTCATGTTTATTTCCCAGGAATAGAATACCATTACAGTATTGTTGTTTGAATACACGGTGCTTCGTACATGATGATTCTTTTGAAGTCCAGGGGGAACTCATTGCCCCCATGCCTGTGACTTGGTAATAAGACGTGGCAATTCAGTAGGCCCGGTGGGAGTTTGACGTTGATACCCTTCGTGCATGTGACCTTTTTCTGTGATTCAGGATAATATACGTGACGTTGTTTCCCCTTGTGGGGATAGTTTGCAAAGACAATTATCGTCCCATTATTAGAAAGCGACGCATGCGTAGTCAGTGGCTGCTACAATTAAGTGTTTTTCTAATTTACTGCTTGTCGGCAGTAGATTGAGCTTAACCTTGATCTGTAGCCCATGTGAGATGTTTTATTTGTTGCTTGAAAATCTGTGTTTTCTTTGTAGTTTTTTGGGGGGTACTGACTATTTGCATTCATAACTTGAGTTGGTGATGGTTAAATATTAATGTTTCTACTCGCTTTCCTTGTTTCCTTGTAATGTGTTGCACACGACTGCATAGCAGGGAATAACAAACCAACACATAAAGAGCTAAACATGATATATGTTTCTCTGTCCTTCACCCTTCTGTCCGCCATTCACTCGCCCCCTTCTTCCTTCCCTTAACCCCCAGTAGGATGTGAGGTTAATAGGGCATACGTCTCACACTGGGTAGTTCAGCCATCTTGGTTCTCCCAGCCCCCGCCGTGCATCAGGGAAATGGCATCACGTGTCATTGCCGAGTTGCTTTGAGCGTTGTTGAGTGTTGACACCAAGCCTCGTAGCCGCGCCTCATCTGGAGAGGGTCTGCCGGGGCTGCTCTAAAACATATGTTCTAGTGTATTGGCCTCAGAGGTCAGGAGCCACCTGTAGTGTTCCAGAAAGAGTGCTCGACGTAGCGACCTTGTGTTTATGGTTCTCTTATTAACTCAGCTGTGAAGAAAACGTTCCGCGTAGATTCAGTTAACTTACTGTTACTTACTGAAATACAGTTCTTGTTGATTGTGGTGTCTGTGATCTCTCCACTGCCGGCACGACTTAAGACATTTAAGATCAAACTTTATATCTGATGTCAACAAATCTCCACCTGCAAGACATACCTATATTTTCTGTTTCCCCTGACAGTACCCAGAATTGCTTGTCGCATCATACAACAACAACGAGGATGCCCCTCATGAACCAGATGGTGTGGCTCTTGTGTGGAACATGAAATATAAGAAGACAACCCCCGAATATGTGTTTCACTGCCAGGTTTGTAATGGAATTCCAGTTCACTAAACCAGACGTTTTATGCTAATCAGTTGGATGCATGCCTTTACCCAGAATACTTGTCAGCATAATGATTTCATTGCTCCTATTTAAACCACATGTATTTGCAAACAGATGTTGACTGAGCTCTTCATCAGTTCAAAAAAAAAAAAAATCTTTATTCTGGACTTGCTGACATCATTCATAATGTTTAAACGTGCCAGAAAACGGAATGCTACATCCCCTCTGATTTATATTAATGCGAGCCCCTCTAATTCCCAGAGAAAAGGATTTGAGATGGTCTCATGCCAGACAAGGAGTTTTGGGCCATTAAATATGAAAAACATGGCCCGAGGAGATGGAAACAGACTTGTTTAAGTGGAAACACATGCTTAGACTGTGATACAAATGTAAAGCAAAGAGAATACATTTAACATGTTTGCCAACAAGTGAGCAACTTGTATTTTCTAGATGTCAAAATTTACAGTTTATTGTGATGGATTAAATGTAGCGATTAATCCGATGCTGTCAGATTACTGTCAGGGCAGAAACTATAAGACTGACAAATGTTCAATTCCTTGGAAAGGGATATGAGCAAACCTTGAGGAAATAGAAATGTATCGAATGCAGAAATGATTTGCTAGTTTTATTATATTCTTTTTGACGCCTTTCACAGAGTACTAATCATTATGTTTTGAGAGAAATTAATTGAAATCCATATCTTTATTTCGTTTTGCTGTTTCTCTTTTTAAAGTCTGCTGTTATGTCGGCTACTTTTGCAAAATTCCACCCCAATCTCATTGTTGGTGGAACGTATTCTGGACAAATCGTCCTATGGGACAATAGAAGCAACAAAAGGACCCCAGTCCAAAGGACCCCGCTTTCAGCTGCCGCTCACACGGTACGGTTTTTCTGTACACATCTGTGAAGAAGCATATCAGTAGCATCTTGTAGCAGTAATGTTTCCAAAATAACATTTAGTGGAAGAAACTCTGAATCCCCTGAAAGATGTAATCACCCATTTCATGTACTGTTGGAAAGTTCCACTTTTTAGATACAAGTGATATTTTTCTTCTGTTTTTTTCCCACGAGGCTCTTTTATTACCGTATTTGCTAGATATAGGGAAAAAACTAAAAGCCTAAATATAAGACTACCCTATAGGAAAAAAGTTTTACTAGTAAATACTAATTCACATGTAAACTATTTTTTTCATTTTTAATTAAAACTATGATTGCAAAAAATGAATTTTTTGGTTTTTATTTCCTTATATTTGCCAACCTGCCCCTCAGTAATGCACATCTGCACCCCAGATATGCCTTATATCCCTATATGCCACTCTGCCTCCCAGAAATCCCTTTTAATCCCCTATTTGCCCCTCTGCCCCCAGATATGCCTTATATCCCCTATATGCCACTCTACCTCCCTGATATGCCTTTTAACCCCCTATATGTCACTCTGCCTCCCTGATATTCCTTTTAACCCCCTATATGCCACTCTGCCTCCATAAATCCCTTATACCCCCCATATGCCACTCTGCCTCCAGAAATCCCTTATACCCTCCATATACCACTCTTCCACAACTTCCCAGTGCATCCCTAGACTTGTCCCCCATGCTTCAGATTCCTTGGTGTCTAGTGGGGCAGCCGGTGGAGGTCTGTGCGATGCGTGCGGACAACCTCCGCTGCTGCTGGCCGGTACTTCTGGTGGGGCTTCTATGACTGAGCACCGGCTGCCAGAGAGGAGAATCCGGGTCCCCTGCAGCGCTGCAGGGGATCTGGATCTTAGTCTTGTAGTCAGACCTATATTTGAGGTCTGATTATAAGACAACCTCGAATATAAGACAAGGGGTATTTTTCATAGAGGATTTCTTCATGTGTTGTTCAGATGAAGTCTTCTAATGTGAACAAACAAAATCCATCTCCTTGCACTTTACTTTCCAACCCTTAGAATAAAAGTGGACATTTGGGCAAAAAGGAGTTTACTCATTTTCTCTGTGTACCCATGGACCAAATACCATACGATAAAGTTTAATGCTTGGTTCATAAATATTTTTGTTAATTTCCTGTGGATTTAACCCTTTTGATCCCAGGGGTTTTTGGTACCTCAAAGCCCGGAGCAATTTTGCCATTTTTGGGGTATGTCGGTTTAGCGATTATTCTCCTTTCCTGTGAATAGTGTACCCATATAAACTATATATTGTTTTTTCAACGAGAGATAGAGCTTTCGTTTGATACCATATTTGGATGATTAGCTGAAAATTTAGAATGAGAAATTTAGTAAAAACTAGCGAAGATTAGAAAAAAAAACTAATTTGTTTTTTAAATTTTCCCTCTAAATCCTCACAAAATTAGGTAAAGTGATGGAAAATCCCCTCCAAGTTTATCAATTCAGGTGTCCTGATTTCAGAAACACCTAATTTATATAGATTTTCCAGACTTTCCCAGCACCAGGGAGCATACTATAAGGTGTACAATTTTGTATACTTTTTATGCCTATGGCTTGACGGGTTTGGGGGTTGTGAACGGGGGCAGGAGGGTTATACTGGCTAGATGTTATGCTAGGGTAATGGGAAGTAAGGTTTTTTAATATTTTTTTTATTTTTTTTTTATATATTATTTTTTAAAAAAAATTTATTTTAATTTTTTTTACATTTTTTTCTGTTTTTTATATATTTTTTTTACACAGAAATGGTTAGAGGTCCTCCTAGGGACCTCCTGAACATGCCAGTGATGTCACAGTGACATCACAGCTCACATTATAATTTTTTTTAGTGTTATTTATATTATTATTTTAATGATTTATTTAATATTATTTTTTAAATTTAATAATTTTTTCTCTTTCAGGACGGGAGGGGGAGTGAGAGAGATGGTTTCTCACTCCCCTCCCCGCGATCCCCCTGCACCGATCACACTGTGATCTCTATACAGGTCCTCACAGACCTGCACAGAGATCGCAGCATCTCTGTGCCTCATCGGAGGGCAGGATATCCCCGCAGGATATGCCGGAAGCTGTTACAGGAGATCGGACAGCAGAAAGCCGGCAATGCCGGCTTCTGCTGTCAGTGGGAAGTCCAGGCTGTCAAACGACAGCCTGGTCTCCCGTGCAGTGGCAGGGATGTGTCCCTGACGCTGCACGAAGGGCTGGACATACCGGGACGTCCATAGGGGATTCTTAATAGGCGGTTTTTGGACGTCCCGGTACGTCTATAGGGGAATGAAGGGGTTAAGCAGAGAAAATGCATGACAAAAATCTGTGTTTGGAAAGCTGCATATGGCATAAAATGACCCGCTGCTCTCTGTGTCTTAGCATCCCGTGTACTGTGTCAATGTGGTCGGCACGCAGAACGCTCACAATCTCATCAGCATCTCCACGGATGGCAAGATTTGTTCCTGGAGTCTCGATATGCTGTCCCAGCCTCAGGTATCTGAAGACACTGTGGTTTGTTTGGTTTGGTTTAATTATAAATACATCTAAACCATTTTAATCAACGATATTTAGATTGTGTGAAATGTTATTGATCGGTATCAGGTGGAGCGAAGTTTCCTTTTGAATCGTAAGTAGACAGTGAGTGCAGCGATTGTCCCTTTTCCTCCCAGCGCTGTCATCTTGGATTTTTTTTGCTACCATTGAGGCAAAGTTGTATACTTGGCTTATTTTTTAAGTAGCTTGAAAACTAACATTTCTACATAAATGCAGCCAAATGATAAATTAAGGAATGATGATGTTAAAAGAAACTCTCTGCTCCTCCTTCCTTCTAGGACAGCATGGAGTTGGTCCACAAGCAGTCCAAGCCTGTAGCTGTCACCTGTATGTCCTTCCCAGTCGGAGATGTCAACAACTTTGTGGTGGGAAGCGAGGAAGGTTCTGTGTACACCGCATGCCGCCACGGCAGGTAGAACAAAAAGCTGAACCTAGTAGCTAACCGCAAAGATAAGGCACTTAGCGAGACATGCAACACCAACTTTGCTTTTAAATATTAGAGAGCTGTGGTCATATTTTTGGCAAGGGCAAAAAATAGCAATTGCCTGAGTGGCTTTAAATCAGCATAATGCCGTTTATTTCCTTCCTTTTTGTGTCCTGTTGGGTATTTTCACATATCCCTCTCCTTTCAATGCACGCTGTAAGCCGTAGACTAGTATAGTGATTCTGCCTATTCAGAATAAGCACATGTAGTCTCCAGTATCAAATCTCGAATGAGCTCTGATGTCAACATAAGATTGTATCCAAAAAAGTGTGAAGGGGGTTATTTTAACTATAGGGTATGTTTTTAAGAAGGGATATAAATCATAGCTATAAGTCATATTTATAAAGCGCAATCTAGTAAGTGTGGAGCAGTTGCCATGGGAAGTAGTGTAATGTTTCTACTGGTATATTGATGTTTTTTTTAACCCTTTCAGCAAAGCCGGGATAAGTGAGATGTTTGAAGGCCATCAAGGACCAATCACAGGAATACACTGTCATTCCGCAGTGGGAGCTGTTGACGTCTCTCACCTGTTTATCACTTCGTCTTTTGATTGGACGGTGAAGCTCTGGACGACAAAGGTATCCCGTGTTACTGCGGTGCGAAAATGTTATACGGCAAGACAGGGGCCAGGTAGCCATGGCTCTTGCAGGGGTCACTTGCCTGTTTTGGGACTGTATATGGCATAGCTATTGCAATGAGGTCTCTTTTGAGTTTCCATTTACTGACTGAACACATTACTTCTTATTTCTATGTTAAAGCACAACCATGCCTGTTTCCAGAGAACGTGCCTCAGGTTTGATAGCATTACTTGAAATCTTTCCAATTGATATGTGGTTGGCTTTAAATGCCAACCACATATCACAGGCTAGTCGTTTTTTGTTTTATATAAATGTTAAAGATGTCCTAATTGCTTCCTTACTGATGGCGTGCAGGTATATTAGGAACACAAGGGGGTGCTGTGCTACTTTAAAATAGAATGCGACTATTCAGCCGGGCGATTGACATTTCTCAAATGTTCAGTTTGGCAACATTTATAGCATTAATTGTGCTGACATGTTTCAGAGGGGATGATGACTTCATATTTCTGAATAAACTGAAGTCACAGCAGCATGTAAGTCAGTTTTGTGTGATCTGTGTATTAAAATGCACAATATTACTACGTCATGATTTATTTATTTTTTAATCCATGTGCCAGATGCCTGTTGTAAGTTTATTGATCTGGCCTTCGTACTTATTTGGTATTTTAGGTCTAGTTCTTAAAACCCTCCTCGGTGTTGCACAGTATAGTCTGTTGATGAAGATTTCTCAGATGTACCGTATGTGGTTAATTCTTGTTATCAGAGCTGCGTACTCAGGCTCATTTTTTGAGAATGTAAACTTGACCACATAGAGTATTGATTTCTTGAATACAGCATTTAGAAACAGAGTTGTATTTGTATGATCTACAAATATCAACCAGCTGCTTGTCAGCTATTTACTGTGTTAGACTCCCTTTAATCTTGCGGATTGCTATATGCAGACAGGGCAGCTAAAAGCTCGTATTGTTTGCTGCCTAGGGGGTCCCTATTACCCCGGCCAGACTGCCTCTCGGCTTTAGCTTGTGTTTCACATAACTGAGACTTTCTAATATTTTATCTTGTTTTTATCTGTTCCCTGACAAAGAGCGAAAGAGACTTTTGTTATCCATAAAATGACATTCAGAAAAGCCCACGCTAAAAAGAAAACACACCAACAAAACATTTTGACAATCATTACGAGAAGCTGCGATTTAAAACACTATTTTAGCGACATTCACCCGTCTCTAAATACTCTAAATGTATAGTGATATCCGTATATATTTAGGCACATACGTGTGCATCAAATTCAGGGGATGGCGTATTGATGAAAGATTATTATTATTTGTTTTATATAGCGCCATCAAATTCCGTAGCGCTGTACAATGGGTAGACAGGACATAACAAGTAGAATGTTACATTACAAATTGACTAACAGAGACAAAAGGTGAGGAGGGCCCTGCTCAAAAGAGCTTACAGTCTAGAGATGCAGGTGTGTATAAGCCTCCTGTCCACCCATTGTACAGCGCTACTGAATTTGATGGCGCTATATAAAACAATAAATAATAATAATAATGAGGAACGTTTTTCTTACGAAACACCACGTGGCACTTATGCTGTCACATAATGACTTTATCAATTTAAAGGTCTCTGCTGCTTTTTAGGGTTTTCAGTATCGCATTCAATTTATTTTTTTTTAGGAAACCAGTACTATTTGTGGCATATTTTTATTATTTGAAGTATATTATTATTTGTATCCACTTGTATTACTTTCTTAGTCCTCACTTTTTTCTATTGTTTTCTAGTTGGGTTTATGGGGTCTTCAGCAGCTTATTTATATTATTTTTTTGCATTTGTCGCTCATTCATTTTTGCTCTATTTTTTTCCCTAAAAAGGAAAGTTAACCTCGCATACAAAACAGTAAAGTAAGATAATTTAAATGGCTAAAAAAGATGTAGCAGCATGTAGGGAAAATAATTATATTGTATTTGAGGTAAAGAGTATTTTTTCCACCTCTAGTCCAGGTAACCATTATAATACTTTATAATACTTACAGGACATTAGCCTGTGAGAAAGTGAAATGCGCTGCTTAGTCTTATGAAAAGAAAACAGCAAAACCATACATAAAATCCTTACAGATGCTACAAAAAAGAAAGAAAACTGTTGTTTCTACTGCAACAAAAGATGGAGTCTAACTATTAATAACTACGAAGCTGAATATTTCTAGGAGTGCCGTGCCTGTTCCGTGAATAGATACAATCATGCAAACTAAAATCCTAATTCCAATAGTCCCGGTCTTAGACCCGGTAACATTCGAGTTATTTGATCTTGGGTCGTCAGAGATAAGATTCTATCCCCATACCCAACACGAGCTTCACCTTCTAAAACCTCATCTGAGGACCTTTTATAAGAAGTGAAATCGGTTATATTTTTTCATATGCAGTTCCCTGATATCTACAAAAATAATAAGACCATCTTTCCTCAGAATCGTGACGCTAGTAATGTTAGCTTATCCACAGAAGTCTGGTTTTATCTCACTTTGTAAACCTCCTTTAATCTATTGTTATGTAATATTTTGGGTGCCGTTCCTCGCTCAAACACCACGTTGGATTGATTCTTTATGCCAATGCTAATGCAGTTTGTTCCTCCACCGACGTGTTACATTAGCGTGTTACCTGCTACTGTTTTGCACCTTGTTAAATCTCATAATTTATTTTCCCGACTCGACATAAATGCTCGGACCTTTAGAAACCGCCGAATAATATAAATCAACAAGTATGTTTTCCCCTTGAGAGCTATCTTTAAACATTAGTAAGCCCTTTAAAGGTAACCAGTAATGATTGTCTAGTGGCGGTGTTCTTTGCGCGATCTAAAATGTTGATTTTGTTTGTGATTCAAAAACATTTTTCTCTCCCCCGTAGAATAACAAACCTTTGTACTCGTTTGAAGACAACTCAGACTATGTTTATGATGTCATGTGGTCACCGACTCATCCGGCCCTCTTCGCCTGTGTAGACGGTGTGGGAAGACTCGACTTGTGGAATCTTAATAATGACACGGAGGTGAGGTAGTGCTCGTCCAGGAATGTTTTTATGTCTCACAACTTTCACCATAGTACTAGACTTCATGGAGTCAAAGAATAGAGGCAGAGACAGCCAACCTGATGTGACGCATCTAATGAGCACGTACACCGGCTTAACTAATGTGTCCTTTTTGCTAATTAAGGCAACAGTGACACTTAAAACTGAGAAGTCATATGCATTAACCCTGTAGGCACTGGGGCTGTTTGTAGTGCTTTGCTCAGCCCTTGGATACGCGAAAGCTCAAATTCTCTTTCATACCATACATTTTCCCAGTAGTAGACAATCTTAAAATCTCAATCACAAACTTGCTTTTCTCATAAATATATAGATCGGCATACGTGCCTTAACACCATGTTCTAGTCTTTAATGACTGGTAAGTATAATGCATGGAGTAATTGATGTGACCTAACACACAGGAGACGTGTATTTAGTAGAATACAAGGGTTAGATATAATCCATCAGCGATTACCTACTTTACGTATTATCTTTAAACAGAATTCTACTGTTGCATACAAGACCAGGATATTTATTTTTTAGATATAAATAAAATATGAATATTATATGTATATTCACAATGTTTAAAGCAAGGTATTTGGGGACTACCATATGCTTTTTGGAATAACTTGGATGGACTTGCACCTCAGCTTCAATTGTCTGAATGGTCAACAACTATGACCTCTAACAAAGCTGTAGTTCTGACAAACATAATGTTGGGTATGAAAATGAACAAGACGTCGTAAGAAACGCCTCGCAGCCGGGAATGGATGGTCCGACTGTTTATTGGACCTCCTTCTAATTCTAGAATGTCTTGTTTGGTGACAGGTGCCCACCGCCAGCATGAACGTGGAAGGCAGTCCTGCCCTCAATCGCGTGAGATGGACTCACTCTGGCAGAGAGATTGCTGTTGGAGACTCTGAAGGACAGATCTTCATATACGACGTTGGAGAGGTATGCTAATCAAGAACTTGTAGTGTGACATCGATTCTGGATTTAGTTCACATATCTCTCTTTCTCCTATATTTGTCTGTACAGTATTAATCGTAAGGAGCCCCTTTTCTGTTGTCCTCTCAAAAATGCCCCCAATTTTCATTCTCTGTATGCACCCATGACTACCCGTGTGTGTACATGACCCTTAATTCCTGGTACTTATTGCCACGTAAGCTCTGGATCAACGTATCGGCATTGCGTTTTTCTTTCTTTCTTATTTTTTTCCCGAGGAGATGAATTTGTGCGTATGATATTCGGCGTGGTTGTGAAGCCAATATTACCTTACGCAGAATTACATATAAACTGTCCCGACGCACTGAGGGAAACCCCTCTGCTGTCAACAAGTTACACTGTTTACATGTGAAGTTTATTGGCCATCTCTGAGCTCTGACAACTCTGTTAACTATTCCAAAATGTTAAGGTATATGTGTGAGTAACAATATAATATTTTTTATTTATTTACTTTTTACAGCAAATTGCTGTGCCGCGGAATGACGAATGGACACGCTTTGCTAGAACCCTTGCCGAGATCAACGCAAACAGAGCAGATGCAGAGGAGGAAGCAGCAAATCGCATCCCCGGATAAAAGCCTCGCACGCGTCTCGTAACGGGGCGCTCAGCATTGGTTACCCTCCGGAAGCACTAACATGCGTCTGTTCAAAGATAATTTATCAGAAGAAATATATGGAATAGGATCTGTGGACTGCAATGATTTATAAACCTCATTGAAACCAATGCAGTGTCTTTATTTATTTGTACCTACTCCTGGCCTTTGGTTGTGTTACAGTATAACTTGGCCCAACTTGCTGACACTGTCGAGCCTTGGTCTATATTTCCTTTTGGACAAGCTGTTAAGTGTTCTTTCCAATTTTTTTAAACTAACCTACTAATAGAAATTCTGTGATTTTTAGCTTCAATGCGTTACTACTCAGGATAGCACCAATGCATTAGGGCTCGGTATGTAAAGCATTGCTAATATTCCAGGACACACCATAAGCCACATCTAACTGCATGCCACACCGCACTATATAGAAATCTCATGTATAGCTTTCGTGTTACCGCCGTCAGTAGTCTGACATTTTATTAAAGGAGAAACATTTTTAACTTGCAATTTCCAGTTGACTGCGATACTGTCTTGTGTGGTGTCTAGTAAATTTAGTAAAAAAGATTTCTGTACAAAAATGTGATCTGAACTTTTATTCTTTCACACAGATTACCCATTTTAATTCTGCTCTGCTGGAAGCACATATACACATCCGTGTTAGTCCAGCGAGAGCAGGAAAATCTTATATCAACCAGAGGAAAAAACAACAAGTCTTGATCGGGATTAGAGCACATACAGATAAGTGGAAATAAAGAAGACGTCATGGCTCTAAAGCATAAAAAAGATACCTAAATGTGTCAAAAGTATGCAAACGATGAGTTTAAACACAGGAGTCGGCTCCACCGTTAAGAAAATTGGTTACTTTCTTCTAATTAACCAATGTGAATATACTTCCAGATTTAAATATTTGGAAGATCTTCAGTAAAAACCCTTCTTGCAGAGTTAGATGAACGCATGGAAAGTAATGATTAGCGTCGTTAATAAGCAGAGATAATGTGTTTAGTTTTTTGGTTTGTAGGGGATGACAGAGCTTGAAATGACTGCACTTAGTTTAAAGTGAAGGCCAGTCCCAATGGATATTTTGTGTTCTTGAAACCAGTAACAACATTAGTCCAGATGTCGTGGGATGCTTTTTACCAATATAAATAAATGTACCGACTCAGAACAAGGGATTAACAATTGTTACTTTAGCTTTTGTCGATGGAAGGTAAGTTATGCCAAATGCTTAGTGGGATAAATGGCCCAATAAATCCCGTTGGACGGCTTACCTGTTTGTGCAGAAAAATCATCCCTGCTGGACTGTGCTGCAGTCTCATACGCACGGCATCATATCGGCCCCAAAGCTTTCAGTATTCCTAAAGGAATTTATTAAATCATCCCTTTACTTTTTAATAGCTATTTTTAAATAGATTTCATCTCAGGCAGGCGAGATGATATGACTTTAGTGCATATGAGGCTGCATGGACCCTTTAAAATTTTGTATGGTCCATTTTGCAAATGCCTTCATATGCGTCTGTCTCTTTCCATGTGATTTCAATGGGAGTGCTTTCCTGCCACTGATTGACAGCTTCAAGCAGCCAATCAGTGACAAGAACCGTCGCATAATAGGAGGAGGGCGGCATCCTCTTATGTGTCAATGTTAAGAGCTTTAACTGTATTGTCTCATTTACAAAATGAACAACTATCTTAACAGCAGGGGGAGATTTGATGGGGAGGAATAATCACACAAATCCTAAAAACAGGATGTTAAGATGGCTGCCCTTATGTGATGTAACTAAAATCTGATTTTAATATACAAGCCTTGCTTATTTTAATCTGTATGCGCTGTTGCCTGGGTTTACTAACCACGCAGAAGATTTACAAGCAGCGGGGGATCTGCTTTTTCTGGGATAACGTTGCTTTCCATAAGCAGGACCCCTAGCTTTATTTCTTTGTGCTGGAAGGAAAATAATTTGGCTGACACAATATAAATACACTTGAGGCACTTCATGGTGTTTTGTGCCCGAAGGTGACTGAGAAAATTCCAAAATTCTGATTTTAGAGCTTCAGGAATGGGTTTTAAAAGGCACACGTCCTGCTGACCCAACATGCAACCCCATCAAAACAAATGTTTCAGTGTCAGAACTCGTGCATTTACCTCGAGCTGTTGTCCAGCAGAGATTAGGATTAACACTTTCAGGGGTTGATGGATAACCTAAAAATATAAATTGAATTTTGGCGTAATTCTAGAAGCCGTTGATTTATAATCTGTATGTATAACCAACGGCTATAACAGAACCAACTCCACATGACCAAGTCCTCGAACCGGATAAAGGTGTCAGATTAATCTATCCCAACGTTACACTTAAATTAAATGATAAAGAAGTCTGCTGGTGCTTTTCCAATTTTTTTGTACGGATCCTTCCAGTGCTGTGTTAATGAATTAGTTACTGTATCCACTTTTATTACACAAACCCGTTTCTCTTAAATGTTAGTTCTGTCTGCATATGGCGAGGCAGCTTGTAAGGAGAAATGCTTGTCATGCCAGAGCTGGCTGAGTGAATTCTTCCTGGGCTGAACCGTAATGTCCTTTGGAATTGAAAAGCTATACACAGATGCGTTATATTATATTACTTCCAGCAGCACTCGCTCCTCAGCAGGCGTTCATTCTGTAATTGTGCTGACACGTTGCCCAAAGCTCTGAACATCTCACCAGTCACATAAAATTGGTCGCCCACAAAGCTCCTTTCTTAAATGTTGCATCGCCGACACCTGTTCCTTCCCTGAGCCTTACGGTACGTGCCTTAAAATCCCTGATTTAATCGGATAATTGTGGGTGAATAAAAGTTAGGATTAATATATTGTATACTATTATTTGCTGAGGACAAATTGCCAGGGTTATTAGATTTTAAGCGTTATGTCAAAAATAATTACTCCTTCTTAGGTCCCAGCATGACATTGTTCATCGCAAATGGACCTTACGTAATAGTTTGGACATCACGGTTATTGTCATGGGAAATAAACTAATTGGTTCAACTAAAAGGAATCTCCCTTATTACCTAATAAATATGCCACAATACTGAATACGCCACTAAACTAGATATGCATTAAGCTGGAATCTTTATGCTTCCGTCATGTATGTCAGCCTGGTGTTTGCTCATGTAGAAATTCATTGTTTCAACAACCATAACATGGGAGATTTCATAGGAGGCAACCAAGACTATTAATACAACAATCAATCAAGGGCACGCGCTTTGGCCCCGTAAGCTTTTACCTCTAAGGATTGGGCCTAATTTTATGTACTTGATTGGATCCTATAAATCTGGACCTCGGATGGGACTTCATTGGGCGTAACTGTGATATAAACTTTGTGATGAAGCATTAAAATGGTATTTGAAATGCCTCTGGTCAACGCAATCAGGAAGATCCCAGGGTTGGTACTGAGCACAGTTATCTCATTCATATATATATTAACATTAATATATGTAACCAGAATGAGAGGAAAGGTGGAGTGGGCAGCTTATAGAATACCCGAGATTCCCTATGGATCCAGATGTTATTTACACCAAAGCCGGTGGTGAGGCTTGTGGTACCTATGTGGCGTTTAAGTGATCTCCACAAACCTTGTGTTGCCTACCACTAAAGACCAGCTTGTCGACTGATGAGATGGTTAAGATTAATTTCTTGCTTAAATCATGTCTGCATCTGATACAGACAATGACTGCATCGCCTCCTGTCTCGTGAGTTGGAAAATGAGCTCCCCAAACCTGTATTGTTCCTGTAAATGTTTGTAAAATCCACTAATCCAGGTACAGGTTGTCCAGCAACATATAATCTCTGAGCCGCTATCCTGCAATCAATCCACGAACGTAGACGCAGATACTAGCCACGCAGGCTGGAGGTTAGTACGCTAAATCCCCACGCATTACCCTGGGCTAGAGCTAATTATGGCACGTGGCAGTTCCGGTCCGGTGACTTCTTTTACTTCTGGTTCCAGGCACCACCTGCAGATAGATCTTTGTTTAGCTGTTTATACCAACTTTAAATTCATTACCCTGACAATGCTGACAATCCTCTTTTTAAATGTCTTTAGAGTTCACAATAAGTAACGGCGTTAGCTTGCTGTGTCCAGCTATAGGCAAGCGCTGTATTTATCATGTTAAATATACTTCTTCGGATGAACGTTTCTTAGATTTTGACAGCATTTGTCCCACCTATTCAATTTTCCTACCTGTTGTAAGATCTAAAACTTTACTAGGGTCTCAGCTTTATCGTTCAGAAAAGGATTGTTCCCCAATCAGCTCAGTGTGCAGGGAACATCACATGACCAACAACAATGGCTGCCTCCAGGTCTGCATATAAAACATGTTTATTGAACAAACTAAAATAAAACTCACTTTTGTTAAATGCTAATCTACGTTACTATATAGAGCACTATATTTATTATTCCATATGACTTCCCATTTGTTTCCTCACCATAACCCCTACATTCCATCTAAGCCCCTGACCCTCTAGTTTGTGACCACATCCCCTGACATTTAAATCCTTTGTGTTTTAATGCTTCTGTTGTTTCTTCCGTCTCATCTTTCTTCCAGGTTTTACATGTTGTCCTTTTCACCTGCCCTGATCATTTTTACCTTGTAAACACACTGCAGGTTAATTAGTCCACTTGGATGGACAGAGTCAAATGCCACGTCTTGGCAGCAATCACAAGCAGTGATGTCTGACTGTTCCCCATTCTTGCTTTGGATGTAGCTCATTACTTATCGATAGAACTCCCATGTCTTACAAAGGTATTTTGTGGCCTTTCTTTTCTTAGTAGCATGTATATGTGGTTAATTACTTGCAATCCTATCGGTCATTTGGCAGTGGTTCTGATGATTAATTCATTGTAGGCTTCCATTCAGTGATGGAGTACATTACCATCTCCACTAGGTGAGACTTAATAGAGCAAATCGCAGTGGGCTAAGAAACAAGCTTTCTTTCACCGTGAACTACTATCGGAAGTATGTGCAATGATTTGGGGGTCTACATTAACTCCGAGAACCTTTCAATTTGTGGTAGTCTGACTTTCTTTTAAAATGCCCAAAGGGAATATCAGCCAGCCCCTTATATTCTCCAACTCCAGCCAAATGCTTTTAAGTTTGGGGAAGACAAATTCAGCCCACCGCACAAGTTTAACCATGAGAGCCCCAAAAGTGGGGGATAATATATGTGATGGGCTCTATCCAGCCCTGCCCCATAAATATTCACCAAAAAAGGTAAAGATTATTATTTTTACTGTACGCCCTGCTGGCGATAAGTGGAATTGCAATCAGTACACACACAGAGGCTTTAGGTCACAAATCAGAGCTGCCCCAGGGCAATTGCCTCTTAGGCTCCCCTGTTCAAGATCTAGTGTAGGTTTCCAGGATCATCTCGCTTGGGGAAGACAAGACAAGTACTTTATTTTCCTGATGCTTCAAAAAGCATCCTTCTCCCCCAGAGACTTGGTAATTACACGCCAATGCGGCTGAGTCCGGGCAAATCCAGAGACTTCCTAATGATGCCTTTACGGCACACGTGCATCATGTAGGTGAACCGCTTCCCTGCCAGTAACACCCATGAAGCAGAGACTAAACATTTCACAGCCAAGAATAGATTAGTTCTGGGCTATTAATTCAGTACCAAGACATATTTGGGATTAGAAAGAACTCTTTCAGCACCAGAGGTATAATATTTCCATAATATAGCCAGAAAACAGATCATTTTTATGTAGGTGTCATCTTCCTCCATTGCTTCACTCAGCATAACTGGGACACATTGTAAGGTTTAATATTCATTAGCAGCTGATGAGTTCTCATCAACCCTTTCACTGAACAGGCTTCATGGGGATATCATAAGCTAACGCGGACATAACGGAACATTCCCTGTAACTATTGTGGAGAGAGAGGATTACGGGTTGGAGTACAGGTTGTAGATGAAATTGTCGGCATTTCAATACCATCTGCTTGTGATGTCCCCATTCATTTGGATTTAAGTTTAAAATGTTAGGCACAACACAACACCGCATCTCAACCAGGAACACAATATAAAAACCATATTCTTTAGTTATTGCTTTTTTTAGTTATTGCTTTTTGTGTGTATTTTAAATGGAGACACCTTTTGTATTTGGGGTCCCTAATAACCTACAGCTGCCCCTGCATTTTCGTAATAAAGTGAGACTTTAGGCCCGAGAACAGGGAATCTGCTTTAAAGTTTTGTCTTAAAAGATTTAAAAGGACAATAAAGCCAACCCTTAATGTTCTAGAAACAGCTCATCTCTGAAACAGATCTTTACAGTAGCTTCAAATTGACTTTATCTTATTAGTTAAAAGGGTCTTGGCATACAGAGCCACGTTGGATTTCCCACTTGTACCCCGGAAATGGGAATGCTGGGTTTATAAATGCTTTACTCACTGCTAGAGAATGAGGGGCTTCATCTATATTTGAATTAAAATTAAGCTATTTTGGTCCATTTGAGGGAGCCAAGTAAACTCTGTCCTAAATTCTGTCTCAGTTACCGTTTGCAATGATACAAAATGAAACCAGAACAATTATTCCCGGGGTATATAGAACACGTGTTCCTCATCATATAATATGATGATGGGACCACAGATTGTTGCGTTCCTCTTTGTTTATCAAAGGACAGGCGCATTATACACTTTTTATTTAAATCATGGGTCATTCTACAGATCGTGCTTCACATATATAACAACCTAACTTATATCCACGCTTTAAAACTTGACGGCTGAACAAACTGCCCAATAAATCTGAATCTTTAAAATATTTACTACAATTTAGAACTGGACTACAGCTGTGAGAATCATAATATTTGTCAATATTTATTGTTATAGCTATTTCAACCCACCTTTAATAACTCATTTTCATCTCATGGTAATGTAAACACAGAGTACGACAAAGTCAAACAATAATTATTTATTTGCATAAAATACATTAAATGAGTGATTAATGAATGGATGTCTTATTTAATACATTATACACCTCCCTCCTCGGGTAACAAACATCTCCAATCTGTCCTGTACATGTCCTGCCACCATTTCTAAAAAGAGTAACAGACCTTATATGTGCCGCTGTGATGTATCTGTACAGATGTACAATATGTACAGTAACATAAACCCTTTCATGGCCAGAGGGGTTTGAGGCACATTTGTCGTGTATCGCTCAACCCTCAGGCATCTAAAGGGTTAAGTGAAAAGTTCATATAAAGCAACCTAACAAAGAAAAGAAAAACAAGCCCTCCTTAGAAAACATGAATACATTCTACGAGCTGAAATGAAGCCGCGATCTCTTCTGTGCAAACAGGTGATTAGTTCCTCCACAAATTAATATACAGAAATATTCTGGGACAAGCAGCTCAGATAAACCCACATGCAAAAACCGTATAGATACTGCATTGCTTCTTAAATACTGTTTATATCTCACTCTTGGCGTGGATCACGCATCACCTCCGCATTATACAGACGCCGCAGCCTTGGTTTGTGCCGCAGTAACGTCGGGAGACCTAAACTTTGGCAGGTACAGACCAAATTTGTTCTCGATTCCAGCAAATGTTGCTGTGGCCAGCCTGTAACCTCCTATGTGGTCTGGGTTTGCTGGAGGGAGGTCAGAGATTCGGGTCTTCGGGGCCGGCTCCGAACCCGCCGGTTTGCTATAAAGACATAAAAACAAGACTTTACTGTGTGATCAGATAACGATGTAAGCTTCTCCCATAAATCATTGAACAAGGTGTAATGGAGATTGTTATAGACAGGACACAAGGTTCTATAGATTTACTTTGTATATTGTACAATATATTATTAATAATGTATGAAATAGGTTAACACATGGAAACGTTCTGCCGCGGATGGGAGGGTGGGGGTTTAGGATTAAAATATTATAATAATCTCTTCATCAGGTGCAGTAAGGATTTAAGGATTTGCAGGACACCAGCAGAGATCAGATGCACCCAACAAAGGACTTTAGGTTCCCAATCGGTAGATGTTCCTCTCACAACCACACAAAAAATAATTAGTATATCCCCAGATCTATAAGAATAGGCGGCACCGTGAGACGGGGGGCGCTAAGGAGGAACGTGTCATGGGATGTGCCCACTTGGATTCATCTTCAATACACTTTAGCTCATTTAGAGACATGGAGGGATGAAGAGACACAGGTAGGCTTTGTACCATTATACACAAGAACATGATTGAGGAGGGGGCTGACCTTGCCAGGACAAAAAGTTTAGTCATAGTTTTGCTGAACTGTGTCACCGCCTCAGTGTTAAAATTAAATTATCCGGGGGCCTGAATATTTTGCTTGTAATCTGATATTTTGTGATCCACTCGCACCGTGTTGCAAAGTGCTGAGACAGCATAAATAAATGAAAAGCAATGATAGCAGCAATAACACTCAGTAACAGCAATAAACTAATTGCTTATTTATTTCGCTGGTAATTGGTTTTTAGCTATAGATTTTTTTTTACAATGACATTCATTATTATGGTGGAAATGTCACAGTAAGATTGTTAGATTTCCGGTTTAAATTGTGCTTGGAGATTTTTTATAATCATCCTGCAGATCATATAGAGCAGCTAAAACCCTAGAATAAAGCTTAAATGTTTATGCCTTTTCTATATCATACATCATATTTTCATTAATGGACCTCAGATGACTTCCCACCAAACATCTAATCTAATGCTGAAAACGTGTTTGTGACACACACATACACACACATACACACTAAACAACATGCTACAAAAAGGTCTGAATATATGCTTTTCTAGGGATCAAATCTAGCATTTGATTCAAATCATGAAACTTACATTCCTCCAAAATCAACACAGAGCCACCGCTGCAAAAGTTCATACGACACTAAGGTGACACCAAACTGAGGAGAGGACCTGAACACTCGAGCTGTGGAGACAGATAATAATATTATTACACCCTTATAGATTCAGCACTGAAGCCAGCAAGCAGCATTAAGCCAACGCTACAGAAACTACCATGGGTGAGAACAAAAATCATCACAATATTATAAATATATATATATATATATATATATAAAAAGAAAACCGTGTCAGGGGTTATAGAAAAATACTGAAAGACGCCATAGGGTCCACATGTAGGACTACAATTATTATATAGACATGTAACTCGTTCTCATCCATGGCCGGTCTTTAAACAAGAGTTTATGGGGCATCTGGTGTTTGGGAAGCTCCATTTCTTAGCTACGGGCAGAAGGGTATTTTTTAGATGTAAAGAAGTTCGGGTATTGGTGATAGCGAAATAATTCATCCTGTGTGAGACACAATAAGCCTGTATTAACCTCCAGCTCCCTTCCACAACGCTCTCGAGCCTTCTTCACTCAGAATCTTTCTGAAACAGTCAATAACCCCGTTGTAGGTTGTCTGCCCGGCTCGAGCTGCCACTTGCAGTCTTGTCTTGATGACATCAGCAGGGGTTACTAAAGAAGCCGCAGGTATCCCTTTAAACAGAAGAGAAAGGTTAATTCATATACAGAATCATGCAGCATGCAGAGAAATCCCGAAATCTGCTAAGATTATCAAGTACTGAGTTAACTCTTTCAGAACAACGTAGAAATTCCATAAATACATATAACATCCATCCCTGTCACATACATACATATGTCTTCATGTGTTATTAAACAAAAGTAATTTAGATATTTATCCATTCCCGTTTACATTCTTCTATTATAAGTAGACTTTTCATTTCTATTGTACCGTGCTTATTGCTTGGGTGCGGGAGCATTAATAAACAATAAATAATAATAAACGCGCATGCCTAATGAACACATTACGCATTGTCATGCTTGTGGTGATGGGTTGATGGATAATGTTGAATGGCTGCTTACCTGCTGCTTGTGGTAAGCGGTCGAATTACCTCTTTTTATTGGGAGCAGACTCAATTTGTTTGCTGAACATAAATCAGTCTTGTGATGTTTAATGCATCTAAACGTTACAGAAGAGACAGACATCTTCCAGCCCGGAGAGGCGGATGAACGACTCCTTTGCAGACACAATTTACAATGCGACTTCTATTGCTGGAGGACAGGAAGCCGGCCGCTGCTTCCTGCCGGGAGCTGAAAGCTTAGCCTTGGGCACGGCTTGGCTTTTGCCCTATTATGCCTCAGAGCCAGGATGTTCCAGTCCTGGAGCACAATGTGTTTTATCCGACACGAAGACTAATGTCTGCACCACCTATTTAACTTGGATGCCTTGAAACAGCTCCCAGACTCGCTAGCATGTGTGATGTGGACAGATAGTGATGGAAGCAATTTCAGTTTAAACCCTTCTAGCGACATGCCCAGCACGTTACAGGTTAATATGTTACGTGGGTAGGTGTTTTGTATTGAGTCATTGGAACACTTTCAAAAAAATGTATCACTACCACCTCCTCCAACTTTACGGCCGACACTGGCCCAGAACAGCGCCCACCACACTAGGGCCCCGAGGGTGGTCTTCCATCAACACGAAGAGTATCCTGACCCTGGCCGTTCAACACATTTTATCTCAGACGCTGCACTAGAGTTATGAAATCCATGCGATACGTCGTACATATGCTTCATAAATACACACACACATGATCTCGTTCTATATTGTGTGTACCTTTGTGCCACTTTATTTTTACTTTTTAATAGTGATTACATTATTAGTTTTGGGTAAACCATACAGATGACTCCACACAAATAGCAGAATTAATCTGATATCTTTTGGTCTGACTCAACAAAGACATGCTTAGCTAACTGGCATTATTGGAGAAAAAAATATTTTACGCCGATTGTCACTGTCTCCGAACAAAGTGCTGACAGGAACCTTTCACAGACGGACAGATATAACATCGCTCTGAATTACAGCACGGCATTAAGCTGTTTACAGCGGTTATGCTAATGCAATTATCTCTCATTAGCACGACGGCATCACCCACAGCGAGCATATATTTACGGCGCTGATACTGACTGATACTGCTTTTGTATAAACGGATTGATAAGGACAATTTTCACGTCCCCGATTAACAACAACAGAAGGGAACAATCTATAAATAGGACTTACCTGCGATAGCACCAGCTGTCAGGAGCTGAAGAGCGCCGACGTGACCGCTCTCATCGGCAAGCAGTGTCTTGCAGTGCGCGTAAACCGGAAAGTAAATGGCCGAGAAGGGGATATCGCGCAGGAAGCACGCTTTGGCACCCTAGGAAGGTGAACATTGTCAGTATCGATTGGGTAGGAAACAGGTGGGTTTTTTTTTTCTCGAGATAAGATGACCCTCAAAAAACCCTGCAAGACCACCTGGTCCATTCTTGAAGGAGAAGGGCTGGTATAAGATGAATAATGAAGTCAAGGAGATGAAAAGATCAGCTCACCTACAAAATCACAGTTTAAGGAATAAACCCTAAAGATGGTGGATCATCAACAGCCTGAGAACATCATAGGTAAAGATATTTTGTGGGCAACAAAAATGTAGCTGTGGGCAAATCCATCAATTAGGGATTTCCTACAATCTGGGCATGAACTGATAATATTCATCATTCAGCAACAGAGAGAGCTGCCATGTTCCTGAAACAGGTGATTCGGGACGTGGAAAAAGCTTCTCGGGGGTATAGACCCACATTCGAAATCACTAAGAACCTTCCAGATCTTCTCTTATCTAGATATCTATCCAAAGGTCTCTAGAAGTGAGATGTTAAGCTGCTTTTCCTTTGTGGTTAGGCTCGATAGTGTTGGGTGCCGATACTTGTTAATGTAGCCGGATTTACCTCTTCTCCTTCCGTACCAATGAGTGTTAATGTTCTAAATCGTTTTTTGTTAAATATTTACACCGTTCCCTATTGTAGCAGCTCTACGGAATCTGCTGGCGCCATATAAATGTAATTAGCCTCTACTGGGAAAGCATTCTATGGTGCCATTTCACCTTTCATCCAGTTAATCAAGTGACTGCTTTATATCGCTGTCAGACAATGACTCCTTATCATGCTGTAAAAAGTGAAAAGGGCCTAAATTACCCATAATAAATCATCTTAATCTAACGAATAAAGGGAAAAGCTGCTCCACTTACCTTATAAAGACCAAAGAAACCCAAGTCTCTTAGCACAGTGAGGGCACGGACTTTTGGGCCCGTGGTAATTTCTCCCGCGACCTGCAAGCGAATCTTTACTATCTCCAACGGGTTTGTGAAAACGACTTGTGAGCCTCCTGCCTGCAGACAAATTACACCAAATCTCTTAGAAGGACGGATTTAATACTTTCATCAAAAATATACCCATCACAAATACTTGGGAAACAAGTCAACAAAATAACCATTCGACTGCCGGGCGATAAGCCTAACGCCGCAGCCAAGTTTATTAAAGTCAATAACGTTTTTTTCAATATTAAATAGGTTTTCGATAACCAGGAATTTAAACCATGAATTCTAAAGATATAGCAGGAGAAAATGCTTTTCTGCGATACGATATTCCCAAAAATGGCTGCGAAGGACATAATTGAAACAATTATAGGAAATGGAGGTGCAACATAGCAACACAGGCGACATGACAACCAACGACAAAGCTGCACAAACCTCTATATTCCATAAATATTATACCGTATGTACCAAATGGTCCCAATTTTTATGGGACAGTCATCATGCTAAAAGTCACGTCTGAAGATGCAGGCCAAAAAAAAAAAAAAAGCCACTCGCGGGACAAATTCTCCACTTAAATGGTCAATCCAGTCCCCATTTTTCTCATTATATAAGGATATTGTTGCCCATTTTGCGTCAACTTAAACAAAAAGTGTACGTAAGTACGCTGTCCATGTATGTTGGGAGTTGAAGTTGAGAGGCAGCCTTTTGCAAGTACATGCATTTGTATACAACATACATAGCTATATGTCCTGATTGGGGAAGGAAAATGAGACAGAAGAACAAAAACATTTTACATTCTGTCATCGTTGTTTAGTAAAGAAATTATTCTATCTTCCTTTTTCAGGGCTAAAATATTTTCTTCAAGTTATAGTAATATACACTTATTATATTATATTATATTAGACACTGTTCAGTGCTTTGTGGTGACATTTAATTCACTGATACTTATATTAAAAGTTTTGAAATAACGGACTTTTTCTGAAAAGTCACTGAATTCAATCACAGAAGCATTTTTGAGTTGTCATTAGAAATCCAATAATATCTCTATAGCTTCTGACAAAAGGATATTTCACAACTGAAATCCAAAGATCTTATTTTAAAGCAATTTCCGTATCTCCTGTCCATCTAATTTTCTCACTCTCTAGCTTTCAGAAGATTGTGGCATGCGCGGGGCTATACAAACCACTCCGACATCACCTCTCTACATCAGCGATGCATCTGTATGACATCACCCCCAATTACAGCATTCGAGTGAACATGTACAATTATGGTTTATATGATCAGGTAACAACGGTCCAAATGACCTCCAAGCATAGATATGTCACTGGCACAAAAGAACAAACAAGATTACAAACCTTTCATTTGTGAAAGAAGACAGAATCTTCTAAAATAGGCATCTTTATTAACTTCTCACCTTTATTCTACATCACTGAGTTAAAGTTGAGCAAGTAAAATTTGAAATATGAGGTTGCGTCTCTAAAAAAAAAAAGTCATTTATTTTGAGGGACAGTCCCTAATTTTGACTTCTTTCCCCGGTACTCTTTGTATCGGGGGTTATACACCGGTAAACTGAGTAATAAGGGACAAAAACTGCAGGGGAAATATAGGGAGAAGTATATAAATGTGGAGCAAAAACAAAATGTTTCCCCAGAATTGCTCCAGTTTTGTAATGGCCCACGGGTCTGTGTAGCCCTTTGCTTAAGTTGAATAAATCCAAGTTATTAGCATCTGCCAGGTTTTTATTTATTTTGTAATTTTAGGATTTTTTTTAAATTACACTTTTATAGACCACACTGTAACTGCATATATTTTACATCTTGCTATGTGTGAGATATCCTTTTGAAATGTTCCATTTTACATATTTTTTTAAAGTATATTTTCAGATCAACAGAATATCCCATTTAGATTTATGTAGATTTACATATATGTTGGGGATTTAATATACAAACAGATTATATATTTTTGTAACTACAGTGTCTTCTTTAATGTATGCATTATACTATGATTAACACTTCTTGCTGAATATTTACTTATTTTAAAAATAAACCCACTAAGTAAAAACTCTAATAATTATCATACGGATTTCTGGACTTCGTTTAGGTTTCACAGCTTTGTGTTCTACCGTCGGCCGACCTACATGCTGGGATTCTTGGTAACAGACACCTAGAAATATGTTGGAAAATTGGACTGTAAATTTAAAATCATTATTCAATGCATCAGTGTGAATGGGAGAAGTCATCTGTTTAACCTCCGTGTCAAGCAAACGGGAAAAAGCTCACAATGAACAATTAACTTAAGGAGTAAACGGACAAGGAGAGGGCACAGAAAAAATATTCACACTGAGATCCGGCAGACAGCACCCCGTGCCACTTGCAGCGCTGCAGGGTATAAACTTCTGACCTTACACATTAGACCTATTGGCCTTTCTTATTCCACCCAAGGCGACTCTTCCAAACATTAGGATGTTCACTGGAAGAGCCAAGCCCAGAATTTGCGTACCATTGAGCCCTGGTTTAGTTTTTTTGTGCTTTTTTGTGTTATTTCTGTTTCTGCCTGAAGAGACAGTCTAACTTCATTCTACATACTTTTTTCTTTTAAAAAAACCCCAAAAACTCAGAAAAAAGAGTTTTGCCCTCCAGATTTCACTAGGAAGTCTTTATTTTGCTAATCATCACCGTAGATGCAAAATATATTTTGTAGACATTTTTAAAAGATACATTCAGAAAATCTTATTAAATAGAAAATAATTTGTTTCAATGTATTCTTTATCAGAATTTGTCTTCTCTACATAGTTATTTAAAGGAGGACTCTCAGGAAGTGCAGTTTTTAAAAACTAAGTGCAATTTAGGGCTGAAAAGACAAAACAAAATATACCATGATAATCAAAACTATTAACATCTGGATGTAATAAATGAAAATGTTCTATCCTACAGAACAATATATTGAATTATATAAGCCGGTGTTGGATCACTTTTTCATAATTAAGTACAATAAAATGATAGGTAATGCAGCAGCAGGATACATCGCAGGTTATATGTCTGCTTAGTGTACTGACCTCAAGCAGTAATTAGATATTCCTAGCCACAAAATAAATAAATATAATTGCCAGGTATACTGAGTTATTCTATTTGGCTTTAAATGTATTAAAAGACAAACATATTCTGACTCCGAAAGATCCAGTGTAGAAAATCAGGAAATGTGCAAAGTGAACAAAATTCAAAATACACAAAGAATACAAAGATCAACCTTGTTGAAAAGTTAAGACATTTCAACCAAATCATCACAATGCAACAATTCTATCTACCTGAAACATTGTGTGTGTTGCAATGTTAACGTAATAACGCACGAGACATCACTGACAGCAGAAACTGGCATTTTTTTTTTATTTTAAAAAAATGGGCAAAGAGGAATTTAGTGACTATTAGCTGTGATTCTGTTTTTCACATGAATCAAATACAATTTATATCATTAAGAAGACTGTAGACTTTCCTTACACAAGTAACGGCTTGACACTACTACATCTTAGCAAACGTGAAGGTGTAGGTTACAAACCCGTATGGCTCAGATGTCATAGAACATTCTCTGGCATAGGGTTCTTCTAGATCAGAGGCATCCAACCTGCGGCCCTCCAGCTGCTGCAGGACTACATCTCCCATAATGCTCTTTCAGCTAAGGGGCTGGCTGAGGAGGATGGGAGATGTAGTCCTGCAGCAGCTGAAGGGCCGAAGGTTGGACACCCCTGTTCTAGATTGTAACATCCTTGAGAAGGACACTCCTTACCTTTTATTTCTGTACGTTCAGACTGTTATAGGATTCACTATTTGTTATGTCCTGTTTACCCATTGTACAGAGCTGCGGAATATGATGGAACCAAGTAAATCAATGACTAATAATATTTCCCAGATGCCATTCAATATTTAACATGTGACATTTAAAAAGTCATTTCAGTTCTCCATCTCTTACGGACAAAAAACACGATTCTACGCACAGAATCGCATTGGCAGAAAAGCGTTAGCAACCACCTTAATAAAAATGGAAGTTTAGGAAAGTCATATATGACTTCCCAACATAGAAGAAGGCTACAATCTATTTAGTGACAGAACCAATGAAAAGAGAGCTATATTATACAATTCTACCAAGAACTCTCCAAATAACACACTGGAGCAGAAAAAAAGGTCAATTATAATGCTTTAGCTATACACTATAAACGGCTTTTATAAAGCATAACAAAGGAATGACAAGACCTTCATTTGTAGAAATCACAGGCTAGAAGTGAATGTTGGAACGTGAATCAAGTGGCAGAAAAGGCTTAAAGGGGAAGTATCATTTTAAAAAAGAAAATTGATCCGGGAGACACCTCCCCCCCCAAGCTAAGTAATGCTTACTACAGTAACTGAGAACCATGCTAAGAAAATTTTAATAATGGGTTTCATTATATTATTCTAGGCATAGTGCCAAGAGCCAGAGAAACGAATGAAAGGAATGTGTCTTTCTGCACATTAATATGGATAGATACTACGAGTATATATAATTGCATATACCTACAAACGACACGACAGGAAGGTGGTTTTCATTTTTTTCTTTTAGATTTTATATATCTCGTTCATTTACCGAACACAAACAAGTGGAACATTCAACATTCCGCTGGGCACGGAATGACCTGAGACAAGAATAACAAACATGCCCAGGATAAGCCTTCGAATGAAGAAAGCTGATTTGCAAGAAAACAGCACATGATTAGACATCGAGGACCGGAAATGAAAGCATGAACACGGACACCTGGAAGTCGCCACCTGTGTGTCCATGATGACCAACACACGCTGTCCTATATCTGATCATACATCAGGTACGAGCCTTGAGTGGCCCTGGCACTACCTTCTATGTGCCATTCACAATTTCCTGTTAACTATATTTTTAAATGTGAATGAATGATGACCTTATTAACATTTAAAAGTTTTGCACAGTCTACACTTCCTTCCGCTTGTATCAGGGTTTTTCCATTAAAACATTTATTATATTCTGGAGGTGTTTCCTTGCTACAAATACAATGAATCATAAAAAAATGTAAAATGTTCACAATGTATCTTTAACTCCCCTTTGATATAACATTATGCTACATGAGGGTATAAATTGTCCTTAATGGGACTTGTAAAAGGTGATCATTGTTGACCTTATTTGCATGCGCCTACCCAGAATCCCTTGTGGTTGTGGCAGCACCATGAGATTTCTGAGGGAAAAACAAGCCTTCTGTCCTGTCTGGTGTCTGTAGATGACTGTTTAATAATACTTCTACTATCCCCTTATATATAATTATTATATAGAATATATATTATATATATATATTTCATTTAAAGTTTTCCATGGATTCCATGGCCCACCATAACACCATAAACTGGGTCTATTCATGAAATATGTTACATTGTAACATGAGCAGTGTCTGCCAAAGGTTGAATATTAACCCCTTCACGCATGCAGCGTTACAGAGCCTGCCAATAAGAAGGCAGATGCACTGGGAAGAACACGGCTTTACTGTATGTCTCCATGGTACGTGTTATTTTTGCTGATTGCTTTCACTTGCTTCACAACACAGCTTCTCTCTGCGGCACTGAAAGCAAACTTTGTGTGGTGACAGGTGAGGGCCTAGGTATGCACACGGCTGCCAGATCCAATCAGAGAGGAACAGAAACAGCCTCCTTTGGAGGGCCTCTGGAGATTTGTCTGTGAATTAAAAGTCAGCAGGGGTCATTAACCTCCCTGCCCTGCGTTCTGTGCACAGCAAGGCTTTTTTTTTCATCCCATCTTGTCAGCCTCACTCAACTGGAAGTCATTAAACTCGGCATGTTAAGAAACGAACACGTCTCCAAAATAAATCTAACAAAGGAAATGATATATAGGCGTTAGCAGTGTCCAATAAGGCAACTGAAATGTAAACTTTGTCCACTGGGGATGGAATGTTTGGGTTACAAAAGAAAAGTAGGCTTACAGATGATTGTTTTAGGTTCTGCTCTCAAGGGTCTTGTAGGGCTTGAAGGAGCTTCTGCTCAGAGATGCCATCCTATGCTTTGCAGCCTGGGAGCAGAAGAGAAAGTTCCTCTCAATGTTCTCCAGCGGGTGTGCCGTTCAGCCCTAAATTACTTAAAAAGGATTGCGTAACCATCCATAAATCAAATCCAAATCAATGCGATAGGAGGAGCAAGAGCCTGAGCAAAGCTGGCTAAATTTCTCCATGCCGTCCATCTTTGAGTTCAGCTAGTCAGGGACTTTTCCCTTTAAGTTGGCAAGTCTTCACACACTGTTTAGGTGACCGGACTATTCCACTGGTTGCTATGGTGATAAGACGATTTATTTGACTTCTCATACATACACCCCCACCTTACAGAAAATAAGTAAAAAAAACACAACCTTTGTGTGATTGGATTTAAAAAGCCAGGGTGGCCCAACTTGTCCAGAAAGCATGAAACTTAAACATTTAGTGGCAAACTTACTACTTTGCCGGAGGACGGACACAGAAAAACACATTTAAGTTTTATAATAATTTAAAAGACGCACCAATTTTTATGCTGTCTTAAACACTATGTTCCTGAATAAAAATAGCTGGCCGCTCCTTTTGATTTTAGTTTGAAAATTATGTTTTTATTTTTTTAAAGATTGCACCCAAGAATTTTAAAAGGATTATTGTTAACAAATACTATATATTTCTTAAATGAAATTCAATTGTTATTCATTTGTAAATTGAAAAAAAGAACTAATCGTTCCAGTGTACTATGGGCTATGCCATAATTTTGAGCTAATTCTCAATTTTCTCCCAATTTGTCTCAGAGCACTTCCCTCTAAGGTGGTATAAAGCCCTTTGATAATCGATCGGTGATGGATGATACAATTTCACAGGATATGTTTCATGAGCAGGAAACAGAGTTACAACCTTTTAATTCCTTTGTGAAAGCAAAGATAAATTACAGAAAAATACTTTCAGTCCTGTAATTTCTTTTATAGCTTTGTATGACCAATCACTGACAAGATCTACACAACGATTACACTAAAACTGTATGCGTTATTAAATTAAAGCCTGATAGACCGCACTAAAAAGGGGGGGGGTTCTAAAATAGAGACATAAGGACTGTGATTTGATAAATGTTTGAATGTGTAGAATGTTTGGATGTAACAAAATTGTTTATTGTTGCATGCAAAAGACTAATCATATATATTGCTTGGTAAAAACTAATTTCCAAATAAACATGTAGAGACAATTACTAGATTATAGGATGTCTAGATGAACGTGCTATAGGAATAAGAAAGGCCGGTCAAACAAAGGTAAGAAGGGAAATAGTTAACATGCAAAAAAGTGCAAGTTGTGGTGCTTAACACATGTTCAACTAGATGGAAAAAGTTCATTAGATAGAAATCTCATTTTTGGTGCGTAACCTAACTCATGCACTCCACTCTGATGTTATGAAGTCTGATTACTATACACGGTCTGGGGAAAGATATTTATTGTTAAATCTAATGTATTATGACAATTTACCTTGAATAAAAATGCTTTAATAAACGTGTGCGTCCATCTTGGAACTAAAGACTTGTTACAATAAGGATATATTATAGACATTAGTCTCATTTGAAAAGAATACAGATCCCTCTTCACAGCTGTTTAATTCTATGTATTGCTTACACAGAAGGCCAGGGAATAGTCCTATTAATTTAAGGAAAAATGTCGAATTTGGTTTATTATTCTTTAGCATAGTATGTGTAGATGTTGTAGAGGAGATGGGCACTGTACTCCCTTTTAGACCGCAGGTCATTTCTTAAAGGTACTTACACATCCTCCAGCCATTATTTCAGCTAGCAGAGGGATGGAGCCATCGCGCTGAGTGAACTTGTCTCTGACAAAATCATTAACCTGTGGAAAAAATATATATTTTATGAATATGGTAGGTTTTTGTGTGTAATCTACATTGCTTTGCTCTTTGTGAGAGTCTAGAAATATTGCAGCACAAATCCTTGGAACATATTCTCAGAAGTCTTTCCCTCCTACTGTCCAGAATGTACGGGCAGCTTTGCTTTGTTTTATTTTATTGGTGGGATCCTTCATCGGGTAAGCCGTAATGGAACTCCAGGCCTGGCCAACAACAAAGCGAGTAATGATTTCTTGGTTAATGATTGAGCTCAGGTGAATCAAGAAAAATGGTTGTTAGGGAGTTCTTTTATTATCCAATCCCTTTCAAATATTCCACCTGTGCTCAGCCACAGCAATCCTGCCTTTTTCTGACATTCAAGTTCAATCTAGAGAAGCTAGACTTGTAAGCCTAGACTCAATTTATGAATATCTTGGGAAAAAATTGCCACAGTTACTGGAAGGCTAATGATGAAATACATGGTGAAGAGCACAAGTGACCAGGCAATGGCTGGTGAGTCACAAGCCACCAGTAGATTTGGTACATGGCCACTACTTGCCTAACAGACTGAAACCTCATCATCTACCCTCTGAAGATGCTTCAAAATAAAATAATTGGACAATACAACAGAAAAGTGACAGCCATATACTTCTTTTGTCTTTTCACATACCGTCAGTTTAATAGCTTTCTCAGGTGCCACCCCTACGAGCTGTGGTAGGAGACCTGTGCAAAAGTACAAGAATTCGAAAACGAGATTTTTTCTTACATACAAAATAATGATTTAGGGTGAATTTCTTTTTAACTTTTGATAAATAAGCACCAGTCCATAAATTACAGAGCATATTCAAAGTTATGCAAAGTCAAATTGTTTTTAATGTTATTTTCATTTCATAATAAATACATTCCTTTTTACCTTTTTTACTCTATTGTGAATGGGCAATGTTGAAGATACCTTTTGGACATAATAATGACCTTTTAAAAAGGTTGGTATGGAATGGTTTGCATGAAAACCATAATACTATATGTTAATAGAGTTCAGTTTGCCCCAACTCTTAAACTCATGACATCTACCTAAATCTCTTTGTGAATCCTAGGCGTAAGACAAGGAGCGTCAACTAAGTGTCAACTAATTCCACACCTACGAGACATCTTTAAAACATGGAGAATCTCACACAGTTTAAATATTGGTTCAAATGGAACTGATCCTGAAAAAAAGAATTTGAGTTGGGAGAAATGTATTTCTGGTACAAGACCATGGCCATAGCAGAGCGTGGCTTTACCTAACAACAATGTCACTTGTTAGATAGAGGGTACATCTTAAACATATGTTATGCAAAATGCAAAGGAGAAATGCATTCCTTAAAATTACTCAATAATATACTGCTTGATTAAAAATGCACATAATTTATAGACATTACAAGCACAGGCACATATGGGGAAAAAAAGTTCAAAAAACAGATTAATCAGCTTTGAAAAATATGGTCAGCGTCAAGTTTTTAGAGAACTTATGAATTTCAGAGAATATCTGTCGTAACCCCAAGCTGAACCCCGCTGCAGATGTTCTCAGAACGTACATGTGATGTTGGAATGCAGCTATATTTTGTCCAGAAGTTGTCTTCGATTCCTGATGCCCCCCAGGTATGTAGATTTCATGGAATAAGTGTAATGCTGTATGCCAGCTTGAAGCATCTGCAGCATTTTCGCTAACTATTGTGGGAAAAACACACAGACTTCAACATGATTTACTAATTATTCAATAAATCTAATTCTTAAAGGGGAACTTCCACCAAAGTTTGTATTACCGGAATAAGATTAAAAATTTATTTTCAAAAATAATTTTTGCATAATGCAATTTTTTTGTGGTAGATAACAGAATGGCTCGGTTATAATGACCCAGGTGGACACTCAGGCTAATGAAAGTCTAAAGAGGAAAGGATTTCACTGAACAAACAGGATCTCATTAGCATTATCATAAATAATTGGTTCTGAGCAGAGATAGTCACCCAAAATATCACATGACAACAATGGGAGCCTCTAGGTCTGCACATAAAGGAAGTTTATTGGAACACAATGGAATAAAACCAAGTTTTTGTCAGTGCTAACCTACACTATTGTATACAGCGCTGTATTTTGGGGGAATACCTATTACACTGACATTTAAGTAACAACAAAGACAAAAAGTTATCTTTTACATGGACCACCTTATGAAGAATAATTTTGTTGTGCAGACGTTTATCACAAATGATGCCTCATATTTGGTTGGGGAAATTCAGATTTTATAAATTGGTGTGACTTTGTGACTTCTGCCCCAGGGCCTACCGGCCACAACCTGCCATTGCTAAAGACCACATCAAGCTTTTTACATAACTATTTATATGGCATCCGACACGATGATGCATACAATGTGAGGTTATCAAATCTAAGAATAATCAAAAAATAATTCTGCATTAATCATCAGGTGCCAAAAAAAACCAAACAGTTACACCTAAAGAGAAGCCCAAAAAATACACAACTAACCAAAGTAAATGGGGGTCACCTGTACATAAGGGAATGTGTATGTTCCAGGACACCAAAGAGTGGCAAAATAAATTATTGATTATAATTTCTAGTGGATGATAGCAATGTTTCCAGAGATGAAAACCCAACAAGGAAATCAACATCTAAGATATGACCAGTTCCTCCAAGAACAACCTGCAAATTACAGGCCACCAAGAAAAGAGTGTGTTACAATGTTTCATTGACATCTCAAGTTCTGTTGAGATCATTCTTCTGCACTCTTTTTGACATTCTCACTAACCTGAGCTTTGCTTCATAACATCCCCTCATTAGGAACTAAAGTCTGTAGGCAAGGATAAAGGTAAAAACCTATCCGGTGCCCCTAATATTTGTGTGGGGGCAACTAAAAAGCAAACCAGTCTCGGGGTCCCTGGTGCTGTTCTTAACAGAAGTGAGCAATGCAACGATCAACAATCATACCCTACTGGAAGCAATTTTTAACAACGCTATAGGGGTTAAGGTACCCTCACATACTAATCTTGTTTCCGGAAAGAACCCATTTTGATTACACACGGATCAGATAGCGCACACGCTGTCACCAAAGGGATTGGAAAGCAACCCATGTGATTGCAGAGAGATCACATTACTATGTATGTAGTGTGAACATTTATCCTCTCTCATCTGACAGACGTGCAAAAGAAAATGAAATATGCATGCTTACTTCTTGAAAATCACAGTGATTTGGTCTTCAGAGACAACACATTGTCCAATTTGATCCGAGAATGATAACATTTTCACTGAAGAGAGATTGCTATTTGGTCTGCCTTCTCTTAAGTCAAAAGCACAAAGTAATACGGCGGCAATCAGCTGAGTGCAAGAAGACTGCTTGCAACCTGAACAAAATCGAGATTTTTGCTAAATGAAAAATTACAGTTAACTGTATTTTTTATTTTTACAGTGTTTTGCCACCTGTCAGTATGCCGTAAATGCCTCAGCATGGTATCACGACTAATCGTAAGCTTGGTTCATTACCCATGGGGTATGAAAATACAATATATCCAAGGCATGACTCAAATTATTCTTATTTTATTTGCTAATCACAATAAAGTTATGAATCCTCACTTTTGTGTCATGTTACGTTGTTTACTAAAGTTCTGGTGAATACCTTCTTAACTGGGCGGCCATTTTTTTTTTAGACAAACAAGAGGAACAGGGCCAGACATTTTAATGTTATATACCCAGTGGTCCTGTAATAGAGAGAACGATGTACGTCCCAGGCACAAACACTACAATCTTTCCTTAAGTTTGTAATAAAAATTACAAAAATTGAAAAAATATGGGGTTTCAGCTTTTATATGTATAAAAACCCCAAAATATATTAAGTATATGTAAAAACAAAAGATATCATTTAAATAAATGACTGTTTTGAAATGTCACTAAAATACATTTATTAGATATAAGTTTGTAATAAGGGATACCATCAGCTTCTCATCTGAGTTTTGATCAGGATACAGTATCACACGCTGTGCCTTCCAACTACAGAAAAATACTCTTAGAAACCAAGCCTAATTCGTAGGAAAATACCCACAAAACCTTAGAGGATTTTTCTAAAACTACATTTAGAGAAGGGAACCTATTTTTCTCCTTTCTGACAATGTGGTTGCTCAATTGTGATTGCTGGTGGCTTAACTGAAATTGAATCATTCCCTCTGCTTCTATAGACCTCCGAGAAAGGCAGTTATCTAGTCTAAAATCCTTTACGGATCATTGAAACATAGAATGTGCCGGCAGATAACCACTCGGCCCATCCAGTTTGCCCAATTTACTACGCCAGTAACCTTACATACTGAGCAATGCATTACTTAGAACAAGAACAATGTTTACAGCAAATGAATCACCAGGATGTGGTTTTATCTGGAAGTTTTATTTGGCCATGGATCTGCCAAATGTTGACTTTCGGTATAATAAAAATATGTCAAATGTGACAGTGGATATTGTGAGATCTGATAATCTGATCACAACAAAGAATCACTTGGAAATGCTATCCTCCGTTACCTATTATATCCTTGATTTATCTGCAGCTTTTTAAATGACAAACCACAAAAACAACCAATCATCTGGAGTGCATAAAGAGAGATAAACTATAAAAATGTGGTATAACTTTTAATACTAAAAATATTACACTACAGTTTTACAGGTGCTGGTGTCCTGTTTATACTTTGTATTATTGCCACAAATCTTAGGAGACACAACAGGCAGATGTCACCTCCTATAGAGCAAAAGGAAGAATTCCAGTGAATGCCTCTTCATTATCATTATTAAATTAATATTAAATTCTGGGTGTGATTGACGACAAATATGATGGATTTGGGAGACTGTATCTCATCCAGAAAAACTGAAAGGTCCTCCAAAGTCAACCAATGATTGACAGGATGGAATGCAGACAACCAATGTAACTGGAAGAAGAGCACGAAAGGAATTAGATTTATATGATGTTGAACAGAACACAATACAACTGACATGTTTATGATGTTCATTTGTTCAGAAACAATAAAAACCCTACATTTCAAGTATCTTTGCCATGGTAAATCACATCCACAAAGTTAATTATCCATGATCTTGTCACAATCAGTTTATTTGAAATAAGAACAACTTTCCTGCTTTAGTAAATGAAAACAGTGATCATCTAACACTTGTTTCGCTATAGATGAGTAAATATTTTTCTACAGCACCTAGATGATATGTTGAGGTATATGAACCAGCAGGTAATTGTGGAGATTTTGTTAATATAAGAAGACGTCCAAGAGTGTTATGGATCACTGTTCACAAGTGGTAAATCAGACAATGTCAGAGCCGGCCTATACATGGGTCAGGGTAGGTCCATGGGACCCAGGCAGCACTTCGGCAGGAGTGGCCGCCCCAAGGCATGTTCTTTCGGGAAAGAATTGTTGAGAAAGAGAAGCGTTTCTGCACCTCTCTTTCGGCATTACTGTGGCCTCTCGGTGCAAAAGGACAGTGAAAAATGGACAGCCTCTTCCCTGTTCCTCCAGTCAGGGGAAAGGATGTGCCCAGAAGCCCCATCCTTTTGGGGAAGAAGTGGATGAAGAAAGAAAACAAATGGACAAGAAAAGGCAAGAGAAGAAGAGGAGCTGTGGGAAAGGAGACAGGGACACGTAAGCAGAAGGTAGGAAAACATTGAGAGAGAGGGAATGAGAGTGTGAGAGCGTGAGAGAGTGACGTGGGTTAGGTGGTGGTGGTGGTGGGGAGGGGTAGCATTTCATTAGACCCAGGCAGCACAATATCCTTTGGACGGCCCTGGACAGTGTTATAAATCAAAACACACTTTATCTATGAAAGACTAATTCTCCTGCCTCTATGAAGTAGAGTTACAGATACAACTTTGTGTCACTCAAGTTCTTGCTGTCTCAAATAACGATTAAGTTTGTTCAGGCTTAATAGGTGCCCGGAAAGCAAATCACCAGTATATTTTAGACAACAACCTGTGACAAAATATCTCATATAGATTTTCCATTAATAGAAAATGTTCTACATGGAGTACATAATCATTTTTTATTATAATAAGTAAAAAGGAGACACATTGTTGCAGTCATTCTGAGATGGTTTTGAGATTTCTGGAACCTAATACATGTGTTCACATAAATTAGAACAATAGCCACGATGTACATTAATGGTGTCCATTGCATGGGAGTCTCATTTGGGATAAAATGCAAAGCAGTCCCACTGATTCAGCTCCTTGGTAAGCAAGATAGCCATGAAAAACTAGATAGGTCTTATCAGGGTACTTTGACATAGTGGAGGGCTAAGCAATATATGGCCATATAGTGTGATGGAATCCCCAATACTTTAGATAAGTGTTTTTTGAATAGTATTCGCTGGGTATGTTATGAATTCTCCTTTGTTTTGTGTCTCACAAAAAAGAGCCAGGCTCCTAACATAAGTCACTACACAAATGTTATTAATTTCCTCTACAGTGCCATAAAGTCTACCCACTCTGAAAGATATACGAATTGCAAACTCCTTGGACATACCCTTTTCCGGACATAATATTATTGATACTTTTTTTTTAGCATCAACCAAAAGGACCAATAGCTAATAAATGTGCCTTTCTTTCCAACCCTTGTCTGTAATTTAAAAGGCTTCTATGCAGCAGAAAGGTAGTTATTAGATGCAAGGGGAGTTGAAGAGAACACAAAGAAACGGTTCCTCCCTCCCTGGTCTCGGAACGGTTGTAAAGAACACCCACAGTATTTTGCGAAGGAGACAAGTCACAGAGCATTATCACTCCCATTTCCATCTTTTATAACGCAGCGCACCCCTTCAGAACCAGAGGAGCCTGCAATCAACAGCAAGGCGTAAAGACACGCAGGTAGTTCCACGATACAAGGTGTAACTAACCACGGAAGGGTCCTTTGCCACCACAATTTTAGGGTCCTCCAGCCGCATGAACAGCCAGATCTAACACTTTGCCCCAGTAGGTGAAGAGGTGAGTGTTGGGGATACCACTTGGTTATCATCTAAGAACTGAACCAGTATTCCGAACACTTCATGTTTTGGAACTTCCGGTTTTCTACTGGTCCAGCCAGCCAATTGGTACTTCAAGAAAGTATTTAAATAGCCTGAATGGCTCCTTTAAATATGAACCAGAGACACATTCAAGAATTTATCCTACATTTTACATTCTAGCAAAGTGAAATAAAGTCCTCTATTCAACATGAATAGCCAACGTACACCGCTGTTCCTTTACTCCCACGCCATCCATTACTATTATTCTTTGGGAAGCAGGCAGTATAGACTAACTCCCTTATCGTCAAAAGCAGACAATGACGCAGTTTCTAGAAATAAAGGGTGGGTTTTTTTTCCTTTTTTTCTTTTTAAAATGTACTGTAAAAATAGCCAATAAACATATACTATTTTCAAAGGCATTTATAGTGCTTGCATATTGAAGGAACTCGCCCCTTGCATGCAACAAAAGTTTCAATTAGGATACATATAGCTGAAAATAAATTATACCACTGGTGTAGGTTGGGTTTCATTATTTGAAATGCAATTTCTATTTTCTAAAACTTTTGTAAATGGGAGAAGAACATTTAGTGGAAGAATATTTCTTAAATCATTGCAACAGGAATACTGCTCCAGGAGATCATTAATACAGTTTAAATTCCATTATGATCGGTTTTTGTTTGTATTGTTGTAAGTATTTTCTTCTTCTGGTGGCGTGTCGTACATAAAAAATGTTTTTTTAAAACATTTTTGGAGAGTGTAATCATTTATAAAAGAAAATCGTACTTAGACCAACACATTATAAATGTGCCAATATATGGGTGAACCACAAAAATATTATCATTAATTCTAAGCCGTAGTACATAACAGGCCCAGACTGACCATTACGTTGGTGCGTGAAGGTGTCTCTTTTTTTCTTTTTTTTCTTTTTATAGTCCTTCACTGCCCCACACTACAAAAGTGTAAAAGTATAGTGTGCAACAGTGTGTATAAAGCAAGTGACCACAAATATAGCTTTTTTTGGCAACTGGCCTTAAAGTGCCAGGGCAGATTTAATTCAGTCTGGCCCTGGTGTAAAAGAGGAGTAAAAAAAAATGGAAAAATAAATAGATTTTTGGTTAAAATCAACTCACTTGAAGACAAACTTGGTAAACTTGTTATAATGGGTAAAAAATAACTCACCTCTATAAAGCCCAAAAAAACCCTCAAAGCGCAAAACCTTCTTAAAACAATCAAAACTGTTTTTATACATCAGCTCTCCAACAAATGAAGACCGTTGATTCTGCATTCGAGTCTTCACAAGGTCAATTGGGTACACAGCGGTTGCTCCAATAGCTAGAAATACAAGGAAATGTTATTTAATAATAAACAAAAGACCGCTACGCATCCATATTTAATTTGTCCTGGAACTATATGGTAATTATTTTGAAGTGCTCCTGGTAGAAAACGAAACGCTCTGGAAGCTACCCTGTGCTAACAAAGTGGCTATATTGTTTTATATCAAATTAGGTTTACAAGTGAGAGGTATAAAGAATAAATGTGAACAAAGTAACCAAATTTGTTTATTTTTAATTCAAAATTAGGATTTCAGGCACATCCAGTTGTGCATTTGGGAAATGATTATCTGTGAACATACATGCGTGTCAGAATGGCTAGTCACGTCTTGTTGATAGACATCAAAGCTGTATTTTAAATGCCTGGCATGCATAATTAAAAGTCTCATTTCAATACTTCTGTACAAGAATTCTCAGCATAAAATCTCCAGGCGAATGAAAGGTGCATTCACATATAGATGAATCACAAGAATATTATCTATACTACCGTAGAACATTGTTTAACGCAACAGAAATGTTGTGTGCTGATTTACTTTACAACTAAATAACAAAAAAAAGCTAAAAAAACAACATAGAAAATATCCTATCTTATGATATTCTTAGCTTTCTGTTTACTCTCCCAACCCTTTTACAAAATACAATTATTGGTTCTTGATGGACAAGTATTATTGACTATTTCTGAAAAATACAGACATTATTATTATGTATTGAGTTATATAGCGCTAGCATATTATGCAGCATTGTATTGAAGTTTTAGAGGCAAAAAAAAAAACATTAGTGAGAGCACAGAACTAACATCAAGAAAACCAGGAAACATTTAAATGGTTACCTGCAACTTCCAAAAAATAATGTGATTTCTACTTTAATGGAAAAAACATACGTTTCCATGAAAATGTGCTTCTGCAACAGATTTCCTTTCCCTTAATTTCTTTGCCCAAGTTTCACAATCATTGCTTATTCCTTTCTCTCTGGACAACCGATGCCCTATTAAATAAGAGTAATTGCGAAGGAACACATTCTGTAAAATCTCTTTGGGTGTTTCCCTTCCTTTCATCCTATGCTTTCTAGACCTTTTATATCAGTGTTATCAGCTGCAAATACTGTATCCAGAAGTACTGTGTTATTAAGGTAGTTTTGGTCTGAAGACTGTCTGGAGCCAGAGGTGGCACTGATGCGCTAGCGGATCTTCTGATCCTTGGCAAAAATAAAGAGCATTTCACATAACCCTCCAATTCCTGCCCTGAAGAACAATGCGCTGCACCTTGGTCGATCTGACCTGCTCTACTCATATAATATTACATTAACCCGACCTTGAAAACGGCGCACAGACATATCACTCACCTCCAGCAATTGAACCCAACGTGAATCTGTAGGCAGACTCCGCAGCCTGGAGCCAGATAGGTCTTCCCACATTGCTGTACGATTGCTACGGAAAGGCAGGGAAAAGCTTTATGGGAACCGTTTGATGTACAAATCGCATTAATCTGTTTCATTAATAGCATTTGCTCAGAGCTGGTATAGGTATGTGGAACAGTCATATTGGGAATAAAACAATAAAATTATAGCAGAAATCAGAACTGTATTACATGAAATGGCTCTGACTAGGCACAAGATGGAATATTTAAAAATCGACAAATCAGCACAAAATAGAGGATGGCATATAACAAACTGTTTGTGCCCGGTCTGGTCCTGCATTCACGTCTTTGACTAGACCAAATAAATATATTCCATTACTTTAGGCACTGTTGATCAGTGTTATTATTCACAAAGCGTGACATACAGTGCCATATTTACCTTGGCATTGACCTAGGCCTATACCAGGGCACCGCCACCAGCTGTCTCTGTCCTCAAACTTGGGATATGACATCATATCCAAGATGCTCCCCTTTTTTTAAGGATACATGGGGCCGGGGCAGAAAGAAGCTATGGAGAACTATGGCAAACGATCATAGTGTTATTGGGCTGGTTGGGGGGGATCTCCCGTTTACCTGGCCCGTTGAGCAGTGGTGCTACAGGGAGCCTGATCGCCCGATAGGATGATTTTCTTCCTGTTATAAAGCAGAGGGGTTCCCGGCCGGGCCAGAATACGCCACTTCATACAAACACAATTTTTAGGGATTTAGCCTGCTTTCACTTATTCAATGAATGGGAGTTTAAATCTGCTGTTCCACAAAAAACTAAACACACTTATGATAAAGGTTTCATCACCTAGAAACATCACAAACATCATAGAGGTGTATTCAGTTTCATCTATCAATGTTTGCTTTTTATCACGGCAATTAAGTATTCCAGGTAATAAAAAAATGCCGAATGATGCAAAATTTGAAATTTGAAATGACTGTGAATCTTGTGTCTGATGCTGTATTATTTAAAAGACTATGACATTCAGCTGAGTAAATGGAACAGCATCTTTAACGTGGCAGAAACTCTATCCCTGCAATAGAGTGTTTGAAAGAGCTTTTACTATTCTAATAAGGGTTAAAGAAACCGATGGTCATACCATTACCAGATGGATTTGCAGAAAGCCAGCGTGTTTTACATGGTAAAGAACAAAGCCTGACAGGGCAATAAATGTATCCCTCATGTAAGCTGAGGATTTTGAACAAATCTTTTTCATAAATTTTCTACTCTGCTGATCTTTTAGTCTCTGGGGACACTTTTTAACACTAAACAAGCTGAGTTACCCCTATGGTTAAGACAAGATCCTTAATTTATTGAAGTCCTTTAAGGTGAGTAAATGTTGGCGTTCTACAGAAAAATCGTGATTCTACCTTCAGTCATATTTAAGCCACGGATTGTTGTCAGGGCGAAACGTCTTGAAGAATATGAGGAATCTGCTTTAAAGTCCTAATATGTCCTTCTTTTTGAATACATTATCCACGTACATCATAAAATGAGGTTCCTAGAGGACCGAGAGGATCAGTAAAAACGTTCCCACGGCGCTTCAGTCATAGTGATGGCAGAATTGCAGAATTTATATTAAAAAAATATATTATTTGTTAAATAAAACCCTGCACTTACGTCCTTCTGCACAGCGGTTACTGGTCTTGGTAGACAATATTACAACTTTCTGGTGTACTCCTGACCTAGAGTAACACGGTGAAAAGAATTGTGTATTTCTTTACTTTTTACCTACTTCTCTCCCTATCAAGCCCAACTTGGTCATTCGTGTAAATATGTATAGCTGTGTGAGTTTTTGTATCATTTAATTTCTCCATTGAAGAGAGGTACAGGCTCATTGAGTGGTGAACCCACATGGAGAGAGATGAATATCCATGTATTCACTGTATGGTGCACTCCAATGATGTCATTGTTTTCAGATTGCACAAAGCAGAAAAAAGAGTGTTTACGGATTAAAATGTGCAGACTTACTGTAGCCAAGTGGGAAATCATAAATACGTCTGTCTCTTGATGTTTGAGTTATGAAGATATGCAGGTTAAGAGACAGTCGAAAAGGTAGACACACCGGTTCCTACATATCTGAAGAGGATTCCCTGTCTTAGAAACACCTGCTTAGCTTTATGCCTTTCCAAAGCCGATTCCCTACCTCGTAAGCTTGCTCGAGTCACACAAAAACTAAGGATTATGCTATACTTTGTCTAAAAGCATTTTCTTGGCTAAAATGTCTTTGCTGTTAAATACTGTAATTTTCTTTGAAGGATATGTCTCTTTTGTCCAATGAAGTAGCAGCAGATAACACACAATATCCTGTTACTGGAATGCTGCTAAACATCAGTGATTAGAGAGATCGGTTGTCTCGTAAACTTAAAAAATACAGCAAAGCACCCATGATAGGAAGATGCGAATAAATTACTTTAGGTGAACATTTCATAATATTATAGATATACTGTATAGCTATACTATACAGTATGTTCCTGTATGCATTACGATACAAGAATCCCATAAATTTCTTCCGCCTGTGAAGAACACAGCATTAGTTTATACATCTCCAAACATTTTAACCGGTCAATTATGGCCGGTGTTGTCACCAACAATTTGCTCTGTGGCTTTGACCCATTGTATTTGATTTACACAATTGGATTTCTAAACATGTTTTCTGGGGATAATATACACAGTTTTGTAACTTTAGGGCTCCAGAACAAATACCAAGCAAACATTCTGAGCTCCAACAAGAGGGACAGCAGAAGAGGAAGGATGGACACAGATGGGTCCCACAAAGACTATATTTAAGAGCCGTGTTGAACATCTGAAGGGCCATTTTCTGGCCATCACCAGCCCACAGCTCAGTGTATCGAAGAAGTAGGATTTAACCAGTTCAGAACATCCCTTCCTATGAGCCTGCATTGATGTTGATACAGTATCTGTGTACTCGTCTCACTGAGAACCCTGGAGTCCCCCCTGCCCTCCCTTCAGAAGAACGAGACATAAAAAACATTGCTGCTTAAATACAATAATCAGGCGCTATTAATCACGTCTGTGACAGTAATCAGTCGGAATTCTTTTTCCTGCTTAGCGCAGACACCTATTTTTTCTGTCCCAACAGGTGCCTCATAAACAGCTTCCAGAACAGCAACAGATCCACTGGTTGAGGCAATTATCAGGAACACATCTTGTCACTGAACATGTCAAAGCAGCACTTTATCACTTTTCTAGGTGCGGCCTTCAATACAAGCTCAATCGAACCATAATACCTGTAAAGTTTATTAGGCAAAGACCGGTCTCTTACATTTACTGATGTTAATATAGCTTAGGGGTTCTGCTTTTTCACAAAAACAAGAGACGTATGTAATTAAATTAACCCCTTAATGACAAAGCCTGTACATGTACGGGCTCAAAATGCATTGGTTTTCAATGGGTTTAGGGACCGCCCATTGTCCTTAAGGGGTTAAAGTGAAACTATGTTTTCAGACTTATGATGGTTTATTTTATAAAAGTAAAGGTTATTTGAAGCAGTCAAGTGTTATCATTTTTTTTCTAATGTGGGGCACATATTAATACCAAGAATAAACCCAGACATGCACACCAATAATTATATTAAGCAACGGAAACATTGAGTTTGACAGACTGGTCAGGGGGCTACAAATTCATTATTATTAGAAATGAACATTGTGATTTTAGTCATAATAATACATAAGGTTAAGTATGTGGTCTAGATATAGCACAGAGCATTTAAATGTGTATTCAAAGCCACTTTATTATCAGTCAGATATGCTAACGCAGCATCTGTCAATCACCCCTTGTGTTAGTAGCCCTCCTTGTGTTAGTAGCCCTAAGACACGTAAAACAATTGAGATACCCTGGGGCTATCGTTTCTGAACAGAAGGGTAATTGCGTCAAGCTTGGCATATGCAGCATGACTATGGGGGGAATATCTATTTAAAGGCCGTAGAAAGAGTAGAAGCAATTAAAAACCAATCCATCATGTGATTAGTCAGTTACCACAAACTTAGCATGGAGTTAGCGTGAAAATATATTATTCTTAGTTTAAATACTGTGTTGTATGCAGTAATGTATTCTAGCCCTGATGAAAACTGAGTTGTGCTCCAGTAAACTTTATTTGAAGATCTGGAGGTCACCATCATAGGCAGCCATGTGATTGTCCAAACTCAAACACCACAAGGGGCTGATTCTTTATGGCAATGCTAATTACGAGTGCTTGATACCAATGCAGCCCCTTTTCCCAGCATACTTTAATTAGCCAGTGGGTCCCTACGGTGACTAAGACTAAGACACTCTACTGCTTACCACAATGTAGTACAATAAGTATGACCATAGTGGGTTTGACTATTAGACTGGACCAAGCTAACATGTCTATGAACATACGAAAAGCCACAATGCAACTGTTGCAAACAAGGAGTTGCCTTAAAAATGTGTTACTAGCCTAAGTAAAGCACAGGACAGGAGTCAAATAGTTATGGTTTTACTTTAATGTAGGCCTAAGAGTGGTTAATTTATAGAAGAAAAAAAAATCTGCTAAACCCCATTACTATTTAAGGAATAAAGTCCAAATCCATAGAACTAAGTTTCCATTCTTACCTCATACCACATGGTTTTGTTTTTGCATCATCTCAAGTCATCATGTGATCTACAATACTGAGTTTTCTTCCTGAAGGATGAGTATCTATTATATCTTCAAACACCCCGTGGGGTCGCTCGTTTTTTTTTTGTGTGTTTTTTTGGTGCTCGGGAATAATGAAGGTCTTGCTGAGAATTGTTTTACAGAATGGGTACAATCTGACTGCAGTACTTCTACTGGTTTTAAAGCACTACTCCTTCATCTTCTGTTTTCTATTTTACCTAATTCGATCTAGTAACTTTGAACCAGTTGGGCATATTTTTCTCATCTTCCAGTTCAATAAATTATTTTTCCATGAACAGAAGGGACTTCCTTCTTTTTGTTTCATTAAAAAAAAATGTAATGTAACCATCTAGGCATTTTTTTCATGTATTCTTCTGTGTTTTTCATTTATAAGGCTAATCCACTTAGTTTCAAATCCGCAAACATGGATCTTTTTTAAGATGCAGAACAGAAACCATTCCATTATTAAATGTTTCCCAGAATGACTAAATCCATAAGTGAATATGTTTACCAGCTACGATTGAGTAGGGTTCAGTGATATAAATACCAAGTGTACATCTCAACTTGAGGAGAAACAGACAGAAGACTATCCACGCATTTATTTTTATAGAAACAGTCTTGAAATGTTGTTTTTTTTAGGCATAAGTGGTTTTTCTAAATTTCAAGTTTTGAGGCAAACCGCATGTCGGAAAATATATATGTAATATTGTCAAAACACGCCACTAAAAAGCATAATTTACATTTCTTCTATAAGGAGTCCTAAGTAATAATATTAACCACTACAACCACTGTAATCAAGCCTCAGTACAAACATAGCCATGACGTTTACTGTGTAAGTAAGGTCATATGTAGCAATATAAGCTTGTAACGCACTCAGTCTTGAACTCCAAGAGTTAGACTAAAAGCGTCTAAATTTTGATAACAGTACTGTGCAAAAGTTTTAGGCAGGTGTTGTAAAGTAAGAATGCTTTCAAAAATAAAAATATACTATTAACATGTCTATCACTTAACAAAACGCAAGTGAGTAAACAGAAGAAAAAGCTAAATCTAATCAATAATTGGTGTGACCTCCCTTTGGCTTCAAAACAGTTTCAATTCTAGGTAGACTTGCGCACAGTTTTATAAGGAACTCAGCAGGTAGATTGTTTGAAACATCCTGGAGAACTAAGCACAGTTCTTCTGTGGATTTAGGCGCCTCAGTTTCCTCTCTCTCTTTGTGCAGCCCCATACAGACTTAATGATGTTGAGACCTGGGCTCTGCGGGGGCCATACCATCACTTCCAGGTCTCCTTGTTTTTCTTTACGCTGAATATAGTTCTGAATGACTTCTTCTTAATTCTTAATGTCTTTGGCTGTATGTTTGGGGTCATTGTCATGCTGCAGAATAAATTCGGGGCCAATCAGATGCCTCCCTGGTGGTCCTGCATGGTGGATAATTATCTGCCTGTACTCTCAGCACTGGAGAGATTATAATTTCTGACCAAATCCCCAACTCCATTTTGCAGAAATGCAGCTCTAAACTTGGAAGGAACTTCCACCATGCATCACTGTTGCCTGCAAAAACTCATTCCTGTACTGCTCTCAGCCCTTCACCGAAAGATCGGCCATCTACTATAGCCAAATATTTCATATTTTCACTCATCAGCCCAGAGCACCAGCTGCCATTTTTCTGTACCCCAGTTCCTGAGTTGAGTTGAGTTGCTTGGCCTTGTTTCCACACCGGAGGTATGGCTTTTTGGCCACAAGTCTTCCATGAAGACCACCTCTGGCCAGACTTCTCTAGACAGTAGATAGGTGTCCAGGGGCCCACTGTTATCTGCCACTGCTGAGCTGATGACACTGTTGGATATTTTCCAGCTGCGAAGGGAAGTAAGCAGGATGTTTTTTCATCTGCTGCCAGTTTCCTTGGCCGGTCTACGGCCCTCAACATTGCCCGTTTTCTTGTGCTTCTTCAAAAGAGCTCGGACAGAACATCGGGGACCCCTGTCTGGCGTGAAATCTCTGCATGAGAGAGACCTTGCTGATGCAGGATAACTACCTTGTGTCTTGTTGCTGTGCTCAGTCTTGCCGTGGTGACTTTTGACATTAAACTGTCTTCAGCAACCTCACCTTGTTAGTGAGTTTGGATGTTTCTCACTCAATCGTATTCCTCTCACACAGTTGTTTCTGTTTCAGTCAATGATTGTGTTTTAACCTACAAATTGATGATCATTAGCAACTGTTTGGTATAATTGTTTAATCTCACACCTAACTACATCCCTGCAATATCCCTGACTTTGTGCAAGTGTACCTAGAAGGACTGATGATGTTTTGAAGGCAAAGGGTGGTCACACCAAATATTGATTTGATTTCTTCTGTTCACTCATTTTGTAGTTTGTTAAATGATAAAACCAAACTATTAACCTGTCCTTTTTTGAAAGCATTCTTACTTTACAGCATTTTTTCACATCTGCCTAAAACGTTTGCATAGTACTGAATTAAGCTATTTCCCATAATGCATACACGGTTGTGGTCTACACTGCCTTTTATTTTAGGGGTTCCACTGAATGTGGATAAATGACAGGCTTCCCTATTGCACCAATGCTTAGTCTTGCATATGCTGTGCCAATATTGTCTCCATTAAAGATGATTTACACTGATGGAAAAAAAAACCTTACTTGTGCCTCCTTTGGAATCTAAACATTAACAAAGTTTGCAATCAAAATCTTAGTGCTACCGCTCATTGTCATTACTAGGAACACACCTTTTATCCATGCGCTATCATTAATTTCTCATATATAAGTCAAGTTGCAACAAATATCCATCAATGTCTTTTTCAAGGAATATTATTCACAAACAATAAGGTTAATAATCAGATACTTGGGCACTATAGTTTTGTAAAAAAATAAATAAAAAATAAATCCATAGATTTGACATGTAAGAGGAAATTATTTGATTATTAAAAAAAAAAAAAAAGACTGATGAAGGTTTGTAGCAGATGGGTACATTGTGGCTAAAGAGTTATTTTGGGATCCAAAAATCTGTACAAAATAAAACTTTCTTCCTCAACTAATTTGTCTCTGTTGGTGGGCCCTGTGAAGTTCACTGTTGTGACATTCACCAGCCTGGAGCGACAGGTTCTGAGTAATTCCTGAACACGTTTAAAAAACCTAACTTCCTGAACATCTGTTCGTGACACTTCTGTAGCACTGAACAGGCCTGGCAGGTACGTGCAGCCCCCAAGACTGAAAGACGCAGACCCCAGCAATGCTCGACGATCATAAACATCAATGATCTTGAATTGTTTTATGTATTACTATCAGGGTGTTATTCCTGCTACTAACACTTTGTACATATAGGTGCTTGAATGTTACAATATTCTGTAATACACAGATTTAGCCTAATGCACAGATAAGCAAACTAATGTATTTAAATAACCAAAGTACATTTATTTAGTGGTGCGATGCGAGTAGCTATATTCTCATTTAAAACAATCATGTCTGATAAAATCGACTTTACATTAATCAAGTCTTATAGGGTTATAAAAGCACAGAGATTCTCCGCAGTCTTCACTTACACAATGAGAAGCTATGGCACAAATATAAGACTATCTACTGGTCGCTTTACTGGCACTATAATGAGCAAATGGATGTAATATCTAAAACCTAGGAATCTGTGGATTCATAGAATGGCAATGAATATCATTTATGGTCGGCCTGCATCACATGATGTAGCAATGATGGAACGTGGTACGGGGATATCCCCCGAACTGCCTCCCATTAGAGATTGCGCTGGTATACGATATTTAGGAAATATTTACACCTTGTCTAGACTCCAACAATGCTCAGTGTTGCGTGTGCTTGGTTACAATTTAAGCTTTTTTTTTTTTTTTTTTATTATGATTTTATTAGCATTAAATTAAAAAAAAATTCTTTCAAATTTGCAATATGCTTCAAGTTGAAACCCTGTTATTGGGTCAACATAAAAAATATGTCAAGTCACGTAAGCTTTCAAAATCTCGGAGGTCTCTTAAATATGTTGCTCAGACTGCTAAAGCTTCACTTTACAGTGACTCCCATTTGATTATGGTTGTGAATTTTTAGCTTACCTGTCTCTGGATCTCAGCCAGGTTGTAGGGCAGGGCCCCTTCTTCTAGTGGTGCCATTCTCTCAATATCAGTCAAAGTCAGACGCCTAAAAAAAACCCAAACATGTTTAAACAACAAGAACTAAATCCTAAGGAGCCGCCTATGAAGGAGGATATAGTTAACAGTGTGGAGACAGAATGACGGTTGACAAAGACAGCTTAGACCATCTAACCATCTAAAGCTATCTGCAGAAGGGCACACAAAACACACCTCAACTTTCTCAATTCATGTAAAACAAAAGGTAAAGGTGAGAAGTATCTGTCCAGGCAAAACATTCAATCAGGGCTGATTTTCAGAAGGGTCCAGCAAGGCTGATAACCTGAATCATTTTCATGACAATGGGACGGGAGCTCACTTGGTCTCAGTAAAAGTAAAGTAAGTTCTTTTATTGAGACCATGTGAGCTCCTGTCCATTTGTTGGGGATTGCTGAAGGGGAACTTGGGGAGGTTCCCGGGTGTAGATGCTCCCTGGTCGGATTGAGGAGTGTTGAAGTGACCGTGAGAAGCACCCTTTTATATTCATCCTTTTAATGACCACCCAACAGGGGTTGCATTTATCTAAATCCATGTCTTTCTCTACAAACCAACTGTAATGGGCATGAGACAGTGGGCAGAAAAGGGACCAAAGACTACACAACTGACAAGTCAAAACTGGGCAACATGTTAACTTTTCTTTTTGTAAAACATCCCTAATTGCAATTTACTATAACATATATATGGTGACTCTGATGAGGATACTGATAAACATTGCCTATCTTCTCTGTTTTGTTCTCTCGCCAATAATAAAACCATATAATTCTCGGCAGAATCTACACCTTGGTTGTGTTCTATTTTATTAAATAAAACTGCATATTACAATAAAATGCATTAGAACGAGAATTGCATTGTCCAATAGCTCAATGGCTAGTATGCGACAGATCAGAATGCTGTGTTTTATGGCATAAATAAGTATAGACATACAGATATTTTCTATGTAATGAAATGCATGTCATGAGTAGGCAAGCAATAGCATTACATACCCAGTAGCATTGAATAAATCGGACAGCTGAAACAAGATGTCAATTTCCAATGGGGTGATCTGTCCAAATTTGTTTGCTGAATTGGCAAATTCCTCTGTTAGGATAAGAGATCATTTCAGTATTTGCACAAAACTTACACTGTTGAAAAAATATATGCAGATCAACCACCTTAACACGTAGTTAGACAATACGGGTTATATGAAAACCTCCAATGCATTATCAGTCCCCCCAGCCGTTTGATTTTTGCTTATACTATACATTAGTCCAGGAAAGAAGTTTTACCCTTGGTAACCTCTAAGTCCTTTCTGGAGCCCGCTAAAGTGCTGTAGATCTTTCGTATAAGTTCCATGTTATTCAGCAGTGAATTGAAAGCATTGAAATAGGAGAAGCTCACTTGATGTGAAATGGTTCCTCCGGCCGCCTGTAAGAGATAAGTAAATTGATCTGCAAGTTACCATTATAGACATGAAGGTATACATATGCACATAACATATAAACACACGTGATAAAACGAGTAGATAACAGACAACTATTTTTCATTATTTCATAATTATGGATACACAACGATGAACTAAACATAGATAACACATTCTTTTCATACCTGCTAATAACATTCCTATTATCATGCTGCCATATTTAAATGTGCCATACCTTGTTACTCTGCACATGTCCTATGGCTTGTTTTGAACCAGCAGAGTCATATTACCAGTCCAACAGTACGTTAGGTCAGCTCCTACACACTATTATCATGATAATAACATAAATTCAAATCTCTCCTGTATGGCTTGAGTGCTTTATTTCTTGTACTTTCACTTAAAATGACTTTATTACTGTGTGTATCTATATATATATATATTTAAATTAATAAAAAATGTTGATGGATAGTGATCTGAATTCTTACTTACAGATACAAGATTTTCCTCTACAAATGAAGTGAGCATGTGTGAACGTATGGTAACCATAATGTCACTGAAGTCCAGAGCAGAAATCATTCCACTTTTATTTTTGTCTTTTAGAGCAAATGCTTGTCTTGCATGTTCCAGTTGCAGTTCCTGAAAGTTAAACGATACCCCGGTTTAAAAAAAAGACACAGTGGTGGACACCCACCTTACTTTTAGGACCCCAGGTATTCCAAGTGGGCTCTCTATAGTTGGCATTGGTAATATTTGCTGCCAATCCTTAACCCAGATCTCCCAGACATGAGTAGTAAAAGCTATCTATTGGAGCACAATGTACAAGGGATTCCCATTTTCCCAAACTCAAAACAACCAACCTGTAAAAACTCTGTGAATTCCAAATAGGAGAGATGCTTCTTTCGATTATGGCCAAAGTGAAGTCGAATAAACTCACAGTCCCAGTTGAAAGGGATATGATGATGGATCATGGTCTGCCCAAAGATTTCCTTAACATTTTCTTTGCAGATAAGACAAAACAGGGGGGGGGAATCAGATGAGATGTGGAGATGAGAGCCCAAATGACCTGGATACTATACTATTTAGAACAATAAAGTAAAAAATTATGCATATGTGGTTACAGATCAGAAATAATGAGGGAAAACGGAATCCCTAGTCAGTTACATGGAGGGTCATCATTACATGATACATAGTACAAACAATGGAACTAATGACGTTTCACATAACTGTATAACAATATGTTATGTACAATCTTAAAAATGGCCCTCGAGAAAAGAGTAGAATTCAATTTCCAAGGCAAATGTAGAGTTCAAGAAAGATTAAGCTACAAATATGCAATATTCAGGTCAAGTGTCCCAGGTGCCCATCCTAAAAAAAGAGTGTTGGAGTTCTTTGCAAATCATACTTTTCAAACTTTTACTACAGAGTCAATTCGTTTCTAAGGGATAATGAACGCTGGGGGAATTTGTGTAGTAACAGAGACACAAGCTGTAGCTGCAATAAACTATATCAAAATGATTAAAAATAACTACAAATCTCTCTTTCTTGCTGATCTTTACATTAAGAATTCCATGCTGCCCCACTATAGGACTAATAGTACTAATCCATTAATCCATTAAGAAAAACAACAAGCCATTATTGCTTGCGAGTGACAATTAAGGGTCGGCAGCAAGAATTGGCTAAATGTTGCATAATTAAATTTTGTGGAAGTTTCGATATTCAACAGTGTTACAGATCATAGTTCCAATTCTGCATAAACTACAGAAATGTTAAGTGCTGCAGAGTAGGTGGAATAGTGCTGTTAATTCTGTTCCACGTTGCATTGTGATAACGTTCCTGCAAGGGTTCATTTCTATTTTTTTGCACTTAGCTTCTGGGCACGTTCTCAGCTTGCTATAATACTAGTCTAGAAACCCTTGATGTTGTAGATAGTACTGAGGTGTTACACAGAGGAGCCAGGTGGTATAGAACATGGTATTGGAAGAGGGGCCTACAGAGCAAAATCACTGGGTTTGCTCAAATAAGCCGAGATGCTTTTTTTATTCTTTCTATAGCTCTGTGTCATTACCCAGCACCCAGTCTGCCGCGCATGCTGCTCGTTTCAATTAAGTATGTACCAGTGGAGTCCAATCCTCCTCTTCGGTTTCACCCACTCACCACCCCAATTTAGGTGGAGATCCGTCAATAAAAGCGATACAACTACCTCGATCATTCCGGTAACAATACAAGCAAAAGTACCTATGCATTTTATCGATGTCTTTAGGGTACACGCCAACTAACCTTTTCCATTTGTAATTCATGTAATTAAATTGTTCATTCATTCTTACCGAATGTCACTTCTGCAGTGCCGCTCTTATCAAACAACTGATAAGCCACAATGAACATTGCATCAGGGGCACACAGCACCGACTCGAATGCCAAAAACTCTTGGAAGGAGATCAGCCTGAAGATAACAGAATAAATACTTTGTGAAAAGAACCCGGGAGAGGGAATATTCAGCAGTGGCCTTCATTTAACAAAGAGGCACATTCTGTAAACATTTGCTGTATTATTATCTAACCAGCAATCTTTGCAGGTTGCACTAGTGCACATTTTACTTAATGCGCACAGTAATGTGTTATCTTGTGTTAAGCCCCGGATGTGTTGACAGAGTTTTAAGCAGATGGAGTCCGGTCTAGAAGCAGCAGTAGTCGCTAAAAGGGTAATGTTCTCCTCAGGTATCATGCCCTTGTTATTTCCTTTTAACATTTTGTTAGCAACGCTATCTAATGGGATTTTGGAAACCTGAAACGTTAACTACTGGCAACCGTGCCAACATACATATACATACATTTAAAAAAAACAACTCTTTTAAAGCCCCCAAGATGAGTATTTAGATCATGTAGAGTTGAATTACCCGGCCAACCTATGCCATTACCTCGAGGCCCTCAGAAATGTATTGGGATATATAAATGGTGAGAGAAACCCTTTCCGTGTCAAAGTGATGCTTCCAAATGAATGTGAATTCAAAATGAACACCTCCACAGATACCAAAAGCAGATTCATACATAACATCCTGATTCTTCATATCAAAACTATCATTGTGACAAACCCAGGCTGACATCATGTCTGAGCAGAACAATACAGAAAGTGTGGCACTAGGGCGTTATGCAGCATCGAGGGTCTTCTACAGCCCCTGCTCATCTCTAAAAAAAACATTTAGGTTCCACTGTATATCAAAGGTAAACTTATATGATTTTCTAAAAGTAAAGGGTCTGCCACATTAAAAAGGTTAGACAACACGGACCTAGGGCACCATGATGTAACGCTCTTACCCATCTTTGGTCTGGTCAGCAACTCCCCCCAGCAGCTCAACAGTCTTGGGGTTATAGTTGGGTTCGGCGTGCAGGCCAAGGTATTTCTGCACAAAGTCACTTGGGGTCATGTAATGTTCTCCATCTTTTTCTGCGCTGGCGTACTGTGTATCAGAAAACAGAACAAGAAACACAAAGGTAACAATTAAAGAAAGTTTTACATTTAGAATGCCAACATTTTGTTGCTTCATTGACCAATCTTTCTTACGCTGTTGGACGCCATTCATGTGTCCTCATATAAAGTTTCACTTGCCTGTTCAGTCAACCTACGACATGCTAATGAGGTAGGGAAAGGGATGCTGATTTGGCAGCCTGGCAAAACTATAGAAACCTTATAGATTGTGAGGTGAGAGTATGGTATATGTGCATCTAGGCCCACCATACCAACCCCATATCCCATACATGGGCACTCTACGAGTTAACATAAGACATCATTTTGATTGAAAGATGATAAGATGTTTGATAAGATGGATTCTGCTACTACCTAGCAGAAATGTGATATAACCAGGACATCATCTTTATCTCAGGGTTCTTAATGGGATCTTCATCCCATTACCCACTAACATTTTCCCCAAAACTTAAATCCCCTTTTCTGTTGGCGGTGTGAGAGTTGTTTTTTTTGGCCTTTGCTCTTTGATTCTGGTGTACCAAACCCAGCTTGTGCCATAACGCCAAACTCATCTCCAATTCCTGCGTTCAATCTTTACCTGCCCTTTGACCCAATATTTCTTCCTCTGGTGCTCCACAGGAAAAAACCCCAAACCACCAAGAACTTTGAGTGAAAATAAGGTTATCTGCTAATGTACAGGAGTAGCAATCCTTGGGTCCATCTCAGGAAAAGAATAGAACAGATATTTACAATGCCATGCTACAAATTCCAAATTTGTACATGGCTAAGCCAGAATCCACAAGCGTTACGAGTCTCCCACTCAAAAGCTGGAATTGCTAAGACAATAAACGGCCTTCTTTCTGTGCAGAAAGTTTGTAAAGCACACATCTGCCATAGCCCTGCCTAGAATGGAGAACTTATTATCTTGGAAACCCACAACAATTTTACACCACCAAAAAAAACATATGCTATATTTTAAAAAGCTCTACTACACATATTTGATTCAGCATTGGAATGTTCCTGCTATCAATAATTATAAACTAGCCAGGAAAGACATAACGTGATTCAACATGGGAACAGTCTTCTCAGAATCATTTGGCTACGCTCTGGAATGTAAATTGTTAACCAAGTTAACATTAGTAAGTACCCATCAAGGGCTTGGAAGGAAAAACTAAAGGCGCCACAGTGTAGGTGGGCAGGAGGGGGAAATGCAATAAAGATAGGATGATACAGAATGATAAAATGAGGACCACATTGAGCCATGGAATGCTATGTATAATCCTCTCTCATATGGGTTAGTTTAAGTATGAGAACTAAAGTTGTTAATCTTGTACAGTTATCATGTTGAGGTCGGTGGAGGATATTTCTGTGTTAAGCAATAAGCAATTTAACTGCTGTCACAATGTGTCTCCTGAAGAGAATAGTTTATTTCTGTTTTTATGCTAGAGGGTAAATGATGACAAAGACGACCATGTAAGAAACAAATGTGGAGGCCTGTATGTGAGGCTCACCAGTTATTGAACAATGAAAAAGAAAAAGTGAACCCTTTGGAATTACCAGCATTCATGTATAAATTTATATTATATAATCTTTATCTTAGTTACAATAATGAGCAAACACAATCTGTTTAACACAAATTATCATATTGTTCTTGTCCATATTGAATACATCATTCAAAAATTCACAGTGTGGATTGGAAAAAGTATGTGAACCCCTAGGCTAATCACTTCAACAAAAGCTAATTGTAGTCAGGAGTTAGTAAATCTGGTGGTAAATACTCAAATACAACTCAACACAACAATAAATGCTCAATGAGGTAAAAAAAAACATATGGTAGAAGCGAAAGGCTTGAAGGAATCATTGGAGCTGCCTAACATCTCTGTTCATGAGTACCATATTCAAAACATCGAACAGGCGTGGAGTCCATGGCAGGACACCACAGAGGTGCTGCACTCTATGTTGGCTTTGTAAACATTGCCTGAGGTTTGCCAAAGAGCACCTTGACACTCCACAACGACTCATGACACTAAGGTTGAAAAGTTAAGGATAAACACGCAGCACTACGTATGGCATAAAACAACATAACAACCATCATCCAAGTGGTGAAGTGTGGTGGAGGGGCATCATTATTTGGGGTTGCTTTGCAGCCTCTGGGCCTGGACGGCATACCATCATCAAGGGAACAATGCATTCTCAAGTTTATCAAGGTATCATACAGGATAATGTCAAGGTGGCTGTCCACCAGCTGAAACTCAGTAGAAGTTGGGTGATGCAGCAGGACAATGACCCTAAACATCAAAATAAATCAACTACCGAATGGTTTCAAAAAAAGAAAATCCGCCTTCTGGAATGGGCCAGACCTTAACCCATTAGAGATGCTGTGGAATGACCTCACACCAGACATCCTGGGAATATAGCTGAGCTATAAGTTATGTAAGGAAGAATGGTCTAAAATTCCTCCTGAATGTTGTGCAGATCGGATCTGCAGCTGCCGGAAGCACTTGTTTGAGGTTATTGTTGCTAAAGGAGGTTCAATGAGTTATTAAATCCGAGAGTTCACTTACTTTTTCCATCAACACTGTGAATGTTGTGTGTATGCTAATAGGTATGATTGTTCCTTTAATAAAGCATTGCACAAATACCACCAATAGGTCTTACCTATACTTCTTCAGCCAGGTTAGAAACGTTTACTTCGTATGGTGTAAGCTTGGGTGTATGTTTTGTTTTTTTTATTTAACAAATAATACACCAAAAATGTATAAACAGCAAAAACCCCAGCAAAAACGTAAACATTACTTTACTACATAGACCACAAATAAGAATATCTCAAATCAAGAACACACAAAAATATACATCCATCAACTTCTTAGCTGAAGGCAGCTTGTGTAACCCAGCGTGTTTTGAAGGCTGCTGACGTTAATTCAACATGAGCACAAGTCACAAGGCTTACTGCATGACACTGCAGAGAAAAGAGGGATATCTTCCAGTTTGAGATCCCACAGAGGGGTATTTAACCTTTCAAAGGCCAAAGAGGCCAAAAACACGCTGCAAAGGAAAATGTGGCTCAGTCTTTCTAGCACTGAAAGGGGAAGGGCACTTTGAGCTTAAAGCAGGTATTGGGTTTCAGTAGTGAGTGATAGGATTTGATCACTTTTGTCCCGTCACTCTTTTGGATACTGCCAAGTTATTCATGACAGTGAATGGCATTGCTCCTTAAACCAGAAATCTTGTAAGATTCATAGAAACTGAACACTGTGATTGCCAGGGTACTTTCAGCAGCCGAACCTCTTCAAATTCAGTATGACTGTTTCTAATTCATTCACAACACACAAGGGAGGCTCAGCTTACATGTTAATTTGAAAAGCAAACATTTTGCCTTTCATTTTGATGCTGACTTCAAGTAAGTGACAGGAGTTGGATCAGGTTTGCAAGAGACACTTCTAGTTACAGTTCTCCATTCAGGACACAGGAATACAAGTATACGCCACCTACACAACACCAATTTCTTCTGAGCAAAAAAAAAAGAGAGATCCTAAAATATCTTTCTTCAATTAATAACATCACAAAAATGTTTAAGAAGCACTTTTGGTTTCTATAGGAACAGCCCATCAGCGCCTGCTTATGTGTCACCTGAGAAAAATTACGAATAATGTAAAATTTTATGTGGATAAAGAATTATTTCTGAGAAGGGGTTGGGCATTCAACAGTACTAGGAACAATGTGGAGTTTAGTTATAAAGTGCTTAATTCCCCCAAGTAGCTGAAACATTGCCTTTAATTGCTGGATCTTAAGAGAGTTGCAAACACATTAATTTAGTGAATACCTTAACTTTGAGCAGTCAGACTTTGATCCCACTAAGATTCAGTAATATGGAGTATAATGGATTCAGGATGAGCACCCACTAAAATAAGACCTCATATGTGTGTGTCCTGAGGATAGATCCAATCTGCATTAGATGATGTGACGGAGTGATGTGATGTGACAGCTCAAATACCAATATGAAAAGCAGATGTGGCATCAAGAGTTAGGACCTCAGATATATCTCAAAGCTCTATTCATTTGCTCCGTTTTGCTACATCTAGATACATTAAAACACACACACATCTTCAGAAGTTCTTCAAAGAAACGTTTTGATGACTGTTTCACTTTAACCACCTTGATCAGTTCCCGACAAAGAGAACGCAGAAATAGATATCATGTAGTTTGACATGTCCCTATGGAAACTTATTGCACTTAGCTATGATTTCTGAAGGCAAAATGGTAACACACGCATTGCTGCATGTTTTGCCAGAGTTTGTTACCCTTACTTGCTGGGGTTACCGTGTGCCTTATTAATGAGGGAAGTGGAAGGCGATAGCTAGGGGCCCGATACGATAGACTGGTGGAAGCCACCTACATGTAAAAGAAGGATACAGAACATTTAGAACCGTAGTGCTTGTGTTATGACCTCAAATGAACTAGTAAGGAGCCAGCAGCTTTGGAAGCCATATACCATTTTCACCAGAACCATAAAAACTTTTCCGCACATTCTTGGCCTATAAGAACTACAAGCATAACAGTCCTGAAAATACCCATTATGTATCCCACACATGGACTGTAACAATTCTGTCCTACTGCTTGTATTCCTTATATTCCTGATCTCCCAGACTCAGGGTTCTAACAACTTGGCAAAGTATCTTCTGAAAACTAATGGTTCATTGTTACAGGATGAGCATCCTATGTTCCTTAAGACTTCAAAGTCATTAACTCACTAAAGACCTGTCCATTTGGAAATCAGATTACAGGGACAGCAGTTTGCCACAACTCAACAGGAATATGGAGTCTGGGGTCCCCAACCCAAGCATTTTCCCCCCACAGAGGAGCAAAGACAGATTAGCTCAACTTCCCATCGGGCAAACTAACCATTTTCTACTAACAAGCAAGTTTAACTAATAGAGATTTATCCCTATACAATGTTATAAAATACGCACAGAACATTATATAATTGTAAATACTTTGTATCTATACATTTTCACAAGTCCTTTCCACGCTTAGGTTCTAAGGGAAAAAAAGAAAGAAAATCAATGGAATACATAGTGACAGCGAGCTGTAAAAAGCAACTGGAGAAAGACACTGGAAGTAGAGAAAGCTGAACTCAATACATTTAGTAACAGGGCACCCTCAGCAATCTTTTGCTTGATGGCTGGGCACCCATTTCCTTCCCGTCAGCCCAACTGTCCATCCCACTGCCCTATCTATTGCTCCACTCATCACACCACATTAATACCCTCCGATAAGATCCAACCACAGCCCTCTCTGTGTGTCGTACCCACCTCTGGTGTTTATTGCCAAATCCTCTATTTTGGTTTTATCTGACCATAGAAGACGGTTGGGTTTGTTTTTGGATGAAAGTGGAGGCTATTTTCGTGGTGAAGTAGGTGATGTGGGATTGTAGTTTTGGAGAGTTTCTGACCCCAAGACCCAAGACTGAACTAACTCTCTGCAATTCTTCATTTTGCTGCGAATCACAGCTATATTCCAATGTGATGAATGACTAATGGTATTTTGTCTATGTGTTACCTAGTATTTATACCGCTGTGACACAAGAAGTCACAGAGGAACATTTTCCTGTTCCTGGGCACCCAGGGTGTAAAATATCAATGGGAATAAATATATTTTTCTCATATGAATTCATAGGGGCGTCAATAACGGTAGCATGCATATATTTAACTATTTTGGGGCGGAAACCTGTATTTATTGTGGATTTTTTGTGGGACTACATTTACTCTTTTACATGTTCACTCTCTCTTACGCTCTCTAGATGAGCGGTTTGCGGTCTCAAAGATTTTCCTCTTTCTATCTATGTAAGGTCAGCTGGGACAGGCCATAGAATGTCTTGCTATCATATGTCTTGGGCATAAATAAAACTTCACATACTGTAAGTCAGCTCCCTTACGCAAACTAGTGTTGACTTTCTTTGCTCACGAGCAGCGACAAAGGTCTTCACATTTAATTATGGAACGATAAAATATTATCTTAACTATAACCGACTACAAGGATTAAAAAAAATAATAATACATTTCTAGGTCAAGCACACATATATTACAGTGTATCTTGCAGGAGTTAATATTCTGATGAGAATGCACGCTGTACAAGGACACAGTGTACCAGAGACAAGAAAGTAACCGCTTTTTAAACGGCTCTCTTAAGACATGAAGCCAAATTTAGGCTGGAATGTGTGGCCTTTAACAGCTCCGTATGAGATGACCTCCACTCTGTTCAAGATGTGGCTTTCTGTAAAGCCGCTTACACAATAAACAATAATTGGGGCTTTTAGCTCCAAACGTGCAGTAGCAATGAATAAAGTAAATGATATTTTTGGGGTATTTAGTCTTCACACTAGCTTCTTAGCACTCCTCAAAAAGAAATTTTGCACAGGTCAATCTGTGTCAAATTTTGTTTGCACGGGAGTCAAAGTCTCATATTCTCTCTCTTTGGAAGACTTTGAATTACTTTGTAATTAAACAGAACACAGCTGACTGTTTTCAGTCATTCAGAGATATGTTTGTGCTTTACAATTACTTGACTTAAACAAGAAAAAAAATGACCCTTGCCAGGTCTTGACCTCTGCTGACCTCTGCCCCACATATCTTACTACACAGAGGATGCGAAATTAAGGGTTTTCTCACAAAATAATTTCTTTGTTCTCCAAAAAGTTTGTTATCTTTTCATCCAATAATATTATATAACTTGTTATCACTAATTTATACAGCGCCAACAATTTCCGCAGCACCGCAGCACTTCTTATGGTCCATACACTAAAAGAGTCTGACACAACTAGAAGTAACTGACGAGCTGTTATGCTAGGTAAAGAAGGTCCTGTCGGAAATAATGTGGGGGCATCCTTAAACTAAAATATCTAAAATACAAGTCATAAGTGTCACTATTGGCACCAAGTTAAATTTCAATACCTGCCAACTAAGTACCAATCCCGTAAAATGATGGAGGGTTCCGTCACAATGACTCCGACTTCAATCTAGTCAACAGAATAGGGACATCAAGCCATTTGCTGTAGGGCTCAATTTGCCTTCATTGCAAAGATGGCTAAATATTTTCAAGAATGGAAAAACCTGGTGGATAACTGGAAAAATATTCTGTCATTGGGGTCTATTCACTAAAGAGGGGGTTTGCAGAATAGTTTAACATGGGAAGTAAATAGATTTAACAATGTGGTTTGTCCTCTGCTTTCAAAACAAAAGAGAGTACATAACAAGGCTACGACTTACCAACATACATCGGGGGGGAAAAGCTGGGTAGCGTGTTCTGATTTCAGGAACATTTCTGTTCTTTTCAAGTTTCTAAAAGTCAGGACAACAGCTTTATTGTACGCTGTGTACAGTCCCGAGACAGCCTTGTTTTGTGGACACTTTCCACGTGCTTTTATTTTCTTACATGTATGTTTAGGATGAGTTGCTGACAAAAAAACTCACAATTGTTTAAATTGAACTATGGATCGGGGACAATAGCTAACAGCACTGTTCTGTATATCTGCTTTTATGTCATTAAAATACCGCAGCTTCAACAATTCAGAGATCTGAAAACACGGCTCATGGTGTTTTCACACCAATTGATATCATTCATCTCAGTTTACCAAACATATTGGTAATAATAATAACAGCTAAATCTAAAGATCCTATGAAATTAATGCATGAGAGCTTAACATGAACCAAGATCTTATAATGTCCCTCAGCTAAATAGTATTATATATATATATATATATATATATATATATATATATATATATATACACACACACACACATACATACACACAAAACAACACTATTCCCAAGTACACAAATATTGCAAATGTGTACGTCTTAGACTTGGATTCTTAATCAGCTATAAATCCTAATGTGTCAATGTTGCTGGATTAGAGTTTGCTTCCAAATTTAGCTGCTGTAGTTGGAAGAATAAAACTGTTGAGTCGCTTATTTGTTATTCAAGAGTAAATTTCAATAGTTATATATGTGACTTAAAGTACCTCGAATTGTCCACTAAGGTCGGGAACTGATGTGCATAATCCAGAGCCAAATCAAGACTGGCTTTTATTTTATTAAATGTATTTATTGGTTTTCTATAATAAATGTATTTATTTATTTATTGGTCTTCTATAATAAGGTATCTGGTTTAAAGGTAGGGTCAGCGCTAAAAGACCACCAAGGCGCTACCAGAAAAATGTCCCAGCTTGGGCCCCTCATCATGTGTCAAGAGAAGCTATGATGTTCTGGAGCAAAGTGCTAATTTGGCGTAATCAATGAATTCCATGGTTTCTAGGGCAATATTTCTGAATTTAGAACTTAATGCCAGAACTGATCCAGTCTTTTAGTAGTATTTTACTCTTGGTCTTCCTTTACGCCATAAGAAACGCCTGGTTCAGGGCTAGCCCTACAGATATATTCAACCTAGATACCTCATAACTACAGAGTTAACATTATGTATAACTCTACATATATAGGATACATTTATTATACTTTTTAAAAGTGTTGGTAATGCTTCATCAACTTGCTTCACTTGACATTACAAAAGATTCAAACCTCTGTTAATAAATGTAAACTGTTTTCATAAAATACCCACTTAGTATTAACTGTATGTTTGGTGCCAATTATATGTTTGACGTTGTACTCAATACAGAAAATTGGTTAAAGAAACTAATTTGTAGATATACAGTGTGTTTAAAAGAACACATAACCTACAACATACATTAAAATCAAACTAAAGACTTAACGTTTTGCTGAAAATGCGAGTTCCTTTTAAACAAAGGTTGTTATTACAGCAAAAAATATAAGACTGATTAGTTTTATTAAATAATATATATTTAAAGTTATATTTATATATAAGGGATTTATGCATCATCTGTCTACCGCTGGCCACAGGCAGTCAAAAATGATGTCTCCAGGTTAACCAGATCTGCGTTATAAGTAACGAGTATTAAGTCATCCAATGGAAACGTTGAAAAGGCAAGCATTTACTAAATTTCACAAGACATTTCCTGTAAATATCTCTCATTTATGGTCCATTTACTCAAATGTCACGAGCATTCTCAGCCATTCACTTAAGTGGACAGTGCGTCTTAAATACCGGGTAGCCATGTGTTTAACATTTGAGCCACGGGGAAGCAAAAGTCACTCACCTTTCCTGCATTCCAAATGGAATAAAATAAATGTTACAAAATGAATGCAAATCATTATATTTAAGAGGTTGTTAAACAGCTGAACAACAAGCAAATTCAATTTGTTTCCTGGATTAAATGGAAAAATCCAGAGAAATTATAAAACATTTAGTATGAGTGCATTACGAGTACTTAACACAAATAGGACTTATTATTCCAATAGGCTTCCACGTACGTCTAAGCCTAACACTGAGAACTTTCTGCCATCCCAAAAAAGAGATCAAGAAGAATAGGTGCGATGCTGAGCTGACGGGACGTACAGACAGACAAACAAACAAACTGGCAACACGGCGACTATTTAATTATAGCGTGTCCATTATTTCAACTCCATGATGGGGATGCCAATTATAACAGTAACCGAGATTCACAACATGTGAAAGCCCTCTGTGCCTTGACCTTTTTAGAATCCCATTTAACAACTGAAAGATGCAGAAAGAACATAAAAGCAATAGTTGAAGGTATAACATCACAAAATCCTTCTATTCCATGGCTTCGCTTCCAGAATGGTTTACAATCTGAGGAGGACATAAACACCTCTGTCACTTCCATGGGGGTCTTACAAGCGCCCCCAAGGGCATCTGCAAAATGCACTTCCACTGATTTTAATGGGGTCCATAACTCAAGCTGATTGGCTGCTTCAAGCAGCCTATGGCAGAGCTAAACATAGACCCTGAAGGGGACGGTGCACTGCAGCTTTTCCTAAAGACAGTGGTTTTGTTTTCTCTTTCTTTGTACAGGTACAAAATGCATATTTATATATTTACACATTTTTTGGTGATGCTTCATGAGGGAAGTAAGTTGTTCCTTTAATAAATCTATGTAATGATCCAAAAGTGTACCACGGTATGATGAAATACAATAAAAATCATAAAGCGTTAGATACTGTTAATAAATGCATTTTAATGATGCTAAAAGCTGAGTTGGTAACAATTCCTCTTTAAACATCATTCTGTCTGAAGCGAATTTGAAGTTTTCTTTTTCAGATCTTTACATATTAGTGACCATTTGAAATGCGGTCCTCTTGGTATAGCACTCATAAGATTGTAACAGCTGCAGTTTCATGTTGATAAATGTAAAATAACGAACTTGGGATGTAAAAAAACCCAAATACAAACTACATAATTGGGACACTGTGCTGTCAGCAAAAACAGAAGAGAGGGACTTGGGAGTATTATATAATATTAGTATAATATTATTTCTGAGGCCTTACAGGTAAGTAGGTAATGCAACAAAGCATGGGCAAAAAGCGGCAGATGCAGATATAGTGAGGGAATTTAAATATAAAATAGGCAGACTAGATAGGCTGAATGTTTCTTATCTGCTGTTTATTTTTTTAGGTTTAGCCTATGAAATCTCCGTCAATCCATCAGTTGCTATAGTAACAATCAACACATTTTGTGTCTGAATCCTCAGAGATTTTGCAACTTTGAAACAAACTAGTGAAATATCTGGCTGTCAGGGCGTGTAAATGAAGTCAAGTATCCTGATCAGTCATCACCTTCATTTTCTCTCAAACATCTCATGCTGTTGAAGTTTTTATCTCATGAACACAATGCTGGCTTAAGACAGACGAACTGAGATCATTGGGTACAAACTGTAAAAAAAATGATGTTATGAAGGAAAATGCCCATTAACTGTTTAACGAGATTAAAATACAACTCCTTCTGAAAGTTACCAGGAATGATTTCATGGAGAATGATTTTGCTCTATAAATGCAGTGACATAAAGCATACCCACAGAATACAGCGCTGTGTGTCCATTAGACCAAATTCCAAAACCGTCCTACATAGCGTTTCCACACACCTTAAAGAATCCAGGTGCGCTCTACGTGCAGAATTATCTGCTCTACTGGGATGAGAGCTGTAGACACAGACACAGTCTTTGCGCTTAGATGTAATATTTTCACTGTGATGTTTGACGTGTGCAAGGTATCCATAGAGTACGCTGTCTTATATTAAGCAGCTGTGTCCAAACATAACATGGTACATTGAAAGCCAACGCTAGTAAAACAAACATGAAGTGTGTAACAAGACGTGCCCAGCTTTGTCCAAGTCCTCTCATTCACTATGCACTAGGCTTGTATACTCTAGGGCAGGGGCGTCCAAATGCGGATCACAAGAGCCCTGCTGCTTACTTGTGGGAGGGGCTATTCTCTGCTCCAGTCCTGCCTCCTCTGTGGGGAGAACGAGGGAGGCCGCGCCCCCTGCTGAAGTCTGTGATCGGCATTGAGAGAGCTGTAGAGCAGGTAAGGGGGTGGGGGGAGGTTGTGTGAATGAGTATGCCTGATTGAGGGAATGAATCTGTGAATGAATGAATTTTTGTGTGTGTGATAGCATGGATGTGTAAGTGCTGGAACCTAGGCATGATGGGACTATGATTGCTGTTAGCAATCACACTCCTATCATGCCAAGTCAGCCAGTACATGCTGAAACCTGGCTAGCTGCCCCCCTTGTGTATTGATGCTGCCAGCAGTATGAGGTCTGCACTTACAGCCACCCTGTACCAGCATGTATTGGCTGACTTGGGATGATAGGAGTGTGATTGCTAACAGCTAATAGCAATCTGCTAACAGCAATCACACTCCTATCATGCCAAGTCATATTGTTGATTTTTTTTGTCCAATTGTGGTGTGTTACTTTTAATAAAATCCTGAATTTGTAGGCCCAGAAATCCCAGAAATCATTGAGAGGAAAAGTAAAGGTTTTGTGTCATTTACTTTATTTTAATCTGCATATCTTATTAAAGGCCATATTTTCTCTCAGTGAAAAATGAGTGCGGCCCTCGCACGTATACAATTCTGATGGGCTGTCCTAACTGCTGATTGACGTAACATGATATGCTCCCTACAGTTGACCTCTTGCTCATCGTGATCATTTACCCATGACCTTGTTTATGACATTGTGTCCTCTATGTTGGATATGTATTCAAATGCCAGACCTTTCTTTGTCTATCTAGTGCCTTGTACCATCACAGCAGTATACATCTACCTCCTGATCTCAAGGGATCTCCACTGACACTCCAAATTACACAGACACTTTGAGAAGTCTGCAAATTCCAGTGAGTATGTTATTATACATTAAGATGTTTAATGGGCCTTTAATTTCATCACAACAACAAATGTATATTGGCACAAGTGGTTTCTCGGTTATATACCAGCATCAGCGTTCCAAGTGGACCATCCAGCTGTCCAAGAGGACCTGTCAAAGACAGCAGATTTTGGGGCTGGGGACAAGCTTGCCGTCCTGCTAAACATTATAGGGTTACCCCCTCAGGTATAGCCCTTGCTACTAATTGCTCACTAGTGGTCCTGCTAATCCTGTTGAAGTTATAGCAGCCTAATAGAGAAAGTGGGAAAAGTTCGACATTTTGACGTCCAGTGATCAGCTGGCAGTAACTTGCCAATTGCGCTAACGCGCCGCATCTCAGACAGTCGCAAACTCTGCATTTTATGCACCAACCATTATAACCTTACTGGAAAGCACAAATTATTAAGGGTTTTTGTTAACCCTTTGCCCTGCAGTCACTTCTACATACATTAATAGCTCAATCTGGCACGTGTGTTTCCATCGAAAATTTTAAAGCACAAAATGAAAGATTCACTCATTTTTCTCAGTTTTCAGGTTAATACTTAAATCTCATAAATCAGGAATGGCTGATCACACCTTACACACAGCAGACCCTGCAACACCGAAAAATTAAATAGCATTGTCTCTGTGTTGCAGAGTTCTTTTAAATCGCTGTTTATTTACTCCACGGTATCGCAGAGTAAACAGTTTATTACATATTTCCTGGTGTTGGAAAAACTGGGCCACATAGCAACCAGCATTTTGTAACAAAACATGGCTGCGTTGCTAGGGCTTATGATCTTTATACTTGTTTATACTTGCAGGCAGTTGATTGAGCCGGAACCCAGACTGGGGCAAGAGCCCCCCAGACCCTGACTATGGACACCCATCATTATATGAACTAAGAAATCTGTAGGTATCTACCGATGAAGACGATAACACTAAATAGAGAGATCCCAAATAATGAGCTGAATGTCGTGATGTTCTGAACATTTCTATAATTTGATTTTACTCTTGATTTTCTGATTCCGCCACATCTGTTATGATCCATTTAGTTGACAGAATGCATAACAATATGGAATAACGTTTTTGGGAGCACATCACATATATGTATATATATAAGAGTAGATATGCAAATAAATGAAGGATTTCTCTTGCTCGGTTTTAGATGGGACCCTAATCAAGGATTGAAGAAAAATACATGCGCAAAAGTTCAGGTAAGCACAGGGCAGATTCACTGCATGTTTCAGGGGTGAGAGAAGAAGCGGTGATAGCCCATCCAACATGGCCAACCCATGTCCCATCTGTGACCCACCTGCAATGCCTTTTTGTACAAACTTTGTACATGTATTGGCCCTGGGAGGACAGACATGTAATTCATTTAAGTATTCACTATGCACCATTCCATTGGCTAGTCTAAAACTTGACATTCATTTTAAAGTATCCTCCAGGTTGCATAAAATAGTTTACTAAAAAATGAATGTCAATGTAACACTGAACCAATAAATAATAACAAATAAAGTCCTTTTTAGCTTGGTCCACCAGCGATCTTGTGACATCATCTGCCTCTTCACCTCTGACTTTACTGCTGTTACTTCAGTGGCACATAGTAGTACACTCATGCGTACACACACTCACGCACATTGACTCTCACACACACTCACACATTTTATACATTTATTTTGTACCCTTGGCAGTGTCACACATAGTTTACTTTCGGTCCTCTAGTTATTTATCTCTTTATCTCAACTGGTCTCCAAAAGCAAAGTAAATAGATTTCACATCAAACATTTCAACAGACCCGGTTATGCTATCCAGCAATTCATTTTAAAACCACGATTAGCAGATTATGCGTGCAAGAACCACACATTTTGATCAAGAACCTTTTTTCACAACACAGATTACGATATTTTAAACAGATCTTACCTGTAGAAATATAGCCTTTAACTCGCCGGGATCGGCTCTTTTCGTGTACTAGAATTAAACAAGAATAACATTTTTATTAAAGAAGTCTGTTTTTTCCTACCCATTTTTACAGCCTTATTAAACGCAGTCCCCATGGGGTAATTATTGTAGAGTCAAATGACAGCTCGTTGTGAAAACAATTACCATGAGTTATTTGCAGCTCCATTTAAAGGGGTAGCTCTTTAAACTTAAATTCCAATATACTCCCAAAATATCATTAGCATTTTGCTGAATCACAAGCAGATCTTAGCGCTGCAACCAGAAGCAAATGGCTCGATCTCCAACTGCGGAGCTTCCCTAACAGAGACGACCTGGACTTGCAGACAGGGGTTCTTTCACATCCAAACCTTTAAAGCCATTAAAGGGACCAGATCGTGTCACATCTGAGCTGTCAAGCGGCCAGAGATCCTGCCAAACAATGCATCGCCACGGAGAATGGGCAGAACATGTGATTGTGACACGGATCTGCACATGCAATGTATATACATAGATAGATAGATATATATGTACATATATATGTATGTATCTCACAGCAGTAAACAGTGGGTTAATGGCAGGCTGGACAATCACAGCAGCGCACAGCAGCAGGGCCCGGGTGATACACAGTATATCAGACACACACACACAGTGCAGCGATCTGCAGCCTCTCCACCCCCGGCTCCTCCGGCACAAGCCATGCACTCAGCCTGAGGATGCCCCTGACTCCCAGCGAGGGTTAAGGTAAAGCGGCTACAGAGTATGGAGACGGTCTTATGCAATAGTAGCAGCTAGTTAGAGTCACCTTGACCGCCATGCTGAGGCTGTGATGTCAGAGCTCGTAGAAGGCGCGCTCCCTCCCCGGTACGCGCGCTCTATGCTAATGATCCGGGAGAAGCGCTCTGCACACCCAGGCTGGGGTCTGTGTCTCGTCCTGCGCCCAGGGGCTGTCACTGTGTCACTACGGGGGCTGTCTCACTGTGTCACTACATGGGGCGTCACTGTCTCCCTACATGGGATGTCACTTTGTCACTACATGGGGCGTCACTGTCTCCCTACGGGGTCTGTCACTGTGTCCTTATGGGGGCTGTCACTTTGTGTCTACATGGGGTGTCACTGTCTCCCTACATGGGGTGTCACTGTCTCCCTACATGGGGTGTCACTGTCTCCCTACATGGGGTGTCACTGTCTCCCTACATGGGGTGTCACTGTCTCCCTACATGGGGGGTCACTGGTACTGTCACTGGGACCCATGTATGCCCTTCCTTCCACTCCTTGTTACAGAAGACAAGACAGTTTGTTTTTATTTATGTATCTCTGTGACAATGTATCTCTTTACCAGATCACCCATTCATCATGTTGAAGACCAATGACTTTCTGCTGGCCTGTGATATACATTAGTAGTGATTTTGTATTTTAGCATCATTGCTGATGTCATATGCAGGTTTTAATTCTGATGCCTTGTTTTATATAGGGGGCTGGATTCCTTTACATCCAGATCATCCCCAGCTGTTCTATAATCACAAGGGATTCTTTACTAATTTTATTTTTTAGTTATATGGGGTCTGCGGGCCAAGTGTCAGATCTCTGTTAATAGGGGTTTTTATATTAAATATACACACAGAATGTAGACCTGTGATATAAATCCACTGGAGTTGTGTGCTTTAGTGTTATTCATTGCCTATTACCAAGATTTTTTTTATTAAAGTATGCTAAATGTGAAATTACCTATTTTTTTCCAGTAACCTCAATTAATCCGTGGTCTGGTCATCATTCTTAACTTAACAAACAAATGATATGCCAATGTTACGGGACACAGGTTTGATTAGGTTTTGACGTGCCAATTGTGGTTTTAGCTGGGACACTAAGCCAAGGCAAATATTAGACCCCTTGACGATCAGATTGATGTATAGTTTAAAACTCACACAATTGTAGATTGTAAAATTATAGATATACTTTAGGGAAATGGTTTGTACAGAAAAACATGAATATAAATTAGCACAAGGATCTGTAAAAGAACTGAGGACCGGTAGAAAGTATATTATTTCCATAGGGGTTTTGCTGTAAAATTCTAAGAATTTGCATAGATGCCTATTCTGCTCTGACTGGCCACAAAATATTCTTGTATCGTATGCTAAATTTAGCCAGGTACCAAAGAGGTTAAACAAGTGGCAAGTGGGGCAAAGGACTGGGGGTCATACTCCATCCAGTGCCCTAAAGGTTAGGAGTTCTACGCATTGCAATGATGCACAGGTGGTAGAATTCCTATCCCTAAATATAGCGATCCTAACGCAGAGTCTAACGCAGACGGCACATTTCATCTGCAAAATGTGTGTTTTCCAGCCACAATAGATAAGTACGTATCTGTGCCCCAGTTAGTTAGGGCTTATCAGTTTTCTCATTATAGTCACTATAACAGCGCTGTGGAATATGATGGCGCTATATAAAACCATAATATTATCATTGTGGCATAATTTACCTTAAATACTTGGATTCTGTGTAAACTTACCATTCAACATCAAAATGAAAACTTTACGAATAAGAATTCTTCTAAAATATGTTCCATCTTATTACTTGGGGAAAGGATAAGTGGTACATAAAGTAGTGATAGCTTTATGCCTACCCCATGCGCATTTAAATTCCCTTATTGTGTCAGCGTCTACCACGTCTGATGGGAAGCTGTTCCATTTATCTACCATGTTCCCAGTAAAGTAAAACTTCCTTACATTTCATCTAAACCTTTAACCCTCTAATTTTAGAATACGACCTCTTGTTCTCCCCCTTTTTCAAAACAAAAACTATTTGAAATCAGGGCATATACCTTGTTTTTCCCTTCAGTTTAACACTTTCTAATGTGCGTGTGAGACGTTACTATACATACCTAGGTAACAAACACTGTACGATAAAGTAAAGAAGCCTTTGTTGGTTCATCAGAAGCACACTTTAACTATGGATGTGCCAGCCTTGTTTCATGCCCTTGCCAGCAGGAGGCTTTGGAACGCATGTGAATGTTTGGACCTCTGGAAACTAGAACTCCTTTTTAGCTACACCTACTATCCTTAGCCAAACTCCAAATTACCGACTTTGGTCCAGTATATCCTATAACAGAAGGTAATGTGTTGTCTCAGACCCTGTAGATTTGATTACCATATAAGTTTACATGGTATTTAAATGCTTAACTATACTATTAGCGTGATGGGAGTTGTAGTGTCACAACAGCTGCAGGACTGCCGGTCCTCTAACCAGCTCTAGAGAATACAGAGATGAATACAACTCAGTTTTACATCTCAGTATTTATAATCTTTCAACAGCTTTCAGGCCAACATAGGCTGATCCTTGGGGGCTTTGATTGCAGGTTGGCCACAAGTGTTTCCTACACCTCACTGTTACTAGCAGCGCATGAGCATGTGGGAACTGCTCCAGGACAGGTCTGCAGGTCATGCATAGCAAGCTGGAGGAACAACATCTGGAGAAGTGTTCTCTATTCCCGTCTGACATAAAGAGCACAAAAATTAGAACAGTTGTGCTGAGCAAACCTTGTGGACGGTGCGGTGGCATAAATCTCTTTCTTGGATTGTTCTAGCAGAGTAGATCTAATAGATTCACATGCTTATTCTGTAAGCAAACGCACACCTCCCGTTCTACCTCCAGTACTCTTGGGCACTCTACTAGAATTACTAACAGTATCCTTATTATGATGTGAATGGCAACAGCCATCTTTATTCTGTATCCAATGTAGTCAAATGAAAATGTTGCTGTATGTTGTGGTAGCGCTGTGTATTTAATAAGGAAAGTATTGTTCTTTGATTACCTAACTAGTGTTTGGTGAAGTAGTGTGTTTGAAAACATATTTGAAGTGTTTCATGAGTGTCCTTGCTTCCTGGTTCAATCCATGTGCACAGCGATCCAGCATCGCCTCATACATTCAGACCACAGACCAAACACCCTTCTAGAACGTCAGATGCCCCTTGTGTGAAGCTGTCATCTTACACCGTTTCCATTCCCTTGTGTGTAAATTAATTGAATAACTTGGCTATGGCTTCCGACGGAATTCTGGATGTCAGAGACATTGGAAGCAGGACACTTTTATGGACTGTCACAATCTAGCATTCCTCATGATACTCAGCCATAGCACAGTCTATTAGCATTACTGAATATCCAACTTCAAGTCTAGTGACTTTAAATACACCCAGTGAAGATAATGTAACCAGCGAGAGGAATGCCCTCCTACGTAAGTCATTTGTATAAGTAGCACCTGGAATGTTACTACCACTTCCTGCTTTAAACACAAATGACATTTCCCATCAGAAGGTAGGGATTATCATACTCCAATACACAAAAGAAAACAACAATTAATCTTGATCTGATGGTCAAGTGCCTGCATAGTATATTCTGACAGTAGTACTAGACATCAAAGGTTCTTCACATTGAGGAGGACTACGCATGTTCCCCTACTAGGGATGATTTGGCCTAGAATTACGCATCAATCAGTGCAACTTTTTGTCATTGTAACAATCCAATGAACCACCTGGGAACTCTCTCGATTTGACCCAGAGTCTCCAGGTGAAGCCATGTTTCCCTGGGTCAGTACCCACTCCTTACAGACTTTACCCTGATTCCTATCCAGGTTCCGCTCCCACTAAAGGCTGTCTGGGGTTTGAAGAGGGAGACCCCAGGCAGCGTATCCTGGGAAGTTCCCAGGTATGCTAATAAAATGACTCTGATTACCTACAACTAAACATTTAAGGGTATAAACCTTCTGTAAGTCCATTAGGTGCTAGGTTTAACTAGTACACTGTTTTCTCTCACTGGCTCAACCTGATGTTATGGGCAGCCTCTTCCTGCACATGCATTCTCAGCCATATGTGGGTCTTCAACATGCTTTGAATATCAAATGCAAAGCTGCAAGCTGTCACAATTTTGTAGGGACAGTCATGACAGTAGAATGTATGTCCCTAAGGCTGCCTGACCAGAGGTAGGCAAAGCATCTGAACATGGACACCAGTGTTGGTACAATGGATAGTGAAATTCATCAGTGCATATGTGCCCTTTAGGGGTGTCAGCCATAAAGCCTCTTGCTGTCCACCCCTGCTCAATCGGTGTCCCAACTGTGAGCCCAAACGTATACACACACTATGGGCTTTTATATTACAGTAACAATTAATTTAATCCTTTCATGTAGTAAACCATTGATCTGTAATGATAATGAAAATCAGATCAGACCTGTTCTGTTAATTTTAAAATATTACATTTTTGCTACTACCATAACATACAAAAAAAAATATAATGGCATTCACATGAACAGGCATATGATCGATTCTGCAAAATGTATCAGTTGGCTGATTTACAAGGAAACGCCCATTAATTTTATACAACTACTATACTTAATACGGCATATTGTTGATTGCTTAAGTAGTAATAAATTGATATTGAGATGTGTGTTCAGCAGCACCCCAAAGGAGGAAAAATTGCTCCTGCTCTCAGCACTCCCAGAGTGATTAATTACAGCTGGGAGTGCACTAAATACAAAAATTTAGCTTTACCAACATGCAATCAGTTTTAGTAGCTTGTCAGATCTAAGAGGGGTTAAAAGCACCCGGCTTTATATTTTCATTTTATTTGAAATTCCACTGAAACATTTTCTTTCCCAAATAAAGACTCATGACACTGTAGCGCTGATTGTATTTTTCTCCTAATGGTTACAGCAGATGCAATCTACTTGGCAGCTTTGAAAAGCACGTCCTTGAAAAGGTCTAGTCGCTCGCAGCTATCTCAGTAATTTGTACTGATGCCCACATGTGTCTTAACCAATCTCACAAATCTATATTATTTCAATCAGGTTAGTTACTTTAATCATAGGAGCCTTACTAGACAAGTGGATTGTGCTCAACGAATGAAGTGTAAAGAAGGCCCGTTCTGATTGTAATAAACTATATGATTAACGTAGGGTTCACCTCCAAGTCATGGCAGAACCTTATTGTACACTGGCATTAGAATATGAAATACTCCATGCTACTCATACCTTCCGGCTCTACGAACTGGAAACTAACTCAATACCATTTGACTTGGAATATCAAAGCTTGATAGCAGAAAACTACAAAAGGCTCTTCCTATTCACTACGTTTTACAATGCTTCTAAACAAGACTTCTCAAAGATTGCCCTTGTCCTTTGAAATGCCCAAACTTGCTTCACCTCCAATAACTCTTCATTATCTAATAATTGTAAACCTCACTTCAGTATCTTCAGTTCCCTAGCACATCCCTTAACGACCATCCCTTCCACCAACATCACAGCTTCTGAATTTACAACCTACCTTAGGGATAAAATTGAGACATTAAGAAATGTAATCATTGCTTCCTCCAGTTCTCACTCTCTCTTTGACTCTACCTTCTCACACATCATCAACTCACCTTCTTCCTTTACACTAAGCTATTTCTACTTTCTTCTCATCCAACCACCTGTCCCATTCTCTCATGCATGTACACAAGACTTCTCCTATTGTCTGTACATATGTCCATTAATGCTATTTATTTAATCAATGTTTAAGCTGAATGACATCACAGTGATGTCATTAAGTAGAAACTACAAACTACAGCTTTACTTTGTACTTCCACTTTAGTGACTAAATTGCTTTTAGGTGAGCAGAACTTTTTACAAATGCCAAATGTTTTTTTCCAATAGACGAAAGTCCCTCCATTATGTTGGGATATCGCAGAATGCACTTATGGAAACCTCATAATAACCATAATAACCTCATAATGAACCTCATGATGTTGAGGGGCATTAGCTTCCAAGAAAGGTTGGTACCCACTTAGACTACTAGACTTGGGCGCTGGCAGAAAATGTGTTTGTTTTTAGGGGGAAAACTTTTCTTAGTATTCAACGAAATACGTCCGTCTTCGTCTATGGACGGAATTCGTCCAAAATGTTCGTTTTTGGAAATCCAATACGTTTGTTCGGTTGCCATGGAAACAAGAAATAAATGCATAAAAGATGTTGAATAGGGAATTTGAGACCAACTGATGGAAGAATGAGGGTCAAAATTAGCTTAGCCCTATAACTCTAAGGTTAAGGATCGTAGTGGACTGGTAAATGATCTTGATTAAATAAAAACGTTAGAGTCTTAGACACAGTGAGGGATGACAGGCTGAGGCTCACCAAGTCTCACACAGAAGAATCTCCCTCTGTAAATGCTCAGCTGCAGCACAGAAATGAATGGATCCCCTTCCTGCTCTGCTCTTATATAGGCTCTCTTCATTACTAGCCTACTTTTTTTTAAAAGATGCAGCACAGCCATTGGACAAGCCCTCAGCATGATATGACAGGAGTGAGCTGATTAGACAAACGAAGATCTGTTCACTCAATGTCTCTCCTCTTAGTGCCGACAAAACAAACGAACGGAGATTTTCCTATTATGCACGTTAGTTTTCCGTTTCTTTCGTCCAATGTTGCATTCATTGGTTCGTTATTCGGACAAATGGACAAAGCGGTAAAATTCGTCATGAAAACGCATTCGTACGAAAACAAATCTGCAAGTCTAATAACTTTACATTTCCTGAAAGAATAAGACACACATACTGTACATTTCACACATTCCCAGGTATCAAGTGCTGGTTAGCATGTGTAAAATACAGTATAATCAGTAACCCCCTGCAATGAGCATTGCTTTCCGTCTCTGCTGTAGATAGCGATACGCTAGGTGTCTGGTAATGTACGTGCAGCTGTATTTAGGACTGGTAGACCTACCCAGATGGTTTCTCATAATTTTGGGGGACTTCATAAAGAAAATTTCAATTGATGGGGTGAACGATTACTGATTTAATTAGATATAGGAGTGGGGATGCACTGCTGCCCCTTTGGGTAACTGTCAGATTTAAAAGTATAAAAGCAGATCGGCTTCCTTTATATATTTGGGTGTGAGCTGAAAAAACAAAATGGAGAGACAAGCTGCGCCACAAGCAGACTCTCCGGGTCAGTACGGGCAAACAAAGGGGTTGCAGCATGCCCCACTCCTCCATTAACGATAGGACGCCAGCACGGCCCCCTACCCGCATCTCGCAAGTGTGGCTCCAGGTAGCCGGAGCCATAAAGTTCAGTCACGACAATACCTGAACCCGCATGTACATGTAAAATACCAGTAATGGCCGAAAAGCATGAATTGGTGATTTATTCAAGAATCATATCTGCAAGTGGGTTTTTAATTGGGGCTTTAACTCACTTTGTGATCAATAAGAACCATTTATTTATTAGGTAGCAGCGTAAAGCATTTCATTTGTTTTATTTACACAATCCATAAGCATATGTTCTGCAGTTTTTATACTCTGTATATTGACTTTTGGGGATGCAGAGGATTGTGATAAATGTACATAGCGGGCATTATGAGCATCTTGGAAATGGGGACCTCGGAGGCACGAAATATCTGACAGCAACATAGCCGCCCCTACAAATCGTTTTCCATTAAAACTTTTAAGATTGCTGGGCAACCTGGGTTTTATGGTAGAAATGGCTGTCACCAGGTACGCAGGTACTTCCTCAAAGAGCACGCCGCCAGTGACAAACCAGATGTAAACAAGCGTTCAGCTCCCATGGTACGAGAACCGGAAACACGGTAGAATTGGTTATAGAGCTATAAGCACCAGAGACCGCGACTCTACATTCGACTTTCTTTTGGGTCTCCAAGTCAGCAGACATTTTAGTGGAGTATTTTCCCCATGTCCAGCGATTAATACTACGGAAATATGGCCGCTTACTTGCCCTTCTCTGAAGACATTTCTCACGGGTAGTTGTATCTCATGTGATTACACATGTGTTTCCAGTCACCAACTGGCGGCTCGATTCGCACCGCTTGGCTGGCACAACAGCAGATGGTCGGACATGGCGGGTAAGTTGCAATTTGGAGTGGCGATATTCGTGTCGTTCAAACATTATTAAGAGTAAGGTGACATGCTTATAGCTGTCTTAAGCGGAGAATGCGGGTAGCAGGCTGTCTCGTGTAGTCGAAGAGGGTTAATGTTTCCCGCGACATCCTGTTCGTCTTACACCTTGTCCCAAAATTCCCGCCAAAATCCACGGAGCTTGATACGTGAGGCGGTAGAAGCTCTGCGCCCCTACATATTGTCAGCTATCAGGCCGTGCCTTGTGCTTGCTCTATACAGGGCTCAGGGCTGAAAGGCCAACCTGCTCGTGATTAATCGGGTCACAGAGGTTTCAGTTTCCTTTTGTCTGTATCTATTATTTGTAACCTGAGTTTCTAACATGATTTGATCGAATAATATGACAACCATAATAAATAAAACGTGGGGCAGGAATAGGCCATGGAAGTCAAATCATTTTTTTGGATGCGGTTCCCCGATTATATGATATTTATCCACCGGCCAACACAGGGCCCATGTATATAAAACGGATTCTGCTGCAATGTTTGATCAGTGGATTTATCACCATAGCAACCAATGGCACAATCCACTTACCAAGACCCCTTTTCATATATTGTACAAGAATCGCTGTTTATATCACCCCCTGCTGATACAAAGCTCTGCCTTCCAAGCCGTATTTTCTAATATTTCATATTTTCTTAGGTCTCAGTGCTATGGAAAAGAAATTAGCGGAGTATAAGTGTGATACAAATGAAGCCATCAAACTGAAATTAGGTGAGTATATCTTGGTTTATGAACTTCCACGCTGGCGCAATCAACAGCTTTATTTTTACCGTCTTTGCTTTCTTGTGGAACCTCTTCAACTATTACTGCCCTACATTGTTACATTTTATTTCCTCTGTTGGCCCCATTTTTAAGCAAGTATATTAATTTAACCCCTTAACAACCAGTGACATCATGAAAACTGGTCCTTGAGGACCAAAGCTGTATCTCCTACGTCATGGTTAAATCCACCCGGTGAACAGGAGATCAGGCTGTTAAATGGTCTTCCTTTTGACAGCGTGGGCCAAAATTTGTGGCCCCGAGCTGTCGGATCAAATGTGACAGCGCTCTAATTGAGCGCCATTACATTCTGCAGGGATTTAAATGCATGAACAGAAGGTCAGGCATTTCCTTCCAGCCAGATCTTCACTGATGTCGGCGAGGAGTCCTCTTGATGCGATCGGATCTCCTGTCACAGCATTTCGGTGACTGATCGTACAGTGTGCTAGCAGCTATGCAGTAAGCACTATGGATGCTATGATTGCTGTGCTAGGGAACCCTAACTGGTGACATCACAGGCTTTTCCATGGGCTAATAGAGATCCCTGGGGTCATTAAAGCCCCTAAAGTAGATCTCTATACATTGTGCGCTGCTCTCTAATAGATGGTAAAATAAATGCCATTTAAAAAAAAAAGTATACATATGAAAGAGTTGAAAAAATCCAATTGTACCTAGCGCTATAAAAAGTTTTTAAAAATCCTTTTATACTCCTTTACAACACTCCTCGGTTACCTAAAATAAATAAATTTGAATACACTTGCTGTCTTCTTTTTAGGGGAAAATATGGTGGTAATTTGAATTTGGGAGGGCAGCTAAACTAGCTTGGGGGATACATAAAATCGCAAAGTTTGAAAGAGACTGGAGCTAAAGTTGCTGCCTGAAAAGTTCAAATAGCCCTAGTAAAATACCTTGGTTTGTCTTCTTTTTAGTAACGTGTAGCTTTATGGGGTTGTTCATTTCTGCAAGCACCTCTTTCATTACTTCTATTTGCATAATGTAAACCTTATCTCATACTTATCTTATTATTTGGAAACCATTTAAATAAAAACAGCTTTGCAAATATCAGACACATATGTTAGTAACAGATTCTGTGTAGCGACTCCCCTGTTGTGAAGACATCGCAACTGGATGCTAATTGGTGTTGTAATTTTGCCACCTTTCGGTAAAGCTCTTGGCTTACGTAAGGTAACTGTGTCTGTTACTAAATTTCCGGGCCAATTATAGCTATTTAACAAGGTACCCAAACTATTGGTAACTAATGAATAGGTCTTGTTAAGATGTAAAGGTGATTGTTCCCTTTTGACCTTGATGTGCATCAGTCTTGAAAGCTTCTATAGGCCTGTAACCTTCTTTCTTGTCAATTTAGTGCGCTTTCCAGAAGACATAGAAGATGACAGTGTGACCTTCAATCCAGAATACAGCCACCAGTTATTCGGGGATGAGTAAGTGACAGTTTTTATATTTGCAGCAAAGGCAAACATTTTATGCATTTTTTCTGTGTTCCATCCTAATATTGTTGGGCAGCAGCAATGAGCCATATTTAATAAATAAAGAAGGGCAAATTATTAGTAATGAAATTCAAGTCTGCAGATATATACTTTAAATAAGTGTAAGGCTTTAATACTGCGTTTCAGCACATACGCTCATATGTTGGAGGTGAGTCCTAACTGAAATACAGTGTTACTAAGCTAAAACAAACGTGTCTGTGGTAGGAAAGAAAGTTTTATATGCCTTACATTTTGCACATGGAAGGTCGTACGAATTTTATAGTATTTAGTCTCCTGAATAAAACGCTTATCTGATACCGAGTTATCGTTAAGAATACCAAAGTGCAACACATATTTGCAAATAGTAAGAAAAAATAGGACAATTTTCCTCAATTACATTGTAGGTGTGTTTATTTTTCCAGTGGTAGTGTAGCTTCTTAGTTTGTGTTTGTTAGAAACTCGCACCTTGTATCTTTATTTACTAATATTTCATCTTTTCAGTGAGGTGGCATTTGGATATAAAGGTCTAAAGATTCTGCTGTACTTCAGTGCCGGAAGCCTGTCCACAATGTTTCGTGTCCAGTACAGTTCTAAAGTGAATGACAAGTTTGATTCTGTTCAGGTAATGTACTAACGTGTTTTTACTAGTACATTTTATGTAGTTATAGAAAAGTGTATGTTGCTCCCTAAGGACATGGTCTTAAGAAGATTTGTTCATCTTCAAATGTAATAAGGTATTTCAGCAAATCTTCTGATCCTTGTGCAACCATCAGCAAAATCTGTGACCTAATTTTGGCCTGTACACTAGCGTATAAATTATTATTGCTGCTCAAATCCGGTCATGTTGAAAGTACACCATCTTTGAATTCTATAGTTGTACATATCGGGATAAAATAACAATCATCTGTTCCTTAGCAGGTCTAAAAATTAGGTAAATAGAACCTCAGATCAACAAGACATGACATGTTACACCGTGTCATGATTTATTCAACAAAAATAAAGTCAAAATGGAGAAGCCATGTGTGAAAAACTAAGTAGCGGACAGGTGCTGCTAATCAAATGCCCTTGATTAATTGATCATCAGAAAATGTGACCACCTATATAAAAGCTGAATTTTTAGCAGTTTAGAGGAAAGACAGCAATGATCTTGGGGAAAATTATTGCTGCCCATCAATCTGGGAAGGGTAAAACCATAGAATTCAAAGAGGATTTCAAAGAGATGTACTTTCTTTTTCACATGACTCTACATTTCATCAAGCTGGAGCTTCACAACAAGGCCGCCTTTCTTTAGATTGGTTAAAATGTCCAAATATGGTTGGAATCCAAGGCTAGACTTATATATGCAAAGAGCAAACTTTCAATTCTAAGAGGATTGTAAACAGTAGGAGAGAGAACCCTTAGAGATATGCATGGTGGCATCCTAAAGGTGTCTTACAGTTATTGCTCAACAAAAAGTTCGGATAGAGCCCTGTGAGGGACTGCTTTTTACATCCCACTCCCGCTGCCTTTTTTTGTCCAATCCCGGCCGCTCCTGCAACATGTGTGTCCAATCCTACCCACTCCCGCCACATATGTGGTCAATCACACCCCCACCGCTTTACCTGAACTGCAGATTTCCCTCGCGTTGCTCCCTCACAGCGTCTCATCTCTTCCCCCGCCCAGGAACAAGGCGGAGTCACGGGAAGTGACGTAGAATCACGTGACTCTGCTGTGTTCCTGGGCGGAGCAAGAGAGGAAGCAACGCGAAGGCAGCCTTGCGGGACTGCGCGGGATTACCGGGACCCGCAGGTACAGTGCCTCTCCGCCGGTAAGACCACCCGCATCCGCAATACAGTCCTCTAGTTTGGGAGTGCAACCAGCTGTTGAGCCAAGGCAGCCTTTTCTTACCTCCCAGTGCAAGTCTTGCCTATCTAACTGTGCAGACGAGATGTCAGTTCAAGATGGATATCTTATGTTTATACTTAAATGCTAGTGGCTGGAGATGGGGAGGCCCTCTAGGTACCAAAGTACAATATGGAATAAATGTAAATTCCAAATATCTCTCATTCCATACATTTCTACATTGCTCCATGATGAATTTTTATATATACATACATACATACACTCACTGGCAACTTTATTAGGTACACCTTGCTAGTACCGGGTTGGACTCCCTTTTGCCTTCAGAACTGCCTTCATTCTTCGTGGCATACTTTCTACAAGGTGCTGGAAACATTCCTCAGAGATTTTGGTCCATATGGATATGATGGAATCACGCAGTTGCTGCAGATCTGTCGGCTGCAGATCCAATGATGCGAATCTCCCGTTCCACCACATCCCAAAGGTGCTCTAATAGATTGAGATCTGGTGGCTGCGGAGGCCATTGGAGTTCAGTGAACTCATTGTCATGTTCAAGAAACCAGTGTGAGATGATAGGCCATCGTGTTTATACGATGCTCAGTTGGAACTAAGGGGCCCAAAGTGTGCTAAGGAAATGTCACACCTTTTGATACCGTTGATACAAGGCAGGATGGATCCATCCTTTCATGTTGTTTACAACAAAGTCTGACCCTGCCATTTGAGTGTCGCAGCTGGAATAGAGACTCATCAGACCAGGCAATGTTATTCCAGTCTTCCATTGTCCAATTTTGGTGAGCCTGTGCGAATTGTAGCCTCAGTTTCCTGTTCTCAGCTGATAGGAGTGGTACGTGCCACTTCTTCTGCTACCGTAACCCATCTGCTTCAAGGTTCGTGCTGTGCGTTCAGAGATGGTATTCTGCCTACCTTGGTTGTAACGAGTGGTTATTTGAGTTACTGTTGCCTTTCTGTAATCTCGAACCAAAATCTCGCTTAAATCCCTTTTCTTACCCATTCTGATGCTCAGTTTCAACTTCAGCCAGTTGTCTTCACCACGCCTAATTGCATTGAGTTGCTGCCATGTGATTGGCTGATTAGCTATTTGTGTTAACAAGCAATTGAACAGGTGTACCTAATAAAGTGGCCAGTCAGTGTGTATATATAATGTGTGTGTGATAAAACCTCATAGCAGAGGGTCATGGATGTCACTTTTCCGGCCCTCTAGGGCAATAAGGCTCAGAAACAGCAGTATTCTGATAAGGTGTGTCCGGAAGCTCCACCATTCTGCAGAAGTTCACCGGGAAGTTTTTTTCAGGCAAAAGGGCCGTGTATCTGAGCACACTCTGTCCCCCCCGATCCTCCATGAGACCGGGAAACACCACGTGAGGGTGAATGACAACAAATTTTGTTTGAATGCCCCTTTCAATTTTCATCCGAAACGAAAGGGCAGGAAACGGAATTTGTCGTCCAAAAAAAGAATGGACCAAGAATGAAACTAATTTTATCGCACAGCTTTTCATATACCTGCTTGAATGCAGGTGACCTTATTAACTGTCGTTAAAAATGACAACTCAAGGTCTCCATGAGGACGGTGTTAACTATATAGGCTCTTTACAACGGGCTATTAAAGCATTAATATTTCAAGAGTCTTGGGGTCAGCACATTTAGAAAGTTCACATATGCGGGGTTCTGCAACATGCATTTGTAAAGTGATTATCGTAAAAATTTTAAACGACCTTTCAGCTGGATTCTCCCTTTCAAATGTTTTAATACGCTAAGGAAATGGCTGGGGACCCCGACAGCTATTTATTTACCAACCAAAACTTTTTCCATTCATATTCATTGGATATGATTTACTTAGTCGTGTACAATCAGCACTAGAACTCTAGCTGCAAGTTGATGAGCGTTTCCTTTTGACAATACTAAAAATTATTAAAATTAAGAGCATGTGAAGCATGGCAGGGGTGCATGCTGGAGAGTTTTACATTTATCAGGGCTGCTCAAATACCAGGAGAGATGTAACACTAACACTTCTTACACTGACCTGTGGGGAAGCATTGCTACCTGATGCTGAATGTTATGTTGGTAAATAACAATTTTTGTATAAAAATTGGTGTTCGTCTGATCGCTCTGGGCGCATCTATTTCCGGCTTCCAAAAATATCAAGACTACTCTAATTTGTAAATTCCAAACTAGTGCTTGCGAACATGTACACCAACACATCCGGATGCATTTGGGCCCTGTGGCTATCCTGATGTCCATGTTGGGGATATTTCATGACTCTGTTTACAATTTCACGTTTTCTGCAAGGTTTAGAAACAACGCGGTCTACCTCTGCGTTTTATACAAGGGCCGTATATCATCTTGTGTAACCTTTCCCCTATCTGAACTCTCGTCACTCCAGCCGCTTGTCTGGTTTTCTGTAGCACTTGCGTTCTCCGTCTATCAACTCGACATCACGCTTAATTGAAAGATCCCCTTTTTTGCAGAGTTTTTACACACGTCTGCATGTGGATACCTACAGTCCTGTAACACAACCCAACACTCCAAGGACCTGATCAGTCACGGGAATTAAGATAATTTACCGTGGATTAGATACAGTCAAGCCAACAATGCAACCAAGAGAAAACTTTCATGGAAGAGACTCAGTTTACCCTTTCAGGTCGCATTGAAAAATACTTCATACATGTCACTTGCAAGGTTTCGTGAATCAGATGAGGGTTTGATAACAATTTGATTGCGGAACTAAAGAAGAAACAAAGCTCTATTTTGCTCACATTAGCTTGTACTCCATTGCACAAGTAATTGTTCTTTTCGTTCTCACCCTTAAATTGTTTTTTTTCTGCCGAATTTAAGTAGTACTGCAAATTGCTGTGGAATATATATTTTATTTATTTGGTTTGTGGGGACGTAACCAATGTGATACAGAGCAGGAGGTGATAACAATAGAACTGTGTATGTTCTAAATAGATATACTGATATATATCATGATACCCCATCATTGTTAATATATCTTATAAAGACTTCTTAGTGTACTTTTGTTTGGCTGTGTTATTCTTCCTATTTTTTTCTAGAACGTAGACCCCGTACATTTTCAAATTCTCTAGCGGCTTCAGCACATCTCGCTGTAACAGGAGCTGTTATAAGACAACGTGGCAATTCCTGTCATCACTTGTAATTTTCTAGATTTATTTCTGTCAGAATTAAATGAAAGCGTTTCGATCGATGGACATCATGGCGATTGAGCGATAAATAAAATTTTTTTTTTTTTTTGGAAAGAATGAGAAAGAGGACAGTTACTAGTGTTGTAATCTAATCGTATCAGTATATCTTCGAGGTCACACAGGTGAAGAAAATAAGTGAAAAGCCTTCTAAATGTACCAGTACGCGAAAAAATATGTGGTCAATGGCTGGCGGTCTGTTGGCTTTATTACTAATTTATAGGGCTGGAAAAATCTGTGTGTGTGTGTATATATATATATATATATATATATATATATATGTGTGTGTGTATATATGTAATTATATAAATTTTACTTTATCCAAACATTTGTTCCAAAACGCACGCGGTTAGCTGAATGTCGATTAAGTGCCATTCATCTGCAGGTGCATTGCTCCAGCTAGAGGGATAATGCTTGAAAGGACAGGAATTAGTAGCGTGTTGTATTAGCCTTTTGTAGCGTATTTTGTCCTAAGCATCTTAATTTCCCTGTTTTGAATGCCAAGTAGCGAGAGTCTTGGTTTTGAACTAATACTCATCATGCATGTAAACGGTGTGAAAGGACTGCTTAGTAAGTTAACACAAAGTGTTCTTGTGTGAGCCCTTGTGGAAATAGATACAATACAAACATTCTAGCCGTACACACTGCAGACTCCATTGAGTAAAAACCTGGTTTTATTGTCTAGCCGCCCTCCCTACGCCAAGAGAAAGGAAGGCACTGAATGGGATGCAAGCGCGTTTTGTTGAATATGTTGCTTGGCTTTTATGGACTGTATTGAGGGGGGGGGGCACAGTTTTTTTGTTAAGTAGAGACCAATTCATTAAGTTTTATTGCCTGGTGAGAAGCAGTAATATGTTATTGTGAAAGTTCATCAAATATTCATGGCTAAAGACAAGTATTAAATGTAGTCATTCAAGTGGCCTTAAGGGATTTGAAAAGGAGCATGGAGTCTGCTCAGCTGACAGTCTGCGGGGTGACGGTGCTTGTTTAACAAGCTTACGTCTAATCTCCGATTATGGTTTGTCTGACAGGATTTCCTCTTTTATTGTTGGGAATCTGCATTAAAAAAAAAAACTGTTCACAAAAGTTGTAATTCCTTGTAATCTTAAATTGAGAATCTTGACTGAGATCTTCAGCCTCCGTAATGCTTTTTTCTCTGTATATTTTATGTGTAGGATTCTGCTGGATGCGCTGTTTTTACGTTATAATCCCTTTACTGTTATTTACGTCACCAGTCACGAAACGGGTGAAAACGTCTCTGCTAAATGCTGCTTCATAATAAAGATCAAAACGTATAAAGAGCATATATGACCCTATCCCCAAAGTATTGTTGGTAATGGCCTCTATATATTATACATATTCTGAAAATGTTTCCTTGGCAGTCAGAACCGATTATTCATGTTATGATAATGTCGGACTGAGACCTGTGCCATCTGTACCTTTTAGGTTGGCAAACTATGTTTAAAAGGATTTTACAAACTTATAACACCGCGTGTTACCCCTCGTTCTCTGGGATGTTTTATCTATGTAGAGTGTAGTCTTGGGCAAAAGCCTATTGATTGCACGGCATTAGGCTTTTTGTCAATGCCTTCTTATGTATTAAAAAAACCTTTTTTTTCTGGTATTTTTATTGTGATGCAGAAAGTCTTAGGGACTGTGTACAGTACAACAGAACCTGAGAGCCAAGATGGCGGGATGGATGATATTGGGTACCATATAGAGGCCCTTAGGGACCAAATGTAGCCCCCTGTTCCCAGTTGGAGAACCCAAATAACTTGCTTGTTCTCACCTCCTGTATAAGCTGAAGTTACTGGAACTTTACAATATCTGATTGCTTTTATCTTTTGTCCGAAGTATGTGAAGCCCTACTTGTGTCCCGTTTGCATATTTACATGGCTAAAGATGATATATTAAGTAAATACAAAACCACTGCAAAGGAGCATGTACCCTCATCAAAAATATATTTCAGCAGCTATGTCTATATGAAAAACGGGGATAAAGAGATTTCACCGATCTGTTCCGTTTTTGTTAACAGAGCGTCTTCTTAACAATCTTAATGTCATTTAATGTAGGGTAGTTATATATCCATTTGAAAAATGCTCAAATAGGAGGTGTGTGTGTGTTTATAGATAGATATATAAATGTGTGTCATAAAATAAGTGCCCCCCCCCCTTTTCTTTTTAGGCAGATGATGTGGAAAGCAAGATTCGAGAGATAATACCTGCAGGTTTTTGTACCGGTACTGATGACTTCATATCTTTGCTGGAAAAAGAAGTGAATTTTAAAGCCTTTGGAACAATATTACACACTTATACCGTACACCATGAAGACGCTGGTGAAGATATTACATATCAGATATGTAAGGTATGGGAATGGTTACTGGCATGTAAGTCCATAATTACATGAACTTCCCCAGTCCAAATAAAATCATTCATTCTTAACGCATGAAGATAACAAAATCCTGCTTTGTGTCACATGACATTTCAGTATTTCTGGCCCAAACTATGACTGAGACAAAATTTATTTGATTTATTTATTCGATACTATTAGGAATAGTCTGTCTAATTTGGTTACAATTTATACAATATACAAACAGTCCTGAAGTTGCATTAGTCAACACAACCCATCAACTAGATTACAAATTGCTTCACTTTGTCCATTTTGCACTTTAGTCCTCACAATGAACAGCTGTAATCAGCTTTATATGTTCTAGACCCTAATTTGAGCCAATTTTTAATGAAATCGCTTATCAGGGATGTCCGCACCCCATTTCTATTGCTTCTGATCAAATCTTTGGCCCTTTTTAGACTGATATGACCTGTCCAGGCTTCCGGGACTACCATGAAAGACTCCAAACCTTTTTGATGTGGTTTATTGAAACCGCTAGCTTTATTGATGTGGACGATGAACGATGGGACTACTTTTTGGTGTAAGTACCATCCTATGTCAACCTTAGACCCTTCCCATTTCAGCAAAGCTTGAATTTTAATTGATGGTCACCAATTAATCTGCGACATTATAATATTTTTCCCAGGGAGAGCAAACTATTGTTTATAAGGTTCACCGTTTTCTCCTATTATGTTTCTGGAGACCTTCAGAATAGCACTGAATTAAATTCTGTTGTGCACTGGAACACTGAATACAGGCTTAAACAGTTAAATGAGCTTTGCCTGTGTTTCTTTTTACATGTCGTCCATTCATACAGACAATAGGCAAGTGCACTGAAGTGATGCAAAGAGGTCTGATTTACCCAAGTTGCAGCTCACCAATTAAGTGAATTGTACATTCAGAGTATAGCAGGTGTACCCATCGGGCCCTCGCCGAGGAGCTGGCTGACACTAGAAATTCACTCAGAGAATGGCTAAAGAAAATGGACCCTGCATGGGAGCGCGACTGTAATTGACCCACTTGGCTTTCTGTTTTATCTGCAGATTCGAGAAGTATAATAAGGACGGAGTTACGCTTTTCGCGACCGTGGGCTACATGACAGTCTATAATTACTACGTATACCCAGACAAAACCCGGCCACGTGTAAGGTAATTGCGGTGTAACACGTGCCCCTTTTTTTCTTTCTCTTTTTCCCTTTTATTTCAGAAGTGAATCTTACTGAAGTTCCCAATATTAGCTTTAATTGTGTTTAGCTTGTTGAAAGCTCCAAAAAAGGGTCCTGTTAATTAGGGCAGCACTACTATTTCTTTTGGCACGCTAAGCGCAGTGACGTTTTATTTTTGTAAGTGTAAGTAGCTGTCTTTGCCTCAATAAAGGAAAAAAACAACTTTATAAACAGATATTTTTGATGTATTTCTTGCTGTTCTGATGCCCTGAGGGTGAAACAGGTATCCCCAAATTGTGGTTGTTTTATTTCGCAATAATTGTGTTTTAATGAAAATAATTGGGGGAAAAAAATTCAATAATTTAATTGTAGAGAAATAATTTTTAGAGTCTGAAAGGATACCTTTTATCTAAAATCTCGGTGAGTCTCTGTCTGTAAAAGTAAAATTGTTTATTAAAATTAACTAATCTCTGCTATGCTTTCTTACTCAATTAAAACTGACATTAAATGCGTTTGATATCATGACAACACGTTTCCAGTAGACTTGCTGTCGTGGCGCCGACCAAACACTTGCTCATAGCCTGGCCTAATATATTGCAGAATTACGTGGCGGAAATCGTTATTGAGAATTATAAACATTTATTGAATATTGTAAACATATATTGGGTTTTCCTCCATGCTCTCGCACATCCTCATGTTAAGTTACAAACAAAGAAGAAAGCTTATTGGCATTTTCACACATTTTCACTTATTTGATGTTTATGTAGATGCGTTTCTCTATTTTATTTTTTTTCCAGGGGGGGTGTTCTTTCAACATGCTCTTTTAAACAACACTCTCAATGTGCATGCATTTAAAAGAAAGCAATGTTTGATCCATGCATTGTTCAAACAAAATGTAGAAAATGTTACCGCAAAGCTTATATCAACGTTTCTGCGACTCCAGCCGGCTGCCGTAAAGCTTCTAGGCTCAGCGGGCAGGCTAAGCGTTAGCAGTCAATGGAGAGCAATACTTTTAAAATGAAAACATCCCTGTGTGTAAGAAATCCACTCATCCCCAAAACACTAGATTTAATGAATCCTAAATTCACGTGTATGACGGTATTTTTTGTAGTTATACTTATGCATTTTCATATTGTTTTTGTCAAGCTGTGGCAAGTTCTAATATCTGTGCCGTAACATTTATGTTTTCTCTTCTCCCTTCGCAGCCAAATGCTGATTTTACCTCCGTTTCAAGGTGAAGGGCATGGGGCCCAGCTTCTGGAAACCGTTCACAGATACTACCTTTCCTCTCCAAACATCTTGGATATTACCGGTATTGTGGAATATTTTTGAATAACAAAAGATGTTATGCCCCCCCCCCCCACCCCTTTACCTAAAAATGTAAACGTTCAGTGAGCTACTGCCACACTTTGACATGCGGTTTGCAAAGGCGGTTTTACAGGTTATCAACAAAAGGGAAACATTTTTTTTCAGGTTCTTGTGTTTGCCATAATCTAATTAGGTTAGGATTTCCCATTCTGCATTTAAATATTTAATAGCCACCACCAAAGGTGTACATACTTAGTTATCTTAGAATGATCCTGTTCCTCTGACAGGCTGCACTACTATTTCTAGACCTATGTACGTATGGCTTACTACCTTTCTTAAATGCCAGAGATATTTGCCAATGATTGTTGTCCATGATGGCTTAGCATTGCCCGGATAGCATGGGAAATCTTGAATCGCTGTGAAGTATAGAAATTTATAGTTTGTATACAAGCTCTCTGTGGCCTCATTGACCTCTGTCATCTGCAAAAGAGGATCAGTTTTCAGCAGGGGAGAACATTAGCGAAGAGGAGTATGACATAAGCAAAGTCCTTTTGTATGTATCCTCACAAATGCTGGTCAGTGTTTTGGGTTTGCTGATGGGGTCTCTTCAGTACAGGAAGAACTTGCCAGAGAGTTGGGCTTCAACCCCTGGACTGCACATTATGAAGGTCAAAGCACAGTGGGCTTCTTCCGCAGGAAGAATTTGGCTGGCTGTCTATAATGTCTTCAGTCTTCTTACCTATCAAGATATGCATTACACAGGGTCAGCCCAGCCCTCCTTGCTTGAAAAACGTAACCAGTGTTGCCCTTTCACAATGAATATTAAAGTGGGGGCTTTAAAACTACTGCTTTCCGTTTAGTCTAAAAACAGTGCCTACTCTGAGTCTTTGCTTCGCTCACATGTTCGCTTATTTTCTCACGCTTTCTTTTGATTATTTCTATTTCTCCAGATGTGAAACCTATCCATACTTGGTCCGGTTGTCTGGGTGAACACTCAGTTTGAAATACTGCTCGTCAAATGGCTATTTTTTATTTATTTATTTTTTTATTTTTTTTTTTTACTTTGCCCTTGTTTTTTTTTTGAAACCTACTAAATTTATCAATGCAATTCCCGATAGCTGAGTTTAATTAACTTGATTTCTTGCTTTATAATTCTTCTTGTGAACTGACCAAATAATATAGGGCTTGTTATTGAAAGATGAACAGAAACGGTAGTATTGTGAGGTTCATTCAGTGCACTTAACTTTTCTACCAGTTTCAAGGTGGTCAGTTTCTCAGATGTGCTTTTTTAATCTGTTGAATGTTGCACGGTAACCTCTTCTGTTGAATAGAAGTCTATTATATGCAAGTGCAGCAGCCCATAGAGGGCTTTAATGTAATTAGAGGGTCTGTGAGGATTTCTAAGGACTTACTTTGGAAGGAGATTGAACTTTCTGTAGTGCAATGTATTGAGGACATTGTGGCTGCACGCTTACAATCGCTTGTTTCTTCATTCAGAATGAACCGAAAAACTGTAGTAGTGGCTGTGTACATTAATGCTATTGCTAAAGTGTCTAGTGACACTCATTGCTTTTAATCGCATCTCCTATTGTTTAATTGCCAAAGTAAAAGGATGCCTGAAAGCAGTTTTTCCAATGCACTTGTTTCTGTATGAGTGCCGTCGTATTTTCTTACTGCTCTGCCAGGCGCGTTTGGTACGTAAGCTTTTTGTATGTGGTTTTGTCTTTTTGGACCCGTGTGTGTCAGGAAGGTTTTATAGCGGTTTAACACTTTCATTGTAGTTTTTCCTGCCCCTTGACAGCAGCAGGGACTTGCGTTTTGGGGATCGCCTTTCACGCTGCTGCCTCGTAGGGACTCCTGTTCTCATAAGCTATCCTACTGTATAAAGTACTGGACCTCGGTGTATTTGTAACCTACGGGGCAGTAATTGGCAGTCAGGAGAAGCATCAGTGCAATAGCTTTCATTTTAGTTTTTCTGCATTTTGAAATACTGAAAATATTTTAATCAGAATTTACCCGGGATATGTGTTCTCCCTGCTGCTTACTTGTTCCTCATAAGTTGAAGGAACAGATTGGTCTCCGTCTCCCGATATTTTCATTCAAAATGTATTATTATTTTAGTACATAGTTGAGTCAGTTTCCCACGGTGTTCCTAAGTCATTGGCATTAGAAAAGGAGACTGCAGTCTAGTTTACCTGATTCCCTGGCTGCCTTTATGGTGGTAGAGTGTACTTAAGTACACTTCCTGCTCATGCCCTGTAGCCCAAATCAATGGGAGTAGTGGCAGCCAATCACATGGAAGCTAGTTGAATGTAAAGATTCAGCTAGCGTACATATGATAGGCTGCTGGTACTCGCCTTTATTTTAAATGGCAGCTCATCTACTATTGAAAGAGTAGTTAAGTATGCTTTTCTGTTGAAGCAGCGGGGGAGATGGTTAAACAAGGCAAAAACCTAATTTTCTAACTCCAGTTACTAGAGAGTAATACTAATACAGTAAAATGAATTCAAATTCATGCAAAATGGACTCTGATGTGCATTTTAATTGAAAATGGGGGTAAAATGTTCACTAAAGCAAGGAGTGCCACAGACATTGATTTGACTTATCTTGGCGTAGGCCAACTAGCTGGCAGGTCCAAGAGGACTGCATTCTCCGGTACAAATCCCCTTCCATAGATCAGACAATGTCAAATTGGATTTGTTGGCCCTTTTTTTTTTTTTTTTTTTTTTTTTTTTTTAATGCATTTGATTTTATATCAGAAGCACATTTTAGCAGTTAGCTTGAAATAGGATTCTGTGATTTTTTTTTTTGATTTTTTTTTTTCCCTTTCTTAGTTTTTACTCTTTAGTCCTTTATTAACCACAGTTTATAGAAATCGGCAGTAGCTTCCATGCACCTTCCATGTTCTTCTCCTGTCTGTCTGAAATCTATCTGTCTCGTTAATCAGGAAAGCCTGCTTTAAGAAAATAAATGTTTTCCAGATCACATTTGAGTTCATTATACTATTACAGGTCCTCCCTTTGAAGTTTTGTTAGTCTCTTGTATCGGATTATCTTAAGTTTTTCACGTTTCTTTAGAGAAGTAAATTTACTTAAGGGTTTTGAAGATAAGATCTACCCCTACTGCCGGAGAACACGTATCGTTAAACGTAGACATGAAAGCTCATTTCCCTTTCGGTCTATATGTGTCTACATGATTCTGTTAGTTGATTTACAGTGGTTGGAATAAGTGTTCTACCTTTAAAGAGTGTATTATTTTTATTTTCTAGATTTCAGCAGAGCCACCTTGTACCTTTTTGTCTCTAGAAGTCCAAGTTGGTTAAGACATTAAGAAGTGCATTGCATGTTTGCCCATTGTACATCTCTGCAGACTGTGACGGCGCTGTAACAATCAATCATTATGTATGTTACTACAGCATGGGGAACACTTAAATACATTTTTACATTTTGAAAGGTGGAGGGTTTCTCCTCCAGTAAGTTTTCAGCCTACATTACTGTTCCGAAAGCCCCCACCCCAATAAATACCCCTTTCAAGATTGATTGAATTACCCTCCAAAAAGCACTTCCTCTTCTGAGTTAAAATTATTGATGTACGGAGGAGAATGTCTCTTACTGGGGTGGTCTTCCTTCTGTAGAACAGATGTGTTTTGTGTTGCTGTTTTAAAGAGATAGTAAGCCAGACCCCCGTTTCTAGCGACAGACTAATTTCGGAAAAGTGATCCATGAGGCTTCCAGTTGATAAGGCTGTTCCTTCATTAAGGAAGGAAGGCAGACAGTGGTGCATGTTGTATGAAAGAAACATAAAGACATTTAGACCCTCAGACATCCATACAGTTGGCCCCTACAGCAGTCCAGCTGCCAGATGAGATTTGTACCCACGTACCAGAACTGTAGGGTTGACTTTACTATCGATGTAAGTTTATGAGTAAAGCCACCTAAGGTGTGAAACGTGTTAAGCTTTGTGTTACGGCGCGTTCGTGTAGGCACTTCATTGCACATTAAAGCACTTTACAATTACTTACCGGAGTGCGAAGCTTGTGTATGTTTTCGTTCATGTTGGCTTTTCTATATGTTTAGGCAAGGCCTAATTGACACATTTAAGTTTGTGTGTGTGTGTGTGTGTGTGTGTGTGTGTATAAATATATAGATATGTTTCCCAAAAGGGGTTTTTCGATAATATTTACACCACACGGTTCTTGCTCACATTGCAATTTTATGCCCCATGCGCCTTTTTACACGCCGTTTGGAGTATTATAATTTGCATCATGGTGTACTTGGGAAGTATATAAGTAGACTTGCTGTGTGACAGAATAAACTTAATTTGAACTGCAAACATTGGAATGTAATTTTAGTGTGTTGCAAATACACTTGTTTTATTCTGCTACATTTATTATTTGAGTGAAGGCTTTGATTATCTTTTTTCCCCATACTGAGATTTAAAATGCAAATATATCTTATGTACTAAAGAAGCATTTATTTGAATGTTTAGTTTTCAGTATCTTGGTGCCACTTGTAATCATTACTTACCCAACACGCGTGTACATCTCTGTCGGATCAAAGTACGGATTACTCGGACCGTCCCGCCACCTTAAGAGCTTTCTTTGCTTCAGCAGGGAAGAGATCTGTAGGTTAACATTGACAGAAACCTAGCTCTTTGACTTTCCCCGCAGAAACACCACGCTGAGCTGATGCTTTATGGCAATGCTAATGAAGTCTGTTCTTCATTACACAGAATGTCTGGCTGGGTTAATAAGACTGAGCCTTTGTATTATTTACCACAGGCTGTATGATAAAGTCTCAGGGTTCATCACCTGAGCCCAATCTACTATACAGAGCAAGAACGCATACAAATGGCTATTATGCCCCAGTCTTAAAACACATTTTATAAACACTAGACTCTTAACAAAAAAACAGCAACCTAGTTTTGGAAAGTTTTTTTTTTTTTTTTTTTTTTAAATGTTTTTTATTTTATTTTTTTTAAATAGAAAGCTAATAGAAGTTGGTGGGAGTTTTGTAAAAAGAAGAAGCTTTGCTTTTTGGTTCATGCACAATTTTTAACATTGTTTCCTAATGTCTGTATATATGCCATCTGCACCGAGACACAAGCTTAACTTATAGATTTGAATGCACACAGCTGTAGTTTTCTTTATAGCACCGCTTCATTTTCTGCTTGCGTCTTCCTAAAAGTGTTAATCCTTCCAACTAATACTAGATGTGATGGTAATTAACATGGAGGTGAGTTTCTCCATTTCTATGAAATTCTATTGCAACGCTAAATGTTTTGTCGTAGGCGCCGCGCTTTGGGTTGTAGGCTGGATTGTGGTAGTTTGTGACATTTCTTTTTAGTTACATCATGCTGCTGACGTGACATCCGTATGATGTAATCACACACATGGAAAAATAGCACCAGGATACGCAGGCCTTCGATCGCGGGATGAGATACTCGTATTTTATAATACCATGAGCTGTGTGTGATTTTTGTTTAAATGTGACCTAAAGGTGATTTAAATATAACATTTGAAAGGGCAAGAATCCTTTCTATAGACTTAGTTGAAGAATTATTTATGTAGAATAGATGCATGCAGTGGGCCTTACGAGGAGCTCTGTGCTTAAAACTGCTTCACTATATGTAATTTGTTTAATCTATTTATTTACCAGGGTATACTATTTTGGGGTTTATTCACTAAGGGCAGAGTTGTGTTTCAGCTTTTTATACATTATGAAGATCCAACCCCATTGAGCTTCTCCTGTAGGAAGAGCTTATATGGCCTTCATAATATAAACTTAAATCACATGTCTTCAGTCTCCTTACATGTTAAGCTATGCATTATACGTAGATATATAATATTTCTGTGCAGTCGTACATGTATATTTAGATGTTCTAGCACCTGCATGTCTGCCCCGAATACCTCCTCCCGATCAGCATGTTTTGTTTTTTTTTGCCTTGCACAATCAGAAAAGACTCTTGAAACCCTTCCCGTTCTCTTTGTGTATGGATCGGTTTGAATGGCTTTGTGGCAGCGTGCCCCCTATACTTTACAAAGTGGGGAGTGCCTGCACCTTTGGCCGCCAGCTTGAAATGCAAGGAAGGAGAAGAATAGCATGAAACACGTTGAAATTCTGCATATGCTTTGTCGCAAAGGTAGAACCTTTTTGGAGCGATTAACATGCATGAGCTATTTTTATGCACATTTTAAGTGCTACTTAAGTGTTTATTACATATCTGAATGGCCAAAAGTGGGGATTAGATGCATTGAAAGAGGAAGGCCTCAAACATTTAGCTTTACGTCTGAGATTTTTTTCTTTTCTCAGGGAAAGGATTTGTTTTACAGTTGTGATAATTGCATCCCCGTCTGCCCGTCATAAAAAATACAGTATATGGGATGAAAAAAGGCAACAAAACACTTCAAGTAGGCCTTTCCCTTAAGATACCAAACAGATCTATTTGTAATGCGTATATTTATATATAATACTTCCCAAATCACAGAACAAACACAGCAGCAGCACAATGAGAATCAGACCCTTTCCAATACTTACAATTAAAGGGATGTTAAATGTTGGTTTTGACACTGAGTGTGTTTTTTAATGATATATATGTGTGAGTGTGTGGTAATGAATTACACATGACAGCGCTAGATTGATCAATAAATAAGTGTGTGTGTGTAATATATATATATATATATGTGTGTGTGTATATATATAATTATATAATTATAGAGATATTAATCATATACATCAGGCCATTTTAGCATATGGTCACCATACGTTTTCTTTAAACATAACGAGACACCGTAGTATAGAAGATGGATCTATATAAACAGGTTTTCATTTTTAAGACTGGATGTGTAACAAAGTATTTTAATAGATATGTAATCTATTAATGTTCATCCAGGGTGAGTGAGACTGCTTTGGAGTAGAGAAGGAACCTTTTCCTATTTTGAGATGACATTACTGACTTTTGCCGCTTTCTGGATCAAATACCGTATTTGCTCGATTATAAGACGAGGTTTTTTTCAGAGCAAATGCTCTGAAAAATACCCCTCGTCTTCTAATCGGGGTCGTCTTCTAATCAGACCTCAAATAGAGTCTGATTAGGAGACTAAGATCCAGATCCCCCGCACCGCTGCAGGGGACCTGGAATCCTCCTGTCTCACCCCCCCCCCCCCCCATCATACACACTTACCGGTGCTTCCTGCTGTATTGCCGGGGCAGCGGGTTGACGTCTACGCGATCCGCGTAGACAACGTCCGCTGCAGCCGGAAGGAGGTGTGGCTAGCAGCGGGGGTTGTCTGCGTCCGTCGCGTAGACCTTCCCCGACTGTCAGAGATCTCTGATCTCTGACAGCCGGGGAAAGTATACGCGACGGACGCATACAAACCCCCGCTGCCAACTCCACCTCCTTCCGGCTGCAGCAGAAGGCGACGTCAACCCGCTGCCCCGGCTGGAAGCACCGGTAAGAGAGGGCTGAGAGGGGAGAGAGGAGAGAGGAGAGGAGAGGGGAGGGGAGGGGGGGGGAGAGTGTGTGTGTGTGTGTTAGTTAAATGAGGGCATTTCTGGAGTGGCGTTAAGGGGGCATTTAATAGAGCACTCTGCCTCCTGAAATGCCTTATACCTCCCTATATGCCACTCTGCCCCATAATATGCCTTTTAACCCCCTAAATGCCAGAGTGGCATATAGGGGTATAAGGCATTTCTGGAGGCAGAGTGCTCTATACAATGCCTTTTAACTCCCTTAATGCCACTCTGCCTCCTGAAATGCCTTATACCTCCCTATATGCCACTCTGCCCCATAATATGCATTTTAACCCCCTAAATGCCAGAATGGGATATAGGGGTATAAGGCATTTCTGGAGGCAGAGTGGCATATAGGGGGTCAAAAGGCATACCATGGGGCACAGTGGCATATAGAGGGTTAAAAGGCATATCATGGGCCACAGTGCCATATTGGTGTGGCAAGCCTGGGGGCAGATGTGCGTAACTGGGGGACAGGCTGGAAAATACAAGAAATAAAAACAAAAAAAATATTTTTCTCAATCATAGCTTTTATTAAAAAAAATAGTTTACATGAATTAACATTTACTGGTAAAACTTTTTTCCTTTAGGGTCGTCTTATATTCAGGCTTTTTCTTTTTTCCTAAGTTAATATTCAGATTTTGGGGGGTCGTCTTATAATCAGGGTCGTCTTATAATCGAGCAAATACGGTAATATGGGTTTGTGGAGTGGTTAAACCTGATGGACTATGTCTCTCTCCCCCCCAGTCATTTGACTATGTAGTATACAGTACTATTTTAGTTGCTAAAATATTTTTTCCAATGAAATACATTTTAAGTAATAGAGATGACTTTGGCTCTATATAAAACAATAAATAATAATATGTAACTTAGTAAATGTGAATGATATTTTTGGCCTCTATTAAGCAGTCAAATGATTTTTTTTTTTTAATAGGTTGCATGTTTTTTTCCAGCTGTGCTTTGGTTGTAAACATATTTAGCCGGTGCTGTTAGTCAGCATTGATTTAAAAAGGTGTTGCAAGGGTTAAAATGTCCAAGAGGTCCATAATAACTTGGCAGTGAACAAGTTCAGGCTTTCTTTGAACAATTAAATCTTTTGTTTCCCTGCCTTTGAAATTGGGGGTATTTATGTGCTTACAGTACAATGGAGTGGCTAATGATTTGGAATAATGCTAGCCAGACTCGTTTTCCCAGGCAGCTGTGTCAGTGGGTCCTGCCTATTATGAAAGAGCCCATTACATATATTTAATGGGGTCTATTCTAATTTTTCAAAACTGCATCTATTAAAACACAGCCTTATTTTTCTATTTCACTTTTGATTTTGTATTTTTCTGGTTTCTCAAAAATGGTTTATATAAAAGTTGGAAGAGCTGTTAGAGCCGTAGACCAATGCGTTTATAATGTATAGGTATAAAATGCTGACGCCTATACGTATAAATATGTCTACCTAATTAACACCATAAAACCTAAAGCAGGCAAAATGACTGCTCAGTGAAAATGTTTTTTTTTCACCCAAATATATGATGCACATTTGCGATTTTGAATGTTTAAGAGGATTATTTTATACCTTTTCAATTAGTAGACGATTTGTACATCTTACTAGTTCATATATTCCTCTAAACTGAAACGGGTGGGCTCATAATGTGAACTGATGGCTGTTGCGGTCGGTACAGGTCCACTCCTGTGACCCCAGTTACCTAATAAAACAACCAAGGTAAGAGACTAATCGCCTAATCCCGTAATACTTACTGCCAAGGCAAACAAATAGTAAAATTAACTAAAATGCTCATATCATATACACTTCAGTGGCGAGTTGGACCATTAACTCATTGTCGCATCAGATATTACCTCCAGGTTGGAGGCCACTGGCCATTGTAAACACCCCAGGAGGCTGATCCCTGACATCTCCGCTGCACGGCAGCCTATAGGCCGTTTTATGGCCCAGGGCTATTTGGAAAACCAAATAATTAGGCGTCAGACTCCCCACCAGCATTCACCAACAGGCAAATTAATGATTTCCAAACCCACAATTTATGGCATATATTTGCAAAGAGGTGAAAAAGGAAATATTCTGGGGGACCATAGCAGAAACGCTGGCCTTTGCCTTTAGTTTTTGCTTTGCCGTTATTAGATGCTCGTACATCTCACACCTGTCTCGATAGCAGGTAATATGATTCCACAGTATGTTCAGCACATGGGCAACAAAACATACCGCTAACCTGTTTCTGTAGATTGTTTTGGGCGTTATGGCCTCTAAAGATGAAAATGTACATATTGGTTTCCCATTTAATCTGCATGCGGTGTAAAACCACTCCATATGCTGCTGCTGCTCTTTTAAAAGGCAGTGATTTTGGTTGGATAGTATATCGAAGTCTGTTCGCCATCGTGCCCCCCCAATGCTTTAGGAACAAAAAAAAATCACTCTTTTCAATAAATGCATTGCTGAGAAATTGATCACATCCTTCTATTAACTCAAAGTGTGACGGCCGATCCAAAACCTGCCATGAATCCAAATGATTTACCTCCAAAAAAAAATCCCTTTGCATTTGTGCCTTAGAGGCTATGAAAGAATTGGTTAACAGATTAGACAAGAGTGGAAGACGGTGAGTGTGTAATTTAAAGGCACATTTAAACCTATGTGTATTGTTTTATTTTGAAAAAGTAAAAGCACAATTTGTCCCTGAGCCTTTCATTGCAGGTAAGACCGATTCAGCCCATCTAGTCGGCTCATTTTTCTTGCTGTAACGTCTCAGACCTAAATCAGTCTTTAGTCTTGTCTTAGATCAAGGATAGCTTTATGCCAATCCCATGCATGAGTAAATTCCTTCACTTCTGACGTACCGGAACGTCCTTAAAACCTGTCGGATAAGGACAGATGAAAAGGAGCGACGGGCTGTCCCTGATTAGTTTTGCGGTATCTAAAGTGTTTGAAATAGAGGCTTTGTTTCCACAGCCATGCTTCATCTAAAATATTTTTCCAAAAACGTTAAAAATGACAAAAGAAATGTAATTTTTTTTTTTTCCTTCGTCAGCTGAAGACCCTTCAGAGAACTTTGTCCGGCTCCGAGACTACGTCCTTGTTAAACTCTGCCAGAATCTGCCTTGTTTTTCCCCGGAACATCTTCAAAGTGGGTTTAGTCAAGAAATGGTGACTGAGGCTCAACAGAAACTCAAGATAAATAAGGTATTTTATTCTTGCTGTGATTGCCGAGGGCACACTATAGTGCGTTTTATATCGGCATACTGCTGGCTTGGATAAATTCCTTAACGCTTCTAGTTTTCCAGTATACCCCCGGACTATTTCATGGCTTTCATGGGAATTTGGTTCTCATTCCATGAAAAGTTTGATACTTAGTGGAAAAGACATAAACTTTAGCACTTCAAGCTTTACAACATGCATTCAGGTGTATGTTAATATATATTATGTTAAATCTGTGTATGTAATCACATTTTCAGACTGACTATATTTAGTCAAGCTGAAGAATACAAGCACATTATCGATACATTATATAATACTATAACCTGAGCCAGTAAATAAGTCATGGCATCTCCCGTAGAGCCTCTATGAATGCCACGCCATATAACCCACTCATGAACCAAAAGGAGACTTATTTGTGTTCCCTGCTGCTGTCTGAAAATAGCTTCTATGTATAGAATATTTCACGTTCCACAGTGACAGCGCTGCCAAAAGGTGACTTTATTTAAATAAGGTGGTATAACCCAAGGGTATTTACAGACACCTAGGATAACTTCCCAATGGCATACCACCTCATCCTTTATTTTGATCTAATTTATTATATTTATTAATCCCCCAATGATAATAAAAAAGACCTCCTTACCCCTTTAGTCTTTCCAGTTCCCTTTTTCTTTCTATCTCCCGTTTTCTTAAGTCCGTCGGGTTCCAAATTGGTGTCTCTTCTTTCCGTGTGCGGAGTATGGACATGTACAGATATGTTTTGCATGTTTGCAATCAGTGTAGAATGCTAATAGGGTTACATAATCACTCGTTTTATTGATTAAAATAATTAGGAAGCCCTGAGCCAGTTTCAGTTTCAAAACCGCTTCAAAACTCCAGGGCAAAAAAAGAAACGGATGCATATATTCCAATCCTGCAGTAATGTTTGAGGAGATAATTAGGTAAAAATCTAGCATTTTCATATTCCTAATTAGTCCTGTTAATGACCTATTAAAAGAAGCAAATTAAGGACCTGCACTTGCTCATCACATCTTGTCGTTTTGATCTCCTGTCTATAAAGGACAACTATGTACAAAGGACACACAATCAGAAAATCCACAACACTTGACTAAAACATGCAGAATTACACAGAATTCTACCCAGCAGATATATAGCTGCATGTCGGTTATCCGCTCTCAGGGGGACAGCCACCTTAACAACGTTTACAGGGCATTCGTTTAGCAGGTTTACGTGCAGCTTGCGTGTTATTTGTAATTGGCGAAAAAACGTTATCCAGTCCGAGTGTTTCAATATTATGACAATCTATAGTTCTTCACGGCTAGTTTGTGGTATTTTTGCTTCATAGATACTTGAGCGCAACAGACACCCAGTTTTTGTTTTATATATGTAATTTCTTGTTACAGTTTTAATTATTTACGGTTCTAAGTGTGTCTGTTTGTTAACTTGTCCATCAGCTTGACCAACCCCAGGCACCAGGTTGCCATGGTGACAAGAAATCACTTCCTGGTGCCTAGGGTCTTGCGGGGGAGGGGGTGCTCTGTACTTTGTGTAACAGGGATCCTTGCCCAGAACCGCTGGCCCACGCTCCCTCAGTCCCACCACGCAGAATGAGTCTGAGCGCGAGGAGATGACATTATTTCCCAGTGCACGGACGCAAGCAGCGTGTGAGCACCATGAGGGAGCGGGACCTGAGCCCACTAAGGGAGAGGTACCAAAAAATCATGTTCGTGTGTAACATTAAAAAAAACACAAAAAAAAATGGTTCCTACATATAAACCAAATGTGTCAAGGCCGCAAATACCAAAATTGATGCCCCTGATCTATTGGCTATTTGCACAACCAATAGGAAACTGCCATTCTCCCACTGACAAAGGAAATGCCAAGGCCTGTGTGTAATTGTCAATAAGATAAGGATATATACATTTTTAATTAATTTAGATGATGGAACCTCTTTTAGTATAACAACTAAATAAATAAAAAATATTATTTTATTTTCAGCAACATGCAAGACGTGTTTATGAGATCCTCCGGTTACGTGCTACAGATATGAGTAATCCTGAAAAGTCCAGGGCATACAGACTCGAAATCAAAAAGAGACTTGTTGGCCCATACAAGGTATAGTCCTGAGTTTTCAACCTGACACTTGTTTGCACTATATATATATATATATATATATATATGTATATATAATATTTATCACACTCTTGTGCTTGGACCATGACCACCTCTGCTTTTGGATTCTCCATCCTTTAAAATCTTTGCAATCTGTCTTGTAACTGGTATTGAAATTAGAAAACGAGGTCTGTCTGTGTGACCTAAACGTGATTTGGCGTAATGAGCAGAATTGAATAGTTTTAGAAATGGATTTAGTTATCTCCTTTTCCCAGAACACTTCAGAGGAATAGTAGTACAGGATAAGTGTTTTATCCAGTACATGCACAACCATCATGATGTGGTGTTTTTTACATTTTACAATCTTCTTTAAAATTGTTTTCTTTTTGAGTACAGCCTGTGATGAGTTGCCATGCTAATACCGACACAGCAGTGTAGAGTTGAGATGCTCAGTGCTGGCGGTGGCTGAGTGTAACTGACTTACTGAGGCTGCAAACAGAAGAAAACAATATGGCCATTTTAATAATCTGTAGATAGACCCTTTATGGGATTAAAGACACAGCCGTCAAGGGTAACTGGTTAGTCGCTCTTGGGCTGTGTTATGCTTCCCACCATGCTTCTCTTTGAAGGGTTTGCTGCAGTTCAAGAGATGAACGTACCCCTCATTGGTACTGATGCTGACGAGAATATAACAAAGATCTTACAACTTTCCTAAATGGTAAAGCGAAAACCAAAATATTAGTCCATTAAGACATGGAAAACATTACAACCGCATCAAGTCTATGCCACAGTCATCAATCCAAATGGGCTCAAGATATCTTTAGGAAGCCCTTTCTTTTATTTAAAGCAGAGAACCCTCCAAAGTTACACTCCTGTAGTTTTAAAATCCAGGTAGAACTCAGAAGCTACATAAATACCGGATCTCTAAGATCCAAATGTAACGGTGTCAGGACCAGCATTTTGAAAGGAGCTTTTGAAAATTCTCATACAAGCGGTCTTCAGATCTGAAACTGCACTGAATCGCATGATTTTTCCTATGTCTTTCTGCGTTGCAGGAAAAAAAACATCTATTCCTCTGTAATCTGACCTTTAATGTTTAATAATCTCGATCTTTTTTTTTTTTTTTAAACTGTCGACAGAAAAATCAAAGGGAGATGGCCAAGATGAGAAGATGTCTAAAACCAGAGGAACTGACCAACCAGATGAACCAAATAGACCTAAACACTCAGCATGAACAACTAGAAGAAAGCTATCAGCGACTTCTTTCAGAATACAGACGGATAGTGGAACGGCTCGCTCAGTCATAACGCATTCCATCGCTCTGTACGAAAGTGTTCAGTATCTTTAATATTGCACTTCTACACAGTTTAGCCTTCAATTTACTACCAAATTTAAACGCATTCTCTTAATTCTGTTACAATGCTGTGGAGATGCTGGTCGGAGATGTCCTTCGAGCACGCAGACTGGAAACCCAGCGCAAGGTGATACCTCGATTTGGCTTAGAATTAGTGAGTACTCGGGAGGGGAAAGTAGTTTTCCTTTCAAACCATTAAGTCTCTGATTAATCGTGTTTAGGCTATTTAAGTCATTTTATATTCCAGATGGATTGGACCATGACAGAAATGCTTGGAAGAGGAATTATATCTAACATAATATGTGGATCAGGGTAGTGTTTTAAAATGTAAACCAGGCCACCAAGGAATGCCAATCGCCGTCTATTCCGTTGGCACTTTCTTTTGTACCGTTTCTTGGGTTTTCTTATATGGCCTCTTAAAGGGACACTCCACCCCATTGTATGTTTCAGTGCACATTGAATTTTATTGAATTCAGTTGGTGCGGGTGCTTTTATTGCAGTGAAAGATACCTCTGTCCCATATTTCTCCTTCCTGTTTGCTTCTACGTAAGCAGGAAGCATATGTACATTCGCGCGGCATACTTAAGTACGCTTTCTGGTTTTCGGTAAAAGCGGGCAGGTGAAGAGGAAGGTGAACACATGCGCAGATCTGCATGCAGTAAAATACAGTCCTTCGTAAACGACAGAGATGTGCATTAGAAATGAGGGACTCGGGTGTCCCTTTACCAGTCCTGATCCATAATGCATATATTTATTTAGCTGGTTTGTATTCGCATTGAATCACACTTCTGTTTTCCATCCATAGATGAAGCAGTTTGTATGCATCCAGTAGCACTTAACTAACGTGGAATAAACGGTAGTAAATTGTGTCTTGTGCATTTTATTCGGTTGCTGATATTTCTGTGAATTCTCGTCATGAGCTATTGCTTTTTTTTTGTCCACTATAATATCAGCATACTGTCTCAATTAAATTTTTAGAGGTTTTTTTATTTTTTTTTAGGGAATTTTTACAGGGAGTAATGATACATTGCAGTAACAGATAAGGAATTGGGCATTATGCAATGAGGAACCTCCCAAAGTTTCAAACTGCTGTTAAAGAGTTTTTGGGGTGGGGGGGGACACGTTCTAAAAACATTTAGGGCTGCAGGACACCGAGATCCACTCACACCCAGCAAGCTCTTTGAAATTATGGGAAAATAGGGACACATGGGAGGTACGCAATGGAAAGGTAAAAGGGGCTTCATAACAATTGTTCTGTTAATTTTCGGTAGTCTTTGGCTCCTGTTACTGAGATTCGTTTAAATTATGAGGTCAGGGGCCACACAGATCAGTGTTACGGGTTCTTCTTATTCTGCGCGTGGTTGTTGGATAGATAATAAAATAAAAGTTTATCTCCCCGTATACTAAGATGATTCAGACTCTGATCTGTAACGGCAGGTACTCCGTTCACTGAACTAATTTTGACTCCGTCCCTCTCCGTACTTCAGCAGCGCCAGAATCGGCTCGCCGCAACACATTTACTTCCGGCAGGCACATTTGGCCAATGACATTCTCGCTGTAGCGATCACGTGAGCTCCAATGCGGCCGAACCCTCTCGCGATGCCGGGATTGAGAGTATTTAGCTGTTTGATACGGTCAGGTAAGAAGTGACGGCAAGGCTGTAACAGGGTAATCGGCGCTGTACGTGTGCTGACGCTTGTTGGTGCTCAGTTCTGACTTTCTGTGTTAATATACAGCTTCTCGGAAGTAACGCTGAACGTAACTCACAGAGCCGAGTATACCCCGTGTCACCGATATAGTGCGTTCTCTGTCGCAGGAGTGGATGGCAGGATTACTAATCGCTTGCCGTCTGTCACTCTATGGATACATCTAGAAGTATCTGCTCCCTCGGGCTCTGGATGTTTGCCTTGGCCAGTGAGTCTGGCACTCTTATCATTCTCTAACTGATTAGTCCAATCAGCACACTGCTTTATTACCCAGCCGCTGTCTACCTGCTCTCCCTATTCAATAAAAAGAATGAAAGGTATTGCCGGTTCTGGACTTTTCTGTTTTCTGCATATTCAATGAGTCTAGAAACCTTTACGGTCATTGATTATACAGGTATAAAAGTACCTGTCGTTTCGGTAGCGTCCGGCTTTCCGGTTATCTGCAGCTAGTACAAGCTTGTGAAGTGACGTGAAACCCATTGTACAGCTCTATGGAATATGATGGTGCTATATAAAACAAATAATAATACAGATGAGGGAAACCTCAGAACCAACACTAGTGGACTTATTTGAGAATTAGCATTAGGAAATACAAAAACCCGATTCCACCATACTGATTAGCGAGAGATCCCGTCTTACAAAAGACCCTTGGAGTGTCATTTCAGGGGTTGTGAGACTACAACTCCCAGCATGCATGGTAGAGAGTACTACATAGAGACTGGAATACCAGCCATTAATTATGTATGGCAGTGATCATATCCATGAAACTACATTGAAAATATGACACGTTTGTGGGATGCTGACTTATAATCAAATTTTATCCTACTTTTCTAAATTATTGATGTGGGTGACCTCTCCTCCATTGCTCTATTTGCTTCGAAGATTTTACTTTCTTCAATACTGAAACAATACTCAAATTTCAAATATATATATATTTAAACAGGAAGCCTCCTTTGTTTTGTTCAGATAGAGTCTCAAGTCTGCTTGTTACTCTCATGACGTTTATTATAGGTGCTCCAGGAACGGGAGAGGAATATAGCGCCAGTACGTGATTGTGCTATCCAACATCTGTGCGAGTGTGCGCGCGTGTCGGCATATGTAGCTTCCACCATTTCCCAGGGCTGCTTGTATTTGGGGGATGGACAGGCTGTGGGGCTTTACCAAGGCATTTTGTGTCACTGTTGCGTATTGATATATTGTTATTCATATAACCCAGGGGTGTAACTAGAAACTGCACGGCCCGGTGCAAAAATTGCCCCTTCCCGACTTTACGAAGCAAAGTGTCCCACAGTGCCAGATTTGCCACGAGTTTGTCAGCTCCCAGACAGCCCCAAATAACCTGTCTTTGTCCCCAGCTAGCCTGAGCCATATTTGTCCCCAAGCAGCTTGGTTTTGCCATCTAAGCCGCTTGCCTGTGTCTCTCTCCCTCTGTGCAGACTGATCCAGTATGCAGGAAATGGATGTGATGTCACTTCCTGCATACTGGATCAGAGAGTGTGAGAGAATCTTATTGGATGCTCGCTACACTCTGTTACCTCCAGTAAGTGGCTTTTAAAGGGTTGGTCTCAGGACCCCCTAGAGTGCCGGGCTGGTCACAGTTGCGACCCCTGCGACCATGATTGTTACACCCCTATAGAGAGAATGTTAGCCTGTAACCATGGCAGCATTTAAAACAAGAGTGATGTTTTATTTACACAACTTACCTTATAGACCCATGTTCTGCTATTTATATGCCCATTATTGTGGCTTTTAGGACTGTAGAACACGGTGATACCCTCATACCCAGCAAATTTTGAGTTACTGTCCCTGACTAAAGGGGACACTTGTGAGATATGTGTGTCACCATCTTCACCCAACTATTTTAATGTTCTGTGACCGGGAACAGGCAGCTGTAATTATGAGGGCGGTCAGAGTCCAGAGCAGCTGGAATTCCAGGAATTGCGCATGGTTCTCGCCCATCTGGTTGTTTATCTGTAGCTATAGCTTTCCGAATCTTTGCCGCTGGCTGTTTTAAAACATATTTTTTTTTTGGTATTTGTGACTGCAGCCAGTTCCATGGTCAGTCGCGTCTAATTTAAATAAAAAAAAAAACCCCGGTAAAAGTTTAGTTTAATTCTCTGCAATTAATCATATGATTATCTGTTGCTCGCAGTCAGGACACAGCTATAGAAGCCACCGTGCTGGAGATGTGGACCAATAATGTTTTAAGGAATACAACTAAATGGACACATTTGACCTCTTTTCTATAGACGTGTCAACCTTAAACACAAGTGTTTGTTAAAATAATTATTGGGTTGTGCCTATAATGCTTTGCTACCCTCTTTTAATATAGCCTTGTGTTCTTCATACGTAGAACAGGACGCTTTTGTCTCCATGAGCTATTCGTATGGATCCTCTCTCCTGTAGGTCCAACACGGAAAGCAAAGATTATGGGATATCCTAAATGCAACCCTTCCATTTTCCAGTAGATTTAAAAAGGAGACAACCATTGCCTGATATCATTAAACCCCCAGCATTGTCCTTGAATGACCACCAACATTCTGCAAACCTAAAACTCTGAGGCTGTGTGTGATCTTCTAGCATTGCTTTATGCAACTGAGAATGTTGTAAGAAAAGTATGACCATGTTGAAACACCCTCTTTAATATCATGTACATGTCCATCAACGCCATGTGGTCTGTCTCAGAGGGAAGTACAGAGGGGGGACAGCCTCCCTGCAGAAGTGGTAAAGGCTAATACAATAAGGGAGATTAAAAATGCGTGGGATAGGTATATGTCTTATGTCTATCCTGAATCTAAGATGAGACCAATGACTGATTAAGATCTTTAAAGCCATCAAATTCTTTTTTTGCTCTTGTTTTGTTATCCCAGGCTGTACAATAGTTCTATTCTTCTCCATCTACCTTCCAGCAAGATATTTGGTAAAAAGAGAATAAATTATTTGTCCACAAGCATTTAAAATAAAAGCACTGGACCAACCTGTGGATTTATTAATTATTTTTTGTGTGTGGGGGGTATAAAAGGCTTCTAACTGTTGAGTATTGTCTCCTTAACCACTTTGCATATGCAGTTTGGACCTACCGTATATTTATGTGCAATATTTTGCATTGTTTCAACACATCTCGCATAATAATATGTTTAAATAATAACCATAATGGAAAGCGATAAAATCCTAGATTTATTTTCTTGTATTTGAGTGCACTTTTCAGGCACCCATCGAAATAACGTGTAATATATTTGTAATTGTTGATGGATGTTTATATTTCTTATATCTTTTTTTTCATCTATTTTGTAGCATAAACCATTATTAGCCCAAAGGGAATATGTTAAGCATTGCGTTGGAACATGACTACCAAACCCATATTGATTGTATCACAGTAATTGGTGACTTTGATTAAAACTTCAAACAATTCGTACAGCGCTGTCTCAACAATGAGTTGCATACGATGGAAATTGCTCTAGTTTCATAAATAATTTTAATTAAGATAATTGGTAATAGAAGCTGTTTTAATTTGCTAAAAGTAAAAGTTATCTCCATGTTTGTTGTAAATTTAGAGTTGATAAAACCTTCCCCCTTGTAAATGTTGATTATCAACAAATGTCAGATTTTGGCTTGGAGTAAATCATAGTCCTTTTTGGAATCTGTTTTTAAATTTTTTTTTATTTTTTGTTTAGTTCTGTGGCTACCAAAGGGTTTAATAGTAATGAGCATAACATTATCTCCCAGTTGTTAGGTTGATGGAGAGGGCATCATTTGGTTACCCAGTAGATGGATTTCCGTAGGGTCTGTGTCTGTCATCATAAGTCTAGTTCCGTCGATGATATTCTTCCTAAAGGGATTTATAGTGCTCGGTCAATCAGCAGCACAATCACTGTTACATGCCTGTTCCCATTTTGTTAGAGCTGCAGAGCTATAAATCTGGGGTCCTTTGTTTTGTTGAAGGGGTTAGAATTCCCAGATCACTTGGGTCATGACATTTCTTAAAGGACCCAATGTACTGGAGAGCCTGACCTCTCACGGGAGGTTTTTATTCTTTACCTAACATATAAATAGATAATACATTTTGACCAGACATCAGGGTTAAGCACCCCACCTACAACACAGGTGCCCCCCCTTAAGGGTTAAAAGGCATTGCAGCCCCACTGATTTAACTCCATAGTAAGCAATGCAGCCATGTAAGGGTTAGATTGGGGTACTTAGTGGTGGGCTAAGCAATATATGGCCATATAGTGTGATGAAATCCCCAATATTTGTTTTTACGTATTTAAAAAAACAAACTTAATAAACACCAGACACACAAGACCCTGCTTTGCTCCGTTGCATATATATATATGTTTGGGGACTGATTGTTGGATCTGAAGTTAAATATATATATATATATATTTATATATATAATACGGTTGGGTTTGTAGTCCCCGTCTCTTGAAATATTTCATTTTGGATCTTTACTATTTTTATAAGGAGAGCGGTAACAGTATGGCCGTAGCAGCGCAGTCTTGTGTTCGGTTAAGGAGTGAATAGGGAAATCTAAGAGCCCTCGCTCGATATACATAGAATGGTCCCCGTGGGCTGCCTCCGGTCTGGATTATAACGTTTTCAAGTTTGAAATGATATGTGTGAGAAGATATTAAAAGTGTACAGGTAGCAGACTACATGTATACTTCATCAGGTTTACAGTTATTACAATCTGCAGAAAGAAGTGGCCTGGTTACCGTGGTATTTTAATATCATTTTTTCGTTTTGAGTTACACCTTACTGGCAGCCTCCCTGGCCACTACTGTTACCTGATGGCGCCTATGTTTCATCAAGCTTAGACAAGCAGACTACCTGGATCGTGGCCCAGCTGAACTGTTGATGCTGATAAACATGATCTCCCCTGTTAAGGAATTCTAGACCTTCTCTTGCAGGATTCCCAAGGGATTTCAAAGAAAGCTGTGTTCAGCCTCTGAGTCCTACTTCATGACAGTCCCCTCGACTGTGTTTCCACGTCTCCCGATGCCCCTACGGCAAAAACACCACCTAATCAGCAAAACCTCTTTGATTTAGCTGTAATTAGAATCAGATATTTTTTTAAGATAACATCCCTTAAACAGTATGGTAGCAGGGAATGTTACCCGTGCTTATTGCTGCTGCGTATGACAAAGACCAGCTGCAGTTATTCTAGAAAGCAAGAATACAAAAGGTGAGCATTCTGCAGTAAAAACTTGCTACTTCACATTTGGACTTTCGCTTTCAGATGTTTATTGGATTCACATAGAAACAGAAGGTCTTTATCTAGTAGTTGTACATGTTTCAACGCCAGAGAAGTATGCAAGAAATTGTTGGTACCCTAAGAGTTAAAACAGTCAAGCCCAATACAACTATGTACAAGACACCAGGAGATACTCAGCAGTATTACGGATGCAATGCTTGCTAACATGCTATTCTGTGTATAAAACAGTTTGCTGCCCCTATAGTACATGTTTGAAAGCACCCATTTTTACTACACCCTAACTACATTTATAAAGTAGCTTCTTAAACATGAATCAATAAAGTTTCCGAAAAACTGCTTAATCCTTTTATTAACCGTCTCTGTGTGTGTATATATATATTGTTTTATCTTGCTGTCATTTCCCTGAAATTATTTAATGAACAATCCTTGCAATGCAAATAGTAAGATAAAAAAGTATTATGTTATACATTTATATATATATATATATATATATATATATATATATACACACACACAGTATATTAATCATCGAAGGTTCTCTTTTTGTTTTATATCATTTTTGTCATAGATTTCTCTCCAGCCTTGAACACAGCCCAGAGTGTCATAACAATGAAAGTACACCCTTCTCAGAATTCTATGGTTTTACATATCAGGACATAACAGTCATCTGTTCCATAACAGGTCTAAAAATTAGGTAAATACAACCTCAGATAAAAATCTGCATATGACATATTACACAGTGTTAAACAATAAAGCCAAAATGGAGAAGCCATGTGTGAAAATGTTATGATTCAATAGCTTGTAGAACCACATTTATCAACAACAACTTGAAGTAATTGTTCTCTGTATGAGTTTATCAATCTCTCACATCATTGTGGAGGAATTTTGACCCACTCTTCTTTACACTGTTGCTTCAGTTCATTGAGGTTTGCAGGCATTGGTTTATGCACGGCTCTCTTAAGGTCCTGCCACAGCATTTCAATTGGATTGAAATTGGTCTGGACTTTGACTGGGCCGTTTTCAGCAATGCTGTTGTAGATTTGTTGGTGTGCTTGGGATCATTGTCCTGTTGTACAACACAGTTTCTGCCAATCTTAGCTGTCGGACACATTTGACTCTAGAATACTTTGGTATACAGAGTAGTTTATGTTCGACTCAATGAATGCAAGATTCCCAGGTCCTACGACTGCAAAACAAGGCCAAATCATCACCCCTCCGCCACCGTGGTTGACTGCTGGTATATGAGGTGTTTGTGCTAATATACTGTGTTTGGTTTTCGCCAAACGCGGCGCTGTGCATTATGGCCAAACATCTCCACCTAATTTTTAGACCTGCTAAGGAACGGGATGGTTCTCATTATGTCCTGATATGTAAAACCATAGAATTCAGAGAGGGTGTACTCTCTTTTTTTTCACAACTGTAGAATTTAGGAAACCCCTATTAGTGCACATTTACATGGGCCCCTTCTGTATTTTTCTGTATTTTATGATTACTAAATCCAGCAATCTGAGGAATGGTTAAAGGGAGAGTTTAGGTTTCCACCTACTAACAAATCCAGACCCTGTCTGGCCATCTGGCACACTGGGCAAATGCAGCCGTGCATATCGAGCCGTTGGACGCACCTGGATCATCAGGCAGCCGCTGGACTTAAAGTATGTGCAAAAATATTAATGGAAAGGTTACATTCAGCAATTATTTGCATTAAACTGCATATCATGGCTCGAATGTACTTTATATTAGGTTAGAAATTGTTATTGTTGAAACCTTGTTGGTTTGATATAGTTGCACCCACCGAAAAATAGAATGAATAAATATAATTATTTTAAAAATCTACAACTAAAAAAAATAACATCTTTGCTTATTTATTCCTTGTATTTTTTTAAATAAAGCCTATTTATTTACCGTTCCAAATCCAGTGCAGATTCAGAAAGTGGAAGGGGCGTTAAACTGATCACACAAAATGTCAATGGAATCTGAGGAGCTCTGTTATTAAACAAAATAGTGGAAAATAATTAAAGTAGTATATAAACTTATTACGTATTACTTAAAAAGATACACAACCAGCAGCCATATGTTATGACAAAGTTAAGCTATTGAGTGATAATGTGCATTCATTTTCTATGCTTCTCGTAAGTCATTTCTAATCTAAATGTAATTGATAATATGGTTTTGTATTTTTGTCATGACTATTAGATTTCATGACGTGGACTAAGTATTATCGATAATAAAAATTACTATAATTAGTATCTGTGTTTTTCCAGCACAAATCTCTTGTCACTTCCTTCCTTGAGACACAAATAGAGCTGGGATTATGATGTCATGATCTGTCCTGGGGCAACACCAACCATTGATACATTGGCTCCCAAGGAATTCTTTACTGTTTCACGTTTAAGGATTATTGAAAATAACTGTAACTTCGTCATCTGAAGACGCTTATTTCTCAGGTTTAACGGCTGCATAGACCCAACTGTTGAGCTAGACTCCAGTATCAAATCAGATTAATTAAACCCCAATGTGCGATATAAAAAAGTGGAATCGTTCCCATGATCTCTTCTCTATATTAATATATATATATATATATAATGTATTTAACAAAAACAAAAATTACAGGTACGGAATATTCATAGTACTAACATGAACCTAAGTTATTTGAATTGCTTTCAATAATTGCTCCAGCTTTAATTTACACTAAAATTGCTTGTTATAGAATATTTTACCTGCTAGAAATTGTCTTGCATTTTCACTATTGTACTACTGATTTTTTGTAAAATTTTTATTCTCTCCCGCATGACCAAATAATAGTAAAATGCTTTTGACAGATTTTAATAATAGCCAAATTCACCGTTAATGAGAGCCCTAAAGATCACCGCCGTTTAAGCAGAGAAATCAGTGAACTACAAATCAATGTTTTACACTTTTACACTTTTAAATTATAAGTAACCGAGGAGGACATCAGCGATAATCATAGTATAATTTATTAAGATATGCAAATGTAATTGTCAACCAGTAAGAAATATAAATTTGAACACAGTGTTTGTAAAACAGACGCTAATGAACTGCGAGGTTCAGACATGTAATATGAAAATTCAACCTCCTGTTTATTAAGCATATAAATGTTTTCCCTGAAAGTAATTAACTGCTTACAAGTTAATAAGGAGTTATCGCATTTCTTAATTCCAGCTTGAAGAAAATAAATTAATACCCCTGAGTTTGCCTCGCAGACAAATGGCTCAGAGTTCATTGAATTGTGCCGCTGAGAGGTAATAGTGTAACATCACTGTCCAAATGATTGAGAATGGAGTCTTTACTTAAAGTGGATACTTTTTTCGGCCAAAATAGACTAATCTGTGTCATTGGCTTTTGGGACCTCAGAGGTCTCATCTATTAATGGAAGATGAACATACCTTATGTCCCGTGCCCAACCTTTGATCTCCCCAACCAGCCTACTAATGCCATGGAGGCTGTGCTGGCTCAGCAGAGACTCCATAGATTGCATTAAAAGGCGCTGTGTGCATTAACAACACAGGGCGCAGTCATATGATGGCGCTTTTTAATGCAATCAGGATGCCGGCTGCAGAGGGGGCAGCTGGGGACATTTCCCTTGGTTGGGCCTAGGGCAGCACCCAAGGGAAATATACCACTGAATAAATGTCCTCAGAGGGAGGCCTTTCTAGTCTCCCAGTGCACCCCCCTGTGGTACAGACTATAGCCCTCTGAACAGGCTATAAAGTATTAAAGGTATAAGCCAGCTGGCTGTATGTTTTAAATTACTGCTCCATCCATGGATGTATTGTATGTGTGTGTATTTGATTGACTATAAGACAAGGTTTGCTCTGAAAAATACCCCTCATCTTATATTCAAGGTCATATTATAATCCGACCTTAAATAGAGGTCCAACTATAAGACTAAGATCCAGATCCCCCGCAGCGCTGCAGGGGAGCTGGATCCTCCTCTGTGTCAGCTGGGAACGTCTGCACTTCCGCCAGGGCTTCTATGATGGAGTGCTGGTGTAACATGACCATCCGGTGCTCTGTCATAGAAGCCTTGGGGCAGATGTGCATAACTGGGGAGCAGGTTGGCAAATAAAAGGAAGTAAAAACAAAAAATGCATGTAAAAAATAGTTTACATGTGAATTAATATTTACCAGTAAAACTTTTTTCCTGTAGGATAGTCTTATATTCAGGCTTTTTCTTTTTTTCCTAAATTAATATTAAAATTTTGGGGGGTCCTTATAATCGAGCAAATATGGTACTATGCTAGAAGCTCATGCACAGGCTGTAGGTGACGCTCAACAAAAATGTTACAACTTCCTGTTTGGCCTGACATCATCACTGATGGGTCATGGGAAATGGTTTCAAATTTGCATTAAATGCCCCGGGTATATTTCGTTATTCTGCAGCAGCAGATGTAATGTGATACCTGAAAAATATAATAATAACAACATTTAAATACGAAGACACCTGATGGTTATAGCTCAGGTGTTGCAGTTCCTCTTTAAACATACAGAGTGTAGAGGATGACCTGCGTTGCGTGGTTACGCATGTGGCAGTTGTTTGGTGACAGCATAAACGAAGAGCAGAGGCCTTGATCTGAATGAATTACTTAAAAAAACTAGCTTTTTTGTTGTTATTTTTCACGTGAAGCTGTCAGATTCCTCTATTGTGCATTTTGTGCATGTCGCTTCATAAGACTTTAGATATGAATCTGAGTCACTTGTAATTGCTTGTTTAGTTATTTATTATTCCAGTAATTCAATGTTTAGTTTAAGCCCTCCGCGTTTTACACTCCACTCGTTGGCTTATGTAGATTCCTCTGTGCGTGATTGGCAGTGATTGAGTAATTCTTTTGGAATGCTTATTTCTTTTTGTCATAAGTGATGTGTATTTCTGGTTCTGAATATGTAAACAAGCGCTTCCTTTATCACTGTGTGATAGCCATGCCTCGCACCCACTGAGAAGGGATAAGCATATGAAGTTTGTGTAGATGCCAACGTGTTTAAATAATTTCCATGGGCATTTGCCTGCTGGGCAGTCACATCTCAGCTTCTCACTAGGTGTCCGTACTATACTGTGCAGGATGAATATGGAGCTTCGCTTCTGTATCGCAATGGACAAGATACCCCCCCCAGCGCTACATGGTATATACAAATAACAGCATGAATCAGAGTGTTGGTATATTTTTTTGAAAACAGTCACCCAAAGAAGTAGGTTTTAAGTTTGTTTTGTCGATAACTGGCACCGTTGGTTGGTCCAGGATCAGAAGCCTTGCTTGAGATGATGAAATCATGTCATACCTCGTAACCTTTTTACTTGACCAAAATAAGGACACTTTTGTTTTTGTGGTGTGGTTTGAGGCATGGCTAGATAACAGGGCTTTACCAAGACTTCTAATATAACATTTTGGCTTGTTGCTGTATGAGTAAGTTATTTAGATGTATTTTTAAACACATTTTCTACTCTCTCAATAAACCTTATTGTGACTTTAGTATTACATTACAATAGTTTATATAGTGTGAGCAGATTCCGCAGTGCTTTTACAATCAGAGGCAATAGAATAATGTAAAGTCAAACAGTAACAAACTGGTACAAAAGGAGAAGAGGGCCATGTTCCTGCGAGCTTACAATCTAGTCGGTGGTTGAGAAGGAATTGAAACAGTAGGCGAGGACTGCTTGGAGCGGGATCAGTTGGTCGAGTCTGGATAAGCTGAAGACATTGTTGAACGTTCCGATGCTTAGGGACATCAGGGAAATACAGATTTGAACATCAACTAATGGCCTTCTAAAGAGCAGTAATTGAGAAGCATGCATCTGATAATCAGAATAATGATTGGACCTGGAGTGGAAAGTGGACTTTTACAGGAGAAGAGTGGGCAAGTCTAGAAAGGCTGTAGTTTGTAGGTACCCTGACATGAGGTAGACATGATTACTGAGGCTGCCAGAATGTCAGGAAGATTCATTTTGGGATTAAAATCTGGTTTAATGTAAATTTGAATTCTGTTAGGAGGTGGTGGAAAGCAAATATAGGCTTGTAAATTTGTAAATATATGGCTGTCTGGGTCGTGAAGTTATAAATCAGTGGTATAAGGAATGCTGTGAAATATGATGTTTTAGCATAACTATAGCATAACACAGCATGATGTGTTCCTACAATTAAAATTCCAGATGAACTTAGTGTGGGAAACATCTTTTCTTTTAAATTTGACCATGCAACACTGCGATGCATTTAACCAACCCAAGATAATTTGAGGATCCAAATGACAAATAAAATTGATGTCTCCAGCTATTTAGTATAAAGGTTTTGAGATATAGTGGTTTGATTCGATAACTTGTGGCAAGGGCCCACCAATGTTAGGTAAGTGCTTTATCGGGTATCTGCAATATCTCTTTCCCTAGATACTACAGACGATGTTAGAGAGTAAGATAAATTTGCTTGTGGTAACCAGTGAGTGGGAGATCTAAACATGGAGTGGTCAAAGTCTGATGAGAAAACCTAGAACATTGTTTTCTCGGCCCCTTAGAGTGGCGGACCCGGTCGCAGTTGCGCCGGGCTTAAGGGGCAGGTGCGTTAATGCGGCCGTAGAGGCCGCATAGGCCCAGTCAGTCCGGTCCTGCTGCGGGCCCGGCCGCAGTTGCTGCTTGCTCCGGCAACAAGGTAAGTAGGGTGAGGGCGGGGGGTGCAGTGAGAAGGGGCAGAGGGGGTTAGATAGTGAGAAATGGGGAGAGGGGATAGATAGTGAGAGGGGGTACATAGTGAAAAGGGGGAACATAGTGAGAAGGGGCAGATAAGATGGGGAGAGGGTAGTGTGAATGCGTATGAGAATGAATGAATAAATGTGTGGATGAATTGTGTGAATGCGTATGACAATTAATGAATTCATGTGTGGATGAATTGCTTGAATGATTTGTGAGACTGCATTAATGAATGTGTTAATGATTTGTGAGAATGAGTAAATGCAAAGATGGTACATGAAGGGTGGGCTTTAAGAATAAATAAAAATGGGCTGCTCGGGCTTAAATGCCCGGGCCTATTTTTTGTCCCAGTCCGGGCCTGGGTATAACCATTGAGTTAGTGCAACAGATTGTTTCATATTTTCATTATTTCTAAGAGGTGAAACTAAGTGTATTGCAAAACTTCCAAGCATAGAGGATGCTGGAGGGGCAGCTTTTAGTGTAAAGTGTCAGCCGGTGATTTGCTAACTGTGCGTGAACAGTATTTTGTTTAAAGTCATCGTACACATGCCATCAGCTTCATCTACTTAAAGATGAGCGATCAGGCCAGTTGTGACAAGTCAGTCGAGGTGGGGGTAAGCTAGACAATAGACTCGACTCATGGAGCAGCATGTAAGCGTAGCTGGACTTGTCTTCTACATAAAGACACTCTATGGACATGCACAAGGACATAAACGGGAGGAGACATTTGAGCCAGCTCAGCCCTGGTTGGCCATTCTGCAATCTCTTGGTGAGCCAGATGTGCTGTTTGCGCACACATAATTCCGACGTTTAGTTGTGCCACATTGTGATACATTCACATAAACCAAACATACTGAGCTTCTAGAAAGGGACACCAGGGAGTAAAGATGGTCAACGTGGATTTGGGATGGAATGTATGCAGACCCAAGGAATTGTCAGGTGATGGGCTGAATGTTGCTGACATGGAAGTAGTTTTTATATATGTTAAAGGTTCCGCTAATACTAACAGCTTATATTAAAATGCAAACTAAATTTCCAAAATAAAAATGAAGTAGCTCTCAAGGAACTGTGTTTTTTTTACTTCCACGCTGGGTTAGTATTATTTCTATTAGCTGTTTTTCATTTTACTTAATTTTTAAATAAATGGTTATTACAGAATACTAATATATTCCAGGTACAAAACACAGTTTAACCCTAAACAAATTTCACTAAAGCTGGTCACCAAAGGCCCTACATCTTTTCTTTCTAGATGGCAAGCTGATATTGTTTTCTGTTTCTTAATAGGTGACAATAATGACTTCTGACTTATCAGAAAGATCTGAGTTTCCAAAGTTTAAGCTACAATAATTTTAGATCAATTTGGACAAATTGCTCCCTTATTTTGTTCTTCAAAAAAAATGAGAGAGAGAGAGATGGGAAAATGTATGTACAAAAAACTTTCAGTTCTAGTGGACTTTGGCTTCTGGTTTTGATTTAGATGTTTTTAGAAAAATTCATATATTTTCCTCATAGTAAAGTGTAGTAAGCAAATAGGAATGTTTCTTTTGCCAGTTTTCAGAAGTTGACATTTTCCAGACATAGTGTAGAAGCAAAGGGGCTTTATTCCCTTGGTGAAAAACTGTGTGAGAAACTCTTAGCACAGCAGTAACCGGGGCACGGGTCTGAACTCACTTTGTGCTGTTGTGTTCGAGCATTCCATATTCCGCTTTTTATGTTTTGTAGGTTTTTAAACTGCTTATTATTACCTTAGAAAAAAAAACATTCAACGTTGTACTCAGATCTAAATGTACTTTCAGTAATTCCACCTTTCAGTAATTCCATGACTAAATTCAGGGCCATTCTTAGTGCCAGGAAACTCAACAGTTGCCTGGAGCACCTACACTTGGGGGGGATCAGGCTGTGAACCCCGAAAAAGTCTCTAATGTGTGGAAATAGGTTTGGAACACCCCAGGGGCACAATGCATTCTCAATAAAACTGACAGGTACATAAAAGAGGTCTATGCCTACATTTTTGTTTTTCGAAATGAAAAGGCATGGCTCATGTGCGCATGAGAAAGATGGGGTGCTATTTGGTCAGAGACGAGCCCTGGCTATATTAATTCCACAAAACTACCTATAGCCATACCTGGAAACATCCCAAACGCTCTGTCTTCTACTCCATATAGTGTGTGAGTTAATCAGGTGAGGCTAGCAACACATATGAGCACATCTAGAGTGGTTAGGAAGTGGGTGCAGATATCTTTCCTGTCCTGTTTTCAGAGATTAGCCCCAGTTTACTTTAATAGGAACAGGAATGCCCACAATGGACTCTCCACTGACTCTGTAGAAAACCCTACTGCCGGGGGATTACTTACAGTCCAAGTTCCAGGTTCAACCAAGTCACATAAGTGAACCTTCCAAGCAGTTAATTTGTTTTATATTTTTTATTCAGAGATTGGGCTAAAAGATCACAATTGATCACCAAGGTGCAGAGGTGGGACAGAACATTATGTAGAGCGTGTAACCAAACCTTTGTTATGGATAACCTTCTACCACAATTCTAAAAACAGCTTAGGTTACTTGGGTATTTCAATAGTGGTCAATATATAAATATTAATTCCAAGAAAGGGCAAAGAGTAAAAATGTAACTATTTTATATACACTGTCTCTAGAGAGTCTGTATCCATCTGCATAAATTACATCACTTATTCTTCTCAAGTATTTGTTTAGTTTAAATTCCTGGGTTTCTTAAGATGTGATTTTAACTGTAGTCTCTATTGGGGATTTCAGTAGAATATTCCCCTGTATTTATTCTTGTTTTTATCTTAACATAGTTGATTTATGCCAGAAATTTATTATCTTTTACATTTTGATATTTTTTTTCTTACAGACTGCTCTTTTGCTCTAAAAAGTGCATTAATCTTTGCAGACTGTTAGTCTGTATGTTTTGATTAAAGGGATATGGCATCCAAAATGCATTTGGATTTAATTATCCTTTTAAAAATGTGTTTGTCTTTAATATACCATTCTTCTTAGAAGCGCATGGGTCAGCTAGATGATATTTGTAATGACATTGCATGAAACAGCATAGAGCGGATGATCTCCTAGCACTGAGGGTACATTACATGGTTTCTCTCAAGGGCTGTACTAATCTGTATTGGCACTTAATACAGGTAGGCTTACATAAAATAATTGGACAGAATAAATAAGTAATAAGGTTTTCTTTTCTAAAAATTACAGCCACTTTTTTTAAAGTATTTCTATCATATTGAATAATTGAAGCAATCTCTGCTAAATGTTGGTGGAACTTCTAGAACAGAGTTTCTCAGTATTGGTCCTTGAGTAAACCCAAGTTTGAGTTTTCAGGATGTTCACAGGTAAACACGGTGGATTAACCAGTGTTTTTTTTTTTATAGACCTGTGGTTATTGTATAGCCACCTGTGCTCATTTGAGTTAAAACAGAAATCCTACATTTCTGTGGGTAATTAAGGACCAGAATTTAATGTCCTGTTCTAGAGAATCCATGTGACTGCTCCCAGGAACCACCTTTTCTAACTTAAATCTTCAAATTATTAGAACTCCTCATGACAAAAAGACCAGTAAAATAGGATATTAGTTGATCATTTTAAGAAATGCTTTTATTTGTAAGGAAACGTTGATGAAACTAATTCTGGAAATCAAAACTTTCTGCAAAACCATTGCTAAGTCAAGGTATGAATTGCACATTATTGTTGTAAGTATTGGGATGATTAGGACAGATGGAAATTGGTGTTTCACTGCTCAGTATGACCAGACCTCTGCGCTCAGTTATTTATCAGATATCTAAATGATACCATGTTATCTCCATTAATAATCACCATATCCAACACAGTATCATAACTAAGATTCCGCACTCTATCTACATCATTGTGGATTTACACCCTTGGTAAATATATATGAGCAAACAATATGAGCAAATTTGTCTTTATAGTTTAACCTTTCGATCTTTTCTTAAAAAATACCCCAAAATACTGTATTTGCTTGAATATAAGACAAGATTTTTTTCAGAGCAAATGCCTGACTGCCTCTGCCAGAAAGCATACAATGTGTTGTGGTTGGATCTTCCAGCGAGGCAATGATCCAAAACATACATCAAAATCAACACAAAAATGGTTTACCGACCATAAAATCAAGTTCCTGCCAGTTCATCCCAGTCCAGTGACTTGAACCCCATAGAAAACCTGTAGGGTGAACTGAAGAGGAAAGTCCACCAGCATCAACCTTGACATTTTGAAGGATCTGGAGAGACTCTTTATGGAGGAATGGTCTCAGATCCCTTGCCATGTATTCTTCAACCTCATCTGACATTATAGGAGAAGGCTCATGGCTGTTATCTTGGCAAAGGGAGGTACAGAAGATCAAAAGGTTAAAAAAAAAGGTTTAAAGAAATAATGCTACAATGCTGTATGCATTATTTATCAAAATTAAAATATAATTTTAAATGAAAAAAGATGGATTTTATAACTTCATTTTGGATAGTAAATTTTCAGTCTAAGTACTTAATGGGCAGCTGAGTGGCCCAAACAAGGGACCATGTTCCCTAGCTGTTCTATTTGTTTCCATTTTCTATATGCTCTCCTGAACCACCACTGAGAAAAAAATTAAACCGTTGAAAATGGTTCTCTAAAAACCTCTAGTAGCCGTGCCTAACACAGAAAGACAACAGGATTTTGCCTAATGGCACAGTAGCAACAGTTCTACTCTCCATGGTATGTTCACTAAGTCAACAGCTAGTTTTTTTTTTCACTTCATGGAAGGAAATAAGTGCTTCATCAAGTTGAGGATAGAAAATAAGTTCAAAACATATTGGCCACATAAGGTTTGCCAACTACTGTTTTCTGAGTAGCTTGATGAACCTGTGAATAAGAAAAATAATAAAGAAAAAAGCAACAACAATGAGCTGTATCATTGTGTTACATAACCTCTCTGGTTCATTCCTTTTTTTTTTTTTTTTTTTTTTTTTTTTTTTTATAAACTGTGATCATAAAAATCAATTTTCAGATCAGCTTCCGTAGTTTTATTGGGCTGGTCTTCTGTTAGATAAACACAAGCATTAATAGTGAACTGTAGGCTTGCTGGGTCAACTAAGTACATTCTGAGTTCTCTGTGGTTGTTTACAATACAATGTACATTACAATACGGTTCTCAGGTATACACATGACATCAGTTGTTACTCCAGAGATGGAAAAGGACTTGTACTGCAAATAAGGTGGGTTTCCAGAAGGAAGCTGCTTTAGGTTCATTTTAGTATCTCTGATCCTTCTTCTGGGGACCTTTTATAAGTTAAAGTAGTTTTTTACATCATTTTTTTGTTTGTGTATTTAATAGACCCTCCAAAAATGAACATGTATCTCTACTTACTGGGAGGGTGTAATGTAGAATCTCTCCAAGTATTAGCAAAATGTACCACATGAAAATTTTAAGAGGCCACGCAGCTATCATATGCATTAACGTACATATGATAGCTTGAGTGTCCTGTTAAGAGGATGGGGGAGTTGGCAGAACCTTGACATGACTAAAATGTCACTCTTTCCTCCTGGAGAGGACCCCGACCCAAAGGCCCAGTCATTAGCTGTGATTTCTGGGCCTTTAAGTCTTTCCTTAAATGAATGAGTTGGTGGCTAAATTCAATAAAGCATTCCACCTGTCTTTATTTTACCTAGCAAAACAACCACTAAATAAATAAATATGTTTTGCATGTCCAATGTGTTGCAGTCAAGTGTTCCTTGCCTACCCTTAAGTGTAACACACAGTGTGGTTATCTATATATACTGTATATAAATGTGTGTGTATATATATTTATACATACTTTTTATATAATTAAGTTAAAAAAGCTCAACTATAAAAAAAAAAAATCGTTTTGGATATCAATGCTGATTTTCATCAAAATCTTAATAGCTAGAAAAGCCTAAAAACTAATAAATCCTTTTCCTGAGAATGTTGACAATATTTTTTATAAGGTTTTGCAAATCAAAACAAAGAAGAATGATCTGTTAAGAGGCTATTGTATGTTGACAAATGTATCTTTTTTTATGCCTGCTACTACCCGTCTTCCCCTATGTGAATACCTGTTTGGGTAAGCAAGGTATCTTGGGTCAGATATACATAGTGGTCTAGTGGAGGAACTTAGACATGCCTCCTTTCTACTCCAATGTAAAGATCCATGGCATTGGGTTATGATTGCCCAAATAGTGTGAGGTTTCTTTACACATTTGGACCAGCAGCAGAACATATAGGGAAGCCGGTGTAAGTGGAGGCATGAATGTTGATGCTTCTCAGGTTCGCCACCAAGTCAAGGGGTTGCAGGGAGACAGAGTGGATGGGCAGCCATTGTCTTGGATCCAGTCACAACTGTCACAAACACAACACTAGTGATAGATGATTTTGGAGGCAAAAATGTTAGTGAGATTGCATTTGAAGCTTAAGGACAGGGATCAGTAGACTTCTCCCAAGACAAAACTTAAGGTGGATTTTTTTTTTTTTACTTGATGAGAAATAGTGACTGGGAAGATCTTCTCCCAACATCTACAGCAGGGCTGTATAACTCCAGTTCTCGGAGACTGCAAACAAGCCATAATGTTTGTGTATCCCATCTTGAGTGCGGGTATCTCAATTAAACTACTTGTTTTCTGGTATGACTAAACAGTATTTTTGGCGTGCTTTGCAGCCCTCCAGGACAAGAGTTGGACAGCCTTGGTCTACGGGCAATATTTAATGATTGTTCAATGTGTGGTGTATGTAGTGTTTAGTAGGCGAGTGATAAGGTGCATGAATTGGAGGTGAGAGTTATTAAAGTCCTTCGGAATATTGGTATAGGCTGAAGATTCAGATCTTGTGTCCTGCAACACCATGCAATCAAACATGCGTTTGCACGAAAACTCTGAGGCAAATAACTGAGTGTTCTTCAATATTATATCAAACCAAGTTATGTTTCTGTCATTTCTTTTCACACAAATTAATCTAATTTTCTCTAATCTCCCAAACGTGTTAAGAGCCCTCTAGTTGAAGTCTTGTGGTAGACTGACATCCTGATCGCTGCCCTGAGCATTCCAAAGCATGCTTTCCACACTCAGAATGGTAGATCTGCACATTGTAAATTGTGTGGAAACTATTTGAGGGCGCATGGTTAATGACAGGACCACCAGGAAAGCCCACATGCTTGCCCAAATAAACCCACCCACTAGTAGTTGTTATTTCTTAAATGGAAACTAAAACAGGTCGGATAGCTGTGAAGTGTCCATGTTACTCGAGACATACAATCGAGGTACTAATAGATTTATTAAACAAGTAAACAAGCTTTATACTTCACACTTCAATACATATTTTCTTAATACTGATTTCTGAAGAATGTTTTTTTTTAACACGTCACTGTAAAAAGAAATAGTTTATCACAAATGGTCTTTGAGCTGGAAGTAACTCGCATCATGCTTCTTCCCATTCTTCAGTATTCTTTCATTTTTAGTATCTATGAAGTTAATTTGGAGATTTGGAGACAATACATACTTTAGATATATTTAATGGTCACAAAATAGAAATCTTCTAGGTGGCATCTTTATAGATTATCTGTTTTTGTAGTATATAAACTGTATATCTGTACATAGACTGTAAAACACCGACGCTAATTATTATGTTTATTTTGACCCAAAAGAAACTTCTAAAAGTAAGAAGGTCTAAAAAGGAATGGAAATCTTCTCTCGATCAGTGGCTTACACTGAAAAAACAAGAGAGGTAAAAATAAATGTGATTTTCGATATGTTCAGCATTGAGTAACGAGGAACCTTTCCCTACTTACTAGTAAGGTGGCCAGTATTTAAAAAGATTACCTGGGACTGACAAGGCGACCCTGAGGCTGCCTTGGCACTTTATGTCCAGCAGTGGTCTGATGACGTAGGTGCAGCCGATAGCTGGTTATGCAAGGCCGCATGCTATGTTTTTATGCTCCAGTTATATATATATGTATATACACATTATATGTTTTATACTCCAATCTGTTGAGTATGGGGCAGTGAGGGCCAGCAGCCTACCGAGCGCAGCCGATGGTCAGTCTTGGCCCAAATAATTTCCAGTCTTTCCAAATAATTTCAGTTAGGTAAAATGTGTGTATCATGACTGTGACAGGGTTTACCCCTTGCTGTTACTGTATCCTTACCTAATATGACAATCTAATCCTCATTCCCTGCTGTGTACAGACATGCCCTGGTATCACCATTCACATGCATCCATAACAAAGAGCGCCACCACAAAATACAAAGGCAGTCAAGTGCACTGCGCCCTGCAACTTCCACAAATATAATTTTCATCCGTGATAGCTTTTGAACGAATCTCCTGCTGGCAAATGACATACCTTCATTTTATTTGGCAGGAAAAAGCTGTGAAGCACATATTTTGTCAAACTGATAATTTCAATTCTAAAATTGCATTTGTTTTAGTGCATAGTTCCTGTTTGTTGCAAAATAGTACTCCTCGTTCTTAATAGATTTGGGCAAACATTACTTATCTTTAATGGAAAGGCTGAAATTATTCCGGTGTTGTATTTGATGCTGGATAAACCTGAGTCCTGTTAACTTGCGTTATCATCAGTTGCGTGTGTTCAGGTAGCTGCAAGTTGCTTAGTGCAACCTTTGTTAAATGTCGCAGCTTTGTGTGTATGCAGATTGTGTGTCCCCCCCCCTCCATGGGATGAAAATCACTGATGTTATTTACAAGTGCCTTTTTTCCCTTCTCTTTGAAGACCCATAAGTAAGCTTCAAAATTGAGTGTGTCCTTTCAGTGTCTGCATAATTATATGCTTTTCCGTGGATTTTATTTGGCTGTCTGAGCAATTAACCCCTGGTAGTAACGCTGGAGATAGTGTGTCCAGCACTGGAGCAAAGGCTTTGTAGATATAAATGCACCGTTGTTCTCAGTAAGTTTGTAGTTTAGAACTCGTGACACTATCGTTCAGCTGATCTTGAAAGCCCTTGCATGTTAGATGATGATTACAATTGCTTAAAGACATCTCCTATCCTAAATGTGCAGATGAAACAGGTACGGGTCACCTACAAAAAGAAAATTCTTTCATGTAATCAGCGTCTGTCAGTAGAATGAATTTGCTTTTGTTTCTTTTTGAAGGGCACTCGTCTGTCCATTTTGTTCAATCATTTGCTGCTCCAGCCCAAGGCATATCGCTGGATTCTATCATTTCAACCAATAAACAGGTTTTTGTCCTTAAGATGGGAGCTTTTCTGTACAAATCTGTTCTTAAGACATCTTACTCCTTGCCCACCATCATCTGCGTTACGCAATCCCAATACAACAGTAGAATGGTTATTTTTAATCAGCCACACTTTGCTTGACTTTTTATTAATTTGCATATTGTTTTCCTCTTTAGAAAGCATACATACATTGGTGTATAAAAATTCCCGTAGAAAGGCTCCCTACTGTGGATCAAGTGCTAGTTATCTGTTCCTAGAAAAGCAGATCAATAAGTATTGGAGCAGTTAGACAGGGTTGGTTTATATACCAGAGCAGGTGGGCGCCACAGTCGTGGCAATTACCAAAACTTACTAGTGTTCGGCACCAGATAGCCTGCTGAGAGCCACAGTGCAACTCACAGCCAGCAACGAATTTGTGCAAACAGCTCCCCATGCAGGTGCTCCTAATGTGTTCTCCATATTATAATGGCTGTTCGTAGACAAAGAAACACCAGGCTGTGTATTCACTTCGGCAAATATAACGTAACTACCCAACAGCTGGCATCACTAATTATGGAGAAGATTCATATTGCTTTAATGCACCATAAAAATCTACAAAATCACTAAATTCGGTCTGATATTTGAAAGGATTGGAGAATGTTTAATGTAAAATATGATTACATTGTTTCCCGTGATTGATAAGTTAAACCAATGTCCTCGATACTCGATCCTCGCATAATAGTCACAGTTTCTATATTAATATAAACTTTGGAGCAGAGGGGTGAGTTTCTTTATTTTATGTCAGGCTACCAGTCTATTTTTTACCAAACCTGTCATTATTTTAATCAATGGCTATTCAGCTGGGTAAAAGAGAAGACCAGCTGTCCGAACAGAGATGTTGCCCAGTGAGCATGATGGCCGGTCCAGGCCTGGTTATGATATCACTCAAGAGGAAATGTTGTTAAACCAGATCTGTCACGTTCCTATATCCTACATTCTATATTAGAACCCCCTTATGTCTATTCCATGGGATCAAGCATCATCATCATAACCTCAAATTCTGCAGGACTATTCCTCCCTGTTATGTTACTCTTCCTCTTCCCTATTTAATAAAATCATACCCTACTTTGGTGGCTCCCATGTTGAGCAAAGATAAATGAGAAGACTTTAGAACAACAACAAAAAAAATGTCATCATCTCCAAACCAGTTACAATGGCAAAAAATATATATACATACCTTTACTAAATTTGTTGCTTAACGGCTCTAGAAATGACAAAAGTTTTAATTTTGTAAAGGGGCTTTTTATCACATGTATACCTTGTTGTTCCCGTTAAATTTGATCTTGTAATATCGCCTGCATAAGATTGAGACAGTCATATTTTGTTCTGTCATATTCCAACGGATTAGTCAATAAGAGAAGTCTTGCTAATTAAAAATCTGGAGATGATGCTGTCTGCTAAGGGATATGGCTGAATAGCTGGCCTTGGAGAAATGGGTATGAGTTGGATACAGAGAAGATGAAGGGCTTTCATTAAAAAAAAGGGACGCATAGAACCGGATACATAAAATACATTTTATTAACAGTACAAATGCCAGACATGATGAAAAAACACTCTTGTGTATGATGCCATGGAGCCTTCTCTGAGGAAGAATAGGCTTATTCATGGTAATCGCTCCCATTCACCACTCCTATGACTAAAATATGTATCGCACCAAAGGATTGTACGAGGTTTCCGCTGAATCGCCTCGCGTACAACCTGTGTAGTGACAGCTGTTTTATAGAAAAACATGTAAAATCATTTCTTGCCATCCACAAAAGGCAATTTATTCATATTTTTTTTGCCAAAACACAAATGTAGTTCTAAAATCCAATGCTTCAGATGCAGATCACCAAACAGAACGAAGATCATTGCAAGTGATGGCGTCCTGATTGTAAAATTCTGGACGTTGATCTTACATCAGTCGCTGCCTAATGCAAATGTACTGTAATCGCTAGATGACCTCATAGTTCTTTGTTTTTGTCCCGTAAATAACAAATCTTATACAAATCCGAGCTTTACGAGGAGGCTTTGCAGAGCAAAAGAATGTACATAAAGTATCCGCTCAAGTGATTTGCTTTGATTGGCCCAATAAATAGATTTGTGCAGGGGGAAAAAAATTAGACGCGAGACATCCTTTACTCAATGAAAAATGAAATGTGTGTTCGCATAATACACTGGAAGATTTTTCAAGAACACTTCACTCTTATGAAAAGATTACCATAATGCTGCCTACTATGGTTTATCTGCATAGATTTTTTCCATCTTAAGTACTGAAAGCACAGATTGAAATTGCCAGGGGACGAATTTAATGGGTTCACCTGAGCACAATGGTATATATATATATATATATATATATATATATATATATATTTCTTTTTTTGATTTTTTTTTGTTATATACTGTACCTTAGCAAAACATAGTGCCCAATTTCTGTGTTTATACCCCAGTATGTGTTTATAATTAATCTATGGGTAATGTATATGTAAAAAATATGTTTATTGGAATTCTATTAAATAATGAAATTGTTTTGTTTAGCGAGCTAAAAAAATATTACGTAACAGAACAGTATTACAAATTTCCTTTTGTTTTAAACAATATTCTCTTAATTCCTGATTGGATCTGCTTCTTCTGAAACAGTTTCCTTAAGTATGAAAAAACATCTTTTTATACTATTCTGTGCTAAGAAATGCAATGGGGCTAAAAAAGAGTAAAAAGAGATTATGTTTAAAGTGGTCTTGTCACCATAGCAACCAGTGGAATGTCCCTGCTGAATGGATCGTTTCACTGGTTGCTATAGTGATAAGAACACTTTTAATACTTTGCACCAGAACTGTTTTGAACATACAAACCCTATCTTGCTTTGGATATTAGGTGGGATTTACCCTCCAGGTGTCAAACGCCAAGACCACCGCTATACCCAAACAAGCAAACATTACATAACAAATTCTGGTGGAGAGGCAAATGCATAAAAGGAGACGGTGTAAAATTATCAAACTACTGGCAGGAATTGTGTGTAGATCAGATGAAATACAAAGGATCCAATAACCCCAAGCATTTTGCCTCCTGCAGCCCACTGACCCCCCAAATGCCTAATTTGTTCTGTGAGAATTTGGTGCAATTTGAAGTGGAATACTGTATCTTTCTTACACAATTTAATATCTAAACACATTTTCTGTGGTTTCTTAACATTATATTGTGAGTTTTAGGGCTGAGGAACACTCAATGTCCATCCACATTCTGAGCTCCTAGAAAGAGGAACATTAAGAGAGGGAAGAGGGACTATCTCTCCTAAAGGCACCCAAAGAGTTACATGAGACTTTTTAGTAACTTGGGACCCACGTAGGCTTCTGTGATTGTATACGTAAACGCTGGCTTCTTTCCTGATGTGTACAAATATCCTATTCAAGGTATGGATTTTTTGGCCCAAGCAATCCCTTCTCTGAAACCCACTCTTGACGGCACAAAATAGTAAGTCTTTTCAGGCTTCTGGGAGTTCCGCTAACGATGAACCTAGCTTTAAACAGTTTAGACTTGATGATATCTGAGAAATGAAAAGGATTTATTAAGCGATATTTTTCTTTTCACATCTCTCCTTGCAGGTTATGTGACTGACTGTCATAGAATGTTCTCTTCACCAATCAATCATATCTACTTACACAGGCAGTTAAGCATTCAACAAAGAAGATATTTATTTTTCCGGAGACAAAGAAGCAATGCTTATAGTATAGTTTGGCCAGGTACAGTTTCTCCGGCTCATCATGTTCCCGAGGTAACTGTCATTTTTATTATCTGATTCTTTTCCCAGTCAATATAAAGCATGACTGCACTACTGATCAAGTACATTCACCCACTGACAGCCGGGGACTGAAATCCTGGTCTTATAACCTGGTCTAGGATTCAGTCCCAAGCACCAGAGCCGCATGTTCCCAGCTTTCAGGGAGACAATGTTATAAGGAATAGATAATCAGATTTTACCTGAGCCAAACCTTCATTTAGATGGTTACATGCAGTCTACGAAATGATCCGGGCACAGCCGGTGGGCATCAGCGCTAGAAAAGTGGCCAGCGAAGTCCCGAAATCTTCCATAATGTTTGTAAATGATTTAAGTAAATACGATGTTTTTCTGTTTGCTGTCTGCTGGTGCCTTGTTGTTAGATGCACTGTTGTGAATCTGATGACTCTACATTGTAGCTGATGTGGCTTCATTTGAAGAAACGAATAAGCTACCGTAATACATTTTTTTACTTGGCTATTACTGTCTTCTTGAACTGGAAAAACAGCCTGCTTGTGATAATAATATACCTTGTTATATACTGCTGGCAGCAGGCGCTGCAATATACCTTACCCTACAGCAAGCATGCAATCATTACCCAGCGGCAAAAACTTCCAACGTAATTGTACATAAAAAGTTACAAAGGTTGTTTTTTTTTTTAAGGTTTTGGTTTTTTGGTAAGGTATATTAGAAAAAAAACAACCTTTAAGTTCACATTGCAGAGCAAGCATACATTAAATTACTCTTTTGTGTTCCCTTCTCCGGGATAAACAACAGCCCACGCGGGCATCCATATTACATCGGCGCTGTTGTGATGTTAGCACACTCCACTGTATTACCTGCCTAGTTTAAGCAATGTACAGGGTCTAGGCGTATTAAGGACTAGGACAGGTTAGGATAGCTGACTGGTTGTCAGGACTGTCCTGGTCAATTTGGGACAGTTGGAAGCTATGAAATAGGGTCTTACAACCCCATGTCTCTCTATTATACTTGTGTAAGAGTTCGGCAATCTCCAGTGCGATGCAGTTTGCAGCAGTGTACCCATCCTTGGTTGATTTGGGTCACTTTTGTTACCGTGAATGTCCCCGCTGGGTCACTGTGATACACTCATGCGCACAAAACATTCTGAGCTCTTACAATGGAGTGATATCAGGGTAAGAAAGAAGGGCACTGGCATTCGGATCAATAAAGTAAAGCAGCCCAGAGAACGCCACCACCTTGGACCTGCATCCCTATGAAAAACTATACATTTTCTCTATAGCACAAAAAGAAACGTACACTAATTTTAGAACCATTAAGTAATTGCAAAGAGAATGGGCAGACGGGATGTCCCACAAACATGTCATGTGGTCTAACAAATAATTAGCCTAGACTTCATTTCTGGTTTTGTGGTTTAGTCATCTCTCTGACCTCCTGCAAGAAAAGCCAACTCACTGATTGATTGCTTGCAGGAGAAACTTGCCGGGTTTGGCCCTTCATAATGCATAGAGAAGTCTGGGAGGCTATACAAATTTAGAATGTATTATTATTAATATTATTTAATTATGCAGCGCTTATTACGGTCTTACAGTACAATCTAGAGATGCTAGAAACCTTTCGAAGGTAAAGTAGGATGAAGCCAACGCTGAAACCTTCCAACTAACAATCCAAGCGACAGCATTTCACTGCCTTTCCAAATAACAGGAATAGTTATTTAATATGTTTTCCCTGATGGCAAGAATTTTGAATATTATAAGAAGAAAAAAAAGTAGACAAAATATACTTCAACAGCAATGACAGATTACAGCAGCCCGATTTTACAATTCAAGGCTATTACTGCAATCCTTTCAATAAATGTGCCCTTTTTTGTTTATCTTTGACAATAAATGTCAATTTAATGCTTAAAAGGAAAAAAACTGTTTGTCATTGTTTTTTTTTTATTAACAGTTTCTGTTATTAAAGATGCTGCCAGGCTGGATGCTGTTATTGTGGAGAGGGTGAAATCGGTGAAACGTATTTTGGGAATTTTTGTAATATTTTTAACTTTGCGTCAGAGAACATTTATTTTTTGCTCTTCCCTGGTTCAAACACTTTGTATAAGTTGGTTGTAAAAGGCTGATGTTAAGTTCAAAAGGGCAATTGAAGGAATACTGAAGCAGCCTTGAGGGTTGGCTTGGTGGCTTATGGAGGTCGCTCTTAGAACTCAAAGGGCAAGATGCATGAAGCAGGAGGCACTGTCTGAGAAAAGGATCCCATTGTCATGCTGTTTTCTGATCTTCATTCCCAATCCTTTTTCTTCCAAGCACATAATGAAGCCAGACTATGTGACGACAGGCATTGTGCCTGACTGGGGAGACTACATTGAAATTAAAAACGAAGATCAGATTCAAGGGCTACGTCATGCTTGTCAGCTGGCCCGTCATATTTTGCTTATGGCTGGGAAGAGTCTAAAGGTAAAAAGCGCACTTAATGTACAATGAATAAGATTTCTTTTTACACCAGTTTTTTTTCGGGTTACATAACCTTCAAAATGGTTTATTTACAAAAATTGAAATCCTGAAGCAAGAAGGAACATTCTTTAAGTTTCCACAGTGACTGCTCCACAGTTAGCACTCTGTACCAGACTTGCTGTTGATAAATATGGGCCATTGAGTCATATTTACCTGAGCGTGGAGTAGTACAAAGCTCTAAATGTAGATCTTTGTACAGAACGTTGTTTAGAATCCCTCAATGTACAGAAACACTCCCTTGGTTGTAGTGGTTATTGCTCTAAATTTAGCACCGGGGTAAATATTGCCATCATTCTTTTAAACCAAGAGGCAAGATGAATAAAAACTCTGTTTTATCCCATTTGAGGTTAAATTTCAAACACATAACTAATCAAAAGAGGGCAGAATAGATTTTATAGAACGAACTCCATAGTCTTCACAAGAAAACCTCAACGCTCAACAGTTAGAACTGATTATTTTTTTTTTTAGTATTTATTCTGTTTGAATTTTTCCCCCATTATAAGTAATTTGACATGCTGTAGATATGAACACAACACACTGTGTGAATTACGCATAATATGACATGTTTTCTTGCTGTTCTAGGTTGGCATGACAACAGAAGAAATAGATTCTTTTGTCCATCAGCAGATCATCAGCCACGATGCGTACCCATCTCCATTGGGCTATGGCGGGTTCCCCAAATCTGTTTGCACTTCTGTAAACAATGTTGTTTGCCACGGAATTCCAGACAGGTATTCAACTTTTATTGAGAATGTAGGCTGTGCTGGAAGTCCAACTGTTTAAATAAAGAGAGCTTCACCATATTCAGCGGTACAGTCTATGGGGCAGATGTAAACGATGATGTAATAAAGTAAATACAATTCATCATCACCCATGGAGGTACCTTATGTATATATTTTCGGGAAGTGTCCTATATAGGCATGACAAACTATCAGGGCCGGCCCAAGGCAAAATGTAGCCTGGGGCGAATTTTGAAATGCCGCCCCCCCCTTATCTACCCTTCCTCTCCCAACGTCCCTGCCGCCCCCCCCCCCATTATCTACCCTTCCTCTCCCTCCCTCCCTATTATCTACCCTTACCCCCCCCTTGTACTTACCTTTCAGCAGTCTCCCTGTTAGGTCTCGGTGCCGGCTTGTAATGCTGAGGGCCGGAAATGAGGTAATCTTCCGGCACTCAGCATTACAAGCCGGCACCGAGACCGAACAGGGAGACTCGCCGCAGAGGAGAGAGAGAGGGGCGCCGAGCGGGTACTGACAGCTTGGTAAGCGAAAACCACTCGGCGCCCCTTTCTCTCTCTTTCGCTTTAAAAAAAAAAAAAAAAAAAAAAGGGCTTGCTCAAAAGTGCCGCCTGGAGCGGTTACCCCACTCGGCCCTGCAAACTATTTCGTCCCATGTCTACTTAACTAATATCACTAAATGAATGAAACTGGGAAGGATGCTTTATGGCTGTTCCCAGCAGTGACCTCCACTTCAACTTTGTGTATTCCTTATTATCATCAATCAGTTTTACTACATAGGCAAAGAAATATCTCTCCATAGCAAAACATGACATTTACAATTGTCTGCCTTAGCATTTTTAATGACTTCCTTAAAACATTTAAAGTATGTACTTTGTGGTGTTTGTAAATTACCTCGTTTTTATTAATGAATGATTATTTCCCATTCGGCAGTGGTCAATTTAAAGATTTAAAGTGAATGAATGATCTAGTAACATCTATCTATCCCGATACATCTATATGTACGTGTGTATCTCTCTATCTATATATACACTACCATTTAGAAGGTTTGGGGGCACTTAGCTGTTTTCATTAAAAACAAGGACATTTCTAGCTATAACGTTACTGCAAAAGGGTTTTTAATTAGCCTTTTAAACTTAAAGTTGGATTAGTGAACACAACGTGTCGTTGGAACACAGGAGTGATGGGAGTGATAAAGGGCCTCTGTAATATGAAGATATTAAAAATCAGCCATTTCCGACTACAAGAGTCATTAACAACATTAACACTGTGTGCGCTGGATTTCTGATCCATTTGAAGTTACTATAATGGACAAAATTTGTTCGTTTTTTTTGCAAAAACAAGGAACTTTCTAGCTGACCCCCAAACCTTTGAATGATTGTGTATATTCTAATATTAATTACTTCATGGAGAACATAACAACATTTTGTTTCCATGGTAGATTTTAGTTGAAGCTGCCCTCAGAACGTCAGTACTAGTAACGTTAAGCAATGGCACCGACAGATTTAGAGAAAATAAAATGTATGGTTCTCAAATTCCATTTTTTTACAGTGTTAAATTACAATTTCTGTTTCTTTTTTTTAAAGCCGACCTCTTCAAAATGGAGACATTATCAACATAGATGTCACAGTAAGTCATTTATAGGTCAGCAATCTGTAAAGTATGTTAATTGAATGTACACCACACAGATTCGCGGGGTTATCTTCTGGCCCCTAAACATTTCGTAATCGGTGACACTGACTACGCCTGGGTTTCTGCAGACTGACGGGATAAGCTTTTCTTTCCCTAAATATGAATATTTTTCTGTTATATTTTCCATGAGCGGAATATCCGTGCTTATGGAAGAGGCTTTATAGGAATATTATACTGATTTGTTTTAAAGTCTGCAGCTATAGGACTCGCCATGAAAAAATCAATATTTACCTATATCAACCTGAAGCAGCAAGGCATTCTGGATCAATTGACTACCCTTTTCTTTATACTTGCTAGAATATGTTTTTTCTCTTGCCAATTTATGGCATTTTATTGATTTCTGTATCAGGAAATAGACACTGCGTCTCCTTTTTATTTTTCTTACTGATCAAGTCTTTTACGTAAATATCCTCATATTTAGAGTAGTTATATTATTCTGGTTAAAATTGACTCACCAAGCCAGTTACTCACCTGTGCTAAAGCAGTGTCTTTCAAACCTGACATCTTATCACTCAATGATCATAGAATTTTTAAGCACAAGCAGATCATTTTAATGAAAAACTCAGCAGCCGGAGATTGTGTTGGTTAGTTAAGCTCATTCTTAGTTGTTGAAAAAGTAAAGATTTATGTATAGGAGTATTATTGGATATAAGCTGGTTTCTCACCTAGTTGGCAGCTCCGTTAGTAAGTAGCTTCCAAAGATCAGCCTTGTTAAACAAATAGATGTTGTAAAGACCGTAAGATCCTCAGTGCATGCAGCGACGAACAGCTGAAAGACGGTTTGTGTTTATGTCTCGTGGCTGTTTTTCTAGTTTTGTTTTTGTGTGTTTTCATCTTTTATTTATTATTTATTTTTCCTTTTTGTTTTTTTTCCCTTTTTTGGGGGGGGTTTATTCCAAGTCGAACCCGGGCCTGACATGAATTTATGGCTGGAATCAGAAAAACTGAGATCGATGTTGGCCTAAGTGAAATGTCAGTCCGATCCTGCTATGTGTCATGTTGTTGAGAAGGTGTAATTGTTATTGATCCTCCGTGCAGTTAATGCAGAGCGCTGCAGTACTGAGCAGCTGCCGAAGATAGATATGTATGAGATGAGCTAACGTGAAGAAAGCCAGCATTTTTCTTTCACTCTGCCGAGATTGATCTTCCTCTTCCTGCTGATTTTGAGTAGGGCCTGTCATTATGTTACTCTGTCATTAGAGGCTACATTGGCCTGTGTATGTCAGTCTATTTGGACAGCAACTCTTTTGCTAGCAGTGTTCCCTACATTTATTAAAATCTCCGAAGATAGTGTTGTGCTCCATTTACGGCATGAGAACGTTAACCCTTTGCTGCCGAACAAAACGTGGGACAAAAATACTCATCAAATTCTAATTCCTTCTCTTATCAAAAGGCACCCCAAGAATATAAGGCCAAACACCTGCAAGTTTTCTCTATACTATGAACACAATTAAGTCTCTGATGTGTTATGTTAAAAGGACTGATCAGTTTTGTGATCTGTGCTTTGAGATAATTGTCTTAATTATGGAGACCATTGCAAGTTTAGAGAACCCATCCAGACCCAATGGAAATCGAAAGGGACAGTTCTGAACCATAGCTTCTTTTATTCTGCTGTTGGATGAATATATACCAGCATTTCTGTTACATAGTTTGAAAACCCTCTGATAGGATAGATACATGCTGGGATAAAATAAATGATTTTGTTTTGTATAGTATTAAATTATATGCAGAATTTCAAGAAATAATTTCTTTGGTCTATTAAGTTTTTAGTTTATATTTTGATCATCAGAAATCAGTAGTGGCTCACATCATGAAAAATCAATCAATTTACAATCATTGGATGAAGTCATGTTGGTGTCATCTCATCAGAGCCAGCTTTGCATGTAGGGCATCGTGACTCTTTAGGGTACATGATTCCCGAAACTCATGCAGCACCAGCCTGGTGTATATATTATGCATATCCCAGACAGAAAAACTATTTAAAACATGTTATACATGTTATCCATGTATAATCCAAGTGCCACGCTAATTAGCATGGGCCTTGTAATAGTCTTCTTTAGTCCAGTTTGCTTTACAGAACAGTTGGCAACCTGTTTTTTTAGAGGCAGATAGGGACCATTGCTATAGAAAGAGAGCCTTCAAGCACTTTCTCCAATAAAGCATAACTAAGAACGGGTTGAAAAGGATACCAATAAGATTTTTTAATGTAACTTCACCCTTAGGTGGATGCAAAGTCTTCATGCTTGTAAATAACTTGCCACTTGCATAAATTTACACCGTAGCAAATTCTTTTCCTTAGGTTCCTTTATGACGTCTCAGCATTTCCTGCTTTCCCAGAGGTCTAAAATAAAAACTTGTGTCACATCACTATTATTAATTAAGGTAAAGGACGGAAATTCCATTTTCTTGAGGACTTAAACCAGGGTTGGGATACAGAAAGAAGCTTCAGAGTTTGGCATATAATAGTTTGATATGAAGTGAACATTGTGCTGACATTCCAAAATGATTCTTTAGCATTATTACGTCTCTGCTATCTTATACATGTATGCATTTGACTTTAATTCCCAACCACATGTTAAATTAGCCCTTTCCCCCCAAAAAAATATACTTGAATGTTGCACGACGCATCTTTTTACGCCAGCTATAATTAGTCTGATCATCATACTTGGCTATGTTGTGTAGTTTTCCACATCTGGTTCTTCTCCCCCCCCCCCCCACTGTCTATGTGATCGCAAAAAGAAAAAATAAATGCAAAGGACTCCAAACAAAAATTCTTATTACATCACTGGGCAGAGGTCAGAGCGCTAGGCTACCTATTACACCACCAAAAATAAAATGGTTAAGAAAGATGGATTAGATTTTTTTTTTAACTTAAGGGGAAGCTGTGATTGCCTTGGTTTAAAATTCTCCAGCCCGTAGGTTGAATGGTATATTTCAGGCATCGGAAGTGATTTTGCCTTTGGTTTGATTAACAAACTTTGCCTGTGGCTACATTAACTCCGGCCCGGCTCGTACAAACAAAGCTTCCTTATATCATTGCGATGGGAAGGCTGTTCAGGATGTTTCCACATGTGCTGGCCTTGCTGGCCATTTGGATTTCTAAGTTAAAACGTACCCCCTAGACTTGATTTATGATCTGCAAATGGCTTTTAAACAACTGGATGTTTTGTCTGGCTTTAGATTGATATTAGTCTGTCCTCCGATATATCCATATTATTAAATACATTGATCTTTGTAAGAACGTTTACTTTAGCAGACAAGTCACGTCTCTGAGTTAAAGATGTTTTTGTCTTGTTTACAATTTGTCCATGTGGCAAAATAAATTTCAATCCTACGTGAAGGTTTCCTTTGGTGTGGTTAGGCTTCAGGGGAACCGATGCCTTTCCTACTTAAGTATTTTCCAGCAAACATACTTTAGAAGACAAGCTATTAACCAATAAACAGTTTATTTAAAAATGCCTCTACCTTCCTGATACGCACCGCCATACCCCACGGTGCTCTACAGTTGGAAGATAATTTGAAACAGAAAGACACATGGAAACAAATTGTAAAGCTAGAAATGCATGCAGACCAAAAGCCTGGATTGCACTGATCACCGTAGAGGGTCATGGATGCTCTTAAGCCCCTTTACATTAAACTACCCCAAAACAAACTCTCCAGTGGGACAGACTACCCCATGTGAATTCATTTTGTTCTATAGGTCTGTCAATTTTAGTACGATGAGTTCACAGATACCGGTGTACAAGAGATATGCTGAAAAAAGTTCTAAAGAAGAAATCTCAAGGAGTATTTCTAGGTCCAAATCGTTTTATTTTACATTAAAGAAAATAAGCATTTGATAAGATATCCAAAAGAAAAGGTGGGTATCTGATCATCTTATCTGCTGAACCACATAGAGACCGCTGGACATCCCAACAATATCTGCAGGATGAACACATTTCAGAGGTTTCTAACACCCGTATGGACCCGTATGGACCCGTATGGACATATGTGTTTTGTTCTTCTCTTTACTTAATTTTCAATGAAGAAATGCCTCTTTGTTGATGACTTTTGACGCTGGCCTCATATATAAATCTCTTTAATTATTAATTGAGCCTTGAAACAAAAACTTTCAAAGTTCTAAAAAGGCCAAAATAACTACTAATGTACACTACCTGACCACAGAACGCAGGCTTGGAGTGCCTAAATTGCCCCATGGTGAGCCCTAACCCCCGTGTAATTTGTTTCTTAGTTTTATTTGGATGAACGTCTTACAGAGTTAACTGCTGTGACGGTCACTCTCGTAGATTTTTCTGCTTTTCAACTGTGGTGCCCTCGGCTGTCTGTCTGTTGTAACTATATTCATGTCCCAATGTTTCCTAAAGGAAAACATATCACAGACAGAGCCCATATTGTTCCCACCATGAACTAAGCATGACATTCTTAAATTACAGCACCGCACTCATCCAAAATAGGCGTATGCTATATATCTCTCTGAAAAAAAAAATCTGAAAAGAGAATTTTCTCTTACTTGGAAGTATCGCAAAATGTAACCATTCTCCCAGCATTTTTCACCAGAAGTGATTCTACTGATTATGCACTTTTTAGTATCTTGTCCTTGTGCAGCTCTATTGTTCACGTAGATTTCTCTACTCACATCTGGTTTTCTAAGAAATTATGGAAAGTGTGGATATTTCATACAAGTTCCTGCAGGGAAGACCACACTTTTTTTCACCCTATGTTGACTTTGGATGGTAGCCCAGGTTGTTGACTTTGAGTCATCATTGATCGTCCTTCCTCATCTTTAGACCATATATCCAATCGCAAACAATATTTTGTCCATTACATAATCTAAATGCTTCTGAAATATGAAGGCTTTTCATATAACATTCCACTATGATATTAGAAACCTCCTTGGTGCCGCAAGCCAGACAGCAATTACCCGGACAGCTTTTCTTATGTTAGTATATTAGTATGTCATATCACATGTTAACTGGTGGAACATATTACGTCTACTCCTAAAGTCCTCTAAGTCTCTCTTCAAAACTTAGGACAACTCAAACCATTTGGGGGCAAAAAATCTGTAGAGACTATTTTTACTCAAAACCAGTTCTTCTGAAATACTTCACATGTCCATTCACATCATTAGATACTTCTATTTTACTCACTTTTTTAATAACTGGTATTTTATTTTCTTCGGGACTATCTATTGGGATGTTGGCATTGATTGACTAGCTTTTCTTAGTAAAATGTTATGTATATAGTGCTGTGCCCTCTCTACATATGTCCATGCTCCACAACAACCTCCAAAAGCTTCATAACTTTGGACCCTCAAGTATCTATTTTATAGAAACTTGGTCCTTTTCCAAATTACCCTGACTTCATCTGACTTTTGGCATACAGGGCTAGCAAGTTGGGTCTGGAACTAAACATTGGGTCAGCTTCACCTCTCAATGTAACAGTGCAAAGCATAGACTCTGTGATTCAAAGTCTCCATCGATACTCCCCTGTGTGACACAACGACATGTATGTAAATGTTTCATTAGATACAATAATTCCGACTTAACTTTGTTCCAGTGAGCGGTACGTGTCAGTCTACATAACAGGAAAAAACAACAATAATTATATTCATAGTAATGATGCGGACTTTGAGTGTAAACTAAAATGACCCAAGAGAGAATAGCAGTGTTAGTTGGAGGAGAGGTTTTGTAGAGACGTTAGTTGGGAAGTTGCAGGCACATGTATTAATTATATAGGTTGTGCTTGCAGTGGCCGATGACATTAGCAGTTCTCTTCCAGATTAATGTTGCTGGTCATGTCATTTGTCAGGTTGACAGATGGAAACATTTCTGATCCTCACTCAGACTCGGCATGATTGATACGTATTTTATAAACTATCAGTAGTTCACAAGTAAAATAGTGAATACAACTATTCAGGATGCCCCCGTTGCAATTGGATTCACAATCCGTTATCGTCACCATAACAAATAAAAACCCTTTAGTTTATTGATATAAAAGTAAACATAACAAAAAAATAGTAAGAAGTGTTTTATGCCAATCTGCAACTGTTCATTGGTCGTACGTCGGTGACTTTAGAGTTAATTACAGGCGAACCCGATTAGAGAAGCACCTAATCAAATATAGATTTTTCTTTTTCCGTGTATTAAGAGGTTCCAAGATGCCCGTAAGACATCCTTATTAAATGGAATATCGAGGCTTTTCCTAAATTCTTAGATATCTAACCCCACCTGTAGCAGCGATATAATATAGCACCTCTAATAAAAACATATTCCCTCTTAATCGCTTTAACAAAACCATTTTATTTTTAAATGGATGCCTATTTTTTCTTGAGTGAAATTATTTGATAAAAAGATGTTTAAAATATTCTGGTACTGTAATTTTAATAAAAAAATATTATCCTATTATCCTGCGGCTTTACGTGTAATAATGTTTAATAGTCTGTATGCACAGTTCTTGTTTTACCTCTACTACCTTTTGTGATATTTTTTAAAGTTTGTTGGGAATCATTCTCTTTACGCAATCTGTTCTCGCCAGGTGTACAGCGGAGGCTACCACGGGGATACCTCTGAAACCTTCCTGGTGGGGAACGTGGATGCAGCCGGTGGAAAGTTGGTGGAGATAGCGAGACGATGCAGGGATGAAGCGATAGCAAAGTGCCGACCGGGGGCTCCTGTCTCTGCAATTGGAAACACAATCAGGTAAGCGGTTGCAGCGACAAGCGAAAGAGCGGCTGGCAGGGAGGACAAAGGTTATTGGTGGTTTGGTGGAAAGCTGATGACATGTTTCATGGTACAGAGCCATCATTTGACTGATATCAGTACGTGAACCGGAGGGCTGGATTGCAGTGCTCTGGGTACGAAAAAGGGTTTTAAAAAGTAAATTACATTTGGGTCAGCAAAGATACCTGGATCAAGAGAGAAAGGTGGGAATGAAACAACTATCACTTACGTGCTAAGGCACTCCGAAAACAATTTCACATGGGTACGAAACCATAATATACAATCACGCATCAACCATAACAGTCTGACAGCCGCATTGTAAACGCTGTGCATCACTAAATAAACCAGCTAAAGAAGGAGGACAACATAAAACGCAAGTGCTTTGTGAAACCAGAGTTTTCTTCTTTATAGCTATATTTCTTGGGCGTAATATATAATCGTGTGGAGATCTGTATTATTTACACACACATTTTTACTTTACCGAGGAGGTTGTAGATAAGTGGAACAGCTTTCCAGCAGAAGTGGTAGAGGCTAAAACTGTTGTGGGATAGGTATGTGGCTCCTGGATCTAAGATGGACCGATTAAGGACTGGGTCTTTACAGCAACAATGGGCAGGCCAGATGGGCCGAATGGGCCTGATTTGCTGTGTTTCACACTGTGTGTATATGTTGTGTGTTCACGTATTTCTCTATACGCTCTGATTACAAAGAAAATTGATAAAATCCACTTTAAACATATCTCCAGAGAATAAATACAAATATGTATTTCTGAAGGGGGGTTATTTTGGTGCTATGCAAAGCCTAGCCTTTTCTCAGAGGTTTAGCCCTTTTTTCCCATTCCCTTTATGTATTTTAACCATTTCGATACCGCAGCAGCCGGCAATATGCATTTCCGACAATGGATACGAGTGGTGGGATGGGCAGCATTAAATGCATCATTTATATGTATTTATTGCTATAGAAATGTTGTAACTGAATGCGAATCAAACTTTTGCAAAACCTCTTTGGGTTATATCTGGGAAGCTTTTATTGTAGACCTTGCACAAAATTGTGTTTTTGACAGTTTTAAATTATAGGCTAACTAGCATCGGAGAAAAAAAGGATAGTGTCTTTTCTCTTCTTTTATAGGAAATGTTGAATCAGACCCCTACTGGGAAAAGAAATTTAATGCATATCTCACTATCTTACTATCCACGACTATAATAGAATGGAATTCAAAATGCAGTTTTATTTTTGCAAAAGGGATGAGTCGATAGGTGCGCCTCGTATTTTCGAGCACCTAGGGTTCAAACAAATTTGCTGGTGGTGCTCTTGCATTTTAACAAAATTTATTCTTGTGTGGAAAAGGCCAGAGAGTACGAAATTCTTATTCAGGCATTGGAAGGCGCGCTGCATTCATAGCTGTGTCTAAAGGGCATGTCAGCCTTTGATTCTTTCTGAGAGGTAATTATCCTTTTCCTGTCACGAAACAACAAATGATAGCTAACTACACAGACACATTTGCGGTAGTCACATTCATCAACTACAGAAAAAAAAATTCAATTTAATTGTACAACCCAGCTGCACATGAGCTTTTCAACATATCTGTCGCTTTTTTTTTTTGCTTTTTTTGCTTTTTTTTTTCCTATTTCTGCTCTGAGATCTGTATTTTTTCCCTCTATCTCCTCTCTAAACTTTTTTGTTTCCTCTCATCTTTTTTCTTTTTCTCCCTGTTTTGTCTTTCCCTCCTTTTTTCTTGTAAAAGCAATTTTCCTTTGTGTGGCTTTTTTTTTAAATATATATATATTTTTTTCTTTCTTTTTTTTTTGTTGCCTCCCCCCCCCCCATTGAAGGATATGAATGTAGAAAATTATCACAATTACTCATATAATTGAGCCTCTTTGTAGCAAGTGCAAATCCTGTAGCCTTTCTCCTTCAGGAAAATGGTTTCATTATAGGGTTTTTCATATTCCCTGACACCATCCACACAGAGGAACGGGCGTGCAGATGAGATGTACTCGGAACACTGCAGATCAGTAAGGTCACAGTAGGAATAATTAGCTCTGCTATGGAAAGAGCTTGTAGGCCTTTTTACCACTACATAAATGTACTGTCCGTGGCTTTTAGTAACAGAAAAAAACTTACTAACAAATGGAACTCCCGCCTACTACTTTGAAAAAAAAATTTGTATCAACACTACAATTTTCTATCATTAAGACTAATAACACAGAGCCTGCTATACATCAAGAGGAATAAAAAGAAAAATCTTGCATTCAAGTGGCGGCTGGGTGCTGACCTTTGTTCCCTTTTTTTGTGGGTGTATGTGTGTACAAAAAAGAGGGACCCACACATGACGCCAACACCCAGCTGAACAGTAACTAATGGCATTATATACATAAATATATATACAATATGTGTGTGTGTGCTGTGATGTTATTTTTATTATTTTGTTTTTATTATTTTTTTATATTTATTTTGTTATCTCTAGGATGACAATAGTATTAAATTAATCTAATAATATATTATTATTTTATTTATAAAGTGCCAACAATTTACGAAGCGCTTCTTACAATACACACAATCAAAGGGTATAACAAAGCAATCATTAATATATAAATATACAAACCAATTGTAGAAAAAACAATTGTAGAAAAAATAGCACCTCCAAAAAAAAGGTATACAAACTAGCCCTCCCTTCAATTTGTATAGAATGGGTACAAACACAATGCATTTCTTTAATGTCATTGTCTTAAGAACCTAAATGTTTTTCTTGTTTCATCTAATTGGAGCATCTTTCTAATGAATACCATTTATCCCAATGAATTGTACGTTTGGAAAAACCAAAGCAAAGGACAAAAGTTTGCCTTCCCACTAGTTCATTGGTCTATGTTATTATTCATTAATAACAGGTTAATGTCGATGCCACTTTTCAATGCAAAATCATAATCTTATGAAAATGTTCATGAATTTTGGATTGAAGCAGAATTCCAAAGTGTTGTGTATAGTGCATATTACATAAAAATATATGATCTTGCACATAACAGGGTATATATAATTTACGTTGCTTGATTTTGTCTGAAGTAATGTATTAAAGCACTTAACTTTATTAACTATGATAGATTAATTTAACTAATATTAACTTTTTCTTTTCCTTCTGTATGTTTATGTATAGCTTGACATATCTATCAGGAGTTGTACCTAGTTCATATCTATCTATCTATCTATCTATCTATCTATCTATCTATCTATCTATCTATATATATATATATATATATATATATATATATAGTTTTAGCTTGGTATAACACAATCTTATGTAGGCTATATTGATCAATAATAACAATAGACAGGTTAGCAAAAATACAAGTAACCCCTGAATGAAACAAAAATAAAATTACATTAGTGACAAAAAATATATATAAAAATGTCCATTTAATTTAAAGCTGAGTGTTGTTCTTCATCTAGCTCGGGGAAGCAATTTTCCCTTGCACTTAGTGTCTTGAGCATTTTTTGAGCAGTAGTTATTATAGTAATGCATAGCAGGAAGTAAATGGTGCAAAAGACAATAGCTTCCCCTGAGCTTTCTAAGAAAAGTGCTCATGCAATTTGACATTTGCTATATTCAGTCAAAACATGGAAGCCTTTCCAAATATATTTCAGAATGTTAACCAGTGAACTGCCATGGAAATTGGTTTCCTGTTCATTTTAAACCCGGACTTGGTTAGTTACATTAAAGTATAAAACTTAAACGTAACGTACATTTCAAGACCCTAGTAATTTATGTATATGCAAATTTATTTGTTTAGTAACATGAACCATATTAACACCTTTAATAAACAGATAAAAAATGCGAATGTCACTTGAAAGTGTAGGGCAGTTTTGTTGATAAATACGTGTTTTTATGTTGATTTAGGACAATGTAAGGCAAGTCAAATATAACATTTTCTGTTATTTGATTTTAAACAATAAATCACACAAACAAATTAAGTCATTTTAATGTCATCCACGATACATTACAGTTGACAGTTACTATAAATTCCAATGACTACGCTTTTCACAGTACCTGAGAGTATGCAGCGCCAGAAATGAGCTTTTATTTCAATCCATCATTAAAAAAAGAGAACATGAGATAAAAGTTCGGCTCCTTTGCAGGGGAATCAGAGTGATTTATATTGTGTTTGTAAATCAAAAATGTCTCATTTAATTAACACATTTTGACTTTGAAGAAAATTTGAGTTATATTAAAAATAGATTTATCACAATTAGATCATTTTAGATTGTTATTCAATAAAGTAGATTTTTTTTAAGTTTAGTTAATTTAAGCTACTAACTGCAACTCTTGCTCGATCCACCACTGGAGCCAGCTGGCAGTGTATACCGTGCGTATATTCGGCTGACTAATCTCCTGTAACAATTTATATTCAATAACATTGATTTTTTTTGTTAATTCAAGTTACTAACTAGTGTTAAAATACACAAATCAAAGGAATACATGAAACAGCCTTAAATTCATTGTTACATTTTTCAATTAAATACGTGTTTGCTAAAACACTTGACAAAGCAAAAAAAATATCAATAATAAAGGCGTGTAAGCAAAAAATATAGAATATATATATATATATATAAAAGAATATAGTGGGCACAATAATTGCTGTTGTGGTGAATTGTGACCATGTCAGTTGGCAAAATTATGTTATTTATAACATTTAGAGGAGCGAGGAAAATGTTTTTTATGTTTAGCTGTTAACTTGTGAGACTTGCGGGGCGTAGTGAATCTGATTTAATTAATGAAATACTTTCATGAAATAATTTAACTCATCATAAGATGAAGGCCATAATGGGAAATGTATCTAATTAAAGTTAACGTATTTATATGCTGTGTGACTGTAGGTTCACTGCAGATGATTTTTCTGATAAGCTAACTGGCATTGGGAGGAAATTACATCAGAAAATCACATTGAAGGCAGCTGGTATCTATGTAGTTTATTCACTAAAGGGAGACTTGTATGGAGAGTTGTGTTTCAGCTCCGATACGTGATGGAGGTCCAACCCAATGAGCTTCGGCTGCAGGAAGAACGTGGCTGGCCTTGTATAACATGACATTTCTTCATGTGACAAGTCTCCTCTCCCATTATGTTATGCATTATACAGGGCTAGCTCAGTGTTGGCCATTTACAGTATAATGAATAGTAAATTGAGGGAGCTGAGACCTCAATGTGTTTATCCATCTACCAACCTAAGGTCTGTCGTCTGATGCTTGATCAGAAAGTAGGGTATAAAAATCGGGTATACATACAATTTATGACATTATGCCACGGTCTTCCCTTTTCCCCATCTTTTCCTTTTGCTGATTTGGTTTGTGATGGGACACAAATTTTCCATTAAAAATGCTAAAATTAGGGCCATGTTTGGTGAGTTGGGGTGTGGGAATCTTCATTATGCATGATTACCATATAAATCCTCTAGACAGTGATACAAATACATGCATCATGTTGGCACCTGTTATGGAGAACTTAATTATGGAACTATTCACATCCATTTTTTTCCATTAATATTTACAAAGACCCTTTTTTTGCAGCCACATACCAGAAATCTTATGTCACTTTAGATGAACTTCAAGTCCTACAAATTAAATGTATTATTATTATTTTATATAGCGCCTGCAGATTCCGCAGCGCTGTAGAAAGGGTAGACAGGACATAACACGTAGTATATAGCATAACAAGATGACATATAGAAACAACAGGTGAGGAGGGCCCGGCTCAAATGAGCTTACAATCTACTTATTCGAATGTAAGTCAAGCTAATGCCTTTTGTGGCCACTTCATTATAGGACATATCCCGCGATGGATCGGGTTTATTGTTAAATTGTCGCAATGACCGACATTAACTATAGACTACACAGGGCAACTCGGTTTCTCTTGCAGGAGGTCACAGAGTTGTCCTTCATGATGAATAATGAGATTGGGGGGGTTGAAATGTTCATCCCACCCAAAGCCCATAATTTAGTGAATACAATTACTTGGGTCATTGGGGCAAATTAAGAGTACTTTGGTTATTTTTGGTGTTTTGCACCCAAATTGCTCTAGTTTTCTAGTTTTTTTTATAAGATTCTATATTTGTTGGCAACATACATTTTTTGTTAAATAACCATAACTAACTGTATTTTTTATAAAAGCAGTTGAATAATTTTCTAGGAAAATACATATTTTTTATGTCAGAACTATACATTAATTTCAAGGCAAATCCTAAAAAGCTGTTTTTCTATGGATTAAAATAACGTCGGCGTAAAACAAAGCATAGGCATGTGGAAATATTTATTTGTTGCAGGTCTAAATACTAAGTTTTGGTTGTTATGGGTATTTTTTCTCATACAGAAATGAAACAAATTCTTGCCTTTTTGGCATTTTTCTCATATGAACTGTAAATACTGAAATTAAGCCAAAAGCCGTCATCACAGACTCACCTGGAGAAAGTGTTATCGTCCCGATGAGAGAATGTCATGAAACTGGAAACTTATTATTGCTCCAGCGATGTGATCAATACCTGGTATTTTGTTGAATTATGGTGTGTGAGATCGTTGTTTCCGCTTATGATTCTAGATCTTGTGTTCAGTTCAATTCATAGTCCACATTCTTTTTTTTCTGGTAGATTAACAACTTTATAACAACTGCCACATCTGCCACTGATATAAAACGTTATCCTTTATGTTGCAGAATTATTTTAGTGCTTTAGACCATTTGTAAATAAAAACATCCTCGCCCTTGCTTTTCTGTGGACATATAGGGTCTTAGTATGAATGTATATTTTGTTTATTTTGTAGGTTTAAAGACATTAACGTTCATACCTAGCAAACTCCTTCTGCAGGAAGGGACATCTTTTCCTTTTATAATTCATCGTTAAATACCTCCCAAGTGTCTCAGTTCGGGGGGGACAGTCTCGATTTTTAGGCACAGTCCTGCTGTAGCTTCCTGAGAGTTCCACCTTTGGGGATCAAGGGCCGGTTGAGGAGATCATCTGATCTCCCTGAACTGACCTGGGAGCTGTAAAGTCATTGTAGCTCCCTAGTGGTCACGTTGCAATTCTCTGAAGCTGAGCTCCTTGAGGTGGCTCTTCAGGTATAGTGGCCCCGATCATGCCCCTCGCAGGTCTGGCTGTGCCCGTTCTGAGTCTATCCATATCCCCTCCCTGCCTCTACCCATACACCCCAACACAGATGTCCTGGATTGGACATCTAAAATGTTGGGAAGGGGTGTAGAGTTAAGATGGGGAGACTTCTTGAAAGTCATCTCACTGATTTAGTAGTTTTTGTAGTGGACAACAGTCTCGGACCTTTTTAATTCATAGCGCTATCACAGCGTTAAAATGTAAAACTCCCAGAGAGAATGCACCCTACTGTCTGCATCCAGTACAACTCTAAAAGACATTCCCACAGAACTCCTGCTGCACCTGTCCAAACACTGGGATATCGTACAGCATTCATCCTTAAAGAAACTAAAAGTAATTTCACATGTGGAATTTAAGAAGGATTAATTGGAACGATTTAAGATATGCATTCTTAAAAAAGCAGTTTCTTCATTCAATGGTAGAGGAAAAACAGTAGCAGTTTCCAGGTAGCCTGACTGAACCCTACTAGATAGTAAGCTCCTATGAACAGGGCCCTCCTCAACTTTTGTTTCAGTAAATCCAGATTGTTATGTGATCCATTGCGTCTGGTTTATTAATTGTACAATGTTGTGGAATATTTTTGGTGTTATATAAATCAATAAAAAACAATGGACAATAATCCCAAAGAGAGGAGAATTCAAAGTTGAAAGGAACATTAAAGATGTTGGAGGTTCCTACACCTTTGCGTAACACCCCTAGGTATAACTTTTAGATGAGACATTAAAAAAATAATGTGTAATGAATGCAAGTCTGGATGATTCACCTGCTGAAAAACAAGTCCTACCTGTGTCTTTTTGGGGCATCTATACCTTGCATGAGCCAGTAAGTAGCCAAAGTGGATTTGGCCTGATTCCAAAACAAGTTGTATCTCTGCCCTCACTTTTGGTATTCTGTAGCCAGACCGCCACTAAGAATAGAAAAAGAAAAACTTCTGTTGCGTTTTGGGTGTAAACTCATCTTTGTGACATTAGATTATTCGATCCTGGTGCAGAGAGAAGTGGGAGTAGGAAATCTTCATCAACAGTGCAATGTAAGCACAGCTGAGAGGTGTTCCGGCCCTCGCTATTGTATGTGCTGTGATATGTTGGTCCATTTCATTAACCAGTCACCAGTCTCACATTATGTTTTATGCCTGTTTTGTGTGGCATCTGCATATATTTACTGCTACACCGGACAATGGTGACCGTCTTACAATCTGAAGCTAGGTGTAAAGATAACCTACAAAAGAAACATTTTGAATTGTGTTCGTCAACCTGGGAGTTTGCAGGAGAGTTCAACGTTTCCATTCCCTGATTGTCCATTAGGAAAGGCCAACCTCAGTCAGCTTCTCTTCCAAGAATGACTGAGCTGGCCCTGCACAATGCATAGTTAATGTATGATTTCTTAAAACTCATCTAATTGATTTAACTATGCATTACCCAAGACCAGCTCATTCTTTTATGCAGAAGGAGCTCATGGGAGCTTGGCCTTCATAATGCGTAGTAAAGCCGGAGAGCAGGGCCGGCCCAAGGCAAAATGCCGCCCCCCCCTTATCTACCCTTCCTCTCCCTCCGTCCCTGCCACCCAGGTTAGTGAACAGAGGTCATGGGTAAAGAGTGCATTGCGAACATGTTTCCATATTTATCATATAATCAACAATAATCTGTTTGCTTTTTATGGCACGTTTGCTTAATATAGAGCTTTCTCCAAAATGCTCAGTCATTTTTGTACGGAAGAATTCTAAAACCCCTTGCCCACAAAATGCTTCTTTTTCAAAGTTTTAAAAATGATTATTATCATGGTTAATTTAAAATTAAGGTACTTTTTATGCTCCACTTTTGTTGTCACATCTATTACTCACATACCAGTGTTTTAGCAGCATTACTTTACATATTGTATTTGGGAATGTTGTGGTGCTATATGGTATTCTGTAATGGAAGAGGAGTATGGCTTCTGGAGTCAATCAGCTGAGCAGCATTCGGCGGCATAACTACAGGGGACGCAGCAGCCGCAACTGCAAAGGGGCCTGCCTCTTTAGGTATGATGGCACAAACAAGCTATTTGTGGCAAAGATAAACTGGGGGCGCTGACAAGCTGGAGCAAACCATGTCACAGGCAGGCTGTTTGGGGGCACTGATAAGCTGCTTGGGGCAAATGTGGCACTGTGGGACATGTTACTTGTTGAAGTTGAGGGGCCCTGGGCAATTTATGCCCCAGCACTAGATACACAAAGCAGCACATGTACTCTCACACACAGTATGTAATATGCCAGTAAACTAAACAGTAAATATACATCTAAAAGATTTCTCTGGTTTAATCTAAATGTTGTTGCTCTGCTTCTGTAATATAGAAATAAAGGAAGAAGCTGGACCCAGACTCTGTTAAATATTTAATTATAAAACACAATTTAATCTGTGGGTTTGTGGAGGGAGCCCTAGAGCTTTACAGAGCTTTAAAGAGCTGAACCCACCATGTTGGTTAACACCAATGGGTTAAAAAAACAGCACACGCATACTATTTTTGATAAAGCCACGCCCACTTTTGTTCATAAAGCTCAGTGTATCATGATAGACTGGAGCCACACCCACATTACATCATAAAGCTTGGCCGTGTCATAATAGGCTGGAGCTGTAAAAGCAGGAGCCGGCAGTGTGTGAGCTCAGTTAGGGCAAAAGAGTCCTGAGTTATTTAGACAACCGACGACTCCAGTTAGGGTTTGGGGGATCCGTCCGTCTCGCTCTCGGGCAGCACAGCTCATTATCAGCTCTTGATGAATGTTTGTGAGGATCTGCGTTCCCTCTTCGATCCGGGGACATTTACTTTTTTGGTTACCATTTTATTCTGTTCTTTAGTGTGAAACGTGCTGATCGCCTATTCAAGGGGTCAGAAAGAAATGTTTTACTTGGAACAGAGACAACCTTTTTACCTTTTGAGCTTAATTATGCTTTGGCCAATTTATATAACCAAAACCTCTCATTTATATTATGTTTATATATTTGTTGCCAACTTTATTAGGGTGAGAAGCGCAGACAGTATTTTGTTTTTTGACAACCTTTTGCCCCCCAAGTTTTTTCACCTTCCTCTGGATTGCTAGGCAGGAAGTTTAGGATCAGGCTGTAGGTTAGTGGTGGGGTCTACAAGGATTTTTCCCATTAGGGCTGTTTGCCCTAAAGTTTTCTTTTTCTCTCCGTTGTCAATATGCTGTTTTCTGTTATAACTTAAATAAACGTTTTTTTTTTTTAAATGTAAACTCTTGTGTGTGTTCATTTGAATCTGTCCTTAACATATCAAAAAATGAGTGTGAATGGAACACAGGGCTAACGCTCTTATGATGTCATAGCACTTTGGCATCAAAAAGAGAGATTGTCCAAATATTTTCACAGCTATGGGGAGGTAATACAAAAAAAGTGCAAAGAACCATCAAACTGGTCGGATTCAAACGGCACAGAAGAAAAAAAAAAATGCCCCAGCGAGTTGGATGCGGGGTTAATGGGGAAGGTACTCCTGGCAGATACTAAACCAGCAAAGTGAGATAACTGCTGTGATGTAATCGACACTCTCATCAAGGGAAGGGGTTCAATAAACCCAGCTAAAATCTAATATACACTTTTTGCTTGATCAAAAATGATGTTAATTTAATCCATTTAACTAAATGACAATAAATTCAGATTCTTAAATGTATTTAAATCACCTGGAATCAAGAAAAAGTGTTGTAGGTGGGGCTAAGTCACCCTCCAATGAGATCAAAGCTAACACCTTTTATTAATATCATAAAACTAATGGCTGGGCTGGATTCAGGAACGTAACACCTCATGCAAGTCAAAAATGTTTAAAATACATTTATCAAAAGATCCTTAACACTTTCTTTATACTGATTTCTGAACTGTATGTAAAATAAATAAGGAAGATTGAAAATTCGCAACCGGTATGGAAGTGGAGATTAAGCGCGTGTTGGAAAAGAATACACAAAAGAATAAATGGTAACGTACAGAATGTAAACTGATACGTGCTGATAATAATGTAATAGAATCAGTATTAATGAAAATATACTAAATAACAAAAAATATGAGGTCACCCCTCCTAATTATTGAATTTAGGTGTTTCCACCTATTGCTAAAAGGCGTATGAAATCAAGCACATAGGCAGCCTTATCCATAGGCAAACATTGGCAGTAGAACGGGTCGCACTGAGGAACTCAGTGACTTTAATCGCCATCGGATGCCACATTTGCTACGAGTCCGTTCCTGAAATGTCTGCCCTGCTGGATCTGCCCCGGTCCACTGTAACTGCTATTACTGTGAAGTGGAAACGTCTAGAAGTAACAGCAGCTCAGGTCATTATGCACAATGCCAAGCAGCAGCTGGAGGGGTGTAAAGCGCACTGTATTCTGGAGCAGAGGAGACGTCTTCTCTTGAGTGATGAATCCCACATCACTATCTGGAAGTCTGATGGATGAATGTGGGTTTGGCGGATGCCGGGAAAACACTACCTACGGTAATGCATAGTACCACATGTAAAGTTTGTTGGAGGAGTTCTTCAGGGTTTGACCTCACAAATGCTCTTTTGAATGAATGGGCCTAAATACCTGCAGACACACCCCAAAATCTTGTGGAAAGTCTTCCCAGAAGAGTTCAAGCTTTTATAGTTGCAAGGGATGGGGGGCAACTCCATATAAATATCCATGGTTTTAGAATGGGTCATATAGATGTGTGGGTTAGGTTTCCTCATACTTTTGGTCATATAGTGTAATTTATGTGGCTTGCTGTGAGGAATACATCCATGCAGTGGGCATAACTATAGGGTTCACAGCAATGGGAAGGGGCCTCAAAGCTCCCTGGAGTCCCCAGTGGCTTCACAGCCCGACAACTTAGGCACAAGGCCTGGGAACATGTAAAATCCAGCTTCTCCTCGTTGGTGTCCTGTTGTCTGCAGTACCTAGTATTTCTTATATTTGCTGGATGTTTTGTTGCTGACCTCGGATAGTCTTTGATTTGCATGTTTGCCTGTGGCCCCTTTGACCTTGGAACAGTGTTATCCTTTTTATGTTACCCTTGACCTCAGATTGCTCTAGCCTTCACTTTACATATGTGTGCCATAGTGTATGTTGGAGGGGGGGAAAAGGCAATGATGGTAAAGACAAGCTGTTTGGGGCAGAGATGCACAGATAAACTGGGGGCACTGACAAGCTGGAGCAAATATGGCACAGGCAGACTGCTTGGGGGCACTGATAAGCTGCTTGGGGCAAATGTGACACTCACAAGTTGTTTCAGGGCAACGGAGATACTCACAAGCTGTTTGTCGGAAAAGGTGGCATTGTTGGACAGGTTGCTTGGGGAATTTGGGGGACAGGGCAATTTTCGCACCGGGGCCCTATCGTTTCAGGTTATGCCACTGGCAGCATTAGAAAACACCTCAGAATGGACAAGATGCAAGAAGCAGGCAAAGGTTGGGTGGGACACATAGCCACAGGTGGTGTGGGACTATAATGCAGTCATCCCAACCTCTGGAGCCACTGTTGTATTTCCATTAGGGATAAAATGCTATAAATGGAACCAGTCTACCATGGAATGAAGAATGCATGTTGTTTAGTTATGGTGATAATTTGGTCCCTTCCCTGTGTGCAGCCATTAGACCAAGGCTGTTGGGTTAGACTAGACCAAAAGCAGAAGCTGTATTAAATATAGCACAGGTGCAAAAAGAATATGTAATATACCCAAATGTAGGGTAGTATTTTGTTAGCTTTTGCAAAATGGGAATTTTGATTATATCTGGTTACTGGTATCCCTAAACAGTAGGAGTTACATCTGGTATACTTGATGATGTCACACTTAGGATTAGAATATCCTTATAATGGTACACACAGGAAGAATTAAATATTAAAATGTATCCCTTTCATGCATTAGCCTTTTAAAGTTCTGTGCTCTGTCAGTAAAGAACAAGCCGTAGGTTGGTGTGACTTCTCCAACTCATTTTTAATTCCGCATAAATTATAGCCAGTGCCATTTATAGATATGCTGTATTTAGCATAGCGTTATTTCCCCAAATTAATTTTAATAGATCCTAATGAATAGGGCATGCTTATGATAACAGCGCATCTGCATATGATTTGCATTACATTTGCAGTAATCTCTTTCCAATGCTGGGCTTTCAACGTGATGTTAACCTATGCTAAAGTGCATTACTTTCTGAGGTTGTAACATTTAATGGCCTATCGAACCTCAGTAAATCTGGCCGTAAATGTCTTCCCTTCTGTTTAAGTGTTAACAGCGTTCAGACTGTATGAGTGTCTGGTGCCAGAGATTGCAACATATCACAATTAAAGGAATATGTTCCAGACTCTGCGTTCAGTTGACCCATAATGCCTCCATAACTCATGATCTGTGCTAAATGTATTACTAGAGTTTCAAGCTCCCTTCTAGATTATGGGTTGAGCTCTCTTGTGTATCATTTTTATAACATTTTAAGCTTTTTATTTGAATATTTTTAGTGTTTTCTTTAATGATAAAGTTCAGGTACACATCATGTTTTTAGGGTTAAAGCATTGCTTTTTTAATGCACCGCATAATTCATTGCTGGAGACAAAACTTGGAGACCCTGATTAATAGGGAGAAATTGGAGAAACGGTTATGTCAAGTAGAAATAAAGTGACATTTTCTTTTATTCAGGTAATAGAGTATATGTCCATGTTCGCAGATTCAGCAGGCCATCACAAAAAATAAAACCTCTGCTTTCATAAAACTGTAATTTTCAGAATATCTGTTAGAAGCATGTCAACTCAAAAACTAACATGTAATGCAAATAAATGCTTCGGTTCCCAGCACTCACACTTTTCTTTATACCTGTGCATCTTCTCATTTATAAAGCCGTATTGCCGAAGAGAACGATTTACGAGTCTGCCCTCATTTTGTTGGTCACGGAATCGGTTCTTTTTTTCACGGCCATCCAGAGATTTGGCATCATGGTAAGTAAATATCATTGTAAAGTCAACCACTTCAATAACACAATGTGTGCTTAGAATGATCTCTGATTAGATCCAATTATTTCCCATTTTTTATCAGTGGTAAAAGAAATTACACGTCCTTTTTAATTATTTTCAGAGTGCAGATAGATAAGTTTGATGAGTTTACATAAGTTTCTGTTTCTGTTTTATATATTGTCAGATAACAAAGGTTAGATTAGAAGGTTGAATGAATATTATACTAATCTTTAGCATTTATAAAGATTTTTTTTAGCATTTTTGTTTGTTTGTGCCTAACCGGAAAAAAATATGCAACATTGCTGACTGTAGGTGAAGGGGAAGCACAGTGTATGGACTGTACAGATACCCAAGATAGATATCAGCAGGAACATGTATTGCAATGCAGTAAGAATTGTTATAGTTCCTTTATAAAGCTCCATAGTCTAATTGTTTCTGTCTATTTAATTTTATTTGTGTACATGAAGAGCTCTCCGCTCCAGTTTGCACCAGATCACATTAATTTACAAAATTGTCAGCAAGTGTTCTTGGGGGGCATTAGGCGTTGGTAGGCTCCCAAATGCCTATATACTGCATTAAGGTAGATCTCAAGTTGGTCTGAAGTAACTGTGGTCACTACCCAGTTTTGGGGTTTTCACATAAGAATTTGAACATTCTGTTTCGATGTTGAATTTAAGAAACTATTGCCAAGATGTTTTGTAATGACCTTCATGAAAAACCACCATATTGTTCCATTTATCAGGATGGCAAGACCCAAATGCCCCCTCCAGGACCTACCTTGTTGAAGGTGGTCCTCATGCGCTCAGTGCCCGATTAAGACCCTTTGGGGCCTCTAGGCAGATGGCTTTTGGGATCCCTTGGCAAGAAATAAATGCACACTTGCACTAACACTTCCCTCCCAGACACCTGACTTCTCCCCACAATGACTATAAGATGCCATGCGAGTACTACAGATTCATGTTATACCCAGCCGAGTGCCCACCTCCCAATAGCCTGGCTGGTGGCACTGTGGCAACTGGATTATCCAGTAATGCACCAGGGGGCCACCAGATCTACCAATGACAGAAGAGTATGTTCTTCTTATTCTGTAAAATCTACAAAATAAGAGTGTATATTTCTTTAAATGCTCTAGAACCATCTTTTATTACTGCAATCTGATCTGAATGCCGTTTCTTTATCATACAGACCCTGCTCAGAATCAGCCGGCCTACTTCCCCTTCTCTTCTGCGTTAATTATGAAATTCCCCTCCTGTCATTCATAGCTTAACATTCTTCTGCCTGTACAAACTGCTCTAATCTTTCCTTGAACGCTTCTCACTTTTGCTATCTATAAAGATTTCACTTTCTGCACCGTTTTTTCTTAATGCTCTTACGTGGCTGGGGCCATTTAATTATGGCTTCCCGGATCTAGCAGTCCTCGTGTCTGAGCCTCTCCCCGTGTTAATGGCTGATGTTTGTGTAGAAATGTTAAGTGATTCACTCATGCCGCTTCTGCACCTAAATCTACACCTTCCCTGGATCCGTCCCTGTAATTGTCTCTTGGGGTAATTGGACTTATTATCACTGTTTACATTTTAAAACAATTTCTTACTTGTGTACCCAATCCAGGTGTTTTATGAACGTTTTATGCACATCAATAATATAAATAATAAAAGCAAAAAAATAACTTAAAATGCACAAGGATCCCGAAGGATATAAAACAAAATCACATTAAATATAACCCGATATTTCCATGTATGCGGTTTATTTTGTTGGGGGCTTTTGCACAAAAGACTTTGGTGTTATTGTTGATTTTTTGTACACAGATCTTCTTTTTGCCGTGTTTATTAATACTTTTTAGAATATGCAAACAGTCCATCATTCTATCATCTTCTAAGAATTATTATTATGTATTGTTATATATAGCGCCATCATATTCCGTAGCGCTGTACAATGGGTAGACAGGATATAACAAGTAGTATGTAACATAACAATTTGACTTACAGAAGCATACTACCTGGAAACAATGTTATTGCACCCAAAGTTTACTCACATTAACAAAAATACAATACAGACGAGAATGCGTTCTTATTTTTATAAAGTTTATTGGTTTTTAAGCTATACCATTCTGTCTACTGTCCTCTCACGCTTAGAACACTTTCCGTCCCATAACATTAACCTGTGTGTGCATCGGTTTTACCGAGTCTGGAGGCAGAAGCATGATTTCTTTCCACTGCCTATTAAAAAGGGCCAGAAAATGTTGTGTCTGTTGGACAAACTCATACCTTGCAACATTCCTTACTAAGATGAAGGTCGCCTCTGGCTTTTCGTTGCATCATCAATGCCATCCCATGACTGTAAATGAACTGGTGATGACATGCACTTTAAAAGGTTCGATACTCATCTCAATTACAGTTCATTGGAGTTAATAACTCAATGGTCCCCATGCCTTGCTTTGACCATTCCTCCCCCTACTTTTCCAATTTAATCCAATATATTATTATAAGGTTTGTGCTCACTGAGAACCTCCTCTCTCCTATCTATCTATACATTATGAAGGACCTACAGTGGTGAGTTGAATCTTTGAGAAAAGTGAAGTTGGCCCTGCATAATGCATAGTTAAATGTATATAACCATCCCATCAGTTTAGCTATGCATTGTGCAGGCTTTGGGTAGGAGGATTTCTTAAGAGTGTGTTCTTCATAATACGTTCTTAATTTGTTGAGATGAAATGTTTAAATGTATCTTAAATGCAACTCGCCCTTTAGTGAACAAACCTCATTACCTTCTTATACAACACATGCAAATGTATTTATGAATATTCTAATTGGTACGTGTCCTTATTTTGTTGAAAATAATACAATAATGGCCTCTTGAGTATTCTACTCAACCAGCAGCGTAGGATGCCACGTTCTAGGTGTGCCAGTCTTCTACCACCTTTAAGAAGAAGCACAATGAATAGCGCCAGTGTTTATAATTATACTGGTTTTACAGCAGTTTACAATTATTCATATAACGCTTTTAACGTTCAACATATCCTGGTGGCCAGTTGAAGACAACTCATAGAACTTATTGTTGGGCCAAAGAGGAGGGCGACTAAAATGGTAAATGGTTTGCAGGATAAAAAATATCAGGAAATACTAACAGGTCTTGAGATTTATAGTTTGGAGAAGAGGAGAGAGACAGAGGGCATGTGATAGAAGCAGTTAAATACTTTAAATACTAGAGGGATTTAACAAAGTACAGGAGGGAGTTTTATTTCAGAGGCCATACTCTAAAACTGGAGGGTCGGAGGCTTAGATAAGATGTAAGGACCTTTTATTTTACAGAGAGACTGGTAGATAATGATGGCAGAGGCAAATACAGTGACTTGCATAGACACATGACTATCCTGACTCTATGGCGATCGAGAAATGATTAAGGTCTGAGTCTCTACATTGGGAAATATGGGCAGACTAGATGGACCGATTGGTTCTTGTTTGCCTTCAATTTTGTTTCCTTCTATGTTTCTTTTAGGCTCCAGTGCGCTTAACAAAGGTCCTTCTACAAGTAAAATATTGCATTTTGGTGGCGTGATGCACTAAACAGCTTCATTTCAGACTCAGTTAGATCACTCTTTGGTGCTCAGGAATGAGCTGCGTAATGATTGTTGGTTCGGCTAAAGCTGATATTTGTTTCTGTTAATCGAGCTGATGTGTCTGGTGATGTATAGACTTGTTGATTTTTGCATTAGAAGACAACAGTGCCACGGTTGTAGACACTAATTTCTGCTTTCTGTGAGAATGCTATAATCAGCAGTGATAAGCCACACAGTATCTATAGATTTAGGGTTCCTATACCATCACAACATTTCCAGAATTCTGAGACAGCGCCTCCTAATACAGTTTGCTTATGGCAATGCTTGCAGCCCAAAATATTTATCAGAAATTCCATTTCAAACGTATTCAAGTTTTTTGCTCTGATTGGGGGCGGGCAAACGTATTCATACATTTAATCCCCCTTCTGGCATTGAAATAGTAAAGTTTCCTTTTGGGTCATTTGGACTCCGATACCCAGCGCGGCTATGTCTGAAGCGAATGGCAGGAACGTCATATCACATTCTGACACATTAACCCAACTACCCGATGGATATTTGCCTGGTCTGGGAGTTGCATCCTACTAGAGATAGCTCAACTTGATACACCATAGATGTTGGCATATAAGAAAATAAGGGGGTTATGTATAAATCTGTCCCAAGGAAAAACACATAAAATTGCAGTCGTGCCAATGTAAATAAAATTTTGAGGCAAAATGTTATAGATTGCAAGTTCCATGCCAAAAGATGATTAAAAATGGTGACAAATAATAAACAGACTGCACTAACCACCAAATCCTAAACGGTAATCTCATATCACTATGTATAAAGGTAATTTACAGGCTTACCTTTTTTGACATAAAACTGCATTAGAATAATAAAACTAGCTAGAGCTTTGTGGTTTTACTTTGTTGCTTTGGATATATTTAGTTTACATTTATTTTACTACAAGAAAACAGATCTGTGGCAAAACTAGCATATGAAACCTCTCCTTTCTCCTCCCTCACCCTTATAAAGGAATAAGGTAATGGGGAGGAATAATCCTGCAAATTCTTGAGAACATGAAGTGAAGGTTGCTGCTCCCATGGTATGCTTATCTTGGTTTGGAAACATCATTACATAGGTTAATAGTGTAATGTAAAGTAACACATGGCTTCTCTGCCTTTTAAAGGTATCCACTTCTTATTTTCTTTCAGCCAATGATAATGATTTGCTCATGGAAGAAGGAATGGCGTTCACTATAGGTCAGTATAATTATTCAGCCAAGTGTTTTGTTTCCTTAATTATGCCTTGAGAAACTGATACATGGAAGCCAAACATACCATAGTCATGTGATGTGTTTACAAACATGGTTTCTAAAAATAATTCCAGACATGGGATCTCTGCATGAGAATAGCCATCCCAAAATACTTGGGGAAAGGGAGGAGGAGGAGGATGATGATGATGATGATGATGATGAAGTACACTCCACCTGCAGAATATCTGAATGCTTTCATTCTTTCTGCCTCACCCCCTTTGAGTATGAAAGGAGTTCCTGACCCATCTGGCATTCAGAGATGTAACACTTGGCCCACATTTTGCAGCAGGTATCTGGCCAAATGTGTTTGCCTTCAAAAGAAAGGCCAGCTTTAAACATTTAGCAGTGGAAGTCCCAAGACAATTTATCCCAACTAACCTTTGACTCTTCTGGGTTGGACCAAAATCAGGATACCCTTTCTACATTTTCTCCTCTCATCATATGTGGCTTGGTTATTCTGTTAACCCATACATTGCAGAACTCATACTGGATCAAAAACAAATTCAGATGAGGAGTGTCGGACATTCAAGGGCTGACAGCCTTTTCTAAGATTATGTAAAATGTATTATTATTATTATTATTAGAATTATTATTGTTATTATTGTTGTTGTAGTAGTAATAATAACGATAAAAACAATAATAAATATTACATTTAACATCTTTGGAAAAGAGGCTGCCAGCCCTTAAATGATTTTGATTAATTTGATCTATACATATTCTGCTGTTTGCTGTACAAAAAGTAAACAGGACATAAGTAGAACATCACATAAAAACTTGGGCTCACACAAAATGTGTGGAGGGCCCTGTCCCTAAGCGCTAACAATCTAGAAGGGTGGGTTATAGCACAAAAGTGTTTTTGTTTTTATTTTAAATTTAAAGTTAATATTGTTTATGTCCAACACCAAGTACACTGGTGGCCGGTATCTCTTTGACTAAGCATCCTGTGCAGTCTCCTCTCATTTCGAATCTGGTGTATTTTTCGCGTGTAATTTCTCCCCAAACCCTTAAGCTTTGCAGGGTTCAGACGCATTAACCCTGTGATCGCTGGCTTCGCTGAAATGGTTACACTGATATTGCATTAAATGTCAGTCTGTATCCCAGACGCGGTAACCGTAAATCGTCGGTGTCCGCGCTACGGCAGCTTAGAAATGCGCAGAAACTTACTAACGATTACTGAGCCAGATCGCTTTTCTTTGTTCTGCGTACGGTCCGTGTCTGAGCAGCGGATTCGCGGTGTGCGCAGATATCCCGCCGGATGATACCGGGGATTCTATATTCACACAAAATCACTGGCAAAAAAATAAGATCGTTTTCTCTTTTTTTTCTCAATCGCATTCCAGAACCTATTATAATGGAGGGGTCTCCCGGGTATAAAATCCTCAAGGACAAATGGACCGCAGTATCCACAGACGATAAAAGGTGACTACAGTAATAACAATAATATCAACAATAATAATAATAAGTATATATATATATATATATACACACACAGTATGTTCCCAGGTAAGGTTTGAGTATTTATATTTTCCAATTAAATAAATAGGAGATTTCTAGACTTCTATACTATCCACTTGCTGGACTGTTACCCCCAGTAACTATATAATGTATATTTCAGATCAGCTCAGTTTGAGCATACCATTATAATTACATCAGAGGGAGCGGAAATCCTCACCAAACTGCCACATGAATCTTAAGGACTCGGAATCATCTTAAGGACTCCCTGATATTTCTTAGCAACGATTAGGAAAAAACGGGAAAAATCCCTGATCAGAACTTTGCTGACACCGGGGACAACGGTGCGACTAACCGGCAAGCGCCTGATGGATACCGAAATCACATATTACTCCGGAGTCTGCTCCAGAACCTGTATCACATTTGGGAGCCTGTGAATACCTACAGTATGATTGCTGTGTACACCCTCTACAAACACTCTGATACTGATGAAGTCATATAATATCAAAACCTCTCTAGAAAACATTACACATAAGCACTGATTTACCCGAAGTGTAATAATGTGTCTATTATTTCTTAAATATAGAGCAACGAATAATAAACTCTGTTTTATTGGATCACACAATTATAAAGTGCACTATGTATATACATTGTAATGCGTGTGTGTGTGTGATATATATTGTCTGCAGGCATATGTAATAAAGTGTTAAGTATGGTATACATATAATATTACCATCACAAGTTAAACACGAATTATATATAAATATATATATATATCCCTTCCTGGGAGGAAGGTGTTATTTTTACGACCGGACAGTGTATGCTATTTGAATAATCTACAAAATAATGTCATGATAGACAGATGTTCATACCAGAATAGATGGGGAGGAAAAAAAAGTCGGTTCAAGACAGTGTTATTGTGGAGGGAACGCGTGTAATGGGTAATTAGGAAGCCGCTAATCAGCTGCCGGAATGTGAGCTTTTAATTTGGTTTTCAGACTGTGGATCCCCAAGCACTGGGCAGGCACTGGGATTCAGTCCAACAGCAGCAATGTGCAGGAGGGACACACATGCCCCAGGTCACAGTGATCAGCACATACACGGTAACCATCACCCTGACCACCTTCTGCTGGCTGCCATTCTCTCAAACTATCTCATCTTTACTGGGAAACAAATTAACCCTGTAGGGAAAATGTATTTTTAGATCTTTACTTCAGAATTTCTAATTTTGCTTTGTTTTGTCTGCATGGGGGAATCTAAAATTTGACATCTGACTATTGTGGATCGTGATTTATTCGTAAATTACAGACACTAGAAATGCATTGACAATAGTAAACAAACCATTTTCAATACTTCTATTTTCTTTCCTGTGCACTAAACATGTATCCTTCTGATAAAACAGAAAAGCATGAATTCTCAAATTATAGTTCATAGATTAATGGATTAAATACAATAAATTCAAATAAGATCACAACAATCCCCCTGCCTTATTTACTATAATTACTAATAATTATTTATTTGAGCTCCTTACAGGATAAACCAGAGATCCATACAAATTTTTTTTTAGCAAAAGAACATTTAAAATTTTAATAATAAAAGTAAAAACCGTGATATTATTTGACCTGGTTTAAATATTTTTCTGGGAAATTTATTTTAAACAGTATCAAAACCCTTACACATATATCAGAAAGGCAACATTTATAGTATATATACCAAGGCAAATATGTTTGATTATGTTGTGTGATCTGATTAATTCGGTAAAATCTTTAGGGTGTGTTTACAGAGGTTCATCAGCAATCATTTTATAAAGACTGCAGGTTTTTACCAACTGCTGAGGTAACAAGCTGTTTGTGGGGCAATTATAGTGAGGTTTTAGTATTTATTGTACTCATTTATAAGCTTAATTATGAACGTGGGTAATACATCAGGAAGCTTAGTTTTATTACAGCTAATAATTAATTACTGGGGTTTTATGAATGAAGAAAACAGTCCTGTCCCTTTAACCCTTCCTTCACCTACAAAAGGGATTTAAAACAATAATAATTAATAATACTAATAATAATATAGATTAATGTTTATACAGTTTATCCCTTTGCTCACATAGATACATGCAGTGAACTATTAACTCTAGCCGACAAGAGATTGATTGATTTGGATATTTCCCTAATGAGTCAACCCTCATTAATATAGTTACGCATATATCTGTGTATTTATATAAATAGATTTCATAGATCGCTTTTGAAAAGCGTTTCACTCTTTCCTTATAATATTCGTTTAATCCTCTTTTTTGTTAGTCATTTCAAGAAACGACAGTCTAATAATTTCAGTCATTACATTGGGATTCTTTCAAACAAAAGAATAATGTCAGTATCACGTGTCAGCTGTCTTAAGTTTGTCAGGGAGGCACCTTAAACACAATTTGGGGGGTATAGACAGCATCCTAAAACAGCAATGCAAGAAGGTGCAGTGCCCTAATATACCCTCACCCTATGCCATTAACCCTTCAGGGCAATGCAAGGATTTATTGTTACACTTATTGAAGCATTACATCCAATTCACAAGATCACCTGTACAAAGTGCTATATCACAGGTTCCTGGCCTGTGCCTGTATGTATTAATGTGTCTTTTCTGGTGACACCCTGTCTTTACAATGCCATTTTATCCTTGAGAATTCCTACTATATTTATCTGCCAGCAACAGTATACTTAAATGTAAGGGTTGCATTATTAGGATATCAATAGCAGAGACACCTTGTAAATGGTTTATGTTTTTTGGGGTTTTTTCTTTTTTTTTCTTTCCCTTGTCCAAAATTTGGTTTATTACAAAGGTTTTAAGGGCAGTGTGATAAAATGTACAATAATAGAAAGGAATATTTAAAAACTCAGCTCAGGCCAGATCAAATCCCAGGCTGTTTAATAATAAAAGGCAGCATGTTGCTATTATTGTTAAATATATGTCTAATTATGCGTATGAAAATTAAACATCAGTGTTATGCTAATAAGGCTGCTTCAGCTGGGGATCAAGCACTTAGAGTAGCATTTAATCAAATGAATCCCTAATACAGCTGCACGTGTGAACTTTCACAAGATCAGTTTCCTTGTACAGTCACACCACTAAATTATGGAAGAAATAATTATGATCAGTTTCTAATTATCCAACAAAGTAATTTTAGGGGTTCTCTCTAGGCCATTTTTAAAACGTGGAGCAAAGCACAGTGATTCTATATTATTACACACTATAGGATGGAAATGTATAATCGGATGAATAATAATAATAATAATAATAATAATAATAAATTAGGTTGTGTGTATACGGAGGTAAATTTAATGTTTGGTACTATAGGGATATGTGCACAGAATCCACGTGATCTAAATGTTTACAAATTGGTCAATTCTGTGGAATGTGGAACAAATGATTACTGCCACCTCGTCATTTTGCAATTAGCACGGGCCCACTGAAATAACACACGTAATTGTGGGGTCACTGCAATGATCACTGTGCTTATTTTTGGAGATGGGGGGTGGTCGTATTTACAGAATCCGACATATCGTCTCACTGCGGTCTAAGCAAGGATTTATTGGTGTCTGAAATCACAAAATGAGTGGAAAAATACTGGGTGGGGGCTTCTTCATTTATTGTATTGAACCAAAACCTGTGCAATCGCACAAATAAGGAAGAGGGACGCAAATAAAGCATCTGCTCGATTATTAAAACAAACCCATGGAATTGTGTTACCTGCACTGATGTCACAGCTCGGTGTGTGTATATGTTCCTAAGTATTGTGTTGTTGTATATTACAGATCACAGGCCACTGGGAAGTCTTCCGCAGCTTCCTTTCACGCTCACTTTTGCAGTCAGGCACAGCCCGAGGCGCGCTTTAACCAATCCCCAAGCTTCGATTCAGCTCGCCGACCAATCAGCGACTCCGACTCATGAATATGCAAAGCGGGCTGAGTCAAAGCTCCTAGGCGAGTTTGTGTAGCTCTCCACAGCTTCAAGCTTAGGAGTTTTTTTTCCTTTTTTCTCCCAAAAGAGACAAAACTCCATTTTCTCATGAATGGAAAGTGAAAAAATCCGATCCGCTTAATCCGGGATCCCTTCCTATAAACAGGGAAAAAAAATCACAAGAAGGGGGAGATCTACCCTTAAAAAATCCCCCCCACCCAAAAAAAATAAAGGCAGAAAGAAGAGAGAAGCAATGACCATGACTACAATGCCAGAGAGTATTAACAGCCCGGTGTCAGGGAAAGCGGTGTTCATGGAGTTTGGGCCACCGAACCAGCAGATGCCACCTTCCCCCATGGCCCATGGGCACTATTCCATGCACTGCTTGCATTCCGCAGCTCACTCCCAGCACGACAGCTCGTACAGCGGCGCCTCATCCTTCTCCAGACCCCTGGGCTACCCCTATGTGAACTCGGTGAGCAGCCATTCCTCTAACCCCTACATCAGTACCGTGCAGTCCTACCCCAACAGCAGCAGCCTCAGCCAGACCCGCTTAGAGGAGACAGGTACAGTACGAGTAACAATGTATCAATCTATGCCCCTCATTGTATCCCTCACACCCCACCCAATGCCTACTGCCGCCTGGGGACCCCCGATGGAGGAGCCCCTTGTACCCGCTGGAGCAAGAAGCGAGCGATCAGAAGGAGCAGCAGCCAGCTCTGTGTACAAAGCGCCCGTTGCAACAGCAGCCCAGATGTGCACGCATTAGCCCCCCGTAATTATTTATTGCGTGGCGCTATAAACAATGTATGCAATTAAGGGTAATTAAACCTAAACTGCAGCATGCTGGAGGAAAAAAATAGGGCACAAAAAAAAAAATAACATTGCATTGGCTGCTAGTGGATCCTTTGTTGTTTCTGAGATTTGATGTTTCTTGTTATTATTGTGTATAATTATTATTTATTATTATTTTGAATGTTGTTGTTGTTATTGGAATTACCTGATTTTTGTCTGGTGCACAGGGGCAGATTCTGAAAAGAGCACAGTGGTGGAAGGTGGAGAGGTTCGATTCAATGGCAAGGGCAAAAAGATTCGCAAGCCCAGGACTATATATTCCAGTCTGCAGCTTCAGGCTCTGAACAGGAGGTTCCAGCAGACCCAGTACCTGGCACTGCCAGAGAGAGCAGAGCTGGCGGCTTCCCTGGGACTCACCCAGACACAGGTACTCTATGGCACAAGTTACCCTGCGAACCCGCCTCTAGAAGAGCCTAGGATCCTTTACATACCCACAGAGCCCGGTCACACAAGCCAAGGATCCTTCACATATCCCCAGAGCCCTGCTCACGCAAGCCCATGATCCTTTACATACCCCCAGAGCCCTGCTCACACAAACCCAGGATCATTTATATACCCCCAGATCCCTGCTCACACAAGCCCGGGATCCTTTGGTGCTCTGCTCCTACAAGCCCAGGATTCTTTACTTATCCCTTGGTGCCCTGCCTACACAAGCCCGTGATCTTTCACATCCCCGGTTCCCTGCTCACATGTAGCACTGGTAATGAGCAATTCTGGCACCCTGATCACACACAATGCTGGCATGCGGATCTCACACAACTGCCCCTGATCACCATCGCTGTGGCACTATGTCTTCTTCCAGTGGGAACATTGTCACTTTTTACCCCGGCACATAACTCACTCGCAAGTCAAATGCCCCCTTCCTTTGCAGCACTGCCATTTAGTACTAATTAGATAAAAAACTAATTTTCCAACACAAACCCTTGCTGGGACATTAAAAACAATTACAAATCTTTTAAATCATAATTTTCTTCTGACAAAATATAAAATGCTAACAATCCATATAATATCAAAATTCCATAAATAATTGTATACATCGCCAGGATTAATACAGGGGCCCATCTGAATGTTTGAATATTAGATATATTTTACCAAATATATTTTGTTATTTATAATTTTGTTATTTATAATTCTCATGACTCTTTGGTAGTTAAAGTAATGACAGGGGGGGTTTAAGAGAGCCTAAGAGAATGACGGTATTTTAATCATCTCTGATTCTTTGATACAAAATTTTGCTAATTGTATGGTTTCCTTGTCTGCCAATCGAAATAAAAAGTATATAAAGCCAAAAAAAGGAAAATCGTTTTTTAACATTTTAATAGCATCAGAGACTGTTGTTCAGCAATATCTTAGTAAATTAACTAATGTCTCTCTTCTTTTTCGTCTTCTACTTATAACATAAAGGCAATTTAAGCCGTTTCCGTTAAATAGCATTATATATAAACCGCATGAACTGATTGCACAACGGGTTTTATACAATTTATTACTTTAGCTGAAGTTAATTATATGTTCTCCGGACAACACTTAATCTATAAGTAATTTAAAAAAAACAAAAAACCTATGGCATGTAGGTTTAAACGTCATAAAAATGAAAATGATTTATTATTTTATCTTATATTATACAGGCCAGTATTTTTATAAGTGTGGATGTAATCTACATAATATAATACAAAATATACCAGTTATATACTATTATATATATAATTTAGAATTTGTCATGTTTATTAGTCTTTTCTTGATATATATATACATATTTTCATAAATTAAATATTTAACATTTGTTTTTCTTTCTTCTACCAGGTGAAAATCTGGTTTCAGAACAAAAGATCAAAATTCAAGAAATTAATGAAACAGGGAGGAGCGGCTTTGGAAAGCAGCGCATTGGCAAATGGTAGGGCGCTCTCTGGCAGTTCCCCACCAGTACCACCAGTATGGAACACCCCGACTTCTTCTGGTAAGACGTCTGGTACCCCAGGAGCCTACATTCCAAGTTATACTTCATGGTATCCATCAGCCCACCAAGAAGCTATGCAGCAACCTCAACTGATGTGATGCAGTCATCATTTGTTTTGGCCCACAAAAAAAAAAAAAACTGATACAAAAAATGAGAAATTTTGAAGACATGAGCATAGATAATAAGAGCTCTGTGCCTTTAAACCATGATCACTCCATGGCTGGCATGGTGGGGCATAGAGAAGCTCGGATCTAATGCGGGCTGGTACCCAGCTGTTGACTGCAGATCCTCTCACCAGGCACCAAGCAGCCTGGCAGCCAGAAGACAAGCAGGAACCAACCCTATACTGGGGACAAACTGGGATGAGGACATAAACAAGGATCCTCTCATGTCTGTCTTTGTCTTGGTAACATGTGGTCATTTATCCAACCTCTTTACTTAAACAATGACAGTTATTATTGGAAAATAGAATTTGGAACCATCTTCCTGCAACTTACATTTCCTTTTGTAATCCAAACTCCAAATCTTGTTCTGCCTCATTTTTTCTAGTTTGGACAAAAAAATGTAATGTTTTTATTTTTATGTTTGTGGGTTTAAGATATTTATTAGAAACATAAAATGAACAAAAATAATAATAACAAAACAATATATAGGCTACCACTAAGGTTGCACAATACAAAATGCACTGATTTTAAAAAAAATCAAATTATTGCCGTTTACCGATATACAGAATATGGGTATAATTTTAACTTTTACAGTAATTTTTATACTTTTAATAAAGAGGTTGGGTCTGAGTGTTTTGCTCCATTCCCCATCATAAAAAGAATACATGTGTGTTGCTGTTTTTGCAAATTAGGGCCTGTTCTTTACTGTATTTTGGTACCCTTATAAAATAATTGTTATCTAGCAATTCCAAGACCCCATAGTAATGGGCTATACACAAGACAACAATATTTAACCCTTTGGAAATCAGATTGTGTGTAAACCATGTTGCTACACACTACAAAGTGTTAAGCTACAGAGTCTTGATTATGTATCTTAAATGCCAATTGATTGTTTTAATTATTATTGTTATTTTTTTTTAAAAATCTTGCATATACTAACCCCATCCATGCTGGAAACCATATAACCCATATTGCAGAACAGTATGTTGAATAGGCATCCAGTGAATGAGGGGTTAATCTCTGCAAGGCAGAGCCCTTGTACATAATGTTATTATTGTCCTGTAACATGTTGCACAGATTGAGCCCTCTTGTTTGTTCTGTGTGCCTGTAGCCACCATGCTTTGTGAAATGAAGATCTTCTTTGACATCTTTGTGAAATTTGAAATGTGATTACTGAAAACAGTTGTGTTTAGTGTTCATATATGTCGAAAGTTTAGTTTTATATTGAGAATGTTAACTTATTGCTTTGTATCTTACAAAAAAACCTTTGTAAATAAGTTATAAAATTTCTTTAAGGCAGTAAAATATGGTTTTGAAAAAGACAATATGCGTGAAGTTTTGACAGAACTCTGTTTCAAATGTTATGAAGTTGGATTTTTTTTATTACACTAAACATATACATTTATTTTATAAGTATTGCCACTACTATGATCATAAATAGAACATCGGGTTTAACTTTTTTGATTAACACGTTTTCCGTTTATCACACACACACTGTATTATAATAATAGAGTAACTATGTATGCAATATATGTGTATATACACATAATAATACTCCAAAGTATAATATATATATATATATATATATATATATATATATATATATATATAGATAGATAAACCTATATTATTACATACGGGGAACACATATTATATTATGAAAATATTATGAAATTGTTATTGAGTTGCAATTTTAAGGGAAAGAGAGTCTACAATAAATAAGGTTAATATGAGTGATTTGGGAAATACAAAAGTAACGATGCAAATTTAATGCTAAAAAACTTGTTTAAAAATCTTATTTTTATATTATTGATACTGTAAAATCTTAATAACAGTATCATATTTATTTATAGTATGGGGTATAGGAAATTTAATATTAATACATGATTGCAATAATTGCATTTAGACATCTGAGATACGTTATATAAAAATGTACCGATGTAGAAAATGCCAAGATCCCAAATATATTATTTTATAATCCCTATGTTAATATTTAAAAAGAAGCTAAATCTTAAATAATATTAATATATTCTGCTGTTAACTATCAGGTATAATTCATCTGAATGAAATTAGGTCTTAATTATACCTTTAATTAAGCAAAGCCATCAATGCAGTAAAGCAGGCCTCCAAATGCAAACACTGCTTTTGATGTGGCTTCCTTCAATGATTCCCATCAGCACATTCTGGACTCATAATGTCTCCTGAAATCCTGGACCTGTAATTTTAAATACCCCTTAAATTTATATCAGCCTGAATCAATGTGACTTACAGTTAAATATTGTGTAAGTGGATTGTATATTTTTTGAGGTTGGTATGTTTTCTGTTACCTAGAAATCTGAATTGAAAAACAGATTCTTGACATTTTAAGACCTAGATTTATAAATTTTATCAGGGAGATGTGGTTTAAATATCCCACAGATGCTTTTTAATGCCTGTAGATTTTTTTCTGTGATTGGGGTGACACTTCACCTGTGTGGGCTTACTATTGAGCTGTTGTCTCTTGAAACCCAGTTGGCCAGGTCATGAAATAAAGCTTCAGGGGAAAGAAGCCATGCATCCCCCAACATCAGCTTCTTTGGAGAACACAATTGCTTCTTCCAAGATGTAACTTTTATTAAGTGTTCCTGTGAGTAGTGGATGAGTGAATGACTTAGGTGAAACCCATATTGTTTGTTCTTCATTGTGATTTGGCTCTTTGGCTTTATAAGTATTTGGAAACACATAGATTTTTTTCTCGTTTCAGAAATTCCAAAATTGCAATTGTTTTGTCAATAACCCCCTGTGGATTTCAAACCCTCTTTTTTATACTAAAATCAACAAACTTATGCCCCAGATTTTTCAGTACTGTGAATCAAAGGTGATAGTAAATGAAGTTCACTAAGATATTGTTAGAAACTGAAAAGATCATGCATTTATTTTTATAAAAGAGGGTATAAAGTCCGTTGTTCTGCTTTAGTCATTCTGGACACCGATGCCCTGGGTGCTAAAATCTGATTGAGGGCAAATAAAACTATATTTCACCTTTCATATCTTATATCTCAATAGATTATGATTATTATTTATATATCTGTGTCTGTGTATGTCTATCAATCTATAAGATAAGTCAGATTTAAGAAAATGTTTGCCTTTATTTTAAAAAAGGTTTTTTTATCACATGTTCCCTGCAAATGATAAAACATAAATACTAATTTTAATTTTAGACACAAAAGACTCAAAGCAAAATACTGTAGCAATACGTCATCACGATGAATAAATCGTCAAATGTTTGCAAGTTGGTTTTTTAGCAAAGTGCAGCTTCTCTCTCTCTCTCTCTCTCTCTATATATATAGATCGATAATGGCAAAATGTAATTTCTTTCTTTTTTTGTCTTATTCAAAAATGTGAACCTCATTTTAAAACACTTGTGAAATAGGTTACACACAGCTTAATGATCACCAAAATGACTCTGTTCTGCAAAAAAGGGACCTCAAAGTGAGGATTACAGCTGCAAACCAAAGAGGGTCAGCTTCATTTTCCAGTATTCTCTTCTTGATTACAAGTCGAGCCCATCAAACAAAACATAATTACAGTAATTTTGGGTTTATTTATTCTAATGCAGTTTCCCATCTCTCTGGTAATTATGAGCAATTTTTTCGCCCAGGGAATCTTTTTGCATTAACAAAAGAGATAACGCACTGAAAGCCAAATTTGCTATGTATTGAGAGAGGAAAAAAATAAAAAAATATATAAAATAGGTGAGCTTCCATCTCTCAGCAATTCTCCTATATTCAAGTTCAGCAAATTGCTTGCAGGTGTAAGGAGCAGCGTTATCAACAGGGAAGAGTTGCAAAATTAGCAAATGCCCAATGTTTAAATAATTCAGCCAGACTTGGCCATGCTGGCAAACAGTATTCCTTTTTCCTAATATGTTTTTTCTTTAAGTGAAAAAAAAAAATATTTTCTCTACACTTATTTATAAAACAGTAAATGCCTTGATACTCTATATCATTCTTATTCATTCCATACAACAGGCTCTCTGCTGCAACTAATGCTTTTATATAGGTCCATCTAGTAGGATTTATTGTATCAAGCACCAAAAAAGCAAAGCAAAAATGTTTTTACATGTTCTGTCAATAAACAAACAAAAAGGCAACTCAAAAACACAAGTGGGATTGTAAGCAAAGATTGATTGACAATGGCTTTGGAAAAGCAGAATTCTAGAATAGGCTATTTAAAAACTCTCTTTTATGTGCAGCAATGTATTCAAACAGACACACATAATACTAGTGAACATCTATAAATACTAGTGCATGCATCATATGTAATTAATTTTACGCTACCTATGTACAGACAATCACCTTAGAGCAAGGTTCATCACCTGAGATTAGATACAAATACATACATTATTATGCAATCAATTCAAGGATGTGAAAGGTATTCTTCAGGCTGACAATGATCTCAAGGACAAATGTCACTTAAACACAAAAAAAAGAATGTTATATCAGTAATTTTAGCACCATGTCTACCATCAAACTTATTCTTTTCATTAACCTGACATGAGGGACAAGGCTTTCTTGATGCAAGGCTAATCTTCTGAATGTTCCTCCACCTCCCCCCACACCTCCTACACCCAGAAAGTTAGATCCCTCACCCATGCCTTGAAAAAACAGGAGCTACCAAAAAAAAAAGAAGAATCCATTCCTTACCATTCCCTTTTAGACCCCCAGGTAGATTTCATTATTTTCCTGGATTACAGAACCAGAAATAATATAGATAGAGATGAGTTCTGGAGTTATCTCACCATCCTGAGCTATCCAGAAAAGGAACCAGATATTTTTCAGCTCAAAGTGCCTCTCCTGCATTTGCCAGCACTGCTTGCAGAATATGACTGAAAATTTCTGTTATATACCCTCTGTCTTTATAGCTGATGAAAAAAATTGCAGATTATTAGCATAAATGTTTACTCTTCATTACGCTGATGACATTGTGCACTTGAGATCTTAGTAATCTTTGGGAAAATTATGAGTAATTTTTAAAAATTTTAAAGCAGAGGCTGTAACCATGCAATTCAAACTAATTCTGCGTAGGCTCCAAACGGATATAATTATCGAGAAGTCAAGATGTTATGCTAAAACTATGCGTTGATATTCCCATTTATTATGTACATACAACTTTGACAATGTTGATGCTTGAAATAGCAGGAAATTGTCTTGCGCAAAAATTACAGTCCATATTAGGACATGTGAAATTGCAAAGAATTATATAGTAATTGCAGGCTTTCAGATCGCAGAGCTACAATGCTCCAACTACTGCAAATGTGGATAAAATTACAGATCAGAGCAAAAATTAGGGGGGAAAAAAGGGGGTCTGGGATTTTTCAAGTTGGCTACAGGATTCCGGAAATGGCTAATGCCATATGATTGCAAATCCTTCAAGTCATTGCCAGATCGCCTTTAACCCTTAATGGACCCCCTACTGGAGTTCACATTTCGGCAGCTAAGGAGTTAAAAGCGTACATTCTTACTTTATTGCTCCAGTAAATAAGATGTATTTAGATGGCTTGACATCCCCTACAGCTCCCTGTATTTATGTGTCTGTTTCCCACATTTTTACATCACTGCAGAGCCGGCTGCTTGATATCATTGCACCCGAATGACACGTTAGAAGCAGAGGAGGAAAAAGTTAATTATCCCAGAAAAACCACAAGTAACACAGAGCATCAGTTAGTGACTGGGGTGGGGAATCACAGGGCAGATGTCCCCAGGGGAGGAAAGGGGCTGGGGGGAAATGAGCTGGGAAGCCTGCCTGGAGGATGCATGGAGGCATTGAGATAGGGCAGAGGTCTGGGTGCAGGACTTAACCCCCTTCACTGGTAGCTGTATGTATGTGTCTGACTGTCTATCCCTCCATCTATCTCTCTATATATTCATCTATCTATATATCATCTATCTATCCATCCATAGGCACATTGTGTATGACACATTAACATGCACTCCACACACACATGCAGTATATTCTTTAGATATTTTGCCCCCCTGCAATCCCTTCTTTCCTGTCCTGATACATCTACAACGGCTTTTATCCTCCCTCATTTTTGTTACCTGCACAAAGAGGTTTATTTATTTAACACGGCTCCGGATTTTATTACAGGCTAATTGTCTTTATTTTATAGTTTACCGAGTATCTATTGCAGGATGTTAGAATAAAGCTCAAAGGGTTAATTCGGTTTTAATGATTGTGGGTTTTGTTTTTCTCATATAAATACATGTTCATTGAGATGGAGGTTAAGATACAGAGAATGTATTCACCCTATAGCCTATAGCCCTATAGACAAACCCACGTATACACATGCACCTCTACATGTAATATATATAAATATAATATATATATCATATAAATATAATATATATATATAAATAAATATATAATCTCCATGTCTATTATCTGTCCGTCACCTATAGTTCTATAGTTCATACACTGCGCACATATCCACGGCCTGCTAGCTCGGCTGTGTGTTAAATTTAATTTATTACAAATATAACATTTATTGTTAATATAAAGCACGGGATGAATATAGGATGTCTTTATTTATTATTCACGGCAGGATGCTTGAGATATATATCAAAATATATATATCTCAAGCATATATATATATATATCTATATATATCTATATATACGGTAAAAGCATGCATATACATAGAATTTAATATATACACATATATAGCAATCAGTCCTACGGAGCCGGTGCTGTTACCCAGCGGTTTCCCGGGCACATGAATTATTTATCCTGCAGCACACGGAAATGTGTTTGGGAAGTCACAGCGAAAGACCCGGCTCTTAAACCGTCAGGGATTCCGCGCCTCTGTAACTTTATTTGTTCCGTCAGAACAACGGCTGGAAAATAAAGCGATCGATCGCAGGGATGATAACAAAGTGATTGTTGTCAGGGAAGCGGCGACCGCGCTTTCTGCAGCGATTACAGCCAAGCAGCCAGGTGCTTCGAGATGAAAGCGAGAAACAGCGCACCGGTGGAAGTGTCACCTTACTTTCCTAACCCCGTGTAATACAGAACTTCCTTTGTCGTTCTGTCGCTACCGGGCGGCCCGCGGGGATAACTAACTTTCTAAACCGGGGTATGAGGAGCGCCCCGAGCGGGGATTCGAACCGGCGTCCACTCGCGTGTAAGGCGACACAGCTACCCGCTCGACCAGGGCGCCAAAGGTCTCCTCCGCCCCTTCAGACTCACCTACCCCGCATCCTCTCCCTCATCCCCAGGCCGCAGCCCCTCCCGGCCCACCCAGCTCAACTCAGCTCAACTCAGCTCATCCCATCCCTGGTCGTCGCCACTTGGCTCTTGCTGAGGCCTGTTCAGTGCCTTCATCTGCTCGCATTCCCTGCCTGGGGCTCTCCGGTTTAGAACTCTTAATCATCTTGTCTGCCACGGATCCTCAGCAACACCCCTTTCTGGATCTCTCGGTGGCCTCTAAGTTCATAGCTCAGTTAACCCCTTCAAGCCTTTTGTGGCCCATGTGCGGAACATGTGTTTGTACCCTGCTTATAGCGGTAGCATTCAATTCCCGTATGTAATACATCACTTATTGCACAGGCTCAAAGATACAAACAGGACAGTCTGATAAATATTTATTTCCAACATCTCTGCCCCATAGAGGGGTTAATTCACCAGACTCATATTCACTCTGTGTCCCCTTTCCGTACATATATTGGAATGATCACGTTTCCATGTATCCTGTAATTCATTATAAAACATTGTAATTGTACAATATAATATATTCCAAATAATACTTTATTTTCAATAATCTTTATTAGAAATTGCTTTCAGAATTGACTTGGCTGTTTTGCATCGGCCACCCTCAAGGGGTTAATGCGGCGAACGATTTACAGCAATCAAGGTCTTTCAGTGTCTTGAAAACTTCATATTAAACGATGTTCACCATTTTATTAGAATAGCACTTTTAAACTCTTCTCATGCCCTTTGTCTATTGTAAAACCCGAGTCTTGAAGAAGACTCAAAGGGTTAAATAGATTGAAGAAGACATGTGGGTTGTCAGTCGGCGGGATGCAAATTCCGAGTATTTGGCACAATAACTTACCACCTAGGTGGGAATTATGAAATCATCGGTACCCAGATCATTCCAGCCTATTTCTAACTGAGTACTCTATACGTGCGCAAAGCCGTATGACGGCTGGGGATTATGGGAATTGTAGTCCAGTCAATGCTAGAAGTCCCTACCTTTGCCGCCGAATCTCCTGTTTTAGATTTTTTTATTTGAAATCCATTATATAATGTTTGAATGATTATTCAAGTTTTGGGATTTCGTCTAGATTTATGTTTTGACTTAACGTCATAGACAGTAGAAGCTGTCCGTGCCTAGATACATCCGCAGAATTTGACAGCAAATAACCATTCTAGTCTACATGTAGTCTTGATGTAAAGACACAATCCTTAACCAGTCCTTGGTGTTGTTTTAGATTCAGATATGTCTATCCCAGGCATGCTTAAATTCCCTTACTGGATTAACCTCTACCACCTCTGCTGGTTGGCTATTCCATTTATGAGCCACCCTCTCTGTAAAGTATAACTTCCTTACACTGCATGAAAACCTACTGACGCGTTTAAGGTGTTCACTAGTATGATGACATATTAGTTTAAGGCAATTCTTTTCATTTTTCATCTATCAGGGTGACAGCGCATCGGATTGGTCTCCCTGCCTGTAAATCCTGGGGACTGCTATATAATGTGTTTTGTATAAACAAGCCACGTGTAGCTGGGAAAAATCAAAGGCTCCTGATTATAATGATAAATATTTGCACTCAACAGGCTGTCCTCGGGTATTTCAGCACCCAGGAGATGTTCTACATTAGTAAATACGAGCTTAGCATCCATTTTTACACCTAAAATGTTGATGTTTTTTAAGGTGTATTCTGAAATGTGACATGCAGAAGGTTTTACGGCCGTTTTATGGTGTAGACTAGGGTGCGTCCTACAGGAAAGTGGCTGGGATTTGGAGATGCCAGTGGATCTGGGAGGAAATGGAAGAAAGAGACCCTTTGTGGCTCAGATCTCTGCCTTTTCCATTTCCCTTTAACCGCATACGACTCCTGCAACTAAACTGCGCAAAAATCACAAAAAAATTATAAAAGTTCTAACGATGATGCAAATACTTCTTTCAGGTTTGCCTCCAGGTAAAGGCTGGATGCAACGACCTTTGGGTTAGGATTTTAAGCAAAATCACATAAAATGTTATTTATCTGATGGACGTGGCTGTTATTAAAGCAGTCGTTCTTACAGCTGATCTGTCACTTTTCTCAAATTGGTGGTGTTTACGTATTAAAGTACGCAAAATATCTGTACAAGTGGCCACCTTTGAGTATACCATGTGAAAAGCCATGTTAACTTTCTGCTCTTAGGATCTACACCATTATTCCTCCCCAGGAAGGTAACCTTTGTTGATCAGTTCAGACAGCTGTTGGTCGGAGAGTGTGTTGAAGAGGAAAACCTAAATGCTATGAAATTGGTTGAAGTGACTTTTAAAGATGAACTTTTAACTTAAATATCTCAAGCAACCAAAAAAACAAAACACATGCTACAGGTACCAGTAGTTTAATAAATGACCTCAGTTTACTAAAAGCTGCGACGGTGAGCGTTCTTCTTTAGGTCTAGCCCTGCCGTGTTGATAAAGGGTAAAACACATTTTAAAGATGGTACAGAACATTTAGCAGGCTGGTGTGCCAATGGCACCAATGGGTCAGAGTTAGATTTTAAAGGCTGCCACTATGGAGGTAGTGGTTGGGAGCTTGTCTGTGCTTACAGTGTCACCGCTCCTGCCTATGTCAGTGACATAGGTCAGAAGACGAACCAAAGCCGTCTAGCTCACAGAAGCTGTGGTGCGGCAGGTTGCCATTTCTTAAGCCGTGCCCTGTATACCTTTAGTCTAGATTTCCCAGCCTTAGGCGCAGGAAGATAAAGGGATTTAACTAACAACACAAGAATAGAAGTTTGCCTAATTACAGGCTGATTACCAGACATAATGTAGGCCGTGGCTCGGTTATACGGAAGGATAAGTCACTTTCATGCTAAGGATCTACTAGAGCCCATCTTTGGGCAGACAGGCTTGTGGGAAAGCCTGGCTTCTTCATCAGAGTTAACATCAAAGTATATGTCATGGGCCTTGTGACGTCTATGCCACATGACTGCTTATGACATCGCCACGCTGTGAGAAATAATCACCAGGCAAGAAGTGAACCTCTCTTTCCTTGTGGAATAAATAGCCCCTACCAGGGCAACCAGATTTCCCCAGGCAAACTTTTTATGATTAAAGTAAATCAGTATGGCGCTGCAGGATGTATTCCCCTGTCCTTAAGTAGGATATCTGCTAATTGTGTGTGTTGGGGTAAAAATAATCCCCAAAGAGACCTCTGGGCACCAAAAATCTTACTTGGCCCTTTTTGTAGGTTGGCCCATAAAATCACCTTTGACTGAAACCCCTTTTGGTAAAATGGAACAGAAGCGCAGTCCAGGAAAGTCCAAGAACTCCATGTAGGTAATATTACTTTACCATTATTCTATACATACAAGTGATTAACGGAAAAGCAAAAAAACCCTAAATATATAAAAATAAATATTTGCAGTATTCTTCTTCTGCAAATAGACTTTTCACTCTTGTGTTTCATGGTCTCTGCTTTCTGGAATACTAAGGGCCACTGGCCCCAACCAATGGGCTGTCAGGCTGCCTTGCCCAGGAATGGTAGCTAATCTGCAGACACAGGATCAGGAAGGATTGTGACGGCGTTACGCTTAAAGTACAAGTAGACGTAAATCAGACAGGGCAGTCGCCGCCTTCCGATGGCACCGTTGGGAGAGAAGACGCTCGTCCAGATGAACCGGCTCCCTGTATCTCCAGGCTTACCGAGAGGGGTGTGTGAGGGGCGTGGCGCTGACGCCAGCAGCAGACTGTCCCAGACTAAAGCGTCTCTGGCGCCAGCTCCTCGGGATGGGCGTGGTTCAGTCTGGGACTCAAAGCCTCTTTTCTGATGGAATCGTGGCCAGCCACGCCCACTTCCGAAAGCACAATTTATGGGCAGGCAGGATCAAGGCATTGAGTCAGCAGACAGACAGGGATCTGTACGCAGCGCTGTACACACGCCACAAGTATACACTCATTCATTCCAGGTTTGCAGCAAGTGTCCTCCACGTACTGGAGAAGCATCAGCAAACAATGATGAGAACAAAACGAAATTGCTCTTTAATCGAGTGCTGATTATTGTCTAATAAGGCCGGGGAGAAATGAATGAATGCAAAAGTATACGATCGAAACAATATTTTATTTTAAATAGACGAATCATAAAGAGAAACAATATGACAACAGGGACAGGAGGCGTCCAAAATAAATAACCAAAATAATCTTTTTTTGTTGAAAAATAAAATCAGTAGCATGGTAATATTGGTTGGAAAAAAAAAAATTACACAAAAGTGGGAATGTCTGACAATGTTTAGTATTTTATAATGAATATTTTTTCTGCATGTCAAAAATACAAATAACCTCAAGAAAACTGTACACAGACAAATGGTATTTACAACCAGCCAATGCAGAGCAGCACTGCATGATTTTTTTTTTTACATTTTATTAAAAAAGATAATTTAAAACACGGGTTCCTTATATCTACATATAAAAAGTCATCTGTTAACATCAAAAAATGAGGTCATCCGAAAAGGCACAGAGATCCTTTAAAGTGATTAACCCTCTGAGTTCCAGAGAACTGTGTAACACATTGGACATTGGAAAGCCTGGCTCATCTCTTCTGTGGGTAAAGGGTTAAACCGCACTGGCGATATGATGATCGTGTAAGAAAACTTACATTAATCATCTGATGAAATAAAGTTAAATTACCAGGTGAATAAATTACTTATTTTTGTTAAATGACAATCCATTCCGTTTTGCAAGGCAGAAAACGAATTTGTGTAAATATTGAAATCTTATTCAAAAAAAAAAAAAAAAGAATTTACTGACTTTGGTTTTAAATCCTTCGATCAGGGTGCGAAAAAAAATCTAAAAATAGCAGTATTAAAGGGTCAGGAAAACAAGTTTTAAAAAGACTTTATAAATGAATGAATACAAATGAAAGTGATTTTTTTTTCAAGACGGTAACTTTCAGTATCGATTTTTTTAAGGAAACCCAATAATATATTTTATTTGTGCTAATTATTTTCTTTTTGGGCTGTTATTTATCACCCAACTGAATCAAAACAATATAAATTATTCCTAATTATTTTTTAAGCCTTTGATGCCTATAGTCCCATTAGGCCTGGGAAGAATAGATTTCACATATTAAAATAATAATCATAGTATTAATAAAAGAAATCAGTACAGAAGTGACACCCATGGTTTCGTGGTTTTTTTTTTCATTGAGTGTCAGTGGGGTAAAATGATCATATCACCAGTGTGACTTGTGAACCTGTGGCTGCCCCCTCCCAGCTCTCCCTGTGATCAGTGACACAGAAAGCAGATCTCCCAGTAAAGAGGTCATTAGTTTTCCAACCTGTTGTTTATCAGTTCATGCGATCCCTTTACACGGGTTTCAGAAGATAGTCCCAGCAGTGGCCGCAGTGCTGTGATGGTGGAGGTGATGCTGTTGCTGCTGTAATAATGGGTTAGACTGGAGGTGTGAGGCTGGGTTGGAGGTCTGATACCAGGAGTAGTTGCCCAGGAATGGGCTGGGGCTGGATCCGGAGTTGGGGGGCTGGAGAGACCCCGACCCCTGCAGCCTCTGGTGTGATGCAAAGTCCCAGCTCACTGCGGAGGAGGGCGAGTTACACGTCGGAGACTCGCTGCCTACCGGGTTCTGATCGGTCGGTAACTCGCCGCTTTTCCACATCTTCTTAAACTTCGACCTCCGGTTCTGAAACCAGATTTTCACCTAAATTGATAGAATCGAAAATGGAATTGATTAAAATTCAATTAGAAAAAAAGAGGTAAAACGAACATACATGGGGATATAAAGGGACAGCATTTAAATTAACGCCCGTAACAAGTGTGACGTAATTATAATAGTAATTCCAGTTATGTAACATTATAACCATAGGCATTGTCAATTCACGCGTAACATGGGGTGGTGACCACATCATTTGTTATGTTTTAGTTATTATATGTAACAATGTATATATTTTACTGGGGGAAAATCTCAAAAGCTTAAAATTCATGTATATATATATATATATATATATATATATATATATATATATATATATATATATACATATATGTTTGTGTGTGTTCAATTGTAAATATTTGATTTAAGTTTTAACTTAATTGTTCCTATATGTAATACATATATAATTTAGATATGATTTAGCTATCTCTGTATATATATATATATATATATATATATATATATATAGGATTTGAAACAGGATTTATATTCTACATGAGATTTTTTAAGGTTTCCTCAATAATCATAAAGTTCCGTCCAATTCTTTTTGATATCAAATGATGTTATTATTACTTAATGCTTTATCTAAACCCCCCGATAATTAGCAGTTAATAATTAGACACGAGATGCGAACATTAATCACAAATAGATGTTTTTCACAGAACAGGAGTTTATAAACTTGGATATAAACTTTTTTCTCTCTTTTTGGAATTTTCTGAGTTTATAGAACGGGAAATATTCACACATCTCATATTAAAAAGCATTATTTTGGTTAAAAAAACATAGCCTGCGCATAAATATTAAAATACAGACATAGAAAAGTGACAAAGGATAATTACCCCGTTAAATACCCCCTACTCTCTCATTGCTCACCCCCTCTGCACCCCGGGTATTAAGGCAGGGGGTAATAATTTCTGGCATCGGAACCCTTAGATCTGGCCCAGGGGCAGCTCCTCACCTGTGTCTGGGTCAGGCCCAGGGATGCGGCCAGCTCAGCCCTCTCGGGCAGGGCCAGGTACTGGGTTTTCTGGAATCGCCTCTGCAGGGCAGCCAGCTGGAAGCTGGAGTAGATGGTTCTGGGCTTCCGGACTTTCTTTGGTTTGCCATTCACTATCCTGACTTCTGGCTCACCCTCTTCCTTCTCTGTAAATACATAACGATCAATTATTATAATCACAATCCGAATTAACAGATTACACGGAACACATTAGCATAATTAGGCCGCAGCAACCCAGAGCATCTCTCGGATCTGTCCATTCATTGCACTGTATGTAAGGGCTGCAGCAGGTAATGAGCAGACAGTGACAGCTCACCTGGGTCATTGTGTGTAGGGGATGGGCTTGTTCCATAGGGTCCATATGTGCTGTAAGAACCATTATATGTCAGATCATAGGATTTGGCAGAGTAAGAGATCCCGTTGATGCCAGTGGCGTGGAACTGGTAAGATCCCATCTGTCCATAAGGGGACCCCCCTCCGCAGTGTTGCTGCTGGTTGGTGTAATAGCTGCTGTCGGTAGCCGTGGACACTGGCAGAGTGGGGGATTCCTGCGATTTGTGGAGCCCGTGATAACTGCTGGAGGTCATTTGGTTTGAATGCATGTCTGACACTAAGCTGTCAAACACTCCGGTCATTGTCACCAAGTCTACCTAACGAAAACAAATGCAGGGGTCTGGGTGTGCAGGACGGTGCAGGGGACAAGCTGGTGCTTCAATGCAAAAGTGATGGAAAAGCGATCAGGAGAGTTCAACCAGGAGACCGGCCAGGGCTGCAGTCATGGTCCTCTCTTCAGATGGTCTCCGTTGGGGTAGATCACAGGGGTGAAGGCGCCGCCGCTCGCTGAGCGCTGTAGAAGGTTGTCTGTGGCTCAATGCTTCAGCGCCAGGCATTTAACTCCGGTCATGTGACCGCCAGCGACGTCACCTAGCAACAGCCAATAAGGGCTAACGTGTTGTCCGGTTCTTAGGGTTCTGCCCCAGGACAGGAGCTCCCTCCGCCCACATGTTGCTCCTGTGAGCTCTGGGCTGCCTCCTACACAGCAGGGAGTAGGGGGTGGGGAGGCGAACTCACTGTCACCAGTAACTAAGATGCTGGCCCTTGTTCCTTTATGTAAAACTCCGCTGTGTCAGACAGCGCTCCGGCAACACCGGGAGAAAGGCTGGGAGCAGCACCGAGATACCGTCTCATAATTCGAATTAGTGCTTGAAATGAAATTCAGGCATGTAACAATCCGTGCATTAATTCGCTTCTATAGAGCGGTCTCTCTGGACACCCTGTCATCTGCATCATGCATCGCACTTATTCGAGGCTACTGCGGTTTCTCAAGTACTGCTTGGATTTGTGGCACTTCAAAGTTGGTGCCCTGTTTGAACATAGGTAGACGAGTTCAAGTCTTATCAAGATTTATTTTAGAACTGGTGTGATATCAATCGGTATATCGTATATGGTAATACATCGCATGGGGTATTTTGTGCTGGGTTCTCTTGTCTCTAGAGAAGTTCCTGGATTTGTGAGAAGAACGTCTAGGTAGGAAGGAGCCAGGTGTGAAGAAGCCATGGACAACCTAGTAGAGATATTCCAAGGTTAAATTAACTAAACTAGAGCCATGTTTAAAATAGTGATGTATATTTCAGATAACATTCAGGTGTGGCCACCCGAATCCAACATACTAAGCATGACTTTAATCTTCCTAATACTTTAGAAGAACCCTAGTAGATATGTACAGAAGCATGGGTCAGTTTATCAGAGTCTGGCGGTGTGCATTATCTTATGTCTAATTAACCCTTTTTAATCTGTTGGGACGATTCCACTGTTCTTCATTTTTTTGGCAAACCTTCAGCAAATACACTGATTTTAAATTAGATTGTGAGTTTGGATCACACACCTGGGTATATTCACCCTACACAAATAAGGAAAACTACTGATTTCATCAGTACATTTGCAGAATTAACTTTTCTTTGGCAAGTCACCCAGAATTCTATAATGTATACACGAAACCGATTTAATCGCTGAGTTTAATGGTGGACAATCCACTTACTTAACCATCATCAATAGCCAACTGAGAGCCTGGGAGTTTTACAGTGTTTTCCCGTTCTAAATGACAACCATTAGACAGCCAGGTCATTTTATAACACCTGATCTTCCCAGATTGTGGTAAATCTGGAGTCTGCACTGATGGTCTGATGGGTTAAGGTGCACACAGACCACGCTATTATTCTATATAAATTGACACAGAACTACCATGTTGTTGTTAGTTTAAACCTCATAATTCTAAGCCATCATCTGGTTGAAGATGAAGGAAGGTGGAGGCCAACAAAAAGTTGCTAGTTACCTTTTGACTACCTCTGCCTTTTCTAAAGGTGACACCAACATAAAGCATGACCACTGCCAAACTCTCTTAACAAGCATTGGCATTAATTTAAACAAGGATACACATGGATGGGGCACGCTGGTGAGTTGCTCCGCTTACAACAAGGGTTTGTTCTGTGGATGTCACCAGTGGTGTATTTTAGCAGAATAATATCAGCACATTTGAGGTACATTTGATATCTTTCATGGACCACCAAGCCTGGGATTGTTGAGTTTACCAGAAGAACCTAACCCTGAAGCCAAAATTCGGCCACCTTGAACATTTTGTTTAATAAAATCAAGCACCTCACCATAGCTGCACACACAGGTATTTTATAGGAATATGTAAAATTAGGTTTTTGTGTACATTCTATTTTTTTATTCTGTTATAGATCCACCTAGGAATCAAGTACTTCATTGATATATATATATATATATATATATATATATATTCCTTTAGAGGGCATAGAAAGATCAATTAAGGACTTATTGCCCAGGTGGATCTATAACAGAATAAATAAATCATGGGGCAACTGGTCTGTTCTGGGATCTTCAAAGTTATTATCTGTAACTCAAAGTATCAAACACGATTAGCATTATGTTTTCGTCTATAATTTGCAAATAGCCTGGATTCTTATTTTTGAGAGTACATTTTATAATTTATTATTTTTCACATGACGTTTTAGTTTAAACTATTTACAAATCCTGCATGGTTAGCACCAATTTGTTTACATCTGTCTGATTTGCCCAACAAATAACGATCTTCTACAGCCTTTTATTACAGTCTCGATTAAATAATATAATTTAATAAACAAATTCAAGAAATTCAGCCGCAGGGAATTTGGAATAACTATAAATGAATGTAACAACATGTGTTCAAATTTGAATATTATATTGATTCTTTAACCCATCATACTTGTAGCGGATGTCTGCCTTGAGACTGCCCGCCAGCGCCACCTCCTGGCGAACCACAGAATCCTAATTTCTACCATCTGTATTTAGAGGCTTTAATCTGTCATAGGCGCCAGTCTGCTCATACACCAGCTGGCCAAAATAATAATTAAAAGCCACAAAACTGTTTTCGTGCTCACTGTCTGATGGAATTCATACGAACATTACTTGTTAACAAAAAATAAGCCGATCGTATAAAAACGTCTTCAACAGGGCAGCCACTGGAAATATCCGTTATTGGGCATTTTCAGGAAAAAGCAAAAAACACCAATTCCAAAGTTCTGAAATATCTATTATATGTTGCAAAACATTTTCTCCAATTTATAGTTTCATAGGTTTACATATTAAAATGTGCTTGATAATAAATAATGATTCTTCAAATATCATCTCTTTTCACTAATGGACTGGTGGATCTTAATGGTCCTGATTAACCCTATGTTTGCAAAATACAGCTATCATCGGCAGCGAAACCGTCAAGAACAACATAGAGACAAACCTAGAAACTGACACTCAATAAGTTTTATCCCAAATCTGAGACAAGAACAAGGACTGATTAAGGCCTGGGTCTCTAAGTCAGGAAATGCAGCCAGACTAGATGGGCTGAATAGTTCTTATCTACCATCAAAGTCTATGCTTCTACAAAGTGTTAAATGGGTTAATACTCAGAGGTTATTGGTAAAGAAGAGACCTTCCAACCATTATACATACTGTACCTTCTTTGCAGATGCCATAGTAACACTTTGGATGTGATGGTTAATTTTGTGGCACAAAAAAGAGAATACAATATATATTTATATAGCATATGTACCACATTTTATGGCGTGATTGTGCACATTGTTGTGCATGTGCCTGTGAAATTCCTAAAAATAAGCATAAAACAAGCAAAGTGTAGCTGCCTTTGATAACACAACAGCCAGATTCAGATGTATAAAGGCGGCTGTGCTGCTTCCTTATGTTTTGGACAGAATTGTAAAACCACCAAATCTCACTTGTTTTTCAGACTTTTTTTTTTTTTTTAAATATTCAGTCTGTTATGTGGTTACTGGCACAAAAATCTGACAGGTTTAGCAGGTTGGCGCATGTGTTGTTAACCTGCTAATTCTGGTGGATTTTAATATTATAACTTGTTGTGAGAGCAAATTTCCATAAGTTTGACAGAGATTTGGGCTTGTGACTCAGTTATACATTAACCAATTGTGGCACAAATCCAGATGTCGTTTAATGCACTTTTTTACAGTATGATTGTGCGTATTTTCATAGCATTACTTTTTTTTGGTACTTTCAGATTCGAGATTTTTTTTTTGTATTTTGACCTTGAGATCTATGCTTTGGCTCTGCTCCCTCATACCGTAAGACCAGGTCTTACATCTGGCACAGCGGGCATATGCCTGGTTGGCTTCTGACCAATATAGCCACACGCTCACTTGATCTGCTACTCCAGATTGGGTGCTTCAGCGTGCGATCAGCGGCTGGAAATCTCCAGCCACATACTATGTGAGCCTAAAAATATGGCTGCACATATCCAGCTGCCAGCCACACTTACATCTTCAGGCAGCCTCTGGCTTTAAGGTGCCCTGTCATTGCCAGTCCAGCCCTGTATAAGACAATGGGTTTATTGCTATTAAATGCATACTGGCTACTGTTCCTTTATTAATCCAAGACTTCCTCAAAAGAATGGTTATGTGAGAAGCCCTTAGATCACAAAGTATGCACAATACTGATGTAAGGCAAAAAGGCAGTGATATTTATTGTGAAAGAGTTGCATCAACAGGAATATCCAGCAAAATTATCTGTACATCGCATTTCAAAAAATGATGTCACAAATTCTATCTTCAGACATTGGTACAAAAAAAACATTTGCAAGTTGTTTTATTTTTCCCACATCTCTCTTTTGATCAGAATCGTATATAAAGAATTACCAATTATGTCTGTCTGATTCTTCTTTGTTTCTAATGCTGAATTGTCTCTGTGAAGCTTTCAGGCAGGTCTGTTAATTAGATTTGCTAAGATCTGAAATTATTGCTTGTTATGCGTTGGCTCTCTGAATTGATCTCAAGAGTTCTGTTTATCGCTAAGCATTAAAAATTAACCAGCTATTCTTTCTGTCATAACAATGTTTTTTTTTTTTACATTTTATAAAGAAACAGAAATATAATGCAGATTCTGTAAAACAATGTAATAGACGCGGTGGTGCTCATTGGTACCCAGTTCACGAAGGCCTTGGATTGTTAAATAGTTTGTAGGCTAGTCGAGATAAAACATTCAAGTCACTGAATTGTCTAATGTCTGAATTGTCCGCATAACCTTATTATTAGATGTGTTTCCTTTTGCTTGGCCAGAAAATACTCATGTTTTCATCTCACCTCAACTCACCTATAAACACAGTTTAGTGAATAAACCCTAAACAGTAATGTTCGGTGATCTGAGCTGATCATGCTCTTGCTGTCACTTACATGCAATACAACAAGAATAACTAAAAACAGAAATCGGTATTCCTTAAAGCAGAAATCGGATATCAAGGATCTCCCACTTCCTAAAATAACTCCCCAACTCACCAACATATGGGCTGACAAAAAAAAATCACAGTATAGTCAATCTAGTTCTTAAATATGTTTAACGGGAGAATAACAAGAAATATAGTTAGAAAAAACATTGTCATCAGTTCCCTTTAAAACAAACTATTTTACACTATTTGTAACATTGTTTCTGTATGATAATATATATATATATACATATATATATATATATATATATATATGTATATATATATATATTATCATACAGAAACAATGTTACAAATAGTGTAAAATAGTTTGTTTTAAAGGGAACTGATGACAATGTTTTTTCTAACTATATTTCTTGTTATTCTCCCGTTAAACATATTTAAGAACTAGATTGACTATACTGTGATTTTTCGTATTTGCTCGATTATAAGACGAGGTTTTTTTCAGAGCAAATGCTCTGAAAAATACCCCTCGTCTTCTAATCGGGGTCGTCTTCTAATCAGACCTCAAATAGAGGTCTGATTATGAGACTAAGATCCAGATCCCCCGCACCGCTGCAGGGGACCTGGATCCTCCTGTCTCCCCCCCCCACACTTACTTACCGGTACTTCCTGCTGTATTGCCGGGGCAGCGGGTTGACGTCTACGCGATCCGCGTAGACAACGTCCGCTGCAGCCGGAAGGAGGTGTGGCTAGCAGCGGGGGTTGTCTGCGTCCGTCGCGGATACCTTCCCCGACTGTCAGAAATCAGAGTTCCCCGCACAGGTGCCGGAACTCTGATCTCTGACAGCCGGGAAAGGTATCCGCGACGGACGCAGACAACCCCCCGCTGCCAACTCCACCTCCTTCCGGCTGCAGCGGAAGGAGGCGTCAACCCGCTGCCCCGGCAATACAGCAGGAATTTGGAAGCACCGGTAAGTGTGTGTGCGTTAAATGGGGGACATAGGGCATTTCTGGAATGCCTTATACCCCTATATGCCACTCTGGCACTTAGGGGGTTAAAAGGCATATTATGGGGCAGAGTGGCATATAGGGAGTTATAAGGCATTTCAGGAAGCAGAGTGGCGTTAAGGGGGCATTTAATAGAGCACTCTGCCTCCTGAAATGCCTTATAGAGTGCTCTATACAATGCCTTTTAACTCCCTTAATGCCACTGCCTCCTGGAATGCCTTATACCTCCCTATATGCCACTCTGCCCCATAATATGCATTTTAACCCCCTAAATGCCAGAATGGGATATAGGGGTATAAGGCATTTCTGGAGGCAGAGTGGCACATAGGGGGTCAAAAGGCATACCATGGGGCACAGTGGCATATAGAGGGTTAAAAGGCATATCATGGGCCACAGTGCCATATTGGTGTGGCAAGCCTGGGGGCAGATGTGCGTAACTGGGGGACAGGTTGGAAAATACAAGGAAATAAAAACAAAAAAAATATTTTTCTCAATCATAGCTTTTATTTAAAAAAATAGTTTACATGAATTAACATTTACTGGTAAAACTTTTTTCCTTTAGGGTCGTCTTATATTCAGGCTTTTTCTTTTTTTCCTAAGTTAATATTCAGATTTTGGGGGGTCGTCTTATAATCAGGGTCGTCTTATAATCGAGCAAATACGGTATATATATATATATACATTGTTATTTCTTTGTCTTTTCCTTCAGTAAATAGAACCGCTTCCCCAACCTCAATGTCTATTCTATTGAGAAGCCATAGTAGCTTGACTGTTGCCACTTGTGGGTTTTCAATGAAGGCAGCCATTGAAATGAAACAAACACTGTCTGGGAATCATTTTGTTTGGAGTGTTTTTAGGGTAACAATGAATCATAAGATGATTTATAGTCTAACAATACATTTAGGATCTTAAAAAAATGGGCAATTTATTACCTCCAGAATCCTCTTGTGTTTACTTTAGAAGTATCACACAAGGAAGGTGGCTGTTTAAAATGACACAATGCAACAGAAAACCTGGGTGGAAGGAATCTTTGTGGCATTATTATAAATAAAGAAAAAGAAGCAAAACAATGAAAAAAGGAAATGAGAAATCCTAGAAAATCTTGGGGTCTCTAAGACACTTGACACAAAATGGAGTAAAATAGTCATGGGCTGGGATCAGGATTAGATAAAAGGCTGATGTGTTTTATTACATTTTATATTCAGTACATAATATAGAAATACAAATTGATATATTGGATATCATTTATCAGCTGAGGAATCTAGTTTGATGGAATATCCTCGTGCTCCTCCAAGAAAAAGATCAACATGTAGTAATGTGAAGCTGCAATACAAATTAGCTACCTTCTTTATGAAGGTGTTTGGAACAAAATAAATATACAGCATAAAACCAGAATTGAAACACTCATATCTACCTTACACTCTAGACCAAAGTGTTGCATCACAGTCAATGCAATGACATATTATATACCCCATATTTTATTATATACTGTATACCCCATATTATATTATATGTACCTCCATATTATATACCCACACAATGCACATGCATAGGAAAATGTCATCACTGCAGCAATGTTATTGCATCATTTTAAACATTTTTTTTCCAAGGATGCAAAATTTAGATATGGTTCATTTATGAAAAGGAAATATATCGATTTAATATTTAGACCTGTAAAAAAGTAGTCTATGGTTGCTATCCCTTGCTAGCTTAGCTTTGATGTTTTGCGCATGAGGCAAACCAACAGTAGTTCCATCTATAATACTTGCTAATGCAGGCCTGTGGCTACTAAATATGAAAAATAAGACTTTTTGGAAAGCTGGGGGTTGTGATCAGCCATTAATTGTATAATTATTAATAACTTGAAACCAGTCATCGTTACCCACCCCATAGTAAATAAAATTTCATCAACTGAACGTTAGTGACACCAAGATGCCTAGGCATTATGATCCATCAGTGTTTCTTTCGACAGTCAGTGCTTCTCTCAAGTCTTATTAGGTATCATAATAGTGCCAGAGCCATTAATATGGTCAGAGGAAAAAAAAAACAGCAACTTATTCACCTTAAGTGAAATGCAGCTGCTATTTATTTTAGGGCTTTTATTGTGTGGGAAATATATGGGTTATATGGCTTAATTTTTGTTCTACATTACTAACAGCTAACAAGATAATTACTGTTTCAGTAGCAGCTCTTACAATTCTGGATGAGCTTATCTTTCATATTTTAGCTATATTCCTCAATGCACTGGAACTGCATTGAGCAGAGAACTAAGGAGCTCTGGCAATTCTTTGCCCAGAGGCAAACAGACCCAACTGGCCCAAAACATATTTCTCAGAAAACAAAATCAGGGTGTACTATTCATGTCTGCTCAAAAGTTACATTCTGTCATGGTGTATGTTCTGTTTATAATCCTTGTTACTCCAGACACACTGATGTGTGGGGAAAAACAAACAAATAAGTGAAAAAATAGATATGTATAAAATGCCTATTCTAGACCAGGGGTGCAAATAGTATCCATGCTCCTCTAATCCATCAATAGTGTTTTTTTGTCTTGCAATTCTGCATATGGCATTAAGGTATAGTCTGCTATGAGAATGTGTGTTGCCCTGTGGGAGATGGACACTTTCATTCAGACTATCCTTACCAATTAATTCTAGGTCTTTGCATTGGAAAACTTAGATATAACATACCTTTTTAATTAATTTATTCATTATCAATCTGTATTAAGCATCTGTGGCTGGTTCACGATTTAATTGTTTGTATTGTGCATCTCTTAACAAGCAATTGCTAATTAATTAATTCTCGGGACATAGATTAACCTGTAAATAATATATGCACTAACTCCACTAAGTATATAGAGTTGAACATAGCTATTACTGATGTTTTGCAATATACTCTCTAATATATAAGTATCCCTATTAACCATTGGTGTGCTAAAGAATCTGTCCAGAAAACCCCCCTTGTACAAGGAGAGAATTTCCCACACCTATAACTACATATGTGAACACAGTATACTCAGTAAAATAGACTTATACTCTTATCCCTTTCTTTCCAGTCAATCTATAACACATGAGCATACATGAGACCTTCATGTGCATGGGTAATTGGGAAGAACTATAATATTAGATATAGCTTTTTATCACCTAAATTCCCCTAGTATATTTTCAGTACAATTTCAATTTTTTTGGTCAATGTTTCCTATTGTAAACAATCTCATGAAAAAGAATGGTGAATCTTCATTATGAATGCATGCACTTTAGGCGCCCCCTGGTGGCAATACTGCCAATTCTATAATAAGAGGGAGGGTCTTGTCTAGGAGATGCTCTCTAATTATATGGTTGTGTTTAATTGTTCAGTCAGGTTGGGACATCTGCAAATGCAAGTGAAAACTCACCAGGCAGACAACCTAACTACCTGGTATGGCTCAGTTCACAAATTTAAGCCTAATCTGTAGACTCATTAAAAGTCACCCGAAGGATGACTCTAACAGAAAGGGGTGGTTCTGCTGAGACTGATGTTTGTGTCTTATAGCAAACCACACTTACCACCAGGGAGATGCCGAGGAGGCCACATGCCTTAAACTGCATCTCCAGTGTGGCCACATACTACAGCACCTGATCTGTTGCTGGAGAGTGTGGCGATCTTACCAGGTGCTCAGTAGGCATTTGCCCAGTGTGCCAGATGGCTAGTCTGGGCCTACCCACCACTGTCTTCCTTGCATCATATTGGTACATGACATAAAAAAACCTCCAAAGTGTGTCTGCTACCTGTAAAACAATGGTGTCCTTTATGAAATAGTTTGGACCGGTTGCATGCCACCTGTCACCTGAAGACTCCACCAAAAAGTTTACCACACACACTGTCCAAAACACCCTTTCCCTTACCAAGGGGTCCAAAAATGAAAAGCATGAACAAACTGATTACCATTGACTAGGTCAGAAAAACATTACCAGCCAACATCTTTAAGGGCAGTTCTATCTACACAAAACATTAATTAGCCATTTATCATGTTAGGCAAATAATCCTTAACCAACTTATAATTGTATTCTTTCCTGGCCCAAGGAAAGGGACCACCCAAAAACTAAAAATAGAAAAACTAAAAAGAAAAAAGAAATCAACTAGCGATGATCCACAAAGATCAGGTAGTGAACAGGATGGAGGAAGGGAGAGGGACCGCTTTGGGGTCCATGCCTGCCATAGAGGGTTTATAATTACACTTACTGCTCCATCCCCCTGAGGTAGAGCCAGGCATGATGGCAGCTTTTTAACAAATGTATAATAAAACAAAAGGCATATCAATTTACCAATAAATGCACTTTAAAGTATTACATGGATTATATATATATATATATATATATATATATATATATATATATATATATATATATATGTCCTCCCAGACAATATCTAGCGGGTCATGTGTAAACATGGACAAAGATGGCACTGTTTTGCTGTTTAGGGATAAACAGACAAGCTGTCTGGGCACAAATATGGCCCTGTTAACCTGTTTGGGGATAAATATGGCACTTTTAAGATGTTTGGGGCAAATATGCCGGAGAGAAGCTGTTTGGGCACAAATATGGCACCGTAAAGCAGTTTGCGGACAAATTATGTCAGAGACAAGCTGTTTGGGGAAAATATAGCACTGTTAAGCTTTTTGGGAACAATATGTCAGTCACAAGTGATTTGGGCACAGAGATGGCATTGTTCAGCTGTTAAGGGACAAATATGACTTTGTCAAGCTGTTTGGGGACAAAGATGTCATTGTTAACCTGTTTGGGGAAAATTTGTCAGGGACAAGCTGTTTGGGCACAAATATAACACTGTTAATCTGTTTGGGGATAAATATGGCACTATTAAGCTGTTTGGGGCAAATATGCCAGAGACAAGCTGTTTGGGGACAAATATGGCACTGTCAAGCTGTTTGTGCATAAGGATTGCACTGTTAAGCTGTTTGGGCACAAAGATGACAATATTAAGCTGTTTGTGCACAAATATGGCACTGTAAAGCTGTTTGGGGAAAATATGTCAGTCACAAGTGATTTGGGCACAGAGATGGCATTGTTCAGCTGTTTGGGCACAAATATGACCCTGTTAAGCTGTTTTGGGACAACGATGGCATTGTTAACCTGTTTGGGGAAAATATTTCAGGGACAAGCTGTTTTAGCACATAGATGGCACTGTTAAGATTTTTGGGGACAAATATAACACTGTTAAGCTGTTTGGGGACAAATATGTCTTTGGCACAAAGATGGCAGTTTGCTGTTTAGGCACAAAGATGACTCTATTAAGCTGTTTGGTGTCAGAGAGAAGCTGATTGGGCACGAATGTGGCACTGTTAAACTATTTGGGCACAAAGATGGCACTTCAACAAATTTAAGCATCGTGATCTTTCTATTATAGTTGACATGGATGACTGATCTTGGTGAAAATGGTTGACTTTAAACTCTTTTATTTTAATTAAAGGTTATTATCTATTAAAATAATGGATAAAACATTTGAAATGGGGCACAAAACAATAAACTATACCAGTAGGAACTCAGGATCCATGCTTAATATAGAGCAGGGGTGGGCAATTAATTTTCCCATGGGGCCACATGAGAAATTGGAATGGTTTTAGAGGGCCAGACCTCTACAAACTACAAACTCCGAAGCCTTGTCCATTTTGTTAACTTATGTGCTGTTTAATAAAGTTATTCAAGCCTACGTCATTGGTAGAGGTGCTTGAATAAGTAAGGCCTGAATAACTACTAGCACAGCACAGAAGTGAACAAAATGAACAAGGCTTCGGAGTGCATACCGTATTTTTCGCTCTATAAGACGCACCTGCTGATAAGACGCACCTAGATTTTAGAGGAGAAAAAAAAGGAATAACTGAATAAGCTATGAACACAGTAAGACACACGCAGTAAGGCACACACAGACACAGTAAGACACACACAGACACAGTGAGACACACACAGACACAGTAAGACACACACAGACACAGTAAGACACACACAGACACAGTGAGACACACACAGACACAGTAAGACACACACAGACACAGTAAGACACACACAGACACAGTAAGACACACACAGACACAGTAAGACACACACAGACACAGTGAGACACACACAGACACAGTAAGACACACACAGACACAGTAAGACACACACAGACACAGTGAGACACACACAGACACAGTAAGATACACACACACACAGTAAGACACACACACACAAACACAGTAAGACACACACACACAGTAAGACCTCCCTCCCTAACCCCCCTTCTCAGTATCTCCCCTCTAACTCCCTAACCCCCCCTTCTCAGTATCTCCCCTCTAACTCCCTAACCCCCCCTTCTCAGGATCTCCCGCCCCGGTCACTTACCTTAAACTCCTGTGTTGGAAGCGTGAGGCGTTTGTCTCGGGTGCCGGTGCTTCACTGCTGATCGCCGGCGTCTGACGTCATATGCCGGCGCCCAGCGTAAAGCGCCGGCACCCGAGACAAACGCTTCCAACACAGGAGTTTAAGGTAAGTGACCGGGGCGGGGGGGGACACCGGACTCATTGGTGAGTCACCAGGACACTCTTTGCGGGCCGGTCCGAGCTATTCAGCGGGCCGGATGTGGCCCGCGGGCCGTGCTTTGCCCAGGTCTGATATAGAGAGAGAGGAAGAGATGGAACTCAAAGAGGAAAAGGTGGAGCCTAATGAGAAGAGGTGAGACAAAACAGGGAAGGGTTGGGGTTTACAATGGAAGAGGTGTGGCCTGGACAGATTAGGGGACAGGTGAATTTACCAGCACAAAACCTAAATACACCACTGGCTTTATTGTGGAGTTGGCAACCAGTTAAAGATGTAGTGCCATTGATGTTCAATTATTGTTCAATTATGATAAAGGCTGTGGTGATTTGAAAAGAAAAGTGAGGTGACATTGGCCTACTTTACTGAAAGATAATGATTTAACTCTTGCCTATAACCAAAAGATAATATACTCATTCCGGTAATTAATATCTAAAATGCTTATTACAGTACCCTTGTGCACTACAATATTTAGAATAGGCTGACACTCAGGGTGAGATCCCCCAGGCTGGGTTTCAGCCTATTCTGTCCTTGCTTTCTTCACACAGTAAACAATGTTTGTATCAACACATATGACTATTATTTTTCATGTGTTTTGAGTGCTAGCCTTACTACATTGAATCTATGTACTGTAAGAAGTTCTGCATAAAATGTTGGTGCTATATAAATAAAGGATAATCTAATATATAATAGCAATGACACTGTGGGAATTATTTGTCATTCTGGGTAGGGCTTATTTGGTCCCTTTCACACCCAGTGTTAGAATTCCCAAGAGGACAAGTATTTTTACACTTTCATTTTGCCTCCTGTGTGCTGACCCATCCCTCTGCTCTCTCCTGCAGTCCCCTCTGTTCCAACCTGGCCCCCTGCTCCCCTGGCCCCCTGGCTACCGGCTCCCGTCTTCTCTGACCCATCCCATTCCACTCCCTCTGCTCTGATCCCCTCTGCCTTGAACCACCCCAGCTCCCTTCTCCTCTGCTTTGACTCTCTCACCCCTCCCACTCCTGCCCATTCTGCTCTGACCTGTCCCCACCAGCAGCCCCTCTGCTCTGACCCATCTCCTCCACCCTGCTCAGGCCCGGACTGGCCATCGGGCACACCGGGCGTTTGCCCGGTGGGCCGGGCCACGGCAGGGCCGCATTGACTTAGGGGCTGATGGAGCTGCAGCTCCAGGCCCCTATCCTACCTACGGCCGCATTAACGCAGGGCATAAGGGGCACCTGCCCCTTAAGCCCGCCGCAACTGCGACCGGGTCCGCCACTCTAAGGGGCCGGGAAGTCCCCACCAAGGCCAGCCTTACGGGTCTGCGGCCGCACAGGGTTTAAATTAAAACATCGGGGGTTTTTTTTACTTTATTTAACATCCTCCATGTTAAATAAAGTTTTTTTTTACTTTATTTAACATGGAGGATGTTAAATAAAGTTGAGAAAAAACCCCGATGTTTTAATTTAAACCCTGTGCGGCCGCAAACCCCTAAGGCCGGCCCTGGTGGGGGCTTCCCGGCCCCTTAGAGCAGGACCGGCCTTTGGGGTGTGCGACCGCACAGGGCGTCACACTCTAGGGGGCGGTCCGCACCGGGTGCCGCTCATCAGCGGGTGCCAACTTGCGGCACCCGGCACCCCTCCAGAGACGGACAGTAATGTCCGCCGCTGGAGGAGCAGGCTCGCAAGGGAGCGGTATCGGAGGTCTTTAACAGACCTCCGGTTCCCTTGAGTGATTTTAAACCGGGTTCAACCCGGCTTAAAATCACTCAAGGGAGCCGGAGGTCTGCTAAAGACCTCCGATACCGCTCCCTTGTGATCCGCGCGGCAACAGCTGCTGTGCGCCGGGGTTTGTTGTTAGATCCCGGCGCACAACACTGAAGCCGCGCCCACCGCTGTCCGTGCCCTCTGACCCGGAAGAAGACAGAGAAGACAGAAGAACTGAAGAAGAGGAGCGAAGAGGAGGAAAAGGAGCTGTAAGGAGAAAAGAGTAAAGGTAGGAAAATATTCAGTGAGAGTGGATTAGTATATATGTGTGGATTGGTATATGTGTGGATTGGTATATATGTGTGGATTAGTGTATATGTGTGGATTGGTGTATATGTGTGGATTGGTATATACGTGTGGATTGGTATATACGTGTGGATTGGTATATACGTGTGGATTGGTATATACGTGTGGATTGGTGTATGTGTGGATTGGTATATACGTGTGGATTGGTATATACGTGTGGATTGGTATATAGGTGTGGATTGGTATATAGGTGTGGATTGGTATATAGGTGTGGATTGGTATATATGTGTGGATTGGTAAGTGTGTGAGAGTGATGGGTGTTATGCTGTACCATTTCCAATGTTTTTTTCATGATCTAATTATGCTCTAAAAGTACATCATAACTCCCATCACTCTATACTGTTCCATACAGTGGCAGAGCTGGGAGGCAGAGGCCTTGCACCCTCACCGCAGGACTCCTGAAAGGTAAGTGAACTTCAAAGAGGGAGAGGGTAGATAGTTAGGAGGGGGTAGATAGGGAGAAGGGCGTGAGACGGTGGAAAGGGGGTAGATAGGGGGAAAGGGGGTAGATAGGGGAGAAGGGAGTGAGAAGGGGTAGATGGGGCAGAAGGGAGTTAGAAGGGGTAGATAGGGCAATCATACTCCTATCATGCCAAGTCTGCGAGTACATCCTGGAATCTGGGTATGCCTGGGCATGATAGGAATGTGATTGCTGTTAACAATCATATATATATACATATAATATTGTTTTTTAATTGTTTTGTCCTATTTTGGTGTGTTACTTACTTTAAATAAAAGGGTTTTTTTTTATGGTGTGGGGAGGTCATATTCGGTTTCGGACAGGTAAATGCTGCATTTTCGGTTTCAGTCCAGAATTCGTTTCGGTGCATCCCTACTACTAAGCCAGACAATGAAGTGGTAGGCCTACACCACAACAATGTTTGGCGTAGTATATAGTGATTGGGGTTATGCTGCACTATTGTCAATGTCTGGCTCAATGTATAGTGATAGGGATTACGCTGTACCACTGTCAATGTGTGCCTCAGTATATAGTGATAGGTGTTATGCTGTACCACCGTCATTGTCTGCCTCAGTATATAGTGGTAGGTGTTATGCTGTACCACCGTCAATTTCTGCCTCAGTATATAGTGATAAGTATTATGCTGTACCACCGTCAATGTCTGCCTCAGTATATAATAACAGTGAGAAGAGGCAGAGGTGGTAGATAGTGATACAGGGGGATAGATAGTGAGAAAGGGGAGTTTTGTTACATGTTTTTATTCCTTTCTTTTTTTGGGGTGGGGGGGCACCAGAGGAGTAGTCCGCACAGGGCGCCAGAACACCTAAGGCCGGCTCTGCCTTAGAGTGGCGGACCCGGTTGCAGTTGCGGCGGGCTTAAGGGGCTCTGCCTTAATGCGGCCATATAGGCCCAGTCAGTCCGGTCCTGACTGGGCCTATTTTAAGGTAGGAGCCTGGAGCTGCAGCTCCATCAGCCCCTAAGTCAATCCTGCCCTGCCACAGGCGCGGTCGCAGTTGCTGCTTGCTCTGGCAACAAGGTAAATAGGGTGAGGGAAGGGGCTGCAGTGAGAAGGGGCAGAGGGGGGTTAGGTAGTGAGAAAGGGGGAGAGGGGATAGATAGAGGGGGTACATATTGAGAAGTGGGGAAGGGGGTTACATAGTGAAAAGGGGGAACATAGTGAGAAGGGGCAGATAAGATGATGAGAGGGGGTAGTGTGAATGCGTATGAGAATGAATGAATAAATGTGTGGATGAATTGTGTGAATGCGTATGACAATTAATGAATTCATGTGTGGATGAATTGCTTGAATGATTTGTGAGACTGCATTAATGAATGTGTTAATGATTTGTGTGAATGATTAAATGCAAAGATGGTACATGAAGGGTGGGCATTAACAATAAATAAATAAATATGGGCTGCTCAGGCTTAAATGCCCGGGCCTATTTTTTGTCCCAGTCCGGGCCTGACCCTGCTCTAACCTGCCCCCTCCAGTTTCCCTAAAAATATGTAATTGAAATACATTATGATAAATATGCTACCCTGTGCAGATCATGGGGCTATTGTATGTCAGAATTAGGGAAAGATTGTGCCACTGAAATGGAACTAACATTGTTTCGAATTGTGAAATATTATTTCATTTTTCTCATTCAGGACTTATTTGATAACTTCCTGATTTCACACTATATTAGTTTGCTTTATATTAGATTAACAATTTGGCGAGGAGGGCCCTGCTCAAACAAGCTTAGAATAGACAAATATTGATATGATTACCCCTTCTTCTCCCTTATATTGTCTTTATAGCCTGCTCTCCGCCATCCCCTGCTCATGGGGAGAGGGGTGTTAAATCATAATAAAAAAAACTCTATGGGAGGAATGGATCACAAGCCATGCCTCACCCCCCCAACCCATTCCCAGTGGGGGCCAATTAGATGCAAAATACTTGCCAACACATCCATGGGTTCATTGTTTACTTAAAGGGAAAAATGTAATAATATATGTTACTTTTACAAGTTTGGAAAACACATAAAAGTTTTACAATGTAGCGTTATGAAACTGGCCACAATTTCCCATTTTCTGATATAAAAAGCTTGACTATGCTGTACCTATTTTTCCCACTAGGAGGTGCTACTGCACAACTATCAGAGCAATTAAAGGTGTTTAGCAATTGTGAGAACTTTATTATTTCATAGGAGGCTTCTGTAAATGGTGTTTCATTTTTATTTCATTAATACACTGCCTGAACTGTCCTGTTATTTGAGGTAGTGGGATGACATCACATACTCGCAATGTGTGTTATAAATAAAAACCAGCACAAACAATAATCTTTGTTCATCAAAGCGCCACGCGGGATACATTTGTTCCCAATTTCCTATGTGCATTTTAAATGACCAAAGTGTATAAATGGCAGGAAACTGATGGACGGTTACCACTTATCACAAGATGAAAAGGTGATTCAGAAAAACCTGGCAGCTTAATGCCTAGCTTGGCAGCACCCAAATGATAGCAGTGAATCCCACTGAGATTGCAGCAGACATCCTAGAGGAAACACCATATAAAGTAATGAGATAGCATTCAAGGCCACAAGAGTTACATGTTGGTACAGTCACTGCTTAAGTGAGAAATTCTGACTCATAAAAGAAAGCGTGTGATTGCCGGAAATCTATGAAATAGTTTATACACTAGTCATTTGCTTTTGTTTATTAACCATTTGGCTCTGCCCGCTACCTGCCTAGTTCTGCCCAACCAGTTCTTGATGTAATTGGGGCTAGCCACATTCACACATGGCTATCCCTACCTCTCTTATACAGCTACATCCTTTCCTGTCTCCCCCATTAAGTTTTCTTATACCCATCCTGTGAAGTGATCAGGTATGTAGACTGGTAATGATTAGTATGATGATTCAAGATAAGGAGCATATCTAGAAACCACAGGGCTCCGGAGTGAAAATTGCCCCGGGCCCCCCCAACTTCACCAAGCAACATGTCCCACATTGGCACCTTTGCCATGAAACAGTATGCTAACCCACTGATACACTGCCTGTGTCATCTTTGCCCCAAGGATCTGGTGTGTGCGATCACTGCCCAGCTGTTTTGTGCCATCATTCCTCCAAACAGCTTGTATGTGCCTTATTTTGCCCCTTGCAACCTACACCCTGGCACACATATGCAAACACAAACTTACACACACCAACATACATACACATGCTTATACATACTATCAAAAATACCCCGCCCTTTCACATCAGTTATATTAATACATATTGATGCTCATACACAAACACAATACATACACACTCATGCTAACACATAAATACGTATACTCATATATTAAAGCGCACACTCCATCACACACAACTTACGCATACATGCTCACTCACAAACACTTAGAAACCTATGCTAACACAAACACTTACACATTCATGCTTGTACATACAACCACTTTTACATAGACTTTCATGCTCACATATAGTTATACATAGGCATCCATACTTAAATATATATTAATGCTCACATACAAACATACACCATCCCCAAAAATAAGAATGGCAGTTTTAAAAATTGGTGAGGCCCCATAGAAAATGCAGGTGATTAATATGAATGACAAGACCACTTTAATCTCTGTTTAATAACTTTAATCCTTAAAACCCCTCCCTGTTTCTGATTATTGGTCAGATGGCTCTCTAGAAGTTCTGTTCTCTGATGATGATGTTGTAGGCAACTGTGTATCTATAGCTGCTCATCCACAGCAGCAGTATCTGGTTATGGGGGATGGGAGTCTAGAGGGTCATGGACTATAAAAGTGGCTTCAAGAATATCACTTTACATACATATATTCAATGCATTGAACTTGCTGGGGTCAAATAAAGGGATGTACAGAAAACATTTGAGACATGCGAAAAAAGATTTCAGAGTTGACATATGACAAATGTTAGCATTAGTGTGTATCCCATATCTTCCCTTTTCTCTGTGTCTGGGAATCCTCCATTAATATGGCGACCCTCAGGTTTTTGATACTGAGTCCACAAAGAGGGTGGTTGTAATAAAAAAATTGTTTTTTTAGGAGCTCCTTGTTAATGTTCACATATAATTTTAAAGGCTACATACACTTAACTAATAGATTTTTGCACACGGGCCAAAAACTGATTTAGACCAATTTTTTGTTTTGTTTTTGGTCTGGAAGTACTCCAACAAGCCAGAATAATGCATATTCAGAGAGAAAGAGAGGTGCAGAAACGCGTCTTTTAATACAGCAGACAGAAGAACAAGAAGAGGCAAGACAAGAAGCAAGGCTGCTGAAAAAGGAGGCAGGGATACAGATATGGTTAGCGAAGAAGGTAGGGAGACATTGAGAGAGAGCATGAGGGAGGGAGAACGAGAGAGGGTGAGATAGTGTGGCTTTGGGAGAGCGTGAGTGAAAATACCAACAAAATGCAAACAAAAATTGTGAGCTCTCTGCTTTGCTTTAATGAACTAATGAAATTGGCAAATTTCTCTAAAATTTTAATTTGTACAAATCAGAATGCAAAAGTCTACTGAGTAATAACAGTCAAGCAATGCAATACTTGACGAACATCACAAGAATGTTTTGATTTCACAGGTTGATGTATAGAAGGTACCCTGACTTTTTGGAATGCTCCAGAAAGATAGCATTTATCTCAGGGTAAGTAAGGGACGCACAGGTAAGTAATGTACCCACACGGCAACTCGCACAATTCTTCCAAAGACCAAACACCCATTAATTATGTGTATAGATTTGAAAGGAATCTCTGTGGACAGCATGTGTTGTACTCTCTTCAGGGCTGAGGCCCGGATACTAGACTTGATTTACTTCATATTGGCTGCTTGCCACTTCATTTTTTTAAGTTATTTCAAGCTTAAGGGCTAGTTTTTTTCTAATCACGCTACGACATGTCATATAGACTTGAAGATATGCATGTTTATTCTTGACTGAAATACCATATCAAAAAGAATATGCTTAACCCTTTGGTGCTGGAAGCTCATTGCAAAGTGTGCTGTACTACTTTGATTATCTCTTTAGTACAATTCATATTAAGCAATATAGGGGTATGCCTAAAACGCTGAACAGTTGGTGGGTGTCTGACTACACATTCAATGCTTAAACTTTCTCTTATTCTTAACACTTTGATGTATCCACTATCTTAAAATGTGATTGTGAAAAAAAAATATTTTCAGTAACGATGATTTCTCTAATATAGAATGCTTCGGTGGTCATGAGTATGAGACACGAGGAGCTCTAAAAATCCTGGGTTTAGGTGCATGTATGAAAAAACCCCAAATCTGACCATTTTACTGTTTGTTACCGAAGGCCATGTGATTCCATTGAGGCCATTGAGAATGTGATTCTCAATAATATTGTTCAAATCTTCATTTCACACATTTAATCTACCGCTACTTGGTACAGTGATCATACTTTATCTTTGCTGCTGTTTGTAATGTAATATGTACACATAAATCTTACACGTTCAGTATTCCAAAGACATAAGATGCTCACACTGATGATGTAATTGCATAAACATACCTGGAAGGTTTGTTTTGGCTCCGCGTCTCTGGATACATCGCAGATTCTCAGAGTAACACAGTCTGCATCTGGCTAAACAGGGCCGGCCCTACAATGGAGCCGACTGGGGCAATTGCCCCAGGCGGCACTTCAGAAGGGGCGGCACTTTGCCGCCCCAAGCGTTTTTTTTTTTGTTTTTTTGAAGCGGAGGAGAGAGAGAGGGGCACCGAGTGGTTTTCGCTTACCCGCCCGGCGCCCCTCTCTCTCTCCTCTGCGGCGAGTTTCCCTGTTCGGTCTCGGTGCCGGCTTGGAATGCAGAGTGCCGGAAGTGACGTGAATTTCCGGCGCTCAGCATTACAAGCCGGCACCGTGGCAGCACAGGGAGACTCGCCGCAGGACTGTTTAAGGGTAAGTACCGGTGGGGGGGGGTAGATAATGCCGCCCCCCCCGGCGTCGGCGGGGGGCGGCATTTTAAACTTCGCCCCAGGCGGCGTTAAGTCTTCGGCCGGCCCTGTGGCTAAATCATATTCATATTGTTTTCATGTACTCAGTTCAATGAAAATGATGCAGCTACCTTTGTGTAAAGGGGCAATCCCCATTCCTTTAGTTGATGGTCCTGAGGACACCCTTCTGAAACTTGCTAAATTTAAAGTTGCATGCCCTTGCAAGCAATTGAATGATTATTGAATCTGAAAGTTGTTTGTGAGTGTTGGCATGTATGGGCACACAACCTCAGGCGACCATGGTCAGTCAAGTTAAATATTAACACAACTGCCATATTTTCAGTGATTAATCAGTGATATGAATTAATTGGTCCCTGAGAGATCCATTCAAATAAACACCGATCAGCCATAACATTATGACCACTGACAGGTGAAATTAATAACATTGATAATGTTGTTATCATGGCACATGTTAGTGGAATATATTACGCAGCAAGTGAACATTTCATCTACAAAGTCCATGTGTTAGAAACAGGAAAAATGGGCAAGCGTAAGGATCTAAGTGACTTTGACAAGGGCCAAATTGTGATGGCTAGAATACTGGGTCAGAGCCTCTCCAAACTGCAGCTCTTGTGGGGTGTTCCCGGTCTGCAGTGGTTGGTACCTATCAAAAGGGGTCTAAGGAAAGAAAAGCGACAGGGTCATGGGCGGCCAAAGCTCATTGATGCACGTGGGAGGAGAAGGCCGAATCCAACAATTGCTAAAAAAGTTAATTCTGGTTCTGATAGAAAGGTGTCAGAACACACAGAGCATCGCAGTTTGTTTCAGATGCTCTGCCATTCAGGGTGCCCATGCTCACCCCTGTCCACTACCGAAAGTGCCTACACTGGAAGATGGTGATGGGAAGAAGGCATGTCAGCGGAGGCAGTGTGATGCTTTGTGTAATGTTCTGCTGGGAAACATTGGGTCCTGCCATTCATGTGGATGTTACTTTTACACGTACCACCAACCTAAGCATTGTTGCAGACCATGTACACCCTTTCATGGACACAGTATTCCCTCATGGCATTTGCCTCTTTCAGCAGGATAACACGCCCTGCCACAAAGCAGAAATTGGTCGGGAAGGGTTTTAGGAACACAACAAGTTAAAGGTGTTGACTTGGCCTCAAAATTCCCCAGATCTCGAATCCAATCAAGCATCTGTGGGATGTGCTGGACAAACAAATCTGATCCATGGAGGCCACATACCAAAGCGCACCTTCAGAGGTCTAGTGGAGTCCATGCCTTGATGGGTCAGGGCTGTTTTGGTGGCAAAAGGGGACCTACACAATATTAGGCAGGTAGTGATAATGTTAAGCCTGATCGGTGAACATAGCAAGTTCAGTCAATCATCACAATCTGTTGAAAATAATTCCAGAAGCTTTTTGATGCATCTACTTATTTGTAATTTTAAACAAGTCTCTTTACATTGACCAGATCCATTTAACTACATCTTATATTATCACTGCTTGGCCAGAAGGCAAAAAAAATGAACAATACCAATAATGTATTGAGCTGTATGGATGGCTGTATGTTTTGAGTTTGCCAGAGACACATCATCCAACATTCCTTTTCCATTAAATTCTGCCACGGGGTAGGGCATTTAGTGCCAGTATTCATAGCATGATGCATAAAGCTATTGGCATAGGACCCATCATGCAATTTCCTACACAAGCCTCTTTCTATCCAGCAATGTAATTACATGAGCTCTGAAGTCCTCTGGGTCAATGATTTATGTAAAGACCACAATAGAAATGCAAGTTGCTGTTTAAGAAGGAGGAATCAAAGGCCCCTTGTTTTGAAATGCGAATTTCTTGTTAACTGCTTCCTGTCTTCAAGCGGGTCACCTACACAAAGATTCTACACAATTTTATTTGAAAGTGGCAAGAATATCTAAGTAATATTTCCTCCTGGTTTTTTGTGCTTAATTATTGGCAGCATCGCGTAATAAAATTCATATCAAATTCCTGAAAAAAATGGTTTGTCCAGATATCGTAAATATATATATTTGCCAGGAAATAGGTGGTAACGTGCTGGTTATATAGTTGGGATTCCATGGAAGAACTTCCATCACTATTGATTCAAGTGTTCTCTGAAATGACATATTTTAACTTTATGAACAACTGCTGTTTTTGTAAAACAGGAAACTGTCCATTAAGGGGGCTAAATATCACATCATATTTACAACACAATATGTCAGGAGTATTGCATAATATCAGAATGTCTTTATGTCTTGTATCACAGAGTTCCATACAGACCCGCATGACCTTAGTGCATTACACTGATCAGCCACACATCTGTGCTCACACACACACTTACACATACACATCCATACTCACACACACTTATACATTGACATCTATGCTCACACACACTAATACATCCACATCCATCGACACACTTATAAATAGACATGTATGATCACATACACATATCTGTAAACATGCATGATCACATACACTTATACACAGACATCCATGCTCACACGCACTCAACATACACTTGCATGCTAACATGCATACAAACATATATACCCCTCCCTCCTGCCCGCGCACCGCCTTACCTCTCCTGCGAATTTTGCTCCACTGCCCACACACTGTGCCCAATTTTGTAGACAGGAACAAGTGGTTGCGACGGTCGACCGGGGCCCATCCCAGTTGCAACCGCTGCAACCCCTGTGGTTACCCCACTGTATGTGTGTATATATGTATATATGTATATATATATATGTATATATATATATATATAATATGTGTGTGGGCTGCTGGCTGACATCACTCAGTATGGGGCCATCAGGCAACCCCCACGCCTAAAGTGCTTACCTTAGTCTCAGACATGATAATATTGACACGTGTGTCTAACTGCTTGTTACAAATAAACCACAATAACAGAAAACGTGCCTCCAAAATAGCATCCGTTGGCAGTGAATTGCACAATGCAATGGCTTTACCTCAACCAAAAACATATACTTAAAACTTAAAAATTATATAAATATGATCAAAATGTAGGTATTTAGGCATGTATACAGGGTGCCCTCATTCTTATATTTTTATAGAGCAAGCCGGCCGAAAAAAATGTGATTATAAAGATCTTAGGCAGGAAAAAAATAGTTGTCATACTTTATATTTTTCAATGTGGTTCTTGCTGCTGACAAAAAACAGCTTTGTTCTTTTTGTACTTTCTAATAAATTATTCTGCATGGAGGCCTGAACAGGAAACTCCGTTTTCTACATTAAATGTGTCAACTTTATGTTTGTGATGAGCCCAATGTCTGTGAAAAATAGCAAATCCAGCCAAAAATAATATATAAAAAAAAAAAATAAGAAAAAATAATAATTCAACAAAGTGTTACATTTGTCTCAACATTTATTTTCATTAGTTGTTAAAAAGAGAATTTACGTAGGGAATTAAATTACAAAAATGTTACGATTTTACCATTAAGAGGTCCTTCATTTTTTTGACACCATACCTATTTCCAAGAGTCGTTTTCTTGCTCTTAAAGCTCTATAGGAGCAGTGTTTGCAGTATGTATCATCTCTGAATCATTTTTCTTAATACTAAAGTTAGCTGTCTTTTGTCTAGAGGCCTTCTGGGGTGCTGAGGGAGGAGCAATGGGAGGGGTTGGATTGTAGCTCCACCCGTTTTCTTGCTTTTCTTTGTTTTCACACTTACCCACTCAAGCCCCACTCATTTTTGCCTATGCCCCTCCCATAACACAGGCCAATTTGTTATTTATATTATACATATATATTAAAGAGAGAGAAAGATTTTTTTTGTAACAAAATGTATTAGATTACAAATGATACTGCAAACAAATAATCATTAATTATATAAGATATTATAGATGCTTGCAGAGTATATTTCAGATTATCCACATCTTTGACCAAAAGAGAGAGAAAGATTTTAGCACAGTCAGCATCTAAAAATCCTGATCCCTTCCCACCTTGAACACTGAATGGACTAAGGCATACATTTTATTAAGACCCCCACAGAAACCTGTTGCAAGTCTATTTATTTTCTATCACCTCCTTATTGTTTTAAATCAAGATAGATCTTACTTTACTTGGAATTGCTAGTTCATAATAGTTTTTTTTTTTTATATTTGTATTTTATTTATTGTTTACCGCTATGTCAGATCAACAAGTAGATTTAAAGCGGCTCTTGGCAAACACTTCTCTTTCACAATACTTGTATTCACCTCACATCTCCCGTGCATGAATAACACCTATAATATGCCAGTACATGCACATGCTTAGTCTGTTTTATGGAGAATCCTGCTCTGTGGTTTCCTTAGTCGAGGATTAAGACTGTTAAGAGAGGCTACACCCAGCAAATTAACTGGAAACTACAAGTGCTGAACACTTCCTAGCACTATACTTTAGCCAGAAAAACACAAAATGTATTTAACTGTTTCACATAATTTAATGGATGAGATCCAATTGGCTCATCTAGTCTGCCTGTTTTTTTATACAAAGACATTTATCAGTCCTTGCTCTTAGGTTCAGGATAACTTTATGCCTATCCCATGTGTATCCTTGCTGACTGTTCTAGATGAGAGGCAAGACTGCTTTATTAAGGTCTGTCCATCTTTTCAACTAGCAACAACTGTGCAATGGTGACCTGGACCAAATCAAGGTCACTGGTCTTTGGGTGACATGAGCTACCCAAAGCCCACCCTTGTGCAATGTGGGTAGGAGGCCCTGCTGACGTCGGTAGGCAGGGAATGCTGCAGCACCACTCCCGCAACCTGAAGTTTCCCTATACTGACCCGGTGACCTGGAGAAGTGGCGCTTCAACCGGAGTCTCCGAGAAAGACCTATAGAGTTCTCAGGAGTGGAGATCAGGAGAGGGCTTGCAGAGTTCAACCCTTGGTGGCATCCTCAGCCAGCCATGAAGAACCCTAAAAACACATTGCCTGCTTGAAAGAAAAAAGGTTGTTAGAGTCCCAAAATTATACATATTAAACAGGTCCTACTGACATCCAGATCAGGTAAAAATGAGACCCCACATAATCAGAAAAATTACTATTATTGAAACATGTTAACAATGCATTTATTATCAGAAAGATCTTTAGTTTTATTTGCTCTCACCTTTAGTTTAACTTGTTTTCATTCACAATGAGAACATTCTGTAGTTACACATTTTATATGGTTTGCTAATATTATGCAGATGTTAGAGGAACACGTGCTCCTCTGATGTTTTGTGGTTTGCTGAATCTTATTTTGAGAAGATCCTGTACTGTACAAAAGTGATCTTAAGTTGTTCCTGGTGCAGCTGTCTTTTGTCTTCATTATGACTCTTATTCGACGCTGAGCAAACTTTATTTTTTGCATTTTAAAAATGTCATTGAGTTCAAACTGTCACGAAAATAACAACTTAAGGAGCATATTGCCATATCAGCCATTTTTTGTACACATCAATGTTTTAAAAGTTGCTGACCGGTGTCAATAGAGTTCTTCCCTGCATTACAGGGATAATAAACTGGATTAAATCATTGATCTCGTTAAATGAGTTTATACATCCCACATGCTGCAGAGGGGCACTATACATGGTGGCCAGCATCTTGTAACAAAACAAGTCTTTAGTGGGAGAGCTTAGAAACATAAAATTTGACAGCACTCCAACCAGTCCAATGGGTTAACACAATGGATATGCATCATGTTCTACAATTTATGGAACACTGTCACATCTGTCAAAGCATTAAACTTTAGGCAAATCATATTCTGCACTACTTTCTGTGAATGAGAAGAGCTGTTTTACATCAATGGTATTGTGGCGGTAACATTAATAAATTAAAAAGATCTATAACACCAATATATTGGGGATCCCCAATGCATGCGTGTCCTGTTTGCTCCTCTCTAAGGCAAAAGTCCATCCAACCCAACATTTTTCATTTGCTTTATATTGTAACAGAGTTACACCATGTTTCCTTCTCTGATGAAGCTCTGGGAGCGAAACATGTCAGGGGGGGCTATTTGTCTGAGTTTTTAATAAGCCTGTGTCACTGGTCATAATTAATTTATTTCTGTTGTTAGGACTGCAGCCATCAACAGTATATATGATTTGATATTATTAGTGTTATACGACCGTGGGCACATGCCCTCATGTCACAGTGACGTATACCTTTCATGGTAGGACTGGTGACACTGGTGTTTTTAAACATCTTTTTTTTTTTGGTTATACCTTTTAACAAATACATTAATAAAAGTTATGTTTTAGGGTGGGGTAATAATAAGGGTATTTTTGATCCCGGGAACGGGATTGGTTTGTTTTTACCATGTTTCTTTACTCCTTTTTTTATATATTTATGTAGTTTGACAATATTAACTGTATTGAAGAATTTGCTAATATCCAGAGGGATTCTGTTTAAGGAAAGTTTCTTTGTGTGCGCAAACACCAGAGTGATTGTGTTTAACATTAATAAAATGCTGATAATGAACTATTTCAAACAGATAGAAAAAGTTGTATCCTGAGAGCCATGACTTAGAGGGAGCAGCAAGTGCCAGGGATCTGAAAGGAAGGGGATCAGTTACTAATTACTATTTAATTGTACATTTTTTTGACGTCAAACTATATACGCACACACACACACATACACACGCTCACATGTGTCAGAGTACACCTAGATCACTGTATATTTCTGTTCAGACATGGATTCCTCTGTCAAGCGTGTCGGTACACTTTCCCCTTTCCATTCTCAGTAATATACAGAAGTTATGTAAACTATGTCAGAGGAGCCCTACCCTAAGGTTCCTTAGCAATGATTCACACCATAACTGTCAAGGGCATTTTCCAGTATTTTACATATGGTATGCGACACACACTATCACAATAAAAAAAAAAACATTTCAGAGGGACACCCCAGCCATCATATGCACTTTAATGCATATGATAGCTACATGCCCCTCTAAATTTTTGTCTTGCCCTTTTGCAAATGCATGGGGCTATTCTGTAGAGCCTCCTCATATGCATTTGCCCCTTACACCGCTCCTTACCTAGTTGCTGGTGATGTGTTTGGCCAAATGCATCTTCCTGCATATGATATGATTACCACCAGCCAACTCCAGCATCGGCCCAGAGAACCCGATGGATGGGATCTGTTCAGCCAATCAGTGCTAAGAATTGGAGTAGGGCAGCTGCAGGGCTGCAGATTCTACACCAGCTAAATGCTTTGTGTGTTTTCCCTTTTAGAAGGATGCATATTAAAGTTCCCACAGAGTACCTAATATGCATTCTTCTTTGTAGACGGTGTCAGGGACAGTAAACTGCCCCATTAACTTTTTAAAACATTTTTATAGCTGTTTAAGGCTTGCAGTGTCTTGTGTATCCCTTCCACAGAAACAAACATCCCAAGGAGTTAATTCATTAACCAGGAGGCGATAACAGTTGAGTTGTTGGCTGATAGCACCTGTGATGATCCATAAGAGTTTATAATCTAAAACTCGGTCAGGGTGAGGCTAGTCTGAAAGAAACTCGTTTAAAATAATAAAATAGTTTATTTAAAATATTTTGCAGACCCAATTAACAGGTGCAAGACGGAAAGAGAGCTTGTCACATGGAGCAGACGTCCACCCCCAACAGCTGGACCACAAAAGCAGGCAAGCCATGTTGCAATTCTTGGAATGGAAGCAGAACACTGCATTTAATGATAATTATTACATATAACATTTTGTTTGGCAGCAAAAAGGAAATGCAAGTCATCTGATGCTGACACATACTATTTGATACAATTTAAAACAGGCATTGGACTTTCTACATGAAAACAAAGGAATTACTTTTAAATTTAGAGGCCGAAATTGTTAAAATGAAACAACAAAATAGGACAATATTACATTTATTAATGACTTAGCTGTGAATAAATTTTTTTTTAAAATGTTACTATTTGGTGAAATCCTTTTTTTTTACTTATATAGTCATTCACAAACAGGACAAGAAGTACCGCATAACAATTGTGATTTACAGCCTTTATTAATAAGGGACAGCGCTCCACCACTGGATTGAAAGCTTAACTATAACTCAAACGCCATGCATTTTTCTATATGATCTTGCATTATCTTCTTTACAGCTCTTCTTGAACGGGTCGGCTTGTGAAAAGGTCTGATTCAGCATCCGGTGTTGTGTCACAGGGTGGTGTAGTGAAAGTTAAAGGGTGTGGTTTCCTGCATCGAGGTCTGTTCTGCGCTTAACCTTTGGTTTTAATGCACCTGGATTTCTTAGAAAAACGTAACCAAAGGGCTTGTGTGCGTAATGTGTTAGGTTCCTCTTAGATGTTTGCTCTCCTGTCCTTTCCTTTGCTCCCCTGAAGGGCTCCTTCTCTGCTGGCATGGTTACTTACCTCCAGCTATGAAGATGCAGTTTGTGATGGCTGTGGGCAACATGACAGTCTGTCAGGTGTCTATAGAAGGACAAAGGATCAATCCTCAACCAACTAGTTCCCCAGGCAAAAAGGCTCCTTTGTTGCCCATGCACAAGCCATGTTTTATTAATACATTTAGAATGCCAATGTAAGCATAAATCTCTTGCGCATGCATTGTGGATGCTTTGGTTGCAACCCTTGTCAGGTACCAGACCACTTTTACACATTAGGATGTTGTATGACGTAACTGTATGACGTCCGGTCACCCTAGGTAGCTGCCTGACCCACATGGCACTAAGGCAAACCCTGCAAAGACATCCGTGTCAGTGAAAGGGCTTGTGGACACCTTCGATGCATATGAGCCCATTTAGTGAAGCTTCTCGCCCCCCCCTACCCATGTGCCACATATTTCTTAGACATCATGTATCCATGCTTCAAAAAAAAAAAAAAGAAACCTGTGAATAGAGGATGTTCCATTGATCAGAAAACATCATTCTTAAATGTATTTTCATGAGAAGATTATTCCTTATTGTAATCATGGTCTTGGGACTCCTTATGAAATTAAATGGTAATTCTTTTTAGGCTGGTACCAAATGCCAGCAATCATTATCAAGATGTTATGCAGTTTCCATCGTCTATAGCCTTAGGAAATGCAATAATGAAAAACAGCAGACATGCGTCTGTTTGTAAATTAAGTTTAGCATTGAAGATGTCCTAACGGGGTCATACTATTTAAATATTTAGCAAATGGATTGTAACTAGTGATAATTCTGCTTTCATGTGATGTATATTGAAGATGTCACAAGATATGTGTGGCATATGGATGTAACCTGCCTTGCTATGAGAAATCTTGTGGCGTGCCACCTGTGTGATTAAGGTGGGTTGAGTCAAATTTTTTTCTAAATTCAACAATACACTTTGTAATGAACCCAGGTTTCACATATTTTCCACTTAAAATAGAATGGAGTCTTTAGCTGAAGGTCACACTTTTTATTCTGCCAATGTGAAAAAAATATGTGATCATATAAGCTCTCCATCTGGAGGGGATGGTTCACTCACTAAGTTACCTGTCGGTGTTGTCACAAGATGATACATTAATTATATTTACTTTTATGTTATTTGCCACAATATCTTGTGTCCTGTTGTAATTGTAAAGAAATTCATCCAAAATGTCACAGAACCCAGGATTGCTTACGTAAAGTGCAGCTATCTAACTATGACCACCGTTGGCCACCTTTCTGATTTAACAGTAATTTTAATGTTCCAAAAGTTTTTAACCCATGATATGTATCACCTGGGTATACCATAGGGAATGCTTGATTCATTCGGCACCGATGAGATGTTAGTTTACATTGGGCCATGTGTATCCAATCTTTAGCTCTAGATATCATCCTACATGCATGGCAGAGATGGTTTCCCGAGTTTTTCTCCTCTATAAACTTGTTAATTTGTTTTATGGTGTTAAGCATCTGTGATTATTGGTAACATAGTAACATAGTTCATAAGGTTGAAAAAAGACCAAAGTCCATCAAGTTCAACCTATATACCTATTGTGTCCCTACTGTGTTGATCCAGAGGAAGGCAAAAAACCCTTATGCCAATTGCCCCATACCAGGGGGAAAATTCCTTCCCGACTCCAAATATGGCAATCAGAATAAATCCCTGGATCAACGTTCTGTCCCTATTAATCTAATATCCATAACTTGTAATATTATTGCTTTCAAGAAACACGTCCAGGCTCCTTTTGAACTCTTTTATTGAGTTTACCATCACCACTTCCTCTGGCAGAGAGTTCCATAATCTCACCGCTCTTACTGTAAAGAACCCCCGTCTGTGCTGGTGTAGAAACCTTCTTTCCTCCAACCGTAGAGGATGTCCCCTTGTTATAGATACAGTCCTGGGTATAAATAGGTCCTGGGAGTGATCTCTGTACTGCCCCCTTATATATTTATACATAGTTATTAAGTCCCCCCTAAACCTGTCTTTTTCCAAACTAAATAACCCTAATTCTGATAATCTTTCTGGGTACTGTAGTCCTCCCATTCCCCTTATTACTCTGGTTGCCCGTCTTTGAATCCTCAACTTGTTTATGAAATTGTATAATAGACACAAACGACATACTTGTAAGTTGACAACACTATAAGTGTTATAGCTTAGTCCCTGGAACAAAGGCCATTGAGGATTGACAAAAATTCCAATTTACACATTGGATAAACAGGGGGGAAGATATCAAGAGATACCAATAACCACCAAAAACACACACACATTATTTGTGCAGTGCTTTAGTGTAGCATTTAGCCTATAGGTCTCCACTCTGCCTATTGCACAACACAAATCATTTTCAGGAGCTGAAGAGACTCTTGGTTGAAGAATATTTCTATTGTTTATGGTTCTAGACATATAAGTACAAAAGCGCTCAACATAAATAATGAATAAAAACTGACATTTCCTGTTGCTAAAGTGGTCTTAAGAAAGATACATTACAAATACCAAACAGGGAAATTTAACATCAATATGTTGTCAGGAAATGTTGTGGAACTAAAGTTCTATTTTATGTTTCATTGTATTTTGGAGTTTTAAAAAAGGAAATATATTTTAGTACACTGAATGTATTTTTAAAGTGAGGTACATGTTTAAAGGTGAAGGTTATTCCATTACAGCTATTTTGAAGGATACATTTCAATGTTATTATATATATATATATATATATATATATATACTGTAGCTGCTGAGCAGAGTGTTTCATATATAAAAGCCCTACAGGCTGGGCTCCACGCCATCGTCCTTACTGAAGGCATATCCCAGCGCTATGCCTTTTAGGGACTGCGCCAACTCGGCACAGGCCTCCAGGGTGTTAGTGGCCAGTTGGTGAGATCAGTGAGCATGAATGCCCAAAAGGATGATTGCCATCGTGTTATGTAGCAGAGGGGCCTAGGCAAGAATACATTACTGCCTGCAAGACATTGGGTAACTGCAGGACTTAAATATTTGTTGGAGAGGACCAGATCAAGAAAAAGCGAATACAATTATTATAGGTATCTATGGTCACTTTGATGCACCTCCAATTTAAATCTCTTAATAAAAATGTCTCAGTGAATAAGGTTATAAAGACCTTTTTGGGAAGAATGAAATTCCAGTAAAGTGAAGTTGCATTTAAGACGCTATCGACTCTTCCATTAATCAAATGTTGTAGGTGTTTGAGGTTAAAAGGTTGACCTCAATCAAGTTAATTGCCAATCTCACGTAAAGTTGGAGCACCACTTTCATTAACATTTCAGTAATTTTCATTACACAGCCGGATGCATTTTAAATGTTTTCTGGATGTCAAAGTCTGTCCTGCAATGTGAAGAATTTCTGTTGATCGCCAGTTACAGCATTTGATGAATAACTTGACATAATTCTGGAGAATAATCACCTTGGGCTTATTCAGAGGGCATCCTGACACATTGTTAAGAAACAGACTTTCATTTAGACATAAATGTATCATGTATCAGCAACAAAATGATCCTCAGCCTTTTTGGGAGATATTAATGTTATCATATAACACATTGCTATATACATATTTCTCTTAATAGGGACAAATATCTGCTAGGGGTTTTATTTTTCTGTACCACATGATGCATAATTAGTTGGGATTTATGATTGATTTTTTTACCACAATACTGGAATTCTTTTTTCATATATGAAAATAAGAAGTAACTCATTATTATTACTATTATTATTATTATTATTATCCTGCAAAAGTAATTCAAAAACATAAAATAAGGAAAAAAAGAAGAAGAAAATACATTGCATCTCTTTTTTGCTTTTTATTTTCCAAACTCATGGTCCATGTGATGACGGAATAGGCCATGTTGATGAAGAAAGTGCTTAGGCAATCTTCTGACTATGTGCTAACTTGGGGACAAAAATATAAATGGACAAAATAATTCCATGAATTGCTCCAAATGTAGTACAATGCACCAGAATTCTAGCAAGTTTGCCTTAATATGGACCTATGGACGTGGAAGTCAATGGAGGCCTTTGGTTGCCCATTTCCTGTCCTTACTGTTCATAGACTAGCATTACTGACTGTGCATGACTCCTTACACATGTTATCAAATAACCACAAACGCTGTCAAACGCCATACATTTAGGCATATACACACACATACTCATTCATGTCCCTTCTCTCACTTTCCTTCTCCTATCTTCAGTGCAGTTCCTTCTCCCTCCACCCACCGGAGAGGTGCACCAAATGTTGTATTCATGTAGCTCATACTTTCCTTGTGAGCTACCATGGTACTACAGAGAGGGCAAAGGCTGGGTGGCTTGGTTATTGGGTGCAGAAAAGACCAGGCCTAGAAGGGGACGGAAAGAGAAATCAGCAGGCCTCAGAGTCCCCATTCGGGGCTGCTCATCAACACTTCAGCCCCCTTAGCCCGCTCCTGGCAAAGCTCCTGCTGTTTGTCTACTGTGAGGGCTTATTAATTTGTTTCTGTATTAACCTCTTTGTGACTAGTAACTTACGAGGTATGTGATGAGAAAGTGTCCCGCATCACCACAATCGTTCTTACTGCTGCCGCTGTCTGCCCAGAAGTCCTGAGAAGACCAGTAACTAACGAAGATAAAATACTGTTTTACCATTCCACCAATGCGTATTTTTTCTCTAAAAATATGTTTTTCTTTAAAATAGCACCAAACTTTAAGGGTGCGGCCTATAATCGATTGCGGCCTATATTCGAGCCAATAGGGTATATGAAAAACCAAAGCCTCACACACATCTTTAGTTGCAAGTCGTGTAGGTAAACACATGCACTCCTGGGGGATTACTAGCTGCGGCATTGAGTGTGTGCTCCTGGGAATGCCTGGAGGAAGTTTAGGAAACTCAGTGGTTTCCTTGAGTCGTAAAACTGCTTTTAGCAAGTTTTCCTTTTGTATTGAAATTAAAAGATTTGCTGGGTGAGGCTAGACTGGCCCCGTGACCCCTATGAGCACTAAACATTAAAACACCCACTGTTGTTTTAATTCAGATCCTAATCTGTACTCCCAATTAATCCCAAACAGTTTGGTTGTTTTGCATATGATTATATGGAGCGGGGGGGGGGGGGGGGCTAGTGATATCTTGGTCTGGGACATGATTAGCATTAAAGATGCTCCTGTTTGACAATGCATGATAGTTCTGCCTTTTGTAATCATCTCTTGGTAGTATTACAAATTCTGTTTAATTACTTTGTGATAACATTTTTTTTCCTTTTTCATCCCAGGATCCTTACTATTTTTATACATTTATTCTTACTGGTCATCATTTAATTCTAATTTACCAATCATTCACTAAAACCCATTACAATCATTATTTATTATTCACTTGGTTTCAAAACGGTCTTGTTTGCCACAAACCACTTACAAACTCTACAGGTTAAATCATATTACCAGTGGGCACAGATGCCGGCTTTTTGGTTACTGGATGTAATGCACAATGCAATGTTTATTTTTCTTAAAGGGTCACTCCAGGCATCACTGATAGTTGAGAGGCCCTTTAAATTTATGCAGCGTCCTCCTTGAAAATGCATTGGGGGATTCTGTAGAAACCCCTCATGTGCATTTGCCCCTTTGCTATTTTTCACGCAGGAGGCGTGCATTCGTCAGAACACAACTCCCGACACATGAGGTACTTACTGCCAGTCAGGTCCAGTCCTGGCTTGAAAGGGTCTAACAAGATGCCATTAATGACCCCTACTACCGATTGTCAACTTCAAGCACTCAATCACCAGTGTGGAATCCTGGATCACGGAGCAGCTCTGCTGCTTCAGCTTCAACCTAAGGTAAGTATGTATTCTCTCTTTTCATTTTACAGAATGCATATGAAAGTATGTGAAATGTATGTTCATATACATTGATGAGTCAAGTGTTGCCCTGGGAGACTGGAGTGTCCTTTTATTTTTCCCCATAATCACTGTTTCATGCTAAACGATAAATCATTTGTATTACATATGTTTTAAAATACAAAATGTTCTTTTATACCAAATTACAAGTCACCAGTGCTCAAAACAAGAAAACAAATCAGAAAAAACTGCTTGCCATTGGAGTGTGCAATGCATCAGTGTCACGCAAGACGTAATGTGAAACAACACTTTAAATGAATAACATAGATCATATTACTAATGCACTAATGTAATCAGAGTACATAATGATAAGCACATAAATATCAATACCTAGGAATTCACTAGATGATCAATATAAAAGTCCACGTTCTAAACAGCCTGTCCTACGCTAGGGACAATTTTTGAATTTACTAATACATTTGACAAATAGGCTGACGACTGTATGAAGCAATAGAAGTACATCTAGTTCAATACTAATATTATTTTGTAAACTTTTCTGCTCCTTGAATCATTTCTTTAAATGATTTTAGCTGCTTGTGACATATATTTCAGTGGCAGAGAGTCTGTCCATCCTTGTGACATTCCCATTGACTCTCGATACTATTAAAGTTACAAACTGTTTGCAAACATGGTAGCTGGCAGGGTTCCCAGACTGTTACAATAGCAAACCTGGACTGGATTTCATGATATAAAGGCCAAAGGTAGGGATTAATTATACAAAAATGGAAAGGAGAGGGAAGAGGGTACCCTGTAGATTCTATATTATTCCCGGTACAATTTATTTTTAATTTTGTCTTTCTTCTTAGCTATTGCTCCATTGGCATGACTGTTCACCTGTTGTTTAGAGTAAATTGAGTGTTTGCAGGTCTGTTCAGCTTGACTATACATCAACTACAGTGAACTGCTTCTCCAAGGGTTGATATAGCCCTACATAAGGGACAGTCAATATCAGAAGATTTCTTGGGCCATCTACCTACAGGAGACTTCACAATGCATGGTGGTATCAGTTAAAATACAAATTTTTTTCCTATGGGTCTGAGATTAGAGGATCGTCCCTAGAGCAGACCACTGAGCTGTACACACGGATCAGCTCTATACTTTTGTGGCATAGACCACAATCACAGCTCTCGTATGTCCACCTTGTTTTCTGTTGAAATGTCAGGATATAAATCAAATCAAATCTGCTTCTACGGTTGCAAAGTGGAAATGCAAAAATGTACCCTAACCCTGCCTCTAACCACACCAATGCATCCGACTTTGCTTGCCAGCAAAGTCATTTTAGGTTGACTACTAAATTTATTGAATCACTCATGCTAATATCTAACAAATTCTCCAAGAAGCAGGTTTTAAGTGATTAAGTGATAATATTTTCTTTGCTTTCAGTATTGTGATGATCTATAACAAGCAAAGCACACATTCCTCTGGCATCTGCTCGTACTGTGCTATCTTAAATTACTTCTGATGAATCACTAAAGAATGGCAAATGTTTTCAAAATACACGAAATATTGCTGGTCCTCTGCCAGCGTTTTGTGTTAGCAGTCTCATACTCCACCCTACAGCAGGATGCCATACCCAGCGGCTTGGCCAGGAAGCCAAAGGCACATTTGTTTTTTAACGCAGACCTTTCTTGGTTATTAAAAGGAAACATGTTTCAAAACCATTGTGTTTTAAATGAACTCTTCTCAATGCTTCTTTAAGGCGCCTTTGTTGTTCAGTCACACGGGGAAATATAAGAATACGTCAAAATGTAGAGTGCGAAAAAACACAAACCCTATTATTATTAAATGGGAGATTTCTGTCAAGCTAATGAATGGGATCTATAGAATAGTATGACTATTTACTGCAATTTTCTGCAATTCCCTAAATATCCTCCATAAAGATAATTTGGTGTTACAGATTACAACTGAATATATAATTAAATGTTCAGAATGTAATGATTGTAAAATGAAAAGTAATTATAAAAATGTAAAACAAAATATATTATTCTAATATTTTAACATTATTGCATAGAAATATTATCTTTATTGGAATAAATATTAGTGAATATAACTTTTTCTTGTGTAGCTGTGCGGGTTACTATGTATATTTATAATATATTATTACAGTATTCCTTGAGGAAAGTGTGGACCATTTTCTTAATCAGAAAATCAGTCTGATTACAATAGAGGAGAGCAGCATGATCGGCCTCCCAGGTAAGTGCTCCTTCGATACCACCTATCTCCTGGTTAATACATCATCAATATACCTTATACATGCTCAACTCATTAGTAAGTCCTCATGACCACACGGGTCAGTCTATTTATGGAATATATGGTTGGGTGTTTAGGAAACAAAGCAAGAATTCAGCCCATACCCAGCAGATACTATTCAAAAAACATCTATCAAGGGATAAATATTGGGGATTCCATCACACTATATGGCCATATATTGCTTAGCCCTCCACTAATCAAATTACCCCAAGTTTGCTGAATCCTATCAGCTGCTCCATATGGTTACAGTGTGATCCATAGCAGATCGTATAGTTATCCCACCATTCTGACCTCTCTTACACCATCTAGATGCTAGGATGGCTGTCCAGTATTCATTTTGTATGTTTGATACACCACTATATACACTGTCATTGCTTTGAGTGTATACACATTTATAAAAACGCTTTACTTTGGTCTAACTCATTTTTTTTTAGCCTTAAGTAAAAGCAAAATGTTGAAGTGGTAAGATATTAAATGGCGCAGCAAGTTGCAGATGCTTTCACTGGGAGGCAACCAGCTGCTCAGAAAATGTAGTTTCTTCAACCACACAGCCTTAATAGCTATACTGAGCACTTCTCATTTTTAAGCATTACTCAAAACCACAACAAATGTTTTATTAACTCAGAAAGCATAGCATAATTTCAGAAAAAATGAACTCTTGAAATAATAGTAATATATTAATCTTCTAATTAAGTGTGACAACTACTGGCAAAACCTTAAACATCTAATAATGCTCTTTTTTAACATTCGTTAATCCCTCCAGGTTCAATCGTATAACGCCTAATTTGCACCAGCAGTGGATCTTCATCATGTGATGCAGGGTAGATGTGGCTATTCAATGGTAGCCTAAGAATCGCTTAACCATGACCACATTTTCGTGCCCCAAGTTAAGAAATGGCATCACATAGTAAATAACTTAAATAACTTAAATCCCTCTATAAGGAAAATTATCTCCTGACAATCTGATTGTACATCAATTATCAGTGAGAAAAAACTAAGATCCACTCATACAGCTATGAAAAAATATACAGCATTATTATTTATTGTTTTATACAATATAGCGCAATCATATTCTGCAGCGCTGTACAATGGGTAAACGGGACATGACAAGTAGTATATAAACAGCAGGTGAGAAGGGCCCTGCTCAAACAAGCTTACACTCTAGAGGGTAATCTTTAAAATATGTCATCAATGGTCTCACATGGTGTCCCTTCTTAAAGGAGACCTGAAGTTTGAAAAGACCCTACACCAACCCTCAAGCAATGCACTGCCCTTTGACGACAGATCACTGAATACACCGCAGGAAGGAGAAACATATGGATAAAGTAACATAAGGCAATAAACTAGAGATTTTGTCAGCATGAAGAATTAAATATCAAATTAAAATAATTTCCTAAAATTAATATCAGCAGATGTCAGTATATAAGGCCCCTTTAACACAGTCATTGCCGTTTGGTTTTAATACCCACATTTTGTCATAATGTTTTAAAGAAGAACAATGAAGCCATGTCTTTAAAGTGCTTTCAGTAGATGAAGCAACCTAAGTTATATTGATTTTCTCTGCTAGTACAGTGATTGCCTCCTGCTGCTGGGATTTATCTTTCGGCTTTCCTTTCAGCCATCATCAATGGTCTGAGCTCGGGTAATATTAAACCTCCTATTTTCATATAGTGCATTGTGTAACAATCCAAGTCATGCAGCGTTTAATAATGAAATCCCAGATTTATCGTGATATCTAACATAGATCTGACCAAATGTAATTGCCCTGGCAAGAGAAATAAGTTTCCAACTTTTCACCTTCATCTGGCTCCTTATTAATTATAGATAAAACCATTTTATTTAGTTTGCTTAAAAATTTCATCTAAATAGACATTAAAACCAAGCTCCTCAATACCTCATTGCTAAATACTCAGTGCTTTCTTGTAGTTCATATATAATTTTCACATCGCAGCATTATGATTTTGGCTTTAGTCAGTTTTTTTATTAACATCTACAAGGAGTGATGCAGGTCGGTGTAAAATACTAGCTTTTACTAGATGTGTTACTGTATGTTGAAGAAACGTGCAGAGCCAGGCCAAAATAAATTTTTGATGCTTGCACACAGGGACTTTGTCAGCGGACTCCAGGCTGCCCACGAACCACCTCCTGGAGCAATGGGTCTTCTGGCACTCAGTCGCTACCTCCTCCAGGGCAAGGCCTACCCAGCAATGCGTGTTCACATGTGCTTGCTCACGCTTCAGCCAGATGCATGTATGTGACGTCATGTGAGCCAGGGTGACCCTTCTATGAATTAGGATAGCCTTGTGTCCTGCTGGATGGCCTACATTTACACTAGGACTTCATTTTGACTTTGCCCTTTGTTTCCCATCTTCCCGGCATCTGTCTACCTGTCTCTGCATCTGGGATTCCACCTACCTCCCAAATACGCTACACTGGGGCAGTGGTGAGCTTCAGCAAGGTCACAATGGGTTGAAAAATTGATTCTTTTATGAGTGGCTGTCAAATGTTGAAGTTGCATGACATCACTGCCCTTTGTTGTGACCTTTCTTGGTTATTGGACCGGATCAGATCACAATGTTCTTCCTACACCTGCCTATTATACTTCATGATGTGGGGGAATATGATACGACTCCAGCATTTTCTAGCCTAGGACTGATGGAGGATCCAGTAAAATCTAATCTGGTGAAATGCTTTATCACACAACCGTTTGCAAGAAATATCTCGCAATGCCGACTCCAGTATTATAAATGGCTTAGCAATTAACCCCTTCGTGACAAAGGCTGATTTTACTTTTTGTACCCTTCGTGACAATGGCCGTTTTAACATTTCTGCGCTGCTCGTGTTTAGCTGTAATTTTCTTCTTTCCCGTTTACTGAACCCACACACATTAGATATTGTTTTTTTCAGGACAAGAAGGGCTTTCTTTAGATGACATTGTTTTGATTGTATCGTATTATTTACTATTAAAAAAAGTATAAAATATGGTGAAAAATTTAGAAAAAAATGACTGTTTCTAACTTTTAGTTGAAAAATCTTTTACTCATCTATAAAAGGTAATAAAAAAACCTGCTAAATAGATTCTACTATTTGTCCTGAGTTTAGAAATACCCAATGTTTTTATGTTTTTTTGCTTTTTTCTGCACGTTATGGAGCAATAAGTACAGGTAGCGTTTTGCTATTTCAAAGCCATTTTTTCCAAATCTGGTAATTCTTCCCCCCATGTGCCATTTCGGGTATCTTTGAAGCCGGCCAATGCAATTTACCCCATCAAGTCATATATTTTTGAAAACTAGACAGCCCAGGGTATTCCAAATGCTGGTATTTTAACCCTTTCCAAGCACTTATTCTACCATCAGCCTTTGTCAAACTTTATGGTAGTAATTTTTTTGCATTTGTTTTTTCACACACATTTTACTTTAGGTATAAATAAACAGGTTCTGGTATATGTCACTATCAAAAAACAGCCCAATATGTGTTTAGCAACATCTCCTGAGTACAGCGATACCTCACATGAATGATTTTGCCTGGCTGTTTGGGGGCAAAAGGGCCACATTTGGGGCATGCACATTTTTTTAAATGTTGCACTTTGGCATTTGGGGATCCACTGCCTATGCCCTATTTGGTACACCTTTGAGCCGGGCCATTTCAGTGTGCCCAATAAAGCTATATATTTTTGAAAACTAGACACCCCAGGGTATTTCAAATGCTAGTATTTTAACTCTTTCCATGCACCATATCTACCACCAGTCTTTGTCAAACTTTGTGATAGTCATTTTTTTCCATTTGTTTTGTCACACACATTTTACTTCAGGTATGAATTAAAAAGTTCTCGTATATGTCACTATCACAAAACACCCCAATATGTGTTCAGCAACATCTCCTGAGCGCAGTGATACCCCACATGAATGATTTTGCCTGGCTGTTCGGGGGCAAAAGAGCCACATTTGGGGCATGCACATTTTTCAATGTTGAACTTTGGCATTTGGGGATCCACTGCCCGTGCCCTATTTGGTACATCTTTGAGCCGGGCCATTTCAGTATGCCCAACAAAACCATATATTTTTGAAAACTAGACACCCCAGGGTATTTTAAATGCTGGTATTTTAACTCTTTGCATGCACACATTTTACCACCAGCATTTTTTTAAAGTTTGCAGTAGTATTTTTGTGTGTGTATTTTTCCCACACACACCTACTTTATGTATGAATTTACAGCTCCTGGTATATGCCGCTGTCACACGACACCCCAATATGTGTTCAGCAACATCTCCTGAGTACAGTGATACCCCACATGCATGGGTTTGTCATTTTTGGGGGGAACTAAAAGGCCACATTTGGTACGTGTGCATTTTTCTAATTGGAAATTAGATGTGTGGCCATCCTTCCCCCCGTGTTAATTGGGACCTTGTTGAACCCGGCCAATTCAATTTACCCCATCAAATCATACATTTTTTAAAAGTAGACACCCCATGGGCATTTAATATGCCAGTATTTTAACTCTTTCCATGCGAGAATTGTTTTAAGCTAATATGCTAATTTTAGGACTTGCTCACAAAAATATATTTTTTATATATATATATATTTTTTTGCCTTTTTTTTTTTATTTTTTTAACATTTTTTTTCAACTTGAAGGTTCCCCTGATAGTGACATCAGTGGGAAATTATTTTTACATTTTACTGTATTTTTACTATTTTTTTTCTAATTATTATTAATTTTATTTTATTTTTAATTTATTTTTTCTAATCACACTGTGATTAGAAAGCTGAGCTCCATTGACTTGCATGGTTGAATGCAGTACCTATATTCAACCTGCAAGTGGAGCCAGAGTTCTCTAGAGGGTCTGGAGACCGTCTAGCGAACTTTTTAGACTTTATTGTTTCTTTATTGAATTTTCCCGGACCGCCGCCATCTTGCAGATGGCGAAGATCACCGGCAGCTGCGGCTGTGACCGCTCTCCGGAGCGGTCACAGCCCATCCAAAGGTAAGTGTTTGGTGTCGCTGGATGCCTCCTGATCGAGGCATTCCAGCGACACCATTTAAGTTTAGGAGGCGATCGTTGATCGCCTCCTAAACGCTTTTAAAACGGGCGTCCGCCGCCATACAAAGTATGGCGGATGTTGACGCCCCGGGGAGGGGCCAGAGATGGCCCCTTTGTGCCGATAATGGCGTTGCTGAATGCCTCGAGGTCGAGGCATTACAGCAACGCCGTTTCGGTGCAGAAAGCGAAAATAGATCGCTTTCTGCACCCGTTTAATGACGTGCCGGTCCTGGCACGTCATTTGTCGTTATCGACATGAATTTCCGTGACGTGCCCGGACCGGCAATTGTCATCAAGGGGTTAAAAAAATAACCTTTTTGTTTATTGTGTAAAAAACCCGAGGCATTGTTATATACTTGGAGAATCAGGTTGTTTTACTGCTTAGCATTCTCCATTCCGAAGGTTAAAACAGTATGCTATCTCCCTGCTGAGCTAATTAAAGTGTTGATTTATGAACATGAAACAATTTCAGATGCAGCACACACACAAATATTTCCTAATCTCTGTCTCCAGACAATTTTATATTCCTTTTGGTGTAGGCTCATTATAAATCATTTGCATTATTCTATTTACACCACCATTCACCCACAGTCTGTAATTCCAGTAAAAGTCCTTTTAGCTATTGGAGAAACATATTTTTACCGGACTTCTTTCTGGCTTCCTTTTATTTTAATTTTTCCATACTAGGCCTTGATTTTTTTCCATTATACTCTTTGCTTCATTAGGAGTTTCACTTTGTGCATAAATCGTAGTGCGGTATTTGAATGATAGTGAAGCCCTCGTGAAACAGATCGTAACTCATAGTTTATAAGCAACTATGTGGTCAAAAGCCCCATTTTTTAACAAGTGGAAAAAGCTAAATTATCTATTTTAAGAGAGACAGTTTTTAGCTACAACCTGTGAATCTCTGGTGAACTCCATGCCCAAGAGGGTTAAGGCAGTGCTGAAAAATAATGGTGGCCACACAAAATATTGACACTTTGGTCCCAATTTGGACGTTTCCTCTTAGGGGTGCACTCACTTTTGTTGCCAAGGTTTAGCCATTAATGGCTGTGTGTTGAGGTATTTTGAGGGGACAGTAAATTGACACTGTTATACAGGCTGTATACTCACTACTTTACATTGTAGCAGAGTGTCATTTCTTCAGTGTTGTCACATGAAAAGATATAATACAATATTTATAAAAATGTGAGGGGTGTACTCGCTTTTGTGAGATACTGTATATATATATACAGTGTATATAACATATACTTCCAACCATTGCATGCTGAATTCATTTGTTTGACACTAGTAGTCATGTTCCAAGCACAGAAGCGGCACCACTTTGGCGGAAGTTTGAGCCAGGTTATGTCCACAGAGATGCGGACAAAGATAGAAGAAAGACGAGAGAAGATAAAAAGAGAAGATAGATGAGAGAAGATGAAGAACAAGAAGATGCGAAAGCAGAAGTGGAAGAGAGAGAGTGAATAAGAATGAGAGTGTAAGAGAGTGAGAGTATAAGTGAAAGGGCCTGCAAATTTCAGACCAAAATTCAGAGCTCTTTCCTTTTTTTTGTCCGCTTCATGGGGAGTCTTGCCTCATTTTCATGGCTTCTTACAAATTGCAGAATTTGCCAAAATTCAGTAAATGTGCAATTCGTATAGGGAAAAAAACCATACACCTCTAAATTGTATGCTTACTAATGCCAGAAGTCTGACCAATAAAACTGACGAACTGGAGTTAATAATGTCTGAAGAAAATTATGACATAGTGGGTATAACAGAGACATGGTTGGATGATAGCTATGACTGGGCGGTTAACATACAGGGTTATAGTCTATTCAGGAAGGATCGGAAAAAACGAAAAGGGGGAGGAGTTTGCCTTTATGTAAAGTCCAGCCTAAAGGCCACACTGCGGGAGAATATATGTGAGGGAAATGATAATGTGGAGTCATTATGGGTAGAAATATATGGAAAGAAAAATAATAAAATACTGATCGGGGTTTGCTATAAGCCACCAAATATAATGGAAGCAGCAGAAGATCAATTATTAAAGCAAATAAACAAGGCAGCTAATCACAATGAGGTGGTTATTATGGGGGACTTTAACTATCCCGACATAAACTGGGAAACCGAGACCTGTGAATCTCATAAAGGAAACCGGTTTCTGACTATAAGTAAGGATAATTATCTGTCCCAAATGGTACAGGACCCGACCAGAGGGGGCGCCCTACTGGACTTAATATTAACCAACAGACCTGACAGAGTAACTAATGTGCAGGTCAGGGGACATCTAGGAAATAGTGATCACAATATGATGCATTATAACTTGTCCTTCAATAAGGGAACTCTTAGAGGAGCCACAAGAACTATGCACTTTAGGAGGGCAAAGTTTGATCAACTAAGAGAAGCCCTTAACACTGTAAATTGGGAAAATGTCCTCAAAAACAAGAGTACAGACGCTCAATGGGAGATTTTTAAGAATATCTTAAATTCTCACTGTGAAAGGTACATACCGTATGGGAATAAAAGAGTCAGGAACAAGAGAAAACCAATGTGGATAAATAAAAATGTAAAGGGGGCAATAAATGGCAAAAAAAAGGCATTTAAGCTACTAAAACAGGAAGGCAGTGAGGAAGCACTAAAAAGCTATCGGGAAAAAAATAAAATATGTAAAAATCAGATAAAAGCAGCAAAATTGGAGACAGAAAGACTCATTGCCAAAGAGAGTAAAACAAACCCCAAAATGTTCTTTAACTATATAAATAGTAAAAAGGTTAACAATGAAAGCGTTGGCCCCTTAAAAAGTAATGAGGGAGAAGTTATAGACGGGGATCAGGAAAAAGCTAATCTATTAAATATATTCTTCTCTGCTGTATTCACAGAGGAAAATGAAATGCCAGGTAATATACAGCAGGATGAGATAAATGCCCCAGTACATGTCGCCTGTCTAACCCAGGAAGAAGTGCAGTGCCGCCTAAAAAAAATCAAAATAGACAAATCACCAGGTCCAGATGGCATTCACCCCCGCGTTCTAAGGGAGTTAAGTAATGTAATAGACAGACCCCTATTTCTAATATTCAAGGACTCTATAGTGACAGGGTCTGTTCCCCAGGACTGGCGCATAGCAAATGTTGTGCCAATATTCAAAAAGGGGACAAAAAGTGACCCGGGGAATTATAGGTCTGTTAGTTTAACTTCTGTTGTGTGTAAACTGTTTGAGGGTTTCCTAAGAGATGCTATTTTGGAGTATCTCAATGAAAATAAGTGTATGACTCCATATCAGCATGGGTTTACAAGGGATCGGTCCTGTCAAACTAACCTGATCAGCTTTTATGAGGAGGTGAGCTCAAGACTGGATCAGGGTGAATCGCTGGATGTCGTATATCTTGATTTTTCCAAAGCATTTGATACGGTGCCACATAAAAGGCTCGTACATAAAATGAGAATGCTTGGGCTGGGGGAGAATGTGTGTATGTGGGTAAGTAACTGGCTCAGTGATAGGAAACAGAGGGTGGTTATTAATGGTACATACTCTGAGTGGGTGACTGTTGCTAGTGGGGTACCACAGGGGTCAGTTTTGGGTCCTATTCTTTTTAATATATTTATTAATGACCTTGTAGAGGGATTGCATAGTAAAGTATCAATCTTTGCAGACGATACTAAGCTCTGTAACGTGGTTAACACAATACAGGACAGCGCACGATTACAAATGGATCTGCATAGGTTGGAGGCTTGGGCTGGAAAAATCCAGGCTGGGAATATGTATTAAATGGGAAAACACTGGGGACGACTGACATGGAAAAGGACTTAGGAGTTTTAGTTAACAGTAAATTTACCTGTAGCGACCAGTGTCAGGCAGCTGCTGCTAAGGCAAATAAAATCATGGGGTGCATCAAAAGGGGCATAGATGCCCACAACAAGGAAATAATTCTACCCCTGTACAAGTCACTAGTCAGACCACACATGGAATACTGTGTACAGTACTGGGCACCAGTGTACAAGAAAGATATAGTGGAGCTGGAGAGGGTTCAAAGACGGGCAACCAGAGTAATAAGGGGAATGGGAGGACTACAGTACCCAGAAAGATTATCAGAATTGGGGTTATTTAGTTTGGAAAAAAGACGGCTTAGGGGGGACTTAATAACTATGTATAAATATATAAGGGGGCAGTACAGAGATCACTCCCAGGACCTATTTATACCCAGGACTGTATCTATAACAAGGGGACATCCTCTACGGCTGGAGGAAAGAAGGTTTCTACACCAGCACAGACGGGGGTTCTTTACAGTAAGAGCGGTGAGATTATGGAACTCTCTGCCAGAGGAAGTGGTAATGGTAAACTCAATAAAAGAGTTCAAAAGGAGCCTGGACGTGTTTCTTGAAAGCAATAATATTACAAGTTATGGATATTAGATTAATAGGGACAGAACGTTGATCCAGGGATTTATTCTGATTGCCATATTTGGAGTCGGGAAGGAATTTTCCCCCTGGTATGGGGCAATTGGCATCTGCTTCATAAGGGTTTTTTGCCTTCCTCTGGATCAACACAGTAGGGACACAATATGTATATAGGTTGAACTTGATGGACTTTGGTCTTTTTTCAACCTTATGAACTATGTTACTATGTTACTAACTATGTTACTATGTATGAATCTGAATGCATAAGTCTAATATGTATTTATTCCTATATCAATACACATATGTACATATGTTATAACTTTATATATCTAGGGATATAACAGGTTGGGCCAGTGTCCATCTTTAATGTAAGTCACTGGAGATATTGACCCTGCACATTTTATGTTCAGCCATATTGGGTATTTTTCCCATCTGCAAGAAATGTTCTTAGCATTGGGAGCAAAAAAAAAAACCTCAAACAAATCTAAGACTAGCTCAACCTAAAAAATTTGTTATTTAAGTCACTCAAAGTTTTCTTTGCTCACTTATGCTGCTACAGAGGACAAATCTTTCTCAGCACATCTGACTGACGTAGGCCACAGACAGTCCAAAACATAAGATACATTTTAGAGAACTGTATACGGTTTTGGTTTCGTAACTGTAGAATGAATTCACTAAACCTACACTTGATATACCTATGATACATGTATCATAGGGTACATGTTTCTACTTTACATTTCCACAGGGCCGGCCCGACAATGGAGCCGAGTGGGGCAACCACTCCAGGCGGCACTTTTGAAGGGGGGGCACTTTGCCGCCCCAAGCCCTTTTTTTTTTTTTAAGCGAAAGAGAGAGAAAAAGGGCGCCGAGTGGTTTTTGCTTACCAAGCTGCCCCTCTCTCTCTCTCTCCTCTGCGGCGAGTCTCCCTGTTCGGTCTCGGAAGATTTCCGGCGCTCAGCATTACAAGCCGGCACCGAGACCGAACAGGGAGACTCGCCGCAGGACTGCTGAAAGGTAAGTACAAGGGGAGGGGTTAAGGGTAGATAATAGCGAGGGAGGGAGGGAGAGGAAGGGTAGATAATGTGGGGGGGGGTAGATAAGGGGGGGGGCATTTTAAAATTCGCCCCAGGCGGCATTTTGCCTTGGGCCGGCCCTGCATTTTCACCATATAAAATTAAAATATCACCAAACTCTGAAACTAGCTCACCTGTGCACAAGCAAAGCTCAATTCAATGTCAATGTTTTTTTTAAAAAAAAAGCTTAAATGTTTATTTTGCATATCAATAAAGTATCATTAACATTGTATCAAAAGTGACATCTACAGTAGTGTTAGAATAACACAAATATCAAATTTGTTACGATTAACTACAATGGGTGATTTGTACAGTCTGCTTAAACTATATTATATTTCAGCGGAGAAACTCATTCCATGTTGATGTATATTTAAACATATCATCTGGGGCCAAAACCATCACTCCAGTATCCTTGAAATAAGTAACCATCTTTAGGTCAAGTAAACCTCTTGAGGACTGACCTATCTTCCCTGGGTCAAGGAGAACAAAGCAGAATTTTCCAAAGGTTGTTCAAATAAGAAAATAAAATGAAGTACCGTAACAACCAAAGCAATTCATTACAATTGAATTAAAAAGTATAAAAAAACAACAGAACCCCTTCCTCCCCAGCGATTCTTTATGTAAACAGGAAAGGAAAAGACATACGTTACTATACAACATGTCCAGAACAGGAAGCTCAATCCCATAGAGTGCATGAACAAACGGATAACTGGATTGACTATAGTTTGTCATTAGTACATTTATGAAATACACTTTGACTGTGAGTTATATATTATCATTATCTTTTTATTTATATAACCCAAACAGACCTGTAGAACTGTACAGATATACATTCAATTGCATAGTAAGTTGACGAGAGATACTATGGATGACTCTGCTTGTTAGATTTTAACAATCTTCAGCATACATCTATGGATTGCTTAAGCCCTCAAGAGCAGGACCGTCTTCTTCTTCTGTAATAGTGTGTCTTAACCTATGTTAAAGCTATTGTCAATTTTTAATTGTCTGTATATTGTTACATATTTTCAATGTTCCATATTGTACCAGTGCTACGGAATCTGGGGATTATATAAATACAAGAATTACATTTATACCAACACATTCCTGTCTGATCTGAATTGGGTTGAATAACAACTGTTTTGGTCTTACCAGGCTTCATAAAAGGCATGTACATTTTCTGAATGAATAAAATGACTGTCTCGGGGTGGCAGACCTACCATTATCCAACCAATTTTCTGTCTTGTAGTTCTCTTCTATCTCCTCACAACTGCTTACAAAGGCTGCCTGGACAATCAAGAATTAACAAGAATTTAACAGAAGCAAAGATAAATCTCAAAGAACAAACACTCATTGTAATGAATAACACAAAGAAACGCAGGCAGGCATTTGGTATTCACTAGCATGTTGTGGCATAAAGCGATTGCAGAAAGATGTTCAGCACACATGTTCTACTGAAGTAACCCCAGCTCCTGTTGTGTATGACCATTGCAACAATTTCACAGAAATGGTTAACTTTGTGTTGTGCTTACATGTATATTTGGATAGTGTTGTATCTTGAATAGGATAAGTAGCTAAAGAAGTCTGATACACTAGTAGCCATGTAAGTGATTGATGTCAAGAACAAAGCATTTAGTTACAGAGCTGGGGTCAGCGGGGTTGAGATCCAGAGGAATGCAATATGCTTTCTGAGTAATAGTAGATGTGGTATTCTCTAAATGTCAAGTCTGATATATAAGCCTTTCTAGCAATGTGACCATTAAGTTTGTTATGGAAGCTAACTGGAATTCATGGTTTATGTTGTGCCATTCATGGGAATGAGCTAAATGAGAAGAAAAGATACAGTAAATTTAATTTTAAAGACAGTTCTGTGCATTAAATTGGTTTGGTGGTTATAAAACACACCAGACATTCATCCTTGGAATACTGATAAGTTAGTTCTGAATGAAAAATACAAGTAGCTATTCTATGATCAAAATGTCCATGGTCAGCCAGCTACGGATGATTAGCCCATTTCTCTAAGGAAGAAAACGATTTCGGGCAAGCGCTGTCATTTTGCCACAGCTGTATATTAGCTAGTGGTATGTTTTTTAGTTTTGTTATCTTAGCTCAATGTAGGCAAACAACATGGTCCCTTATCATACTGCCTTGGCCCAGTCTTAATTACCACACTGGACACTCTGATTATTGAATGTCTATGGAGGAATGGACTTCATTAGCATTGCCGCATGTGTTTTTGCCTATGTCTTCACCTTTTCCACTATAAATAGAAATAAGGTTTGCGATACATATACATTTTATGTTTTTACTATGGCAAAGTGTAGACCACATGGATTTCTGACATTATTGCAGGTTAAATGTATGCATGTTAGAAACGGATCTTTTATATTCATTAATGACCCCATTTCTTCATTATGGGAACATAGCCTGGCATAGTACTTGGCACTCCAGGTGCCACATACATTGAATGCCATGATGTTGTGTAATGGGAATGGTAAGCCACATTAGCTTGGATGTCAGAGGTTTGTTCACATGAACATTACACACTTCTATATCGACATACATGAATGTGTATTCTGTACATTCGTACTTAGCAGGTCTATAGAGCACAAGAGACTATACAGTACATATCAAAGCAATGTTTTGGGTCCTCTACTAGCACTGAAAAGGTACATCTCTGATTAGTGGTGATTAGCATAGTACAACTCTACAAGGAAAGACTTGTTAAACAGGGAAGAAGGATTGCCAAGCAAAATAACAGTTTACCGCCTGGATAACTTAATTTACAAGCACCACATGGCCCTTATCTCTGAATTAAAGGGGTTACAAAAAGACCCAGCAAAAAAGGGAATGGTCATTAATGATTATAAAAGAGATGTTGCCATTGCAAAACTATCACTTAATAAACAGAATACATAATATGTTCTTCCATTGCGTACATTATTGCATTTTTAATCTACTTTCTATAAATGAAGAGCAAAGTGCAACTGTTGATTGTAGTAGAATTCTATTTTTTCTTGTCTTCCTGTACTGATAGGACAAATTCTTTACACTTAATTTGCCCCTACAAATTATCTCTAGAAATATTATAAGGGGATGGAAACTTTATCCAGCCTCGGATTCTAGAGTCAAAAGGAGACCTAACCATTAGGCAAATCAGTTCAGTAGAAGAAAAACTACATTACATTTACTTATATAGCACCAACTATGTTAAGGGCTCTGTAGGTCTGAATTTGACTCTAAAGGGTATGGGGAGCCAATGGAGTGATTAGAAAAGAGTAGCGGGGTAGTGGAGATTTCATTAAAAAAACCTGGTCAACAAGAAATTAAATTAATATATGAGATAAAAACACTTACACTTTATGGATTGTATAGTGACTTTAAATTGTATAATAAATATTTATTTATGTCAATGTTTTTGATATTTGTGCCGCTTTTGGTTTGGTTCTTTGTGTTTTGGAAGACAAATATGTATAGATATTAAGCTCCTTTGAGCAGGGTCCTCCTCACCTGTTGCTTCTGTAAGTCAAATTGTTATAAAATAAACAATAATAATAATATTAATTATTTATATATATATATATATATATATATATATATATATATATATAATTGCGTATATATTATACCACCATTCAATGTACATGTTTATGTTTTGGAGAGTATTTTCGAGTTTATGTATATTTTTAGCCGTAGTCCTATGTATACGTATATTTTTAATTTTATTCTGATCGCTAATTTTGGTACAATTACAGTCATTAAATTGAACAATTTTATCATGAAGGGCTGCAGTGTTTATTTAATTTACAAATGTAGAGAAGTTAATATATGCAAATGAGGAACTGCACCTCCAATGGAACATGCTCTATGCAAATGAGTTTGGACATTTAAGGACATAGGCTGAGAAGACTGATACGCATCTGAAGAAGCTGTCCATGGCGAAACATGTCATACGTATCAACTTAAAACGGGGAGGAACCGGAAGAAGACATTTACTTTTTTGGACGAAAGCCAGTGATTTCAGTAGCACTGCTGCGATCTGGGGATTCAGACTAAAGAACTTATTTTGGGACTATAAATCTGTTTTTTAATGGATGCGTGGATATTTTGCTTATTTATTAAAGATCTTTTTTTATATAACCCCCCCGTATTTGCCCCTGTTTGACGATATATGTCCACATTGACCCCCACCCCAATGGGATATTGAAAGCAGATGCATATACAGGAAACCTCACAGTCTCAATATTTGTTCACACGTTTTCTACATTTACTACGCTACAATATTTTACCTGTTTTTTTTTTTTTTTGCTGGGTTATTGAGTTTTGGAATTGATCATAATTGAACTGGAATTATCACAAAAATGACAAATGAGGTTGTGTTACTCTTCTTAATTGTTCATTACAACCCTCCCTTTTCTTTTTCCTTGAACAGCTCCTGTAGTACTGCAAACCTGTAGTGGTCTTGGAGCCCATGGAGACACTTTACAAGTAAATTATATAAGGGCTGGGAAAAAGTCCTTGAATAAAATTATCATTTTAGCATAATTGTAGATATTTAAATAAATACTTGAATAAGTAGCAAATATTTACACAGTCAAGCGTGTTTGCAGACTTTCAGGAGACAGGATCAAGTGGTTGCAGGGGTTGGCGAGGGCCCCCTAGAGATGCGGCCCCCATTGCAGTTGCAACCACTATGACCCCTGTAGTTACGCCACTGCATGAATGTATTCCCTTCAGCAAGCCACATAAATTACACTATATGACCAAAAGTATGTGTATACCAAATTCAATTATTAGGAGGGGTGGCCGCATATTTTTTGTTGTTTAGTGTATTTTCATTAATACTGATTTTATTACATTTTAAGCAACTAAAAAAAATAGTATGCATGTGCTGTTGTTGTAACCCATTGTTGCCCAGTTAATAACCAATGTGGGGAATTCATAGTAACATAGTAACATAGTTCATAAGGTTGAAAAAAGACCAAAGTCCATCAAGTTCAACCTATATACATATTGTGTCCCTACTGTGTTGATCCAGAGGAAGGCAAAAAACCCCTTATGAAGCAGATGCCAATTGCCCCATACCAGGGGGAAAATTCCTTCCCGACTCCAAATATGGCAATCAGAATAAATCCCTGGATCAACGTTCTGTCCCTATTAATCTAATATCCATAACTTGTAATATTATTGCTTTCAAGAAACACGTCCAGGCGCCTTTTGAACTCTTTTATTGAGTTTGCCATAACCACTTCCTCTGGCAGAGAGTTCCATAATCTCACCGCTCTTACTGTAAAGAACCCCCGTCTGTGCTGGTGTAGAAACCTTCTTTCCTCCAACCGTAGAGGATGTCCCCTTGTTATAGATACAGCCCTGGGTATAAATAGGTCCTGGGAGTGATCTCTGTACTGTCCCCTTATATATTTATACATAGTTATTAAATCCCCCTAAGCCGTCTTTTTTCCAAACTAAATAACCCTAATTCTGATAATCTTTCTGGGTACTGTAGTCCTCCCATTCCCCTTATTACTCTGGTTGCCCGTCTTTGAACCCTCTCCAGCTCCACTATATCTTTCTTGTACACTGGTGCCCTTCAGCTCTCTATATCTCTGTATGGCTCTAGGACTCCCTCCACAAACCCACAGATTAAATTGTGTTCTATAATTAAATATTTCACAGCCTGGGCCCACCTTTAATTCTATATTAAAAAAGCAGAGCAACAATGTTTAGATTGCGCCATCTTGTCAGTGCCCCCAGTTTATCTGTGCCATCCCTGCCCCTTGTCCCTTGCACCATCTACATACAGTACAGCACGCATATGTAAACATACTTACACCAATGTACACATGCTAACACACACATATACTCATTCTCAACAACACTCATGTAATACTCATTCTTACACACACACACTCCCTCTCGCACCACTCATGCGAACACACACTCCATCTCACACCACTTACAGATACATGTTCACAAACACTTACACATACACATCCAAATCTATGCTCACACACACTTATACATCCACACCCATGCTCACATACACTGACACATAAACATTCATGCTCACATACACGTATACACAGACATTAATGCTCACATGCACTTATACACATGCATATTCATATACACTTACACATAGACATCCATGATCCTATACATTTATACAAAGACATTCGTGCTTACACTTATACAAATATGCTCACAAACACTGATACATAGACACCCATGCTCACATGCATACAAATATACATGCCTCCTCCCTCCCGCCCCTACCCCTTACCTCTCCTGCAGCTCTCAGTCCACTCCCTGAACACTGTGCGAGCAGCCTCGGTTTCACTGTGGGGTCATGTGACGTCACGTGACCCTGCTGCGTGCCTGTTTCTCTCCGTGCCAGTTTAAAACCTGGTTGGAAGGGCCCTTTCTGAATAACTTTGAAGTGGTACGGAGAGACAGGCACGAGGAGATGGAACAAGTGGTTGCAGGTGTTGCTTTGGCCCTCTAGAGAGGAGGGCCCCTTCACAGTTGCAAACCCTGCTCATCGGACCAAACTCATTTCTTCCTCAATTCTTCCTTGCCACCAAAAGTGTTGTAACTCCAGTTCCACAGAAGATATGTGGTTATTGTTATGTGGAGAGGGGAAGTGGAATAGTGGCAAGAGAATCTTGCCAAGTCTGGCCTTTTTTAGTCCATAGCAGAGTTTGTGGTTTCAAATGCTTAAGCCCGCCTAGAAAGATTAATTAATAAACTCTATATTGATACCGATACTGATTGTATTTACTGTGTCATGAAACAATACACCCACAACAATAGGCTCCAAGACTTATTGAGAATGCCTTATTCCACACACTGGTCTTCTTATTCGCTTGGAATGAAGAGAGAACCTTAATATAATACTTTCATAAAAGAGAGAACAGGAGTGGCTCTTACATTAGTCCCAACATGCAACATTTATCAACAAAACATTTGAAAATAATGTCTCAAAACATTTTTAGAATGAACTAATTAGCATTTTAGAACAGTCTCTTAGAGAATCAGTACCTGCCCAGGGCTGTTTGCTGGCACCTTTACGTAACACCTGGGAGATATGAGACACAATTCATTCTTACTCTGGACAAGGTGTTGCTAATTATCACATAGAATCTCTGACCACATCATGCAGAGGCCGAACCTGTCTGTCTCTCGGTGGTTTGGCATAACATAGTGTCTGTATTACCCTTGCTCTTCTTGTGCTCCGTAATAATGACCAATTTAAGCTAGGGTAGCCAGCTGACCCCTTTAACAGGACGCAGATACAAATACCTTTCACAGGACCGCCATGTTTTCATCCCTTTAACATACCATTCTCTGAGTCCCTTGGTCTATGACACAGCTATTTTAAGTTTCCATTCAAGTCCTTCTTGTCAAAAAGTGAAATATTTAACCACATACTGTATCTCTCCTCCTTTTTGTAAAAAAAATATGGACATTGGAGCAGAGAAAAACAAATAATCTCATAGCAAACGCTCACACTGAACCAAACCTAAAGCGGGAGACTGGTATTTCAATCCACCTGTTAAGGATGTCTGGACACCATCACTCATATGACGAGGAGTCTGGTATTAATACCCTTACATCACTTCAGCCCTGAAACTTGCATTCACAACACGCCATTCTCCTATGTAAGAAGGCGTCTATATTATCATTGGCCACCTTCTCTTTTCCCAGTACTGTAGCTCGGTTGCTTGTCTTCCAAGACATTGGAGCTTTTCTATAACACAGTTTAGTCTAGTGCTCCGGCGATGTAAGAACAAATTATTCCATAGTCTTCAAGATAGTATACTATTCAAACAGCTGGTAATGTACAGATCTCTTGAAAAAAATACTTTATTTACTTACTTTCCATCATTCCTATCATCGGGTGCCACAAGGGAGTACTGTATGCAATGAGTTTTTTGCGTGCTACTCCCACTCAATAGAGTGGCTTTAATGTCCACATAACGTCTTCTATGACCATAGAATTTATTGCTGTAATTTTTTGCTGTAAAGTTTTGACGGAATCTGGCATGATGTTAGCCATTTCCAGCAGTACTTTAATCGCACTTCTTTTCATATCACATCAACCACCTCACATAATGTATTCACGCTCTTTTCATACAACCATATAGACAGAATCCAGCCTCTTGTTAGTACATGCCTGGACGCCTTCTGGCTTAGCCTCATAACCTGGCAATAAATATCACTAAGTAGACGTAGCATAAAAATGTAATGAGCAAGGCCAGTGACACCATCTGGAGAGAGAGGAACGCAACAAAAGAGAGGAAGATAACACAATCATAATCTTTCATTTAAAATATAGTATCCCTGAGTATTACAATTTATACAATTTATGTATATATTGTTCTAGTGCTGGGGGCTGTGTACATGCATGTGCCCTGCAAACCTCTCATTGTGTTCAGGAAAGCAAGCATAGCCCACATGGGTGCTGTATTTGCATATACAGTATATGTCTATGCTGCCAGTAGCTAATGGCATATGAATATATTCAGTTAAAATGACTTTTTGCCAATTGATTTTAATCTGCAGATAAAATTTAACTCCCGCAATCTGAATTTTTCAGAATTTTTATTCTCCTTATGATAAGTGCATAGAACATATACAGTACGCTGCTGACTCAGCCCTATCCCCCTTTATAAATTCTACATCGCGTCAGGCTAGATTGTGTCCAGTTAGTTGTAAAACAATATGGTAGAGCGCATATTTCTGAATAAATGTAGTTGACTGACATGCATGATATACAGCAAAAAAACACAGGTATGCTGCAAAACCTGCAGGTTGTGACATGCGGACGATCTGCGAGGGTTTATAACAGATGCTTTGTGTCTGATATTTATTCATGAATTATGACGTGCCCAGGAAACGCTACAGTAGAAGTGGTTGTGTGATCCATTAACAAACACACACCTATGGCAGCTATGATAAGTCACAAAATGTTTATCCGCAGGGCTGACTATTGCGTTTTGTTCCTGCTCAGGTACTGGTCACCAAGAGCTTTACAAGACAAACACACACCCTTTTTGTTAGTCAGATTGTAGAAGTCTAGTAATGATTAGTTTGACTCGCAAATACAGAGAAGTGAAATGTCTTACAATATTAACACCTTGCAAAACAAGAAGTTTGTCGCCCATGCACAATTAACAAAATGTATAAAGACCAAACCAGCTTTAAAACCAAAGAATGTGTATTTCATATTTAACAGAACGATCCCTAAAATGTAACTCTATCGGTCTCCAGCACCCCAAACCTGAACTCTCCTGCTAGAGGAGAGAGCATTGGGGGAGCAGGCCGTACACGCGAAGGGATGCCTGGCAGGAGTTCAGCAGCGGCCCCTGCTAAATTAAATGAGCCATTTTTCTTTGTGAAACATTGTTTGCCTCAATTGATACCAACAAACAATTTCAGTCCATTAATGTTGCTTATGGACAATTTGGCCACATTTGTCAGGGTTCCAGTGGCACGGCAGTCTAACGCACAATTTGATGGCGCTATATAAAACAATACATAATAACAAATAATATAGTATTCATCAGCCAACCCGTACAAGAACACCAATGTGCGTGGCAAGGTTTATAAAGGTCCTTAGAACATCATTCAATCGTCCTCCACAGAGCCCAGTAAATGTCCACCATGAGCAATGCTGGTGCCTACCTCTGAAAAGAACAGATATTGACTATGAAAAAGCTGTCTAAATGTAACAACAAAGATAGAGAATATGCACAGTTATTCTATCAAGCAGATGCCCATTAAGGAAACATACAGCGATTAAGCTTGAAAATGAATATCATTAGGAGTAACCAATCCCTGTGTCTGTTTTTAATAATCTTGAGTCTGTCTTCCTAAAGCATAACCTAAAAGAGGCGATTCCCTTCAAACCTTTTGTTTCTATAAATTGACTAATTATTGTTATTTATTTACTGTTATGTGATATATTACACGTTAGAGCTTATTTGTCCATTGTACAAACTACATTGTGCTATATAAATGCTAAAATAAATTCTTGTTGATGTCCCCGCATTAATCATAACAGAAATGAAAAAAGAACAAATCATAACAGAAATGAAAAAAAGAAAAAATCATAATAGAAATGAAAATGCCTTTAGTCAATTTAAGAGTGGGAAGTTAAAGGGACAGATTGTCCCTGATAATCTGACTACAGAATAATGCATATTAAAATAATTTACATGTACATTTACATGAAATTACAAGTACCTATAATAATGGTCCAATAATTTTCACCACTGATTGGCTGCTTGAAGCAGCCAATCAGTGGCAGAAAAGCACTTCTGTTGCAATCAATGGAAGCGCTTTCCACGCATGCTCAGCAGCAGTCTCATTAGGCCTTAAGCCTATTGGAAGTATCTATATCAAGTGCCCTGAACTGAAAGTAACTGGCAATGGGGAAAGGAGCAAATGTATATGAGGGGATTCTGCATTTTTAAGGGTGCAGACATGTTTTTCATGAAAGGTTCCCACAGCATAGATCATGGGAAACACACAGAGGGAGAGTTGCTGTTCCTGGAGTAGTATCCAGTTTCAAAGGCTAATTATTACTGAGTGACCCAGGAACCAGGTTCCAAGCTATACAATCACCCACTCTAGCATAAAATACAGTTTCTCATTATATAACGTACCATTAGAAACAACCTATAACTGGTGTTTTTTTAAGAGTTTCAAAAATATTATTTTGTATTATTTATTTTTGACGTTCAGTATTGAGCAGGATGGAGAAATATATCCTCTGAAGATAGTGGTGGCATAAGATAAAACTGGAAGCGAGTGAGCGGTAAATTCTTCTTTTTAGCCAAGAAAAACAGCGCATCCTATGTAAAAATCAAACACTAAAGTCATGCTGTCAAAATCTGAGACATATTCACAGAACGATCCTAAATGGTTCTATCATGGGCTATAGATTAATATTATATTAAAAGAATATCAATGTTTCCATTCCATTCAACATTTTTTGCATCTACGGTGACCTTCTGCATAATATTGCTGCCGAGCAAAGTTCTCAACATTTGTAATGGGTTTGGTCACAAATGGTAAGTTATTAAAAGGAAACAACTGCTTCCTTATTCCTTATAGAGATTTTTGGATGTATTGTTTATATTCCTTATCAAGTATACACAGCTGAATCATCCATCCTCCTTATCTAACCCTTAAAAAATGACTTGGCTTCCATGCTGCTATTAGAGATCTCTAATACTTTTAATAGCATCATCAAAGCAAGTTTCGGGCTTCGTTGGGTGATCATAGAGATTACTACAAATATCACTAGAAAAGTATGAACAATATGGAACTGGTAACAAGTTCCATCACCTGTAAGGCATATTCCACACTTGGTTAGCAAAGACTTTAGAAATATCTTTAACATACGTTATTAATGTTATTCTGTAAGATCCATGTATTAGTCTTTTACTCGTGGAGCTTTCTCAATGAATTGTTTATTTACTCAATTAAGTAAAATAAACTCAAGTGCATATAGTAGAAAAGTCACCAATTCTGCATTACAAAAATGCTAAATTACGTTTCTTCTGTTGAGCAATGCTTTAATGATTGGGTATATACGGGGTAATATTCACATCAAATAAGCCTAATTACACAGACACACTCATCCATTTAAAAAAATACATGGGCAGGGTATAGGCGCAAATGAATGAATGAGAGAAAATTAACAACAATTATAGCTGTTTGTATTGGCGAACAATATAGAATGGATTAAGGAATCCTGGATACTTGAGTGGCTACAAGGAGTCCTAATTACAAAAATTAACCACAAGTAAAAAGATTGTCCATTTTTATAGATGGGTGTGTGAATGGATAGGTGGGTGGACAGATGCGTCTGATTCATAGAAGTGAATTCATAGACAAATGCTCTAATTCTTGCATGTTACTGAAAGTGTTCTGTGAAAAGATGGGTCTTGAGTATCTTTTGAAATACCTCCATTGTGGTGTCTTTCTGGACTGTTTGAGAAAGAGAATTATACAAAGTCAGAGCAGAACAGCCCGCGCATGCAAATGAACTCTCGTCACATTATGATGGCAGGAATTTGCAGATCATACAAAGCAATGCGTGCAAGGGATTGAATGAAATGTATTGGGATCAGATTTAGGAAGGAGGAATACTTTTTATGAAGGTTTCAGCACAATATACCAGATGACATGCAATGTGAGTAGTGGCGCTAGTTGTAAATAAGTATATACGTATAGAATTCCCAGATCAGTATATACTTTTAACTTGCTTTTAAAGTACATCAGTAACATGAAATGGCACTTGTTATAACATCTCTGTACAGGCATCTATTGTGACCGTGGGAGACTCCTCTGCATACTTATTAAATTAAGATAATAGCTTAAAAGGGTTTTTTTAAAGTCACACTATTATGAGTTAAAGAATTCCTTTTAGAGGCTGAGAGCTAAAGGACAGAACTAAATTCATTACGTTACCCATCTACTAAGAAAGATTACCAAGCTCCACTAGAGATATGTCAGGGCTCAACAAATAATCAGTGAGTCATCTGTAGTCTGTCTCTAATTTCAAGTAATGCCTCCTAAACAAAGCAAGCAATATAATAGCGTCTTTGAGAGACTGCAGTTGGCAAAAGTTAAACGTGAAAGACATCACATCCTTTCCTTTATAGCAGGCGCGTTTAGTGTCGTTAGCATGTGCAGCTTATCTTTGTATGTATTATATATATTTATAAATCTAAAAAAATGTTAAATCAGCAGCAGTATTCTGTGGGGTTCTTTAGCAGTTGTTTTAAATTTAACAATATGCCTTAAGATTGCTCCCATTTCATCATACCGGAGCCTTCGAGACTTCTGATGTCACAACTGATTATCAGGCCTCTTATTCTGCATGTTTTATCACTAGACCAGGGCGACAATGTAAGGGCACAACCAATCCCAATCCAGGTCCCACCCAGGACCTGCCCCCTCTCTGCCCAGTATATTTGGGGTTAACCCTGACGTCCTTTATGTCAGCCACGCCCTCTTCCGCCTCTTATAAAGAGCAGGAGAGGAGAGCTCCAGAGGACCAGTGTAGCCAAGGCCAGATTACGGTGCTTGTCGACCTCTTTTCTGGCACCCAAACATTAATAAATAAAACACAATTAGTGTGAAATAAAGCTCTCTACATTCCTTTATGATGTCACATTGTGTTCATGTTAATATAATACTAATAGTATCATATTTTTTATATAATGTAGGGCACACAATAATTTTACTACACAAAACAGGAGTGGAAAGAAAATATAAGCTGCTCTAAACTTAAGCCTAGAGTTGCTATTAATTGTGTTAGTGTGTATGAAGCGTGCCGCCACACACTATATTATTACATCAGCCGTCTGACTGGCCTTGATGGTAGGTGAAAGGGCTTACTAGGCACTGGCCCACCATTTTTTTAGTGTGGCCAGTATGGATCTGTCAGGTTTGCTAATATACAAGCATCTGTAATTAAAACTTGCAAAATAAATGTTACATACAACAGCTGATGTTGCTTGCGTGCTTATCGAGCTGCAGTTGAGTAGAATCAGAATACCAATGGTTGTCCTAAGAAGGTAGACTTTGAGAGAAGCTCAAATGTTATATGTTCTCTTCAGATGGAAATGTATGTGTTCTATCCTGTGTAGTGGGCTTGTGGTGCTCTTACATGTAGAATTATTTTCTTCTTATTATTTCCCTATGTAAAATTACAACAGGATGGTCTCAGTAGCTGATGCCACATGGTGTTAAGTGTCATGGTAAAGGGAAGCCAAACATTGGTTAAAGGACATGTCTCACCATACTTTTCTATTTTTAAGTTATTTTAACTTTAATTGTAAAGAATTTTGTAATTAATGTACATGTAATATACTTTTTTTTCTTCTGGCTCACTACTAATAATGGTTTTTGGTATACTCATCAAGAAAACAGTGTTTTTCCCCCCAGAAGAAAGCAGTTTCAAATGCATGTGTTGAATTTTAAGGGTCATTGCCTGCAAAATTGCCTGCCAATGGTCTAATATGCCACATTATATTGTATTGGAACAACATGTCCTGTAAATCCAGAAAATAACATCATACATGTACTACCTGAGGCCAAACCTCTGAGACAGCAGCAAGTAAAGGCAAACCACAAAATATCTGGGTGTTGGCTCAGAACAGTCATACCTGTGAAATGTTCCTCTTAGTCAATTACTTATGTCTGACTTGCGGACACTGATTTTGAAATGTTAATTGCCCAAATTTTGTACATGTGTTAATATCAACTTTTGAAACAGACATTGTATGTCACTGGATACAGTAATAACCAGTTGGTGGAAAGGGCAACTTCTACAGAGGCCAATATATTTGTGGGTTTCCTCCTGCCTTTCTAAATATGGATTATCGGTCCAGACCGTAGCACGCACTTTTCCTTCCATTTAATAAAATCTGGGTGCCATGCCAAGCAATCTTCTTATACCTCTTTATCTGTCTGTATGTCTAGGTGAGGCAGAGACACCTTTCCAAGAACAAAATACCAAGTACAGTCTTACCAACCGAAATCTAATGAAAATTAAAATCTAATAAATTAAAATGATAAACAGCCATGGAGTTTATATATCGTAAACAACATCTGCCATAGTCCAATTTCAAAATGGCACTATAATGGTAAATTTTATCCCTAATTTATTCTACTATCAACATCACAAGTAGAACTTGCATTGTATTGTATCAGCTGCTCATGACATTTTACATAAATTATATTATTTTTTAGTTTTGTAATCTGTGAGGAGTATTGAAGTTGGAAGAAGTATTCAAGAAGAACTAATACTCACTAGTTACAAAGTTGAGAAAAGATAATATTTCTTTGCTTTGTAATCCTATAATCACTTTGCACACATTTAATTTTCTCGTTTCACTTAGATTTCCCCAAAATGCAGTTGGTAACGTAAATGGCTTATGATCCACATTTAATGGGCTCCAAGCTATGTATTGCTAAAAATTGGAAACAAGGCTTCTTATGAAATATTGGCTCAAATTGATTTCAATGTATGATAGAAGAGGGCTTCTACAGAGTCAGAGCAAAATATGTCTTATATTAAGACATTTAGTCCCCAATAACAAACATGATATTGAGAATAACAAAGGTTCCATCACCTTCTATGGTTCTTCAGAAACATTTTCATTTACATAGAAAGTCAGCTTCAGGAGGAAATATAGCATAACATACTTTATTCATGAGTGTGATTTATGTATAAATGTTTTTTGTTAGTCTGCTTGGCTATTTTTTTTTAAAATATATATATTGTTAATAATGTGACGAGCATTACATTTAAAAAAAGAAATTGTCTCTTTTTAACCATTAATATTTTATTATTTTCAGGCTGAGTTTGTATCATGTACAAGACTGTGAAGAACTAATACTCAATTGTTACAAAGTTGAGAAAAGCTAATGTTTCTTTTCTTTGTAATCCTACGTGAAAATCACTCTTCACACATTTTTTCTTTCAAGCCACTTAGTGTTAAATTTTACAGACCTTTGCAGACCTTTTAATAGCGCTTGTTATTCACTTGCTCTAAAGAAATGGCATTCTGGGGGCCTTTAACTCCCACAAGGAGACAGTTTGCTGACTACAGCTGCACTCTGTCTTATTTTTCTGCCATTTTCATTCTATTTTGGAGAATTTGTTGCAATGTAATTATAAACATATAAATTACCTATGGTTACTAGCAACTGGAATCAACTGAGACCAGTTAAACACAACGTAAATAGGAATAGAACATAATAAACTAGTTAGTAAAAAAAAAAAGTCATATATAAAGTTCAAACACCTTCCCCATGTGAGCTTTTTATGAGCACGCTGGGCAAAACACAGTTTACTTTTAAATAAAAAAAATGTAAATAAAAAACTTGATAAATAATCAACATATAATCAATAATAATAATTAAACAATCCACAACGGGCTGATCCAGTTGAAATTAGTCTTTGAGGTTTTTGTACGACCCTCAACTGTATAACACACAATGTCTTTTAGGGTTTGGAAATTCAACACCATGCTTTGTAGTGTGGAACCCCACTTATTTGGACAATTATGGTGTAGACCATACTGATATCTATCACATGGACAGCCCCTGGTGTGACTCACGGAAGGTAAAAAGTTAAGGAGATGGGGGAAATCAAGGATTCCAGAAGAGGGACTTTATGTATCTGTCTTTCTTGCACGCCATACCTAGTAAATAAATGTTTCTGCAGCTTTAAATCTGTATGGGAGGACTGGCAAAAACCAGCCTAGGGTGTAAGGCAGACAATGGGCAGTGAACATGATGGCCCAAAGCAAGTTTGGAAGCTAACCCACTTCCTCCATACTAACCCTGGATCCTGGTTACATTTATGATATATATATATATATATATATATATATATATATATATATATATTCATACAATTAACAGCAAAAAAATATTTCCCAAAGTCTTTAAATCAAAAAGGTACGGGGGGATAACAACCTCCCTGCCCCTCTTGCCAGTCACCCTCTGAGTCAATTGCAGAGAAATGCACAGCACTGCCATTATGTAGTCTATAGACATTTATGTTTACAGGAAACTTTATATTCAAGGGCAGATTATAGTACATTAGATTATAGGCATTAAAAGTTTTATATGGGTTCTCATTCTGGGAATAATAAATTTCAAAAATATGTATTTACCGTTCACTGCATAATCACGCAGGCTAGCTGAACACTCAACATTATAGCTGTTTGTTAATATATATATATATATATATATATATATATATATATCTCCTAAGAGGTCCCAGGTAAGACTTAGAACGTCTACACAGAAGTTCCTCCTAAGCATCCCCCTAAGTGTTATATCACATGAATGTGTCATTCACTTTTCACATTCCTGTAGCTAACAGCAACCAAATATTTAAGAAAGGTAAACTGTTTCAGGCAAGAGTACTAAAGCTCTTTTAATAGCACACAAGTGTCAATAGTGAACAGTGTGTGAATGGTCCTTAACATAATTACACTATTCTCAATACGTGGTTCACTTGACTTATGCAATGACATTACTGTATAATCACTGCCAGCTTGGCTCATATTGGATTGAACAGAAGATAAATACATTTTTTTTTTCTTGTTCGCCATAAACTTATGAGATCCTGCAAATACAAGGATTCATTAATACAGAATTTGGAAGTTATGTTTTTAAGAAACAGGAAGCATCACGTTTTTAAGAGCTGCAGAGCTGCTTAGCTACGTCACCTCTAGCTTGTTGTCAAGTATCGTTTTTTAGTTTAATTGATTATTATTTGCTGAACAGCATATGTGATATATTTCCACTGGCTAAGAATGCAAAAGCCTGGAGCTCAAACCAATTCAGGGGCAAAGAGCTGCCCTTTTACCTATTCTATGCCACGTTAATGAACCTCAATTAATTAGTTACCCTTCCATGGTGTGGGTGGCAGTTTTGACTGGCCTATGTAGAACTAAATATACGTTTCATAAAGAGATAACCATAAAACATACATTTACAATAAGTTTTAATCATTCAGATTTTTATTCCTTGACATGGCAAGTACCAAAACCCAAGACCCCATCAGATCAAATATTGCCCTGAATGTATTGGCTCATTTTTCTTTTGGATGATTACCTTTCTTCTTCCTTGTGATAAAATGAACCCAAGGTCATTATTTAACACTTAGAGATCAATAGAATGAAACATTGTCAACTCTATTGCTTCCCAGGCATGACATCATCCATACTGCAGGGTGGTATTAGAAACTGGCTAAAATGCAAACATAGCTATATATTAAAATAAATGTAAACTAAGGAGGTACAAAATAAAATGTTATTTAATTGTATATCCATTTTAAATATAAACTTACTGAAACCTGGGTTAAAATTAAATATGGTTTGGCAAAATCCCACAAATAAGGCGCCATAAGCGCCACTTTAATGCACACTAAAAGCCATGATTAGAATGTTATGAGTTTGTAGAAAGCAAATTCATAAAGAATCAGTAAGATTGGCAAAAATCATATTCAGTCTCTGCTGTTAGTTCCTCGAGGATATTTGACCACACCAAGGAATGCAAGCTTGGAAGACGAGAATTAATTCCCACTTTATGCCACGGCGCGGCAGGTAAAGGTTTTTCGATTATTAAAGTCATATAGAGTCGTATTTATCAGAATGAAACGGAAGCTAGTGAGGTGTTTACAATAACATCGGAGCAATTGATAGAAATCTCAAACTGGGTTTTATGATGATTGCTCCGAATTGCTTTATAACTCATAAATATGGTCTGTAGGCTTTATTTGCTGACGTTGTCATGGAAATGGTAAGTTTCCATTAACTACTTTCATTGAATATGTTCAGTATAGTAACAGCAGCAAGTACTGAATATATTTCCATACAGAGGAAGAGTTGGAAGATCAGGTTCAAAATCTTAAAGGGACGTAATGTTTTTTCTTCTCAAGGATCTGTACTGCAAACAACGTTGATGCATACCGTCCAACATACATTTATGGCTTCTTCTACACATCATACATCAAATGTTTCCTTCTCCCTTCAGCCTTATTTCTCCACATGTAATGCTAAATAGTAGAAGGCATATCCCTGATCAGGCCTGGAGGGGTGGGTGGTATTTGGGCAACAATGAGGGTTCACATGGAGCAAAACACCCCTTAGCACAGGACGGCTTCAGGATAACATAGACTTTGTCTAAGGAAAGCTGAATTCAAATCTTCTACAAGATGTTCTCCAAAGAGGTTCCACAAGAGCGATGCATTTGCTAAATATTAGTGTTATTTAATGCTTGTTCTTTATTCATCCGTATGACATGAGCTTCCTCGGCGGATTCCTGATCCAGTGAAAAAAGAAAAGTCCTCATTAGCCCTTTACATAGTTATTAATTTATGTATATGGCGCCATCATATTCCAAAGCGCTGTACAGAGTACATAACAAGTAGTATATAACATAACAATGTGACTTACAGAACAATGGGTGAGGAGGGAGCTGCAATTAGGATAAAATCCTAGAAAATGATCTTAAAACCAAGAGTCCATATTTTGTATCATTCACATCCTACTCAGCTTTCTGTTACTTTAAAGTTCTTTACAGGTATTCTCCCATTATTATTATTATTATTATTAATAATAATTATTATTTACAAACAGCTGCTGACAGCATCTAAAGGACTATTGCCAAGTACCTAAAAAGTACCCCCGGCAGAGGCCGGGATGCTGTTACCTGGGGCACACACTTGCTGTGACTAAGGTATTACAATAGGAGCCCGGCCCGTATGCGCTGGCCCTGCCTGGGTACTGGAGGGGCCCCTCCCTGCCACTGTACAGACTTGAATAAAGCCCTGTCGGTTTGCACGGCGCTGCTTAGAGCCAAGGCACCTGCTCTGGCTCCCGGAAGCTGCCGGCGTGGGTTGGGCAGGCTGGGGAAGACCTGAGCCTGAGGTCTGCAGACTGATTCTGGGCAGCAGGGCGGGGTCTGGCTGGCTCGGCAGCGCTTTATATAAAGAGCCCGAACTCCCGGAGAACAACGGTAGCATTCAGCCTGCGCGCAGAGTGGGAAGGGTGCGGGGGAAAGGCCACAGGGAGGGGGCAAAAAAAAAAAGAGCGACGAAAGAAAGGGACCGTGAGAAACACCACAGGATTGCAATTGTCCCCGTCTGGGAGTGGATACTCGGCACTCATGGCTGCGGCTGCTGGCAACTACCTGTCGCTCTGCTTTGTGGCATGGGGCACCTTGGTGGCGGCTTTTAACCTGGATACTGAAAATGTCATCAGGAAAAGTGGAGATCCTGGGAGTTTGTTCGGATTTTCTTTGGCGCTGCACTGGCAGCTGGCACCGGAGGATAAACGACTGTAAGTCCCATCTGGTACATGTGCCCTTATACCCCTCCGTGTATATTCTGCACACATTAATGCATATTCCATACACATTACTGTATATTCCCGAGACCCTCACTGCGTGTTCCACACACCTCTCCCAGTGACACCACTGTAGGTCACACCATAGATATCACTGTAGGTCACACCATATATATATATATCACTGTTAGTCACACCATATATATATAGCACTGTAGGTATATATACATATAGGTGACCGTAGACACACCTGACTGCATTTCCCATACAGCTCATGAGGACTGGCCGTGGATAAGTGCTACTTGTTGCTTATTTCTTTGGTGTTTGCATTAAGTTTGGGGAATTTGTTTATAAGGCTGCTTGTTTATTTAGAATAATCACTAGATAAGTAGATATATACACTATATAAAATGTGCATCTACATACAGATCAGAAAAGGTTTTGGACCTGAAAGACCATGGCTGGTGGTGAACCTACTGAGAAGCACAATTTACTATATGAAGATGAGCGCTGGTTGGTAAATTCCCAGGAGGATCTGGAGAAGTCCTTGGACATCCTGGGGCTCTGATCCAAACATTTATAACCCCAGCAGTGTGCTTGGCAAGGGTTCATACTGTCCCAGTGTGTAGCCAGAACCCATGGTGTCTCCTTGAATAATTCTATGGAGTAAACATGAGCTATGATAAGGGATCTGGGATGTTGAGAAGCTATGTACCTCATTTCTATAGATTGGACATATGAAGGCACTTCATACATTAGGTTGTTAGCTGTTGTCTGCTAACATCTGCCAAGACTGGCTGTTTGGTGGACTTTGTAACTGCGGAATTGTTTGATCTTCTCAGGTAAATCATTAAACTGAACCAACTACTTTGCTTATTGGTGTTACTCTAAACCATTACTTCTCAGGCATTCACAGTGACAGGGTCAATAACCCACTATAATACTATAATCCACCAGACCACGGTGTTGGTGGCTGCAGTATATTTTTGGGAATTCATTGCCAATCGCATGGTTCCTGACTTTATTCCCCATTATTAACTGTATAGGACTTTCCACAGCAACTCAGGGTTCTGAAGGACTCGCGTTTGTTGTTGAGGCTTGCAGCCTCTGGCAGTTAAGCAGCGGTGGCTGGCTGGGTATATTGGGAGTTGTAGTCTGGGTGTTATATGGTTGCCCATCCTGTTGACAAGTAACCTTCTTTGGTGGTCTAAGCTATCAGCTGAGGGCAACTTAACCCAACCCCCACTTTGCCTACCACCTTATCCCTTTCCTTTTAGAATGTGTTTGAGATTCAGCCCATTTATGTTTGCATTGTTCTCTGTTTGCTTGAACAGACTTTTGAGTGAAGTTGCCTGTTTTCTAGAAAGATAACTTTTTCAGTTCTTATCATCCTGAAGGGTGCTCCAAAGTAGCAAAGATTTTGACTTTTATTGTAGTCACTCGCACAGAGGAAGACTAAGGAGGTGAGGCTGCTAAATAGAAAGCCGCAAGAAATATTTTTGTCTATTTTGGTGGCGGTGAAGCCTTTGCAGTAATTAGGGAACTTTTCACTTCTGTGATTATATGGATTTTTACAGAACTGGATTAGGTAACCTGAAGCTCTCCAGCTCAAAACAGACTATAACCCTCATCATCCTTAGGTGTCTCCCGACCTCCTAACACTTGAAGGAAAACTTTTGTTAACAGTTCAGTAATTCCAAACAGTGACCTTTTTGTGCCTACACATTAACCAAATCCCAAGATACAATCTATCTCACTGTATTTGAATGTAAATGCTGTTTACTGAGAACTGGCTGTAATTCCACCTCTTATGACATAAAGGATGTTGGGTGACATCAGCAAAACTATTACCAGTACAATTGTGCGAAAATGCCGTAAGGATTTCAAGGTCAACATCAACTGGATTTTCAATTGATTCTTCAAATTCATTAAGGCCACGCAAGTATTTTCTTTTCATCCATTAAAATAACCCAAACAGTTTAGCTGCTTAATGAATACTTGGACGGGCTAAAGTAGAAGCCTTACGTTTGGCCGCTCCCCGCCGGAATTCTTTGTCACTAGCTTTCTGCACAGTAGAGTATATCTCAGTCATTCCAGCCTTTGCCTACACAGCACCATTGGTTAGAAAAGAATTCCAGGGCAACAACAAAGGTCAGGTCTCTGAATGGCTTGGCCGGGGATTATAGCAGGCAGTCTATTGTTATTCAACAAGCTTAGTCCTGAATGGAAAAAACACAAAATATTCAATTGGTGCGTAACATTTAACACCCCCCCCCAAAAAAACCCCCCATAAAATAAACAGCAGTGGTTTAAATCTTTTACCATCTTTTTTTAATGAAAAATAGCATGGATTGTTGTTGGGAGAATTGTAAACTTTTTAAAATCCGGTATTATTGAAACAGTGTATATTTTAGCTACAAACAAATAATGTTTATAAATAAAGAAGTTGCTATACATCTAAAATTCTCTCTCTCGCAAGAAAGGCTTGGCTAACCCTATATAATGTATGGGTAAATCAATGGGATTTCTGGAAACCGTTTCTCGTTTTAATTTTTGAAGAAATTTGGGTGGAAGTACTTGAGTTCTCCTTGGTTACGTTTTTTAGGCTTTGTTATTGGACGTCAAGCAGTAAGCACTTCAAAGTGTTGCTTTTCCCCTGCCTGGAAGGTCCTTTTGTGCTATTGATTGATCTTTAAAAGATCCTAGAATGTAATTCCTTGTAAAGATCTTTGGAATATGAATGAAATGGTAGTTCATCTACTGTATCAATGGAGGCATTTTCGTCTGGCCAAACACATCTCATGCATACCAAATAGCTAGGGGGCGAGGAAAGGGGCAAATGTTTGTGGGTGGATTGTGGCGGACCCCCATGCATTTGCAAAGGGCAAAAGTGCGTATTATGGCAGGAGTGTCCCTTTAATTATATCTATGAAGTTTGTCAGACTATTAAGATAAGATCTGTTACAAAAATTCCCAGTACTGAAATAGTTATTATCTCAAGGCACCTGCAATGGCAATAAATCTCAAACCACTTGAAATACTGATTACTACTGATTAACGGTCAGCTTCCTTAGATGAGTCCTTCTCATTCAGACCCTGCGCTGGAATTTCTAATGGCTTTTCATCCTGCATTGATTCCCAACCCTCCCAGTTTAGGACTGGCAGCTGTAAATTTTGCAGCTTTGGAATTCCTGGTTGCGTTTGACAAGGTTGAATGCCTCACAAACAGCACTTGTTAGAAAAATATTTACGCTTATCCCTACCATTTAATGATTTACTGCCCCACTGTTATATCAACAGAGACATTATATTATTTGTCATTGACAGCACATTTCTTTTTTTCTATAGCATTTGGTTAAATGGATAATGTTCCAGACAGCCTCCCAAAAATCAATGTATCTCAAAGCAGTTTATGAGCACTTTAATATACATTCTTTGAAAGAAAATAGAACTTTCCAAAGGATGTCTAAAGAGTCTCACCACTGGTTGAGGGGGTGAGGGTTGAATGCATTTGGGGTATTTGCAGTAGGGACACTCATGAATTAAAGTGCATATGATTACACATTTTTTTTCAGACATAAAATCCCCCACTTTATGTTTCTATTGGCCACTGAAATTGATAATTCCATACGGTTTGCTCTATGCGCAGTAAATGTACACTAGTTCAGTATGCCATACAACTATTTCAGTGCACCTATCTGGCATTGGAGGGGTAAATGGGCACATTTAACATATTAATCTATGCAGAAGTGTTTGTTTTTCAGCATCTTAATTATTGATAAACAGCATTAATGCAAAATATGATTTTTGCAGTATGCGGTATTGGACTACTGTTGGACTTCTATTTAGTTTTTAGGATGGGCTTTCGAGAGCATCAACCTTCCTTTATAAAGTCTAGAGGAAAACTGAACAGATGATATGCATCCTGTCAGATATTTATGGCAGTGTATGGGTCAAGAAAATATGAGTGTTGAGGTGGACATAAATGAAATGGGTCCATGTCAGAAGAATTTGGAGGCGCGATGAGTGGGAGAGATAAATGACGTCCTTGCTGCTTCTGTATGGGGTGTTTGACTGACAGGAGTGCAGTGGTTTTTATATTTATATGTTTGGTAATTGAATGTATGCGTTTGTTCATCCTTGGGTGGCCTTTTAGGCTAATTTCACCTATGTAACCAGGCCTGGACTGGCCATTTGGCATACCAAGCAAATGCCCAGTTGGCTGCTGGCCATTAATGCCCCAGACACACCCTATCTGCCACTCCAGCAGCAGGATATGACCGGCATGCAGGCGCACTACGTGAGCATAAAGACCGTAGCATGCAGGCACGCATATCCAGCCCTTGACCACACTCACGACATTAGGTGGCCGCTGGCCTAAAATTATATGTAACCCCATGCCCCCCATTGTGAGGTTGTATGTAGCCACAAGAGCATTTCCTCAGTGCTGATTTTATTTTTTTTACTAATAACCTCTTTTTTGTATTGGTTTTCTTTCAACTGTGTTTTTTAGATGCATATTATGGTTGAGAATTCATGAGCATATCAAAAGGTATCCGATGGCTATGGATATGGCTATGGATAATGATTAATATGTCATCTATATATATATTTGTGACAGCGTTGGTATCATGGAAAAGCATGTGATGCAATAAATAAGCCTATAGCCCATTTATAAAATACAGTTATTTCTCTGAACCCAGGACTTCTCTGCTAATAACTAATCACTGGCACATGGGCTGAAAGCACATTCGGAAATATTTGCTCTTGTATGTAGTCTCAGAGTCTAGTCTTGCCTGTGCATGTCTGCACAACATAGCAGTCAAGGAATGGTGCTGAACAATTAATTGATTATAACAGCAAACAAGGTGTAAAAGTCTGAGTGCGGACACTTCATACACTCGCCTCTAACATTCATTGGGTTAAAATCTGGGTATCCTATCTTAATAACTGCTATAAATAAACCTGTTGGTGTTTAAGTGGGGTGTCCAGCCTGTCCTATCACATAGTAACTTAAAACAGAGAATATAAGGGAGATTAAGTTGTCCTGCTTCTCAGTGTATTTTCAAGACATCTGTCCTGCTCAATTACTCATAAGGCTCTCCTTGAAACAAGACTGAGAACCCCTGCTCTAACGCATATTGAGCAAACTGCGGCCCTCCAGCTGCTGCAGGACTACATCTCCCATAATGCTCCTTCAGCTAAGGGGCTGGCTGAGGAGTATGGGAGATGTAGTCCTGCAGCAGCTGGAGGGCCGCAGTTTGAGAAGCCCTGCGTTAGAGGGTGTGTGTGTAATCAATCATCGGGAGGACCTGTAAATCTCATTCCCCTACTGATCCTCAGTACTGATATTGAACATTTAACATCCAGGCTGATGACGTATTTATAATTAGCAGCTGATTTTGAACATGCCTTTCACAAGATCAGATATGTCTGTCCACAATGCTCAAGGAACATCAATGAGTCCCACATAGCTTGTTGCATCACAGAGGAAGTTGGGTATCGAAGGCTGAATAACTGGGAGTTATGTATATAGAGTGACTCTGTTGCAATGATAGATTTATGGCCTTACCATGGCAGCCATAGGATGATCCTACTGATTCAAGCAGTCCACTGATTACTATGGCAATAAAACAACTTTTACTATACAACCACTTTACCTACACCAACAAAACGTGTCAATGTAATCAGACACACAATGTCACAATGTTATTGCTTGTTTACTCATTATCACTGTTGCTGGTAGTATTTTACAGGTAGAACCTTACTTTAGGAAATCTTTAGATTTTGGAGGCTTCCAGAATTATCTGCATTCGGCATCAATCCCGGTTTACTTAAGTATTCAGATTAGATATGATTTTATTAAAGTATCTGGCAGTTTACTTACAGTTATAAATTTGATTGCTGGTTACTGTTTAGAGCTCCTTAATTATGCAAAGAAAGTGATGGACTGCTTTGCATTATTGATGAAATGCATCCTTGCTTTACATTTTTAAGCATCACTGACCAATTTATTAGTTCCTTATGCATTTTTAATGGAGATGATGTACTGGGTTTTCTTTATAGGGGCTTTTACATTTGGGCAGATGGGTTTGACAAAGCATACTGATTTGTGAAGCATGCATATCTTGTGTTTTGAAGATCATAACAAACCATGGTGATTGTCTACAGGTTCTAGAATTCTACATCTGATCAGTGACGCAGAATATTATGTGGTCAATGTGGCTTCTGCTGGGACCACTAAATTTAAGTGCTTGATCTGTATGGCACATCCACAGGGTGAGCCATCAAGTTTTGAAAACTCTGGCCTGTACTTCTAGTTCCTAGTTATGGAGTTAATGTTCTTCTTATCGATGTTTATATAGTATCAGCAATATGTCTTCGGACGTTTACTCTGAATTCAAAGTCACATTACAACACTATTATCATCACAACATAACATCTAGAAGATACGGTTTGGCAGCCTGTGACCACCCATCTCTGGTTAGACTGCAACCCCCCATGGAGGATTTCAAGTTGAAGAGTTCCTACTATGTTTGTACCTTGAGAAGAGCAGGAAGGGGTGTAAATCAGTAAAAAAAAAGTGTCTCTGTAAATGTTGCTAAACGAAATACACAATTAATTGGAGAGGAAATAGATTTTTAGAGGCATGTCCATTTTAAGCCAAGACAAGGAATACAATGTTATAGTTTTCCCTTTCTGATAACCTTCCCCCCTGGAACAGATAAGCTATAACTGGGTGTACACACACACACATCATACCTGCCAACAGTCCAAAATATCCTGGGACAGTCCTGTTTTTGAGTCCTTGTCTTGGCATAAAAATACTGCCTAGTCACAATGCATTACAATGTGCAGAGGCAGCATTGTGTTTAAGCTCTGTATGTCAGAGACACACACATCCTAAACGCTGGTAAAGGAGCTCCAGACACACTCGGGGACAGAAGGGGTGGGGCCTAAAGTAGGTGGGGTCATCAAGTGCTATCTAATTTAGGCTCCACCTCCTTTATGTCCCAGGACACCTGGAGCAAAGTCGGCAGGTGTATGTATGTATATATATATATATAATATATATATATATATACACAAACCCTGTAGGTGAGGGCCATAAATGTCACAGTCCTCTAGGGCAATAAGGCTCAGGAACACCAATTTGGAGCAAACTGTTTGATTTATTTGGAAGTGCGCTAATCAGACACCCCAAAACAAAATAATAAAAATAAAGCCTAGCTACCAAGTAGAGCTCCCTCTGGCTATATGTTTGTGGCCCAGACTGGTCAAACTAGCTACCCACTTCGCTTCAGGGCTGCAGGGGGTTATAATGTATACTACCTGTGATGTAGGCTTCATCAAAGTCTTGGACTAGATCCTGCAAACACAGCATTGTTTCCCCTGCTCTCTAAATGCTCCACCCCAGGGATCCATACACAAGATGTTCACAAAATACAGAACATCTCCCTGAGGCTATACAGCATCACAGTGTATGTATATGAATACATATAGAGCCTCCTTCACACAGTACACATAAATAAAGTCATTTGTGAAATGTAACACACACACACACACACTACCCACCTCCTCCTTATGAGTATCCCAGACAAAGCCGCATTTAATGTTTAAATGGATGATTGAGCCATCTGTCTGGAATAATTGGTACTAAAAAAATTTGCTCAAGGCTTGGCTGCTCATGAAAGTAAATCCCTGTATCCCTCCACTCTCTTTACTCTAAGAGTGCTGGAAAAGTATTGTTTACACATCGATATTGTGTTGAAACAGTCGACGGGGAGACACATAAGCTGCGTCTGCACAAAAACACAGGCCGCCCATCAGAGATAGAAGGATTCGTGTGTTTTGTCTCTTCTTGGAACATGGCCAGGAATATTTTTGTCACAGAGATAACATGGTGCTATCAGAGTGAATGTATTAGCGTGTGCCTTACCATACCATTGACTTGTATGCTCCATTCTGTTATCAATGGGAAACCACGTGAATCACTATTTCCTTTACTAAACTGTTCCTCGTTAACCTTTATTATCACGGAGAGCTGGGATCGGTTGCTGTAGACGGTAAGTGGCAGAAGTTACCTTGCGTGGGGTTAGTGGCAGATGTAGGAAATAAAGTACGATTTCCCAGACCCTGCAGTGACGGCGGCATAAACGGTTTGTCCCACATCTGTGTTATTTAAGAGCAAGATGCTCCTTAATGGGGGCTTACAAGGCTGTCTGTGGACATATTTCACCAGCTGCTTATATTACAGGATTCTTTTTACAGGGTACTTAAAACCTTTCTATTAAATGGTCACAGGTTATGGGAAAACCGAGGCCAAAAGACAAGAGCGCTCAAGAGCTAGCAGTTGATACATGCAGTGTATCTGTGAAAAGGGGAGATGTATTTGGAGGAACTGTCATCTTTATAGCTATTAGTTCAACTAAATGACACGCGTCAATTTAAAGCGTCAGGGCTGAATTTAAACCCCATGGATGGCTCTGCTCCTAGCTTTTGGATTATCACCCAAGCAAATTCAACAAGATGCGCAACATTATCATTTTATACATTCTCAGGTGTAATGTACTCTGATAGGGTCGCACAAATTAGGATTTGGTTACCCCGAGGTAGCATGGGCCAGAAAAGCACACCTTTAACATCCACAGAAACATTGTAAGCAACCTCAGTAGCCCACATTGGAAGGCCAGTAGACCGTAGGAACTCCATTCCTGAAATGTAGACTGAAATTCTAGGCAAAGATATCTTATTTTTTTCTTCTTTTTTCTGTTTTGATTATTAACTGTTTGAGTGCAGGATGAGTGATGATTAGTGTATTTCAAACTGCCTGCATCTACAATACTTGGGTGCACTGATGAGAACAGATGGCGGCACTGTATGGTGTTGAGCAGTTGTTCGCAGATGCCTTGGTATACATTGAACAATCGCAGAACTAACCATCTGTCTTATGCTTGTGGAATTGGAACTTCTGCTTTTCAGAAGAAATGTTCGGTTATCCACATCTACACAGACAGCTGTCTTCCTGTCTGGTGAAAGTCATCATAATAATATATATATTATATTTAGCATAATATGGCTGGCCGCTGATAAAAAGGGAAAAAACGACAGACTAGACGGACCTAATGGTTCTCATCTGCTGTCAGTTTCTATGACATAGAAGTTTCTATAGGTGAATGTACTTTACATCATACTATCTTATTGGGATCAATTTAATAAGCTATACTGGCTAGAAATTCCCTCTTTTCGTGGTTAGTCTATGTCTTGATATTGATGTGTTTCTGTATCTATATTTGGCTAATTTGATTACATTTCTATACAAGCACAGGAGGTGGAGGGCATAAGCTGCTATAAAAGTTGAAAAGTATACATAAACCCACAAGGTGCGCCACTCGATTCACATTCTGACTCAATGGGGAGGCGTCCATTGCGTTTGTGAAACATCTCATAGCAACATAGAAAGGAGAAAAGGTTTGCATGTTTCAACTAAACCTGTATTAAATCCCCAATACATGCAAGCCAGCAAAAATTTCAACCTGCGGGTCATGATTTTAGTCTGAGCATGCTAGTGTTTAGAGAAGCCTGCGTGCGCTGTCAATGCAACATTAACCATTTGTTTCCTACGGATCTGTTACAAAATTTCCTAAAGACATTTGGGGAAAGTCTTTCTTCTTTCTTCTTTTTTTTTTTTTTTTTTTTTTTTTTTTATTAATGAAGGTTTCCAAGAAGTAGAATGAATAGTTTTTGGTGCTATAGTAAATAATGAAAACCTATAAAGTGACATATTTCAAAACTTGTGTTAGTTGCACATTTTTCACAGATAGATGTGACATTGGGACACCAATATAGGAAAAATGGCCAATTTTAAAGGGTTCTGTGAACATGTATACATTACACATACATCTGGAAGTGGTGTATTTTTAAAACTTAGTCAGCCATAGTATTTTTTTTCTCGTTAATCGCATCTCCCTCCCTACACTTGATTACTGGCACAATTCCTTCTTTGCTTAGGCTGTGTGTGTCTTTTCAACCTCCGTGCACCAGACTGTGCTCTCATAATCCAAATAAAAGGCTGATTTTCCGATTGGCATAGGGTGGCCTGATAAAGCTGGCAACTCTTACATATTCTTGGTCACCAATCGTTGCGCTGGCAAAGACGGTGACGTGGGCAGGGAGGGAGTTAACGCCAGAAGTGATTTATTCGAGGCGCTCCCAACCCTTGGAGTGCTGCGGGGGCTGAGTGGTGCATTCAGTCCTCATGGGTAATATGTGATCAATCACCTGGTAGTTCACCATACGGTATCTGTTAATTAACCTTTCTAAAAAAAATCAATGTTTATTATTTTTGTTTGCGTAAGTGCCCTGATTTAAATCAGAAATGCAAAACTTTACGTACATAAATAATACTATCAATGTTTATGGGTAGTTAATATGTTGGTAGTAAGATTTGAAGCCGTGCCAGTATCTACTACAACTGTTTGAAATATCAGAGCCCTAGCATCCAGCAATTGGAATATAAGACATAGTTGGTTATACAGCAGACTTTGAAAGGCAAAAACAGTTTTTATGGATAATTTGTATTTCAGGTTAAATTCTGCTGTGCTGTTGGCAAGTCTTGACTTTCCCATTGCAAATCTCTCCCTTTCCCTGCTTTGGAGTCACTCTGTAGAGCCAATACCTTGTTTTTATGCAACCTGACACCTTACATGCCTTGGCGCCAAAGCCGTTCTGTGCTCTTTGCAGAGTAGCTGTTCCACTTAGTTTAAATCTATACGAGTGAAACCTTATAGTTTTAGTCCATTAGTAGCAGAAAAAGGTGTATTGTTCTATTTTTCTTTTAAAAGCCAGAGCTCTTTTTACATCATTTTCAATGCAGAATCCTTATGAGTCATCTGGACTCCTGTTCCTATCATCCCTAGCGTCCTTTTCCAAACAGTACGGCATGTAGTGCTTGCTTTAATATATGAAATACATTTCATTTAAATATGAATTCATATTTATGTTTAAGCTAACAAACTGGGCTAGGAGGTTTTAGATTGCACGGCAAGCTCACGCCATTCTTATACCCGTCTCTTTTAATACGCCACCTGGAATGAAGCATTAGAATACAGGCACAAACAAATGGGTACAACAATTAACCCCTTCGGCAACACACAGACTTAACCATGACAATTTATATATTAAAATGACGACTTCTGCCCGTATATGAATGCTTCTGTGTACTGTGTAGTACTTGAACATACCCAGAAACAACATGTAGAATTCATATGTTCCAATAGCAGCCATAGGTTGACTGAGTGCAAAAGGCATAGTCCTCATTTAGTCCGTCTGTACTTGCCTTTTTTGGCACGCGTGAATAATCTTGAATTTTTAACTACGACTAAGTTCCTTGCTTTGGTATTATGTACGGATATCACTTTTTTTCTCACCATCCCTTTGTTCTGGAAATTTACCCATTTGTAGCACGGCAGCATTTGCTGAATACATCGGGGATACTTCGCGTAGCACAGGCTCAGTAAATCTGAAGCTGCTTAAAGCTCTGCCAAGTTCTGCCGGACAGAGCTTTCGTGAACTTCAATGAGAGCTCAAGGATTTGTCAACGTAAACGCTTGACATTACAATTAAAGTTAAAGGTTTAAGCTACTCACAGGCTAGATGTTTTATTTTATCCATGGAGGGCAGGTACCTTCTATCTAACATACTCACTGGCACATATTTTTACACACTCATACTTACACACTCATGCTAACACACAAATACACACTCATGTTAACACGCAGTGCCACTCTCTCTAAACCCCTCACCTCTCACACACTTACTCCTTCCTTAACCCCTTTACTCTCTCATTCTCTAACCATACAGAGCCTACTTTTTAGCATGTAACGCAATGTTACGTGACCCTGCAGCGTTCTTGCCTCAGCAAGTGGGCCTGCCCAGACCGGCCCTTTTTGAAGAATTTTGTTCCTGAAACCACAGCTAAGAAAAAACCCACTAGAGAGCAAACATATACCCTTTTTCAGGTCCTTGGTTTCAAGCTAAGAAACTAACAGTGTATGTTGAATGACTTATAAAGTATAGAAATTTATCGCAGGACCAAAATTCAACACCCTCTCCCCACTCTCACCCAATTCTCATTTAAATAGGGTGTGAGTGAGATTTCGAACATTGCCTTCTGCGTGCATACGATTGCATGGAGGAGAATTCAGTCCCTGAGGGCAAGGAGGGTAATGTGTTGGCAGCCATCAATACTCAAGGGAATTCTTACCCTGAGGGTGAAGGCGTTTGCCATTACAGTTTAACTTTTTATGTCCCAGATGATCCAAGCAAATCTACTCTCAGGCCACAGGGGTAAAATTCTGTAATCTATAAAATCAGTAGAATATCTTAATTAGGCTGAAATTATGAGACAGGATAGTTATAAAGTCCTTTCCCTCTTGAATGCATGAATTTATATATACAATACTGTTGCATTAACGATGTCTGCACTGTATTTGTGATTACAAAAATGTTACACGCTAGACACCTTTAAAAATGTAATTTCTTGCTTTCCACTGTATATCAATTTATGACCAAATGCTTTTATTCTGCAACTGAACTACTGATATGTGTTTGTTAACTATTGCATGTTATATCTTACTTCTCTAGAACAGTTATAAAGTGCAATAATTTTTCAGCTTCATAGCATTTACTGATAAATCCCTAACAGGATCTGTTTAATAATTCCTTGTGGTTAATTACAAATGAACAGACAGAGGCAACAACGTGTGAAGGTCAAATTCCCAGACCGGCCTGATCCTGAGATAAAACAAGAGGGAACCACTAATATTTTGCAAACAGCATAAGTGTAAACAGTAATGAGAGTCGCCTATGCATTACAGAACGAGAGAGAGGGGGAGAGAAAAATAGAAGAGAGAGAAAAGAGAGAGGGAGGGTCAGAAAGAAAAGAGGTAGGGAGATGAGTGTAAATAACTTATTAATCTAATTTATGTTCCCTAACGTTGGTTATATTGTGTCTAGGTTAACAATGTGCAATAATATGTATCCATAACTACATTATGTATTTTTTTACTCCAATGAAATGTATCTATATGACTTGGGCCTATTTAATTTATATAATGCATGATAAAAAATGTCTATTTGACACAGACAGGCAAACTATTTGTTTATTCTGAAAAGGAGGTATATTTACTAAGCAGAAGCTTCAACTCTGTGACTTCACTGAGCATTGTGAAGGGTCAATCTCAGATGGCTTGTGAGAAACCATTGTGTCTTATATATGCTCATAGTGGCCAAAGAGCTCTACCTCTGTCCTATGAATATATTTATTGTTTCGTCAAGTATTATACATAAATGGAGGTTAAACCTTTTAAGTGTTGAGGAAATGAAATTTTTTAAGAAAGCTCCTTGCACCTGCAAGGTCCAGAAAATGTGTCCTTCCCAAGCAGGTCGCTCGCATAGTTGTGCAAGTTTGACATCTGTATTACATAAGAAACAAGTTCTAAAATAAATAATTACTCAGAAATAAGAGCCAATCTATTTGCTTTTTACATAGATTTTAAAGTTTTCCAAGAAACACTCTACGTATCGCGTGGAGCTCTTCTTGCAGCGTGTATAAACCCATTCCAGAATGTGACAGCCATGGATCCAAAGAGAGTTCTGTAGCCCATTTAAACAATGCATTAATAACAAAGGCTGCATGAAAAAACATGTATTTACATTGTACCTTTTATAGTTTGACGCTATAGATTTTTTTTTCTTTAGAGGATTGGTCTCATTAGAAAAACACATGGTGTTAATATGCATACCTGACAGGGGCATAACTAGAAACCAATATTGGCCTGACCTGACAAATGCCCCCCCCACTTCACCAAGCATCATGTCCCATAGTGCCAACTTCATCCCCACACAGCTCGCCAGTGCCACCTTTTTCCCTAAACAGCTTCTCTGTGTCATTTTAGCCCCAAACAGTTTCTCCATGCCATGCTTGAATTCACGTGACTAAATTAAGTGGACGACATGAAAGGGTATTAAAGGGTTATATTTCAAGAATCTCAGGGTCAGCTCATTTAGAAAGTTTCCAGGATTGACCATATGGTCACCCTTACAGCATAAATAACAAAAAAAACTGCAAGGCAAGTCGGTACCTACTATTTTATTTCAAACTACACCCTTATGTAGCTGTGTATTAGCCCAACTTGACATCAGCTCTGTTTGCAAGCATAAATGTCAAAGAGCACTCATTGTGTTGGTCTCAGATAAAATGTTCCAGAGTTTGTGGTCTTATTGATAAGATGGAAACATGAACTTTGCTTCAGTACGTTGCTTGTCTGCATCCAGGCATTATCTGAAACGTATCTTAAATATATAGGGGATGTATCAAATCTTTAAGACTTTTATCATCTGTATCTGTCTTACCTGTGTTACAAACAGGCATTATCATATGATTCATAATCAAAATTTAAGTTTTTTTAAAAAAATATATATAATATATTTATAAAATATATATATCTCCTTTTCCTTGTTTTGCCTGTTCAATTACCTATTAAACATGGCATTATTTGAATTATATTCCACATTAATGTATCTTTTTATACTAAATAAGTTAATTACTTTGAAACTAAGTGCTATCATGTTTTTACTACAAATGTAAGAGCTGTAATGATTTAAGTGAAGACAGTAGGCTTTGGTCTGCACATTCAGCATAAAGTTTAATGGATAATTCTGTTTGCAGGTTGTTGGTCGGTGCCCCTCGAACCAAAGGCTTCCCATTGCAGAAAGCGAATGTAACTGGTGGTTTATTTGCTTGTGATGTCACGTCTCCATCATCAACCTGCACACGGATTGTGTTTGATGACTCAGGTAGGTACAAGTTAATGGTTAACCCCTGAAAACCGACGCGTTTCTTGCCTTTATGGCAGTCATACAATGAATCCTCACTATCACGATCAAAGGTTTGTCTATGTATGCAATTTATATTTGGTGCAGTGAATGCCATTATTATTTATAACTCTAATAGGTTGTGCAATCCTTTAATTGTAAAAACCTACCAGAACCTGGTTTCTCGCTATGTTGTGATGTAGACACCAAAAGCCTATTTCTTACATTACATTGGCATGCTGGTACCAGCTAGTATTGGCAAATCATTAATACAAGATGACATTATATAAAAAGTAATTTTAAAAAAAATTCTATTACTGTAGTTATATAGGACTTCAGTACTTATTTATTATTTATTTGATTTCAGTCGACTTAACATCGGAGAGTAAGGAGAACCAGTGGATGGGTGTCAGTGTTCAAAGCCAAGGGCCAGGAGGCAAAGTTGTGGTAAGTTTTATAAAACAGAAGACCAGTTATAAATACACGTTATTTCAGCTATTAAGTAATTCTATATTTAATATATATTTCCACATAAATCATAATAGACTCCAACAGACCAGTGCATGACCTTAGCCCAAGGTGGATCGATACATAGACAGAAAAATCTGTGAGACTGAAAGCGCAATTAGTGGCTTTGTGGTGAAAAAAGACATCCTGATACAACAGTAGATCCACGTAAAACTGATGTTGAGAAGATTAAAGCGCTCTGACGCCATCAGACACATTGCTTATCCCCAACCTCTGGGCTCTGAATCCTTATGCCCGATTTACTTAATGGATAATCCAGCACTGATACAGAATTTATTCTAAGAAATGGGTCATTGTTTTAGACTCACGGATTACGACGTCCTCGGCTCCAGTACAGATATGCTTAATTTCTTAAAAATAATTCTCTAAATGTTGGGACGCATTCACTGTAGTAGATATTCATTTCTTTTTTTTCCTTTTCTTGTTCCCATGACATCACTTGTTAATGCGCCACCTATAATTTACATATTGGGGAAACAATTACATTATTCTTATACGTTTGTAAAGATCCTACATAGACCATACCCCAACGTGTCCATCAAAAGACAGAGAAAGTTCTACTCATCGTAACGAGAACATGTATTTACAGACATGTGCCCATCGATATGAAAGAAGAAGGTTTGTGAACTCGAACCAAGAATCACGTGATATCACAGGCAGGTGCTATGTACTCAGCCAAGACCTTACTATCACAGACGAAATGGATGGTGGGGAGTGGAATTTTTGCGATGGCCGACTGAGGGGGCACGAGAAATTTGGATCTTGTCAGCAAGGTGTTGCTGCAACATTTACAAAAGATTATCATTATGTTGTGTTTGGCGCTCCTGGAACATACAACTGGAAAGGTAGGACTTTCATGAAGAGGTATATATAATATATATATTCGTGTACATAAATATATGTTTAAACATAGAATAGTATGTGATTGTAGACCAGGTTAGGAGACTTTTAGATTTAAGATTGTATTTAAAAAGTGAACAAATTAATTATATTTTCCAAAATGTTCAAAATTACCAACTAAACATCCGTAGTGGCAGATTAGGTGAACCCTTTTAAACAAATACCCTAATACTTATAAGTTCTCCTTTTTTTGTTTATGTAATTCAGAGAAACTAAACTTTAATAATAAATGTTATCTAATGCTTTATTTAAATACCATTTTAGTAGTGCTCGAGTTTACTGTTGTATCTTCCTGACTGTCCGAAGTATATTATTCATGGAGAAATGGATCCCCTTTTCATAAATTCATACTTCATAATTTTATTATTACCGTTAACTTTTATTCCGGCGACATCCGTTATATCAGTTTTTTCCGTCTTCATCCACACCTGCTTTGAAGTGGAATTTGAAATGCACAGCTTAGCGTCCCGTACAGCCCCACCAACAAAGCAAATTAAACTACTTTGGAATTACGCTAATATAATTCTTTACCAGTAAAAATAATGCACAAATTCTTTTCGAAGACAGCATGCCTGCTTTTGCTATGCTATTCGTTGTTGGACCCCCAGGACCTCTTGTTTGAGACAGCCGAATCCAGAATCTGAGAAACCCCACTTATTTATGTTATGATCATTTTCATCATCTTGGCTCATCATTTTTAACAGTTATGGAAGAATCTTTTCCCTAGTTTCTAGTAAATTTGAATTAGAAATAAAAGTAAATTCTGAAAGGTATTTTACATTCAATCCATTGTACATTTTTTTTCATTGTTTTGTTCATTTCGTCATTTCATCATTGCTTCTTTTACGATTTCATTTCTCCAGGAGTTGTTCGGGCAGAGCACAAAAATAGCTCATTTGATGATCTGTTAATTTTAGAAGATGGTCCATATGAAACTGGTGGTGAAAACAAACGTCTTGCAGAATTAGTTCCCGTTCCAGCTAACAGTTACTTAGGTAATAATACTGCTAGCCGGTAGGCTTCTCTTGCGTCTGTCTCAAATTCAGAGTTTTGCTTACCTGTGCCATTGGTAAATAAAGAAAAATCACTCAGGGAGCTAATTTACCATTTGCATGCCAGAAGCATGAGCAGTTGGCTCCTGGCTCTCTGATCCGCCTGGCCTATAACTCCTGTGATACCGGTCAGAGCATTGTGGGAGTCACAGTGTAACGCAGCTGGAGCTTTCTGCTTCCTACTTGCACCCTCTTCTGGCACCCAAATGGTAAGGATTTTTAACAATGAATCTGTGTGCTCTACAAGTTTATGTTAAAACATTTTGGTATCTGGTTTTGTCTTTAAGTTCTCAACTGCATAATTCTTCATCAGATTTAAGTGAAACGTCATAAAGAACATGATCTGCTGTGCCTCCAAGGTTTGGTGATCTTATAGACATCAGCAACATAAGATACACTTTGGGATGGAAACGTTCTTAACCAGAAACTTGGTTTTCAGGTTTAAAAACCCAACCCTAGTATGGGCAGACACTTAAAAGCTTTTATATATCTGTATATTTTTCCCCACACTTTTTCTACTGTTGTATTTTTATGTATGCACATATAGGTCTCCTGTTTATGACAACTGTATCCAGTACGGACCCTGATCAATTTTTGTACAAATCTGAGCCTCCCCGATCAAAGGCGGATAAATCACTAGATGTGATGGCTAATAGCTATTTAGGTTTGTAGGTTGTTCAAAAGAACATGCCATGGTTTGGTGACATCACATACATTGTAATGGTGACATCATCATTCATGAAACATGTGCCACCCATTTATACCACCAGCACGTGCATTACATTCACTCCAGTATCTGGCACTATTGACTCTTTGCCCCGTTTTTTTCCATTGTGAGCTAAGCACAATTCAGACAAATTATTTTGGATGATCTGGTTATTTTTCAAACTATAAATGACATCAATGGACAACACTTTGATGCATGAAAGGAATTTGAGACATGATGTCATTTCACATTCTGCAGGACAAGTAAAAGCAAAACATCTATCTGTCACAATGATAACCACAGCTTTTACTGACTGCTGACTGCACCATTTAACTCTGAAGCAGTGCTAACATCTGTAGACAAATAAATGTATGCCATTATCTTAATGTAACAAGAATCTATTGTTAAACAACCTGCCCACGGCTTTATTTATACGTTCTCCAATTGACGTGTTTGGAATTTGATCCCTGAGGCTACATTAAAGCGTATTGATTGATTTGGTGGTAGTGACAGGGGACCTGTCACTACCAATAACATAATTTCACATAGTGCTCAGTACACTAAATAAATAAAATTGTTTAATTGTTTATGAAATGTGCTACAAAATCTGAATCCCTGCTTCCACATTTGTTTCTCCATTTTGAGAGAAGCTTTCAATAACTGAAGGAGTAAACTGTTTTCTGTGACCAAATGAGTCCCGTTATCTACTTATACATTTACGAGATCAGAGAATAAAGCTAAAGAGCTACCCCATGGATTTACCATATGGTTTACAACTCATTTTTACCATTACTGCTTTAGTAACCCTTTCAGTGCCGGATGGGTGAGTAGTACATTGCATAGCTAATTCTAAAGCTGGACTTTTGTCCACTCTTCTGGCCGTCAAAGGGTTAAACTTGGTATCTGTCTCATGCACCTAATTGCCCTTACATATTTTATTTGTCTCTGTTATTACTTTGCATTGTGTTCTACGTATGCATGTGGGGTGGCTATACATGTCATATATCATGTTTGGCAAACTGTCATACTGTTCATGAAGAGGCATCATTTGTAAAGTAGTTGCAGTAGCGTAATCCTGGCCGTATGCTCTGGTTGTGGACCAGTAGGACATTTCCAATTCCAACAAGAGAAAGGCTTTGTATTCTGTAGCTTTTTTATTAATGGCGTTGTGAACCTGCTCGCATATGCAAATGATTTGCTGTAGTGAATAGTTATTCATTTGCATAAGCGGATATGCTAAGTAGATCACTAATAATGTGAGGCAGTTGAGCTTAAAACCGATTTCCCCCTAACTGATGCATTTGGTAGAAATTAGTATTCCAAATCAGTGTAATTCTTGTGGCTTCATGAATAGTTCCCTCTATCCTATAACTACCCCTGTGTCTGGCACGCAAAGTCAGCCATAGCACCCATCTTCCCACTGACGTGTTTCTGATTTTTCATTTGATCTGTGTAATGTTTTTAGGATTCTCTTTGGATACTGGCAAAGGAATAATCTCACAAGATGAAATGACCTTTGTTTCGGGTGCTCCAAGAGCTAATCACAGTGGAGCGGTGGTCCTCCTGAGCAAAAACCCTCCCTATGAAAGGATGCTGTCTCCAGAACATATATTTGAAGGGGAAGGTCTGGCCTCTTCTTTTGGTTACGATGTAGCCGTGGTTGATCTGAATAGTGACGGGTAAGCATTGCTCTGCTTTAGAAACACAAATCAAATAAAACTGGAGGCATGAGACACTTCTAATTCATGACCACGTAGTTTCTTCAGAGTAAGATATAGTGAATACCTATCATGATAGCTTTGCTGCTATCGAGCAAAACTCCATAAATTACCAATTGGTAGTAAACGGGCAGAAAAATGATCCTAGGTACTGTACCACTGCTATAAATCCTCCTGGGGAATATCCAATTTGGGTCGAAACGGTGTCATGATGCAATGTGTCATATTAAAGGATTTCCTTTTGTGGAACCACCGTAATTGCTTTCTATTTTTAATGTGGATAAATAAAAGCTGACCACGATTATTGTGCCATGGGGAGTCTGCACGTTGTTTTTGCTAAAACATATGAGGTACTAAGTGACACAAACATCAGATAAGAATTTGGCAGGAAGAAGGACTTCTGCTCACACTGTTACAAACTGCAGGACTGGGTCTCGCATCCTTCCTGTGAGTCAGCCTTTCATCCCGCAGCCATGTGTGAATTCAATTGTTGCCGTAGTATGTAAAGTATTACTAATTGAATTCTTCTCAACTAAACCACAGAAAAAATACGTCACAACTATGTATTAAAACTATGGCAGCAATAAAGGCTAGAGAAGACTTTGTGGCTTTTTTCGTGGTGATGATTTGGCCACAGAACCTCAATATTCCAGTCATTTAAAAACAACGTGGAATGAATACATTAAATAACTTTTACCATTTCTACTCTAATTACCCTTAAGAAATTCCTGGTCAACTGCTGCCGTTAGCATTGTTGGATTACAAGTGGACCATTTAGTCCCTGAACACCTGGAGGGTTACATTTCCCTATCACTGTCTTAAGGAAATCTCTGGCAGGTTGCTACTTTACGAACACAGATGATTCCAAATTTTGGAACCCCTGAGGGTTGGTTGCATACGCTTTGACCTTTTAACTTTGTGTTATATTTAACAGGGATTTGTAATTCTTTCCCTAGGTGGCAGGACATTGTTGTTGGTGCGCCTCAGTTCTTTGATAAGAATGACAAAGAAATTGGAGGGGCTATTTATGTATATATCAACCAAATGGGCAAATGGAATGAAGTCAAGCCAATCCGCATTGAGGGGACTAAGGATTCCATGTTCGGTGTTTCTGTAAAGAACATTGGAGATTTGAATCAGGATGGATTCCCTGGTAAGAATATAGAATGTGAACTGTTATGGAGTTTAAAAATACTACAAATACCTTTTGCTTTTAGTCAATGATATAGTTTCAAGGGCCTATAGGAAAATAGCTATTGATATATAGCTTCCAGTGAAGGTAGTCTAAAGACCATTTCTCGACCTCTGAGCTCTTAAAAGCTTATGTGATTGTTAATTTTTTATATACCGTATTTGCTCGATTATAAAACGACCCTGATTATAAGACGACCCCCCAAATCTGAATATTAATTTAGGAAAAAAAGAAAAAGCCTGAATATAAGACGACCCTATAGGAAAAAAGTTTTACCAGTAAATGTTAATTCATCTAAACTTTTTTTTTTAAATAAAAGCTATGATTGAGAAAAATATTTTGGTTTTATTGCCTTCTATTTTCCAACCTGCCCCGCAGTTATGCGCATCTGCCCCAGAAATGCCTTATACCCCCTATATGCCACTGTGCCCCATGATATGCCTTTTAACCCTATATGCCACTGTGCCCCATGATATGCCTTTTGACCACCTATGTGCCACTCTGCCTCCAGAAATGCCTTATACCCCTGTATGCCTCTCTGGCATTTAGAGGGTTAAAAGGCATATTATGGGGAAGAGTGGCATATAGGGAGGTTTGAGGCATTTCTGGAGGCAGAGTGGCATTAAGGGGGTTAAAAGGCATTTCACAGAGCACTCTGCCTCCAGAAATGCCTTATGCCCTCCCATTTAACACTCCCTCCCGCCCCCCAAACTTATCGGTGCTTCTGGCTTCTCTGTCATGTAGCCGGGGAAGCGTGTAGATCCCACGCACTTACGCTGCAGCCGGAAGGAGGCGTGGCTAGCAGCGGGGGTTGTCTGCGTCCATCGCGCAGACCTTCCCCGACTGTCAGAGATCAGAGTTCCCCGCACCGGTGCGGTGGGGGGGGGGACACGGACACACAGGAGGATCCAGGTCCCCTGCAACTGCGGGGGATCTGGATCTTAATCGTCTCATAGTCAGACCTATTTGAGGTCTGATTATAAGACGACCCCGATTATAAGACGAGGGGTATTTTTCAGAGCATTTGCTCTGAAAAAACCTCGTCTTATAATCGAGCAAATACGGTATATATATATATATATATATATATATAATATCTATATAATTAGCAATACTTTGCAAAAGTTTTAGGCAGGCACCTGTTTTGTATAATTGCTTAATTATATGCCTACAAATTCCCTGCCTTTGTGCAGGTGTACTGACAAGAATTAAAGCGGTGGTCTTACCAAATATTGATTTGATTTAGATTTTTCTTCTGTTCACTCGCTTTGCATTTTGTTAAATGCACAGTACTGTATATTCTTAGATGTACCTGTAAATGCATATTTAAGGCATTTCAGTGCACATTCACTCACACGTATGTGACATTAACTCCCCCTGTTTTCAGTGGATGCTCGTCTTCCGCCTATGCGATTGGAGCTGTTATGTTCCACTGACCATGCTTGGACAGCGTACCTACGTTTGTTGACTGTATCAGCAAAACCAGACATTCAGTATTCTTCTTATGATTATTATCTTTTATTTATTAAGCACCAACAAATTACACAGAGCTGTACTATTTAAAAGGGGCAGTTAACACATACATAACAATATACATTAATACATACAGATACATCAGGAGTTTGGAACCCTGCCCGTAAGCAGCCATCTAGCCTTATGGTACTTAATACAAAGCTTGAGGCCAGAATGGGCCCCGCTCGGGAGCATAAAAATGAAGGGGTAGAAAAGTAAGATGTGAAGCCTGTCTTCCAACTATGTTTAAAAATATAGAGTCCAAGGAAAGTGGACTTTAACAGGCGTTTATCTTAACTTATCAGTTTGCCCCGGAATAACTCTATAGAAATGATCTATTGGCTTTATATATGTTAATAATTTTCCAACTCAGTCCATTACACTTTTAAAGGGTTAATTTGTTTTTAGACATTGCGGTTGGAGCCCCTTATGATGATGAATTTGGAAAAGTGTATGTGTTCCATGGAACAAAAGATGGGATAAATAGAAAACCAGCTCAGGTAAGGGCTTTGTTCCTTCATATTGCCCACTCCACTGTAAATGTACTCTTTAACGACCTTCGCGAAAATGTGTATTTGCATTTATTCTTCCAGATAAAATGAACACGGCTCAGCTACCTACTTCTCACGCAGTGTTTTGTCTGATTTTTCCTCAACACAAATCCTGGAGAGAATGTGATTTTTAGCTGATAAATAATGTATAATATCTTTTCTTCCGTTTTTTAAGGTTCTTGAGGGAAGAAGCACAAATACAAAGTCCTTTGGGTATTCCATTGCCGGAAATATGGATTTGGACAAAAATACCTATCCAGATCTTGCAATTGGATCCCTGTCAGATTCTGTAAATGTATTCAGGTATGTGACGGCCTTTAAAAACCTCCAGCACGTAGTAGATTTGGCCACTGTACACATTCTTATACCTTTCATATTTCTTTTAAGATCACGTCCGGTTATCAACCTGAAGAAGACCATTAAAGTCACCCCAGATAAGATAGACTTTAACAAGAAGAACTGTGATGCACCCAGTGGAATCTGGTAAAAAAAAATAAGATACATTCATAGAAAAATAATTTCCATTGATTTAGGAAGTAGCTCTAAAATTCTATTTTTCACCAAAGGGTATTACAGTTTTTGTAAGGACAAGGCAAACTCTATTTAATTGAATAAGAAACAATGAACAATGAAGCTAGAGCGCTTAGAGCAGTTTACAGCAACATAGACTACAATAAATGTAAAAGGTTTCAGATTAAATGGCACTGACACTCCAGAGAAAGCTTTCTCTGAAGGTGCTCAGGTAATAGGGTCCCAAAGTTATCAATAATGAAAAAAGAAAATAAATATTCATATCATTCATTCAGTTTAGTTCCGGTTTCCTAGTGTTATGCTGTTCTGTAAAACCTGTATCCTGAATATAAGTATCAAATATTACATGTCGCCGTTTAGTGCACTAAAGAAGTCTAAGCAGTGCTTGAAGACTAAATAGCAATATATAGTTTGGAAACCCGTATGCATAGCATGGGGACAGCCATCTTAACTTGCTTTTCACATTATATGAATGATTATTATTATTCTGTTACATTACTGCCCCTTGTCAATGGCAATTGATCTGGCTGTGGTTGTCAATATGTGGGGAGAAGAAGAGATAACACCAGAACTCCATGTAAATGCTAGTTCTGCCACATTTTGCCATGGGTCTCAGTTTTATAGTCCCTTACTTTAAATCAAATATCTCTAAAACAATTGTACTGAACAACAAAGAAAAACGTTTTAAAAGTGGTAGATCACATTCAAGTGCCGTCCCTATGTTATTGGTTCATTTTAACTTAGTTGTTTTTTTTTGTTCTTCAGTTTGGACGTTGAAGCTTGTTTTGAATATACATCAAAATCCAAAGATTATAATCCTTTTCTGAGTAAGTGTGTTTTTTCCACATATGATCCATACTTTAATTCATGTTGATAAGTGAAGGTTTTCAAAATTCTGAAAGTGGCTGGGTGTTGTTGTCCCACGAGAACATTTCTCCTTACATCCAGTTCTATTAGATTACCATATACATGTAGGAATAATTTTATGTTTTATTCACAATACAATATATTATTTTTATACAATATGCTCATTAAAAATAATGTATTTATTAACAACACTTTGGGAAAATTACCATGGAAAATTAGGAAATTCTTCTTCCATTAGACATGTCAGTAAAAGCAGAAGTAGTCTTCACATATTCACTCATCTTGATTTGACATCATAAGACACCTTTAGTGAATACACTGCTTGCAAAGCCACTTATAAAGTTGAATTTACCGATATCTTCAAGGTCAGTGCTTGTCAGATCTCAGGATCTATCTTTAGGTTGTAACCTTATATTGGCTTCTATAAAAAAAAAAAAAATCACTTAAATCCTTAAATCATTTTTCAGCCACCTTGACCCTGTAATTGTTTGACTATTTTTTACATTACAAAATAGGAATGAATTTGCCAGCATGCCTCGGGATAAAATATTGGCAACGAACACTATGTAGTTCCTTCTATATGCAGATTTTCCATAACCTACGTAATTCTCAGGCATTATTCTGTAGAGCATTCTGTTCAAAATAACGAATAGCCTCTCCGTTTGTTTATCAGCTCTCAGCTACACATTTGAAGTTGAAAGTGAACGACAAAAGTTAGCTTTGCCATCAAGGGTTCAGTTCAAGAATCTTCCCTTTGAAAATCAGATAACAAAAACTATTGACCTCCAGGGGCAAAATCAGCAGAAGTGTGTCCAAACATCACTCCAGTTACAGGTAAGAGCTAAAGCAACGCGTGTGTCTGAGGACAGTTAGTATCTGAAATAATGGTGACCAAATTGTGCAACAAAAGCACGAGGGGACAGAAGAGCAACTTTACTCACTATATTTGTACATAATGTTCTTAATATATATATATATATTTTACAGGAGCCCATTCGAGACAAACTCCGCCAGATCCCTATTTCTGTATCTGCAGAAATTAAATCTGCCCGTTTATCTAGGCAACGAAATGGCCAGCTTCCACAACTGGTTCCAATTCTGAATCAAAACGAGCCAAAAACCACTACTGCCAATGTAAGTGTTCATACCGTAAATTGACTATAAATGTGCAATGCTTCTTCTGATTTTTAAAGTATATAATCACTAATTTGAAGACCCATGCTTCCAAGAGACCACCATAGCCGTACCACCCGAGAGGGGCGTACTGAATATAGCATTTACCTTTGCATGTGAAGAGTTGTATATCAGATCAATGTTTCTTAACCCATCAGAAGCCTATGGCTTCCATGCTAGCCTTGCATTTCTGTAAGAGATCCATAGGCCCTGTTTCCACTGTTTGCTTCAGCTGTGACAAGCTTAGTAGCCCTATCAGCCATCACTTACACTGTCCTAATTTAAAAGGCAGCGATAGCCAGGCAGTGATTGTATTCTTTATATATCTGTTTATCTATCTATCTATATGGAGAACACAAGCTGAAGCACCCCCAGCAGGGAAAGCAAATGAATGTTAATTTGTACATCAATAAATGATAAAAACTAGTACCCACTTATTGGGTACTGCTGTAGCTTTCAAAGAACTTCTTTTAAAAGATCCATTTAGAGAGCTACTTTTTTGAGACCTACTATGAAAGGTGACACTTTAGAGACTCATAGTATATTTGAAACATGATGTTTTATATTTTGAGGTTTTTTTTAAAAAATATTCAGTTTTGAGGGGTATTTTTGCTAGAACACACAGATGCATCACTGTTCTACTGATGCTGAGTATGTAACTCGAGAACTACTCAGTGGTATCAGGAGACGTACCAGAGGCTCACAAGCTACCTTTCGGAGAATTTAGCTGTAGACAGTACCTACACCAAAATTCATAGATTTCCATTCTATCCCACAGGTAGAATCAGAAACAAGAAAACAAAGTAACAAATGTTTACTACAAAATAAACATCAATAGGGAGTAGTAAGGAGATGAACATCGTAAAGACATGCGGCAAAAAATAGCTCAGAACATTATTGATGTTCCCTTAATTAATAATTGGGAGTTAAGCTATAAATCTATTTACTTTTGGGTCATAGATATAAAAAAATAAAATAAAAAAAATAAGCAATTCTAGAATTCTTTAATAGTCCCTTAAAGGTTTTTCGAGGTATGTTATGGGCCATACCATTCTGGTTCTGTTTCAGAAATGTTGCATTTTAGGGTTAGAGAGGTGTTTACTTTTACATGTAAAATAATCTTCCAACCTGAGCATTATTCTGTAAATGCTGCTATGCATATTTGTGGTTAATACGTCTCTGATATAATCTTCTTCAGGTCCAGTTTCTAAAAGAGGGATGTGGAGAAGACAACGTATGTAACAGCAACATGAGAATGTCCTACAAGTTCTGTACCAGAGATGGACCTGAAACCTTTACTGAATTACCAAAGTGAGTGTGACTACATGCTGTTGTAATCTAGATTTTTGTTTATTGTTAAGTTTTTGTTTTTACCAATTATTGTTGTTTATTTTTTTGACAGAGAAAATGGAGTCCCGGTCTTGTCTCTCAAAGATCAGAAAGATATAGCTGTAGAAATAACAGTTACCAACAACCCATCAGACCCGGCAAACCCAAAAAAGGATGGTGATGATGCCCACGAAGCCAGACTTACTGCAGATTTACCAAATGCCTTGTCTTACTCATCCATGCGTGATCTGTCTCACAGTCCTGTAAGTAACCATGGCTGTAGTTATGGGATTGTGGTGATTTTTTGTTTTAGCTCTGCTGTTAATTTTTTTTCTCAAAATACAGGAAAAACAATTTATTTGTACATCAAATCAAAACGGGTCCAAAGTAGGATGCGAACTGGGAAATCCATTTAAAAGAAATGCTAATGTAAGTGGATTGTATATTCGTATTGATTTGTATTTTATATAGGTCTGTCTTTGGCATTGCCATCTGTATGACCTTCCTAGAAAAATCCGACAAAGTTATGCCTTTTAAAGGAACACTCCAGCCGTTATACGCACTTTAATGCATATGATAGCTGAGAGGTCCCTTTAAGTTGTTTGCACAATGGTTGGATTCCGCTTGTGAGCTCATCTCCGGCCCACTGTTCAGTGAACAAACCCATAGAAATGACATTTGGTAGATGTGTATACTTTGTTGTTAATTTCAGTATATTGTCTGTCCTGTTGTGCAGAAGAGCAAGTCAGGAACACTAAACTGTTCCTTTAATATGCATTCTTCTTTGCCGGGGCTGTCAAGGACATTAAACTGCCCCTTAAATTGTATTGGAGGTCAAGGTTTTAGGGCCAGGAGCCACGTACATGATCTCTTCCAAATCAACATATTGAAAACTGATCTGGAGTGGCACCTCTTGGATGTTAAGAAACCCTTACCTGTTACACTGATCAATCAATTTAATATAATTTTGCTTGTTACTGGAAGGATTCAGCAATGGAATAACGGATTCCCCTTTTCTAAATATCTTTGTTTTTCACAGATTACATTTTACCTAATTTTGAGCACAAACGAGATATCGGCGAACACTACTGACCTGGAAGTTCTTCTGAATTTGGAAACGTATGTTGGTTATGAAACAGTTTATTGATATTATTAATCAGGTTTGCGATGGCTACCATGTGAACATTTCATTTTTATTGCAGAACAAGCTCCCAAGCCAACCTTGCTCCAGTGGTAGCCAAAGCTCGGGTGGTTGTTGAACTGCTTCTTTCGGTCTCAGGGTAAGTTAGCTTAGCAGGACATGCTAGGCTTTTGGAAAGATAATTGTGACTTTCAAGATAAACAAGTTCTTTGCACTATAGAACACAAAGTTAAAATATATCCATAGGGAAACAAACCAGTGGGATTCAAGAAGCAATTATTACAGGCAAAAAGATCTCCAAGGAGCACCATGCATATTCACACAATAATAATCTAGTAGCGGCTCAAAAAACTATATAACTAAACTAGTATGCAGACAATGCAAGCTTTTAACCCCTTCACGACACGGCCCGCACATGTATGGGCTCACAATTTATGTCCTTAATAGGTTTAGTGACAACTCGTTGTCCTTAAGGGGTGAAAACCAACCAAGGAGCCAGGGTAAAATATGATATACAAGTATCTATTGGTTTGTAACAATATAGCCGCTTAGCAATTACTGAAGAACTAAGAAGAGCGTTATAGCCGGTCGTGAGAATGGATGAAAAAATGCCAGCTAGAACTTGTACAGATTAGATCTTTATTTATCTAAAACACCAACCAGTCTGGTAAATAAAAAGATCTCATTTGTGGAAGTTCCAGCCGACGTTTCTCTTGTGAGTTCTTCAGTGATTGCTTTGCTGATAAATTGTTACAGACCAATAAATACACCTGGATCGTATTTTAACCTGGCTCCTCTCTTAGTCCTGCAAACAATTATTACAGGAAATTATAATTAATACTTAGCAATTCTACTTAATAATGTTCAAAAACTTCTGTTTTTAGGTATTGAATTTTTTTTGTTGCATAGCGACCTACAGTTTAATATATTTAGTAACTGAACTTAGTTAAAAGCAAGTGAGTAACTTGGCTCTAGGTCTTTCTCTAGGTCAGAGTATGGGTCTTATCTGTAATTCACTGTTCGGTGAATAAACATGTACAAATGGCATTCGGAAGACATGCATACCTCTTTGTCACTTTCCCTATTCACTCTACACTTACCTGTTGCACAAACTCGTTTTTTGTCTTTATTTCAGGGTTGCCAAGCCATCTCAGGTGTACTTTGGGGGAAATATTGTTGGAGAAAGTGCTATGAAATCAGAAGATGATATTGGAAATTTAATTGAATTTGAGTTCAGAGTGAGTATATCATTTATTTCTACAGCATATATTTCATATGTGTTTTACAAGCTTAGAGCGCCCCCTCTTGGGCTGAGATTAAAAGATGTTACTATTAGAGAGATTTGTAAAGAAAATATTTGCTACTGCACGTTCTGGAGGTTATGGGGCAATGATCAAGAACAGTTTCTTTCAAATCTAGCCTGTAAAAAATCATATTGTGATTGTGAGTAATGGACATTGCGATATAAAATAAATTAATACAAAAAAATGTTCTTCTTCTACAGTATCTGTAAATATGATAATATAATAGGTTAAATGGTTTGACCAAGCACTTAAAACGAATTCTGAAGAAATGTGTAAATTGTATACAAAAAGAATTCTTACATCTATGACTTTATCAAGTGCGTCAAAACATATTTCTTGGAATGTCATGCCTTATGTTGATTTTCCAAGAGATGGAAGCCTTTGTGTTACACTATGGAGTTTACTCATTATGTCCCAAGTGAGAAGCCCATGAGTAATATTCGGTTTTTACTCTCTGCATTTCCGAGATCTACCGCCACAGGTCATCACGAACTCTTCAAGTTCCAATATCTGCAGTGTTTTGGGAACATAGAAAAATGATTTAGCAATATCAAGTGTAGCCAAAAGGAAGTAAAAGGTGAAGAAGAGCGACCTATAGTCCATTCTAGAGGTCAAAGGCCACTTGGGAAAATGATACTTAAAGCAATCACTATGGAAACAAAATTGGAGTACATTTAACAAAAAGTACATGGACCTCATATATCCTTTTTGTCATATATTTCACAACCTTTCATTTTTTACCCTAGATAACTAATTTTGGACGACCTCTTAAAGCACTTGGCACAGCATTTTTGGATCTTGAGTGGCCAAAAGAAATTACCAACGGGAAGTGGCTGCTGTACTTGATGAAAATAGACTCTAAAGGGTTGGATAAAGTGACTTGTCGGCCTGCTGGTGAAATCAATAAATTGAAACTTTTGGTATGTTGACACTTCCTACCACTCTTATTTTGTGTCCCTTGGATGTGTTGCAGAAATAAAAGTTGTGATGGTTAAACTGGAGGCACAAGTGTGTGCATTTTAACCCCTTAATGACAAAGCCCGTACATGTACAGGCTCAAAAGGCATTGTTTTCAATGGGTTTAGGGACCACCCATTGCCCTTAAGGGGTTAAAATGATCTACACTGTATTTTTGTTTTATTATCAAATGTATTTGTGGGTTTAGGAATCCGCTATATTAGTTTTGTGCCTGGAGTAGCTGGCACATAGAGGTTGTACATGCGTGTACTACGTAGGAACAGCACCTTCAAATTATATTCATTTATAACATGTACAGAAACCCACATGTGAATATATGTATACTAATATAGTGTTTTATTTATGTGACTGCAGCATTGTGCTCTCATTTATTGATAACATGTTTTGTGTTGTGGTCTCTTCAATGATGGTTCAACTATTCTTTCTGATAGGAGTCTGGAAAGACTAGAAGCAGACGCGAGATTAGTGAAAAGCAGAGTGGAGATGAGAAAACATTTTCCCTCTTTTCTGAAAGAAAGTACCTGACATTGGTAAGAGTCAAATGCCTGATTTGATACAGAGATGGAAGACCTGTCGGGGATCCCTCTAGGTGGTTGCCTCAGGCCCTGGGTTGCAGGTGACATCATAACATAGAGATTTAAGGTGCCATCACAGTGCAGCCACAAGCCATGTGGGGAGAGCAGAGATTTCAGCAAGCTGGCCCCCACGTGCACTTGAGCATGAGGTCTGTCTGTCTTGGGGCACAGACTTCTCTCAACACTCCACCATACTTCTTGTCTGCAGGCTGACTGTATGTGTCATGATATGACATCATATCACAACGCTTGACATCATACAGCAGTGTACACAAGTGGTAGCTGTAACAGAGGCTTGTACCAAGAGGGTCATATACTTTAGAGCACTGTAAGCAATGTAAAAAAGCTTGGGGGGGTGCTTAAGATTTCATTTTGACTTGATTTACCTGTATATACTTCACTTTACCTGGGCTGTTCATTACTAATGAATTCAACCAGCGCCTCAAATGTTTTCTGTTGATTCCAGGACTGTAATAACCATGCGCGATGTGTAACCATAAGATGCCCTCTCCAAGGCCTGGACAGTAATGCAGTCATTGTGGCACGGTCTAGATTATGGAACAGCACGTTTCTAGAGGTAATGCATGTAGAATTTATCATTAATCCCCAAGACCTGAAACAATCAAATGAATGTTTAAACAGATCTTAATGTGCTACTTGGTAATATTTTATTTCACATTAACTTTTATGTTCCCATCCCCTGTGTCTCTTGTATGCTGGAGAGATGTAGCTTCACCTCCATGACATCACTTTGCATTATGAAGGGTCAACCCCAGTGAGCTTCTCCTGCAAGAAGCGTTTGGTTGACCCTGTATAATGCATAGCTGATGAGATTTGTTTTAGAAAAAGTCCACTATCTAATCACAGAAGACACCTTGTGTTCAGGGATCTGCTTGGAAAAGCAGCTTGCAACTTCTAAAATGCAAGTTACTTTCTCAAATTACAAAATGCCTCCTAAAATAAGCCATCCCAGAATCCAGGGATTCCAGTAAATTTGTTTGCTCAAAATTCCCCTTTTGTATAACAGGAATATGCAAAGATGAATTACCTTGACATCCTAGTGAAAGCATCGATTGCCATAGACACAACTGCTCAAAACGTTAAAATGTCAAAAGAGGGGTACCAGGTAAGATATTCTCTCCCTTGCTAATTTTTTTTTTAATTTAACTTGCTTGGAAAATATTAGAATTCAAATTTTATTTTACATGTCATCAAGAAGTGTATGGGAAATAACCAAATGCATGAAACATGGACAGTGGAGAATTTATAACTGGCTAACATTACAAGGCCACGGTGGAGAATACTGTACTGCACGGCCACAGTGACACAATAATGTAAGCTTGATAGAACATCCATATTTTGATCCTTACAGGTGCGTCTGACTGTTTTCCCTGAGAAGACGGTAGCTCAGTACACAGGAGTGCCTTGGTGGATTATATTTGTTGCCATTCTTGCTGGGATCTTGATGCTGGCTCTTTTGGTCTTTCTACTATGGAAAGTGAGTACATGTTATATTGATATTATACATTATATTGTATGTCTCTTATGCTGAATGTAGATATATTGTTATATCTCTTAGAGTCACAAATCCTTTTTTTTATTAACATTAGTTATTGAATTACCTTACCTTAAGTTGATTTTTTATGTCATTGACTTGACTTGCGTCCAAGCATAGTACTTAGATGGGTGACGATGTGTTTTGATAGCTCTCCCCCTACTGAAAAGATGTGAGGTTCAATGAATTCTTCCGGTTGCTCATGGAATACATCCGTCCCATAAATACAGAAAGTTCCAGTGTTACCAGATAGACATTTCCATTGTGTTTTTATCTTATAAGCTGGTGATATCATTTAAGTCTTCGTGGGAATTCAATCGTTTTAATTTTAACCAATTATTATTTAATAAATTATTGTAATTCAATAATGTAATCACTGAAAGAGCTTTGTTAATGTTTCATTTCAATTTCAAACATCCCAATCCTTGCAATGTATTAAATAACCTTGATTCTTTGTAGTGTGGTTTCTTCAGGAGAGATAAGAAAGATCAGTTTGATGCTGCCTATCACAGGGCTGAGATCCACACTCAGCCATCTGATAAAGAGCGACTAACTACCGATGCATAATATTGATCACCATTCTGTGATTTGGTAATTGATTATATTTCATTGCCTGCTGCGGGACGTGGTTTTGGCTGCAGGGTTTTTTTGGAATTTAACAATGGCCGCTTCTTCTGTGCCGAACTTCTATTAATTGCTGGATTTATGTGTGGGCTTGCATCGTTTGGACCTGTAATAATAATAATAATCTGGAAATACACATATTAATAAATTACAACTGGTATCTCGATATCTTGAGCAAAGTTTAGGCGCTAAAGCTGCTGCAAAAACTAATTCCCACAATGCACGGCCACCCCAGGACTCCCATCATGCGGAGTCGACATCATAAGGGAAAAAATCACTCCCAGTACATCTGTACAATCCGTGTCATTTATGAATTACATTTAGCTATTTAGTTATTGAGATGTCTTATTCTATAAATTATAACATTTGAGCAGTTCTAATTTACAATGTGTGTGTTTCCATGTCTGTGTTAAATCTCTTTTAAGTCTATACTTGTTTTCTACGGGTGATCTCCTGTCTTACTGGTTATTTATTTATCCGCTTATCTTGCATTATGTTGTTATAAAGAAAAAACACGTGTAATATTTAAGTTCTCACTAAATTATGTCATTATTATAAGGAAAGTGTACTGTTAATGTTTGGTTATATACATTCACAGCATTTAACATATATCGCTAAAGTATGACAATTCGTCTTTTGTTTATCTTATATGGGTTATAAGCCCCTCATTCTCATTTTTTTCTGAGCTCCTTATCGACAGTGATTTATTGTATAGGGTATATAAAATCTGCCCATTTACATGGGTTGGTTCAGATCCCCGGCCCTGTTCTATGGTCTCCTTAATACTGTTTTATCCTCAGCTCTTAAGGGCTCCCTTAGGGTGGAAATTGGACAGTTGGCATAAAATACATTTCCAAAACCCTTACAATTATTTAATGCATTTGTTAATAGATTTGGTAGTGAGGACTCGTATTACTTTAACTTACGTTAGAATACTGAAATGTGTAAAGAGGATGGATGGATGGATGGATGGATGGATGGATGGATAGATGGATGGATGGATAGATGGATGGATAGATGGATGGATAGATAGATCACATGAGAGAGTGCTTCCAGACTTGTTACTATATTCACTACTGCTTCACTACTGACTACACACTTGGCATGGATGAGCAAACTTCTGCTTCGACTCTGCTTCCAATATCTTAACCAAATGAATATTGTAGTTTGCGTGCGTTTCTCAATGACTCTGGTCCCGTCTCTCTTTGCAGTGTGGATTCTTTAAACGGTCTAGGTACGATGACAGTGTCCCAAGATACCACGCTGTACGAATTCCCAAAGAAGAACGGCAGGTCAAAGATGGCAAACCAAACAAAAGCAATGAAAAAAAACAATGGGTCACAAAGTGGAATGAAAATGAAAGTTATTCCTAAGGATATTTTTTATTTATTTATTTGTTGAAAAATTGACTAAACGGTTGTGTTGTGGGTATGAGAATGAAACATGGGCTTCTGTCTTATTGGGCTCAGGATAGTTTTCTCTATTCTAGGGATATGAAAATTGAAAGTTCTTTTAGAGATTTAAAATGTAAACCAGAAAGGCATGTGAAATCAGTCTTGACATTGCAGGGGTCCTGCAGTATGTGTTTTACATAGCTAACAGGGGTTATTGGTTGATGCTGGAGGTCCATTGCTGACTTTACCTGCCATGTGTCAGATTTGTTGAAGACAATGAGTATGAGTCTCCACTTACCATACCTTAGTACATATCTCCTCCTCCAGTGTTGGTGGTGCAATTAAGCAATAAAGAAGGAGGCAGCCATGCGGGTTCTCAGTAGAACTTCTCTTTGAATCCATGTCTGTTTTCAGTCATTGAGGTCTCCAATATGGTCTTTCATTCCTAATGGATGATCCCACCTTGCTGGCCTGTAGTCAATCTGCCTTAATGTACAGCTCTTGGTATCCATGATTGTACTAGTGTATTACACTGTGATAAATTTAAATTTACTGTAAATATTGCCTAGGTTCCTATGCAAAATGTTTGATCTTTTGGTCTTTCACCAGTGTGATTTTTTTTTTTTTATGTCATTACAATACGATTCCTGCCATGCGGAAAAAGCCTATGCAACGTTACAAAAAATACGCTGCCGTGCTTTATGGGATGCATTCTTAAAATTATGATTTTATTCTTTTTATTGGATGGTCGCCAATTCTACTTGCTACCCATCACCACCGGGAGCTAAAAAGAGTAGACAATTTATGGTTCTTTTGACTACATCTCTCTTAATCCTCAATGTATCGCATTTAAATGTGCGATACGTTATTGTTGTAATTATTGTACTGTTTGTGAATTTTGTATAACGCTTCGCTCTAAAACTACCAAAGTCCCACGTTTCATACCCAGTCTGCTTGTTACTATTTATGGAATTTTTCCATACTATAAGCAAATAATTCATGGAGCAGCTGCGAAATAATCTTATGCGATATAAGGTTTCCTTCCACTACATCTAGTTTGCATCTGCGGGGTACCAGCAAAGTATTATTTTCCACATTCCTTACGACAGAATGTCGCTGGAGGAAGAATTTCTTTATTGCAAGAAATGTGTAACAGGGCTGCCAAAAAGTGGATTTCTAACTTTTTTTAAATATCACTTATTAATCATAAATAAGGGCTAGAGATTGGAAATGGAACTATGAATCTCATCATTCCCAAACATCCTGAAGGACAAAATCGTGGAAGATGTATTATAAAAACAACCGATGAGCTCTTCTCTTAGTTCTATTTGGAATTAGCAGGTTAAGGAGACAGATCTCTACAGCATATATTGCTTTTAGACGCCTGCTGCAGTAATGTTTTGTATAGTGTCCTTTAATATGTTGATATCTATGCAGAATCATTTTATATTAGGCACATTGTCAGATACACGGAGTGCACTTTTACATACACCCCTAGGCCTTTTTAAATCCAATCTACCATAATTATCGTTATTTTGTGATGCTTTCTTTTAAAATGGGTTTTGATGCCAACCAAGACATTAAGAAGATTAAATAGAAGATTTTGTGTTAGTTATCATTGCTTCATTCAAATGCTTCTGAGCGTTCCTTGAGATGATGACATCCTATGACGCGTGACATAAATAAGATTTGAGATACTATTTTACAGCATAACAATGCAAAAAGTAATTTGCATCTTCTCTGTTTGTACTACTTTTATTTATAGGGATTTCATACCCTACAGTGAGGGATCTCACAAACACTACCAAGGCAATTTTAAATCCTTCCTCTGATTTGCATATCTGATCTGATATATATATATATATAGATTCAATTGGGCTAATATTTAGGGTTATGATGCATGCAGTTTTAAATTTGGCGCAGATTAATGTCAAGCTGCATTTACCCCATCACCTTAACTGTGCTTTACACATATATAATGTATGTAAATAACAAAAAGAATATCAGCAGGTAACAATTTCAATTCCATAAAAGCTTTTCAGCGCAAGGATGGTTACTTTGTGTAATATAAATAACCACCAGTTTTATAATAACATTGAAACAAGTTTGAAAGATCACTTTGAATGTCTGTAAAGATACTAAGTTTTATTTATTTTTGATGATGCATGTATTCGGAAGTCTAGATACATCTATAATAGTGAATTCCTTTCTTTTTAAACATTGCATTAAATGAATTGTAGCTAAGTGGATTTTTGTTTACAACAAACCTCTAACTCCAAGTAAAATGTGGCCTTATTCATAATTTTACCAGGAACATCTGTCATGTGACACAAAGGAAGGCACCGATAGGTTGTTCTAGAAACTACTAATTTTCTTCAAGTTTTGTGTTATTTTTATGTGTGTAAACATTCACAGTAAAGAATAAAATGACAGCTCTGTTAATAATTAATGTTTAGTCCAAGTGGAACAACACCTTTAAAGTAACATTTTATTAATAACATTGAATCAATAATTACTTGACGCAGGAAAACACGAAAAGCTCTTCATTTGTATTTAGTAATAAAAAATGATAAAATATTTAGCTTACTGCTATTTTATGTTTTACGTGGAGCTTTTGGGAGTTGGTGCTTTTTAACGAGATTAAATATAAGATTTTTGTGCACTGATGTATAAGGGATTCTGTATCTTGGTGCGGCTGCTTCCCGTCAGTAGGGAAATAAATAGCAAACACTGGATTTCTATTTTGGTTTTCAATATGAATTAAGCTGACTTGTGCAATGAATAAGGTTTACACTTGGCTCTTTGCCTCAAAGTTAAGCTGTAATTGGATTTCTACCTGATGTCTCCAACTTTCATGCTTCGGTAACACTGAGGAACGAAACAACAAATGAACCAAGACGGAGGGATTTTACATTCTTAATTTTTATTGCTAACTCTGCATTGGAAAAAAAAAAGAAAAGAAAAAAAAACACATTTCAATATTCAGTAAGTCCAAAGTAAGGAAGCTGTTAATGTAATTTATTTTGACAAAAGATCCAGATATTTTTAACCCCCCCAAAATATCAGGAATTTGAGATTGTTGTGGTTGTAGCATAGGCTTAAAAAGTAAGAAATGTGCAATAAACATCTCAAACTGACCTCCATTTTTATTTAAATAGTGCCTGCATATTCTGTAGCGCTGTACAATGGGTTATACAGACAATGACTAGTATAAAGAGAAGGTATGGCGAGCTCTGGCCTTCCACTTGTATTTAAGGTTGAATAATATATGTGATAAGATACATACCCAGATGTCATACGGAAAGCAAGATGTTATCTTAATTAAATGCTAATTTGTTTTATTAATTTCAGTTTGTAAGCACTCATTTTGTCTCTCCTCACCAAAAATCTGAAATGACCCACTCATGTCCCTCGGTCGTTCTGTGGACACTGAGTACTTGAAGCAGATTTTTCTCCTTTCCTGAATTCTAAATTGTACCATACTGTGAACTGGCAAACGAGCAAAACATATGCATGAAGAACATGCCTTATATATTATTCCTCCCCATTAAGTGAGCTCTCGCTAATTGTTAAGTCTCTGATTGTTGATGGTTTCACACAGCCTTTGTGATGGAAATTTTCAGGAAAGGAAATTAATTTGGCCCGCGGTATTAGGTATGAGATAGAAAGGAACTCATCATACCCAGGCACACCAACCCTCCGGTTCCTTTAATTCTTCCCACAAATGAATAGAAAGGGCAACAAAATATTAGGCGGTATTAGGAAACGTGTTTACTTCTGAACTTTTTTTGTGTATCATTCAATAATAAACTGTACACTTGAAAATTATTTTTCAAATCCTTTTAGAAGTATTTTGCATAATTGTCATATATCATAATAAACATTTCAATGCAATGCACTAGTGCATTATACCCTGATAGGGTTAATTTAAGATGCATGAACAGTGATAAAGGCTTACCATTCCACTCGTGGACTTCTATGTTCTCAATTCCTTTTGTACTAACTAGAAAAATGAAACCGGTCTATGCATTGGATATAGCTGTGGATATTTGTAAAAATGTGTCAAATAAAGGGGTTTTTTTGTATATATTGTGTTACTTTTTTAAGCTCCAAAATGTAATTCATGCGATGAGATTTGAGTTTTCTGTTGATAGTAAATTGTAAGAAAAAGTATTTGATTAACTATACATTAAGCCAGGCATGTTTGGTCCTTGTTGAAGGAAAAGTGTGTCTGAGGAGGTAGTAGGTAAGTGGAATCTCCTCCCAGCAGAAGGGGAAGAAGGTAATACAGTGGAGGGAATTAAACATGGACTGGACCAAGGTCTGAGTCTCTAAAAATATTAGAAAAAACATCGGCAGTCAAACTCTATGTTTAGTAAATAAAAGGTGGAACATCAATTAAAGGTCCAGACATTAAAAATGTATATTCCATTTATTTCACATGCTGAGCAAAGGAGTAAAAAAAAAGCACCTTTCACATATTTGGTTATAAATTATATGAGGCGTAATAATTTTCATCTTATAATATAATGTTAAGACGCACATTAGTTTATGAACACAGAATTCCCGTAACAGTTAAAATGAATTCAGCGAAAAAAATTAAGTGTTGATCTGAAAATGGTGTCTATATAAAACATTCAATACAATTCACTTACATCGCTTTCTAACTAATATTTGTTAAACATTTTACCGGGAGACAAAGTCTTTAAAGAAAGAAAAAAACATTTTCTGCGGTTAACAACCTTGCTGCTTGTACTGAGATCCAATTCACATTAAACACGTAGGGCCCATAATACAGGCCATAAACATTAACATAATTCCTGTTACAAAAATAACACTTTGCGGGATCTCACGTAGTGAGAAATGGGGGACGTTTTATGCACAGTTACTACACTCGGCTCGTGGTTGTGCTTTTTATATATCGTTTAATTGTGAAATCTATAGGGGGGGTGCATAAAACACAGACAGTCGCAGTGCCCCCCAGCGCCGCCCATTAGCAGAACCACCACATTCAACTGTATGAAGACGGTGTTGCCCTTATGCATGGGTCTGAGTGAGACTCGGTGGTGTTTGGCGGCGGCGACCTGTTGCCAGCATTCTAATAATGATACACTTTGTTGTGACTTGTTGCCCTCGGGGTTTGTGACTCCATTATCACCCCCTTGAGCTCTTGTATGGGTGATTATAATAACCGATGACATAGCAGTAAAAGGTCTCAGCATAACTCCTGCGGCTGCTAAAAGGGAACGCTATAGACTCCCACCGGTAGGCGTCGCACTTCCGCATTACTGTCATTAAAGATTTGCTTTTATACAGTCGCAACTCTCTCATGGATATGCTTAACCGTTTCGGTGTCAGAACACCTGCGTTTAATAATGTGTCAAACAGTCAATCCCCAGCCTTCTCAGTATAGAAAGGGTTAAGAAAAGAGGCCCTTGGCGCTTGTTGTTTTTCGGGCCAGTCACCGCCCACAGGCTGGTGTTCGCTTCTGTCATTGGATGATACTGAAAGACCGTGTCTGACAAGGGAAGCAGCTGCCTGTCCCGGAGAGCGCACGGGCGCTCGTTTGCTGTGCATGAACGGAGGCCCGGGCAGGACTTTGTTCTGTAACGACCGGACCCACGCGATGAACTGGTGTGCCAGGCCGTTCCCCCATTGATTCTAATAATAAGGGGGGTGCTGTGAATGTGCCTCCAAATAGCGCGGCCACCTGCCGTAACCGAGACCCCCTCAGCTTTATTCAAGATGCGGCTGCTCAGGGTCCTTCTCAAAAGCGCCCCCCTCACCAGCAGCAGCACCCCCAGTCTGGTGGACTTCTATTCCAAGTTTTCCCCGTCCCCTCTTTCCATGAAGCAGTTCCTGGATTTCGGTGAGTGGCGCCAGGGACTGGTGTGGCATTTCCTGGGCGCATGAGGAACGGGTGTGCAATAAACAGAGCTGCTGCAGAACCTCTCGCGGGGCATAACCCACAGCAGCTCAATGGACTTCTGTAAGGGGGTCAGAGCAGGGATCGTCCTTGTTGCCTCCTAGGAGGTTGAGCAGCAGCAGGCTGTATATGTTAGTACATATCCCAGCCTTACTATTTATATGGGAACCCCACAGGTAGCCTCATATATGGGACGTGATACCTCGTTAACATATACTGTATATTCAAGGTCAGTATAAGGGCAGTGAATGAATGAATATATATATATATCTATATCTAGTGTGAAATATATACAGCGCTGTGTAAATTGTTTAGGCAAGTGAGACAAAATGGTGTAATTTAAATTTCATTTAACAAAATGAGTGAACAGAAACGAAATCTAAATCAAATTAGCATTTGATGTGACCACTTTTTGGCTTCAAAATAGCATCAATTCTTCTAGGTATACTCGCACAAAGAGGTTTTGTAAGCATATAGTATGAATAACCAATAATGTCAAACTAATGATCATCAATTTAATATGTAGGTTTAAAGTTAATCATTAACTGAAACAGAAACTGTTGTATAGGAGGAATAAAACTGGGTGATGAACAGCCAGACTCACTAACAAGGTGAGGTTGCTGAAGACAGTTAATGTCAAGTCGTGCACCATCGCAGGACTGAGCACAGCAACAAGACAGAAGGTAGCTATACTGCATCAGCAACGCCTCTCCTAGGCAGGGATTTCAAGGCAGACAGGGGGTTCCAGATGTTCTGTCCGAGGTCTTTTGAAGAAGCACAAAAATGGGCAATGTTGAGGACCTAAGATGCAGTGGTCGGCCAAGGAAGCTGGCAGCAGAAGAAAGACACACCATGCTTGCTTCCCTCTGCGATTGGATGACATCTGACAGCGCCATCAGCTCAACATGGGCAGAAAACAGTGGGACCCTGGTATACCCATCTACTGTCCGAAAAAGTCTGATCAAAAGTTGCCTTCATGGAAGACGTGCGGCTAAAAAGCTATACCTGCGACATGGAAACAAGGCCAAGGAGTTTAACTATTCACCAAAACACGGGAACTAGGGTGCAATAAAATAGAGAGCGGTACAAGAATGTTTACATGCAACGGGTAAGGAGTGGTGGAGGTTCCTTGCAGGCTTGGGACTGCATTTCTGCAAATGGAGTGGAGATTTGGTCAGAATGAATGGTCTCCCCAATGCTGAGAAGTAAAGGCAGATACTTATCCATCATCCAGAACCACCAGGGAGCCATCTGATTGACCCCTAATTTATTCTGCAGCATGACAATGACCCCAAACATACAGCCAAAGTCATTAATAACTATCTTCAATGTAAAGAAGAACAAGGAGTCCTGAGAGTGATGGTATGGCCGCCACAGAGCCCTGATTGCAACATCATCGAGTCTGTCTGGGATGACATGAAGAGAGAAGCAACTGAGACGCCTAAATCCACAGAAGAACTGCTGTTGGTTCTCCAAGATGTTTGGAACAACCTACCTGCCGAGTTCCTTAGTCTGTGTGCAAAGAAGAATTGATGCTGTTTTGAAGGCAGAGGTCCCTCGCCAAATACTGATCTTAGATCTTTTTTCACACCTGCCTAGAACTTTTGCACAGTACTGTATATGCAAATCAAAGTCTAAGTATTTTTCTAACTGTCTTTGCAATAAAGAAAAATTCCATCCGTAGAGGAGGGTATCTGCCTTTTTAGACCTGACATGAATACAGCAGCCATGTGACTTTGGATTTAGTAAAAATACTGGAAACCTGGCTTTCTGGTTGAAGTGATTTCTTAGAATATCATAGATGCAGCTTCTGCTTCTATGTCTATTCTACATCTAAGCGACATTTATTGCCATTCAGATCCTGTATGGTTCCTGCAGCAAGGTTCTGGTTTGCACTTGGCAGTCGTGTGCAGGTGACCCCATTTTAACCAGTATTTCAGTGCTGGTGTGTATTTATAGGTTTGATTCGTTATCGTGCTCACGCTGTGTCAGACCGGTTGACCTTGCCCTGGCTGCTATGGGACGTACATGAGACTGAACACGGCTCGGCTTCTTTTAGGCTTGTGTGTGATCACGAGGCGGCTGCCTCGGTCTGCGGTTTCTTTCTTTGTGCGCACCTATTGCCGCTGAACTTTTCACATCGTGGACATTTCTTTGTCTTTTCACAAAGGTCGGGGAATACTGAGTGCACATTTAACCCCAGCGCTGTTCAACATATCTAATCACGTGTGCAGTAACGCACTTATTGTATACTCCATGCAACACGATAACTAGACTAGAACATTCCGAGTGAAAACTAAAACAGGTTATTGCCGCTAGGAAATGGTCTCCTTCATAAAATAAACTTTCAAATGAGCTCGGTCTTCAGTGACTCTGTAAACGGCTCGCCGTTCTCATGCTCAGATTTCGGTGAATACGCCATGGTTATAAATCTCTGTAGCTGTAGTAGCGCATGCACCCCTATGATACAGAGTGTTCTGAAGTTACGTTGATGACATACATAGAACGTGATGGCACATAAGAACCGTTCGGCCCATCTGGTCTGCAAGCCTTCTTTTAGCCTTTGCTATCCAAATTATGATATAAAATTGTGATTATAGACACACATTGTGATTGCAGGTGTTGAAATGTTTTGTTTGTATTCTTCATTTATTGGCAGAGTGACTTCTTTGGGTTTTGTTTGCTTTTTCTCCAGGTTCTGTCAATGCTTGCGAAAAGACTTCCTTCATGTTCCTGAGACAGGAATTACCTGTACGATTAGCAAATATAATGAAAGAAATAAATTTGCTTCCAGACAACTTGCTCAAGATGCCGTCGGTTAAACTGGTACAAAGCTGGTGAGTGTGCTGTGTGCCAAGACCCCCTATCTATTAACCTCCAGCGGGGCAAGTGGGCAACTCCACCCTTCATTCATCTCTCGTTCTCAGGTATTCCTGGGTTATATCTTAATTCCACACTTCACTTTGAATGAAAAAACGCATGATGGAGTATAGTTCTGGCATTTATCGATTCTCACAAAATAGTTAAGTGGCAAAAATGGGGTTGAAGAAAACAAATCGTGTCCTACTCATTGTGTGCAGCTTCCCGATACACGCACCTCTGCTACGTTAGTGGCAAAATGTGTCTTGTGGGGACATCTTCAGTCAATATATTTGCTCTGTATATATATATATTCTTTCTACATCAGAAGTGCATTCACTCTTTTTGAGCTGTTGTCTTGTGATTTCTTGCAGGTATGTGCAGAGCTTCCAAGAAATCGTTGATTTTAAAGACAAGAACGTAGAGGATCCGGACTCAGTCAGGACGTAAGTGAGTTCCTGGGTCTTGGGTTTGTTTGTTTTTTTGTTAAATGCTGGTCACTACCACCTGCATATATAATGCTAATAAAAGTGGTATAGAATTTGTTTTAGACTATGCACTATAATGTGTGTAGGCTATTCTATTGGAGATGGACAGGCAGGGTTTTCTTCTGGTGGTGAATTCTGATGGCTAGAAAAGCATGTTGATTGAGGAGCTACATAGTGAATGTCCACCCCAACACCTCCACCTGGAGTAAGAGGCTTGCATGCAAACAAAAGTACTTCCATTAAAATCAATCTTTGCTTACCACTATTTCATCTTTTGTTTAAAGTTTCACCGATACCGTGATAACCATCCGAAATCGCCACAACGATGTTATCCCAACCATGGCGCAAGGAGTTGTTGAGTACAAGGACAGTTTCGGGGTCGATCCAGTAACCTCGCAGAACGTCCAGTATTTTTTAGATCGTTTTTTTATGAGTCGCATTTCAATCAGAATGTTGCTTAATCAGCACAGTAAGTATTTGGGTCCACTTATTGTGAATGAAATACCCTCACTGGGACGTTAGCGTTCCGCAAAAAAGCATAATGCACATTTAAATGTTGGGGACACATAAGTCTCAAGTTTGCAGAGTTCGTAATTAGCATTGATTTACATCTGCCCTGATGAACAACATTAATTAAAATATATTCCTAAACAAAAAAAAAAGTACTGAAAGCAGATTTCTTTTCATAAATTGTGTGTTTTGTATAGTTTTAAAATTGTTTCTCAATCCACAGTTGGGAACAAGCTGGGCTGTTACTTGTCTGGGCCTGTCCTGGTTTTCCCGTACTATTTCTATTTTTAAGTCTGAATTAAAATACCGAATTATATTCAAATTTTAGCTTTGCTGTTTGGTGGGAAAGTCAAGGAGAACCCAGCTCATCCAAAGCACATTGGCAGCATTGACCCAGCGTGCGACGTTGTGGATGTCATTAAAGGTAACATTAGAACATTACATTTTTCATGAAACTCTGACACTTATAAAAAATCATCATATTTCGGAATTTGTAATACGTACCATGCGGTTCCGTACCCCTTAAGTGCCATGAGTTGGGCAAACTGCTTGGCTAGGTACACTTAACTGGTTAAATCAAATATAACATCCTACAAAACTTAACTGATTTTTCAGGTACTCTGGATGCTGAACTAAAGCCCTTTTGTGCTCTTTTTGTGGACAGCAGTGTGTATATGTGCAAAATGCTCTAATTTAGAATTACGCAAGGATTAAAACGTTTTATGGCTGTAAGAAATCTAAGACAGAAGCCACACGGTGCAGATGATGCAGCTTTATTCACAGAGTTACTCGCAGAAGTAACTGGCAGTGGTTTAGGTTTCAGTAATCATTAACCAAACCAGGAAACGGCCCGATCTGCGGCAAATGCCAAACACCATCTGACTCCGCCATTTTACTTCCAGCTGCACAAGATATGGATTTAGCTTCAGTTCTAACGACAAGAGCCGCTGGTCAGAGATCTGCAAAGTATTTTTACGTAGGATATCTTCCTCCAGACCCCCGACTCTGTTGCTGGCAGGGATGAACAAGGCAACCTACATCAAGGGAAAATATTTTATTACAGCCAAAGTACATTTCAATATTTATAACAAAAAAGTGCTTCTCCTTTCAAATGTTTTCCCACAATGATCTCCCGTATAGGAGCCGTAGTCAGAGGTTTCGCCATTAAAGGATCTGTAAAACGTTACATAAGTGAAGATTTTAAATAAAATAATGTTGTCATTAAAAAAGTTAACCAGCATTTTTATTTATTTAAAATCAGATCGTGCAGGAGACTGATTTCTAAGTCTGGCACCATTAAAAATCATTGAAATCATAATTGTCTTTTCTGATTGGTTGATTGCTATTTTTGTATGCAATTCTGTAGCTTTTTCTAATTGTTTGAAATACATATTCCTAGATAAAACATCAGAATGTTTAACAGATTGGATTGTGGAAACGATATTATTTATTAATGAGGGTTTTACATGGTTCACCTTGGGCTCAATGGGTGTCGGATCATGCAACTCTGGCTTACATATGATTGGGAAGCAACGCAGATACATAATTTTCTTTACGTTTGGTAACATTCATCCAATTTTAATAATGATGATACTGATGGATCCAGTCATTGATCTTTATCATTTTTCTTCTATTGAATTATTTGAAAATTCTCCACCCCGGTGACAAACATTTACAAGGAAGCTCGCGTTCTTTTATCTGTGTCAGTTACTATATAAGTATTTTTTTTATATTTCCAGGCAGTTTTTGCATGGAAGGCTTATCTTACAACCTTTTTGTAACCTACAACCTGGTAATTTTAAATAAGCTGTCTTATTTATTTTAATTTATATGGGCTGCATTGTCTGTTAATAATTAAACACTTTATAATGGGTCAGTTGTTCACCCGTTGCGTTGGGAGCAGTTTAATGGCGGCCTCACCCTTCAGTTTGCTTTAGAATCCAGATTTTGGATGGCGCAACCTGTACAAAATACATCTTCCATAAATGTATACACCATGCCTGTATTAGTGTCTTCTCTATACTTTCTACACGTGTCATGTGAATCAATAAATATATATTTTTCTTTTTGATTTATGTTTTGTACAATATCACTAATTGTGTGCATTTTGTCTCTGCTTTAGATGGATATGAAAATGCCAGACAGCTATGTGACTTGTATTACATGAGCTCACCTGAACTAGAACTCACAGAATTCAATGGTGAATATCTTTATTATTGTTCTGGTTGGATATTTCCTCCATGACTGTTTTGGCAAAGTGGTCGCTATTAAGTGAAACCAAGGAGAGGGGTTCAGGTTTCTGCAGCAGGGAAAACATGGGTAGACAATGAGGTTTCTTATCTCTCCTTGGACTGTTTCCCTGGCTGTTATGAGTCTACAAGTTCCATGCTCCTCTGCATGCTCTTGGTAATCTCTCTTGGACAGTATGTAGAAAGCTCAGAAGGCTAAAGGTCAAAAACCTTGGCCCCAGTGCTGTCAAGTTTATCTTTTTTGTAGTATATAACAAAATGGGAAATCAAAACAAAAAAAAATGCATTTACCCATATAGGGGTAACATTTTCTTTAATAGGTTCATGACTGTGCTGCATGACAAGGCATCCTATGTTAAAGGCATTACTAGAAGAAATCAGTGATGTTCGTATATATTGATTTTTGTTTGGCTTGTAGCAAAGTCTCCAGGGCAGACTATCCAAGTGGTGTATGTGCCGTCACATCTGTATCACATGGTGTTTGAACTTTTCAAGGTATGTAGAGTCCACCTAGCTTGGCCTGGTGGAGGGTCTTCTTGGCAATACTTTGTGGGTCTGTTCTCCCCACGAAGCCAGTTTACATTTTAGGTGTCAGGTGTAGGCTTTGGTTGCCTAAGCTTACCATTGGGAGGCTTGCTATCGAGTTGGGTCTTTACCAGATTTTCCTTCCTTGCATTGTACTTTTGTTAAATTCATTATATCCCGGGGGTGGGGGCGGCTGTTTTTCTCGCTTAAACATTGTGTAGAGATTTGAGTATATATATTATATTTTGCTATAGTTAAAGAGTTGAACAGCCTACGCATGCATTACAAATCAGGCTATTATGCATATCTCTTCTCATCGTAGATTTGTCAATGACCTACACACTCCTGATTCATCCATTCTAGTTTGTTAGTAGCCCCAGGATGTGAGATCTGAATACTTTAAGAGTAATACGTTAACCATTAATCTCTTCTAGAATGCTATGCGAGCTACCATGGAGTTCCGTGCAGACAGCGGGATTTATCCTCCCATCAAAGTGCAGGTGGCTTTGGGGAGCGAGGATTTAACAGTTCGGGTAACTACATTTTATTCATGCTCTTGAAGTTGTAAAACTTACAAATAAGCTGCTAGTGATTCAGTTTTAAAAATAATTCCATGAGAGTCTGATTTTTATACCAGGCATTTTAGCTTTTTCATGCATTTTAATGTTGTAACTTCCTGTTGTCTTGGAGTATGTATTTATTGGTGTGTTATGTATGCGTGCGTGTGTATGTATGTATGTATGTATAAATACCGTATTTGCTCGATTATAAGACGACCCTGATTATAAGACGACCCCCCAAAATCTGAATATTAATTTATGAAAAAAAGAGCCTGAATATAAGACAACCCTATAGGAAAAAAGTTTTACCAGTAAATGTTAATTCATGTAAACTATGTGAACAACTGTTTGTTAACAAAAGCTATGATTGAGAAAAATATTTTGTTTTTATTTCCTTTTTTTCAACCTGCCCCCCCAGTTATGCACATCTGCCCCCAGGCTTGCCACTCTGCCCCAGAAATGCCTTGTACCCCCTATATGCCACTCTGGCATTTAGGGGGTTAAAAGGCATATTATGGGGATGAGATGCATATAGGGAGGTAGAAAGCATTTCAGGAGGCAGAGTGGCGTATAGAGGGTTAAAAGGCATTTCTGGAGGCAGAGTGGCATTAAGGGGGTTAAAAGGCATTTCACAGAGTACTCTGCCTCCAGAAATGCCTTATACCCCCCATTTAACACTCCCTCCCTCTTTCAAACTTACCGGTGTTTCTGAGTCCCCTGGTGCTTAGTCCGGGCAGCGTGTAGAGCTCTACACGCTTGAGCAGAAGTTGTCTACGCGAATCGCGTAGAGCTCTACACGCTGTCCGGACTAAGCACCGGGAACTCAGAAGCACCGGTAAGTTGGGGGGGGGGGGGTGCATAACACAGGAGGATCCAGGTCCCCTGCATCGCTGCGGGGGATCTGGATCTTAGTCTCATAATCAGACCTCAAATAGGTGTGACTAAGACGACCCCGATTATAAGACGAGGGGTGTTTTTCAGAGCATTTGCTCTGGAAAAAGCCTTGTCTTATAATCGAGCAAATACAGTATATATTATGTGTATGTTGTTTCCTCTCAGTAGTCATTTTTAAACAAAGGATGGACCATCGGAGCTTGATATAATTTTTGCTTCTGCAGATCAGTGATCGTGGTGGTGGAGTGCCCCTCAGGAAAATCGATAGATTGTTTAACTACATGTATTCCACCGCACCGCTTCCCAGAGTGGAGAACTCTCGTGCTACGCCTTTGGTCGGTCAAAATTTTCTTTGTTGTACTACTTAATCGGCATTGCCTATAAATATCGACACAAGAGATTCTTGCAACTTCATGCTCCATCCCAATGATGAGCATCTCCACAACTTCATTACAGGGCTCTTAGTTTACATTGGCGGATAAACAAATGGGCAACTTTTTTATTCTTAAGGTTTAATGGCTTCCCCTTTGCAGACTGCATGTATATACAGGATCCACTGTATTTGGTACAGTAAGGTTGTGAATCTGTAATAGTCTAGGCATTGTTGACTACAATTCCATTATATATAGACCATGTCTAGCTTTAATGGTGGTGGTATTTGAAGGCAGTATGGTGTTTATGTAGCAGGATCTGCTTTGGGCTTTAAGGACTGGCATCCTTACATTTTATGTTTTCGGTGCAAACAGAATCCTTTGATTCTATAAGAAAGGACAGAAGGTATCAATATCATAAAAAAAAAATGACGTGAATATTCCCTTCATGCTTATTATTTAATTTTATATTTTTCTGTTTGCTGAACAGGCGGGATTTGGATACGGTTTGCCAATCTCACGTCTGTATGCTCAGTATTTTCAAGGCGATTTGAAATTGTATTCGTTAGAGGGTTACGGCACGGATGCTGCAATATATATTAAGGTATGTGGTTTTCATTGTTTTCAACCAGTGGATCCCATCCCATCACTCAGATTCAAAATTTCCAGGAAAAACATGTTTCCTTTTCATATAGAATAACCTAGTAAGTCATTTAGGTTGTAAAAATACAAGCCAATCACGATCTAGCCTGCGCTTGATCCAGAAGATGGCGAAAACCCCAATTCCATTTCCACCTCATAGAAGGGAAAATAATCCTTCTGGACTGTAAAAGGCAATCTGATTTCTCCCTGGATCAACAAGCTATAACTAATCATCTCTTTATAAATCCCAGTATTATTTTTTTTTGCCTTGTTTGATAGCGAATTGTTAATCTGTATTGTTCTTTTGAGCTGCTTTAGATGAAAGTGCCTCGTTCTCTGTACAGACCTATTTGCATTATCTCTATATGTATTTGTATAATTTATATACGGATTTTTTTTTTCCATTTAATGATTAAATACTTTTGTTTTATCCCTCCAGGCCTTATCAACCGAATCAATAGAAAGGCTGCCTGTGTATAATAAATCAGCATGGAAACATTACAGAACAAACCTTGAAGCCGATGACTGGTGCGTGCCAAGCAGCGAGCCCAAGGACATGACCACCTTCCGGAGCAGCTGAAGCTAGAATCAGAGGTTCAAAAGTATGGAGCTAAAATGCCAGATACAATGTCCGTTACATTTCTGAAAGATACTAAATATCACGTGGCCTATATTTGATAATATCCAGCTTGGAAGCTTAATCTTTTTTTCTGCATGTTCTTGTTAGTTAAAGCACTTTATGCTGTGAGCATTCTGGATTTTAGCTTTGCCTTTCTTTTGATGTTACTAAAACGCAATAGCAGTTTAAAAAAAAATGTTGGGCTCACTTTGGATGGAACTCACTTGTTTCACCGTTTTCTCATTAAGCTTGATTTTGCACTGTGTGTGTGTGTCCAACAATCGATATAGATATACAGCTAATAAAAAAAATAATAATTCTACTTGGAATCAGACATTTATAAAACTAGCGCTTTTTAAACTTTTTCCCCTGGCTTAAGAAATTGTAAGAAAAAAAAAAGTTTATTCGTAAAAAAAAAAAAAAAAAAAGGCTGTTGATCAGTTTTATGTTCAGTGAGTTCTTGGCATGTCTCTCTTCTTTTTTGTACTATCTTTTTTTTTTCCCTGTTGCATGGTGCCTGTAAATGAACTGTTGTTTTGAGGAAGAAAAGCTATATTTTATCCAGGAAAAAAGTAAATATATTTAGCTGTCAGTAATTTATTAGTTAATAATGGAATAGCCTTTCATTTGTTGTGATTTGAAAAACCCAAATACACAATTTTATTAGTTGTTTATATCCTTAAAGTAATACGTACCGCAGAAACCTGGAGCTAAAATAAGTAGAGGAGCACAGCATGGCTACCCAAGCATTTCTCGAGCAGTCGGACACAGACTGGCAAGAATCATAGAAGGGCCACAAGAAGCCAGATTTTAAAGGTGCTTTTCCACTTTGACAAAACATTAATTGGACTCTTTGGTACATTAAAGGGATTGCCTCACCAGCATAGCGTGCATATTAAAGTACGTTGTGTCAACCTAATGCTTCTGCAGGTCAAGGAGCTTGTGTATAGGAATCTAAGGGGGATATCAAGGGGCCGAAAACCCCCCAAACAATTCAGAGGACATTTAGCTATCGTGTACATTAAAGTGGTCGGAGTATCTTAATTGGTCTTTCATTTAATTCTTAATCACATTAAACAGGACAGATTCTTTTGAATATGCTTTTGTCATGTGACAAGTGTTCCCAGAAAAAAAAAAAACTGAATGGGGCAAAATTTTTTTTATTGAACAATTCTCAGGAGGCGCTTGGCCATTACTAGGAAGGCCTTTTTTGATGTTGTAAAAGTATTAGATTTATCAGAGTAGATGGAACAGCACCTTTACTTAGCCCTTGGGGCTTTTGACTGGTTTTCACACCAGTCTTTGGATTGCTTTTAGAGAGAGCATTTTTTTGCTTAGCTACACTTTAACCATTTTTATAGGAATAATGGGCAAGACACAGAAGAGGAACAGACCTATTTTTACAGTGTAGAGTTGTGTACCGTTCCTGTTTGTTGTGGATGTTCTAGCTTGTAAGGGACCATAAACCAAAACCTTTAGGGGGAACCATCTGTAATGCAAGTAATTAAAATAATAAATATACATAAAGTAAAGACATGCAATAATTATGTGAAGTTCAAAATGTTACACATTATAGAGATTTAACTTCATGAGGATTCTGTGTTTGTTTCATAAACTACCAGCAGGCCCCTTACACCAGTGGGGACCCTGAGAAGCTATTTTATTTACTTATTAAGGTAGGGCCACCACTAAATAAAACAACCTGGCCTAAACCAGCCATTGAACCTGGAGGATTTAAAGTAAAATTATTACCTTTCACAAGATTCAGGCTCCCTTGTCAGTTTAACTTGTGACTGCCTTCCACCCAGTTCTATGGAGTATTTATAAGGGACCTCAGGGGTGGAGCTTAAACTCAACTTCCTGTCCCTCTTTTCATTTTTGACTCATGATGCCAAGTTTGCATATACCATTTTATTTTCTGTACTACTCATTGAGCAAAACTTGGCACAGGTCCCCAGTTTCCACGGTAGCACTTTGTGGTACGCCAAACCATTTTATTTATATTTTCTTACTTTGGCCACATTGAGTTAGTTTTTTATGCCTGTTTTATTTTGCAGATAAATTGTAGAAATATGTAGAAATCTGGCTTACAAGTTACAACTGTATTAATGACTTGTGCATTGTTGTTAATGCCTTAAAGGGATACCTATATATACAGCTTAAAATATCCCTTTCTTCATGAACCTGAATTTCAATAAACAAGTTCTAATTATTATTTGTGTTGTTATATGGCAGATGGGTGCATCAGAGGTCAGCTATAAACAATTGTGATGGACAGGGGAGGTGTGATGGGAGTGCTCCTTCCTAGAGAGGGGAGGTAATTCTCCCAAGAGTCTTATCCCCACCCCAAGGGCGTGCTTGGTCAATGTTAAAGAGCCTACCCTATGGAGAGTGCCCACTCCGATGAGTCTAATCCCAGAAGAAAAATGAAGCAAATTTCCTATGGCTCCCCCTGATCATTTCATGTTATTACTTCATACACGCTGACATGCTTGATGTGTTACATTTGCATATAATACCAAAGATTTTCATTTGGTATTCTCGCCATATATACTCTGAAACAAAGGTGTCTCCCAACATAACGTAAGCACAACTTGTACAGAGGTTAAGGAATAAAACACAAAGCCTCAGAAAATTGGTCAGTTTTATTATATAAAACACCCTTTCTTTACAAAATCTATTTCTGATGATTGAACAGATCTACATTAAGTGGAACAAGAGAGTGGAAGGAGGAATTGGTCCATAACCTTCGGAGTACAATGAGTGTATTGTAGTAATTTGTAAAGAATACAAACATTCCCCTTTCGTTAGTTAAAAAAATATCATCCTAATACTTTTTTTACATGTCTTGTCTACAACTTCCCCTGTACCTAAAACCCATGCAGAAATCTGCTCCTTTATAATAGTGGATATTAGAATTGCAGTGCTATACTCACCCAACATCACACACAGGATTCCACTCTCTCTAACCGTTAGCAGTACAAAAAATACATTGTGTATCCAGTATTTATATCATCAAAATAGTACAAAATTACACGTACTCTTTGCCAACATATAAAATTAATATCCGCAAACACCAAGTCTTCTTCGGGTTATTAGCGTGCTGCCTGTCTCTTTAAATTAAACTACGTACATTTCTTAAAGGATCCTGCTCTATAAAATCTCAAACCGGCATACAGCAATGCACTGCTTCTTACCTTCTGGCACTTTAACAGATAGTGGTTGTCAGATTACAAATGAATCAAACAGGTAAAACCTATCGTAATATATATATATATAAAAAAGAAAAGCTAAGTGCAGGATTTCATAAGTTGCATAAACAATATTTGTGTTGCCTCACTACAATACATCATTACTGAAAGAGACAGATGGCATTGAAGCGGCAGGTGTTTCTTTCTCTCATGTACCATAATTACATCTATCACTTTACAAAATGTGATTATTTACATAGCTATCACATTAAAAAAACCATTGTTAGGGAACTACAACACCCATAATGACAGAAGGACCATTCTGTAGTTTCATGCAGCTTCAAGAACCACTACACCTCTGCCTCATATGGTCTCTCTAAAGTCTTGGAATGAAAATGTCCTGATTGATCCCTCACAGAAATACATGTAGATAAACACCATGAAACAGTCATAAGTCTGGCATAAAAAGTTTCCATTTCTTGTTCTTGCTTAACTCATGAACACCATCAAAGAGAGGTACAATCTTGTGTAAGAAGAACAAATCCCAGCCAGACATTTCTCTTTCCTCCTTGAACCAGCAATGAAGTATCTTGGAAAGTTCTGCAGTTGATCCCACTTTAGTGAGTGACATTCATGCCACCGACTAATATGTTCTATCTCCATGGTCCAAGTGGTCAAGACATGGATTGTTGTGGAAGACTCATCACCACTGCTCACCATAGCAGGCGAATATAAAACAACTCAACATATAGATGACAGATACTACTAGCAACCCAGTGTTGTCACCATGGAAAGAAAAAATAGAACAAAAAAATAAACATATTACAAAAGCCAAACCTTTCATGCTGGAACACAATCAAGTCGCTAAGTGGTTAAAGGACAATGTTTTTGAAATAATCTTAAAAGTATGCAATCCCAGACACTGAAAGAGCATATTTTAAATCTTCAGTACAAATATAGTAGCTACGTTTAAAAATACTCAGTGGATATATATAGTCTTTGTAGAAGACAAGCTACAGAACCCGAAGAAAGGCGTCTATCAATGTTAAAGATGTCGCGTGTTTAATTGTACACATATATACATATACATCACGTGGATGAAAGATCGTGGTTTCATTCTCTTAGCAGCTTGATTCCACAGTAGCCACCACTTTGCCAGTACGCCGTTGTATTTCTTTTTTAGAAACCTTTTCTTTTTGCTTTTCGAGTTTTTCTTGTGCTTTTTTGATTTCTTTAATTTTCTTCTTGATTGTTGCTCGATCAGTCTGGCTTGAAACACCCAGGGCCTTTTGAAGGCAAAGAAGATAAATAAAACATTTAGCCAAAAAAAGGGTTAACACAATCATTTGATCTATTTGTGCTGCTATCCAAGTGCTACATTTCATAGAAGGTTACATCTGTGTTTCTATGTTCACTGTACCTTTAATCTGTCACTGTCCAGTAACATCAGTTGCTGCCCGTCTATGTTCTTGGCAGTAAACTCCGCGATATACTGTTCCATGTTCATTCCCATTAGCCAGTGGCATACTTGCTGAGCTGTCCAGTCGCAGACAGGCCGGCTATGCCATTGATTTAGTTTCCCGGTTACAGAGGCATCTTCATCAAGTGTCTGCAATGAGAAAACAAGTTAAAGACATGATCTGCTTGATAATGTGACATAGCAGGAAATGATATTCAGATGAGGGTTCATACTGGGAGGACTGGGGTAAGCAACACACAAAAATAAATGAATGACATCAAACAAATGAAGGCTCTTGTTAAGGAGTATGCGTTTATGTAGAACGACTATCTCCCAAGATCAGACCCTTAACATGGAGGAACAGTTTACCTCCAAGACCCTGCTTCCATAAAATCTGCCACACCTGGGGCTTTTGCTGTTCCAACTCCTTCAGAGGTGACTCACACTGGTTTTTTGTCTATGTCGATCATTCCCCCACCCCTGCCCCCTGCATAATTACACATCCACTGTTATTCTCTTAAAACTATATGTCCGAGTATGAGTATAAAAGAAAACAAAATGCAGGCTAAGGAGTTTTTAAATCGTACTTGGGAACACAGGATCCAGAGCCAGAGTCTAGACTTCCTACTCTATTCTGATTTAAAGTTACTTAAACAGGTGATGTCTTATCTTTACCCCCACTACATATCATGAGGGGTGAAAAGTGCACCACCACTGGGCTCTGGAGCGGTGGAAAATGTTCTCTGGAGTGACGATTCACAATACACCTCCAGAAGTCTGATGGATGAATCAGTGTTTGGCGGATGCCAGGAGAACACTATCTACCGGAATGCATCGTGGGGACTGTAAAGTTTGGTGGAGGAGGGATAAATGTCTGGGGCTGTTTTTGGGGGTTTGAGCCCCTTGGTTCTAGTGAAGGGTAATGTTATTGCTGCAGCATACAGAGACATTTCAGACAATTGTATGCCTCCAACTTTGTGGGAACAGTTTGGGGAAAGCGCTTTCCTGTTCCAGTAGGACTTTGCTCCTGTGCACAAAGCAAGGTCCATGAAGACATGGTTTGGTGAGCTTTGTGTGGGGGAACTAGACTGTCCTGCGCACAGCCCCTGACCCCATTCCCACCAGACACCTTTGGGATGAACACGTTAGGTCTTTGCGTCCAACATCAGTGCCTGACCTCAAATGCTCTACTGGATTAATGGCAACCCTCCAAAATCATGTGCAGAGCCTTCCCAGAGAAGGTAAAGCTGTTACAGCCACAAAGGGATGATCAACTCCATATGCCCATGGTTTTGGAGTGGGAAGTCCAACATGCTCATACATGTTTGATGGTCAGGGATCCACACACGTCATGTAGTGCAGACTAAGTCCATACAATCACTGTTGTGGCCGATACATATACAGACACAAGTATAAGCCTATATATCACGAATTGCACAAAAATGCACAGATACACAAAGAAAAGTCACACAACACCACCGTATAACAGCTCACATGCAACTGTAAGAAGAACATGCCACCATAAATATGAGAGGGTAGCACACATTTTTACCAGGTCACAATACATGTATACGTGACACTCATTCCACATATTTAGTGTGTCACAGATGTCCGTATATGCAAATCTTTCTCATGCTTGTCGTATTTAAAGGAAAAGTCATGCCAAAAATACACGTTCCACCATTTGGGGTCTTAATCTCTTCTACAAATAATCCATATACAGCCTGTGCCTCAGCACAGAAATTTCCCGACTCTAAAAGCAGACTGGATGGGCCTACTGCTTCTTATCTGCCGTCATTTTCTATGTTTCTATGTTTAAAAGCCCATTCTCCTCTTCCACAGGGTTCTACGGCCCAGACGACCTTGTCTCCCATACAGCGTCTTGGTTATGCGCTTGTGCTATAGCTGGGAGGGAGCTCAGGCACAACAGGCAGCAAGTACTGGAGCTAGCATGAGAAAAAATGGCCAGATTAAGCTCATCCCCTGAGGAAGGCTGGGATTGCAGGCCTAACACTCCAAGAGCTTTTAGACCTGAAATGGGCGAGCAGTGCTATTAGTGTGTGTATTTATATATATATATAATATATATACATACACACACACACACATACATACATACAGTATGCAAACTTTATATGTATACAATAATAAAAAAAAAACCCCGACATCCCTTTAACGGTCACTTATGTTTCCAACTCCAAAAATCCACTCTGCGTGTGGTTCCCAGGTTACGGCTATGTGTTTTCACATTAAGTTGGTCACCAGTAAAGGGTTGTGGTAATGGAAGGTTACGAGGTATACTTAAACACCCGATTCTTTTATTTGGAGATGAATTCACAAACCATGAGGTTGTAAGCAGGCTAACGATGCATGATGTTGGACTTATGTGGCACTGAAAAACAGACATGCTTTTAGAATAAGGAATACACAGAACACTAAAACACAACACCGAGTACACACCGGGAACTCACCTCGTTCGAAGAGAAGGTGAAAGTGTGTGAACGACCCGACAGGGTGGGCTCTGCCACTAACCCTGACAGATCAGAGCATAGGCTGTAACTGTATGAATCATCTATGATAATTCTACTCTGAAAACAAGTAGAAACAAGACGGTATTAACTAAACCCCCACCACAACCGTTATCGCAGTGCTTGTTTGCCCAAGTTTATTTTTGTGATAACCATGCTACGTGGGATGGCCCTACAAGATGCAAGTTTGGTGGAGTTTAACACGTCCATGATAATGTTAGCAGCTCATCGTATGTCTGCATCAGATAAGGTAAGATGGGGCCTTAGCCTCAATTTAGTTGGGTGTAAAGAAAAAAAAAAGGAAAGACTGGACTGTTAAAAATAAGCATACATTGAGCATAACAGTTTTAATGAAAAGTCACTGGTATCCATGCATGGTCTATCACTGTGGCCAACTTAAAACGAGCACCCAAGCTATATTTCCATGGTTAATGCACCTTGCTAGTCCATTTTGGATATACTTCAATGCATATTACTGCTTGCAAATTGGTGTCTGCATTCTTTAGTTACTGGGGTTAGAAAATGTAAGGACTCACGTAGCTCCTCCCCCAGCCGTGTCTACCCAAAACAGGAAGCATTTGTGTGTACACTTCCTGCACAAGCATTCCAATTCTACTTACTTGTATGCTAAAAACACCAATGATTGGTCAGACTGGCTCCTAGTCCCACCGAATTCAGTGGGGGGGGGGCCTACTGAGCATGCCGAGTACCCTCACCAAATTGCTTGGTTTTGGGGAAGAATTGGTATCTATATATATATAGATAGATATATCTATTAAACAATAAGAATGCATGTGGTGTATGGTAAAATGTTCATGGGCTAATAGATACCATGTAAAGGCCCACCATATTGCGCTGTTTTAGGGTATTTTAATATATGGGTTGCCAAACTGTTATAACACCATTATGAGACTGTGGATAAAAAGAATAACATCTTCTACCAGTTTTACCTCTTACACATAGATTACACTTTTAAGTATGAAACAGATGTGCAAATAAGCTTGAGTGCAAAACATTGCACTAACCACAGTACTGACCAAGACAAGAAGCTGTTACACTAAACTGTGCAAAAAACCTGCAAATCGGAAAAGCACACATTGGACTAATGCAAATATATTTTTCAATGTGTAAAATAGGCCAAAGACAACCATGAAAATGTTTAATTTCAAAGTTTAGTTCAGTATAAACACTATTGTCTTTAAACACCTTTTTCTGCCTCTTCCTTGCTAAATACTACAACTAATCTTATTGTATGGCTCTGCACTCTTAGCTGCTTTACATTGTGGTCAATGAGTTGGCAGGGGATTGTCAGGTCACAATCCATCTCTTCAGAAACATTATGTATTAAACCCAAGTAACAGACGAATGACAGCATTATACACAATTCACAATTATTTTTTTCAAGCACTTCGCATAAAAGCATAGGATAGCCAGTTTAAACATACAGTAATACAATTTTTGCTACCCAGTTCCTTGATCTGCTCCTTAAAAATAATTGCTACAAGAAAGCAATACCTGTGACTCCGACCCAATTCTCCAAAATACAAATCCACTGTTTGTCTGCATTCTGCAGACCAGAATCTCCCATAAATGCATCTTAATTTATTGCAAGGTCCATATCCATGCTATACATGGTATCTTCTTCCACAAGGGCTACAGCTGTTTTTAAGGGGGTAGTAGAAGTATTATTAAACACTCATTTACAGACACCAGACAAGCCAGAAGGCTTGTTTTTCCCTTAGTAATCTCATGGTGCTTCGACAACCACAAGGGATTCTGGGTAGGTGCATGCAAATAAGGTTAACAATAATCACCTTTCTGTAGATGAGTGTTTAATAATACTTCTACTACCCCTTAAATTTAAGTGGAAGGGTTTCCATCATCTTTTACCCACCATAACTTATGTAATGGTATTTCTTAGCTACCCCAAGCCTCAACTATTAAGCCAGTATCACAACCTCATGCTGACGAGTCCCATGAAGGACGAAACAGCTGTCCACGAGCAGTGATCTGGCTATTGCACCTCTTCCTGAGTTTTGTCTAAAGGCTGTCTTGTACAGCGGGCAATCACTTCCAAGGGATCCATGTATAAAGTGGATATAGAGGCAAAGGTGATAATTGTTAACCTTATTTGCATGTGCCTACCCAGAATCCCTTGTGGTTGTCGAAGCACCATGAGATTATAGAGGGGAAAAACAAGCCTTCTGGCTTGTCTGGAGATGAGAGTTTAATAATGCGTCTACTACCCCTTAAATTTAAGTGGAAGGGTTTCCATCACCTTTTACCCACCATAACTTATGTAAAGATAATGTTTTTCAAACTATCAAAATCTAGTTGGCATGTAACTAGTAATGATGTTTTCTAGATTAACCAGATCTATTCAGTTTGAAGTTTTACACCTCTATGTACACAGGCAGAAAATAAGGATAACATTCAGATAATTTAGATTCATTCTACAAAAGAGATACATATTTTGTGGGATTTTTAAACAAATTACAGAAAGGGACTCTGATAAGAAAGTTTTTTTTGTTTTTATATATCAATGCGTTTCTTTATAGAGAATAACAGACTTTGTAGCATTTTATTCATAGCGCTTAACAGGTCAGGGTTTTTTTTTCCTTATTAAAAACTCACCTTATTTCTACTCCTTTCTTGTCCGTGTTCCGACCCCGGCTCAGTTACACCTTGTGGAAAGTTCATGCTCCCGCTAGTCAGGGATTCTTTGTGACTCTCTCCAAACCAAGAGAAGGGCATACAAGTGGGGACTGGAGAATCGGAATCAGAGAGGGACTGATTGCCGGCTTCATCCAGCAGTTCTCTAGACCCGCTGTAAAATTGTGAAGAAAAAAAAAAAAAAAAAAAAAAGTAGAAACATAAAGCAAGGTCATTGAAGCATCTGAAAAAGTGCAAACCTTCCTCCCCCAAATCCCAGCAACTACTCTAAGCAACATATCACCACGAAAAAGTGACAATGTTCCATTAAATCTGACGTGCTTTGTACATCCAACAAAAATTTTAATCCACATGAAAAACCTAAATATGGGAAACATGTTCTAGTCTTTACTATCCAAACATGGACACAAGGTTATAGTGACAGACACGTATCCTAGAGCTCAATGTAAATGTAACTTCACCATTAGATGCACACAAGGTAAGATGCCAAAAAACATCGAGAAAACGAGACAACCACTTGAAAGACTCTACGAACGATAAGCCTTCACGAGTCAAACGACCCAATCGGCTGATGAAGGTATGAATGTTTTTTCAGAAGGCAGCTGAATTGACAGAGGTAGATTCAGCTCTGATTTGCAAGGTAGTTGATTTAGCCCTAGTCGAATGCGCCATGAAGCCGGTTCCTTGCCAGATGCAAGATAAGATTCCTGTGCTGGAAACGTGATTCAGCGGCCTACGGTGCACCTAGATATCTTCCATCTCTTTCTTGTACTGACAAAGGTGATGGACAGAGAGGAAGATGTCCTGCAAGGTTCTATCATTGACACATACATCTGCAGGAACCTCCTCATGCACAGGGAATGTAGTTGCCCTTCTCATTCTGCACATTAGGGCAAAATACTAGAACATTATCTTGGGGTGAAAGTATGTCTTCTAAAATCATCAACTATATCTCTCTTAATGACAAGGGCTGCATGTCAACGGGACGCCCAGGCTGATGTAATATTTACTGATTTAGGGTTAGCAGTTTCAGAGGAGCTCCCTGAAGAGGCTCAAAATGTTCTATAGTGAAGACTTCTAGCAAACGGCTGAGGTCCCAGGAGATCGCCAAGGCTGGAGGTTTCCATGACAAATCCCTAGACCCATGGGTGCATAGAAAGGTGCGTATATAAAAGGGCACTGAGGGCTGCAATCTGGACCTCCTGGTGGATGGGCAGAGTTCTAGGCCCTGAGGCAGGTCAGCCTGGAGTAGTCTTCTACCTACTTTGTAAAAGTGATATCATGACCGTGTCTGATAGTAATGGGAACAGGTGCAAAGATGTAAGCCTCCAAACTGACGAAGGTGAGCTACGTCATCCAGACCCAGAGGGTTTCCCTCTGGTGTAAGGGAGACTCAGGAGCCATTTCACAGCCTCCAACGCACTACAGTAAAGCACATTATAAAGTGCCACTATGTACGGGGCATATGGTTGGCATCCAGGGTCCATTCTCCTAACAACATACATGGCTGAAGTTAGCTGAAGAGTTTAACTCAACAACAAAGTTAGAGGACTACACGCAAGAATGAAAGTTAACTATGACTAGATCAAACTTTGAAAACCAGCCGTAACGACAGACCTGTATAAAATATAAAACACTATCGGCTGTTGTTTTAGAAGTGATTCACTCCAAGGCTTACCGGCTTTCCAAGGATCCTCTTTGATTTTCTCGATCATGTTTTTTCCCTTTGCCTCCAGACTTTCGCAATCCTCTAAATAAGGGGAATTTTATACATTTGTTAATATTGTTATATGTTAATACACATGTTAAATAATCAAAAAAGATCACTTCACTGAATTAAATGTTTATGTTAAACACGTTTATGTAAACCGAGTTCATTCGGCATACACCGATATGTCCTGCTTGTCTGTATGGTTGTTACATTACTGAAATATGGCATATAATAAACACTCGGAAGGAATGTTGTTTAGATATCGCAATATAAAATAAAGATATGAAAAGTGGGGACATAAAGTAAAAATCTGGAAGCTTTTATCATTTTTTTTTTTCATACAGCCAAATCCAAACGTATTTCTTACGAGTTTAATGACATATCAATGCTATGTGGAAGCCTCAAACAATTATTCTTTTGTTTTTCAGCCATAACAAGACTTTTAAAAGCAAGTTTTTGGATGTCAAGTCACCCCACCAGATAACACACCACTCACCCGAAGTCAGGGAATCTTCGCTTGTGCTTCCCGCCGCCTTCGCTCGACTCCCCTGCTTTGTCATCAGTTTTCTTTTCATCTGTACAAATAACCAGAATACGACGTATTAAACATCAAGACTTCTTCTACAATATACCCCAAATATCTTGGTCAACAGTTTTAAAAAAAACTTAATCAGGTTTAGCTGTGCAACTATTCCTGCTTGAGGTCTAGGGTGTCAAAAAAAAAAAAAAAAAGATTTTTGTAGAACACCGAAGAGTTTTTACTAAAGCAAAATGTAAAATACCAATATTTAAATCATGCAGAAACGTTAATGGTCAATGGAAACGATAGTTTCTTCATCTCCGTACAGCAAACTGTTTCCCAAGTTCCCAATGGACTTCTAGTTAGCACAGGCATGTTCCTGGAAACTCACAGATTTTACACCAAAATTAAACCCAAAAAGAATCACTCTTTTATATAAGCTACAATTATTATTTCCTATAATTGTTATATTTACTATAAATCTGTGGAATACTTCAATGCTCCTCTTGTGAATAAAACAAACATACCATGTAAGATTGTGTCCATTTGAGCCAATATTACAGTTATGACACTGAACAACCTCTAAAGTATTTTATTATCTAAATAACCAAAATTTACACCCTCCCACAGAATCACTTTGCCTTCTGCCTTGAGTCACACACATGAAGGTATATTAATAACTTCCATTGACATATCATGTTATAAATTATATGGGTTAATATACTGGAGGTTAATCAATATCAGCTAGAACGTGCAGTTAGCCCACAGACAGTCATTCATGGGGTCAGCTTGAAATAAGACTATGATCAGAAACATATTAGTAATTATTGTCAGTGTTTATGTCCACTTGGGCTTTTTGCGCTTACTGGTATTTCGCCCATTATTTCAATCAGATTTTTTTGTAGCTCTCTTAACATGGATGAGCTGTCAAAGTAAAACCTGCAATAGTGAACCATGGCCTCTTTACCATTTTCTTCATATTATCCAATATATATATTATCCAATATATACAGCGGGTATCAGTGTTAAATTGACATTCTGAGAGATCCTAGCATAGCCGAATCGTCGGGCGATCTCACACCGGGTGTCAGCCTTTTCTGTCCTTGCTTTGTTCATGCATTACGTTGCTATGTTTTGTACCATGTATTTTACATCGTTTGCATCAGCATTTATGTCTATTACTTTAACAGCCTTACTCTCACCATTATTGCTATTTATGGTGCTTGGAGGGCACCTGTTTGCTTCAGCATCATTGTTCTATACGTGTTACTTACATGTGGAGCGCAAATGACCACTAATATTTACCCTCTGCATTTTTTGTAAACAGAGTTATATACAGAAGACTTAACGTAACATTACTTTATCACCTTTTTACTTTAAATACCTCAGCTTACCTTTGGCGAGTTTGATTTTGCCTTTAGACTCTCTCAGCTTGGTATTCCTAATGTATCCTCCTGGAGAGGTCTGCCCTTCCCCTTCCCCAGTGGGAGATTGACTTTTGGTTAGAATGGTTTCAGGGTTAGTCCTGGGTGCTTGGGAGGAGGAAGCGGAAAAGAAGGGATGCGATTCCAGAAGACTACCTAAACTCTCTGCCGGCGGACACTTTTCAATCCTTTGGCCTTCGTCTTGGGACATCAACGTCGTCAGTTGTTCCTCTGTCTCTTCTGTTTTGTTGTCACATGGGTTGGCCGTTTCGGCATGGACAATCTCTTCTGGATCATCTTCCTGTATATTGGTTGATTTGGTTAAACAGGGTATGATCTGTATTTGATGTATAAAATAGTAGTAAGTAAAACAATCAATGCAGAACAATCACCTGGAAAAGTGCTATTCTTGCCAACACACTTTAAAGTGAATTTATAAGTGTATTCCTATAACAAATTTTAATGTTTCTACCAACCTTAATCGGGGAGGGGGTATTCTACTTTAGGATGCCAAGAAAAATAAATCATGTTCATGAGAACAATCTCCCATCATACAATATTACATTATATTACAAATCTAAAACCTTATTTCAATCACCAGTGCCCGCAGACTTTACATGGGGAGCTCGTCAGGTATTAGCCGGGCAACGAGTCTGTGACAAACAGCAGCAACATCTACTAATCAGAGCAACAAGAAAGTAAATGTTAAAACACGGTATCTGCTCTTGTTATGGGTGTCAGGGATACTTTTTGGCTTGCCTATTTAAACAAATGCTCTTTAGCTATAGAACAAGTATATTTTGTCTGGTACAACAAATTAGATAAATCAGGTGATTGTAGCAAGCCTGCAAGTGCTCATGTGCTAATAATCATATTACTAAAATAATTAAAATACTTAATAAAAACAATAGAAAACTAGTGTTGGCTACATAAACAAGTTGCATATTAATGTAGCAACAGCTATAAAATGATATATATGCACACATACATATATATACACGCACGCACGCACACACGCACAACTCGCCTCCATGCTCAGATTCGGCCCCCCACTAACGAAAGATTCTTTTAGTTTGTTCCGTGACGGACGCTGTCGTTTCACTTTAAGTGCAAGCTGTGCTTTTGCCTTGTGGGCACTGGTATCTAAGCGCTGTGTTTCACCCACACACATATCGAAATCTAGGGGGGGGGAAAAAAAACAAACACACAAATGTCACAATGCCAGCCATGAACAACAATCTTAAGACGCTCCAAGCCAGAGATGAGTAGCTGACAAGGCCTTGCAGATGCTTTAGATCTTAATGCCAACAATATACTTAATTACTTTTGGTTAATCAACATATTCAACAAACTGTAAGGGCTGCTGATCACACTGGAGTTCTTAGTAATCATTACCTTAATATCTGCAATTTGTTTCATGAACACGTACACATGAAACCCCAAATGTAATGGCAAACCATTGTTAGAAACACAAGGTAATAGTTATGTACGTGTTGCTCTGTTTACAGCAATAATTAAAGTCCTCCTGTGTTTAGCTCCTTTACGCAGGTGCTTCCGTGTTTGCTTCAGTCGCGTTTACCTGGTAAGCACTCGATAACGGTAGAGTCCTCGGTTTGTGCGGTACTTGGTTGACTGCTTGCCGGCTCTGAATAGATTTCATTCATTGCCTCTGGTTTACTCTTGGGGAGCCCGTCGAGCATTTCTTCATACATCTGCAGCCTGTTCTCAAGACCAGAGATCTGTGGAAATAAGTGAGAAACGACGCGGTGTTGGGGTGGCACAAAATATTTAAATATCTAGAACAAAGAACAAGAATGACGTGTCATACACTACTACATTCACGCACAAATCTCTGGTGTAAGACTAGACTTTTAATGATGTTTGTTAAATTAAAACAGATACCGGTGTAACTAAAGCGCACAGCTTCCACTCCACTGACATAAGTCCGACTATATTAGTTCCCAAACACAGCTCTCATTATTCTGATGATAAACACGACACCTGGGAGCATTAGTGAAGAACTGAAGGCCAAACTGTTGGTTTTATGCATCCTGATAAAATCAGGTGATTATTATTCATGTAAAAGATCGCATGCAAACATGTATCACACACCCTGGGTGGCATGTGCTACATAGCTTCATGTTGTATATAGAAAAATATATATAAATATTGTAAATATAGAATTTTTATAATATTCATAAGACGTCTGATAATTTCTTTACCAGCCTCATTTTAAAACACCTAAACACTTAATAATGCAAGCAGTTTATTTCAAACATCCCTTTTCCAGGCGATTAACCGTAAGGATCTACATAGAGGTGTTTCTATATCATAGCTCTCGTCACGACAGGGTGAATTAAAATCAACAATTTAAAAATAAAATAGATTTTTTACTTAAATTGGATTTCTTTGATTTTAAAGAAGATTTTGAAGAAAATTCCATCTAAAAGATAGTTTTCTATTTAAGATAAATTAGTTCAAGGGTAATTCAGGATGAAATAGAGCTTAGTTATGTAGCATGAGGCTGTGTATTGATGCAATATTTACATTTTTGGTAAACTATTTCAATTAATCCAAGTTACCCAAACTGAGATAACATCCAGATTATGAATGAACAAGAGAGCGAAGATGAAGATACGCGACCTGCATACGTTTTAAGTTTTTTTCATGTGGACCCAGCTGATATTTAAGTTTGTTAGGTTTTGTTTTCGGTCTTTTTTAAAAGATATTTTGTGTAACCTCTTAATTTAATAAACATTGACCTATAAGCAAATACAAGAGTATGTATGCTATACAGTGTTGTTGTTTTAGTTAAACAATGTTCGTAGTTCCCAAAATATGAGTGATTAACTCATTAAACTAGATCAGTTCTGATATAGCCGTTTTACTAATCTTATTCTAAATATGAAATCTTCATCCGGTTTGCAAATATTAAAGATGATAACTACCAGCAAGAATGAGTCTGACTAGTGATTTTAAAATCGACTTGATTTAAATCAAATCCACCTCCATCGCGATAATCAAAGAAAATCACCCAATGCATTTCTTACCCTTGAATGTAGAGTATTGATTTGTTCTGAATGTTGTCTGTCTTTTTCGATGAGGAGTTCCTTGTGTTCATCTTCTTTTTTTTCAAATTCCATTTCCCTAAAAGATGCAATCACATAATTGTACAAAACAATAGTTTGTCATCTTGTTACTTAAAGCACCCGAGGAGAGAAAAGTAGGCCAAGCATTAAAATTCTACGGACGTGAAACAGTCCACTTTTCCTCCATAGTTTCCTTTTAACGTTCACGGAACTGGTAACACAATGAAGTTGTGTCTTGGTACCAGTAGAGGACCCATTGAAACTACCCCTCCGCCCTATGTTACACAAACCACACAGGGGTAAAGGTGGATCTAGGGGTTTATTCCGGGTGTCTGATAAGAGGGCATTAGGGTTCCAGCAATAACAGAGCTGATGCAGCACAGAGCTGCCATAAAAAGACTTACTTCAGCTGAAACTCCTTAAGTAATTTCTTGGCCTTGGAATATTTTTTCTCCAAAGCATCGTACTGTTCCTGCGTCTCCTTTAAATGTTCATTCACCGTTTTGCAAAGTCCTTGCGCTTCGAGCCAATAGGTCTCCAGCTTCTTAATTTTCTCTTTGTTGTCCTCGACAGCTTGCTGATACTTCAGCTTGTTGGACTCCCAATCCATTTTCTCAGCTTCAGTGTTTTTTATCTTAGGACAGATGCAGACAAGTGTGATAAATAAAGGGTGAAACATTTATACTTGACACTAAAAAAACAAGTGTTCCATTTCCATCTTCAATTTATCGGTGGGCAAATAACCCAATCAGCACAAGTACTGTCGTGTCCCCTTAATCCGAGAACCACCTAATAATCAAACCCACAAACACACTTGGCGGTGAAGCCTTCTGCCCCATAAACAATGATCTGGATGTCAACCAACAATCAACTATATATACATTATAAATATATTATACCCCACTCAATATGCCTGCGATTCCTAGAACAAATTATAGTTGGTTTTGGGTAGAAGCTTCTGAAAGAGCTTGAATCCAAATAATAATAATTTATGATTGTGAAATACCATTGCATGTTTATGGTGTGAAAAGTTTAACATTATGTTCAATATACCGCAGCGCACACCTTATTTATTCTTCTACTGATAGAGTTTAGATAATTGTTTTTATTCTTGTGATAAAGCGTCTGTTGTAAAGGCCTAGTCCCTGTTAACTCTTACAGTCGCTGCATAACACACGGTGATCCGGGGTACTGGCTGCCATTTACAGCCACTTGGTGGCGAATTAACAAATGTTACAGTTCAGAAGTATTTACAATGTTTACAAGATTAGAAAGTGTCCACTTACCCTTTCTTTTAACTGGTTCACTTCAGCAATGGTGACCGCATGTTTCAGCTGAAGCTAAAATACAAAAAAGCGTTGGACGGCACATTAGTCTGTTCTACGCACACGGAACAGATCCCGTCATGCCCAGAAGGGCTGGAGTAGCCCAAGAACTTATACAAGAGGTGTTTCTAAGCAGCGCTTTACCTTTATTGAGGGAATCAAACGGTATATGCTTTGCTGAAATGAAAATAAAGCTTAACTCCATCTTTGGAAACTACGATAATCGTGGTGTTTTACTATTGAATTTTGTCAAAAGCACGTTATCATGCCTGCCATAAGAGAGAAGTCAGAAAGAGGCAGAATTATCTGGTGTTAGAGTCTGAAGTGGCCAGCGGCACACATTACCAGCCATGGACAGCGACTACAGGTAACCTGTTAGAAGTATTTTAGTAAAATTTCTGGGTGCCGTGCAGAATCCCGCTATGGTACCTCTTTGAATTTGAGTGCCAGCTGCGATGTATCCATGTCCAGAGGGAAACTTGTATCCTCAGTTTCTGACAATTCAAAAACTTCGACAGAATTACCACTTTGTAAATGAGATACTATATCATCCTCTTCATCGTCGTCGTCATCATCATCAAAATCATCTTCCTGCAGGCAGAACGCAGACGTTATTAAAACCTTTATTTCAAACAAGAGGTTTGAAGACATCTGTCAATGCTCTGTTCAAGCGGTCTGCACTTTAAGCTATGCGTTTCATTAGAATACTTTTTCGATCTACCCCTGAGATTTGTGGATTCATATTTGAAGGGCTCTCTGGGTTGTGTCTCATTAACACATCAATAACATTTCTTTACCTGGCCTGTACTGCCCTCCGAGTAATGCTGATCATACATTTGTTGTTGGCATCTCTCCTGCTCCAGTGTTTCGCTGATAAGGCGGGCCACTTCACTTTGTGTGCCTGGCTTCTCCCTTCCGATAAGAAATCTATAATGATATAATCAGAAATATTTAACACGTTATTTTTATTCCAGTCCAGCTTTAGTACTGAGAGGACACCAAAACACTTATCTGCAAGAGTAAACAGAGCGAGGAGATGTAGACATGCATGTGATGGACATAAGGCTATCCTGAATATAAGAAAAGACGAAGGACCAAAATAAGACTTGATGTTCTGGGTAGACGGGGCCAAATGGTTCTTAGCTGCCATCAAATTCTATGTTTAATGTGAAATTATGATACAAACAGTAACGGATAGGACATCACAGCTAAGACAAGGCATTACAAAGTGGGACTCCTGGCATTGTTACTTCCAAGCATTGGGCCACCAAGAACAGGAGGACACCTCATGTCTACCAGGACCAAGGGCAGCTAAATCCATAGAGCAGGGGTGTCCAACCTGTGGCCCTACAGCTGCTGCAGGACTACAGCTCCCATAATGCTCTTTCAGCTTAGGGGCTGGCTGAAGAGTATGGGAGATGTAGTCCTGCAGCAGCTGGAGGGCCACAGGTTGGACACCCCTGCCATAGAGGATGAGATACGTACAAAACTCTACCAGCTAAGGCACAACCCAGTTTCAGGTTGTAACAATCAGGCATTTTAACACTTTCTATGCACACATGCCGTTTTGTAGGCGTTTTTTTATTATTATAAAAAAAGATTCTGTTTGACTGCAGGCTTAAAAAAAAAAAATAAACATGAAAATAAAAACACTCCAAGCAAGAAAGAGAATACTTGCAAACTTGGAAGAATAAAAGACACATTTATAGCGAGAAACATTTTCTCTATAGCTTGAGCAAGTTTTTCAAGCAATACCTCATATATCAAAACAGATCTCCATGGCAGTATTTCAACATACGAACAAACATACACAGTTCAAAAGTACAAAGAGGACTCTGGTGCCAGAACGGGAAGCTCTCGAATGCACTGCTTGCTCTGATGGCCGCAAAACTGTTAACCTGGCAATACTACATTCAACATGACGCTACAAATTAGTATTTCTACCGTTAACCTTTTGTTGTATTGTTAGCAGTATTCCATCACAGCAACAGCTGCTTACAATTACCCCAAGAGATTATCTTCCTTAAAACCCAAACTTTGCTCCAGTTCACAGGCTTACTTGTCTTATTTCTTTAAGAATTATAATTGTTTTTTTATTATATTGAATTACCCCCCCCTTCATTAAACTGCAACATAAATAAACGGAATTGATAATGCCTAGAGGCTGAATAAGGCGGTCACCCCGTTAACCTTTTAGACAAGCGGCACGATATTACGGTACTTGAAGGGTTACTGCATTATTTAGTTATATTCTTCAAATACCAACTGGATGGACCAAAAATGACATCGTACAAAATACACAATGGATTTTTGTTACCCACCTGACCGTGCCTTTCGTGTTTTTCAGTACTGTGGCTGCAAAAAGCTGAGTTACTCCTACTAAACTTGTTCCGTCGACCTCAACTATCTGGTCGTTGACTTGAATCCTGTAAATTTAGAACAATTAAAAAGTGTACTTTTTTTTTTTTCTTCAAAAGTAAGCATATTCCAAAATTAGTAGACGGAAAAGGGACAGCACGTCTGCCCAAAGCAGAAGCAGATTATTAACGGATCGTGTGCTAAAATAAACATCTGCCACAGAAAAAAAAGGTTAGAAACGTCACTGGCCATTTGAACAGGTCAATCAATACAGTCCATAAATGACTGGGTGTCGATGCTGCCCCCTGCTTCAAACGACTAATGAGAGTAAACAGAGGGGTTTATTCACTAAAGGCAGAGTTGGAAGGAGAGTTGGGTGCCTAATTCTCTTATTCATTTTTATTATGGGCAATTCTCTTGAGCAAAAGGCTGAGCTGGCCCTGCAAAACATGTTAGTAAAAGAAGAAATCTTATTAATAAACCATGCATTATACAGGGTCAGTCAGCGGTCTCCTGGACCAATGGGGTTTGGACCTTCGTAGCGAATATGGAAGTCGAGCAGCTGAAGCGCAACTTATCTGACTTTGGTGACTAGACCCCAAAGAGGCCTGGAAAGAATACACAAACATATGAATAGGTTTTGTTGACTGTAGTACTACCAAATTACAGGCAGGGGGCAGCAGTACTCTGCTCAAATGGGCTGTTTATACAATTTATACATAACATTCTAAACACAAAGCCCGGTACGCTCCACAAACACTTCAAAACAAACAATATCAGCTATATATCCTGCTTAATCATAATATAAATTGTGTTGGTTATGAAAACGAGGCGCGCAACAACATGCAGGAAGCTTGGAGGTTTTTGATTGGTTATTGAACGCTACATCTTTTTCTAGGTCGGCCCAATAAATAACTTCTCACCATTAACACTTTATGCCTCTCAACTGGGGCCTCACATTTCCTCAGTTTGTCTTGGAGGGATTGGAGTTGGTAACCAGGGCCTCTTTTGTGGTCACCCCCATGTCAACAGTAACTACATATTTCTGTGCTAGGATTTGTCCACCTGTGATGTCAGAGAGCGGAAGTACAGACTGATTGACATACTGCAGTCATGTGATAAGGCCGTATTCAGCGACATTGAAAGAAGATTCTTTACAGATTCCTCTACCGCGTCTTCTACTCCAGGAATGCAACGAACAATAAAAATCCTTCACATGCGCCTGGTCCGAAAGATACAAATACCAGCGCTGAAGCTATTTATGGGGATTGGTTACAAAAATACAAAACCCATGAATGCGTTAACAATCTTCCCTTATTGCTGCTCGGCTTCAATGACATAGCAGTAAAACTCGCTCTGTCAAACACAATACACCACAGCAAAAGGTCAAGTAAATTCACGTTCAGCTAGAAGTCAAACAACTCCACGCATTTTTATCAACTATGTAGAAAAATCCACGATTCAGGGGGAAAAAATCTTGCTAAGCGCATTACTACCATCAAGACTAAATTAGTTAGACGCTTACAGACACACTGTGTGTGTTTTGGAAAGATCTCCTGATCCACTAAGGAGCATTTTTTGTTGTTTTTATTTTAACCACAAAATGTCACAACATATTTAATACACAATGGCTTCTTATCAACCATAACAGCAACACGAAACATAACTTTCATGTCTAGACAGAAGGATCTATCCCAAAGTCACACCGGTCCTACAAACAATAGAAATAACTTATTACAACGCGCAGAAAGCTGCCAAGTACCATTTAGTGCAAGAGCTGTTATTTTACGTATAAGAGACAAAATTATAGGGCTGCAACTAACGATTATTTTAATAATCGATTAGTTGGCCGATTATTTTTTCGATTAATCGGATAAAAAAAAACAATATGCAAATTTTTAGTTTATTTAAAATAATTTAATGAACTGGATGTTAAAAAACAACTTAAAATTTACATTAACATTCTTATTTTGTTATGATGTAATAAAAAACAATATTTTCAAAGTACAAAAACTCAAACACAATATTTATGAAACAAAATAACCCCAAACATTCTGAAAAGAGGTGGACTATTACTGTTCAAGAAACTTTGCCCCAGCCCTGGCACTTTGCACCCAGCACTTTGCACCCAGCACCCGGCACTTTGCACCCGGCACTTTGCACCCGGCACTCAGCACTTTGCCCCAGCCCTGGCACTTTGCACCCAGCACTTTGCCCCAGCCCTGGCACTTTGCACCCAGCACTTTGCACCCAGCCCTGGCACTTTGCACCCAGAACTTTGCACCCAGCCCTGGCACTTTGCACCCAGCACTTTGCACCCAGCCCTGGCACTTTGCACCCAGCACTTTGCACTGTGCCCCTGCACCCAGTCTCCAACTCTGCCCTGCACCCAGCCCTGCCCCCACATTCTGCCCTGCCCCCACACTCACACCCTGCACCCACACTCACACCCTGCACCCACTCACACCCTGCCCTGCATCCACACCCCCACTCTGCCCTGCACCCAGTCTCCCACTCTGCCCTGCACCCCCACCCCCACTCTGCCCTGCACCCAGTCTCCTGCCCTGCCCCCACACTCACACCCTGCATCCCCACCCCCACTCTGCCCTGCATCCCCTGAAACCCCACCCCCACCCCCGCGAATCGCTCTGTGCGAACGGAGCCACTCGCACAGAGCGAACCGACATGAAGAATACTTACCTCCGGAACGCGTCACATCCGTCACGCAACTAAAAGAAGGCGGAGAGTGCAGAGCGTGTAGCGGAAGCGGGGAACGCTCGCGGAGGTAAGTAAAAGGAGCCAACAACGAATCGATCACTCGATTAATCGATAACAGAAATCGTTGACAACGATTTCCGTTATCGATTATTATCGATTTTATCGATTCGTTGTTTCAGCCCTACAAAATTATACATGCTTATGGAAAAAAGGAAGCGAACACAGAAGTTATGCTTGCTTTACGTGATTTCTCGACTTACCGGCCATCTCTCTGAGCTGCTCCTCCTTCAGTAATTGTTTTCACAAATATTCCCAACTTCTCCAAGCCCTGGTCTGCACCGACCCCCATGCCGATAATGCTTATCCCAAGCCCGCTATCACCTGAAGATGAGATGGGGAAAGGGAGATCATTTAAAAGTTAAATGAAGTTTAAATATCAAATAAAAAAAAAAAAAAAAAAAAAAAATGAGCACAAACTCTCTTAATCTAAACAAATAAAGTATAATGGAATATGAAATAATGGATACAAAAGCACTTATAGCTTTAATATAATAAAAATCTGTGCCATAAATTCCAGAAGAATAAAAGCCTGATGTACCCTTCTCAATCTCCACGGGAAAAACATCCATTTTCTCCACTCTTTTCTCAAGCTCATACTCGGCAGACGCTGCAACCGGATCCACCTCTTCGTTCCGCCGGTCGTAGTCTTCATTTGAGAAAGTGGTGTAAACCTTGAAACGACAAAACAGACAAAAGTTAAGGTCTCAAGTCATCGCGAGCGCACATGGAACGCACCGCACGATAGCGAGCATCTTCACGTCTCTGCCAACGGATTTGTACCAATTATACGAAGCTTAAGGCTCATGGTTGGCCTGCCAAGTACTCAGCATATAGAATAACATATCCTTGATTTGTTTTAAATGGGATTTCCTTACTTCATAAACAAAGAGTCCTGCCGTAATCAGACAAGCATAAATAATATATTATATCCATTGGATATCCACTAACTGGGCTTAAGGGTTAACTACGTGCTTCACGTTGGTGTCTGGACATTGACTAGGGAAGGCATGGCCAAACAGAACTTCAATATTTTTGCTGGAAATAGATTCTCTAACGGGTTCCTGAACAAACAGGAGATGTTGAATGGCGGATCATGGGAATGTTCTCTTCTAATGGCTTCAAAAAGGCTAACAGATACATGTTTATTTTTACAGTGAAACATCAAGTGGAATGAGGAAACCATTAAGTGCTGCACAAGTACCTGCCAGATGCGAATTGTAATGATAGATTAAGGTGTTTCGGGGTTTTTTGTACCACGCAAGCCCAAGTGCGCAGATGCCCAACAAAACCAATGAATCCACATCCCATAAAGGAATCGCTGCCTCAATTTCTCTCATATTCCTTCAGTAATCGCAAAACCAGACAATCAAAATAAAATGTTTTGTTGCTACACGTTAAGGTCATATTGCTTACGTGGGGATGGTTTTTGTAAAAACATTAACATTTGTCCATATTATACTCCATGCGTCTCTACTTGCCTGCTGCTGACTAATTGCGTTCAAAAAAGGAAATTCTTAATCTTGCTTTAGCTTTACTGCTTCCGTAGATGCTTTTCACAGAGATTTAAAACGATTAAAAAGTCAAACTAAAAAAAATTGCTTAGAAAAGAATATACCGTATTTGCTCGATTATAAGACGACCCTGATTATAAGACGACCCCCCAAAATCTGAATATTAACTTAGGAAAAAAGAAAAAGCCTGAATATAAGACGACCCTAAAGGAAAAAAGTTTTACCAGTAAATGTTAATTCATGTAAACTATTTTTTTTAATAAAAGCTATGATTGAGAAAAATATTTTTTTTGTTTTTATTTCTTGTATTTTCCAGCCTGTCCCCCAGTTACGCACATCTGCCCCCAGGCTTGCCACACCAATATGGCACTGTGGTCCATGATATGCCTTTTAACCCTCTATATGCCACTGTGCCCCATGGTATGCCTTTTGACCCCCTATATGCCACTCTGCCTCCAGAAATGCCTTATACCCCTATATCCCATTCTGGCATTTAGGGGGTTAAAATGCATATTATGGGGCAGAGTGGCATATAGGGAGGTATAAGGCATTTCAGGAGGCAGAGTGGCATTAAGGGAGTTAAAAGGCATTGTATAGAGCACTCTGCCTCCAGAAATGCCTTATACCCCTATATGCCACTGGCATTTAGGGGGTTAAAAGGCATATTATGGGGCAGAGTGGCATATAGGGAGGTATAAGGCATTTCAGGAGGCAGAGTGCTCTATTAAATGCCCCCTTAACGCCACTCCAGAAATGCCCTATGCCCCCATTTAACTAACACACACACACACACTCTCTCCCCCCCCCTCCCCTCCCCTCTCCTCCCCTCCCCTCCCCTCTCCTCTCTCCCCTCTCAGCCCTCTCTTACCGGTGCTTCCAGCCGGGGCAGCGGGTTGACGTCGCCTTCTGCTGCAGCCGGAAGGAGGTGGAGTTGGCAGCGGGGGTTTGTATGCGTCCGTCGCGTATACTTTCCCCGGCTGTCAGAGATCAGAGATCTCTGACAGTCGGGGAAGGTCTACGCGACGGACGCAGACAACCCCCGCTGCTAGCCACACCTCCTTCCGGCTGCAGCGGACGTTGTCTACGCGGATCGCGTAGACGTCAACCCGCTGCCCCGGCAATACAGCAGGAAGCACCGGTAAGTGTGTATGATGGGGGGGGGGGGGTGAGACAGGAGGATCCAGGTCCCCTGCAGCGGTGCGGGGGATCTGGATCTTAGTCTCCTAATCAGACTCTATTTGAGGTCTGATTAGAAGACGACCCCGATTAGAAGACGAGGGGTATTTTTCAGAGCATTTGCTCTGAAAAAAACCTCGTCTTATAATCGAGCAAATACGGTACATCGAGGATTTCTCATCTCAAAAAAAGGACATAGTACATGTTTTGCACTGTTATTCTATGTGGCACTATATCAATCTAGTTTTTACAGGAAAAAAACAATTATTTTTTTTTAGTAAAGATTACTACAGGATTTAAAAAAGTATACAAATATAACTATATGGCTATTACAGGGAGATCAAATTGCCATTTTTGGATTTAAGAAAGGACGGCTTTCTATCTGAAGAATCATTAGCTCATTACAATGCGTTGCGATGTTAGGCGGAGCTTCAGGGACGTCTATGGGGCTCAAAATATTAAATTAATCTATGCCACTTAGTGCAGAGTCAGAAAACAAACTTAGTTTGGGATTTCTTAAATGGTGTTTTTTCCTATTAATAAGTAAAAGGATAATAACTCTCCTTTAATATCAATAGACTATTTATCGGGGGGGGGGGGGTTGTTGGTCGGTTGTTGGTAGAAAGCCACAGCTGTTCTGGAATCTGGACCAGATCATTAACTAGACGTTCCTCAGGAGGTAAAAAGAGATACTGCGGTTTCTCCGAGAACATGCGTTTCTGCATTACTAAAACTACCGTAATCCAAAGCATTTCATGTATCTACATGTTTCTTCTAGGCAAATATTCCAGAAACCAAAATGTGAAACATACTAGTAATTTTGTACATAGCTGTTAAATCAATTGGCTTCTCCTGATTAATCTCAAGGGAGCATGTGGGGCAAATGGGGTTACCAAAAACTATTCTGCTTGCCACTGTCATGCGAAGAACGTTTAGGGAAGTCTGATCTGACACGGACAATGAATCATGTTTCTGTAAGTAAGATATACACACTACTGTTCAATGTGAAGGGACAACATAGCCAAGTTTCTCCAGCATGGAGGGGTTACCTTGTCCTGTATAATGTATAATCCAATGGGTGAAGAGACTTTGGAGAACGCTCACTGATTTACAGGAGTTGGTCCTTCACAGTGCACAGTTAAGTGAGGAGACCAAAACTCTCCTGTAAACTCTAGCTTTAGTAAATAGAAACACACACCAGATGATTGGAACCCATCAGTAGTAAATCATGCCTTCCGACTCCGTAGTAGAAACAAACGGCATATTTGCCCGATCTCTGGAATATTTATTTTGATCTTTACATATGTATCTCTCCATGACCCCAAATATATGGCTCTCTCTGTAGAGATCCACCTCTATAACAAAAAGTCAACTCAGCAACCCCATCTCCTCTCGCAGAGGAAAGCCAACAACTCTACTTCTGGGGAAGTGCAATGGGTTAAAGCACCCAAGGGGTGTGCAATGGGTTAAAGCACCCTATCAGCTGGAACATAAAACCTGCCCTTGTAGTAAGATGAATAAATCATAACCTACTCGTTTACCAAAGGTTAGGCTCACACCTGTTGCACAAATACAAGAAGGGTGTGTACCAAAGAGTAAGGAAACCGGAACGCAGATAAATAGGGAGGAGAACATTCCAAAACAATGACATTTTTAGGAAATTAGGGGATCCGTTAGGTCTGAAGTTGTCCTGTTTATAAACTTGAATGGTTTGGATCCTCCTGTGAAAGTCAATAACTGTTTATCTGAAACAAAATGTTTGCACCTAATATCCAAACATCAAACTGTATAGTGTGCTTATCAAGACTTCTACTATTACAGATAGAGAACCATTTCTACCCGATTCTACATGGACTCGTCAGAACACAATTCAACATTAAACCAGTAACCAGTAGACTGGATAGCCATACGCCTATTCAATGTATTAACTTCTACACTTCTGCTAGGAGGCTGTTCCACTTATCTACCACCCTATAATTAAATCCTTACATCCGCTAATTTTAGATTATGACCTCTTGTTCAAACATTTCTCATCCTTTGAAATAAACTTTCCTCCTGTAAACCCCTTTAAGTATTAAAATGTTTCTATGAGGTCCCCTCTCCCCCACTTAATGGGTGTATTAATGCGCAAAAAAAATGGCAAAATTGCTCGGGGACTTGGGGTACCAAAAAAACCCCCAAAAAACCCCTGGGACTGAAGGGGTTAAATACTGGTGTGTTTCCCATTAAACGGAGTTCCTGATTTTACCCTCGGGCATCTGGTCTCGGCTGATGATTCTTGAGGGGAAGGCGTTAGCAGCTGATATTCTGATATCAGCCGATAATAATCTGGAGGTTCAGCGGTCGGAGTAGCAGAGGAAGCCATCTTTAGCGGATATAACCATTTGGGGTACCGAGATCCGTTACAGGCTATAACTCATCTGACTGCCATTAATTAAAAACACAGCAGAATAAGGGTCTCATTTTATTGCAATTCACCTTTTTCCCATAAAAATAGACACGTTTGGTCAGCTACAGATGTCACTTGAAATTTGTTTGGACATGGTATTTGAAATAATATAAATACCAACAAAGGAACTTATGATTTAAAAAAGCGAGGGCGCAGCTCCTACTGCAAATCAGTGCTGACCGTAGATCATAAAATAACATAGCAAATAGCAGCATATTCCAAAGCTCCCAAAAACCAAATCTGAATGCTTCCTAAACATGTGCAAAAACATACAAAAAGACCAAAATATAATAGTCTGTGAGATAACGTGAATACAGCTCAAAGCTGAGCAAGAGAAGGGGTGAATAATTACGGGTTTTACAGATCAATGTCTACTTCTTCAGAGATGATTGTTTCTGTGGGGCATTGAGATTTGTTTTTCAGGAGCCCTGGAATCGTCTGCTATTTTATCTTTTATATATTTTATCTTTGCACATTTTCAAGTGGACATTTTATACACCGATCAGCCATAACATTGACATATTAGGCAGCAAGTGAACATTACGCCCTCAAAGTTAGAAGCAGGAAAAATGGGCAAGTGTAAAGGATCTAAGTGAGTTTGAAGAGGGTTGACGACTGGGTCAGAGTATCCCCAAAACTGCAGCTCTAGTGTGGTATTCCTGTCAAAGTGGTCCAAGGTAGGAAAAGCAGTGAACGAGCAACAATGTCATGGGCGGCCAAGGCCCATGTGGTCAAATCCAACAGATGAGCTACTACAGCTCAGATTGCTGTCGGTTCTGATAGAAAGGTGTCAGAACACACAGCGCATCGCAGTTTGGAGCCACAGACCAGTGAAATCACCTACAATGGGCACGTGAGCATAAGAACTGGACCCCGGAGCAATGGAAGAAGGTGGCATGGTCTGATGAATCATGTTTTCTTTTGCATCACGTGGATGGCCGGGTGCGTCCATTCATGTGGATGTTGGTTGTACACGTACCACCTACCTAAGCATCGTTGTAGACCATGTACACCCGTTCACGGACACAACATTCACCGATCAGCAAGATAACGCACCCTGCCACGAATCAAAAATGGTTCAGGAATGGTTTGAGGAACACGAAGTTCAAAGTGTTGATTTGGCCTCCAAATTCCCCAGATTTCAATCCAATCGAGCATCTGTGGGATGTGCTGGACAAACAAGTCCAACCCATGGAGGCCGCACCTCGCAACTTAGAGGACTTAAAAAGGATCTGCTGCTAACCAGTTGGTGCAGATACCACAGCGCACCTTCAGATGTCTAGTGGAGTCCATGCCTCGACGGGTCAGGGCTATTTTGGCGGCAAAGGAGGACCTATACAATATTAGGCAGGTGGTCATAATGTTACGGCTGATCGGTGTATATTGAATTGGTCTTATTTGTATTATAAAAGTTATTTATTTGCAGTAGGAGTTGCTCCATCTTTTTTCTTTTGTTTTACATGTTTTTGGATGTGGAATGTAAGCACACTTTACAGAGGAGCAGCATACCAGAGTTATATTGAAGAATCCCTAATATATATTATATATATATACACACACACATACACACACACACATATATACACACACATATATACACACACACACACTTTTATTGTATTTTTTTTGTACTTTGGGGACTTTTCTATTACTCACTTGTTTGCCTACGTTAGTCCTTTACTTTCTTTAGTGCAGGTGTATTTTGTCTATTTACACGGTATCATTACTTGAGTATGTTGAAAATACAGGTCATCATTGTGAGAGGTCGGTAAGTCAAGAACAACATGACTATAAACAACCCACACCTGAATGCCTAGCTAGAAAAGGTTATACACAAGTATCTAATGTTAATTTATAATAATAAAAAAAGGACGTATTACTAAAGCCGTTTGAAATCACAAAACAAAACATTACGACCGGATTTAGTTCAGGATAAACCAGCTCTGCTTGGGTACGTTAACAGTGTCGGGAAAATATAAATCAGGGCTTGTGTTTTGCAGAAAGAATGTGAGCGGTTGCTAAGGAATACCTCAGCTATGGCACACAATGCCTCTTTCTTTCCCAAAAGCCTCTTAGTAAGAAAAGCTAAGTAAATCCCAAATTATACTTACGTCAGCTGGTACACTACAGCAAGTATAGAAATCAGACCTAATTGGAAAAAATTAACAGCACAGATGTCTTCTGAAATGTTTACGAAATTCAAGGAGGTATAGAGGAACGACGCGACATTCCTACGGTCAAAATGAGTGACGAGTTTGTAGGACATCAAGATAAATTTGTCGTTTTGCTTCAATATAGTACATTTTAGATACAACATTTTTGGCTTCTATCTTACGAGTGCATGTAACAGGAACAATGCGCGATGTAAAAGGCCCGTGCAGCTGCACCAGGGATGAATTTCTTTGAAGACTTGTTTACACAAGGAAAGAAGCATCTGAACGTGAACAACTATTCAAATATATCTTTGGTCTACACAAACAATTCTATTTAGACATTGGTTATTCAAAAAACGGCTGGAAAAGGACATGAGGTCAGCCTTTGAGACAAAGTCACTCAGCTGAACGTGTTTTCTATGGTGATGAAGAGGATGGTGATGTGGCAGTTGTACACAAAGCCAAGCTGGCTCTTGAGAAAACCTGCATTGTTAACATAGCTACCTGCAAAATACTACCTAGATATCCACTTTTGGCCGAACCTGAACAGCATTAAGGAGGTCCTGCAGAGTTCAATGGAAAGCACAACGGCTCTCTCAAGCACCTGAAGTTTAAGTTGTTCTTGAAAACAAAAGTGGCTTCAAAATAAAATGGAAACCAAAAATACATTTTGCCGAGTTAATTTATACTGCTCTTGTAAGCATACAGTTTAGAAGAAGGCCTACCATAAAAACTCTATATTCTTAAGAAACCTCACCTAAAATCTGATAGGCTTAAAAAAAAGTCCAGAGACAATAAGAGTTCAGTTTTCAATGAAATCTGTGCCAATTTGCTTGATTTTTCATACGATTGTTCCCACCGATGAGTTGCTTCGTCTTAGACGGATGTTTTGGACCAACAGTCACACTCCATGACTTTTAACTGGAATATTAAATGTTATTAGTGGGCTCTTTTATATAAGAACAGTTTATATGTTGAGGCAAAACGTCTCACTGCTAAGAAATTCTTTCAGCTGCACTGAACGCAGACTTGGAGGACTGCAACAGGAATAACTTCGGTAGCTGAAATCTCAGGATTTAAGGAACAAAACCCCATGGGTGTCAATATGTTTGTAAAAAAGGGGAACAACGAGGAGCGCAATTTATTTACTCAAAAATGTTTATACTACAGAACGAACTCCAGTTACCAAGTATTTTTCCCAGACAGACTTGGCAAGATATCTAAAGAGGATCTTGCACATGAAGAGTTGAGAAATAATATGTGCCTCCACCAAATTCTCAGCAACTCTACTACCAGCCCATGAAGGAAGATAGAGGAACATCTCCGGTAGCAGCATGTACTGTCGTATTATTATATCAAACCGAATAGCATTAGATGTTGATTACTTAGTCACGACTACACTGTTCTACAAGAGCTGCAATTTAACAAAACACATCCATTAAATGCAGAAATAACAAGTTTTTCTTATATAAAAACCACACACATTGATAATATGCTGCGGATAGGTTTAAGAATCACGATGAGGGATAATCTGGAAAGTGAACCAAGGTAGTTATGCATCTGCTGAACCGATATGACTAGTTATAATCTAGGAACTTTAGAATATCCAAATTTGTTGCTAAGAAACTGGAAGATCAGACATATTGGTGTACCACAGAATAAAATATTGGTTCTATTAAAAATTATTATTATAGGCAAAGGATGGACAAATATGGGAAAATAGAAATATCTATAAAAAAGCAACATATTATGATTATAAAATTCTTAACTTTTCCAATAGCTAAGAAAATACATTCAGACACCGGAAGCTTCCACTAAAACTATAAAAAAAAGTAAACAATGGTATTTAATTTTGAAAGAACTCATGAATTACCTTAATGTGCATTCTGTTTTGCTAAGGCTGTTAAGGACATTATACTTTCGTTTTAATTTAAGGACACTTTCAAACTTATTTATGGAAAAACAAAGTTAATTAGAAGAATGGAGAATTTTAGTTATGAAGAAAGACTAGAAACGCTGAACTTCTTTTCACTTGAAAAGAGCCGTCTAAGAGGGGATCTGATCACATTGTACAAATACATACAAGTATAAACAGCTCTCTATTGACCTATTCACCAAGAGGTCTCTACAAAAGACACGGGGTCATCAGCAGAGACTTGAGGAAAGGAGATTTCACCATCAGCATAGGAAAGGGTTCTTCACAGTAAGAACAATAAGAATATGGAATTATCTGCCTAAGCATCATCTAACTCTGTGGATATTTTTTAAGAAAGGTCTGGATGCTTTTCTGGTTAAGCATAACATAAAGGGCTACAACTGCTAAAAGGACAGTCGTATTAGAAAGTTGATCCAGGAAGTAATCTGATTGCTGCTACGGAATCAAGAAAGATTTTTTCCCCTGTTGGGGAAATTGTTTTTTTGCCTTCTTTCGGACTTTACAACTAGGTATGTGTGAAAGGTTGAACTTGATGGACTTAAGACTTTTTTCCAACCTCCTATACTATAACCTATCACTATCCTGTTTCGAAACCTCCCCTAGATGAATAATTCAAAGTGACAAAAGAAGAGGCAGCATCTGCCCATTCATGAAAGTGGTGCGACAGACCTAACCACCACGATAATACTTTTCAAACACCAATAATAAAGGAAGTGTTACAAATGCTTCATCACAAGATCCAATAGGTTATTTAGATTTCCCTTCTGATGAATATTTAAAAAAACAAACTTTTTTAAAGCATATCCACATAATGTGCAAATAGTCAATGTAAATAATAGAACTTTACGACCCAGTACACTTGACTTTGTTTACATATAATGTGATACAGGCTGAGAGCCAGAGTTGGACAAAAGGCACACTGTCACTTGTTATCCAATACAGACTGAGCCCTGGATGTGTACGAGAAAAAAAAAAGCACAGAAGAAAAGACCCATTGAATCACACAGTCCATGGTTACAAGCTTCAGTCCCACTTCGAAACACAACTGGAAACATCTACGTTCATTTAATACAAGAGCTTCAAGACGGACTGCGGAAAACTCGTAAGGTGTTTGATGATAGCTACCTCTGAATGGATGTAAAGACAACAGGTCTATACACTAACCAGAGAGTTATGGTTTTCAGCTCCTTTACTTCAGTATACCTTATAAAGGGCCATCCCCAGTGAGCCTTTGCTACAAGAAGAGCTTGGTTGGCCTTGCATAATGCATAGTTAAATCAGTAAAATTGCTTCAAAATCTCCTCACACATTGAGTTATGCATTATACAGGGCCAGCTCAGCCATTCATGCTGGAGAATGTTAGTAGTGCTGGCCCTTCATAATTAATAGTGAAACGGCAGGGGCGGGTGAAGCCACAATTCAACAGCACACCATCCAGTCATCTGCTATGTGCAAGTTGGCCAGTTGACTCTGCATACATTCATTGAATTGGACCAATCCCAGGAACCAGGGAAATTGGATCATATAATCTATATGGCTTCTATCAGTATTTTATGCTGAACTCACTAGAAGCTTCATAGATTTATCCAGCTGAGCCTCAGTTATTAGCGCAAATAACACAGCAGACCAAAATGATCATTAATTATCTTAAGGTTTGTACAAGTAATATGTCACCATTATAATAGCATATAGTAGGCACGCATTGTACAAAGTACGTAACATACATAACCTTTAACAAAAAAACAGTTCTAAAAATATCCTTAATTGAATATACAATTATATAATAAAGCACATTTATAATTATGTGTAAAACAAAGTAATTATTCCTGTCCATATGCCCTCCAGCTCGCCTCACACTCCGGTGAAATCATACACTTTCTATGAGCAGCGTACACTGCAGAAATTAGCCCCTCTAGTGGATGTCTTACAGTTTAGGTCTCCATGGTGTATTTTTCCATTTACAGACCTAATTTATGAAAACATACAAACCTAAGGCTGTGGCTTTACACGTCATGACACTAGAACCAGGAAACGTTGGCATCATTTTCCAAAATGCTTGTGTGATCCAAATCAGACATCTCCGTCCAAGACAGACAGCCATATTCAGACGTGATGTACCACAGTCTACATTATGATTCATCTTAAGTGTTTTACCATTTTCATGTAAACTATATGGACAAAAGTATTTAGACACCTGACAATTACACCAAAAGGGACTTTCATGACATGGCATTCTAAATACATAGACATTAATATGTCGTTGGTCCCCCTTTGCATCTTCTACTCTTCTGGGAAGGCTTTCCACAAGATTTGAGTGTTTCTGTGGAAATCTTTTGCCCATTAATCCAGAAGAGCACTTGTGAGGTCAGGCACTGACGATGGATGAGAATACCTGACTCAAAATCTCTGTTCCAGTTCATCCCGAAGGTGCTCAATGGAGTTGAGGTCAGGGCTCTATGCAGTCAAGTTCTTTCACACCAAACTCATCCAACCATGTCTTTGACCTTGCTTTGTACACTGAGGCACAGTCATGCTGGAATAGAAAAGGGTCTTCTCCAAACTGTTCCCACAAAGTTGGAAACATAGCATTGTCCAAAATGTTTTGGTATGCTGAAGCATAAAAATTTCACTTCACTGGAGGCAGGGGGCCCAAACCCCTGAAAAACAGTCCCATACCACTATCCCTCCTCCACCAAGCTATACAGTTGCCACAATGCATTCAGGCATATAAAGTTCTCCTGGCATCTGCCAAACCCAGACTCGCCCATCAGACTGCCAAACAGTGAAAGATGATCCCTTATTCCACAGAACATGTTTCTGCTGCTCCAGAGTCCGGTGGCAGCGTCGTTTACATCACTCGATCGGACGCTTGGCATTGTACTTGGTGATGTGAAACTCATTCCATGAAGCCGAACAGTTTTTGTTCTGATATTAATGCCAGTGGAAGTTTGGAACTCTTAAGCTATGGAATCAGCAGTGTTTTGGCGACTTTTACACACCATGCGCCTGAACCCCGCTGACTTATTGCAAAATGTGGCATCCTATCATAGTATCACACTTGAATTTACCTTGACAGACCAAAAAAAAAAACTTGCCCATCACTGTAGCCAAGTAATGAATCTAGGGCTGAAACAATGAATCGATAAAACAGATAATAATCGATAACGGAAATCGTTGTCGACGATTTCCGTTATCGATTAATCGTTGTTGGCTCCTTTTACTTACCTCCGCAAGCGTTCCCTGCTTCCGCTACACGCTCTGCACTGCGTGACGGATGCAGAACAATACGTTTCAGAGCGATTTGCAGGAAACACATCCTCGTTCATCCATCACACAAGGGGAATTATGGCTTGGCAGGCTTTTACACGTACCTGTGTAAACACTTTATGAGGGAAAACCTCTTAAAAGCGGTTATTTTAATAGAAGAAAACTGCTAGAAAATGAATAGATGAAGTAATTTTTTATTGGGCTATAAAATAGACATCTAAATCCTGCTTGATATCCGAAAGGATGTCACAGGGCAGTGAAATGAACCAAGTTCCCGCTCAAGAGACACACACACCAAAAAGAATAATTTCCTCCTATTTGCACATACCACATAGTGGGTACATTAGTTAGAAATTTTAGAATCAATAAAAGTACAATATTTTTGAAAAATCAGTTCTAGTGTTTGCATGATATAATGTTTTAGGCAGCTGCATGTTAGCCATTTGTATGTTGTATGTACCCCATCACTGAGCTTCTTATCACATACTTGTGGTAAATAAAAATGGCCTCTTGTATAGAAGAATCAGCTCAGTGTGGTGTTTGAATAGGGAAAGCCTTCCACAATATCATGGCTGACAGTAATGGCAGCCTTCATGTGTACAAATAAAGTAAGTTTACTGGAACAAAAGGAGATAAAATTAGGTTTTTGTCAGTGCCAACCCAAATCCGTGTACCTAGCACTATATTTTATGCTCAAGGAGAAAACTTTTTTCCCTGCGTAACTTTAAAAACATTCTTAGCACAGAATCCCACCTGCCCGCTGGATAGTCTTGCAATTCAACCCTAGAAGTTATTCCCAACCCAATTCTCAAGTGACACCGATGGCCCGTGTTTATTGAACCTTCCTATAGGAAGAGAATGTGGTAATTACTGAATGAGGCTCTATGAAGGTGCCATAAGGACTGCTTTAGGAAGCACCGAACCAGACACCCAGAAATGATACCATTACTCCGTTCTGTCCTACAGCGCCAGTTTGGGCTGCAGGAGAAGGAAATCTCTTCGTCCTTTTGAGACTTTAATGACTCACAACCATTATCTATACAGGGCTATAGGGGACACGTGACACTTTCTTTCCAGACTTTCTAAGAAGCCAATATAGTCAATGGTCAAACAGTTGGTCCACACACACACACACACACTATACTGTATATTATACATACAGCAGCCTAAGTAATGTGTAATATATAACAAAAAAAGGCCAAATAAAATACAGTTAACATCAGAACTGTATCTACCAGCTAAAAGCGTGCGTGGTAAGAATACAATGTTCTTTTCAATCACAAGACTAATTTAATCTAAGATTCACAACAGTTGAAATAAGTGATTTATATTACTAGCAATATATCTGCTAATTTCACAAGAAATCACTGAGTTAGATTAACATCCTTAAATCCATCCATTCTAACCACCTATAGTATGTAATTTCTACACAGGGTAATCAAATGAAATATATTTGTATTAAAACACACTATTTTTCCCCCAAGGTTTACTAAATGCACTGAACTATGAAATGTAGAATCTGGGAAATGACATTTTTTCGAGCCTCTTGCTTGTTACAGCATAATGTACAGCGCAAGATATGGATGACAATCAGATATGTGAGGAGGCACGGAAATAAAATAAAACGTGCTTCAAGTGGAATTCTCAACTTCCACAAATCTATTTTTAAGTATACTTAAATGAACACTACATCCATTATATGCACTTTAATTCATAAGACACCTCGGTGGCTCCTTTAAACTTCTGTATTGTCCAACTTGCTAATGTTTGGAGGGATTCTGCAGAACCCCCCTGTATGCATTTGTCGCTTTCCTCACCGTCCATCTAATGGGTTGGAATACAGAAGATGCCTTGTGCTGTAGCTCTGGATCTGCAACTTCTCCAGAAGTTAAGAGGTTTTTTTTGTTTTTTTTTTAATAAGGTTGAGGTCTTTGGATAAATCCTCTCCTTTTGTAAGCTACTCCCCACCTTAGAAGTTGGTGTGTGTGGGGAGGAAAGACGAGTTGGGGAGAAGAAGAATTCATGCAAGGGTTTGTCCCATCTATTGAATCTGCTATATACATGTAATGTTAGTGTTACAAAACTTATAAAAGGTCAGGTAGGCTTTCCGTAAGGCTTTAGGAGGGCTAAGCAGTATTTTGGCGTTGGTTCCTATGTTCAATTTTGATGCTGAAAGCTGCCTAAAGGTGTCAAGAACACTTATTTACAACAATGATTTGTGTCTCGTTACCAGGTTAGTACAACTGTAAAGCTCAACATCAAAACAAGATTGGAATCACCAAGGAAACCCCGACATAAATATTCTCAGTAAGTAACTCAAAAAACTAGAATCCTATTATAATAAATGCATCAGTTGGTAGCAACGTATATATCAGCGGGTATTCTTTTTCTAAATATAGAGGTTAAATGATGCACTTCTTCTCCGTCTTTAAATCAAACACACAGAACAATTTTGTCATGGCAACAATCCTTGTGCAAGAATTCCAATGTTATCATCATAACATTTTAGGGGAAACCTTAGAGAATTGAAGCTTGAATGTTGTCACAAAGGCTTTCAGGTGAAGGCAATCCCAAGCTCCTACACTCTTGCCCTTCACTCACCAACTAACAGAGAAGGGTAAGATGGTGAGGCTCAAGTTGAGCCAAGGTCAAGGTGCCACCCTAAGCCAAGCATGTTCCATTCTCACCCACTAAACATGAAAGTCCATATGGACAGCACAAGGAAATGTAGTAAGCTCCGGCCCAGCTGGCACTCTTTCCCCCTCTTGACAAGCTTGGCTAAAACAAATGTTAGCCACTGAACCCTATTTCACCTATATCTTCCTAAAAAAATGCAGGCAATCAGAAAGACCTCTGAGGCCGAGAAAGCACACGTTACTCTACATTTTCTGTGTTGGCCGAATAACTTTGACTGAAGACTCCATCTGATTTTTGTCCCAAAAAAAAAAAGGCAGCAAACTTCTCAGAAAAATACCTACTCCCCAACATTAATCTATCTACAAAGAACCAGAATAAGGCCTAAATAACCAAATGTTACCTTTATAAAATTTATTACAGGCCTTAATGCAGTTCACAAGCCATTCTAACCTGAAAGATTTACCAGCTTAATTAACTGGTATTCATGCCAGGGTACACCAGAGATTGGCACAGCTGGCTATCCCTAGAACTTGCGTAAACAATAGGACGATTAGCACACAAAGATACACATACCATAAGGCAGGACCAACAACTGGAGATTATATCAAGCAAAAATATTACAAGATAGAAAAATTACGTTTTGGTTTATAAAAGTATAAAAGTAAATAATGACCTGCATCTAACAAATGCATATAATGCACTTAGATTTCTTTAAATGGCATCAATTGAACTTCAAGCGGTAAAACTCTAGTAAAGCGTACTTTACAACATTGAAACGTCAATTTCATACCAATGGCCTTTTTCAAAGCCAGTTAAACATAGCAATATAAGTACATTTGTGTCTTATATGCACAATCAAAAAAATAAACATATAATCAAATCTAATTGGCTTATATCATGGGAAATGCAGTTCCAAACGTAAAAAATGTAAAGACGAAAAAAAACAAAAACAAACCTTAATTGGCGCAGTAGAAAACTTGACCTTTCGAGCAGGTTCTGGGTCTTCCTCTTCTGAGAGCCCAGGCACTTCTTCATAATCACTACTGTAGTCATACTCCTCATCTTCAGTTGTCATCATTCCTTTCTCTTCCCGTGCAAAATTTTCAGCATCTGTCTCTTTGTAATCATCAAAAGCTGCATTTTCAATCCCAAAAGCACCGGAGGAATACTGACATACATTCTTGTTCTTATCTATCTGCTCGTCAAATTCACCCTCATCTTCCTCTTCACTAACCAAGTCCTCTACTTCATTCTGAAGATTCGTGCGAACATCAGCACATACTGCATTAGCAACTTCTTTCGAAGCGGTGCCATTTTGATGCTTTAATCCATCCTCTGTATTTTGGACAGAATCGAATTGCTCCAATGGCTTATGTTCGGTAGGTTTTATATCATCAAATACATCATCTTTTAAGTCCTGATCTTCTTCGCTTTCAGAAGATTCATTCTGTAACACTACCAGCTCAGCCCTCACCATCTCCGCTTGTGCTTTGTTAGGCACAGAACTCTTGGAATCACCATCTGCCTCGTTGAGAAAGCTATTGTTATTTTCATGAGACACGAAATCATGACCAAGTAGAGTATTTGTCGAGTATGACTCATCTAAATTCTGTTTCTCTTCAGCCTTTTGGTCAAGGGTTGATATATGGTTGGTCCCATCATAATTATTAAGTTTCTTGGCTTGCACTTGGTGGTTTACTGCAGTTGGTGAACTAGGACTGCAAACATCTACTGAAACACAATGTGTCTTAGACAAGTCTTTCTGCTCTTCGCCATCATTATCCGCAAGAACATTTTCTAATCTCCTGGAAATTGGTCCTGCACTGAGAGAGGATGATGTGGAGGATGAACTTTTGTGACTAAAGCGATTGGTTTCATCAGATTCTCTACTCTTAAATCCTATAGATGTGGAAATGTTAGTCTTGCAAGATGTATTAGTAGGACTTAGATCAGAGGAAGGACTTTCTACTTCAAAGGACCCATGCCTTCGTTCCAACCTGGACCCCTTTTCTTCCTTAGTAGGTGAAGATCTGTCAAAAGTGGGCTGACGGTTGAGGTTCCTTTCAAACAGTTTCCTGGTTTCTGAAAACTTCTCTGCCAAGGTTGCTTTGTCAATGTCACTTTCCTCGTTTATCTTGACAGGCTTCTCAGGAGATGGCGGATCTGGACTTGCGTTAACGGCATTAATCTTTTGCACGCTTACATTAGAAACGTTTGTCACAGGGGAGGGAAAATCAGACTTAATATATTTGGTCTCCACCTGATTTTCACTGGGACACGAGCTCATCTGCATAAACATATTCCTGATATTATGAACACGGTTACCATATGAGGTACGTCCTCTAGTTTCACCCGGTGCTCCATTGGTATTTAGTTTTAAAGATTCAGGCTTCGGGGATATCTCTGGCTTAATGCCATCAAAGGAACATTTGATGGCATGAAAATCAGACTTGTATGCATTCCTGTGTGGAGAAGCACTTCTAAGTGTCCTCTCTCCTTTTCCTTCCGTCTTCATCATTTTAGTGTCACAAATGAAAACCCCTTGAGAAAATTGGTTTGATGGCACTCCCGCTTTACATAGACAACAGGAATCATAAGAATTACTTCACGGTGTTTAAGGGAAGTCCCATGTAATGAATCACCAACACCACATTCAACAGTCTTTCTAATTTCATTGCCACAAGACGACCATCTGGTGGGCGGAAGAAAAAAAGAGAAAGAAATCACAAAAGGAACAAAGTATTTCCATAGCGTCTTAGCCAACTACATTAAAGACCTCACATCGGCTTTTCTTTGAATTTTTTCCCCCAGACATTACAAAGCTTCTGTTTAGAGAATGATCTAAAAATGTTATTAAGTCTGTTTGGCTCAATGTTCCATTCTCTACAGTATCACAGACCCTGCAGGAACCGCTTCCTAGAGATGCGAGTTCCTGTAGGGGCTTCCATCCTCATTGTGGTAAAGCTGTCAATCAGCACTCCCCTCGTCCCATGGAGGTTCTGTAGAAGCTGAGGACAAAACTCAAGCACAGAAGTTGTCTTAAAAGAATCTTCTACTTAAAAGTAATTTGGACACCAGTAACATTTTCTCCTTGCACACAAGGCTACAAACATAACATTTCTCAAACACTTTCTGAACAATTATGTATTTAAAAACATGCTCTTTGCACCCTGGGATATCATACATTACATTCCAAGTTCCATTTGCCACTTACAGGTAGCCACACACTGCTCTATAGGGCATTAGACTGACAAACAGCCAGACTGTGGGTCTTGAATGTGCCAGCTCAGTCTCCAAACAATAAAGGGAGCTGACTGGCCCTGCAGCAGATGGAGATACAGGAGAAAGGGCCAGGCTCCCCGCCTGTAATTGGGAATCCCGGTTCCCTCCCTGGAATTGGGAATGCCGGCTCCCACCCCGTCCCATGGCCTCACACACAAAGAGATCACAGGAGCTGCACAGCGTCTGCCCAACCTCGTGAGGAAGTTTGCGAAGTACCTGAACTTTCACTACCCACGGTGCGGTCTATTCGCAGGATCAAGTCCCTCCTCCGAGCCGCAGCACAGTCCACACGACACCAAAGGGGTGATTATTACAGATGAATGTTTATTATGCTACTCCTAGCCGCGTCGCCATCGCTTTTTTTTCCCCCTTCTTCTTCTTCTGACTCCCCCGGGATCCGTCTTCTGCTCCTTCTTCCTCTTCTCTCTTCCCAAATAACTCACTCGCGGGATGGGCGCGCGCACGTGGGGCAGCCAATCGACAGGCCAGTTGCCGGGGCGCGCTCCCAACGAAAGACTTGGCGGACGTTCACGTGGGGTTTGTAGTCAGCGGCACTGGGGAATATGCTCGGCCCCGTGTTAAGCGCTGTGGCTTCCCAGGGCGCGCACTCCGCCTCAGTGGCTGGTTTAGCCCAACGGCTGCACGCGGGAGCGAGCACGCATCTTTCAATGTGTGTACACGTTACAGAAGTTACCAATTGCGTGCTGGCTGTGATGCAGACGCCTAACATATGAATTGATCAGCGTTTTAGCATTTTTAATTATGTGCAATGTAACCATTTCGTTAATCTCATTGTTCAAATCAATAATATACACAGTGAATCTTTCATTAGGCCAGCTACTTGCTGTCCTGGCTTGAATATATAATATATATGAGTATATATAAGGAGATGTGATGTCATGGTATGCTCACTTGCCTTTGGCAGCCAATCAGTGGCAAGACATGGTAGACATTAAACTGCCATCTAAGAGCAATAGTCAATGAAACCTGTTGGCTGGTAGAGTTTGTATAATATTATTAAAAATAGTTTTCTTTTAAATAAACATAGTTTTTTATGCTCAGACGAAAAGAAGCCAGTAAACAAAATAAACATGTAGTATACAGAAGAAATTTGAGTTGTAGTTATATTGTTTTAATATATATTTTGTTATCTGCAGGTATGGGGTTCATATGTGTTACAGGGTTCACTAACCCAGAGCAGCACTCTCAGCACAGAGGGGTTCTTTCTTGTTCTTTGTTCATCCTGATGGGTTATTACATCATAGTGCTCTGATTTAGGTGGTGCTGAAGATACTATGGAACTCTGCACAGGCCACTGCAGTATAACTAGATATGTTTCATCTTTGACAGTTGTGGTGCATAAGAGGCCTATCACCCAATAGACAAACCATCTACTAGTAAAGGAGTACATGGGCTGCCTCCTCTATGTCTTGTGGGCTAGACCAGAATCTGCTACTTGGGTCATGTTCCTTATATTTCCTTTTATGATGTCTGAAATAAAAATGTTATGACTTCCTAAATTATGTTTAAAAAACTTAGCAAGGCTTGGTGAATGGAGGAGGAATACATTTTTAATTATACTAATAGTTTAAAGGTGTCACCAGTGTGCCAGACAGGATCCGCAACAAATAATGTATATTAAAGTACTTTATTATCTATTCACTAAAGCTAAAAAAAATCTATCTGTATACTGTGTATTACCTGTCTGTTTTTCAGTTGTGTAACGATGAGTTCCAGCAAAAATACTACACGCTGAAAAAAAAGATTTCTCACAATGTAATTAAACTATATGACTTGTTATCACCTGCATAGTTATTTGATAGATTTCTGTTAACATTGCATAACACATATTAACAGTTCCCAAGGCTACAGAATGCCCTTGAGTCACATCTATCTAGTTAGTAAATTTGCCAATATCATCAGGTCCCTGGGGCATTAGATGGACACAGTAACCGTCATGTGCACTGTAATCCATATGACATCTGACAGTTGCGTGTCCTTTTTAAATTATTGCTTTCCTCTCCTTGCAACTGCGTGTAGGGGTTTTTCAGAATCCCCCCTGTGCATTTGCCTCTTTCTTCGCCCCCTAGACTTACAGGAGATGTGTCAGCCCCCTCCATGCACATGCTTGGAAAGCCATTGATTTAAGTGGGGGTCCTTTCTGCCACTAATTAGCTGCTTCAAGCAGCCAAACGTGACCACGGAGGGGGTGGCACGCTAGTCTTTTTTTAAAACATTTTTTTCCCCTGTAGGTTAATAAATACCTAATAAAGTGCTTACACTGTAGTTTTATATGCATTTTTAATGGCAGGGCTAATATGGGACACTAGACTATAACTTTAAGTACATTTTTTGAAAATCCAATACTATTGTAAAAAAAAAAGAAAGCAAGCTGTGGCTAAACCTGAAGTGTCATCTGCTCGTATGGGCCTACTTAGGGGACAGCCTCCTCTGTAGACAATATGTATTGACGTATCATTCATATAAAGACGAGAGGGGGTGGTAGTAGTTTGTGTCCCAGGTTTCTGTTGTGTTTACACATTTAAGACTCAGGAACCAAATAAAATGCTTTCCCTTAAACATCAAGAGCAACGTCTTAAATAGGTGTGGCAGGACTTTATGGTAGCATTGTACTGGGTGGGCATGTCATTTCAATAAATTGCTCTGAAATTATTCTTCATAATGTTTGCACTCATTTTAAAGACTTCAGTGGGTGGTAAGAAACGATTTGAAGCTGAATGCCTGATTTATGAAGGGAGTGAGAACGCTACGAAGCCATCTAGTAAAATGTCGGGACATCAACAGCATTATACCACGTTCCACCATGCATGTAGCAGAAACAATACACAATTCATTAAACTTAACCCAGAACATTTCTTATTGTCAACTCTGCACCTTTATGTGCTAAGGCACATCAATCAAGTTCCTTCTTTTTCCTACATTTAATATGTCAGCATCACTTAAAATGTGTGAAAAAAATGGCCAAAATGTCAATCCTACATCAAATCCAAATATGTGTCCTTTGGTCCCTGGGTAAAATCTCCCTTTAGGGTACCCTATGTCACAGATTATGCTACGAGTAGCACAAATCCCACACCTGTTAAGTGAAAACTGTCCGCTAGCTGAAAAAAACGGTAAATTGATATTGTAGCCAAGATTAAAATGGTCTATTCCGCTTGAGCTAAGGTAGGATATTTAACCCCAAATCTGCTCTGCATTGTTGCATAACTGTTTTAGGCAACAGGTATGTACTTTTTATGCTTTTATTTTTTTACATTGTCAGATATAACTCATTTCTTTTACAAGCAGCTGCACCATACATGCCTTGACAAGCAAACAATTTGCCGGGTAAAGGTTAAATTGCAACAGATCTTGTAGAAAGTAAAATAAGGATTCCTATGCAAGTCGGTTCATTCCTTCTTTGTAGATCACAAATCAGAAAGCAGGGTGTGTTAGGTTTCGGAGCATAGATGTTTCCTTGTAAATTATTCATCTCACTACTCGAGCTGTGTTCCTTACCTGTGATCTCGGGATGCTTCAGTGTCTTCCTGAAAATGACTGGCAGCCTTTTTTATGTATATAAAAACAAAATACTCCTACTGCCACCAATAATTACTACTTATCAGTAAACAATTCACGCAAAAATGTATATACTCGTATTATACCTATTTTTCCAGGGAAAACAGAATGTTAAGACAACAGTAGCGGAACACTCATTTAATAACAAGTCCAGCTTCAAAACAATCTGTATTAAATAATGACCCCCCCCCATCGCCATGATATTATGTGTAAAGTAAGAGCAGGTCTGTTGCATTGTATTAAAAGATTGTTAGTGTAACAGTACTGTGTGTTGAAGAAAAGACTATGCTATAGCTCCTACGCCTACATACACACTGTCTCCTCAACAATGACAAGTAATTTGGCAGTTGACAGCAGAGCCTACGTTAGCCCGAACCAGTAGTTTGTGTGCATTACCCTTTGGCAGACTTACAGCATATTATGTGCACATAATGAATTTTTCATTGTTTACGGAATCTCTCGGGAGTTTGCTTTTTAATCCTGGACAATGAGACATTGAAACTCATGTTATAATGATAATTGTACCTTTAACCAATTAACAATCATTTGACCATGTTATTGTGAAGTTTTATTTACGAACGGAACTATTGATGTCATTATTCTTATTTTACGTCTACTGCGTATATAGCACACTTGAGCACAGGGCATTGTATTTTCAGAATTATATGCCTTAGTACATGCAAAAAAAAGATGCAGCTGCTAGATGTATGCACTCCATTTAACTGTTTTCAGCATATACTGTATATATATTGTAGGGGACAGCTCACGCATGGGGTGGCAATGACAGTTTCACACAGGTTTCCAACGTAAAAGCGTGTTTATTTAGATGTTGTAATCACAGAGCACCTTGTAAATAAAACAAACTATAAGCCTGTCCGGCTCTAACTAAACAGCAGGATGCCTCTCTAGCAGCCTAAGGTCTGACGCAAAGCAAAGTAACCAGTTTTGTATGGGGTAAAGCTTCATACCTGGTGGGCTGCAGCGCTGGCTGTAGCTGCTCCTTCATCCAGTGTCTCCCTCCCTCTGAAAACCTAACAGCCCTTTCTTTTAAGGCCTCTTCCCCAGTAACGAGCTTAGGAAGCCTCACCTGAGAGCACCTGGGTTTGCTACCAGGCCTGGCTTAGGTAACCAGGTGAGACATATATCCCATCAACCACTCTCCCATACACTTTACCACAATATATATATATATATATATATATATATATATATATATATATTCTCGTTGACTCTATTTCTCACAATCTCTAAATGTTTCCCTACCTTCTCTGCCGGCCACTTCCGCATCTTCTATCTTCTCCCCTCCCTTCTCTATTCTATTTGGTATATTCTTTCTTCATCCGCATCTCCACGGACATTACCTGCAGTGACATCCTCCCCGCTGTGGTGACATCGAGGAGATGAGGTCACTGCAGGCGCCACCATATTGCCCTCAGTTTACCTGAATGAATGAGAACAAATTTGGTTCCTTAATTAAAAATGCACCCGAATTTGGCCGAACTGAATGGGTAGGGAACGAAATTTTGTTGCACGAAAATAAACGGGCCAGAAGCAAACTGAAAAATGTGTCCAAATAGTTTTTGCCCTATTTGCACATGTCTACCTTTTAGCTCCCAAACAACCTGACAAACCTGTGCATGGGTAGTATCACTGTACTCAGTATTGTGGGTGAAAGAAAATCCCACAAAAATATTACTACCACAAATTTTGACAAAGGCTGGTGATAGAATAAATACCACCATTTGAAATAATCTGGGGTGTCTACTTTTCAAAAATATATGGGTAAAATTAATAGGCCCAAAGATGTCCCAAATAAGACAAGGGCACAGGGTAGTCAGATTTGAAAAAATGGTTTTGCTATAGCAAATTGTTATTTGCTATTGCCCTATAACTTGCAAAACAAATATAAAACATTTCTAAGCTCTGGACAAATATTAGAATCTATTTAGCAGGTTTTTTTTAATTAGCATTTATAGATGAGTAAAATATTTGTTATTATAGTTTTATTGTAAATAAAAAAACAATATATAATATGTGTGGGTACATTGTGTGGCTATACTACTCTAGGTTCGGCTTTAAGGCCTACTAATTATGGACAGGTGAGAGGGTAGAGACTACGGCGTATCCTGGGCCCTTAATACCTCCCTTCAATTACTGTGCTGTACACCCTGTCACAATATATATATTGGATATCACTGACGCCAGGGTGCAATAACTTCTTGGGAGCCCCCAGTAGGTGTGGCTTCTCTCCTTAGCAAAAATAACACTTCTGACCACACCCATTTTCTATGGCAACCATGCCACTATTTCACCAAATAACATATCACCCACTTCCCACCATGCCATCTTTACTCCCTACCAGAAGAAAGACACTGGGCTTAAATTAAACAGAGCATACAATAGAGATGGGTGTGTGACAGGGCCAGGCTAGCTGGCTTATATGTTCATATGAAGTTTAGCGAGGTCATGGAGCACTTTTGGGTCCAGTTCCTGATACCGTGACTCAGTAATATTTTATAAAACTTTTTATTGTGTAACCGGCGCAGAGACTGAATGTGGCTGCAGCTCCAGCCTTCAAAGGAACAATCAGGTAACCTGGCTGGGGCTCTTAATCAGCCAGCACAGCCCTGTCTGGTGGGGGAAACCCATTGTGTTCCTTAATCTCCTCACCTGATACATCCCCTGTATACTGATGGGATTTGGTTGATGGGATTGGGGGTTGGGTTCGGTGAACATTGGATTGAGATTATATATCCCCTTAACGACAATTGCCGGTCCTGGCACGACACGGAAAAGCATGTGCTTTACGACAATTGACGTGCCAGGACCGGCACGTCTTTAAACGGGTGCAGAAAGCGATCTGTTTTCGCTTTCTGCACCCAAAAAACGTTGCTGAATGCCTCGACCTCGAGGCATTCAGCAACGCCGCAATCGGAACGAAGGGGCCATCTCTGGCCCCTCCATGGGGCGTCAACATCCGCCATACTTTGTATGGCGGCGGACGCCCGTTTTAAAAGCGTTTAGGAGGCGATCGACGATCGCCTCCTAAACTTAAATGGTGTCGCTGGAATGCCTCGATCAGGAGGCATCCAGCGACACCAAACACTTACCTTTCGATGGGCTGTGACCGCTCAGGAGAGCGGTCACAGCCGCAGCTGCCGATGATCTTCGCCATCAAGCAAGATGGCCGCTGCCCTGTAACAGGAACCAACAATATTTAAAAGTTCGCTAGATGGTCCAGACCATCTAGAGAACTTTGGCTCCACTTGCAGGTTGAATACAGGTACTGCATTCACCATGCAAGTCAATGGAACCCAGCTTTCTAATCACAGTGTGATTAGTAAAAATAAATTAAAAAATAAAATAAAATTAATAATAATTAGAAAAAAAAATAGTAAAAAACTAGTAAAATTTAAAAATCATTTCCCACTGATGTTACTATCAGGGGAACCTCCAAGTTGAAAAAAAATGTTAAAATTATTTTTTAAAAAAGACAAAAAAAAAATCTATATATATAAAAAATATATTTTTGTGAGCAAGTCCTAAAATTTGCATATTAGCTTAAAACAATTCTCGCATGGAAAGAGTTAAAATACTGGCATATTAAATGCCCGTGGGGTGTCTACTTTTAAAAAAGGTATGATTTGATGGGGTAAATTGAATTGGCCAGGTTCAACAACGTCCCAATTAACACCGGGGGAAGGATGGCCACACACCTAATTTCCAATTAGAAAAATGCACACGTACCAAATGTGGCCTTTTAGTTCCCACAAAAATGACAAACCCATGCATGTGGGATATCACTGCACTCAGGAGATGTTGCTGAACACATTATGGGGTGTCGTGTGACAGCGGCATATACCAGGAGCTGTAAATTCATACATAAAGTAGGTGTGTGTGGGAAAAATACACACACAAAAATACTACTGCAAACTTTGAAAACATGCTGGTGGTAAAATGTGTGCATGCAAAGAGTTAAAATACCAGCATTTAAAATACCCTGTGGTGTCTAGTTTTGAAAAATATATGGTTTTGTTGGGCACACTGAAATGGCCCGGCTCAAAGATGTACCAAATAGGGCATGGGCAGTGGATCCCCAAATGCCAAAGTTCAACATTGAAAAATGCGCATGCCCCAAATGTGGCCCTTTTGCCCCCAAACGGCCAGGCAAAATCATTCATGTGAGGTATCGCTGTACTCAGGAGATGTTGCTGAACACATATTGGGGTGTTTTGTGATAGTGACATATACGAGAACTTTTTAATTCATACCTGAAGTAAAATGTGTGTGGAAAACCAAATGCAAAAAATGACTACCACAAAGTTTGACAAAGACTGGTGGTAGATATGGTGCATGGAAAGAGTTAAAATACTAGCATTTGAAATACCCTGGGGTGTCTAGTTTTCAAAAATATATGGGTTTATTGGGCATACTGAAATGGCCCGACTCAAAGATGTACCAAATAGGGCATAGGCAGTGGATCCCCAAATGCCAAAGTTCAACATTGAAAAATGCGCATGCCCCAAATGTGGCCCTTTTGCCCCCAAACAGCCAGGCAAAATCATTCATGTGAGGTATTGCTGTACTCAGGAGATGTTGCTGAACACATATTGGGGTGTTTTGTGATAGTGACATAAACGAGAACCTTTTAATTCATACCTGAAGTAAAATGTGTGTGACAAAACAAATGCAAAAAAATGACTACCACAAAGTTTGACAAAAACTGGTGGTAGATATGGTGCATGGAAATAGTTAAAATACTAGCATTTGGAATACCCTGGGCTGTCTAGTTTTCAAAAATATATGATTTGATGGGGTAAATTGCATTGGCCGGGTTCAAAGATACCCGAAATGGCACATGGGGGGAAGAATTACCAGATTTGGAAAAAATGGCTTTGAAATAGCAAAACGCTACCTGTACTTATTGCCCCATAATGGGTAGAAAAAAGCAAAAAAACATAAAAACATTGGGTATTTATAAACTCAGGACAAATAGTAGAATCCATTTAGCAGGTTTTTTCATTACCTTTTATAGATGAGTAAAAGATTTTTCAACTAAAAGTTAGAAACAGTCATTTTTTTCTAAATTTTTCACCATATTTTATACTTTTTTTAGTAGTAAATAATATGATACAATCAAAACAATGTCATCTAAAGAAAGCCCTTCTTGTCCTGAAAAAAACAATATCTAATGTGTGTGGGTTCAGTAAACGGGAAAGAAGAAAATTACAGCTAAACAGCCTTTGTCACGAAGGGGATATAAATTCTGTGTGTTTGTAAATAAAGGAGTTCTTGTTTTACTACGAATGGTGGTCTGACTGTTCTGTGGATAGCAGGAGCTCCGTATGAGGGATTGACTGGTGATTCCTCAGCCCTCAAACAGGGGTACCCAGCCTTGGGTACCGTGACCCTGTAACAGGGGAGAAATAATGTAAGATAGGTTTCACTTTGATGTGACTTTAACGTTTGGGATATTCTGCTTTAGACAGAAATATATTTGAGTTAAAGGAGTCCTACACATCCTATTAGGGCTTATCGTGTTATGACAGAGACAGCACACATTAATCAGTTCCATTCCATGCATATTTTGATATTTTTAATCCTATTATATTCTATCATGGTTACAGATTTATACTTCCTGAATTCTTAGATGACCTAACATTCTTCCATTGACCCCGGATCAAAATAGCTTATGCAGACAGTATCTTAAACACAGGGACCATAGAAAGTGCCCTCCAAAACAGGAACAATACCTTTCTTATCTGACATCTCTGGCCATGAAAAGGGGAAAGGACATCTTCAGTATCTGTCTTCCAGTGAACTACTCCACCCTGCAAAACTATGACCTAGATAAAATTACAATTTCTAAGCTTTTTTTTCTCTCTCAGTGATTCAAACTGTTTCTGTATCTCTGCAGCTACTGGGAAAAAAGCACAGCTGGTCAACTCATAAACTCATGCATATTCTGAGATTTTTTCTTTCTATATTGGAAGAAGTAACAAAGTTAGAAAATCCAGTTTTTAGTGATACAAAAAACCCCACTAATATTATAGGTACCATAACACATTTTCTGTTAATGATATGTATACTGTCATAATTTTGCATCCTTGATTTCTGGTATTCCTGATGAGTTTAAAATTCTTTATGTTCACTTGACACTGCGTGCAGAGTATTGTGACATAAAGTATACACTTACATATTCTGACGTTAAATCCACTATATATAATCAAGAGAATCAAGGTTTTGTACAGAGCAAGTGATAACGGGTCACATAAAATATCTAGACCTCCAGAACCCTAAATGTATGAGTTTCCAGTGAACTCCAGAACCACACCTATGGATAAGGTCATATGACTGGCCCATGCTCAGTGACTAGGGGTAACACCATATGATCAGCCCATGCAGCACCAGTGACAGTGTTAACATCACATGATGGGACTGTGGAATGCAATTGCCTATATAAATCAGGCAAGATCCAACAGCCTAACAGCTAACAGGCACGATCACTCAAACAATAGGGCGGAATTATTATTATATTTTATTTATTTAGGGCCAACAAGTTACACAGTGCCTCATACAGTACATGTATTCAAAGGGTATGATAAAACTGAAACTAACCGACAGGCAAACCATTACATTCAGGCCTGGACTGGACATCTGGCAGACTGGGCAAGTGCTTGGGTGCTGACCCTCAGCGTCCCATACTCATTCGATCTGCTGCTCCAGTGGCAGATTGGCAGCTAAAGTGTGCAGCCGCCTAAGGCCATACCCAGCCACACACTACATGAACATAAAAACCTAATGTGCAGCTACAAACATCCAACTTATGTCTTTAGGCAAACGCCAAACTAAAAGTGCCAGAGTGGCTTTGTCGTCCCCAGTCAAGCCCTGGTTCCATTAGGTAAAGAGGGTCCTGCTCACAAGGATTCAGTTTTATACAAAGAAACCCCTCATAAAGCATTATATTATACCTGAGAATTTCCCATGGTTCATTGCCTGGAGATACCCCTGGGGGTATGAGTTCAATTAGTGGGTGGGGCTACCCTAGCATGGGGGTGGAGCTAGCCCCAGCTATCCGTTAAAGGGAAAAAGAGTAGGTTGGAGTGGGTGGAGTGGGTAGGAAGCGGTGGGCTCAACCAAATGCTGGTCCTCTGCCTGGCAAATGGAGATACTCACGTGGAAATAGGTAAAATGACATCCAGTAAGCGTACGTCTTTTTGAACTAATGTAGATATCTCTCACGTGTCTCTCGTTAAAGGCTACTACAACTCTATTTAAAAACATGTTTATTAGCTGCACAACTTTGTAGTAGCATACAGCATGGCATGGTATTCTTGATTCTTGATGATTTCTTAAAATACATTCCATAATTATTCTAAGTTATGATTAAGTTAGCATTCTTGAATTTACAGATCCTCCTAGTGGAAAGAGGTTTATCCCAAAGAATTATGTAAAAAAAAAAGGATCCTATGACTGGAAGAAAATATTTATACTTAACAATTAGCTTTCTCATCACGGATGTATATTTGAAGTTCCTCACATCTGTTAGGTTGATTACAGAACTTTGAGAGGGTGGCATAATTATCCGTGTTTATTTATTACAGCTTTCATGGATACCCTATGTGACGTGAAATCAGATGGAAGTTGTCTGTAAAGTGAGTTAAACTTAGGGTAGTTAAACTGTGTCAACATTACCATTTAAGCAATACGTTTTAAATTACTGCAGCCATTTCTAAATACATTTGTTAATAGTTTCATGATTCTAGATTGTTTTCTTGCATGAAATAAAGATTGACAATATACCAATACAGACTTGATTTCCAGACCAAAGGTCTGACCCACACAAATGATATAAATTGCTACGCATTCCTGGGAAATTCCCAAAGTAATTTACTTGAAATGTTACATGATAGGGTTGGGCTTGCTCCAGTGGTTCCCAAGTGTGTGGGGAGTGGGTAGGAAGTGGGTAGGAAGTGGGTGTAGCCAAGAACAGCTCCTCTGACCAGAGAAAGAGGAATGTGACCTGGAGACCCATTAAAGGAGCGCATCACTTGGATGCTCCAGGTAAAGCCCAGAGTGTTCCTAGGTATGATGGTATAGCACTCATAGGCAAAATAGAGAAAAGAAAATGTGGGGTGCTCATGGATGGCCTAAACTATGTTATCATATAAAAGTAGGCAGAACTTTCTGCTAAGTTGAAATCTATGGAGACTCAACCATACCCCACCACATAATATCTTACCCTTGCATGTGTCCCACAACTGGAATGCTGTCATTAATACCTGCCACAGAAACCATTGGAGGAGCCGGGCCAGTTGGGGAGATCACAGATCTCCCTCTTACCGTCCCCAAGTAAAGGGAGCATGAGGTCTGTTCATACAGATCTCTGTTTCACTCCTTCCTTCTGAAGTGTGCTGCCTATTGATGCTGAGCACCGGGATATGATGTTAGGGGATAAACGAGAAGGGAAGAGATAAAGAGAAAGGAAAGAGTTAGGAAGAAAAAGATGATATAAAGAAAACATAGATAAATAGGAGAGATAAAGAGAAATCTGAGAGAGAGAGAGCATATTGGAGAGATAAAGACAACAGGGAGAGATGAAATAAAGAGTAATGGGAGAGATAGCAAGGAAGGGGAAAGATAAAGTGGCCAATCAGAAATTATGAGAAAGGGGGGAGATTGATAGAAAGAGAGAGAGAGAGAGTGTGTGTGTGTGTTTGTATGATAGGGCACAGATCTCTAGTGTGGATGTAATCTGGGTGCTGGGACAAGTCCTACCTATGCAATCTCGGTGCTGGGCAAGCCCTATGGATGTGATCTGGGTGCTGGGCAAATCCCATGTGTGCAATTTGTCTGCTGGGCCAGCCCTATGTGTGCAATCTGGGTGCTGGGCAAGTCCTATGCATGCTTTATACATGTTTTGCAAATACTTGTGTGTGTATATGTGTGTATGGATCTTTGTATGTGTATGTATCTATGTATATATACATTCAGAGAGTGTGAGAGAGAGTGAATGAGAGCGTGAGAGAGCGAGATTGAATGTGGGCACCGGATAACAAATTTCGTTTTAAAATTTAAAACTCCCCCCGATTTTCATACGAAACAAATGGGTATGAAACAAAATTCGTTGTCTGAAAACTGGATCATTTTTGGCCCATTTGCCCATGTCATTTAAGCATGTACTAGGCTCCAACCTTTCTGATGGTGGCCATGATGGTGGCCCTGCCTACTTTTGTCCCTGTCCCTCCATGTGCCCCTTAAATATGACTGCAGGAGACACCACTGATCAGAGGTGCGCTGAAGAAATAGAACCCCATGTTTCATAGGGTAATGTATATTTTAGTGGAGATATTAGATGTTATGAAATTAAAAAGCTCTGTAATGAAAGGGCATACATCCCTATCTTGATTAAAGTGAAACTGACACAGTTCAATAGATAGGCATCATAAAAGTAGTAAAAGAATAGATCTCTTGGCAAGGATTAGTAGAAATCTCCTTCAGCAATATTAAAACTAAATTGTTCTTAAAAAAAAGGCATAAAATGGAAATCTTGATACTTCTACATACGATTTTGATAACTTGAAAAGGTACTTAAATATGTAATCACAGATCAGGATGCATGATATTTCAAAGAATTTCCTTTTAATTTGATTGTTCAAATGTGATGTTCCACTTATTCTAAATACAGGTTTAAATACACAATTCGTGGGTTGAATGCCCAAAAACCTTCACAAAAATCATTATTTACTCATGTGAAATTTTGTCTCATGTATAAGATTTGCGTAGAATATAAAATTTTGACACCAAACCAGACTCTCATTGTTGCCATATAAACTAAAAAAGCATCTTAACTCCTTAAAGGACAATGCATTTTGTCATTAAGGGGTTAAAAGTATCGGTGTGGTTCCATCTGTGTGGGTTCATTATCCTTTTGCAACATCCTCACGTTGTTAATGAGCTGCATTGATATCTGCTTCATTACCTTTGCAGAATCTAATGAATTTCACCTGTTGCTAGGTTTTATTTGCACTTACTAGCGAAAGGTCTCTTTCACAAAAGCTGAAAACCGAGAAGGGACCATTAATAAATATGGATGATTCCTATGGATCTTTTTTCCTCCTATTCTCTTTCTTCCATGGGTCAGTAAGTCAGTAAAGCCATCAGCATTTAACATTGTTCCAGTAATTTGCTCTGGGTTTTCAAAAGACATACAAATTCAGGGCCGGCCCGACAATGGAACCGAGTGGGGCAACCGCTCCAGGCGGCACTCTTAAAAAAAAGCGAAAGAGAGAAAGGGGCTTTCTCTCTCCTCTGCGGCGAGTCTTCCTGTTCGGTCTCGGAAGATTTCCGGCACTCAGCATTACAAGCCGGCACCGAGACCGAACAGGGAGACTCGCCGCAGGACTGCTGAAAGGTAAGTACAAGGGGGGGGGGGGCGGCAGGGACGGAGGGAGAGGAAGGGTAGATAAGGGGGGGGGGCGGCATTTTAAAATTTTAAAACTTTTTTATCAATGAAAAATAATAGATGATATGATAGAAAGATGATATGATAGAGAGATAGAAAGATGATATGATAGAAAGATAGAAAGATGAACAGGTGTTTAACTTTAAACAACTGCAAGACAGTTACACTGTGTGCAAGCCCACTAAAATACCCAGTTTTGTCACCCATATTTATTAATGAAGAATAATATATGATAAGGTAGAAAGATAATACAAAATATTTTGTGTTTTGCCCCCAAATAAATTGTGGGTGTAGAGTAGAGCCCTGTGCGGGACTGTTTTCTCAATCCCGCTCCCGCTGAAATTTTGACCATTACCGCCCGCACCCGCAACCTGTGTTCCACTCCCGCCCGCTCCCGCAACATATGTGTCCAATCCCGCCCGCTCCCGCAAACATTCTGTCACAGCTTTTAGAGATAGTGAAGAATTTAATTCCCTCATTCATTCCCTCATTCACAGATACTAATCATTCACAGATACTCATTCATTCTCTCAATCATGCATACTCGTTCATACAAACTCCCCTTACCTGAACTGCAAATTTCCTGCATACTTCCGCAAGGCTGCCTTCATGTTGCACGAACACAGTGTCTTTTCTCTTGTGCTGCCCAGGGGAAGCAGCAACGGAGCAGAGACATGTGACGTGACGTAAATTCACGTGACTCTGCTGGGTTCCTGGCCGGAACAAGAGAAGAGAGGCTGAGTGCGAGCAATGCGAAGGAAGCCTTGCGGGAGTGCGCATGATTACTGTGACCCGCAGGTACATTGTCTGAACGCCCGCAAAACTGCCCGCACCCGCAAGTTTTTGGACGGGACCCGTGTCTTTCTACATCTTCTCATGATTTATTTCTATGCAAGTTATGTCATTCATAGCTACTGGCTGTTGACCTTTGGGTTAAAAATCAAATCTGTATTAGTGTCTGATTTTCATTACTTATTTTGCACTAGTCAAACAGTGAAAGCATTCACAATAACTGACATTATTTCACATTCGTTTCCAAATTCAAATAACGAGAAACTCGAGTTTGAAACTTGGAAAGAGGATTTAACAAAATACAGATGTACAGAGGATGAGAAAGTTATCTGGGGTAAAATAACATCTGAACTTGGCAGTGTTTGATGTTTAAATTTGCAGTCCCAGACAGTTTTTTTTAGGTTTTTAAGAATTTCAGCACATAGCTGTTACATTTTTAGGTAGGTTTATGAAATTCTTAAAGGCTCGTAGGCAAAAATACAATATATTTTTTTTAAAGGCTCCTAGGCCTGATTACATAACATATGGAAGTTAAAAAAGGTGATACTTAAAACAAACAAACAGTGGAACTTCAGGGCTTAAGCTTATATGGCTCAAGAAAAAGTGTTGTTTGAAATGTGGTAAAAAGCAGAGTAGGACTTCTGTAGCCTATCAATGTTGTAGTATCGTGATATCTATGGATTTTTAAACATGATAGAGGATACATAATCTAGCGTTGTAAGACAGTCCTGACATACATTACTGTGGAAGTCACAGTGTAATATTTTTGTGAAAGTTGGCTGATTGTCAAACTGTTTCTGATGATAGACAGGGGAGGTTACACTGTGCTATCGTCTGTGGCTTTAAATGTTATTAAGTTTACCTTTTCCCCACCGTGATAATTTTATAAATGCGGGTTGGATATGCATGGCCATGTTCCCATAATGAACAAGGCAAGTTGTAAAGGCAATTCGTATTCGTAAAAAGAAAGACACCACATTAACCCAAGTAACCAAGAGACAATAATATCCCTGAAGATGATCAGAAGCCCCCCTCCCCTACATCACAGACAAGGATTTTGGCGAGTTCATGGATCACAAACCCATCTAACTAATATTTGTCCATACAGTACAAAGTCCATACATTTTTAAAATATAAAAAATAAGTGTACAATGCTCTATGAGCTCCATGCACTTTGGTGGCAGAGGGAAAATCCCACTAGCGATTTCATGATGACGGTAGACTTGTGCATTTGGATTCATAACAATTTTAATTTTGGCAAAATTTTGTTAATTCATGTGAATGTACAAAAAGAGGAAGGACCCCCAACCAAAAACAAACGAAAACAAAGCAGAAAGCTCAGAATTTGCATTTGCATTTGCATTTCGTTGCTCTCGCACTCTCTGACGCTCATCCTGAATGGTAAGGAGTATTTTCTATGTTGACCACCTCCTTGCCCCCTGTCTCCTTTTCCGCAGCTCTGCTTCTCTTCTCTTGCCTCTTCTGGTTCTTCTGGCTTTTTATCCGCTTTTCCATTCTTTTTTTTTATCCCTCTCCCGGAGCACTTTTGCAAAAGGAGCGGGGCCTCCCTGCAACCCTCTTCCCCAATACTCCAAGAGACCAGAATATTGCAGACAGATTCAGGGAGAAGTGTGTAAACATTTGTGTGTGATTATGAATGTGTAAGTGTGTGTGTGTGTGTCAGCATTAATGTGTGTTAGAGAGGAAGTATATGTTAACATGAGTGTGTAGGGTGTAAGTGTATGGTGGGTATAAGGTTTTCCCTACATAAGAAAGAGGGAAATCACAGTTAAACGTGGACATAGCAGAAATGTTAAAAATGCAGCTGTCAACAAGTGTAAAAACTCCTTTGTAAGTAAGGGGTTAATAAAAGTTATTTTCTATTGAGAGTTTGCATTCTAGAATCCATGACCATGTCATTTCAGCCACCCTTAACCACAGTTAACGTTTAGATTGAATTGGGGCCCCTTGTCCAATAGTGTCACAACTTACTTAAAGGAGTTAATTTATATAAAGTTCTAGAAATGGCTAGGATTAGTACTAATTGCTAATATTACATTAGTATTAATTATTATTGCTACAAGTTCATAAGAGGTTGATTGTGGTTTTGTGGTTTCCTTAGTTAACCAGTTGACTCAATAGGCTTCCTGTGGTTTTCAGTGAAGCAAAAAGAGAAATGTGTTACATTTTCTCTTCCACCGTAAATTAACCTCCGTTAACTTCAGCCAGTGACAAAATGTCTATACCAGTGGCTAACAAAATTATATTTTTTGTAGTATGAGCAGGCATGGAGGCAGGGCAGGCGCCACCTATAGATAAAGTAGGCGCCGGCCGCGGTCATTCATTAAAAGCGCGACCACGGCTCGCGGTCACTATGGGGAGGAGTGGGAGCATTGAAAGAGGTGGGGTATAAGTGGGTGTAGCAAAAGGGAGGGGCTTGTGGGGTAGAGCCAGGGGGTGGCAAAAATTCTTGCACCAGCCTTGCATGGAGGGGTAGTATTAATAAACATTTAGAGAAAATATTTATATGTGAAGTCTCATGTACACCATTTTTTACTGAGAGAGTCACAGCTGTACATGCCTGCCATTCCCTGGGATCTCTGAGTGAAACATTGTTTCACAGTGTCTCTGGGTTAGGCATCTGTTGTGATGAAGCATGCAGTGCTGGATATGATAGACTGGCATGGAGCCTGAAGCATTGGACGTGATAGATTATGATAGGATAGGGCTTGGAAACCATGTACATGGCCTATTGAGAGGGGACTTGGAGAACCAGAAAAAATGTAGAAACCTTAATAGTGCACCTTAGAAGAAAGAAGGGAAATAAGGAAAAATCCCAGTATACCAATGGATTAAATAAAACCCAAGAAGGATTCATTTTTAATACAAAAGGGAGTCCCAGAACTAGAAGCCGCGATTTAAAATGTGGAAGACTAAGTAGTCATGTGAAAATATTCTACTTTAGAGGAAAGGTATGAACTAGAAATAGATTTCCAGTGGGTAAAACAGCAACGGAATTCAAGATTGGACTGTACATAAAGCCATACTATAGGTGCTTTTAAAAGAAGAAGACTAGATGAAGGCCTGACCCAGCCATCTGGTCAGATGCCTGATGGGCCAGTGGCTAGTAGGGCCACATACTTACCGTTACTGACACTCCAGTGGCACAATAGGTCCTGTAGTATGCCAGCTGGATACAAGTATAAAACCGTAACCCGTGGTCATGCGTATCCAGTGGTTGCTGACCTTAAAGTACTAGGGCTTCCTAGTCATCCCTTGCCCGGCCCTGGTACATGGGCTAATGGGTTATTTTCTGCTACCATTATCTTTGTATCTATGTGGAGTGTTACATAATCTGTTCACAAGTTGGAATACTAGATATGGTATGACATATTGCGCTGAACACAATAGATTAGCATGAATCTGACATTCTGTGCATGCCCAACTGTGATGCTCTTTAAAGAACCCACCACAATATGTTTATATGTGGGTTGGGATTTTAGATATGATGTGTTGAGAAGTGTCATGAAGAATTATAACTAATAAGATTTACCTGCATTCCTGTATAACCCTTTCGACACAAGAGAAAAAAAACAAGCCATCAAAATCCATAAGGGGTCTTTCCACTGGATTTAAAAAGTTTATATGTGTGCAGAGTATGCTGGAATTCCCAGGCACTTTTCAATCACAGTACTACCAAGTTGTATATTATCCAAGTTAGAAATATCCCAAGTCAAACATTAACTGAGAATGCCACAGTAAACCACAGGAATGTAACATTTATTCCCAAGCTTTGAGAAGGAAGCATGCAAGGCACTAAAAATATACATCACCTACTGTTGGGGGCCTTTTTCTGGTAGATTATTTCACGATGTACGTAATATGAAATTAATCCTGAAATAGTAATTATGGTTGTTTCCTGGTTAGACTATAACTCAATTGACAGGTAATGTGAGATGATAATTGGTCATCTTTGGGAATGCCAGTCTTTAAGTGACATTTCCTATTTAATTCAGCAAACTGCTTGTCAATATTGTTCTGGGTCATCATTTTCTTCTATTTTAATAATATACAGTAGATTCCTAATGGTTGTTAGCAGGAGCCATGTTGAGGGGGGGGGAGGAATTCTACTCTGGTTGTTGTTTTTTTTAGTGAAAAAGGCTTACAAATCTTTGCTTCACCTGCCCTCATATTTGCAGTTTTGTCCATCTAGTAATGAGTCAACTTAAGAAATTCTCCAGAAATGAAGAAAACAGGTGCAATCTGAGATGTAACCCACTTGAAGTATTGGGGGGAAACGGTCCTTAATGTATCTATTGTTCCTGCTGCCCGTTGAAGCCTTAAAATGATGCTAACATTTCATGAATGTAAGTAACGTTCACGCCTTTGTTTTGATGAATACCCAGGACGCTTAGTCATTTCTAAGACTTAATAATCCTTGAAATGGATCTATCATTTTTTCTAAATCTTGTGTTAGTTTCGTAAAGGAATAAAATAAGAATCTAATAGTGTTTAAATACTAAACTATGATTCATATATAACTTTTGGGCTTTGGCTACCTAGAGCGGGACGCGGCCAGAACTACTCGCTAATGTGGGCAGTCCCACTGCAATCAGTGGGCATTCCTGCTGACATTGCAGGACCCCCCCCTCCGATTTAAGTGGCTAATGGGCAGTAAGTGGGGAATGTAAGGACCTCGCTCCCATAACCCAGAGGACCCTGGAGAAGTGGCGCTTCTTCCCAGTTCCCAGGTATGCCTATTGTTCACTTGCGATTGGTAAAGGCAGCCTTTGTAAGGAGATGTGAGGAGAGGGTAAAGGGAAAAAGGAGACATACCTTTGCCAGAAACTGATAAAAGGAGAACCTTTTAACTCCAAAACATTTCTCCAAAACATTGATTGACCAACAAAAACCCACAGATTAAAGGTAGTTTTTATAAATTAGTGTACTTTTGCTAAGAACTGTCACAGAAATGGTGTAATATTATAGTTCTAGTATATCTGATATCAGTATCTCATTTAATTTTATCCACTTTTTTTTTAACCTATTACACATTCCAAATTTGCCCATCCCATCCATTGTATTTTTGAATGGATTGCTTATTTGAATAATGGATTCCAGGAGGGTCACACATCTAAATAACATACAGCTTTAGTGCAATTCACAGCATACATCTGTGTAGCAGTAGAATCCCCGCAGTGCATCGAAGTCATTACTAACTGGGACTGACAGGCAGCCTACAGAATGAAAATATCTACTAAATTAAATATGAATACTTTCAATTCCCATGATCCTAAATGTCCATAAAATATATTACACATGTTTATGCCTTGTATAATTTAAACCCTCAAATATTTCAATGGTGCTTCAAACATTCAGTCTGTCTGGGAATCTGTAACCACTTGCATTGTTGGCAACAGCTGTACTACGAATGAAGTGAATATTTGTATAGATTGCTGTTCCAATAAGAATTTCTTCCTTCAGTTTATTTGTACGCAATCCAGCTGTATTGCAAATCTGACAATATCTACAAAATTTACAAAAGCGTATGAAGTAAACGCTGCATTATATTTAGCAAACAGGAGCATTAAGGGTTAGGCATAAAGATAAATTCTGGTGCAGATTATGAAATGCATACCATCAGGGCCGGCCGAAGACTTAACGCCGCCTGGGGCGAAGTTTAAAATGCCGCCCCCCCGCCGACGCCGGGGGGGGGGCGGCATTATCTACCCCCCCACCGGTACTTACCCTTAAACAGTCCTGCGGCGAGTCTCCCTGTGCTGCCACGGTGCCGGCTTGTAATGCTGAGCGCCGGAAATTCACGTCACTTCCGGCGCTCTGCATTACAAGCCGGCACCGAGACCGAACAGGGAAACTCGCCGCAGAGGAGAGAGAGCGGGGCGCCGAGCAGGTAAGCGAAAACCACTCGGTGCCCCTCTCTCTCTCCTCCGCTTCAAAAAAAACAAACAAAAAAACGCTTGGGGCGGCAAAGTGCCGCCCCTTCTGAAGTGCCGCCTGGGGCAATTGCCCCAGTCGGCTCCATTGTAGGGCCGGCCCTGCATACCATAGCAGTGAATGGTATTTTCAACTACAAAGCAAGGCAAACTGAGCAATGTGAAGGCCTGCTCCGATGCTTGATGCCTGGCCTAATGACAAAAATGATAATTTTTGTAATGTCCAAAACATTATTCCCTCCCATTTCCTTATTGTTCATTGTCTAGGGACAGCATTCATCCCAGGGGCAAGTTCAGCCAAGTGGGGGCCCTAATAAAGCAGCCCAAACATATCAGTGAGAATGCTCACTCAGTCCTTTTCAAAATGCATTTTCAGAAGGGGAATGCGCAGACAAAAAATGAAAGCATAGAAAAGATCTTGTCAGGAATTCAATGCTGCCTTAAATCCTTGTTTCTTTACACACCCCGGTTGATACATGTGGAATTGCAACTAGAACACAAAAATCTCCAGCTTGTGGCCCAAAACCAGAGCAGGCCAGGTGGCAGCTGCCCCTGTGCCCTCATTTCCAAGGTCCTCCTGCATTGCCCAGTGTTTTCTTTTTCCTTCACATGCAAACCCTATATTGGGCAGCTTCCTCCATGGAGACTTCACAAGAGGCAAGAGGCTGAGACTTAAATATAGCTTTATATATTTCTTTATATTTTCACATCTATTTCAGATTTATTTTTGATCTCACTACACTTTGTCAATGTTTAGATTTTTTATTTCTGGCTAGTCCTCTTAATTCACTAAAGTGTGAGCTGGTTTGCATTTTAATACAACTCAAGCTCAGTATGAACTGAACTTGCAACAACTTGCAAAGTGTAGGAGATTTTAGGCAAACACTGAGCGTGAAGCCCTCCCACCATCAGTACTTACAAATTCCTGCAAGTTATCCAAGGGTACAGTCTTTGTGTCTAGGGGGCCGACATACATATCTGCTTTTACCTCTTCATTCACCACATTCCATTTCCTACCAACAAGTGGCTCTCTAGCTGTAATGATTGTTAGCTACCGCATATGCAACTAAAATGTTTGGTGCTCATGGTTGTTGTAGTTTACCCATAGCAGAGGAGACTAGAATGTTGCTCCAGAAAACTATTCCCCTTGTCTGGAGCAACAAAAGTACACAATGGGCAGGAACCATAGATAGACACACAAATAAGTAGATAAAGAAAAGAACAGTCTTTAGACCTTTGGCTGTAGGCCATACTTTTGCACCAATGACTATGTTCCTCTGCCAAATGGAAAACACAAAGCTCATGCTCACGTGTTGAATCGAATTAAATAGGAACAAGGTGCCAACAATAATGAGGAATGCAGTAAAACTGGTTCTAGGATGTATGTGGTTAACTGCACTCCACGGCCACATGGTGTGATCGCTAGAGAGTGAACAAAGTATCTCTAGAATGTATTGTCAGAGCAATAATACAAGTCTGTTTTTAGTTGTTTTTAGGGTAAAGAATGTTATATAACACATGCCAGCTTCACATTATCAACATGATCTCTCTTGCAGCATCTGAACAGCAGCCTCGCTATGTTTCTCAGTGTAATGAACAAGATATGTTATTGAGATATGCCTCAAGCTTTAATCCAAAGAAAACTGAAACAACTGAGAAGGCAGGGGTTATGAGTTTTATTATCACTGTATTTGTTTGAAAATGTTGTGTTAGTATACTGTATGGAATCTCCGATGTACATTCATAATTATGTTCAACAAATGTTATTAGTACACTGACGCAGGTGGATAATTACATTTAGTGCACCGATGCAAATAGCACTTGCCCCTAGGCTGTCCTGATTGGAGGTTTTTGGCTATTGCCATAAGAAATATTTTGTTCTCTATGCTCTACTTGCAATCCCACATAAAACCACCAGGGAGTGTAAAGTAACATTAAACATTATATGATTATCTGTTTCCTCCACAGAGAGTGCTAACATAACAAAATGGGACAGTAACTTAATGCATTGGTACAATCATATGAATGCTGCACAGAAAAGGTCCCTAATACATATATATTTAAAATATTTAATCTGTAATCATCCTTACCTGGTTCATTAAGTGTACTGATATGTATAATACATAACTGGGAACTCTCTGAGCGCCAAGTGCTGCTCTAGGTTTCCAGGTCACTTTCCTCTTTTTCCAGACAGGGGAGCAGCATTTGGCCATGCCTAATCCTCACCCACTTAAGGCTGTGCGTGGCTCTCCCCACCCTCACCGACAGCTAGCCCTGCCCCCAGTTACAGCTAACCCCACCCCTAGTGAAGCCACTCCACCAGAAAAGGGAGCGCTCCGGGTGCCTACCCTAGGATGTTTCACAAATGGCAATAATAATAAATAAAATACGGGCAACTGACAAACTTAAATGGTACATTTTCACTGAATTGATGCTATTTAAGGGGTCACTCATTTGGAAGGTAAATCTAATAGACATACAACAAACCCACGTATTGTATGGGACTATTATTAAAAGCACAAACCATTTCTATTAGAGAACTGAAACATAAACGCAAAAGAGTATTATTTCCAATGGTCATTACTAAGACCTGCTAGATAATCATTATTATTATTATTATTATTATTATCCTTTATTTATATAGCGCCAACAGTTTACGCAGCGCTTAATACAATACATAAATTCAAGGGATATGACAAGACAAGAATTGACAGACTAAGACAAACCGATACATTTGGTGGAGAGAGCCCTGCTCGCAAGCTTACAATCTAGAGGGAAATGGGGTGACAAACATAAGGCATAGAGAAAGGGTGAGAGGTATTGTGGGGTTTGTATCGATGACAAGGAAGTTCTAGCAGCTAAGATGGTATGCTTCTCTGAAGAAGTGGGTTTTTAGATGTTTCTTGAATGTTGGGAGGGAGGGAGAATGCTGAAGGTTCCTTGGGAGAAGATTCCAGAGATATGGGGCAGCTCGAGTGAAATCTTGTAGACGGGAAAAGGAAGAGGTGATGAGTGAGGAGGAGAGCCTTAGCCCATGGGAGGAACGTAGGGATCGAGTAGGAGAGTATTTGCTAATGAGGTCAGAAATGTACGGAGGAGCAGTATTATGGATGGCCTTATATGTCAGTACCAGGATCTTAAATTTAATTCTAAAGGTAATTGGGAGCCAGTGGAGGGTTTCACAGAGGGGGGAAGCAGAAGAGGAGCGACGTGCAAGGAAGATGAGCCTAGCAGCCGCATTAAGGATAGACTGTAGAGGAGAGAGTCGAGACAGTGGAGTGCCAACCAGAAGAGTGTTGCAGTAGTCAAGACGGGAAATGATAAGGGAATGAACCAGGGTTTTTGTGGATTCTTGGGTGAGGAATGGGCGGATACGAGAGATGTTTTTTAGGTGCAAGCGGCAGGATCTGGCGAGGGACTGAATGTGAGGGATGAAGGAGAGGTTTGAGTCAAGGATGACCCCAAGGCATCGGGCCTGGTTAGTAGGAGAGATAGTCGTGTTGTTAATGGTGATAGAGAATTCAGGTAGTGGAGTGGAGATGGAGGGAGGGAAGATAATGAGTTCAGTTTTAGAAAGATTAAGTTTCAGGTAGTGTTGTGACATCCATGAAGAAATAACAGACAAGCAATTGGTAATACGGGACAGGAGAGATGGAGAGAGATCAGGAGAAGACAGGTAGATTTGGGTATCATCTGCATATAGGTGATACTGGAGGCCAAATGAGTTGATTAGTTTGCCAAGAGATGAAGTATAAAGAGAGAACAGCAGAGGGCCAAGGACTGAACCTTGGGGGACACCAACCGAAAGTGGAAGGGGCGATGATGTCTTGCCAGAGAAGTTGACAGAGAAGGAACGGTTAGACAGATATGAGGAGATCCAGGAGAGAGCTGTATCTCGAATGCCTATAGAAGCAAGTGAGTCTAGAAGAAGGTGGTGATCAACAGTATCGAAAGCAGCAGAGAGATCCAGTAGAATTAGAATAGAGTAGTGACCTTTTGCTTTGGCAGAGAGCAAGTCATTGGAGACTTTTGTTAGAGCTGTTTCAGTAGAGTGAAGGGGTTTGAAACCAGACTGTAGAGGGTCAAGGAGGGAATTAGAGGAGAGGAAGTTAATGAGGCGGTTGTACACAATCCGTTCAAGCAGCTTAGAGGTAAAAGGAAGCAGAGAGATAGGGCGGTAGTTAGACAAACAGACGGGATCTGAGGAAGGATTCTTTAGAATTGGTGTGATTAGCGCATGCTTGAAGGCAGATGGTACAGTTCCAGATGATAGAGAAAGATTAAATAGGTGGGTAAGTGATGGACCAAGGGATGGATATAGAGACTTTGTAAGGTGTTAAGGGATGGGGTCAAGGGGACAGGTTGTTGGGTGAGAGGAAGAAAGAAGAGTGGCTATCTCTTCTTCGGTTGTAGGGGAAAAGGCAGTTAGTATAGTAGGAGTGGAGAGAGTGGTGTTGAGTGGTGTAGGAGGGAGTTGTAAGGAAGAGAGGTCTTTTCTAATAGTCTCGATCTTCTCTTTGAAGTGGGCAGCAAGATCTTGGGCAGTGAGAGAGGTTTGTGGTGTGGGTGTGGAGGGACAGAGAAGGGAGTTGAAAGTAGAAAAAAGGCGTCGTGGGTTGGAAGAAAGAGAGGATATGAGAGTGGAGAAGTAGAGCTGTTTGGTGAGAGAGAGGGCAGAGTTGTAGGTGTGGAGCATGAATTTATAATGAGTAAAGTCTTCGCTGGATTTGGATTTTCTGAAATAACGCTCAGCCGTGCGGCAGCACTTCTGAAGAAACCGTGTGGTTTTGGTATGCCATGGTTGGCGTTTAAATTGTCGGGGGTAACTTGTAGTAATTGGAGCTATGGTGTCGAGGGATGAAGCAAGTGTGTTGTTATAAAAAGAGGCTGCTGTGTCTGGGCAGGAAAGGGTTAACATGGAAGGTAAGAGAGGTTCAAGTGAGGCTGACAGTTGGGTAATGGTATTGTCTGGTAATGGCCTACAAGTATGAGGTGAACGCTGTAAGTTTGTCTTGTTATCATACTGGTTTTCTTTCTTTAAGCTATATCCTGGTTTCTACTCGGATAATTTAAGGCTTTTTTCCAGTGATGTTAGTGGTATTAAGCACAACGTCTTTAATCCAGTGGTTTAATCTGCTGGCTATGTTGAATGGTGCGGATCTACTGCTAAAAATTACTTAAATACATAGATTACTGCTGGATTAAATCTACATGAATTTGTTTGACAAATGTCATTAAATATTCTCATAGTTAGGCCAAGTTGTTTAGTAGTGTATTGTTGCAACAGATTGCGATCATTGGATCAGTGTATTTATACAAGTGTATTGCAGGTGAAATGTAATAACAAAAGAGAAAGTATTCCTGCAAAGGGATCACTTATTCATGGTAATATTTTTAAAAAATAAAAACACAAATCTGTGTTTGCAGATGACACTAAACTAGGTAAAGTAATACAGTGCGAGCGGGATATTACTGTGCTGCAGAGGGATCTAGATAGACTGGGGGACTGGGCACACAAATGGCAGATGAAATTCAATGTAGACAAATGTAAAGTTATGCACTTCGGGGTAGCGAATGCACAAACAACCTACACCCTAAACGGTAGTGAATTAGGGGTAACAACAAATGAGAAGGATTTGGGAATTGTTATAGACAAAAAACTAGGCAACAATGTGCAATGTCAGTCTGCGGTTGCTAAGGCCAGTAAGGTATTGTCGTGTATAAAAAGGGGCATCAAGTCACGGGATAAAGATATAATTTTGCCTCTGTATAAATCAATGGTAAGGCCCCACCTTGAATATGCTGTGCAATTTTGGGCACCTATTCTAAAGAAGGATATCATAGCACTAGAAAGGGTGCAGAGGCGGGATACAAAATTAATAAAAGGAATGGAGCACTATAGTTATGAAGAAAGGTTAACATATTTAAATCTGTTTAGAAAAACAGCGCCTCAGAGGGGATATGATAGCATTATATAAGTATATTCGGGGCCAATACAAACCATTGTGTGGAAATCTGTTCATAAACAGGACTATGCATAGGGCACATGGTCATGTGTTCAGATTGGAAGAAAGGAGATTTAGACTAAAGCAGAGGAAAGGGTTTTTTACAGTAAGGACAATAAGGATGTGGAATTCTCTGCCTGCAGAGGTAGTTTTATCGGAGTCTGTACAGACGTTTAAACTGCAACTGGATGGATACCTGGAAAAACATAATATTCAGGGATATAATCTTTAATTATGGGGAAACATCTTATTGATCCAAGGAGAAATCTGACTGCCATTTTGGGGTCAAGAAGGAATTTTTTTCCCTGGTTAGTGCAAAATTGGAAAGAGCGAAACCGGGGTTTTTTTGCCTTCTTTTGGATCAACAGCAACAAATTAACAGATATAGGAAAGGCTGAACTTGATGGACGCATGTCTTTTTTCAGCCTATGTAACTATTGGTGGTTATTATTGCTCCAATTAGATTTCTGTACTTAAATATTATTTGGGTTATCTGGGCTCTGCATTTGTATATTTGCCAATTTCTGCCACTCCATTGCAAAGAATGCCATAGATAATTAGGCAGATCAGGTGAGTGTGCCCATACAATTATATATAGTATTTTCAGGACAAGAAGGGCTTTCTTTAGATACCATTATTTTGATCATATCATCTAATTTACTAAAAAAAAAACCTGTCAAAACCTGCTAAATAGAGTCTAATACTTGTCCTGAGCTTAGAAATATCCAATGTTTTTATGTTTTGTGCTTTTTTTCAAATTATAGAGCAGTAAGTCCAAGTAGCAAATTGCTATTTCAAAACCATTTTCAAAACTGATCATTCTGCACCCGTGTCCTATTTGGGACATCTTTGTAGCTGGTCATTTCAGTTTCACTCCCAACAAACTCATATTTGAAAACTAGACATCCCAGGGTATTTCAAATGCTGGTATTTTCAATATACTAATTTTACCACCAACCATTGTCAAAGTGTGTAGTAGTATTTTTTTGTGTCTGTTTTTTTCACACACATTAATTGCAACACTAATTTAGGTATAAATTTATAGCTTCTGGTATATATCACTGTTAAACACAACATGTATTCAGCAGCATCTCCTGAGTACAGTCATACCACCCATGCATGAGTTTGGTGGGTTGTTGGGGGGGGGTAAAAGGCCACATTTAGGCCATGCACAATTCAGTTTTTCAACATGGAATTTTGACATGTGGCCATTCTGCCCCATGTCCTATTTGGGATATCTTCGAACTCTCAACAGAACAAAAGAAGGAACAGTAGAAAACAACCCACCTCTTTCTCAGTCCCCTATATCTTCCTCTCTCCCTTTTCTCCCTTTTCTCTTTATCTCCCCTGTTTCTCTCTATCTCTTCCTTTCCTCATTTTTTCTCCTCTTCCTCATTATCTATCCCACTTCTCATTATCCTCCTTTCTCCATTCTCTCTCCTTTCTCTATTTGTCTTCCCTTATTTCTCTATCCTCCTCTTTATCTTTTTCTCTCTTCTTTGTTTTTATCTGTCCTTTTTTGTCCCTATCTTTCCTCACATTCATTATCTCTCCCCTTTCTCGTTATTGCTCCAACTTTTTGTTCTTTCTCTCATCTTTATTATTATCTCTAACCTTTCTTGGCATTTTATTTCTCATTATCTCCTTATCTCTCCCTTATCTACTCATCACTAGCTCATCTCTTTATCACTATCTATCTTTCACTTTCACAAATGTTTTTGACTTTTTATATCTGGTCAGTCTGTCCCCATGTCGTATATGGGATATCTTTAAACTCGGCCAATTTACCCCATCAAATCATACATTTTTGAAAACTAGACTCCTCATGGGTATTTTAAATGCCAGTATTTTAACTCTTTCCATGCTAGGATACAGCACTAATTTTAGGTTGATTATCGTCATCAGGATGAATTCCAGTACCGTGCATGATATGTCAATTGTCCCCAAGGGGTTAAACTGGCATCCTGTATTTCTCTACTCAGTACACTGGAAAAAATTGTTAGAAAAGTGTACAGTGCTAGAATCCATACTGTAATGTGTCTGTGGGTATGTATATTTGTACTGTATATAGTTGTCGCTATATATATGCTGTTCTTGTGTTTGACACATTGTGATCTTTGTAACTGCATATGCAGTTCCTGTATATCATATTATTACCCTACTGTTTTATGACTATCCCCATGGAGGAATATTCTGTAGGCTAGCTAGTCTCTTGCCTATCATGGGAATCAGCTTTTAACATTGCTATTTTTTCTTCCAAAAAATGCTAGAGAGTTTATTTATAAACACCTGAAGCTGACTCGCTAAAGTTCAGATGTTTTCTTGCATTTTGTAAACATCTGATCGCTACTCAAAAGCTAGAGCTGGGTAAAGTATTGAAAACAATTATTCACAGGAGTTACAACAAACAGATCGCCTTTTCTGTGTTAAAGGGACACTTCAACCATCTTATGCACTTTAATGGAAATAATAGCTGCATCGTGCCTTTACATTTTCACATTGTCCCAAGTCCCCAATGTGCCTATGCCTCTTTCCCTACCCCCCCCAGCTAAATGTTCTGAAGAACATATCTCTTTGCATTTAATATCTGTTAAACCTCGAAATGCATGTGTGGAAAGTGCCAAGACCAAGGAACATGAGATAACGAAGACAGCTGCTGCCTCACTGAGTACTTTAATATGTCTTTTTTTTCTATAATGAGGCTGTTGGAAACATAAATCTGTCTCTATAACTCCTGCAGAAATAATGGTATGCATTAATTTGGGTCAAAAACGGACCCTAAGTGACCAGTGATATAATTTATCTAACATGTGTATATTCTGATTTCACCAGTGGTCATGTGATATATTTGAGACGTATAATGTACATTAAAATTTAGGAGCAGGAACACGTTTTCCCACAGGAGTGCTACTTTCTGGTACTTTCATCCAGCTCTACAAAACTCCCACACAAGACCTACTTTGTTTTTTTTATCAAACACTGGGCCTTCATCTGGCTTTATGTGGATAAAAAAATGGCTGAACTCTAAGTATGGCCTACAGTCAGGGCGATCTTTAATGCGGGACAAAAGGGGCAGCTGCCTAGGTCTACTCATTCCCGGGGGCCTAATTTGGTGGCCACCACCACAATACATGGTGTCTCCCACCCAGCCAACTCTCTCTAGAGGGGGAAAAGGACTGCACACCGCTGGAGGAGCAGGGCCGGTAGGTAAGATCATGGATCTCCCGCTAACCAGCGCAAAATTAAAGGAACACTGTATCACTGCTCCCTTGAAAAGCGTGCCAGCTTACAAGTTACACAGCTTAAGGCTTATAAACAGCCTGTCAGGGTTACTCATCTGTCTGGTAACTATTGTGACGGGACCGACCTGTACCCCGACTGGGTACTCCCGCCAAACGTTGCTTCCTCCTGCCGGTACACCAACAAGTAACCCCTTCAGCAGGCAGAACCAGCGTTGTAGATAGAAGGAGGGACGTCGCTGCACCGAAGCCGCATTGGCACTGTGGCTATCCGAAGCTTAGCTACACAGTGTGGCTACAGCCCACCCCAAACATCAGGCAACACTCATGTTGAGGTGAAAACAGGACTCATTTATTAAAGCCAAATACAGAACTATATATACACAAGTAGAAAAGGGGCAAGACAAATATCACATGATCCAATTACCATGTCAGGAAGGAAGTAATTAGATCAAATCCTGCAACACAATATCTGGGGGAAGGACAGGATGACACGAAACATAAATAATGACATTAACTGGGGACGTAAACGTGGAATGACGATAGACATATAATTGGCTTGAGACAGACAATGGCCAGGACACAGGGATAACAGGAGCTCACAAGATTAACAGCTACCTGTTATGTAATGGATAATTAGGTATGCAGCAGTGACACCAAGTCATACCTACAGGGGGTCTTAAGACAAGGGCTAACTCACACAATAACAGGGGAAACACTTCACACCTATACAATTAACAATGTACAGATAATCAGCCTTCTTCCTACCACAGGATGTCCAGCTGACGTTACAGTTCTGAGACTCTGAGTGCTAAAACATGGGGTACATCAGCAGACTGAACCCCTGTATCCACACACAGAAGTCTCTACAAGGCCTGGGCCCATAGTCGATAGGGAGGAGGCTGGCTCTCAGGCCTCTCCAGGGACCCCAGTGATGGAGGGTTCTGTCACAACTATCTCCTCCTTAGTTACCACAGCTGCATTCTCCTGTGTTCCTGATTACCTATGCATGACCTGGCTTTCACTCCTGGCTCCTGATTCCTGTCTTGTGCCTGATATTGCTCATCTCTGTATTCCTGAGCCCAGGTCTTGGTTCCTGACCCTGGCTTGTCTTTTGGTATACCCTCCTGGATCATGATTTGGTTTTGTTTGCTTGGTTATTACAATAAAGATGTTTTGCACTTTATCTTTAGTGTCTGCCTGGTTCCTGGTCCCTAACAAAAAGGGAAAGATGGGATAAAGAGAAAGGAGAGAGGTAATGAGAGATGAGGAGAACATGATAGAGATGGGGAGATGGATGGTAGAGATAATGGGAAAACCAGGAGATAATGAGAATATGGTGATATAGGAAGAAAGGGGAGAGATAAAGAGAAATGAGAGATCATATAAAACAGAATACTCATTGGTGCCCTCAAGCTGAACCTTAAGACTGAACTTAAAATAAGTTAAATCCAGTAAAATCACAGTAACTCCGATCTCCAAGGCACACATGGAGCATCACAAGCCACACAGTTATTTTATATTATAGAAATAAAAAATTGCCTCCAGAAGTGTGGTTGGGCAAGTGGCATACAGTTGGTTGACCAGTCACCCACCACCAGCAAGCAAGCAAGTCTGGTCCATCCATCCATGCTGCTAGGGAGCACAGGGTCCAATCAATACTAAAGACGGTCCCTACCTACAGTTGGCTATGTGCACCAAGTTAAAAAAAAACAGTTTTTAAAGAGACATTCTATTATACATGTATGTGACACAAATACCGTATTTGCTTGATTATGGTGCGGGGAACTCTGATCTCTGACAGTCAGGGAAGGTCTGCGCGATGGACGCAGACAACCCCCGCTGCTAGCCACGCCTCCTTCCGGCTGCAGCGTAAGTGCGTGGGAACTACACGCTGCCCCGGCTACATGACAGGGAAGTCAGAAGCAGCGGTAAGTTGGGGGGGGGGAGGGAGTGTTAAATGGGGGGCATAAGGCATTTCTGGAGGCAGAGTGCTCTGTGAAATGCCTTTTAACCCCCTTAATGCCACTCTGCCTCCAGAAATGCCTTTTTAACCCTCTATACGCCACTCTGCCTCCTAAATGCCTTAAACCTCCCTATATGCCACTCTTCCCCATAATATGCCTTTTAACCCTCTAAATGCCAGAGTGGCATACAGGGGTATAAGGCATTTCTGGAGGCAGAGTGGCACATAGGTGGTCAAAAGGTATATCATGGGGCACAGTGGCATATAGGGTTAAAAGGCATATCATGGGGCACAGTGGCATTTAGAGGGTTAAAAGGCATATCATGGGGCACAGTGGCATATAGGGGGTATAAGGCATTTCTGGGGCAGATGCGCATAACTGGGGGGCAGGTTGGAAAATAGAAGGCAATAAAACCAAAGTATTTTTCTCAATCATAGCTTTTATTAAAAAAAATCGTTTAGATGAATTAACATTTACTGGTAAAACTTTTTTCCTATAGGGTCGTCTTATATTCAGGCTTTTTCTTTTTTTTCCTAAATTAATATTCAGATTTGGGGGGTCGTCTTATAATCGAGCAAATACGGTATTTAATTCACCGCAGCTCCAAATTTACTTAACACTTTAGAAATTATTTTGTTGCTCTAGGAAAAGAAATGTGATATCTGGTGTAAGTAATTTACTAAGAGCTGAAAATGTCAGTTTGTTGGCAATGGCTTCTGTAATTTTCATATAATTTAAAGAAAATAATGCAATGGGAATTCACATCACTCATATCCATTTTATTTCAGAAGAGCACAATTATAGGTACACTAGGAAGACAAGTTCATAATGCTTTTTGTTACAAAAAACAACGGAAGACATAATAAGGCTAGGTTTCCACTTGGTTTTTTTTAGCTAAAAACGCCCATAAAAACGCCAATAGCGCCACCTGGCGTTTTTTTAGTGAAAAAACGCAGCAGCCAGATGTTAGCTGTTCTTCAATAGGAAATCGCAGAATGCCATATCCACTTGGCGTTTTTTTGTTTGGCGTTTTTTCAGTCCTCTCTGGCTTTTTTCTGCTTTTTGGGGCTCTGTGGCAGTTTTTCAAAATCGCAGCATGTTGACACTCTGGCGTTTTTTGCAAGGAAATCTTGGCGTTTTTCTCCAATAGAAGTCAATGGGAGAGAAAAAACGCCATGAAAAAGCCATGTGGGTTTTTTGCCTTGGCGTTTTTTATGGCGTTTTTTTCCACAGTTACAATGCAGAGGATGGACCCGGTATCTGTGTGTCCTATGAGAAATAGGCTCGAAACAGTTTCACACAAAACAAAGTTCATATTGAATTTTACACCATTTGGAACAAACATGCCATTACAAACAAACCAACTGGATCCTGCCTGCCAAAAGCAACAGCAAACAATTTGCACCATCATTTGGGGCCAATCTTCCTAGAGGAGCAGACATTCGGAATAAAGCATGCCTTACAAACCACAGAAAAGAGACAAAAGGGTCCGCCGGGGTGTTTAAGTAGAACTCTACCAAGTAAATGGCATCAGGAGGGGGCAGATACTTGCCATTTATCCTAATCCCTTTTAGCTGGGTAAAACTTCTAACTTGTAAAGGCTGGAAAAACTGCCTAAGGTCAAAAAAAGCAATTTCCACAGAAAGGCTAAAACGCCAGAAAAAACTCCAGAAAAAAACGCCAAAACGCAGGTAAATGCAGTGGCAGTTTTCTTGGCGTTTTTCCTGGCGTTTTTCATCAAGAAAAAAACGCAGGACAAAAACCCAAGTGGAAACCTAGCCTAACAGTAGTGCGCAGAGGGAACACAATAGTTTGCTTGTCAAAATTAACACTTTGCCATGTCTTCAGGACATCTGAACCCTGTCGAGTTGGCTGTGTTCCTGGCTAGAACAAATGAACATGAATGGCTTTAATTAAATATTTCAATTATAAAATGATAATTTACCAAGGACTTTGGATAGTTCTTTCTATTGCAGTGTTCTAAATTATAAGATGGATCCAGCTATAAAATGTTATCTTTATCATTGGAGAGAAATTAATTTTAGTTACAACTATTTTGTTAAATACTCCCATGTGTTTGCATCCCCCTTTTATGAATGAAAATAGTTCTGAAATGGGAGAGGGACACCAACCGCACCCTATTAATGAGAGTTAAAAAATTTTACTCAGCAGCTGCTCCTTTTCCTGAAGTAGAGACCTGGCTCAACTGAAGCTTTTGCAGTCTGCCAATAAAAAAATACATGGATGGTTCTATAGTTTGAATAAATATGTGTAATTGGTGCATAATGTGGGAAAAATCATGGAAAAAAACAACACAGGATGTTATTATCTTTCCTAACCCTTGGATGGTGTTATAAAAATTGATGTCCTAGAACACTTTACCTAGTAAGATACCAGTTACATCCCACTGAGAATCTTAAGAAAATAAAAAAATTGGATTTATTTGTTCAATGTGCGGACTAACATAAGGATAGGTTTTTTTCTTACATTCTTCACACTCATATTTGCATATCTCAAAGAGTAAAAGGGTAGTACAGATGAGATCTCTTGCTCCAACTACATCATAATTAAAGTGCACAGAGGCACTTAATCTGAATTTGTTGGCTTTTCCAGTGGATATTTCTTTGTGTTTGTTTGCCCTGCTTTGCCCTTAAGGGGTGGATCCATGGTGCATGTATGTGCATTAAAGCAAATGTTGGTTAATTATTGGACACATGGAGCAATTCAGCTTGTTGGAGTGGGGGGAAAAGGAACTAATTTATGAGAGGTAACGTGGTTCAAGGACAGTAACTCATTAGTATATGATTCCTGAACTCTTTGTATCTTGCGAAAGGTGTTGGATCTCAAGGACCACCTCCCCTACTATGTGCCATTTCCAACACAAACATCTACAGATGTTTTTTTTATATGTTCACAAACCCTTAATTCTGACCTGCCACTTTAAGTAAAGGTAAGATGACCCACAACATCAGGCACTGGCTTTCCAGTCATTTGCACAATTTACCAGAAGGTCAGTCTAGGCCTGTCACCTGGAGTCCCTCTTATAATATAAACCCATAATATTGCATAGTATCGCAGGTTCTGAAGTCCTAAAAGCCACACTAATGTGTATTTAGACTTACATGTGTGTATAAATGAGATTACATAAATCAAATAAATCATTCTAAAAGCCTTAATTACCTAAACAGCTCTCAATAAGTCATAACTTATTATAATGACCCTTGAAAAAATCATGGCCTCTAATTACACCCCTAACCACACCTCTAAAAACAAAAGGGGCCAATTTTAGTCTTTTGATGGTATTGGGAGGTTTCATGTTATGTCCTTACCCTGGGGAGCACCATGAAGGTCCTGCATTAAGACAAAGAGGTGATCAAATAATAGTTCCCCTTAACCTGTGCTTTACATGAAAATCTATAACAGCATATACAGTATGTGCAGACATACACCTCGTCTTACACACACACACACTCTACTAGGTGGTATTTGGTCTGCAGTGCCACCTGCTGGCTGAATACAAAACAACAGGGACTCTTTATTTCCAGTTAGACTTTATTGTTTTTTCATATTCCTCTGCCCTGAGGAAGTCCAAATACCATTATCCCATATCGACAATTTAAAATATTTATAATTTTACATTTTCTAATGAACTTATATAGCCCTCCCCTGCTCTCTATGCCGTTAGCAGCAGGTATCACCTGCACCTAGCAGCTTTAAAGGGGGATAAAAGTGTTACGCCGCTGCTGGGGCACATCCATGCTCACACACACAGACACAAGTACACATCCATGCTCTCACACACATAAGTACAGATCCATGCTTTAAACACACACAAATACACATCCACGCTCAAACACACACAAGTATACATGCACGCTCACACACACAAGTACACATGCATGTGTGGTGGTGGTGGGGGGGTGTCTAACCAGACTGATTTCTGCACATGTTTAGAAAGCGGTCCCGTTTACTTCAAGGAGCCAATCAGTTTCCAGAATCGTAAGCCTACAGAGGTTGCAGGATGATGCGTTTCCTCACTTAGGTGATTGAATGCATATAAAGTTATTTACATGAACAATTCATACAGATGCTGGTCTATCCAAGGTATGTGTAAATGTACATACAGCCATCAATTCCAAACATATTCGGTGTAAGCTCACTCGGTTAATTTTAAATGCTAATCAATAAAGTACATTTTTTACATTTTAAGCTTGGTGTGTTGTTTTAATTAATTCATTTACATGATAAAGGTGCTGTTTCTAGTTTTCTGGTTTCACGCTTCTATAACTAAATATATCATTCCATGTAATAATAATAATAATAAACACTCAAAATTCTTCCCATTAATAACTACTTAATCATGTTAGTCTTTCAAGGTTACCTAGAGAACACAGAACCAGTGTTGTCTTTAAGTTGTGCGCTCTCCTATGATATTATATCCAGATGATCTGGTGCAGTGCCAGGTAAATGTACTATAGAAACTATGCAAAGTACAGACCTCCATAGTATAACTTCTGAAATTAGTATTTTAGCTGAAATCCCTATTCTTTGCACTATTTCCAGTTCATTCATATATTTCCTTTGAATCGGTGACCGAAGTGTAAATGCATTTTTTGAAGCAGGCTTTACTAAAGCGTTGTTTAGAAACATTATGGCATTCTCCTCTCCTACACTGATACTCTTTTTAATGTATGCCTTAATAGATGCAACTTGACATTTTGTATGTTTATTGAGTTTGGACTCTACTAGTACCCCCAAATCCCTTCTCCAAACTGAACCCATTTAGATCATAATTATATAATTATCATAATCATAAAAATATGTGTTTTTACTACCCAAATACATTGCTTTATATACTATTCGATGTTAAATCCTATCTGCTATTTGTCTGACCATTCTTCTAATTTAATTAAATCATTCTGCTATAAACACACAAATCATGAGCTGAATATTTAACTTTACAGTTTCATGTCATCTGCAAAAATCAATATCCACTTCTAGTTCATTATTACTCTAATTATAAATCTAATGACCAAAAATAAACAACTAAGGTTCCCCACTTTTTACTTCAAAGATATCAGAATAAATTATTTTCATTTTTGTCCCTTATTGTATGCATTCAAATACTATCAATAGCACTTTGTCAAAATCTAGGTAGACTTTATTTAGACATCTAGCTAAAGCATCAAATGCTTTATCAACTTCTTCAACAAGGTAAAAATAAGACTTATCTTAGATAGAAGCTGCAGCTCCTCTTCCTGATCTGACGATTTTCAAAAGTTGTAGCAGCCAATCAGTGGCAGAAAAGAGCTGGCTGGTATTATGTGTATCAAATGCAAGATGTATTTGAAAGAACATATTGTGGGGTTGAGAGGAAAGGGCAATTGCTTATGGAAAAGTTCTGCATAATCCCCCCATTCATTTGCAAGGGGAACACCTCATGAATGTAGAGGAACCTCTCGGCTATCATAAACACTAAAGTGCAAATGATGGCTACAACGTCACAAATCTATAGATTTTATGTCACATTCATGATCACTTTTGCAATCAGGTTGGCAAAATTCCAATGGTGGAATATTGTGACTATATTGGCACCAAATTATATATGAGATGAAAGACAGAATGATGTTAATGATGTTAACCATGAGCTTATTTCAGTTATATATTAAATTTCTTAACTAACATGCACCTATTTAATTAAAGATCATAGCCTACTGGTTAGACTGAATGGACCAAATCTATGATACCTTGAATTTCAAGTATTGGATGGTGTGCTAAACGATGAAAAACATTTCTTGATCAATTCTAAGCAATTAAATAAACAAATATTTGTTAAATTAATTAAAAAAAACAGAAAAACCCAAAAGTTATGCTGTCAAAGGCCTTTATTCTAAAGGCTCTACCGATGGTCCTTGTTCTGTAAAACATTATTTTGGGGGCTCTACACTTTACCGCTATTCTGTAAAATCTTGCTCTCTGCAGCAGGGAGGAGCAATTGCAATTTTACATCTAATTTACACCAAGGCAAGACGGACTATACCTCAAAGAAGAGGTAGGAAGAATTGTACAGGCACTTTGGCCAGGATTTGGAAAGATAAAAACAGAGTAAGAGGGATTAAAATGTTAAAAGATGGCATTGAGCAAACGTCCTTCAAAAGAACCAGCAGAAAGTAAAATTGATAGATTTTGTTCCCTACCATCTGTTTGCTATATCTGATCCACTTTCATATCCTTTTCTGTAATAGGGAAGAAATTGTCATTGACTTAGAACCTTTATCTCTTTGTTAATTCATGTCTATGTAGTCTCATTTATCTTCACTCTTGGATGAATAGACCAGAAAGAATTACACAATATTCCATGATATAATATGCATGAACTTTTTGTGCTATTATATGTATGTAATGCATTGTGATGTTAAGGGCAATTTTCATTTCCTTGGAATGGTCCATTACATTATGACCATTCTACTGTAGTTGTTTCGGTGCTTTGTACTCAACACAAAAGAAGATCTAATCATGCCCAAGTAAAAAAGACCATCTTCCCCCGCTTTGTGTAACCTAACCAAAGTGGATATGGATGAGAGGTATGGTAATGACAACTCAGATATTCTGTATAAGTACCAAGCCCCAAAAAAGCTACCTTAGAACTTTCACTATTATGTCCCTTGTGTTTTCTTCATCTCCATTCTTTAAAGCTGGTATCTTTCATTTTTTTTCATGATTTTCCCCCAACACTTTAATGACACCACTTCAGAATCCACTTTCAAACGGTTTTCTCTAATGTTCTTTTTTTGTAAGCTGTATAAATATCAGGCATTTAAGGGAAAATATATCCAAAGCAGATTTTCCTTTTCAAATCAACGAAGAGCCCAGAAGAAATTTAGGAAACCCAAGTATGACCACCTGCCCTAATGGAGAACTCTGCTTTAAAATGTTGACACGTTGAGGATTTCACTGGTTGGTGGATATTTCTTTATTCTTCACAAATGTCGGAAAGAGGCCAAAAGGGTGCCTTAAAAGATATAGCAACACAGGTGAACGACATTTTCGGATAATGGCTTTCATTTAAGAAACACATTTATCTCTGTTCTTTTCCTACATCTATACAATCCTTTTGGACAAAGAAAAAAATAATAGCTGTTCACAATATGTTGGACAATGAAGCAGCTATAAAGTTGGCCAATTCTTCACGTTGAACACATTCTATGTTGATAATAAGTATTTTTTTTCCTTACCTGTTTTCACTTAATTAATATAAATCTGATATTTCGTTTAAACATTTTGTTGTATTTATTGTATTGTGACGTGCTCTTATGTAAAAAGAGTTTAATGAATTAACCTTGTGCATCAACAGAAATGACATTTTCTGTATATGAGTTTCTTACTGGATACTCACATTAATCATCTTGATTGCATTCTTTAAAAAGTCAACTGAAACATTTCAATGGTAATCTCTCTAAGTGACCCCAAACTTGACCCAAATAGTGAATAAGCATACCTCAATATATGAAGAAACAACATACAAAGGTGACATTAGATCATTTGCTGCTTAAAATTCCTTCTGTCACAACTATGGGTCCGTAGTTAGCATAAGCCATTGAATGAGGTATGTTGGAGATGATCATGCGCTTTAAGTATCTAATCTAGTAAATAAAATAATTGTTCATCGCATAAACGTCATATATCAGTGGTTCTGTGCTTCCATGGCATGCCTAAAGTATATATTGTAAACCTAGTATATGTTACATTTTGACACTGTCTGACATTTTAAAAATAAAATATATGAATTGACTATATCAGTCATTTCAAGGATTTTATTCTGTAGGATTGTAATTCATTTGCTTAATCTCCCTATATGCATTTGCCCCTTTCCTGCCCCCAGCTTCAGCAAAACATATCTCCTGGCACGTGATGCCTCAACATGCTTGTGCACATGCTCAAAAAGCTTTTCCACCACTGGTTGTCAATCAAAGAATCACCTGCAAAGGAGGAGGTGCACTGCAGCTTTGGAACTGCAGCCTACCCTTAAAATAAATAATGTATTTTATTTTTGAAGGTTTAAAGATTGCATATCAAAATATGTAAAAACAATACATTTTTTACGAGGCTGCCTCGTATACTGGGGTGTGCCTTTAAAAATTTAAAGCATTATTATGGAGGTGATGTCAATTACCCTTTAGAAGCAAAGCTGTTTTTTGGTCAACTGAGACTTACTGGGCAATGAATATAACTGTATTAATTAGATAGCACTTACTGTCTATATTTGCTGTTTAATTTCAAAAAGTATTTTGGTTCCCCTTAATATATTGGTGAGTTGGCCAGGTAGTTATATAGGATGTAAAAGGTAATTAAAGTTTTTGGCTAAGCACATTGGAAGAACTTGAACCTTCATTGCTTTTTAGTTTTACCTTCTTGTTTGGCAGGTAAAAGTATATATTTTTAATTTGTGGTTTCCTTATTATTGGAAGACAGACACAGTAGAAATAGTTTTGAAATTGTCACTGAAAATGCCACAGTGGAGACAGGGATTTGGCAGAGATGTATTGAAGACTTCAGTGGTCCCTCATACAAGATCCTGGTCCTCTGGAGGCTTCTGCTGAGGGGAGAAGAAAGTAGCAGCATCTCCCATCAGGAAGTGTCAGCTCACAAGATTTTGGGGTCAACTACAGCATAAAATCATACCATGGTCGACAATTTACACAAGGTGACAAGCAGAATGCTACGCAATGCAGAAGAAAAATTAGGTGCTACTTTTTTTCAGAGGAATAGAGGATAAAATAATCTATTTTGGCACTAGAAACCAAGGTCTCAAGCAGTCCTTAACTACCATTTTTACTGTTTATAAATATGCATCCTTTCTTTTACTTAACCAGCAGACTTTTTTATAATCTCAGTATAGGTAAAATTTCTATGGATTTTTTCTCTTTTGGGGATCGATGGGAGCGCACAATTTACTTTTTTAGCCCCCCCCTCCACATATTCTCTTGAGGTCTTACTTTTTTCTTTTTTAGCTCAGATCTACATCAGAGAGTTCAGGGCTGCCATTACTAGAATCCTCCAAATGCTACTTTGTTACAGGGAATAGCATCAGCTGATTTTGTTTAAGTTAGATCTTTTTAGTTTAGTTTTGCAGCATTGTTCTGTCTAATATTATCAGAACACTCCTATGGATTTAGATTAAAAGTTAAGTTTACATTTTGTTGTGTATAACACCCCGTGGCTGCTGCTCACCAAAAAACAATGCCCTCCAGGGTCCCATATGGGTAAATGTCACCAAGGGTATTTATTATACAAATTTTACAAAATTATACTTACCAGTATTAACATGGGTTTTCCTAAAGCAAAACATTATTAACGTAATAGAATGGAAAAGGAAACTGTATTTGTCTTTCTGGAAGGCATATTCTTTAGGTGCCACTTGATTATTAAGGGAGATATTTTATTTGAAACACATAGATTTTGTCGGTATTTTCTGTTAAAAACATACTCATAATAACAATACAATAGCTATGACATTTTTTCTTTTGTATGTATAAAGCATATTTTACATTCTATGATGGTTAAAGGCCAGGGAGTCAAATTAGGGCCTGATAAACTCTACCTTATGGTACATTTGATACAGCATTTATCACATATTGCAAAGCTACATGTAGGTTTAAAATAATTTTACCATCTGAGCCAACAGCACTGGTGCTAAAAATGAATTTAATAAAAAGAAAAACACAAATTAATAAGCAAAAGCTTTAATTGGTGCAATGGAAATGATGACTCTTATAGAAGCAGTCCGAGTCTTTCAACTATTGTTTAAATATCAAAATATTTAAAGTGTACTCTGCTGACCGTATTTGTACTATAAAGGCCATGGCAATGAAGATGCCATATGGGGAGATTGCCTTGTACCGGGTAATGTAATTTTATCTTGACTGATTCTCCCCTTGTTATTGAACTATAATCGAAATTGAAAACGATGTTTTCAAATTAACGCAGCCTTGATGGGCTATGTTTGAATTTACCCAAAGTTAGAACTGTACCAGAAATTGTCATATTTCTTAGAAAACATAATTTTCAACAAAGTAGGTTTTTTTCCTGATCTGAGATATTATGACAAAACATTTAAAGACCATGTACTCAAAAATTGAAGCTATGCCTAGTCCCTTTCTCACTAGCCAAGTAAACATTTGGTATTTCCAAAAACAAGACATAAGGATGATTGTTTGTTTTCCTGAGCTAAATGATACCGGCTATAAACATTTGCCTTTCATGTTATCATAAACAATACATTAAATCAGCCAGGAATGCTACATATGTAATAGACTTCACACGTTGTACAAAAATAATTACTAAAAACCTGGTGCAATTGGACAAACATTTGCATGCATGTATGTATTTAAAGTAAGAAAAAAATAGGTGTTAGTCAAATGTGACAGTCACGCTAATAATTTCCGTCATAAGAACATCAGGTATTTCTGAAATGCTTTGAGATGTTTGGATTAAAGGCTTCTGTTGTCAGGATCATTACCTCTGATATGAGGAGCACCTTCTTCAGGTCTCAGGGGGTGCTGGCTACTGTCCCCACGTGTCTTTCCAGACTCGTCTTGTGTTTCTTCTCCTAGCTGGGTAGTGATGCAGTCTCAGTAGTCTTTTTGGATGGGGTTATTATTTCTGTATTGTCTTCTCATTATTTGCTTGCCTCTGATCTCTGTTGAACTCAGCCTGCGCGACCCTCTGGCCTGTTTCTAGACTAACAATAAGCGAAAGGGATCATGACTGTTTTAGGCAGAAAGCCTATCCCATCAGGGCATTCTCTACTCACCTTGGACCTCAATCTTTGAATATACATTGGTACCTTTATTGTACAGATATTCAACGTAGAAGTCTTTTATATTTACTCTGGCCTTGTACGAAACTCTGGCATATATATATATATATATATATATATATTTACTATATATCACCTTGGAAAAAATGGAAAAATTATCTAAACTTTGGCCAGGTGAACTAATTATAATTTCAGATATTAAAGGTTAAACCGATAAACATTGGATGAGTAATCAAGAAATAACTCTCTCTGCTAAAGAACAGCTCGGTGCCAATTTGCAGTATATTTATCTGATTTGTATCATGTAACACTTGTTTTCAAGGCCTGTTACCTAGTAACACACAATTCCTCCTACGTTGTGTTCAGTTATAAATACAACAAAGAACAGTAGACATATGGCCGATTCAACAAAACAGATGAAAGCAGAATTCTGCTGAAGGCCGTTAGATCAGTTCTTTCCACAAAAAGTGACATTTAGTTTCTCTAAACTTTTAATGTCACCGCTAGGTATTTACAACATTTAATTTATCCTAATGGGCTATGATTTGTGTTTCTTTCCTTAAATCAGAGATATCATTATTTTGTAGCATAAGTCAATAATTAAGGATGTCCATGGATCCATTAGGCCTCTAAAGTTGGAACCAGACTTTATTTGTTGCTAGAATAAGGGATATATATATATATATATATATATATATATATATACAAAGTCCAAAATCAACAATTGCACACCAATCACCACTTTTTTAGCCCGGTGCCAAGTAGCTGCAACAGCAAATCATATAACATCCAAAAATAATTACCGGCACTCCAGGGATTTCTTTAAATAATCACTCTAGAAACTGCAGTTTCTGGAGTGATTATTTAAAGAAGTCCCTGGAGTGCCGGTAACTATTTTTGGATGTTATTTATATATATATATATATATATATATATAATGAAGTCCCATGAAAAATACAAATTGCATAAAATAATGTTGTTTATCACTGAAGATAATGGGTTTGTTTCACATCGTTCCAATAAACTTTAACTTCAGATATTCACATGTTAGACTGTTGTGACATTCCCAACTCAAGCACAGCACTAAGCTTTTCCTTTATGGCAATGCTAATGAAGTCAGGACTGAGATACACTATCGCTAATCAGAAGGCAGTATAAGGGTGAAGTTAATGTGTTTGATACGTTGAGCCAAGACAATATCCCTAAGAGTAAGAATCTGCATACCATGCTACAGATGCACTTTATGTTGCTGGATACATTTTTGGGTTCAGTATATGTATTTTTTTTTTGAAATTTTCAAATATGGGGCTATGACAGAGAGGAAATGGAGAAAAAATGTATTGATTATCTCTATTATATGAATGTATTTCTCTTATGGATGTGGTTCTGTATGTTAAAATGTTAATGGCTACACACAGTATAGGAAGGAATCTTGTATCTCCAAGGAAACCAAATCAGTCGCAGCCACTTATATCATCAGTGTGTGTAATTCCCAGCAAGAAACAAAGAGGGAGTTAATGAATCACTAAAAATGTTATCCTCAAACATATATCACAGCAGCCAGCTCATCAATTAAGTAATTATATCAGGTTTTACAGCAATATGCTAACAGAATATTCCATGGACATCTTTTATCTTCAAGTCTGCGAGATTGATCTTATATGTATTATTCTACATTTACTATACAATTAGTTCTCATTTAGTGGCCCATTTACAAACATAAACATGTCTTCAGATATAAAAAATAGCACTTACATGCATGAAAACCAAATGTATTACTATGTATTTGCAAGGACAGACATTTAAAGGGACCTCTCAGATGTCATATCCATTAAAGTGCAAATGATGGCCCAGGTGTCCTTTTAAATACTTGCATTACAGCAGAGGAGAGATACCCTAAAAGCTTATATATCAGGGGCGTCCAACTTGCGGCCCTCTTACTGCTGCAGGACTACATCTCCCATAATGCTCTTTCAGCTAAGGGGCTGGCTGGAGAGGATGGGAGATGTAGTCCTGCTGCAGCTGGAGGGCCGCAGGTTGGACACCCCTGTTATAGATATAAGACAAGCTAAGTATTTAGCGGTAACAATATAGCCATGTTAATATGCACTGTACACTGTGTAGTGTAACAAATCTCCGTTTGGCACAATTAAAGTAACAATGTAGCTACAGAGGATCATTTATTACATGATCATGTCTCATCAAACACTTCTCAAAAGATTAACTATAATTAAAGCAGCTTGAGCTACTACCCACTGAGGATTGCCTTACGCAATGACAAAGCTGACAAATAACACTTGACAGAAACAAATACTTATTATTAACACGTATCCAGAGCACCAGTCCCAGGACATACGTGTAAAACAGAACTGATCTCTATGGGATGAGGTCCATTGCTCACTCTCCATGGTGCTGATTCTGTTCTCTAGTAACAAGTATCTATTTCAAGAGAATGAAACTTTTCAGTCAGCTGCTTGATCGTTAGTTTTCACTATGTAAACCGATAAAGTCTAACTAAAGTAAAAGAAAACCTAAACTTCCTCATGTTACATCTAAGCCTCTAACCCTTTAGTGTTAGATTATGATCTCTTGTTCTAACATTTCTCCTCCTTTGAAATAAATGTCCCTCCCATACTTTCTTAAATCGATTTATACACTTAAATGTTTCTATTACATTGCCTGTCCCTTCTCTCTACCAAGCTATACTTATTGAGGTTATTTAAATAAAGAAAAGACCGTTTCAGAATATTTGAATATTCCGAAAAATAAATGAATGATATAAGCAGATATTCAGATGACTCAATATACTGGACTAAAATATTTCTCAGATTAAAATGAAATTATTCACATACATTTATGTACACTTCAGAAACTATGACTGGTATATTTGGTATGTTAGTGTCAGTAACTCACATGCCTAGCTGCAAAAAAAGCAAACCTCCTCTGAAGCTCATATTGTCTAAGATTGTACTGTGCGAGCTACTGTAGCCAGTGCTTGCAGCACCTTCAGTCCACCCCCCTCCCTTTTCCCTATCTGTACAGATGAGTTTAGCTGAGCCAGAGGAAGGGTATATTGAGGCTTTTGTATGACTCTTGTGCTTCCCTATGAAATCCACGGCAGGGTCCAGCCCTAGCATGTAATGTATAGGCTATATAGGATTTTCTCCACCACTCTATTAGCCTCCTTTGTGATTTCTTGTTGGTAAAAGCATCCTTAGTTTTGAAACTGGTCTTAGCACTTTTGGGATTTGTATAGAAAGATCTGTACAAGACTGGGCTGGCAAACATGGTTGCAGCTCACACTTCGCATTCTTCTTCATCTGCAGAATGGATTGCCTGCTTAGATAAAAGGTACCTTCACCTTGTAAAGTGCTGAACGCTTGGTGTGACCGTCGTGTTGTATGGCATGTTCAGTGCATGCTAATTAAGCAGCTTGTGGTGTTGGGTAATGATCACAACAGAAATAGATGTATAGTGAATGGATGATACTTAATTGCAACCTGATTGTTTCCCCTGGTGTCCAGTAAATGCATGCATGTGCAACCCCAGAGCTGTCTGTCCTCTCCTCCAGCCCTTCTATTGTTATTCCCAGGGTATCTGCATTGTGTACGCATGGGAAGGAATCAATAAAATGTTTGTGTCCCTCAGTGGTATTTTGTAGCATAGGATGAGAAAGGGACGTACCGGCTGGAAGGCAGCTTTGTAAATTTAGCTGACATAAAGAAATTATTATTACCTCCTGAGAAAAAAAAACCCATCAGTAGGCCTTACATTTCCAACTATATGTGTGAACAATTTCATTAAGGATACAAATATGACATGTAAATTGTCCAAATAAAGATGGTCAATTAGAGGTCATTGTGATTTCTATAAGGCCTTCATGCACAGAGCCAACAGATATGATGTCTCACATCACACCCCATCCCACGTGTGATGGCAAAGAGACATCCACATCTGTAGGTTCTGGCCATGGAGCTGTGTTGTGTTTAATAGGCGATCAGTGCCTGGCCCTTGAAGGAGGTGTATTGCCCTAGGAAGGCTAGGATAATGTCTCCGGCTAGACACAAGGTGATATGAGTTACAGCAAACACAACATGGTCATATGAGTTAATTGTTATCCACTCCTGCCACTGCGAATTAGGTATATGGTGGGCACTTTGATACTACCCCTACTGCCTGTGTCCTCCAAGTATATACAATTAACAATGTATAAGACGTGCTCTATGTGACAGAAATGAGGTGCAATTATATGCCAGACATTTGTGATTTCGTCATTAATAGCATAATATTTAGAAATCTCAAATCACATATATCCTACATTGTTAAAATGAAAATGTCCTCGTACTTAAAAAAAGGCCCTTGCGTTTTTTTCCTCTGAAACTGAAAGTTATCACCCAGGTTTTCATAACAATTTGGAACTAATTTTACATGCAAACCTCACAGATGTTTGTTGAAATATTAGACCCAAAAATCAATTCAGGTGACCCTAACAGCTTGTCATAGTAGGTGAACTTGGCAAACCTGGCAAAAACAATTTTAGTACCATAATCTGGCTCTTGTAGTGACCCAGTCAATAAAATAATAACAAAAAAGGCCTGGTTGCACTTCACTTCTCCATCTCATGCATGCCAAAACTGTGCTATTTGTTTTTCCAAACTAATTTTGCTACAGTACAAGCTACTGAAACTGTTCTTGGTCTGTCGGCCTCAGGTCCAATGAATACCCACAGAAATGTTAAACGGTCATATTTTTCCAATTGGCCACCCATAAAAATTAGGTTTAAAAGCATATTTCATATGTTTTTTTATTCAAATGCATAGATGGGTTTCTCAGAATCCTTTCTATGCATTTGCTCTTTTTCCCGTCTGATCTCCTTGCCTTGGAGTAGCAGCTCCTGCTCAGAAGTCCAACCTGTGGGTACTCATCTCCATACACTTCCAGTGATCACTCACCTAAGGGTTTCCAGGGGGTTTATTGATTGTGGCTGTTTATGACAAGTACAACACACTTCCTGAATTGCATTCACATCTTGATACATTTGAAGGTGTTATTATTTATGTTGCCCTATGACAAGTCAACTTGGCCTTTCATGTAGAAGAATTTTTTTTGAGTTTTATAACACACAGATTTCCACCTGAAGTCAACATTAAGGCATTACATCCCAGGACACTATTTAAAAACACAAACTTTGTATTAGAAATTAAAAGGGAAAAGGACACCTAAATGATTTGGAATGGAAGTATTAAGGTCCATACGGGTCCCATTGCTTAGGTTTTTAGCTACCTGCATCTGACTTTGTCAGAAAGGTAATGTCTGCCATATTAAGTGAGAGGTCCACAACCCCACAGTGAGCCCTTAAAAGTTATTCTGGAGTCCTAATAGTTTGCCCAGTGAGTAAAAGACTCAAGGTAAGCAATTTAACATTGTCGGTTCTTGACTGAGTTATTCTTTTTTTTACATATCTGCATATGGTGGGAGGCCAACTGCACCTCAGATTAAGAGTTGTCAGCAGTTGTACATTTTCTTTAAGGGAAAGTTAGCATTGGAAAGTAGACCGCTCTTGTGGATATATTTCTTCTGCCATTTTTTCTTTAAGGCATGCGGTATGAACTGATCTAATAATATGATTTGGGAGTGCAGCATGCATTGCTATTTTTAACCCAAATGAATTTACATGCCTTCTGCAAAGAGTTAAATTTAATCTCTACTGATTATTTATTCAATTGTTTTTGCTATTCATTTATAGATTTAATATAATTAACTCTGGTTAGTTAGTAATTATATTCTTTCTTTAAAATGCTAATTTTACATCAAAGCATGAATAACTTTTAGTAACTTTTTAAAGAATCCATCTGTCTAGCAATTCTGTCTATAATGCTAAATTATTCTAGCCTTGGTGCCTGAATAATTGTAATTTTAATAAAGACAGGAGGCTTCCTATTTGCATATCTTCCTTTACTCTCACCATCAGCAGCAAAGAAAGAGTTAAGGTAAACTGGTAAAAACCAATGAAAAACAAGAACCAGAGACATATAAGCCCTCAGACGTCCCCAGTGCAGAAAGTACGGAAAGTGGAAGCGCGCCACCAATCTGCAGTACGCAAAATGTTGCTAAGGGCCCCACCAGCCAGTAGAGCCCCAGAAGCCATGGCACACCTGAAGAAATGGGCTCCAAAGGAAAGGAGCCAACGGATGCACCTGGCTAGAGTAGGGCCAATACTGGCCGAAAAAGTTGGACATAAGAAATCAAAAGCTGATGCGAAGAAGCAGACCTAACCGCTTCTGTGCGTGCTAGGTGCCCCTCAATAAATGACAAGTCAGGGGAGCTCTACCCACCAACTCACCTGCGTGGCCAGAAAATTTAGTATAAAAGCTATAGGGGCCGAATGGTGATCTACTTGTTGTCCCAAACACCAAGAAGACTAGCTTCTCCAGGCGGACCGATAAGACTTCCTGGTTCCTGGAGCCCTAGATTCCCTAAGCAAGGACTGAGCAGTCTTCGATGGGCCCGCTTGGGGGCCCCCGAAATTGTCCACGCCACCAACGTGAGACACCCCTGCAACAGGAGAGGATGTGCCTGCCCCTCTGGACCTGAAAGAAGAGATGGGAAGGATGGAAGGGCTAGAGGATTGTGGACCGACATCTCCAGCAGCGCCGGGAACCAAGGCTGTGCGTGCCAGAGTGGAGTCTGCAGGACCAGAGACCCTCCAGCTCGTCACAGGTAATGGATCACCCTTGGAATGAGCGCGAAGGGGAGAATGCATAAGCGCCTCTCTGGTGATGTATGTCCCGAAAGACCCGACTGTGAAGCCTCCAGTTGCTCACATCCCTCCAATGTCTTGAGAACCAGTCTGCCCATGAGATTCTCCACCCCTGGAGGGTGATGTTGTGAGCCAGGCAGAATTCGAAGATGTCCTTTGTCAGTTCCGTGAGGTGTCAGGAGCGCGTGCCTCCCAATCGGTTCATGTACCTCACCGCCGAGACATTGTCCATCCGAAGGAGAAGGCAGCAGCCCGACTGGCTTTTTGCTAGGCTTTTGATTGCAAAAGACCCCGCAATCATCTCTAGGCATTTTATATGGAGGGAACGCTCCTCCAGTGACCACCGACATCCGTAAAGGAGGCTGCAGTCCAACCCAACAAACTGGCGTTAGACTCCACGACAAAATCCGGTTGAGAACCGAAGATTGCATGACCGTTCCAAGCCTCCATGTGACGAAGCCACCACCCGAGCTCCTGACGCACCTCTGAGGTAAGTCGAACTGGTTGATCGTATGACGAAAGTCTGCGAAGGTGCTGAGCCTTGAGGCGTTGAAGAGCACGGTAGTGCAGTGGACATGGGAAGATCACCATGCGTGTGAGTAGGCGTAGAGAACAAGAGTTCTTGCGGAGAAGGGCGTGGATCTCCTTCTGAATGGCAACGATCTTGGTCCGCGTGAGACGTAGCATCGCTGCCCTGATATCTATCTCAAACCCCAAGAAGAGGATGCGCTGGGTCGGGGATAACTCGGACTTGAGCATGTTGACGACAAAAACCCAGTTGATGGAGCATCCGGGAAAACAAGATGGCCACCGGAGAAAAAATCAGTTGGCAACAGAAGAGGATAGCATGGTGGAGAAGAAAGAAACAAGCATCACGGATCAGTTGAACGGGAGGCAAAGGTAAGGAAAGAAAAAGGCAATAGACGTAAAACGGCCAAAAGGAAAAAAGAGGGAGAACAGTGGGGAGGCGGACGGTAACCCGCAGGAAAGGACCAAAAGGGGTTAAAAAAAAATAAGTGCAATTTTTTAAAAAATATCAAAATGTGCAAAAAAAAACTAAATATGAGCATATATATAAAAATTTAATATAATAATAGTCAAATATCAGAGAATGAAAATGATCTGACCTGCAGCTACGGTGAGCGGCAAAGAAAGAAATAGAAGGGGGACATCTAAGGGCTTAGTTGTCTCTGGTTCTTGTTTTTCATTGGTTGTTACCAGTTTACGTTAACTCTTTCTTTGCTGCTGATGCTGAGAGTAAAGATATCCAAATAGGAAGCCTCCTGTCTTGCCTTCAAATTCCAACTATCAATTATGTTATATATAATGCAGTTAGCAGGGTGACTTCCACCCATATGACATTATATGTTATTTATGTGCTATTTCAAAGGTCCACATTACTCCCTTTAGTGTATATTACCTGTGGTGATCCGCCTGTGTAACAGCAGGATGATCACAGTGGGAATGTGCTTCTGGATATCAGGGAGTGATGTTTAAAACTCATTAAAAATGCATATTTTCTTCTGTAACAAGTGTACAAATAATCTTTTATTCCTTTATTCTTCTATTTTTAGCATACAAACATTATAAGAACTCATAAACGCTATTCATAGTGAATCTTCGTTAAAGAATGGAAATCCTTTATTAGCCGTAGAAATGAATGAATCCCCCCAGGTTTGAATTACAGCAAAACTGATCCATGAAGATAAAAATAACAATGCGCCCCATCCACTATACATTATTTATTTAGAAATAAACATATGTATTATTTCCCTTAATTTGTGTATAATTAATGGCTAGCTATCCACCCTATATGACAAATCAAGTATTTTTTTTCCAGGCGTGTAATGAAACATCTGATTCATATCAGTCCCGATACCCTGCTGAGATACTTGGTGCTCCCTATTTAAAGGAGGCTGCAACATGGCTAAAACAGTATTTGATGCCTGCTTTTAATGCAGCAAGGCCTCCTAAATCCCTTCTAATACATCATACGTCAATTCCCTGAGGAGGCAGCAACATTATAATTATTATTATTATTATCTTTTATTTATATAGCGCCAACAATTTACGCAGTGCGCATCCTGTAATCTCTAACAGACATGAACAATTATGTCACAATGTGGGGTTTGTGTTTGTTACACTATGGAATATATCATATACATTGATGTTCCGCTAAACTGTGAGATTGATTTGCATGCAGATATGAAACAATATTTACATGAAACAGACACTGTACGTTTATTGTAGAAATTTGGAGACATCTAGTGTTGGTAACAGTATACTGTACATAAGACAAACAAATAATAGTAAAGTAAGTTCATCATAAGCCAGTGTAATGATATGAGACGCTTGTGCCGATATTGGATGTCTCATTAAACCTTTTTGTTTACCTAAAATAATATAGTTTAGTGTACCTTGAACAAAATGGTGAAGCGAAAAAAGTTAGAGAATAGCTGCTTTTCATTTTTTAGGAAAACACAGATGTTATCTTCCTATTACATAGCAAACGTAAAGCATCTGACACAGAAATACAGTAAGATAATGGAACATGTTGACAGTGCAGAAACAGATTGATATCACATCTACTTATAGGAGTAAAGCGTTGAATGGCGAGAGTTCGACTTACTATATAACATTGTATGAAATACTGGGTGGTGTGGAAGATTTAAGACTTCCCTTGTCTTCTGTAGTTTTTATCCATGGTCACAGAGGTGAGGAGGTACATTGACAATATGCTGCCTGTTTGTGGTGGGGTAATACAAATTAGCAAAGGCAGGTAAATGTACGCTGACCAGCTGAAACAGAGACTCAAGCCTTCATTGATTTCTTAAGCCTGAATTTCTTGCTTTTAGTGCAAAATAATGAGGAGAGCTCTCTGCCAAACTGTGCAAAGAAGGGCACCAGTAGGTCCACAATATTCATCTTCAGTGCTACCCCTCCTCAGTAATCTAAATCAAAACCCAATCAAGCTTCCCTTGCTTGAGGGGATGTATGGGTCAATTCAGACAGAGGAAGATCATCTTGGTCTCTCGGGTTTAGGGGAATTGCTGATGTCTTCATGGACCTGGCTCAGAAGCCAGCATCCTCCTCCTCCCAAAACCCCCCCAGAATTCGGGGTCTCGGTTTTACTGTGGCATTTTCAGTGCTTGCATATAGCTGAAATATTTATCTGTTGCATTCGTAGGTCGCGACATTGCTTAATACATCAAGATTACTTGAACAAAGAATTCCTGTTGAACACCCTTTAATATCAAGGAGTACCCTAAAATGAAAAAAAAAATCAGTCTTAAACTAGCTTTACTAAAACTGGGCAAAACACAACTCACTATTTGGTAAATCCCAATACAGTCCTCGTTAGAACTAATCTCATATACTCTTGCAGATTAGAAGGCACATGTCTGAGACGTGGCTTATTTGAGTTTAAAGGAATTTGTTTTTCAGATCTGGGCTACCTTTATGGGTGGAATCATTCGCATTTTAATGGGTTGATTCCATTGGATTGATATTTTATAAGATTAAGATGTATTATTTATTTATTATAAATTGAAGTATATAGAGAAAAAAGGAAGTATACAAAGTAAACAATATTCTGTTGTACAAAATCAAGGGAAATTTGACTCAAAATATTAAAAAAAATTACATTTGTACATAAAAGAAGTGTTTACAATACCATTGGACAATAGTAGGTCTGGCACGTATATATATACAGTATATATAATGTAACCTCGTATACATTTTTTGGACCTCTGTACCTTTGTAGCCTTCATCTCAGCCTTCAGGCTAAATAAGGAAAGATAGGAATTGTTTTCTATGGACATGCAACAGTGTTTTTTAATACCTTTTGTACATATTATTTAATAATTGTGTATATTTTAGATTGAAATATAATTAATTCAGTAATTACCCAATATTACATTTAGTCAGTTGTTGTTTGTTTTTTAGGCCCGTCGAACGTTCAAGTGAAGATGTGGACATTATATTTGCTCGTCTGAAAGAAGTAAAGGCTTTTGAGAGATTTCACCCACACCTCCTTCAGCAGATATGCTTTTGTGGTTATTATGAATTCCTAGAAAAGGGTGTAACTTGTAAGTGGCAAAAGTCCTCAAAAAACAATATATCATAAAAAAAATCCCTTTCCATATAATCATCTTTCATTTGCATTCTAACAATATGTATGTTAATTTACAAAAACACTGACTGGTCTTAAAACTCAATAATATATTTATAGACAGGTGGGACTAAAATGTCATATAAACATCACATATACAAAAATAATATTGTGGTATAAAAAGGTACTTGTTCTTACATATACTTTTTTCTTATATATATACATATACAGTATATATCTATCTATCTATATAGATATATATATATAAATGTTTGAATTATTTTACAATGAAACCATCCTGTGTATCCTTGTGTTTCAGTGTATCGTCAGGGTGATATTGGCACAAGTTGGTACGCCGTGCTAACGGGATCTCTGGATGTAAAAGTGACTGAAACCAACAGCCACCAGGTAATTAACACTAGATTTTTATGTAAATATTATTTGGCAGAACAACTTTATGCATTTATTACACGTGTTTATTATGCTATTGTAATGAAGTCTGCTATGGATTGTTTGAGATACGCGATGTAGCTCATTTTAGTTCAGGTTGTTCAAGAAGAGAGCACCATTTATATTCTTTTTCGAACTGTTCCATACGACAGTTTCTACGGAGCGAATCTTCAGTGCAGGCTACAACTAAATAACCATTGAATGTATATGCATTGTATACAGTGCAATGATTAAACAGCTCAGATTACATACACTGACACACGTAATCTCTAGAGATAAATGGAAATGACATGGTTCTGTGTGCAAGTTCAATGTATCAACAAAATCAGGAAAGCTATTTAGATTGCAAAAGCTCTAGTGACCAGGGACTTCTAATGTTTGCACACCTGCTCCTCCTTTTACCTCTAAACACCAACCACATTTACCCTGCATACTACGGATTCCTATTACTATATGAAAGGGACATTTTTGTGACTCATTCAGACCTCCCTTACCAAAGAAATATGCATATTAAAGTACTCAGTAAGTAGTTTAATGTATATTCTTTATCTGTAAGAATACTGGCGTAATGGAGTCCCCCACATTGCATGGGGTCCCCCTGCCCAGTTGGGGCCCCCAATGCCAGCGCTGCCTAACACCATTAATCAGTCCCTCTGTCAGCAGTAAAGGCATGGAGGGACTGACCGATACAGGCCCTTCAAAAAGCCATCTCCATTGGCGCTCCATCATTGTCAGCACGCTAAGTCTGACATAATTTCCCAGCACTCAGACACTGGTATTTATCCCTCCCCCTGAGCCAACAAAGGTAGGTGTGTGTAAGTATGTTATGGCGTGTGTGTGTATAAGTACGTAGTGTGTAAAATAAGATAAGTGTGAAAAACAAATCACAATCACATATGTATTTTGATAGATCCAAATTACAGTGAATATAAAAAGTCTACACACTCCTGTTAAAATGCCAGGTTCTTGTGATGTTAAAGAATGAGACAAAGATAAATCATGTCAGAACCTTTTCCACCTTTAATGTGACCTATAATGTGAACAAAACAAACTGAAATCTTTGAGGGGGAAAAAAAAACAACTTACGATAACCTGGTTACCTGGACTGGAGTGTCCTTTTAAGCAAAAAATACATTTGGTACATTCTACTCACCTGTTAAAAGCATCACAGGTTAAAGTTGTATCTCATACACAGGCCACTAGGTGGCGGTGCTAGGATGCCTAGAATTTATAAGATGGCGTCTGATATTTACCAACAAAAGTTAAATATATTTATTAACTATTCAGCAGATATTGTGATTAACATTTATGCTAGTTTGAATTCAACAAGCCTAACTAAAAGTAACAAAGTTTCTTGTTTTTTTATATTCAACATAACTTATTTTTTTAGTAATCGAGAAAGATGAAATACTATATCTATGCACAAATCCCTGCCACAAGCTTTGATGATGCCTATAAAGCCCAAACATACTCAGGTTCTTTTAAACTTATTACAACTATACTAGTTTGGAAGGCAAATAAAGATGTAATGTTTTGAGGCTAGAGAACAAGAACAGTGCTCTATGCTGAGCAACCACTTTTTATCCTGGGCGGAGCCCAAAACTTTTAAAAGGTCTATTTTAGATATATCAAAATCAAAAGGTTCTAGGATGAGAGAATTCCTGCATAAAGAATAAATCAGACCAATACTGGTGCCAGAAAAAAATAACATCCTTTTGTCCATAGTCAAGACCAACCCCAGAACATGTAGAGTAAAAGAAAGCATAAGGTTGCATACTATCTGGGCAGTCTTTTCCTGCTACTTGGCAGCTATGTGATATCATGGATTTAAGGAGGGCTGGGACAATGTGCATAAGCACAAACACTGACACCATACTCACACAAGCCCTCGGTGCACTCCAGTTTAGTGGAACCATACCCATACTGTAAGCACGAGAAACATATTACAGTGCATGTGTTGGAAAGGGAAGTCTTTAGGTTCTCTATATAACCTAAAAACATTATGTTGATATGTAACTTAGATATGGCTTCACTTGATAATTAGAATTTGTGTGCAATTTACAAGATTGGGGTTGAAAAAAAGGCTGTTGTTGGCCTACTCAGTATTGTCTTTAGTCCATTAGGTTTTGTGTGCGCTTTAAGGAGATATGGTGCTAAAAATGCTGACATGGGCACAGAGATTCCACTTCTAGGAGTACCACCCATCAGCTTCTTCACTTTCTCCAATTCCTGTTCTTATCTCCCTCACTTACATAGTCCTAGTCAAGTGGACCACATTGGTCTCCAGCACTGTAAGTAATGCCTTTGGTGAGGTCTGAGCAGTGATCTTTAGAGTGAAATGATCATCTGTTGCTTTCTGGAACCGGCGGCTGTATGTGGCCATCATGGCCTTACTTGAGATACCAAGCTATAAAAGATTTTGCATTATCCATAGCTATAAAGTTGTTACTAGATTTTAAAAAAATACTTTTTTTCCTTTAAGACGTCGAGGGGTCAGTGACGTTAAGAGGAATGTGTATATGTACTTTGGGGCACCAAATGGATTGAGGATGCAATGCATCTTGAAAGCAACTCCTTGGTGAGCTCAATCAAGCACGTGCAAGATGAGAGCAAATACAATTTGGAAATACTGAATTTTTGTGCTCTTTAGTGAATTAGACCTACACAGAAAAAAACATGCTTCTAATATGTGTATCTATTTCAATAATCTACCACTTGATATCTAGGATGCTGTCATCATTTGCACCCTGGGAGTTGGAACAGCATTTGGGGAGTCGATATTGGACAATACACCTCGCCATGCCACCATTGTTACCCGTGAGTTCAGTGAACTGCTGCGTATTGAACAAAAAGATTTTAAAGCCCTCTGGGAGGTAAGCAAATAATTGAGATTTGATAGCTAAATCATTTTGAAAATAGACTATAATCTACCTTTGAATTATATTGTAGAATACATTTGCTTCACGTGTGGAGAGGAAATTATTTTGTAGTATAGGCAGAAGAGGATTAATAGAGGGGCAAAAGGGTTGATTGCCCCAGACATGTGAGAGCTTGGTGCATGGGGCCCTTCTCCTGTAGCAAGAGTACTTGCAGAAACATATACAGAGTATTTTTCTGGAATGTGATCAGTAAACTCCTTGCCCCTTTTAATTATACATGTTCTGACCCCTTTTGTAGTCCCTAAAAAAAGGCAAGGCTTAGAGTTACTGTGTCACAGGAGCAGAGATACTCTACAGGTGGGAGCTTAGCTCTGTTTTTATGGCAGTCAGCCGTCATTGTATATTCATGTATGTATTTATTTGTGTGCAATTTCTGTATGAATTTATGTGGTGCTTCACCCAGAGAGTTCCCAGGTATTCAGGTATGTACATAATGCTTTTGTGTATCTACGTTTGTCAGTGGGTAGCCAAAGAGAGAAGCAGCATCCCTGCCTTTTAACAGATGGGTAATTGGTTATGTTTGGGCATTCAGTTATTTATAATTTCCATACAGCTTTGTGGGAACAAAAACTTGTTTTGCCTGATGATCCCACTGACTTTGCCTGCGGTCCATTTATTGTCCATTTACGGAATTGTCGAAGGGACATGTAGTAACCCTACTGAACCGTCAATGGCTTTCTAAAATGTAGTGAACTGAACACCTTCCTGGCTTGGCACTTAAAACCTCAGTAGAAACTGGTGGCACACATGCTGGGGTCCTTAGGTTTGATATGGTAACCCTACTGCTTTAATTACAAATTATTTTAACATTTAACATGCTAAATGAGGCCTGTAGAGTCTGAGATGTAACTATTGGGGTTTTTTTGCAATTTCTCTGAGCATTGCACGGTCTGACCTTGAGGTGAATTTGCTAGGATGTCCACGCCTGGGAAGATTGGCAACTGTCTTGAATGTTTTCCACTTTTGAATAATCTTTCTCACTGTAGAATGATGGACTTTGGAATTTTTGGTAATGGCCTTATAACCCTTGCCAGATGTACGAGGAGTAACAATTGCTTCTCTAAGATCATTGCTGATGCCTTCCCTCCTTGGCATTGTGTTAACACACACCTGAATCCTCCCCATCAGCAAACTGCTATGGCTTTTATAGAGCATTTGATTAGCAGCACCTGTCTGCTACTTAGCATCTTAATTCCTTTGAAAACAGTAAGGTCTACTTAGTTTTCACACATGGCTTATCCATTTCGGCTTTATTTTTGTTGAATAAATCATAACATGGTGTAACATATCATATCATATCATGTGTTGTTGTTCATCTGAGGTTAGAACTGTCCCGCTATGTAAAACCATAGAATTCAAAGAGTGTGTACTTTTTCAAATTACAATATATATATATATATATATAAGCCCTGTCCTGAGGAAAGTCCACGAGGTGGACTGAAACTTGACATCTTGGCATCTTGTTTCTGGTAACAGTCCTGCCTTGTCTTAGAAGTCTCTTTACCAGCAGGCATCATGCAGACAGCTTCCCTCTGACTGGATGACAGGATCTCTTCCTAGCAGTGGTCAGCAGGCACTGAGCTCACATCTATGAGACCCGGGGTACATACCATAGCTAATGGCAGGATTTCTGCATCACTGACACTATGCAGTTACAGGATATTCTTCCCACCTCAGGGTGCTCACAAACACTGTAGAATGTGTTTCTGTGTTCCCATGGCCTAATCACACAGCCCACTCCTGTGTGGATCATCTTCTATATTTCTTCACTACCCATAGCTTGCCCCCCAAAACCCCCAGAAGAGTCTTGCCCCCTCATATATATATATATATATATATATATATATATATATATATATCAGTTCACATGTCTCAGCAAAAAAGGGGATTGGAGGAACCGCCAACTAATGCATTCGAACGCCTGGTGGTTGCTATGCAACCCAGCTGTGACAGAGGATGTAATGCAAATAAAGGGGTTATATATTATAGAATTATTCTGGAGGGGGCACCTTTTAATAGTGTTCCCCCATAGCCACACCTGATCTTGCCCCTGATTGTAGAGAAATAGCTCATATTGAAATGTTGCCATAACAAATGTATTTCCCTACAATGACATATGAAAATGTGTAAATAACAAATGGTGATGCACAATTAGTAACAAAACCGAGATGCCAGATGAACAGAAAACGCGGCTTCTCATATCATCTGTGGAGACATATGTAGCATTTGAAATGAGCATTTTGTTCCCAAAACTTCAGTCATAATTAGCATGGACAATGTGGCTGATTCATATGACACAACCTTTTAAATGGGTTTTATTATTTTTGTGTGGTAGATACATGGTTAGGGGGGAAGGGATTTAGGGGGAATTTGTATGTGATCTAATAATATTTATTTATGTAACTATGTAAGATATTACTGTGACTTTTAGAACTCTAGAAATCTGCGATACACCAATATTAACATCAAAAGAGGCATGTCAGGGGAAGAAAGAGAAACAGACAGATTTGGGCCCAAAGAGGGACTTTTCTAGCATCTCCTTTTTTCTTTTTATTGTATATACATCTCCTGGAGGTCACCTACAATACATGTCTATTAAATTCTCTGTGTGAGGGTATTATATTGTATATTGTGCAAAAAGGACAATTGCTGTAGAATCAAGCTGGATTTATGTTAGAGAGCGCTGGCAGCATACGTTTCACCTCACTCTGCAGGAGACTCAAGGAAAATCTTTAAAAAAAGAAATCAATGCCCAGATGCTTTCACATCTCTAAAAACTTTTTTTCAGGATAGACTGGCAGTGGGGAAATTGTGAAGGAAATTATTAATAAATAATGGAACAGTTGATATTTCTGTAGCATCGTATGTCAGTTTCATAACTTAAACTGAATGTTGTTAGAATCTGAAAAGCATAATAGTCTTTGAGGTATCTGAGGTCATAGAGTGTTAAAATATTTATATAAGTGGACAATTCACAAATACTGGGGATTCAGTGTTGATCTGGAAAGCACTATGACTTCCAAATATTCTAAAGGGACTCTGAAATATAATAAATAATGCCTTTATATTAAAAGGCAGCATTGAGGCATATGTGTGTTCCAACCATACCAGGGAACTTTCTGGATTTCACATAGAGACTTTGGGTGAACCAATGCTTCTCTGGGTCTCTGGGTCACTACCAGGAAACTCTGGGTCACAGGAATGGCGTTGCAGTCTCGTCCCACTCCATGCACACTTTTCTATTAAAACCAGTATGTCAATGTGTCCTGCGACGTTGGCAGGACCACTCACCAATGTCGGCAGGACCACCCGTCAGCAGGACTTCCTACCTGCATCCCACAAGAGGGGCTCCGGCTAACAGGAGCCCCAAAGTTCCCAGGTATAGTTCTAACTCAGTTTTTAACAGTGCCAGGCCTTGAGTTCCTAATCAGCTAGGTAATTTGTGCATTGATGCCCTACTTCATATTTGCAATCAGATCACCAATGCCCAGCTTCCTGCTTTAATGTGTTTCCTGTAGCAAACCTACGTGCACTAGCTAGCCGCTTAAGCCATCTGTATTTAAGGGCTGGACCTGCTTTCAAAAAGGTCTCTTCTGGATATCTGAGATTTCTCTATAGCATATGGACAAATTGAAAGCTTTATATAATCGTATAAACCGTATAAACCATATAAACGGCTAAGCAGCACGAGGTGCCTCATCAATGCTGTCCAAAGAGGCATATACATAGCGTTGAAGTGCTTTTAAAAGTAATGTAGTACCAGTGACTGGGCCCTGTGGTAGGCAATACAGCCTACCAGTTAGGATTAGATCGGACTCGAAGAAATTGGGATATTTGGTGTAGTAGTGGGCTAAACAGTATATTTTACAGTCTATTTATATCACAATATGTATTTATGTGATTTAAAGTGTCTGCCATGTTGAGGCTGATTCCTTTCATTGTTGGGTGTACATATTGATCATTATAGCAACAACCTATATTTTTTGAGCTCTGGATAATGCATGGCCCTGGGTTATGCATAGTTGAAGGCCCATGAAACGTTACTTATCAAAAGGATTTACACTATAACGCAGAGTGTAGAAATTCTCACAGCCCCAACTGAAACTCACACTCGAATTCTCCATGGAGTGAAAAAGGGTGGAGTATTTTTTATATTATTTTGTAATTAGTGCTCGCCAGTAAATGTCTAGGGACTTGTTCCTTAAACATTTGACTGTCCCTTTAAATTGTTATTTAATATGCAAATAAATAGTTTGTGATGTAAATGAATACAAAAACAAGATTTGTCATTTGGAAACATCTCTAGAGGAAGTTTTCACAGAATCTGACATCTAAATTCCTAAATATTCCTTCATAGACCACTGCAGGATTTGGTGTAAGCTGAACAGCACAACATGTCATGTTATTTTTGGCACAGCTTCAGCAGCTACTGTCTTTAAATATCTTGTCAAAAGTATGCTGACAGAAACAAAAAATGTAGCACATTCATAGTTTTCTACTCACTGATAAATTATTACTTAAAGGTGGTCAATCAAACAAATGGCTTATTAACCCTAAAAGTCTTTTGCAAACATAGAGTCAATAATGGACAGAAAGATATTTAACCCCTTAATGACAAAGCCCGTACCTACTGCCTTAATGTTCATATAATATGTTTCAACAGCTGATTTCCTTCCTTTCAGTAAAATTTGCATTTGTAAGATATTGATATTGAAGGAGTTTGGCATTCTCTAGGATTTGCAGTGTGTCTTTTGTTGTGGAATCTGCATCCAAATCCTGTCTAAAAGGAAATGACATCCTTATGATCCTCTAGTTCTTCCTCCTTTGGCAGACTGTTGCCATTTAAATACTTATGTAACACATTATTATTAGCAGGTTTATAACTGTTTTGCAACTTAATGTGATCAAATCTCCATATATGTATAATAACTTTATAGTAAATAAAAAAATGTTGTAGGACAGTTATTTTTAGATCCACAGAGATTTTTACATACTTTGTACTCCTCATAGCACATTATCTAGTTGGAGGGGATCACAATTCATATGTTAAAGGTGCTGTTCTTCTCTGCTGACTTCTGTAACTAACTGCAGCATTAGAAACATAATTCCTAGTAGACTTTTGCATTCATATTCAGGCAAACATGAAAATGAACACAAAGGGTGCGTTTCAGTTGTTCATCCCGAATACTGAAGAAACGAACATGGCGGCGGCAAAGCGTACACAAAGACAAAGATACACAAAACAAAGAATGTTTACTAATCTCCCTGGTCCCTTCCCCATCTATCCTACCTTATCTACGCAGCACCGCAGGGGTTAACAGGAGTGGAAATCCATAGGTTTGCGCGAGGAGTTAAAGGTCCGGCAACCAATAGAGTGAAACTCTATACGGACCTTTAACTCCTGGAGCGGGGAGACCAATGGTCTCCCCCGGCCGAGTTTAGGCACCAGGATTTTAAAAGTCTGTATGAGCGACTCTATTGGTCACCAGCAGGGGGCTCGTCTGCCATTAACCAATGAAGTGCAATTATCTTCAGGAGTTAAAGGTCAGAGGAGCTCCCTGCCGGCGACCAATAGAGTCGCTTGTACACACCTTTAACACTTGGAGCGGGGAGACCAATGGCCAAGTTCAGCATCAGGAGTTAAAGGTCTGTACGAGCGACTCTATTGGTTGCAAAAAAACTAAGAAAAAAACGAACACGAAGAATGTACACAAATATTCGCCCGAACCGAACACAGGAACGGGCGAATATTCGTGGAGTTTGCCTGATTGTTTACAAAGGCTTCAAATTCCTTCAAACTACACTACTGTATTCATGTTATTGTTCATTTTGTGATTTTTGGTTTTAATGGTATCATCCCCATTGTAATAGCACCACAGAATCAGTTGGAACTCTATGAAGAAAATGTAATAATAATAATATCCTTGATCATAGTTGTCCACCGTACTGAGTAGAATGGAGATAAAAGTAGACCTTGAGTACAAGCTAAGGGATGTGTCTACTGTAACACAAGTTGTCATCATCAAACCAAAGCCGTGCATAAAATCCTATAAGGTCATCTAATATAAATAAGCATGTAACACATGTTTTAAAGAGCATGACAACTTTAATCACAGTGTGTGTCCCTCTGAAGGCTCTCTTCTTAGGATATCTGGTTAAAATCCCAATAAAAACCTTGGATAATTACAAGGACAGAGAGATAGTGTCATGTAGATACAGAATCAGGGGCTATCCTTGGAAAGCTGTTCCTGCATGTACTACATGTTTATAAAATGGTTTGATTTATCTTTAAATGTTATTGTTTTCCCCACTTTTACTCAAATTCCATTTTTTTATGATGAGCTCAACATAATGATTGAATATAAAGTCATATATAAGGTATGGTTAAGGTGCTAAAATTTAATTCGACTCTTACTAGGCTAACTACACATTACGCTAAGCAAACCTGATCTAGAAAACATGTGGACTCTTGTCTTCTTCTGTAGAAATGGTATCTGACAATTTTCGACAGATAAGCACTCATCCACATGAATCAAAATAAAAGGATTCATGTTCTATCTGATTCTTAATATTTATCAAATATAGTTAAGGTATCTTACACTGGGCAGTGATACAGTTTCATTAAGCTCTTTTATCAGTTCTCATTAAAATTCTACAGCGGGAAAGATATTCTTCAGAGCTGGTATTTTATCTCTCTGCCCATACTAATACTTCATTGCTTGGTCTCTTTGAAATTAGATCATTCTTTTCCCTGTCCAAACAGAAAAGATTAATCTGTCTAAAACTTTTGAAAGTATTTAATCAATCCGAGTGTAAGTGAAATATAGTTACCTTTGTTCGTGAGGATTCTTTTTAGATAGTACCCTTTTATTGTATTTAATTTATAGAAGAAATCTCATTGGGCATACATATTCATCTTGAATATGCTGTTACAGCTGTCAATGACATATTACATAGATTTTAAACCTTTAAAAATTGGCTATAATGTTTATTTCTGTAAATTTCAGGAACAAGTTAGGAACAAGTAGCTTACCAGCTACTATTGTGATGCTATTTTGATGGGCCAACCCCAATGGACTACTCTTGTAACATGTGCTGAGTTGGCCCTGTACAAAACATAATCAATTATGTGTTTTCAGCTCACACTTATAATGACTTAACAAGGAAACCATTTGGTTTTGAAATATTTATGCAGGGCTGGATTGGCGGTGACAGGGTGGCCCTGGCACTTTAAGGCCTGTGGCCGTCTGATGATGTAGATGGGGCAGATTGATGGATAAGCGCGACCATACACACAAAGTTTTTATGCTGCTATATAGTATCTGGCTCAGATAGATTTACAGTCCTGTCCTGTATTCATGTACTAACCATTATCATTAATTGTACCCATCATTAAATTTTATTGATTAATGACTATTTTTAAATATACTTTTATATATAATGTACTATAAGACACATTTTAGCTAAGTGACTTTTGCACCATTGAGGCAGCATATTTACAAAGTGTTTGTTTTAGAATATAAAAATGATAGCAATATGCTTCAATATTTTCCTCATCAAATGATTTATGATATATTTTGTCCCATTTCCATCTCTGATAATAAAGATGATACTCTATGAAGGAGGGATCGGAAGGTGGTTTTGTTTGTAGGTACTGTCTAATATTATAACTTTCAAAATACTCTAATTGTATATGAAGAGGAAACAATAATAGTCCAAGTTGTTTTTTGCCTTCTAGTGTGACTTATAGTTTTCAGGGGTTTGAATTCCCCTGTGGTGTAAGCATGGGTGTCTGAGTCTTTTTACTTTATAATGAGTGCATTTGAGGCAGCTGAGCTATATAGAGTGAAGGTTCTGGGAACTGAAGATGCTTTCTCTGACACCCAAATTTTAGCAGCTTGCTTGAGGGAAAGCCTAATGTGGCGCAAGTAAAGTGAGGCGGACAGCAGCTGAAGTGCAGGTGAGTCAAGAAAACTCAAGGAAATTACATGCACCATAACAACACTGCAAGATGTCCTTTATTGTATGTCTAATTAGGATTATCACACTTAACTAAGGTCAAATACATTAATTAACCACAAACCCAGCACTTAGTTTGGGTTATTCTGGGCTTATTTCTACTTTTGAATTCTTGTTAAATTATTAATGATAAGAAAAAATTACAATTCTAAACAACAAAAACAGCATATTTCAATGCAATATTAAATTTGGGCAATAATTGTTTGATTAACTTCCCCCCTGGGAAGCAAACATTAAACATACAAAGCACAAGGTGAATTATGGACAAGATGACACAACAATGTATAAAGCTTTTAATTGTATAAATGAACTATAGAAGTCACTTGTTATCCGGGAAATGTACGGCTGTTATTATTCATGGTATATATATTGACAAGCACCACACGAGAACCTTGCTTGTTGTTTGTGTGTGGTGCCTTTTTTGAACATGTGTGTTGTGATTCAGTAGTGCTTATCTTGGCCACATTATGATTTTTACATTAATCTTCCTCCAGGGACATTATTAGCTGGCTGTTGACAGTTCATGGTCTTTCCGTATCCAAATATAATCTGCTTTCTTCCTGCTTTTTTTTCTTAAAATTTCTGGCCAATTTCAAGCTACAAATTGACTTTGGTACTGATTATTCCATCCCTGGTAATTTTTGTATTTTGCATGGACTATTCTTTCTGCAGAAGATTGTTTCTAAGTGCTGAAAGATTCAGCATATAACATACTGCACATTTTATGTGTAATCTCATTTTAGAAACTAATTCAAATACCAAAAAACTATTTTTTTCTGGAAACTTTGTGCGAGAAATTCACTTCTTCTAGGAATTATTTGAACAATACTACGGACCACGTGAAGTAATTTACTGGTAACTAAATGGTTCCAGGGATTTTCTTTATTTTACTGTATTAACCCTGGATATTATAGAATAGCACACAGACTATTATATTTCCTGCTTTGTTTTCTAAAATAGCATTGAATGCCAGGCATATAAGTAAAATAACTTTTTTTTCTGATTATTATTATTGAATAATTATTGTTAACTTCATGAGGAGAGCAGTTTCACCTATGCATTGTGCTACAAAATGTATAGGTTACACATTATTCTACATATTATTTCACTATATTATGCCTTGTTCAATAATTTTTTCTGCTGACCTGTAAATTTTGGACCCGCATGAGTGTTATTGTACTGCAGAAGGAACAGTCTGTTTGCTTCCCCCATTTTTCTTTTGATATTTGTTTCGAATCATTTGTTAAATCATTTTGTGTCTGGAAGGAATTTATTTTTCACGTAGATAAGCCAACAATCTCTTTTCCTTTTATGCTGCACAGGAGTGGTCCTAAGGCGTGGGTTGGCTTGACTTCCTCAACAAATATAAACCTTTCCTGTCTGAAAACTATTTTGTGCGTAACATGATGGATTTTCGGGAAGCTGCACATACTACACCGGTTCCTTTATGAGGATTCTGAAATAGCTGACAGACTAATGGGAAGTTGCCATTTCATTTAGTTGGATAGATGACATTCCTGTAACCATGGACTCACAAACAGACAATTCAGTTAAGAGTTCAAAAACAGTTCCTCCGAGCAGAGTGCCTCTCAACATTTTCATTTACAGAAATAACCAAGGTTCACAAACCTTTCCGCTGTACATTCTTCAGGGGAGCGGTTCCATGGACCCTTCATCAATGGTTCATCAATAAAATTAAATAAATCCACCAAATAAATATTTAGAAAATGATATTCAAAACATTAGATCCAAAAAGTGAAACTTTTGGCAGCTATAGTAACAGTATAGATCTTATTTTCAAATACTAAACATATATATATAGTACATAGTATATATAGCATAGTGTTAAGTCAACTTAAATTTCTATATAGTTTTTGCAGGGTAAATTTCCACAGCAGAACATCACACATTATGTATGGGATCATAGCTGAAAATAATACGGGGCTTTCAGGCTTTGTTGCTAGCATTTCTAGTATGAATAAATCTACATTTTATGCTAAGTGTTTAGCTAAATATTAAAAAGAATAACTTCATAGAAAGGAGGTGGTGAAGGTTGGTTTATTATTATCATTATTACATCCAAACAATGTGCACATTACATACAAGTAATAATAATAATAATAACATGATACATGGCTTTCAATGCTGGTTCAATTCAATGAGGGTTTTATGTCAGTAATATATCAGTTCTCTTTTAAAATAACTGCCTTCACTTGACATACAGGTCAGGCTTCAACCTGGTAAGTAAGACTGAAAGGCACAGTGTATACTACCTACCCATAATTGCATAGATCCAGGCAGAAATAACCATTTAGGCACAAGCCAATTTTGAATATAAGGGGAAAAATAATTAAGGGGCAGCCAGGAAGTGGCTTTTTAAAATAACCTGATAAACATCACTTAGAAAAAGGCTTGCCTGATAATATCATACATGTGATATCGCTGGGATCCGCTGTCGTCCACATGTTCCCGCTGACGGGGGAACACTGTAGGTGCGGCGGTGATGCCCAGCAGGAGTTGACGTGCGGCTGGGGGCAAGCTAGGAGTTGGATTTAAAAACCCGAAACTGCTCAGCACAGATACCCTTGTGTGGTCCCGCTATTACGTTTGCTGCTTTGGACTCTTGTATGCTGTTTTTGACCCTTGGCTTGCCTGACTACTGTCCTGCCTAGTGATTCTGCTACATTGATCTACCTGTCCATCATACCTGGTGACAATACAGAGCTCTACACCATTTTTAAGCAATATTTCAGATAGATTCTTGAAATTGACTGCTAGCCATAACCACCAATAATTAATTGTGAATAACTCCCTCAACATCGTACTAGCAACAGAACATCTCACAACGTGTTATTTTTGTCGACTAGCTAGCGATTTTTGTCTGGCAAAGTATATACTCTGAAAAAAATGCTGAAGGAGTGCATTGATGACAGATTCCTTTTAACCTTTAGCAAAATGTTTGCACATAGAAAACTGAGCATAAAAGTGCTGTGTTTTGAACATAATACCAAACAACCTGACCTTATTGCTCTCCTTGATTAGAGAGTTAATGAGTTGGTACATCACAGTCGACACCTATATTAGTAACACAGTAGTAAACTTCAAAGTACAATAGCAACTTCAAAGCGGATGTTATGAAACAACATTTCAAAGGTTTCCTTAGCTCAAAAAGTGAAATAGACTAATATGCATATTAGAGCTTGCATAGCTGTCATTCATTGAGTTTATAAATATATGCAGGGCGAATTGGAATGGACTGTGTTAGTGTCAACTTAATCATCATCTGTTATCACAAAGCTAGATTAGATGTGTCACAAATCTAGATCAGATCCACTGTCGTGTCCAGAGTTTAAGAAGCTATGAAATTATAATGCTCATACGAGAAAACAGTTTCCAGTTAGATCGGAGTGTAAACTGCAACAAAGGAAGGCAAGAAAAAAGTGTGGAGACAGAGAAAAGGACAAAGGAGGTGATAGGGGAACGAAAGAAAAAGACAATGATTGAACAAAAAAAAAATGATGTGGAAATAAAAGAACAAACACAACAAAGGTTAAAATAAGTGTTATGGAACAGATTAAATTAGGAAACCTAAATGAAGTAACAGGGTCCCATTGGCTGGAACGGTAGGAATTGTCCAACGAGTTTCAGTACATTATTAAAGGAAAGGAGAAAATGTAGAGCTGGGTGATCGAAAATTTGCTTTACCATCGCATGCGCCACATTCATAGGGTCATAAAGTACCAGTATATATTCCCATCCTGGCCTAGACTAGAACTAAAGCCTAATACTACCGAAATGACAAAAATTTTGAGCGTGATCCTCTTTGCAGACATTGTATTGAGCAACGCATCACGTTCTGAGACTTATTTCCTTCAAATTGCTTATGGGAGATCTCTTGAGATTACAAGCAGTGCTTATGAAGCTGTGAAATCAGGCAATATTTCTGCTTATACCTTAATGTGAAATTAGAAGCATTTTATTTACATCTAGGAGCATCACCAACCTGTTGTCTGCTGGAAAAACATAATTTCCTCCCACAATGTTATTTTGCTGGTTTTATACTTATGTACAATATTGCTGGTTTGACCTCTGGAGAAAAATGTTCTAATAATATAATTATAGCTCAAGATTGTAAGCTTGCGAGCCTCCACCTTATGTATCGGTTTGTCTTTGTCTGTCAATTCTTGTCTTGTCATACCTCTTGAATATATGTATTGTATTAAGCGCTGCGTAAACTGTTGGCGCTATATAAATAAAAGATAATAATAATAATATTTCATTATAATAATATAATTACTAAGCTTCAACAATCAGAGAAACTCATTATTCTAAGTGGGCTGACATTGGTATCTAAAAACATTTTGATCTATTACCAGACATTGTCTGATTTTACCTCCCGTTGACCATTACTAGCATTCAAAAAGCCTCCTGGATATTTATGGGGATGAAGCAAAGGTTGGTGGTGCTACATCCCAAAATGTGCACTGATACTGACTTGGTTTATTTAGCGAGAAAACCTAGAGGACAACAAAAATCATAAAGCAGTAGAACCTTATTAGACAACTCACCCATAAATGTTTCACAGATGAGACTTACATTTACAAAAAAAAAATTCTAAGTAAACATTTTGTAAATGGATGATGGAAAATATGTTGACTGTATAAAATATATACCACTGCAAACATTGCATTATTCTGTTCATACGTACACATGCAGATGTATCAACCCTGATTCACAACACATTACAAAATGTTAAAAAAAGATTGTGTTCATTGAAATGCATTGTGCACATTTGTCCTACCTTCCTAACCCAAAACCCGATCTCCTAATAGATGCAAGATCATTGTTTTCAATAAAAGGAGACTATGCAACAAACACCCCTAAAAATCTATGCCATTGTCACTTATTTCTAATTTTATCTCAATACATGACATCAACACTCGCAATTACAGAGTGGCTCAAGAGCGATCCGTGGTTGGGGGGAAGAGGTTAAGCGGTAAACAGAACGGTGCATCATAATTATAAATTCAAAATAGATTAAAGAAGAGTTAAATATAATTTAGTCTTTTTATGGAACAAGGTTAAATGAAATGAAAAGAAGTGGTCGCTCAACAAAAATAATATTTTTTCTTTCTGTCTTCGCAGCCTTTATTTTGGCTTTTTCAATAAATACTTTGTAGGTTAGTTTACAAACACTGTTGATTTAGTAATTTAAGTAAAACATGTTTAACATAATTCTGAAAAATGACATTAAAAGAATGAAAACAAGGCAGGCAGCTGGAGTACCTTCTGCTATGTAATTGTGGGAGAATTGTCTGTGCTGTATTTGCATATTATGATTGTTTTATATTTTACATGTTAAAATGCAGCTGAGAGTAACTAAACCCTAAATGTGATGAACAGTGGGTGTTCCATGTGGAAGAACGAAGCTGTCTTAGCAACCATCGTTTTTTAACAGAAGTAGACAGAACATTTTCCAGGGTCTTCTTTTTTTTACATTGGGACAGAATTGCAGCAAAGTCCCAAAGTAAAAAAAAGAAGACCCTGGAAAATTTCATATATAAAATGACAAATGTGATCAAAACAATCATGAAAAAAGGGGGAGTATCAGGGAAACATATACAGGTGACAAGAATATGATCTTGGTCTGCACCTTGGTCAGAAGTAGCCAAAAAAATAACCCTTTACTTTTTTATACATCATACCTCTAGGATAGAAGCCTTTATTGTAGGTGGTGTTTGTATGTTAGGGGAAATCTGGATCAGGATTTTATTAGAGCTTCTGTTTCTCAAACAGCATGAGTTCTCAAAAGTTATGAGTCTGGGACCAATGTGTGTCTGGGGTCTAATAGGCAATAACGTATAGGTCATCATCAGTAGATCTTTTTGTTTGTTTTTGCTCAACCACACCACCAGTAACTTTTACAGACTCTTCGATTATATAGTGAATTTAATCACATAAAAGAGCCATGTTTAATTAGGGGCATTTCAGAACTCTGAGTAATATGTCAAAAGCCGCTATAGAAAAAGCTATACAGCTTGTTTGCTAGGGTATTTATCACCAATCTTGGTGGGTTAAGTCTGGTGCCTTTTAGACAGAGCAGAATTGTCCTGCAGCAGAAGGAAGGCCAGCCGTACAATACAGACAAACTAGGCTAAGATGTTGGGCTGGTGAGGTGACTTACATGTTTTTCTTACTATGATAGCAAGCAAATATATAAAAGAATGAGGAGCCAGAAACGGAATTTACAAAGGACACAATAAAACATAACGCCAGCCCTGACCATGTATTGAATAACCTGGAATGTAACAGGTCTGATTTAATTTGAAATCTCCCACATCTTTGCTTTGCTTATCTATTGTCTCCTGTCTTTCTTTTAAATGGCTTTGGTTGGACCTTAACAATCATGAAATAATAGTTGTCATTGCTAAAGTTCTACATACCTGTGTCTTACAATAAAAACTTTTCCTCTGTGAGTCATGGTTTTCTACACTGCTATTTTTACTCTGGGCTCCGGTTACATAGATTTCCCTGTTGCCGATATCATAAGGGAATTGAATAACTGAATCCAGTTCTATTTTAATAATGTGATAGCACAGCTGGATTATATACTTCTGGGATGAAACACACTTAATTTCTCACCCATAGTATATGAAAAAGTAACATCAAGTGTATGTATATGCTGAAAAGTAAATGAAAGGCTTCAAACGAAAAACCTTAAGATCATCTCATCTTGGAAATCATATTTAGAATAAATTGAAAAAAGGCTTGGTTTTGCTATGTTTATCTAAAATTACAGATAATTATTTTTGCAGATAACAAACATGTTCTCCTGAGTTTTATAATTGTTGATGTCTTGATGATCTACTGTTGATGATCTACAAAAAAAAATAATTTTAAAACATTGACAAAAAATAAATGGATATATCATTATATAATGGCTATATAATGGATTAATGGCTTTGGGAGAAGAAGTCTATGTACAAGCACAGCTGTTTCAACAGATGTCTTATATGTCTAAACTTTGCCCTTTTAAATATTTCCTTGTTTTGCCGTGTACTCCCAAAATTCACTATAAATGGCAATAAAGATGAAAACTTAGTTGTATTGTTATTGTTTTCAGTGATTGCGTGTAGCTTTGATGTTTTATCCCTAAGGGGTTTTGGTTCAGATTGTATTTCTGTAGACTGCTCTGTGAAACAGTTCTTGTTAATCCCAGGAAAACCATTATGGGTTGGATCCATAAGGCTTTTGGACGCTTAAGTGGTGTGTTTAGGAATGCCAAATGATGCTACATAGCAGTTCTTCCAAATTCCACTTATACCCCTTTCTAAGTTTCTTATAAGAAATGTCATGATGGTTTGGGGAGGCCAGGATACGCCACTGAGAGCAGCCACCACCAGGGATCCCACTTTCGGCCCTCTGCATCCTCCTTGCATTAACTAGAACTGACTTTGCAAAAAGGCCAGGTCAATAGTCATAGTAAGTAGGAAGTCTTAAAACATTTTTCTGCTCCAACATTATTCTTAACACTGAACTTTAGTTGTCAAAGATGCAGTTGGCTCGATTGGTGTGGCTGCATTGATCCCGTAGCATAACATTAATATAATATTATGACCAAATGCATGTTAATATTACAGATGTTGGGTTTCTGCCAGGTGGTAATTATTAAGTATACAAATTAATGTTTGGGAGTTTTACATGGTATTCCTATTCTTGTAAATTGACTCTATGTCTTATCATTGGCAGAGGGTGAGAGAGAGTTTTTTTTAAAAATGAAAATATTGAAGCCCGTTATTATTGCAAATCATGGTGTTTCATACATACTATAAGTTTCTTCTAAGTCTTTCTCCTTTCCATTGTGGAACCCAGCAAATCATTCTGGGAACATCCGTCTTAGCTTAAATAGAGACATACAGAAGCAAACATAGTTTACAGAGTAACAATATAACAAACCAGAAATATATAAATCATTGATAAAAATGGAATGTTTTTAACCAACCTAAATTACCACAAAATGATGATGGCATGGCTTGTTTTTACTGTACACTAGATATACATTAAAATAAAATGCTTAAAGTACATTTTGTTTAATATTAACAATATTTTCATGATAAAAGAATGATTCAATTATTGCATCTTCTGAATATCTTGTAGCTGTTTCAGCTGGGCGAGAAACTACTAACACTGAAATAATAATATACTAGGCCCAATTTAATGTATAATTCAGAAAGACTTGATTTTGTTTTCTTGTCTTAATTGTCAAAAAAAATGTAACTTTTAGTTGACAGTCCATGTACAAAATGTAAAAAACTGAGGGACTATAGTTTTTAAGTTTCAGTGATAAGAGACATAAAACCCAATTTTCTTTGCTGCTAATGGTCCTCAAACTTTGCTCTCTCGTAAATATGAATGTTGTCGTCTGTCCTTCACGGATTAAGTAGCATACAAGCGTTTGTTACTTGTTGTGGAACAGCACAAGATTGTTATATGCTTTTTCCCGGACCTGCATTGTGGGATGAATGCTTGGTATAATAACCTGAATGACTGCGATTGTAATTCAAGTGATATGATATAGGGTATAGTTGCTTAAGGGTGACTCTGGCCATGGATTTAATTTCACACTCTAAATATTAAAGTGCTTAGGTGCACCTCATCTAAACGTCCTCATAACCAATATTTGTAGCAATGCTCTCAATTTATACTTTTTTCCTAGGAAAATATTTAATGATGCAGTAGGAACACATTTTAAGCTTGAATTAGCGCTGCTGTCCTAAATACAGATTAATAAGTAGAGCATAAATTGTTTATATGTTGTGGGAAGATTTTTAACGCCTTTAGAATGTAAACTCACAAGCAGGGCCCTCATCGCCTACTTTTCTTGCTAGAAAATCATAGCGGTCATAAGTCTAGATTGTGAGCTTATGGACAGGGACCTCAACTCCCGTGTCTGTATGTATTTGTTATGTACTTCATAGTTAAATTGTACAGTCCTAAAGAAAATGTTGACAAAGTAGTTTGTGAAACATGTTCAATGTGCCATGTAGTGGGTTAAAAAATGTCATTTACTTTAATGCTGGATTAGTTAATGTCATGAAAAGTATTCGGGACAACAATACAGGGTACAGGGATAAGTGGATTGATGGTCTATACGGTGAAAATCTACGTTCTTTGCAAGCACATAGATAAACAACCACATGCACTGCTGATATTTAGTGAATTTCTAAAGACGAGAGAGTTTCAAACACTTTATTAATACTTAATATTAGAAAGCAAGGTGCCGACATAGAACCGCAGTAAGGGGTATTGATCACTTTATGCATATGAGACTGTAAATAACAGGGGTGAAAAAAATCACTATTAGTGGAAATTCAGCATTTTGACCCTTTAAGGGTTACGTTTTCTTTCTATTGCTGAAATATTATCTGCCCCATGTTAAAAAATAAATTAAATGTATAAATATATATTCTTGCATATATGTTCTTGTTTAAGTGACATGTCCCATGTGAAATTGTTGCTTTAATTGGTGTGTAATAAACTCTATAGAGTAATATAGCAGTAACACAAGGGATAAACAGATCGTGGGGATGCTGCTTGGTGTGTAGCTGCTTTTCACAGTGAGATAGGAAGGGGAGGATCAGCTGAACACAGTGTAGCATCCTGGCCAGGATTGTCTGTTTAGAGATCGCTCTGTAGAGGAAGCCTTGAATAGAATTAGCTTGCTGGTTTTTCAGAGCGATAGAGGAAGCACACAGCTGGATGCTTAACCAGAAAGAGCATTGCTAATCGGCTCTTGAAAGACAAGACATTAAAATCGACAATATTCGCATGCACTGTAGAGGAAAAGTCTTTTTTATCCTCACCATGTGCCTGGGTGACATCTGTGGGATCAGCAGAAAGTGGAGCTGCACCCTTGGGGCAAAATATTGAGCAGCACCTATGAACACACACCATTGTAAGTCTTAGTTCATTTTATCTTATGTCCTGCTACTTTGGATTTCAGGGTGCCTAGGCTACAATAGATATCATACTGTGTTGGTTGACTGTACGTCTTTTTTCCTTAGCAGATGGGCTGCGAGAACAATAGTGTTTGATTTGTGTGAGTTCATCACTTATTTTATCAAATTGTTTACGGATTTGATAGTGAATATCACATAATTTCCATCTATATTCAGAATCGAAGTTCTCTTAGTACAACATTGATTCAATTAAGTATCTTTTTTCTAATGGTACTGAGTAAAAGTAATAAAAAGCTAATGAAAAGGTATTTACATTTAACATTTGAGAATATAGGTGGTTGCATGATATGGTCCAAAGTGATAAAACTAGTATATCTCCCATAGCAACCAACAGAATGTTACTGCTCTTTGCTCCACTTCCACCATTTTGCACCAGAATATCACCTAAAACATATCATCCGTACTTCGGTGAAGATGGAATTTTAAAGGTCCCCATGATGACCTTAAATAAGAACATTTTATTAAGGCAGGAATTAATATGAGTAGTCGGGATTGTCGGGACTGTAGAGAATACATTTCTAAAGCACTGTAGGGTGTGCTAGAAGCACATTTGTTATGCTTTTACTTATGTGCTAAAAGGATAAGAAGCTTTAAATAATGTATACGCTATACACTGGAACATCACGCCTTGACTTTAGGGGTTACTTGATAAAATATAAAAATAATTGTGTGCGGAGGGTGTAGTTAACCTCTTCATTGCCTGAGGCATCAATAAGAAACTGTTGGGGTTGAAGTCCCTCATCAGAGAGGAAACCGGTAGACAGTAAACATGAAAAAATAATAAACATAGCAAAGGAAGAAGTCACTAGTCCCCCTCCCAAAAATTTGTGTACTTTTAATGATTTGGTCACTCAAACATTAACAGGAGAAATTAGTATAATTCTATGTTTAATCAGGAAACATGTTTTGCACAATTTGTTCTAAAATATTAAACAGTTGAAGCATAGTTATTGGTCCTCGGGAGTCAGAGAAGTGAACGCTGTAGTGATATCCCTCAGAACACTTCTGTCGTTTTTCCTGACTGTTATATTTTACAGTTCAGCGCACTAAACACACCTAATGTTTGTTTTTTACATATTAAAAGAAACAATAAATACATGAATACACACATATATATACATATACATGTAAAAGGGTGAAGCCGTATTAGTCCAGTAGACACTGTGGTTATTGGTTCCCTAAGTTTATTTGTTCTGTCCCTGGGTTATCTCTCTACCTCTCTGCATTTCTCACCTCCAGACCTATTATTTACGACACCCCACTCAACACCCCCCCCCCCCTTATACCATCACTTGTTTTAAGTTGTAACCTCTATCATGTTGATTAGTATTGCTTCGGACCTGATGAAGGGAGGATAACTCTCGAAAGCTTGTCTTTTTATATAATAATATTATGTTGGTCCAATAAAAAAGGTATCACCGCATACTCTGCAATACTCTATTTTTTGACATCGTATATATATATATATATATATATATATATATATACACACAGTATTTACACCATGACAAAAGCAGTTTTAACACCCTCTTTTGAGTGTTTGCATGATTATTATTAAGTTATTATATTAAGTTATTCCTCACCTGCAGTTAAATTACTATTTAGTCTTTGTAAGATGGGGGGGGTAACTCCAGGACAGAAAATGATCTGATGTTACCTTGCCCACAGAACTTACTTTTAAAGCAAATACCCAATTACAATTGAGAACAAAAGCACAAGCCATAGCTGGTTTTAATAAATGAATATATAGTGGCATAACTGTGGCATTGACATTTTGGCATCGACACAGGTAGATGTAACAATATCCATATATACTCATACAGAAATATCTGTGCACTTTTGGGGTGCTTGGTATAAGTAAAGGGATTATCAAAAACTGTAGGCTGTGAATATTAAACAACAGATAAGGTAATCTGTATTTATTTTTATGTTCTATCTATCTATCTATCTATCTATCTATCTATCTATCTATCTATCAAGATTGCAGTTTAACAGCTTAAACTCATTCCTTTCCTATTCAAGGGTGTTACTGTGGTTCAAGACTAAAATACCAGAATATGTATTTTTAGACAGAAGAATTCCTGTGTATCTTCTCTTTACAACCTGTACTGCTCTCTCAGGCAAGGGTTCTGCCAGGATCAATTATAATCACAGCTCATGTAAAGAAACCTAAAACACACTCTAGCAGATGCTCTGCCTACTTGTTGCGGAACAAACCTGGCACTTGAACCATGCCTCCCAACTGTCCTGCTATGTGCAGGACAGTCCCGATTATGCAGCTCTATCCTGCAGTCCCCCTGAGCTCTACCACTATCACACTATTTGGGACAGAAGTAGAGCTCGGCGGGACAGCAGGAGTCAGGACAGCAATCTCCTGTCCCAATTTCATTCTCCGGTGTTTGGGACACCGAAGAATTCATACTGCGCACGTGCAGAATTGTGCGGATGAGCAGTAGAGCTGCTGTAGCACTACCTCCCGAGCTCTGCCCCCGTTGTCTAGAATCGCGGGTGGTAGAGGTTGGAAGGTATGCACTTCTTTTACTCGCTTTAGGTCCTGCCTCCAAGGATCTACCTTGTGGCGGGGATCCTATTCCTCTCACTGTATGTCCTCTGTGAAGATTGCTTGGGCATGACCTCATATCCTGGCCCTCTGCCTCAGAAAGTTGCGGAGGTAAAGAGATCCAGACTTAGGCGCAGACCTCTGTGATATAAACAGGCCGGTTACAGGGGGCATCACCCCAACCAGCCCATTGATTTGCGCCCTGCCAGGGATCTCAATAACTTGACTGGGTAGTCTGCCCCTAGTAATCCATGACTGGGACTGCCCTTGCCACCAAAGACATGCCACCCTAGGCCAAGGTCAGAATATCCACATGGTTACAATGAAAAAACTTTATTGCAATCATAGTTGGTCATGCATTGCTAGAGGATATTACATTTTCTCTTGTACTCCCTTTGATTGTGTGGAAAAAGATCAAAGTTAAGGTCGTTAGTAGCTTTAGATAAGGACCACCAATGGTAGTAATTCTTAGCATTCGACCCTGAGTCTCAGAGTCCTTAGTCTATTCTGGATATCTCACAGTGAATGAGCAGATTTCAGGGTCACACTCATTCAATGACACTGAATATTCCCAGTTAATGTTTTCTTTCCTAGTAACGTGGAAATACACGTGTACTAGTTACACATTTAAAGACATTTGCAAGTCTTGGCACGTTTCGGCTTTTCGTAAGGGCAATTACCAGAACCATGAGGTTATAATAGTTAGTACATCAAACCAGATTAGCAATAGGTAAATATATATTAAAAAATAATCCTATCTAGAGACACAATGCAAAATGGCACAACTAAAATATATGTGATGGACTTTAGGACGCAAAAAAGTTATTTGCACAGTCTTAGTTGGCCCATAATAGATTGTAATCTCACATGAACATGACCCTCATCTTCTTTTGGTCTCAACGTGTGTTCAAATTAATATCAGTCTTGTAAATTTTAACATTAATTTTAGTTTTCACTCTCCCTCTTTTATAGTAGCGCTATAGAATCTGCAGGCACTCTGAAAATATTAAAAGGGTTAACTGTTTTTTTTAAGAACCCATGCTCTTTCCATCTATAGAGATCGATCTAGAGCATACCAAGATCAAAAATATGTATAAGTGATGAAAACTCGTAAAACTACAAGAATCCCTTTTTTGTACATGCAAACACCGGACTGAGTTTTTATCCTGCTTAGAAGTAAAACATTCTGTTTCCTGGCAAACAGGTGCACTGTTTTGACAATTGATTCAGCAATAAAAGATATGAATATTTATTTGACAGTAAGCTAATGATCAACTTTTGGCAGTGTTTAACACAGGAAATGCAAACAGTGATTACTAGCATTTAGTGCCTGCTATGGCGTACGCTGTTGATAAATGTGCTATTAAATATTTCACAACTGCACTTTGTTCTTATTTCATTTTATTTCACTTTTCATTTGTACACATGCTTAACTCACATTATTGTGAAGGTCTATAGAGTCGAAATCAAATGTTTTATACTACTTGGCAGGTATGTATTGTAGCCAATATGTAAGCAATATGCTCAGTTTAAACAAAGACTATATTATTTTAAATCTCTCCTTGTCTTGTTTAACCTAGATAAGACAGCAATATCTAAAAATGGGGGTTTTTCAAATCATTTCTGTTGTATAATTAGAAAAAAATAAACTGTAAATGAAACACAGTTTTAACTGTGTTCGAAAAGATCTTGTTGTGTTTGAAATATTTATGTATATGGTTCACCAACAAGGACTGGAAGGATTGGACACAACAGTATTTTGGGATTTTGGGAGAACAGAAACATAAGAGGTGGTGACTGAGAAAAGTATCGCAGGTATGAACGTCTACTATTAAGGCAGCGTTTGAAAGTGAAGCGTTTTGGCCCAGTAGTCTGCTTGGCTTTGTCCAGTGATGTATTTAGCTTGGACACGACTCCCAAGCTGCCTCTCTATGCTGAGCGTTGGGATGTGATGTCATATCCCGATATCACACCTCTTAAGGACACATGGCACCAGATTTAGAGCGCTATGGAGGCTGTGGTGGCTAGTCATAGTATAAATGGGCTGGCTAGGGAGATCAGGTATCTCCCTTGTAGCAGAGCACCTTATTACCCAATAGGCCAACATCTTATACATATGTTACTTTTCTCATTTACTGGGATATTTTTTTATCAAAGTAATTATCCAAAGATTTGAGTCATAAAATATATCCCAGGAAAGGATACATTTATACATGCTTAGTGACACTTTGATACCGACTACATCAGAAGAATATTTTTTAAAACTAATATTTAAAAAATAATGAATAATAAATTAAAAGTAAAATAAAATTAAGAAATAATAAATAATTAAAGACTCCAGTAATGTCACTATGACATCATGAGGGGTGCCATCCAGTTCCAAGCGAGATCCCTGAGGTCTTTAAAGACCTCAAAAGGGTCTTCATGGAAGAAAAAAATGTAGAAAGTTAAAACAAATTATAAAAAAGTAAAAAATGTAAGAAAAAAATAAACAAATTGGGTGGCCAAACACATCTTGCCCCTCCTACTAGAAATAAGTACTAGAAAAAACATTTTCTTTCCACCATTCCAAAGTTCAAATATAAGAAAAAATAATGTAGAATCTTAGGGAGCATTTTACTCCCTTATTAAAAAAATTTCAAAAACCATGAATGACAGATATTATTCTACTCAGGGGATGGTTTGAACATAAATCAGTTTTTTATTTTTTATTAATGGGACCTATTTGTGGAAGACATTCTACATAAAATTGCTAAAGTAATTTACTGTTTTGACATATTATTCATAATTGAACAAATATATGCTAAAAATGACAAAACAAATCCAGTTACTTAGGGAAATAAAACCACTGGTCACAAAGGGGTTAAAAAATGGCACAGGCTCTCACTATGAAAACATTACAGGAAATATTTAGAATATAAAAGGGAGAGGAAGACATGGTAGAAACCTTTAAATATGTCAAATATATATATATAAGTCCAATAGTGTAGTATAGTGTAGTATTTTTAATATAAAAAAGAGACAAGGACTAGAGGAAATCATAAAAGTTAGATGATGAACGACTGAGGGATAATATGAGGAAACAGACTTCCAATAAAAGTAATACAAACAAGCACTGTAAGAGATTTCCTAAAAGCCAGAGATGTGCATAAATGTGTCTAAATAATTAATAAGTAAAAACTGACTTAGATGGGTTGATTAGTTTGTTTTTGCCTTCACTACCTATGTGTCATTGTTTCATATAAATATCATGGGTATGCAGTATCTGTGCCTTATTACTTATTTAAACTTTATGTTTATTTTAACATCAAGTTATGTTTTAGGGATTTTATGATGTAGATTATTTTATTTCACATAAGATGTGAAATCTTCATTTAGTAATTGCTTGATAAGGTACCACCTTATGTTAAGAAAATAAAAAAAATGCAGATTTGCAGAGTGAAAACATTTAGAAAATTGCACCAATATAATGAGGCAGTAGTTTGTGGGGAATATATTACGTTGCGCTGATAGACATCTTTACAGAAATTAATATGGCATTTAATTTTAATATTCTTTCATTTTACTATAAAAATCTGTAGATTGAAGATGACAAGGCAGCTGTGAAGAAAGAAATTACTTAATCCAAAATAACTGCCTTGATTATTTAAAAATGAAGAGATGTTTTGGACAAGTTGAGATATTTTTGAAACAATCAACCCAAGACAAAGCAAAATTGTGTTATGTTTCATAGTAGCCCTTATTTATCCCTCTCTCTGTCTCATACCTGGGAACATGGTTAGATTCATGCTCAGGGTCTTTCAGTCCTAAATACCCCCCCCCCCAAAAAAAAAACCCCAAACACAATTAAATACAGCTTTTAGACATAGTTTTAAGATTTCTTCATCTAAGCCAAGAGCACAGATTGTAAATTGCCCCAGCTAATGATACAGTAAATACATCCAAATAGGGTTGGGAGAGAAAGTAAATGAAAAGAGTGGATTCTCATGGATCCCATTTACTTGCATGCAAAAAATGTTAAAGGTGACACAGCTCTCATATAAGTTAAAAGACACGATAACTAGAGTTTCCCTGTTAAAGAAGCTTCAATTTCATTTTGAGACAATGAGTTATTCAGTATATGAAAAGGTTAAGGGCCATATGTCTTTTAAGTTTTATTATTTTTTTTTATAGCACCTTGAGCTTCTATTAGTTTATCATAATATTCTAATCAGTTCACATGTTTTTAATTATATGTTTTTATTATTTGAAAAAAACCCAAAGAATCTGGAACTTGGTCATGATTTAAAATTTGTCACCGGGGGTTTATTTTTTTCCTCCTGTATTTCTTTAACAGTCTGCGATTAGCTTTTGCTAAAATGTAGGGCTTCTTCCCATAATAAAAACCTGAACATTGAAATGTCATAACATCTTTTGTATTCTTCAAATTACAATACTTTAAAAAAGGAACAGAGGTAAACATGACATTTAGCCATAAAAATCTATAAACTGTGATCTTTTGATGAATCTTTACTATCTGAACTTCACTCATTGTTCTGTAGAACAGTGAATCCTTGCTATTCGCATGTTCCCTATTTACAGGTTTGTGCTAGATAAAGTATGACCCATTTTTGCTATTCACGCAGACCTCACATGAAGCGCCTGTTGCGCATCGTCGTAGTTGGGATAAAGGGGTTCAAGCGTAGCGCATTTATGCTGGCAAGTCTGCCTAAGTGTAAGAAGGCTCAGCGATAAAGAATGCCTGTTAGATAAGTGTTTTCAATGTTTTCTGGGGAGTTTATAATAATATGTGTGTGTGTGTTTGTTTGCGTGTGGATGGGTGATTCGTAAAAGTAATACTTATGTGTATTTCTGATTTCTCATTCATAAATGTTTCTTTGGAGATACGAGGCAAAGTCCATTTCAAGATAATAAAATGTCTGGTTACATATTTGCCATATAAAGATGTTAGAAATTTCGCTATTATAATTATTATGGTATTATAGTTATTATAATTAGGATGTTGCTATCATAAAAGCATGTGTAGACGTGAAAAACTTGTTGGTTAGTGAAGCAAAGATCATTTCTACCAGGGGCACACAAAGAATAGCTTCCTAGTTCTCTAGCCATAATTGGACTACAGTTCCCATAATGCTCTATACGAATGGCTGGCTTACAATTCCCTTAATGCCTTGCTTGTAGTCAATGTTTCCTCTAATTTTTAGTAGTTGGTGTGCGCAGAAACCTTATGTTGCTCAATTTTTGTTCCTATTACGAAAGTATGTGCACTGAATGCTTGTGAAAATGTAAACTTGAAATAGTTTCAAGATAATTTTGGCATAGTCTCTCTCTTATGGCTAATATAAAATGTTACCACATCCAGAGTTCCTTTGTCCCCTCCTTCACTGTGGTAGATCTGTCTTTTCTCACCCCTTGTAATTCAGGTATAGATCAAATAAACATTGAAACACAGCATTGCAGGTATAAATCAACTGAATAAGACATATAGACTCTGTATTTGCAGGTATTGATTAACTAAATAACACATGGAAACATAGCATTGCAGGTATAGAGCAACTGAATAACACACTTCCAGCCTTGCAGGTATAGATCAACACATGCAAACTCAGCATTGAAGTTACAAGTCAAATAAATAGTCCATGGGAACCCTAAATCCTTTTTCTTTATCTTTCCTCCTATTTCTCTTTATCTCACCCTTTTTCCTACTCTTTCATTTTATATCTCCTCCTCTTTGTCTGTATCGGTCTATTTTATTTCTCCTCCCTTTTCTCTTCTATCCTTTCCATTTATATACTTTTCTCTCCTCTGTATCTCTATTGCTCTTATTTCTGTTTATCTCTCCCCTTTGTCCCCATCTCCCCTTCTTCTTCTCATTATCACTCCCAATGTTCCCCATTTCTTACATTTCTCATGATCTATCCCTTTCCTTTGATCTCTTTATCTCCTCCCACTCTTTCTCTTTCACCTCCTTTTTCTCTTTATCCCCCCTTCTCTTTATATTTCCCCCTCTGTCTCTTTTTCTGGAGATTCTTATCTACATAAGGATATTCACACATTGAAGAGATTTCAGAGGAGAGCTACAAAAATGGTAAGAGGTTTTGAGGACAGACATTATTAGGAAAGATTAAATGATCTTAATATGAATAGCTTGGGGGAAAGGAGAGAGATGAGGGATGCAATAGAAACATTAAAATACTTAAAGGGATTTATCAAAGTAAGGGAGGCAAGCTTATTTGAAAAGAGGGGCACTGTTAGAACAAGAGGTCATAGTCTAAAATTGGAGGGTTAGAGGATTAGGTGTAACGTAAGGAAGTTCTACTTTGCTGAGAGGGTAGCAGAAGTGATGGAGGCTAGTATGGTGAGAAAGTTAAACAGGCATGGGACATTATCCTCAAAAAAGGAGGTTTAACCCCCTTACATCAGTTAAAATGGGCACACTAGATGGACTGAATGGTTATGTCTTCTCCTCTTTCTTTTTATCTCTCTTTTCTTTGTACCTCTCCCCTCTCTCTTTTATCCCTCCCACTTTTCTTTGATCTATCCATTCTCATTACTACTCTTTTTCTTTATCTCATCTCTCCAATGTAACTTTATCTGTCCCCTTTCTCTTTAGCGTCCCCTTTTCTCTCTACCCCTTTAATTTCTAATCTCATCTCTCCTCTTTATCTCTATCTCCATCTCCATCTTCCTCCCCTCTGTCCCCATCTCTCTTCATTCTCATTATCTCCTCCTTCTTTCTATATCTTCCCTTTCTCTCTTCCTGTTCTCTCCCCATATCTTTATCCCTCTACTTCTTACTATCTCTCCCCTTTCTCCCCATTTCTTACCTGTGGTGGGAGTGCGAGGTCTGTTCTTACAGGCCTCTGTTTCAGTGCTCCATCGCTGTGCTCAAGGCTTCACTGCCAAGCACAAGGTATGATGTCATATCCTGGCGCTCAGCATCAATCATAAGCAGCATCACCAGGGAACATTGAAACTGAGGCTCCCTTTATTTTGGGCTGGTTAGACAGATGGATGATCTCACTAACTAGCCCTGCTACTCTAGTAGCTGCTACCCCAACAGCATCTCCAAAATGAATGCATATTAAAGTGCACAAGCCATGGCAGAAGCAAAGCAAATGGAGCTTGAGGGTAGGGAAACACACATAATGTATAGAGAAGATTTTGACAAATCATATGCGTTTGGATAAAAAAAAAGTTAATTTTATAGTATCTCACCAGTTATATGCATTAAAATGTATATAAGGGCTAGAGTGTACTTTTAATGATATGGATTACTGTTTTTGTTGGGATTCTCTATTAGAAGTTTTTGCTTTTCAAAAACCAGCGATCTATATATATATATGTATATTTTTTAAATAATCTGTTTGCAGGCATTCTGTTATCATGCTTCATTGATAATCCTCGGTAAATCTGTATTCTTTTATCTTCATGACCTAATCTTCATGAACTAATAACCCATGCAGAAGCTTTAAATAAACGTACTTCTTATTGCAATTATATATATTTAATGATTGCATTGCTTAGCTGTTTTAAAAGGAAGGAAAGGTACCCTTGGGAGCTCTGGTGATGATTTACATGAGGCATTAGGATGTGGAATATGATAGAAAGGTAAGCAGCAAATAAATATAAAAGACTGCCTCGGGACACAATATGCACAACCATCAAACTCATGGTTTGGCTTCCTGCCACAATGACACTTTAACTGAAATCCACTGAATGTCTTTATTATTTAATAGTGATTCTGATGTGTAGCCTGGGAGGCGTTCTGGAGCAGAACGGTGTTTAAAGAACCAAGCCTACTAAAACAAATCTATTCATTTAGATGCTCCATATTAGGAATGCTGGTTTCTGTGATATTTATGCTTTTCTTAGTTTGCATGCAGAGTAAAAATATAGATTTACAATTTTTAATGTTACCATTGAGGCTTATACTGTAGTCAGTGTACATTTGTTAGCCTTTGAGCAATGTACACAAGAAAATAAAATTTAAAAAACGTACAATAACTATTTTCAGGTCTGTTGCAGATTTAGTATGTATTAATCACATTTATTTTTTATTTCGGTTTTTAATTATACATACATAAAGACAAAGTAATAAAGAGATGCGATAATGGAAATAATGGGCCACTTTTTAAATAAGTGGATAAAAGAAAGTTCATTGGTAAAGGGTAAATTTTTTATTACATTTGTTATGTTTAATAGCCAAAGCATTTATCTGTAGAATATTTTACTAGTGAAATATTTTTCACTTGGCTTCCGCATGTAAAGTTCACTTGGTAGCCTTAAAGCACAACAATTAAGTTAGCGAACATCTTTAGGGCTTCCTGTTTTTATGTGGTTCTGTGGAAGACAAAGCATTACTGGCCACTTCTTGAGTTGAGGTTCCTCAGGAAAAGGGAAATCATTGACAAAGCTAAAAATATTTTAGTAACTATAAAAAATGGTTCAATGTTACTTGTATGTTAAGCAAAGTGCCTCCAATAATAACACACTGAAATAGTTTTCTCCATATCTTCAATCTATTCAAGATGTTGCCAATGTATCTCTTATCGAGATGTAAAATATATATTGTCTGTTCTCTCAGCTGTAAATTCAATGAAGGACTTTGTAAATAGAACTGGCCAGATGGAATCTGAAGACTCCGGATATTGGTACATTCTGTTTCCCAGAGACAGAGAACATTCTTTTTGTTAGTTTTCCCTACAGCCTTTATAAACTATAACACAACCTAAGAGATATTCATGCAACTTAGGAAATATTTACCACTATATTTTCAATCACTATGAACATGCTGTAAGGCCTTTATAATCAATTCTAGATTTTGTGTATATATTTTCAGTATATATATATATATACACACACAAAAGAAAAAGTAAGTGAACCCTTTGGAGTTACCAGCACTTTTGTATACATTTGTCTTAAAATATGATCTTCATCTGAGTTACAATAATGAACAGATTTTTTTTTTAAATAATAAAACAAATTGCTATATTATTCTTGTCCATAAATATATATTGAATACATCATTCAAACATTCACAAAGTTTACATATTCTTCAGCTCAAATTGTTTATAAATAGAAATTATTTAGTTCTGTGGCTACTCTCCCTAAAAGTGGGCGCCCAGCCAAGATGACACCAAGAGCACAACGCAGAATGCTCAATAAGGGGGGAAAAAAGAACCCTAGAGTAACAGCTAAAGACGTGAAGGAATCATTGGAACTGATAAAAATCTCTGTTCATGAGTGTACCATATGAAAAACATTCAACAGGCATGGAACCCATGGCAGGACACCATGGAGAAAGCCTATGCTCTCCAAAACAAACATATCTGTGCTCCTGAAGTCTGCCAAAGAGTACCTTGGAATTCTACAATGTTACTGGGAAAGTGTTTTGTGAAGTGATAAAACTGAAGATGAATTGTTGGAGTGGCCCAGTAAGAGCCCAAACCTTAACTCATAGTGCTTTGGCATTAACTCAAAAGAGCCTTTCACACTAGACATCCTAAGAATATGGCTGAGCTTAAGCAGTTCTGTAAGGAATAATGGTCTAAAATTCCTTTGGAACATTGTGTAGGTCTGATATTCAGCTACCGGAAGCACTTGTTTGAGGTTATTACTACCAAAGGAGATTCAACTAGTTATTAAATCCAAGTGTTTACTTACTAATGGGTGTGTTTAATAAAGACATGAGAGATTATAATTGTGTTAAAAAGTATGTGTAAAGAAACTACTACCACACATTTTGACAAAGCATGTTGGTAAAATTAGTGCTTGGAAGGAGTTAAAATAACAGCAATCAAAATACCCTGAGGTGTCTAGTTTTCAAAAATATATGTTTTTTTTGTTCATAGGGGTCATGGTATTTCACTCCATGGGGTAAGTAAGATCGGTTATATGAAAGACTACTGGCTTAGGACATTACTCACTATATGACTTTATCTTTGGGGTTAATGGATACGAATAGTCATTGTTTAGCGTCCATGTGCTGAAGACAAATAGCCTTTTATGCTTGTTCAGTGGTATCTTGTACATACCTCCAACATAAATGGTTCTGCAAATACATTTTTGAGTTGCAGTAAGAACTAGGTTACTAATTCTCATTATTCCCTAGTGTTCCTAAGACCACCTCTGAGTATATAGTGCATTTTGATGTGTGTAGAACAGTTTCATTGCCATGAGTTGCGTGCCACACAGTTCAGGAACTGACAGCTGTCAGTATCTAGGCATCGGAATTAAGCCACACTTTTAATGGAGGTGACATGTTCTGTCTCCGTCAAGGAGGCTGCTGACCTACCTTTGATTTGACAGTTGCTGCCAGGAGAACTTTGAGAGACAGTGACAGCTGTACTTGCATTCAATTGCCTGCCGGTCAACTGGAAGGAAGACAATTGAGAGTGGTTGACTAACTATATGCATTAGCTGGGGAGGATAGAGAAATTATTTTTTCAGTGTACGAATTAAAACAGGTAAGGGGTTAATTATTAGGTGATTCAGGCTGTATGTCAACTGCATTTGTGTTTCTTCAAATTGGTTTAAGGAAGGGATAAAATATTACTTTTGTATATATGAATTTAATATGCTATGCAAGAATGAACATGGACCACAAAATAACATGTGGTGCAAAATTCAGGTGGCTATAAAGCTACAAGGAAGGAAAGGGTTGCCAAATCTGGAAATCATTTATAGTTGTGACCAAATTGGTGCTACCAATACATGAATTTTATGTTATTTGCATAAAAGTTTAGCACTCCAAGATGCACATTTAGGGAGAAAGATAAGGTATGACATAACAATTTAGTGCACTGGATGTTCAATTGTAGTGACAGTGTTAAGATTTAAAAAACAAAAAACCCCTATAATTAAACAATAGTTTCTAGGTTATGCATATTCTTTTTAGTTATAGAAAATTGCTATTAAATCCATTCTTCTAAAATCATAAAAAAACAATTTAGGACGGACTTTGCTCCATTTGACGATTAATATAAGTAATCTGGCATGGGATTTTTTTTTCTTCACACTTTTTCCACTGATGTTCATATTTTGTAATAAGGAAGGCCACACACACAGCATTGTTGCACTTAACACTATTAAATGTAACAGACAAGCTGGATCCATCGCTTGGGCAAGAGTGATTTATAGCTTTAACTATTACAGTATCTCAGCCGCTTCCGTAATGTTCCATCACCTGATGTTAATGGATTCTTCTTGGCCATTTTGCATGTCAGATGAAACTGTGGACTCTACCAAGGGTGATTTCCAATGGATAAAAAGGGATTTGTTTTTATGTCCCATCTAGATTTGCCCAATGGCTGGTATTTGATCAGCTTGGCCACTTTTTAAAGATCAAGCCTATTGCTATGTTGACTGTAGAGAGCTTCTTTTTGCAGTGAGTATGCAGTATTCTTATGTATGTATAACAGACTTGTCTCTACAGTGACAGCAGACAGATACTCTTCTATTACTCGGAAAGATACCTTGCAACACAGCAATCACCCTAACATTGGACTTCTTATGTCTGCGTGTCTCTTCAGTGCTGAAGTGAAATACCTCCATGAGTGTGTGCAGATGACTCCTCAATGCTCCCAGACTTAACCAAGGTGCCTAGTGGGGTTACATTACAAACAAAACCTGAGCCTGCTGTAGTAGGGTGCTAAGAGTGTGGCATTTACACAGAGCGTTCGAGCGAAGACAGGGAGGGACTGGGAAGGACAGGGGGGAGAGCTGTGTGAGCTGCATAGATGATGGGACCCTAGCCCCTTCACATATATACATGGATAAAGCAGTGAATGGTGCTCCTTCATCTTGGAGCATGGCAGTGCCATTCGTATGACATTGTGAGTCTTATGTTCTCGTTACTATCTGCCTTTATGCTTCCTTTTCCAATCTTTTTTAAATATTTAGTGTGCTTTGCCGACCGTCAGTTGTATTTATGACCAAAATTGTGCTCAGCCTGCTTCTACTATTGTGCATATTCTGAATCAAGCAAATCTATTTGGAACCAAAACCCCTGGGTATTAAGCTTAGGTTTAGCCAGTCACCCTTCTGTCTGAGAATATGACATTATATGACCTCTAGAGGATAGTAGTGTTCTGTGGAAAAGGATTTGTTGATATAGTGACTGGTAGCACAGCGAGGTGGGAGAAGTGGCTATAGTGATATGTAAGTTATTGTGTCATTGATGAAATAATTTATGCATGCAAAAAAGGGTTTGCTATAAAGCAAATTAATATATAAAGTATATTTTAAACTGTGTCTAAAAAATAATCACAGTTGCATTTGTATGCAGTTGACACATTTACAGTAACGTTTTTTGAGATGGACATTTATGCTGTGTTTTCAGCATAAGTGGTTCAAGTTAATACAGAGAGGCAATTTAAACACATATGGGATAGCTATATTCTTCCTCGGAATTTGAGTCGGAGTGTTTGGGCCAGTTTCTGCCATATCTGGGCAGACGAGCAGGATTCGGTCACTCGGCATTCACTACCACCTTCTTTCCACCTACTCCATCCCAATAAAGTTAAGGATTGGCTGTATAACATTCCTAATTTTAGTATGTAATAATAATGGCTTTGCCTGTAGGAAGTTAGAGAGAGCGTACTCATTTCATAGACATAATGAAATTCAGCAACTCAAAATTAGTAAGCACCATTCTCAAATGTGCGGACAAAGCAAGTGGCTGGCCACAAATTGAGCCGAGACATTGCAGACAGTTGGCCTGTCCACACGATACATGTATATGTGCATGTGTCCAGAAGATGCACACGGGATAGTGGCATCAGTCACAGAAATCATACAGTATAAAAAGATATGTTTACTGTACTACAAGAAACATATTTATGTGCATATTAGGATATATATTAGGATTTTTTTCAATTGTTTATTATTCCAGATAATTAAATCCTATTTAATTTTCAGGTCATAACATTTCTTTCTGAGGAAGTTGTAAATAGTTGTGCTTTACATGTGCTTTTAAAATGCTTCAGAGGACAATGACAGGGAAAACATCCCCAGCTGTCACAGAGCAGGTAGTATGTAGTAACTTGGATGGTTCTTGACACTTTGCTGTTGACATCTAAAAAAGGGGCATAACAATCAATATCAAGTGGTCACAACTGCAACCAGGCCGGCTACTCTAGAGGGCCCAGGTGACCACTTCTCCCACTTGTACACCACTTTAAAGCCCCTTTTAAAGCCTCTAGGTGTGGGTAATACCCGCAGCTAGAGACAAAAAATGTGTAGAGTTCATCAGATCGGATGATCTATTACACTCACTCCCTACACACTGGATCAGTCAGACACAGCGCCAGGGAAGTGAGACACTCCTGGGCACTGAAAAGCTATTTGGTGGCAAGGAGGGCACGAGTAGGCTGTTTGGGGTCAATGATGGCATAGGTAGGCTGTTTGGGGGCACTGACAAACTGTACGGGGACAAAGGTTGCACAGACAAACGATAGCATTGGCCATCTTTGGGTTACCCATAGACTCCCTCTTTTGGGAGTATTGCAATATTATTCACATTACTACTTTAGACACATGGTGGCCATTTTGACACTTCAAAAGTAGGAATTCCAAGGCTTTTTCTCAATGACTCATGGGTTTTCCTTGACAGTTTACTTTAAGTAGTTTGAACTGTTTTAGTTGCCCCGCGAGTGTAAACCATACAAACATCTATACAATGAATAAAAAACAGGGGGCCAGTTGGCTGCTTTTAATTTGAACAATTTAGACCACTACGGTTTTTTGCCCTACAGTACCTCAGATGGTCACAGGAGGAGGAGAAACGGGCAGAGGTTTCAAACTTTAGACCCCAGACATTTTTTATTATTCCAGATTGAACACAGTCAGCTAATAAAAAGGTTAAATGGATTAAATTATTTTTTTCAATTAAATATATATTGCGTATATCTTCTTTATAGTATATTTTGGATTTTGTTTGTGCTGTTAATGTTGAAGAGTTCATCCATACTGTTGGAAAGCATGCCATTTGTGACAGTAATCTGTTGTGTGATCTTTGATCTACATTTCTAGTAAGTATATTGGGAACGAGATTAAAGTGAACAGTTGTTGAGCGTAAAGCATTTCTAACCACACAGGCTATTTGCTTTTAACCAAAGAGAGAAAATATCCTTCCTGCTCAGAGAAGCTGTCAGTTTCCATTTATTGCACACACAAAAAAAGAGACTCTGGAGTGTGGGTTATGATAGAAAGTAAGCTGATATTTTTGTACTACTAATAGAATGTTGGAGTTGTGCAACATCAAAAGTGTCTTTACACATATCATGGAGTCTATGAATTATAATTCAGTGGGTTATATGTGACTTGGGGGTGCATGTTTAGGATAATTCTTCATTGTTTGGGTGGCTCTCCAGCTGTTACAGAATTTACACTTTCTTCATACTCTGTACTGATCCTTAAAAAAAGAAATCAATTTTTAACAAGATAGAAAGTTTGCTAAATTAAAGGGGAAGTGCCACATCGCAGATTAAACGTAATCCCAATTTATACGCCAATAAAAAATTTAGTAGTCACAGTTTTGTTTTCATTTATTTATTACTATACTGGTTACTTGTATGAGTTGTATGGGATGGACAGTTTGTGGAAGCTGACATCATCCAGCTGTTTCACATTTTCTAAATCTCTTTATGTATGATGGAGTGCTAGAAGCTCATAGCCAATCATAGAACTACAGAATTTGACAGCAGATAAGAACCATTCAGCCCATCTAGTCTTTCCGTTTTCCCTGATGTAAAGACTCGGACCTTATTCACTCGTTGATCTCGTCTTATATTCAGGATGGCCCCATGCCTATCCCTTGCATGTTTAAGTCCCCTCACTGTATTAGCCTTTACCATCTCTGCTGGGAATCTGTTTTACTTATCTCCCAGTTTAATTTCAATTATTATCAATCAGAAATGAATATGTTGTGCATGCTGGGAGGTTTTTTTAAAGCACAAGAGTTGCTTAAACGTAAAAACTGGTGAATGCCAAAACACAAAAGAGGCTTTAGTTATGGGTTCTAAGTTTTTTTAATTTTATTGGATTTTCGTCCACTTATAGTGTTCTTGATTTTAATATTTTATTGTCCAGTGAATGTCTATTTTTAACATGAATTACATCTAACAATTGCAGCAAAGGCAAAGATTGTATTATTTAGGGAAGCAATACTAAGTTCTAACTCACATTATAAGATTTGCCAAAATATTTTATTGTACAATAATTTAGATCTTCAGATGCACGCACCAATGACCTTACACATGCATCAATAATCAATTACTCTCGTTATTTCAAACTACCTCATTATGGAAATACACTATCCAAAGAGGCAAGCTTGATCAAAAACAGCATATTTCACGATCGGGGGCATCAACCTTTTGTATGTAAATGCCTGCAGATTCATTATACATGCCAGATGACAAAAAATATTGAGAGAACAGTCAAAATGAAATGCCGTCGAGAGACTGGGGCTTGTGATTGAATTGTGTAAATCCAATGATTTAAGTATAACACCATTGGGTCTTTGCAAAAAGAAAATCATGTCTTATTTCTCTATTCAATCAAATTTAATCAATGGTGTTATACTTAAATCATTGCGATTTATTAAGTGTCCTGTGGAAGGAAGAATGACTTGTAGGCAATATAATAGTATAACTATACTTGGAGCATGTTTTATGGAAGTTAAGTGATTCTCAAAAATAGTCTTATCACCATAGCAACCAGCTGAACCTTTATGCTAATTGGACCATTTGAAGACTTGTATTAAGTTGCTAATTTAATACATTTAAGACAAATGTTGTCTTCCTTAAAGAAATAATGAATATTTTTCATTGTATATGAAATACAGTGGTGTGTATAGAGTTGTAGTGTTGTGGCTTTCACTTATATTTTACTTATATTGGTCCTTTATTAGGAGATCTTGAAGCTACCATTGCAGGCAATCATGTAATGTTTGGTGAGACATTTCCTACTCAAACACCACACTGAGCTAATACTTTATGGCAGACCTAATGAAGTCCTGCTTACCTAATGAAGTATTTTCCATTATAGACTTTCATTGGCTGGATGGTCCTTCCAGATAGTCTAGACTGACATGTAATTGTTTTCCCCTGTATGATAAGAGCCATTTTCAGTCCTGCTGAGATCTAATTATTTATTGGTGTCTACTTTTGCCCTACTTTTAACTTCTCCGTGAATATTTCATTTTAGCCTGTAGTGATTTGGCACAACAAGGAGACATCGACAGGTTGCAAATTATCGTCATAGCAACATAAAAAAGCTTCTTATAAGAATCTCTGTTGTTTTATTTGATTAAAGCTGTGGAGAAAATAATAAAATTACAAAATCAGCTTAGGTTTTTTTTTGTGAAAATGCTGAATTCATTTATATGTGGATCAGAACTGTAACCGTTTGCTAAGCTTTCCAAGAAACAGCAACTTCTTTGGTATTTGTCACAACGCATGTTTCTGGACATGACCCTTAGTATTAAAATGTGGTGATCACGGAATAGCAAAAAAAAAGATTATAAAGCCCAGTTCCAGATGGCATCTACCTATGAATTCAATTGAACACAAAACAAAATGTATGACACTAAATTCTGAAAATATGGATTTTAAAGAATCTCTAAAATGTATCTGGATTGCTGTTTTTGTATTCTGTGTAGCGTAACCAATCATGGAAATGTTTTTTTTTTAAAGAAATCTTTCATTACAGTTATATATATAATATAAATAAAAGCCCCCCCACCCGAAATAAAACAACTAACCAGATGCTTTGTGTAGCCGAAATTATACCAAAATTTGTGCTGCGTCTGGCTGTTTCATGTATCTGTTGTATAACTGGACAGCTGAAAATCTGTGCACTTCAGGACGGATTTTCTACAGCAGCAAGAGGGGATTTAAAGGTCACTCGGGACAAGCAATTAGCGTGAATGCCTCTGAAGCCAATGATTTTGATATTTTGGTTACGTTCTGTAAGAGGAAAAATCTGTAGGTTGTCATATTGGCATTGAGTTACATTTTTCCTATTCTGTACCATAGGCAGGTGCAGCAAATCCGAGATCCTCTGCAGGACCTTGTAAGGCAAAGTGGGGTGCACAGTTTTATAAGCTTGGTTTGTATCTTTTACTACTGAGTAGAGATCAAGAGCAATAAGATTATTTAGCATTCAGCCAAAATGTTATCTTTTGTCAAAGCAGGAATGACATGGCAAGTGATGGCAGTTAAATAAAATGTGTTTAGCATTGCGAAGCTGTGGCTTGTTTGTTAATGTGGACAGGGAGGATTGTGTTACATTATGTTGTTTCTATATATTATAAACATTAAACTAGACTTACAAAAAGGAAAACTTCTTACGATGGATAACTGGATATTTATCCCAGTTAAACTGATATTCCACGCTATCCTATTAAGAATATATTTATGAGTCCATTTATAAGATTTTTTTAAATCTTATCCATTCTTTTTTAAGTTTTTACGTTTTTTAAAGTTTATCTAGGTTTCTTTTCATGGTTGACGACATTTGTGGTGCTGTCCGTGTTACCGAGGACATGCTACAGCAGATTAAAGGGCAACGCTAGCTGTCGCAGCTTTAGGTATAAATCATTTCATTTATAGAATCTAAGTAATGCTTATGTTCTTTTGTCAGTTTATTTCCGGGATAGCATTTAGTTTAAAGGTTCGATACAATGGATGCTGAGATCCGTCTCTCATTGTGGCACTATTATCTAATCAATTTTCTGTCCTGATGTTATCCCCCTTCTATCGTCTGCTCAACCCACTTTACAATAGCAGCCTGAACTAATCAACAATGTAATATTTAGAGATATATCTCTAAAAGGAGATATAATTATACAAATCCTATCTCTCCCCATGGTAAACCCATAAGGTGGGGCTTTAATAATACCAAGTAATTAAGAACATAGACCTTAAATTAACCCTGTCACCTGGTTTCGGTGTGAATGTGGGACATGTGAGACACTGAAATGTGATTATCTAATGTTCCTTGAGATGGGGCAGCAAGGATTTCCTCCTCACAGTCAGTTGCTAGTGACAACATATTCTTTATAATGGTAGTTTGTTTGCATATGGTGCCCCATGGTGGTCACAAAAAAGAGTCGTCCCATCAAACATAAAATATGTGTCCACTTGACCCATACCTTTTTGTAACCTGACAAAAAATATATTGATTTTATTGTATGTTTATTCACTCTTTAAACACTTGCAGAGTATCTCTTTAGCTCCTAGTTGGTCATTGCATTCAGAGCTAGATGATTTAGCTAGATGGTCAGGGCCAAACAGAGGAAGAAAGAGATAAGCTCTTACACTCAACACTGTGACCAATGGAAGTCTACGCAGGAACAGACTTCATTATCATTACCGTAAAGTATCAGCTCAGACTCAGACTGACAATAATGGCAGCCTCCAGGTCTGCGGATTAAGAAGGTTTATTTATTGAAACCATAGAATTGAGTGTACCTGTCCGGTATCTGCGAGAAACACTTCGCTCTACAGGGTACACAGGATGGCTTCTTTATTTTATGTAAAAAAAAAAAAAAAAGCATTGCCATGGCTGTTACTTGCTTGTTGGGATGCATGTATGCCACAGAGATCATATTCAGAGTTTTAAAGTTATTGTCTCTATTGATTAAACTTGAATTATAACCGAGCTGGGTGATTATTACATACAAGAATTGGCAATAAAATCACAATATCTTGTCTGATGTCAGTGTTACGGTATTAGAAATTATTTCTTGGCCATGTAATACCATGATGGACTGGAATATAATCACAATGAGGTAATAATTATGGAATAAATGTACAGGTGAATACCTTGAGATTCATCTATTTTACTTCAGACCATTGGGCCACTTTCTCTCCTTTTTTTCCTTTCATCCTTTCCTTTCTGTCTCCTTTTTTCTTTTTGCTTCCTTTCTCTGTTTCTTTTTCTTTCTAGGTCCTTTCCGTCTTCCTTTTTTTTGTTCTCTAGATTTCTAACTAATTAATTTTTTGTTCAAATACATACGTATAATATAAAGTTAAACAATGATATCCAATCTGCTTGTTAGTCCCTATACGTTTAATGTAATTAAAAGTTGGTCTGTTCTTTCAGTGTGTGTCAAATGTACAAGTACTAAAATGTGCTGGAGCTTTGGGTTTTGAATCCTCTGAGACAAGATTACATAATACTTGCTATTTTTACCGCTAGGTTATTCAACATCTCATATAGAAGAGCAAAAGAATGACAGGACTGGCTTCTATACACATCTTTTTTCATTATACTAATGTCCAAATTGTGCAAATTCCCTTTAGAATACTGGCTAGGTTTTATCATAAGTTAAATTTGACATTACGATCGCACTTGATGAAAGATACTGGAAGATCACAGGATAAGAGGGTTGTTTCTGCATAATTGTATATAAAGCAAGATGAAAATCCTGTTCCTACTTGGAATTTTTCTTGCCCAATTAAAGCAACTATTGTTTTTACATTCAATTTTAATCAGGCATATTTTAAACATGGGAATGAGGTCTAGCTAAAATAAGAACAAAAATACTGGATTATATAATTGGGTTTTTCAATTCCAGTCCTCGAGTGCCTCTACAGGGCAAATTTGATTGCAATACATAACTTTAACCCCTTAATGACAAAGCCCGTACATGTACGGGCTCAAAATGCATTGTTTTCGATGGGTTTAGGGACTGCCCATTGTCGGGAAAAAGCGATGAAAAAGTAAATAACAGCAAGGCAAAGTGCAGCAACTAACGTAGGTGCTTTTTATTGCTGTTTTTAGCATTGTGAAGCATCGTGATATACTCATACACATAATGTTTTTGTTTTTGAGGAAGGAGAAGAGGAGAAACAGAAATGTAGAGGAGTTGGAAATCTAACTAGCTGTTGATTAAAATAAGTACTAACATTTCCATATAACATTTTTGGTTTGTGTAATCATGATATACATTGTACGTTATTGTATGTAGATGTTTTCAGATGCTGGATTATGCTGCATTTGTTATTTGTCCGCTTTGTTTCCTTTTGGCACCTAAGCCTTTTAGTTAAAACAGCATTATAGTAATAATGTAAAGACAATTTCCACTTTGGATATGAGTGTGTCTAGGCATGTTTACATAGTGTTCTTCATAGCACATATAACGGTTATACAGTTAAATGTAAACAATATTTCCTTATGCCCAATGATATATGCGGGCCACGGCCAACTCTGGCAGCAGTTCCCCTGGTAAAAAATGGGAGGCATATTGGACAATTATGCCCAAAAGGACTCTATAGACTTCATTAAAAGTTATTGCGCTCGACGTGCTAGGAGATAACGTGCAGGGGTGTTGTGCCTGGACACGGACCACGGAGGTGGAGGCGACTGGAGGTGCTGTCTTAGGTCAGGCCTAGGTTGGCACCAAAGGTAAATACATCAATGCTTATACCTGAACGGATTATAGCTTGTCCATTATTGTTATGTGGTCAAGTGTCTAAGAGCTGGTTCACTTTTCTGCACTTGCGTGCAGTAGGGATCACGAGATTGTTAAGGATAACAAAATTACTTTACATCTTTTTTTCTACATTGGCTCAGTAAAATGTATCGTCTTTGATTAAAGACTCCAGCCTTCCAAAATAACATTTGATATCTCTGATGTCAGACCCGGCGGGGACCACCTACCTCGCTGCGGGGTCCTTCCGCCGGACCACGATCCCCGTCGGCCGGCCTCCTCGCGACATGGCCGCATGGTCCCAGGACCGTGCGCCACGCCGAGTCTCGGGTCCCGCGTCGCGGGAACCGTCAGGCAGGAGGTCTACTCCTGCCCGCGGACCTCCCGATCACGGCGCGGCCCTGCCTCGTGGCAGGCCGCGCTCCCGGCCTCGCGGTCTGCGTGCACGGAGTGCCGCACACGCGCCGCGCTCTCGGAGAGGAGGGGGCGGGGCTTAGCCCCGTGATGCAACCTCCCTCTCCACAGCCACCAGAGGGAGGGGGAGGAGATAGACACGGCTCTGTCTACCTCCCCTCAGGTGTAGCACTTAGGGTGGGAGGGGATCAGGTGACAGGGGTGGATACTCATTACCTGCCCCTATATAATCCCCACAAGCCTCTGCACCAATGCTTCTTTGTTAAGCTTCCTCATAGCGTATGACCTCCCTGTATTCTTTGAATCCCTGGTATCTTGACTATTTGGCTTTCGTCCCACGTTTATGCTGTCTGCTGCCTGCCTTGACCTTTGGACCGTGACCCCGACTCTTCTATTGGATTTGCCCCTCTTTGTACTGCGTACTGGACTTTGTGTAGTGGTGCCTGCGCCACGCTCCGCACCCCCCCACCTGACATCTGATATGACGGGAACTAAGAATAAGTAATTATAACTGTACTCTTTTCTTTAATGTTTTGTAGAAATATCGGCAGTTTATGGCTGGTTTTCTGGCTCCCCCATATGGTGTTCTGGAGACTGGCTCCAATGACAGTAAGTGAAGAAATCCACATTTATTTATTATTATTGTACAAATCATGGAATAGTATACAGCTAACATTGTAATTAAAATCCATCCAGACAATACTGTGAATTATTGTCGTTAAAAGGAAACAGAGCAGTTGACTTGCTTAAATACATTTTTTTTATTTTATTTATATTGCCATTGGCACTTTCCACTTAAGAAACATAAAGAAAGAGAAGTTTTTCAGAATAAACGATGTTAGCTCAGGTGCCAACACTTAACCAATGAAAAGGGCTAGAAATACAGCAATTAGCTGATGTATATGTATGTTACTGCTTCTCCAAATATTTACATATTGTTTCATTTTTATGCAATGTAGCATGTGAGTGTTTCAAATAAATTTGTGAACATAAATACTGGAATAAATGAAGAAACTGTGAAATTACAGCTATTGTTAGTGCAAGTTAAATTTCAGGTATGTTTCTTGCTGTTTTTTTAGTAAAGGGAAGAAGAACAGATTCAGTGCAGGCTCCATGTTAATAGCAGATTAATCTGGAGAAAGCTGGATTAAAAAATGAATGATCATTTGATATTATGATGCGGTATGTTAAACAGGCTGTTCTAGTCAGAAAAACATACATTAACTAGCTTTCTGGCATGTTGAGAAAATCAACCTTAACAGACCTGTTTAGGAACAGAAACACTTGAGAAGATATTTTTTATTTCAATGCACTAACCTGTAACTGCCTGAGAATACTTTACATTAAGTAATTATTTCTGGAACCATGTGGCCATTCAGCAGTACTTAGGGGTGAGCCTAGTGTGAGTGGTATTTTTCTGACTCCCCCTATGTAACTAATATACATACAGACATGAAAACCTCACACGCTAACACACACAAACATTCTAACGCCATGGTCTGACACACACACACCCACTCTAACACCATTAACATACATTGTAACAACATAGTATTATTTTCTGTATCCACTTTCTGTACATTTAACTCACATTTATCTTTTCTAGGGTTATCCGATAAAGAAAACATGAATAGTGCTCTAGGCCCAGGATCAAAAAACTCTAGTAAGGTACAAAAACAAATCTCACTTATAAATTATATTTCACGTGTTGTCAAATAAATGTGAAATATAGTTTATTATTATATAGGATAAGAAAAGTAATATATAATTATATAATTTTTTTGTAGATTGCGTTCAAATGTATTATTTTTCTAATGCATATGTTATAAACCATAGAATGTAAGGTCAGTGTGGAGCTGCATTAATGTTTGTGGGTTCCCTAGTGAAGTCATTGTGATTTGTGCCATTTCCTGGACACAACTTCAAGGACTTGATGGCTGTTTTATACTATGGGAGGTGCGCCCCATCTTTTAATTATAAGCGTAGGTCATTTGTATAATAGATAAGTTCTAAAGAGATGTCCAACGGAAACTAATGCTCATTTAACTATAAATTCAAGTTGTGGTTGTTATCAATGACAGTGCATATGTGTATCATGCAATTTGTTGACAAGAAGTGGAAATGATAATAATAATATAAAATAATAAATCTGTAACTTAGACGGGAAATAACAAAATGGTATTTTGCTAATTGTGTCAGTAGAATGCATAACTATATTATTGTACAACACTGCAGAATCTGTTGGCATATTATATAAAAATAAATTATTATTTGTTAGTACTAAGCTGCAATCTAAGTCAAGGAAAGCCCTTGGTTTGTTATTCCTTCATTGAATCCTGTGTATCTCCCTGAACCTCAGCAAACATAATTATGTGTATAAATTAACACTATTACCCCTGAGACTATAAATTTAATAAGGTACTTTAGCTACAGATAATACTTAACATGCATGTTAGCAAATCCAGAACATCAATGTTTGAAAACAAACACCTGATTCTTGTTAAGTGTGATGTAGATAATGATTAAAAAAAAACCTTTAAGTAGTCTATTTCCGACTAAATTACAAGAACATTAAGATCAGAGATTATTGAAGTATTTGTGAATGAAGGGTCTGTGGCAGATGCTGCAGGAAGATTTCATTAGCAATCACTGCAGGGAGCCTGGTTAAAACAAATAAACCTTCAGATCAGGCAAAGATGAGCATTAAATAGAATCCGTGCTCACTCTGTAGATTCCTTACTACATCACAATAATTTAACCATCAAAATATGTTTTTATATATTGAGCTTTCGTTCTAGGTGTACCATGTTCCTTAGGGAAAAAAATGTGTATAATAGTGTTGCCCTGTGCCGAATCCTTGTCTTTTCCTATCATAGGATGATTCCCTCCTTGGAAAATGCTATGGCTGTTGGTCATGCAGGGAGTTGCACAATGCACTATTATCTCTGTGGTTTCCTTGCTGACCACTTATTTTAATAGCTCTTTGAAGATTACCTCTCAGAATTCTGAATAAATCTGGATTATACATTTTCCAAATAGTATTTCCACAAGTTTTCCCACTGTAACAAAGATATATATAAAAAGAATCCAACCATTAGACTTGTGTTCATTAAGCTATAATGGTCCAATGAAAGCATTTTAAACAAACAAACAAAAAAACCCAAAAAACTTAACCATTCTGCTAAAACAGAGACCAGGAAAGCGGAGCTCCAATTAATGAGGTCCATCATATCAAGGTGGTTAACAGAACCAAACTTGCCGTATATCATAGAAGCTTTTTTCTTAATTTCTTTATTGCCTATGGTGACCAAGACCATAAGCTAGTGCCACTCTACAAAGCCCAAAAATACATTAACTCTATAATATCCAGTTCATACTCCTTATTAAATAAAAAATGCTGACATTCTATGCCTTTTATTCCCTCACCCCCTTAAACTCGTATATATGGATTTGATATTTTGTTTATTTTACTAAAATATTTGCTTAATTAATTTTGTTTTCTCCATGCTTTAACGGTTCTACTCAAACCATGCTTGATTTTTTTTCATGCTATGTAGTTTATTTTTTAGTTAGCCAGTAGTTTTGTGTTTCTTTAACTAAATGCTAATGTTTAGTTTTGTTTTTTTTATGTTACATTTTTAATTTATTTTTTTATTTGTTTTATTTCGGTTACGTCTTATTTTTCAGAATCCCCTCACTGAAAAACAAATCCCGCTCTGCCAAGCTAAAACCATTACAGAGGTAATGGGGTGTCGCCAAGTGGCTAAGGTGCATATTAATTTGACAATGCAATCTTTTTATACTTCTACAATTTAAAAACAAAAATACACACAGAACAATTGTGTATTAGGTTGGGTATCACTGTACAACAATACAATGTAATGTTTTTCCACCCTATACATAAAGTTCTGTGACATGGCGTTATCATTTTTCTTTCCAAAACAATGTAATTTTTAACTCTAATAACATTGGCACAGGCTATTAAAATAACTATCTGCAAATATTGTTAGAACTACTAATGCATATTGCAGTACAATGTGTAGATTTTGGTGTTTGTGCCACTTGAGCAGAAATTGTAAATGCACAAGGATATTGCTGAAAAACAATTAAGGACCAACTGAACTGACATGACTTGACTGAGGTATCATACCTTTGTATGCTAACACTCGCAAAAAAACCCATATACACACGAATATGCTAGTTATTTGTGAGGACATGCGAACCCCTGCATATTTAACAGGATTCAGGCAAGGGAAATGAAAATTTGCATGTTCTCATCTGAATCTCATAAAAGTTAGTTAAAAATACATTAGCCTCTACCCCCCCCCCCACAATAAAGATATTTAAATTTCAAAAAAGCAAACAAATGATAAAACTAAAATATTAACAAGGGGATGTCAATGACTTAGAATGGGATCCATTAGAATAGGGGACTTTAGCACAGCGTCAGCATATCATGTCATATCTCGATAATCAGTAGTATGGATGGTGTCTGTGGTGGTTGGTGCAAGGGTACTGTTGAATGAAGTGCCTAGTGGTAAACATACCACAGGCAAGAAGTAATAACATACACCTTTGGGGTATAGGTCCAAGTATACCCCCCACTCCCATCCCCTGCTCAGGAGGATGGAGGGGTTCATTTATAATAAAATAAACTATGGGAGATCCTAACATCATCCTCTAACCAGGAGGTTAATAATAAAATAAGAAAACCTAGAGGTGTTGTCCCAACCCCTACCCATTATGGGGTTAAAATACTTAAATAAAACCATTGGAGGGGCACGGACTCTGTCCCTTGTCTGTCCAGCCCAATCCATCCCTGCCCTGTGGCATGGAGAGGATAACAAGCAAAAAGATGGATAATATAAAAAAGAATATGGTTTATCCAAGCAACCTTGGAGTGCCTGGAAAATGAACAGTAATAGGTTAGCTTGAGTTAATTTACTATTTTACTAGTTACCCCTTTGTCTTATTTGTTATGACTGTGCTCATCACAGAAACCCAGCTATGAGCTACTGTTTTATTTCTTTATAGCAGTTGCATTATTTTCAAAGCAACTAACAATAATGATCTATTTAACAGTTTGTCTTCAGCAGAAAAACGCTACTCTTTCTTAATCTATGTGTAATAATATATATTTTTAAAAAAATGTTAAAGGTGCCATCAGAGCGTATCCTCCGGGCGGGAAAGATTTTAAGAAATGCAATCCTCTCTCGAGCACCTCACATGATCAGGGATAGGAAATACCATCTTAAAACGTACAGGTGAGTAAGAGTAAGCTTTTATACTGATGGCGACTGCCAGATGTTCCGAGTCTAGCCTTGCTCTTGGCTGTTCTGGAATCTCTGGAAGAGTCTGTTACTGGAATGTTTTCATTGTGCATGGAAGTTTGACCTTTGTGCGTATGTTTATAGAAGATGTACCTTACTCTGCACTCAGATCCTAGGTGTGGCAGTTCTTGGCTGTATGAAAATATAGTTTTATCAAGACCCTCATTAGAGATCGTTTGCTGTATTCAAAGAACAGCCACTTCCTTTTTGAATTTTTATCTTACCTGGGAAATAGGCGTCCCAGAGCTCTCCCTTTTCTACAGAGTAGCTTTGCAAGTGGGTGTGGTGGTGAGCTAGCAATGCATGTGGGTGGGGCTAGCTCTGCATGTGGGTCTGGCTAGTTATACATGTGGGTGGGGCTATCTGCCCAAGTGGTATGGTTAGGAGTGTGATGGGTGGAGCTGATACCAGCACTGAATTGTTGGGAGTGGGAGGGGATTTCTGTAATCTGAACTTTCTGGGAGAATACCAGAAGCAGTGTCTCAAGTAAAAAGGATTTTATACAGTGTTTACCCCATGCCTGGAGCTTTTCTGTGTTCTTTTTGTCGGACCCCTGTTCTATGCATACCCTATTTGGTGAATTTATGTTGGACAGGACTGGACTCTGTAATATGTTCTGATCTCGAGGACTAAATAACTGATTAATTTTATGTGCTGTTGAGGAAGTATGAAGGTTTCTGGACAGTGATGTCAACTTTTTATTCCTTTTCTTTTCTATGTTCTGATCTGCCCTGTTAATGGGAAACCTGGCTACGTTTCCCCCAGGCCAAATGATACCAGTCATTCCCTGTCAGTAGGCCATGAAGACACTCTAGTATGCTGCCATCCCCAAAACTTTGGTCACTTGAAATGCAATAAAAGTAATCTTTAATAATTGTTACACACACTTACATGATGTTGTGTCCTTTATAGGCAGTGCTGCGTGGGAACTGAACTTGTTGACTGGCTTATGCAGCAGAGTTCATGTGTCCATTCACGATCTCAAGCTGTGGGCATGTGGCAAGTTTTACTTGAAGAAGGTGTCCTTAACCACGGTAAGACCAATAAAATAAACATGGATTATACAAGTTTTTAAAGGAATCCATTTGCAGTCTTAAAATTTCTCTGGTTAGAAAGTGTACTATAATATAAGAGTGATGGGGAGAGGGGGGCTGGCATAGCAGAGGCAGGCAGTTGGGCCACCGTGGCACTTCGATGACACCATGTTTTTACACGCCTTGTGCGATGGTCTGAGAGAGTAAATTCTTACATTTTTCAGATTACCCTGTTTTAGGGTTTAAGGTATCCTCTCTCCTCAGAAGACATCAAAGGCCTTAAGAGGCTGTTTTTTAAACTCCTGCAGTGTGATTTCATTACACCCACTTAAAGAAGCTGCATGTGTTAATCTGTTAACCCATCACACCGGCAATAAAGACCGCTCCAACCTGCTGCTGATTTAAAATGCATCTCTTAATCTGCCACAAATAACATTTTTTGTTGAAGACCAATGTCCTACAATATAATTACTGGACAAGTTTTCCCACAGTGGACCAGGAGTTTTACTTCCAAGACAAGTACCTGTTTTACCGATTTCTGGACGATGAGCATGAGGATGCACCTATGCCAACAGATGAGGAGAAGAAAGAGAGCGATGAAGAACTCCAGGACACCTTCCTTCTTCTGTCTCAGATAGGACCTGATGCCCATATGAGAATGATCCTGCGGAAACCGTACGTTTTATTCTGTCACCTTTAATGTCTCCAAAAGCCTAACTTAAAAATAAGATCAAAGTGGCCCTCACAAGTATTCCACAGTAAGCTCAGTTCCGTATATATTCTGTATGTCTTGTTTGAAGGTGCACATCCATCATGTCTGTAACATGAAATCATTAAGCATTTTTCAGTAAGGCATGTTACTTTCTAATCAAATCCCTGCTTCCAATTTCATAAGCTGCAAAATAAAAAAAACATTCTGAGCACATTATGAAACTTTTGGTGATGTTTGTATGTTACACATACATACGAAATGCAAAACGATAATCTTTGTAAGTCAATTCTCCTGTGATAAGTCGGACAATGGATATATTTTTGGGGATCCAAAATGATGGAAGAAGCATCATTTCTATACACAATATAAAGCATGGCAGGATTAAATGTCTTCTTTTTCCAACATCCAGACCGGGCCAAAGAAATGCAGATGATCTGGAAATCATTTTTGAAGAACTTATTCACATTAAGGCCTTGTCTCATCTTTCAACTACAGTAAGTGCCTTCCTACATTTCAGGTTTTTTTTCTTTTTTGCTCAGTTAAAAGAACAGTTTGCTTTTATTCTGTTCTCAAACTTTTTTCTTTGATTTGGCAATAGAAAACGCCACTTATTTCCCACCACTAGCCAACAATAAATGAATGATGGAAATTTAAGTTGTACAACATCTGTGAGCATACTATTAGTAAGCTTAGTATTAATTCATAGTCATTGAATATTGATTGTTTCAAATTATGGTCTTTAAATAATGAAATGAATAATAAATCAATACAATTGCCATATGTTATATAGATATTTGCAAGAAATAATGGTTATATTTTTGCCTTAAAGGTAAAACGGGAACTGGCGGGATTTTTAATATTTGAGTCTCATCCAAAAGCTGGAACCGTTTGTAAGTACATATCGTGGCTACTGATTTTTGATCTGTGAATATAGCAATCATCTTCCTATGATAAAAGCATACAGTGAATCATCATGTCTGCAATATGGGCAAAATACCTTCATTTTGTCTTCATCCCGGGCATAAGATGGAATTTTATTTATAACACTTTATTTAATTCCACTAACTAATAATGAAGCAAATATTCTCCTTGGAGTGGTTAATTTAATGCTGTCTCGTAGATTTACAAAGTTTTAAACAATTCCATGTTACATTATGCTATATTAATACCCAGGGTACTTTTCTGTTATTTTTAAACCTACATTGTTCTTAAACAACAAAAACACAAATGCAAAAAAAGTGGTTGGTTCTAAACTGTAGCTTAACTAATTTATATATGATAAATGATTTACATGAAGCAAGTTTGTTGAAAGGATTGACACTATTTCAGTTTGCCAATTTTGCTATACTTTACAAAGTTAAATGCCCATGCCTAGTAAGATCCTGCAAGAATGGTTTGGATAGTTTACCAGGGCTGGACTAGTAAGATTTAAGGACATGTTGCCTATTGAACCATGCATTACCCAGGGCCAGATCAGCCCCTGTTGTAGGAGATGCTCTTTAGGGTTGCTCCTTCATAATGCACAATAAAGACAGGAAGCTGAAACCGCAACTATACTGCAAATTTCAGCATTTCAGTGAATAAATAATAATGTTGTGTCTTAAACAGCATGGTGTCTGCACGTATTTTATCTCTAAATGTATCAATTTACCAAATGTTGATGACAGGTTGCATTTAATGAATTGAGACAACCTACTGACCCACCTCCCTGTATATCCCTTAGATCTTTGTTATTTGACTAGGTTTATAAATTTATATAGATGCATTTTTATTACATGTGGTTTTTGCCATCTTTAAATTGTCCTGGTGCAAATCAAAAATCAAATTGTATTTAGGTACCCTCATCTAGAACTGGGTATTATTCATTAATTATTGATTGTTTTTCTTTGCAGTATTTAACCAAGGTGAAGAAGGTACTTCTTGGTACATTATCCTAAAAGGATCGGTAAATGTGGTCATCTATGGCAAGGTGTGCTTTTAGTTTATGTTTTAGTATTTTTAAATGAGTAGTTAACAAGCAAATAAGTATAACTCATACAAAAGACAACTTTATTAAGTATATATTATTATTTGTAATGATAATAATAATAATCATCACCATAATGTGCCTGTTCACATCATGGTTCTACATAGAGTTTCCATAAGTAATAGTAGAACTCAAGTGATTATAGTATTAATATTATTTTTAAGTCCTGCCCTGGGATAGGTGCCCCGGAGATAAATGGGGAATCTGATGATGACTTTTTGTGAGCAGGCCACATAGTATATAGAAATGGTTGGGTAGTAGTCCCAGCCAAGAAAGGCAATGACCTGTTTAAAAGAATATTATTAACCTTTGATAACACATACATTTTCTGTACTTTTTTTGTAGGAAGTAATTTTCTGTTTATGTTGTTTTACTTTGTTTAATACTGTTAGAAACTGCCGTTCAGTGTTACAGTGTTTATTTGCTATTGATAACTTTTATTGGCCCAACCTAAAAAAAGGATGTAACATCAAATATCATCGGGTCCTCTTCTTCTTCTTCTTTCCATCTGGAGAAGAGATCTCTGAGGTCCCGAAAACTTACTTGGCTCTACACTTATTTCTAAATTAATAAAATAGTGCCAATGTTAATGAATGAGTCTATCTTTTATTGGACCATTTTCATTGCTTAATGGTAAACACTTATATATACTTTATTCCTATGTTTCAGGGTGTAGTATGCACCCTTCATGAGGGAGATGACTTTGGGAAGCTTGCTCTTGTAAATGATGCTCCAAGGGCAGCATCTATTGTTCTTCGAGAAGACAACTGCCACTTCCTGAGGGTGGACAAAGAGGACTTCAACAGAATCTTGCGTGTGAGTATCTAACTTCAGTCATTTTTCAGAACTTAGTTGAGAGCTAATGTTAATATCCAACATTATTTCAGAATTATTTAAATCATTATTGTATAAATTATGTAAGGATGTAGAAAACTGACCCTCAAAGTTCCATTGGTATCTGTGGTTTGTACCTTAAATGTGGTTCATAGAGATTATGTGAATTCATGTGGCATCTCTGTATACACTCAAGCTTTTAAGAAGATCTTAGTGTAACCCAAGTCTACTGAGCCCGCCCAGGCGGTCAATGATGTCAGTTCACATCTAAGCTTTCCTGTGACTATGGATTTTCACTGGGTTATTATCCACCTTTGTGCTTATCACGCCATATTTCATATATAATACCTGTCTTGTGTGTTTATTCCAAGGTTTTATGTTTATGATTTTTTATGTAATTTAAAGCTAACAACAATAACTATTGATAATAATTCATATTATTTATAAAATTACAATAATAACAATTAGTGAAATGTTTGATGGTGGCATTAGTGAGACACAAAGCATTAATAGTAACCACAACAAATGTTATTTTTTTATCCATTTGTGGTCTAGGATGTTGAAGCAAATACTGTAAGACTCAAGGAGCATGACCAAGATGTCTTGGTGTTGGAGAAAATTCCAGCTGGGACACAGGTGTCAGCCCAAAGCAGCTCTCAGTCTCCATACAAGTATGTCTGATTTTTACAAATGACAAATGGTACTTTAGACATAGGTGTAGACCATCTGTGCACGTTTTGGAAAAGATCCTTCAAAGATTATAAACTTTTTAAGAGATGCTGTTCAAAGAATGGACTTTGCTCTAGTTATTGCATGTAGACCAAGTTGTGGGATAATACAGGCCACTAATGGACTGAAAAGGACTTCTGAGATATTATGATATAATGCAGGGCCGGCCCGACAATGGAGCCGAGTGGGGCAACCGCTTTTTTTTTTTTTTTTTAAAGCGAAAGAGAGAGAAAGGGGCGCCAAGTGGTTTTCGCTTAACAAGCTGTCAGTACCCGCTCGGCGCCCCTCTCTCTCTCCTCTGCGGCGAGTCTTCCTGTTCGGTCTCGGTGCCGGCTTGTAATGCTGAGTGCTGGAAGATTTCCTCATAGCCGGCACCGAGACCGAACAGGGAGACTCGCTGCAGGACTGGAAGGTAAGTACAAGGGGGGGGGGGCGGCATTTTAAAATTCGCCCAAGGCGGCATTTTGCCTTGGGCCGGCCCTGATATAATGAAATATAGTGCTGATTTGAAAATTATCAACATGTGATTGCAAGTCACTAATGTTAATTTTTATCTGTGTCTCTGGCGCCCGCTTCTGCATACACTTATTTGTAACTAATTTACTAACTTAAAAGTAAACCTGATATAGGTGCCTCCACCAGCTTGTTGCCCTATGAAACCATCTAGGTTGTATAATAGGACTATAATAGGATTTTTACTATGTAAAAGTGTGCTTATAGGGTTCTTAAGTGATGATAAAATAAACACTAGAAGCAAAGATATTTGTCCAGTACTTTTCTGCATGATTGTTTAAACCTTGGCTGCTTTCCGTTGTATTTTCTAGGTACACTGTGATGTCTGGGCACCCAGAAAAAATTCTAGAGCACCTTCTAGAAACGATGCGCCTTGAACCAAGCTTAGGTGAAGCTACAGGTAATTCTGAATCTGAGGCAGATGTACTAACGGTGCAAAAGTCATTAATTGGTGTCCAAATCCTAAACTATACTTCCAGTGGTGAATTTTTGGGGGCGAGGAATGGCTTGACCAAGTATAAATAAGTCACTTCTCTGATTTCCCCAATTAGTCCATTGCACAGCAGAAATAAATTATTTCCATTTTTGCATACGTAACATTCTGGTTGTGATTTTTTGGATAAGGAAGGTCGTTTAAATGCTAGCCTATCCCTGCCTGGTTCTGCCCACCTTCCACCCTCTTTCAGCATGCCCTGCCCATTTCCTATACCATTTTTTGTAAGAAAAATATTATGAATATCTAAAACATAATACATTTTGATTTGGAATAAATAAAAACATTTGTAATCAATTTAAACTTGGAAACAAATTAATCTATTGTATCCAAATAAAACATTCATTTGATTTGTAATTTGTATAATTCCTTAAATCCCTCTCCTCTAAAACAGCCAGACTGTGTATTATGAATGGATCATTGTGTCTTGTCCATCGGATCTATCTGTATGGAAACCCAAAACAGAAGATGAATCAGGATGAATTATTATAAAACATAACCATTCTCAACTGTATTTTATGTTATTCAAAAAAACAAAACAACTCAGTTTAAGTAATAGAATTATCACTTATGGCTGAAAACTTTCACATCAGCATAGTAAAATAAAATTTCCAACACCAAATGATTTACTTCATGTTTCTTCCCATTTTTTGTTCCCGCAGACTCCGCTTTAGATGACTTTATTTTGATGCACTGTGTTTTCATGCCAAACTCACAGCTCTGCCCGGCCTTGATGTCACAATATCCTTTTGTCAAAATAAATACCATATCGATCCGTGCGACCTGAGAAGTCATGTGATGGCGTTTCCGTTTCTGTTTTATACAGCTGGTTTTACAGAAGTGAAATAGCCAGGATTCGGTAATGAATGATAGCGCGCTAGCTGGCGGTGAATATACTCTGTATGCGTAGATGTGTTCAGTTGAGATGGGAAGTGGGGAAAGAAAGGGCACATGCAGCTATCATATGCATTAAAGTGTAAATGATGGATGGAGTATCACGTTCCTTTTTTAAACTAAATCTACACCTATTGAAAGAAAGTAATTCTTAACATTTGATGCAAGGCTGCTACAGTTAGTAACATAACTCAACTAGATTGTAAGCTCCTAAGAGCAGGGCCCTCTGTTCCTTTTGTACCAGTTTGTTATTGTGAGTGGTTTTACGTTTTTTCACTGGCTCTGATATAAATGTTATATGTTTACAGGTCATCACCATTAATTCCAAAATACACCTCCCTTCCATATCTGTCTCCATTAATTGAGTAGTCTTTCAAGCTGCACACACATTCTTAATACAATCAAATGATAATCTGGATTAAATGTTTGTATTCTTGGAATCTATTCTGTAACATTGCCTTCATTTCTGCCTCTTTGAGATGTCCCTGTGCTCAGAAAGTTCCTGGTTTACTTCTTTATTCCTAACCTTGACTGGTTTCACATGTTCCAGCCTTTCTACACTGTGAACATCAAGTTTTTACTTTGAAGCAGTCCTAAAAGAAAATCACAAATAGCTGGTTAAGTCTGTGTATGTAAAACATCACGACCCCTGTGGACTGAGGTTGAATACCACACTCTGGTCTCCACAACCCGTGTACAATTGGTGTTAAATGAGGATGAAGATGGTTGGTACGGCACCCTGAATAATCCCCAATAGGTGGTCATCCAGACTAAAATAAATTACACTGAACTCAACGGTCTACTAAGCAGTCAATGGAGTCATTTCCATAGGGATGGCTTCTTACTAACAGTATCGTTAATTATGATTAATGGTTATGGGGATGAGATTGAGGATATCAGGCAGTAGACTAATATGTTTAATCCTAACCATGTGTAATCCCAAATGCAGAAATCTGTCTCTCTAAACACAAACTACAGAAATGTGTAATCTATAAAGCCTTTATATGAATTTACATTCCTTGATATTTCTCTTTAGATTGGAGTTGTATGTCTATTGTACACGTTGATGACTTATTTATAGAATGTGGAGGTTTAAAGAGAAGACAATCAACTTTGATAACATGGCCATGCTTGTACTTTGCACATACAGTATTTGTGTGAGTTGGATGGTGTCCACATAGGACCTTTCCCTAGTGAACAGTAAATTATTATTGTCCCCATAGGTAAAATTCTACATTTTATTTTTGAGATATAGAGATGTTTATGTTCAGATTCAACCCGTGAAATAGCCCTCTCTGCCCCCAAATGACATTTAACATTGCCAGCTGTAGATGTATGTTGTGTGGTTAAGGTCAACAATGCCAAGCTCTACAAGCTATCAACAACAATAATAATTAGTGAATATGATTGTGCTTATTTCATTAAGACTTAGGGGTTTTCAAAAGGACAATACGACATTACTGGGTTATGCAAATATCCAAGCACGTTGTGTAGTAGCCCTGAAGATTTTCATTTTCATTTTAAAATGTTAGGGCTTTTCTACTTTTCTTGAGCCATTCAACATTGTTCTTCTTAATATTCCTCACATTAATTACTACAAAATGAATGTACTGCCCAGCATAAATGAGAACCTAAACCCTAATGGAACCTCATTGTAGTATGTAGGACCTACTCAACTAGAAATATCAAGAGTGGGCTCCGGTTTCAACGCGTTCACCTATATCATGCTATGGATACGTTTCATCTCTGTGCCAACAATGCATTACTTTGTACAAAAAAGAGTTATGTTGTTGTTTTTTTAAAAAACTTTAATGTTAAAGGTGTCATTCCACCTACGCTGCTGAAACTAACACATTTAGAACTAAATGCATCATTATAAAAAAATTATTTAATCATGTAAGTTTTTTTCAGGGAATGTTTAATTAGCATGTGGCATTAAAGGTGGCTTTGGTGAGTTGTTGCTATAGGAAATCTTCTTAACAGTTTATCTGCTGATTTATATCATTAAATGATCTGCTAAGGTTTGTTTCCTTAACATGCTAGACAACCCAAATACCAGTTTTGTGAAGCAGCATTGAAGGAAAACAACAAGTGTATTAGACAGCATGAATTTAGCAAAAATGTAAAAATATTGATGCCAATATACCATAGGGGTATTAAACGGTTTTAAAATTTGATTACAATGAATTCCTTTATGCTCCACATACCCTTTTGTAATGGATTTTGCATAAGATTAGATTAATCTAAAGAAAAGGTTTATTCATTTAAACCATCCATATATTTAATAGTTTGGTAATATCTAATTAAGCCATTTTATAATCTTCGTGCGTAGGGTGCTTCTTTTGCTATCTAGTAAAGCTTAATCTCTGTGCCGAAAGCTGTCATTAGCAGAATGTATGGGAAATAAATGTGAAATCACAAAATGCCAAAAAATAACAGCTACCTGCAGTGAGTCAGATAATAGCTAAAATCCGTATCTCATATAAGTAAATATAGAGAATGTTGACTTAACTCTTTATTGTCTGATGTAAGTATTTGCACGGCGACAGCTGCATTGTTTTTAATCATAATAAGCCTTTGACTTTAATATTCTGAATTTTTCTTCAACCTACTTAAGTCTAAATAGTGCAAGTACTAGTTTTTCCCAACAAATTGTCCCTGATGCAAAACATCATTCTATTGCATACAACCTCATACTTGATTTCTATGAAATATAACAGCTTTTAATGGACATTGCAGGCTTAAAAAACATTATTTGATCACAAAAGTGTTTACCTTTACCTTTGATGGGGACACTTGTCATGTGACTTATAGGCAGGCACCTATGTTGTTCTTATTATTTTCAGCATAAATATCTTAGTATTATAATTAATGCTCTGCAGCTTTATGTGTGTGTGTGTGTGTGGGGGGGGGGATTATGTGTCTTCCACAAGAGGACTGGGGCAAGTATATAATAATATTTTATTAATATTATTATAGCTATAATTCTTCTGATATATCCTGGTGAACATTTTAGTTTGACTATTATATTATATAAATAAATATATTGTGTATATATAATGTATATATGTATAAATATATATAGTAAGACAAACCTTTTTTGTGTCATAATTATTACCTATTTACCTACGAGCCACAGCTCGTGACTGACCAGTAGACCAAACATCCCCATCATCGCTTTTGGTTTGGGGATAACAAATGTTAATTCCTTTCAAATTTTGCCTTAATCTATAATCATATTCCTTCTAGAAACAATGGGGTCCAGATATGATGTTGTGTCTTCTCTTCCCTTTTTATGAAAGCCCATGGCATAAGTACATAGATTATTTCCATTGTCCGTATAGATTATTGCAGATTTATTTGAATATGCCTAATTGGGTTGTGAATAATGAATTGTATACATGGCCAAATGAGGAACTAGACCATAAATAGGGTTACGCCAAAATCACTGGTAAATTCCCTGTATCAGTTTAATAAATAATTATGCATTTATGTATTAGTTGTTCCATTATTTTATATAGCCTATAAATTAAATAATTTAAACAACTTGTTTCTTTAATTTGTTTTGTGTTACACATGTTATGAAAAACATTAAAGGCTGCTTTTACAATAATAGAGGCAGTATTGTTTAATTTTTGCCACTAGATGGCACTAATGCCCTACCGAATTTCAAATGGCATTGTCTGCAAACTTTGGATGATACCAGTTTAAAAGGCCATAAACAATACATATTTCACTATTTCACTACATTGTGGAAATGGACATTTCTTTCATTTTTAACACAGAAAGAAAAAAAAACATATTCTTAGGGAGATCTAATATAAAAACTATCAAACACTCTGCCTAATAAAAAAAATATGATAAAATAATATTAATCTAATCTAAATGAAATGCTCTACCCATAGTATTGGTATCAGAGCCAGGCATATCCCATTTGGATTCTAGAACACGGGCAGAAAAATCACTGTACAAAATAATTGAACATAGTTTATTTTAAATGACTACTTAAAATGCTGTAAAATATGTTGCTGTATTCTATTTATTTACTTGTGATCAGAATGTCATCTTGATATTTCATATACAGGAATAACTATTATTTGGCCAATATACTCAGTTCCATTTGCCAATTTTTTAAGAACACTTGCCATAATAAGAGTCTTTCCTTAACGTCTCTGCACTTATCACGCCCAACCTTCTCAAGGAACGGAGCAGGAGAAGTTGGATTATGCCCTAAATAACAAGCGTCGAGTAATACGACTGGTACAGCTGTGGGCTAATCTGTATGGGGACCCATTACGCGAGGATGATGTAGCCATGGCGTTTCTAGAGGTAAGCAGCCAACTTTGTCTAAAAAACAATGCCAAATTATAACTATTGAATTCTCATTCAAATATATTCAAAATATTTTTTGACCAATGTTCCCATTATAAAAGGTTTTCTCATGGGAAATGATGAATGGTTTACGACCAAAGAAGTGGTTTCTTAGACTAACAGTTTCTCTAGTGTCCTTTGCTTATAAATTTCGGAGGTAATCTGGCAGTGGTGCCTGCACCAGTTTAAATCCTTAGGCAGCAACCTAGGTTTTGTGGCAGAATATCTCTAAAAGGCACTTATTGATTCACCTGTGCTCAAAATAAGAGATGAAAAAATGCATATTTTGCAGGCTGACATTGTGCTCTAAACCTGGGGAAAAATAGAGTTTTACATAATAACTTTGTAGCTATTAAAGCTCAAGGCTTAAAGTGTAACGGAACCGGAATGATTTTAGTTTGGACAAAATATAATTTCTGAGATTTGAAGAGCAGGTAACTGTGTTGATTTGAGTCTGTGTAATTAGACTAGATCTGAACTGCCTCCCCAGCACCCCTGGGACACTTTCTTGGTTTGACCCAGAGTCTCTGGGTTTGATGCTCTGCTATCTGTGGTCAGTTTTTCTTTTTCCAGGTAAGGGGAGTGGCATTTGGCCACACCCATTCCCTACTAACTCGCCCCACCCTATGTATAACTAGCCCCACCCCTTCACAAAGCCATTGCCCTTGAAGAGGGTGATACGCCCCAGACCATTTCAGAATCCCTTTCCCTCCCAAGGAAGGAGCGACAAACATGGCTGGAGTAGGAAAGATGGAACACAGAACAGCTGTATGATAATTCCCTATGTGCAATGTATTATGTGTTATATGTATTAGGTGCAATTGGGTACAAGGAATTAAAACAGGTACTTAGGACCACCATTGATCTATAAGAATCGGAGGATGGAGGGGGATTTATTAAACATATTTAAAGTATTCCTAAGTTTTTGTGTTAAGAATGGTGCCTCAACACCAAGAGCCTTTCCATGCATTTTGAGTGTTAAGGTGGAAAATCTAGTAGCTATTTTCATCATTAGAAGTCCTAAATATTTGATTTCCACACAACGAGACAAGACAATTTGTGACATAAGTAGGTTGAAAGGTTTAATGTGCAATAAATTGTCAGAAGGAAACCGGTGAAATGGGATCTCCATACAATGAATGAAAAAATCCTTTTCATGAAAGGGCTATGAGCGTTAGATTCGATGACCAGTCAGAAGCACTTGGCCCACTTTTTATTGTCTAGCTTAAAACATCAGATACTCTTTGATTAATTACATTTTTTTTATTTGTTATATTACTTTATTCTCTCTATTTATCAATATTCAACTAAGTGAATAATAGTAAGGGGAGGTGGACTGTGCAGTTTTAATGATTTGAGCCATCGATCACCAGTAGAGCACGGAGGGAAGCACAGCAAAGTCCGTGACTCCCAAAAGATATCTCTTAAGACATGGGTGTGAAAATCAAGAGGTTGAAAAACATGGCATTCCAAAAGGTTCCTCATCAGCGATAGTCTTTTAAATTCCACTATTCAATGTGGATTACTGAGTTTCTCTTTCTCTTTTTGTTTCTTTGGATCCATGTTTGAGGTAATCAGGTTCAATTCCATTGACCTGCATTGTCTCTCGGACTGCATTATCTAGAAGCCGGTCAGAGGCTTCCATAAAGTCCTTTAGATCTCATTGCCTGCGCAAGAAAAGTCTTGGCCGCAATTTTAATGATACAGATTCTGTATGGAATTATCTCCTCACTTGGAGAAAATTCTGTTACCTCTCCCACACTTCATTATAAGCTTTTATAAGTATGAATACGTGGCAATTTCCTTGAGAGACTTTACCATACAATGGCCTTTGACTAAATATACACATAATGGTCATGATAAGTGGGCAACTGATTTAGAGGCATGATTTTTACACAGAACATGGATTTTACAGGTTTGTCTCTATGAATTGCACCAGTAACCAGCAATTATACTGAACATGCCTGCTATTACAGGGAGAGAACAATCATTTCATGGAGATCTTGCATCCATCTACCTGCTTGTACATGATTAACCAATTGCAGTTTGTACGAGGGAATAAAAAGGGCTCGCACCCAGTCCATTACTGTACAGAAATTAAATATTTAAACTCTACTTAAAATATTTGATATTATTCATTTTCTGTTCATGTTGATCATATTCTTATATAATATTGTACGTAAATTGATTGGTTTTATTTGATTGTTTAGATTAGAGATAGTAAAGTTGTGGGCTAGATTCAAAAAAAGGACAAATACTTATCTGCATTTTTTAATAAACAAACATTTTGGAAAATGGTCTAAATTTAAGTGTAAAGTGGAGTTACATCGTCCTTTGTATTACATTTTGATGTTTACTTCTCAATGTACTGGTGCCTCCACCAGTATATTATTAGAAATAAAGAGGAAACAGCATTGCAGAAAGGAAAGAAATATTTTTTGAAGTTACTGCTATCCATTACTTCGGAGAAACCTCTCTCTGATGGTGCTTGGGTGGGACGCCAGTATAAACTCGGCATTGGAAACAAGAACCAGAAACATCCTAGTGGAGCCAATAGTTGGCCCCTGGTCAACAGCTGTTTAAAAGATGTCATGGGATTAGGGAGATTAATTAATTTGTAACATTTTCCTTTTTCCTGATTCAAAACTAATAAAATTAAAAAAAAAAAAATACTTAATTAAATTACAAAAAGAGCACTTGAGGACAGTATCTGTCTGACTTTCACATATCCCATATTTTGATTATTATATTACATGTTCTAAGTGATTTGAACTTTTTAAACTGCAGTAAAGAACAATGTTTTTGGATTTATTTATTTTTTGCAGGAATTTTATGTGTCAGTATCTGACGATACAAGAACAATCCCTGCCCTGAAGGATCAGCTTCCCGATCTAGAAAGGACAGTGAAGCACATGTAAGAGAGCGTATGTGTGTATTCCACCTGTATGAGAAATTAACGTGGGAATAATATCTCCATAACATTTTGTGAGGTTCACTACTTACGGTTTTAACTGTAACATTTTGAAACATGCTAACTTCTGTAAGGTTACTAAAATACACTACCCTATTCATTACACAGCTATGTTCTCGGAAGTTATGACCACCTATCTTTGTAAAAGATAAAAATAAGTAAGGTAACCCATGATTACAAACCAACACGAAATATAGAAATGATTGTCTGAAGAATCCTCTTTGAAAAACAAAAGAAAAAACTAAAACAAATTTCAGTTTAAAATCCATAAAGGTATCTGCCCTTTAAAGTTCAATTCAATGTCTGGATGTAAATAGATTGTAAGTTTAGGTCTGTTTCTTGTTGTTGTTTTCTTGTCTCCAAGTGTTAATGGGAGAAATCTCAAAGTATTCACCAATGGGCTGTGAGATGATACATTTCATGTTAATGCATTATCTCTACGGGATGGGCCCTCCAATATAAAAGGCTTCATAATGCATGCTGTAAAACTGCTCAGCAATCATCCCAACCGTCTTAATACAGTGTGTAAATAGAAGCACCTTATAGCGCCCCTCTTTTGACCACTGTTGGGCAGGGGTGAGCTCTGTGCTTCCTTGTAGATTATACAGTTTATGTTCTAGAGATTTACTGAGATGGGTTCCAATATCTTGCCCATTCATCTAATACCCGGAGTGTTTATCATCCACTGCACATGGCAGGATTTCTATCAAAAAGTCACAAAACCTTCCTAGTGGATACAGGGCCGGCCCAAGGCAAAATGCCGCCTGGGGCGAATTTTAAAATTCCGCCCCCCCCTTATCTACTCTTCCTCTCCCTCCGTCCCTGCCGCCCCCCCTTGTCTACCCTTCCTCTCCCTCCGTCCCTGCTGCCCCCCCCCTTACCTTTCAGCAGTCCTGCGGCGAGTCTCCCTGTTCGGTCTCGGTGCCGGCTTGTAATGCTGAGCGCCGGAAATCTTCCGGCACTCAGCATTACAAGCCGGCACCGAGACCGAACAGAAAGACTCGCCGCAGAGGAGAGAGAGAGGGGCGCCGAGCGGGTACTGACAGCTTGGTAAGCGAAAACCACTCGGCGCCCCTTTCTCTCTCTTTCGCTTTAAAAAAAAAAAAAAAGGGCTTGGGGCAGAGTGCCGCCCCTTCAAAAGTGCCGCCTGGAGCGGTTGCCCCACTCGGCTCCATTGTCGGGCCAGCCCTGAGTGGATATCATAATTCCACCACAACGTTATATCCATTTGTAAGCTTACCGAGAATCCCTGCCAATTTAGCAGTCACATTAAGGTATTCAAGGAGGAAAAAGATTCTGGAACGTATGCAGTTCCCATTTTAGCGGTAGTTTTTACACTTTAGCTCTGTCCCTCCCCGTTGGTTAGTACATTGCACCCATCATGTTTGAGAAGGAGCCCCCCTCTTTTTCTGCATTTCTAGGCTGGATTGCTTTTAATATTTGATTGGTATCCTAGAGCTTTTTCAAGAATACTCTGCATAATATAAAAGCCAGAATGGAAATATCACAGAGAGGGTTTATTTGGTTTATTCATAAAAAAGTTCGCATTTTATATGGATATCATATCTTTTATATAGAACACTGCTGCAAATCCACATAATTAAATGGAAACTATTTGCCTGCTAACATCGCAAGAAACACTTGGCTAAATGTGCTTTCTGGACTCCTGTAGAAAAACAAATGAAGACTTCCAAGAGCAGACACTTGAAGTGCAGATTCCTATTTGGTTATGCTAATAATGTCATTTGGACTCAAATGAGCAATCAAATTTACTCACCAAAAGTCTTCTGTGGCCCTCTGGTTTTTCTTCTTAAATATTGGCCGAATGAGAGGCTTCTGCAGACTTCCTCAGCATGACCCTTCATAAGAACTCAAATGAATATTGTTCTCACTGATTTCTGCAATTGCTTTATTGAAGTAATAGCGATGAAATTATTCAAGTGCTTTTTCTTACAAGTTTAGATTTGTAGAAAATAAGCGACTCATTATGTAATGAATTCAATACCATTTCTTAACATTTTCAAAGCTGGTATTAATTTATAGTTTTATACCGTGTAGGAAATCAGAGAAGCTGTGTTAAGGAACAGGCCATAATGTGGGAGGTTATTTTTTTCTAGTTCATGTAGGTTTAACTGGTTCTTTATATAAGATGTATGAATCCCCCGTGGCCCCCTTTTGTTCTGCGGAATGGTTTTGTGTGAACCACTCTGCAGTAATGTTTGGCTGCACGCCTCCTTGGCTAGGTGGAACATTAGCCAGTTTAGCTGGCCATTGTGTTGGATGGAAGCCAACAGAGTTCCATCTTGAACGGTCCTGGGCGGAGGAATCATGCCCACTATTCCCGGCGTTGCTTCCTGCCAGTAGGGGGACAGCGTTCACCAGTAAGCTAAATCAGCAGGGCAAAATGAGCAGACTAGATCGGACGAAATGTTCTTATCTGCCACCAGTTTCTATTCCCCAACAGACCCTTACTGGAAATCTACCTTTAAAGGCAAATGCCCTGTATGCCAGTGGTCAATGAAGCCGTATTCTTACCCATACTGGCTGCTGGCTGGGTACATGTAGCTATGTGCCGTGGCCACACGTACATTATTTGGCAGCCAAGGTCCACCCAGTCCAGATATGTACCCCAGTGTCTTCTGCCATTAAAAGTCACCCTTTTTAACCCCCCTCCATTCCATTTCAGCACCTCTTGAGCGTCACTTCATTTAAATCTGGTAGCTCTACAGTAGTTGTAGATTTACACCCCCCCAAAACAAAAAGCATATTAAATGAAATGAAATGTGCCTGTGGTTAGCTCTTCATCTGTTGGCAACCCCTGCATTAAAGCATAATGTGGAAATTGTGGGTTCCAAAGAAATGCATGATTACATAGATGTGTGTGATTATACAGGTGGCATATTGGGCTGCACGCTTCGTTTTGTTAAATCCTAATTATTGTATCTTATATTTTGCAGCTCTGAAGATTCTAAAGTAAAGAAGGTATTATAAATGAAATATTTTTAATATTTAATTAAAATGGAAAGATATATGAAAAAATTTTGGTCAGTCCTATACCTAAGCCAAATGAAAATAAGATAAGATGTTTGGCAATTATAAATAACTTCTCTTTCTCTTTCTTTCTTTCTTTCTTTCTTTCTTTCTTTCTTTCTTTCTCTCTTTTTCTCCCTCTCTCTCTCTCTCTCTCTATATATATATACACTATATATATACTGTATATATATAACACACTATTTATTTCTTCCGTTCCCTATTCAGCACAAAGTGCTCTTACGACAATTCAGCACTGGGGATGAAAGACTACAAAAACGACAACCAATAAGGAGCACAGATGAAAGTATGTAGCCATTTTTTGTCTTTTGTTTTAAGTTTTGCCAATGCTTACAACAACTTTACAAGTCGTGTTCAGTTAATTTATTTTGTCTTAAAGGTCTGTTTACTAAGCTGTTAGTTGTAGCCTTTTTGCCATTTTGACCATGTTTTTGGTCAATTCTTGTCGGTGTTTAATGCACCCACACAAATTATATCCTGTTTTCTTTAAGGAAAGATCGGGTTTCTTTTGATACCATTTTATAACTATAGCTTAACAAATATTATATTATAAAAATTTTTTTTTTTTTTTAAATGTTTATAGTTTTACTTAAATGTCAGCCCTAAATGTAATGCCTTCATTTACATAGAATTTTCATATAAATATACATTAGAAAACTTGCAATGCAACCATGTTGCCACAAAATTCTGCATTTTCACAAATGCTTGTGTGTTCTTTACATGTTCTTGCACAAGTTAAGTGAACATGTAAAGAGAAATACACCAAAACAAATCAATTCACCGACATCCCCAGATTACAGATGATGGCATCACGCTGGGAAAATGCCTGCCATATCATACCATATTACTGATTTCCGATATCCAAGGTAGGGCTGCAGGCACTGTTCGGTCAAATCTGCTCCCCCATATATTTGTTGTACTCTGTGATTTAAGGAGGGTAGGTATGTTTTTTTAGGAAATCCAAGGATCCTAACAGAGTCTATCATGAAATGTGCCGCTGAATGCTTTTGTGATGTTTTCTTTCAAATCCCACTGGATTGTTTTAGCAGGGGAGCTGAGTCCGATACCCAATTATCATCGCTAAGGTCAAAGTGTAAGATAAGTGCAGAAAGAAAATTGGGTTGTTAAACTGTTGCTGTTTCAAGTGGCCGCAAACCATTTTTCCAGCAGAATTTCAGGTCATTTTGGGTCACTTTATTTCTTAATGATTTTTCTTTCCAGAATATATGACCTCTAGACAGTTCAATGGCATATTGCAAAGAAGGGTATTAAGCTGATCTAAGCTTGACCTGAGAATTTCTGTGTCCACAGGTTTAACAAAGATAGCTGTGTTTAGAAACAAGACTGTCTTATCCTAAGAGCTATCATATCACTGGTCAATGTTCTATTAATGGACTTTTTGAGCCTGGGATGGATACAATCCTTAGAGAATGTTAATAAAGCAGTTAATTGTTTACTAAATAAATGGTTTGCCACCAGTAAAATAGTCTTGAAGTGGTGGCGTGACAGATATCACTTCTATGTATACAGTGAAAAGCACACCCAAGCACTGCATTCCTGGAAGAAGTCACACCAACCCACTCACTTATGAGTGTGGACAGTCATCCATTCACTGACAGGCGTGCATCCATTCATCCATTGATGGGTGCCATTAATGATCAATGGAAGATACCCAGCCAGTTACTGATGGGCATACCTGTGAACTTCCCAGTATAGTCTACCCAGACCTCTCTTTTTTGGGGCAGTGGCTTCATGAAATGGGTGGGGCTAACTGTGATAACCTGTGTGAGGGGAGGGGCTGGCTGTGCATAAGGGTGGGGCTAGCCTCAGATAGCATTTTAGGGAAAGGAAGTGGGCAGGATGTAGGAGGGAAGTAAGTGGGGCGTGGACATGACCAAATGCCGTCCCCCTGCCCATAGATAGAAGAAACTGACCGGGAGACCCAAGGAGGAGAGCTTCACCCGGAGACTCCGGGTCAGGTTTACTGGCGTGTACACATTAAATCACACATTGATAATAATACAAACTCTCCCTTATGAACAGGTGCATACACACCTGCTTACTTCTGGGACACTCAGTGACGTACACTCAATCATTGGCAGTTGCACACATACTCATAACTGTAAGCAGATGTCATATGTGAAGGCTATCTGTTAATAACAAAGTGTTACTGTGAAAAGTGATACCAGGTGACTCTGTATAACGTAAATGCAATATATTACACCTAAGTGTTTTCCTTTCTTTTTTTCCTTAGTTCTGTTCAAGGTTTACTGTATAGACCATACCTACACAACCATACGCGTCCAAGTCGCAGCTTCCGTTAAAGAGGTGCTCTCTGCTGTCGCCGATAAACTGGGCTCGGAGGAAAGCTTGATTCTCGTAAAGATCAGTTCTGCAGGAGGTACTGTTTTGCTATCATTCTTTCCACTCAAAGAAAATAATTTAAAAACCCAAGGTTAAACACACAAATAGCACTGCTTTTATAAAAGGCGTTTGAAGTAATTTCAGTTGATTACAAACAACAGTACGATCTCCCACTGAGTAAATAGGCCAAGCTGGGTGCTGGAAGTAGACGTATATTGGAGACAGCGACGGTGTTGCCTTATAGGGTAGCAGTTTTGCCATTTCCCAAAATATTACCAAAATGATCAGCTAGCACTGTGGAGGAAAACTATTCACTTTACAAAAACGACACCACCGTGCAATTTGCCCCTGTCATCAGGTTATTGAGCAGATGGCTCTGGGAGCTTGTTTAACAAATATAGATAAACAGGTTAGAATTCATGAGGCTTTAATCCCCCCGCACCATACTGAGATTGAACAATGGCAGCCAGTTGGCAGTTACTTTCATCATGTTATGCATTTTGCATAGAGAATTGGTAGTTGATGAATTCTGAATTCTTATACTTTGTTTTAGAAGAAAAGGCATTTTTCTTTTGGAATTAAGAACACGAACATATGCCAAGTAGGAATTACTGTAGGTGTTAGAAGCAATTAAAATAACCAACGGTACTTACAGTTTCTCTGTCTTTGTACGCAAAGTAAACATTTTACAATGCACAATATATTAAGTAATCATCAGTAACATCATTCATTGCTTTATTTGCCTCCTCCATATGTGTTTATAATTTCCGGAATTGAGCATTTGCCCTTTAAACATTAAAATAGACTTGTAATTAAAGAATTACAAGCCTGTACTTTGTACATTTCGCTTGCAGATATTATCATATGTAATACATATGTCTGCATCAAAAATACACCGTTCATACGTTCACAATGCAGAGGGCAATGTTTTTTTGGGGATGGTGACAAATGCCTTGCAAATGCAAGCAGAACATCTAAATAAATATTTAATTTAAAAATATAATCACTTCTTTTTCATACATCATTTCGCAATTGTGCAAGCACAGCGAGCAGATCAAATTATTTATCATTAACCCTTTTACACAGTGTGCATCGATACAAAAATATGTCCCGCTATGGGACATCGAAAAATCCTAAACAGTTCTTTAAACCTCATTATTCTGTTGAACGATTGCATTTGATTGACCCTGTTTATTTTATCCAATACAGGGGTTGGAAATATTACATTCAGACAGCGTACCAAAAACATGAATCCAATAGAGAATCTTGTGTTTTAGTGGTGTTATAAATGTTATTCAAGTGTGCTTGAGGAAAGGCAGACTCTCAATATGAGGTTAATTCACTCGTTTATGTCACTGACATATTTACAATTAATGTCCAAAGCAGTAAAATGGCTGGGGGGAAAAATGTTTTTTTTTTTACACACAATACTGTAACAACGTATTCTAGCTAATTACAAGCAATCCTAAAAGTATTTGGATCAAGAGGAGGAACACAGAGGATACATCTCCATTGGCCACGAGTGGAAAAACCTTGTCTTCATATCAGTGCATCCATCGCCGTACAAACCATCTTTCATAAACTTACTAGAACATTAGGTGAATCAATTTTTTCCTTTCTTTGCAGAAAAAGTGGTACTGAAACCAAATGACATCTCTGTGTTTACGACTCTCAGTGTGAATGGACGTCTATTTGCTTGTCCCAGAGACCAGTTTGATTCTCTGGTATGTACAAATTGGATGCCTGATGCTTGTAGTTTTTTCTCCTGATGTAAACTGTCAGATATACCTTAATATATACATATATATTTGAAAACCTGCACTGCGCTGTCATCAACTTGAAAATTGACATGGCGGCCCTCAATGGTACTTGCTTCGTAGATATATCAGGTTGTAATTTCTATACAAAAATCAAAGTAAGTAGCACGGTTTGGGAACCCTTCCAGTACAGATCCACATTAAACAAATATCGCAACAGTTTACATAATCATAGAAAAAAGAGGAAGTGAGCATGCTTAAGGGTTTTTTTTACATTTCCAGGAAAAAGGCAGTAGGCATAAGGACACCAATTTTGGTGGCATCTCAATCTTTCTCTCTCTCTCTCTCGTTAATTTTATTTATTTTCATTTTTGCTTGGAAAAAATAGCTTTCTTTGTCACCAGATCAGCCTCTTATTTGGGAAACTGAATATTTTTTTTTAAATTAATAATATGCATTATTTGATTTTTTGATAAAGGTAAAAAAAAGACATTTTTTTATATAGCAATTACCGTTTACCAAATATCACATTAATAAAACTATATATTTTTGCACAGAATATAGGGTTTTTTTCTTAACTATTTTTTTATTATTTTTATTATTTATTTTTACTAAGAGATAAGCGACATTTACTGCCTTTTCTTGTCTAAAATTCTCCTTTTCTGACAGACTAGTGATTTTTAAGCCGCTTACAACGTAATGTAGTGAACACATGAAAACAATAATGAAGAATATCGAGACTAGTGATTTGTTTATTCCATTACACACACATATTAGTTATTTTTATTATTATTTTTCTTAGACACCCCTGCCAGAACAAGAGGGACCTTCCACAGGAACCATGTCTACCTTTGAACTTATGAGCTCCAAAGACCTAGCTTACCAGATGACCATTCACGACTGGGACCTCTTCAACTGTGTACATGAGGTATGTAACTTGTGTCTGTTTATTATAATGTGATTTTCATATTGTACTGTCGTTTAAATGATTGATCGAAACTTACCTATCTAAAGAACAGTTAACTGGTACAACAGTTTAGTATACTAAAGCCCGAAGAATTAGTTTCATAGCTTAGCTCATTCTTAGATGATTTAAGCTGTACTAGTCCATCTATACAAAATAGTTTCCACCTTAAAAGACTAATGAGGTGTTACTCTTGTATAGGCCAGAGCTGCTTACTATATTAGCAGGCGCTTGTATGCTTTAGTGGGATTCTGGAGACATTGTTTGCCTAAAGAGCTTACAAGACCAGTTCATTTTGGACCGGTTCACTCACATCTTCCCCAGGGTTCTATACCTGGCCACTACTGCAAATATTCAGGAAGTCTTTTCAGACATGTTCTATTATTCTTATTAGCTAAAAAAGTTTTTTTGGAAATAATTATCATGCCCTTATTGTCACATTGATGCATTTCCAACAACTTATCTTAGAACGAGCCAGCATGCCCTCCTGTCTCTGTCTGTAAACAACTTTACTGATTGTAAAATATATGAAAAATTTGATTCTTCTTGTATGTAAACAGCTCGATCATTACAACTTAACCCCTTAATGACAAAGCCCGTACATGGACGGGATCAAAATGCATTATTTTCAATGGGTTTAGGGACCGCCTTTTGTCCTTAAGGGGTTAAATGTTCATTTTGAAACATGAGGGCCTGGATACACGGGTGTACGGTAAACAGGAAATAATAAGGCCCTCTGCCATTTTTTTTTTCATTCCAGCTGGAGCTAATATACCATACATTTGGGAGACACAATTTTAAAAAGACTACCGCAAATTTGGACCTCTTCCTGAGACGTTTCAATGAAATTCAGTTCTGGGTTGTGACTGAGGTTTGCCTGTGCTCCCAACTCAGCAAGCGCGTTCAACTCTTAAAGAAATTTATTAAAATTGCGGCCCAGTAAGTACTTTTGGCAATTTAAAACATTTTTTTTTTGTACGCTAAGTGGATTTCACTTTTGGTGCATTATAGCCTTTTATAATATATTATAGCTTTTTCCTCCAAGGATACTTTTTTAATAAAGATATAATGTAATGAAATATTTTTCATGTTCTACAGGAAAATCATTTGTGCTTAGGCTGGGCTGTCTACATATCCACAGTAGGATTCCAAAGGCCAACAGCATGACCTCTGACAGCCTGGTATTGCACTCCCATGGCTTGCCTATTTAAGCCTGCTGTTCAGATGGCTGCTTTTTCCTCTTGAAATCTTTTTCTTCACAGCAACTGCATTTTAAAAAATGTTAAAGGTGTTTTTCTCTGCCGTTTATAGCTTGAAAAAACAGCGGGGCGCGAAAAGAAACAAAAATCCTTTAAAGAAATACATTTCAAAATGTGTTCACATCAACAGCAGGATCCAGGAAAATACTTAATTACGACCAATTAAAAATATAACAATCTGCAAAGACAATGAAATAAAAAACACAAAATCTGAAAATGCGCAAGGAACCAAGACACAAAAAAAACTAAATGTTAAATGCAGAAGCTCAGGCTGGCTAACGTCATGTGTTTAACCTTTTAATGTGGTTAATTTAGTCTTAGAAAGAAAAAAAACATGTTTACTTTAATGTTTCTAGACTTTACCTGGTGCTAAATATAAAAAAAGCTAAAATGTGTGTTTTATTGTTAGGGATCCCACTGAGAGTTCAGAGTAACATATTTATCAAGACAAAAGCTTTCCTGGCACAAATCAGCCACTTTTTCTAGGTTATTCTTAAAGGGACCTTATTTGCCATTGGCTTAACAGTTGCATATAAGTTAGAAACTCATGGCCCAAAGGTGTAGAATGTACAGATAAAGTTTATTTTAAAAAAGTTTTATGCAGCCTGATGTTTAATATAGACGATGGTTCATCACCATTTGGTATATTGCTGTAATATTGTTTTACTGTAATAAAATGTATCACATTTTATATCAGTTTTTCTATGCTAAGATTGCTATTCAGTTACTTGTCAAACATGTACCTCTAGTATTGAATTCAGGGGGATGCTGTATTGCATCTTTAGTAAAACTGATGGCTGATGAGACCCATCTTTGGGGTTAGATGTTTAAGGGTTCTTCTCAACGCTGCGTCACAGTGTGTTTCATATACAACCAGGGTGGCCCAGCACAGGAAATGTTGAGTGCGCTAAGCCTGTGCTGAATCCTGCAGTAGCCTGGGATGGCCAAGTTGCCTCTAGTTTCATGTACTGGACACAAAAACAATTTATGTTGCACGTTTGGCATTTACACCATCTACACTGCTTCAAGCATTTGCTATCTGTTGTGTATGCATTTTTACCTAATTTAATTTGAAAATAAATAAACTTGTTTTTTTAGCTGCAAAGAATATAAAAACTTGAACTCCTTCTTCGCCATTGTTATGGGGATGAGCAATGTGGCAGTGAGCCGACTTTCTCTCACGTGGGAGGTAAGTTATAAATAAATCTTTAAACCATATTCTCATTGGCAATGCTGGGAGATCTCCAGGTTTGATCCAGAGTCTCCGGGTGATCCCCAGATCTCAGGGCCACTCTCCTCTTTCTCCGTGGCAGGAGAGTAGCATTTAGCTCAATTATCCTACTACTCCCAACCCATTTAATATATCTTGGGCTATCCCCGCCCCTCCCAAGGCTGACCATGGCTAGGCCTGCCCTGTGTGTGATTGGCTCCACCCCTAATGAAGCCACTCCCTCATAGGCAGAACTATGGATAACCTACCCTCTGAAGTTCCTGGGTATGCTCATTGGGCTGGATTCCAAGCTGGAGATAAACCTACTGAGATAAAGCGAGTGTTGAATAAATCTATTTTAATCTATTATTTCACATTGCAATCTATGGGTTTGCTATGAAATTACCGGTGATAGATGGGCATCCAGCTGATTATGTCATTTTCACATTAATGATATGGAAGCGTGCAATATATTTTTAATGCCCTCTATTAAGTGCTAAAACAATATGGTAAAGATATTTTTTAACTACATATATATTTGCATCTTAAAAGTATTTTTGCTACTTTTACTATTTAGAAGAATGTATACACATTTTTGAGTGTTTTACTATGATTAGTCAAATACTTATTGATCGTTTTTTTTAAAAAAACAAAACTAAATATATTAAAAGTAATAAAAAAGTATATTTTTGGGTAATAATCTAAACAATATGGTAGAAATGAAACTAAGAGTGACTTTAGACAAGTCATTTTGCTACACTTTTCTTTGGCTTCTGTTAGATTCCAGGCATCCCTGGACACAAAAATTGCATGTACACCCCCCCCAAAAAAAACCCCATAATGCAATAATATTAATATTAAATATTAATATATATATAATATTAATATAAAAAATATTATTTTAGTCAGCAGTCATTATATATATAATATATATTGTGAAGGAGGTAAGATCACTGAGACTATACACAGGTGCAAACAGAGAACAGCTTTTGAAGTTATAACCTGTTGTACGCTGAATCATATTCTCTTTTATAAAGCAGCAGCTCCAATATGCCATATTTTTGTGGGTGTGAGCGCTAATCATTCACACTAGTTTTCATTTCCCAATTATTGCTTAGACAATTTAGATGGGAAAATGTTTACTAGTCGCACTGATTGTTGCTCATAAGTCATAATGCCAATGTGATTAGTATTTCAATGTTTGCACAGTTGGCTTGTGAATATTACAATGCAATTATCATTGACAGATGCATGGAGATAAAGAATGCATTTTGTTTTCTTCTCTTGCAAATCAGAAAATAATAATTGTGCTTCGTTTTATGTCACGTTAGCTACAGCTAGAAAAATATGCATAAATATGAATGTAATAATTCACTGAATACCCCATCTTTCCTGTGCCCTTTTTCCAACTGGAAATAGAAAAGCCAAGTTGATTGGCAAGTAACATAACAGCGAATTTCTCTGTAGAAATGTTATATATGTATATGTATACTATATATATATATATATACTATATACAAATGTATATATGTACCGTATATAATGTATATATATATATATATATATATATATATATATATATATATACTACTGTTCAAAAGTTTGGGGTCACTTAGCTGCTTAAATAATTGCAAAAGAGTTGTTCTAATGGACAAAATTTGCTTTCCCTTCAAAAGCCCAGAACATTTTTAAGTGACCCCAAACTTTTGAATGTTAATGTATATTTCCATATACATATACACACATACATACACACCTGAGAACTTTTGGGCTCCACCTCCACTACCCACTGAGGTGATGTCAGTGGGTGGTCACAATGATGCAATTTGGCGGTCAAGCAGATGTTAGGGGGCGTTCCCTCTGATGTCATGGGATACACCCCCATTAATGTGGGAAATGGGCGGGGAGTGAGGCGTGTCAGGACCCCGCTCCCATGACCCGGAGGATTCAAGTGTTGACCCGGAAAAGCAGTGCTTCTCCCAGAGTTTTGGGCAAAACCCGGATAGTATTATAATATTTTCTGTAGTTTTCACACGCCTCCTCAACATATCAACCTTCTTTCTAATTAAAAATATATGTACGGTAGTCAGGTGATATTTAATGGTAAAGTACTGCTCCTTGGCAACTCACCAAGCGAAACTTGCTAGAAATTATTGTTGATCATATGTCTGAAGTTGTCTAAAAATACCTAGAATGCACAGCAGATATACCTGTATGATTATTTATATTTTACTGGCTAATCATGTACATGCTTTTTAACAGAAACTGCCAAGCAAATTTAAAAAGATATATGCAGAATTCGAAAATTTAATGGTGAGTCATGAAAATATTGTTTTGAGATTTCATATTTGAATTGTGTTATTGAAGATAGAATGACATGTACATGCACTTAAATTACATCAGCGTGTCGTCATTTTATTCACTTATATAAAAGTTTATTAGAACCATTTGACCTCATATGTCTATCCTACCATCTTTAGAATGCATAGATATCGTATCGGTAGGAAAGAGATCATCTTGTTAAAGGAGGTACTTGCCACCTGTTATAAGGCATGCCATGGCAGAGTTGTTTTTATCATGTAATATCATTCGAATACCTTTTCAGAAATGTAATATGTGAACTAGGAATAACAGTGATTTATTATGTTATTCAAGCTATTTTCTGGTGGTTAATGTTTTTTTTTTTAAATTTGTATTCTTTGCAAGGACCCCTCAAGAAATCACAGAGCTTACAGACTTACTGTAGCTAAACTGGACCCACCGATCATTCCATTTACACCCTTACTTATTAAAGGTAATATGCTTATTCTTATAGATAACGTAACATAGCACATGTATAGCAATTCAGTGCTAAATGCAGAGAAATCAGAAGTAACAGCGTATTGGTTTCCATTGTGATGGATTATTATGTAAAATGTTAACCCAGATCTGTTCTTTGTACATTACCGCTTAATCATTTTTATGCTATTGATATAAAATAACACTGTAATGATGTTAAATGAAATGTCCAATGAAACGTTCTTTAAACTGAGCCTTGCGTAGTGAAAAGACTTAACTTTTCTGATCAAATGGACAACATCTGTAATAGTCATTATGGGAATATTTTTAAATCCCATAGCTGGCTAAACAGCCAAAATAAGATAAAAAATGCACTGAAAAGGATTAAATAAATAAAAGTTAGAATTAACTGATTTTAAGATGAGAAAACAGGCTGTCAAGTGTAAAATGCTATGGTATGTGCTAAATATATGTATATGCGAAAGGAACAAATATTATTTTTAAATTAAATCAGGGTTGCCTGATACATCCAATCCAGCGAGGATCACTTTTGATGAGAAACATATACTCGTTTCCTCTTTAATGAATCAGAATTTAAGATTTTGCATTTTATTAGACAGTTTTGAATTTGCTTTTTTGGGATGTATTTATTTTGACCGGTGTCCAAGTAATTACAAGTGGTACAACAGTATATGCAGTTTATAAGACCCCATTTTGGCCCTTATCAGACCAGGCGGGGGGACGTTTTACGTATATCACTTATAGTAATACTTATATACATTTATGCTTTGCTTTATATTTAAGTCTACAATATAAGATCACATTAAGTAAATGTACATTTTGTTTCTTTCTTTTCACAGATATGACTTTCACCCATGAGGGGAACAAAACCTTTATTGATAATTTAGTAAACTTTGAGAAAATGGTAGGTATCTGTTTGCATTAATTGCAAAAGTCGGACATTACATGTTCTTTATGGGCGAAGAAGGGGATTTCATTCTGCAGTCTTTTTGCGTCCTGATACAATTCTACTGCGGTAGCATATGCCGTTCTGGAGATTAAAATGAAGAGTTTATGCTAGGTACACACTTTGCACTATCCCATCTGTGAGCATGTCTAATTTGTAATGCTAAATCACAGTTAAAGTAAAGTCATTATGTAAATTAATTCTAATTGATATATTTAACATCAAACATATCTTTAACCTATTTGGCTCATTAAGCTGAAGTAACAGTGAGTGAGGATCTCTAGAGCTTTGCCTATATTTTGGGTGAGCGTTTTGTGCTTTCTTACCCCCTCTATTAAGTGGGGATTAATGGTCTGACAACACGGTTTTGTTATTCACCCAAATTGCTATGATTACAGAACCATATAGAATATATATACATGATATATATAGTATGTTATACTATTAAAAAATGTGAATATATGTTTTGTGCTCCAATAGTTTTATCTTAAGAGTCCTCTATTGCCTTGCGTTTTAAATTAAGAATTGAATTTTTGTTTTTGCAAGCAAGTATACATTTGTGGGTTATTTCAAATACTGTTAGAATAGTATACCAATACTTTTTCTGTAAATATTCCCTTTTTAAACATATTTTACCTATCTGGTGTAGTTATGGCTTCTAAACTATTTCTTCTATGGTTTACTGATGTGATTTTGTAAGTAGAATCGGATACAAATGTAAAACTGTATCTGTATCTGTAGCTTATCTGACATATTTTCCTAGTACAGTGATTTTAGAATACAAGCTATCTATTTTGTAGGATTGGCTATTATTGCATTTTTTTGGCATAATTGTACAAAATGCATGATAGATATTCAGGTTTATATTTAGAAATTAACAGTTTTGTGGCTCAAGTTGATGCCGTGGCTAATGCCAATGTGTTTCATTTTATTAGTTGAGATGTCTCTGTGATAGACCCACGTCCCTTGTTTGAAGGGTAAAAAAGGTTTCAGTTCCTAGGCCAGTTTATAATACTAACGCCAAAAATCTTGACGTATCCTTAGTGAACATGTGGATATTTATATCAACAATGAGGTCATTGCATAAGCTTTAAATGTTCGTGACATGGCACTAGACTACATTGGAGTACTGGGCGAGACTCAGCGTAACAGGGAGGTTATAAATAGCTGTCTCATAGGAACAGCTGCGGGATATTGTAACAAGTAGTTATAGAATATGTTATTATAATTAGCCGTGCGAGGAAGATAGAAAATGAAATGTAACACTTGAAAATAACGGTTATGTTCAGATATGTGAACATTATTTTCCCTCTTAATATGGTGCATTAATTCAGTGTCTACATATAAAACACAAGCTAGCAACACTGCCAGTCGAGTAGCTCCAGGTGCGCAGCCGTGGCCAGGAACCGCTACCCATGTGATCAGGTGGCAGAGCCCCAACACATGAGTCTCTAAATATATTTGGTCTTGAGAAAGGTTCTTATGAAGAGGACTGAAATTTGATACATTAAACTATGTTTCATTCATTTTGGGTAGTGGAGTCTCACGTGTTACACGTTTTGGTGTATTCACTTACCCAGGTTTTTGCAGAACAATTAAGAAACACCCACTCCACTTGGTGAGGCTGAGTTGGCTCTGCATAAGTCAGTGATGTTTCATGCTTTTTGCTGGCTTAGCTCTTTGGCCAGTTGGCCATTCATAATATACAGCAAAGTCTCAGAGATGAACTTTTAAGCAAATATGTCTCATTGCTTAATCGTAGCCTAATCAGTCTCTGGTCGAACTGATTAATCCACCTACATTAAGAAGCATTATCCTAGAAAAGCAATATTACTCTTTACCTTCTCATCTATTTGTCTATTTTGCGTGATAAACCAACAAAAGCTCCATCTTTGTTTCTGCTTTCTTGTAGAGAATGATTTCAAATACCTTGAGGACAGTGAGATACTGCCGAAGCCTGCCCTTCAGTAAGTTACATCTTCTGCCTGATGTGCTCCATACATTGTGCCTAAATTACCAACGAGAGAACAAATACAAGGGGTGGGGCATATGAACTGAAAATTTGATATTGTATCGCATATACAGTAATATTTGTGATGGTAGTGATATTAAACATAAACGTAAATCTTGCCCAGCTGGTATAAATAACACTGTTGTGATTTAAAAAAAATATTTTGTGAACCTTAAATTTTATGGGTTTTTTGTCATGTCTGTCCTGTATATACTGTATATACATGTTATAATATAGCACTTTGATAGCAATTGTCATGCATGGGGGAGTTTCTTAAAGAGGAATTGTCACAATCCACCTTAACCTACATGTTAATAATGTTTTTGTTTTTTCTTTCTTTTTGTCTCTTAAAGCTTGATGTAAATGTATAATGTGTAACTAAAACAATTACGTTTGTTGAAAGTCTCCTTATCCTTAATACAGGACGAGCTAAGCCCTTCTTGCTGGAGAAACCTGCCAGTGTTGGCCAATTTTAATGAATGGTTAAATAAGGGAATTGAAAACCCAATTATCTTGTAGACTCTCCTGTCAACTCTTCATTTAGTGAATAAACCTCCATCCTCATCTCGTTCTTCCTTTCTCATTTCTTGTATCTCTCTCTTTGTCTATTTTTCTGATTCTCCCTCCCCACACAAAACACTATGTAGTAGTCCCTCGCCAACCTGCACAAAGCACTATCTTTCAGCCTTTCCAACCCCTCCAAACACACACAACATCACTATCAATCACATCCTCTTCTCCCCACACATCATGCAGAATGTAGTCAATTCTATGAGTTACTTTACCAGCCAGGGGCGTAACTAGAAACCACAGGCCCTTGTGTGAAACTTGCCCTGGGGCCCCCAAACTTCAACAGCTGGTCTGTGCCATCATTGCCCCAAAACAACTTTTCCGTGCCCCCTTCCAACATACAACACACTTACACAAATTACATACACTTACTAGTATTCACACGCACACAATTACACATCCATGCTTACACACACATACAAACACACGTACAACATCCACGCTCACACAAGTTCAGATCAATGCTCACAAACATACTCACACAAGTACACTTCCATGCTCACACACACAATTACACATCCATGCTCTCACACACACACGTACAACATTCATGCTCACACACACAAGTACAACCCACACAAGTACACATCCATGCTCACACACTCACACACAAGTACACATCCATGCTCACACACATACATAAATACAAACACATACTGTATACATAAATCCCATCTCCTTCCCGCCCCTGCTTACCACTGTGCGAGCAGCCTCGGTTTCAAAATAGTTTTCTAAACTATTTTGAACTTGTACGAGGAGACAGGAACAAGGGGCCGCATGTGTCGCACCGGCCCCTAGAGGCACAGGCCCCATCACAGCTGAGAGCACTGCTGTCCCTGTAGTTACGCCAATGTTACCAGTGTATTCACTCTTCTTTTCCATCTTAAAATATATCCACCCACTTATAATACTTAAGGCGCTTAATATAAATCACAGTTATTGTCTGTTTTATGATGTGAATCACTTGGAGCAAAGACACGCAAATTCTATGGAATGAAAACATGTAATCCATCTCTTTATCTCTAGGTCCAGATGCTTCTCTTGCTAACAAAAATCATCAAGACATGCGGAATTATGTGCGGCAGTTCAACGTGATTGACAATCAGAGAACATTATCCCAGATGTCCCACAGGCTGGAACCGCGCAGGGCTTGAACATTTTGAACTCTGGTGGGACACCGAAGATTTTGTTGATGACAAATGCTGTGATAAACATATAGGGGAAAAAAGTATTTGAGTTTGTTATATTTATCCTTTATTTAAAATATTAGATTTTTTTTGTTAACCTAAATTCCTTATGGTTATAATTTTAAAAAGGCTGTCTATAGCCTAACAAAGAAAGCAGCTACAAGTATGCCTCATGATGGATGCTAGCCACCCACATATGTATTTAAAGAATTATATTTTATTATGTAACAGGTCTCAGAATGACATTTGAAATCCTATATTTAATTTGGGTAAACTGCTTATCAGGAGAGAGGTATGGCGCCCTCTCCAGAGTCATAGGGTCATAGGGTTAAATGAATAATCTGGCTTTATATTGGGTGAATAATCACCCAGTAAATTATTCTCGGCAAGGAGGGACAGAGATTTGTAGTCCATGAAGTTCGTTAGGAAGAGGCCAGTGACTGCATGAGGTGTCCATTTGTATGATATGGTGATCAGTCCCTGAGAAATGAGGCACAGGAGCTGCCCTCTCCCCGCTCATTGCGGCCTAGTTGGATTAGACCTGACTACTTCACTGGCCAATGGTATGCAGGGAATTTTCTATGATGGGAAGATGGTATTGGAACCAGTTTATGTAGATATAAAATATAAAATACAGACGTTTAATAATTAACACAGGTTGATGACAAATAAAAACCATTCAGTCCAACGAGTCTGCCCACTTTGTCCTGACGTAGAGACTCTGACCTTAATCAGTCATTGTCTTTTCTTAGGTTCATGATAGCTTTCTGCGTTTCTCATACAAGATTTAATTCCCTCACTGTATTAGCCTCTACCACGTCCGGTGAGAGGCTGCTTCATTTATCTACCGCTCTCTCAGTAAAATAAAACCTTCCATTTTTAGACTATGGCCTCTTGTTCTAACATTTTTCCTCCAAAAGAAACTTCCCTCCTGTACTTTGTTATGTGATATTTAAATACTTCTGTCACATCTCATCTGCAAACCATTTACCGTTTAGTCACCCTCCTCTGAGCTCTCTCCAATCGGTTGACTAACATGTACCAATCATAGTACTCTGCTTCAAACATGTACCAATCATAGTACTCCACCTCAAACATGTACCGATCATAGTACTCTGCTTCAAACATGTACCAATCATAGTACTCTGCTTCAAACATGTACCAATCATAGTACTCCACTTCAAACATGTACCGATCATAGTACTCTGCTTCAAACATGTACAAATCATAGTACTCTGCTTCAAACATGTACCAATCATAGTACTCCACCTCAAACATGTACCGATCATAGTACTCTGCTTCAAACATGTACCAATCATAGTACTCCACTTCAAACATGTACCGATCATAGTACTCTGCTTCAAACATTTACCAATCATAGTACTCTGCTTCAAACATTTACCAATCATAGTACTCTGCTTCAAACATGTACCAATCATAGTACTCTGCTTAAAACATTTACCAATCATAGTACTCTGCTTCAAACATGTACCAATCATAGTACTCTGCTTCAAACATTTACCAATCATAGTACTCTGCTTCAAACATGTACCAATCATAGTACTCCACCTCAAACATGTACCGATCATAGTACTCTGCTTCAAACATGTACCAATCATAGTACTCTGCTTCAAACATGTACCAATCATAGTACTCCACTTCAAACATGTACCGATCATAGTACTCTGCTTCAAACATGTACAAATCATAGTACTCTGCTTCAAACATGTACCAATCATAGTACTCCACCTCAAACATGTACCGATCATAGTACTCTGCTTCAAACATGTACCAATCATAGTACTCCACTTCAAACATGTACCGATCATAGTACTCTGCTTCAAACATTTACCAATCATAGTACTCTGCTTCAAACATTTACCAATCATAGTACTCCGCTTCAAACATGTACCAATCATAGTACTCTGCTTCAAACATTTACCAATCATAGTACTCTGCTTTAAACATTTACCAATCATAGTACTCTGCTTCAAACATGTACCAATCATAGTACTCTGCTTAAAACATTTACCAATCATAGTACTCTGCTTCAAACATGTACCAATCATAGTACTCTGCTTCAAACATTTACCAATCATAGTACTCTGCTTCAAACATGTACCAATCATAGTACTCTGCTTCAAACATTTACCAATCATAGTACTCTGTTTCATAATTGCACAATTAAGCAAGCAGTACCCTGAGGAGTGTGAGCATCACCCAGAAAATGCTCTATGGGGGTCTCACCACACCTACCAGCCTAAAAACATAGTTAGAACAGGTTGCATTTTTCATTTTTTTCCATTTCTAGTTTCTGTGAGATCATTGAGTGAAGATATATGAGGCAACTTGTGTTGGACTGTTTTCATTGTACCTCATTTCAGAAACATAAGCTTACCTGTGATTGAAAGCAGCAATTCCTGTTGCATCTTTCACTCTTCAGAATCACTTCTTGTTCCTAAGCCCAGTGATGAATGAAGGGACAGCACGGTGATGAATGTATGTGTTCATTCCAAGAGTCTAAATATATGCATCACCAAATGGCTGGTTTCAGTTAGCAGCGTGTACTTATTTTGTACAGCAGCTTTTAACCCACTTGAACAAGACACATCTGCTGATAATTATAAAAAAATGAAAAAGTTTATCCTGCAGCAATGATTTCACTTGGAATCAACGCCTCTTATGTTCTCTTAAATTATTAAATCCTAGAATATACCATTGAACAACTGAAGAGACACAAACGCGTTGAGAATGGGGCCTGCCAATCAGATATTTATTGAATGGTTTATATAACTAAGGGAATAGTTTGTTATTGTAGAATGTATCAAACTAATAAATGATACAAGAAAAAACAACAAAAAAACAATACACGTGGTTTAATCACTGGGCTGGAATAAGTACAAGTCATTCTTGTGGACTCCAGAAATTGCAAGTCATTTCCTGAAGTTTCACGCAATCATTCTAACATTATTACTGTGCAACGTAAATTATCTTGATCCATTTAACCCTTTTCTGGCAACCTGTATTTCAAGGTCACCTCAGTTTTTCTTGTGGTGTTGCTATTACTTTTGGGTAAACCATGTACATGTATGTAATGATGGTGGGTGGTTTTGTATTATATATTCTGCCGTTTTATCTGCAAGCAACTCAGATGTATCATTTAACATGCACACTCAGTACTATAAATAATGAGAATCATGTAGTCTTTAAATGAGTCTTAAAATATTAGCAGCTGAGATTGAATCTGACATAAGCTCCGTAATAATTGCTGGATAATAGACGTTAGGGTCTTCAGGTATAAAAATCCGAGCATTTTATAACAGAATTCTGAACAGGACTCTTTTGTACTGCTAAATGCCCTGAAACCCTTATAACCACTAAACTAATTTCATGCCATTTCTCACATGGTTGGAGATATATAGTAATCAACGCAACCACCTCTCTGAGACAAAAGAAGTTTTAACACTATATCTGCTGTCTACATGAATTACTTTGACCCTGGAAGAGTTCTAGTATACTGTATAGACCATGATATATATGTATAGATATGGTGTTGTCTGATTATAGTTGGGGGATCACTAAATTACAAAATCATATATATCCCATGATTTGAATTATATTGTAACTGTACGCCAGCCCCAAACACCAATACGTCAAATAAAATATAGTTGTAAATTAAAATATGCTAGCTTTGGTGTCCTTATGTGACCTCATAGCCTTCATTCTAGAAAGCTAGTTTACTTCACTGATCTTTAAAGAAATTTGAGCATGATGGCCCCTTTAATTGAATGATGTTCATGTATTGCCCACACTATGGAGAGACATTTATCAAACACTGTGTTGCAGCAGGTAGAATTCATCAACATTGCATTTTAAGAGGCTAGTCTTGCAACCCTGCACAGGTGGCCACCCAGTTCCAGAATGAGCATTAATGACATCTAATTAAACTAAAAACTATATTAATACAACTCTTTCTTAAACTGATCTGCAGAAACATTTGGCTTTACCGCACAATCTTCTTTTCTGAACATATCTAACTTCCCTAAGGTAGAAAAATCTCAACAGTTGGGGTGCGATTTATTTCTAATGAACCAAACCTGTTTGTCCCTGAAATACAGAATGTGTCAAGGTTAAAAGTCATGCAGTTCAAAAACTTTTTCTACGATGTTGAACATTCAGAGTTTATTCACCTGTTAGGAGTCTTAAGATTGTGTGCCATGTAGCAACCAGCGTGTTTTACAGTCGAGGTTCAAGGAATATGTATACCAAAATGTGAAAAACCTGTATATTACATTGTAAGTAGACAGAGCACAATATGTACAAATAAATGTCTGTGTTTCGGGCCATTAGAAGGAGGAGGTAGCTTCGTTGAACTGTATCAATGTACTGAACCCCCTGGTAGGTTGTGTTTTGTTGTTTTCATCCAACTCTCTGCACTTACTGATTCATGTATATTAATCTTGTTAGCGAAAATGTATTTATTTCATTTTGTTTCAATATTTATTCAATTGTGTAATGAAAGTTGTGCCAAATTGGTTTACTTTATTTATTAAATCGGCATGTAATGGAATGCTCTTACTGTTTACTGTTTACCTTTGTGTACAAAAAATAAGTAGAGTATATATATATTTATATATATATATATACACACATTCACAATTTTCTCGCACGTTATATACATATTTTATCATTATGATAAATTGTATTATTTACCTGTAAATACAACTAAATAGATTAAAATGTGATATATGAAAATGTGTGTCCTTGTTTTTTATAAAAAAAATATAAAAAAATTTTATAGCATAGTTTTCTTAGTGCATGCAGAACATATAAGGTGGTCTATATATTCTACAGAATTGCAGGCAAATATATGCAGTATTCCATGCAGAATAATAATTGTACATTCGCCGCTGCATGGTGATGTCACAAGCGAGGCCCAATGAAATGTAAACATCTTTGTAAATATCTTTGATCTTGATTTAGAAAGTGCTACATATTTGTTTGCATTTCGCTTAATGAAACCCATTTACATTCACTGTCTACGTTTACATCTTAAAGTCCTTATAAGCAGCTGCTTTGGCCTCCATTGACCCGTGGTGTCCACTTCTGAACATGTAAGGTAGGGGTCACTGAAACGTGTTACAGTAGTGTTAAATCAGTATAATCTATTAACACAAATAACAATGAAACAGATGTTCCCTTTCATATATACACGTTTTCATCCATTCTTGTGTTGGAGATGGGGCCCCCGTATATCAATTTCTACAGCAATCTGTATATCTGGGACATGCTACATACAGTAATCTGTATATCTGGGACATGCTACATACAGTAATCTGTATATCCGGGACATGTTACATACAGTAATCTGTATATCCGGGACATGTTACATACAGTAATCTGTATCCCTGGGACATGCTACATACAGTAATCTGTATATCTGGGACATGCTACATACAGTAATCTGTATCCCTGGGACATGCTACATACAGTAATCTGTATATCTGGGACATGCTACATACAGTAATCTGTATATCTGGGACATGCTACATACAGTAATCTGTATATCCGGGACATGTTACATACAGTAATCTGTATATCCGGGACATGTTACATACAGTAATCTGTATCCCTGGGACATGCTACATACAGTAATCTGTATCTCTGGCATGTTACATACAGTAATCTGTATCTCTGGCACATATTACATACGGTAATGTATATCTCTGTACGGGACATGTTATATACAGTAATCTGTATCTCTGTATGGACATGTTATGGTAAGATTTATCTCTGTACGGGACATGTTACATACGGTACTCTGTATCTCTGTACGGGGCGTGTTACACGTGGTACTGTGTATCTGTACGGGCCGTGGTACATGCGGTACTGTGTATCTGTATGGGGCGTGTTACACGCGGTACCGTGTATCCCTGTACGGGACATGTTACATGCGGTACTGTGTATCTCTGTACGGGACATAATGTGTATCTCTGTACAGCACATGTTACATACGGTAACGTGTATCTCTGTACGGGACATGTTACATACGGTAACGTGTATCTCTGTACGGGACATGTTACATACGGTGACGTGTATCTCTGTACGGGACATGTAACATACGGTAATGTGTATCTCTGTACGGGACATGTGACATGCGGTAACGTCTATCTCTGTATGGGACATATTATATACGGTAACGTGTATCTCTGTACGGGACATGTGACATGCGGTAACGTGTATCTCTGTATGGGACATGTTATATACAGTAACGTGCATCTATGTACGGGACATGTTACATGCGGTAACGTGTATCTATGTACGGGACATGTTACATGCGGTAACGTGTATCTCTGTACGGGACATGTTACATGCGGTAACGTGTATCTATGTACGGGACATGTTACATGCGGTAACGTGTATCTATGTAGGGGACATGTTACATGCGGTAACGTGTATCTCTGTAGGGGACATGTTACATGCGGTAACGTGTATCTCTGTACGGGACATGTTACATGCGGTAACGTGTATCTCTGTACGGGACATGCACAGAGCACATCTGCTGGTAGGTGGTGCTAGAACCGAATACTGGGATTTATAAGACTATGAAGTGACATTAGACCGGAAGGAGCCGCCGGATTCCGCCGCTTCCAGCGCCCGCTGTGGGAAAGTTTCTGCCGTCTGCCCGGGGATAGCCGCTGCCGCTTGGGGGAGGCTGGGACTTGTACCGTCACAGCAGGTAAGTGTGCGGCCGGGGCGTACGGCGAGGGGCAGCCGGAGGGGCTTTCCTGTTGAAGGGACTAGAGATTCACATGGCTTCACGCGATGCACGTGGAGGCTCAGCACGGGGGTGACATGAGAGGGTATTAACCCGAGAAACTGGGCAATTAGGGCAAAGGAGTGGCCTTGGGCTACTCAGGGAGGGCCCGATAAAGTCACCGGTGCAGCCAGACCCCGGAGCGTGTACCTCGCTGTCCGGTTATTACGGGAGGAAGTCTTCCTGTACATGGCGGTCCGGCCCGCGGAGACGCTGCTCTCTCTTCTAAGGCAGGGAATTCGTTTAACTCTTTCAGTGCCATCTGTTGAACTATACATGCTGCACGGGACTATGCATGTCACCTAACCGGGGACTTCCTCTGGGAATGAAAAGGTTAAATGCTTGGCTTCCCCAGTTCCCTAAAAATGAATAAATATCTGCGAGGATACACAGCATCCGATAAATCATGTATTTTTATAAACAGTCTCAGAAAATGTTTATTATTTGTATCCTATATAAAAAATAACTCTTAATAAACATAAACAAAGCTACCTCTACATTGCAAGCTCGTGTTAATGATTAGTATTTTCCACATACCCGGTGACATGGTTGTCTTCATAAACTACTTTTTGCAGTCTGTCTTAAAAGCTTTTATGTGACAAAACACAGATTATTTAAAAATGGTAGATTACCGTATTAATAATAATAATAATAATAATGCCAATTAATTGACCATTTCACTATATGTTTGTGGCTGTTCTGTCTGATACCGTTCATGTGCTTTTAGTGTTGGTGTCAGATCTGCATTATGCTTTATATATATATATATATATATATATATATATATATATATATATATATATATATATACATACATACATATATATACTTCTTTTATCAGATGCCCTGCATTTTGAAAGGTGTATTAAAAGTGACATTAAACACACTTTTTTGTGAGCTGACCCTTGGACTCTTGAAAAAATAATCCTTTAATAGCCCATTGTGAAGATTCTATGTAGGGACTCATCAGATATGTTAACTAAATGGCACAATACCGTCATCATGAGAACCTTGATTTGGGATTATTTAAAGACGCACTTAATTGAGTCACTTGCATTCAAGCAGGGGAATCAGCCATGACATATTGGTAACAAAAGCTGTGTGCCCTCAAGAATCTGCCCCTTTACACTGAGACCCTAAGATTGAGGCAAAAACCCTGTGACCCGGGGTCAGAAACTGATAGTTCCCAGGTATGGCTATGTGGCTAATAAAATGTGAACATTCAAGGAAACAAAGTCCATCTGTCGCTTTCCTCAATGCCACATTTTGCAAATGTTATATATATATATACATACATACACACACACACACATATAACAGTGTTTACAGATTTGTATAAACAATATACGGCGTAGGTTTATGAAATGCACTTTTTATGTTCAGCGTGGGGACAACGATCTTCCTGTTCTGCATGATTACTTCTTCCCATTAAATGAATATGGCCGGATAGAAGGACTGAAAAGTGGAGGTTCTAAAGGATATGATACGGCACCCAGTTGTCTCTCCCATTTGGAAGCAACAAAGAATATAATATGATTTCCTTTTTGCACGCTTCGAGATTAGAAAAAGGAACAATGTTAATACCAGTCATGTTTTTGTGTGATTTGGGTACCGTATCTGCCGTGATGATAGGCAATATATATTAATACTCAAAGCCTTGAAAGCTATTTGAGTGATGCTGCTGACTGCTTTTTGAAGGGTGCCTCGTGTCGCCACAAGCTTGTATCTCAACACCAGGGCTTTAGACCTCTGTTTTTTTTCCCCACTGGAATTGCTAGGTTGCTGAAGCCTTACTTCCACCGCCTAGGTCTCGGAGCTGGTGTTTTCAGATAAAACAGTAGGTTTTTTGGCAGAGGAGAGTTGGTGTGCACCATTCTCAATTGAAATACTGAAATAAAGAGACGCTATATCGTTTTTAGCATGCCATTAACCATTCATAACCATGTTGGTTTTCAAATAGTCCATTGAAGGGCTCCATCATTTTTTTGTATTAAAACCAAATTGGCTAAAACAAATATGTTTGAAATCTGGGCATAATTCTTTACTTTTTTCAGGTAAAATAAGACCTAATTTGTAATATAAAATTGTGTATATGCACACTCCACTACATGGGGTCAGGAAGAACACGTAATAAGACTATAACACTAGACACTTTTTCGAAGCACTTCTGTTACAAATTCAGTTAGACGTGTAACAATATGCGTTTTCTTTTAAAAATCAGTAATATATATATTTAGACTTTTTGAAAAATTATATTTCCTGTGTAGTTTTTATATCACAATAATTATTTCATCTAAATAAATGAACCTAAAGTTTTTTAGTTAAAACATTTATACACATGTAAGATTAATGCCAAGATAGACAGGCATATTTTCTTTGTAATCAGTCTTAGAGAAGATGAATGAGAATTGGAAGAGGAGAAGTGGGTATTTATTAATCGGTTAATCTTTCTCCTGAAGACATTGACTTCTGTTGGCAAATATTTGCCTTTACTTATTTTACATCGTGTTTCAGTTTGTAATCGTGGCCAAAGACCAGTATTTTCCAGTTCCCTAAATCTCACCGTTGCAAACTATTTGATTTTTTTCAGGTTTGTGCTCGGAATCCATCCCCTGCTTCTTAATGCCGGCGGCTGCTTTTTGATTGCTATATATGGGACTCTAAATAAATGTGTACTTATTACTATTAATATTATTTGTTATTTCATATAGCACCATCAGATTCTGCAGCACTGTACAAAGTGCTGTACAAAGGATAGACACGAAATAACAATTAGTGTATAACACAAGATGAGATACACAAACAACAGGTGAGGAGGGCCCTGCTGAAGTGAGCTTACAATCTACTTACTCCTTTTAGTGGCCCAACGTATTGACGCAAGATGTTTAGTCACTTGTGAAGATATATGACGATATTTTTAGAGGGTCAAAATATTCTCAAAACAGGATGCAATGGAGACAGAGTATGTATGTAAAATGAAGATATACTTAAAGTGAAGCACTACCTTTTTTCACTTATCAATGCATGTCCTGCTCTGCAATCGTGCAAAAAGCTCAAAAGATGCTTGAAAGAGGGACTGACGTGCTGGCGTCATGCTGTTTGTCTGTTTTTCTGTTCTCGCGAAGCGAGCGTACTTAGACGGGAATGGTTGTGATGCAACAATATCCATACTCGCAAATGTCCTTAAAGCGGGGTATGCCTGGATTTACATAGTTACATAGGCTGAAAAAAGACATGCGCCTCCGTCAAGTTCAGCCTTTCCCACGTCTGTTAATTGCTGTTGATCCAAAAGAAGGTAATAAAATCCAGTTGACCCCAAAATGGTAGTCAGATCTCTACTTGGATCAAGAAGCTATTTCCCCATAATTAAAACATTATATCCCTGAATATTATGTTGTTTTTTGATGATAAAGACTTCTCAAGAGATGACGCAACTGAATAAGTTGGCCAGAGGAGACACGAAGAACATTCTCATCCATAGAGCTGGGTAAGGATGTTACCAGGTATGAGGCAAGGGACCAACTTACCAGGAGAAAATGCAATGTGCTACCTGGTTACTTATTTAATGTAACTTGACTTTTTTTTTATTGGGATAAAGTTTCAAACTCATATAAACTGACCAGATTGGGTTTTTTGTTTTTTTTTAAATAAACCAAAGATCAGTTCAGTTATGGCAACAAACAATACAAGCAAGCCTTATTATTATTTCCCATACATTCTTCTATCCCTGATATTTTAGATGGTTTTAAATTACTGAATCTGGCTGAGATTTTGTTAATTACCATCCTCTAGATTGTAAACTTGTGAGCCGAGCCCTCTTTACCCAATCTATCGGTTTGTCTTAGTCTGTCCATTCTATTTTTGTCATACCTACATGTAGCTCTGCGTAAATCGTGGGCGCCACATACATAAAATATAATAATTAACAGGGTTATTTTATGGTATCTAAACCGGTCGTAAATTATATTTTCACTGCACAACCCATACTCTAGAGGGACTGTCCCCTAAAAATGGGGATATCCTTCCACTACCGCTGTCCATGTGACAATCCAGCTGGGAGTTGGCTGTGTATGTAGTCATGCTGCACACAACATAGTATGGTAATTGTTTTAAATAATTCGCTTTTTTTCCCCCTATTTCTCTTTAAACGCTCCCGCTCCCATTAATGAATGTTTAGATGGTGTAGGGAAACCTGCAAGCAGTTGAGTAGATTTCTTCAGAAAATATAAACATGAGAGAGAGAGGAATGTGCATCTGCAGCTACAAGTTGAAAAGTTCATATTTGTGAAGGGGTTTCCAGTTCTGTGTCATACGGGGTGTGAAATATTAGCTGGGTGAGTGCTAAGAACAGACAAAAGTCTCTGTTTTTCCAGTTTCTCCATCTTTACCAGTTTTCACCCCGAAAAACCTCATTCATTGCTACTGTGACTGGAAAAGCTATTTTTTTGCAGGTGTGAACTAAAAGGTGTGTTCAGCGTTCAGCGATTGCAGCCCTAGATCTTGGATAAGCTGTTGATATCACGTCCAATGTTGGAAATGGAAATTGGCAGGAGTAGTAACCCAGTAGATCGAACATGTTACTTGAATGAGATGTTGGAAGGTCATGACACGTGATTGCTCAGCATAGTTTGCAACCTCAAGTTATCCCTAGTATAATCCCTAAACATAACAATCGCTCGTGTACTTTCTAGCACAATTAACTTCACTTAACGGGCATCTCCAGCGGTCGCATGTATTGCAAATGGGGTCCCTTTACATTTCAGTGATGTCTCCTTGTAAATGTATGGGGGTGTACAGACTTGCCAAAGGGGAAATAAGTATTTTGTTATTTTTTTTAATGTATACAATTTATATGATATGTATTCATTGTTATAATATCCAGAATATTTGTGAAATGTAGATTTTTAATTCTTCCGCTCATGAATAGAAGCCTGGTGATGTTGGCAGCCATTGGGAAAGTAAGTGAGCAGCATTTCCAAGTGATATTCCACTCGGCCGTTATTACTTCCCTCTGCTCACGATATTGTTATTGTTATAATTTATTATTCTTTATTGTTTTATATAGCAATTAGTATATAACATAACCAGGTGACTTACAGAACTAACAGGTGAAGAGGGCCCGGCTCAAAGAGCTTACAATCCCACAGCTGTGCTTTCCTAGTTGCTTTGGAATGCTGGATGAATATATTTAATGAAGTAAATAAAGCATGCATTTTATCAGAACACACTTTTTTAAATTATTAGTTATTATTGCTGTACAAATTAAAAATGTGGTCATGAAATTGTGATGGAAATGTTTGAACCCAGTTGTCAGAAAAGCCTTAGCACCTCTGCAGGTGTGTGAAGCTGCAGCGCGCAAGCACAGACATCCTGTACGTCTGACTAACTAGGCTTATTTACCAAACCTGTGATGCCTGCATCGTAAGCGACTGACTAATGTTTATTAAAGGAAAAGGTTTAAAAATCCCCAGTTGTTGCAGTTTGTCAATATGACAGTTTCTTGAGTAGGGACAATGGAGAGAGAAAAAGACAGACGTCCTGCATGGTACTGACTATAGTGTTGTGTCTGTGATTTAAAAATAGTGTTATTACTGCTGTTCTTACTATGTACCGAAGCAGCTGAACTTGTTAAGTACAGCACATCCTAATAGTAAAAGCTTTTTTTAAATTTTAACTGCATTTACATTGCGGTTACCAGGGCCAGCCCAAGACAAAATGCTGCCTGGGGCGAAGTTTAAAATGCCCCCCCCCCTTTATCTACCCTTCCTCCCCCCCTTTATCTACCCTTCCTCTCCCTGCCCCCCCATTATCTACCCTTCCTCTCCCCCCCCCCGTACTTACCTTTCAGCAGCCCTGCGGTGAGTCTCCCTGCTCGGTCTCGGTGCCGGATTGTAATGCTGAGCGCCGGAAATGACGTCATCTTCCGGCGCTCAACATTACAAGCCGGCACCGAGACTGAGCTAGAGGGCTCGCAGAGGAGAAAGCCCCCCCCTCTCTCTCTCTTCTCGGGTTTAAAAAAAAAAAAAAAAGGGCTTGGGGCACCCCTTAAAAAGTGCCGCCTGGAGTGGTTGCCACACTCGGCTCCATTGTCGGGCCGGCTCCATTGTCGGGCCGGCCCTGGCGGTTACAGTCATTAAAGCTATTGGACTACATTTTTCTTCCCTTAAGCTATATGAGATGCCGCTATGTACAAAGGGCTAGTTGTGACTTTTGGAACGTCATCGCTGTTAATACACATGGGATTATTCAATGTTAAAGAAAAAGCGTTACACATTTTTTCCAGACTTGATAAGGCGTGCAAGAAATGTCCATTGTGTCGTCTCTGTCCAGTTTGCATCCATCTCGCCTTGATACTGCCTAGTAGGGTCAGGTTGATTGCTGTTGCCACTTGCCCCGTCTTTCCTGACTCATGCATGGTCCTTAGGTTCTTTGTGCCGATACCGATCCTCCTTGTTGAATGAAAGGTCATTAGCTTAGTGGCTTCCTCAAGGCTTTCACCACCCAGCGTCACACATTTTCGAGTTGAAAATACTTCTCCTCCCAGGCTGAAAGTCTTTATCTCTTTGATTAGCGTTTCTGTAGCAAGCTGATTTTTACAGGGCGAGGTTGCTGTCCCCACACCCGATGTTCCTTCTTTACCCCTACTTTGGACAGTTAGTTTGCCCCGTATGTCCTCACTGGTGGAAGTTTAAACCAGATATACACATTTTTAATACAATAAGATTAAGTTGATTTTTTCCCCCATGCAGAGAAAACCAAAGTGCTTGTATTAGCCATTGCGGTAATAAATAGGAAAAAAGCATATCGCATTCTCAAATACATTTTGAACCTCCAGTAGAAGTTTTTCCGTGGCACTGTTTATATGGGGTGATGTGAAAAATAACAATTAAACAAATACACTTTTTAGTAGATTTGTCCTCTAGTGTCAACTGTACATCTGGGGTAAACAGAAGCCCTGCAGGGAGTATAAATGGTCTTTTTTGCGCACACGAAAACATTATAAAATACAGTGGAAGTGTAGGATTGTGACCATTTAGTGCTTTAAACTATTTAAAACACAAAATTACTTTAATGACACAGGTAACTTGTTGCTGTGGGCAGAATTGACCCCATTAGCTGAGGTCCTTGGCACTTTAACATTCCTATTAATTTAGCAAAAGTTCCGCTGCCAGTGAAAAAATTTAAACAAATGTGAAACTTGAACATATTGGAGGTTCTGGGCCAGGATGACCACCTCTGGGTTACTATAACTGTTGCAGAGATGCCTATGCGTTTATGATGTTCTGCAGGTTTCCACGGAGGTTTTTATGTGCTCATAGTTAACCCACATTTAGGACCGCATGTGATTTTATTTAAGATAGCAAGCAAAGCTGTACATACATAGATTTATTTATAAGAATAGAAAAATAATCAGTCAGTGCTGGGAACCGCTCCATTCTCTGGGGAGAACCCAAGTCAAGAAGCAGGACAGGGTTTGTAGGACGCCACTTCCTAAAACAAACTGAAGAGTATTGACATGTATAGTTGGAAAGCAAGAAGAGAAAGAGGTTAGATGGTAGATGTGATAGAAACGCTAGGTTGCAGAAAGGGATAATGCAGATCACATGAGGGTGCAATGTTTAAACTAAAGGTAAAATCTTGGCTAGAAACCAAAACTAGGCTATAACATGGTTTAATGTATAATAAGTCAGTATTCGTTTGTTGAATGGGGAGTAGAACAACATAATGGCCTTCTAGCTAAAGGTGGAGATAGATATTAGGCCATCTTGAATATAAAACAAAGAATTCCATTTAGAATTTGGGGTCTTACAGCAGGTAGGAATTTAGACGGACCAGCCTGACAATTTCTGATAAAAGTTTTCTGAGCAAACATTACATAAAATTGGTTACAAAAATGCCCCAAGATCTGACGAACATATTAATTAGGCACTCACAGGAGTAGCAAATTTGGCAAATGTAATTACACTATATAGGGTAACCGCATGCTACAGCTTGTATTGCTATAAAAAGATGTGGAAATGGGAAATAAGTTGACTTGTTCACTGCAAATCCACCAAGAAATGAAGACAAAAAAAGCTGACTTATGCAGAAAAGTAAGCAGGATATGCGTCTCTGGGCCCTAGGAGGAACCCATAAAGTTATGCTATTGCCAGAATGGTCAGGATTCATTTTTTAAGCAAAAAATAATTATACAAGTCAGATACTTAGCTCAGCTTAGTTACTGTAACTTTTTGTAAACAGGATGAAATTGCTATAAGGAAATTATATTAGGGAATAAATAGTTTCTCATGTCTTCTCGTATCTAGACTGTAAGCTCATTTTCCAATATATCTATACATTCATAAGCTCCACAACTGCTTGTGTACGTTTTCAGTGGTTTCTAATGAAAATTTGAAAAAAAAAGAATTACTGTAAATCATGTTTAGTATAAAAAGCATTTAAGTATGTATGTCTATCCGACATGTGCAAAAAAGTACAAATCCGACATGTGCAAAAAAGTACAAATCCACCATGAATAACCCCTTTTGAGTTCTAAGTGTTCTTTCCAGCATGCCATGTTAATATAGCAAATGTCCATACTGTAAATGGTGTATGAAAGGTTTTCACACTGAATGGTGGGCAGACCTGCAAAACACAAAGGCCTTTCTTGCTAAATAAGGAGGCTTGGCAGGTATCCGTGTTTACTCAGACATGCCAGATAATACGGGGTGGCTGTGTCACTGGCAAAACCGTGCTTGCTTTATTTAAAAGAAAAAATGCCGGTTTTACAACACATACTTTTAATCTTAACATTTGATAAAAGTGCTTAACCTACTTGTTCTTCTGACAGATTGTTCTAGGGATTAAGTTAACTGTTATCATTGGAATGTATACTTTAAGGAAGTCTATGGATGTGTTCAGTAGGATGAGCCTGAAAGGCTGCTGGCATGTTCTTATAAATATGACTAAAAAAGGGAGTCTGAGACAAAGGGGATCTAAATAATGTGCCTCCTCCTCCTGATCTCACTCTGTCCTCTTATTTATGGAAGTTACTTTCTCGGATATAATGAATTGTTTAAAAGCAGCAAGGTGATACACTTTTTTAAAGAACAAATACCGTGGTGCTTGTGTGTATGTGTATATCGCACCATAGTGTGTTACTTTAAATGTGTGGTCTGTTTAAGGTTTAATTACATAAAATCAACACAAACTTTTAAAAAGTGTTTTCTATAAATAATAATAATTCTGGCTCCATTAAGGTATTTGTTAGCATAAAAAATATAATTAACTAACCAGATAATGTGATCACACTTTTATCATCTTCCGTGCCAGCATCTAGTCCTCACAGGGGGCACACATGAGCAATTGCTACTACCCCAAGGACTAGCTGGGAACGTTCCAGGTCTGATCTGGAGTCTCTGGGCAGGGGAGTGGAGTTTGGCCATGCTACTCTCTGCCCACTTCCCTCCCACTCTCCTCCCTCTTAGCGCTATCTTAGGCTAGCCCTGCCCATAAGCACATCTAGCTCCACCCCCACAAAGCTAGTCCCCATGATGAGGGCGCTTCAGTGACACACAAAAATGTATTGCTATATTAATAGATGGTGTCAATAAAGGCTGTCGATTATTTGTTTCCCGGCACACTCTTACCCACAGGTCCTTCAACAAGTAGTTTCATGGTCCTATTTCTGCTAATTCACTTGGTCATAAAAGCATGTTGCCTTCTTCATTGTGTATGTGAACCCGAGCCAGTATGTGAGCACTTGGAACTCACCCCAGCACATCGGATAGAACTCTAGCAGGGTCATATGTCTAGAGTTTCCATTTAATAGCATAGACTTCTCATCATATCATAACTTATTTTAATGAAGTTGAGCTTCCCTGCAGCTTGGCTTAGTAGCCACCTGCTGGTGCTTCTGACCTTGTGCCTTCATCTTAGGAAACTCAGTAACAGTTAATGTTAGACGAAGGACAGCTTATGTGTGGCAACATCAGCCTATATGGTTGGTGGCCAGAACATGGTGCTTAGCTTGTAGAATCTCATCTGTCGCCTAAACTGAGTTTGGGACGTGTACAAAAAGCCTTAAAAGAAACAAAGATTATTGACACATTTCCAATTCCCCTTTCAGGTAGAGTATCTTTTGCCTGATGAGAATCATATCTTTTTTTTGGTGTTTAAAGGGACACTCCAGACATCAAATGCACTTTCATGATAGTGGTGTCCCCTTTACCTTTTCATTTGGTCTTCCTTGCAAATGCATTGGGTGACTCTACAGAACCCTCTCTCCATGCATTTTCACCTCTTTCCCTGCCCCCGGCTCCTTGGCTTGCAGCAGATCAGCGGAATACTTGCAACCAGTGGTGACTTCCTAATGGTCTAATGAGACCCCCCCCCATATGAGAAGGCTTTCTCATTAATTTCAATAGGAATGCTTTCCTGCCACTTTTATACTACCCAAGGGCAGTATAAAAGGGGCGGAGCCAAGGTGGCAAAAATCCTTCCATTCTCTAGCCCTGTATCTAGAAATCTCTGATCAGCAGACTTTACAAATCCAGAGGATATGCCATATATTAACAGTTTAAATCTGCTTTCTTAAATACTTTTGCAGGTCAGATCAGGTCAGCGTGAAGAGAACCAAATGATCCTTGAGTCTGAATGGAATTAGACTGAGCTAAAGAGCTGAACAATACCATCATATACAGGAAATACTTAATCAACGTGATATGAAACAGCACAATAAATGCTCTGAATGGAATTATACCTTTAATGGCAACACGTAACTTCTCATCATTTATTTTCACTGCCGTTTACGAGACGACTTGTGCAGATAATGGCTTTATAATTGTGTTTAATGCAGCGGTCTTGTTATAGATAGAAATGCTTTGATGTGTATGGGGTTTTTTTGTGTGTGTAAATTTAACGTTCCTGTGATGTACTCCTGGCATAATAGCTTGTACGGTAAATGTGGATTCTGAAAAGTACGCAAAACCGCATAATCTCCTAACCAAGTGGAAAATTATCTAGCCATTACAAATTATTGGCTGAAAACTGTATAATTAAATCTCATATACTATTTAAACTACTTTACATACAGTATCTTTATAGACATTTATCTGTAAATAATGTTATTTAAACACACAGTACATGCATATACACTGTATATATGTACTCGTATAGAAAAATGTCCTCCCTGAAGACTATAAGTGAAATTTGTATTATGCAAAGTCAGCCACATGGGAAGAAATCCTAGATCTCTCACTTGCGCGTGCATGCTGGTTATTTTCGCATTAAAATAAGAGATAATTTTGTTAGTGCTTACGAGATCGTTAGCTGTGTTGTATTCAAATCTCTTATTTGCCCATGCAGTTGTTACCCATTACAGTAATTAAAAGTTAATGCCAAGACGCTTTTACCAGAATATCTTGAAAACTGCTACTATTTTCAGCATTTTGGAATGGTCGCGCAATTTTAGGGTATTTTAATCAAACTGAACAACTGAAACTTTGGGACTTACTATTGAATACATACAACTCTTACCTATCATACATAACCTGATTATGTATGTAAAGCGTATTATTCTTCTTATTATTATTATTATATAGTGCCAATAATATATGCAGCATTTCTTACAGTCCATACCTTTGAAGGGTATGACAAAACTAGAACTGACAGACTAAGACAAACCAAAACATTACAATACATTATGTTTACAATCTAGAAGGAATAGGGTAGAAACCAATAAGGTATGGAGAAAGACGGAGAGAAGGTGCTATAGATGGTTGTAGGAGTTGTATTAGTGGCCGATGAGCTCAAGATCCAAAAATGGTATGAAAAATATTGAACTTAAATTTGTGTGTTTTTTAAGTACACAAATTGAACAAACAGAACGAACCAAATATGTACAATTCCTCCAGATGTGGGTGTATCAGTTGGGATGAGGTAGGTTACAGGTAGGTAAGTGTCTTCAGTATGGTTAATGTCCAAGTGGACATTAACTGTGAAAAACAAAAAAACAAATACAGTATAGCGTAATTTAGTATCGCACCTACTGTTAGTAGAATTCTCCCAACCCAGGTAAAGGATACATATAGTCCTTTAGATATTTTGTGCGAATTAAATTAAAAGCAGAAGCATTAGCTTCAGGATTAATGGTCTTCAAGGGTCCTAGACAGATATTATTTACATCTGAAAACAGGCAGAGATACAATTTCTGATACGGTAAATAAAATATCTCAGCTGTCAGCATGAGTTCCAGTGTTTGGCCTCTCTGCTATGTATTATCAAACTGTTCTTTCAATGCTGTTGTTTAATTGTTTTATATTTAAGTATACCATTGATTAGTACAGTGTTGTATTCATTTTCACGTTTGCCATTTTGCACACAGTTCTGCATTTTCACTTTTGGATTATAATTATAGCTCTTGCTCCAGATAATTTACTGTGTTACCAAACAAGTAGTTCTTTAGCTGAGCTACACCTCTAGTGATTTCATGGAAATGTTCAGCTGAATGTGGACAATGGAATTTCAGGCTAAGAGATATTTGTTGGTTGTCTTGGATAAGGTATTGTCAGCTGCTGTATGGAGATCATTGATGGCCGCCAGTGGGACATAAGTATCTTAAAGGGTCAGTTCAAATTTTGAGTGCATACTTTACTTCTATCAATTCAATCAAATTCAGTATTAGAAAAGGGGGCTTTGTTCTCATTTTTCTCCTTCCCTGGCTGTAAACTTGTGAAGCAGGAGGCATACGTTACTAAGCTTCCAGCGCATGTGCTGTAGGGCATACTTACATATATGCAAGGTGAGCTCCCACTAAAATTAATAGGAGGTCAACTCGCATACCTGGGCGTTGAACACTCATTGAAGTCAACATGCATTTGAATTAAATGGGGACTGGAGAGGTAATTTAAAGAATCCCCTACTCGGCTTTTCAACACTGGACAGAATTGTGTTGGCTTCTTGCTTACTGCAATACGCTACCATTTTTAATCATTCTTCAACCACTTTTGAGAAAAGCCCATCCATAGCCTGGTTATGCTCTGTCTACAGTGTATGGAGACCACTACATTTTCCATTTTAAATTAATTCCTGAAAAGAATATGAAGTAATAGCGAAATATATACCAATGAGTTGGTGTTAAGGTCAAATTAGGTACATTTAATTACAGGGTGCCATGATACCTCTGATCTTCTTTGTTGGGAATTAGCCCGGCTCTCCAAGGACTTCCAATTCGCAGTGCAACAGTCGGTTGGAAAATGCAACAGCACCTAAAATATTTTCTTTAAAACAGTTTTAAGATAATTTATACTTTCCAGATATGCTCCACTTGAGCTTCTTCCTACTCTTTATGGAAGCTGAGAGTGGTGGAGCCGGGTGTAGAAGGTGAGGGAAGTTAGAAAGTTGGCAAAACTCATTTAGAGCTAAATGTCTCACAATAAATGGAGGTTTGGCTTCCATACTTAGATCCTTGAATAATACATGAACATATGAGTAAACTTCCACTCGCCTATCTTTCATTATCCAGTAATATCTATTCAAGTCAATAATCGTGTCTTCCTTTTGCTTGCTTGTTTTGTTATGGTTTTGATTTTTTTTCTATTATTATTATTAACTACTGCCGGTGAATATGTCTATTGTAGATACTACGGGTCGAGTTGAAAAGGTACATCTGAAATGTTAAAAATAAATAAATTAATTAATTAAATAAGGATTTAGGATTTTAGGTGTTACATCCACTTTTATTGTCACATTTTTTTTAAAAGTCCTCTACGTGACAAATAATTGAGGTTAGTTAATGGTAACAAGTATGGTATAGTTATCTGTTTCAAATGTAGAATCCATTCTTGGAAGTTTGCTTTTACATACAAGAGAAATATTGTTTCCTGCTTCATTGTGTAAACTTGCAAAGAAGGGCTTCTTTGGAAAGGCACTTGGTGTTAAAAACAGATTCTCAAGTATGACCACATTAATGCTTGCCGAACGCATACAGGTTTTCCAGTTTACAAAGCTAATGTTGCGACTGTGCTAGAAGGTTCATTTGCTTGCGCTATACTGTGGAATGATCACTACACGGGGCGATGACATGCCTCGGATTCCAGAACAGCTATGCAAGCTGACAGTTGAAAGTGTGCTTTCTCTTCACGTCAGTGCTTAACTATAGAAGACCTGCTGGCAAACCAGGTTCTTGTATGAAAGCTTTATGGTAGGGGAACATTTTAGTAATTTTGCAGTGACATGACAAGTGAAGGTAAAGCAAACAAGCACTTTACTGGCAAGGAAACTATGCAGCTCATCTAAAAAACTATTTTTGGGAGCAATTTAACCGTGAGTTTTTATCTATTTCTCGTAGCTCTGGAATGCTGGGTCACTGGTTCTCTAATGCTTTTGTTCTAGTACTTTTTGGTGGAACTGTGAATATATTACATCATATTATAATATTATTGTATACAAAATTCTATGTGAGCAGCAATGATGCATTTAAGACCATCACTTCTGGATTTCTGCCGTTTTCCGTATTAACTAAATTCCCTCTACTTATATTTTTCCGGGGCCTATTTTGAGATTTGTTATGCATTATTTATTTAATCATCTAAATGACTGAGATTACACAATTTCTGTTAAATATTGTACATTGGCTTTTAGTTATTCTAACCTAATTTTTTGTATTTTTGCAGATTTTTAAGAGTTACTCTTTGTCATTATGAGATGTCGTCCCTAACCGCTTCGTTTGTGCAAATTAAATTCAATGACCTTCAGTTCTATGAAAGCTGTGGTGGCGGAAGTTTTGGGAGTGTTTACCGAGCCCAATGGCTGTCACAAGAAAAGGAGGTGGCTGTGAAAAAGCTTCTCAAAATAGAAAAAGAGGTAGGAATGTTGGAATTATTTTTAGATAATGTATTCTAATTAGAAGATTACTTTTCTCTTTTTGGATTAAGGATTATGGAAATGCCCTACAAGCCATTGATCTGTTTGTAATGATGAGACATATCCTACTGGCCAGATTCCTTAAACATGCTGTTTCAATAAATGTTGTGATGTTTGTTACCAATCCATTTTGCATTATGCCTAATATATGTACCTCTATTGTGGATCTTTCTAAAGATCGTAGGTCTTTAGTGAGCCTATACTCTTGGAAACATATTACTTTGGTTTAGTGTAAATTCTTCACCATTAGATCAAGCACCTTCTGGTCTCCACAAGTTGAGTCTCCATTGACTCCAAGAGGTTTAGGAAAGAGACTCAGCAAGGACTTTGTATGTTTTGTCATAAATCAATCAGCACTGAGTGATTTGAGACTTGGGGATGGCAACTAAATATCACCTACACTAGTGACCTCCAGCTCTGCTCTTCAGTCTTCTGTGGCTCACTACTCTTTACAACGCAATTTTTAAAGTTTACAAAATATTTCTTGAAGAATTTCTCTGAAAACAACATAATCAGCATTTTTTAGCCAGACTAGAACATATGAACATTTCCCCCCCTCATTAACGTTTATTATGTATCCACAACTTTTGTTTTGTGTTCTTTTATTCCTCTTGCTGATCTGTGACAAAGTTATATGACAGCCTTCTTTTCCATGTTGTAATTAATGCCTTTGTGGGGCTTTTATTTGCTTTGTTTTTCTTTGTTTTGCTGAGCAGCTTCATAATAATCTGTGTCATGCCGAAACAGCTGCCCATCACATTTTGATGAGGATATGTCTACAGTATATTTAGGACATTGATTCCAAAATATTTTCACTGCTTTCTAAAAAGCAGGGTAATTTGTCCACAGAATGCACATGGGAAAATCAATATTTGTTTTTTTATTATCTGGTGTGTAGTTAAGCAGGTAAATGCTTAATCTGATTTGACCCACTTTTAAAGTCAAAATTAAACAAAGAAGTTTTGTTCTACCAGGGCTCTATTTCCCATTACCCGGTGTAAATCTTTCCCTAGAGGCTTCTTAGAGTTTTAGGACGTGTGGCTGTCGGCTGCCACATTGACAAGTGAAGTGTAAAAAGGTTTTCTGTGTATCAATAGCCCAGCACAACTAATTTTGCACAGTGATATTAGTGGATATCACATACTACTTGACTGTTTAAAGTGAACCGGTCGTACAAAAAATACAGTATGTACAGGTACTGACCCATGTTTAGAAAGAGAACAGTTTTTGCCAATTCTTAGTTTTAAGTTACAAATGTAAAGCGATCATAGTGGAAACCAGTGGGTTAATCATGCCTATTCTGACACAGTTAACTTTGTATGTGCGCGCCGCTCTGTGCTCATTGTGTGCCAAAAGTAATTTCAACTGTGCAGATAATGCACATGCGCCAACATCGTTACCTATGCAACCTAAAAACATCACTCTTGTCTAAAGGCTTAGAAGTAACACGTAATACTAAATACTAAGCTTTAATTTTCTAGTACAGTGGCTAATATATGCCATACATATAGAATTAAATTTAAATTAAAGCTACTAGAAAGAGAGGGGAATGTAAATCTAGAATGCAAGCATGAAGTTTGTGTTGTAATTATGCTGAATAATTGTTGGCTTATTGACTAGATAAATCTGCATCTACGTATACATACATGTACGTTTTACTTGCTTAGCCAATTCTATATCAGACAGACAACAATCGGCAAGAAGAGCTAGCCTTTCTAATTGGTCTGGGAATCAGCGGCGAACCAGCATCACTTTGTGTGGCTTGTTATCAGGGGCGGATCGATAGCCTGATCTTTGGAGGGGCACACACACTAAAACAACTAGACACTAACACACACACTATCACACCCAGACACTGACAGCAACACAAATTGGTGCTGAATACATGCATACAGGCACAAACATATCCCCCACACACTACTATATCCAAACTAGCATACACATACACTAACTTATCCAGACACCCACATTAACGCACACCTCCAGACACTCACACTAACACTCACACAGAGAAACCCATACTAACACTCATCCAGAGACTTACACACAGCCCAACATTCACATTAACTTGCACACACACACATAACCAAACATAAACATCTAGACACTCACACTAACATGCCCAGATACACACAGACACTCACACTAAAAACACACAAACTGCCATACCCAGGGATACACAGCGCATACACAGACACACACACTAATATACCCACACACTAACATACCAGACAGACACTAACATCCCACACACACAGTCACCACACCAACATAGCCACACGCACACTAACAAGCATAAGTAGACAGATAAGTAGACACACACTAATAAAATATACAAATATACCCAGACACACACACGGTCAACAGTGCCCACTAACATAACCTGACACACAGACATTAACATGCACAGGTCACACAGCGTGAGGTGGCCTTCCTGAAATTAGGGGAATACGGATAGTAAATCTGGATTTACTGGGGAATTACCTCTTTATGCCTACTACATGCTTGTCACTGGCAGTGTCACTGAATTTGAAGCTGAACCTGCTAAAACTCCTTCTCTGATTCCACCTTTGGGTTTGGTACCTTTCGTTTTTGATAGCTTACAACGAGGCCTGGGCCCTTCTAGACTAGTCTCAATGAGTCCAAATACGTAGCTGGCACACACAGAACTACTCTACATATTTTGGCTCTGTAATAGTCAGTGCCAGCATATATTAGCAGTGGCTAAAAGTTTAAATTCTACTTAAAATTTTCAATTTTGTTTTCCAGCTCCCTATGCCAATACTGTATGTAAAAATGCTTAAAACCATTAGTTCTATGTACTCATTTATTGAATATGGTCACCCTGGGGAATTATATTAATAACATTTGAGAATGTTATTCAAATGAATTAAAAACCTGCCCAATAAAAGTATGCCAAAATAATTCTTCCAAACAGTTTGATTTGTTTCTCATAAGCCAGAGATCTCTATAAAAGTCCTCATGTGCCATGCGTCCTGTGTATTCAGTTGTCACATACATTCAGTGTCTTAACCATCTCTATATGAGTACATATTTGTGACTCTCACTGCAAAGCCCAGGACAAGGCATCATGTGCTTTCTATTTTCAGACACAAGTGTCATTAGATAACTGGTTGTGAAATTTAAGAGTTTAATAGTGATGGGGTCTGATAATAACAAGAATTGGTAGGAAACTGAAGATCACTGTAAACATTACCAAATTGAGCATCATGCCATTATTTTTATTTTATTTGCTTTGATTTTTCAAAACTATTTGTATGGTCTAAAGATAAACTAATCAAAACGTAGCAACGTATCCATCATGACACAGAATACTCTTGGCTCTTGAGTAGATTGCATTTTTTCATGATGGTGTAAAAAAAATCTGTTACTATTATTTGAAATAAACCAATTTTAGGTCAGTTACAGTTTTACTTTTTAAATATTTAGTATTCTGAAATAAACAGTTTGAACCCCACCGTTATCCACACACCAGGGGTGCAATTGCCCCCCAGACTGTTCCAATACTCTTCAAAATGGGCTGGTCAGTGTTATGTTACCCCATGGTAAATGCAAAGGTGCTCACTGTGTGTGCGAGCAGCTAGAAATAAGCCTTTGGGAAAGGTAAATGGGTAAGGCACATATCGGGGTTTGGCTGGAGGGAGGCAGGGGTGCAATTGCTCTCCAGGGCCAGACCAAGAGTCTTCAAAAAGGGCTGGTCCAACTTAGATCGTCCCACTCACAGAGGCAAGGCCGTGGCAGGGTTATGTGACTCCACAGTAAAAGCCAGTATAGTGTGTGTGAGTAGCTAGAGAGAAGGCTCCAGGCAAGGTAAATGAGTAAGAGAGTGAGTGAGCATGTATGTAAGTAAGTTAGAGTGAGTGTATGTGCAAGCATGTGTTTGCGTTAGCATGAATGGGTATGTTAAAGTGTGTGTTAGAGGGAGGTTGTGCTAGACTGAGTGTGTATATGTAAGTGTGTATTAGAGTATGTGTTAGTGTGAGTATGTATAAGCGTGTGTTAGTATGAGTTTTTATGAGAAACAGATTTAGCATGAGTTTTTATGAGAAAGAGTATAAGGAGATGCTAGCACTCTATCTTTTGCTGGCCCCATACTGTTTTCCACCATTTCAGTTATGTCCGGGGAAATGATCTGGGAACACATGTAAGCATGTTTCCAATGCAATTGGTGTGCATGTCTGACACCTGACTGACCAGGATTAACTGAATGAACCCATGACATTTGAAGACTGTTAGGAGATGAACAAGACACATCCAGTATACCTCATAGAAATTAATTTGTTAAATGTGATTTGATATTATGGTCTTGCACAACACAGAAAAGTGAGCAAAGGAAATTCTGCTGGGGAACATCTTTAATTTCAGGTAAACATAGCCACTATTGTAATTATGGCAGCAACATTGAATCATTGACAGAGAAATCTGCAGATACCAATGAAAAACTTTATCAGTAGTTTTAATATCTTTTGTAGAGAGAATATTTGAGGGTACCTGGAGATACAGGTGCCATGTATTCTATTCAGATAAATATATTGTTCTTAAATGTGGAGCCAGAGCCGTAGCTAGCTGCTTTTGCGCCCAAGGCAAGAATAGAAAATAGTGCCCCCTAGCTATTGTTTTACAGAGGTTATTTTATTTACACTGCCCTTAAAGACACATATACACATACACTGCCCTTACACGCGACAACCCATACATGCTGCTTTTACACACACCTGCCCATAAACACACATATACACATACACTGCCCTTACACACACCTGCCCATTAACACGCTGTGCACCCCCTTGCAGCTGAGCCCGAGGCGAGTGCCTCTCTCTCGCCTCACCCTTCCTACACCCCTGTGTGGAGCATTTGCTGTAAAATTAACCTTAGAAATGTTAGTGTTTTATATTTGTATGTCCACCATGTATTATTATTATTGTCTTTTATATAGTGGCAACAATCTACTCAGACCATCTTACAATACATAAACTAGACTGGGACTGATACATTAAGTAACAAAGGCCCTGCTCATTTCATCGTGTTTGAACTTGGACCTTTTCTTAGAAGGAGATAAACAGAGGGCTAGTTAGGGCTTAAAACTGACTCCTCTGTAAAAAGAACTTCTCTGTTATGTTTTCTTTGAAACTAAAGAATGGGAACCAACCCAGTGGCCCTCTCTGAATTGACCTGCCCTGTAACCTGACATTATTTTTTTCTTCAGGCTGTTGTGTTCTTTTTCCCGTTCATACAGTTGCCACGTGCCCGTGTAAATATTTGTACACATATTGCAACATTGGGTGACAGGAAATTAGCAAGAGAGGCCCAGATGGTTAGGTGGTAGTTTACAGCAAAAAATAATATGGCTGTCTAATTTCAATTTATAAGCAGCTGGTGATACAGATGAAAAATCCTATAAAACTAATGACTTAAAAGCTGGTGTTAACAGGTTGTAGACTCAATAATCACTAACACATCCATACAGAACATATTCAACTAGCAGTGCGACGGAGCAACGTCACATTCTCTGGCTTGTGAGCGTTATCTCTGTCAGTGCGTCCGTGTGACTGTCTGTCTTTTCCTGTAACCTCTCTTGTAGGCAGGCATTGCATCCCAAGACTGAATGTTTGTTGGCGACCAATTCTGGGGCATAGGCCAGGCCTTGACCAACTCAATGAGTTGGGAGTCCTTAAAATATTCCTGTTCTCATTTGTGAGTATTATATATTGAACTATATGTCTTGGTACTGTGAAGACCAAGTACGTTCCTAAATATGACCCGCTGGTTTCTACATTTTCCAAACCTTTGACGCTCGGTACTGTAATGAATTACACATTGATAAACATCGTTCTGCTTACCAAATTCCGGGTTTGCATAAAATTAGCTATCAGTTACAATAGGGTTTTTTTCCTCAAATTTCCCATTTACAGTCCCCTTTTATAGCATCACCTACTATTCATCCTTTTATTTACCAAGCATACATTTCACCAGGTAGTTTTGTGGCATCTATATTATCAAGTGAGTTTGCTCTACTTTTTTCATCCATAGTCAATAAATTTTGTTGGATCTTTGAAGTCAAACACAGATTTCATTTCCCCTTTAAAATATATAATGAAAAGCTACCCTAATCATCTGATTAAGCAAACAGTATTGTCAAATTATTATACCCCTTTAAATTTTGTAAGATCCCTGTCACCCACCCTGATTGCACACCTAAGTCATAATACTACAGTTTACTCTTTATTCGGTTTACTTCAGCAAAATTAATATCCATTTTCAGGTTTATAAGGTTGGTTATGAGACACGTTCAGGGTAAGCGCCACAAACCTCCCCCCCAATGTTCTTTAGCATTTATTAAAGTGTGTGTAGTGTTGCATGATGCAAAAGATCTTACACGTCTGTTACAGTAATGTTTGTCTGCTAATCCTGTGTTAACCATTAATGTTTCTATGTAATATTTAGTTGTGACCCGTTGCTCCAACAGTGCCTTGTGATACATTAGATATCCTGAAATCCTGCTGTCTTTCTTCACAAAGCTTCTTTAGTGCAGCTGGGCCCTTAAGACATTCTGTCATTTGTCACAATGCTCTCTGATAAGGATTTGTCAGGTTTTATCTAGCGGTGATAAGTTGAGGACTTCAAGCTAAGATAAAGCAAATATTCAAGAGTAAAATATTTTATGTAGCCTTTTGTACCTCAGTATTCAACAGTAACTGTTGCTGGCCATTAAAATTGATACCAATCAGAAAAATATGGCTAGACTTCCCCTCAAAGCTAGTCACATGCCCCCCGAAGCTTTCAGGTAGAGACTTTTCCTTTGCCCTTTTTATATCCGTTGGTTTTGTCTGCCCCAATAAACTTTTGCTGTGAATAATTATTGTGCTTCTGAGACCTATTTTTATGCACTTGGTAAATTATAAGTATTTTGGAGACCCGTTGCTGGTCTTCTGCATTTGTGATAAGGTCACCAGCACAACATCTGATTGCCTCCTTTAGGACCATTAGTGGTCCTTAGGACATAGAGGCTCCTTTGCATAGCAGTAGAGCACTTGTAGACCCCTGCTGTACTACGCTACATCAATATGTACACAGCTGGCCCCACAACATAAAACTGCTCTGCTAGGAGTACCTTTGCCAAGTTCTTCCCTTTATTAGCTAATAAGCTAAATGGACTCTCCAGCCACAATATGCACTTTAATTGTTGTGGCTCCCCTCCCTTACAGATACATGGGAGGATTCTACAGAATCCCTCTTATGCAGTTGCACCTCTCCCCACCCCTCATCTATTACATAGAAATGTAGAACTTAAGGGCAGATCAGAACCATTTGGGCCAACTGGTCTTCCCATTTTTCATGATGTAGAGGCATTAATCAGTCATTGGGCTCGTCTTAGATTTAGGATAGCTTTATACCTTCCCCATGCGTGTTTACATCCCTCACCGCATTAGCCTTTTCCACTTCTGGTGGGAGGCTGTTCCATTTATCTACCACCCTTTATATCCTTTTAGCTTTTTCCTGCCACTGATTGGCTGCTTCAGGGCCTTCCTGGGACACCGGAGTGTTCATTGCCTAAAAGGTCTAAGGCTGGCTTTGGGTATCTAGGGGAGCTTTTATAAAACAATAAGGATCAACACATTATGAGCAGCTGGTATTAGCAACCTTCGTCTCTTAAATTATATCATTTTATGGAGATATTTCAAAAATATTCTGACAATATGTAAACTGTGAATGAAAGTATTTGCAATTTCTGTTTATTTTGGTTCTGTCGTTTCTATGGGGATCCTTGGTGTGTAGCTTAGTTTCTCCCACCGATCCTGGTTTTTTTGGGGGCTTGGTATGTCAGGAATGGAAAATTACACCAATATACTAGAACAGGGTTAAGTAAATTGGAACAGGGTTCAAAGTACATTTTAAGTATATTAAAAATAGTAAATCTAATTTTAGTTTTGTTACAACTTGAAATATTCCAGCAGCGTTTGTGAAAGTCATTGATATTCTTTTTTTTTTTCTGTACTTGTTGCAAAATCACCATGGAGAAATGGTGATCATGTTAAAACAATCTTTCATGATTATAAAACTTTTTAAATTGCTTCTACCAGGTGTCAGAGACTTTTATACACAAATTAAGTTTTAACAAAGGAATAAAGTATATGGTGCACATGTCCAATGTGATGGTGTTTAGACCCACATATTTCTTGTTCTTAATATTTGTTCTATATTTTTTTATATAATATACATCTATTTAATGTAATGTAAAATATACCTATTATTATTTGTTATCAAACTCAAAAAAGCCCCAGCCTCCAGAATCTCCATTAATTGCTGTAGCGGTGTTGGTCTGGATTAAAAGGATTGAATAAAGACATGAAGCCCAATCATACTATGTGTACCAGCAAAGCAATATAACATATATCTTATCTGCTCTTAGTTACCTTTCCAACACTTACCATAGTAGCATTCTATGAGAAGCTATGACCACTTTCCATAATAACAAAGAATCAAACAGTACAGACTACGAGTTGTATAAACTGTAAATTAGCTGTATAAAGTAAGGTTTGTTTAAATCTACAGTAAATGTCAAGTTCTAGGTTCCTTCTTTAAACAAACTATGAACAAGAGTAACATATCAGTATTAAATAGTAATTACATAGTAATTTCCAGGTTATTTGAGACATAGAAAACTTGTGAGGACCAGTTAAACTGTTGCATTATGTAGTTGATTTTGGATTACCGCCAAAGCTTATCTCTCAAAATGTCCTTAAAGTCTTCAGCTCAGGAATTCCACAAGCAATAAAAGTTTATTATGGTGATTCTTGAATTTGAATATCCAGAGTTGGTGATACCCTTGTTTGGAAGCAATTTTTATTTGTCCTAATTTGGAAAAGGAAGAAAATTCTAGTAAACTTAGAAAGAATCCTTAATGGACACATCCGTCTTGACTTGAGACATTACACTTTCTTCTGTCCTTGACTTATAGTCATTTGATAAATCTATTTCTATCAATATCTACCAATCTATCAATATATTAATGTTATCAATAGTAACACAGGAATAATATAAAATATACTGTAAAATGTTCACATAATTCCTAATCAGAAAAAAAAAGTTTGTATGACATAACACTTCTTTATAAGGGGGGGGGGGTTGTGTTATAATTTATGAATACCAAGTGAATTAAATAGATCAACAGATAGAAAAAGATTATGTTCACATATGTGTATCCACTTAATAGCATGGCCTTGTATCCTTAAGATTTAGAGTCCATAACCAAGGAAACATTTCACAGAAATGACAGAACCCTCTACTCTTTCGCTGGAAGCTATGGTTTTGATAGCTGGCATCAGAGCCATCAGAGCAAGGGTATGGAATGCTGCCTTTATACATTTTACTCAGAGCACGGGTATGGAATGCTGCCTTTATACATTTTACTCATTTTTATGTAGTGTCCAAATTGGCAGAATTGGCAGAATGCAAATTATCCTGGAACTGTTCAGATTGTAATGCATTGGTCATATTACTTGAGACAATACACCGAATATTTTTTATGGTATTGTGTATTTAGCCAAAGGATGAATAGTTATTTTACAGTTGTCTTTCTAAGAAGTTCTGCATTAGTTATTATGTTTGTTTTAGTACTGGAAGTCACTTTTGCCAGTTTGTGTCCATTTCACCCAGTAGTGGGTTAAGCATCTACATTTTTTAAAAACATGTTTAGCTTTTATGGGCATTCTATAAAAAAAACAGATATCTAGGCACTTGAAATTAATATTATTTTATTTCTCAGGGACATTGCTGACGATTGGCTTTTGTTGGTCCATACAACTGGGTCTCAAAACACATACAGGGTTTTATTAGTTCTTATTCCACAGTGTTTATGTTCCATGTATATTTTTTAAAAAAATAAGGATCTCTCCAAGTTGGTCAGCAAGTGGCTAGGTTGGGATAAGGGTTAAATATTTCCATTCATTTGAAAACATCAGTTCTACTAAAAAAACATACTACTCTTTACTAGTTATCTAAAAAGGTGGATACAACTGAGAGTCTTTTTTATAAAGTAGCCACCCAAAGCTCATTATTGTTTGATGATCGGCCTTTAAAGCCCTAGGAATGTTTTCCTGCTTTTGTGTTTTGCTAGTTTTGGGTTAGGTAGAATAATTATAAATTGGCTTCTTCTGTTAGTTTCACCTAAAAGAACATCACAATAAAAAAAACTATACAATGTAAGCGTTTGAAGAACACAAGTGAAATCCTGAAAACAAATGTTGAAGTAGTTGTGTGAACCAGGGTTTCTAAGGCCTCATTTTTTCCCTCCTCAGTCACATCAAAGACAAAGTAAAAGATCTGACATAAATCAGAAAAAGTTACTTTGCTGTTTCGAACGATTGCAATCAAAGGAAATGGTTTTTCCGACTACATAAACTAGAGATGGAGAGAGGTCACAAAGTAGCTATACCCCCTAGGATTCTCTGCAGTTTTAGAAGTGTGCCTAAAAGCTTACGTGAAGCATTTGACACCTGGGGTTCCATTCATATCTATATAGAAAATGCACACACAAAGTTGCTAATGTACTTGAAGGTAGCACTTGCTTGTTAAATTATTCTCCTGGTTCCAATTTCTGGTTTGAGTTCTATCCCTATGGAAGTTTAAAGGGGAACTCCATTGGGAAAATAAATATATATTTATATATTATTTCTCCTTTTATCATTAAAAACCGTGTTAGTACCGTGTAATTGTGTTCCAATAAACTTCCTTAATCTGTGATGTTTGGGTAACTTTCCATGCTAAGGCACCAAACTGAGCTGATGACAAACTGATGGCTATGTTAAATCCGTTCCTCCATAGACTTTCATTGACAGAATGTATGGGTGGTTAAAAATCAGCTAATTTATTGTTTACCAGCAGCGGTTTGTTATATATGTTATATGTTATAAGTCAATCAACACCAGGGCTGGACATGTCCATCAGTAGCTCCCAAATGTCTACTTTTAGAATGAGAACCTATAGACATTAGCTGCTGTAGAAGCACTTGGAAATTCTCAAAGCCATTGTGACTATTCCAGGTCATTATTATATGAAACACAACATTGACTTTAGATATAATCACCCTGGAAAACTTGGTGATTCACACCTATTTTCTATTTATATTTTCTATTTATATAAATTATATTTTATAAAGTGTACCATATGGCCCTTTGCATCAGTGAAAAGTAACAGGTGCTGTATCAAAATAGTTAAGGGTCTTTTGCTTCTCTCCTGGTGTATATACTGCAGTATGGAATGGCTTCTTTCCAACAAAAAGCAATAAAAAAAACCCCTCAAAAACTATTTTCGTGAGACTAAATGTATTATCTTTTTAAATGTAGAAATTAAGCATATAGATTTTTCACTGACATACCTATATAGGCCATTTAACGTTAAGTATTTTTATATCGTATCTATAACAATCACATATCTTTTGTTTTATTAACAGGCAGAAATACTCAGCATGCTTAGTCACAGAAACATCATCCAGTTTTATGGGGCTGTGCTTGAACCTCCTAATTACTGCATTGTTACAGGTAAGCATGTAATTATCTATGGAATAAATAGCTACCATTGTGGAATGTTGTACTCGTATTAATATTAATTTTCTATTGTATCTTTTGTTGTATAATTCCCTATTCCACTAGTTTGTCAGTCTAACGTCATGAGAGTCTGAGTTAAAGTATAACGGTAATTCCAGAAATTAATGTAGACATGGGTTTTACATTTAAATGTTACAGCATACAGTAGTTTGGTGTGAAAAAACATTACTTTCTTTTTGTGTTACATTTCCTTTTTACATATTTCCGATATCATCATAATTTGGAATAGCCTGGTAAATCCTGTGCAGAGAGCAAGTTTGATTTTTGGTGCAATTGAACAAATTTACTATCTTCTGACATTTTGGTTTAGAAACAATAACATTTGGCTGAATCATTTCAATATGGGAGGTCCCTGCCGACTCTGGACATACATCTCAGCAAGATTTACTTCAAACAGCCTCTTTACAGGGGAAACCTACTATGGCAGTAACATCAAGGGTTCCCCTGTGCCAATTTCAAAATGCAACAAGACAAGATTTACTTCTAGCCTACTGTGAATGTCATCAATGACATCTTAGAGGTTTCCCTGTGCCAATTGACCATGGGGTCTCTGATAGAGAGCAATGTAAAAAACAAGTGCTGACTGATAACTGATTTGTAGTCACTTAATAGGACACAACTTTCTAGGCCCAGAAATCACTGAGAGGAAAAGTAAAGGTATTACCGTATTTCCCCATGTATAAGACACTCCCATGTATAAGACGCACCTTAATTTTGGGGCCCAAAAATTACACTTCTATCATGCCCAGGTTCCAGGATGAGTGTGATGTTAGGTGTGCTGGAATCTGGGTATGCCTGGGCATGATAGGAGTGTTATTGCTGTTAGCAATCATGTATATTTAATATAGCAATCACACTCCTATCATGCACAAGCAGCCAACACATGCACATCACTTTCAGCCTCCCTGTGCCCTGCCCCCCCCCCACTTACACATCCATGCTATCACACACACATATTTATTCATTCCCCCATTCGCATAGACTCATACACACTCCCCGACCCTTACCTGAACTGCAGATCTTCTGGTTCCGCTTGCAGACTTTGTTTCCCTCTGCATTGCTCGAACTCTGAGTGAACTTCTCTTGTCCCGGCCAGGGGAGCAGGAACGGAGCAGAGTCATGTGATGTACATTCACATGACTCCACTGGATTCCTCTGTCTCCTCGACGGAACAAGAGACACTGCTGAGCAACACAGAGGTAAGCGGAAGAAAAAAAAAATCTACAACCACTGTATAAGAGGAACCCTGTTTTTACACCCCAAATTTTTCGAAAAAAGGTGCGTCTTATACATGGGGAAATACGGTAACTCTATTTCAATAGGCAGATCTTATCACAAAGGTATAATCGCAGAAACTTGGAAGGTGGTTGGGATCTTCAGAGTCTATGAAACCCAATTTAATTGTAAGGCCTGATTTCATTAAGCTCTACGGGGGATAGTTCCCCGTCCTTCCCCCTTAAGGGAGAACCTTTTACATACACACTGGCAGAACTAGAACTTTTCATCTAAAAGTGTTTGCAGTAGCAAATGTTTTGATTCCATTATGTCTAATCTCTGAAACTAATTTGGGACTCAGGTATGTATGATGGGTGCGTGTGGTCTCTACGAGATAAAATATATGGTGCTGGTGTCCAAATGTTTCCAGGGCTGCTTTTCATTCCCAGTCCGGCCCTGAATGAAGACGGATTCATGGAGAAAGAGAAGCGTTTCTTTATCTCTCTTTCTTGGCAAATCTGGCTGCGTTATACTGGCCTCACAGAGTACTTCCGCAAAAGGGAGGAGCCATGTGGACAATTCCTCCTTTGTCCTCCAATCAGGGAAGAAGGTGTACTCGGAGGCTGCAGCCTTCTTGGAGAAGTGTCCCAGGAGGCCTGGTTAATGGAGTCTATAACAGAGACAGGGACACAGAAGTGGTTGGTGGAGAAGGTTGGGAGACATTGAGAGAGAGCACACAAGTGTGAGAGGGTGTAAAGAGCATGAGTGAGAGTTAAGAAAACAACAATGTGCAAACAAAAAGTTGTAGCTCTCTGATTCGCTTTTTTTTTTCCGTTCTAAGATGATAAGAACAAGATTGGAGATCGTAATTATATTTCTTGTGAAAGGATGATATTTAGCAGAGTAGGTGCACTTTTAAGAGATAAAGTTTCCTTATTAATGCTTTCATGTTAGGATTATTTTGGGATCAAGATCAATCACTGTCTGTGGGAGAAAAGTGGTCTGATAAAAGGAGATTAAATTAAGATGGTGCAGCTCTGGTTGCAGAGAGAACCATCAGTGATATTTCTGTCACCCATACTCTGTAACAGCCCAAAAATAAAACAGTGGTGAGGCTTTAATTAGCTCCAAAACGTCAACAGCATTTAATATGGGATCGTGTTCTGCTTTTTTTCTCCCACACGTTTGGAGGTTTAGGGCAATCCTGTACAGATTAATAAATGTACCTGTGATACACGTTCAGAAATCGCTCGGATTTAACTATGTTTAATTATAAGGTGAATGTTCAGGCTTTCAATGTTCCATTATTTTATAACAGCTGTCTTATTAAATGGTGTTATTGCTTAACTCGGAAACAACATTCCTTTCCTACTAATTTGATTTTGCGGTGTGGAATAATTTCCATTCCAATGACAAAAAATCCAAATTTAGAATCATGTAAAACCTCTGTTATTCTTTTGTGAGTGGTGTTAAATGGAAGTTATTCACTGGTAGAATTCACTTCGGATTCATAAGCAAAGTGATTAGTCGAGTTATACAATATAAACTGCCTTCACAGTTCAGCAATAGTTAAAAGACAAATTTTCTCCAGTTGGTACCTTTTCACACTTTATTACTACATTCTAGGGATGTTAATGGAATGGACATTATTGCTCACATAAAGTGGTTAAGCTCTTTCGTATACACAAGCTTTGTTGATTAATCCCTCCTAAAAAATTAACAAAGCCAGTTTTCCCAGATGTAATGGAGACAGCATTTTTTTTCTATTCCCTCTGTTTGAATTTGATCCATGTTTCTGACAAATAAAGTTCATCCTCCATTTTAACGGCTATTTATGGGTAGTTTTTCTGTACATACGAACACACGCACACATATACAAGCCAAGCCCTAGACCAAAGAACTCCCCAGGCATGAATCGCCTTTGTTGCCCCAACCCATAACCAAAATGATCACTGGTGCCTCCGCCATCTAATTATATAAGCACAAAATATTAATAATAGTAACAACAGAAAAAGCTTTTGTGATTAAATAAAAAAAGTAAAAAACTATAATAATTGTAAATTAATAAAAATTTGTAAAAACAAATTGAACATTTGAATTTATGTATTTTTCTTTGAAATTTATTATTATTATTATCTTTTATTTATATATCGCCAACAATTTACGCAGCGCTTATTGTAATATCAATAAAGTGAGTTTACCCTGTTAAGTGTTTTACTTATTTAAGTTTGATCCTCCTCTAAATATTATATTGAGCTTATCATGTAAAATTCAGTGAAACACCTGATCTGCTTCATACTTGTATTAATTATTTAATGTCTTAATAACATTAAACTCATTATTACAATCAATAACCAACCCCATTATAGTTTCTTTTTTTTGCAAATGTGGTTGTCAGGAATCACAGGATCATATCCAGTGACCCAGAGCATGAGAGATCATCCCCCTACTTATTTCACCACCAGGAAGCTCTGTGGTTGCCCAGAATCGTATTCCCCGTGTCCCCTACCATGCATATGGCATGGCGTTCCTGGTACACCTGCCGCTCATTCGCTAATCAAAGGACTATGCATATACATTGCACAGAAGCCTATGAAATAAATACATTGGAGTGTCAATGAGGCTATATATTGTAACACATTGGTTTTTATTGGATTCAATTAATTCTATTATATTCTTCTGATCAGTGATTGAATACATTAACGAGTTTTGGATACAAAAAAGCTCTGTGTGATTTACCTGCCTCTACCAACATCATCACATGTTTTGTCATATTTTAAGGGTACTATATGATTTGAAACTCAAATAACTTTTTCATTTCAGTGTCAAGTGCTGCGTAAATTGTTGGTGCTATATAAATAAAAGATACAAGTAATACTGTCATGCAGTCTAGTGGCTCAGGATGTCTGCCCATTTTTATCTTATCATTGTATACATTGCCACAGCCATCATTGTCACATCGATTATCAATGGAAATTAACAGATGTCAGCAGCTTCTTAGTAAGTTTCAGCTCACCAAATTCAGTGTGTTATGAAGGGCCATCCCTAGCGAGCTTCACGTGCAACGAGAGTTTAGATGCCCCTTCATAATGCATAGTTAAATAAATACTGTATATTAATATGTGTTTTCATTAAGACAGATTATATTGTTGCCTTTTCAGTTAGAAGGCAGTGTTCTCTGGTTTTTGTTGCATTAGGAATCAAAGGTCCCGTGTTTACCAATTCCCTCAGCTCATCCAAAAGGCAAATTGCAGCGTTAATATTGGATTTTAGATTGCCTGAGATACACAGTAATGTGTTCTGGAGACAAAATTGAATAACATTAAGTAAACAGTACTGCTTTTCTGGCAGGATGACATAGTAAGGTGTATCAGTGGTTTCCAGGAGCAGAGTCCCAGTAGAGATCAGATAATGTTAATGTTTATTGCCTCTAATGAAAAATCTCTCTCCCTGGAAATCTAGTTCCTTGTGTGTTAATATATATTCTTTAGGTAATAGATAATGTTCCTATTGAGAAACAGCAAAATATTACCTATTCAATATATTCAGCAAATAAAGTGCTTCCAATACCAGACATGTAGTTCTGAATTTGAAATTCTGTTTCATGTGAAATATTCATCTAAAAATGTCCTCTTTTTCTCTTCCTGCTTTGGGCAGATCTTCTCATGTTGAGCTTTAATAAAAAGTGACAGCTGTATGATTAGGCAAGGCAGTGAGTCCCATAATACAAACACAATTTTCATTGCTGAACTTATTTTTATAGGTTACGTTAAAATATTATATCCAATACTTTATAGTGTGAATTATAAAATAATTATTATATTTTTATAAATGAACCACTTATTATAGAATAACTTAAAAATGTACACACATACCAAATGTCCCTTTGTCTTTCTATCCTGTGGACAGAATCAAAATGTTCCTTTTTTTTTTTTATTATACATCATTGTGTTGATAAATAGAGGGGAACTTGTAATGTACGTTTGGTGCCACTCAAAAAACACGAGTGTTCAGTCGAGCTACAAAGTTGAGTCCCTGTTGTGAAATTTATGGGAAGCTTGATGACGTTCTGTGTTCAATATGATTATTTCTTCATTGTTCCCTAAGTGTACTTTCTCCTGGGTCCCCCCAAGGTAAATTTACACCCATATATTGTTTAAGTTCATGTCATTTGGCTTAATCTGAGAGTTATCAATGTAAAAATGGGAAAATGTATTAATGGAAATAATAATAAAAAGTGTTTCAGTAGTGGAGAGTAAGAATTTGATGTTAAACATAAAGACCTCTAGTGCTTTTTTTTTTTTTTTTTTACAACAAACTAGATCAAATATACAATTTGTGTTTCCAAACCTATTATGGTCTTTATTTTCTTTTTAGAAAAAATCCTCAAACACTGGACAAATGTGTTCTATTTTTATAAATATAACCCAGCTTTAATGCTCTTTTTTTACTGCAAAATAATTTTGTTAAGTAAGCACAAACGTGTGCATTTGTCTATCATGTTTACTACTTTGAAGGTCATTTAAAGAGGACTACTTATTGTAAGGGTTATATGGTCTGCGGCTCTTAACAATATTTTTACACGACACAGAATATGCTGCTGGCGGATCGCTATATGACTACATCAATAGTAACATGAGTGAAGAAATGGACATGGAGCATATCATGGCCTGGTCGATGGATGTAGCAAAAGGTAAGCACTGGAAACCATGGCATCATTTAAATACCTTTATTGGAAGAGAAATCAGAACCTGTGAAAGTTACTTATCTGGAAGGAAAACCCTCAGGGTTTTTATTGAAGCATTAAAAAGGTCTCTTAATCTGAATCTACTACATTTAGTTTTAGATCTTATTGCCCATTGTTTATAAAATGTAGAGCAGATCTGTTACCAATTTCTACAAACTTTAAAAATAAATAAACCTATGTATTATGTATTTTAAAATAAGTAAAATCCACCCTATACCATGGGAGCAGCTATTTTACCTTCTCACTTGCATGATTCCTCTTGATTACCTTTTGTCTGTTGGTAAGTTGCTCATTGTTGTTGAAATAAATTATTGGGAAATGACATTTTTTACTGTATACAAATATTTTCCCTATTTTAATAGGAATGCATTATTTGCACATGGAAGCCCCAATACGAGTCATTCACAGAGACCTCAAGTCCAGAAATGGTAAATTATTGTTGTTATTAATAGTAGTAGTAGTACAGTAATATATAATGTCTAAATTATACTTGGATCAATTAAGAAATGTTTATGGAGCTGATGTCGCCTCTCTCCACCAATAGAGATGTGTCTTTAGATTTTTATTACTGTTAAATAGTTAATTTCTTTAACAATATCAATCAGAATAGAAAGTATATATAAGACAGGACTATTAATATAATAAGAATTATTGTCTATATTATGTTCAATATTTGTAATACATTTTCTTTGCTTAATTTTAGTTGTTATAACAGTCGATGGCATATTAAAGGTAAGAAATACATGAATATATTTATATTGGCACTTATTTGAGGAATTGAGGAATTATTACAAATAATGTAATTCTGGATCATTGCAGACTAAAAATTTACTAATATCTTTAATACACAACTTTGTTTACAGATTTGCGATTTTGGGGCTTCAAGGTTCCACTCCCACACGACGCATATGTCCCTTGTAGGGACCTTTCCTTGGATGGCCCCAGAAGTAATTCAGAGTCTTCCTGTATCTGAAACATGTGACACGTATTCATATGGCGTGGTAGGTGATAGTTTGCAATCCAGCATGTGTGTGAATAATTGTGTGTGCATTTGTTAAATTTATATATTTATATTAAACAATCTGTCGAAGAACATATGTTTAATGGCTGTGAACAATATCACCATTTTATTATAGCCATACTATACAAAAACTAATTAAAGTTTAAATAATAATAAATAATAAAGACTTTTCGGCGTTCTTAATGCTATTACCTCCTCAGCTGGTTTTATTTCTTTAAGCAATTAAATAAATTATTAGTCTCTTAAATTTACTCCCAATGCATCAATAGGTAACTTTTTTATTAGGCTAATAATGATAATAAAAATTAAAAAAATAGACATCTCCATGTTCATGATACACAGAATCAATTGCATTATGGGTAAACAAGTCTGCCATATTTTAATGGATGGATTACACATTTTTCGTGCTCTAAAGGGATCCATGTATAAAGTGGATATAGAGGCAAAAAGGTGATTATTTTTATCGCTATTTCTTGCATTAACCTAAATACAATGATAAAAAGCCCACTACCAAAGGTGTTTTCTTGTTTGTTTATAGGATAGAATTAAAAGTTATTTATGTTTGTGTATATATATATTAATTGGATGTGAAAGGCGTGAATTGTGGTTGTTCTATTTGCAGGTTCTTTGGGAAATGCTAACAAGGGAAGTTCCTTTTAAAGGCTTGGAAGGGCTGCAAGTAGCTTGGCTTGTTGTAGAAAAAAACGAGGTAAGATGACTTTTTTTATGCTGAGATACAGTTGATAGATATGAAAACAGTATTGGGGGTTTGCAAAAGACTTTTTCATCTTCTTCAAATTGAAAGTAAGTTCAACGCTTATGGAAAGATTACCAGTAGGAGCTAACACAAAGGGTCAAAGTGATGTTATTCTTCATGAATGGACCCTTTACATCTAATTGTTGCGGCTTCACATCGTGATGCTGTAGATCAAAAATTGTAGAACTACTGTACTAGTTTCACAGTCTCAATAGGGTAACCTGGGGGTTTGTTCTTAGTGATGAAAGGAGCCATTGCGTCCAAGGTAGGGGACCAGTTTAACTCCGTCTCCCGCGATTTTGGGCATCTTTTTACTGGCCAGGAGTTGATATTTCAACGAGAGACCTTCAGCTACTTCGACTTAACTCTCCCAGCAGGGGGACAGTTTAGTACAAGAAGCTGTCACTTAGATGAGCGTTTCAAAAATAAAAGAAGAAAAAAATAAAGAAAATTACAGTTTAGCCTCCCGCAGTATGCTCGAGTCCACATTAAAGATATGCTCATAACTTTGTATTGGAAAGGCTGCGCCTGAGCTGCAAGGTTCCTCCTCAAAGCTTTTCCATTGAATAAAGTCTTCAACGATGTAAACACTACCACTACCAGCAATCATCCTCCAAATTGCTCTGCATTATATTTTGTCTATTTAAACAGCAAATCTTTTTTGCTGACAGTGTTTGCAGAAAGTTTAACAAAGTGATACATTAAACAGCATATACAAAATACTGGTTGATTTTGTGTGGTCTGTTTTCACAAAAATAACTCTTACATTTCATCTACTAATGTGTCAGGTTAAGTTGACTTTAAATTGTTTATCATCCATTGCACTCCACTACTGTAGAGCAAACTAGACCTTTTATTTAGTTTGCTTTCCTGCTTCTTCTAGCTTCGGAACCCTGTTTACTTATTCTTCAGGGATGATGGTGTGTGCTGGTAGCAGATGAATATTACATCATAAATTAATGATAAAGGAGTAATTTGTTACTTGCAACTCCCCTAACCCATCATCATCATCATAATTGTCTGTTCTATGCCAGCAGTCCCAGTCCTTCATAGCCTTCACTATTTGAAAAAGTATCTCAGTTAAAGGCGAAGTCCCATGGAAAAAAGCCTTCTCCTTACCCAAGCATAAAATGTTATAATATATGAAGTAATGTAGGTTAACATTGACAGAATTTTGTTCCAATAAACGTCCTTTATTTGCAGCCCTGGAGGCAGCCATTGTTGTTTGTCATGTGATATCTTGAGTGACTTTTCGTGCAGAAACAGCACACTGAGCCGATTCTGTATGGCAATGCTAACGACCTCCGTTAGTAAGACTGTCCAGCTGAATTTGCTATGATAAGGAGTTAGGGTGTTCGTGTGAAAGATCGGGCTGAGAAAACAGAGCTACAAATGGCTAATATGCAAAAATGACAACTGTCAAAATAAAATAGCACATTTTCAAAAACATATTTTTATTTTAAAACCAGGAATTAAAAAAAAAAGAATGGTGGGAGGTTCCCTTTAACCCCTGTTATGTTAAAACAGAAAAGAAACATCTCACTTTTTATTTTAACATCTACACATCAAAACTTTTTTGTTCTTAAATGCTGTAGATACTGAGCTGTAGGTATTAGCGGAGGACTCCACCGCTGCATAATGCATTAGGCTTGTTCAAATTGGATGCCCGTATCTGCAGCAATCGGTGAAAAAATAATTGGAATCTGTTAAGCACCGGAACTTTCACGCTTTTGGTCTCACATTAAAGAACATCATGGTGATGGAGATCATTTTGTGATTGTCCAGAACCCTGTGGAGAGGTACAAGAAGTTCACTAGTAGTCATCTCCTTGAGTCAAGTTACAGTTCACAGTTTGTCATCTGCTTAAGTCCAGTTACAGTCAAGTTTCCATTCTGGTTTTACACCTGAGCAATAAATCTATGAAAATATATACATATCATCAGAGTTCTAAAGCTATAAAAATATACATGCATTTTGTAGTGTCTTTTCATGCTCATTAATTTTGTTTCATTTTGCGGATATCCGCAGTAACCAAATGTCACTTTTGATGGAAGACATAATAAATTAGCTAAAAAACATTAAAATCTATTGTGCCTCCCTTTTTTTCAGAGATTAACTATTCCAAGCTCTTGTCCCAGAAGTTTTGCAGAACTAATGCGCCAGTGTTGGGATGCCGATTCAAAGGTATTTGATTATATATATATATATATATATGTATATAATTCTGTCAGATATTTATCATTATCAACATTTTAATTCAAATTAATTGAGATAAGGTACACTTTATATATTTACAGGGAACTGTTTTATTGGGGGGGTAGTCAGAAGAATTTTACGTTTTTAGTCCCAGGAATACCACCTGCTAATATAAATTGAAATAAAAACACTACAGATATTGCATTTTTTATGTATTTTGCAGAAAAGACCATCGTTTAAACAGATCATTTCCAACCTGGAGTCCATGTCCAATGACAGCAAACTTCCCGACCAGTGTAATTCATTTTTACATAACAAAGCAGAATGGAGGTAAGGCATTTACAGCCGTCTGTTGGCAAATTAAACACGCTAATTACACTGAAACATAAAAACAGAGGATTTGATGGCTGATAAGAATCCTTTTGCATTTGATGTAAAGACTCAAACCTTAATCACTCCTTGGTGTCCTCTTAGACTCAAAATAGCTTGATGTCTATCCTATTTTATAACCTAACCCAATACATTTTTCATATTACGTTCACTTGGCTTAGGGCAGCCTCCGTCTCAAGTCCTTGAAATAGAAAATGCTAACAAAGTTTCTTTATGAAAACAACAAAAAACACAAATATGAACTAATTCAACTAACTACCTTATAGTAACCGATTATGATCCGGGAAACTATGACATAGAGAATACCTTTTTTGATATATATACAGTGTAACGACAAATCTGCACGAATACCCCTAATATTAGGAATTTTATATAAACGTAACAATCTGTCAGCCATGTTAATCCTATTATTTTTTTCCTTACATATAAAGAAATCTATGTATAAATGTTGCGAAGATGTCCATTCATATAGATGAAAGCTACATTTTAAAGGGCAGAGACAGTTCTAGAGAGGTTTATCAAAAGTAAAGAAAAGCCAGAGGATTTGAAAGAGGCGTGAACAGGGTTTTGTGAAAGACCTGCTTGATCTCTAAAAGGCACATCTGAGCCCACTTACATCCACCCACCTGCATGGACTATAGCAGAGCATATTTATTGAAGAACATCTTTATTGCAGAAAAAACAACCCCTTACATTGTTGTAAAAATGCGTTAAAAAACATCTCTCCAAAATACAAAGTATCTGGCTAGAACTTGTAATGCTTTTCTATCAAAACTGGTGGCCTCCATGTCTACGGTTACATGTCCTAATTGCAAGCCCGAAAGCTTTATGTTATATTTATGTGTATAAATCAGGCTGTGTCCCGTTTTATGTGCAACCCCCATTATCTATTTAACTATTTTAAAGTGAAAAATCCTCTCATCCTCTGCACCTCATAAGGCCTTCTTCAGTCAGTGGATCATTGAGGATTATTAAATATGCAGAGTTCCACCTACTCTTTGGAATTGAACTCCTTTAGAACGTAAATGCAGCATTAGAAACATCATTCCCAGTACTGCTGAATATCCAAACATTTCATGGATATCACTTTATAGTCATGTGGAATGTTGCCTTTTTCATAATTTTTGCTAGGAACTCTTAACTCAGGTGATACTTAAGCAAGCAGTGATAGATTGTTGCCATAGAAACTGAAAAAAGCCTAATTAAAGTTTCTGAGTTGTTTTTATGTAACTAAGCCTTCAGAGGAAGGAAAATATGAAGTAACTTTTATTTACTTTGCACTAGAACCGCAGTGGACAGAATTAAAATATATTACTATGATCCAAATACTAAATGATTTACAAAAAATATTCCACTGTTAGTTTGCTTATATTTAGCAATTTACAGTCATTTACTTTTTGCGAAATTAGCAATGCTCATATTTTGTCACTTAAACTCTGGAACTATCTGCTCATGTTCACATTTGGGAAATAATCTTGAAAACAAATCAGCATCGCCAGGGGGATTCGTACCAGAAGGTTCCCACTGACTGCTATATTAAGAAATACTGGAGCTTGTCCAGGGAAAACTGTAACATAGATACTAAAATATTCCAAGCCTCCAGTGAAAGGCGAGGGAGACAACTAAAAAACTAAGACTGGGTGAACAAGACAAATTTAGGGTCGGCAGAGAAGAAACAGTGCAAACATGTACACAAGAGTTTGGTTTCAATGCAAACGGAAATCAATAGCGTGAACAGCTATAATGTAAATGGAAAAAGTGACTCGTAGATATGGCTACAAACACAGATCACATGAGGGGAGTGGTATAAATAGCATGATTTAAAGTTGACATTATTCCTACTTTGGATCCGCAGTAGGATATAAAGACACGGAACGCTCAGTAATTATTTGCTTTGCTCCACCTACTGGTAGGGAATGCAAACTGCAAGCAGCAAAGATCAGCCACGTGCAGGAATGGTCATTTGCTTTAAACTAAGGATTTTCTGCTTACAATATACTCTTTCTCTGTGATTATATCAGTGTAAAATATTTTATTAGGGTTTAAAAAAAAAAAAAAATGCATTATTTAAGAAATAATGAGATCATGAAATGTTATACATTTAGGGTAGGTTTTCAAAATGTTATTCTGAAAAAAATAGTTAAAAGGAACTTTCACAGAATTGCAAACATTTACAGCAAACTTACTAAAAGCTTAATAGCTCTGCACGCAATTTTTTTTTCTTTTCATTTAACTTGGATCAGTAAATTCCACAGCATACAAAATATTTTAGTTACCTGTCAGATCCATGGAAATAATAAAGACTCAATTGCTACTCAAATCTAATGTAAAGAACATAAATAGAGCCCTTATTAAGTTTCTAAATCCAGAAGACTACATTAAACAGAGACTCATCTTACCTAGGGGTTGAGGTCATGATGTATATGTATATATGTGTGTGTGTGTGTGTGTGTGTGTGTATATATATATATATATATATATATATATATATATATATATATATATATATATATATATATATATATATATATATATATTCCATACTATTCTATGTGTTTTCCTCTTCCACTTTCTTTGTTGTTTTTAATATTTGAGAGCTTTAGTTTACTCTACCTGAGAAGCTTCTTGTAAATTGATGAGTGCTTCAATTGTGTCATCATCGATGAACGCCTGTCAGCTTTTAAATTAGGCTGATTAGTTGTACCTTAAGTATGATTTTTTTTTTTTAAAGCAAGTATATCTTCGTAAACATCTTTATGTGTATTTGTAATAAGCGAGCAGGGGTCTGACAAGTTATTTGAACCCAATGCTCTAAAGTGGACCTAGCCTTCTAATCTAGCATAGTTCTTATGAAATTTATCCTTGGGGCTTGAGCCAGTCCAGAATTCTCAGACATCTAACCAACATTAATAAAGTTTAGTCTGCAGTGTAACTATTCGTAAAACCTGGCATGGACAATGGTCTGAGTCAACATTTTAGGAGAACCAGTCTAGGTATGTGATGAATATATAGAAACCAATCTTTGCCACCTTATACAATATAGCCAAATTCTAACACAATATCATTAGTTTATTTGCAGGTTTTATTCAATTTTCAGCTTCTCTTCTTCATTTAAGTCAATTAACCATAATATGCTCTCTGGTCAGGTCAATGACCCAAATTTTATATATGACTTATAATACATTTTGACGAGACAAGAAAAGTAGTTGATTTGGTATTTTTCATGATAAAAAAGTATGTTTGGTTTTTTGTAGACAGAAAATCTTTTTATCACAAAACTGGTTATATTTTTTACTGCTAATATATTTTCAGTGGTAGAAAAGAAGGGAAAAGCATCCTTTTTTATTTTTTTTTTACCTTTCGTCTTGTATTTTGTAAGCATTATTTAATGAGAATTTGCCAGTATCGCTTTTACTTTGCCTAGATCAAACCTTTCTACTGTTCTCTGCTTCTGTAGCAAATCTGTCTTAAGTGATAGGTGGCCATCCATTGGGTTTTGTCATGTTGACAGCAGTGAGGCATTTGCCAAAAAAAGTAGGTTTGCTCTAAGCTCATAAAAGGTCAAAAGAACAGTATGTAGAATTCAAAAACGAGATATGAAATCTTTGTATAAAAATCTCATCATCTTCTTATTTGATCAGTTTGCTTAGATCCTTATCTCTGGAACAATTCCCATTGCTGACCGCCTACCGCTTACCAGTGGGGTATATTTTAATTCTTAGCGGTAACCCTATCTATGTTTCTGCATTGCCTGGAAAAAATGTCGGCCTTTGTAAAGGTGTTTTTTTTTTTCTTTGTTGTAGCAATGAATATGTTACCATGTGGTCGTAACATTTTGTCCCCCTTATTATTTTTTTTTAAAATGTCATTTTGTATAAGGCATTTGTCCATATATGGTTATATTCACTCAATTTCCGCTAAATAAGAGCTGCTTCAAAAGAATGGCCTTCATGAAAGTCTTATGAAGCTATATTAAATGCTCAGCGCGATAGAACATTCCTGACCCACTCAAATTTTATCAAACCATTGTACTGTTCAATGTTGAAATATCTGTTTTACATTAAATTTAAAGTTGGAAATTGTTAATTAGGTAATTTATGTTTTGTTACAATGATAACCTGAACCACTAACATTTCTATATTTTTCATTTAAATCATATTTATTTAGTAATTTATGTTTTAGTGTTAAACAAAGTAGATATGTGCACATTTATCAAACTCGCCAAGAATTCTAGCAGTTTAGCATATCTATGCTTAAACAGGTGACTTCAACTTCAAATGACCATTTATGCAACTACAATGCAGATAAAACTTTGATAATAAAATATTACAAATGTATTAAATGCCCTCCATGAGGTCAATCCCCCAAAAAACTATTTACTGTAGGTTAATTGTAGGTTAAGAGACGCGCCGATGCTAATTGAACTTTATTGGATAGCAAAGATGGCTTCTCGTTGTCTCCATGGCTGCTCGCTTGAAAGTTCTTCCAGTCCGGTAGACTGTGTAGATGTTCACATTCTTTATGGCTTTGTAACTTTTGTAATTCGGGTATTAATATCCAAGTAAGTTTTTATTTAACAGCCATACATATTTTTTATTTCTCCATGATGGTGAAGCATGATTCCCAAATTAGCATTGAATTGATTTTAACGAGATGGGCTTGCTTACTTAGCGTCACAATAGTGAGTTTTTTATTATTTAACACAAAAAAGTGGTATACATTTTACGTGAATTTTTAGATTTTTAAAGTTATCAAAGATATGTTTTGTTAATTGCAAATGTTAAATTACTGTTGATCCTTTTTTCCTTTTCATGTAAAACTGCAAGGGTTAAAATCTTGCTTTTATCTCACATCTTGCAACAGAGCAGAGCCCTTTATATTTTACAAATACACATCATAAATATGAGGCTCATAGCATTGCTTATTCAGTTAAGGTATTGTTTGCTTTGATATTTTGTTTTTCCACTCAATCTCTGCAAAGGCCACAAAAAAAAGAATTTCAATAACTGAAAGGTTAAGTAATGTATCCATCGCTATGAAAACCCTGCAGTTTTAAAAGTGATCAAGAGAAATATAGAGAGCTTTTCTGTGCTCTACTATTAAGGCGCTTTGTCCAATTTAACCTGTGCCCCAAAGCTGCATGTTATATGCATATGCAGCTATTCAGGTTTGCACTCAAACTACTACACAAACTTAAGTTGTTGTATCTGCGCAGATGTGAGATTGAAGAAACATTGGAAAGGCTGAAGAAACTGGAGCGCGATCTCAGCTATAAAGAACAAGAGTTAAAGGAACGCGAGAAACGTTTAAAAATGTGGGAGAAAAAGCTCACAGAACAGTCTCACACACCTGTAAGTACTTCAGTTTTATTTTTTCGGAGTTTCAGCCTCTTGAAATACAAAGAAACAGAGCGCGGTAACAGACAGTATTAGAAGTTAGGCCGTACTCGCTGTCTTCCTACTGGACTGCAAGAGCAAGAACAGTTATCTATTTTGTCTTAAACGCTCTCACGTTTTAAATACGTATTACTAAAAAAAAACTTACAAAATGTTCGGCTACAAGCATTTTTTTGTTATATTTTGACTTTTTTTTAACCTTTGAGAGGTTTAAGTTTATCTAAGACCCCAGAGAACACCACATCTCGGTATTCTCTGGGATCCCCAAGGAGTGGGCTCCAGGTAGGCAGTCACAAAGTTCCCGGGTATTCTAATGACTCAAAGTCTGTTTAAAAGTGACTCTGATCCCAGTCTACCCAACATCTTCCATAGAACAGCTAGGAATCCCGTAGGATTTATGTTTAACCTAAGGCACCATGCGGTATTGTGCATGGATTTTTAGGGTTAAAGGAAATTTACCAGCCGTAGGTATTTCAGTTTAAACAATGCTGATTAACTTCATGACCGTAGATTTCCCTGAGGGATTAGTGAAACAAATAATTTTTGATTCACTGATCCGCATCGTCTCGTCTTCCTGTGATCTGTACAGCTTTTCAGTGAGAAACTGCCTGGTTACTCTGCGCCTGCAGCCTGATGCCGTTCTCTGTTCCTTTAAATTATAAAACAAAAATCTAACTCAGCCAGATTATACAGCAGACCTCTATATAACCCAACTATAGCGAAAACACTAATGAGGTACTGACAGCTAATCATCTAATGAACTTTCCCATTTGCCATTCGTGTTGTACGCGCACATAAAATCCTGTTTAATGGCATCTCGTTTGAATTAAACAATGCATGCACTTGACCTCACAGTGTATGAGTTTTTATTCACTTCGATGTGATCAATATTGTTTGATCTGCATGGCTTTAATAGACTAACAGGCTTGTTGCTTCAACTGTAAGGAATGTTTTCATTTAAAACTTTGTTTCCCTTTTTTGAGGGCATTTTAGCTGTGCTTTAATTGCATATATATATATATATATATATATATATATATATATATATATGCAATTAATAATAGAATATCATGATCATATACCCTTCGTGAGCACATAAGAAATCCATCATGAAAAGACCACAAATCCCCTCTTATATTTTTTCCTTTTTATATGTTTGCATTCAAGTGCTTCGTTTACCCCAGTGTGATCATTCTAAGGTATTTATTGAGGTCGGACATGGTCTTGAACAAGCTGAAACTAAGTTAATATGCAAAACTGGGTCCATATTGAAGTCATTGAGTATCCAGTATGGACAGACTGACTGCAACTTAATGGCATTTTCATTGGTTTGAATTTTAGCTAATTTAACTCGGGTGACATGAAGCATTTCAACTCATCAACATAGGTACAGGCAAACCTAGGATAAATTAGCCCAACGTATTGAAATAGGTAAAATAGATCTGTCAAAAACGTAATTTTACAGTTCTATGCACACGTTGAAAACTGACATGCGATATGGGTTGGGACAAATATATTCTAGCCTTTTCTTAAAGTCTGACCCTGAAAAACGGCTCAAGTATGTAAATGCCAGTAAAATTGCTAGTTACCCAAGTCTGTCTTATTGTAAAAGATAAAAACCCACCTTGAATGTATTACATGAGGAATCTTAACTACTCTTTCTCAACATCTACATGGTTATTCCTCCCCATTAACACAGTCATGCTCTATTGCTAAGTTGTTGAATGGTTCAGGCAGCCTTTAGAAGGATAGACAGAGGAGAAAGGACAGAAAATGGATTAGATGATGCTGACCCTGTTCTGAGACATATATGATATATTTTTTGAAGGCCATCCTGAACTCCTTAACTGGTGTTATGCAGGAGAAACTTACCATGGTTGTCTTTCATAGAGCATAATGAAAACCATAAAATCAGTTTAAATGTTTTGATTTTTTTGAAAAAAATCTTATTTTAGTGAATAAACCCAACAGCATTAGTTGAGGTACTGAAAGTTATTTCTGAGCTGCATAAAAAAAAATAAAAAAAAAATAATATATATATATATATATATATATAATATATATATATATATATATATATATATATAATATGCAATATGTAGCTAAATTCTTGAGGGGCAGGTGTATCCAGAGGCATTAATGCTTTTCAAAATGCACTTTAGTGAATGATGATGGTGTGCAGGTTTCTTCTGGAAAAAGTGCATTAGATGTCAGATGGTTCTTTTGCACCGTTAAACTTGGGAATTTGCTGGGTTTAATCTGGAGTCTCTGTATGAAACAGTACTTCGCCGGGGCTCAGGTATTTTTAATATCAGGCAAGCAGTGTTTGGTGACGCCCACTCTCCGCCCAGATTCTGCCTACTCCCTCATAGTCTCTGCCTACTTTCCACCCCTTTATAGTTTAACAGGGGCTAGCCCCACCCCACACACAGCTAGCCCTGCCCTCTGATTGCTGCCACACCCTCTGTAAAAAAAAAAAAAAAAAGGCAACCCTGGGGATTTTCCAGATATACTCGGGGTACAAAGAGGTGCGTAATGCCGTCCATCATGTTTGATACAATTAAACTCATCGACTAGATTTACAGTAGAATAACAATTATAGGGGTCACAAATTGCAGCAGATTTACAATAAATGTATTATTATTATTATTTTTACAATGTATGTTCTACCAGACGATGCTGACAAAATCTGATGCCTGTACTATGAAAACATTAGTTACATTTTCATTCATACGCTGTTCCTTGAATTATTTGTGCACATACATATTCTCTGGTTATCTTGAATTTTTGAGTTTTTTTTACATGGCGGTGGTTGTTATTAATGTTATTCTAGGAAATATTCAGCTCAAACGTCTGTACGACACTTTCCTGACATCAATTTAAAAGTGTTTAGCAATTTCGTTCTGCATGAACAAAAGGATTAAATTACTTATTTCACAAAGTAAACACAGAATACACCAAAAATCTACATTTTTGTTAAATCCTTTCTGATATTACTAGTTATGTGCTATATGTGACAATTTTAATGAAGGCTATATTGAAGTAATAATACTATATTGAAGGTATTCATAGCTACATATTGGCTATATATATTTAGTATATTTTAAAGAGTCATAAAAAAAAACATTGCAAATATTTGTTCTAGTCTATTTAATAGGAGTGGTTAAGATCACATTTTCTTGGCTGTTATTTCCTGTACTAAGAACCAATTAAATTTTGTATGTTTTATAGAATAATTTTAATATTTTGCAGAACCATGTGAAATGTAAAGTATGAAATAAACTTAGCAGGTGATCAGGCGAAGGGAAATAATATAATTCTTTTAAAAACTCAGTCTGTCTCATTTAAGAACGAAAAACATTTCTTTAGATTTAGCAATGATCTAGATAATTTAACGCCAAAGATTAATTTTGTAGCACAAAAGAACTATTTTAACTGTAATGTGGCTTTATGACCTAATGGATATTCATACTAAATAAATTCTCTTTTAAAGGAATTTAACCAAAAGTAGCTAGGGTTACTTAGCTTTCACAAAATGTGCTATCGCTAATCTTAATTTTATTGCGTACAGCTACAAGAATAATTTTAAAAAAAAAAGACCTCATATAATATTTAATATTGATTATAAAGGCACAACCTAAATTTAAAAAAAGTCATTTTCATTTGACTCATTTAGAAATGCTTCTCAAAATGTTATGTTAACTCAGGAGAAAAGCCACTCCACCTTTGATAAATTACCCATTAAACACATCACTGTTCATGATTAATATGAACTAATTAAAAATAAATTATTGAGGGAAAAAAATCATAGCAGAAAAGGATTGGTATAACACATCTGCCATTATAGGCACAGTTAGAAAAGCATCTAATCTCGTATTGTGAGATTATCAGTGAAAGTGAAACCTGGACATTGTTATTGACAACTGTAATAGTTAACACATGTGACAACTCCATCTTTCTTGTACATGTGTTGCTTCTGTTACAATGTATAAATATATATAAAAATAACAGGAATATATTTGGTTGCCCTCAGCTCCCTCAAAGAGAAACATGTTGTTTTACATATGTTATATAAATTATAGAATTTATACATGACGGGGAAAAAGTAGTAATATAAAAATTACTGAAAGAAGGGGGTTTGGTGCTTATTTTTTGAAATATCTCGATTGAAAGATGATTTCTACTTAATAATATTACTCAACAAAAAATGCAACTTCCCTAAAATCATAAATATAGGAAAAGGTGTTTTTTTTTTTACAAAGAAAGTCAATATCATCTTTAGCCTATTTTATCAAAGTAATAAAATAATGTGCAGGCAGGACAGAGCCGTGAGCAGGTTTTGTTTTGGTGAAAGCTGAGCTGATCAATGGGGCCATTTATTGGGATATTATGGGCTCTGTAATGTTCTGCCAAGAGAAGGATCTCAGGAACTTTTAGAAGAGAGCTGCAAATTGGCTGACCTGCAAGGAGGTTGGTAGCGATGTGTGACCTCTGTATCAGATTGTAGATCCTTGAAAGAAGTCAAGTCACATTGTGTTCCTTGCTAAAGAGAATAAATAGGGACGTACTTGCAAGAATCACGAACGCAGCACACATTAAAACCGTTGAGTGTTCAAAAAACAGAAAGAATTCCAATTAAGCTTTGCAAACGTTTTTTGGACATATAACCACCAAGCAGAGGATAGAGGCAATAAACTAGCTGAGATGTACTAATATACAACCATAAATGTCAATATTTGTTGCAATATTCATCTTTAGCAAAGGAGATATAATCACTTATGTGTCCTAAGCAAGAAAGCCTATTGATTGTGTTTTCTGTTTGTTTTTTTTAATGTTTTATTAAAACATACTTATATATTATATTTGTCATCAGTAATCATTGCTTTGTTTAATTGCAATTAATTAAGGGTTTGTTTACAAATAATTTCATCAAGGGTTTTTTTTTTGCAAAAAGGAACAAAAAAAGGCAGTGGGGTTTATTTGGTATCTTCTGCAGTAGAAGTCTCTTGGCTGCAGTGAAGATATTTATTAAATTATTTTATATTTACAAGCTTGGCCTTGAAGATGGCTGTTAGAATAGAAATCAGTAAAGTGCTATTACCAGACTCATGCAGAACAAATAGGGCTTTTATTTGAAATGAATTATGAGTTTCTTCTGTATTTTAGGTGGCCCTGTTGAACAATTACCGAATTTCTGTGCAGCAACATCCCGTAATTACAGAGATACCCCACATAAATGTTTTATGTTCTAGAGGGCGACATCCATTCCTTACATCATGCACTATAGGGAGGTATTTTTAATAGTTATGGCTTAATGAGTTTGGGGTTAGTGAACTGGGGCGGGTGTTATAATTTTTACATGTAGCGCTAGTGCGTGTAATTATTTTTTCAATTAGATTTTTTACGTTTTATAAATATTTTTTTTAACTGTTATCAGTAAAATATGGATCTCTTGAATACGAATCTCTCAAACATGTAATGTATTCCAGTGATGTCACAGTGACATCACTTAGCTCCATTTATTATTATTTTTTTATTTACTTAATATTTTTAGCAATTTTTTTTTTTTAAATAAAACTTTCTCCACTTGTGAGAAGAGGGAGTTACATTTTTTTTCTCACTCTTTCCCCTGCGATCCCCCTGCACTGATCACACTGTGATTACCAAGCAAGTCTCTATAAAGTTGCATTGGGGATTACAATGCATGTGATCTTCCATTAAGTTCTAAACAGACCCTGAAAGGGGATATCCTGTGCTCATGTAGCCTTCAGGTTGACGTGTTCCAGAAGAGAATGCCTGATCGCATAGGGGTCTGGAGGGGTTAAATCTTAACAACATCTGGCTTAAAATAACTTCATAACCACGATAATTCATGTAGAAATGTTTCCTGTTCATAATTTAATAGCTTATATTGGTATTATATGCAACGTAAAAGCTCATAGAGAGAGATAATGGGTTAATATGCATTAGAGAAGAAGGCTTAATAAGCTGTTAAACTTCACTACTCTAAATTAGGTTTACCAATTGAATTCTATACACGTGATTGCACAAAAACAGTTCTTCTCCAGATTGACTGCCAACTGAGTATGTAACAGCAAGACCTTGATTAACTTTGGATAATAATAGAACCAACACCTTTATGATTTTAAATGCTTAGTGCCAAAGTGTCAGTGACATTACTGTGAATGCCCCGTGGATGATCTGTTGCAGCTACTCTCTCCTACATAATCAGGGGAAAGGAGTATCCAAGGGCCAGTCTTTATATCCATTAGGACCAAGCAGGAGATTCCTGCCTCGGATGGTATCTATATCTCTATGGTGTTTTCTTATGATTTCCCACATGGGAATGAGATGGCAGATAACCCTCCGGTCAAGGCAGTCTTCAAGGGAGAAAGAAAAATGTGAGCTACTAGATCCACAGAGCTCCTTCTCCCTCACTGTTTTATTCCAGTTAGATACATTTTGAAAGCAATGCTAAAAAGTTCTTAAAAGTGACTTCTAAAAGTTACTTGGTAAATGAGACCTGGTTCAGATTGAGTTAGATATTTTGTGGAGAGACAACCAACCTTAAATCAGCATTCTCCACATTTCTAATAAACGCTCACCATTAATGCCGAGTTCATTTGGTAGGAACTCCACTCCCACCTTATATCCATCCAGACCACAAATAAATAAATAAATAAAAGAGGTTGTCAAACTTGTAGAACCCCAAGTGGCAGGTAGGTAAAACAGGAGAGTATACAAAGAAAATGAGAGTATATAAAGAAAAATGGAGATCGTCCTCACTCCCGCCACTGAGGCAGCATCTGACGTGTTTCGTCCAAATGCTGGATTTAGTCATAGGCAATAACCCTCTTTACTTCCTTAAAAACAATTCCAATAGGCAGCAGTATTTGCATACACAACACACTAAAAATCAATTACAGAATTAAAATACCATGAGCATAAGAAATGGAAAATATAATGGACTTTATACGTCTTCTATATACAGAGTACTGGGATTCTAATAAACATTTTTTGTCAAAACTACTTGGGGACCACAATTGTCCTGGCTCTTCATCTTGAAAATCTACAACTTTTCTCCACTAAAGGTTTGAGAAAGGGGTCAAAAAACTAAATATTACATATATTTATGGATACTCCCAACTACAGCTAGTAGTGAAAAACAATTGCTTGGAGTCCTTGAGCCCGTGCTGTCTTTTGTTGGCCTTTTTATTATGGAGAAGGTGATCCCTATCAACCCTATCCACTATATTTGTAACTTTTATGATGTTATTAATAGGATAACCTCTCTTCACTAAACACTATGTTAGCACTGAAAGATGTAACAGAAACAGGGACACCCAAATTCAGATTATTCTCAATTGCAAAATTATCAGAATTATCCCCAGAACGTGACTGCATAATATCATAACAGCCCTCCTTGAGAGCCAGTTTCGAATTGAGACCCAGTAGCTTTGACCTCTAGAGATGCACCAGCACCTCAAAATAGAATTATTGAAATCCAATACACATTTATCTTTAAAATCAAAATGCTAATGAAATAAAGCAGGAATCGACTTTTATTTAAAGGAATGCCAGTCTTTGTGGTCTTTATATTTAGAAAAAAATATATTTAGAGCAAATGCTTAATGTTTTCTGATGATGCTTATACAAAAACTTTCTTCAATAGATCCTGGTATCCGTGGTTAGTTTTGTTTCTTCTTGCATTGGAGACATGTATATTAATATCTTTGCTCTTTCCAAATTTTCTACAACTGTGAGCAGTGTATCAGTATAATTGAAAAGTTTGATTACAATAACTAGATGCATGACCCCTGTTCACAGGGGTTATTAATTAGGTAAAATGATCAATAAAACTCCTCGAAATATGTGTTTTTATACATATATATTTTTCTTACATTTTGTTAAATACAAGAAAGATTACTGATTTATTTGTAAATCTAAAAAGATGGTTTATTTTATTAGCATTTATTTTTAGTTGAATGACCTTAATATTTAATTTTTTTTGAAGTAAAAGGCCTTATAAACATAAAACAAATCAAACATGCAAATTAGACTTACTCTATTGAAAAAAAAGACATTCTCAATTTATTACATTTATGTTAAATCTATTACACTATGGAAAGTCACCATTCATCCAAGTTAGTTGCTGGAATGGCACTGCCTCTGTTTGAAAGGATTGCACAGTGGTTGATTAGCCTTTGGACTTGTTATAAATATGATATTTGTATTTGCAGGAGTACTTCATGGGATTTTATTTATTAAATAGCTGTAGTAAGATTAAAAGGTCTCGTCAGACTGTATTCATTAGGCAGGCTTCGGAGGAACTGTAGAGTTCCCTGTATATGAGAGACGGTGAAGTTTGTGAGATAAAACCCTGGAGTTGTGTTATGGCTTGTACCCATAAAATATATTGAATAGCCTCTATATTCGTGTTCAAAATGTTAAGAAACATACTAGGAACTAGATATCCTTGTATGTCATATGCGTGAAAGATGTACCTTGTGCTAGTGAAATAGCGAGCATGTAATATCTTCTGTAACTTCAAATCTGGGACCACAGAAAGCACGGTGTGGCTGCAGAGAGGACCACGTTGTGAATACATATGTCCTTTAAACAGCGGTGCACTCATGGTGCAAAATGTATTGCAGCCCGGGGTAGGCAGTCCCATAAAGACACCAAGAAATAACTTGTGATTTATATCACATTGTGCTAAAATAGGAAACACTTTAAACTATTCCATCCGGGGCCAGGCTAGGAAGGTAAAATCGTCCGAGTGGCCGATAAATCACAGGTGTCCCGCCACAAGCTACACGTCTGCAGCATGCTAAAGGTTATCTTTTTAGTAATGCATCCAACAGATGCCGAAAAAAAGCATTTATGCTTCAGAAAGTAATATAACAAAGACCAATTTATTGTTTTTGTAATGTATCTGAACTCCGTGTATGTAGGCATGTATTCTATTCCATAAGATCAATCTGTTTGGCTTTTTCTGCTGATTATTTTTGTATTAGCAATAATACCTCTGGTTAGTCCTTGTACAAAATAAATTTTTATTCAAAACCCCCTATGTATTCTAACCATTTCAAAGTTACTGCAATAATTGGATTTTAGGTAAGAGTTTATTGAGTAGGACTTAAAAAAAATAAAAATAATGAAATAGTATTTTATCTTTATTTGATGTACTGAGTGTACTTTTACCTTTCCTCAATTGCAAATTGAGTTTATTTATTTTTTCTTCAATTTAAGACATACAATTTTATAATTCACTGTAGAACAAATAGCATGTACAGAATAATGTAAACTGAATATTGTATTATCGAGAATCTATAGAAGCACATACTGGAAAATGCTGTAGTATTGTCAGATCACGTGTGTGCATGCAATGTTTATATTTTTATGCATGATTTTAACATTGACATCACATCCTTGTGCATGCGTTCCGTGAACCAGATGTGCTTATGGTTGTTGCCACTTAATATTACAACGATCACCTTCTTGACTTCCCGTTGTGTTGCTGTCACTGTTTTAAATCCTTTTAGAAGCTAACATGTAGAAATTGTTTTACGAAGCACTTGAACTTGATGCATGGGATGCTCTATTTTATTTTGTGCTTGCAAACGACTGGTGTAAATCTTGTTTTAAAGGTCACATTTTGTGGAATTAATGTATTTATTTTTTTTTTACAAAATATTCACAAAGCCGCAAATAAATTCTTTCCTCTATTGTCTGTGACTCTTATGTGTATAAAGTATTTGTTCCTGCTTTTTTTTAAAATACCAAAAACAACATAATTTGCATTGCATAATCCCAGGGAGTGGCCGTGGAACATGCATAAACGCAACTTTTTCCTTGCCTCCCTTGTACAGTGCTGTGGCATGTATTAAAATGATCAAAAATATTCTCATGTTCTAATGTGAAGGGGCTAGCCGATGTGGGTTTGAGCCAAACTTAATCCAGATGTTTTCATTAGCATTAAGGGAGATGTGAGAGCAGGAGCATTACTGGAACCAGCTAAAACACTCCGTTCACATACCAGCTCCGTCAGTGGTGGAGCGCTTGGGTTCTGTCCCCATCGGAGTGAACATTCCACTGGTTTCTGTGGTTACTACTTCACATTTAGAACTGTATTCTAGAATTGCTTACGATAAATATGCAACGCTGTGTCCAATAAACTGCAGACTCCAAAAAGAATATTAATATTCTCGTATGGAGAATACGTATGTTATATTTCACCCCTCCGTAGTTAATGGCTTTTTTGGCAAACACAAAATACTTATTTAGCAAATGCAAAACATTTGGCTTTGCTGAAGTAAGAAAAATATTTTTAAACAGACAATTAGAATTCTTTTTTGTAAAGAACCAACAGATCTTGCAGCACTGTACACCGGGGAAAGGACGCACGTTTGCGATGTGTGTTGCGTATTAGAGCTTATAATTTTTTTAAAAAAATAGAAGAATTAAAAAAAAAATTTACCCTTCTGAAAGTAAAAAATTAGTTATCAAAAGGCAGGCTACAAAATTTGCTTATCTCTTATCAATGTACAATTTATACCCAAGCATGTCTTTACTAGTTGTAGGGAATAATTATAAAGCTATGCTTAGTAACAAATGTTCCTGTACAAAAAACACTGTATATCTTAACATTTTTGTTTAATGTATTATACTTGATGCTTCTGTTTTTTATTCCTGTTTCAGAAGCTGTATATTTCCCTTTTCTCTTTTTGGAAAAAGCAACTTAGAATTATCTTAACGCAATCTAATCAATTCTAGGTTAAAGTCTGAACAAATGAAAAAATCCTACATGACTCATGTGCTGTTAATTCACTAATAATTTATTTTCCGTTCACTGTCGACTAATCCAGTTTTGCAGATTCTTTGATTTAAATTGATTCTAACTTTCCTTTTTCCCCCCTCTGTCCTTTCCTCCATATTAATAGCTTTTCTTTCCTGTTGCTGGGAGACTCTCTCAGAAGTCTTTCTTTGAATCTAAAACAGAGGAGTCAAACAGTGCAGAGATGTCGTGTCAGATCACAGCCACCAGTAACGGAGAGGTGGATGGCGTGAACCAAAGTCTCAAGGCCATGATGAAGGGCTTTGGAAATATCTTCGACATGAATGTCGTAGGACCCACCCTGCATTCTGGGATACAGATAAACATGCAAGCCAAGCAGAATTCCACTAAAACCACCTCGGTCAGGAAAGGAAAGAAAATCAACATGGCATTGGGATTCAATGATTTTGGATGGTCAGACGATAGCAGCGAATAAAATCATAGAGTGATAGTGAAGCTTATGCACTTGTGCGTCTGTGGAACTAAACATGTGAACCACAAGGTCAAAGTGTTTGACCTTTCTGAAAACTTGATATGGAAGGATTTATGTATACCCACATTTTTAGGTCGGTGTTGTGTGAGGCGATGTGGTCATCTTTGTGATATTTTTTTTTTGAGTTGTTTTGTATTTACTTTTACTAGTGTATAACGTGAAACGTGTTATTTCTTAACAAATGTAATAGGTTGTATCGTTTGCATTGCCTGATTACAGAAGAATTTTCACTGTGGTCTAAAATGTATACATTGCTTTGGTTTTGTCTGAAAATATGCCAATAATATTGTTAGGTTGCACTACAAGCTTGTATACATCAGTCTTTATTATTATTATTTTTGTTTATTTCTTTTTTTTTTTTACACTAAATTATATACTGTATGGTTAGTGAGAAAAGTTAAGTAAAAGCAAGCAAAAACAGTAAATAATACTAAAATTCCATCATCATGTGGTGTGAAATAATCATTGATGTTTAAATATTCATTGTTTAATAGAATACACTCTATACATCATAAAGGTAATAATGTTGGCCGTTTTAATATCTCTTTCATAAACATTCAATTAGTCAATTCACATTTTGTGCAAGTGATCAAGTCAAGTGATATCCTGAATCCCTTGGTGCCCATAGCCCTTTGGGGCTTTACTTTGACACCCAACATTGTTGAATTAGAGAATGCATTTTTTTATTCCTCACCTGCTTCTACTAAGAGAAACATCTATTTAAGTCATGCCATGGAAGTTGGTCCCATTGAAAACATTAGGAGTTAAACGTACATGTTTGCGAGTTCAGGGGAAACCAGTCACAAGTTTGCAAGCTAAGGACTCATTGAATTGTGCTTCCTGCTGTACATCATAAAGGAAAGCGAGACAATTGTATCATTTCTTAACTCTACTAAAAACAGTGTATGTAATGATTTAAACACAGTAAAATGTATTAGATTTCATGCATAATTAAATCCAATCTAAATTTTACTTAAAGGACTGCAGTGGTTGTTTGATTCAGCAAAATTAGATTTTTCATTAGGCGACGATGCACATTCAACTCATAGTTAAACTAATTTTTTACCAACATCATAAGAAATCTTTAATGTGGCCATCTCGTTAAACAGAGCTTCTGAGCACAGAGTTGCATTAAACTACTAAAAGGACAGCTGAATGGGCATCGTCCACATACTGCTGACTTTCCCAGTCCCTACATGTCAGACATTTCTTAATTATAAGCTTGCAACACAATCAGAAAAGCCTTACTTTATATAAATGTCATCTAGAATAAAGTGAAGAATTTGTTAGGATTTGCTTAAGATAATGCTTACCGAGTGATGCTTGAAATTTAAACATGTGCAATACTTTGGATTCTAAATTCATATATCAAAAGTAGTATGAAAAGACAACACCAGGTTTATTACTAAATAATTAGAACAATCTGAGATGAAGCATAGATTTAAATTTCTGATTTGGTCTAATAGTGGAGTCTTTAGTTGACTGTATATCTGTTTGTGTTGTAGACTGACAACATGGTGACTAGTTTGATTGTGTAGAGCCACTGACTGAATAAAACATGGCCAACACAATGTTATTTTCTACAGATGTGAAGCACACATCTATCTCCTAGCCACCTGGAGTGACAACCTTGGTTTAGGAAATGAGTCTTACTGTTGCCAGTTGTGCACGGTCTTGGATACCATACAAAAGAGGCATCAAGTAATAGCCACCTAAATACAGCGATGCATATGTAACTGCCCTGGAAGCACAGTATGTATACTGATCCAGTCTGCCCTTGCGATACTCATTGGTTCTGGAAGGTTGGCTGTCAGTGGTCCTGAGTATACTTTAGCCGACTTGTTAGTACCAAGAAAAGCTATTTTCAAATGATTTTCCTCTATCACACCATTGGTTCTTATGAATACTTTAATACTTTATGGTTTTTGCTGTGTTGGTAATAAAGTGATGATTTTTCCTATGGCCAAATGTATACTTTGTGTTCAGAATTTCTTAGAAAAAAAAAACTTATCTTGTCAGAATTAACAGAAAATAATTAATAGTGGAATTAGGTACTATTAAATAAAGCCATCATCATGGCATAGTTTACCTGCTCCAATCCAAAAAAGCACATTATTATTTATTGCATATCTGTAATATTTTTCCCAATGTGGCATGACACATTTTTGGATGTATTCCCAGACAGGCTGTATATTTTTTTTTATATAGCTAATTTTACAATAAGAAACTAATGAGAATCATTTTCAGGTAGGAATGAACCTCAACTCTGTGGTCTATAGAGATATTTTTATCTCATAAATATTCCTTGTGGATTGTATTAAAATACAAATTGCATTGGACATTCTTTTTTAATTTAGAGATTGTAATCAGCAGAGTGTAATTATTTCTAGCAAGCTACACATTATTTCAATAGCTGGGACAGATATGACAATGTGTCCGTGTGATAGCTACACTGTCACTGGGAGATATTGAATGTAATTGGTTTGATTGATTTTCCGAGTCAATCTTAGTAAAGTGTAAGATATCTACAGCTGCTGCTGAGCATCAGACCTCTTAATGAGATCATGTTCTGACTACAAAAAGCAGTCGTCTCTTCTTCATTGAGGTAGTCAGTATCCTGGTTATAGCACAAGGGGCTGTTAGGGTTAGGCTCCAACACCCTTTACAATCAAGGAAATTATAGTCCAATAACAGCAAGAGGTTAAATTGTCAAATTTTGGATAAGGAGAGTTTCGGTCAAACAGTTTTTTTTCTACTTGTTAGTGAAGTAGCCAGTGAAAAAGTGTGTGGGCATTCTCTTTATCTGCCCAGAAATGTTGGGTATTTTAATTTTTTTTATTTATACTAAATGTTGGTGAACTTCAAGTTTTGTTAAGGGGCAGGGCTAGCCCTGGACAGCCTATAGTGGGTGGTGAGTGGGAGGTAAGTGGGCATGGCCAAACTCACCCGAGGAAGCAAGACTTCACCTGGAGTCTCTAGGCCAAACCCAGAGATTTCCCAGACATGGTCATCAGTGGGAAAGAGAGTCATGTTATTTCACAAACCCTGACATTTGCTGTTCTGTTATGTATGGCTTGTGGCTAGATCTGGCCAAAAAGATTTTGTCTTATTAAAGAACATTTTTACCTTTCTTGATGCTTGTAGGAATGCCATGCCATGGCATTAACATTCTGACACGTGACGGAACTGCCGCAGAAACAGATTTCTTAGAATTTTGTCCACTTCTGTTCCTGGCTCCATCTGATGATTTCTAGTTCAGATAAATCTTGCAAAGGTACACATAACACAGTTCAAATAAGCAATCATAAAATCTGCCATACCTTCAAAGTGGCAGATGACACACACTATTATTTATAGATAGAACAAAAAGATTCTAATCGATAATGTGATTTTGGAGGAAATATTGCAATTCTGACATTACTGTGCATCTTTCTTTTATTATATGTAACAATGCAACGTGCGGCTGACAACGCAGTTACTCATAGGTGGTTTACGTAGGTGTTCAGCGACAGATTGAGATAATGTCTAGAAAAGTTGTCAGTACAAAAAAGTCCCTGTTATTATAGCTGTCAAGGTTCAATACTCCAAATAAGTGAGACTTGAATTTTCTGTACCAAAAAGTGGCATTTTGATGCAACATTTGCTTGGAATGAGTGAACAATGACAGACTTTCCTGCCTGTACTTATTCGAACATTTCAATGAATCTATTACGTGTCTAGTAGCTGATCCACTGCATTGAATATATTGAGCTTTTGGAAGAATATCTATTCTTCAGAAAAAAAAAAAAAAAAAAAGCCCAAACACTGATAACATGTCTACAGATTCTGAGCACAGGTTATAGAAGTCAGAAATGATTATGTTTATTGAAATAACGTTTTTGTGTGGCCTCACTCATAACATTCAACACTTTTTAAGCTTATCTGCTTCACAGTAATTAAACTCTGCAGGTCTTGGCAATACGGATTACACTTCCTTCATAAATTCTTCAAGCAATTGTCTTGTATCGAGCTATCCCTGTTGAAATGGGATTCGTCAACACATTTTAAATAGCTGAACTGTTGAGCTGTATTAAAATGAATTACAGTATATTTAAGCATTGTATTTCTGTAATCAAGCAGTTTCAATGCTCTTAATGAATTTCTTCTTTTGCTTGAATGTGAAGAGAACATATTTATTCTGCTTGTATTAGCAAAGGCAGATTATCCGGTCCTTTCAGTATTAGAGAACAAAGCAATTTAGTGTCAAATGAAGGATTATTTTCCGAGGAGTTCAGCTAAGCATGGAGTATTTTTCTATATCTGTGAAATATATGACTTTATAACAACCGTCAACAAAGATTCACTTGTTGCTGAGCTTAGAACTTTACTTAGCAAGATAAACCTCTGTTTGCAGAGTGTGAAATATAAGACATGTACGTTTTAAGAGAAACTTTGGCTAAAATGACATTTTCTGCTCTTTGACAATTATTCAAAATGTGTGTGTGTGTGTGTGTATGTGTATGTGTATATATATATATATATATATATATATATATATATATATATATATTATATATAATGTAAATTGTCCCAGCAGCCAGGGTCTTTAGCTCGAATTCCTGGTGTTCCTTTGGGAATGATCCTTTGATGCATCCAGGCAGAAAGCACTTGCTGCTTAGGAGTTGTATTCTGGCTGTTGTATCCCCTGCAGGGAATTCTTTCCACTCAATAAAGTAGAGCAGGGATAGGGTGGCCCATCAGAGGTTCAACTCACATATCATGAGGACTGTGACCACTTGGAGAAGAGACCTACCTTTTTAATCTTATCCTATGGGAAATAGTGTCCAGTCTGAGAAGCGCCTTCCTTCGGCACATGCAGCCGAGCTCAGTCTTTATTATACGCAGCTGCCCTATGCCGAGCTTGGGACACCTCTTCCCCTGTTGGGCTGCATTCCCACTACAATTATGCTACTCTCTATCATGCCTCTGCCCCATGACATGAATGCTCACTATGGCAGAAATTAAGATATTTCAATTTTTACTTGATGTTTTCTCTTTTGCTGGAGGGAGCTGTTTTGGTTGTACCCACGTTGTATCTTACAACACTCCTCCTAGGATACTCCTTCTGTATCTTACAACACTACCCCAACCTCTTAAGACCATCGTATAAAATTCAAATGTAAGTTCATGTATGGAAGCTTATAAAAATGCATATGTGTGAACGTCACAGCATGTTCTTGAGAAGCCTCAGGCTTTGGTGTAGCTTCTACCTTAAAGATGTGTGTTTGTGTAGCTCAAACAATGCTGGGTTTCTACTCAATACTTGGTTATGGAGAGTGCACTTTTACTCTGTTTTAATTATTGTCACCTCTATTTATAAACAGACTAGATAAGGAAATAAGACTATCTGCTCTGATGGGCTTTTCCTAATTGTGAGTGCTAAAGTTAAAGCCGTAGAAACCAGTCAAATGTCTCTGTAGTTTGCACTAAATTTGGAACTTTGCCTCAAATATGCCTTGATAAATTTGGCTCTAGATCTTCAGACATTCATACACCATCGCAAACGATAATAAATGTATTTATTTTAAAATTAATATGGCTGCAGACCTAGTGTGTGCAATATAACAATGATTCACTTGTACAGTTTGTTGTTTTTTTTATCCATGAGGTGTGATTATAAAATACAAAAAAATGCAGAAATATTCTTTGTTTTGGCCTGTCGTACACAAATTTTGCAATAAATATTTTGACCATACTTTGATTATAGCTTTGTTTATCTGATACAATGTTTCGTTTACACCGACTTAAATTGCGGGTTTAGCAATCCATACAAAAAGCAATTCTTCTTACAAGTTTCATGTGGTCCTATCACCATAGTATCCAACGGAATGGTCCATGCCGCAGGAACATGTTTTTTAGTTTCTATGCTGAGAAGAACACTTTTTTGTTTTTTTGCACTAGTGTTACATTTTACCATGCAAAGTACATGGATGCAGAAAGTGATGGATTTATGGAGATGCCTTCCTTAGGCCTGACATAGGGCAGCACCTACCAAGTTTAATAGATCGTCTGCTGCTGGGCCTTCCTGTGCAGAGTGTCAGGATATGACATCATACCCTTGGATTATACAGGCCTGTGCATCTCTGATCTCATAATATGACCTATTAAGAGCTGCAGCACACCAATGAGGTTAGTTGCCCAGAAGCTGCCAACACCACCGCCTGGCTCTGTTGCCCTATGTCTAGATTTAGTCTGTCTAGTCGGGAATATGCCAAGAGATGCAGAAGATGAGTGTAATAAAATAAATGTAAAAAGTCTTCTAGAGGTACAAGATAACTACTTCGCAATGCTTTTTTTTTTTATAGTAATGCTGCAGAAATATACCACAACAGTTCAACTGTGAGCATAACGAGGGGGGGGGGGGCAAGAAAAACATGCCCAACCTTGAAAAAGAATGTCAAGACCATCAACACACACTGTTTATAAAATAAGAAAATGTATATTTTTTAACTTAATCTGCACTTAAAATATAAAATAAAAATATCTTTAATCTTGTAATCTTTTACAACACTTTTTTATGCAAAATCTGTGAAACAATGCAGGATATGTTTGTGAACCTCAGTTTCCATTTAATTGGTCTCGGTAGTCTCAGTAGAAATAATATTAGCTTAATCATAAGCATTAAAATCCATAAATTTGACCTCAGTGTTACACTTGTCCGATGAGATGTCTATATGTAATTATACCAGACCGGGAATGTAGCCGTGATACTGACTTTGAGCGTGTGGCTTTTTAACATATCCCACTACTTATGTCACATAAAATGCACTGGATGTATATTTTTAAACCCTCATTTAATGGAAATCTAGAACTGCAGATAGGAATTAGAATGATCACAAATCTACTTTTGTATTATTTTTGAATGCATAATTGGATAATCATAGTAAAAAAGCATGCCTGGAGTCATCTGGAGGACCTCGCAGGAGCAGGAACACAGAGCATAAATGCCGAGATATCAGGACAGGAAAGCATAATGCGTTTCATGAGTGAACTTCAACCTCCCTGTTGCTGATAAAAGTGTTAATATTCATGGCAATAAAAACTTAAAAAAAAGTTATAGAAAAACGATGTCACAACTAAGCGACTGTAATTCTGATAATCTGCAGGCCAAACATGGGTTGAAGTTCACCAAAAGTTGATTTAGAATGCTCTTTGTCATTACATTTATTGAGTATTAAACACAACTTACAAATCCAGTATTTAAAGATTTAAGGAACATTTTGTCAATGGCTTGTTGTGCAGAGTTTGCTGTACAAATACACTAAATATGGTGTATCATCTGCCCTGATTTCATGGTATTGTTCATTTTTCTCACGCAGCTGCTGCCTTCTTTTGATATTTGTTCATGGACAGAAGAAGATGTGGTAAGCCCTCTTCCAGTGCTTAGAACCCATGTTATGGTCATAAAAATAAATTTTTTGAATTACGCAAAGCTACATGCATACAGAACTACAAAAAGGGAGTACCATATACAATATGTAATATGCAATATATCGCACTCCCGCTGTTAACAGTTTAAGACCTAGAAGAAGAAATGATGGGCATCAGGTACAACAGTAGGGCATCTTATCAATGAGCCCAATTAATATACTACAGTAGCCAGTAAAACATCTTGATTTTCATATGCATTATGTTGAAAAGACCAAAAGAGCAGATGATAAAATAGTGGTGATACAAATAGACTACAAATAATAAAAATATATAGTCACATTGAGTACAGAATTTCTCCCATTGACCAATATAGTTATCAGCATTTATGAAGAAAATATGCATTTTCAGCGGTCTGAGCAATATCAGTTAAATTATATTTTAGACTTAAAATGAACATTTTTGTCCCTGTGGTTTTCTAACTTGATACTGTCTATTCACTTAGAGATGGAGTTTGCAGGACAGTTGAACAGGTGTACGATTCCATGATCCCTGAATTATGAATTAAGGGTAATCGCTGATGCAGGGTTGAGCTGGCCTTGCATGATGTATAGTTTAAACGAGGAGAGTTTTAAGAAATCTTCCACATTACCTTCCCATTATACAGGACCAGCTCAGTCCTTTCTGCAGGAGGCTCCCACTGGGGTTTGATAACACACAGTAATATCTCTGACTTAAGGTGTTCAACTCTCCTCCAAACTCCCTCTTTAGTGAATAGACCAAAATGAGTGTGTGCCTATTTCTGATTATCTATATCCAAAGCAGTTCTGGCTCTCGTATAGATTGATACATATAAAACTCTTGGTAATTGCGATCTGCCTCTGCACATTGACCCACTTTGATTTTATTTTTCACAGTACATGTGGATGCTGCAACTGATTAAGACAGGTATCTTTTTATTTGTATTTGTTGGTTAGGGAATATAAAAAGGGGATTTGTCACATTCTAGAGTATACCTGATCCTAATGCGAGGGCCACCTTCTTGCTGCTCTTTTACTAAGATACAAGGTAATCTATCAGGTAACCGCCAATCCCTAGAGCATCACCTTCTTTTTTCTGGACAGAAGTAATGGTGTTTGGACACCCCCATTCACTTTTTTCCCCACTTTCCCTTGTACTCCCCCTAATGTACAGTTATGTGGGGCTAGCTTTGCCCCCACCCCAAACCACTGCCCCAGAAGAGGGAGAGCATTGGGTGGCCTAGCCTGGGAAATTATGTATGGAGGCCACCCCTTTGGTGGAAGTCAGGGTTGTGTTAATATAATAACACTAGTGACATGGATTACCAGTGTGGAATTAAGTGCTTCTAATGTATACCTTTCTTCTTCACTTTGAAGATGATGCATCCATGTTGCAGAGTATATATGCCACCTTGTTCAAAGAGCACCACATTACAGGCAAAAGGCTGCTCCTTTTGGAAGAAATGGATTTGAAGGATATGGGCATAGTCTCCAAAGGGCATATTATTCATATAAAGGTAAAAACAGATTTAATTTGAAATTGTTTCACTGAAAGACACAGATTTATGGAGGGGTCATAGTTTTTATGGAAGCATTTTTTGTGTCCTGGTAAAGATAGTCAGTTTTATTTTTTCATAAGAATAAAAAATACTGTTTAAAAACAAGGTATTTTTGTAAAATATTATGTGGTTATATTCTAATATATTCCTGTGTTTATATCTGCAGACAGCAATTGAAAAGTTAACTCATGACTACCTGAATCTTTTTCATTTCCCTCCACTAATCAAGGTAAGCATAGTTAACACACAAACATAATTTGACTGTAATAACAGTTTCATAGATCAGGATATATAGAAAAAAAAATTGAAATCTAATAAAAAATATATAATCTTTTCTGTTTATATATATATATATATATTTGCATATTAACATGTTCGGGTGTAGATACCTTGTTCAAACTAATTTTAATATAAGACAACGACAACGTGAGTAAACCCAAAATGCAGTTTTGAAACGATCGTTTCATCTACTAAAGGGAAAGAGTGTATAAAAACCTACCGTATTTGCTCGATTATAAGACGACCCCCCAAAATCTGTAGTTGAGGCAGCGGGTAGACATCTACACGATTCGCATAGGTAACTTCCGCTGCAGCCGGAAGGAGGTGCCGTTAGCAGCAGGGGTTGTCTGCGTCCATCGCGCATACACCCTCCGGCTGTCAGAGAGAATTCCCCGCAGCGGTGCTGGGAACGCTCCTCTCTGACAGCCGGAGAAGGTCTGTGCGATGGACGCAGACAACCCCTGCTGCTAACGGCACCTCCTTTTGGCTTCAGCGGAAGTTGCCTACGTGAACCGCATAGATGTCTACCCGCTGCCCAGACTACACACCAGGGAGTCAGAAGCACCAGAAGCGGAGGTTACCAGACAGAAGGATCCAGGTCCCCTGGAGCGCTGGGGGGGATCTGGATCTTAGTCTCATAGTCACACTTCTATTTGCTCTGAAAAAAACCTTGTCTTATAATGGAGCAAATACAGTATATCACCTATGAGAAAAGTAATTTTAATTATTAACCCTAGTAACTGGTTGTGCCATCCTTGGTGGAAATTTAACGATTGTGATAACTGGCAATTAGTCTTTTTTACTTCAGCCACATTGGAAGGTTTTTGAGCATGAACTGCCTTTTTTAAGGGCATGTCAGAGCATCTTAATCGGATTCAAGTCAAGACTTTGACTAGGTCACTCCAAAAACTTCATTTTGTTTCTTTTGAGCCATTCAGAGGTGGACTTGGGTCAGTAGTGATTTTCACCTAGCAACTCTCCAATGGACGCCATTTTTTGCACTCTCTTATTATGGCACTGTGAACATTGACCTTAACGGAGGCATGTGAGGCCGGTGGTTATTTACACATTAGTCTGGGATAGTTATTGATTTCCTGGATGAGCTCTTGGAGGAACTTTGGTAGACTGACCACTGCTGGAAAGGTTCACCGCTATTCCAAGTTTTCTCCATTTGTAGATAATGGCTCTTATAATATTTTTTTTGGATTCTCAGAGACTTAGAAGTGGCTTTGCAACCCTTCCAGACTGATAGATGTCAACGGATTGTTTCTTATTTGCTCCTGAATTTCTTTAGATTGCGGCTGATTTTTTAGACCTGTTAGCCTACCTCACTTTGCACCACAGGTTCTATTTATCTGATGTTTAGATTCAACAGGCTTGGTAGTAATCATGCCTGTGTGTCTAGTGAAATTGAACCCAATTTTCAATTAAACGTGGTTAAATTGGTTGATTTAGTATCTAAGCGGCCAAATACTTTTTCACATAGGGACAGGCAGGGTTGGATAGCCTTTTTCCATCTCTACATGAAATCCTCTTTCAAAAACTGCATTATGTGGTTATTCGGGTTATCTTTGTCTAGTATTAAAATTAGCGTGACAAATATGCAAAAATAGTGCCAATTGGGAAGGGGCAGATGGTTTTTTTTACTAGTGCACAAAACTAGTTACTATGAGGTTCTATTACATTAATCTTTATTCTGTTGCATTCAAAATACTTTCCACTAAACCAAAAAAATTCCATTGAGTTTATCTGTGAGTGCAACTGAATTATATATAGTACATATTGTCAAGAATTTTTTTTGTCTATTACTGACAATAATAAACTCAGAAAAGAAGGCTGGGATTAATTATTTTTTATCAAAGACTCTCTGATCAGTCAGTGGATAAAAAAATGAATTTCCATACTTGTTTGGTATTTGGGAATGTTCCTGGTTTACTGTCCATGATAGCTTGGTTTTCCCAGGATCTTTAATACTTGAAGTCTTCTATTTGCGCAAGAGTTTTTAAATCATGTTAACTAATATTTTTTCCCCATCAGTTTCCTTCACATACAGAGAATATGTGAGAGCTACTGGTACTCTGGGCCAGTAAGAATCATTACTCCCACCTAGCTCCAGAATGAAGCACATACATATTAATGTGATTATTGCCAACATATCATGTTGAATTGCATCACATTGACTGTAACTACATTAATAGGCACGTTAAATAGAAAAAAAAACAGTTACTAAAACCCTCTCAAATGCCACTTTGGTCATATGCATAATGAGACTTGCTGTGCTCTGTACAATAAAACTCTTCATCGGGGACTTAGTGGGACACAAAGGCTTTGTTAAAATGAAATTAACTCTGTAATGCGGGCAGAGGGAGCTGCATGGTATTCATTCTTTCCTACTCACATCAACTACCATTGCCGTTAAGACCAAGTGTCATTAGTAGCTGTACTTTATGTCAGCCCCAGATAGTGTTAGCTATTACAACTCCTATCATTTGGAGTGAAGTGCAAGAAACAGCAGCTTATATGCATTTTTTAATACAGAAATTGTGACATAATTTCACTCAGTGTGAGCTTTCAAGACTGCAATCCACAAGTGTGAAGAACTGCTATTATACTATGATGGAACATGTTTGGGGCCAAGATATATTATGGCAAAAACATTGTGCTAAAGAGTATTGTGTGTATGCCGTGGCTGATTCTTAAAGGACATTAATGGTGAAATATTTCTAAAAAGCAGTTCTACTACAAAGTGTTAAAAGCTGGGAAATTGGCAGGGGCATTGCTTTGGTAATTTTGGCAGGACATGTGAACTATAATCAAGTCCCTAGTGTCCCCTTGCTGGATAATGCTGAAATGCAGCATGAGGGTCTTGTCACCAAACCCTGGGTATCTTGGTATGAAGGTGTTTGCATAAGATGTGTAGCTAATGCTGTGACAACATCCATATAAATTCACACTTTAGTGGCAGCTTTCAGTGTACCTCTGAACTGGGAAGAGTTCTAGCTGGAAAGGGGCCTGCAAACATCAGATAGCCGTCCAGGTCTAATTAGCGAGTTGGTGAAGAAGCAAAATCATAATCCTCAGAAATGTATTAATCTGGTGTCCACTGGAGACTTTGAGAAAGAGACCTCCATGAAGTGCACTTGAAGATGAACTATAAGGCATTAATGCTGCATCTTGAAGAAGCCATGAAATGGATATGGAAGCATAGAAAGTACATAACCTGTCTAATCTCCATACAATATAAAACATGATGCAAAAGTATTTTTACATCCATGCAGTTTTACATTTTCTTCAGTGACGTGTGCTCAGCCACTGGGGGCTTGTACACTAATGCATTCATCCCTGACAGCAGGGCTGGCCCACCCATGGAGCAGAGTGGGGCAATTGTCCCGGGGGCACTTTTTAAGAGGCGGCAGTTTTCCGCCCCAAACGTCTATAACTGTTCCCAACCTGTGTAGTACACAAATTATTGCAATATTCCCTATCAGTTGCTTGTTTGGTGTGCCAAATGGTTGAATCCTGGTGACTATTAAATACATTACACTCATGACTACTGCATGCATTGATTTCCCCCACCTCACTTACTATACCTTCGTAATGAATTATCAAACCATTGCCAAATCACCAGTTCCTACTGGTCCAACTGTTCCCCCTAATCTTTTTATCTTCTTTCCATCGCTGGCAACATGTTGATATTAATATAAATCACCCTCTAAAGTTTGCAAAGGTGAATAATTGATGACTCTAACATGAAATTATACCATTTATATCTTCTGGGTTTTAGGATCTAGAATTTGAAAACAAAGAAGAAGAAAAAAATGTGAACCTAGAACTCGTTTTTGGATATCATCTGAAGTCAGGAAATAGTCCAGAGGTAATTGAAATTTACAGATCATCAACCTATATTTTTTGAATGCTGTCAATATTGGGGGGGGGGGGGTTTATAGAATATGTAATAATAGGACCTCAGCTATTTAATATTTACTCCCCAGGATAACTTACAGTGCTGAGCTAGATACAGTTGTTGGCTGGTAGGATACAAAGTCATAGCTTTTTTTCTGCTGGTCCTTTCTAAATTCTGAATATTGATACCTTTTGCCATCATAAGAAAAAGTATAGCAAAGTACTGGAACTTTAATTTCCATAGTAAATGCTCATTAGTCACCTTAGGTTGTAATGCTTTCACTAATGAAAAAAATACACTTTACCATAAAAAAATATATAAAATTACATGCACATAGGAATGTCTGCACAAGGCTTATCAACCTACATTTAACGAAACCTTATAAATTCCAGGGTGGTCTGCATCCCAGGCTTTAATCCCATATGTAGCAAAGGCAGAGAGCAAGAAGGGATTGTTTTATCAATAATAATCGCTATCTCAGAAAACACTCTACTATATTCCAATATTAAAACAGCTTTGTAAATGTAAAGAGGGGATAAAGAATCTAATTGTGTGATTTCACATCTCTAATTAAATGTACCATGTAGAAATAGTACATTATTCTGCCTTTCTTAATTTAAGCTACGTGTCATCTAGCCGTGAAAACATGTCAGGACCTTTATAAACATGTCAGGCATGATGTTTTCAGAGCTATTTCATATCCTGAAATGTGTATTGTGCCATTAAACGTATGCTTCATTTGACTCGTTTCAATTTAATCTGTAAGAATACCCAAAGGCCCTGTTTCAAAACCAGGAAAAACATTAAAAAAAACGCAATCATATACGAACTTTGTCTGCACAGTGTCTAGTTAGTAACAATCCTGCCTGACCTTAGACACAAGCTATTGTTAAAAAGTATATAATACATTTACATATTTTGCAATAAAACATCAGTGATTTGCATAACAGTGTCAAAGATTTATTTGATTCTTCCACCTAAAATGACTCATTTTTTTTTCTTTCTTGTATTAAAAAAAAACCCCACTACTCTAAGCTTGTTTGAGAATAATCAAAAATTGGCCATTTAGCTAGAAGTCATTTTCTTTTCAAAAGGCAAATGTTATTTAATCTTTCAGCTGTTCATTGTGCCATCATAAATACTTTCTTTTCAGCACAGTTGTGGAGACTGAAATGAGCACACTAATTGCCTCCTATTTCGACTGACATGTGGTGGTTTAGTGCAAAGAGAACGCAGCGGGGAGAAGGAAATAGAAGCCTGAGAAAATGAGTGCTAATTATTTTCACTGCCTCATGTCAGGCTCTGTGTCAGCCTTGTTTTTACAAACTGGAAGGTTTAGCACTAAATAAAACAAACTGGCGTCATAGTTTGATACACTGGCAGTGTCACGGAACCAGCTGCTCATCTCAAAGACAATATAATGCCTGCATTTGCACGGACACCATCTGACAGCCACTGTGAGCCACTACTAATGAGGATATCACAGTGGTGCCAAGTGAAAGGTGCTGAATTATGTATGATTCTTCATCAGTACAGCATTAGTCCTTTACATCATTATGAGACATTGTTTTCCTGAAGAGATTAAAACATCCTTTTTCCCCTGGAACCTACATTTGTTAAAAGAACACTATTAATGGAATTTTGGGGGAGAGCTTCTCCTTACAGTCTTTATTTCCTTTTCTTTTTTTTTTTTTTTTTGGGAAGGGGTGATAAGAATATCTCATGGGACAAGGCTGTGGAGGGTTGAGACATCGTAGAAATAAAAGAGCGAGGAGCAAATTATCCTTGCTTGTATTATCTAGCTCTTAAATCCGGCATAATAAAGTGAGACAGGGGTTTAACATAATGATAAATAACCCAGGTGCCACCGATGAATGCTCAGCTGTTATAACTCTGAAACAGCAGGTTTCTGCAGCTGAGATACATAATAGCAAAGAATTTACTTGCACTACCAGGATCTCAGACCATCAACATGTTACTACTTTTAATAACAGTTTAAAAAAAAATAATAATAATAAAAAAAAATGATGTTTGTTTCATCTCAGCTAATGTCTACCAACTCCTGGTGCCAAGTTACCTCATCAGAAATCTATATTTCCCACTGGATCAGCAATTTTTTTTAGAATAAGCATAAAGATGGCACGCTGCAGATGACACTGTAGAAACTGTATTAGCTGCAAAGTACAGTTTACAGGATTCCACAGAGGAGGTTTTTTTTTTTAATGGTGGCTGAAGTAGTTTTAGCCATTTTTGAGTAGCCTAAAGAACAGAGGCATGGACTCCACTAGTTAGTAGCATATCCTTTAAGTCCTGCTTCTAACACAGACATTGAGGACGAAATGTTCACTTGCTGCCTAATATATCCCACCCAGTGACAGGTGCCATGATAACAATATTATCAGTGTTATTCACCTGATGGTGAATGGTCATAATGTTATGGCTGATTGGTATAAATGATAATTTTATAAAGTGATGTAGTATTTCAATATGTATGGATGGAACCAGCCAAGGAATGTATCTTATGTAAACATGAAGCTACATTTACAAGGGAAAATGGAAAAACACTACAACTAGGAGATTAGACTGGGGGTGAAATTACATCAGAAGCACCATATGTCACTGAGCTCTAAAACGTAAAGAAAATAAAAATGTTTTGTAAGCAGTTATAAGTAGGAATCATGCAGAGGATTGCCAAACATATTTGGAGCTCACAAGTGGAAGTACATAGCACTCTGGAAAAACTCTTGTTCCCTGATGCTCAAAATTGTAAATAAAACTTAAAATAATAGCACCACTGAGGTAACCAGGCTACAGTGTTCCATCTCATAGCTTGCTTAGGTCTGAAATAAGCAATAAGTGTCTGTAGTCAGTGAGTGCAGGTCAAAGAACAAGCTCTATTTCAGCAGTTAAAAGAATTGACAAGCAGGTTACTCCTGGTAACGGCTATTAAATGCAATATTTCTCATAGGCTACGTACCCTAGAGCCGTAATTAAGATACTTTTGTCTTCTACTATAAATGCCAACAGAAACGAGCCATATTCATAGTTATGCTAATTTCCCATTAAGTATAAAGAGTAGTGGCAATTTGTACTAATCAATATTCATAGCAACGTGCAATATTTTTATGCTAAATTTACCCATCAAATGCTTAGCCTATTATCCTCTATGAGCTTGGAATGCATTGACTGAATCTTGCGAATTGCGGTATCATACACTGTATGGATAGAATGCAGTCAACAGTAGCAGCTAAGAAAGTCAATTGACCAGTAGTGTGTTCACTAATGAAAGCCTGCTCTTTAAACCAGTAAGAAGAACCTATTTGATGTTATATTGATTATTGATAAAGTGTTTATATTAACATTTTGCCATTTTAACCTTTAAAATAAAACAAATAAGCCATAGTTCATCGAAACACATTGTAATCATGCCAGAAGAAACCACTGAGCCACGTTATCAATGAGATTTACATTATATGTTTTGTTTATTGGTACACTGTTTGAGAAGCATTTTAGAATGTTGTGTTATCATTCATGTACCTGAGACACTGGCCCCATTTAATCTCATTTAGTTGGCTCAAAGAAACATGATAGCCCAAAGCTCATGTTGCACCAATGCTAGCCCATAGCTCCTTGGTTCCCTGCAACATACCTAGTAATGTGCCCAAAGTATTTATTTTTTTAGTTGAAGCAAAAGAGCTTCAGGGCCGGCCTTAGGGGTGTGCGGCCGCACAGGGCACCATGGCAACAGGGGCGCCTGCCCGGGTCTTTAATTTAAGCGTCGATTTTTGGTTTTGTTAACATCCTCCATATTAAATAAAGTTAAAACAAACAAAAAAAACCACGATGTTTCAATTTAAGTCCCGGACCGGGGCGCGGAGCGGTTGCTCGTGAAGTTTTCAGCGACCGCTCGGCGCCCCTCACTCTAGTCGCGGTGCCGGCGTTTTTTTATGCTGAACGCCGGAATTATTCCGCCGCTCAGCTGTGAAGTGCGCACCGCGGCAGATCGGGAAGACGGACGCCTCCCGCTCCCAACGCAGGACTCCGGCAACGAAGTAAGTAAGGATAGGGAGAAGGGGCAGGGGGGGGAGGCAGTGAGAAGGGGATGGGGGGTTTGCCAGAGGAGTAGTCTGCACAGGGCACCAGAACACTTAAGGCCGGCTCTGGTGACATTAGCCTGTGCTGACATCAGAAGCACTATACGTGAAGCTAGAGTATTGTCACCAATGCATACGCATGCTGCAATTTTTGCGACAATTTATGTGGCTTGCATGTGTGATGCAGTCAGGTGCCCTGTTCTGACCCTTCTAAAGGCTTCCAGGTTGCAAAAACTAGTTGATAAAATTCACAGAGGCTAGGTAAGTACAAGCACCACAAGCTGGAAATGCTCATGCTTAAATCATACTTAAATAGTTTACATCCTATTTACTACGGTCTCTGTGGACAGGAAGAATAATGTGATAAAAAGTGACTGTTTTAAGGTTTCAGATTTTAAAGCTCTTTCTTTACAATTGTAGGACTGCAAATGGAAAATGTACATGGAGCTAGACGGTGATGAAATTGCTATAACATATATTAAAGATGTCATGTTCAGCAGAAGCCACTCAGATGCAGAGATTCTAAGAATGACAAAAGTAAGAAACAATGCTCACAGGTGCATATATGAAAGGGGAACTGTCACAGCTTTTAGCATCACTTAATTTATTAAAACTGGGTACACGGGGGACAGGGACAAAGGTAAAGGGCAATTATAAAATATATATACACACAGTCATGTGAAAAAGGCACACTCTTTGAAATCTATATTTTCACATATCAGGACAAAATAACAATCACCTGTCCCTTAGCAGGCCTGAAAATTAGGTGATGAACACATGACAGGTTACACCGTATGATGATTTTTTCAACAAAAACAGTCAAAATGGAGAAGCCATGTGCGAAAAGTATACCATTACTGCTTCTATAGGAGTCAAGATGCTAAGTAGCAGAAAGGTGCTGGTAATCAAATGCCCTTTATTAAGTTTGACCACCTCTAAAAACTGAAATTTTAACAGTTTGCTGCTCTGGAACATTCAGGCCATTTCTTTTTTCCCTTCTCTTTCTTTCTCCACCTTCTCTTTGATCCCTTTGTCACTCTCTCCCTTTCTCATCTCTTTGTTCTGTTTCCTCTCCCACCCTTTCCCTTTATCAATCCTTGTCATTTAGAGTACTTCACCCCATGAGTTAATCAAAGTGGGAATATTTAGTTTGATAGTTGTTTCCTATTTTACAAAACTCTTCATGGCATTCACTTGCAAAATTAACAAAATAAATACATAAATTAAATTATGTAAAATACATAAAATTAACAATAACATTAACAATCACAAGGCACATTTATACAGAATGAGAAATATCCTGTGCTTTGGGACCAGTTTACCATATTTTTTTTTCTTTTGTGTCCTCAGCCACCGTTCGTAATGGAGAAATGGATAGTAGGCATAACAGAAAATGAAACTGTTGAGTGTTTGGTGACCTATGAGGTATGAGATTAATTGGAATTAAGGAAAAGTTATTGAACACAAATCAGATTTCCAGTCTTGAGGGTTGCTTATTCACAAGAATTACTGGTCTAATTTTATCTTAGAAAAAGGAATCATCCTGTAAAACTAGGAGTTTTAGTAAACCAAGTGTTTAGCAAATCCAGGGGCAATTGCCCCCCAGGCCACCCTGAATCTAATGTGGATGAGTGGCAGTAAATTGTGGCTTTCAGACGTCCCGTATATGATGACTTTTTTTTTTTTTTTTAGTGTACCGATTACTTCCAATCCCATCACATTACATCTATATGCGTTAGAAAATCAGGAAAGGATGGGCATGGATGGTGGGCTGGTTCGGTGGCGCAGCGTGCCACTTGAATAGATTTGCCCCCCAGGCCTTAGGCTGCTAGCCCTCCCCTGAGTAAATCCAAAAGAAGAGACTGACAAATTTGAGTTTAGCAAATCTGATCCACGTATTATGTTCCCATGTATTACAATGAGTACAAATTTTTACGAAAAAATGCTGTTAAGAAACAATGCCTTCAAAAATACACCTGTCAAGTTTACTTTTAGTATTTAACAAAATGCAAAGTGAGTGAACATAAAAATCTAAATCAAATCAATACATATTGTGACCCCTTTTTGACCTTAAAATCAAGTCACCTAGCTGTTCCTTTAATAAAACAACCTATTTTGTCAGATTTTTTAAAACAAGCTTGGACTGGTAACTGGTAAAATAGCTCTTACTGGGAATTGGGGAGTAACAAGGACAGAGTCATCTTTAGACTGCTGCCAATCGGCTAAGTATTTCCCAAACGTATAGACAACATTAATTTTATTTTTGAAGATCATTTGTTCTGCTATAATATTTTGGTTTAATTTATAGGCAGAATGTTTATTGATTTTTTAAATCTTTTTTTTTCTCTCCTTTCTTTAATGCTTATCCCACTAGAACGATGTCAGGACTCCAAAATTAACAAAGCACATTCACAAAATTCATTGGAACAAGATGAAAATGCAAGATGCCGTGAAGTCAGTCCAACTTGCAATAAAGCCATCGCTAGTAAACTCTGAAAGCAGGCCCAGCAACAATTCCAGTAAGATTATACAATTACAGAATGAAACGGCTCAACCACAAATCATTGAATTAAATAGCTCTGAGTTTTGATGTAATTTAGCTTAATCTGTACACACAATACAACTTCTACTATGAGAAATTGGCAGATTTGAAAAACTGGCAAGGGTATACCTAATAAAGTACTAAGATGAACTTGGTATGTAACAAGTGAATCAAGTATTTTTATAATAAAAAACAGGCTGAGGGAGAAATATATATGGGCACAAATTCTAAAGTGCCAGTATACTCAAAAGCAAGTACAGTAAGAGAGGCAAGTAGGATATGGCAAAAACCAGCCTCATACTTTATATGGTGTCTATAAACATGTGGTATCCTAAGTAAATGCTTAGTCTGTCTTGGGTTGGTGGGGGTGATTTTTATTCCAGTCAGTGCGAGTGTGATATATATATATACACATATATACACACACATACACACATATACACACACACTGTTACAGATTATAACACCTGTATCCCCACAAAGTATATGCTGTTAATTTTTAAAAACGGTTAGATTTTTTGATAATTTCCCATATTTTCTGATACTCCTAGCTCCTTTACAGATTTTTGACTCTTCTTTCTCATCTGTTCCAGGTGTCGACTGTGAGTGGATCTACACACTGAGAAAGCGCCAGTTGGCCATACACATGTCTCCTCAACGTGCATCGGGCATTCCTTGTTCTCAGTCCTCCAGTTTAACAAACCTATCTCAAATATTACCATATCTTCACAACCAAGAATCTTATGCTGCTGCCGTAAGACGAACACGTGTCAGTACGACCTTACAAGTTACTCCCATCAATTATTCTCGTAGCTCTTCACCAACACAATTTGGACTGGCAAAAAATATGTCATCCTTGTCTATCCAAAGTTCCAAATGCAGCAGTGCCTCAAGTACAGCTTCTGATAGCCCTTCCGAGAGAGAGAAATCAAGGGTCAACTCTAGGTATCACCACAATGCCCAGAGCTCCATCCAAAGGAGAAGTGGTGGAAAAATCCCACAAGCCAGCACAGGAAAGTATTACAGGCTTCCCCAAATGACACGGGATAATCTGACACGGTCCCATGAACACAGGTCAAATAGAACTGGCCACTACCAAAGCAGGCACATACCTGGAATGCCAGTGAAAACAGAACCCACCACGCCTTCCAATGGAGAAGACAACAAGGGTAATAATGATAATGGATGGGTAAAAGTGGAATATTCAAAAAAAGGTCATAAGCATACCGGAGTATCCAAGTCGAAACCTAAGGCATTCGGACGTAATCGCAATAACATGTAAAATAAGGGCTATTTATTAAAATATACACTAATTTAATTAGGTTTAATGCAATCAAATGTGCAATGGGATACACATTTTCTTTTTATATCTATTTTTACTTACCATTGAAGTGTTTCTATAAAATTGTAATTTTTTTTTTTAAATAAAAGTAAATTCTATGGCTCACAGCTATGTTTCAGTTTGGTTCTTGCGCAATCTCAATGTTAAAATGCAAGTTTTTGACAGATTTAATTTACAGGTGCATTAGAGCAGCCAACATATTTGTAATAAATATATTCACTACACTCTGGAGAATTAGATTAACTGCCATTAGTATTAACTGGAAAAAAGGATCTTAACCAATCTTTCTATTTTGGTGTAGGGCTGAAACAACTAATTGCTAAAATCGATAATGAAAATCGTTGTAATCGATTTTCATCATCGATTAATCAAATCGATTTTTATCAATTATAAAAATTATAATCCGACCTCAAACAGAGATCGGATTATAACACTAGAATCCAGATCCCCCGCAACGCTGCAGGGGACCTGGATTCCCCTCACTGTCGGCCGGTCTCTCACTTCCGTCTCTCTACCCCTCCCATATACCCCTCTGACTCCTCCCCCTCCCTTACATCACTCTGCCTCTCTACCCGGCTCCGTTACTGACTTCATAGAAGCCTCAGCGTAAGTGAAGGGCAGTAACGGAGGCTGTCTGTGCGATGCGTGCAGACCCCCACCGGCTGACAGAGAATCATCCTCTCTGTCAGCCGGTGGGGGTCTGCATCGCACAAACAGCCTCCGTTACTCACCTTCACTTACGCTGAGGCTTCTATGAAGCTGCAGTGAAAGCTCCTGTAAGTAACGGAGCCGGGTAGAGAGGCAGAGCGGTGTATGGGAGGGGGGAGGAGTCAGAGGGGTGTATGGGAGCCATCCTCCCACACACCACTCTGGCTCCTCCCCCTCCCATACGGCACTCTGCCTCTCAACCCGGCTCCCTGGTGTCTTGTGAACCTCCGTGGCTGACAGGAGGCAGAGTGGAGTATGGGAGGGGGGGGAGGAGGCAGAGTGGAGTATGGGAGGGGGCAAAGTGATGTATGGGAGGGGGAAGAGGCAGAGTGGAGTATGGGAGGGGGCAAAGTGATGTATGGGAGGGGGAAGAGGCAGAGTGGTGTATGGGAGGGGGGAGGAGGCAGAATGGAGTATGGGAGGGGAAGGAGCCGAAGTGATGTATGGGAGGGGGAGGAGGCAGAGTGGAGTATGGGAGGAGGCAAAGTGATGTATGGGAGGGGGCAAAGTGATGTATGGGAGGGGGAAGAGGCAGAGTGGTGTATGGGAGGGGGGAGGAGGCAGAATGGAGTATGGGAGGGGAAGGAGCCGAAGTGATGTATGGGAGGGGGAGGAGGCAGAGTGGTGTATGGGAGGGGGGAGGAGCCAGAGTGGTGTATGGGGGGTATTATGAATTTCAGGGCATATAGGGGGTATAAGGCATATCGATATTAGGCATATCAGGGGGGGCATAAAACATATCTGGGGTAAAAGGTATATCAGGGGGCTCAGTTGCATATCACTGGCATATAAGGAGTATAAGGCATATCGGGGGCACAGTGGCATATCAGAGGGCACAGTGGAATCTCTGGCATATAAGAGGTATAAGGCATATATGGGGGCAGAGTGTCAAGCTGGGGGTCAGATGTGCATAACCGGGGGCAGTTTGGTAAATAAAAAAAAATTTAAACAAGTTTTTTCTCATAGTTTTTCTTAAATATGAATTAATATTTACTAATAACTTTGTATTAAAAGCTAGTTTGATAAACACTGTTTGGGTTCTTGTAGCTTTTATTATGTCAGTAAAATAAGAAGGTGAATAGAGAGAGGCCATTGTGATAAAGAGATGAAAGTGTAAATTGTACGTTTATTACATTATTTTAAATTGAAAAAAAAAATAAAATTTTTTATCCGATTAATCGAAAAAATAAATCGGCCAACTAATCGATTATTAAACTAATCGTTAGTTGCAGCCCTATTTCGGTGTAACTTCTATTCACAGCAGCTTGTGGGGGTTGTTAAGTGGGGGTTGCAAAAATCTAATACCTTGAAGGGAAACAGAGGAAAAAAAAACCAATACAAAACCATACATTTCCACACGTTAAATGAAAATGAATAAACTTTGTAACATGTTACATTTGTCTTCACGAAAACCCTCAAACTATTTTTTTTAATTACTTCTTGAAAAAAAAAAAAAAATGAATTATTTTCTTCCTGACGGGCCCTTATATAGTTCATGCAAATATTTATTGTCTCTGTTTAACATTGTGGATAATAGATTTCAAAGACGGTTGGTTTTTTTTGGATTTTTTTAAAAAAAAAAAAAAAAAAAACAACAATAGAACAAGATCCATGATTAACCATTTGAGCAGAGTGGGGTTGAGCCAATGCATTGCTTTACTTATGTATTGTTCGCACTCTTGGCAACCAAACAGTTAAACATGCTGTGCCCCTTCAGCATGAAGAATTGGAAATCTGTTTGTATGGGGGGGGGGTTGTTTTGTACTGTAAATCACAGCCCTGTTGCAGAGATGCAGTCAGCAGCTGGAGATTATGGTAGATAATAGACAGGAACTTCTGGGCTCCAGGCCCTTTACAATACACTTTAATGGAGCTGGAATACACTGGCATTTTACCAACTAGAACCAGACATGTGGCAACCTTACTCATTATATTTCAAATATAGATATGCAATTCCAAAGCCACTTTTAAACAATATATCTATCCATGGGAGCATCCATAGCTATGATTTTCTGCTTTTGTGCTCATTCTAATTGTAATAATACAAGCAGAGATGGTTATAAGTAATCAAATCAGTCGCCGATCTTCAAAGGAAATGCTATTGCTTATTTTCATGTTGATTGGTGGCAATCAATGCAAAAGCAGTTACAGTAATAAGATGCATTAGAACCGTGTACTACTGTAGAAATCCACTGTAAAAGCCCGTTAGAAACTAATTTGGGAGTTGAAAGAAAATTATTTTTACCTGTCTTGATTTAGTGGTTTAGTGACACAATAAATGCACAATCAACACTTCATGTAAAACACGATGAGAATAAGTGCAAAGTTATTTACAACCTTAAGTGTTTTCCAAGACATTCTTTTCAAATATTTAGATTGTTCTATTACTGGTTCTTATATGGGAAATAAAATCAGAAATATAAGGTTGTTGGTAGGTACAACAGTACATGCCACCAGAAGACCAACAATTTACACAGCGCTTCTTACAGTACACATTTTAAAGAGTATGACAAAACTGGAACTGACAGACAAACTAATACATTAGGTAAAGAGGACTCTACTTCTATTGTAGAAAGAAATGTTGAATATCAGCTGTTTTAAATTGTGTAATAGATTCTAACCTACAAATGCTACACTTTCACTCTTCATGCAACACTAAATGTGACAGAAAATGTGATCTAAATGAAAAAAAGCTATACATTATATATTATATTATATTTGTTAAAAAAAAGCTATCCTCCTTGTTTGGTTGCTTTGGTAAATTATTTTATTGAAGCAGGCGAAGGCGCTAATGAGCTGCAAGTGAAAGCCAACCAAACCCCAGTCATGCTCAGTAAAGATGGCTAGCCAACTCTCCGTTCGGATTCATATGCATATTTTTTAAACTACACAATGTGTGCTTATCTCTTTAAAGTATGATTTCAAATTAACAGCTGAACTGGCAGTTATTTTTCATTCTTTAATATTAGCCTCTGCTGCATATATATATATATATATATATATATATATATATATATATATACACATATATATATATATATATATATATATATATATATATATATACACACACACATATATATATATATATATATATATATATATATATATATATATATATATATATATATATATATATATATATATATATATATATATATATATATATACACACACACACACACACATATATACATACACATATATAGACCCTGTTGCCAATATATTTTATATTGGAAAAAATTACTCCCTCCGCCAAACACACCAAAAAAAATATTTGCCACACTTACTGCTGATTAGGGGAAGATCAGGAATACTGTGAAAGTCAGTGCAGTCTTCCCTCCTTCTGACCCTACCGTGACATTCAGAGGTCCTCTCCCCCATAATCATCTCACTCTCATTCACTAAACCACACCTCTACTTACTCCCTGTAGTTCAGGTATAGATCAAATAAACACATTTAAACAGCATGTATAGATCAACTGAATAATGCTGTATTTACAGATATACATAAATAATGTATGGAAACATAGCATTGCAGGTATAGATTAACAGAACACACAAACCCAGCATTGCAGGGATAGATCAACTTGAAATCACATGTAAACTCAGCACTGAGGGTATAGATGAAACAAACAATACATGAAACAGCACTGCAGGTATTGATCAACTGAATAAAACATGCAAATACAGGGTTTGTAGGTATACATAAATAATGTATAGAAACATAGCATAGCAGATATAGATCAAACGAATAACAAAAAAACCCAGCTTTGCAGGTATAGATCAATTGGAATTCACATAAAAACTTACTTACAATTTCAGTAGCCCTCCTTTGAGCTATCTCCAATATACTAATATATCTTTCTGGAGATGGAATCACCAGAACTGTACACATTACTCTAGAGGAGGTCTGACCAGAGTTCTGTAAAGTGGCAGAACTCTTTATGCTACCAATGTCTCTAGCTACACAACCCATTACCAGTTTTACTCAGAAATAATTACTCCTCAAGTCCCTCTCTTCTATCACTGACAGAACAGTGCAACCAATGTTATATTCTATTTTAGCATTTTTATGTCCCAAGTGCATTATTTTAGGTGTATCAACACTAAACCATTATTCAAATCTACTTAAATAATTTGGGATTCGGCATGTTCCACCAGGATGGCTAACATCTCTGCATAATCTGCAAAAAAGGCATTCCTTACCATTAAAACCTTTGTTAAAATATAGCTAATAAGAACATGAAAAAGTATAGGTCCTAATACTGTTCCATGTGTTACCCCCAGGTAACAAAAACTTCCTCTGAAAATACACTATGTATATTAATCAACATTATGTGTGCCATGTATACAATAATCCGGATCGGCTACTTTATGTTACATGAGATAAATGTATATTTCTATACAAACTTTCTGGCATTGTATATTTTTGGGGAAAAATAAGCATATATGTCTGGGTTAAAAAAAAAGAAAACAAAAAAAAAAACAAAACAGGATTTTAAAATATTCAAGTGCACAATATGAAACACATTAGCAGTAACAAGCACATTCATTACAAGACTTCAAATGGAAATAGCCTTATGCATTCCTCGCATACAATAATACATTTCCTCTGCATGATATTTCATGCTTTTCAGCTGAGATAAAAACAAACAATAGTAAGTGATTTGATAATTATTTAAAAAAGCACACTTTGTATAATGCAGTAATGAAACTGAATGTCATAGGTACAGGTACATTATTAAGTAAGGGCTTCTGCTTAAAAGGGGGAATAGTACAGGTATCCTACAAAATAATTGGTAGGTAAAATGTGTAAGTAAAATAGGATTACAGCATGAAAGTATATCTTGAAAAATGTTCGGTTGCAATACTAATGGAAATTAACTGGAATCTGTAACTAAATACCTGTGTACTGTGCCCAGGATATCCTGATGCTACCTGCTTGATAGCATGGAAACTGGTTATTCTGGGGTCACTTTCACTACTATAGATGAAATTCACCAAATGAAATTCACCATTCAAAGTCCCCACTTCCCTGAAAACTTTTATGGAGGTTTTAATTTTAAACATGGTCACAAGAAATTATTTATAAACTCAGGGATACTGCTAGGTTGTGCAGTTTAAAAAAAGTCCTTGCTAAAGAAAAAGAAAAAAAAGTGTATTTTATCTTTGAAAGTTGTTGAAGGTTGAAAGTCAACACAATGAAAGCATCTGCAAATATACAAAGAGAATATCTTGTAATATTACAGTTCATGGGGAGAAATACTGAAACCAAATGCTTAAGCATGTTTGAATACATCATATTTCTCATAAAGTTTTCTGTTGAGCATTTGCAAAGAGGATAATGATATACAAATTTAGTGCCAGTGTGTGCAACTTAATAACACTTTCTTGTGTGCTGTTGTATAGATCTACAATTACATCAAATTCTGTACAAATAAACATCTGGCAGTTTGTATTTAGAAGAAACATCTTGCGCATTATCCCTGCTACATGAGGTTGTCTAATAAGAAAAGCATAGCCATTTCCTCATTAAAGCAGAATACAATTTGATCACATTTTTATTGTCTCTAAATATAAATCTAAAAAGGTTCTTTGGGATAACTGGTACATGCATTTGAAATTAAATGTTCAATTGTTTGGCAGTAACCACTAAATGACAAAATGGTGCCCTGTCTGCAGTTACTTATTTCTTATAAGTTTGTTGGTTAATCGGAACAAAAATAGAAAGTCAGAACAACAGTGGCCCTCTGTGTCACTTACCGCTTGCTTCCACTGAATTTTTCCAGCAGTGTTGGTGATGCATGTTTAAACAAACCAGGGACACTTTAAGTCCTCTTTATTTGAAAGATCATATGTAGAGTTTTAAGTGTAAGGTGCCCTTGATTGTTAGATGCACCAATCATTTAGAAGATATTTATGGGTAATAATTCACTAGTTGTTTTTATCTGGAATATACAGTGCAGTGGCCTGCAATTATTGCATCTCTATCAGTATATTATGAATTTGATTTGAATTCTGGTTGCAAATGCAAGCAAAACATTAAAAAAGACAATCAGACTTAAGACATGGTTTTAATTGTTCAAATATTTTGTATATCTTTTTTTCTATTGCCAAAATGCTGGTCTCCCTAGCACCAGCAACCCCCCAACCACTCCTTACATAATGCTAGTCTTAGTGCCTAAAACATGAAGGCTCAGACATAGCATCTGAGGACCTTGAAGGAGCAATAAAACTGGTGCCGGCCTACCTCCTCCTGAGCCAGCAAAGGTTAGGTTGCTGTATGTGTGTACACCGATCAGCCATAACATAATTACGACTGACAGGGGAAGGGAACAACACTAACAACCTTGTTAAAATGGCACCAGTCAGTGGGTGGGAGATATTAGGCAGCAAGTGAACATTTCGTCCTCAAAGTCAATGTGTTAGCAGGAAAAATTGCAAGTGTAAGGATCCAAGTGACTTTGACAAGGGCCAAATTCTGATGGCTAGACCTCCTTGTCAGAGCACCTCCAAAACTGCAGATCTTGTGGGATGTTCCTGGTCTGCAGTGGTCAGTACCTATCAAACGTGGTCAAAGAACAAAAAGCACTGAACCGGCGACAGGGTCATGAGCGGCCAAGGGTCATTGACGCACGTGGGGGTTACAGGCTGACCAGCGTGGTCAAATCCAACAGACAAACTACTATAGATGTGCTCTGATAGAAAGTGGTCAGAACACACAGTGCATTGCAATTTGTTGCTTATGGGGCTGCATAGCTGCAGACCTGTCAGGGTGCACATGCAGACCCCTAACGCCAAAAGCGCCTACAATGGGTATAGGAGCATAAGAAATGGACCACAGAGCATTGAAAGAAGGTGGCCTGTTCTGATGAACTTTGACAGGGGCCAAATTGTGATGGTGAAACGACTGGGTCAGAGTATGTCCAAAACCGCAGCCAAGGGCAGCCAAGGCTCATTGACGCACGCGGTGGGGGCGAAGGCTGGTCCGTGAGGTCAAATCCAAAAGAAGAACTACTGTAGATCAAGTTGCTGAAAAAGTTAATGCTGGTTCTAAAAGAAAGGTGTCAGAACACATAGTGAATGGCAGACCAGTCAGAGTGGCCATGCCGGCCCCTGTCCACTGCCAAAAGCGCCTAGAATGGGCATGTGAGCATAAGAACTGGACCACAAAGCATTGGAAGTGGGGGCCTGGTCTGATGAATCACGTTTTATTTTACATCACGTGGATGGGTTGGTGCACCTGCAGCGCTTACCTGGAGAACACATGGCACCAGGACGCATCCATGAAGGCCTCTCTTCACACTTTATAGGATTTAAAGGATCTGCTGCTAACATCTTGGTGCCAGAAACAAAAGCATACCTTGAGAGGTCTAGTGGAGTTTTGGTGGCAAAAGGGGGGCCTACACAATATTAGGCAGGTGGTCATAATGTTATGGCTGTGTAAGTACCATATTGGCTCAATTATAGGCCGCACCTGAGTACATACACTTGAATTCTAAGTGTAATAGATATGCTGCCACTCTGCCCTCCCCCACAAAATTAGGTAAGAATGATTTGGATAAACTAGGGGACTGGGTAACTAAGTGGCAGATGAGATTCAATATAGATAAGTGTAAGGTAATGCACTTTGGTACCAAAAACAAGCATGCAACTTACACTCTAAAGGGCATTGCATTGGGAAAAGCAGAACATGAAGGGCTTGGGTATAATTGTAGACCATAGACTTAGCAACAAAGTGCAGTGCCAGTTGGCGGTTGCAAAAGCCAATAAGGTATTGGCATGCATAAAGAGGAGTATTAAATTACAAGATGAAAATATAATTGTACCTCTTTTTAATGCAATGGCGAGTCCTCACCTTGAATATGCAGTGCAATTTTGGGCACCAGTTTTTAAGAAGGATGTTATAGAATGGATTAGGCAATGGATAAGTGACAGACAACAGAGGGTTGTAGTCGATAGAGTATATTTGGAGCAAGGTCTCGTTACCAGTGCGGTACCTCAGGAATCTGTACTTGGTTAGTGATATTGCAGAAGGTTTTGCTGATGACAAACATTTGCAGTAGGGTTGATGTTCCTGGAGGAATAAGCAAAATGGCAAATGATTTAGGTAAACTGGAAATATGGTCAGAGCTGTGGCAACTGGTATTTAATGTGGACAAATGCAACGTAATCTTTAGGATGGGTGTGGCGGTCGCACCTAAGGGTATGATGGCTGTAAGGGTCTTCCAATATAACCAGGGGATGGATACACCGTATTTGCTCGATTATAAGACGAGGTTTTTTTCCAGAGCAAATGCTCTGAAAAATACCCCTCGTCTTATAATCGAGGTCGTCTTCTAATCAGACCTCGATTAGGTTGCCAGGCTGCTTTGGTCGCGAGCAGCGTCTCTTCTTCTAGCAGCAGGAGAACAGGAAGCTAGTAGAGTGTCACATAACTCTGCCTCCCCCCTCCTTCCTCTGGGGGCGGGGCCAGAGAAGTTGCTCGCACAGCCGGGCCCCTGCAGAAGTCTTCGAGTGAGAGATCTGCAGTTCAGGTAAGGGGGTGGGGGAGGGTTTTTGTGATTAATGTGTGAAGTATGTGTGATTAATGGAATGAATGAGTATTTAAATGTTTGTGAATGAGTGTGTGTATGATAGCATGGATGTGTAAGGTGGGTGGTGGTGGTAGCATGGCATAGGGAGGCTGTACTCACACTCATATCATCCCCAGGTTCCAGCATGTACTGGCTGCCTTGGCTTGATAGGAGTGTGATTGTTGTTAGCAGTTTATATATATATATATATATATATATATATATATATATATATATATATATATATATATACACCTTCAGAAATGCCTTTTAACCCCCTATATGCCACTCTACCCCATGATATGCCTTTTAACCCCCTATGCCACTCTGGCATATAGAGGGTTAAAAGGCACATCATGGGGCAGAGTGGCAAATAGGGGGTATAAGGCATTTCTGGGGGCAGAGTGGCAACCCTGGGGGAAGATGTGCATAACTGGGGGGGCAGGTTGGCAAATAAAAGCAAATGGAAAAAAATATATATTTTTCTCAATCATAGCTTTTATTAGATATGAAAAAATTGTTTACATGCATTAATATTTACTAGTAAAACGTTTTTTTTATATAGGGTAGTCTTATATTCAGGCTTTGTTTTTTCCTAAATTAATATTTAGATTTTTGGGGTTCGTCTTATAATCAGGGTCGTCTTATAATCGAGCAAATACAGTATGTAAAATGAAGAAAAAACGAAAAATAGTACAGTATGTCTTATGGAGCCAAGGTGAATAATAACCGGAAACACTATATAGAGCGAAATATAGCTCTATTTAACAGCATGGGCAGTATAATCCTCGCCTATAGACGTTCTTGTGGGTGTGGCTCCTTCTGATAATATACTTAGGTCACAGGTTTTCAGAGTGGATATGTACAGACATAAGCGATACAAGACCTAGTGGACACTGTGGTAATGGGATAGGCTTTAACCCCTTCGAGACAAAGGCTGATTTTACTTTTTGTACCCTTTGTGACAATGGCCTTTTTAACATTTCTGCGCTGCTTGTGTTTAGCTGTAATTTTCTTCTTTCCCGTTTACTGAACCCACACACATTAGATATTGTTTTTTTCAGGACAAGAAGGGCTTTCTTTAGATGACATTGTTTTGATTGTATCATATTATTTACTATTAAAAAAATTATAAAATATGGTGAAAAATTTAGAAAAAAATGACTGTTTCTAACTTTTAGTTGAAAAATCTTTTACTCATCTATAAAAGGTAATGAAAAAACCTGCTAAATAGATTCTACTATTTGTCCTGAGTTTAGAAATACCCAATGTTTTTATGTTTTTTTGCTTTTTTCTACCCATTATGGGGCAATAAGTACAGGTAGCGTTTTGCTATTTCAAAGCCATTTTTTCCAAATCTGGTAATTCTTCCCCCCATGTGCCATTTCGGGTATCTTTGAACCCGGCCAATGCAATTTACCCCATCAAGTCATATATTTTTGAAAACTAGACAGCCCAGGGTATTCCAAATGCTAGTATTTTAACTCTTTCCATGCACCATATCTACCACCAGTCTTTGTCAAACTTTATGGTAGTCATTTTTTTGCATTTGTTTTGTCATACACATTTTACTTCAGGTATGAATTAAAATGTTCTAGTTTATGTCACTATCACAAAACACCCCAATATGTGTTCAGCAACATCTCCTGAGCGCAGCGATACCCCACATGAATGATTTTGCCTGGCTGTTTGGGGGCAAAAGGGCCACATTTGGGGCATGCGCATTTTTCAATGTTGAACTTTGGCATTTGGGGATCCACTGCCCATGCCCTATTTGGTACATCTTTGAGCCGGGCCATTTCAGTGTGCCCAATAAACCCATATATTTTTGAAAACTAGACACCCCAGGGTATTTCAAATGCTAGTATTTTAACTCTTTCCATGCACCATATCTACCACCAGTCTTTGTCAAACTTTGTGGTAGTCATTTTTTTGCATTTGGTTTTCCACACACATTTTAATTCAGGTATGAATTAAAATGTTCTCGTATATGTCACTATCACAAAACACCCCAATATGTGTTCAGCAACATCTCCCGAGTACAGCGATACCTCACATGAATGATTTTGCCTGGCTGTTTTGGGGCAAAAGGGCCACATTTGGGGCATGCGCTTTTTTCAATGTTGAACTTTGGCATTTGGGATCCACTGCCCATGCCCTATTTGGTACATCTTTGAGCCAGGCCATTTCAGTGTGCCCAACAAAACCATATATTTTTCAAAACTAGACACCACAGGGTATTTTAAATGCTGGTATTTTAACTCTTTGCATGCACATATTTTACCACCAGCATTTTTTCAAAGTTTGCAGTAATATTTTTGTGTGTGTATTTTTCCCCACACACACCTACTTTATGTATGAATTTACAGCTCCTGGTATATGCCGCTGTCACACGACACCCCATAATGTGTTCAGCAACATCTCCTGAGTGCAGTGATACCCCACATGCATGGGTGTGTCATTTTTTGGGGGAACTAAAAGGCCACATTTGGTACGTGTGCATTTTTCTAATTGGAAATTAGATGTGTGGCCATCCTTCCCCCCGTGTTAATTGGGACGTTGTTGAACCTGGCCCATTCAATTTACCCCATCAAATCATACATTTTTTAAAAGTAGACACCCCACGGGCATTTAATATGCCAGTATTTTAACTCTTTCCATGCGAGAATTGTTTTAAGCTAATATGCTAATTTTAGGACTTGCTCACAAAAATATATTTTTTATATATATATATATATTTTTTTATTATTATTTTTTTTTTAAAAAAAATTTAACATTTTTTTTCAACTTGGAGGTTCCCCTGATAGTGACATCAGTGGGAAATGATTTTTACATTTTACTGTTTTTTTACTATTTTTTTCTAATTATTATTAATTTTATTTTATTTTTTAATTTATTTTTACTAATCACACTGTGATTAGAAAGCTGGGCTCCATTGACTTGCATGGTGAATGCAGTACCTGTATTCAACCTGCAAGTGGAGCCAAAGTTCTCTAGATGGTCTGGACCATCTAGCGAACTTTTAAAATTTGTGGTTCCTGTTACAGGACGGCGGCCATCTTCCTTGATGGCGAAGATTGCCGGCAGCTGCGGCTGTGACCGCTCTCCGGAGCGGTCACAGCCCATCAAAAGGTTAGTGTTTGGTGTCGCTGGATGCCTCCTGATCGAGGCATTCCAGCGACACCATTTAAGTTTAGGAGGCGATCGTCGATCGCCTCCTAAACGCTTTTAAAACGGGCGTCCGCCGCCATACAAAGTATGGCGGATGTTGACGCCCCGTGGAGGGGCCAGAGATGGCCCCTTCGTGCCGATCGCGGCGTTGCTGAATGCCTCGAGGTCGAGGCATTCAGCAACGCTTTTTGGGTGCAGAAAGCGATAGTAGATCGCTTTCTGCACCCGTTTAAAGACGTGCCGGTCCTGGCACGTCAATTGTCGTAAAGCACATGCTTTTCCGTGCCGTGCCAGGACCGGCAATTGTCATTAAGGGGTTAAAGAAATAAAAAGGTACTCACAAATAAAGGTTGCTCAATCCTCATCAGCACGGGTGGTATTTCCCCACTAAGGAAATGGCTCCAGTGAGATAAAAATCAGAATAATAAACAGGATAGTCAGGATAAAGATAAAAATGGAGGTCCAAAAATAAGAATAAGCTAAAGCTTTTTTTTTTTTTTTAAATAATAAAAGCAAAAACAAAAAAATATATAAAAACACGTTTCGCCCAAAAATGTATTTTTCAAAGTGTAATAGGCATTCTAAAGACCTCCATATAAATAGTGTGGGAAGCATTCAAATTTGGCACCTAAACGACATCATATAGAAAATACACATATATATCAAATCTGTGTACATAAGAAAATATAAAATATAAAAAAACAAGCATTTTTTTACCTTAAGATAAGAGAACTTTGATCATGTGATCTCAGGGGGTTTTGAGGTCATGAAAATAGAGATAAGCTTAGACATCAGGCACTTGGCAAGTGGATAATACAACAGCACTTTCTATATTATTCCTGCTCAAAAACGAGCAGAAGCATTCAGAGGTTGGGCAGACTACATGGGCCAAATGGTTCTTATCTGTCATCACTTTCTAGGTTTCTAATTTTGGCAGATCACTCACCAGGTCCATATCTCACATGGAACCCTGTTTTTCAAATTAACCCCTTCAGTCCCAGGGGTTTTTGGTACATTTTTTTTTTTTAAAATATATTTCCCCCCATGAATCCTCACAAAATTAGGTAAAGCGATGGAAAACCCCTTCCAAGTTTATCAATTCAGGTTTCCCGATTTCAGAAATACCTAATTTATATAGAATTTCCATACTTTCCCAGCACTTATAGGGAACATACTATAAAGGTGTGCATTATTCTTTACAAAGCCGTAGAATTTTGACATTAGGTATGATGGGATTACAACTCTAATTTTAAACAGATAAACCAAAAATACCCACAAACGTATATATTTCTGTAAAGCAGGCAACCCAGACTATAGTATCAGGGGTATTTGGCCATTCTTCATGCAGCTATTTGGCCACCAATCACTTTCAGAGGTAGCCACAGAAATTATTTCCTGCACTTTTTTCACCAACACTTCTGTGTTGCTTAGATTTTTTTTTTTTTCACAGGATATGTTACAGCAAAGAAACTCGGCCAAAATTGTTTAGCTGCATCTCCTGATTATGGAAATACCGTATTTGCTCGATTATAAGACGACCTGCCAAAATCTGAATATTAATTTATGAAAAAAAAAGAAAAAGCCTGAATATAAGACGACCCTATAGGAAAAAAGTTTTACTAGTAAATGTTAATTCATGTAAACTATGTGAACAGTTTTGTTTTTTTTAAATAAAAGCTATGATTGAGAAAAATATTTTGTCTTTACTTCCTGGATTTTTTTTTAAACACTGCCCCCGCAGTTATGCACATCTGCCCCATGACTTCCCACTCTGCCCCAGAAATGCCTTATACCCCCTATATGCCACTTTGCCCCATGATATGCCTTTTAACCCTCTAAATTCCACTGTGCCCCATGATGTCTTTTGACCACTCTGCCTCCAGAAATGCCTCATACCCCTATATGCCACACTGGCATTTAGGGGGCAGAGTGGCATATAGGGAGGTATAAGGCATTTCAGGAGGCAGACTGGCATATAGAGGGTTAAAAAGCATTTCGGTTGGCAGAGTGGCATTAAGGGGGTTAAAAGGCATTTCACAGAGCACTCTGCCTCCAGAAATGCCTTATGCCCCCATTTAACACTCCCTCCCCCAAACTCCCGGCTGCAGCGGAAGTTGTCTATGCGAATCGGGTAGAGCTCTACATGCTGCCTGGACTAAGCACTGGGGACTCAGAAGTACCGATGGGTTGGGGGGGGATCCAGGTCCCCTGCATCACTGCGGGGGATCTGGATCTTAGTCTCACAGTCAGACCTAGCTGAGGTCTGATTATAAGAATACCCCGATTATAAGACGAGGGGTATTTTTCAGAGCATTTGCCTATAAAAATAAAAAATAAATAAAAGCATAAAAATAAGGGTTTCTTGAGATGCGTTTTATGGATGTACTGGTACGTCCATAGCGGGAACTGAAGGGGTTAAACACACACAAATATTTTTCAAAACTAAACAACCAGAGGTATTTTTATGGGGATCTATAGACATGTTTCATGATGCCATATCCTCACCATTGTCTACAAATGTTATTTAATACAGAAAAGTTTTTGAGAAATGTTAAGCCCCATAATTTCACCAAATTTAAATAAGCTATTGCACTTTAGTCCTTCCTATCTTTTTGGAATATTTGTACACCCTGAAGTACATGTATTTGCTGTAACATTAGGTAATTTGTTTTATTGATTTTTGTCTAAGCTACAGGGGGAAATGAACAAAAGTAAACAGCATGATTGTAAGTGAATGATTTACTGCGTGATAAATGTTAAAGCAGGTTCCCAATGCAAAGTCCTTTGCTGCAAGGTGCAATAAGAACAAACATTAAAGTCTATATTGTTCCTGTGTTTTGCACATACGCCACAGTTGGCCTCTTTTGGTGGGGTTGAACAATAGGTCCTCTTTCGTGGTTTCTAAAATTAAATCAAGTTGTGTTTTGTACGCCAATGGCTGCACCGGCTCCCTAAACCCTCCAGAATCAAATGCAAACTTCTGACCCACAAAGCCCTTAACAACTCTGCACCCCCTATATTCATTTACACCCCTAACCACCCTCTTCATTCCTCTCATGACCTGCATCTCTCTGTCATTACCTCTTCTCACTCCCATATTCAGGATTTCACCTGCTCAGCAGCCCTTCTGTCGATTTACCGTCCCACCCTGTCAGACTTTCAAAAGGCATCTGAAAACCCACCTATTTCGAGACGCGTACAACCTTTCCTCCTAACACTCTCAGCCAGCATCCTAATCAAGCCATGTGAATGAACAACAATCTCAAGAGATCATCCGGACCCCTCAACTCACCCCCATCCAAGCTGTCCTCTCCTAATGCTTCCCCTCAACCACCTACTAGATTGTAAGCTCACAAGCAGACCCCTCTTTTTTTTTATACCAAATACGTTTCTTATTGTGTGACTTTAACCGTTCCCACTGATTGTAACAGCACTACTGAATCTGCTGGCGCGATATAAATAAATGTAACGCGAACATCCTCCACTTTTACAGCATCCTGCGCGGATCACCTTCTGGAAAACAAGTTTTCGCATAAAGACCATTGTACTCCAGTTCTTGCCCAGACATGGCAGTCACATTCCAGCCTTCACAATACAGCCATTAAACTTTTGACCTCCTTTAATTTCGCGCCATCGTAAATCAGAGAGTGGCGCCAAACTTGAAGGCGTTAAGAGTCTTATACTGAGAGCGATGCCCCACTCCATTATATAACAGCAGGTTACCCTAAGTGAATTCTGCATCGAGGAACAGTCATACAGAGGTAGCTTAGCTACAGTAGACAGCACAGTGCACACCGAACGCCGTTATTACGCCTCTCACAGAACCGGACCCCGTGCAGTAAATCTTCTCCCGCCCTCCACACGGCTTGAACAGCCGTAATCCCGCCCCTCCGCTGCAGAGCAACCGTAACGTCGGCACCCACTTAACTTTATTTGGTTTTGGTCACGCCCCTAGAGGGAAAGCGTTTTGGCGCGTTTTGAGTTTGGCGGGAAATTGGTCTGCTGAGGCATTCTTTCGGGGCTGCGTTCTCTCAGACGTCGCTAGAGGTGCAGGACATTATGGATCCCTTCAAGCTGCAGGTGAGTGACTGTAAACTGCTTTAGTATGGAAGAGGTAGGACCTCCCACGACCCAGCTCACGAGTCCACAAAGTAGCAATTGGATTATTTTACGGTGCTGTACGTTATACAGGAAAACTAAATGACACGACTTACCCCGAGCCTGTACTGTATGATCTGAATGTATCGATAATCACAGTGAGACACGCGAACGTGTTGGCATGTTGTTAAAGTCATGCATGCGGTTGCGCTGCGGAATCTATCACGAAAGCACAGTTCGTGAGACTAACCACTTCTTGTTCGGGCGTTAACGGCATTTCTGCAGTAGAATGTTTAAACCACGTGGGGCTCATGCGTAGGGGGTTAAAGTGCTTCTGGCAAGTGATGCGCGTCCCTGCGAAGTCCGCGCGCTAGGGGTTTGAGGCGCTTGAACTGTTTGGGTTTCTGGCGCCTAAATGTTACATGCATTGCGAGTAAAGGTAATGCCACGTGGTGTATGCCGGCATGCACTGCGTCGGTCTCCATGGTGATTGCTCTGTTTCTCCAACTCGGACCCAGGACTGTTTCTTGTGTCACCTTGGAAGCCGAGATCTGTAGGGAGCTGCACAGCATCTTAAAGTGGACTTTAAAATATAATCACGCATAGAAGAAATCCCCAAAGGAACAGGAGGCTGCTATCCTCTTATCAATAGTGCTGCTAATGTTCAGTGGCTTTAGCGTAATCCTCTTCCTCCCCTAACCGGCTCCTGTGAGTTCTAGTGGACTTCATGTTTCTCTTTAATGATATTCTCTCTCCTCCATTAGACTCGCTCTTCTGCTAGACAAGCGGCAATGCAGAGTGTTAAAGTTATGGTCTCGTTTCAAGAGATCTGTGCTGCCAAAAGAGCTCTGGAGTTGCAGGTAATTCAGGTGATGCGTGCGTGATGTCACCCGCGGGCCCTACACTGATTCCAAGAACCCTCAATCTGGGACTCTGTTATGACATCAAACACTAAAGCGCCCTGAAACTGAATTTATCGTCTTAACTTTCCTTCAACAGTCTCTGTCGATGTCAGTGGCCAAACCCTTATCCTTGCCCTGCTTGTTGTCTTGTGATCATCTACGCTTGCCTTTCATTCTATTTCTAAAACTCTTACTTGTCGTTATAAATATTGCTCTTGTTCACTCCTTTCTGACACATGATGTCACCAAAGCTCACGTTCATGTGCCTGCACTGATCTCCTGTCTTGACTACTGCAACTTGGTTTAGCTGGCCTCCCTTGTACAATCCTTACAATCCATCATGAGTGCTGCTGCCAGGCTTGTCTTCCATTCCCATGACCTCTGCCAATAACTTCTTGCTGCCTGTATACTTCAGGCTTCCCCTTAAGGACAATGGGTTGTTCTTAAACCCTTTAAAAACAATGCATTGTGAGCCCGTACATGTACGGGCTTTGTTATGAAGGGGTTAATGTACTTGTGACCCTTTCTAAGCAGTGTTAAGGAGTGGGCTATATTTTTTGCCGATGTGTCTCCACGCATCTATGAAAACAAGTCGGTGAGGCCATTTTGTCTAACATGCTATATAAGCAACTTTCAAAGTTAAAAGGGCCCGTTATAAATGTACATTTTATAGCATTATCGCACAGTCCTGTTGGTCTGTGTCCACCGCAGGGAGCAGATCCGTAGATAGTGTCCATAGATCACAGAGCTACTGATACACTGTTAGCGTTTTCTTTGCATATTCAGCTTTTCTGTGTTGCTCAAAAATGTACTTCTTCCTTCTGCAGAAAAATGACTTTTCAAAACGGAAGGAATTCCAAAATTTCCGGAACGTGGATATTATTCCTATGGAAACGTCGTCATCCTCCGATGACAGTTGTGACAGTTTTGGCTCTGATAACTTTGCAAACACAGTAAGCACAGTAGAGGACGCCATGTAACTTTTCCCTGATAAAAATGCTAGTAATGTGGCCTTGATTAGAACTACGGGCTTTTGCTAACATTACTATACAGCAGTTATGAATATACACCATCTCCTGTAATTTCATTCTGCTTTACGCTGGCTTTTCTAGGTAGTAATTGTTGGAAGTAGATTATCTACTTATTCTACCCTTTGAAATGTCACCTAACCTAAAATGCCTGATGATTGCTATAACAGCTCTTAAATGATTTGTAAACCTCAGCTATTTTCTTAGTAACAAAAGCTATTCTCTTGTAGTGCACTTGTAAATGTGATTTGCACTCCGAGCAGTTTGTGGAAAATTGCTTCTTTAAAACTATTTTTTTTTTTCTTGTAGAAGAATAGGTTCAGAAAAGGCACCACCGTAGAACTGGCTAAAATATTTTCTGAGGATTCGGATAATGAGTCGTTCTGTGGGTTTTCAGAGACTGAAATCCAGGACGTCATGGTGAGTCACCGGTTTTCAGCCGCGCGCATTGTAATACTCTGACATTGAAAATGAATAAAGAAATTAAAACCCCATATGGAGACTGTCTGACTTTAAAGGGATTAAATGACTGAATGGGAGAACTCTTGACGCTCAATGTTCCAGGCTAGGTCTAGGAATTGAGATTATTTAAAATGAATATGTTTAGGAGGCTGCCGTTCCATTAAAGTGCTTGTGGAAGTTGCAGCCTCCACTCGCTCCCATGACTTGTGGAACATCGCTTGGCTCCATGTCGTTGAGGTGAGGAAAATGCGCAAAAAGAATAATTAAATATTTAGAGGCGATCTCTTAATGAAGTTTATGTAGGGATGTTTCTCCGTTAGCCTTCTATTGGGTAATGAAACATTGTTCATGTAAATCCATCAGATTGCATGACATTCATTTCCAAAGGAGCATTAGCTCTTAAAAGCTCATTTTGTTTTTGAACTTTTATTTGAAGGCCTGTTACAGATTCCAATAGAAGGTAAAAACGGTTTCAGTTTTAATATGCAGTCTTTTTTTAAATTAGAAAATTGAGTCTGATTCTGAAGATAAGAGGCCAAAGAGAGGTCGTCCCAAGAGAAATGTGCCCCTAAGAGTAGCCCTGAAATTTCCACCCAAAAGGAACCCCACAAAAGAGAGCATATCTCAGAAAGAAGTGAAAGTTTCTGAAGACTCTGACGAGAAAGGATCAAATTTCTTAGAGAAACGTGCTTTGAACATTAAAGAAAACAAAGAAATGGTATGTAGAATGCTCACGTGAATGCATCTTTAAAGGAGAAAGTCTACAGCTGTGTGAAGTGGCTTTCCCCCCTCTCATCAGCTTGTATGGTCCTTTCTTGATCTTTATGATGGGCTTGGTTGCGTTGGATAGTGGCAGCGATATAGTTTATAAATTGAATTGTGTTTTTGGTGCAGAAGGACAAAACTTGATATCATATTACAGCATGTCTACTACCCCCCAAACGTTCAAAAGTATTAAAGGTGTTGCTCACCTGGTGTGTTAGATATAACCGAGAACTAGATGGTGTTTTTCTTCCTTTAAATTGCGTTCAGTATGGTTTAATGCCCTGGTTGAGGTAAATCTAGTAGGCGTATATAGAGTTGAACTTATTTTCCTTTCCACCTTTTTCAGTTTTTACGTTAAACCTGCAATTCTTGTGTAGTCTGTGTTATGTGGTTAGTTGCTTTTAGCAACCTATTCCGATATTACTGTTTTCTGAGATGTTTTCTTTTCCTGTAATGTCTAGCTGGCAAAACTAATGGCTGAACTGAACAGCATACCTGGCTTCTTCTCAAGTAAAAATCCATTCTCTCCTTCCACCCCGGTAAGTAATGTCTCAATAGTATTTTGACAGCTTATTTAAACTGGAGTAATTATACAACCAATTAGGGCTGAAACAACTAATTGATAATAGTCGATAATGAAAATCGCTGACAACGATTTTCATTATCGATTAGTCGAATCGATTTTTATCGATTTATAAAGTTTTTTTCAGAGCAAATGCTCTGAAAAACTCCTCTCCTTATATAATCCGACCTCAAACAGAGATCGGATTATAACACTAGAATCCAGATCCCCCGCAACGCTGCAGGGCTCAGTTGCATATAAGGAGTATAAGGCATATTAGGGGGCACAGTGGAATCTCTGGCATATAGGAGGTATAAGGCATATATGGGGGCAGAGAGGCAAGCTGGGGGGTCAGATGTGCATAACTGGGGGCAGTCTGGTAAATAAAAGGCTTTTTTCTCAGTTTTTATTAAATATGAAAAATAGTTAACATATGAATTAATATTTACTAATAACTTTGTATTAAAACCTAGTTTCAGAAACACTGTTTGGGTTCTTGTAGCTTTTATTATGTCAGTAAAATAAGAAGGTGAATAGAGAGAGGGAGGCCATTGCAATAAAGAGATTTTATTACATTATTTTAAATTTAAAAAATTTGCATTTTTTATCCGATTAATCGAAAAAATAATTGGCCAACTAATTGATTATTAAAATAATAGTTAGTTGCAGCCCTACAACCAATCAAGATATCTGTTGGCAACCAAATCTCTGATATACGTTAAACAAGATCTTTTTTAATTTATGCCTCCTTAAAGCTCTGGTTTTATATACTTTGGTCACTGAAATGTTGGGCAGGGAGAAGCCATGTCCAGATGACTTCTCACACTTAAAAATGAGTAGATTTGTTTTCTACATGTGTCTCCACATATACTGGGAAAGGTACTCTAAACATGACATTGTAGAACCCACAGGTTAAAAGTTTAACTTCTCATTCCTTAAGGTGACATTTGAGACTAATTGGGCTGCTTATATGAATGCTGTGCAATAGCCTTTGTGAAAATAGTTTCTCTTTGTTATATGTATTATATAATATATATTTTTATTTTTAAGAAACTGAAACGAGGTCCTAGAACTCCTCAGTCAGGTGGGTGTGCCAGAAAAAATCCTGACCGACGCGCCCGTCCTCACACTAGGTCAAGGTCCCTCGTTGATGGACCACCTAGCCCACCTCTTGAGGATGAGGAAGATGACCACTTCTATTTAGTGAGGAAAAGAAAAATCTTTGACGATGACGAGGCAAGTAAAACAGCGTTTGTGCAGGTGTTGCATAACTGTTTTTCCAAAGGGTTTTATATCATTTGGAATAAAAATAGATTTATACGTATTCATCAAAAATATCACCGATGCTATTTTATTGTTTGTTTCCCTCAATCACATTACAAATACATTCATTGCTGCTGGTCCATTGTATAGGGGCTGAGTTTATATTCTTTTAGCAAACTGTGTTAATGTTTGCTTCTTACAGTCCCAAAGCCAAAACCTGTGAAATGCATATTAATTAATGTGTAAAATTTGTTTTAGGATGAAGCCTATGCCCCGAGGCGCAGCCGTCCAAGTGCTATGGTTCATGCCCATGTTGTACGACCCGTAGAAGAGATCACTGAAGAAGAACTCAATGCCATCTGCGGTAATGTCCGTGAGAAGGTGTACAACAGATCAATAGTGAGTATATTAACTTTTTCGTGTGGGGCACTTTTTTCTCTTCCTGTCTGGGCTTGCAGCAGTAGTTGTGTTTTGGAATTAATGCTTAAGATGGAGTTTAAAATATTTATGTGGAATACCAGCCAATTACAAATATCTGCGTTGCTTCCCCAGGGAACAACTTGCCATCAATGCCGCCAAAAGACGATAGACACTAAAACCAATTGCCGTAATCCGGACTGTATGGGCGTGAGAGGGCAATTTTGTGGCCCTTGCTTAAGAAACCGTTATGGGGAGGATGTAAGAACTGCACTGCTGGATCCAGTAAGTTAGACGTTGATGTAAAAGGCTACAGAAACTGCATTTAATCCTAATGTTTAAGATCCTGACGTCCCCCTCTCCCATTTATTTATTTTTTAGGACTGGCGCTGCCCGCCTTGCAGAGGAATTTGTAATTGTAGCTTCTGTAGACAGCGCAATGGTCGCTGCGCCACTGGAGTACTGGTTTATCTGGCGAAGTACCATGGCTATGACAATGTCCATGCTTATCTAAAAAGGTATTTACTCAAAATGCATACTTATGTTACCAAAAATGTCCCTGTTACCGGAATTTTTAATTTTCATTTGTGTGGTTTTTTTTTTTTTTACAGCTTGAAACAGCAACTTGAAATGGAAGATTAAGCACCTTCGGTACAAGGATTACTGATACCGCTCTCAAACACTGGCATCCTGCCTAAATCTTTTTTTTTTTTTTTTCTGTTTGCTTTATGAGAATGAAATGTAATTTCTGTTATCAGAACTGGCTTGCCATGAAAACATTTGGAATATTTTCTGCATATCCGGTAACATAAAGCCGAATCCCCTTGCTTAAAGATAATGTGCATTGTATGCACTTTTTCTTAATTCTGTTGCTTTAACACCTAACCTTTTTCAAACCAATGTCCCGGTAATGCTTAGGAACCTGCTTGCTGTTAGTTGTCGGCGCATTCTTTTAAATCATAATGTAACTCTTGATTCCAAGTATACCACCAGCAATGCCATGCTTAGGGGGCCCGATTAGAGTTTTATCTAAGTTTACTTTATATAGGTAAGGTTAGCATTAGTTTAACGAGCTGTAAATATTTTAGATATGTATATAAGATCAATTTGAATTTGCAAATCTCATTGCTGTAAAAGTTACCAAGTAATTTGTTTTTATTTCATTGATCATTCATGTAAGGAACACAATTTCTAGAAATCCCATCCTTGTACGTGAGAAGTTAAGCTCACGTTTAGCCCTTTTCCTGACAATGATAAAATCTGTGTTCTGAAAAATGTCCACAATAAGTGGAAGTGATGTGTTTGAACATTCACAAATAACTTTTATGAGGATGGGGTGGAGGCAGTATTTTAGTCCCTACTGCCTCTTCCCTGTGTCATGTACAATGTGCTTATTCTATGATTGAGAAATCCATGTTACCAATAAGGGTTTCTTCTGTCAGCCAGCTGCCTGCAGGCTTCTCTCAGTAGTGTGGAGTTCTGCGATATCCTTACGATGGATAAAGTTTGCTCGGTTAAATAAAATTGTGTTCAAGTTGGCTGGAATCATTTGAACACTACAGTGATGTATGAAAATACTGAAGCCTGAGCTGGCCATAGCCGAGAACGGAAGGTTTTATGCACTTCTGTCAAATGCAAAAATTGAAAGCAATACACTTGCTTAATCCTAGTTTTGTAATATTCTGAATGCTCATGAAGTAGGTAATGCGCACATATGTATGAATATCTCTTTAAATAACCTGTTTTTCATTTTACAGATTATTCATTAATATAAAGTGCATTCCTGTTTTAGGAAAGTGTACTTTCCTATTTGTAAAATATATACGCAGACCTTTACTGTATAAGGTTCGCAGAAAAATTTAGTTTTATATTAGAAACAAATGTGGAAAAACTTTAACCATATATTTTTATTTTAAGAAGAGTATGTCAGTCCTGTGAAGCTGTAAATCAACATGTCCCATTTCAAATAAAGTTTGACGTTTTCCATAAGGAAGTGTTCCATGTTCATGTGCCGGGGCCGCGTAGCGTATAGTCTTATATAATAGAGAAAAAGTTTAAATGAAAAATCTCTGATAAAGACATCTTTATTTCCAGGAGCAGCTTTAGTGAAGGCTAAATGCATACTGTTTTCTAAAGGTTTTGTTCATAATCTATTTTCAGAGTACATAATTAAAATGGAAACAAACTACTTACAGCTGGTTATGGTTTTGCTGCAGGATGATATATAAAAGGCATATAATATTCAAGTTGTTTAGATAATGGCTGTTCCTGCTGCGTTTAAATCTTAGTGATGGTTGTTTATGTCTGTGATTACATTTTTATAGTTATTTAAACAGCTGCATACAGGGAGTATTTATCTTTGAAGACTGTCAAATTTGTTTCATTCGGGAATCAACTAAGCAGTGTTACAGCTTTTCCGGTGACAACCCTAGGTAAATGGAGCCTCTGAAGCACTTTTATTGCTACATTTGGTTATAGGCACCTTTCCCTTAGAGGTGGAAAGCAAGCACACTCTTCATTATGTCTAACTTTTGTATTGCTCTGCGTTACTGTAATGCGAGTGTGGCTTAGCCCTTACTGGGTAACAGACATTCATTAAGGACTGAAAAGTTAATGTTTCACTGACAGGCTTGGCATGCCCTCCACTGCTGTTAACACACATACTAACACTCTCTCACACACTTTTACACATACAGATCCTCCCTTCTGACTTCACATTCAGCCACTATTTTATGGCTGCTTCTACAATGTGCAAGCAGCCTCTTTTACTGTGGTGGGTCTCATAACCTTTGATAAGTGACCCCTCTAATACTTCAGATTCTTTAGACCGGTCGTGCTTCATAGTTTGCTTAAAAGGCACAGTATTAGGCTAGGTTTCCACTTGGGTATTTTTTGCAAAAACCCCCATAACGCCAATTCAGCCACACAGCGTTTTATTAGTGAAAAAAACGCTGCGGCCAGATGTTAGCTGTTCTTCGATAGGAAATTGCACAATGCCATATCCACTTGGCGTTTTTCTGTTTGGCGTTTTTTCAGTCCTCTTTGGCGTTTTACTGCTTTTTTTGGCTCATTGGCAGTTTTTCAACATCGCAGCATGTTGACACTCTGGCGTTTTTTGCAAGGAAATCTTGGTGTTTTTCTCCCAATAGAAGTCTATGGGAGATGAAAAAACGCCATGTGGGTTTTGCCTTGGCGGTTTTTATGGCGTTTATTTCCACAGTTAAGATACAGGGGCAGGACCCAGGAAGAGGAAGAGCTGCCGTTTTCACAGTACTGTGGTACAACTTTTATCTGCTTGTACGCTGTGTGTTGTCTGTGTAATTTATTAGCAGCATGGCACCCAGAATTGTCTTTGATGTGCCCAAGCTTTTTCAACCAGTGCGTATCCCTTGCAATTTGCACCATCATTTGGGGCCAATCTTCCTAGAGGAGCAGACATTCGGAATAAAGCATGCCTTACAAACCACAGAAAAGAGACAAAAGGGTCCGCCGGGGCGTTTAAGTAGAACTCTACCAAGGAAATGACATCAGGAGGGGGCAGATACTTGCCATTTATCCTAATCCCTTTTAGCTGGGTGAAAATTCTAACTTGTAAAGGCTGGAAAAACTGCCTAAGGTCAAAAAAGCAATTTCCACGGAAAGGCTAAAACGCCAGAAAAAACTCCAGAAAAAAACGCCAAAATGCAGTGGCAGTTTTCCTGGCATTTTTCATCAAGAAAATAACGCAGGAAAAAAACCCAAGTGGAAACCTAGCCTTACTAAGCTTTTTTTTTTTTTTTTTTTTGTAGCGCAATCAGTTTGGGCAGCTCCTTCGTAATGCATAGTGAGGTTTGGGAGATGAATAGGTTGCATATACAATACTGAAGTCTTAAGAGTGACACATAACATTACTAAAGTGCTACATCAATTTTAAATTGTAGCATTTTAGATGTTTAGCAAAAACTTTACTTAAGGCTCACTTTTATGGACAGAAGACGTATGGGGCATGACTGATTAACTTGGTACGTGTTTCACGTACATGTTTCACGTGGTTTGCTCTTCCGTCCGGGTGAAAGACACTAAGTGTTCTTTCGCTTGAATGTCCAAATCTCACGCGGGTGCTTACTCAAAGTAAGCATATCACGTATAAGGACAGGTGTTTCACTTAACACATCTCCTGCGTGAAAAATAGTGTGGCGGAAACGCTAAACTTCAAGCGTGGTCCCTTATTAAGGTTAATATGATGGCTGTAGTGTCCCTTTAAAGTTATTCTAGCTGTTGAGTTTGAGTTTTTTTTCTGTACAATAACTAGGACATTATGAAATGCACGTAACGTGGATAATAGTTCCACAAACATCAGCTGCTTGAAAAGTTTTTAGTAGTTTTAGCAGAGTTCAATCTTTGAGTCATGGTGCTTTATAAGATTAGATTTAATACGGCTGATATAACTAGGAACAAAAATGTTTTACAAGCTCAAGAGCAAACCAACGCCAGCAATAGCCCATTTTGAAGGCCTCTCCTTGGTCTTCAAATGAAAAGCCCACACATAAGTAGACCCTCGTAGTTTTGTTTTGTACACTGGACAGTCATATATGTTTCTTGTCTCTTGTCTGTCATTTGGGATAGCTCTCACAAAGATTACAGGCATGACTGGAATGGGAGCCTTTAAACAAGCTTCTGCCATATGACCGTTCTGTACATCCCATCGTGCTCCTGCAACAACATCAGGAAGTCTTAAATGCCAACATACATGTAATAAGTATTTATTGTAATCATCAGCAAGTGTAAGCAATTCTGATTTTAGTTTAGAAAATTACCCATCAAACAAAATCTAATCAATACACTTTTACCTCTAATAGTACTTACCACATTTACATGTAAGTAACCCCTGAGTCCCACCATACCTGTCTAGTCTCTCCACCGCTAGTCTATTTTCTAAAATATTTTAGAGGGCAACAAAACGTCTTCTCCCCTTTAATAGCTGAACCATGATGTGGTACTCTGGTCTCAACCGCTGATACATTTGTTTCAGGCTTTGAAAATCATTTTAGTGCACCTTTCCTAGTTTTTGGTGGTTTCTACACAGTCCATGTAAAAAAGATTTTTTTTTGTCCAAAAAGTGATATATTAGGTTGAGGTCTGCTACATGTCAGGCATGGAGATGACCTCCTGAAAGTCTGGATAACAATACAGAGGCAAATACACAGAGAATCTCTGCCGTAAACCACAACGCATCAACGCAAGCCCTATTTGCCAGAGAAAAGATTGGAAATTAAATTTGATTAATTTGTCATCTGCCTGGGTAGGGTACGAAGAGAGAAAAACAATTGAAGCACGGTAAACATCTTGATCAGCTTTGCCCTGCCTGTGAATGTTAATTGCAACAAGTTCTAGGCTTTTAGTTCTGCAGTCACCTTTTGGATTATATAATTTATATTTAATGTATATTTCACTTATAAGTAATGTATATGTTTGTTGCCCATTTTAACTGAAAGGAGGAAGTGTTTGGTAGTTGGACCGAGGGCCCTAAGTATAAGGCTTCAGACTTGTCTAGGTTATTAGTAATTTCTGCAATGCCTCAAAACCTTGATAAATGTACCCAATATGGCTGCAATTGAGTGGTTTGTGTTTGAAACAAAAAAATCTTCATGAATGCCTATTTTTGATCTCTGAGTAGTCCGGATAAATATCCAGCACCCTAAGAATGTGATCTAACGGTAGATGAAAAAATAGGTGGGAAAATAGGCATCCCTGATGTCGAACGCCTTTTCCGTGTCCAAGCTGAGCAACTCCTGAGCAGGGATGAGCAGATTGTATTCAGCATTCACCACGGCTGCCCTACCCACACCTACTACCAGACGGCTTCCCCATCAAGAAACCCAATGGATGATGTGTTAGAAGGGTAGGGTTATCACTGTTGCAATCTATCTGCCATTACTTTAGACAACATTATAATATCCTGATTCAGCAATGTTATAGGGCGGTACAAATTAACTTTACCTGGATATTTTTATCTAGACAATGACACATTTATTGGATTTTTGTTTATTGTATGTTTTTTTCCTGGCATACAGTGGCAGTACGTGTGGGTAATGTCCTTTCCTTAGGGACAAGCTGAATCTAAAGAAATAAAAACAATTAAATGCCCCGGAGCCCCTCCTCCTTACCCATAAAGCCGGGGCCGACCGGAGGAAGCCAGTTCTTTTCTTGTCCCTTTCAGGGACGGACAGGTTTAATGGTCGGTCCGGACAGGAGTCCGGCATCTTCAGTTGCTGGTGAGGCGCACGGGTTGCTGCCTGGGGGTTTCGTGTGCCTCCGATTGCTCCCCGGGTGGTGAGCAGAGAGAGGTCTTCCCTCCGTAGCGGTTCGCGTTACGGAGGATGTATTTTTTTCTTCCTTGTGTGTATTAGGAAGTGGGAGCATGCGCAGTTTGGTGGAACGCACGCCCGGGTGTCGTTGCGTTCCACTGAAGATCCGATCGCGCTACTGAGCATGCGCGAGTCGGATCTTCCGGAGGGCGGCAATTTTAAAAATTGCATATAAGCGCTTTGCCTGTCTGACTGCTGGAGCTTTCGTCAGTACAGTGCAGCCGTGTCACCAGCCCCCCCACACGGTTCAGAGGTGGTTAGGGTAAGATATTTCTTTATCTTGGCTCTTTCCTATCCTCTTCCCTCCTAAAAAAAAAAAAATAAAAAAAAAAAAAATTTTTCTTTTAATACGCTATTTTTCTTTCTATCAGATGTCTAGTCCGGTCCCATCAGAGAATCCGGATAAGGATAAAAGACCTGCTTCCGCTCCCAAAAAAGCCACTTCCAAAGCTAAACATTTAACATGTTTGGAGTGTTCTACGCCACTGCCTGATGGCTGCAGAAAAAAATTGTGCAACGCCTGCTCTGCTGAACAGCTTGCTTCTGAGAAGCGTAAAGACCTACAATCTTTCCTTGGGTGGTTTCAGGAAAATTTGGCTCAGACATTTGAGGCATTTCAATTCTCGGCAGCTCAAACTCAGGAGAAAGTCAAGATTAGTTCTACACACAAGCGCAAAAGATCGAGATCTTTCTCTCAATCAGACCTTTCCTCGGGTGAGATTTCCAGGTCCTCTAATTCATCATCAAGTGATAGTTCGGAGGATGAAATGGTTTTTCCCTCCCATGACCTCCGCAAGTTCACTAAAGAGGTGACTCGTATGCTCCTAGAAGATGATGTAGGAAGAGTTAAAGGTTTTCCTGTACTTCCTAAGGTGGATGACCTTATTGCCAGGGAATGGAAACACCCTGGAAAGCGAGCTTTTATTTCAAAGCAATTTAAGCAGCTGTTCAGGCTTCAAGGGGAATATTCCTGGGAGGATCCCCCCAAAGTGGACGTACAAGTGGCACAGCTCTCCAAAAAGACTACTCTCCCTATTGGTGAGGTGTCTGGGCTCAAAGACCCTATGGACAGGAGGGCAGAGACTTCATGCAGGCGTATTTTCCAAGCGGCAGGAGCCCAATGCAAGGTGGCGGTGTCCAGTGCAGCAGTGGCTAGGGCCCAGCACGTTTGGCTTCAAGTGTTGCAAGATCGTCCTGCGGATGATTCTGATTCTGAGATTAATAGGCTGTTGAAGAACTTAAAGCTTTCTAACAGTTTTTTTGTGGATTCGGCTCAGGAATCCCTTAAGCTATCAGCCAAGAACATGGCTTTGTCTTCAGTATCTCGCAGAGCCCTGTGGTTACGGTCCTGGACGGCTGATTTCGCTTCTAAATCTGCGCTCTGTGACTTACCTTTAGAGAGTAAGAAGTTGTTTGGTGCTCCTTTGGAAGATCTTATTAAGCAGATTTCGGATACGAAAAGAGCCTTACCTCAGGATAGAAGACCAAGGTGGAACCGCAGATATCCATATAGGAACCCGAGACCCTTTTTCCAGTCCACTAGATCTCAGAATTTTCGTGGGCCCTTTGGAGATAAGAAATTCCAAGACCGGCCAAAAAGGCAGGACAAAAGAAAATTCTGACAAAGTAGGGGGTCGCCTTCGGCACTTCAGACTCTCCTGGGAACAGACCACCCAAAATCCGTGGATTCGTCGGATTGTTTCGGAGGGTTACAGGATAGAGTTTTTTCATCCCCCGGTCCACCAGTTCCTGATTTCGTCTTACCCCTTGGTAAAAAAGAATTTGACGCTTTTTTCAGAAAGCATGAAGCTTTTGGGAAAGGGAGTTATAGAAAAGGTTCCTGTTCACCAAAAATTCCAAGGAGTCTATTCCCGGTTGTTTCTGGTGCCGAAGCCGGATGGGTCCCTGCGTCCGGTTCTGGACCTAAAGTCTGTAAACCGCTGTATCCCCTACCAGCATTTTCGGATGGAGAGTATCACCTCAGTCACACAGGTGCTAAAGGAGGGAGATTTTATGGTCACATTAGACCTGAAAGACGCATATCTTCATGTCCCGATAGCCGAGGCGTCCAGGAAGTTTCTGAGGTTTGCCTTGCGGGTCAATCGGAGGGTGCATCATTTTCAATTCAAGGCCCTGCCATTCGGTCTGGCATCAGCTCCAAGGGTTTTCACAAAGATCCTTTGTCCTTTGACAGCTCACCTCAGAGAGCAGTATATTTCGATCATTCCTTACCTGGACGATTGGCTGATCATGGCGTCCTCCCTGGAGAAGCTTTTATTAGACCTTTCCACAACTATGAAGTTCCTGGAACAACACGGCTGGTTAATAAACAAGCAAAAATCTTGCCTCATTCCTGCTTCCAGGACTCTTTTCTTAGGGTTTTTGGTGGACTCAATGTCCCTGTGCGTGTATCTCCCGCGTTCCAAGCGTCTCAAGATAAGACAAGAGATCTCAACACTGCAAAGAGGTCCAACTTGCTCTGTCAGGAAGGCTATGAGCGTCCTGGGTCTGTTAACCGCTGCCATCCCGGCAGTACCTTGGGCAAGGTGTCAGCTTCGTCCCTTGCAGTGGCAGATTCTCTCAAACTGGTCCAAGCAAGAAGAAGATCTAGACACTTCCTTCGCAATAAGTGCCCAGGTCCTCTCCCAATTGAATTGGTGGAAACAGTCATCCCATCTCGCCAGAGGGCTTTCTTTCCGACCCAGAAATTGGATAATTATCACCACAGATGCCTCCGGCCGAGGATGGGGAGCCCATTTGGGTTCCTTTTTTCGAAGGGGAGATTGGGCTCCAGTAGATGCTGTCCGCTCGTCAAATTTCCAAGAGCTAAAGGCAGTTCTTCAGGCTCTCCTGGCCTTCAGGCCCTTCATAGAGGGTCAGGCGGTAAAAATCCAATCAGACAACGCAGCGGCCGTCGCATATCTCAACAAACAAGGGGGAACGCGGACGCGGAGTCTTCAGATCCTGTGTGCAGTAATTATGGAGTGGTCCCAACTTCATTTGACGGATATTTCAGCAACCCATATCAGAGGCCGCTACAATTTAATCGCGGACGATTTAAGCAGGGCAAAATGGTCACAGACAGAATGGTCCTTGACCCCACAAACCTTCTCCACTTTGGTGGTACGCTTCGGTCTCCCGGATGTGGATTTGATGGCGACTCGAAAAAACCACAAGGTCCCGATGTTCGCGTCCCTCAACAGATGGGATTTGCCTCATTTTCTGGACGGTCTTTCCATGGTTTGGAATTTCCAGTTGGCCTACATCTTCCCGCCAGTGGCTTTGATTCCTCGCGTCCTGCTAAAAATTCGATACGACAAGGCCAGGGTCTTGGCCATCCTTCCGTACTGGCCCAACAGGAGTTGGTTTGTCCTCCTCAGGCAGTTGACCATCACCTATTGGGAGCTGCCAATTTCACCACAGCTACTGGAGAACGTCAACCTTCGCCCGGAACTTCTTCGGGTGTTCCGTCTGACAGCCTGGCTGTTGCAAGGCTGATATTGAGTAACCAAGGTTTGGACGACGACATCTCAGACTTTTTGTTGACATCACCAAACCAGCAAAATTCGGGGCGCATGTGTACATAGAAAAAAGAAATAATCTTATAGTGTAATATTGTCAAGAACAATAAGCTATGTAAAAGGTGTGAAATGCACTCACAAACAGTGCCAGCACAACAGGCTCGTCTGAGGTATAAAGACTGTTCTTTATTCTTTAAAATCTCTAAGAGCATAAAATAAAGAAAACAACCATATGGTGCAGTATCTTCCTTAATAGTATATGCGCAAGTTAAAAAAAGCACTTACAGGATGGTTGAATTCAAGTCGCTATTCAAACTAAATGTCCATTGTAGTGGATCAGGAACATGCAGATTAAAAAACTTCTCAACGCGTTTCGCCGCTCACTGGGCTTCCTCAGGAGAAATAAATATCAATTGATGTCATCCGCTATGATAATCCGCAATCGTGGTGAGTAAAAATAGAAAATTTTTGTTGACATCAGTCAGAAGTTCGACGTCCAGGATTTATTTCCGGGTGTGGACCAAGTTCCTCCTGTGGTGCTCCTCCAGGCACCTTACGATTTTTCCTCCATCCATCAACTCCGTCATTCGTTTTTTACAGGAGGGTCTGTCTTTGGGCCTTAGCGTCTCGACCCTTAAAGGGCAAATCTCGGCCCTTAGTCATTTTTTTCTTTCGGATCTGGCCTCTCACATTCTTATTAGGCGTTTTTTAAGGCCGCCACTATTCGACGCCCTCCTAGGAGGTCTTTGTTTCCATCATGGGATCTTTCCGTTGTGCTTCGGGCTTTATGTTCAGCGCCCTTCGAACCTCTGGAGGAAGTATCCATGAAGCTTCTCTCCCTGAAAACGGTTTTTCTCGTGGCTATTACCTCGGCTAGGAGAGTTGGGGAAATCCAGGCTCTGTCTTCCTCTCCGGAGTTCACAGTTTTTCATGATGATAAAGTTGTTCTACATGTTAAACCTTCGTTTCTCCCTAAAGTCATTTCCAGGACCAGTATTAGTCAGCCCTTGGTTCTCCCTACTTTTTTTCCGTGTCCTTCCTCTCCTGAGGAATTGGTTTGGCACACGTTAGACGTCAAAAGGGCTTTGGAGATTTATCTTGCTAGGACCTCCTCCATCCGTTCCTCGGACCATCTTTTTGTCAATTTTTTTGGGCAGTCTGCCGGTAGAGCGGCCTCCAAGTCTTCTATTTCCAGATGGCTGGTGGACGCCATCCGTATGGCCTACCACTCCTCTGGTCTCACTCTACAATGGCCCATTAGGGCCCATTCCACAAGGGCCATGGCGGCCTCCTGGGCAGAAAAGGCTGCAGCTTCGCCTGAGGACATTTGTAAGGCTGCTACCTTGTCCTCATTTTCCACCTTCGTTCACCATTATCGGCTAGACATCTTCTCCTCCTCTGCGGCGGATTTTGGGCGTAAGGTGCTCCAGGCGGTGGTCTCCTGATGTGTGCCCCCCCAGTTCTGGGATCTTGCTACATCCCACTCGTACTGCCACTGTATGCCAGGAAAAACGGAAATTTTTTACTCACCGTAAATTCCTTTTTCCTTAATACAGTGGCAGTACTGGTTTCCCTCCCTTCTTATGATAGAATAAATGATTTTTTGGCAAGCAATTTTGTGTCTGTCTTGTTACTTACTGGCTTCCTCCGGTCGGCCCCGGCTTTATGGGTAAGGAGGAGGGGCTCCGGGGCATTTAATTGTTTTTATTTCTTTAGATTCAGCTTGTCCCTAAGGAAAGGACATTACCCACTCGTACTGCCACTGTATTAAGGAAAAAGGAATTTACGGTGAGTAAAAAATTTCCGTTTTTGTAGATTTACACAAGGATTAAGAAAAGCCCATCAGAGAAAACCTGAAAGTATGTACCTGTGAGGGATACTCGAAGTTCATTGTTGCAAAAGCATACCACCAATATGTTTGATATTCTGAGTTACACTTTTTTTCTGCTCAAAATATCTCTTACTTCTCCCTTAACGTAGGCTTTGCCATGTAAAATATTTCAGTCTGATGTATATTGCCGTTAAAAGAAATTTGAATAGCAAACTCCTCTATCAGTTGATGTCTATTATTCAACAATTTATGTTGACAAAGCACGGTAGCTTTCGTGTTTAAGAGTACATAACATGGAAATGACTGAATGCCGACACATGAAATAGCAATGGATGGAGTCCAGTTCCTACCTTCTAGGTATAGACCATAAATGTATGCCCCTTCCCTGGCAGGCTGAGAAAATTCCTCCTTGTATTTCTTCATGACGTCCACGGTCAGATGCATTTTATCCAGAGGCCATTCGTTTTTCCGAGCTAAGCTTTGCATGACAGCTGCAGGGAATACATGTATAGATGCGGAATTTTATTCTTAAGAGAATTCCTTATGCCGGAAGAAACCACACAATTCACCTTTTAAAATGACCACCTTTTTTCGTTCATGTTATTACAAATGGCTGCAATCTGGGGGCTTGTGAACAGAAGTCGATTATGTACAATAGAAAATTGAATCCATGTTAAGACAAGATCAACAAATGACTGCCAGAGAGCGGTATTTGTAAGAGATTCTTAAAACACTTGGGGTTTTCTGTTCCCAAAGTAAATTTGTTCTGTGTTCACGTAGCGACGTTACAGCACCATATCGAGAAGGTTGCGTTCTTGTATAACTCTACATGATGCAGCATTAAAGTCGAATGCTTATTTGTGCAGGAAGATCAGGTAATATGGGAAAGGGACATCATTAAGGGACACATCAAGATGCTTTCGTTAATTTGAATTATGTTTATTATGTTTGAATGAGTAAATCTTCAACCAGTCAAATGTTATCTTTTATTAAACTTTATATTAAAAAAATGTTTCAGGTTCGATGATTTGTCTTTTTTGGAATTGTATAAATGATTAAGTCTTTAAAGACTTAAAGTGGGGGTGCGGCCTATATACGGGGTCTAGCGCCCGACGGCCTGGACATGCAGTTCCGGGCGCCGGGCAGGCAGCGGGGTAAGGATACAGATCCCCCGCAGCGGTGCAGGGGACCCGCATCCTACTCTCCGATACGCTCAGACAGGCTCCCCTGCCAGGACTTCCCACAGGGGGGTGCCGACACGGGAGATTGTCTAAACGCATCGTGCAGAGGCGATGAGCGTGAACGACCTCCGCTGCCGGCACGTCTGCTCGATGTGCTTTAACAATCTCCCTTGCCGGGAATTCCCACGGGGGGAGTCATGCAGACGTGCCAGCAGCGGAGGTTGTTTATGCTCGCATCGCCGCTGCCGGTGAACGTCTGCGTGAACAATCTTCCTTGCCGGTACTTCCCACGACGGAAGTGCCAGCACCGGAAGTTGAAGTGTTATGTGTAGATGTCCCCCGCCGGCCCCGCAAGACCCCGTGGTGTCTGCACCAGTAAGTCTGGAGGGGGGGGACATCTTGGGGACAGAGTGGCAGCATATCTGGGGGGAGGGGGTAGAGTGGCAGCATATCTCGGGGGGGTACATCTTCGGGACAGAGTGGCAGTATATCTCGGGGGGGGGGCAGAAACCTTTTTCATTAAAAAAAAGCACCTAACTTTTAGGGTGCGGCCTATATCCGAGCCAATATGGTATATTTCCTGTGGTTGAAAGTCTGTAAAATGTTGAAAATGAATGCATCTTTGACCACATAAATTCAACTGACATTCTAAAGGTCACACTATAAATATATTTGAGTATAATATTACTAATTCCAGTGGCAAGTCTGTATATGCACAACAATGATTGTGTTCCTTTGCTTTAATTGTGCTATCTAATGTTCTGAAGTACAATACAATATGTATTCATCAATTGATAAATATATTCTAAACTACCAAACAGCCATTTATGACAGGCATGGAGGGAAATAATCGTTTATGACACACAGCTTAAGCTGTTCTAGTAATCATGTTGAAAAATATAATATTTATTCATTAGATCAAATTTAATGAGGCCTCCTGGCAGTAATTATAAAAATTACTGTAGCAGTAAATTACTAATAAGTTGTGATGTGATTCCTACCTGTGAGGAAGGACTGGGGGTTGAAAAAGCCTGATATCCAGACGACACTTGGGAGAGAAAGATCTTGAGTCCACGTGTCAAGTTCCCGGCATCGAAGGAGAAGATCACAATACCTTCAGGATTAACATAAAAAGAAATCAGTTGAGTTGAAGGTTAAATGAACACAGAATTAATATCCCTTATCCTACAAACTATGTTCAAGGTGATACTTTCACAAAACATGATCCTGCAACTGGTTGTACCTTTCTTCCCATGTAATGTCATGTAATTAAATTCTACTACTCTAAGTTTGAATTACAATTGGGCGATCCAAGGTGGGTGCAAAGGCTGTACTGGCTCCACTAAATATTTTAACAGTGGATGTATATATATATATATTTAGAAGTATCTGAAATATAATAGAGTATCCTCTTTTATCCCCTGCAGTAAATTATTCACATTCTCATACAGACTTTCGATACAGTGCAGTGAAAAAGTATTTCCCCCTTCACGCTTAAATTTTTCAGATCATCCAACTTATTAAATATTACACAAAGATAAGCAGAGTAAACACAAAATGCAGCTTCTGAATATTTTTTTCTTGTACAGAAGTAAAAAGCTATCAACCCTACCTGGCCCTATGTGAACAAGTAATTGTACCCTTAGTTACTGAATCTACCAATTAACAAAATTGAATTGATAATTGGGTTCAATTTCACTAGACACACACAGGCATGATCGCTGCCAGCCCTGTTCTAAACATCAATTAAATAAAATCTGTAGTGCAAAGTGAAGTAGGCTGACCCGTCTCCAAAAGCAGCACGTGATGCCACAATCTAAAGATGTCATTGACATCTATCAGTCTGAAAAGTGTTACAAAGCCATCTCTAAGGCTTTGGGATTCAAGTGAACCACACTGAGAGCCATTATCTACAAATGGAGGAGACTGGAACAGAGGTGAACCTTCCCAGGAGTGACTGCCTACCAAAATTCCCGAGAGCTTAGTGATAACTCAGGAGGTCACAAAAGAACCCAGGCTAACATGTAAGTGTAAAAAATGGGCCTGAGGAAGTGTTGCCCGCAACCCCATCCTAGCGGTATGTCTGGGGGGGCTGGTGCTAGGAGCCCATTGGTATGTCTGGGGGGGCTGGTGCTAGGAGCCCATTGGTATGTCTGGGGGGGCTGGTGCTAGGAGCCCATTGGTATATCTGGGGGGGCTGATGCTAGGGGCCCATGGGGCCTCGCGTCCCTGCGACCAAGAAGTGGCCCAGCCTCCCTGCTCTCTCCAGTGTCATGTCACTGACAAATAAAAGGAGTTTCTTTATTGTTACCAAATATTCGACCAATATTTTTTTTATATTGTGAACTCAATATTTTTTATTTTCATGGTATCTGCACTAAAATGGATAGTGCTAGAACGATATCACCATGGTTCCATATCACAATTTGAAAACAATCTTGGTTAATCTCCACCGTAGACGTGTTATTTTTGGGGTATTGGACCAAAATAAGCATATTAATGAAAGGATATACAGATTCTCAATCTGTACTTTTACATTTTACACTATGAATAACGATTAATCACATTAAGAATGGTCAGAAGTGTTATTACATATGAGATTTGTGCACCATGTTTTGCAAATCCATACTGTAGAGCTGCAATTGTATCATCATATATCTGTATGCAGGAGACCTCTGAAGAAAAGTCAAATGCAAAGTGGTTGTTAATGGAATATAAATGTCAAAATGTTACATAATCTAAGCGACACTTTGAGATATTTTCCCCAAATTCTATGGTTGGTAAGTCAGATGCTTGAAGTACGTAACTAAACGATAAGACATGAATCAACATGCATGTTAATTTGTGGTATTTAGCAATCTTGCTTACAAACAACATACAAGGGTCATGGCATCTTCAGTCTCCTGAATGGAAATATATACCTTACATGACAAGGAGCAGACCTCCGGTTTTATGACAGATTAGAAGAACATGTATTTGCATTCTTTCTGGTGACAAGAAGAAGCAAAATTATTAAAAGTCTTACTCTTTAGGGAGGTGGAGGCCAGAAATCTAGCACCCTCTTCTCCCACCAAAAAGTAAAACCTCTGGAGACTCAGATACACCGCGGCACTGACGAAAAACATTCACACCAATGACATGAGAACACATTGCTGAAACACCACAGTGATGCACACCAAGATGTGAGCCCTCTTCTGCGGGTTCTGGATTAGTTTGGGATTCATGCATCCTGAGCCTCAAAGCCAGATGATCAAGTGTTTCCCCTTCTTAAGGGTGATAGATCTTCATTGCTCAATATAGATGAAAACAGAGAGCATGAATGGGTCTTGGTAGTACGATAGAGTTTGGAACATATGCTGGCTGGAGCAGAATTAAGAATAATGCTAATGTCCAAAGAGCATTGGGCTACTACTAATGATCAGGGACGTTTCCTTTCTCCTGTATGCCCACAGTGATATGCCGCAACAAATGTTTGAGTTTATGAATATGATGATTTAGTAAAAGATACTGAATAATGGATTCAAGTTTCAGCCATTTTGTCAAAATTGGACAACTGAATTTTGGAGAGGAAGTTTTTAGACTTTATTTTATGTCCTGTATGTAATATACATAGTTAGCCAGTAGCCAGTTCCACCATGGGTTTAAGATTTGTAAATAAGTCAGGGGTGTATTCAAGACAATGTTGAAAGTTGGATAATACTTCTTTATTTCTTTACAGAAACTTCAAATGACTAAAATAAAAAAGGACTAATTGTTCTTCTCGCCATACAAGAAATCTAACAGTACAAAGTCTCCTGTGGGAGTGATAAGATTGTGTAAAGCAACATGAGATTATTCTGTATAGAGCGGCTTTGTCTTTGTAAAGGCCTCTAGTTAATTAATTAATAGGCTCAAATCAGCTTACAGAGGGTGGGTGTTAATAGTATTATCAGATGAGAGATACTGGTATATAACAACTACCTGTTATAACAGGGTTAACTTTCCATAATGCTTTTAACTGTTATCTAGCGCTGATATGGGTCTTATAGGCAGAACACAATTGCTCATTTGGGTTATTCAAAGTATTTAGTGCAATTGTAGGCATTGCCTAATTAACATCGTAAGTATACTGAAGGGACTTTTTCAATTGAGTAAAATTACACAGCATAACTTCACAATCATTGTTATCATACATTAATGAATATATTATTATTATTATTATGTTTTATTTATATAGCGCCAACAGTTTACGCAGCGCTTAATACAATACATACATTCAAGGGGTATGACAAGACAAGAATTGACCGACTAAGACAAACCGATACAAGTTTACAATCTTCATACAAATTAATCTGTACTTGTGTATATGTAAAGATGTAACTTTCTCTCCCTAACTTTAATTCTTTTTATTTTTAGATGTTTTATTTTTTTCATGTTTCAGTGCTGCTAATGCATTCAGAGCTGGTGTTAAGTATATTTTTGTTGTACTGCCATGGGAGAAGCAAGGAAAATTTATTGTCAGTAAGTAGAAATGATCCATTCTGGTGCCCACCTAGAGCCGGCACTTACTTGCTAACATACCAGAGATGCCCCTACCAGCTTGGCTCTGTAAGCAGTTTGCTTATATGGTGGGGCCAACCATCAATGCACCCACTTTTTCCTTTTTCCCCTCTCCAGAGATTTTGCTAAATATGATATATATATATATATATTTATATATATATATATATATATAATTACTACAGCTTTGTAAAAAAATCCTTTGTGATTGTTGGTCCAAAAAAAAGTAAAGTAGAAAGACATATTGATCTGTGTGATACCTTTGAATTCACTTGAACACAGTTGTTAGCCAAATAATGTCTTTGCTATCAGCAGGTATTTTACATTTCCAATTGACAGCACAAACATCACAACCTTATTTCTAAATGAGTTTACATTCTCTTAGTTTGTGAAGCATCACACTTATTCATGTTGCATCCTATACAAAGAGCTGTATTTGTTGCCCTTTTTGTGTTATACATGAAGCCAGTATTGTTTGTACTCAAACAGCAACAACAAACTATTTCATTCAATAGATTCATTTTTCATTAATCTAGTCCTATACTGAAAGAAAGCAAGATTCCCATTATTTTTCCCATCACAGGTTTAGGAATAATAGGCAAGTTAGGCTAGATGGATTATTTACCAAACTGTCAGTTAAAACTAGTGGTGAAGGACCAAGCCCAGCAAGTAAATCCTGCGTGAAGGGTTAATACATAGTTAATAGAGCGGTATAAGATTCTGTAAGTCACTGCTTTGTGAACAAACCCATAAGCTATGGAAAAAAGGAACTGAGTTGTGCAGAAAGCATTACTAATGATATAATTAAGTTTTATATATTTATACACAGGCATACCCCGCTTTAAGGACATTCTCTTTAAGGACCCTCGCGAGTAACGAAATTGTTGCAACACAACCATTCCCGTTTAAGTACGCTCGCTTCGCGAGAAGGGACACATAACAGATGACGCCAGCACGTCAATACGTCTCTCAAGGGTCTTTTCGTGGTGGAAATCCCCTGGCGATTGCAGGGCAGGACATGCATTGATAAGTAAAAAACTTAGTGCTTCGCTTTAAGTACAATATCGTACATATACACTGGAAAAACCAAACTTGCATAAAAAATGATATTACCAAACATTTGTACTTTAGAAACACAATTTTAACAGTTGTCTTTGGGTCTTGTCAAAAGCGTGTATGCCTGTAACAGCAAAGAAATAAGCTGTTACAAGTTATGGGGGAACTCTTTTGTTACCCCCAAAAAATATACATATAAATGATACTCGGTTTACAATAAGTGTCAACGTATTTTAGAGAACACTTTGTGATTTGGAAATACTATCTACATATAGATGACAAGTAGCCACAGTTTGTTACAAATATAAGTGTGTATTCTTGAGAGCTTATGATCAAAATGAAACATTATTTAATAATACCACCAAGAGATTATCTTAAGGTTCTATGGCTCTTTCTAAAAGAACATTCCTGTTTCTTGGTAAACACCCTTTCTGCATAACAGGTGTCTTTCCACAGCAGCAATTGGTGACCTTTCAAAGAAAAAAAAAATTCCAGATTTGACAGTTTCTTAAAATTATGAACTTTAGGTTTTTACTTCAATTTTTCCCCCTAATTTTTCCTTTTGATATTTTTCTGACAGGTAGTCGTGCATGTTAGTTAACCCGCTATGTAAATGGATTTATGTTGAATTTATTATAAAGCAAGAACATACTGAACTACTGTACATTATATAAAACATATAATTTGTGAGTGCATACAGCTTCCCTAGTGAGTCAGAACAACAAATTGGTACTTTTACATTTTTGGGGCTGTGCTTACATTTTCACTTCCACAAGAATTTGTTTTAAATCAGTATAATTTTCCACACAATTACAGCACAGATAATCTTTAGTGCACTTCAGATGGATCCATTTTAAGATATGGAATTCAATGAATCGCTTTTTAAAATATTGTCTAAAACTAGCCTGCAGACAATGGGAAAGCAAGATAAATTCTAGATTATTTGAAAGTCATTATGTGCAATAAAAATAGGGCTCATTTAAAATCAATTTCAATAAAACAGCAAAGACTGAACTGCAAATGTATGAAAGAGGAAAAGCTAGCAAACAAATTGCAGATAAGCCTACTGTAACTTAAAAAGGAATGTTGCCCATTGAGATTTGTCTGTTACATTCGATCAAGACTTCCCCGTCGAACTCTGCTAACACAGGTTAAGGAATTATTGCCCAATTTTTCATTCTGCTTGAATACTGAAAAGGAAATTGTTCCCAAAATAGAGTCAAAATTATCTATTATCTAACTGTTTTCGATGTTGCTTTCACCCTCTTAAAACATATATAAAAATGTAAGCAAAATACATTAGCTACAGGAATCTTTGCTTTCCATAACACTTACAGCTAAAGGGCAAAGGTTGATGGACTATAATGGGCAAAAGTTTTACACAGGTCCGAAAAAATGCTGTAAAGTAAAATGCTTTCAAAAACAGACACGTTCATCTTTACTATTTAACAAAATGCAAAGTGAGCAAGCAGATAAAAAAACAATTCAATATTTGATGTGACCACCCTTCAAAACAAAACAAATTCTTCAAGGTCGCAATATTTTGAAGGAAGTCAGCAGGTAGGTTGTTCCAAACATCTTGTATCTTTACATTTTTGTGGTTTCCCCATTATAAATACATGGGGGGATCTTTTCATACCCACTTACCCCACCCCTTGCCTATTTGTTGTGTAGGAAATGTGTCAGTCAAACACTCTAGGGAGGAGTCTAACAAGACCCAAGCCCACACCCCTCTGTGTACATGTGCGGAAAGCACTTTCACTGACTTCCATAGGAGCATTTTCCTGTCACTGACTGGCTGCTTGATGCAGGCAATCTGTGGTTCAAAACATTGGACTATAGCGTGTGTTAGCTGGAACTGCAGCTTCTCCCTAAGATATATATATATATATATATATATATATATATATATATTGTTAGTGGCTGCTGGCCTCAAAATGCCAGGAATGCTTTTCACCTGCAGTTCAGCTTTGGATTATCGTGTTTACATGTATAACCATTATCATTGATTGTGGGATATGTTGATGCTTTATACACAAATAATATCATAAACATCTATCCACATTCATTTAAAAAAAAAAACTCTTCATGAATAAACCTCACCATGTTTCCACTTTGTTCGAAAAAGGTCTATTGAATTAAACTATGCAGTAAAACGTACGATAATTAAATGCAGGTATAATGCTGCAAATAATGATTTGAAAACATATAACCCATGGTCTGCTTTGTGTCTTTGTATGAGATGCAACAACCCGTTAAGTGCTTACCACTGAGCCAGGCTGTATGTGGATGGATACGCCAGTTTCATCCAAGTGTGAGGGACATTATCAAAGAAAAGCGCTGACTGCAGTTGCTCCATTTCTGAGGAGATTGCCAACTCACCCTAACAAAAGAAAACATTAGAGTGCTATTTGCTTTTCAGACAGTGGCTGTGATAAGATGATATGATAAATAACAAAGCGATTTTTATTTCTTTTCACGGAAATACTCAAGGTACAGGAAGTTTGACACGTGAACAATGCATGTATTTCAGCTTTCAAAAGTCCCACAACTAATTTACTACAAATGAATATGGAGCAGTTAACAGTACTTCAGGTATTCTGAAACAATTTATAGATCATAATTCAATTTTCTGCAGACTTTTTTTTCCTTGTGACGGTAGTGACCTTTCCTGTCACAGCAATTAAATCCTGCAAATCGTCAACATAAAAAAATAATTCTGCAACTCACTGCAGCAGAATAGATTTTAAGATTATTATTTTATTTGTGACACTTACAACTTCCACGACCCTAACAGCCCCTCCAAGAAAGATTCCACACAAAGTTCTTTAAGTAACTTAACCCCTTAATGACAAAGCCTGTACATGTACGGGCTCAAAATGCATTGTTTTCAATGGGTTTAGGGACTGCCAATTGTCCTTAAGGGGTTAATATGTATTATCTTCCTGCCCAAGAAAATAGTTGCTGCTGACGGCCCCTCTACTGTCCACTTTTGGCAACGCTTAAAGCAACTAATCACTAGCAGGAAAGTGCTCTCCTTTAAATAAATGAGAGCACTATCTACACATGCTTCTCATTAGATCCCTGGAATTCAGGGCCGGCACAAGGCAAAATGCCGCCTGGGGCGAATTTTAAAATGCCGCCCCCCCCCTTATCTACCCTTCCTCTCCCTCCATCCCTGCCGCCCCCTCCCATTATCTACCCTTCCTCTCCCCCCCCCCTGTACTTACCTTTCAGCAGTCCTGCGTCGAGTCTCCCTGTTCGGTCTCGGTGCCGGCTTGTAATGCTGAGTGCCGGAAATCTTCCGGCACTCAGCATTACAAGCCGGCACCGAGACCGAACAGGAAGACTCGCCGCAGAGGAGAGAGAGAGGGGCGCCGAGCGGGTACTGACAGCTTGGTAAGCGAAAACCACTCGGCGCCCCTTTCTCTCTTTCGCTTTTTTTTTTAAAAAAAAGGGCTTGGGGCGGCAAAGTGCCGCCCCCTTCAAAAGTGCCGCCTGGAGTGGTTGCCCCACTTGGCTCCATTGTCGGGCCGGCCCTGCTGGAATTGTCGCCCTCGAGCTGGCGCTGGAGCACCTCCTGCAATGTAAATAATTAGAGCAAATGCACAGATGGGATTCTCATGAATATGTATATTCACTGACATCCAAAAATGTAGATTTAAAATACATGTGATGGCCGGGGTGTTCCAATGTGAGTGTCACCGAGTATTCGAAATTATTGGTCTACAAACCAATGCTTCCTGGTTTCAGTAGCGGCAGCAGGGGAGGAATTAAATGACATTCAAATTAATTTTTTTGAACACCAATAAATGACCTACATAAAAATAAAATTTTGTGGAGTAGACTGCTCTTTCATTGTAACAATAAAAACATTTTTTTCCTAATCAATTATATTATTGTTTACCATGCAATATATATTCAAAAATATATTTTTTGTTAGTGCTTCCATTTTATGTTAGATAGAATGCTTCGCTCTCTTAAACCCACACATATTTGCAGTCTCTACAGATACTGTAAGAAATGTCAGTAATGGAAGATTTTACACACTTCGATGAAGAATGTATGCTGCATGGAGTAAATAAACTGCATTCAGCTAAATATGAAAATATGACAAATAATTATTAGAGCTTTTTCCAAGTTGAGCTCTGGTTCCCTCTATGTATTCGTCTAAAACATCAGCTCTCACTTGCACACGGCAAAGTCACAGCATGAGCATCGAGACTTCACATTTTTCTAGCAATATGGCAAAAGCAGATACTGATCCTAAAGGGACCACATCCAGGGTTAAAAGGCAAGTTGAGTCTCAATAGGTCTCATTTAGATATCACTGCACAATCACTCTGCTAAGAATTCACTCTCTGCAAAAATGAATTTCACCGTTTGCAGCTAAAACACTTTATCATGAAGACAGAGGAGTCTGTGTTACATTTATTCTCACCAATCTCATTTCAAGGTACTAAAGAAAGCAGTGTCACACTACATAATGTTACTCTCTCAACCTCCTAATAGATTGGAAGCTTGCAAGGCCCTCTTCTATTGTTAATTTTTTATATTTTTTATGTTGTTTTTGTTAATCCATATAGCCACAGTGTACTGAGAAACCTGAAGAACGTAGCTATGAACATAAAGTCCATTTTGTCCCAATACTTTCCTTTTCTAGTTGTAGTGTTATTGTTGTTGTAGTGTAGAGTTGTAGTGGATTCAAGGAGACTAAGCGGCCTCTGTAGAACGTATCATCCAGAACGGGCAGTTTGTGATCATCAACACATGATTAGCATGCAGGCAATTATTTATTCAAATCCTTTAACAGTACGGCAATCTTTATGTACAGAGAAGGCTTTAAATTGCATTTGGGTAAAAACGAGGTGAAGTCCCACTGACTCAGATCCTTGGTAAGTAATATAGCCATGAAAAATTAGATAGGACTCATCAAACTCGCTGGTACTTTAACGTAGCGGCGGGCTAAGCAATATATATGGCTGTGAAGTGTGATGGATTTGCCAATATTTATGCTTTAAATGATTTATGGTATTCGCTGGGTATACCATGAATTCTTGATTTGTTATGGCTATCTTTCTGCAATACAGTAATGATATTTTGTTTAATGTCATCTGTTTCTCCCTTTTTAGACATGTGTTAACAATGCTATAGAAGGTTCACCCATATCATATTGTGTGCTATGATGGTAACCAAAATAATAGCGCTAGCAGTATGTTGTTTAACGATGGTTTTGATTAGCTACAATAATATGAATAGAGTCTCTGATGGATATTACGGCCACCAGAACAATGTATTGAAAAATAACTAGAGTAACTTATTTGATACAGACAAAAGCAAATCCAATAGTTTCAGTTCCATCATGCAGTTGTATGAACATCATCACTGTATTTTTCAAATATTTAATTACACATACAATGACCCATACCTTTAGGCCAAGGTCAAGTTCCTTAAGAGAACGTCTGATCTCCTGTATTAGAATGTTCATCCGCTCACATTCTTGAAAACAGACAAGAATATATGGGGACCGTTCTGCTGTTTTTGAAGTTATATCCGACATGTTATATCCCTCAGGGAGTTTTTCTAAAATTTCATCCAAAATAATTTTTACCTTAGGCAAAGAAAAAACACACAAGGAAAAATCTTTGTAAAATCTGTAATTAAATGTAATACGGTAAAACATAATTGCAGTAAGGAACAGTTTTTTTGGTATTATCCACTATATGTGTTAGATTTTTTTAAATCTATTTACCAAAAAATGAATGTATCAAGAACATGAAAGTACTTGTGGCTTTGTCACACCACAGGAACACACAACCCTTCATTTCTTCTACCACCAAAGCCACACATTTGAAGCATCAACTAACCACTATTACAATAACAATTCAACACAGGATTTCCAGGATGGAAATGTTAAATGCATACAAAGTCCATCTTGCGTGGACGTTTTACTGCAAGAAAATGAGTGCAGGCGTTCTTCAGTTATTGGATTTAGAAAGCAAGACTATTGCTTGTCTTATTCTCTCTCCTTGACTGCCTCTACTGAAAGTAATAAGTGTACCATCGTATGTTTCTTGCACATGCTCTGAAGAACTATCATTTTAGTGAATGAGACCTCAGTAACTCACTCCCAATTTTCACATACAGCACCTGTTTTAGACATGCTAATAGTTTATTTCTATCATTTAACAAAATGCAAAGTGAGTGGATAGAAAAAAATCGAAATCAATATTTGGTGTGATCACCCCCTTTAAAACAGCATCAATACTTCTAGGTAGACCTGCACACAGTTTTATAAGGAACTCGGCAGGTGGGTTGTTCCAAATATCTAACTACAGTTCTTCTGTGGACTTAGGCTCAGTTGCGTCTCTCTCTTCATGTAATCCTGGACAGACTCGATGATGTTGCGATTAGGGCTCTGTAGGAGCCATACCATCAGTTCCAGGACTCCTTGTACTTCTTTACACTGAAGATAGCTCTTAATGACTTTGGCTGTATGTTTGGGGTCATTGTCATTGCAGAATAAATTAGGGGTCAATCAGATGTTTCCCTGGTGGCCCTGTATGATGGATAAGTATCTGCCTGTACTTTTCAGTATTGAGAATACCATTAGTTCTGATCAAATCCCCAACTCCATTTGCAGAAATGCAGCCCCAAGCTTGCAAGGAACCTCCACCACTCTTCACTGTTGCCTGCAAACACTTCAGCCCTTCAGCGAACAAACTGCCTTCTGCTACAGCCAAATATTTAAACTTTTGACTCATCAGTCCAGAGCACCTGCTGCCATTTTTCTGCACCTCTGCTCCTGTATTTTGGTGAACAGCTGAGTTACTTGGTCTTGTTTCCTTGTCGGAAGTATGGCTTTTTGGCTTCTTCCATAAAGACCACTTTTGACCATGTTTCTACTCAGCATTGCCCGTTATTTTGTGCTTCTTCAATTTCTACCTGGGAGAGACTTTGCTGATGTATTATAAATTCCTTGTGTCTTGCTGCTGTGCTCAGTCTTGCCATGGTGAATGACTTGACATTAATTTGTCTTCATCAACCTTACCTTGTTAGTGAGTTTGGTTGTTCCTCCCCAATTTTATTTCTCCTACACATCTTTTTCTGTTTAGTTATTAATTGTGCTTCTACTTACATATTAAAATGATGATCATTAGCACCTGTTTGGTGTAACTGTTTAATCATACTATATGCCTACAAAATCACTGACTTTATGCATGTTTACCTAAAAGAATTGATGCTGTTTGGAAGGCAAAGGGTGGTCACATCAAATACTTATTTGATTTAGATTTTTCTTCTGAAGCAACTGCTCCATGTGCTTCGAGACTAATTCAGCCCTGCATACACCCAGCCCACATTGTTCAATCAGCTGTTATTACTGTATGTGTATTTGTTGTTTTTTTTACGTACCTTATAGCCACCCCATTTAAAGTGTTGCAGAATATGCTAGTGCTTAATAAAGGTTAATTATAAGAGGAGCTAAGCTCCCAATAAAATCAATGAGTAGCAGAAGCCAATCATGTTTCTGAACAGTGATGTTTTGCTAGCTCACATGTGATTGGGTGTTACTTCAATTACTTCAATGGGAGTGCAGCAAGAGGAGGAGTTAAATGAGATAGAAGTCTAACATCAATAACTAAAGAATGCCTGCACTGGTCTGCATGCAGTAAGAAGCACCGCAGTCCGAGCAAAATGGACTCCAACATGTATTAAAAAATAAAGGTATCATTTGCGGGGTAGACGTTAAAAAGTTCTAGTATCTTAATAGATATATCATTGTTCAATATAAAAAGTAAACAACACATCTACCCTTATATAATGATATATAAAAATGTTTAAAATTTGCCCCCATATAATCACTATATCCGTAATTGTGAGATTAGTGAAAGTTTGTGACAGTAAATTCCTCTAGTTTGAGGGGGGGAATTTGAAGACTAGTTCTAAATTTCCAACATGATGTATGTGGAAAAACAACAACTGCTGTGAAAAAATACATTTAATTCTGTGATACCCAAGACACTTGGGATAGGAACACATCCAGGGCTGGGTATATTAAGACTGGTAGTTGTCATATAACTTAAATTTGAACTGTTGGTGAAAATGAAGTGTGTTTCCGAAGGTAACTAATGTATTATATTAATACTTAAAACTTTCTGCCTTCTGTTTCATTATGTAAAAAAAAATTTATTCTTTTTAACAAAAAACACTAATGCCTTTACCATATTTTATATTTCTGCAGTCAATATTACATATATATATATATATATATATATATATATGGTATGTAGAATTATAATATATATATTAAATATAATAATATAATACTGATGGTATTATATAATATTATCATTGTATACATTTTGGTATTATTATGCATTTTGCTACAGTATTTATGTGTAATTTTTTTTTTTTACTGGAGGAGTAATTGCATTATTGAAAATTTCAGCTCCATGAATGAATGAAAACTCACCAAGTTTTCATTCATTGGTTCAGATAACATTTTCAGGCTCACTTTTAAAGATGTAGCATTTAATTTTATTCCAGTTAACTAAATTTAGACAGTAACAGAGAAACATACTTTAAAATACCAGAAGAATAGCAGAAGATTATCTTAACCTGTATAATGAATACTACAGAGACAGAGGTTAGCCCTTTTATATGTAAATTATGCTCTTCATTAAATACTCAAGTATAATTAATTTCCTTTGGTAAGTAGACCAGAGGACCAAGATATTTGATCATTTAAGAATCCATATAAAAAAAGCTGTCAAAGCTAATATTACATTTTTAATGGTGTTTTGATAACCTTTATTGAAAAGAATAGAACAACAAACCATCTGATTCCATCGGATGGATATACTGTAAGTGTTGGCATTGCATTAATATGTAAATGGTATTGTAATATACGTTCTGCCATGGAAAGGGTTAATAGTTACAATATGTTGTTTTACATCAATGTAGTTGTGCTACTAAAGGGTGTCAGACCCATGCACTTATTATTTTCTTCCAGGTCATAAAGAGTTTAAGTATTACTGCAGGAGATTTTGCATGGGATTCAATTCTACAAGAAAAAGTTTCCTTTTTTCATCCATGTGTGCCTTTTCAGTTGTTTTAAGTACAAATTTGTTCCACAATGGGATGTGACAATTACATAAATATTTTCACAGTGTTATGTATCACAACTTGACCCCTCTGGGGTTAAAAAGGCGTAGACAATATTATTGACTCGACTGAGATTTTTTTCCACTCCATGCATCTGTAACTGGCAAACTCCATTTCTTTCTTATTGCTCAATTAGTGTGAAACAAATGAGAACAAAGGTGGCACTTTGTATCCAGATAAAAGGAAACTCAACAGCTTTTAACTTTAACCCTTGGCTTGGCAACATAGAGGAATCTGTTGTTAGACTACAGCTTTTCTCATTCTCAGTAAGCTCTGTGTTAGTAAAATATTACTTTTTGATAATACCTGAACAACCTATTGTTGGAAATGAAGAGGTTTCTTGATTGTAAATTCATTCCAGTAGGACCCTCTCCACCTTTTGTTTCTTTTAATCCAAATTCTTTTGTGATACATTATTTGGTATGTTCTGATTGTACTGCACTGCAGTCACTAGATAATAATAATACAAATGAGCATAACTAGTACAACCCTTAGAATCAATTGATTTCCTTTGGCTCTCAAAGCTTGATGGGAAATTCAGTTGCACTTTGCTTCACCCATTTCATCTTTAAGCAGTGCCCAAGTCATGTACAGTTTTATTTTTACTAACCTTTTCCTCTTCGGTCTGTGCGGTTCCTTCTCCATTTCTAGAATCTCTTGACTGCAATTCAAGCAAGGTACGGAAGAGGTTGTCGGAAGTCACGGTTAAGAATTCAATTTCAGCATTGGGGTGTAGGCCATAAAGGACTGGGCTCTCAGGTGGTAACATCTCATCAATGTATCTATGGTAACCTTGATAATCAAGGTTAGAGGGGACCACAAATCCTGGTGCTAAAGCGAGCTTCCTATCAAACTAAAGTTGGAAAAGAACATTAAATGTCACAATCATAACAAAACACTTTTTTTTCTCTGAATCTCTTTTGAGATTTTTGAACCTTCTTTTTTGATATTTAAGAAAATTGCCAAAATGACTTTGTACACAAAAAAAGGCAGAACCTTTTGTACCATGATTCTTTGTATAACATGAAATGTCTCTTGTTCCTTTGTTTTCTTGTTATTGTTCTTCATCCCCCGGCCTTCTGCCCCTCTTCCCCCATCCCATTTACTATGGACCCTCAGAATTGTGCTGAAAGAAAGTCTAATTCAATCTGACAGAAAACAGAAATAATCCTTCTTGGCAGGGTAGCTTCAGATCTAAGTTTCCTATGCTCCAACCAGCAGGAACTCTGTTCTTAATTCTCTTGTCCCAGCTTTTGTTTTCTGCCTCTGTTACAAGAGATCAAGAGGATGTCCGATTTGATGCATGCTGCTTCCGCTGTTCCATGTAGCAGGTTCCACTAACTTACAGCATGAATAATATTAAGGGTCAAGTATTTTTAAGGCTTACAATGACAACTGAATCATGTCTTAGAACACATTTTATCTGGCTTTCTAAATCCCACCAGAGAAAAGGAGTCTTGTAATTATTGACAATGTTTGGAAAAAAATGGATGCTGATACCATCATGAGGGTGATCTATCTATCTATCTATCTATCTATCTATCTATCTATCTATCTATCTATCTATCTAATCTATCCATCCATCCATTCCATAGATGTGGAGCTCTGTAACAGTGCACATGAAAAGAATGATATTCTTCAAATGATTTTGCAATATGCTTTTAATTTGTATCAAATATGCTTAGACCCAAACTTTGGGCGCATCAGTTCTTGATAATCTGGCTCAAGCTACGCCACTGGCCAAATTGTGGTGGCTCCACGGTGCAGGCTGCTGTAACTGCCAGCACTCTGCGGGGGGTCGCATTACATGACCTCACAGTTCAAGTGCAGCAGCTCTCACTGCATGGAAGGAGGAGAGGAGCCATGCACTTGAGTAAGGAGATTTGTTTTGCATGTATCAATGTGGGTGTTTGTGTGTGTGCTTCTGTGCAGAGCATGTGCAACCTAGGGGTCTTAGCCATCTGTACCCAATACTAAAAAAAAAGCAGATCTGAATATGTCCGGATTACCACTAAGGCAGTAGGCAGCATATGCATGTGCATTTTTTAAAGTTGTCAGATTGAAAGAGTCTATTATTTCCCCTGCCAACAACACCTTCTTTTTCTTTTTGAATAGCAGTTGGACCACCAGTATTCTTTATGTTTAAAAGAACCTGGAAGATTAATATGCCTCTATTTGACTTTATACTTTGTTTAGATCCACCTCCTTTTGATGACCTCTAGGTCCTATGATCTGAAACCAACATGGATTGTAGCCAGTGTTTTAAAAATATAATTGTCTCTAAAGAGCTTTAATTGTCCAAATTATAATACAATTTTAGTATTACATTATATATAATATAGTATATTTATATTATATCAGTATTAAAACTGCCAAATGAAGTAGCAGCACAATTTAAGCTAAATTTCATCTTGATTAAGAGTGTTTTTTCTGTAGGTGTATCTGGTTATAAGATTTCTATCTTTACCAAGAATTAATTTGCTCTTTGTTGTTTCCACTCCAGATCATTGTATTCCTTAAAAAAGGACATTTCTAGAACATCATTATAATCATTCTTGCTGTTTTGTGCCTTTTACATTGTAATGAATTGTGCTTTGGTTTTAATGACTTATGCTTTTCAAATTTGCTCAATGTAGCTGTAGCTAAGCATCCTTGTTATCAAAATAACTGCTCGAGATATTTAAATTGGTTTGGGATAGAAAAATCACAGAAATAAGGAAGGTTAACACAATGGAAAATTTGATTGGAAACATAAAATTTGACAGCAGATAAGAACCCTTATCAGCTCATTTTTCTCCTACTTTAAAAAAACCCTCAACCTTGGTCTTATCCCATGCATGTTTAAATTCAGTCTTAATCGCAACCACTTCTGCTGGCAGGCTGTTTCACCACTCTCTCAGTAAAGTAACACTTCTGTGACATCTAAGCCTCAGTATTATTACCTCTTATTCTAATATTTCTCCTCCTTTGAAATAAACTTCCCTCCCGTACTTACCCTTTCAGGTATTTTATTGTTTCTACTACCTCCCCTCCCTCTCTTTGCTTCTCTTCTCCATGATATATATATATATCCCCAATTTATTCACCATTTTCATAGCCCTTCTCTGAACTCTCTGTATAATGTCAATATCCTTCTGTAGATGGGGTCTTCAGAACTGTACACAATATTCTAGGTGAAGTCTGACCAGAGATCTGTAAAGTGTCACAACAACCTCCATCTTTCAGCTAATGCCACTAGCTATACATCCCAGCACCCTGCTTATTTCGAATAATATCTTAGCCTCACGGTTACACAAGCCACATCCTTGCAATGTGAGTATCATTTAGTTTCATCACTCTATAGGTCCAGGACATTTTTATTGGGTTTAAAACACATTGGAAGTTTTGCTGAGCTCCTCTAAGTTTCCTTAAAGAACTTACGATCCTTTTTTTCAGGGAGGGGTGGTGGTGAAGATATATGTCCTTGTTTTATTTTACCTCTTGCCTAAACCTATTTAAGTTCTTGTTTCACAACAAATGCCATCAACCTGAGAGAATACTGAATGTTAAATTGCATTTTTCCTGGGAAAGCAACCTTTCCTAGATCCTTAGACATCCTGATTTACATTTTCCCTGCCACATACAACAACTCACAGCTACTCAGCAGACACACTCACACTCTCTTGTTCTGCTCAGTGTTAATTTCAATAAAACATACACATTGTACTTATTCATTAATTACTAACTGATTATATATCACATAAAGCATTGCATCTCTCCGTGGCAGGATGGAAATAATGTATTGCAGCTCCTCAAAGGCGTGTCAGCATAAAAAGCCTTTGTAATGCAAAGTTTAAAAAGTCTTTTTTTTTTTTATCATCAAGCAGGAAAAGAAACGCTGTTTGTCATATCTATAAAATTAAATTTAATGATGCCTTTTTTGCGATTTGATTTTTAAATCTTTTTTTTTAATGATATTAAGGAATGATTGAAGTTGCTACGGCCGTCAACTTTACATGTTTGGCTCTAAATTTAATTGAACTTAGATTTCCTTTAAACAATTGCCTTCTTAACCTTTAACTTTCTTAGCACGGAGCTTTCTCGTACAATGCAGAGTAGATTTTGTGCTAATAACATTAAAAGTGTTCTGTTTTCGTACAAATCTTGAGTGGTTAATGTATTAAGACACAATTTGCAGATTCCAGGCAACAGAATTGAGCCCCATATCATTTCAATTTCAATTTGTTACAAAGAATACCGCCAAAAAAACAAAGCCTGCATGCTATATATTTTAACAGTTGAATGACCAGAAGATGGAGCTCTGACTCTGAAAAAATGTATTACCTGATTGGGTTGCATGTACTCTTCCAAGTATGTACGGCAAAGTCTTCTGTCCCAGTCATCGGTGATGTGACCCCCGTACATAATTTCTCCAAACAGGTAACGGAGGTCCTCCCATGGAACCTGAAACCATGGTGAAGTTTCATTGAATGGCGAAAGAGGCCAGTGCTTGTCTATGTGTTTCTATATACAGAATGTATATCCATATTTCTGCTTATAGAATTGTAGAAGTCAAGGCAAAACGTAAAATAATTATTACTACTATAAATTGCCCCTATTCTCTATCATAGCCCCAAAGCATTTTTTTGTTTAAATAATAACATAAGATACCATCTGGTAACTAAAAGGTTAATGAAACATTTTACAAATTGTGAAAACAACAGATGACATCAACAGATTCATATAAAACATGTAAAATATGTGAAATTTACATTTATTTTATGAATAAAGAATTTATAGTCTGTATGTTTTTGATGAAAATATAACTTAGATTATTAACTAATAACAGAAACTATTATAAATGAAGTGATGAATCTGTTATTCCTATAAGGAGGTTAAATTAGATTCACACAACATAAAGGAAATGAGTAAATGACTTATATATGCATAAATTCTGACATGCGGAACAGTTATATTTTATACAGATAAAAGATTATTTTTATGATTAATTACATACTATACGTAAGCACACATTTTTGCAGTGGTTTGACACCGAAATTTCATCAATGTATAATATATGGAGTTCTGGAATTCTTTTTCAATCGTATTTAAAAACAGGTGCAAGAGTTAGTATAAAATACAATACCTGGGAATTGGCTTCCAGATAGTTATAGAGAACATTCACAGATATTGTAAGGTCCCCGAAATTAAAGGGGTACTGTTTGTTCCAGCCCTGTGGGCCAAATTTACGGCGTTCAGCCACGCAGGCATGAAAATAACACAGTGAAAACAATATGCTTTTGAATTCTTGTTCTCGGGTGCACTGATCAAGAATATTCTACGAAATAAAAAAACAACACATAAATTAGAAAGCCAAAAAGGCAACCACATTTTTGTGTTACAATAACATTACTTTTACATTACATCTACTTATCAATTTGTAATACATTTGTTTAATTATATTTACACTCCTAGGTTCTCAAATCAATACAACCATTTACAAGTGTAAACAACACAAAACATAAAAATCAATTGCCAGTATAAAATAATATCTAGATATTGATTAGTATAACAAGAAATATTGATTCTAAAGCAGGGAAATCTGATTCAATTTGAGGGTCAGTTTTTGTGACCTATAAATATCTTTAGCTAGGGAACCAAAAAACGTCTGGAAAAAATATGCATAACGATCTCACAAAGTGTCAGCACTATACAAAAAAGGATACTATCACTGTTTTATTATGATTTATTTATGAGCTCACACAAAGTGAAGGACGCTGTGCTTGCTACAGATAATTTCTAACAATCATAATATTATTGCTATGTGAAACATTAAAAAAATTGCCAGTAAATACCTAGCTAATGAGATTCACACGACATATGAACCATACATGCCTTGCAAATGTAAATCACCTAATAGTATACAGCAGTGAATTATTTCCATACTACCATAAAGCTTAGACAGCTATGGAACGATTTTGCTTGGGATTCTGTTGCATATATTTTAATGAAAGCATTTAGATGCCATTGATTTGAAAGCGAGTTTAACACTCTGTTGATTGAGTTTAGTCTCAAACTGATCCTTGAGAGTTTTGCTGGACAGTCAGAGCAATTTTAGCATATAATAGTAACCAACAGGTTGGCATGCAAGATTTATTACATTAAGCATACCCTTTGTGCGATCTTTTCACTTAGTGAGTAGACCCCCATTAAAATGTGGTCCTCCTTAAGGTTTTTTTAAGGTTATAGGGTTTCCCAAGACTTTCACCCTCCACAGCAGTTAATGTTTTGCATTGACCCCTCAAGAATACCATCCGAAGGGGAGTCTGACTGGGGCGGAACATCTGTCAAAATGTAGCGCAGGTGTCCTTAGGCAAACTCAGGAACGACAGAGTCCTCCCATGGAGAAGAGCTCTGTGTGAAACATTCTATACATTCTACGTATAGAATTCTACGTATAATTCTATACATTAGTACCTCATGTTAAATCCCATAACATATTTGCTATGTAGATAATATTAGACTAACCTGGTCAAAGTTATCCAAAGCAGCATGTAGGTTTGCAAGCATTCCCGTCGGTGGCTCATTGGTAATTTTAATAGCATTCTCAATAATTCCTTGTGGTATGATATGTTCTTTGAGTGTCATGGGTGGTTCCACGCTCATAAACAAACGGTAATCAGGATGGCTTCCTTCGCTATGTTTTTCCAACAATTTCTCTAATCTGCTCAGCCACTTGGCTACAAGGTGGATGTTCTATGAAAATACATGGTTTTGTCAATTTAAAGCAATGTTATAATTACTGTGACAGTAAAGATGTTAAATAGCTATAGTTATACACAGGAGAATTTGTATACAACTCTGGAATACACGTGTAAACATTTTCTTAGATAGACAAAACATTAGATTTGTGGTTGAAATTCTTGGCGTTGTTTTTAAACATGCAGGATGTAATATTGTGTTGCGCTCTTCCCACTGATGTTTTCTACAGCTGGTTCCTGCTTTTAGGTGCAACAGAAAAATGACTTCCCCTTGGCTTATGCAAAATAACACAGACACATTTTAGTTTTTTTATACACAATTTGATGAATACAAAAGGTTTTTTTTTCCATTGTCTTAAATATGTAGGTATTTTCTTATTGTTTTGTTTGCAAAGGTGTCACGTTTATCTGATTTTTTTTAAAATACTACATATTATGGAGTTTTATTTAATACTAAAATACAAACATTTCAATTTTAAGATGTCCATGTAGATGATTCATTGAAATTCATAATTATTTTAATATTAAGCAAATACCACAGGTTTTCTCTTCTAACAACCCAACTATTTTTTGTGTCTGATAAAACCAGTGCTTCTTAACTGTCCTACGTGTACCCGTCGGAACACTTTACGGTATACTTTGACACCTTTTTCATGCCAGTTAGTTCAAAAATTGAATTTTTAAGGTGGGTTTTACAAAAAATGACTATTGGTGCCCTGTGTCATTACCAAGGATTACACAGATGGATAAGGGTTCAGAAACACTGACCTTAATTCATTATAATGTGATTTATAGGTAAGAAGAAACATTAAAATCTGACAACTTAACTCTATATTATGATTGGCAAACCCTGATTAGTTTCTCCTGTAAGAAGGGCCAACTCGGTCATAATGCATAGTTTATTATTTAAGGAAAATCTATAATTTAACTAGAAATTATACAAAGCCAACTGGGGTGAAACACTTAATTGATGCATCAAAATACTAAGATTGTCACAAACATCAGTTTTATTTCCAATAATAAATAATACTATATTCCGTCAGAATACCATGGAAACAACAAGCTTTCTCTTTTTTTACCCAAAAAACATTTGGCATGTCAAGCCAAAAGGACCAAGCGACATTACTCTGTAAAGCTGTTCTAGGAGCCACGTAAAAACAAACAATGTCGCTTACTTGTAGAATAACCCAATGGCCTTCTCTTGATGCCTTTTCCATAGCGATTTCTGCAATAACCTCTTGACCTTGGCCCAAAGATACATTGTGAAGCTTTCCTGAATCAATCGTAAATCCGAGCTTGTTTCCTAAACAGAAAAGGCAATAATATTACCCACGTTAACAGCCCAACCAGAAGGAAAAACATCTGACAGTGATATGCTCCGGAAAATATCACAAATATAGAAACGCAGTTTACGGAATTCACAGGTTGTTTACTGGCTGTCTACACACTATTATCTAAATAATATATCACTGCATCAAAAGTAATTTATAGATTTAAATGTGTTAAGTTTACAGTTATTTTGTAAAATGTCTCATAAATTTCATTATTTCCAAACGCACAGGAAAAAACAAAACAAAAAAAGGCACAAAGTGGTGAGTGAGAAAAAAAGGAGACAAATGACACAATTTCCTTCGTAAATGGCTTTGATTAAAGTAATGTACACTGTTAATGTATATTTTTACCACATGTTAATTGCATCCAGCATCCTATACGATGCAATTTTGTTTCAATAAACAACAAGCAAGGAAAACGAGAAATAGAGAACACCAATTGAATACTTAAATGTAAACCTTGGCACCTGAAAGCTTATTCATGTGTATTCACTGAATGAATTGTTTTATATTTAACATAAAAGGAATACTTAGCTGCCTCTGATGAGGTTTACAAGTGATGAAATCAAATTTTAAAAACAAACATTTGTAGTTTATGTCTATCCTGGTGGACTGTTCTTACCAAGTAATTCCACGTCTTTTAATGGATCAACACCAGGAGATAGGATAAAGATAATAGGCATGGCAGGACCACTCTCCGCAAATGACTTTGCAAACTCAGTTTTTCGTGTTTCCACATATTTGGCTCCCAGTTTCTCTTCAACAAAGTTCCTACAAAAATTAACATTATACATGCACCTAGCAAACAAAGTGAACGTCTGGCCACCTATTTCCTCGCTTTGTTTATTATGCCATCCAAGTAACGGCTGTATGTGGATGATGACTTCTACCAGAAAGTACTGGGGAGCCATAGTCTGGCCACAACAAAGACAATACTAGACTAACAAGGGTGTTTCTGTTTATCAGCTATAAGTTGTGATAAAGCATATGTTATATTACTGACAATTGTATGCTTATAGAACCTGCTATTTTTGATGTTAGTACCAGAAATTTGTTAAGTACTCATCTGTACATGATCTATTCAAGGCCAACGGATGTCATTGGCTTTTATTATTCCATTGTCAATGGTAACTCATCCAATGGTCTTATGCAAAATATTACTTATGAGAAAAGCTTAAGGAACATGGAGAAGGTGAACCTGTAAGCATAGACATCTTAGCCCCAAAACCTGCACTGATCAGCTGTGTCTGATTCTTACAGTGTATGTAAGCACAATGCAACTTCGTACATCTAATTAAACATTATTAATACCTGACAGCATATGTCATTCGATCAGGTCTCAGAGCTCGTATCATAATCATTTTCTGCAGAGAACTCTTGGTTTTCCATTCTTGTGGCAGTCTCTCCCTCTCTGGACATTCTGATTCAACAACCTTTTTCCAGCGCTTGGGTGATCCTTCAATGTCTCTGTCTAAACCTCGGAATTCATCCATAAAACTCATTGTCTGTATGATGAGTAGATAGATTACCAGTTATAAAATAGAACCATTAAGCTTTTAGAGAAATATTAACAAAGATGCTTTAGGTAGAACACAAATATGTGCGTGGCATGTACACAAAAATAAAGTATTTGCTTTTTTCTGTGTTGTCTCTAATGTTGCACTAGGACAATCCCCTTAAAAAAACATGAAAGTTAAATCAAAAATACATTAAATTGTAAGACTCTGTAGATGATCCTGATTCAGGCACCCTGGGCCTTTTATCCAGAATTTCACCATGGGCACTTCTTGGTCATGTTCAGCCTACTATCACCTTCAACCAGCAGTGTGTAATGAAAGTTGTAGTAGAAGATCAATAGGATCAACCAGACCAACACAGGCTGGATAACCCTTTCTTATGTTTTATTGTGTATTTTGTTTTGTTTGAAACATACCTTTATTGCACTCCATGCTGAATTGGAAAGAAACTCCAAAGGGCTATGGTAGATGTAGTCAATGTTAAAGCGTAGTAGGAAGTCAAGTTCATGAGCAGAAATTTCTTTATTCATTAATAACAACTGAAAGGGGACAACCATTATTAGCAGGTGTCAACTGAAACATTACAACTTTAAGCTTTATTACAACTGTCTTCTTTTCCAAATTGGTAAAATATTAGGGCCTTTTGGTATTATTTGCACACAACTTAAATAGAAAGTGACAAAAAAAGACTACTTTGTCTACAGCAAAGAGCACCAAAAACACACATATTTAGTGCTTGTATTCATTAACATGTTTTTATAGACTGAGAACTTAGATGAACCATTTTCAAATATGGTGCCTTGGACACATGCCTATCCTGCCTTATGGGGAACTTTGCCCTGTACCCAGCATCATAGTCTGGAATTGCCAATGTTTTAATAATATAAATAATTTGTAAATAATGTGTATGAAAATAAAATATATTCTTGGTGAAAACAGCATTTATGTAATTTTCAAACTATAACATAATAAGCCCTTGGATAATCTATTTCTAAAATGCAAAGTTTGGGGTATCTTGGAGTTCTAATCTGCAGAGGTCAAAGACAGTTCTTTAATTATGTGGTACAGATTACACAATTTTTATGACGATCATCCCTTCAAGAGCATTATTGGATATTTTTTGGCTAAATACTGTGAGCTTTGATGTCTGAGAAAAATAGTTGTGGAACACAGCATGAGTGGCTATGCCAAAGGATTTATTCAATCAATACAACATGTGAGCCTTTTATTTAGCAAAAAAAAATCAAATAGAAAACAACACATAGTGAGCTGTGGCTCCTGTCCATTATATTTCTAAGTAAACCTAATAAAGAGTATATTTTGTGCATCTAAATTAAAGTTAAGCTGGAGAACACACTTCTCATAACAAGGTTTATTTTATTCCCAAACATCTGGGATTCAATTGAATTATTGTGCAAACGGGCATTATTTAACATTGTTCTCCCATTAGACTAACTGGCACAAAGAGAAAACTATTCTTTTCAGATGTTCACTTAATTATTTTCCAAAACTTTTAATCCAATAAAATGAAAAAGAAGTCATCAATGGCAGAATGAAAAAATAACAAAACAAAAAAACTTATTTTGGAAACAAACGATGTTGATTCATTGAAGAAAAACTCCAGAAAAACTTTCACTGAAGATAAATACAGAGAAACGAGATGATCAAGGCCACATGCACATATTGCTTTATATTTCTAAATTAATAGAAATTATGACTAAGTCTGAAGATGATTCCCAGAGAGCCAAGGATCTGTCTGTTTACTTTCAGAGGATGGCATTAACGAATATTACATTCACAAATTAAAACTGTTACTTTATGTTTCAATTGCTGGAAACAAGTCACAAATCAAACAGTTTCCCCTTTTCGTAAGTAATCTATTTTGTTTAATGTATATTTGGTGGAGCCAGCATTAGCTTTAACCAGAATTTAGTACAATAACTATGTCTTTCTGGATCATCAATAATAGATGAATATATTTAGGAAGCTAAACTGTTCATTCTCCTCTTTGTGGTTCAAACTGTGGTCCTTGCAAGCATCTATATGTTCTAAAGCAGGTTTTGTTAAATATACACCAAGGTTTAATTTAACTGAAGTGAAAAAAAAAAAATTATTTTGGGACCTGAGCTGGCATATTGGATTCTAATCTTAATTCTGATGTCAACTCACTTTCTTACTCAATTTTTATAACCTTTTTATGTTTTTTTACAGATTTTGTTTTTATACATTACTTAACATCTAACGTATCTATATTTTATACAGTAGACTCACAATAAAGAGAATGACATTAGGTGGAGGGAACGATGCCCATTTGCATGATTGTTGATGGCCGCAGACAAATTATACAAATATCTTTCAACAGTCTAGATATATTGACGATGTACCTTGAAGCTGCCCTGAGACCACAAATTCTCTGCAGAGCTACTTCACATTTAGTTGTACACCAATAATATCATATTTTGACAGACATTATGTTCTTACACATTACTGTGTATGACTGAATCTCTGGTGCTGTGACAGAAAAGACTATCATCATCCATTATCGTTGTTAGCGCCTTCCTAGGTGGAAGTCAATTATTATTTGGCTTCTCTCCCACACTCCTGCTTTTTCTATGCTTTCTTAATATATTCCTAGATTAATATGTTGTAAACGACTGTTTGTTTACAGGTAGACTAGATGGACTGAAACGGTTCTCAACTGTTCACCATAAGCCAAACCAGAACTATATGCTAGAAATTATGGAAATTGCGCTTCTCTTGCCAGTGCTGGGAATGTTAAGTCACAACAAAGTCCTTGGTTTCACATATTCCAAATAAGAGTTGTGGCTCTCCTGGATGTACTAGTTCATTTTAGAACTGCAATTGAGGCCGTAGATTAAATGTGAATCAAGTTACGGATAAATTCAGAATGGCCACATCCATTTAGAAACACAAGAGTTTCTAGAGTTACTACCCAAGTGAACATACTGTACCTGAAATGCCAGTTGTGCAGTGAATGTAATTTTATCTCTTTCAAACAGACCTCTGCTAATGTATATGAACGTTGAGTATGTTACACAGTCAATAAGATTATTTACTCTCAATCGGACATCATCGGCTGGTTCTGCCTGCTGCACAGCCTTGTGAAAGACATTATTAAAAGCCTGGAAATATAATTAAATGCATATTGTCAAATGGCTGTGGCAGTATCCTCTATGATCTCCATTTAAGCCTACCATGTTTCCTTCACATAGTTTGTGTATATTATACTTATGTATTAGATTGGACAAATAAGTAAATATATGCATACAATGAGATATTTAAAGGCAAGTGTCATAAAGAGCAAAATGTAACATTAGTTATTCATATTGTCTGCTAATATATTTTGTAAACATTTTTTAATTGTTTATTATAGAACAGAACAATTGCAATATATGGTTATAGGCTCGATTGCTGTTGTGCAAGCTAGCTGTTATTTCTATAACTTTATGTCCTTTATCAAAGACTATGGAGGCTTAAATGCTTTTCACCGAACCTTAAGGGAAAACTGATACATGGGGCTGATTTTTTTCAGGTCATTCACAATAAAGTAGAGTAGGGAGGCTCTTGCTGCCACAGGACGGTAATTTTCCCGAGCTTCATTGATCTTCACTTCATTGACTTTGGCTTCTAACACCTGCGTTTAAGAAAGTGTGAGCTGTTTATCACAAAATGTAGTGTGAACACCAAATAACCCAATAGAAAATATATAGTTTAAAATATACAAAAGAATAATCAATAAACAAGGGCTTCCTACCATCATACTCTTACCAGACCTGTAACATTGAAGCACTGGAAATTTGTCATTCATTCAAATTCTTTATCTTTCAACAATAAAGGAGTTTACATTATTAAACGCTAAATTGTTGTACGAAATATTAGAATTCACTGGTGGCACTATATCTTGTTACAAACAATGGTGTAAAAAAGGAATCAGAGAAGGTGCCGTCCTGTTTCACATAAGCTCTTTGAGCTTTTTCTGGGGAGGTCCAGAGTTGACGTGGCATGGAAGAAGCCAAGACAGAACCAGACCCCTGCAGCATATGAAAAGGACCATAATACCAAACAGGGGCATGAATTAGGCCAGCCTGGCACCAATATCCTTCCTGTGTAGGGTTGAAGCCGGCTTGCCCTCCTATACCCTGCACAGATGAAGTGAGTTATGGAGAGTATCATCTGACAGTCAAGAGTCCCAGTATCAGATCATTACTGAAATCCACCCCCACCACTGCCTAAATACATCAATTTGGGCTATTATTCCAAGGGCCTATGGAAAAAAGATACATTTTGTAATATGAAATGTAGGAGACATCAGGTCTCAACTTAAAACCTTAATAATCAGAGAGGGAAAAGTTTGTCACAAATGCTATTACTTTTTAACTTGACAAAAAAAAATATTAGCGTACGATGCGGAGTGAAACACTAGGTAGTGCTCAGAAAGCCAAATAAAAATATTCATTGCAATGCCATGAATATTATAAATCATATTTCACGCTTATGGGTCTAGAGGAATATGCATAATTGACTTCATAACACATTTAAAAAAAGTAAAACTGCGGTTAATGTTATCTCCTCCATGGGATTGGATCAACGCCAAATAAATATAATCATTGCAACTGTTTCTAAGTAGTACATCGTAAAACAAATATTACAGCTAACATTACTTTAAATTCCCACTCTTCCTGGTTCCACGGTAGATTAAAGTGGAGTTATCAGGTAAAAACAATTCCTTGTAAAAAAAAATAAAAAATCACTAAATGGTCTTTTAACCGGAGGTTTTGGGGTATATTTTTTAAAATACCCTTCCTCATTGTAACAATGTCACCCACACTGTTATAAGTGCTTTTATCATGTGCCCTGGCCCTCTGCTGTCCCGTGCAGATTTAATTTTGGAGGTTATAAGAGGTGGGCGGTGTAGAACAATGGGGTAGCTTAGACGCATTAAGTAGATGGTACAATAAAGTTATGGGGTCCATGAGGAATAAAAGGCATGAGCGAAATGGCAGTAACATCACTGCACTTGAGTCATCATCCTCTGGGACTTCCACAGTAGATCATCGACAGAAAAGCACCATGTGTCTTGGTAAACTATTGAGGAGATGCCGTTTAAATACTTTAGCTCACCTTCATTTCTATTTCTGCCGCTGTGTGCTTTGTGGTTTCCAGCTTTTCCACTAAGAGTGTATCCCCTAGGAAATTAGTTTCAGCTGCCGATAGGCGTGTCAGTAATTCATCCTCAAGCATTTTCAGCTCTATTTTAAAATAATTCTGTTGCTTTGTGAGCTCAGACTGGAAAGAAAATGGCAAGTTTTAGACCTGTAATTCCCCCAAAATGTTAACAATGGGAATACACTTTGTTACCCTTTTAATCTTGTTCATTACTAAGCATTGTACATTATTCCTGTAACAGTAAAGGTCAAGACTAATATCAAAGCATAATTGTGGCTTTACTGGGTACATTTAAATTAGTGCATTTTGTTAATTTGATTTTTTTTTCTCTCAATGAGAACCTTTAAAATAGATGTCTTTATTAGTTTGCTTTTTTGTATTGGATTCAGTTTTACTTGCTACAGAAATAATAAAAGTAACTTAAACAAGAGGCATAGATGATTATCTGGCTATTGAGGTATACAATGCCAATAGCAATTTTTATATCTGAATCATTTAAAATTGGGGTAATATATAGTATAGAACTAAATTAAATGCTTACTCCTAGTATTCTCCTAGTATGAGTCCTAGTATTCTCTTACTGATTTCATAGTAAGAGAGACCGCCATCTGCCACGTGAAGGATGCGGGTCTGGTAGCACTTCCACAATAGCATTACAACTTTGCTTAACATACTTTATGAACACTTCATAACACTCTTTTTAAACTGTGGTCTGCACACAAATTAATTGGTTTAGGAGGCTATGCAAGTTAATTATTATTTTGTTATATGTTTTATGTGCTCATTGATAAATAGCTAATAATAGTAATGCATGGGAACCAACCTAATTATACACAGACTAGGATAACAATAATATAATAATGCAATCATTTTTGCTGCTTAAAAAAAATTAAACCAGTTCTTCTATTGTGCAAAGTCACTAGAAGTTACTATATCAGAAATTTTTATAATGTAAAATAACGAGAAACATAAAAATGCAATAACAATACCATATTTAAATGTACAGATGAAGGAAACAATGCCATTCATTTATGAGTCTTCGTAGGGTTAAAGTCAAAACTATGACAGGTAGAGTGTGAGAGTTACAGTTTAACAACATTTGGAGGGTCACAGACTATACATTTTATAGTTTAAAATAGTAATATTTAGTTTTTTTTAAAGATGAAAATTTTAATTTAAAGTTAAATGAAAAATATATTTGAGAGTTTAATGTGAATTTAAGGAATTAGTGATTGAATTTAAAAAGACACCATTTGACATCAGTCTTATTAGGAAAGAAGGAAGTGGCATAAGAACCCATCCGACTCTATTTGCCATTATACCTTGAACTGTTCTAAATCGGGCCTCTCCATGTTAACCACATCAGCTAAAAGCTGATCCTCCAAACCGTCACGGGTAACAGTAAAGTTGATTAAAGTTGTCTGTGCTTGGATTTCAGGTTTATAATGAGGATCGGCAAGTTTAGTATGAAGAATCAGTCGAAATTTGGGATGAAATTTACACTCTTTATCCCCAATTCTTATATACCTATACAAAAAAATCAGCAAATTGGCACATAAAAAATATGGAAAGAGACAAATTATATCCTATACACAACTGGTATAAATAATATGTATAGAGAGAAAACACTTTTACTTTTGTACCTTATTTAAGAATAAAAACCAAAACAAAATTTTAGATTTTGAAAGCACCACTTTGGCCAGCTGCAATCACTGCAGACGTCCTACGTTTCTGTATCACCTTTAGCTCCTGGAATACTGTTTTGAAGTCAACAATCATTGAAATTCAGAATTGGAAGCAAAAGTGTAATAAGTAATAGTCATTTTCTGAGTCACAACACGCCATGAAATCACTCCTTGAATCAAATACCCCCAAGGGAGTGAGAAATTAAAGATACCTTTCAGTGTAGTGTGGAAGTGTGCTGGTGTATTCCAACAGATCAATACTCAGCACGGAGAGGAATCTGCTAAAGTCATGAACTAAGGGTGCCAAATATGTTTTGGAAGGCTTAGCAGAAAATAAAAAAATGTGAATAAATACAGACAGCAGGGAAGGGTGTAATTAGTATAATAAAGGGCTGGGCTACCAGTCTACTGCCTTAGAAATAAATGACGTTAATTGATTAGCTCAATTTGACATGGGATTACTAATATGACCCTAATCAGAGCTGAATTACTGATTATTTGTTATTAAATCAGGTCGGTTTATTACTAGGGGCATTACATCAAATTGGAGGGGCATTGCAATTAGAAAGAAACACATATTTACCATAATTAAGATGCTTACTAATATTGGTTGGTAGTATCAAAAAGGACAGCTTGATTCATTATTCCTAAAACAGGAGATTTGATGGAAATATGTACATTGTTGTTATGTCACAAGGTCGTGTTTGTAATTCTTCTCCTTAAAGAGACTGATTAGACTGTACATGTCATGGGATGCAGTGTACGAAAAGATGCACTCTGGTCCTCTGAAAAGGTGGGATAGTGTTTTGAACAGTAGTTCAGTGAAAAGCAGCTAAAAATCCACAGTTGTTACACTACAATTTAAATCAGTAGTGTATTTAGGTCCAGTGTTGACCCAGATGTGTCACAGCATGCATTTTCACAACAAGAAGCACTTTCTTTAGATTATTTTGATCATATTATCTAATTTACTATAAAAAATATATATTATGATTGTCACGGAGCTGGCTAGTCCGACCGACTACCTCCGCTGTCTTGTGCTCCCTTAGCCTGGGACACCACACTTTCCCCGGTTCCCAGTCACTAGCCGAAACTCAGTGTAGGGTATAACATTCAGAACCTTTATTGTACACAGGCACAGGTATATATATCCATATAAACACATCAACACACAGAATGAGACGTCTGAGTAACATAACCGCCCCCTTTAGCTGGGGGATTCAGGTCTCCTAGGAACAATAGGGGAGATAACGGGATTAGCCTCTGATATCTTCCACCGATAGTCAGGCAGGAGCCCTGGCTGGGCACCCTGTGGAGATAATCCTGTCTGGTACACATAGTGGGGCAGGAGGCTATTCTAGCTGCCCAGCAGTTCCAAAAGTAAAACCTGTATGTCCTGGTACTGGGCCTGGCGGTGTGGGGGTAAACATAGAAACTGGGTTCCAGGGGAACTGGTGGTTGGGCTGTATAATATCCACAGCGGTGTGCCTGAAGGGACGAGTCCGTCACAATGCTCCCCCTTGTGGAACACCTCGACCTACCCAGCGCGACCCCAATCGGGTCCGCTTGGGATGGTTCGAAGCCCTGGCACCCATCGCCTCCCAAACACAATCACCCCGTTAGCGCCGTTTGTCTGGACAGCCCATCCGCATTCCCGTTGAGCCTCCCTGGACGGTACTGAATGGTGAAGTTGAAGGGCTGTAGAGCTAGGCTCCACCGTAATAACCGGCCATTGTCCCCGGCTACCCTGTTCAGCCATACTAAGGGGTTATGATCCGTAAGGACGGTGAAGGATCGTCCATACAAATAAGGTTGAAACTTGCGGAGAGCCCAAACCAAAGCCAGGCATTCTTTTTCAATGGCGGCGTAGCTCACCTCCCGGGGAAGTAGTTTGCGGCTGATGTATGCCACTGGGTGTTCGTCGCCATCGTCTCTGACCTGGTTTAGTACTGCTCCCAACCCGAACGTAGAAGCGTCTGTATGGACGACAAAGCGTTTGGATGCGTCTGGTGCAGCTAGTACAGGAGCTTGCACTAAAGCCTGTTTGAGTTGTTTGAACGCCACCTCGCACTCCGGAGACCACAGGACTTGTCGGGGCAAATTCTTTTTGGTCAGGTCAGTCAAGGGTTTCGCAATAGTGCTATAGTTGGGGACAAACTTACGATAATAACCCGCAGTCCCTAGGAACGCTAGGACCTGTGTTTTAGTACAGGGTACTGGCCAGTTGGCAACCGCCTCTACTTTAGCGGGCTCTGGTCTCTGTCTCCCACACCCCACCCGGTGTCCTAGATATTGGACTTCAGACAGACCAATGTGGCACTTGTCTGGCTTAATTGTCAGCCCTGCATCGCGGATTCTGTCTAACACTGTCCGTAGATGCTGGAGATGTTCCCCCCAGGTGGCACTATGGATGGCTATGTCATCTAGATAGGCGCAGGCATACTCCTGCAACCCATCCAGCAGTCGGTCTATCATCCGCTGGAAGGTAGCCGGTGCATTCTTCATCCCAAACGGCATGACTTTGAACTGATACAAGCCATATGGGGTGATGAATGCAGACTTCGGCCTAGCCTCCGCGTCCAGAGGTATCTGCCAATAGCCCTTACATAAGTCGATAGTGGTGAGGAACCTTCCCCCTGCGATCCGGTCTAATAATTTGTCTACCCGGGGCATCGGGTACGCATCAGTCACGGTGCGGTCATTCAGTCGCCTATAGTCAACACAGAATCTGGTGGTGCCATCCTTCTTAGGGACGAGAACGACTGGGGAAGCCCAGGGGCTTACGGAGGGTTCGATGACCCCGAGATCGAGCATCTCCCTGATCTCCTGACGCATGCTTTCTCGGACAGCATCAGGGACGCGATAAGCGGGTTGCCTTAAGGGATGGGGGTCTGTGGTCTCCACTTTATGAACCGCAAGGGGGGTGTAGCCAGGTAGCGATGAGAACATTGCTCGTCGTTCCTCTAAAATCTGGGTGACCTGGTCCCTTTCTGAGCGGGCCAGCCCTTCTCCTAGCCTAACACTCTCTATACTTTTCTGGGTTTCAATATCCCCTGGTAAGCCGGGCAGAGGCAGACCCTCCCATTCCCCTACAGCGGGGCTGCATATGGCGACCACCGCCTCCTCCCTTTCCAAGTACGGCTTCAGCATGTTCACATGGAAGGTCCGCTGGACCCGCTCATCTGAACATCTGGCCACTATATAGGTGGTGTCACAGAGTCGTTGCGTTATCTTGTAAGGACCCTGCCAGGCTGCCTGCAGTTTGTTTTGCTTGACCGGACAGAGAGCCAATACTTTTTGCCCTATCTGAAAGGTGCGATCCCTAGCCGTCCGGTCATACCACCTCTTCTGTCTGCCCTGAGCTCTCTGGAGATTGTCCTTCACTAGGGTCGTGTATCTCTGGAGCCTATCTCGGAGCCCCAATACATAAGTAACTACGGACGGGTCGTCTGTTGGTACCGTGCCTTCCCAGTGTTCCCGCAGGAGATCTAAGGGGCCTCGAACCCTCCGGCCATATAACAGCTCGAAGGGAGAGAACCCTGTGGACTCCTGCGGGACTTCCCGGTAGGCAAACAAGAGATGGGGCAGGTGGCGCTCCCAGTTCTTGTGCTCTGCGGCAAAGGTCCGAAGCATCTGCTTCAGAGTGCCATTAAATCTCTCGCATAACCCATTGGTTTGCGGATGGTACGGGGAGCTATAAAGGGGTTTAATACCGCACAACTTCCAGAGCTGTTGGGTTACCTCGGCGGTGAACTGTGTCCCTTGATCGGACAGCAGCTCCCGGGGAAACCCCACCCGGGAGAATATTTGCAACAGCGCCTCCGCTATGGTTTCGGCTTGGATGTTGCTTAATGCTACAGCCTCAGGATACCGGGTGGCATAGTCTACCACGGTAAGTATATATTTCTTCCCCGTTGGGCTTGGCTTAGCTAACGGGCCAATAAGATCTACTGCAACCCGGCTGAAGGGTTCTTGCACTATGGGCAGGGGTCGTAATTTAGCTTTCAGATGATCCCCTCTCTTGCCTACCCGCTGGCAGATCTCGCAAGTGCGGCAGTAGTCCCTAATGTCTCCGGAGATACCAGGCCAAAAAAAGTTCTGGGTGATTCTATACCTCGTTTTTCTCTGTCCTAAATGTCCGGCCAAGGGAATGACATGTCCGATGCGTAGTATGTCTGCCCTATATTTCTGGGGTATCACTAGCTGCGGCCTGGGCGCTTTAGCAGTCTGTTTTCCCCCATCCGAGGCACTACGATAGAGTCTGTCCCCTTCCCAATGGAACCAGTAGTCGTCCATCCCCCCAGGCTTACTGAGAGCCTTCTGTCGGTACGCTGCTAGAGAGTCGTCCTGTTGTACTTCCTTACTGAAGTCTGTCGGGGAGTCCCAGGTGAGGAGGTCGGGGCCAGAGTCAAGGTCAGTGGGTCTTACCTGGGTCTCTTCGGAGGGAGGTGGCTTGGTTTGTTGGGCTTGTAGCCGGGTGGTTACAGGGTGTGCTTCCGCAGGCTTGGAGGGGCCAAATGTGGAGGTGAGATGGCCTAAGTCGTTGCCCAGTAGAATTTCCTCTGGAAGCCCAGTCATGAGTCCCACTTCTAGGGTGCAGGCAGCTGCCCCCCAGTCCAGATGCACCTGAGCCGTGGGGATTCTATATACTTTGCCCCCTGCGACTCGTACTGCCACAAATTTTCCAGTTGTTACCGGGACTGGTACCCTCTGGGGATCCACCATGGTTAAGGTGGCTCCGGAATCACGGAGCCCCCTGGCCGCTTTTCCATTGAGTAACACAGGCTGGCAGTGATGATGGCGGTTGTCCCCCGCAATGGCTTGTACGATGTCAGCCTCGTGTAAAATTCCCCAGTCTTCTTCCTGACCAACACATTGAACCACTGTGCGCCGGGGCCTTCCTCGATATGGTCCCGACGGCTGGGGTTGCTGGGGACAGTTCAACTTAATGTGTCCCGTTTGGTTGCACGAGAAACACCTCCGAGCGTCGGCTGGTGGGGGGTAGCGAGGACTTCCCATGGCTGTAGCTTGCGGTGGGGAATGGGCTGGCAGATACCGAGGGGCTGGCCGGGTGTTGGTCGAGTTAGCCCGGCGCGTGTCCTGGTACTCATCTGCCAAGCTGGCGGCTTGGGCTAGGTCTCGGGGGTGACGGTCCCGGACATCAGGGGGAGTGTGGTTAAAAAACTGCTCCAGAAGGAACAACTGAGTCACCTCTTGAGCGGTCACTGCTCGGCTCCCTGTGAGCCAGTTTTGCACTGCTTTCTGCATCCGATGCCCCCATTCTTGGTACGTGTCTTTCTCCATCCTCCGCAGGCTACGGAACTTGAGTCTTTGTGCCTCCGGGGTGATGGCGAAACGAGCTAGTAATTGTTCTCGTACTCGCTCATAGCTGTTACAGTCCTCGTCGGCCACTGCTCGGTAGGCTTCAGCCGCCCGGCCAGTGAGCTTGCTGGCAAGGATGGTTACCTTATCTGCGTCTCTTACTTGTTGCAACAGACATTGCCGCTCGAAGTCTTGGAGATATCCTTCGATGTCCCCCTCCGCCTCGATGAAGGATTTGAAGGCTGCATAGGGGAGCTTTCGGCGGTTACTCGCCTCAAAGTGGGAAATTTCATCTCTTTCCCCTGAAGAACGTGCTTGTTGGGGAAACCTCAGCGCAGTCACCTCTGCTATCACCCGGTTCACTATCTCTGCGGGTGGATGGGGCCCGTAGCAGGACAGGCGGAACAGAACATCCCTCTGGAACTCATCCTGGTCTGCTGGGGTAACAGGGTCGGCTTGAGCCTGGTCGTCCGCCATAAGTTCCGCAATGAGGGTATCCCGGGTTTTGTTGCTGGCAACCTTTCCACGAGCCTCCAGGAGGTCTTTCAAAGTATTCCGCTTAAGTTTAGCATACCGCTGGTCCATGCACTCGTAGGGTGCTCTCCGTCTCGGCTTCTTGGTCCTGGTAGTGGTTTGGATGTCCCGTTTAGCTAGGAGCAAATCCCAACGCTTGCCACCAATGTCACGGAGCTGGCTAGTCCGACCGACTACCTCCGCTGTCTTGTGCTCCCTTAGCCTGGGACACCACACTTTCCCCGGTTCCCAGTCACTAGCCGAAACTCAGTGTAGGGTATAACATTCAGAACCTTTATTGTACACAGGCACAGGTATATATATCCATATAAACACATCAACACACAGAATGAGACGTCTGAGTAACATAACCGCCCCCTTTAGCTGGGGGATTCAGGTCTCCTAGGAACAATAGGGGAGATAACGGGATTAGCCTCTGATATCTTCCACCGATAGTCAGGCAGGAGCCCTGGCTGGGCACCCTGTGGAGATAATCCTGTCTGGTACACATAGTGGGGCAGGAGGCTATTCTAGCTGCCCAGCAGTTCCAAAAGTAAAACCTGTATGTCCTGGTACTGGGCCTGGCGGTGTGGGGGTAAACATAGAAACTGGGTTCCAGGGGAACTGGTGGTTGGGCTGTATAATATCCACAGCGGTGTGCCTGAAGGGACGAGTCCGTCACAATGATGAACTGAAAAATCCCACTATTTATGACCTTTCTTTGAAAAATATTCCACTTATCTACAAAAGCTAATGAAAAAAACTGCTAAATATATTTTACTATTTGTCCTGAATTTAGAAATATCATATACCATTTTTTCAAATATGGCCATCCTATTTGGGACATCTTTGAAGCTGGTCAATTAAATTTATTCCCATTCAAGCATTTTTTTAAAAAAACTAGACACCCCATGCTGTTCCAAATGCTGGTATCTTAACTTTCAATGTACTAATTCTACTACCATCCTTTGTCAAAGTTTGTGGTAGTAATTATTTTACACACGTAGTACTTCAGGTATGATTTTACAGCTTCTTGTATGTGTCACTGCCAACCCCAATATGTGCTCAGCAAAATCTTATACTACCAAATGTATAGGTTTGCTGGGTTGTTTGGAAGCTAAAAGGCCACATTTGGGAGGTGCACATGTTTTTAACATTTTGACATCTGGCCAGTTTGTGCCTGTGTCCTATTTGGGATATCTTTGTACTCAGGCAATTCAATTTACCCCATCAAACCATACCTTTTTTTAAACTAGAAATCCAATGGGTATATTAAATGGTAGTTCTTTAACTCCTTCCATACCAGTATTTTTTACATTTTGTTGAAACTGTGTGGTTCCCCTGATGGTGACATCACTGGGGAATTATTTCTACATGTTACCATAATTCTTTTTAACATATTTTTAAGCTGGGCTTCATTGTACCTGTATTCAACCTGTATTACACCTCATTGGTCATTAAGGGGTTAAACACTGAACTCGACACATGAGAAAAAAACAATTCACAAAATCAATGCTCACTTTTGATCATTTTATCACTTCAAACAGCCATGTGTCCCTTACAGACCTTTTTTTCTGATGGAAGACTATTCCAGGTATTTCAAATGCTTTATATAAAAATGTACTACTATAAACTAACAACCACACTTCATTGACAAAGCTCATGAAGGCCAAAATCTACATCTTATGTTAGATGCCTCACAGAGAGAAAAATTGCCCCGAATTTCGAGTTCTATGCTGCCCTTGTGGTCAGGATTCATCTGACATGCTTATGTACAAAACCGAAGTAGGAATTGGCAGCAGTGCAGACTTTTTAAGCTCTGTATGTCCTGAGCTAAGCTAATTGAATCCTTTTGAGTATGTCTTTTGGCTTTGGGCACATTACCTTCCTTTTTTAAGTGTATGTCTTCCAAGCAAAGGATCAAGCACAGGATCAATGATTTCTTCTAAATTTTCTATCAGAACAGGGTCTCCAGCAACTACTGCTTGCTCTATGATGTCAACATACCTACAAATAAGATGAACATTGGTGCAACAAAGCATTGTGTTATAAAATACTTAGCAGTAGATATTCTGGATATTCTGGTTGGATATTCAATTACTATGAAGTTTTGCCGGCATTGAAAATATTTAGGATTTCATATAAACAGTTGATTTATACTATAACATCATGCAGACTTTTTAACTTTTACTCCAAGCACTGGAGATCAACGATCATAAAATAAAGTCTATTCTAAAAGACAAGGCTAACAAAACTACATTTATTCTGAATCTTACCCTTTCTGGCCCAAGTTAACGACTTTTAATCTGCATCCATATCGACTTTTAATCCATTTAATTCCTTGGAGCTGGGGGTCAATCATCAGAGGCCACCGTTCACAGTTTATGAGAATAGTGCCATTTTGAATGGACATGGTATCACTAGGCAAACCTTCGTTATTCCACTTTGCAATAGTTGCGTCATCAGTGAGCATAGTTACGGGATCAAGCCCTTCTGTCATAGGAATGGGGTACTACAACCCACAAAGACAACACAATGCTCAGTCAACATTGAGCCAATGGCTCAGAAATAGAAGAGGCATCTCATGTAACAGTGACTGATAACAGTAAAAACAAAACAGTGCAGGTGTCTGGTTGACTTTTACAACATAATTGTACAGCTTGTGTTTCTTGAAAAATAAATGTATTTATAGTTTGCTCTATAACTTGCTTTCCATACCTTCTGGCTTGCCAAGTAGGGCATCCACAAATGGTCAACAACCTGATGTCTATACTTTTTGGAGAAGGATCCAGCATAGGAGATAAAAGATGCAGTGAGAAGAACATCTCCACACAAGGTTTTTTCCTGTTCATGGTACAGAGCAACAGACTGAGCCCATCGGACATTCTCGGACTGGCAAGAAGAAAAAATGTGATATTATCAGCACTGTGGAACGTGATTTGGCCCTTTTCATTTGCATGATTCTTCTCTCTCTAAAACTACTTTGCCTCCCCAGCTTCCTGTTTGTTCTTCTTACACCACTGTTGGATCTGCCTGCATCTACCATGCTTGCACAGTTATTCTCTTTTATGAACCCGCCTTCATCAACTTTCAGTAATTTTTTGTATCTCTCAATTATGCTGTATACAAAAAACAAAAACTGTCTGCGCTTCTTACCCTAATATAGTTGGCAACAAATATATAAACATAATATAAATGAGAGGTTTTGGTTATATGAATTGGCCAAAGCATAATTAAGCTCACCCGCCACGTCAAGGCACACTCTCAATAGGGTGAGAACCTACGCTCACCTCCTACATAGTGGGCACACAAAGCAGTTTATACTGCTACCAAAACCTTATTAATGTGTTGGGGGAGGTGCAATTAAACCTCCTCCCTATTAACCCCTAGACAGCAAGCTGCAACCAGACTAATGAGGAGCCAACAACCTCAAACAACCTCAAATATGTGCAAACAGGGAAAAGAAAAAAGTCTGGTTGCAGCTTGCTGTCTAGGGGTTAATAGGGAGGAGGTTTAATTGCACCTCCCCCAACACATTAATAAGGTTTTGGTAGCAGTATAAACTGCTTTGTGTGCCCACTATGTAGGAGGTGAGCGTAGGTTCTCACCCTATTGAGAGTGTGCCTTGACGTGGCGGGTGAGCTTAATTATGCTTTGGCCAATTCATATAACCAAAACCTCTCATTTATATTATGTTTATATATTTGTTGCCAACTATATTAGGGTAAGAAGCGCAGACAGTTTTTGTTTTTTGTATACATTGTACAGCCAATACACTGTTTTTGCAGCATGCTTACACCTGTTTGGTAGGCCTCGTATTATACATTTGTATTATTTGAGCCTGTGACTAGCTTAGCGCACCGACATTTTTTCTTTTCCCAATTATGCTGTAACCTATGTTGAGGCCTTCCTGTCCAACATCAGTGCCTGACCTCACAAATGCTCTGCTGGATGAATGGGCACAGATTCCCACAGAAACTCTCCAAAAATAGAGTGGAAGCTGTTATAGCTGCAAATGGGGGGAACCAACATCATATTAATGTCTATGAATTTAGACTGCAATGTCATAAAAGTCCCTGTTGGTGTAATTACCAGGCGTCCCCAATAATTTTGTCAACATAGTGTATACACAGTATATCATCTATCTATCTATCTATCTATCTAAAATATATGGAAGTGGCTGTTTTTGTACATTTTAAAACACATCTATTATTACTCAGAATGTATCCTTCCTTTCTCACAGCTCAGCATCAAAATAAATCAAACACTTGTGGACATGAGCCTTATAGACATCTCAATGCCCCACAATGGGTCTTCTGGGAACAAGCCAAACCCTCAAGGCAATAAATAAAATTCAGATAAATCTTTCAGCATTGGTTTAGCTACCTTGGCCTCCCATTTATTTGGTTACGCAATTGAAATTCAATCACAGACTGTTACAATGGAATAACACATTGCTTAGCAGTCAAGCAGAAAAGAGCACTCACCAAATTAATCTTCAGATGGACATTGTTGAATGGAAATGATTTAGCAGCTAGATTGGAACAGATGACTGGCAAAAAAAGGACACTGGCCAGTAGTCTTACCCAACATGAAAAAAAGCTTGCAGTTTTGAATGAACATGGTATGCAAATGGTTAACTATTATGGTAATTTTTTTAAAGACCAGGTCTCTTTGTATCATGTTCACTGGAAAACAAGTGCTGAAAAGCATCATTAACATTGTTTTATTGTTACGAGCTGTCTTCCTGTTTTAATTAATCACATTTATAGCAGACACATAATACTTAATATTCCAAATTTACTGCTTACTATGCATGCTAGTCATGCCACGGTCTTTCTGGAGCCCTACAAAGAAATGTAGCAAAATGCTAAAAAGTAAAGGTCAAAATCACGTTTTTACCACGAAAATAAATGCAGGATAATGACATAATTTCTTTCAGCTCATCAGTTTCTTGCTAAGTGCCTCTGTTATTGCCAGATCAGTAGTGTATTACAAAGAAGTGCTTTTCTCTAGGTTGCTTCATTAGCCTGCCCTGTAGGACCTCACCTCTAGACCTTTCACTAATCTGTTGGCCAGCTCAATGGTCTTGTTAGTTCTGTTTACTTCTTCTTGACAGCGGATTTTCTCGGCTGTGGCTCTTTCAAATGCAGTTGTTAAGGCAGCCAGGTTGGTGTCTAGTTCCTTTAAATGAACACATTCAGCATCAATTTAAGAAACTTTCTGAGCAAGTAAAAATAGTAGCAGATTTATGCAAATAAGGTAAATCATGATGTATCGTGAAAAATGCCTATTCTCCATCTAACACCCAATAAAAACATTATGCAATCAGAAGAAAGCTACGATTATATTCAAATTTTTTTATGTTTTTATGTATACACAATAAAGAAGAAACAGAGATAGCTCTGGATTGCTCTAGATATTGTCTTTTCTCTTCATCCTTAGCTGCTTCATCCATCAACTCATGCAACCCACATTTCTAAATATGCTGACACAACAAAAACAGGTAGAATTCAGAAGGTAGCCTGGTTTTCTTTTGGGAATCTCTCATATTTACATAATGGCAAGTATAGTTTTACAACCCAAATCATTACAAAAAATCATTACAAAAAATAACCATGAAAATATAACATACCGTATTTGCTCGATTATAAGACGACCCCCCAAAATCAAAATATTAATTTAGGAAAAAAACAAAAAGCCTGAATATAAGACTACCCTATAGGAAAAAGGTTTTACTAGTAAATATTAATTCATGTAAACTAATTTTCATATTTAATAAAAGCTATGATTGAGAAAAATATATTTTTTATTTCCTTTTATTTGCCAACCTGCCCCCCCCAGTTATGCACATCTGCCCCCAGGCTTGCCACTCTGCCCCCAGAAATGCCTTATACCCCCCTATTTGCCACTCTGCCCCATGATGTGCCTTTTAACCCTCTATATGGCACTCTGCCTCCAGAAATGTCTTATACCCTCCTATATGCCACTGTGCCCCATGATATGCCTTTTAACCCCCTATATGCCCCTCTGCCCCATGATATGCCTTATACCCCTATATGCCACTCTGGCATATAGGGGGTTAAAAGGCATATCATGGGGCTGAGTGGCATATAGGGGGTTAAAATGCATTTCTGGAGGTATATATATTTATATAACTGCTAACAGCAATCACACTCCTATCAAGCCAAGGCAGCCAGTACATGCTGGAACCTGGGGATGATAGTAGTGTGATTACAGCCTCCCTATGCCATGCTAACACCCCCACCCCCCTTACACATCCATGCTATCACACACACACACTCATTCACAAACATTTAAATACTCATTCATTCCATTAATCACACATACTCAAAAACCCTCCCCCACCCCCTTACCTGAACTGCAGATCTCCCACTCGCAGACTTCTGCAGGGGCCCGGCTGTGCGAGCAACTTCTCTGGCCCCGCCCCCAGAGGAAGGAGGGGGGAGGTAGAGTTATGTGACACTCTACTAGCTTCCTGTTCTCCTGCTGCTAGTAGCAGCGACGCTGCTCGCGACCAAAGACCGGTAAGCAGCCTGGCCCCAGCAGAATGAGGTCTGATTAAAAGACGACCTTGATTATAAGACGAGGGGTATTTTTCAGAGCATTTGCCCTGGAAAAAACCTCGTCTTATAATCGAGCAAATACGGTATTCTGTCTTTCAAATGTCGGATTTGTTGGCTGGGGCTAATGCAAAGAAAAAGGAGTAATGCAAATGATTTGCATTTTCAAAAAAATGCTGTTTGGTTTTTTTTGCAGCTATCATCAAATAGCTATTTCAATTGATGTCCAGATCTAGAATGCAGAACAGCCATAATTGTGCAACGCAGTTTTGCTGGTGCGTGTCAATCAGAAGCTGTGAATTGAGAAAAATTTGCTCTGTTCATTCTGTTAAATGATGTACCCAATTAAACCTGTTAGAATTCATGATCTTCAGTCAAGGTTAAATGAAAGTAGTTACTCCTGTCAGCTAGGTGATTAAATGCTGCCTACATCAGGCACATTTATGTGCAAAATTAAAATTTTGGTATAAAGCATGAATCTTTATGCATGCCCGTTAATTATCATGCCGTTGTTCTCCTTATTAAATGCCCAGTGCATTTCTTGTTCATCATCAGCTCCCTTTCAAAACTTATTTCATAGTTCACGTTAAATGAAAATTCAATGTTTAAATCAACTGCTTCAGCAAGGAAAATAGGATACATTTAGGAAGTGTGCCTGTTAATGTTTGTTAGCAATTAAAATGCAAAATACACTTCATAATTTGTTTTAATGCTGTTTAATGTTTTGTTTGTGAAGTCAAATAATAATACCTGGAGGCACAAACCCCATTGTTTTAACTTCAAATCTAAAACAGGTTGGCACCTAGGTCTTGATACATGGGTTTATAGAGTGTTGTGGGCATGTGTGTATATGACATGTTGCTTTAGTTGACTGGGTGGCAAAGGGAAGACTGAGAAAGTAACTTACTTCCAGTTTTTTCTGGATTATTTCCAACTTTTCTGCAGCTGAGGCTAAGTCCATGTTGGCTTGAATGAGCGATTGACGCTTAAGATCCACTTCGCAATGAACCTAAACATGAAATATATATAAATTTACTCTAGTTTATCAGTAGTAACACCTTTAATAATTACTTAGCAGACCACCTTGGTAATACTGGTTACTTACATAAAACTATCTTTCATTTTGTATTAATTAGTTCTTATTTATCTGCCCATATCGATAGGCTTATTTTTCTTCTGGGTTGGTTGTTGGAGTGAAATGACAATGGTATAAAGAAATGCTCATGTAGGTTCTATTGTACTCTTTGCTGAAATAGCAAATTAAAATGCCACATGCCAGAAGGTTTATAGAACATCAGAAACAATATCACTATCACTTTCGACCATTCAAATTAAATTGTTAAAAATGTTGAATTTCCCCTAATTCATATTTTCTCATGGACCGCTTACTTCTAACTTCTAGTTACTTGCTACAAGGAGGATTAAATATAGGAAATGTATAGTTATACTAGTTTTGTTGACTTTTGGCACAGATCTCTGCTTCCCAGAGGCAAAACAGTTCCTTACTTTTGGACCAAGAAATGAAACTGCCTTAGTAATTGAATTTAATTCTACTAAGAGCTACAGAGGGTACTGAGGTTCTTCTTTCCCGATAAATTCTATGTTTCTATAAAGGTGATAATTATCATCTTTTATTTACATAGCACCAACAACTTACGCAGTGCTTTTTTACAGCACACGTTCAAATGGTATGAAAAAACTAGAATTGACAGACTAAGACCGATACATTAGGTACAATCTACTGCCCCTTGCTATTATTATTTTTGTCATTAATCACGTTTATACGTTATAATGTTTCACAGGTTATTCAAATAAGAAAAAATTTTAATATATTTTTTTGGGGTATGTATTTATTAGACTAACTGGATTATATAGTATATTTAGTTTGAAAATAGAAATATAGGCACCAATATAAACAAACACAAAAGTGTGAAAAGTGTGACTCTGAAGAGCAATCATTTAAGATATATTTCTTAAGAACACAAGTAAAGACAAAAGGACACAATATCAAATGAAATATTGCAAACACAATGCAGGACAATGAAACAGAAACAATTATTTAAAAACACTCCTGTTATCCATGCAATTATCACCAGAATAAAAATCTAGGAAGGTACTTACATACATCTTTTTGAAGTGTCCAGAGTATATGAGAGCAGATTGATAAATAACACGAGAAAAGCTAAATATTCATCATGACAAATAATGAAAAATTAAAGATTCTATGCAGCATTAATTACGCTCTAGTAAGATGAATTGGGCCTCTCACAATTAATGAGAACATACACCTTTGTCTAAGTTTTATTTCTACTTGTGATGAATGTGCTCTGGGTGATAAAATACATCATACTAACAGTGGATTTATCAGCTCGGTCGTAGATAGACATATGAGCACGGGCAAAGCAACCTTTTAGTGCCAGACAGGTCAATGTACATACTATTGAAATGTGGGACTCAAAGGGTTAATGATAATGTATCACTTTCAGGTACGCTTTACAACATGCCATTATTAAAACAGGAAAGTGGCTTAGCTATCACCCAAATGATACCATTTTGCAATGCCATTATCTGCCAAGTGGCGAGATAAAAAGAATATTAGAACGCACCTGTACTGCTCCAAGCATCCCACCAAAATGTGTGTGTAATCAAAGAATAGACGTGAAGGAGTGGTGGAGAAGGGTCCATAATATAAACAGGAGGAGAAGAGGTGCTTTTCAATGAGAGCTCCTCTTGCTACTTTTTGTGATATATAACACGTCTTTATAGCACTTCTCCATTTTTAGCTATTTCTGTGAATTGGTGGAATGTGTGCCAAAGTGATTTCAAGACTAAACATGTTGCACATTGTCACATTTCTATATTCAGTATAACAAACTAGTTCCAGGGAAAACAGCAGTTTGTGAAAAATCAGCGTTAGTAAATCATGGTCAGATGTTGAGTAACGAGCAGAAACTAGCCATTAACCCAATATCTCCTACCTTCACCTTCATCTATTGGGGCCCCATCAGCTTTTATTTACATCATTGATCATTACAGTTTTAGACATAGTTATACAGTCGATACACATTGATATATTTTCATGGCTTCATTTATGTATACTATAGATCACAAAAAGTGGTTTATAACAACGTGCTTATTATTTATTTATTATTTAATTATCTTACCTCGTGAAATTTAATAATATTAATAACCCAAGCGCAGAGACCAGCAGCTGCTGAGGATTTCATACGGACAAATTCTGGGTTAAACTCAGGATCGCTCAGATAGTCCTCTTTTATGGCTTTGACTGTGACATCAGGAATGTGCGCTTTGTCAAAGTTAGTCAGATTCTGAAGGAACTCGTCCACCTAAATAAAATACATGGAAACGATGAAAAATGGAAAAATGACAATGTTAAAATTTAAGAGGAAATGAAAATGGCCAATCGCTTTAAAGTAGTCCATTTTTTCAGATATATGGATGTAACTTTAATTATTTGATTACAATTACACCAAGAGAAGTAATGTTGGTACCTGATACAAATTTATTTCTCTTATATACTTGTAGGCATGATAACACTTAAAAGAAAAGTCAGCCTCAAATTATAGGAACCCATGCATAGGTCTTTTTTCATCAGGAGGGTTCAAATTCTAAATTATACAATGTTTTTTTTGAGTAGGACATCACAAAAATGATCATTTGTCCTAGAGGTGACAGAACCTGTATATGCTAGTGACACCTTTTAAAGGGTCAACATATTTAGAAGATGAACCTTATTTAGACAATAATATAATAAATGAATAATTCATTAATATAATAAAATGATATTATATTCCCTCTTCTAATTATAAAGCGTCTTTGACATCTTTAAGGATTTCTTGAAAACCTGCACTGCTTGAGGACTGATAGAGTCCAAAGTGGATTGGATTTCTTACCTTACTCATTAAAACTTTTGCAGCTTTCCAGCTTCGGTCTTTAGGGATTTTGCCATTTGGAGATAAAAGGACAAGGACAGCAGCAGTCACGTTGGTCACAGGTACTGGTGGGTTGGGAAACGTTCTCAGCTCTGTAAGGTTTAACTGGGCATTGGGAAAATAAGCAATTAGAACTAGAATATATATATATATATATATATATATATACATATTCTATGATAAGCATAGTGATAATATATAGCATGATAAGGTCAGTTACCCGGTTTAGGGTGTTCAGAGCTGCATTAGCTGCTTGGAGGGCAGGTTCTGCCTTTACCAGGTCATTTGCTGATTCTTGCTGCTGTTTTGTTATTTCTGCCTGAATTGCAGCAATCTATGAGTGAAATAAATCGCAGAACTTAATATATATCCTGTATAAAACAAGTAAAGTGCTCTCTTTTTGCAAATTTAGTTATAAAATTCCAATGCTCTATCTTCTGGATATACGGTATGTTTTTCCCTGATTTTCACAATGAGGTTGCTTTTCAAATTAGTAGTTAGTGAACAGAATCTCCTGAGACTAATGTAAAATCGAATAACATTTTCTGTAAATCTTTATTATATTTAAATTGAAACACATCCACAACCATGACACTTAAGTTTAACAGCAAATAATTTGCCTAATAGCTAGATGGCATAAATAAATGAGACTTCTTCAGGTTCTACAATTAGCTTCTTGTTTAAAGAGCCAAAAAGTTAACAAGTTCAAAGTTGCACTTAAATTGGGTGATGTTTGAAGGACATCACAACTTAGGGATTTCAGTTTAGTTAACTTGTTTAACTAAGTCTAACTAAGCCTATTAAACATCATCCCTTTGGGTATTAACCTTTAGGCAGAAAGACCAGAATATTTTTGCAAATATTTTCTATTTGTAGCAAACAAAGAATCATTTTGCACAAACGTGGTGCTGACCAACATGTTTAACTCGCTATAGAAAGTGTATTATTTGGGCAAATTGTGTACTGTGCAAATTGAATCCAATAAACCCAAATGACATATTTGATCACAGTCACAACCTTATGCAGATTATGGGAGGAGAAATAATTTTCTTACAATAGGAACATGGAAAATGATTGATAACATCATTACTCAGACAAATTACCAACCTTGGTCATATACTGCCCCCCCTCGCTGTAAAAACAGTTGCAATTATTATATGTATGATTTGACCAGCGCCCTTCAAGGTCAATTGTTATACCAACATGGGCTTGCTGAGTTAACAATAAACATGAAACGTTTTCCTGCTTATATGTGAAAATCTTAAGTTATGTCTTACAGTTCTGGAGAGGAACATTCATGTTGGGGAAAAATAGCCATATTTACTAAATGAAGTTGTGACATGAAGCTTGAAGCGTAGAGATGGGGTAGACATGGTGGTTGCTCCATATTAAGCATTTTGCTCCAGAATTGTTTTTATATAAACATAACCCAGTTTGATATCCTGAGCACAATGTGCAATAATTCCATGAGCATGTATTTCCTTTTATAAGTATCTCCGAAAAAAATCATTTACTATCACTATGAACAGCTAAGTGTGTTGTATAAGACTTCCTAGCCTATAAAATCCACAGATCTCTGCCTGTCCATCATCAAATGAGAAGTGGCTTTCTGTAGTATAACCCTATCGGTTGTGTCATACTGAGGCAGCTCTGGGTTTTTAGTGGGCATAACAAAATTTATCAGGGCTCCTTCCTTAACAAAACATTAAAAATATTCAATATCTATGTCTATAGGTTGTTTCATATAAAAATACATTGTAGTGATATGAGGAATCTTCTATAGGTCTGTCCATTCCGGGGCCTGAAGGAGAAAAGAGGCCCTGGCACTTTAAGACCAGCAGCCATAAAATAATGTGTGTGTGGCTGCTGACCGGATATACGCCGCCATATACTACGTTCAAACACTTACGCCATATGTGTGTATCCAGCCCATTGCCCCATAGTCAAGGACGGTCAATGGCTGTGCATGGCTCTATGATATCATTTCAGTATCCTTCATTTGTTTTTAGCAGAGTGTGCTGTGATGTTTACTATATAATGCAACTCAGGTTCATACAACCATATTCAATGGTCCATTGTGTTTTCATATAAAACGTACATGCAACACTAAAATTATTTCCATAAAATGTTCTCAATTATTTCTTGGATGACTCTGAGACACGTCAGGAGGTTCCATGAATGCATTACACTCCAATCTCTCGTGTTCATACCTTGCGTTCTTCTGCATCTGCAACGGACTTCTCTTGGTTCAGTTTCTCAGTTTGTTGTCCTATTTTAGCAATAAGTGCCTCTGTATCTCTGTTTCTCTGATGAAGTTCCACTTCTTGAATAGCAAGTTTAGACTTCAGGTCTTCTACCTGGATTATTACAACAGAGACCTTACTAATTATGTTTTAACATATTTATTTCAATTATATCAAAATAATTTAGCTTAAAGAGTAAACCTTGCCTTGGGCTTTGTTAAAAAAAAGTGTATAATTATATTGTTCCTCTAGAGGATGTGTAATTATCTCTATGTATTTATCAAAATACTGGCTTGAAGGCAACAAAAAATTGAATTTTCTGGCTAATGATTTGCACATTGAGGGTTTATTTCCTCTACTATTTTTTTGGTTCTTTTATCTAGTATTTTCATTTGAATGGCTGTAGCTTAAAACTAATATATGATAATGTAATTAATCAATTTCCATTTATATATTCCAGACTCATAAAATAATTCTTGTTTTGTAAAAGTTATACTTACAATGGAGTACTTACAATGGCCAGTATGGTAAGACACACATATTTGGCCTCAGAACAATGTTTTGTAGAAAAGTGTTAAATCTGCTCAAGGATAAGATGAGAATAATTTTAAAATGAAATGTAATGATTTAATGTAAATAAATATGCTTCTTCCCACGTTTAATATTATTGATGTATTATTTAAGTGCTGTACACAATAAATTAATTGACTTGTTGAGATTTTTATAGTGACATTTTCATAGTAGAAAACATCAACTTACTTTTGAAATATTGTTCAGGGGACATTTTTGGGGAGAAAGTCTTAGTCAGTGGACTGCCCCCTTAAAATGTGGACATCCATTCAATAAACAGTTGCTAATGCCACTGCCCACACACACACACACACACACACACACAACACTTACACTGGAATATCCAAATTTACATATTCTCACCTGAAAAGCAGTAGTTTGTAGCTTTTGTAATCCATTCTCCAGTCTTTCCATTTTTTGGGCTAACTCGTTCCTTTTCCTTCCAAGAAGATTCCAATACAATTTAATGAGCTCCAGGAAGCTTTTAGGGGTGGTGTAATTATAATGCCTTTCATTCTGCTGATATTTAAGACTCACTTCGTTTACACTTGTATGGGCAAATGTTATGAACTGGCTGATAGAGGTTTTTACATTATGCTGAAATAAGGAAAAAGGTTATGTTAGTAATAGACACATTTCATTTCCTGCCCTTCCATTCACTCTCTCCCACTCTCACTTACTACTTCTCACTTCTTACGACCGCTCACGCTTTCTCACGCTCTCTCACTTTCTCTCTATCTTCTCTGCCAACGGCTTCCATGTCTCTGTCTCCTTTCTGCAGCTAAGCTTTTTGTCTTATCTCTTCTTGTCCTTCTGTCTTCTTTCTTGGTCCGCTTCTCCCTGAAAGCCACTCCATTAGTCTGGCCTCCCAGAGTGCTTCCGCAAAAGGCCAAAGCCTCCAGGCACATCATCAGCCTCAATCGGAGGAATGGGCGAGAGGCTGTCGATGTGGGGCACGCCTTGGCTTTGCCTTTTGCGGATTTACCTCAAGAGGCCAGAATTATGCAGATGGGTCTGCAGAAAAAGAGACGTGTTTCTGCGAAGCCATCTGCAATGTTCTGACATCTTGGAGTACTTCCACAAAAGAACAGAGCCATGGCATGCCCAACGGAGACAGCCTCTGCCCCTCTAGGGGTATGGTTGTCCCCGTGGTGTGCATCAAGGATCCGTTCTGTGGCAGAAGCACTCTGGGAGGAAAGGTTAGCAGAGCGGATAACAGGAAGGAAAGGGGACCAAGAAAGAAGAAAGAATAAAGAAGACAGAAAAATAAGAAGAGGCAAGACAAGAAGCTGAGCTGAGATATTAAGAGAGAGCATGAGAGAGTGTAAGATATAATGAAAAAGAACAACAAAATACAAATAATTTGAGCTCTCTGCTTCATTCTTGTTTGTTTCATTGGGGTCCCTCTGCATTTTCGTTAAAATTAAAATTTGTAGAAATCCAAATCCAAATGTAATGACTATAAAACAATAACTTTTGCTGTTCATAAGATATATATATAGATAAAAAAAAATTATACATATATATATATATATATATATATAAGATATTAGATATATAAGATATGTAAAAAATATATATATATATATAGATATTGGAAGTTCGCAAATACAATATATATATATATATATATATATATATATATATACACACAGTCTATATATCTATATATATATATATACATTAATCTATTCACATTGATATTCATATTATTTGTTCCATCTCTTGAAATCCAATTAAGGAATCAGATCACGTATTCTGTAGGGCTTACTAATATGACATCACTTTCTGTATGACATTAGTATACCATTGTTTCTTACTGTTTAAATGACAATTAGATATTTTTCAGGACTTCATTGTTCAATCTAAAAAATAAATCACTTATTGTATTGACTACATCTTATCCGTGGCTCTTCACATGTGCGGTGGTACTAATTTGAACCTCATCAAGAGAAATCATTAAGACCACATTGTTAAGGTTTATAGAGTGTCTCATACAAGTAACGAGTTGGTTAGTCACTTCTGTTGTAGAAATATGTCACTGTTCAATTCATTTTCAAGTATATCTACTGCTTTAACCATATCAACAAAGTGACAGTGAGTACCTGTGTCCGACTGCTGTCTTTCTACAAGACACTTTTATGCATTTTATAGACACCCCACCTACACAAGAATACCCTTAAACAAAGTAAAATAGTTTTTAGGCCAGTCCCAATTTGATTGCATCTAATGAAAAATAATTATAAGAAACTTATAAAGTGAATGAGCATCAAATATATATATATGTAATTTGTAAAGCAAAATATCATCAATAATTATATCACCCCAGTGACGCAAAAAGATGTGTAAAATATAATTGTATTCGCGAACTTCTAATATTAAATGACACGTTATGATTTCTTTTTTCTTTCTCTTTTTTCTCTTTTTTCAATTCTCGTCTTGTCATACCCCTTGAATATATGAATTGTATTAAACGCTGCGTAAATTGTTGGTGCTATATAAATAAAAGATAATAATAATATTAATATATGTTATGCTCACTCACTTTAAAAAAATTTTTTATAATTGTTGTTAATTGGGGTATTTTGAACAAGAGCACATTAAGCATTGCTGGAAGCATTTTTTACTTTTTTTTAAGGATCTGAAGAGCTGAATACTTTTACATATACACATTCTAATGAAAAAGAAGCTTGACAATTACATGTTTTTTCAAATAATTTCTGTTTGGAATTCTGACACAACCTGCAAACAGTTGCTTAAATCAAATATAAAAAAAACATGGAGCAATTAAACACTAAATGAACTGGAAATACCATCGTGATCTCATGACATCAGAGGTAATTTATTTAAATTAATGTTTACAAAAAAATGAAAGGACAAAGATTTCCAATTTCCACAGGAGTTTCCTTTTTACATTGGGAATGTAGTTACATTACATCTTATTTACATTTAAAGTAGAGAAAATATATAATAATTCTAATCTATTCAAAATGTGAATGTAAAATATACCTATGCATTTAAATTAATCATAAAAGTATTTGTGCCATAGCATGGGGCTTCTGACCTAACTATCAAGCAGGGGGAAAAAAACGGTTAAAAGATTAAAATGTTTTCCATAAAATGCTATATTTCTTGTGACTCTTCTTTAAGCACACGGTACTGTGTTCCGTGTAGGTTGTTAAATTCCGCAGAATATAGGATTTTTTTTCTTGCCTGTTCCTTGTGTTTCACTCTAGGAATTCAAGGGTCCATCCCTGCTTGGCGTGACAAATGTATTTGCACAGTTGTCAGGATGATAGACAGGGGAAGAATGATAGGAGTGGTGATCTCTGCTTGTTAGTACATACAATAGCCCAGTAGGAACTATGATCTGTTGCAGAAACAAACGATGTCCCATTCTGGAACATATTAAGTTTGTCTCCGGGACACACATGACTTCACAAGGGTGTCTAACCTCATTCATAATAGATGCTAATCTTTTCAGGGCTGACTGATGACAGCATTTCCTGCCCTTCACGGAATTAGACTTGGGTTTTATCAAAGGACTCAAACAGCCTGCTAATTAGACTAATTCCCTTTGTCATGAATTATTTATTTCCATTGGTAACTGATCATTGTGACTTTCATGGGTTCTGCACTATATATGAACACTAAAATATAAAGAAGAAATGTCCCAATTTAAGTGAAAAACGGACCGATTCCATTGTCTTCTATTTGTCTGTTGAAATACTTTGATGAACTAATTGCGGCAAATTTTAAATGCGTTCAGGGAAGTATTGTTACGTCTTAAATGCAAAGCACACAGGTGCCACCCTTTGGGCCAAGGGGGGCTAAATTCAAGTAACCCCCAATCCCTACTCACTCCCTCACACTCATTTGCGCTTCAACACAAATTCATTCGCATTACATTATTTTAACAAGTAACTCTTGTCATGACTACCGCGTGTTTTCGTTTAACAGCCAATATACTACTATAGATTGTGAGAATCAAAGAAAACACTCATGAATTAATTTTCTAGTCAACTGAGCTGGTTCCAATATTTGACACTGTGTGGAGAGGGGTTGAAAAGGTATACTGCTCTCCAGGGCCGGCCCAAGGCAAAATGCCGCCTGGGGCGAATTTTAAAATGCTGCCCCCCCCTATCTACCCTTCCTCTCCCTCCGTCCTTGCCGCCCCCCCCCCCCATTATCTACCCTTCCTCTCCCTCCGCCCCCCCCCTGTACATACCTTTCAGCAGTCCTGCGGCGAGTCTCCCTGTTCGGTCTCGGTGCCGGCTTGTAATGCTGAGCACCGGAAACTCAGCATTACAAGCCGGCACCGAGACCGAACAGGGAGACTCGCCGCAGAGGAGAGAGAGAGGGGCGCCGAGCGGGTACTGACAGCTTGGTAAGCGAAAACCACTTGGTGCCCCTTTCTCTCTTTCGCTTTTTAAAAAAAAAAAAAAGGGCTTGGGGCCCCTTCAAAAGTGCCGCCTGGAGCGGTTGCCCCACTTGGCTCCATTGTCGGGCCGGCCCTGATGCTCTCCCATATTTTGATGCATGTCACCAAAGTGAAAATCCTAGCATTAAATAATAAGACTTTGAAGAAAACCACCAAAGTCGGGTCATACATAAGTCGAGATGCAGAGACAGATTTGCATACCCTCAGTGTTAGGGCATGCACCATCAATGGGGGTCAATTAACCATTAATTCAATTGTCCACTCAACATCTCAGTGAGTAGACCCCACTGTGGTGAGAGGTTGTGACCTGGTCCCAGTAGGCCATTTCTAGCTCCGAGCAGGTGAGTCATTGAGCTCTAGTCAATAAGCTTTGAGTTTTGGCAAATTGACTTTGAAACACATCAGGTTGAGCAGATCTGTTGTATAATATAGTTTCTGAGTTGCAAAGTTGATTTCGCTGAATTAGACATCTTTTTGAACAACTCAAATGTCTGTAAAAAGATGTGTTGCACTGCTTTTCATACCAATTGCAAGTTGGCATTCAGGTCAACCAGCGTTGAGTTGAATTGAAAAGCTCCATTTTAGCTAATTTGTTATTGCCAGAGCAACATGACATGCCTGTCCGCTTGACACTATAAACAGGCCCATTTGGCAGCATTTGAGTTAACCATTTTCTTCGAATAAAATGTGATTACCTCGTGACATTAAAAATACAACTGTTTCCTTGTTGGTTATAACCCAAAAACATACATGTATGTAGTAAAAAACACTACTTATTAGTCATAATTCCCCTCATAAATTTCCCATTGCAGCAGGTCCTCTGGGCAATTACCAGCCCTTCCAGCACCCTTCTTTTTCAACACCACAGTATGATTTGAGATGGTTTGTAAACAATACATTATCACATGTAGGAACAAGGTTCCAAAAAACATGAATGAAATGTTCAGCTACGTACATACTAATAATTGCACCATATGAAAAAAAAGGACAAAAAGAACAAAAATGACTTTCTTGACAATTCAGTCAAAATGTTATTCCAATAGTAATAAATAATTGACCCATTATCTCCAGTAATTGGTGGAAAAATGCCATCTTACGTTTTATAGAAGACCACAATGAAATATTAATGAAACAGTTTGTTTCTTGTTGAAGACAATTCTGCATTCATTTGGTTTTCTTGTTTGGAAATTGAATTAGACTGTTCAGATTTACTGTAAACAACCTTTTTTTTCTCTCACTTGTGTATGGGCATTCCAAGATGTTAGATATAAAAGAAATAATACAGAATGATCTCTTGGCGGACTTTGTTCTTTATAACAGAATGTCTCCACATAATTGTTGTACATATAATTAGACATTTACATTGAAAATATAAATTGTACACCCACAAAATCACACATTTTTTTATGGGGACAAAATTCTTACATGTTATCTTAATCATCTAGATTATAGCCACCATATCATAGAAATATTTATTAATGTGAAAATATGAATTTTGAGTGTGAAAGTTTAGTTTTCTGCCAAGACATAGCAGAGGATAAGTAAAATAATTACTTAATTATATATTTCTCCAACGTTTTGTTTTGATATAATACCAAATTATTAAGATGTTATACTTACATCAATTCCATCTAGTTTCTGGATAAAACTGCTGCTAACGGACTGAAGGGCCACTTGTGGCCATGCGTGAAACCAGTTGATAGACGTGCAATTTACAAGGGCTGGGAATTTTCTGGCCCTGGCTCTCAATGTGAAACCAACAGGTGAAAAACACAAAACAACCTGTTAAAAAAATAAACATAAAGCATTTTGTTATCTTTCAGTTCTTTCTTATAAATATATGTGAACAGATGGATGCAAGATGCAAAGTAATAATCCAAGGAGCAAGGTGTATGAGTATATGTGTGAACTCCCTAGGTTTTGTGAAGGGGCAGGGCTAGTTGTGTGCAGGGGCCGGCTCTGGACATGTTTATGGACTGGGCTATCCCCAGACAGCCTTTTGAGGGTGGAGAGTGGGAGGAAAGTGGGCATGGCCTAACACCACTGCTCTGCCTGGAGAAAGAAGAAAATGACCTGGAAATCCCGAGTAAGCAGAGCTTCACCTGGAGACTCTGGGTCTAACCCAGCTATGGTGATGAAAGCATACACAACCTCCTTTGTATTCCAGTAAACAGTATGCATTCCATAGTCTACCCTAGCTAACTGCAGTAACCATACCATCGGGAACAGAATTAAGGAGTTGTAATATAATTGTCAGATGGCATGTCAGCATAAAGCAAGAAGCATAACGAAATAGACTTAAATACTTCAGTTATTATTTTCTCTCCACACTTACATGCTATTGAACATAGGGGTAATTAAAATTGCTTTTTTAATTTAATTTTTTTTAACTCTCACAAGATTTACATTTTTAGAAATTCGTAACAAATAAGACAGAAATCTGAATTAGACTTGAGGACAGTTTTGGAATTCTATGCAAGACCACAAATTCTCCCTGTTCGATCATTGGACTTTGTGAGCAGCACTTAAAAGGAGAATTTAGATAAAAAGGCTAAAGCCAAGACTTTGGGAGGCTATTAGGCTGCCATTCCCTCCCCCAGATTTCTCTCACTTTCATGCTTCCCTGTGAACTCTACACAGTGGGAATGGTTCAAAACTTCAAACCACAACTTGATCAATGGAAGTAAAAGGCACTACTAATAGGTGCCAGATCCACAAAAATTGGGTACCTCAAACGTTGATTCTATTTCCCAGTACTTTTGCTGAACCAGAGACTGTAAAGGAAACCAAATGGACGCTATGTGTCGAGTGCCATATAACATAAGAGAAATATGTTCTGAATTATGTAAAACAGCAGCTGAATGGACTCCTTAAAAATAAAGCCCATTTCTATGTGTTTGTCTTTTGAAATCAACATAATATAGAAAATGGTGCAGAAATGTAGTTCTCTTCATGCAGCAAAAATCTGGGACTCCCAAAAGTCAGGATGCCGGCAATATGGTACTTTCACTAAGTGATAAGTCACAATAAGATGGAAAAACTCATCACTGATAATTATGATGGGCCAATCTATTCTGAAGACCTCTTTGGCTAAACCATACATGTGTTGCCATCAATAGTGTATCTACAGAGGGATGCAGATAGAGCTGTACTGGCCTACTGGGAGATTTCCCGGTAGGCCGCCTCCTATACAGATGGTCTTCAGGGCGAGGGGTGACAGACCTCATGCTCCCACAACAAGTTGGAAGATAAATGATGGAAGACAAAAGAGGAAGATGTGAGAGAGAAATGAGAAAGGTAAGAGATGGGGAGTAAAAGGGGAAGGGGATAGTGAGACAAAGGGAAGATGATGGGGAGAAAACGTTGCTGAAAGGGCTAGTGTGAGCCAGTATGTATGTGTGTATGGGCAAACATCCATGTGTATATATGTGTGTATGGACATACCTATAAAAGGGCAGTGTATATGTGTTTGGGCAGGTGTGTGTAAGGGTAGTGTATGTGTGTATGTTTGTGTAAGGACATTGTATATGTGTCTGTATGGGCAGGTGTGTGTAAGGACAGTGTTTAAGTTATGTGTGTGTGTAAGGGCAGTGTATAACGGTAGTGTATATGTGTGTATATGGGCAGTGCATATGTGTGTATATGGCAGTGCATATGGGTGTATATGTGTATAAATGGCCAGTGCATGTGTGTGTATGGGCAGACATGTATGAAGGGCAGTGTATTTATATGTGTGTGTGTATGGGCAGACCTGTGTAAGTACACTGTGTGGGTGTTTGGACAGGCATGTGTAAGCACAGTGCATGTATATATGTGTGTGTGAGGCATTTGTAAGGGAAGTGCATATGTGTGTATATGGGCAGTGCATATGTGTGTATATGGACAGTGCATACAGTATGTGTCTATATAGGCAGAGCATATGGGTGTATATGTGCAGTGCATATGTGTGTGTAGGGGCAGTGTATGGGTGTGTGTTTGTGAGCATGGATGTGTAAGGGTAGTGTATGTGTATATGTGTGTGTATGGGGCTGTAGCCTTACGACCAGTAGGACAAGGTGTATCATGGGGGGGTGCAACATTTTTTTCTACCCCGGTGCCACTGTAACTCTGGTTACACCACCACATTAGTATAAATCATTCCCAGAGTCTCATCTCCAGAACCGGATTAACATGCTATGGGGCCCTAGGCAAAATACCAATTTGGAGCCTCTTTCCTGCTTGATTTACATACAGGGCAATTTATCCCTGCCACGCAAACCCCAGCTCTTAAGTTTCTGCATGAAGGCTGGGCCGGTGCTTTCAATATAAGGAGGCCGTACCGGTGGCAGATCACTCACACACAGAACCTGCTGGAGCAATCTGTCTAAACCCCTTACACAAAAAAAAAGCAGTAACAACTCCATACTAGCCATTAACAGACAATTTAAATACTGTATCTGAGCAGCTGCCTGTCCCCTAAGAATCGTAGGCCCAAGGAAGTCAACTAGGTTTTTTTGCGCATGATCTTACATCATAAGGGAGCATAATATGAGAACTAAAAAGATATCAACAACATATATTCTTCATAACTACTAGATTTCCTCTTTTAATGTTTTGAAATAATATTTGTTATCATTACCTGTATGTATTAATAAATCTCACCAGAACCATTTGAGCCTCTGAGGGCAAATATGTATAAATTCAGATTTTATAGTCCAGATATATGTAGTCGCACAGATGGACTCTTTGATATTTATTGAAGGCAACACCGAAAGTTCTGATTCCACAATACATGCCATCTTATCATTCAATAACAGCAGACAAAATGAAACCACATCAATAATTTTACAAGGGAAGCAATGCCTGTTTTATAGAATCTTGTTAACAAAATATAACTAATGGATAAATATTCCTTTTTTTTCACCTGTGGAAAAAATGTGATAATGGTTAAAGGATTGTTTAATATAACAATGAATCATCAGGGTATCAGACACAAATGGCAGTGAGCCAGTAAAATTTGGGGTTTTCTTTTTTCTTCTGAATGATAGAGACTGTATTGTTTAATCCCTTTTCATTCTTTTATCCTTACCTTCAGCTGTCGGCGTATTCTGTCGATGAAAAACTGCCAGCAATTCTCTCTGGAGTCCGGATGGCCAAGAGCTCGCAATTCCATCCTTATGGAAGACACAATGCTGTCTATCTCATCTTCACTAAAAAGATCAGGAATATCACCTGCACAATACAGATATTATACAGCATGTATGGCAAACAGCAGAAATACATTTTTAACACGCTTAAAGGTTTAGAAGGAATTCAAAATGACTAAAAGTCGAAACTTTATCGTTAGCATACCAAGACCAAACAATTCTTTAAAATACACACAGCAAAGTGGATATTTTTATTTCTTTTTTGTAGAGGGCAATTGAAGGCAGGGAATGCATCCACTATTTGATTAGACAACAGATCTGTTGGGGATGATGTCGGAAGGCACTTGGACCATTCTACCAAGAATAAGGGTGTTGTGAGCTACATCTAGTTAGGGGTATTTATTCTAAGAGCAGTTAAATAAATCAATTTTAACACCTTTCTAAGCACGTTCAATCTGCTCTCTATAATCCTCATTACTGATTTGGCACTTTTTATGAAGCCAGATCATATAATGCACAGCCAGTGATTGCAAGGTGATCAGCGAAGGTACCGCGATATATGTTTTTTTTGTGTATAAAAGTTAATCTGGTGCAAAGTTTTGATCAACCAATAAAATGGTCTGGTCAGGATGAGTGGTAATAAGGGCACTTTCGAAATTTGGTATTTAAATAGATTTTTATACATTATAAACAGTATATTTATTCCTACTGGTACCTTGTTATATAATTACATCATTATAATTAAAATGGTGTATTTATTTAAAATAATAATAATAATAAGCAAATAAACGGGAGCAACAATATGCTTCCAGGTCATATTATAGATAAATGCATGTGTTTATCAATGTGCTTAACTTAATTTCTGTAACAAATTATAGCTATTTAAAAGAAGCTCAGTATTATTATTTTTTTTATTCCTGTGATCAATCAAATCTGAAAAATTGTCCTAAATGCAGTTATTAGGCATAGCGAAAGTAAGCCCTGTGTCTTGCAGATCTTGTAAGCTATTAAAGTATCTATTTAATTATTTTATACAGTTTAAACATGCTAGGCCAAGACCCCTTTCCGTACCACTATATGTTAATATACGTTAACGTTATTGTCAATTCTGTAGATTGTGAATTTCAATGTTACTGTTCATTTTCACTCTCCCCTATAGTAATAGCTATATTAAATAAAATGTAATGAATTTAAAATTATCTGCCCAATTAATATTACTAATTTGACCTTAAATGCTCTTAACTGAGGAACGATGAACAATGGGTTTTATTTCCTAACCCTTTCCTCATATTTTTGGTAAAGTCTGAACAATTATTAATGATGATGGTGATTTTTTTTTCTAGCCCTGCAGCTTTAATTGTATATTTCTGGCTCCTGTCTGATCACATATTTTTTTGCTGAAACAAGAGGAGATAAAAACCTATTTAAGAAAAAGAAAATAAATTCCTAATAAACCAAATTATTGCTGATTGCGACTCATTATATTAAGCAAGTTGTTTCTCTTGTGTCACAGAGGTGAGTTGACAACTCCTATTGCAAATCTGCAGAGATGACCTCTCACATCTGCTGATGAAGCCTATTCAAAACCCCATGCCCTGCGTTCATTTAAAATGTTATATTTCTGAAATGTTTTGATCATGAATGTATTTGCAAAAGGTTTATTTTTCATGCAATTTCCTTCATCTTTCGTGTTCATTATTTAAAGCCACAGAGACCAATCCAGTACGCTCAAATGATGTGGGGATAAGCTAAATCTATTAATCTTAACTAAAATTGTAACAGAATGGTAAAAATAAAAGGGCACAAACAGACTAAATGAGCCTCAGAGGCTTTTGAAAAGTACAATAATATGGAATGCATATGAAACTTAATGTTTACACATTTTAGGTTTTTTTTTATCTTTGCTAATTGATTTCATTTTTAATACAACATTTAAAACATATGTTTATAAATACTTTTAAAGACTGACTGAATTGACACATATCATACAAATAAGCTGCACTAAATAAATAAATACATACAAAATATATATAAGCTACCTGATGCCAGCACGTCATTAACTAGAACAAGAAATCTTTCATCCGGGATCTGGGCATCTGTGTGCAGGAAGACGGTGCCAATATTCTTCACCCCTACTTTGAAGTATAGTGCCGCTATATCGCTCTGCAAAGATATAGAATGGTTAGTAAAAATATTTCCAGGTGTGTCTTTAATTCAAAATTATTTAGCATTTTGGAATAATTATTTATTGGTCTTGTACCGCATTCAGAAAATTCCATTTCATAACATTCCATTATGTACAAGGATGGGCTGACTCCCTCCAAACTTTTCAAAAAGGATTGGTCTGACTTGGGCCAGCCCACTGAAATAGGTACTCTGTTGGGTCACATGACTCAAGTGAACTGGGCCAGCCCCTCAGGGAAGTAGGTGCTGCTCACTTAAAATAAGCTAGCAGGGCTTAAGCCAGGCTCCAAGTATAAGCATGTACGAGAATGTGTGTATGTACATATGTCCATGGAAGGGGGCTGGAGCCAGTACTAGCTCTCCCCCGACCGTACGTAATAAAAGTAAGTACATGTAAGTAAAACAACCTTATATTAATCAAAAGGGCATGAAACTGTCTATTTTAAATGGCTTGACAGTTCCTGAGACATTGTAGTGTTACATTTCTTCCTATAAAAAACAAGGTAACTGATAATATCTAAAAAGTACAATGAATTCCAATAAAGAGAATGACCCTGAAATGTACTTAAAAATATGATTTGGGGTGAGTGAGCAATTTACCCCTAGGCAGAACACAAACCCTAGAGTATTTGAAAGCATCTAAAAACTAAAGTTATGATCTTTATAGATATACCAGATGATGTGAGAATAAGGTTATTCTTAATTGATTATGATGACCACCGTAATAAATGTTTTCACCGTTATCTGTAGGGCGTTCAGTACACAGAACCACAGTACACCAATAAAACACATTTCATGACCTCTATCTAGCGCTATGTGCTGAATATCAATAAATATTTATATTTTGCTGACCCTAGACGTTCGCAGTCATGATTGACTAAAAAAGGCTAGTAATTCTTTGCATCATAGTTAAATATTCTATTAAGAATTGTTTACAACCTCAAACAACTCCAGTTTTTTCTGTAGATTGTACAATTTTTATTGAGTTTGAAATAAATATGGATGTTGCTGTAGAACACACAGACAAACGAGCAAACAAATTCTACATTCACAGGCAACAGAATAAAGTACAACGTACAAACGGCACTGTGGATTCAGTATGCAAACAAACATACTCTCTAAATGTAAAGTTGGAAACCATGGCAACTGTAACATCACATATAGAAACTCAAAAGACCTTTACAGCAATTAAGGATGAGTTAAGAAATTGGTTTATTTGTTTTCTGTAATTGTGACATTGCTTATTCTGCATTGACCTGCAGATTGTTTTCTAAAACAATATTTGCAAAAGGATAATTAAGAAAGGCATTAGTCTGAGTCGTATTTATACAAAAAGGCTTCATCAATCCTAAAGTTTTAATTGTGCCAAAATGAAGAACAAATGAAATTATATAGCACACAATAACAACAAATAGTTTCTGCAAAACACTGTTTTGTAACTCAAAAGATGTTTGTCTCTGACTTCTGTGGCAACAGGGATCGTGTGTTATATATTTACCAGTGCCCTACTATGCCGCGGTACTGTCACCGAAGGCTACTAACACAATTCAAACAAATTGATGATATTTATTAAGACCTCTGGGAGGATCCTAATGTGAAATAATCACCAAAGCAATGTTACTGGAGATATTTCAATGTTTATTTTAGTGCTAATTTTCTTTTGGAAATAAAACTAACTATATCCCTAGTAGCCCTTCCTTAACAGAGAAAAAGGGATCATGTCTCTTCTACCATTGATTTTACTACAAAACCACTTAATGCCGTGTGTATCTTGTGTTCATCGATCATCTCATAAAAAGTTCTGATTATTATTTAAAATAATAATTTTGAAAGTAAATTTAGGTAATTAAAGGTAAATCAGGAAATGCAAATAAAAAAAAAAAAAGTAAATATGTGCACCATCTTCATTGCATTTGTCCTAATTTTGGCTTTGTAGAAGCCTTACCCTGAGATCATTGATGCTGTATCCTTTACGAAGGGTTATTTGGAAAACTTCAAGAGAGCAAAGAAAAGCTGTCAAGCGACATAAGCTTTGCTTCCCACTTCCTCCAACACCAATTAAGAGAGCATTGCCATAGGGAAACTCCAGAATTCGGCTAATCCGGCAGCTACAAAATAAGAAGAAAAAAGGAGAATGTTATTTTCATGACCTATTCAATTAACAACTTAATATATGTACGTTATAAGCAAAAGAAACTAAATACAATACAGTTTGTAACTCAACTGAACATCACCAAACCTGCTGCATTGATCCCAATCCACTTTATTGGTGGCGGTCTTGGAAAACAGCAAACATACAATGAAAAATTACATTTTAATAAAGTAACAAAGAAAATGTGTGGAGGCTATGCTAGCTTCCCCAACACCACGAGCAAAATGACAATAAATTGATGCTTTATCATTTGTTATTATATCAAGGCATATTCATTGAATTGTCATGGTTCATCAGAAACATGGAAACATTGACATTGACAGCAGATAAGAACCATTTGGCCCATCTAGTCTGCCTTGATGCAAAGACCCACTTTGATTGTACATGCAACAAATATGAAAACTTTCTTATATTTCACAGATTATATCTTTTCTTGTCTACAGTACAAGATGTTATTATAGCAAAATGGCAATATCTGAAGGTTGCCAGTCCTCATATGTGATCCCTATTATGCTTCTGCCTCTGTAGTTCTCCCTTGCCTGATTACCATCATGGTCTTCACATTACAATATATTATTTAGTAACTAGATCACAATTTTGTAATTAACTATGTTTATTCTGCTTGGCCTCTCTGGCCTTCAGTTATTTCAATTCTGCAAATTCAATATTTACAAATACAATAGGCTGCATTCAGTTTCAAACTGTACCTTGGTTTCAGAGTCAGGGGGCATTTTATCTATGCTTTCAGCCTTTCACTTTTCACAATTAAACTTTTTTTGGAAATTGAAATATAGAGCAAAAGGAACAAAGAAAAACTAAACTCACATGTGTTGAATGGCTTCTTCAAAGAGAACAAGATTCATTGAGGCATGAATTTCGTTGTAGTGCTCAAGTGCATCTGTTAAAATTCTGACCAGCTTTTCCCAATCAGACACGGGGAAATAACGAGGTTCCCCGACTCCATGAGCAAAATGACAATAAATTAATGGCTTATGTATAAATATGTGCTCATCAACACCCTACAAGAGAAAAATGATTCAGAATGGTTTTCATAAAAAATATAAGCTTAATAACCAAATAACTGAAAATGGGTCTATACTATTTAAAACTTTCTCTGACTCTAAGAGAAAGTAAGATCAGACATTTTAAAGACATTTCCATAAAAATACATCTGACAATGTGAAGAGGCTTTAGATCAGCAATGGTGAACCTATGGCACGCGTGCCACAACGGACATGGATTATTCTTCAAATTACTCCATTTATGCCCCAACAGAATCTCACATATATACCCAAATAAACTGCATCTGTAGAAAAACGTGTGTATGTATGTGTGTGTGAATATGTGTGCGTGTATGCATGTGAATGAATGTGCGTTAAGTTTTTTGTGGAGGGTGAAAACAACACTGCACTACATCAGGGGCATCAACATGCAATGTTGGCAGATGTAAATCAGCAATGTAACAGAAGGATAGAACTATTCCAAAATGTTCCAAATTTGCATGTCTTTACCCCAACATGCTATATTTATTTTGCAAACTACATGGCCTGTGAAACTCTGTAAAATGCCTTATTTTCTAATCCGTGCACTTGGAGTGCTCTTTCTGCTAATATGCTTAGAACTACCTGAAACCCTTGCCAAGCCAGAGCTGACTAACGATAAGTACATCACATAGCAAAACGTGTTCAGCCAAACAACTTTCCTACAAGTCAAATTGATGGTGGAGGGGAGAGAGAATCATGCATATGGAACATGTACCACCCACCTATCACATTCCTTAAAGTGCATGTGATGGCTGCTGTGTCCCTATAAGTGAAACAAAATCTATATTTGGGAGTAAGGTCTAAAATTACCTAATTTTACCCATTTATATATTCAACTAGTCAAGCATCTCACCTCAAAATATCTTTTGGTAGTATCAATGAGGACCTTTTTGAAATGTTCCACGTCCTTTTCTTCCATTAGTTTATCAGAGTACACTCTGGAAGATTCATGGAGCCACAAGTGAACCAGATCACTAGAGAACCGAATGCTCTCAGATGACGCAAGAAGCATTCCCTAGAAAGTATACATATAATTACATTAATTACATTTTGCATTCATAGGAAATTACATTTTCAGCGATTCCACATAACGTAAAATCTGGCAAAGGTATGGGTGAAAAATATACCTACATCCTTATGACCACTGTAGGAGGATGGATGTGAGTAAGTTTTGAAATATTTAGGGGTTCTGCTTTTTGCTTGCAGAAAATGAAAAACATGCTATTAAACAGAAAAAAGAACAAAAAATAAAGCACATGGTTTTACCTGAAATACATGGGTCAGATCCCTCAGATTAAACATGTAGTGGAATCTGATTGCAGTGGGAAGGAAATTCTGGGTCATTTTGTGGTGGAGGCAGATGGCCGCCTGTATGAGGGTAGGTACGGATTTCTGTACGCTGTAGCTGAAACCACCATTCTGAAAATGTGCACTAATAATTCTGCCGTAAATGGTATTCAAGGCATCTGATCCAGGAAAATGCACAGCAAACACAGAGAAATGCCTCTGAAAATGATAGGAAAAGGGATAAGATATCAAATGTTTCTTCTACACATTTGGTACATAATCAATCAATAACAAAAAAGTAGCTATGCAGTTGACACCGAGTGAAAGCGTATCAATTACCTGAAGACGGGGATTAATGGAAAAACTTCCAGCAGTGGGATTCATGCATGTTATATATTGACAGTTGTGAATTTCCTTTGCTATTAGCTTCTGTCTGTCATACCTGTGGCGGTTGTATAGAGAAATCCATTCAGACTAAGAATGTTTTGTGATTTATGAATAATATGATAACTTACTTATTTGGGAGACTAAAAGTTTACACTCATAAGCAATTCAATCATTTTTGTCATATCTGATATACAATATCAAAATACAGTTTATTACAATACAATGAACTTCTGGGTAAAACCGAATGTAGGTTCCCTTGGCCTTTGTTGGCAAATAGGAAACCATGGTCATAATTTAGCCATAATTAAAAAAAACACTGGATAGTTTTCAATACTTGCTTGCATTTACTTAAAATGAATGATTATGACCCAAATGATCTCTAATAGACGTTCTAGAACTTTTTGGTTTTAGGTTAGGACTCGGCTTACATAATGTTATCAATTATGGAACATGGGTAACTTAGAGTAAACAGAGAGATTTTTGCGATGTATCTCATATACCTAGGTGCCTTAGCATCCATAAAACATTTTCCAAGTTTGGTCTAGGGATGGATCGGCATCCAAGCCCCCCCCAGAACAAATCCAATAAGGAACCCTACCAGGTCTGATAGACCACGAAACACCCAGATGAGAAATCGCTGTTGAGATGCTGAACATGGAGCCAAACGTAGAATTACAAGGTTCACATTGGAAGAGGCTTCCCTTTCTTCCCCATTCCTGCTGTTGACCAATTTTAGAGGCTCATGAAATGCTCACCAGTGACTATAATCAAGATGCTGTCTAATTAATGTGTGAGGCTGCACGGTGCTGTAGGCATCAACTTCTGGCATGTTCAGGTCGTCTATAAAATAAATCAGTTTTTTTGTTCCTGATGGAGAATAGTTTCTTCCGGCTTTCTTCTCTAATGGCTTTTCTAGGACACCTGCACACATGACATTACTTGTAAGGTTAAACAGTATCAACCAAAAGTACACAGGTCATCAATTCCGAATCCGTATCACTTACGTTGGAGCATAGCAGAAGTTGTGTAGTAGTTAAATGGTACCTTGGCAACCATGTATTCTTCCGGTAATTGTGTAAATTTGTCAGACACCAGAACAGTTTTGCCAACACCAGCATTGCCAACCAACATTATGGGTTTCCCTTTTTCAATCAGTAAATCCAAAAAATATCGCAGACGTACGGTTTCAGCTGTGTGCACTAGGACAGTCTACAAAGACATGCATGAAGATAAAAATACATAGAATCATGCATGTAACTTTACATAACAAAAGCAGGTGTCATCTTCTGAACAGTTCTCAAATAAAATGGATAAAAAAACAGACAAATTAGCCAGCAAGCTACATGGGGCACTTCTTCACAGCCTTGGAACCTCCATTTATCATGATCGTACAGCTTTCAAAGAAACAAATGTAGAAGGGACTGAGTTCAGAATACATTTAGATGCATCAGCTACATTCAAAAAATAAAAATCTCACTATTATGGATTAATCAAGCTATTGGACATGATAAAGGGATCATTATTACACTTATTACAGTTAATAAAGACTTGGCGCAGGCCAAGTCTTCGTGTTCGTCTTTGTGAAGAAGAAAAACGTTTGTATTCCATGAATATTCGCCTACTCCCGGGTCCTTTTCAGGCAAACATTTGAGTAAATTCTTAGTGGTTTTTTTCTTTGTTTTTTGCCTTTTTTTTAGCAGGGGGTTAATACGGAGTTAATGCAGTAACAGTACGCATCAACTTTGGTGCCAGGATTTTAAAGGTGCGTAAGAGTGACTCTATTGGTCGCCGGCAGGGCCCTCCAATGAAGAGTGGTTGCTCTGGACTGCCAGCCCTGGCAAATTTCTAGGTATCGATATTAATCACAAATTTGTTTAATTATTAATTAAAGGGGATGTTCCTTTTTTCCTTGTATAGATCCTATTGATCCATGTACTATAACTGCTGGGTTAACGCTGGGTTTAGAACCACTCAGGATTGTAAGCTTGCGAGCCGGACGCTCTCCACCTAATGTATCGGTTTGTCTTAGTCTTTCAATTCTAGTCTCCTCATACCCATTGAATATATGTATTGTAGGAAGCGCTGCTTATAATAATAAATAATAATAATATAATAATATAATAATAATTAAAGTGTAATCATTCTTCATTAACACTAACTTGCTTTTTTTTGTATGTATTTATTTTTATTAGGCTTTTTATGTAAAGTAAATTCTGTATATCTTAAAGATTTTCCACCGTTACAGAAAATATTTGGTACCCTTACCCTTAGAGAATGTCACATGAGCCACTTAAGAGGTTATGTTACAACATCTCCCAGAAAGTTCAATATTGCAAGGCAGACAACTAAATGTTCTTTAAATATATATTTGCATTTAACCCACAGTGACACTGGAAGGAATGGACCGCACGACAGAATAATACAACATACACTTCCACACACACAGGGTTAACGACGGAGGATATTCTTCTTATTATATTCAAATTAATTATAATAGGGCCTAGCACTTGAAAGCACTGTTGAAATTGAAGAAGGCATGAATGCATGATCAATTCCTAATACACTGAGAAATGTGCTAATGTGTGTTGAGTGATTTAGACAAGAAATATCAGACAAGAGATGTACTGTAGACAGACAAAATGTAGTAGATAAAAATTGAAAATGACAGAAGGGTGAATTCTTTCAAATATTTAATTGCATGTGCCACAAAATGAGTTTCGGAATTCTTCATCTTATTCTTGAAAGGAAAAGGGATGGGTTACAGTGACAACAATATATGTGAAGTCAAAAGATTGAGTCCAATGCTTTTTCCTTCAGAAAGTTATCCTGTGTGTTTCTCTTTTGAAGCTCTGCAAATTATTTACTAAGCGTACAGTAACTGGTTGAGTCGTGCTCATCTTGACTGAGTTGGCTGGAATTGAGCACCGTGTCTCTTTACAAAACTGACGTTGACTTCTAACTAAAGCACAATTCACGGTGACTCTACTGTTACTTGCATTAAGAATACATTTAGATGCAACAGATACATTTCTAATGTACAAATTGCAAGAAAATCGTAATATTCCTCATTATGCATTAATCAAACTATTGGACCTGATGAAGGGACCATTAAAACAGGCAATGAATGACAATATCTTTAAATCAAATCTTGCCATTAATGTTTAATTTTGTCTCATAAATGTAGTATAGAACAATGGTGCACAACTCCAGTCCTTGAGAGGCAGAAACACAATTTCTGGATATCCCAGTCTGAGCATGGACACCTTAATGAACAATTCAAAACTATGTGGAATTCCTGCCCTGTCTGTGGCTGTCACCGGCTGGTGTTGAGGACCCCTGGTGTAGAACCTGAGAGGTGGAAATTACTTCACATGTAGGTCAGAGTTTGGGATTCAGTTTGGAGACTTTGCATGGCATTTTGAACAGTTTCTCTTGACAGGTGTCAGAAACATGGAAGAAAAATGGCTATACTTTATGCGGTACCCCATCATTGCACCTAATGAAGAGTATCTTTATTGGTCAACAGCGAGTGAGCTTAGAAGAAAGTTCTCTAATGTTTACTATCTGTTTTAAAGAAAAGTTATTGGAAACAGTATAGAGATGGCAATATGTGCCTAAACATCTACAGACAAACAAAAATCTATATAAATTATAAAGAACTTTTAACCCTAGAGGGCCACAAGGCTTTGAAAGGAGTTGAAATCACCTCTGTAGATCACAGGGCTAACACATCAGTTCTAGCTGTCTGTCCTATTAGATACTAATCATCCCCCATTTAACTCCCTCTTTTTCCTCTTCAATAAGCTTTGCATAAAACTAACCCAAACCCACATGGGCTTGTACAATATCATCATCATAGAATGACAATGAATGACGAACGTAGGTGGAAACTGTCTGAAGAAAGCTAAATTGTAACAAGAAAAAAATTTGACATTTTAGATTTTAAATGTTACACAGTTTTTATAAAGCTTCAGTCAATTTATTTTATTTATTCTAATGGAGAGCATTACAACTGCTTTACTGCGCTGAAGCAGGAATCGATCACCTCATTAATCACACCTCGTGAATAGTCACAAATCAGAACCTAACGGCAAGTACTGAACCAGAGGCAATGAAGCATAAACTCCTTCACAATTTATGATCTCTACAATTGCATCTTTTCAACCATTAAATTGCAAGATACCATAAATTTTTATCTCCTTCACTTCAGTCACATTATTGATTCTGCCTTGTGAAATATAGAATGGCTGTAAATCTGGGCTATTGAATTAATTTTAAGTCTTGACTTCAGAACAGGAACCCAGTACAGTAGTAAGGTTGTTAATCCAAACCAAGGAACATTAAAATGTAAATGGACAACAGGGACTTAAAAGAGCCATAGCTCTGTCAATTTCAGCCCTTCACAACCTTGAAGGTATTGTAACTGATTTAGACAAAATAAAATAGGGGAAAAAAACAATAATAAACCCAAATGAAATATAAACTAAGCACACATAAAATGTGAAATTCTTATTAAAATGCCTGAAACACAACAAATGCTTCCTTAATTTTAAAAAAATATATTTGAAATAAAATACATTTAAAAATGAAAAACAGGGGCACATCTGGACCCCCTATAAACTAAGGGGAGGGCAACTGCCCAACCCTTGTGTGGTGGTGTGGAAAGTAAAACACTACCTGTGGAGAGAAGGCTGGTGCAAGGATTTAACTAAACACTGGGTTTTAAAAAATAAAACTTGGGGTCAGAGTCATGTGTACACATCATACACATAAACTTCATTGTGTTGAAGATGCCCCTGGTCATCCTCGATTACTCCAAAATGGAGGAGCTGGAGCGAGGAGCTTGGACGACTTATATATATATATATATATATATATATATATATACAAAAGCCGGCCCCTGCTACACTGCCCGAGCACTTCATCACTTGTTTGGGGCAGCAGGAGGCTTTCTACACACTTGCTCATTCAGAGCGACACCTCTCTCTCCTTCATGTCGAGACACAGTAGCTGCTGGGGTACTAGGGTGACTACATTTCCTAACTCACATTCAGGCATTTTAGAGATCACGTTAGTTTCACAAGTGCATTGCCACTGACAGTGGCACAGCATAACTCCTATAGCAAACCAGACACCGATGGTGGTACAACATGACTCTTATCATTATATAGTGATCCACACATAGATGGTGGTACAGCATGACACTTATTATTATATACTAAGCCAGACATAGACAGTGGTACAGCATAGCTTCCTTCACTATATACTGAGCCAGACACTAATGGTGGTGCAGCATGACTCCTATCAATTTATACTGAGCCAGACACTCTGGTAGATCTGCACTCTAGGCCGGCGTCTACCTTGCCTGCAGGTAGCGCTAGCCCTGGTTGAGAGGGTTATAATGGAGTTAACCCTTTGGTTTGGAGTTTAGGTATTCCATCCTATACCTTTCCCTTGCCCTTCCTATAGGATGGAAGGGGTTACTGAACAGACCTCATTGTGCACTAAATAAAAACAAGAGACATTTGTTTCTTACCAGGTACAACACAGCTATAATAATTTTCCAGGAGACATGTATTACATTTAATTAAAAGTACACTGAAAAAATATTTCATTATGATAGAAGTCCTTTTTCCTATTCCTTCCTGCAGTCTCCCCTTACACTGCCCTGACTTTACTTTATGGGGAATTGGGACCTGAACAGTGTATTGTACAAAGACCACGACCACCTTTTATATAGAGCAAAACAGGGCAGTCATCATAGGCACATTGCTAATGGGATCCCAGTTAAAGTTCACACTGTGCCCCACACCCCACTGGGAAGGGTCCTGGCCATCACATATATCACTGCTGGAGAGATAACTTACCTGTAAAGGAACATCTGGAGCCATTTCGAACTCTGGAATTCCCTCAGCCCAAGGAGTGAATTTCTTTGTATTAGGATCAATAAAATAATCAAAAACTGTGCCACTCGAAGGGAATTTAATGGTTCTCATTTCTTTATTCCACCATCTACTAAATTCCAAACGATAATCAATTAGCTGAAACAAAGAGTTGAGATTGGCTTAAAAGAAGCGTATACAACCCAATAACTTGGCAGTGGTCAAAATGGTATAAATCTTAATGGTATCAAGTCAAGGAAAGTCAACCAAAAATATACAAAAAGGATGATTAAAAAATATTCACATCATGTTGCTAAAGGGCAAATCAATGTGGGCTATATTATTATGTTTACAAACATCATGTACAGAACAATAACCATTCAACAGAACAGAAAAAGAGGCAATTTCAGTATTATTACAGTATTATAACACCTAGGGGTCCATTTAATCTGTAGTAGGCCATATGTAAACTCAAGCCCTATCCCAGGCCAGCTGTTAACAGAGAAAGTACCGTATTTGCTCGATTATAAGACGAGGTTTTTTTCAGAGCAAATGCTCTGAAAAATACCCCTCGTCTTCTAATCGGGGTCGTCTTCTAATCAGACCTCAAATAGAGTCTGATTAGGAGACTAAGATCCAGATCCCCCGCACCGCTGCAGGGGACCTGGATCCTCCTGTCTCACCCCCCCCCCCATCATACACACACTTACCGGTGCTTCCTGCTGTATTGCCGGGGCAGCGGGTTGACGTCTACGCGATCCGCGTAGACAACGTCCGCTGCAGCCGGAAGGAGGTGTGGCTAGCAGCGGGGGTTGTCTGCGTCCGTCGCGCAAACCTTCCCCGACTGTCAGAGATCAGAGTTCCCCGCACCGGTGCGGGGAACTCTGATCTCTGACAGCCGGGGAAAGTATACGCGACGGACGGATACAAACCCCCGCTGCCAACTCCACCTCCTTCCGGCTGCAGCAGAAGGCGACGTCAACCCGCTGCCCCGGCTGGAAGCACCGGTAAGAGAGGGCTGAGAGGGGAGGGGAGAGTGTGTGTGTGTGTGTGTGTTAGTTAAATGGGGGTATAGGGTGTGTGTGTGTGTGTGTGTGTGTGTGTGTGTGTGTGTGTGTGTGTGTGTGTGTGTGTGTTAAATGGGGGCATAGGGCATTTCTGGAGTGGCGTTAAGGGGGCATTTAATAGAGCACTCTGCCTCCTGAAATGCCTTATACACCTATATGCCACTCTGCCCCATAATATGCATTTTAACCCCCTAAATGCCAGAGTGGCATATAGGGGTATAAGGCATTTCTGGAGGCAGAGTGCTCTATACAATGCCTTTTAACTCCCTTAATGCCACTCTGCCTCCTGAAATGCCTTATACCTCCCTATATGCCACTCTGCCCCATAATATGCATTTTAACCCCCTAAATGCCAGAATGGGATATAGGGGTATAAGGCATTTCTGGAGGCAGAGTGGCATATAGGGGTATAAGGCATTTCTGGAGGCAGAGTGGCACATAGGGGGTCAAAAGGCATACCATGGGGCACAGTGGCATATAGAGGGTTAAAAGGCATATCATGGGCCACAGTGCCATATTGGAGTGGCAAGCCTGGGGGCAGATGTGCGTAACTGGGGGACAGGTTGGAAAATACAAGAAATAAAAACAAAAAAAATATTTTTCTCAATCATAGCTTTTATTAAAAAAAATAGTTTACATGAATTAACATTTACTGGTAAAACTTTTTTCCTTTAGGGTCGTCTTATATTCAGGCTTTTTCTTTTTTTCCTAAGTTAATATTCAGATTTTGGGGGGTCGTCTTATAATCAGGGTCGTCTTATAATCGAGCAAATACGGTAATTAGATGGAAATGGCTAATCCCCTCTCCCCCTCCGTCACCAGTTACTTGTCTAGAAGATATGTACCTCATCCAGTGATTATCTCTAACATGTATCATTGGGAACCACTTTGGGGAATATGCCCTACTTCAAACCAATTGTTATTACTTGATGATTTCCACATTTTCTGTTGTTTCCAACAATATATAGATCAATATATAATTTGAATGTCTTTTTTTGGTCAGAGTAAATTACATTTGAAATAAAACCATACATGTATTTTAAATAAATATATACCCAAATGTATTTTACAAATGGACCTATGGTTTAACACATATTATATAAAACATAAATATATTTTATTGCAACCATGTTCCTTTAATGCTCAAACAAGAAAAAGTTTATTAGATGATTGATAAGAGCTTGAAATGGAAGTAAAATAAAATAAAAAAAAAACAAAACACTTTCTTACCTGATCTTGAAAGAGAGCTCCTCCAAATGACCAGACACAAGCAAAAACAAAATAAATTTCGTATAGTTCACGGGGAGAATCTGGAGGAATATTGTCAGCAGTAAGGAGACAGTCTAGTAGAGAGCATAGTGTCTACAAGGAACAAACAACACAAGTTATTTGGTAGGTAACAACATAACGTGGAACACTAAAAACTATTTATCTTGGGGTAATATGTCTATTGTGCATTTTCATCATTCCACTTAGCAATATATATGGAGAGCATGGGGCAGTAATGTTGAGCATAATAACCTAGTCAAGTATTTTCCATTCAAATCAATTAGCGTATGCACAAAATTTGAGCTAAGTGCATCGCAGCTCGAAAGATTAAAAGGTGAACGACCATTATCATTCAACTAGCTGGAAGGTTAATGACCTACACTAATAATACCAGAATGATGAAATGTGAAATCTGTGTTTCAAAATACACATATATCATAAAAAATTTTATATGAGCAGGCTGTTACTGCATATAGTCATATATCTCAAGGTTTTTGCCCCAGTCTCAGCGTGAAGTGGTAGATTATCAGCATCACACTGTCTGGAGCTGACTCCTTTGTACTCTACATTGCTGTGATCATAAATAAGCGTCCAACTGGTGATTTTGTATGTTGATGTACCTTCTTGAATACTGGAATCAAGAATATCTTTTACAAATAAGTCAATTAGAGCCATTTAGCGAGTCTTTACAATTCTATTCTATTAAAAGGTTTAAAATTTGTTCAGCTTTAGGAGGATTGGAGGATCAGGGAGATGACATCATAGCAAGCACCGCCATATTGACACAAGAAGTGAGGGCAAAATGACGATGCTTTAGGCAATGTCCTCTCCCCATCATCTAATTGGGGCAGAGGACATCACCTAAAGCACCGCAAGCGCCATCATTTTGGTGGAAGTTCCCACCTGGTTATTTCCACTGAGATGCGGACGAAGATTGCAGATTAAAGGTTGAATACGAAGAAAAAGTATAAAATAGCTTAAAAAAAAAGAAGAATATGTGTTTTCAACAGAAGCAGAAGTGGTTGGCAGAGAAATGAGGGAAACATCTAGAAAGTGTGTTTCAGCCGAACCGAATGGGCAGAAAACAAATGGGCCAAAAACAAACTTAAAAATCAGTCCAATTTGTTTTTGGCCCATTTGAACATGTCTAGTTTACACCCATATCACTGAGCACAAGATGGTGGTTGATGGGGTATACACATACTAAATGCCCTTTTTACCCAAGGTTTATTAATTGCCCCTATGCCACTGCACAAGTAAGGAAAGACAAGGCCATAGTCCTCCTCCATTCAGTCGATAGGATATTTTTAATTAAATATAAGTGTTGTGGACTGCAACTCCCATCACGTACAGCCAAGAGCTGCATGGCTAACAGAAGTTGCAAACTATACCAAGTGGAGTACAAGAAATTCTGTGACCCTTAAAACTTTAAAGAAAATAAAGAGGATTTTGTACATATAGTTCATAATCATGGCTGGTTTCTTTCATTATGATAACATTCATTGTACGGCAATTTCGAAACACAGAGGATTGTATTTAATACAAAAAGGAGGAAAATGAAATGCAATGCCTTTACCTGAACCATGCTGATTTCTGGGATTGGCGTTATAGTTTTTAAATTACATCGCACTTGCTCCAAGCAGTAAGGAACATACTTATCAAACAATATGGTCAAATTTGCCCTTTCTGTCTGTGCTCTACGAGTTTCAATCCAGCTGGTAACATAACTAATAAAAAAAGTGAAATCCAATGCAAAACAAAGTTAGAAGAAACATCAGGTCTTGAAATTCAAAAAATAAAAAGGAAATAATGTAAAAAATGTGTTTAAATAAACATTTCATCTATTACATGAGAGCAGAAGTTGATATTGGAAAAAAATCCACCAAAACTGTTAAAAAAAATAAAATACCTCTTTTTCTTTTATGAAAAGAACTGAAAAGACCCTGAACCTGTAAATGTACGTGCTTTTATTGGTGGACAGTACCAACAAGCGGGGAGTAAGAACACTCACTGATAAACTATGGGTGTATTTTTTCAGAAATCATAGGTTCTGATGTGGAAGACAGCGAGGAATATGTAGGCAAAAATGATCAATGTTCATTGATTAAATATCCCATATTAGTGTAAGTACGCTTGGAAAGCAAAGTATTGCCGGACGGCTACATGCAGGACTCCCCATGGGTAAGCGCTCTTGTCACGGAGCTGGCTAGTCCGACCGACTACCTCCGCTGTCTTGTGCTCCCTTAGCCTGGGACAACACACTTTCCCCAGTTCCCCAGTCACTAGCCGAGACTCAGTGTAGGGTAAAACCAACCAAAGACTGATTTTTTTTGGACACACAGGGCTGGATATATCCAGCAAAACACACATTAACATAAAATAAGATATTGGGACACAAACCGCCCCCTTAATCTGCCTCCGAGAGACAACAGGGGCAGTAACGAGATTAACAATACAATATTAAACTGAAACAATGGTGGTCACTCCCTGGTGGCAGATCCTGGCTGTCTGCTGGAGATAATCCCCTCAGCCAGTGATGAGATGATACTGCTGGGGGTAGCCACAGAAGCCTTTACAAACTCAGGGCCCATAGTCAATAGGGAGGAGGCTGGCAGTCAGGCTTCTCCAGTGGTCCCAGTGATGGAGGCTTCCGTCACAATTCTCCCCCCTCCGAATTGGACTGACACAGGATGAGACCCCCAAACGGGTTGACTCCGTAGTCAGTCAGTTTATTTGGCCCATCAATGCCCTTCCAAAATTGGTCCTCCTGCTGGGGAGATGGGCCGCATGCGTCATCTTCTGGGTACCGCTGGGGAGTGATGCCGCCTGCATCCCCTCCCTGGTGCTCCTGCTGTTGTTGAGGAGGGAGGTCAGGTTCCTCCGGTCCTGGAATTAGGTTCTTCCACTGGGGAGATGGACCGGCTGTTCCACCTCTCTGCTTCTGCTGGGGGGGGCGGGTCGGCCGCTGTATCTCCCTGAATTCCTGCAGCTTTGGTAGGTGCTGGGCAGAGGCCAGCGATGCTCTGTCCGGTTGACAGCGCTTCAGCTGGGGTTAGGGAATCTTGTGGGTCGGCCTGCCGCTGGGGAGGGAGGGCCGGTTTCTCCGCTCCCGGACTGGTGAGCTGCCGCTGGGGAGATGGGCCGGCTGCCGCATCTCCCTGGATCCGTGTAGCCATTGAAGGTGTGGGGCAGAAGCCAGCAGCGCTCTGCCCTGTTGCCAGCTCTTCAGCTGGGTGGGTGCTAGTCGAGACCGCAGTCCCATCCATTACACACAGAAAACTTTCTTCCTTTACCTGGGAAGGAAAGCCAGTTGCAAGCCCTCCCGGACCAACATCCTCAGATGTAAAATCAATTAGATCCACAATCTCTGGATCTGGTTGTGGTGTAAAGTCACATAGCTCTGGTATCGGATCTGGATTAGCTGCCCAGTATCCCTGTGACTCAGGGGTGGAGACCGCAGTCCCATCCACCCCGCCTGGATCAACATCCTCAGATGACGACTCAATAACATCCACAAAATCCCTGGACACAGGGGCTTTCTGTTGAACGCGGTCAGTTTTTTATACGCCTTCTCCAGTTCCCACTCCTGTGTAATTAAAAAGTCTAAATCACCTTTAAGTCCTAGTGCATCTGGGGGGTCCCACTCCCTGAAATCCCGGATGTCCTCAATCCGCCACTCCGCTGTACTTCCGAAGTCCGGATCCTCCTGAAGACTATACCATAATAATCCTGGGCCACCAAAGTCATAGCCCTCTGGAGAACATTATTTCGCAGTTCCCCAATAGGCTTGTTCTGTATACCACTGCAGAGCCCTATAGTGATCTTCCAGCTCTACCTCCTGTTGGACCAGCTTGTCCAATTCGGATACCCATTGCTCCTGGGGTTGCTGTCCCAGGAATGACATCCGTAGTTCCCGCTGGTCTCTAATCTTTTGTTCAGGGCTTGGAAGACACTGACCCCGGCATATAACAGCCCTCTGCCATAGTGACCGTCGAACCAGTTGCCTCAGATTCTGGTATTGTTCTGTAGGCAGAGTAGTGGTGTAGCAGGAGAGGATGACCCGCAGCAGCCCCTGGAATTCTGATACCACATCCATGCCCTCGTCAAGGCGACCGAAGTCTGCCGTCCTGTCAGTTAATCCCGGTAGAAAGTAAGTGTCCCTCAGACTAAGAAGCAATCCCGCCGCTTGCCACCAATGTCACGGAGCTGGCTAGTCCGACCGACTACCTCCGCTGTCTTGTGCTCCCTTAGCCTGGGACAGCACACTTTCCCCAGTTCCCCAGTCACTAGCCTAGACTCAGTGTAGGGTAAAACCAAACAAAGACTGATTTATTTTGGACACACAGGGCTGGATATATCCATCAAAACATCCATTAACATAAAATAAGATATTGGGACACAAACCGCCCCCTTAATCTGCCTCCGAGAGACAACAGGGGCAGTAACGAGATTAACAATACAATAGGGGGGGAGACTGATTTATACAACATTTAATTGAAACAATGGTGGCAGATCCTGGCTGTCTACTGAAGATAATCCCCTCAGACAGTGATGAGAGGATACTGCTGGGGGTAGCCACAGAAGCCTTTACAAACCCAGGGCCAAGAGTCAATAGGGAGGAGGCTGGCAGTCAGGCTTCTCCAGTGGTCCCAGTGATGGAGGCTTCCATCACAGCTCTTAACATCTTTTACGCCTGTGCCAGCATTCCCGGGGGATCCCGTCCTAGTAAACTAGGACGTTCATTTGTTATGTACTGAAGGGTTATTAGTGGAGGCTAATTATGAGTTATGAGTATATGTTTACATATTTGAAGTTTATGTTTATGTATGCCAAATCTGTGTTTAAAATCCAGTAGATATCTTGTCTTCATTGGGTGAGTAATGATCGGCCATGCCCTTGTCTTGTATAAGTTAGAAAATTATATTGTCCTTCGCAGGTCAGACGTATTCTGCTTTAAAGATGCAGAAATATAATTCAGCACAGCAACAAAGCTAGCGATGAAAATCCAAACATATTATATGATCAATCTGTAATATGCCTTTCCTAAAAACACAAAGGACCATGTTTTTTTTTACTCACGGACTCCAACCAAGATCTTGTCTATTGACATAAAGAATCCCGGCTCTAGATACAGTTGCTGGAGTAGCCGCTCGAAGATGGCTGATTTCAAAAAGCAACCGCATGGATGGCGTCAAAGAGATGCGTTCATTACTAGCCAAAGTTAAAACCTAGACAATAATGAGGAACAGTTTTCAAAAAGCTTTTCAAAACACCTGTTTTTTTTCATTTAATGTTTTGGGGTTGTTTTGCTTTCCATTTCAAAGTGTACATAACTTGAAAGGGAATAATTGCATGAACTAATACAATTTATTTTAATGGATCTTAAACTCACAAACCAAGTTTGCAGCCATAATAGCCAAGCTAAATCTGTAAGTGTATCATCCAATTACCCAGAGTCCTGTACTTATCTATAACGAAACATTAGATGTGAAATCAAGTTACGCTGATGGCATTGCTTGTTTTTTTTTAGCAAGCATTCTTAACAGATTTAACATATGTTTAATTTAGCACATAAATTATACAAGTATGTATGTGTATATCTATATCTATATATCTATATATATCATTGTAAATTAATTAAGTGTTACGGTTACACTGGGTGTCTAATCTGTCCATAAATCAATTTAATGTATTATGCCAAATCATAAAACGATACAATAACAGTATAGGCACAATTTTTACGATGTACAAAGAGCAGACCTGAGAATGAGCATTCTACATTATTAATACTTCCAGATCTTAAGATAAGATACGTCCACCGTTTTTGATTCTGGATAACAAAAAGTTTCCCTAAAATATATTTTTGGACATGATACACCTTCTCTATAGGATTATCCTCCTGCCGACATTGGAATGTTTTTACCCAACAATGTTTAGTTTGATTCAAGAGACTTAGATATGGCTTCTATTTACAAAAAAATCTCAGTTTCTCTTAAGACTTAGCAGCTTCAACCCCATGCATTCTAAAGATAAATAAAAGTCAATCATGGATCACATTAAAGATTGATCCTGACACCTGAATTCACTGTGATAGCATTGGCTTTTTCATGGCTGCTGTCAGAATTAACAATAGACTCTTTTGATCTGGCATTGATTTTGCTTGATCCGCTGGGAGCACATCTATCCCGTTTTGGAGGAGGCCTGCTCATCCCCACTAATTTCTCCATACCATACAGGCACCTTCAGATTGTATGGTAGTGGGGAGAGGCTAGGAGTAAATACATTTTGCTGCCCATGGGGCTCATATGAAGCGAGACTTTGTTTTACTTTAAAAAGCTTTCCGGAAAGAAGGATCAGTGGTGGCAATCTAGAAATTGGCTTCCTCATTCCAGAGGATTGCTGGTGAGCTTTGTGTGCGGCAAGACCAGCATCAAGAAATGCAAGCCTGTTAAAGGAGCAAATATACTACAAATTCAGTCAGTTCCCCGAGATCTAGACTAGAAAACCAAACAAGATACATGTCGTAATAAAAAAACAAACAAAAATTGTTTGTTAAGAAACCCAAAAGCTTTATGCTTAGACATTATTTTGTTTCAAGCCCATGAGTTCACTGACCTTATTACCATTTGTGCAAACACATACGTTTTACGTATTCACCAGTTACTTCACACAAATAATATTTTTTTTATAAAATAAGGCAGACAATAAATTATGTAACAAACATGCAAAGTGTTTATTGCATTTAGCTGATGAAGCTTACCACGCAAAAGTGAAATAAGTAAAATGTATGCAAGAAAAGTTCATTAAGAATACTAATGAACATGTATTTTATCAGTATGTTTATATAATAAAAAATATATATATTTAAATATCAATTATTTACAAACCTTGTTATCGTCCATGACTGTGTTCAAAGACTCAATCCACATCGGATCAATATCTCCATCCAGAACGATCCACTTTGGGCCATCATGGGCAACGGCAAACAGTTCTCTCATTGTAAAGGAAAACAATCCTTAATTTAAAAAAAAACATGAAACGTTACAAGAGTTTGGAAAAGTTCTTGTTGCTTTTTCATCGTATTGCATATTTTGAGCTAATTGTGCGGCCTATTGGAAAGAAAAACACCTTCACTTGGCTTTTTTTAATAAACCTTGTTGAAACAAATACCTAACAGTTTTTAAAATCCTGCCATTTTTAATTGTTTAGCTATAGTTGTCTATTCCCAACCCTGACTATATGCTGAGACCATACAGATATGCTTAAACGTAGCAAAAACATTAGCATTTGAATACGTACCATCCTTCCATTCTCTTGTGGATGGGTGAAGGTACCCAAACAGCTCATCAGTAGTTACTGCTTTAGGATTGATGTCATTCCACGTGGGCTTTAACTTCATGTTAAAATATGTTTTATGTAAAGTTTTAAGAATCTGAAAAATGAAATAGACAGATAAACAGTATCACATTAGAAGAAGGGAAAGTATGCCTCAGCGGGCGGAAGACACACTTTCTCTAAATACATAACGATAGTATGGTTTTTCTTATGGTATTGCATGGTGATATTTCAAATTGGTCAGCTAGAAATTTAAAATGTAATTTCCTCTTATTTTATACACTTTATCAATTTCTGGTGATGTTAGCTCATTTTTCTCACTCACTTTCACGTTTAAGGTTAACATGTAGAGGCATATTATGTTAAATTTTGTTTTTTTAAGAGACCTACGGGGCCCATTTTCAGGTTAGTAATTGCTGCTGTAGTCAAGATGTGGCTGAAGGATAACCCATACACCGAAAACTGTCCATCAGGAACTAATACTGAGTAATCTTGATCCAAAATATGTGGTGCCCAGCATTTAGTGGAAAAGGACAGTGTTGAAGCTCCTGTGATTGACAGCCTGAGGACATCGCCACTGAATGCATGTACCTTACACATTAATAGTAGGATAGAATTTCATTGCAAATAATGGCCATTTGACCCATTTTGTCCTGAAGTGTACTAACATCTAGTACTTCTGCTAAAAGACTATTCCACCTAGTAACCTCCCTCTCATTGTCAGTTTTCCACACATTCAAAATGTTGCTATTTACCGTGCTTTTTCCGGAACCTGCATTTCCCACAACAAAGACCGAGTGACGGACAGCTAGTAGTTCCTCTAATTGCGTAATCTAAAACAGGATCAAACACAATTTCTTGAGTCTGGTAACCCCCCCCAAATAGGGTTCAACCCAGTATTAGTTAATATAGTTCTGTGTTATTCAAGAACCAACAGAATGGCATCATTGTAATTATGAGTTCCAATTTATATATTCCAAATTAAATCCTGCACCCATATTAAATTCCCCAGCATAAGGGGTTACATTAACATTTAATCTTTACTAAAAATACAGAAGGAAGAGGCAGAAAAACTGTGTTTATTCCCACCGCTATTAAAAAGCATTAGCCAGATGCTGATACTATAGGCATCAAACAACAGTGATCATTATTGTCTTCAATCACCCCATTTAGAATTTACAATAAGCTAAGCAGAAAGCCATTATTTCCACCTTCAGAATGAAGTTCTCCTCCGGCTGCAGGCACAGTTCTGCAATGGACTGGCGCACCATCTGTTCCAACTTCACATCTCTGTTTCTGGGAACTTCCAGCAAGGGAAACAAATCATTGATAAGACCAAGGAATATTGTAACATCGTTGGTTACTATTTTAGGAAGATTAAAGTCCCTCAGGGCTCTCATCAAGACCTAAGAAAAAGGAACAACTCCATAATTATTATGTCGTAATAATAAACCATAACACAAGGCATAAAATTAACAAACATTATGAGAAATTCACACTTAGACAATTATAACCCATATGGTTAGTTAAACCCAATCTGTTGTCTGTGCACATTGGATCACTTTACAATTACTTTCTGTGGTGAACTGTAAAATTATTGCATATCCCATGATCAAGTGATGATTGACATGATGAAAGGGAAATGACGATTGTTGCCAATGTCTGCTAAATACATATGATATATAATGAACCTACCCAGGTTCACTTTAAACATGTGTTAGTATATAAATATTTGGAACTTTAAGGGTCAGATTTAATTATGTCAGACTAGAGAAGACACTTCTCATTTAGAGACAAGTTTATATTGAGTGGACTAACTGGTCCCATCAGACTCATGTATCTGAACCCTCTCAATGCAAAAAGCTTGACAGAGCAATCCATCTACCTGGCTTATAGTACCAAAAAATGTAAATAACCCATAGGATTGGGCTGATGTACGAAATGTGTTTATTTTACCATTACTGCTTCTTTTCTATAGAAAGCAAGAAGGGTGAGCTACACATTTTTCGGAATACATTCCTCGTTTCTCTGGAAAATACATAAATGGGGTTCATACTCAAGTAATGTTATCTAATGATGTTGGCATCAATGGAAACATCATAAAACAGCCCTATTTAGGAATTGATGATGGATGGAAATAGACATAGTAATACCTAGATATATGTTTAATGCTATTTATCCACACCTCCTAATCAGACTCCATATGTTTAATGGTCTGTGTCTTTATGTCAACTGATCTACTCCACTGACCACAATATTAAGGTTGCTAAGGAAACAAAAGACCAGAATACATGATGTTCAACAAACACGCTTCAGTAATGTAATTAACCAAAAAGGAAATGGTTTTCCCCATTGCAATCAGCAACAATGTTAAAAGCTTAACAGTCACATCCTAAAATCTTATTACAAGTTTTATTAGGATCCAAAGTCTTGTGCAATTACCTTGTATTTTTTAAACTTGCATACCAGCTAATGAATGTATGTACTGTAGATATTATCATTTATATAACATTATTCTCCCAATCCAGCATAGCCGAAAACTCGTTTTGTGATCTCTAACTAAAGGGTTCTAAAACAAAACGAAAAACTGCATACATCTGCTACCATTCTTCCATCTTAGTTTTGTATATTTAACCCTGACTCAAGAAGAACCAGAATACCACCTGCAGACCAGATTAGTAACACAAGCGGATAACTTCTGTAAAGTAGAAACCACTTTGCTCCTTGGACATGCAGTACCCAAATATAGGTCGTCATAGACAGATGGAGTGTTTTGGGTGAAATAAGGGAAAATGAAAAGAACCGTACCAAAAAAAGGGGGGCGGATATATATTGGAAGATCAGATTCTACTGATCGTAGTATCATGTATTGGTGTACAGGTGTTATTCCTTTGGAGTGTAACATTATCTATACTGGAAAGGGTTTTTACATACGTCCTACTGGGTTCCTCTGTAAACATGTCAGCTGATTGAATGTGGACTTAGTGGAACCAGTGAGTCAAATAGAAATCTAAATATCAAGCTGTCTAACTTTGTAACTAAGAGTTTTGTGGAAAGGAGAAAAAAATAAAACCACACCTGATCTTCAGGTCGGCTCCTGTCTTCACGTTTCAAAGATCCAGCTACAACTAAGACAGATTTTATAGCTCTCAGGCCCCAATCATAATGATCCTGTATAAAATATGAATGAAAGCATTATATTTACCTGAAATAATAAATAAGAACGTGTTTACTCAAATTAGTGAAATGTACTGAGCATTAATAATTTATGTTACTTTTATCCATTTAAGTTAAGGTTGGTGCAAAACAGAAATGCAGAGGACACCAGGAGAACATCTGCCATCATTTAGGGTTGACAGAGGTTTATGGGACTGATATTTTGTTACTTCTGGTGGTTATCTGAGTAGTCCTGACTTGAGGTATAACTGTACATATGTGTTAGAACTTCAACAGAGATTCTCAGTCCTGATAGCATGTTCACATCACCTGTTTTGAAAGTAGCTGCCTGCACAATGTGTACAGACTGATGAACTTCCTCGCTAGGATTCTTGCTTCGACAAAACCCTCAGCCACCAGCATTATTTCACATATCAGTTCAAAATCAGGAATTACCATTGCACATGGGCTATAAGATAAAAGATTGTTTTTCATTAATAATTACAAACAGCACTTTCTGAATATTGTGATATACACAACCCCTGCAGAGGTTCTGAGCTCCTAGAAAAGACATGGGAGGAAAGAGAGACACACGGATGTTGTCCTTGTCAACATCAAAAGGTATTCGGAATGCAACCTTCACCTAGAGTGCTTGGCTGGAGTTGAGTCTTCATAAACTGAACACCAAGCTTTCATATATCCACCAGCCTAACACTGCAGTGTAAATTAACCTGGTGCTTTCACCTGTTGCAGGAACAACTAACAGTAATGGAGTGACCATGTTGCTGTATGGGAATGTAGTCAACTAGTCATGTAGTCTTTGTTGTCAGCCTTTGGCACCTGGGAACTCTTTGGGTTTGACCCAGAGTCGCCAGGAGAAACCTTACTCTAGGTCTCTCGTTCTCTTTCCACGAGCCATTCCCACTCTCTGCCCATTTAAGACTGTCTAGGATTAGCCCCTTTGCCTACACAGATGGCTAACCCTGCCTACCCTAGGAAATTCCCAGATGTGTTAGTAATCACATACAATCAGGGGGAGATGGGTTTTACCAGCTTTGTAAATGTCAATATTTTCACATTGAGTTGATCCCATTGTGCTGTTATACAGCACTTACATTCTGCAGAGCTAAAATAAAGTATTACATTCAACTAAAGGCTCCCAAAAAGCAAAATTAAATACTTTAGATAAATTAAAAACATAGATAGAAAGTGGGAAAGCATGGTCTAAAAACTTGGAATATAGAAAAGATAACAGGATAACAAGATGTATGGACAGGAATGGGCAGACTGGAACTATGTCACTTGCTCACAAGGCTTTCATAGAAAAGTGCTCCATCACACCTAGGCCTAGTATGTCCCATATTTTTCAGAGGGAAGGTAAATTCAGTTTGGCTCCACTCTTAAATATTTGATAACACAAATCAGTGTAACAAATGAACAAGTGTCAGGGGAAAGTATAGCTACTTCGCTTAATATTAAATACATTCCTATAGAATGCTTTTTTTAAACATTGTCTTTATCAGACTGTGACATTTACCGAAACAGAGCCTTGACGTTTTCTGGAAGTTCAGCTCTCCCGGCATATCCTGGATTGAGAGTAATGAAGATTCCAACTGTGGTTTTGAGCTCAATTGTTTCTCCCAAAAAATGAAACCTGTAAAATATGGATATAATGTGAGAAATGGATTTACAATAACATATATTGCAGCCTGTAGCTAATTGGTCAACAGGAATGTTATTTTAAATATTAATGATACCCTAACACATAGTAGTGTTTCATTTTGAAATACTTATTCTTGAGATGATTCTCCATGATAGACATGATATATATTCCTTAATGGCAAAGATAACCACGCTGAAAAGTGATTCTCCCAACCTACCTTTTCTTTTTATGGCGGATCGCATCTTGAATTGTCTTCACTTGCACTGCTATTACAGACAAAACTTCCACAGAGATACGATTAAACTCATCGAAGCACCCCCAAACTCCTGTTTGACAGAGGCCTTTGTAGATATTCCCAATGGACTACAAAAATGCAAAAGAGTATTGTCATGTACTTAAATCTAAAACAACCCCTAGGAAAAACCTATGGGAAAGTGGTACATGGCTACATATACAAATATGGCCATTAAACATATAACAGCGTATTATGTGTGTTCCTTATTTATAACAAAACCTAAGATGAGCACACGTTAATACATAAATAGCATTTGATGATCTACTTTACACAAACCTTGGCATTAGCAGATTTGTGGACAAATTAAGTCATTATCATGATAATTTTCTTATAAAGTTTATAAAACGACAAGCCTTATACAACAAACGAAACATCAGCATTTGTGGACATTAAGACCACTCTCATGTATTGTTCTGAGTAGATACAAAATAATTCACTACTCTCCTAATATACTGTATAAAGAATGCCTGAGAAGTTGAAGAGTTTCACCTGGAGTCTCCGGGTGAGCACTGCCTCCTTTGAGTTAATATGTCAAATCTCTTGGCTGGACAGCAGTGCCTGGTCACTCCTACTCACTACTCCATTTTTGTACTTGCACTGTACTATTAAAAAACATTGTGAACATGCTTTGGTTATTAAAAGTAAACCTAACATCCCATACCTTGTAGTCCATTTGTTCAGAGCAATTAAACACATAGACCATGATTCCCAAGGAACGACCAAGATCTTTGGTGGTTTCAGTTTTTCCGGTACCAGCAGGACCCGAGAGTGCACCACTCATAGACAAGTGAAGAGACTGAGTCAAGGTGATATAGCATCTGCAAGATATAAAAAATGATGCATACGTTGGCATTGCCAGAACAATGCCACAATCACCACAATATCACTTGAAACAACCCTCACGATGAATATGTCAGTGTAAACTTTTCTCGGTAGAAAGTACTACTTTCCATCCATTTTGGATATTGACTATTCACTTTGCAGGGCAAGGGGAAAAAAAGTCCCCATATATTTCTATTTTACTTGGACTTCCTACTACCTACAGACCTGGTCTGTACATGCAGTGTCTGGTCAACGGGAGCAAGAGATTTCTGCTTCTAACGTCAAATGTAATGTGTAACTGAGAGTAAAGATACCACAAGCACCCCATCGCATCGAGTACAGAGAAGAGGCCAGGAGACATAGATTAGTTTAGATATAGATTAGATTAGATATTCTAAATGTGTTTGCTTTATTTTTAATTTATTATACATACCAAGTTATGGCGTATACATATAAAACCGGTATGATAAGCAGTGTATAATAAAGTCTATGAGTAAACTGGACATAATAAGGAAATTATGATTAAACAAACATATTTAGAACAGCAAATAAATCTTCTATCATTGGGAAATACTCTTGTTGTGGAGGGGTTAAAGGACATTTTGTGCTATAGTGTAAGACCACTGGGGGGAGAAATACTGCAAATTTTATTTTAATGAGATTTTCCTTATTCTGCGCCCTCTGCATGGTACCTGTCAGTGAGAGGTGTGATCACAAGCCGAGGTGTGTTACCAAGGTATTCATACGAATAGTTGAACTGAGCATCGCAGATATTTACTAAACATTCTTTTAGTTTTTCATCCCATCTATGGCGTAGCTGTGAGAGCCAAGCAAATGCTTGACCATTTGATACCTGCAGCAAAAAAAAATAAAATCAGATGATGAAACTATACATACTGATGTGAATGAATGAATGAGCACCAGTTCAATTCTTTGTACAGTGTTACAATTCCTACTGGCTGCCAGATGTGGTCGGCCAGTATCAGAAGAGGAGAAGATTTCGGCTACAAACGTAGCGCTCTTTCATGAATAATGCTTCATTAAGATGTGGTAGAAGCAGATATTCCCTTGAAATAAAAGCAGCCCGAAATATATGTTCTCTAGCCCAGACTCACTTAAGACATGTGCAAAAAAAACATACAGAATGTGTGTTACTGACTAAATGTCTCTTTTTTTTTTTTAAACTTAAAAAATGAAACAAGGTCTCCTGGAGTCTCTATTAACTAAAGGAGGATCATGAAGGCCAGACCCCTCATCTCTAACCCATGTGTAATGTGGGGGAGGGGGTAATAATAACACACCCTCAGGGGGCATAATGGCCAAATATACCGACTCACCCCTTGCTCAAAGGACTGGGAGAAGTTTCAAATCTATTAAAATACTCTATGGGGAGGCATAGAGCTCATCCCATGCCTCCCATCACCCCCTGCTGTACCCAATAAGAAAAAAAGAACAGTAATAAAATACACTAGTTGGCATCCATATCAGGATTTTAAATATTTAGTCAAGTTTTAAAAATGCATTTCTGGTGGCTGGGTATTCTTATCCAACTTGATTTGTCTTAACTGCAACTCACAAAATGTAAAGTTCCATATGCATGTACCCACAACCACCTCGTACATTACAAGTTGTGTTAGCATGCAAGGGCATGCGACTTAAGTCAAGAGCCCCTAGCTTCTTACAAAATTGACCCAAAAATGTGAGTACATGCCAAACACTGCAGAAATGGCTTGCTCTTAGGTCCCTGGTCTTCCCCTTGCAGGTATATTCAGCAACAGACTGCTTCGAGATGTCTCCAAAATTACAATACATGCATTTTAAAGACACGTTCCATGACATTCCATAACATGCTTGCCATCTGTCATGCCAGCTCATTGTATACGCAGGAAAAAATAGGATTCCCATAAATAAGTTAGCGTTGTTTGTAGAGGAAGACAATAGGAACAGAGTGAATACATCTGTCACGTTAAAACTTGCAAACACAATTATCAGCATAATCCTTAAACATTTAGACAATATTTTTTATGAAAAATTGTCAACTCAGAAACGATAATTGTCAACATTTGAATGTAAAAAAAAGGTTGCAAAAATGACTGCATCAAAACAATCTGTCACTTTTATACATAGGTAGGGGCAAGCTTTTCAATAAATGAAATTGTTCTTTATTTCATGCTTTTAAAAATGCATTAGGGTAATTGCTCTGCATCAAATTACCTTATGTGCAATCAGCCTGGCTACCACATCTCTTGCATGCACATCAATTGTGCAAACTGTCATAATCTTTTGACGATCGCCAGGGGTGAGCTCCCCTACGAGCATGTTTATAAGGGCATTCAGTTGAGCGATCTGCAAAATAATTATATTCAGATGAGATATTAAACTGAAAAAAAATATAAAAACTCTGACACATGTAAAGTGCAAAATGCATCCGTGAAACATACAATGGTTTCAAATAACATGCATTACTATACATAACTTTTCTCCTAATAATAAATGGTATACTTTAATAATTTAAAGAAATCACACATATGTGGCCTCTTCTGGACGTGTAGGATATATGTTTTTTTTACTTTTTTCTTTTATCAAATAATTTTATTGTACAGCTGATTTAGGCTAGGTTTCCACTTGGGTTTTTTTTGCTAAAAACGCCCATAAAAACACCAATTCAGCCACACGGCGTTTTTTTAGTGAAAAAACGCAGCAGCCAGATGTTAGCTGTTCTTCAATAGGAAATCGCAGAATGCCATATCCACTTGGCGTTTTTCTGTTTGGCGTTTTTTCAGTCCTCTTTTGCGTTTTTCTGCTTTTTTGGGCTCTGTGGCAGTTTTTCAAAATCGCAGCATGTTGACACTCTGGCGTTTTTTGCAAGGAAATCTTGGCGTTTTTCTCCAATAGAAGTCAATGGGAGAGAAAAAACGCCATGAAAAAGCCATGTGGGTTTTTTGCCTTGGCGTTTTTTATGGCGTTTCTTTCCACAGTTACAATGCAGAGGATGGACCCAGTATCTGTGTGAACTACGAGAAATAGGCTGGAAACAAACAGTTTCACACAAAACAAAGTTCATATTGAATTTTACACCATCTGGAACAAACATGCCATTACAAACAAACATACGCGACGCATCAACTGGATCCTGCGTGACAAAAGCAACAGCAAACAATTTGCACCATCATTTGGGGCCAATCTTCCTAGAGGAGCAGACATTCGGAATAAAGCAGGCCTTACAAACCACAGAAAAGAGACAAAAGGGTCCGCCGGGGCGTTTAAGTAGAACTCTACCAAGAAAATGACATCAGGAGGGGGCAGATACTTGCCATTTATCCTAATCCCTTTTAGCTGGGTGAAACTTCTAACTTGTAAAGGCTGGAAAAACTTCCTAAGGTCAAAAAAAGCAATTTCCACAGGAAGACTAAAACGCCAGAAAAAACTCCAGAAAAAACGCCAAAACGCAGGAAAATGCAGTGGCAGTTTTCTTGGTGTTTTTCACCAAGAAAAAAACGCAGGACAAAAACCCAAGTGGAAACCTAGCCTTACTATAATATATAAATATATATAAAATATATAAAATTCCATACCTCCCAACATTTTAAAGGGCTATAGAGGGATACTTCTGTATCAGGGGGTACAGCTACAGGTGTGACTAGCCTTTTATCAAGCCTTTTTTTCCTAAAGTTATGCGCTATTGAGCTGCTATGGTTTGATTCTTTAACAAAGTTGAAACATATACATGACATGTATCAATTCATCAACAGGTATCTAGGAATGCATCTCCACCCTGCTGTACCCAATGATTTTGTAATAACTATTGCAATTAACCTGAGAGTATATTATACTATATATGTATATATATATATATATATATAGTGTCATGTTTCATGAAAAATTGCCAGCGTCCATGTCAATGTTTCTACAACGTGCATGACATGTGCACTCACTTGCTTGCGGTTGTAATCCTTCAGCGCAGTCTCAAATCCTTCTTCAAGACGTTCAAAAGCAATCTCCACATCGGTTACCCACCAGATCTGACTGCCAGTTAGGGCGACCTGAGCAGAATAATCAAACATCCACTGGTCCCGGGGCTTATCCTCATATCCCGTGACAGCTTCCATAATCTCTTGCTGAACAGTTAAACGCATTGTGTCTTCTAAGTGACCCAACCATCCTTCAGCCTTAACATAATATACAATTCACACGAGTCAGCTTATTTTACTATATAATGTAAATATGCAATAGAAAAACATGGATTTGTACACTTATCCCTTACTAAAGGTGTTGATATTTCTGAAGACCCGGTGGGACAAATGGCTCTTCTTTATGTGTGTTATGTTCTTATGTTATGTTGTATGTACATTTTTATTTATTTAGCACTTTACAGTTTACAGCATAATAATGAGGGGGTAAAATATAGTAAGTACAGAAGTCATACAGACACTTTGAACAGGGAACAATAGTTATGAATACGTTAGGAAAGGAGGCCACTGTCCAATCTGTCAATTTCTCTGTTTCAGATTCAAAACATTTTGCAGTTAGGAGGCATGTTTCATGAAGTCAAGTCCAGTGTTAATATAAAATCCTTACCTGTCCTTCACACAAACAAGGTCTGGTAAAGAATACAAACTCCCCTTCTCTGCTGTACATTCCAACTGCATATTGGGCATTTGATTCACCTTCTTCAAATTTCAGATCTGCAATATTATCAAACAACTTCAACAAATGCTTTGTCACCTGTTAGAACAAAGCAAAAATATAATGTTCTGCTTTCCCAGGAGTAATGGGATAATCACTTCTATTAGAATTTGGCTACTTGCCTGTTTAGGTTGAGTTCCTTTAGAAATAATTTCTAGTAAATCCATGGAAGAAACAAAATAAAACCGTGGGAATCTAAGTCGCTTGGCTTCCAAGTAGTCTGCTAATGATTTTTCACACAGTGTAAGCCTACAAATTATTGTAAAAAATACAAGGTGAAAAAAAGTCGCTTCCAAACACAAAAAAATGTTAAAAGGTTTTATCCTTTGGATGCCAGGCATTTGTACATGTGGCCAAATATCCCAACAGGTAATGTCGGCCCTTGACTAGTCTAGAGCACTTAAAAGTCATGGATGCATCTGTCTGTTTACAGCTAGTCTTGAATTAAAATGGAAAATCCCAGATTTTCCACTAAAATCTGCTTGAAGGGTATTATAGATTTTTATATATCTGGTAGCTTTAAGATTAGCGTTTATTGAATCTATACAGGCGTTATGTCTGTGTTTACTATTATGCTAGGTAAAATTTATTTACTTCATTGCAGAATATAAAATGGTTGGATCATATTCGCAGAAGAAGACAATGTCACCATGGATACTTGTTGGAAGAAGCACAGGATTTTAGTTTTGGAGAATCCCATTGTTCAATCGTAAGTTGAGGTCCAGCAATACCTTTGTTGAAGTATTTCCAACTTGTCCAGAAATCCAGGGTGGTTGGTTACATCAATGACTATTTTTGTGTTGACAACGTTAACCATTAGATCCTAAAATATTCAAGATAAAATAATGTGTTTGTTGAAGATGCCATGAATTAAAAGGTTCATAGAGGCACATGGTAAATGAGGTACCTTGAAATCAAAATCAATCCCTTCAAATCTTTTGGCATCTTCTGGAAGTTGTTTTCTGATATCTTCTGAGTTGGCAAATATACTCTGCAAGTGAGCCCAGGTGCGCTGGACTTCTAGCCAAACGGAAATAACCATGTCTGCAACCATTAATTGTTTCTGCCACCTGCTCACCTCCACTAGGAAATATTCAACATATTTGCTCATCAGAATGTTTTGGAGCTGAACCTGTGAATGCATCACAGCATGTGAGTTTTAACAAAACTTCAATAACGTTCTGTCAAACTGTTAAGTATGGTGAACAGGTCAGGGCAAAAGAAAACTATGACAATATAAATACAAAATAGATGGAGCCATATCCATGTATAGTACCACAGCCAAGTCTGTATTTACGAGGGCCATTCATTCGCATTACATTTACATTGTTTTACAGAATGATGACTCAAAACAGTGTTAAGTAACCAATACCATGAAATTCTAAATGAGCTGATCAGGCGCCTCTTTATTCTGCTTCTTAAAATCTCTGTAGCACATTGAGATACTAATGAAAAAGTAATACGTTCTTATCCAGAAACTAAATCCCCATACAAATTCATGGTGGTAATTTATGTTTACCTTTAAAAAATGGAAAACCTCTGTCAGTGTCTAGACCTCTCTGTCCTCACTGAAATCTTCAGGGGCTCTACATGTTCACCAAATAATCTGCACCTCCCAAAGCATTGTGCATTCACAAACACATATTTGGCATTGTGTATAGATTTGTATCACATCTTGCGGTTGTATAATCAGGATACATATGCGGTTTACTCAATAAAGGGATAATTGACAAAAGAGTTTGCAGCAGACTTGTAGATTTGCTTCACTATTCATTACGAAGGTCCAACCCTGCCAAGAGTCTCCAACAAGAAGGTCTGCATAGTTCAATAGTTGAGGACACCTTGAAGAGATCTTTTTGATTTAACTATAAATTATACGGGGCCAGCTAAGCTCTTCCTGCAGCAGAAGCACTCTGGGGTTGGCTCTTCAGAATGTATAGTGAAGTCAAGGCGTTTCTGTTACAAGGTTACAAAGTCACAGGGGTCTCTTCAAAGTGATAACAATGTATGTACTCCTTAAAATAATACGTTGCCATTGTTCTGTACCATCACAGTTTTACTCTTTTTAACATGTTCTCTTATTTACATGTTTACATTCACCACCTGGTGACTTTGCCTCAATTTCCTGGTTGCTGGTGCTATGGGACAGCTTAAATCTTTGCTGCTTGACATATATATATATATATATATATATAGTTGTTACAATTGGAAGTTGCTGACGCTCACAAGCATACCTGTGCCCTTTAAGGCAACAAAATGGTAAAACTGCTAACAAAAAACACCTTTTTCTGCATACTATTAATCAGGGCCATTTAATAAGATGGCTTAAATGCACTACTCCTTGGAAGTCTTTTTGGAGTGGAATGAAGGTTTTCTACAATGTGTCAGATGTACCGGTGATGCAAACGACATAGAAATGCAGACTAAACTATTTTGATGTAAATACTTTATTGATCTATGATTTCTTTCTAACATTTTGGTACAATACATTGCTCACATTCACTACTCTTTAAAATACCTTTGATTACTCTTACAGAATGCTTTTTTTTGCTGTACATTGTGAGATTCAGCAAACTCTAAAGCAGATCTAAACAAGGACAGAACCTCAAGTTCCAAAGAGAAAGACAACATTGAAGGAAGCAGAAACTTTTCTTTTTAAGTGTAAATAACTTTAGAAAGTTTTCAAAGTCAACACAATACCCCCTTCCAATGCCAATGAAACTAAACTTAAGATGCACCACTGTTTTAGTGCCAATTACACTAAACAGTTATCACGAAAGCCCAAAAACCTATGAATAATGTAGCGGTCAAAAGAATGAAATTGTGCTCTAAAAAGGGAGCCTACAAAACAAGTCCAAATGCTAAATGCTTAAAAAATACACAGTTACAAGAACTCACAATGGAACTGATGGCTGTATTCAGCTCCTAGCTATCAACAGAGCAACATTACTCTGATTCCTGATTCTTTATTCAAACCGAACAGGGGAGCAGCGGCACATACTTAAGCAATAAGGCATGGCAGGCTAGCACTTTCTTATAAGTGTCTCAGTTCTTCATAGATGTTGTCAAGCTTAGCAGCTGGGGCTGAGTGCCGCTGCAAGATTACAATAGTTTTTTAGGAAATATCTGGACCTAGTCACTGTTTTTGTGTTAAACACGTCAGTAGAATGTAAGTGAATGAGTATTCCGATATATATACAGTACACACACACGTATATATATATATATACAGTACACATATATATATATTACTCGCCATAATACCCCCAGGTATTTGTACCTGATAAAAGGGATTATTTGGTGATTTATATAGCACCATCATATTCTGTAGCACTGTATAACAAGTAAACACGATATAATTAGTAGCGCATTGCATCGCAATCTGGACTAACAGAAATAAAAGATTAGGAAAGCCTCACTCAAATTAGTTTAGAAGGAAAATATTGTATTTGTACCAAAAAAACTGGCATTATCATGACACTTCATAGTCCATATAATAGTCCATATAATATATGTGAGATTTCACCCAAGATGTGCCTAGTTCAAGCATATATCTAGATATTTAAAGAGGAGCAGATGGAATTATGGGTATGGGGTTTTTTTTCCCCTTTATAATAAAACACCTGATCATATTGCAGGAGAACAATCACTACTAAACAAAAACATGATAGTGGAAAAGGTTTTATTAAGAAATAAAAAATATTTTTTTGCTAACATATTTTCAATAAAAAGTTGGTTATTTCTGCTATTCCTTACTTAATCCTAAACTAGACGCCATTCTTAATAAAATCCATCTAAACACATTACCCGAGTTTACACTGAGCTCTGTGTAAATACAGAAAATCAATACTCATTACCTGATTGTCTTCGAGTGTCTCAATTAAGTTCTCATCTGATTTCAGTAGGGGAGTTCCAGCACTGTGATGTTTTTCATAAGAAAATTCCATGATGCTCCAAGTTTGATTCATCTCCACTAGAACCTGGGATGTAAAAGTCTGATTATACTACCTATCATAGGCTTGCAAACATTTAACGTAAACGTAGCGGCTTTGAAGCCAAGCCACAAGGTGGATTGCATTATTCTACATTGTTTTTAATAATGCCAGATGTTCAGTGACATTAACACCACTCACACACAGATAAACTAAACCCCAGAGTACATTGCATTGCGTTACATTACCATAGCATTCCGACAGATTGTGTAGCACTGTTAGAAAAACAGAATGAAAACTAATAACAACACTAAAAGTTAACAATCTATAAAAAGGAACAATAACATTAACACATGTTAAGATATTCTGGTACAGAAGAGGACCATGACCCAGGGAATAATTTAACCTTCAGCTGCCCCATCCATGCCCTAGATCATAATACATCACTGCCCTACTAGGTTGAGAATAATCATAAGCAGGGAATTACAGTATTTGGTTTTTCTGCTACTATGGATTGAAAGAATCATCAAGAATTGGGTATCCAAGGGTGATGTGCGGTATAACCCACATCATCCCGCCATGCTCGCTTTAGTGTAGTAGATTCAGTTCTGAGATCACAGAATTGAAGGTATATTGAAAATGGGTAGAAAAATGTATCCAACATGGACAGTTACATCTACTGCCAATAATGGTGTCCATGATAGGACACCTTTTGTGCGCAGTCAGTATGCTTTTTATGCTCATTCTATGTACCAACAGCTCAGGAGTGGCAATCATTTCAGCATATAGCACGTGTAAGAAAAAGCTGTGGTTAGTGGATTGGATTTTGAGGTATGCTTTGGGACAAGTTTAACAGGAATTTGAGGGTTCCCTGTCGGTATGCATGAAGTGTACTGATGGTTCCCTGGTGTTTGGAAGCATTAAGGTGGATCGTACAGTTTCTCCTTATGCGGCATTTCATGGGGGTATAGCGGTTCTCCATGGAACACATTTGACGGATGTGGGTTTTAGGGACCAATGATATGCAAGGGAGTTTTGAGGTTTTGTGTTAATTGTTCTTATTTCAGTGTTTAAGATGGTTTAAGGCTTATGGTGTCAAAATAAGTTAAATACATTAGCTTGTATTATGTGTTCTGTGTATAATGTAATGTATGTTTATATTTGAAGATCTGTTGTAGTGTCATGGTGTGGTTGACTGCTCACCATCATAGCCAAATGTTCATTCATTAGCAGAAATTATACACCTGTAAGCTCTAAAGGGTGTCTTTAATAGTTTAATAATTTAACCGTGCAGCGATCTGTAAGGCAGACAGCGCAGGGTTCACAAAGTGTATTTGGGCACAAAGAATACGGTGCCCACTCCCAAAATGAAACAATTAAATACAATCTTTCCAAGCCTGGAGATGAGTGCACTGCAGCCCACAACATATTCTAACCTAGGCTCACTAGGGATAGGCCCAAAGGTCCAGGGACCACCAGCCTCTCTGCTGCTGCAGATACTACTAGGTGTCACCCTAACAGACAGCAAAACATTCTGTGTAACCCTACCTTTTCAATTGCCATTTCTTTCACAGCTTTGTCCACTATGGTTCTAACTTCATCCTCCACTCTGTGTAACTGAAGCCCAAGAAGATCTCCTAAGACAGTCTCTTCATTCATTAAAAATCTTACCTTTCGAAAGATATTGAAGAAAAAAAAAGGAAATAGCAACAAAATAACTAAACAACTAAACAATGGTGAGATATATTATGATGATATTACTTGTAAGAGAAATCAGTAGCTGCAATGGGATTGAGATGGGTCTATACGTTTTGATGTTTTACAGGGCAAAGTAGTCTCCATATTGCAAAATACAAAAAAAATTTTCTCTATGGAATGGAAGCTCTCTAGTTTGGTACATTTCCCCCCTTATATGCCTAGGAAGTGTGTGATACATGTTAGAGAAGGTACCCCAGTCTTGCTCATCAGTTGAAGCCAGTGTCTTTTCCTGACTGCAGGATTCTGTAACTCATTCACAGCTCTCAGAGATGTTAGCAAGTTCTTGACTGTGGACTCCAGACCCAAGTAAACATCCCAAGTCCTCATTTCTTTGTCTAATGTTTTCATTTCCTGCAAAACCAGAAATAGAATGAATAAGCTACTGTACATTTTTTGTAGACTCATAAGCAAACCTTACATCAAAAATGAATCCAGTTATCAGTCTCAAACAATTGTGTTTTCCTTAAACTCTCTCAAATCACAGTTTTGTGTGTTTCAGCTTTTTTGGGGATGTGGCAGGATTCCCAAGTTTCACCCATGGTCCTTAAAGATGAAGATTATTTATTACTTAAAGAGGCTTTGCTTACACTAACTATCATGTACTGGAAATTTTAGCCTCTGATTGGCATTGCTGTGTATTATATAGCACACATTTACAGCCAAACACTTTTCTGTGTCGGTTTAGAGTTTATTCTTGTTTTCAAAATGTGTAACTTGGCATTTATCTATGTGGATTCTCAATTGTTATAGAAACAGTCTGATGAGTGGAGACTGATGGTGCTCACTACAGTTGCTTAGCCATCAAGCACAATTCTAACCACAATCCAGAAACCCTAATAATTACCATACAGAAATGCGTAAATGACAAGTATCCGCTATTACGGATCTGTTATCTTCAATTTCTTCCGTTAATCATTCTCCAATGAACAAGTATATTACTCAAGGAAGTACATGTTCTTATCACTTAATACTGAAGGACAACATGTATTTTTCATTTTACCACTGACATAAGAACTTAAATGGGCATAAGTAATTATAAAATAATTAACAATTATATGCATGCATCCAGTGGGAGGATTGTATGAGTGGATCCCTCAACATAATTATTAAGGAGCACTTTAAAATTCTTACATTATGATCACATATTTAAATACAAATTGAGTATAGAGCAGTACTTTAAAGGAGAACCTTTGCAGTTTTTAACATAGCTAAATGAAATAAAATGCAATTTTTATGTTAGTGTTGTAATTGTTTTGGAGATAAATATAGTTTAAAACTCAGGAAAGCTAAGATATGTGGCAAAACTAGAATATGTATCCAATTTCATGTCTGTGAATACTAATTCAAGACTTTGCTGTTATGATACTACGCCCGACTCTGGGACTAATGATAAAATTACACTAAGACACCAATGAGCAATGACCAATTGTGTGCATCCTACCTTAAAAAAGAAGACCGTTCCAGTGCTTTATAGAAGTTCCTTACCCTTCTATCATTCAAAAGATTAAATCTGTTATATGCATCCTAATGACTAAATGATTTTTACCTTTGCAAATCTTCTCAGCTCCATATCCATTTGTTCGACATTTATCTGTTTCCATGGTGTTTTCATCCAGTCTTTAATGCTCGTCTGAAGAGGGGGAAAAGGGAGCTTTCTGGTCACATTATAAAATGTCAGAAGGCACCATGAAAAGAAATTGTGCTCACTGGGTATTCTACATCATGCAGTGTTTGTGCATTAATCATATATGAATATTATTTACTCATTTATTTTCCAGTATACCTCCTAAATGGCTTCCTCCCACCAGATGAGGAATGCATTGGATGAGTATAATACCAGCAGAAATGAAAGTTATCTATAATGATAATCTGAATGAACAACATGAGGACCCACTATGCCGTGTCAGTGAACTAGCAAACATCAGAAACTTTTGAGATCAAGGTTTAATAAATAATTCCATGAGAAGGTGCAGACTATAGGCTAAAAGAAGACTATGTTGTAAAGAGTAAAGTTTTAATCCCTTAATGACAAAATGCATTGTTTTCAATGGGTTTAGGGACCGCCCATTGTCCTTAAGGGGTTAAGTAATGAGTAATAGAACCCTGATTCCTGATTAGCAGGCAGAGGTACATTTTGCGTGAAGGCTTTTCTCTTTTAATGTAGGAATATACTGTAAAGGTGCTGTTTCATCTACTTTATTAAATGTAACACTTTTGTAACAACATGTAGATGTAACGGCATCATTCCTAGTAACGTTGAATGCATTAGAAGCATCTTGGCTAGTAACACTGAATACCTAAACCCTTCCAAGAAATAATTTAATTGCGTAAAATGTTTGCTTCCTTCATATTTTTGGCCAAACTTTTTCAGATACAAAATTAGGCAACTAGAAACTGAAACCCCATCTTGAAAGTTTCAGTGAGACTTGTTTTGTCTAAATGGAACAGCACCTTTAAAGATAATAATGTGGGTATTTGTATTATTTGTCTTGGGTGAAAGAATTATTCTATGCACTGCCCAGGTTTATGGCTGTTACAATGTTCCTACATTGTGTACATGCTGCTATTTCATATCCAGATCTACTTCAATTCATTTTTTGTAAAATGTAAAATTATCCGTAATACACAAAATAATAGATTTTGATACAAATAGTACTTTTCTTTAGCTCAGTTTTTTTAATGAAATCATATGGAAGAGCATGTAGCTTTTTTAATAATATTAAAATTTCAATAAATCAGTACTATGTATTTGCTACCGTTCTCCAAATGCTTTGCTAGCTGTTCTTGCGTGGATCTGGCGGCTTAATCAGTTATTCTGTGCACGCAATCATAGATGAAAACAATTCAAGTTAACAATATGGCTTCCTCACATAAGGAATGACTTTGCAACGATAAACCGTAAATAGCAAAACTTATCAGCGTCAGTGTTTAATTGGCCAGTGCGTATTGATGTCAGCCAATTTAGCAGAGATGAAGGAGTAACTATTTCCATGTAGTCTATTAATTGGTCACGATTAGACACGTGCTTATGAACTCTTTGTGGTTTACGGGCAATAATCCAGAAGATGACAGATTTTATGTAATTTAAATCCTGCAGGTAATTGGTTTCCCAGTAACACATTGTTTACCACCAGTTATAGCGAGAGTAGAGCTAAAAACCAGAGAGTGAATACATCTAATAGCTGTTGCTTAGTGAAATAAAAGGTGAAATATTTCACCAAAATAACTCATCTTTATTCCATATAAACAAATTAAGTTATATTCTTATTTCACATTTTTAATCCAGTAGAGATATTTTAATGCTTATTTTTTGAGTATTACCGTTGGTATGGTTTTTACTAGACTTGGGCACCAGGGGGCTCTTCGTGTTCGTCTTCGTACTCGTCTTCGGAGGAAAAAAAACCTTCGTATTCCGCGAATATTCGCCCGTTCCTGTCTTCTTTTTCGTTCTCATCTTCGTTTTCTCCCGGCTGCGTAGCAGGGGTTAATACGGGGTTAAGAACAGATCGGAGCAGCAGCAGCAGCAGATGCGTTCGCGCCGTGAAGGTACGTGTGTGCGACTCTATTGGTCGCTGGAAGGGGGCTGGTCTGGCATCAACAAATGAATTGCAGAACTGCAGAATGCACCTCATTCGTTGATGGCAGGCGAGCCCCCTGCCGAAACGACCACATTTGCACACATAGAAAACACGCGCTCACTTTGAACAGTGGCTGGCGGACATGATAGAAGCTGCTGCGCAAACCATGAGAGTGCAGGCCACACACTCTTCTTTTCATCCCAGTAGCTAAGAGGATCAACATTAGGTGCAGAAGGAACTTCACAGAGGTAAAGTTTGACCATTTCAGCAGCACTACTCTCCTTTCTGCTGCTAGCTCTGTCAGATGGTCCAACTATACTCCCAAGTGCCTCTTCCCAAAACGCAGCTGCTCCACTCAGCTGTGTTGTTGTGATGCTTGTGGCACTGCTGCTGATGCTGCTTCTAGGAGTAGCAGACCACATAATCTCTTCCTCCTCCTGCACCTCTCCCCCCTCGGACAGCATTCCCATTTTACGCTGCCAGTCACGCACCTTGTTGACCAATTGCTCCCGGTAGCTACTGAGAACATTGAATTTCAAAGCTAGCTTTCCCTTAATTCTTGGATCGCAAAGGCACGCTAGCATCATTTCGGGACTCTCTTCCATGCGTTTGCGAAGGTGTACTTTTAGCAGATCCTTCAGCTTCCTGACTATGGCTGCTACGTCAGGATGTAGAGTGCCACCTTGAACAGCCTCACGGTTTCCAAGGAACACATCCATCTTGCTGCCTAGATGGGAGAACACTGGGATTACCTGGGCCAGACTGGCAGTGTTTGATCTTAAATTTTCTGTGGCATCCCTGAATGGTTTAAGGACTGCCACTAGCTGGGCGATCACTGTCCAATCCTCCCTATTCAATGGAGAGGTAATCCCAATATTGTGCTCTGAGGCAAGATTATGGATTGCCTTCTGCTGCTCCAAAATCCTCTCCAGCATGTCTAACGTGGAGTTCCACCGTGTACTGACATCCTGACGTAGGCAGTGTACGGGAAGACCTGACCTCTCTTGCTCTTCCCTCAAAAGTTGGCTAGCCTTAACACTATGGTGAAAGTGCCCAGTGATCTTTCTGCAGCGGGACAGAACTACTGCTGCCACATTAATTCCTTCTGACATTGCTGCCTTCACTACAAGATGCATGATGTGGGCTGCACAGCGCACACCAACAATATGACCATCTCGCAGCGCTTTCACCATATTGGCACCTCCGTCAGTTACCACAAAACCAACTTCAACATTGGTGCCCGCCTCTGCTCCCACCCAAAGGCTAAACATTTTCCTCATCGCATGCAGAATGTTTTGGGAAGTGTGCTTTTCATCCATCACTTCTGCATGGAGAAGGAATGATCGGTAGCCTGCCACAGCAGCTTCCTTGGGCACACCGGGCTGCCACCAGTGTGCTGTCAAAGAAAGAAAGGCATGCTGGCCGCTAGGTGCACTCCACAAATCTGTTGTGAAATGAACAGACTGACCAGCAGCCTTGGAAAGCTCCTCTTTCACTGCTGCAACACAGGACCGATACAATGAGGGGAACAATGTTCCTGCTGAAAGTGGAACGTGACGGAACTGTATATTGTGGAGCCACAGCCGCCATCAATTGTTTGAAAGGCTCCCCTTCGATCATAGAGAAGGATGCCCCTCCAACAGCAATGAACTGACCAATCAGTCGCGTTACTTTATTGGCCTGCTGTTTGGGCATTGACCTTTTGGATTGGAATGCCACAAATTGTTCCAGGGTGGGCTGGACATGCAGTGCTCCAACCTGCCTTGGTCTCTGGCTGCCAGCACTAGCTGCTGCTGCTATTGGCTCAGAAGCAGCTGTTGGGGTTTTTCCACGGCCACCAGCTATGCTGCCTGCACTAAGTTTACTTCTGCATCTTTCCCCAATAGCACAGCGTTGTGTTGAGTGCTGAGGTGATGCTTCTTGCTAGCACTGGTAAAATGGCCAGACACTTTCCCTCTGCTTATTAGCTTCCCACAATGTTTGCACTTTCCATAGCGCCCTTCTTCAACATTTTCAAAGGGCTCCCAAATTGGGGCGCGCATAGCCTTGGAGTGCGCCTTGGGTGCTGCTCCTACTGCTCGGGGTGGATGAACAGAGGCAGAACTAGTGGTGGTGGGACTGGTGGTAACAGTACTGGCCATAGTGGGACTGCTAATTGCTAATTTAACTTTAGATTTGCTAGGTTTTGCTGCTGCTGGTGGTGGTGATTCCCTGAGGAATCTGATTCCTGACCACTCATCTCCTCTACTTCCTCTGGCTCATAGTCTAGTTCTTCATTAGCCAGATCAAATGGAATTCCTGCTAGGCTGGAGCTAAGACTGATATCGTTGTGAGACTCGTGACTAGTAGTAGTGCGAGCAGGAAGAACAGACTCTGCACTTGGCCTCTCAGTCTCAGGCTCCTCTGCTATCTCGCTAGGTGGAGTTCCACTATGTGTAGCCCTCTCTCTAACTGTCTTTACAAAAATATTGTAAGGACTTGATTGCTTGCTAGAGGTACTAGGAGGACATGGCGTGGCGGTACCGGTGGGAACAGTAGGCGCAGCACTAGTGGTGGTAGAGGCGGTAGAGGTGGGGGTGGTGGTGGTGGTTTCCCTATGAAGGAATGAGATCGCTTTGGTTTGGGACTCCTCTGAGTCTTGCTGCTAATTTGGCTCTGCTTGGTACCTTGCATGCTGCTTGTGGATGGGGAAGATGCTGCTTGGGGCAAAAGGCACTTCTTTTTACTCACTGGGCTAGTAGAAGTACTAGTTGTGCTACCCTTTAACTTTGAACGTGGTTCTGGTGCTTTAGGCTTTCCGTAAAAAAACATAGAGCTTGTGGGCCTAGCCGCACTACTACTGCCTGCTTTTGGTGCCTTTCCTTTACTTGATGATCCTTCAAGCAATGCTTCCCCAAATGATAAGCGAGAGCTTGGCCTACTTGGCCAACTAGACTGACGCAAAGGCTGCATCTTAGAACTGGTGGTGGTGCTGGTGGTGCTGGTGGTGGTGGTGGTAGATGGAGCTTGTCCCTCCTTAGTCCCAAAAGGAGGATCCATTTCAAATTTTGTGTTGTGTGTGTAGTGTAGTGTTTAAAAAAACTTAAAAAAATAAATAAATAAATAAAAAAGGGGGATAAAAAAATTAAAGACTTTGAATTTACACGGGCCTAAGAACCTATCCTACTACTATGCTAAACCTAAAGCTATATGAGTATTCTAGTCTAACTCTAGGCAGACGCTCTCAAACCCACTAAGCTAAAGTGAGGTTAAATTATATATAATATTATATTATTAATAGATTAGAATTACTTATATTATGGATTATAGATAGAATATAGATTATGAATTAGAAATAATTACTTATATATTATATATTATGAATTAGAATTTATATTATATTATATAATATATTATAGATTAAGAAGATTAAAGATTAGAATTATTTTAGTACTACAGCTAGTAGCTTGAAGCTTTGCTTAGTACAGCTCGTCACAGTCAATTTTTCTTGAAAAGAAATTAGAAATAAAATAAAATGTCACAGCAAAACAGTTAGCTTCACTGCTTGCTGAACAAAAACACACAGCACTTATGCGGCTGCACTCACTAGCCTAACAAGTTCACTTCACTGATGGACTGAGGTGAGCAAAACACTAAGGGTACTTTTAACAAAATTAAAATAAAATGTAAAATAAATGAGAAAATCTTTGCGAAACAGTTAACGTCACTGCTTGCTGATCAAAAAAGAACACAGCACTTATGCGGCTGCACTCACTAGCCCAACAAGTTCACTTCACTGATGGACTGAGGTGAGCAAAACAAATGAAATAAAATGAAAGATTATTAATTAAGAAAAATTGACTTGGTCTCTTGCTGTTGCTAAAACAAAGCACAAACTATAGAGCTGCAGCACCAGTACTAATAAGATTAGCTGAACTATACGCTAGTAGTAATTCATTAATATTATTACTTTTATTTATAGCTAATTTAATTAACTATTAAGATAAGAATTATAGAATTATTGATATTAATGATTTTAGATTAGACACTAGTAGATGTCTTGAATGTCTACAGTACACTCCACTAGTATACTATTACTAATACTATACTAACTATAGTATATATAACTGACAAATATATATATAATTTTATATGTATTCAATTATTAATAATATATTCTATTAAATTATTTATAAATTCTATTATTTAATTTATTTAAGCAGGACAGGCAGTAGGCACTAGTGCCAGCCCAGGGCAAGGGCACCCCAGTGCCAGTGAGGCACTGAGTGCACTGTCAACTCAACAGCACTACATAGTTGATGACAGACAAATTAAATAAAAAAATGATTAAATTAATAAAATTATTATTATTAAATATTATTAATTCAGTAGAATTGAAGTGAGGATGAAGTACACAGTGAGAAATGGCAGGCTAAGGCTTACCAGTCTCACACAGAACAGAACAATCTCTCTGTAACGCTCGGATGCAGCACAGCAGTGTTGCCAAAGCAGTCACAGCGAAAAATGAATGGATCTCTCAGGCAAGCTCTGGTCTTATAAAGGCGCCTTCAGAATTCAAAAAACAGCAGCACAGGCATTGGACGAGACCCTTAGCGTGACGTCACGCGAGCGAGCTGATTGGACAGACGAGGATCAGCTCACTCCTGTTTGAAATTTTGGCAGCTGCGCGGCAAAAACGAAGACGATCTTCGATTCTTCGTGGTTGTGAGTCTTCGTCTTCTCCTACGTTTTGCTGGCACTGTATTCTCTTCGGCACGTCTTCGGAACGAACAAAAAAACGGCCTCTTCGTGCTCGTTTACATGTTCGCCCGAAGACAAATGCGCAAGTCTAGTTTTTACCCCCATATTGCTCAAACAGACTCGGGAATAATTAAACAGTCCTCACACTTTAGGGGCAGAGGCCCGCTAATGATGCACATGTTTGGTATTCTCTCAAACTGTGGCCACACGTATCCAACTGGCAGCTAAAAATGCCCAAAAAGACCCAATCTGCCCCTCATGCGGCAGTAATGGTAAGTGGCCCTATCTGGCCCATGAGGCATTTGCCTGATGTCCAATAAGGCCAGTGTGGGCCTGAATAGTGGTCATAGATATGTATATTAGATGATTTCTTGTTGTTTCTTGGTTCTTTAGTTGATGTCCATCACAAATGCTCATGCAGTTATCCTGAAGCATGCATGGATAAAAGAGGGAACTTTGTTTCCATCTTGCAAATAGGTAATTGGCACAAGGTGAAGCAACAGATGGATTATTGCTTTTTTACTATTATTTTTTCATTAGTTGTGAATCTTAGCTCCACAGCTAACAACAAATAGTTTGGCTAAATATGTTGTAATTCATTTTACATATGATTTAAACAAGAATCAATGAGAATAAAAGAAGAGGGCTTGCTCAAGCACCCACCAGTAACTTAAACCGGCCTGGACACTAGCAAAATAATAGATATACTTTGATATTAACCCCTTCATTCCCCTATAGACGTACCGGGACGTCCAAAAAACACCCACAAAGAAACCCCTATGGACGTCCCGGTATGTCCAGACCTTTGACAGCCTGGACTCCCCCCTGGCAGCAGAAGCCGGCATAGCCAGTATAACCCTTCTGCCCCTGTACACAACCCCCAAACCTGTTAAGCCATAGGCATAAAAATTATACAAAATTGTACACCTTATAGTATGCTCCCTGGTGCTGGGAAAGTCTGGAAAATCTGTATAAATTAGGTATTTCTGAAATCAGCACACCTGAATTCATAAACTTGGAGGGGATTTTCCATCACTTTACATAATTTTGTGAGGATTCAGAGGGAAAATGTAAAAAAAAATTAGTTTAATTTTCTAATCTTCGCTAGTTTTTACTAAATTTCTCATTCCAAATTTTCAGCTAATCATCCAACTATGGTATCAAACGAAAGCTCTATCTCTCCTTGAAAAAACAATATATAGTTTATATGGGTACACTATTCACAGGAAAAGAGAATCATCGCTAAACCGACATACCCCAAAAATGGCAAAATTGCTCTGGGCTTTGAGGTACCAAAAACCCCTGGGATCGAAGGGGTTAATGAAGCGTGTCTTACCCGTACAAATATTACCATATCCCAAACAGACTTCAGTAATATGATATCGGAGCGACACTGCCGGAGCTGCTTGTATTCTGGAACGTTAACTTCAAACAAGTCAGCTGTTTTCTGAAGAGTTTTCATCTCAGCTTCGAGTCTTGATATATTTTTGTGAGTCTATAGTAAGAAACAGGAGGAAAAAAAACCCTTTTCTTTAAACAAATATTACTCTTTTTAGGTAAGCAGGTACGAAAGCAGTCCATCAGAAGATGTACATTATGTTATGGTGGGTCGTCCACCTCTATCAAGGTCTGAGTGACATAACTGCTCTATATATAATCTGGAAACAGATGTGCTTTTACTTGCGGTCCTTTCTTTTTTGAAAGCCATTCATTGCTTTCAAGAACTAGTTGCGATTTTTCTGCTGTTATACTTGACAGTCTTCTAAATTGTGTTTATAGTGTGTTCGGAGAAATAAATAATCCTCAGAGTCACTGAGGTCTTACTAAAGAATACGCTAAGCTCTGGTTGAGATTTAATAGACAAGTTTTGGGCTACTGGAAGTAGTTTATCACATCACACATTTCCAGTGGTGGACATCACGTGCCTTTGTTTGGTGGCAGGACCGTTGGATTACAACGTAATTCATCACTATGAGCCTATGAACTTGGATCAGCCAAGCAACCAGCAGGCTCTTGATGCACAGGTCTGTGCCCATAATGAAATCTTTTTTAAATTCTCAAATAAAAAACACAAATATGTATATTTACCTTTAAATACTAGAAAGATAAATACTTTATCACGTTCTATGGTCTACTGCTATACAAGAATAAGCATCACAGTTGTGACAGATGCATACAAAATAAGGGGTTTTTATTTAATTTCCCATCAAAACCTTAATTGGTGTTAACAGTGTAGAAAAAGGAGAAAAAAAGACAAATATGCAATTTTAGGCTGTGACCACAAAAAAAAAAAAAGATACATTAAGTGCAATAGAAAACAATTTCTGACCAGCGAACCAATGGGGCGTGCGGATATTAATCTCTAATCCACACATTTTTCATGTACATTGCAGACCATAAAAGAACGTTGTCTACAAATATTTAGCCACATCATAAGAAATTTAACCCCTAGAATCTGAAACAAATGCTCCGCACATGTGCAGAAAAAAACCAAAGTATACCTGTGACAATTTAACTCCTATACTAAATTATATGGCATTCATTTAGGAGTTACATATTCTCATTCACACACACACACTTGCACAAGCAGTGATGTATTTTGGCAGGCGCCCCAGCCGTCCCCACCACTTAAATCTTCTGCTGTCGTCCTCTGTGGTAGTTGCCGGGACTGCCTCAGCAAATACAGGGCTGCTATGTCTACTGACAAGGTATAGATATCGATTTAAAAATATAAAGCTACAAAAATGTAATTTAATAATAAAAACAAAAAAACACAGAAACGCGTTCACCTTATCCAGGTTCTTGTATGGCCCATCTGCATCAAATCTAAAAACGGTTTCATTTCTAAAACGATTTCGGAACTCATGCTGTTTAACCTGGTAAAAAAAAAAAAAAAGAAAACATTGTTAAAAAGGCTCGCAAAAATCCATAAACATGATACTGTGCGTTCTATTTTCGTGTCATTCGTTAAAAATCTTGCATCTTGTACATCTCATAAATCTCCAGCCTTTGAGCACAATTTGGCGTTAAACTTGATTTAAAGCTAATTATATTTAAATCGAACAGAATTTGTATGTAATATGTGCAGAGTGAAAAAAAAATCATTTAAAATCTATATTTGATCCGACGACAGTTTTTCAGTGTTTGAATTGGAAAGAGATTAAACATAATTGAAGACACGGGCCTCACCAGCATTTTAGTGAAGTGGGTTTTAAATTATCAGATTCATCCAGAGTACATTACCAAGAAACATTGAATTGTTATCTTTAGACAACCTTTTTCTAAGAGTTTACAATTTCTCAGTTCAGTGAATCTGAGCTTCGGCTTGTTATCAGAACAAAAAGAGAGAGAAATCATTTGCTTCAGAGCACAGAACCGATCTCACCTCGAAAACGAAGCATTTCCTTCTGATAACAGACACTTCATTGGACTGCAAAGGAGATACTTCATGCTTTACTAGAAACGCTATTTTCTTCAGGTTTTTCCACCTTTCAGGCAATTCCTTTAAAAAAAATCAGAAATTCTGAAATTGATTATCTTCATATATTTAAGTATGGAATCAATCGATAGGGGATGTGATAAAGCAACCGCATGCAGGCTTTTGCTACCATTGTGCATTAATTATAAAACGAGTCAAAACATCCATTTCCCACTCTATTTTATTGTTTGCTTTTTTTAATTTATAGGTCTAAGGAATCTCCATTTCCTTTGGTACCTTTAAATAAATATATATGTTGAAATATTTGATACTAAATATGTTATTTTTCAAAGGAAGATATTGTATTTTGGACTTTTCACCCCTGCTCTGAGCTAATAGTCCCCAACAGTCATGACAGCCAGGCTCATGTACAGATCTAGGAGATATGATGCACCGACGGTCTGTGTAAGAGGTGGCGGGTAGGGACGGGTCCCATAAGTAAAATCTTCCTACAATGTCAAGATGGCGACCATGGACTGGGTGTGGACCACTGCAAGATCTCAGTCGCTCCCATGCATCCTAGCTAGAAATTGTTCCGCATGATTAGCTCGTCATACCATATCATATTTAGTCAATTCATACATCATTTATGGAAATACATACATATATACATTACAGAATATAAATACATAAAAGAAAAAAAAATTTAATTCTTTGCCTTGCTTTTTGTTTGTTCAATCTGGTTTCCATCAATGAACCAAGAATAGAGACAATGATTTTATCCAGGAATAAGGAAGGAAATCACTGTCCTGCGAACACGGGCTTTGAAGGGATATTACCATAGTAAAAACATGTTTTCACAGGAGGTATTTAGACTGCATGAGAGATCGGAATTGAAAAGAAAGTAATCACTTGCAAAGGTCAGTCTCTACGTTACATGCTCAGCATAGGTCTATACATTTCTAAGAAATCAAACATCAGAAAAATCTCCAAAGCGTTCCTTTTCTCTGCAAAACGGTTTTACACGCGGCTTAACTCAGTAGTAATATTGTGCCCATACAATTTCAAGCGATTTGATACAATTAGTCGAATAACGTTAGCTTCTAACGAGGTATTCTTCCTCCCTCCGGGATAGGTGTGTATTTTTGCACGTCGGTTGAGATGCTTAGACAAGAAATCTTAAAGAGATACTTGTATTACATGTGTTTTCACGCCTAGTTGGCTTCTGTATCAACTGAAATTTGTCCATCACATTCTGTGATGGAAACAAATGTGACATTTTAAAAGTGTTGAATGTATTTGTTGTCGATTTAAAATACAGAAAAAAAAAACATCCATAGAAGATGAGAAGGAAATTGAAGAGAAAATTAGTTTGAATAAATGGACTTTGGATCATATATTGAGCGGAAAAACAATTCTATATCTCCTTTAACAAACACATTTCTTTTGGATCTACAGATACCTGAACTGTCCTTGGATGGTCAAAATTATTGTTAGAAACAGCGGTCAGTGTCAGCTAGGAAGATATGTTTGAGTTTATATTCAATAAATGTACATTATATTAATGTGGTAAAAGATAAATAAATAAATGCGAAATAAATTATATATTGTGTTTAATACATGAAGGCCAGAAACACCAATAATTTTATATGATAACAGTTTATTCATTGTGGATATTTCCATTTATGTTTATAATTAAATGTGTGACTCAATCCAATGGTCTATTATGTGGTCTTTATGTTACAAAGTTACTAACAGTTACCCTACACAGTTGAGTATTAATAATGTCTATTTCATTATTGGCTTTGTTAACTGAGAATAAAACATTGAGAGTTGAGAGGCGTATACACATATTGTATATGAGATGGAATAATACAGTATTTGGGTATGTTTTTATAGATGTTCGATAACATATAACAAATGTTGAGAAAATGAACGCTCTATATAAAGCTCCTTTATTGGATTACGTTGATATATCTGACGAGACAAAACACTAATTAAAGAAAGGAAAGGTCTCTACAGGCTCTGGTGGATCTCTGATCATAGTTCTAAATAAATAAATAAAGATGATACATAAATATTAATGTTATTTCATCTATATATATAAAATATAAAATAAATATGAAGAACTATATAAAAAAATATATATTTTAAGGCAACCCCAGTTATATGATCAAGAGATCATCAGGGGCAGGGACCTACAATGGGGCCGACTGGGGGGGGCGGGGGGCGGCATTTTAAACTTCGCCCCAGGCGGCGTTAAGTCTTCAGCCGGCCCTGATCAGGGGTATTACAGAGGTCACTGGTGTTTAGGGATCTCTTCAAAAAGGTGAAGAAAGGAAAAAACAATGAAATCATTAAAAAAACAAAAAACAGTAAAATAAATTCCTTGGTGGATGTGGAATGCCCCAGATCTTCTGTTTACATAGTTCGGTTACCATTTTGATTTTGACTTATTACACCACGTATAAAGGATCACCATAGATCACACTTACTTCAAGCTGTGAGTAGATCTGATCAGGGAGTAGCTGTCCATAACATCGAAGTAACTCAGCTGTAGCCTTTAAATGCCGAAAATTCTCATCGGTGGATTGTCGGTCCCGAATTGCCATTAGGTGACCCATGATCTCCCGTAGTACAGAATAGTTTTCACCTTTAACTTTTTTAGCCAAGCCTTTCTCGGTATGTTCAATAAATTCTTCCAACTCATCAACACTTCAATACAAATGCTAGGATTATTTTTTCTGCATAAACATTATCCTATATCAAATCTATCTTTAGAACCATGGTGTCAGGACGAAGTGTGTTCTATTCCTGGGCCAAGTTGAAATGTTGTTTTGTTTTGTTTTTGACAGCATTTCTTACATTTTTTTTACTTAAGAACTAGAATTTGTTTTCTATATTATCAAGTTATATATTGTTTCTTTTCTTCAAATAATAAACATATGAAGGTTTGGAAAGTGAGAACATTATTTTCCTCTCAAATGTCATTTTTACTCATAGTCAAATAAACAAGATAATCCCTTAACATGCAATGTGCCAGATAATGGTGCAATAAAACGAATAAATACTATATAAAGAGGGCTGATGCCACTCTTGGAGCAAGCGTCATTTTCAACGTTTAAATTTTTATAAGGTTATCTCCTAAATCTAACTATAGCACAATTACAGGGAGAAATCTGGCATTCAAAGGTTTTTAAGCCAAAATTGTTATTTAACAATCAATACCATGGTAAATGTCCTTATCAACCAATTTTATTTTACACCAACTTTTTTTTATATCATTTTCCAGCATATGCATTTACAAGATTTAATTTAAGAGCTTCTTTAATGTTACACCAGGCCTGGCAAATACCTGGTGGGCTCTGTCTACTGTGAAGGCATCTCCGGTGGTGGAATAGAATAAGAGCGTAGCATAAAGCCATCAGCTGCACTTCTACGTTTAGGCTAATATAAAAGGTTAGTGTGTTGCCGCATGTATAATGCCTGATAATCATAATTCGTAACACATACCTGCATGTTACATGGTTCAGCAAATGATTCTGAAACATCCAGCTCCATTTCTTGATAACATTCATCAATGAAAGTTTAAAAGGTTTCACATTTACTCTGAGCCAACCATTAAAAGTCTTCTCATTTTCTATGTCCCCAACTTCACAAAATAGGGATTCATAAAAGTTGATCTAAAACAGAAAATAATTCACCAATTAGAAAATTGCATCAAAATGTGTAGACTAACAATATGCTAAAATCGGGGGGGGGGAATTTTAAAATTCGGGAAAGAAATTGATCGTATGATGCCCACATTTGCTCTCACGCTCTCATTTTCATTCTCATAGAAATTGTAGACTGGGGTAGTTGGGGTAAATCTTTACCATCCCAGCTATTGCAAGCTAAAGTTCTCATGTTGCGCAGGTACGTTGCTGGTCTGTTAGCTACTGCTACCGCTTTCATATCAGTTTTCCTATTAAAGGGTTAGTTAACATTTGCCTCCCACCAAGAAAACCCCTCTCCACTGCCAATAAAGATAGACAATGGGAAGGAGGCAAAGAGGTATTGGGGTAGAAGAGAGGGAAAATGAGGAGGATATTATGCCCCCCCAAAATAGGTTTTGTTTTTTGGTTAGGAGAAATCTAAAATAATGATTAGTTAAGATACGAGGGGTTTATGATTTGTGATGTGATTTGTGATTGGTTATGTGTCTGGTGCTTCACTTCTATGCGTTGGTAGAGAGGTAGTCTTCATGATGACCAAGGGTAGGACACATGGAACAGTAGCAAGATGTTCTTTCCCTCGGCGTTTATTGATTTGTTTTCTAGATTTACATACAATTGTAAAATACCCAGGGCCAACCAATCACCTCTGTAAACTGCTGAAAGATGTTTCACCTCGAATAGAAGTCACGGATTCGTCCTGTATCATATATTATGTTACAGGTATTTCTCACTAGGTTCTTCTTCATTTAATTCCAATTATTCTAAAGAACAGGGGTTATATACATGTTGGTATATGATGGTTCTCCAGTTACAATACAAAAAAATGATGTTCAGCTTGAAGGCAAATCGTTACCATGTGTATATATGCGAGAAGCCACAATATTTTCCGTTGGATGACAATTCAAATTGAGTAATTTCTTTCAGCCACGCTCTTACCTGTTTCTTGAAGTGCTCTAACTGTGGTGAACATTTTTGCAGTTCATAATCTGCATATAATTCCATCTCCTCGGTGCTAAGAAACCGACCGTACAGGAGGAATTGCTTCATGAATTCCGTTTTATCATCCATCCACAAATAGCTGTACTTTTTTAAGTATCTCTGATACTCTTTCACATTAACAATGGTCGAATGCACCCTGCTTATAATCTCCCGATGCATTTCTTTCAGCGCCTCCATCTCATCAACATCTTGCTACATGCAAGAAATAAAAATGACTTGTATCTGAAGACAGTGATTATTTTTTTTTTTTGCCAAAAAGGAAATGTAAAAAATGTTTCAGCAGAAAAATAATATATATAATAATCTGCCGTCCAATATCCAGACTGCCAGTGTGTTCACTCGTAGCTAATACAGAACGCAGTGGCCACATTGTAAGTTGAAAAATGCCATTTTGAATATATTCGTATTTTCTACACTGTTCTGCATTGAACCATTAGAAAGTACACCAAAATTACTCATTACAGCTTATTCCATTGCTAGACGTAATTACCCTGACCTAAAGCATTCTCATACATGAGCCATAAGTAAAGGAGAAAATATGTCAAATGTGTCAGATCTGCAACTTACTTTCAAATTATGACTTTCTTTCTAAGAAACATAACATATGTATGAAAAGGTACAACAATGTGCCCTGGACAAAATATATATAAGTGTATTGGGGATTATTTAAAAAGAGCAATTCTGGCAAAAAAAAGTATCACCATAGCAACCAATGAATGGACCATTCCATCATACTACTTTTGAAACTTTGCACAAGAATTATGCTTTATAAGTAATGCCATTTCCATGCGGGGCCAGATTTACATCACGAACGCCCATGTGCAGCACTCCAATTTATGAGGGCATTGGGGTAAGGTCAAGGGCAAAAACTGGAAGGCCAAGGAAAGCAAAATGGTCAAAATGACCAGGGTAAAAATGTTCTTCTTTCCAAAATTAATGTTTGCAAGTGGTTCATGTGACCATGTATGTCTGAATATATCTCAACCAGGACAGGACTAAAGGATAATAAGGCGGCTCTGGAACTTTAAGGCCAACAGCCGCATGATGACGTACAGCTGAAGGCAGTTTCTTATACATTTTTATATTCAAGTAGTGTGCGGTGAGGCATAGCCAGCCACTGGCAGCAACAACCACTTTGCCCATTGTGCCAGATGGTCATTCCTGGGCCAGATCTAAACATCTCGATTGAATAGATTAAGCATGATGGGACTTGTAGTTAACAAAAAACACTTGAAGCCTGTGGGTTGTTGAAGACAGGTGTGTTATAGATGCTTATAAGCATATGTATCTAGAAGTAATTTTGAACGTATAGACTTAGCTTTGTCTTGTGTTAGTTTAAGACACAAAAAAGATTTGAGTGACAAACCTGGTATGTTGGTTTTCCAAGATGTTCAGCGACCCGTGGTATACAAGATGCAATTTGATATACCTCTTTAAGTAAATTCACTATAATGTTGGAAAAATTGCCACTTATTTTTGGGTTCAAGGAAGGCATAAAAGTCATTTCGCTTCCATTAAGGACAAGCTCTACTTCAAACAAAGGGGCAGTTTTAAGTGATGACTCTGTGTTCTCAATCAAGTACTGAAGTGAACACTTCACAGCTTTGCACAGTCCTTCTAAAATCATGCGGTCTATGTACTCCGTGTATGCTTTCCATTTATTCGACAGAGGTTCTGCCTCAAACACCTGCTGATTGTGCTGCAAAAGTAATATGATTATTGAGTTCATGGGCTAACAAGATCACTCTACAACCTGTAGAATATACCATCCATATCAACCTCCGGGTCTGACGTTATAATAAAAATATTAATGTTCTTTATTATTAGATAAAAAATATGTTCAAAGGTGATCTAGTAGCGTGTTAAAGAAAATCAAAAGCAAAATGCACATAGCAGAACCAATTTAATCATCTTGATTTCATGGGAAATCTACTTAATGCAGGTTTAAGACACTAATCAGACTTTTTTTTTACACAAGGCATTTATTGAAGTGGAACATGCAATTTAGCTTGAAAAATGCCTCGCGTGATGGATACGCTTGTAGAACAAAAGGCACCTGGCTGACCGTTCAACTCTATGGACCACTAGACTACTGCAGAGTTTTCGCAGCACAAACAAACTGATCTTTTAAATGGAATTTTGTAAACGGCTGTAGTGTAAAACTGGCAAGTATTTGCTAATGATGGAGTTATGAAACTACTGTAGTCTTCTAGTATTTTACAGACTTCAATAATAATTGAAAGAAAATATATTTTGGAAAGAAATGAAATATTTTTTAGCTGAGAGAGATAGATAGATAGATAGATAGATAGAAAAATGAGTAATGCAATATAAAATAACACCTTTTTATTGGACTAACATTGCATTTTAAGGACAAACTTTCAACCTCCCTTTATCAAGTCAAAAGCAATAGATAAAAGAAGGTTGATACTTTTGAAAGCTTATCCTTAAAATGCGATGTTAGTTTTTTGGTCCATTCATTTTCAGACAATGAATTTTGCTTCCCCCCCTTTCGGTTCAGACAAAATTCAGAAGGGATTCCCAACAAAATTTGTTGTCATCCTCATTCACTCTCTAATGCTCTGTCACACTCTCATCCATGCTTTCTCATACACTCACACACTCTCTCATGCGCTCTCTCTTTCAATGTCTCCCCATATTCTCCGCTTCTCTTGTGCCTCTTCCTGTTCTTCTGTCTTCTTTCTTCTGTCTTTGTCCGCTTCTCCCTGTGTCTCCTTTCTTCATCCTGGCCTCCTGGCACACCGTCTCTCCCGTTACTCCAATTGAGGGAGAGGGTGAGCCTGGAGGCTCTGCCCTTTTGGGGAAGTTAACTGGGAGACCAGGTTCACAGAGAACCGGACAAAGAAAGAAGACACTAGCATAAGTGGATGAAGGCAGAACAAACAAGAAGGGTCAAGAGAAGAAGCAGAGCTGCTGCAAAAGAGACAGGGACCCCAAAGTGATCGGCAGAGAAAGTAGAGAGACATACAGAGAAGTGCAAATGTGAGAGAGCTTAAGGTTCACAGAGAACCGGACGAAGAAAGAAGACACTAGGATAAGTGGACGAAGGCAGAAGGCAGAACAAACAAGAAGGGTCAAGAAAAGAAGCAGAGCTGCTGCAAAAGACACAGGGACACCAAAGTGATCGACAGAAAAGGTAGAGAGACATACAGTGCGAATGTGAGAGAGCTTAAGTAGGAGTAAAAAAAATCAAACAAAACTTTGGAGCTCTTTGTTTCATTTTTGTTTAGTTTGCTTATTTTATGTTTGAGAAATATAGGAGGAAATTAAGCTTTAAAATACAGTAGATAGACAGATAGATTGATAGATAGATAGATAGATAGATAGATAGATAGATAGATAGATAGATAGATAGATAGATTGATAGGTAGATAGATAGATAGATAGATAGATAGATAGATAGATAGATAGATAGATAGATTGATAGGTAGATAGATAGATAGATAGATAGATAGATTGATAGGTAGATAGATAGATAGATTGATAGGTAGATAGATAGATAGATAGATAGATAGATAGATAGATTGATAGATAGATAGATAGATAGATAGATAGATAGATAGATAGATAGATAGATAGATAGATCTGTACGTTGGCTCTCCGCACCTTTTCAATTTTTTAGGTTTTATGTATAACCTCTTTGTACAGCACTGCAGAATCTGTTGGTTGTATACAAGCCAGTGCTAATAATAATAATAATAATAATAATAAGAATCGGAAATTGTTGCAATACCTTAAGAAGTTCTTGTATCTTTTGTCCAACATCCTTTGCCGTGATGTGGAGTTTATGTGTGCTCCCTTTCTCTCCGCGTACTAGAAGTAAAGGGATTTTTCCATTCTTTCTCATAACAAATGAATTTCCATTCAATCTGTTCATCAGACTTTGCATCATCTCCACATTTTGTTTCGCTTTTGAAACTCTGCTATGTGCGTTGTACACAAGCTCTTTAGCCTCTTCTATATAACTTTCCAGATCCTCTACCTGCCATGTCAGCAGAGCTAATGATGGTTCCAGCTTTTCATCAATAGCCTTGAGCTGGTCAAGTATTAGGTCTCTTTCCTCTTGTAAGATTGACTTTTGCAAACCGTTGAACCATTTCGTTATGAGATCCAGGTTTGTTGTATACTATTATAGAAAATGGTTGTCAGTAAATACTTAAAATACATTTTAAAAATGCAAGGTAGATTCAGTAAATTAAAGGGACAGCTCACTGTCACGACAGCTCCACTAAGGAAAAATTTACTTTTACACATGAGTACTTTTATTCTTCAAATATGCAAACAGTATATATATATCTGAACTGTATGTATATATATATATATATATATATATATATATATATGGTTGGAATGTTTTTATTATTATATGTTATGTTTTGGTAATACATGAATAGATTATTTGCCCTTTTTTGATCTGATTTGATCTGATAAAATATTCAACATGATATAATAATTTATATAATAATACATTTATTATTTCATTGCTACCAATTAAGATACTGTACCTTATTCAGAGTCTTTCTTTGAACGTATAATGCTTTTGCCACATCCGGAATGTTAGACATGTTCATAAACTCAAGATATTTCACCTCACGAAGAACAGCTGTCAACTAAGCATATAATATAAAAAGGATAGAAATGCATCTTTGAATTTAGTATTTATGCAAAGTATTCTATTAGTATTTTATTATTAATGTTTTGGCCGTCTATTAACAAAAAAGATCCATGTCTTTTCTTTATTTATCCATCAAATAAATCAGCTCCATAGTTTGGATGGGGCTCACCAAAAGTGAGGTACTTTGACGTAGTAGCAGACTGAGCAATATACGGAATCCCCAATATTTATTCAGTCGGGTGCTTTTAAATAGTATTTGCTGCGGGTACATTGATTTCTTGCTTTGTTGTAGTGTTTAGCACACAATAGTGTTATAATAGTGTTATAGGGAAATTGTTATATTCCAGATTTGGTAACGCTCTCACACATATTCATGATATTAATTTTATCTTTATAAATAATCCCCAATGTCCTGATTATACAAGCCGTAGCGTTAAATGCCCATGTGCAGGCTGCTAAAGTAATGCGTCCAGGAAGCAGACTTCCTTCTTAGGCTGACCGTAGGATCCCAATAGGCGCTGGCAGATCAAAGTATGTCTTTGGCATAGGCAGAGGGTATATTATAGCTGAAGGATATCATAATAACTTAAAAAATGCTTGCAGTGTTGGATTCACTTATTGTTTCATTTCAAATGTTATAGTTCCCTTAAAGGATATACTGATAATGTTTTACACTTTGAAAATTAAAATGACCTCTGGCACTTTAAGGCCAGTGGCCAAGAAGTGACGCATGACTGCCTGCCTGCTGGATGTACACAGTTGCGTGTTACACTCTCTGGATCTGCCGCACCGGTATGGCAGATGGCCGGTCCAGGCCTGCTACGTTTTTGTGTTTTTGCTGCTATTACCATTAAAGCACAATATAATGCACATCATTAATTCAGATGTTATATTTAACTTGGATATGTAGGTATTTCTCAAGACCCACCATCAAAAGCGCTCCCCACAGTCACACCAGTACTTATACTGGTAGGGTGGGCCATCATTCCCTAATGTATACATCCATATTGTACCATGATCATTATATATGACCACTGTACTTCTTATACAACTGTGCTTATTGTACCTGCCTTTTTTTACTGTGAACTGTAAAGCACTAAGTACATCTTTTATAAATAAAAATGTACAGTACACTGCGCCATTCAGTCAAATGCTTTAACTGTATAATTAGAGCAAGTATAATAGTCCTTTAAATGTGTTGTAGTAAAAAAAAATATGCGTGGATACAAAAGATACAAAACAAATGTGCAATGCCAGGATTTTAAAGAATTTTGTCGTATTGCTGCTTTATGTGGTGGTTATGTGGTGGTCTTCATTTTGCTCAATGGACCGCTAGCGTCATCGACTTTTTTTAATGATATATTCCTTTTCAATGCAACTTCTTCTAGAGAATAAACCAATAGGATCTCGACCGGGTCATTACAAAGGGTTTAGGTTTAGCAATGAATGCTTGAGACCACAGAAGAGAATTGTTTTAGTTCTTCAGATTAGGAAGAATCTGATATATTAGAAGACCCCCACTAAATACTGACTCTGGCCAATGGGTAGGGACTATGGATAAAAAAGAGCGGTACTAAGTATATGGCCGGCCAGTCAATACACAACATGAGTATACTGCCTACAAAAGGACAAGACCTGATGGAAGGAAGACACTGCTAAGCAACCTACAGTCATTAATGTGAATTTCCTACAGTATATAGAGCCTGGATTCTAAACAACAAATTCTAGGCTTGTCATATCCATACTTTTACTTCTAGGTGGCATCTGTGAAGGTCATTAATGGTAAGTTACCTTTGGATTAAAGTTTGTTTTAATAAGTCCATCATCATCACACTTGAGGATTGGTTGGTTTAAATAGGACTCGCACATCGCTAAGAGATCCTGTGTCCAGATTCTGTACGTTTCCTTATTATGTTCATCTAAAAGTTCCATGAATTTATCATATTTCTCAAAGATCAGGTTTGCTTCATCACTTTGTAGTGCTCTGCAAGAAATCCACAGTAAAGTTCACATTATTAGGGACTAAGATCCCACATCACTCAAATCCATTTTTGGTATTTACCGAACATTAAGAAATATCAGATATTGTATAAAATATAGCAGATATCCAGTACTTTGCAAATATTTTAGGCAAGTATGAAAAAATGCTGTACAATAACAATACTTTAAAAAAAGGACATGCTACAGCCAAATATATTTTGACTCATCAGTCTTTTTTTCTGCACCCCAGCCCCTATGTGTTTGTGAAAAGTTGAGTTGCTTCATCTTGTTTCCACCTCAGAGGTCTAGCTTTTTGGCCCCATGACCTGTTTTGACCAGACTTCCCCGGACAGTAGATGAGTATACCAGGGTCCCACTGTTGAATTGATGGCACTGTGGGATATCTTCCAATTGCGAAGGGAAGTAAACATGATGAGTCTTTCTTCTGCCGTTAATTTTCTTTGGCCCACCACTGTGTCTACGGTCCTTAACATTGCCCATTTCTTTTGTTCTTCTTCAAAAGAGCTTCAACAGAACATCTGCTTTGAAATCGCTGCCTAGGAGAGACGTTGCTGATGCAGTATAGCTACCTTGTGTCTTGTTGCTGTGCTCAGTCTTGCCGTGGTGAATGACTTTTGACATTAAACTGTCTTCAGCAACCTCACCTTGTTAGTGAGTCTGGCTGTTCCTCACCAAGTTTTATTCCTTCTACACAGATGTTTCTGTTTCAGTTAATGATTGTGTTTTGACCTACATATTAAGTTGATGATCACTAGCACCTGTTTGCTATAGTTACTTAATCATACACTTTATCATACAGTATCACTGACTTTGGGCAAACGTACCTAGAAGACGGTACACTTGGAGTAAAATAATAATAATAATGTGATTTGCTAATCTTTACTGACTCTAACAATGACATGTTCCAGACAAGTTCGTTCTACTTAGACGTATCTGCTGATATACACACAAATATATATAAATCTTACCTGTTATTAATCTGTTTGAATGATGATCTGTGTTTTGATAATCTTTCCCTTAACTCCTGAGACCATTTTAAGTTTCCAGCGGTTACTGGCATATTTTTGTGAAGTATACTGTGTCCATCATTCCACTGAAAATATGCAAAAAGATTATGTTTGTTTACAAGAGAAAAATAGGGGTGATAAGAATATATTTTTCAAATTATTTTGGGTTGCTGTCCATCTTTTTAGTACTGAAACCTGAAACCAATGCTAAGCAGTAACTGATAAAGAAGAACTGAAACATTTCCAATAATAGCCTGACTAAATCCAGCACTAAAATCCAGAATGGAATTATTTTTATTATTATCTTTTATTTATATAGCGCCAACAGTTTACGCAGCGCTTAATATAATACATAAATACAAGGGGTATGACAAGACAAGAATTGACCGACTAAGACAAATCGATACATTCGGTGGAGAGAATGAAGAAGAAGAGCCTTCTGAGGTCCTGAAGCCTTATGAAATGTTAAATCTCTTTCCCCCCCTATATTGACCCAATAAAAGCAACTTCAACTAAAAGACTCTTTTTTATCTTAGGCAAATAATGTCTATATCCATTTTTCTTTTGAAGAAACATATAAAGCCAGCAAAGTAACAATGGACTATAGTGCCAAATAATTAACTTCAACTGAATAAGTAGCTGTATCCCACTCCATACTGGCCTTCCATGGAAGTCTTCCAACCTGTGCCTTCCCAATCCTATACTGAGAGACTTTTATTCCTAGGCAAATGTTCACGTTTGAGTTTAACTAGCTTTTGTTTTCATGATAAGTTGATTTTAAAAAATAAGTTAAAATAATCTTTGTATACTTTTTCCTTTTGGTTATGAAATATCTCCTTGCAACAGTTAATTTCCATTTCAAACATTGAAAGAAGCTTAACATAATTTGGGCAAAACAGAGAATGAATCACAGGTCGCTTTAGAAGTCCACCGAAGATTTGCAGGATCTGGAATATACAATGGAAATAGATGATTTAACAAAGGTTTCATATGAAATCCACGAGCGATATGTGCAAATACATTTAAATGAGAGTGATGTATATTTTTCTCCCTCTTAATTAATAGAACTTAATTGGAAGTGATTACTGCAATTTAAAAGAAAATGTAATGTCTGCATCATGAAGAGCTTGAGACCTGGATCCGCCTGCTGTGCCGAACCAATCCCTTATACAAATGATCACAGAGCATTAGACTTGCTTTGTGTCTTAGTAAGACTGCAGATGCACAGTCATTGTTTCTCTATAGGACATTCTGTAGGGGACAGCAGTATAAGAAGACCTCCAGCTCTCCATGTTTTGGGAGGTAGCAGCATACAATGGGTTTTATTGCCGAAGCATGACAGCAAGAACATTAACAAGGTCACTAAGTGAATAACTTCCAAGACAACTGTAAATATTATCAAAATACATTCATTCTCAAGTGGATCTGGAAGTACTAGAAGAGAGCCCAAAGATGGTTGGTCCACAAAGGCTGGTAAGTTGTTCATCTTTATAAATGTTTCCTTCTATTGATATTTTTCACATCTACAGATTATCGAGATGCAGATAACGGGTATTGAGTCTATAGACACGGTGAATCAACCAATTGGGCCAGCTGGTATGGAGGGTTTTAGCATTCATCCTCTGTTACACTCAGACCTGCTGATAATTATTTCTGCAACTGGAAGACATATTTATTACTCATTCATTATGAGTCATAATCTTGTATATTGTCTTTAATATATACAAACTATTGTGACATTAAAGGACGTAGACAAGATGTTCTAACATCCTACAAAGTTGGACCTCAGAGGATGAATGAGGAACTGAGAGATATGGGTACCAAATAGGGCCTTGTCCCTCCCTGGGAGGTACGGTATGTGCTGTACATCTGCCTGTAATAGGAACTCCTACCCAAATCCATGAATGGTAATCTCTAATGTGTACATTTTTGATCTTTGAATAATCAGGTCACTTTGATCAAGCCTCAACATGAAGCTCTGATTTTATTACGGCATCAAGGAATGCTGTTGCATATTACAGCTCTAGACAGTAAGGACAGCGGTTCGCAAGCTCCCTGCCTAATTACTGTTTCTTACCGAGCTCTAACTAGGACCTTTCTGACAATATCTGCTACAGAACCACAGAATTACAAGCTGATGCCCTCAGGCACTTTAGAATGTGTTTTAGAATGCGCTGTAATAGCACTTCAAATATTTATTTCCATGTGCTCAAATTCGGGAAGCTCTGTCAGACACATTATCTGCTAAATAGTAGTATCTTTCAGAAAAAAAAAATGTAGTCGGTAGCTTTCAATGAAACATGAAACTAAACACTTCACCAAGATACGTTGCAGCTTTCATCAAAGCTGAATGCAAGAGGCTTGACTCTTGTAGTAGATAAGATTTCAAGCACTTTGAGAGAGCCTCTTTATCCAGAGAAAAATGAATGCACATTATGGTTGTTATTAAACTATTGTGCCGGCATAATATGCTGATAAAATGCAGTCAATGAGCAGCCAGCTATTTTTAAGTCTTTTGTGAATTTCATGTTCTTTTCTAAGAAGAAGATGTTGCAGATTGTCGGAAGCTTTAATGTGGTTATAATGTTGTCATGGTGGCCCACTTTTATAAGCTCAATAAATGTAATAGTACCAATTGGTGTGTGTTCATCAAATGAACGTGTTTATGCTACTTGAGTATATTTAAGACAATTAAACAATAAAATAGAATGTCTAAAATATCTCCAAACTGATTAACTGTAATGTTAAGAATATTAAAGGAAAAAGCCCCCCCTTTAAAGCGATGCCCTTTTAAATATTGTAACCAACCTTTTATTTTTATATACAACAAACTTATGTACAGCATCTTTTTTTACTTTTCACTTAAGTTTCAAAAAGTGATCCAATGATCATCATCATCATCATCATGAGAAAATTCCACCCAATGTTATGTGGAAATACATAGTTTTTCTTCTAATCCAGTTGATCTTCATATTTCTCAAAAGCGAGTAAGAGGGTGGACACTTCCGCCTCTGTATATATTATTTTATAAAAAATATTATACGTGAAATCTTGCATAAACGCGTAGATGAACTGATATGTAATAAATGAGAAAGCTTTTACTCACATATGAAAATAGTGCAGCTTATTCTACCAAATATATGCACTAAAACATCATTACACACATTATGTGCAAAAGATCTCTTAACTAGGACGGTTCTCTAAAATGTAGGGTTGTTTGGGTGCAACTTGGCTGCCCTTGAGCTGACCCTGGCAGATGCAACTAGAATAATTCACTTTTCACTGACTCACATTCCTATAGATCTCATAACTAGAGCTCTTGGTCCATGGGGCACCGTCGGAGGTCCTGCCCCTACTGATATCACATCCACTTCTGGAAGCTGAAGAGGGCCCAGGGGCATTGCCACCAGGAGTATCCCTCATTTGAGGGGACTAGAGCATTTTGCTAAGCAATCACACTGAGTTCCAATATATAGGAAAAACTAATTAAGGCGTCTGTCTTTACTCCGTAATCATACAAACCTCTAAAACATAAATGTCAATTTCCTGATCTAAATTTTTGAAAAAAATACAAAACATTTGATGCTACTAGAACACAGGTGTGTTATAAGTTAACCAAAAAATCCAAAGTTTATGGAGTTAATTTTGTCCTACAAGAATTAAGTAAATGTATATTGTTACTTATATTATTACAAGTGTTTTACATTGTAACAGCGAGGGAATGAATGTTCCCCTCAATTGTGAATCTAATAATGTCCGGACATTATTACGTTTCATTGCTATTTGTACATTTGATAGGGAGCTAACAGAAACTTCCAACATATTGAAATGCACAGCAGTTCATTTTACCGAACACCCAGGTGGGTTTTTATATGGTTTTAATAACTCATAATATCAGGAATGAACTTGGAGAAAATTTAGTGAATTGTCCTGGCCAAGTTTCTGCCTAGCTGTATAGTGTTTTTCTTCCCGTAGTAATTCTGTCATTGAAGAGGGCGGGTAAAAAAAAAAAAAAGACAAAAGAAATTGTCACTTTTGTACAAAAAAATAAATGTAATAGCAACACGACTTTATAAACCAGGCAACGTAACCATAGGGCTATAGTACATAACAATTACCTGATGGTCATGGTTGCTTTAAATGTTCATAATTCCCAAAAGTGAATGGCGGTAGAATTAGTGGGTGCGCCACATAATTCTCTTGTGATTGCTGCATTCGAAAGACAATCATTTTTCCCATTTGGTTTGTGATGCCCCTCTCCAGGTAAAAGGTTAGTTACCTTGTGCATATGAGCCACGGAACACAGATCTCCATTATAAACACCTAGAACGATGGTCATACCGCCTGGACAGCTGCTGTCCCGTCTGCAATTTAATGATGACTTTAAAATATATCTAGTTCCCTTGCGGTGGCATTCATATACAGATGCTGCTGGAACATTTCTTCACTCAGTAGGAAGTTGTCCCTGGCAGCAATTTCTCCTGCTGTCAACCTTTTCATCTTCCCCATTTCCTAGTGAGTAACTTTTATTATGTTGACATTGTATCTTACTATGTCCTCTGCATCTTCTCTGGAGTTTTTATAAAACTCTTTGCTATGTTTAGTGTATGAAAAGCAGGAAAAAAAAGAAGTAGAAATAAAGATCAAACCTGTTGTTTACTTCTAAGGGAACGCGGACTAGAATATCCATTTTTCTGGGTCACTGAATATTGTGTTGTTATTATAGCGGCAGCAATGTCACTAAATCACTCGAAATCACTTCATGTTCTGAGTATCGTAATCACACCTGTCATTACCTTAAAAGCGGATTCAAGGCCGTTAGACTCCTCGAACGCCAAGTTCAAAATCCTGGCGATGTGATGGTCAAAGTCATTTATTTTATGGCTGTATTTCGTAAATTCTGACAGAAATCCCTGCAAAACAAATGCATAGCAGGGAAATAAACATATATTAAAGTCTTTATTCAAAAAATACAGGGTTTTCATCCTTTGAGTGTTGTCACTGCGGTCTATTATTGTAGGTTTGTAAGAATTGTTCATCCGCATGTATTTATAAATGTCATTAGACAAACTTCCATTGGCGGGAACAGTATGGCCGCCATCTGTGGTGAAAACCTAGCTGGGATTGCCTAGGACCTCCAGCACAAACTCTGTCTCAGATGCTTCTGCATTTCCTTTCTTACCAAAAGACTCATGGCTGCCAACCCACTAGCCCAGCATCATCTGCCTAGTTTGCCGCTATGGTGGGGCTGTCCATAACGGAGACGATCACATTCAAAAACTGTAATACAACAGACCCTGGGGGCTTTCTAGGCAAGATAAGCAACCCACGACCTGTCAGTCAGAACCTGGCCTCATTCCTTTGCTCCCTACATGCCCAGTTGAAGGTCTTCTGAAAACTAGAACAACCTTCTTTAATAATACATAAAAAAGCTGGATGTCCTGTTAGCACGAAAATGAATACAAATTCAGGTATATGGTTTATCCGAGCAGAAATCCAAACATTGTTTTACCTTTTTTTTTTTTTATTTAAAGCATATTTGTGGTGAATTTTTTGCGTGTCTAATACATTTTATAGACATGTCTTTTATACTATGGATATATTACCATGTCTGTGTAGTCAAGAGGATCATATTTGCTTTCCTGTAAAAGGCGCCAAATTTCATTTGATTCTTCACTCATAATGTGGATTTCCTCACTAAGAATCTTTCCTCTAAATCCACCAATTTCAATTTTTTCAAGTTTTAAGAAATTTATGGCCGCTGTAAATAAGTCCTGAAAGAAAAGAAAGTCATTTTTTATTTTCCACTTTGTAAATATTATATAAACAAAATTATATATATATATATATATAGTGCACAATATGTAATGATTAAAAAAGAATACAATGCTTGACAGCAAATATTTTTCAATAAACACTATATATTTTTTAATACATTACATATATAAAGGTGTCCATGTGGGAGGGTCCCCCAACTTCACCAAGCAACATGTGCCACAGTGCCATCCTGGCCCCTAAATAGCTTGTGAATGCCACCTTTGCCCCAAGCAGCTGATCAGTACCATCCTACCCCCAAAACAGCCTGCCTGTGCCATACTGCTTTCTCACAAACAGCAGAATGCCCATGTCATCTAGCCATCTTGAAAAAGCTGTGTGATAAACTTAAATTGTGTATTCCTTTATTTAAGAGATGTACTAGACATGTTAATAGTCAGAAGGAAAATCGATTCTAATATGCACAGCACATTACTAAAATAATATTAGATATATTATTATTAGCGTAACAACTAACTGACAGTGTTCCAGATGCTATGGAATGAAAAGATCCCATGAAGCACAGCCAGAGTATAAGGTATTTGCTAGATGACCATAATGGGAGTTGTAGCTTCAAAAGTAAGAGTGGAGAATTTACTTGCTAGCAACATGGCTTGTGCATGCAACATAATGCTGTCAAAGAAGGAGAAATGTTAGAATTCACAGTTTAAAACTAGAGGGTCAGATATTTAGATGTAATGTAAGAGAGTTTTTACTTTACTGAGAGGGTGGTAGATCAATGGAACAGCCTCCCATCAGAAATGGTTGAGGCTAATATAGTTAGGGAATTACATGCATGGGATAGGCATATGTTTATCCTGCAGGCAAGATGGGACAAATAGTTCTGCCATCAAATTCTATGTTTCCGGTGCTTGCCGGTATCAGATCCACTAAGAGTTTGCCCTTTTCATACAAAATCATCCATAGGTTCATTCTACATGTGCGTGTGTTTTTTACTTGATTTCCTTTTACACAAACAGCTAATGGAAGAATATTTTTTTATCCATGAAATCAATTCTGTTGACCTAGGTTTCCATAAATTAGCTGCCATTTGGACACAATAGTAGCCAGTGAATGGCTCACAACTTACGCAGCTATAAAATCAGCCACACTTATAGTAATAATTACTAAAGTGTCCTGGCGCTCCATCATCTCCAGCTGATGCTCCAGGCTTTATAGATGTGCAAAAGCATCATTAGCACAGTTAGAAATGCCTCCATTTTCATAAATGAATATTCAACGGGTGTGAAAGCTTCTGTATGAATATGCAACAGATGCGCAGTGTCAGCCTGGGGTTTGGAGATAGCTTTCTGATAACCAAATTAATAACGACTATCAGCTCAAGCATGGCATGCATCACGCAGTTTGGTAAAAACTATACATAACCACTAATCAGATGGGTTGGTAAAACGTCAATAAAAAATATTTTTTGACATTAAAACAAGAAATATGATCAGTATGTTATATATATAGGTATAAGAAAATGAATCCAAATCTATAGGTATATACCGGTATATATATGTACTTAGCCAGTGTGATCATCTTACCTCTATGTACAGTAGTCTTTCCAGAATACGATCAAATCGAAAAAATACCAGGTTCGATGGGAAGTCCCACACTTTTATGCTTTCGTTAGAAGCAGCCTGACAGGAGACTTTGTCTTTGTACATTGTGAATGTATTCTTAAAAGAATGAAACATCTTAACTGTTTGCTGTACCCTTTCCAATCCTTCTTCTAGCTCCATTTTGAAAATCTCTTCAGGAATTAGGAAATTTATAGCCTGTTAAAAAAAATGTCATTTCAAATGTAATCCCTCGTTTGTCATATGTGTTTGAATATACTATATTTTTCTGTTTTACGATTTGCTGTTTGTTTATTTTTTTTTTACTTACCCGATCAATAAGTAGATTGCAGAATTCCTGGAGAAGAACAATTATTCGACCAGGATAGCAATAATATCTGGAATGAGTCCATATGAGACGGAAAGTATGGAACAGAGGCCTGAAAAAACCTTCAATGTCTGCAAAGTTTGATTCCTCCAAATGGGCAATGTAAAATCTCAAAGGCCTAAGATGCAATTCAATATCCAGAGCTTCGGAAAATGCTTTGTGAACCAAAAGACAGACATTTATTTTTTTGAGGATTAAAAACAGAATTCTATGAAAAGCACCCATTGCTATCCAACAATACGCTGATGAAGCCCTGAGTCACCCATTTCTTCCCTTTTGAAATACTCTACCCTTGTGTGCTTTGTTTATCCCCTTTTAAAATTAAAAGTTTCTATCATATCCACTCTCCTCCTGGCAATGCTTGCTTCGATGTAAAAGTACTTCCTGATTTTGTAAATCATTCTATGGCTGTATGCTAGGACATATTGATACAATACATGGAAATCCTTTAAAGATGCTTTTCAGACCTCGCATATAAATAGCAAGATTCGTTGGGTGCTACAAGGAACTTACAGAGGATTACAGTCAGTCTCGGCACTTTAAGGCCAGAAGCCGATAAATAACAAGAGTGAAGCCACCTGCTGGGTACACATGGCCACTCTCCAGGCACATGTGGACACACACACACACACACACACACACTAAAGGTCAGGATCTGCAGCACAAGAGGCAATAAAGGTCCCGAAAAGGTGTCATTAGGCACTGGCCTACTGGGCATTGCCAGATGTGTCCGATAGTCACTTCAGGCCTGGGTGCTATGTGCACCAGATGTCCAGCTGGTATCATCAAGGCATGGATCGGATAAAAAGTTTAAAAGCGTTTTTCTTTTGTAACATAAGTGTATAGATGGATGCGGTACGTACAGTGAAATGTGAGACAGGTAGACGGAAGGACAGAAAGATAGATATACTGGTAGAGAGATACCTTCTTCTGCTCTGGAGATCAGATCCATAAAGCTACTATAATAGCTGCTTCTTTTTGATTGCAATATACCAACCACTTTCTGAATTTCTGGATTCTGTAACTGAGTGAAAAAATAACACAAGCTAATTGGACCAATACAAAGGATTTCAAGACATTATACTACACTGACAACGAAAAGTTACTTTTGATTCACAGAATGCAATAGTGGGTGATAAATTATTTAAGCGCATCGTTGAAAAAGGTGTCATTACCTGACTGTGAACACCAAGTAAATCTTCTTTTTGCATCAACCAAAATTCTAATTCAGTGGCAGGACCTGGGTGCTCTCCCTGTAAAATCTTGTATGCTGAGTCTCGCTTCAGGACATCAGTGATCTGATGCGTCCATTGGATCACCAACGTTTCCATAGAATGGAGAGTAATTCTTTCATGAGGACTCATACTAAATAATGAAAACAAGGCATCAGGTTTCTGCATAATGTATCTTGAGGTAATGAATTGGAATTGCAGAATTAAGTATAACAAAACCAAATACATACAAATCCATTTCTTCTTCCGAACGCTCAAGAAAGGTGGGCAGTGGTAAGAAAGTTCTCCCTGATGCAAGTCCTTGTAAATCCAGAATTTTACATTTCAACTTTTCGATGTGGCTTTTTACATCTTGCAAGACCACTCTTGGCCAGCCAGTATAATTTTTGGGATTTGAAAGAACTGTAAGCAATATCTGGAAATATGAACATTTAGTATGACCATACATGTAGAACTTCTCCTGGTTTCATGAGACACATCCTGGGTTGACCAGGTCAAGTATGGCCAGGGGTAGGGAAAGTGTATGTACAACGACACCAGTGTCCCTGGCATGGTTTGTGAAGATCCATAAAACATCATTAAATTGTCCACCACAGACCCCAGTAGATGCCCACTGTGAGCAATATTGGTGCCTACCCCTGAGTGTGGCATTTCTAACCTTCCCCCCTTCCCATCAGGATAGATCTAGCAAGAATGAATCTGTTTTAGAAAAGCAGCTTCTAGGATAGATATTTGATGACCAAACACTACCTGGGACATCTGAACAAAAAAAAAAACACTTAAAAAAGGTTAGTTGCCTAAATTCATACAACAAATATGGCCAACTAACATTCAAATTTGTTGATCCCACTTTTTCGTTCAAGTTTCAAGTCTATATAGCAAACTAGAAATGATTCAAGTTTCAACTAAGTGTATGAGATAATGTGTATAGTATATTTAATGTGAATAAAATATAAACAACATATTAAAAAACAAATACAGGAAAAGCGTAAGGGTCTTGATACTCTGAACTTACATCACTGATAAGAATCGGCACTTGCTCCAGAACTATGTAGGACACCTCGCCCATAATAACGTCTTGTTTAAAATTGGTTGTCGAAATTTTCTTAGGCGTTTTCTTCAAAAAGCAGAGAAGTTTTGTCTTCCAAGAAATAGACAACTGTGCAATGTGGAAAAATTAGAATTGCTTTGTATCACCCCTAATTAGACTGTGTCTTGTTGCAGGGGTCATCTTAAAAGTTTTTACTGTACCTGAACCACCTATTATTATCACATTTGCCCCATTATTGATCACACGGCTGAGCTCAGTAGAACATGCTAGGTACAGATATATTGCATAACCTTCAGATTCTCAACTAGTACCAAAACCAAAAAAATACTAATGCCCTTCTCCATGCATTAAAAATGAGCTTATCCTTTATAGAGTGTTTTGCTGCAGTGAGAAAGGATTCTTAGACTGTGTGAGGCATGATATTAAATAAATAGAACGTCATCTTTCTGACTTATAATTAAAATGAAGCTGATATGAGAGAGTATGCAGTGTAGGCTACTGTTTCTTTATTACCTGCTCGGGCCCATTACAGAATAAGTAGATAATCAAACTATAGAATCATTTGCTACAAATAAGAAGTTCCCAAAGCTATATGTTAAAAATAAATATTTTAAGCACACTTGTGTAATGCCAACCAAACAAGTTATTTAGAGATTTTTTTACAGTTTTGTTTAAGAACAGCAGCCCTAAAATTGTTAGTGTTTGAAGTATTGGATAACAATCATCAAGGTGAATTCTGTAATTTGCAGAAAACAGAAGCACAATAAGTATGTCAATGATGGATCTATACTTACACGACTCTCTAAAGAATAATACAAAAGAAAACAGAATATAATCCTTAATGAACCCAGTACCTGAATGTCTATGTGGCAAGGTCAATGGAGCACTGGTTTGGCCAGTGAGACCACAACCTGGTCACCATCCACCAGAGTGACGTGTAGACAATTACTTTGTAGTATTTACGTTGGTTATTTCTGGTTACTACAATTTTCCCAACAACCTACATCTACAAGTGGTCTTTCCAACCCAATTCCATTCTCCATTTATACCTACTGTCCATGAGTACATTCTCTCATTAATAGCTATTAAAGTAACCACTACATCGATTTCAGATACCACAGGTGAATGAGATTAGTAGAGTCTGGGGCAAATCCTTTAGTTTTGGGAGGGGGTTGCCCTGGGGGTAGATGCCATCAAAGATCTAACCTGGTCATCTCCAGCGCGCAGGGTGTCTCCAGGACCAGTAAATAGGAATAACCTCTGGCACTCTGGAGTCTCCAGGAAGGCCACCAACAGCTTCTGATTCTCCTCTGCGGACACAAAGCGGTTCCACTTGTCGGGTTTGAGTTTGAGAGCCCTGAAAGCCTGTTCCTTCATGTGATCTACGCGTCCATCCGCAGCCAGGCTCTTCCGTGGGACCTCTTTGTGGACAATAGCGCCGGACTCCATGTGAGCGCTACTTGGGTCTGAAACGTAGGTGTTTGAGCTACGACCCCTCTACAAGTTAATCTTGATCAATCTATACAGGTTACAGAAACGCTACTGAGCAGCAATGATCACAAAATTAACTCATCCTGCCTGTATGGATGCTTCCACTCTGCTGCTGTAACCTGACCTCCCAGGGACACCTGAGATGAGTCCTACCACCTCCAGGAGCAGGGCAGAGGTAAGTATCACTCATCTAGTTTGCTTAGCGATGAAACAAAATATGCGGTTTATTTACGATGCCCCATAAGCCTTGTCGGGCGCCTGTTTCTCGACATGTTTATCAGGAAACCCGCTGACACAAGATCGGGGCTTCGGAAAGAGCGAAAACACCGACACTCTGTAGCTGAGGTTTAGCACGCGGCTTATATCGCGATTGTCATTTTAAAGTGTTGCAGATGTGATGCCCCTGAGGGTTGGGGGAGAGGATCGTGTTCTTTCTATTCTCTGATTATTTTAACAGTGATTATTGCCGGGCTTCTAATATCATTTCCCAAAAAGTCAAATGAAACTGCATCTAAACTTTTCTTTACACCGGGATCATGCTAGAAACGGACTGATATTGACACAGTGGCTCGGAGGCAGAGGTACAGTCCCTCCTAGAGGTTTATTAATATGCCATGGAGGGGTCTGCTTTAGTACCCGTCTACCTTCCTTGTTCTGCTGGCACTGATAAGAGATGCTCAGTCTAATCAATGACATTTGGAACATGAGTCCTATGAGCTATACCTCCAGCATTTCGACCCCTATATGAGCCATACCTCCAGCATGTCGACCCCTATGTGACCTATACCTCCAGCATGTCGATCCCTTTATGAGCTATACCTCCAGCATGTCGACCCCTCTATGAGCTATGCCTCAAGCATGCCGACCCCTATATGAGCTATACCTCCAGCATTTCGAACCCTTTATGAGCTATACCTCCAGCATGTCGATCCCCTTATGAGCTATACCTCCAGCATGTCGACCCCTATGTGACCTATACCTCCAGCATGTCGATCCCTTTATGAGCTATACCTCCAGCATGTCGCACCCCTTATGAGCTATACCTCCAGCATGTCGACCCCTATATGAGCTATACCTCCAGCATGTCGACCCCTATGTGACCTATACCTCCAGCATGTCGATCCCCTTATGAGCTATACCTCCAGCATGTCGACCCCTATGTGACCTATACCTCCAGCATGTCGATCCCTTTATGAGCTATACCTCCAGCATGTCGACCCCTTTATGAGCTATACCTCCAGCATGTCGAACCCCTTATGAGCTATACCTCCAGCATGTCGACCCCTATATGAGCTATACCTCCAGCATTTCGAACCCCTTATGAGCTATACCTCCAGCATGTCGACCCCTATATGAGCTATACCTCCAGCATGTCGACCCCTATATGAGCTATACCTCCAGCATGTCGAACCCTATATGAGCTATACCTCCAGCATTTCGAACCCCTTATGAGCTATACCTCCAGCATGTCGACCCCTATGTGACCTATACCTCCAGCATGTCGATCCCTTTATGAGCTATACCTCCAGCATGTCGATCCCCTTATGAGCTATACCTCCAGCATGTCGACCCCTATATGAGCTATACCTCCAGCATGTCGACCCCTTTATGAGCTATACCTCCAGCATGTCGAACCCCTTATGAGCTATACCTCCAGCATGTCGACCCCTATATGAGCTATACCTCCAGCATTTCGAACCCCTTATGAGCTATACCTCCAGCATGTCGACCCCTATATGAGCTATACCTCCAGCATGTCGACCCCTAGAACCCCCAGGTTCCTGTTGGAATTATGACACCCGAAGAGAGACAAAACTAACTTATTTGATGCCCTTATAGTTGTGATACCTTCTGACAAAAGCAACATGATACTTCTTTCAGATGGCTTATACCTGTATTCCGATATCCCTTATATTTTATTTATTAACAGGTGGAGACAAACTCACAATAGAGAAACATCATGGAAACAGACAACATATTACAGGCATTAAAAAGAACTGTTCCGGTATCTCCATGCCACCTGTCTATAACCCAGAAATACGAAGGCAAAGGCTGTCCAGGTCAAACGGAGAACTGTAAAGAGCTAAAAGTAAGCAGAAATACATCTTAACCCAAGCACCCTGCTACTCCATTTAACTACATAAAAGTATCCAAGGACTGAGGCATTAAATAATCCATGAAGAATTGTTTATATTTATATTAGATATTTAGTTTAACTTACTTTTTTCTGCCATTGCATAGTATCTTCATAATAAAAATTTTAAGGGGAGGAAAACTAAGCAAGTTATAAATATAACAGGCCTGGAAGAGGAAAGCTGGTTCTTACTAAATGGTTTAATTTGATTTTAAGAGTAGATGAGCTTTGCTCACCTAACAGTAACTAATGAAATTAATCGGATGTGATGTTGTGGTCTGGCTTAGCCCAGAAGGGAATGAGCTGTGGATAACATAAAAAACAATGATACTTAGTAACGTGGAAGGACGTCCATTATTTGTCTTTTCATTACAGGAATATTTAGCCAATTTTTACTGTTATGTTGGTGATCTAAGAAAAATTACTTACCAACTCCCTAGACAAGTTACTACACCATACTTACGCCGTATTGTATTACAGAATGGCAGTATTTTTTTAAAAAAAATTTAGGTATTTAAAAACTTACATTTTAGTAGAAAATACACAATTTATATTGTCTAGGAAATATATTGGATTATTTTCATATTATCCAGCCGTCAATTATAGAAAAATCCATCTGATATAAAAATACCCCCACACATTACATCTGTGGACCTCATAGAATAAAGTATTCGTAAAAATCAGGAACAGTGCTAACGTTGTTAATTGTTTCCAGTAGTATCCCAATGTGCTGGCAAGGGCACGCGACTGTCCAAATACTTACGGACTGCACTGCAAATCCTTAAATATAGAATGTATCATATAACTGACGCCTGACAAAGGAAGAGCATCATTTAGCAGGTACGTCTAGAAACGTAATATCTAAAAACTTTATTATATTTTTTATTTATAGGTTAGCAGTTGACTTTTTTCCACAATCAACTTAATGAATCACAGAGCGGTCGAGTTGCCGGGAATAGTTTATTGCTGGGTCTGGTGAGGAGACCACTTTAACTTTGCAGAAACTTCTTAGAAATAAAAAAAAACACCCCCCCCCCATGACCCCCAAACAATTGCATCCTCCTCGAAACCGAATATCTTTAGTAACCAATTTTCTATGCAGCATCATACTGCCATTAGGGTAAACGACAGAATTTTTATCTTGACCACCCAGTAGTACCCCCCTGGTTTTTACTAAAATAAAAGTTGTGGTTTCAACTCCTTGACTTAACTATACAGTTCTATCTCTCAATAAAGTCTTGCTTTGCTGGCCTTGTATTATGCATAAATGAGATTACTCTAAAGTAGCCTCAAACATTGAATTATGCATTAAACAGGGCCAGCCTATGCGAGATCTGGACGACATTAGCATTGCCACAACATATTCAGTTTGTTGTAGGAAAATCACTCAAAACACAATTGAAGATACATCAGTGGGTCGCAATGGTCCAGGACGGAAGGACCCTTTCTTAACTATTTTGAACCGGCACAGGTAGCCAGGAACATATCGCGCATGTTACGTCACGGCGAAACCGAGGCTGCTCACAGTGTATGTTGCAAGTCGGGGGCAAAGAAGGCATGTCGAAGCTGTTTGGGGACAATGATGGCAGACAACCTGTTTGTGGTTTATGACAAAGATGGGGCAAAGGTGGCACGTTGGGCATGTTGCTTGGTTTCGCACGAGGGCCCTGTGCTTTCTGATTACACCCCTGATAAGAAGTTTACTAGAACAAAATAAAAACCCATTTTTCTTCAAAGCTAAAATACACCACTGTATTCAGTGCTCAGGGGAAAATATTTCCCAACGGACACCCCTTTTAAGATGGCTGCTCCAAGTAGTATTCACATAAAATGGGTTTTTAATAATTTAAATGTTAATGTGGAACACTAATTGCATATTGTGGCTTATTTACTGTTTTGGGAAGAGACATCCTCTTTAACAGCTCTAACAGCCTAGATCAAGTACCGAAAAGGCTACTTACACCAAATAAACAGTAACGTAGCGCATCACAAACACGGGCCACGTTCATTCGTTTTACAACCATTTCATACTTTAAGTGGCAGATGTGATTCCAAGCGGACACATCAAATTTTTTCCAATATCAAGTGTTACCGAGTTACTAAAACACTTTTTCAAGAGCTTGGAAGAGGAACCCTCCAAAATAAAAGTGGCCCATAAATAGTATAAAAAATCCAAAAAATATTCCTGACAATGAATATGAAAACGGCAAAGTCAAAAGAAAGAAAATAGTGTTTTATTAAACTACCACACTGTTATAATACACTTTAAACATACACTTTAAAGGTAGCTTTTAAATTTGAGGTGGTCATAAGAATAACAAAGACCCAGATGACGCCTGTATATATGTGAACTGTCATAGGTGCTGCAATTTTTATTCTTTTTTTTATTTGACTACGTCTTACAAAATGGTATAGGACTTACATACCTGTAATGTAACTTTGTATCTTTACACTTTTCTATAGATGAAAATATAAACAATTAAAAAATAAAACGAAAATACAGCAAAATAATAAAAAAAAAATATACATATTTATCAGGTAAATGTATTCGATACATACAATTCTTTTAATGGTAGAAGCCAAAAAAAAAAAAAAATAAAGCAAAAGGATTGTTTAAATGCTGGGGAGAGAGGGGGAACAAAAAAACAAAAAATTCAATGTTTTCTTAAAAAAAACAAAAAACCTAAAATAATAAACACCCTTGTATGAATTCCCAATTCCCACGACGCGGACTTGTATGCCTTGTATTGTCACTATGGAAATGATTTAGATCACGTTTGCATGTGCTATGCTAGTTCATTTACAACGATGGGTTTCATGTCTGAGTACACAAGATTGAAATCAATATGTGCTAAATGACAAAACAGTTCACTATTTTTGGTCCACCAGTGTTCAATAAAGTGGGTGCTTAATCATAACATTTATTTAAACCATTCAAAAATGCTTCAACCTACAAAATCTTAACATTGGATATATTGTTTTCAATACGCAAAACAATTTTAACAAGATTTGGTTTGGCAAATTAAATCTTGCACATGGCTTTTCAACACTTGACAGTGGCCGCTGCCTACAGCTCCATGTTAAAACTTGGTTGTAGAATTTTACAAGAGAAATTCTTAAAATTGCTTACATAGACCCCCTAATTAAAACAATCTGCTGTTAATCGTTACATGGGTTATGGTAAAGCCGAACCGACATAATATTTGCTGGGAAACATGATTTGTCAGTTATGCATAATAAAAATTCCAGTCATCAAGAAAATTACAAAAATTTATCATAACATAATTTCTTTTACCCATCCACTTTATCTTACAATAGATAAATACCAACATGTTCTTCATTTTTTATTTTTTTTTTATTTTTTTTTTAATTTTTTTTTTTTTACACTAAACCACACAGGATTGATGCGTTTGGTTAGACTTCCATTTCCATCTGTCAACATTATTTATACTTGTATGTATCATGGTAAAATTTCATCAGTTCTAGATTCCAAATGTACCTACAAAAGCCATGCAATTTTACCATTTCATCATACTTATGGAATAGCATACAAAGTAAGGCATTTCAGTGTCATGTATAACCAAGTTACTGTCAATCCAAAAAGTTTGCACATCAATAAAAAGATATCTAAGAACTCAAGAACAAGGTTTTGTTTTCCCACTACTGTATAAAAATAACCACAATTAATAGGAGTCGTGTGATCTTTATTCCATTGTCTCATTTCCAGAAACTGTGACGAGTTGTAAGGGAATCTCAGAGTTAGAGAGGAGATCTTGATTGCTGGTGCCAGTATTTACAGTTCCTATGCCAGGTACAGATCCTTGCTGAATATTTGCAAGGATGAGGGTTGTTCCTTCGGCCGTTATCAACGTATCTTCAGGCTTCGCTTCTATAGCACAGCACTGCTGGTGTGAATGCCCTTTTTATTTTGATGGGTTTTAATGTGTTTGGCGAGGTGGTCACTTCGCATAAATCTCTTTGAACACTCTGGACAGACAAACTTCTTTTCACCTGTGGGATGACCAGATAGCCGGTAATTAATTGCACTGCTACAGATTAAAAATATTGCAAACAGTGGCATAGCACTGAACTTCTAGATTAATTTCAAATCAATATAACATTATAATGTACATTTCAAGATAACACTGGCATATAAAATTAACATTCTTTAACCTAAGCTCTGACAAAAGCATCTTGTATCTTGAGGTGTTAGAACTTTCGGGTCTGAGTATTTCTAACTGTTCAATAGTTTACAGAGATCCTTAAATATTGCAATGATGCATAAAGGGAAACATTGAAGTCTAAGAATTTAAAACCAATGTTAAGGCAGCATGTGAGATAGTAGGAGTAATGGCCGAGCATAACGCCAGATGACTTCCTATCATAGCAGGCAACTATTTTAAATGTGTCGTTCTTTGCATTGATTTAAAGGAACGAAGGAATCCTTACCAGTGTGTGTTCTTCGATGTCGCTGTAGTTCATCACTTCGAGTAAATCTCTTACCGCAAAACATCCAAGTACAAACAAAAGGACGCTCTCCCGAATGCCAGCGAAGATGAGCTCTCAGGTGTGAAGTCTTCCCGTAAACTTTACCACACCCCGGGATGTGACAGATGTGTTGCTTTTTCTTTCCAAGATTTGTACCCCTAAGAATATATTTGGCAGAAAACAGGTAAAATGGTATGTTGTTTATGGGAAAATCTACCACTACAAAAAAAAAGTGCAATATTGCTTTTTACCTAACAGCAATAAAAAAAATAAAAAGATGATCTGAAGATCATGATGGAACTTCGTAAACCGGGTAATACTGGCAGTGATTGTTTTAAACTTCAGAATATTTCTTGCTTACTAGGGCACTGTCCAACATTACCGGTAGAAGTGCTTGGAAGACAATATGGGCTTTCACACATTGGCACCACCCCAAAAGAGGTATACTGAACGGGGGGGGGGGGGGGAGAGAGAGAGAAGAGTACATAATTGGCATACCCGGAGGAGGAAAGGAATTAAAACTACTACTGTTGTCATACTGGCAACCTGTATGCAACTTGGCATTCAACTTTATATAAAGTCAAGATACAGAACCAAAGAGCATCACCAAAGTCGATGTATCATTGTGAACAGTGTGAACATGTACATACCTCCCAGCCCCATCTTTGCAGTTGGGGCATGTACAAGCTACTCTCCTCAGTCTTTTTCCCTCTTGATTTGGTTGGTCCAGCTCATCATCCACAACTTGAACTCTCAGGTGGGTTAAATCATTTGTGTTGACAGTAGTCTCCCCAGTAAGTTGCCATTCCTCTGGATCAGGCTCTTCCTCCTTAATTCGTATGCCTGAACATAAAAATAAAAAAATGAATAAGTAATTTGCGAACTAAACTGTGTGAGAGAAAGCTTTATAAACCTCACAGCAATACAATGAACAATAATTTAAATAAGAGCAGGCTATCAGGTTAGCTTTATCTGCTGTTCCTTTCTATACGAAATAAACTTTCAGAAAATAACAGACAGCACTTTATGGCAAAGCACAGATTGTGAGACATTTCTCAACTGATTTTGGAAATGCAAAAATATAATCATGGTATCTGCCAAACATTAAAAGATACTCATATTAAAAATGATCATCAGGAAAGCAATGCTAGATACTGATTACTGCTGGGAATTCTAAGTAGCAATGAAACAATATTTATTTGGTGATGAATTAAACAGAGGACATAATTATAAAAATCATATAGGGCAAAGCACTAAATGAGGCACAAAGCCCATGGAAACTAATTGAATCTTCTGGCTGATCACATTGTATCAGAATGTCTGCTTATAGATACAGTCTACAAAACTAAATAAATGGATGGCCTAACACTTCATCTTCATAATGTTTGCTTTATGAGTCTCCAAACCTCTAACTGGCAATTGAAACGTGCAACTGGTAAATTGATTGGTAAAAGACTAAGATGGAAGTATCTTTTTTTTTTTTTTTTTTTTGCCAATGCCATGTGGTATCAAAACCAATCTAAATCTAATCTGTTCTTCACCAAATGTAGCATCTGAGCCATCAATGTCTGATTCTAGTTCACCGATGTTAATTTTATTTGGTTCTATTAACGTACATGCAACTGATCTGCTGTAAACAAACCAATTTAGACTTATTGTTCCAACTCATGGAACCTTAGTAGCAAATACTAACACAAGAACACATTGCACTGTAGTGGAACTACAGTTTTGAGTTTGCCAGTTAAACTGCCACACAGGCTACTGTAGGCTTTATGAAGCATTAAAGAACATATGGCGGCTATAGCGTCACTGGAAAGTTAACAACCTGTACCTCAACCATGGCCTAACTTCATTTTTAGAAGGAAACTGCATTTAAATTCAAAATTCCACAACTGCCTTGATACAAATTAATTTCTCCCAGAAAACCTATTCAAACTCTGCACAGGCTCATGCATATACTGGATTATTTGTTGTAACTGGTTATGTGTAAGAAGTATAACTCCCTGCCCCGTTCAATACCCCCAAATACGTTAAAAATACTTCCCGATATAGAGTACTATGTGAAAATCACAACTCAGGATTGAGTAATTCAATTTTCCTCTTCAAGTGCATCTGGTACTCCCAGTAGCTCATACAAAGGTTCTTCAGACCTTAAAACTGTTATTTTAATATCCCATCAATGAAGAATGCATATTAATGTACTTAAATAGTCACAGATGCACTTACCTTTACAAAATGGCTAATAAAATGACTGATTTATCATGCAGAAAAATTAAGAATAACTTACCGCCAGGGCTGTCAGAATTATCTCCATGCTGCAAATGGATGCCTGCTGCATCCACAGAGTTTACGGTAACAGTCTGTAGGTTTGGGAGCTGACCAGTGCTTAAACTAACTGGGGTTCCTGCTCCTCCAACTTGCCCCAGTGTGAGAGTCTGCACGGGTGTCAATGTGATTTGTTGAGGAGAAGAATTCTGAATCTGTAAATTCTGCAAGTTCTGTACACCTTGAACTTGAAATGTCTGCCAGGCAATCTGCCCTGAAGGAGTCACTGTCTGTGCCTGAATTAAGAAAGTTCCAGGGTTAAGTTGCAATTGAAGATTCTGCAAGGCTTGTGAAGAGATGGTCTGACTTCCAGCCTGAACAGCTTGGATTGCTTGTTGCGCAATACTTTGCACAAGCTGGGCTTGACTGGTGGGATGCTGGCTGTCTTGGATCTGTAGTTGCTGTACCATTGGTTGTGATGTTGAGACCTGAATGTTCTGCGACTCATCAGTTAGCGAAGCCTGGATATAATTTCCCTGAAGATCAGTCGCATGCACCTGCCCACTTGGGCTGCCAGTCATACTATTTGCACTTTGATGCAGCATTCCAGCACTGTCTATAGTAACCGGAAGCTGAGATGAAGAAGAGGTTGGCACAAACATGTCATTTTCTGAGTTATCACCAGCTTCGGGAGAAACATGCTCGTGTTCGGCAGTCCTTTCAGGTGTGTCAGAACTGTCTATGGCTTGCCCTGCACTTATCAAGTGTCCATCTGCAGTAATACCTGCTGTCATGGCTTCAGAACTGCCAGACAAACCCAATGAATCCAAGTCAACGCTATTAATGGGAACAAAAGTGATGTTGCCAGGAAGCCCTATGGGGACATTAGTGACAACCTGTTGGCCACCATAAGAACCACCCCCAATAGTAACTCCTTGAATCTGACCAGCTTGCGTTAATATATTGGAACCTGATGACAAAAGACCGGCTGAATGGTTTCCGGGGATTATTTGAATCTGGCCACTTTCTTGATCTAGACCGCCATTGTCGGATGTGGTAAAGCCAAGCTGAACTTGTTGACCATCACTTGTCTGGAGCTGTGGGATGACTTGATATTGTACATTGGACAAAGTACCATTAGCACCTTCTGATCCTTGTGCTACAGAAAACAGATGCTGATTTTGCAGGGTCTGAATGGGAAGGACATACTGTCCACTTGACGTTACTGTTGCACCACCTGGAAGCTGCACTATGTTACCACCTTCATCCTTTAAAGCAGCTTGGGCTGGGGTTAATACTTCCCATCTATTTGGCCCTCCTGTGAGCTGGACAGTTGATAATTCCTCTGTCTAGAAAGAAAGAAAAAAAATTAGCTCCTAAAAATGAAGCCATTTTAAAATGTTTCTTCTTACAGTTTTGGGAACAGAAGGAAATGCTAAGCACACACAAGTGCAATAAAACCAAAGTAGTAAGGTGGACCAAACCAATTACTTGTATATGTACTACACAATATTCTCACAACGGGGACAGAGTAACGTCATAAACAAGAATAGCCGATGCTTGCATTTTGTAGTTACAAGAGAATACGACATTACTGCCAGTACTACTTTACTTTTATAATAACTTCAGAGCCAATCACTAAAAATAGCGTCAGTTTATGAAGTATAACATTTCATATGTACTGTACACATTTTAATGGTTAGCACAAAGTAGAAGAAATACAACTTCAGAACTATAAATACACTATAGGATCAAAATCACGAACAGAGAGCACTGCACTCCGCAGCTAGATAAGGCATGCAATACATGTACTGAGCGGCAGGAGGTCGATGCCCACACCGAAAGTTTCAAGGGTAGCTGGTACTGGTTATGGTTTCAGTAACGGAAACGCAATGCTTTGGGCATATGTCCCCATATTCTGAGTATTAGCAAATGCTTGGTCATAAAAAAAATGAAAGTATCAGACACGACAGTTTAAAAAAATTAAAAGTCTCACACAAGAGCCTTCAGAGTATGAAACCTTCCTCAAAGCCAGTGTTTTGCACAGATACCACCGACATCTGAAATTAATTAGGTAAAGTACCAACTTTACCTGTATACATTCATTTCACATTGTGGTCAAACAACTGGACAAGACCAATCTCAGGGTTTGTAAATAGCCTAAACAAACACGAGGGTGACTGCAAAATTATATATATTTTCACAAAAATGTAGACATGCCAAAATATACAAAATGTTCGAGAGACATAACAGACATCATATGCTCCTTAATACATACGCCAGCTGAGCATTTAATCATTCCTCCCTCACCTTAAAAACATTTGCCATTTTCCCCGTGACTTTACGGCTCGGCTTGCAGCTCAGCCAAACACTTCTCCCGCTACCACCAGAGCTCTAGCAGAAGCCCAACAAGATCCCTCCACACAACAGGAGCGCTTTCCTGACACAGATTGCCCGCGCTAAACAGAGGGGACCGTGAGCTGCAGCTTCTCCTTTAGTTAAGTAATCGTTTTGTACAGGTGGAAGAATGCTTATTTTTTTCAGTTCTTTCTTGATGAAGCTGTCTGGTACAGAAATTTCCCCTTTCTAAATTATATATATATATATATATATATATATATATATATATATATATATATATATACACACACACATATACACACATATAAAAACCAAAGGGAGCGGTGGCACACTCAAAAATACTGTTAATATACACAGGCTTTTATTTGCCTGGGTGCTCCAAAAATAGCCAGATATATGTAACCAAAGAAAGATGGGCACTCACCGATGTATTTAAATCAGCACGGCCAACGTTTCGGACCACCTCCGGTCCTTTCTCAAGACCTTTCAGTAGCCTTAAATTGACAGCCATCCTTAGCATTATCAGAAATTAATTTGGATTAATTGTATTGATATTTATGTTCACATGGATTTTTACATAGTTAAAAGTGGTGCAAGCATTCTGCATTGCTAGTATAATGTACCGCTTATAAGGGGGCTGGCTGTATTGTTACGAGTAAATGCATAATTTGAAGTGATTATTGATCCTAAAAATGTGGAAAAGTGTTGGATTCAATCTGGGACTTGCTGATAGATGCACTTTGTATAGGTGAAGAGGGGCACATGCGCATCTGCGATTGGTAGAGATACCTGCAACAGACCGCTGCAGTACTAGCAAGTGCTTATATCTGTTTGGTCTGCTGTGTTTTTTCATCTAGCAACTAGTTCTTTTACAGCATGAAAAGCTCATACTTGACACTTTTCAAAGGGGAACAGAAGACTATGATTTTTGTTATCCATATGGAATGTTCTATGTTTCCAGGTTTAGGCATTAATTACCCCATGATCCAATAGCAGAGGCAACCAGGACCTGCCACATAAACAAATTGCTCCTTAGCTTTAATAGCTGTTCACATACACACCTCTGCTGAACCGAATCCTCTGCCTCTATAGCACCTCTACGCAGACAGGGACTAAATTAACAAGCCTTTTCTTACCAATTAGGATTCAGCCGGAGATGAATATTAGCATCTGCCTCACGAGCAGTGGAAGGTTTCTAGGGCTATACATGGGCTCCTGGGAACAACTAATGAAATGATTCTAACACATCATACTTGCAATTCCTGCCCTTTAAACCTTACCTAAATAATAAGAAATCACTTACTTAATCTTTAGATATCAAGAGGTATTGATGGTCCACATTAGGCCAATATATATGGCCTTCTACCCTTCGTGCTTTAGATTCACATTTACTCATAAACCAGGTAATGAAAAAGTAAATGTATAATCACTAAACTGGTTTTAACATTTTAAAGTGCCTAATGATTAGTTAAAAGTTTTCATTGATTATAGGAGGCAGGGCCTATGCACAAAATCCATAAAGAAATATGATTAGCAAAATTTTACTAGTAAACCGGATTAAAGTTTTTCGGCACTGGCAAGGAATATATACATAAGAACACAGCTAGTTGTAGGGGGCAGAAGTCTCATTTGTCAAATGATTTGTGTGCAAAATTAGATTTAAGTTGTGGGTGGCGCGTGACGTGCGTCCCTATAATCAGAGGGCATGTTGATAGTATAAACTAGCAGTCTTTAAAAGGAAATCTAATCTGTTTCACTTCCTGGTTTGGAATGATGTCATCAGAACGTTACAGGAACCCCCCCCCCCCAAGCTTTCAGGTTGGTAGCAATCTGAAAGTGAATCCGGTTATAATACATATTTAAGCAAAGCAATTCTGAACTCTCCATGTAACGGTTCTGATAGACCACGTATGTTTATGCTGTAATAAACATACGTCCCGAAACGGAATGTTAAATGCCAAAACATAAATCTAGGGCTGTGAGACTGGATTACGACAGGCAGGAGTATAGTAGTACATGAGAGCTGTGGCTTATCAGATCGCTGGAATGCAGAATAAATATTGTATACAGTATACATATACTAAATCCTGCAGCCAAGTTACATGGAGACAGTCACCATCACAGTACCTGACGTATGTATATTTATTTGCACTGGATAACAAGTTATAGGCTATTGTTAGAGATAATTGACTTAAAAGCAAGTGATCAATTTATCTTTGTAGCATTAGTTCCTGTTGTAATGAACCCTCTTCTCACATCACTCTTTCAAAGGCTGCCAGAACCAATGAGCTACCAGCAAACACGAGGACTAATGTAGCAAATATAAAGATACACAGGAGCAAAAAGTGTATCATATGTGTGCTGTGTAGCAAACCCTGTATTCCATGAAGAACAAACAAATGCGCAATAAAAACGCAATGTATCCGTACGTAGTGGGACTTCTAAGACAGCACTGTGTTAAGTCCTTGTTTGACCTCCCAACGAGGCAGGTTAGCATACAACTCTGCACGACAGCGTAACAAATACCCATATATATGCACGATCAGGAGCGTTTTACATACTAGTATCCAAATTCTTCCCAAGTGCTTACCTCTGTGACCAACTGCCAAGCAACAGGGCCTACAAATTTGATAATTACACATTTAGCCAAGCGTTACTTAGGGCCGTACACAGCCTAAGAGGGAAAAAACTCAACAGGAAAGGTGGATAACATGATGTGCAACTGACTAAAATATTCCAATCTGCAGCAACTCAGTTCTGTGAATAAACCCATTTAAAGAAAGTGTTATGGGCTAATCTGGTTTTCTTTCATATCAATGAAACTGAGAAAATGGAAAAGAATGGGGAAAAGTGAAAATTATGGCAGTATTTAAGCACTAAAAGTGATATAACCATTGCTACACCCAGTTCACCGTACTGCTCTAAACTAGGTTCATGTTCCGACTGCAAAACGGTATTTTGCTGTCGTGATGATGCATATATTAAAAAGTCTATTCTCCAATCTGTCATAAACCAATAAATACAAACGTTTACACTTGACAAACTACAAGACCCCAAAACACAGAAGTATAAGGCTGCTTTTATAATTATATATACACACACAGACATAGTCAGTCAGTCTTCCCTTTTAACATTAGTATGGCACCTATGGAAACATAGATGGCTTAAATGTTAGACAATAGTAAGTACCACAAACAGAAGGAGCCCCATGTAGTAATCACCACCTGTGTCCTGAATGTAGCATAACGATAAAGCTACTTTGAGTCCATGACAATACACAGAAAGATGATGTGCTGAAAGGCACGAATAAACTTTTAGTTAAACTAACCCCAACTTTTATATTGCTCAGAGCAATTTATCACATTTTTATAAAACCAGAGCGCTATATATATATATATATATATATATATATTTTCCCAGAGATGGCAAATGCCACTGTATGCAGCAACACAACAGTGTACACAGGCATATTATCCCTGCAAATCAACCTCAGCAAGCAGCGCACAGGGAATGTGTCGAGTAAAATATGCGTAATGCTGCAGGCAAGACACATGAACAGCTCAACCAACACATTGAAAAGAAACAAACAGGAGGAATACTGAACACGTCTCTAACCTATGGGGAACATTTGGATTAAAGCACTGCTGCTGAAGAGGCATGCAGCCCCATAAACACAGTCCTACTAACTTAAAGGACTACAATCTCTTCCTCTAAATACACACTGAAAGTCAGTGAGCTGAGGGCGCCATGGTAACCAAGGTGTTAACTCCCCAGACACACTGCTCTCTTTTCAAGGTCAGTTCCTGTACTGGGGATGCTCCAGAGCATCCTCTGAATTTAAAGAGACATATAGGAAAGCCCTGCAAAGGGGAGAGATGCTTCTCCCAAATCAGCACCAGCCGTTGCCCTATCCAGACCACATGCAAGCTGCACACCCACCTCAGTTAACACAGCAGCTAGGAGGCCAAGCTAGCTTCGGTGATATCACTGATATGAACACAGGCGGCGTGACAGGGGGGTCTCCGTAATATTATAAAAACAAAAAAGGGATCACGAAAGGGTGACCCCCACCAGAGCCGGTCACCAGGGAGGAGGAGCGGTGGGAGGGTGAGCGGAGGAGGTGGGGGGGTTCAGGAGGACATATGTCCTCCCCTCCCTCCCCTAGGGGGGCTGTCTGTACTTCAGCCTGGCTTCATCACTTACCGCACCGGCACCATCACAACCGCCATCCCTCCTCCTCCGGGCCGACCGTGCCGCAGGTAGCTGCCAGCCGAGCAAACGGTGACGGCTGAGCGTCCTACCCACAATGGGCGGGTACAGAAACAGAGAAGTGGGTGGCCGTTAGTCCGAAGCAGACACAGGAAGTACGGATCTTGTGTGCTTTTATTATGTGTGTCTTTTTATTGTTTTGTTGCTCCCTAGCATCAGTAAAGTAGCTCTGACCGTGCCCGGGCTGTGTATGCGCAAAGGCCACACGTACGAGGCGGTGGGGGGGAGGAGAGGCCTGTGTAGGCCTGCTCGCTAGGCTTGGGCCTTAGGCCCGCTCTTACCTGCCCGCCGCCTCCTCCTTGGTCGCTCTCGTCGCTGCTGTTGCCGTGCTGTAGATACTCGTTCTGACCGTCTATCTCCATGGCCGCCATTTCCTCTCTCTTGACAGGCTGCTCAGGAGCTGTGGGGGGGACGACAAAGAAACAAAATGACAGGGAATGGAAGGAAGCGCCATTACAGAAACGGGGGTTTCCCTCTCCTCAGGCCACCCCACCTCCCTCCCCTCTGTCTCCGGCCTGCAGAGCTCACTACGCAGCGTGGTCCAAGCTCTGCCGGGCGCCAGGAATCCGTTCGGCGGACTGGATACCGCACAAGAGCTCGCTAGTGAGGCGCGGGCGGGGATTGGGCTACGTACCGGTCATTGTGTTTGTGGCAGGATTACAGAAAAAAAAACAACAAACGGTCCTCAAAATAAATGAAGAACCCCCGGACAGGGGCTGCGGGCCGCAGTCGGTTTATTTAGTCGCGTAACATGCTTATTGTATAATAATCACAGGCGGGCTGCGGACGGAGAGAAGCAGGCGCGTTTTTTTTTTCCTATTTTGATTGACGGTGCGGGAAACACAAAAGGTGGGGCTTCCAGCCAGCACGGGGGACGTGTGACGTCAGACGCATGGCGGGACTCTCCTGCTTCTCTGTGTACGATTGGTTACCTGATGGTCGCAGAGCACCTCTGATTGGATGATGCTGATGTCTGTGATGTTTCGCTTTTTTTTTCTCTCTTTTTTTTTTTCTTCCTTCCTCCTCATCTTTAATGGTTACGCGGGCTTCCTGCGAGCCTTGCGTGACGTGCGCGTTCTCTGTGTTTACTATCGGAGACAATGAGCAGCGGCCTTGGTGCTGAGGTTCGAGGCCTGCGCTGCAGCGAACCATCTTAGGCTGACGGGCTGTGTTTCTCGGTGACGGCAGCCTGCTTTGAGCTGCTAAATGCATTAGACTGAAATACCGCAGCGTGTTAATAAATTATAAAGGCTTGCAACAATATATATTGCGTATGAGCATCATACAGTCTTTGTACAGCACTACAGTATATGATGGCGCTATATGAAACAATAATTTTTATATAGCGCAATACCAAGTGGTGTTCTGGGTAAAGATCTGTTTTAAGCTGCCACAAAGTTCTTTTTTGTTACAAACTTTGGAACAGTCTCCCAACAGAAGTGGTAGAGGGTAATACAGTAAAAGAATTTAAACATGCGCGGGATAGCCATACGGCTCCTAAATTTGAGACAGTACCAAGGAATAATGAAGATGAGTGTACGTCAGGACTGGACGTGCTTTTATACACTGTCAGATTCTGTGTTTACGCATATATACACATACAGTATGCATACATATAACATATAACAAGTACCATGCTTTTGGACAAAGTTCCGTCTATAAGATCTGGGCCAACAGTACGCCTCCCGGGATGCGACGTTAAGATTTTATCTTTTTAAATGGGGTCTCGAGATAGGATGCATAACTTGATCCCCCCATATGGGGTAACTGCATCTGAAAAATCTTATTACATCCTTGTAGATGAGCATATCCAAATTACACACCAGGCAAAGATCACATGACCATCCGACGGAGACAAGCGGAAGCTTAGTTCGGTTTTGTTTTTATTACGTTTATTACAACGGTGTAATTGTTACACGTTTTACTTATTCGAATGTTATATTTTCTCTGAATTGCACCCAATGTGTCACCAAAGTAGAGCGTTCGTATCTGACACGTGTAGCTGACTTACAAATTGGCCTTCCGCATTGTAGCTATTGTACATTTTCTTATTGACGTGATGTTGTACTCATTCTCAGTCTACAATAAACAAGTTTTGAAAGAAAAAAAAGAAAAAAAAAAGTCCTGGCAGCTTAGCTTGTATAGTATTGCTTAGAATGTCTTAAGTTCTACGGATACATTTCCTTCCATAGTATCAAAAACAGTTATGTATCCATGTGGAAGATTATATTAAGTGTGAGTGTGTATATGTGTAAGCGTGTGTATATGTGTAAGCGTGTGTATATGTGTAAGCGTGTGTGTATATGTGTAAGGGTGTGTGCTGTATATAGATGTAATTTATTTCTTCTCACCTGTTCATTCTGTGACTATACGTTTAAAACCTGCTGTCTTCTGAAACCAGATTTGACAATCTGAATCCGGATTTGTGTGTCAGGTTTTTATTCTTTCACTTTCATTTACTTTTATTTTCTCTTTTAATTACCAGGCCTTTTTAAAGCGGCTAATCGCAAAACCAAACGGATACACAAAGTTTATATGAACTTCCCTCTGTGTGTTTTTTTTTTTTTATTTAAGTATAAAACGATCTTTTAGTTATGACGGTGTCAATAAGTGGCCTATTCAGCTGTGGTGGGATTATTACTCTCATGGTACTTCATCAAAACAGAAAACAAGTGGGTCTCAGGCCTACAGCATCATAGGAGTTGTAGTTCTGCCACATCTAAAGAGCTAAATACAGATCTTAAGGCAAAGAAACAACATTTGTTTTTAACTTTGTGACACAGCAAGACTACAAAAACACCTTCCAGAAATCAGGGGCGGTTATTACCTTATTACCTCTCTCTATATAATTAATAATAATACTCTATTATTATTTCTATCTAAGCAAATGGCTCAGCTAGCATATGATTTATGAGCGACTTATAAAACTTTTTGTATTGAATAATATGAATTAAAACTCACATGATGTTTCCTGAAATCCACTGGTGTCCATAACAGAATACCTACAATGAGAAATGGTGAAAATTTATGTTTATCTTATAGTAGCAGAGTCATCAGAATGCAGCCATTTTGTTTTCTGAAATAGCCAAACCCATGAACTTTTAGGCAATGTTAGCAGCCAAGTAGTTCTTCACTTTCAGGCTATTATTATTGTTTTCCACGCACACTCACAGAGCGGGGCCGCAGAGTGCTCAAGTGGATAGCGTGTAAACATCTTGAACTGTATTCACTTCCTCATATCTCAGGGGGGTGTAATATATACACAATTGGAGGGTCGGGGTAGAGGACGTCACTGGAAGCTCTGCCATTTTTCCCTAAGAAACCTTGCGTGAACTAAATGTGTGGATAAAATATAGTATAGTCCTTACTTGACCCCAGAGGTTAAAGGAAGGGATGAAGCCATTATGCCACGGGAAAAGCATGATGGGCTTAATGGTCATACACTTTACACTCTGGATCCCTGTTAGTTATTAAATCTCTGCAGACAAGCGAGGATTATATTATATGTTATGGCAGCTGAGTGAAGCGACATTAGCTTTCTATTCAAGCCAGAGCAGTAGCACAGACTACAATTTCAAACTAGGAGCTTGAGGTCCACAAAATCGCGGAAATCTTAACTTTTATATAATGTAAGAAAGTTTTAGTTAATGTCAGGAAGATTTGCTTTACTGAGAAGGCGGTCGTTGAGTGGAGCAGCCTCACAGGAGAAGTGGTAGGTGCTATTATAGTAAGGGAATTTTTAAAACTTCATTACATGGGCATATGGCTCCTGAATCTAAGACAAGACCAAAAACCCTCCGTATCTCATCTGAAAAGGGCAGGAAACAAAATTTGTTGTCTGAAAATGAACAAATGAGCCAAAAACAACAAAAATTTCCATAATAGCAGCAGGAGCTGGGGATGGGGAAAGAGGAAAATGCATGGGAAGGGATTCTGCAGAACCCCTTCATGAGTTTACATGGGGGACCAAAAAACCCTTAAAGGGATCACTCGGCCAACATATGCAATGTATACGGTGCGTAGGTAGAGAGATGTAAGATCCTACCTGGGCTGAGAGAAGGAAATAAGAAATCATATACGCATTAGTGGCTTCGTAGACAATGTATATTGTATATACTTTCAGTGGTCACATCCTGCACTTGGCCCATATATTATTTATTATTATACCCTCATTAATCCTAACCGTTACTCAGAATTACAGCAAGAAATATAACACCTCAGCCCATTGTCAGATATCTTGCAGTCTGAAATTGTTATCTAAGTACTGCAAAGCTTGCAAGTTAAATCTGAGAAGGAACATGGAAAAAAACTGATTTCAGTAGAACATTTATTCCCTTTGTCAGGGCTAAAGGTGAAAGAAAGTCTTTATGAGGGACTGTGAATGGTCTATATTTAGATAGACCCCTTTATATAAGTATTAAAAAAGAAGGGCAATGAAGACTTACACTTTGGATGAAATCAGGTTGCCAGATTTTTTTTTTGCTTAACGTTAGATGGAAAGATGTGAAGATCATTATTACAGAGGATTTGTTGAAATTAGAGTTTCATTTCAGGATTGAAGACAGAGGGTTTTGTCTCCATTTGGCTTCCACCTTACCTTAATTTGATTCCGATAGGACTCAGAAAAGATTCTATGTCTAGAATTTGGAACCCTGAAAATAAGATATCTGTATTATTTTAATCAAAGGAAATGCCACCTCGAGTGAAATAACAGCCATGTCCTTTTGGCCTGTGGTGATTCATCTGGACAAGAGGTTAAGGGTTTGTTAAAGAATATCTGTTTTGATTAAGTATAACTTATGGTGAAATACTCCTTCCTTCAAGGTCACTGTAAACGGCTTTCAACGTATCCAATATAAACTAGACATCTTTGGTGTTGGGTGGTTATGAGACAGCCGTTGTTCTTTTTCAAAACCTCGGAAGGTGGGTGTATTTTGAGATGTCAGGATAGCAAGCATTTTGGAACCTATATTAATAAGCTGGATACCATGGATCAGAGTAAGACTTAAAATATTACACGGAAATACACTAACTTTCATTTCTTTGATGTCTCGGGCAAAGGTCCATGTTCTGTTACTCCTTTGGTATTTCAGAATGTGAATTAAAAGCCCTATTCAGTGGCACTTAGACTTTAAGCCACTAGAACGACTTAGAATATCATGAACCTTAAGAAATGCAGAGCAATATCTGTGTAAAGCGCTAAATACATTTGAATAATTCCTTAAAAATTGTCCAAAAATTGTGCTTTAGTCTGTCAAAGCATTGAATTATCGCTTCAAACCCAGGCCAGTTATAATGTGAAAACCAAAGGCAAAGTGAATTATTATATACTGTATATTAGACTCGGATGAATTGCAAATTTACAGAATCTTGGTAAATTTCACAATTCATTCAAAGCCACAAGGCCAGACCCCCCAAAACTCTCAGAATTTTCACCCGAAATTTGTGTGTCCACATTCACTCACGCTCTCACTCATTCTCTAATTCTTGTTCACTCTCTTTCACGCTCTCTAAATGTTTCCCCACCTTCTGCATCTTCTTCTGTCATTTTCCTGAGTTCAAGTGAGGGCAAAATTATGGCGCTTTCGGTGAGGTCTTCTCCCCTGATTGGAGGATCTCTTGGGGTTAAATATGTACAAAATCTTTTTCCCCCCATCACTTTAAAATCAGTAATAAAAAAATGATCACTTGGTAAGATGCTAAAGTTGCCATCTCATCAATTATGTTGCCTTATGCCCAGGTGCTTCAGAGCCCCCCCCCCCCCAGGGAAGTCCAAAATGAAGATGTTCCTCAGTTTTGATTTGGTGAGGGGTGTATATTTGCTAATATATTTATATATGGTGGGGTTCATTTAGGCTTGGACCTCCAAGGGAAGGAATGGGCTACATATTCCCATGTGGCCTTACTACTTGGATCATGGACACCAAGTGTCACACAATGACAGAGAATCACGACTAGCTCAGGCTTCAAAAGGAAAAATGAATCTTGGTTGTTGTTGGCATGCAAGGAGCCCTTCTTCACTTGCCAAGCTTTTGCTGATGGATTAATTTTTACAAAGCCAGCCATGGCGTGGTATACTGCACTTTCTTATATTTTTTAATTTAAACATTAAACACTTTTGAGTATATGTTTCACAATGGTTTCTTTCGCATGCTCTGGAAATGTTGCGGTGGAGACAAGTCTTTGAATAGTTTTTGCAGAGCTGAGTTAGTCTTTTCACGGTAAGTCCCCTTTGAAGATTTCAGTGGTTACTCGCTTTCCGCTTTCGCCATGGAGGGAAAAAAGAGGCCACGTACTCCCCAAAAGAGATGCTCCATTGTAACCATACAACAAACACTCTGTCTCCTTCACCTATAGTCGCTAATAATTGGAAGCAGGATCTTGGACTTCAAACCGAAAATGAATGTTCCTGGTAAACACAAAGGATATACTTTTTAGGCAGATGTAGGGGCATTTTAATGTTTGAGGGCTGAAGCCACACATGACACTTTTTTCTTTTATTGTGCACTTTTTTGTGCACATGTATTGAATACTTTTACCATCATTTTTTTAAATAAAAACCATAACCAAGCCTTCTCTTAAACAGAAACCATTAAATCTGAGATAAAATAAAACAATAATTTAATCCAGCACCAAAAACAATGTATAATTAAAAAAAAATAAAAAACTATTGTATTATTCAAAATCGGATTATCTATCTCCTGTATCATGAGATTGAAAATACACTTTCCATTCAAGGCATCGATTTAAATACATAACAATCAATGTTTACGCACTAAAATATCTTATTCCGCTTGTGCGAAACATGGTCGCTTACAGTGTAGATATAATAAATCATGTTATCATGTCAAAATAAGATGCTTATGTTAAAATATTTCATATCATTATTACCGCTTCAGGCTGATTATCATTATTTTCTACTAACATCAGACCTGCACAGTACAGGCCACAAATGTGCAGATTTTGTCCCATTATTTAGGATACGAACGTTCATAATCCACACTCAGTGACCCCCTTCCTCAATGTATGCTAATTTATTATTTGCTCAGCAAGTCCTAATACGAGCCAATTTACAGTCATATTACATTTCTACGGTGTTTCTGGTTTGGCGATTAAAAAGGAAAAAAATAATCCCTAAAAAAAATAATTTCTGATTGGGAAATGGTTATGTAGAATATTATAGCCTCCTAAATTGTGCTTTAGGGCAAATGATAATTAATTTGAGGAAACTATTTCCCTGCGGAGGGAATACAAAGTCTCCCAAAGCTATAACAGACAGTCCAGGTTGACAATGGCAACTACATCATCACATGGACAGCTGCCTTTCGTGAGCCTTTTTGGTTCCAAGACATTGCGGCCTACTGGCCATTTCTGAGGCTTAGTCCAGAAGGTAACCTTCTATAAGGTCAACAGTAAGGCCAAAGTGGGAATGGTAATGTTGTAGCCAAAGACAAGCCAAGGCCAGACCGGAACAGCACTACCAGAGTGTCTCTCGAGGAGTTTCCACGAGACAGTTGACATTTTGAAGCAGCTTGAAGTACGTTACCCCTTGTTGTTATAATATGTGCTACTTCTTATGTTCTGTTTACATTGTACAGCGGTGTGGAATATGATAGCGCTGTATAAAACAATAAATAACAATAATAATCATTTCACACCAGTAAATTTGTTGGGGGAACCATGATCTGTTGGTAATTATGTTGCCGTTTCCATTCCTCTGTGCTATTTTGCTTGGAGCTTCTCGTTCATTAACATGGTAAATGACTGTTGCCTGTTAGAAGCACATTTTATATTCTCTAAGGGATCATAAATACTCGTATTCTCTGTTATTTCTATCAAGTGGTCTCATAATTGTTTCTCGCCTGAAACTTGTAAACAATAAGATACCTGAGGCAGATCATTAGGCTCCATCTTCCTTGATCAAGCCCTATAAATTATTTATTTGTGTAGCAGAACTAAAGCATGGCCATCAATAATATCATAATATTAAATAAATGTTGTGCCTTTTTGAAAACGCCTTTTATGTTTTAATAGAATTTAAAATTTTCTCAGCAGTAAAACCGTAACATGAGATAAGAACTGTTCGGTCCATCTAGTCTGCCCATTTTTTTCTGACGTAGAGACTCGGATCTCGTTTCTTAATTTTGTCTTAGAAGGATAGCTTTATACCTTTCCCATTAAATTCTCTAACTGTATTAACCTCTACCACTCTTTATGGGAGGCTATTCCATTTATCTACCACTCTCACAGTAATCATCACAATCTGCAAGGAAAAAAAACACGCTGAATAGCTGATACTGTGAGATTGAATTTTTCATTTTAACACAACTCAACCCTTATGTGACTCAACTCAATGGAGGATATACTTGTATATATTTAATTACACAATATATTTTAATGTTCTCTTCTGTCTTATCATGGGATGACTATTATGCCACCTTTCAATAATATTACATTGTATTGCCCTGCAGATCTTATTATTATTTTTATTATTATTATAATCTTTTATTTATTAAGAGCCAAAAAATTACACAGAGCTGTACTATTTAAAAGGGGCGGTTAACACATACATAACAATATACATTAATACATACAGACACCTCAAGAGTAGAGAACCCTGCCCATGAGTGGCCATCTAGTAAAAGGTAAAAGGTACTTTTACGCAAGTGGTGGTCTTTGAGGGCCTCACTCATGAGCTTACAATCTAAGGGAGTAGTATGTGTAATTGAAACAAAAGGAGGGGTGAAAAGAGAGGGTAGTAGCTCTTATCTTGGTTATGTTCACTAGTAATAGTAACCAGGGGTCACATCCCTACACCCATCGCTCTGTTTAATCATAATTACCCCTTATATCTGTGCACTGCCACGTGTATGGAACAATTGTATACGTTCACACGGCAGACTGCATGGGAAGGGTGTATTTGCACACATTTTATCAGTTAATCTGTATTGGGTTCCCACCCTATTCTTACAACTTCTAATATCTATTAAAGCAAACATACCGTATGTGCATGGTTGCCAACCGACAAATGGAGGAAGAGGATGTCAAATTTTAGACGCTCCCTGGAGTTTTCTCACCATTAACATGTGCAAAACTGGCTTCTTTTGAGGAACATCTTGTTAGGCAAATGCCCTTATTCAGGGTATAATAAAGGTTAACAGATGCTGCCATTAACGTTATCTGGAAACCTGGCCAGACCCCATCATAAAGTGAGTGGAACCTGAAGAGCAACCATAGAAGGGTATCTTCAAAAGATGTCCGATGTCCTACAGGACACCAGGCACTGGAGTCACACAGGGGACGCCTCGCATCTTCAGAGTTATGAGGTCTGAAATATGGTTGGATTCTTATAGTAGGCTCATAATGTGAAGATATTGTGTATGCTGACAGTGTGCCCTTCAAACGATAGGAAACATGGAAGGAAGGGGTTAAATAAGGACTGAGGAATAAGAATGGGCCATCTAACAGGTAGATAGGGGATATTTGGTACCTAACTGTTGGTAATAACATGGGGGACATTATCAACCCACAGTTATTAACGTACAAGGCACCATAACAGCCAAATTCACCATTTTTAAATTTCAGGCTGTCAGGTAGAATTTTTTTAAGGATATATACTATAGTAAAGGGATTTAAAACGAAAAACAAAGTGAGCTTTAGACTTAGGAGAGCTTCAGGGTGCTGAGCATACTGGGAACACCGGGACTGTACCCTGAAAATTGTTACCCTAATACAGGATGTGTCTATTACTGTAACTTCAACTCGTATGCATTGCTTCATCCGGCTAAATGCGGTATTGACTTTTATTTTCCCAGATATACCAGAAGATGGATTGTCACTCTTTTCCTGACATGTGTTTGTTCTTTGGAAGAGCTGATTGCGTCCTTGTACTCTAACCTCATCCACTTGTCTTCCTCTGATTGAGTCGGTCCGCACTTTCTATAAATGGTCTTTTTTGTTTTTATACTATCTGACACTTTTAGAGAACCGTAATAGCTTTTCTGTAATGTAGCTCATTTCTTATTTGCTTTGACTATATTATACTTTGAAAATCATACATTCTAAACTGTTCTCTGTCTGACTTTTTAACCATTTGTATAGAGGCACAAAACCTGATCCAAATATTTTAATACCAGAAATAATTGGTGAGATGGCCTATCTACGCATGTTTGATCAAACACGATGCAGAGAAATTGGCAGCTTGAGATAACTTCTGGGTCTTCATACATAGCTATGCCCAGCGTTCAGAACTCTTAATTTGTGTCGGACCTTCCAGACTCGACCACTGAATAACCATGAAACAGTGATTATAATGGCTTGCAGCTTTACCGGGCTTTATGAAGAAGACGTTCCAACTAGTGGGCCATAGGACAGGACTAGTGGACCATTTGGAGAGCCTCATGTATAAAAGTAAACAAATGGTCATGTAGACTTTGCATGAACTGGAAAGGCAAATCCTGAAGGCAATCACCCAGCAAGTTCTAACATTTAGAAGCCACCAACCTCAAAAAGGATAGAAGGTAGAAGGAGCCCAGAATGCAGGACTACTGGAGGTAAGTGAAACAGTCCAGAGTAGTGGAGATAGGGCAAGATAAAAATAAATCAGGTAGAGGCAGCACACAAAGAGTAGTCAGGTCACAGGCAGAGATCAGGTTCAGGCAGCAATCAAATATAGCGTAGTCGGGTCACAGGCAATGGTCAGGCAACAGATAGGGTCAAACAGGTGGCAAACAGGTTAAGGAGCACAGAACTGGGGACGCTGTGTAGGGTACAGAGCGTCTCAGAATATCTGAGCGCCGACATAAGGGAGCTTGGGAGTTTTATAGAGATCCCAGACGTTGCGTCTGACGTCACGTCTGGATCTCCACCCTCCGTACCGCCCCCAACCACCTCTTTCCTATGGGACGGCACCAGAGATGCCGCCCCTCCAGGGGAAGCCTCTGTCCCCACTCCTCCCCCTCCCTCCTGCATACAGTTAGCAGGAGGAGGAGAATTTAGGGCGGCGTGCCGAAGCGCCGCCCCCTTCATGGGGACCCGGACCACGTCGCCGACGTGTTCCCTGGCTCCCCGCGTGGACGCGGGGAGTGAAGAACACGCTTCCCGTGCTGGTGACCGGGACCAGGAGCCTGCCGCAAGCAGATGCGGTCTGCCCCGGGAGGTACGTCCCGGACCTCGGACAGATGTAGAGTCAGTAGACCTTAATCAGTCCTTGGTCTCCTCTAAGATTCAGGATAGCTTTATGTCTATCCCATGCATGTTTAAATTCCCTCACTGTATTAACCCCTACCATTTCTGATGAGACTGTCCCACTTGTCACCCTCTCGGTAAAGCAAAACTTCCTTACATTACATCTCAATGTTTTTTTAATAGTCTGATCTCTTGATCTTTTATAAGTGAAATATGGACTTTAGCATGGATGGCTTGTTTTGTGAGGTAGAACATTAGAAGGGGCTATATTCACACAGAATAGCGTCCCAGAACACTGCCTGGCGTGTCAGAATTATGGGGGAGCTGGAAAGTAGCATATTTTTCCTAGGGACACACAACTGAAGTGGTGGCAGCCCATGTGCCCTACTTTTCCTCTCCTGATGCCCTTCTCTTCTACAATGATTTGCACAAATACACAATAACTTAATGCTTTAACATGATTTTCATATACTACAATGTCCCAGAGCTATAGCTTCATATATCAGGTTATATTATATTAAGTTTTAATGTTAGGAACTATTTACCTTGCCGCAGGTCAGTAGGATGCTGGGGTAGCGCAGGCATAACTACTAAACTTACCCTATCTTGGAATCACCTCTCCTCTCCTATGCTGTACAGCAGGATAAACCTCATGGAGATAAAGTTATTTCAAAATTCTAGGGGCATTTTTATTTATTGTTTAACAGGGAATATTACTTACAGTGGACAAAAATCATAAGAATGACAAAGCAGTATGATGTATGACTGCGCCTGTCATGATGTAACATGCTATCTGGTCTAAAATAAAGACATAGGAGTCTGTATAAGATAACGGACTGCCTGGAAGAAAAAATGTTATGAACAATTAAAAACCCTAAATATGTGGTTTTCCCATATTTTTAACATATAACTTCTATGAGACAAATATACTGGATTGGCAAACTGGCCATGGATGCCATCATCCGATTTATAGCATTAGGGAACAAGCAGGTATCTCGATAGCTATTTCCTTGCTAACAACTCAAGTTCACTGGCTGAAGAGTTATCGGCCGGCAGCCGTTTCCATGAATATTTATGAGCCACAAATCATTCCCTCTTTATGACACGTTATGAGGAACACATTATACAAATAGAGTGAAATCTGGTTCGCATGACAGCTTCTGAAGTGCTTAAAGAACCAAGGAACCAGGTTATTGCTGCAATTTTAATTGATTACAGTTCCACAAACATGTAGCAGAGTGAAAAAGTGATTTGCCTGAGAAAGTGGGGAAGAAGGAACCGCCAGAACTTGGTGTTCAGGAACATCACTCACCTGTATCATAATAATGCATGACTGGCGATACACCCGTTGGGTTTACGGAACACTATGCAAAGTAGTTAAAGGGTTAAAAATGATGTGTAAATGTATATTCTCCTTTTTTCAGTGCTGGATAGAAGCTCTTGGGTTTCAGAGCACATTTCTGCAATCACCTATACTGTATGCTGCTTAAGCCCCTCTTTTCTCCCCAATATCCATCCTTTCTAGGAGCTTAGATTTTTTGGCAGGTATTCTACAGCCATGAATTCACAATACTGTGCACCTAAACAGCAAAAAACATATTTATTCGTTAGACTGTCTAAATTAAAACATGTTCTTCTGAGTTTCACCAACTGGATAGCCCTGACTCTATTTGGAAGACAGGGCGTCATGTGGTTGTAGGGATAAGGGGTCATATAGAGGTCAGGGTTTAGCAATAGGTCAGGCGGGTTAGGTAATAAAAAGAAAAAAAAAATGTGTAAAGAAGTTTCTGGTTGCGCTTGCGCTGTTTAGTATTGCCGCCTTTTTAGTGTTTGGTGCGCTCGTGGGCACCGCGCGCCTTGCTCTCGCGACTGCCTCGCGCTGTGCTAAGGGCGGTAAGTTGCCCTATAAATAGAGCGTTCATGAGGTACACCTCACTTACCTGCGGCGAACCACTAGCTGTCTGCACTGACCTGTTGCGTCTGGTGAGCAGCAGCATAGCGGGAGAGCCAAGGGAAGAAGATGGAGGAGAAAAAAAAGGGGTGAACCGGTGGTGTATTGTGCTGTCCTGGCTTTAGGGTGGATGGCGTTGAAAGGGTTAAATTATGATGGCACTCTGGGGCTTGGGCCAGGAGTGCTTTTCATGGTTACAAAGTTTCAAGGTTATGTGTGTAAGTTGTTGATTACATTGTAAGCTAAATAAAAGACCACGGCCTGTTTATCCAATCTTAAGTTGTCAGGTGTCTTTATTTGTTACTGTTTTAATTGTGGTGTGTGTTAATATTTGTCAATGGCTGGTTTATATCCCTTACAATCACATGCAATAAACCTCAAAATCTCATAAAATGTCCTGATAAGGATCTGCCGCCAACTAATACCCCAAAAACTGGAGCGTCCCGCCCGCCTGCCGTTTCATTAATGCAGATCCTGAGGTCAGGATAATAGCTGCTCCCATGGCATATGTATAAGGTTTCGCCTACATATATATTAACCTGTAAACACCATAACAGCTTTATTTCGTGTACAGAACTGTAAAATATAGGATTTGTGAAAAATGATTGATCTGTTTTAAAAACCCTACTTTTTTGAATAGTCGATCCCACCAGCATGACGATTATTGGCTTCCTTTTCCTGTTCTTGCGTGAAATGATATTGTTAAGTACTGTTGTCAAGCTCAACCAGTGTGATGAGATGGGGAGGTCAACCATGTGTACATTATGGAAACAAATGTATTTAGTGGCTTGTCACCACACAGGAAAACATACATCCTCTTACCGTGTGATCATGGAATGATCTAGAGAAATGTTTATTTTGTAGAGATGTGTTTGGGTTCTTCACCACGAATAAAGCATGAAACGTCACAGAGCACAGCATGCTTTACTGCCTTCCTACATCAAACCCTTGTGCCATCATGCCCATGTGGCATCATGCGAAGGATTATCTCACCCTGGAGAGTCAGCCGGGGTGAAGGAGAACTTCCGCTCACTCATCGCCGAGCTTTGGTGTGACCTGTAACAGAGCTCATACCTGATCATATCATGTTTTGTGGGTACTCCCTGAGCTGGAACTGGCAAATACCTCTCCCTTTATCCACAGAAGAGAATCTAATACAGCATATGACATATTCCTCGTAAAATAAACTACATAATAAAATCCCCACATTTACCTTCCTAGCTTCCAACCTCTTCCACCTCCATGGTTGGGGAGGGTGTCAATACTTGGAATTTATGTTACCAAAAATCTTATATTTCTCCAAGCTTTACCAATAAGGATGATTTTCTAAAGGAGGTTATGTTTACGGAGACTCTGATTTCTGATCTTCACTTTTCTCATGGCAAGTGGTGGATGCCTGGCGTGTATAAATCCTATCAGGCCTCTCTCCTGTCTAGATTAATAGGATAGTGCTCTCTTACCACCTACAAATCTATACAATGCAGTAAATAATTTTGATTTGGAGGAAACCCCAGGCTTCCAGCACCCTGTCTGCAGTCTACCTCCCTGTAGAACAGCGATTGCAGGTATGGGATACATGGAATGGGGGGGAAAATGTCATGAGCTGATCTCGCCTCTGTTCCTCCCGGGGGTATATTCTACACGAAGCGCCTTAATACCAAGGGCCTGTTCTAGACTAATTCACTTATGGCGGGGGAATTGTGCGCGTCCGCTACTGTTCAGGGTAGACTCCCAAGTATGTTGGGTACTGCTCGCCATCAATCACTACATTTCAAGTCATTGCCAGATATTCGTTCTCTAAATAGACTGCTCTCTAATATTGAAAAGGGCACATTTGATTTCAGTACGATATAGAAACATAGAATTTGACGGCATTTAGCCCATTTAGTCTGCCCATTTTCCTGATGTTACAGCTCAGGGCTCATCATAATAGCTTTATGCTTTTGCCACGCATGATTTAATACCCTCGCTGTATCAGCCTCTACCACTTCTCTTGGGAGGTTGTTCCATTTATTTACCACCCTCTCAGCGAAGTAAAGCGTCCTTACATTTCATCTAATCTTCAGACCCTCTCGTCTTAGATGATGGCCTTTTGTTCTAACATTACCCTGTATTTATTGTGAAAAGATCTTTACTGTGGAGCAATGGAATAAAATATTTGCCCTATCACATGAACACTCTACATCGGCAACGGCCTTCAAGTTTGTATCAAGATGATGGAAATCTGCACTGGGTCTTCCCTTCATTAATGACAGAGTCCAAGGGGGTGCTCCTTGCACATACTGCGGCGCTGACCCTTCGTTTGACTCCTGTGGGGTTTAGACCCTTCTCCCCTACATACTCATCCCACTGTTCAGTTTTCTGACATTTTTATTGAATGCAACAAAAGCAGCAATTCCTGTATTTTCCCCCAAAGTAAGCCACTGGCTGCATACTGTGGAGTTTTGTACTATTGAGGAACAAAAGCTTCTTATAAGTATGAATGGTTATAGCAGTATTGTTCCTGAGAAACAATGCACCCCCTCAGCCAAGAACAAGAACATTTTGCAGGGGGTGAGTCAAGCACCATAACACTTTCACAACGGGGCTGAGCTTGGTTGCTTTACCATCATTGACAGATTTATCTCTTCTGTCATATGGCCCTTCCACAATAAACTATGTAAACGATACCATGTTATGTACCTAATAGTTGTGGTGCAGATGTTGGTCACATAATAAAAAAAGAAATAATATGATGGCTTTGGACCCTTTTTGATGGTATATATATATGATTGACTTTAGAAGATATGAGCTCATGAACAATCTTCAAAGGTGATCTTTGGTACCCAGATTTATAGTGCAATCTGATTAATTTACATTATTTAAATACATGTTATTAATGGGGAAGTGATGTCCAAACAAACTTAAATGGATTTTTTCCAAATGTTTTTACCTTTTACCTACGTTTTCTTTTAATACAACTGAAGGATGCATCTTGTGATTTCTTTCCCAGTTAGCGTTCATTCATTGAGTACCGGAGTACACGGGCCCGTAACATATACACAAGTCACCCACCCAGGCGTGCGTACGGAACTGAATCCTGACATTTTAGCCGAGAGGTATCAGCGGACTCCGTAAATATGTAAGGCGTGTGCGTATATGCAGATATAGTCTGCTCCTTTTTAGAGGACACAAAAAAGAAAACAAAACAATTGTTGGCAACCTAATCTTCCGATTCCCAAGAAAGACTTCCTTCTCATATCCAAATGCAGCTGCCCCACGCTGCCAGTTACTGTACGATACACATGTCTTAAATTCTGTAATCAGCAGCCAGCAGGTGCCGTATCGCATCGAACACACCACAGCCACTCGATCCAGACATCCCCAAACACACAGAGCCTGGTTTTGTCAAATGTTTTATTGAGTGTAGACATCTGGAGTACTGTAAAACATGCATTATCTGTAGATTCAAAAAGAAGCAAGCCACATTGTCCTCCCTGTCAGATGTGTCAGCCTTGGCATACATGATGGAGATTAATGAAGTATCATGAGAGTAGCGACTCCTGAAAGGCATCTATGATTTGAAGTAGGATCTTAATCATTTGAAAAGCACGTTTACTGAACTTGTATTTTCACACGAGGTGACACATTTCATTTCAAAACAAACAGTATTTATTTGGCTGGGGGAAGGAGAGAAAAGGTTTCCCGGTCTGCCAATTTTTAATTTTTTTTTTTGTAACAGAATAATCTGTTTTAATAATAATTATTAAAAAAAAATTGCTTCTCTGCCAAACATTAAAATTATTTCTTTTTTGGTTGTTGAGGTGTATTAAATTTAAAGAATATAATGTCTCCATCTTCTACGATGTAATTTCTTCCTTGCTGTCTGTATTTCCCAGCAGCCTGCAAATACACAAAAGTGACATTAGTAACGAACAGAGGACATATTTCACACTGTGTGCGGATGTGGTTTAACCCAGGGCAGGGATGTGGGGGGCCCTTGGCCCTTTAGGATTTGTCTGATGATCCAGTATTAAGGGTGGGTTAAGCACAGCTGCCTTAGAATATAGAGTACGGTTGCTGTTCACCCGGCTGAGGATGCTGTGGGTTGTGGTCCACTGGCAGCTAGAGCGGCTTCATATTGCCTCCGATCCCTACAAACAGCACGAGTCATGAAATACACGGGAAATTCTAAAGATTTGCGTCAGCTGATGATCACTTTATCGATTACTCCAGACCTATCTGCCATTTGCACATCACGCACCGACAAAGCAGGGGACACCGTGGTGGTTACAGAATAACAATGAATGTACCCAAACTGGTACTGATCGCGGGGAAAACAAATCCAGAATGTCGCCACCTAGTGGTGGAATGAGAACATTTGCAGATTTCAGGGAAGAGATAAAGCTTATTATATCCAGGTCACTGTTGAAATAGAAACATATTTAATTATTTTTATATTCAAGTATTTTTGTGTTATGATGTAATATATATGAGAGAAGAAAAAAAAAAAACTCCCAAAAATCTTCAAATATTTGAAATCAAGCTGAATAGCAGTGTGGCCTTTTGATAATTGACACACTGCATAATATCATCTGAAAACATTTCAAGCCTATTAATGTAATTTGTTTAAATAAAAAAAAAAGGCAATGTTTTCCTCTTGCAGTGTCAGACATTCCATTGGTTTGACAATGTGGGTGAAAACACTGTTTTTGTTCTCTTTACTAGGTATTCAGATCTTATTATATTGCCCAAGAGCACAAATGTTATATTGTAATAATAACAACCATATCAGCTGGTTGTATTTGGGATTTTGTAGCGATATACACATTGGTAACAACTTGCTGCATCTTTCCAGCAGAACAACATATGAACACACTAACAGAATCCTAACGCGGGAAGGGCGTGCATAGCAGGCTTCCCAATATGCTTAAATACTAAAAAATTGGACATTAGGAAAGAAATTCCATGAAAGGCTTCACTTTCTTCCCAAAACAAAGGAATATTTTGAAGATCACTTCTCATAAGTGCAGATTTCACAGCCACTAATGGCTGCGGAGAAACTTTTTTTGCCCCCCAGAATATAGTTGAATATGCCCCCCCAGATATGGTATGAATTTCTGGCCAGGTCCCTATTGCCAAGGTGACCCCCCTACTTCCAACAGCCTCAAAGCTATTATGGGACATCAGGGGTTATTCACTAAACTGTGAGCTACATGTGAGATTACAACAAGGCGCGTTAATAAAATGCATATAATATAGAATATTTGGCTTTAATATCAATCTCTCTATTTGCGGACAAACGCAAGAAACAAACTGTGACACAAAAACATTGCTTAACATCTGACACAGGGATGGATTTTCTGGCGCTTCTCATTCTTTCTGCGATTTGGTTTACAATTAATTAAACGTGATAGTGTCCCTTTAAATACCCCGGGGACTATTTAATCCATTTCCTTTGCTATCCTAAACAACCGGTTGCAAAATCAATACCCATTTGTGAATCTTGAGTATGCATTAAACAAGACGCGTCTAACCAGTTCATTTGCACTTGAAAGCAGCCATCTGTAGAAGGCAGCTTTGCCTAAGCAGATATGATTGCTAATAATGAAATATCCCTGTAGACTACAAAGCGCACACAGAGCTATTCAGCATAGAGTTCACAGCTCCGCCATTAAATTAGTTATGCCGCGCCGGTGTTCCAGGCGCACGCGAATCAAACTTGAAGAGATCGTTCTGATAGCACAGAAAAGGAGCCCTTCCTGGAACGGCACATCTACAGCGAGTCCAACGAATGAAGAACAGGTTAAAAAAAGGGCATTTTATACCCAATTAATCTGCGTTTAAAAAAAGATCCAATTAATCTTTTTTGAGTGCAGAGCAAGAGGAACGCAAGTATGTTCTATTCTTGTTCCTCCAAAAATCTACTTGTTAACAAAGATGGATTGAATGGCAACGGCGTCAACGATAAAAGTTCTTAATTGTACCTATTAACAAATGTCCCTGGAATGATAATATAAGAAAAGAAACATTGTTGTCTGAGCCACAAGCACTCATAACATGGGGAAAAAAAACCCACTTGTGATCCTAATAAAGAATACTGAGAAGACGACTCAAAGCTGGAGCGATGATTCTGCAACATCCGTCATTATTCTCCCATACGTAAAATATAGGATGCGTCTAACTATGCGTTTTAATGAACGATTCCGTAGGGAGCTGTCTCGATGCTGTCACGGCTGTGGGACGCATACAACTCATTTTGCCATCTTACCCAACTGGCTCTCCATTCTTAATGAATCAGCTTTGCAATGATAGGATTTGGGCTGCTGAGGTTACAATCTGATCAGACTTAACATAAACTACTTTATCCGAATCATCGGGATAAGTGCAGCTGGGTTTTTTTTGACTCCGTGTATGTGCCGCCCTTGGCTCCCCGCTGACATTATTTTAAGGTTATCTTACAGCACTGACTTCCCAAGTATAAGAGATATGATTCCAAACCACGCATTTGCTGCACATGTGGCCGCGGAGCCGGGCTTTGGATGCTCACAAGAATTTATGGTTATAAAATACTGTGTTTTACAGACAGACGTCACAGGTCCTCCCGAACGCCCGGTCTAAAGCATAGGCTACCGCTTAAAAAGTCTGCAAATGAGGAATCCGCTAACCTATAACAGAGGTATTCAGACTCTCAAGATAACAGCTGATATTTCAGGCTTTGCAATGAAACGGGTAAAAGGATGTACTATTTCACATTTCCCCAAAAATCCATAACATTCATTAATGGTAAACGAGCACATCTGATGTCCACAAGAATATTGTCACAAACAGAAGTGACATTTAGTATGCTGTGTATTTAAATAGCTAAATGACCTGCGTCGCAATATGCAAAATCTGCGTGCTGACTTGGGTAATGCGTGAGGATCTAGAACCAGAATGTGCATTTATTTCCTAAAGGACGGGCGTGCAGCGGAGCGGACATCAGAGTAGACGGGCTTCACCGCGCTACGTAGTGTCAACTTTGTTGTTGAGATCTTACAAGTGTCATCGCGATGACGTCACGCCGCATTATGCCGAGCAGCTTGAATCTCCTCGCAGAAAAACACGTCAGGTGGTCGGCCCTTCATACTACACAGCGAGGTCTGGGATCTCACTGCAACCCGTCTCCCCGTTTAGTGAATAAGAACCAAGAAGTACAGTGGACTTATAAGCGGTGGCACCTTCTTAACAATATGTAGTAAGAAAAACCTGACGCCTGACAAACACCTCCAGGTAAAAGTAAAGTATTACTTGCGTTCGTCTAATCAGTCCCTCTAGTGTTCAGGACGTGGATTCATTAAAGTGTCCTGAACCCCGCGTTCTTGTGCTGAAGTGCTTCTTCTGGTCCCACGACAATACCCCTCACAAATCAACTCGTGTCGCATCACATTCTGCTACAGACCTCTCTGGCTTTTGCTTTATTTTTCACTTTCTCTTCCTTCTGTGCTGCATAAGGTGTATGCATAGCGGCTAAGAGTCCTAGATCTCTAGGGCAGTCCCTAATTTTAACAGGGTCCACAATTTTAAATCCATATATGCTTTTAAAGGTTTAAAAATGTTCGGTTCTCATGAAGATATAATCGATGACCCAGCAATTAGCTGCAGTAGACCTCAGGCACAAAATAAAAATCAACGACAAGTGACAAGGTAGGCGACGTGACTTGGAATAGACATAACAGGCTGTAACTATTACACAATTTAAAACACTAAGAATAAAAAACATGGAGTAGCACAAATATGTATGTTCTAAATATGTTGCATTTGTAAGTGTGTACATGTACGATACATATGTGTAGATATGTGCCTGAGAAACTATAATCATAACATGTCAATCTCAATGATTTCTTAATATGCCTATACATTGTGCTACAGTACCTATAGTACCTACAGTAATGCTTCTGAAAGCATTTCATTGTCATGGTGGAGGATTTTGGGACATCTCATCGGACGTAGCAGCAAAACTCACTGGGAAATAACATTTAATTTGTGAAGAATACATTTCTCGGTCTAATTAGTTCCACTAAGTGTTGGTTAAATGAAATCAGATGAGTTATGTGTATGTATTTTGGTTTCTGTTGGAGACGAGGAGGCCAGGATGGACACCTTCTGTAGGTAGGACAGACTAACATGATCTGTGTCTGGGTAATTGTACATTGTCATGTTCCAGCAAGCTGCCGAGAGTTTGTTAAAGAGTCAGTTCCGCTGGGAGCGACGCTGGAGGCTGAGAGAACCTGCCGAAGGTGACAGCTACATTCCCTCGTCACCAGACCAAGTTCTCCTGAAACACAAGACAGAGAGAACTCACCTTGGCAGCTGTTTCGGAGCCTTCTTCCTTGAAATCATCGTATTTCATTACCTCCGCCATAATGAAACCCTTCTCGAAATCCGTGTGAATTTTCCCTGCCGCCTGAGGAGCCTTTGTCCCTTTCTGTCAAAAGGAAGAGCAGCAATGAGACTTGCAGTAAGATGAATCGCGGGCTGGGGGTTCTGTAACTTAATGCGAATCTGGACCTCGCTGAAAGTACCAGCGATCCGATAACCAGATAACACTCAACGCAATATATATTGTATATTTCACTCGCTGCAGCCGTGCCTTACTTCATCAAACACTCAATATTTAAAACAAATAATAAAAAAAATATGTATAAAAGCAATTAAGCATATGTATTTTACACACACACACTTTTTGTTAATGATAGTTTTTAAATATGTCCAACCTTGGTTTTTGTATTAAATTACCAACACAAGCACTAATCATTAGATAAATCAGTCTGCATTTATTATATATATATATTATACCAAGGATGAACAGAATGTTCTTTATTGTTATTATTATTATTATTATATACCAATAAACATTTCTAACTTAAAAAAATACTTGGTGGATAAATTCAACCACACAAAACTGCAGTAAAAATAGTCGCTTCCATCCAGCAAAGTGCCTGTTTTTGCCTAATAACCGCCCGGTGAGACGACGTGGAGTTGCGAGCTCAGCGCAGGCATGAAAACCGCTTTGAGAAATAACGGTGACCTGAGGCTGCTTAATAAAGCGTGGAGATCTGCTCAGGAACATGACATGCTAAAGCGCAGTTTTTACAATAAAAGATCTATCGCTCTAATATGGCTATTCACTCGCGCTTACCCGACTAAACACCGCGCCTGCACATTAGGCTGGGGCTAGCTGCGATCGCTCATACGGCAAACTAGCTATCATTTATCGAAGCCCAAGCTTTAGCAGTGAAGGCAGGCTCAACAACAAGTTCCATACAACAAGATCGATCCGGCTTCCCTGCCCCTCCGTATAGCAAGCTAGCGAAATAACATAAAAACCCTCAAATACGTTTTATACGACGACTTCATTCTATTGGAAATTAATTTCAAACTATAGTATATTAAAAATCAGCATGATCAGTGATGTTTGCGTGCAAAGGAACATGAGCAGCTTTTGTTTCTTTCCCATGTAATAATGGCTTAATTGAATAAAATTCTTCCAACGTTAAGATTCATATATAGTGATTATAGATACAGTGAGTATAATGTACAATAGGATAGTATGTGCAAATATGGTGCTCTGTAGGGATTTAGATATACATTAACACACACTCGCACACGCTTACATAAACACTAAAGCGGCAAGCAGGCAGCCCCAATATGTGTATTTTTAGCCCCGACCTCAGGCCCTGTCAATGCGAAGGAGCCCGGCATACGATTATAAGTCAGGAGCCCCCGCTGCAAGGATTTAATCTCTCTTGTTTTCCTCTAGAAATTGTACTTCTTTGATCGGAATCAAAAGGAATGCTGAAGTCTTTGTACGTTCCTGTAATAATTACATATTTTGTAATACATAATTTGTAGCTACGTGCGCGTCAATGTATGCGGGAATAATAGACGCCATCACAGAGGGTATTTCCATTTAAAAGCAAACCATTTCACTTCTCATTGTCCTTTGGGAACAAATTAGTCAGTCGCCGCGGGCACAATCAGTGAATATCAATATTTTAAGCCCATATCATCGCGGTTTTTATTAGTGTCTGGATGGTATGTATGGCATTATCGGAACAAGGTCTACCTCTTAAATTATAAACCACTTAAAGAGATGAATTATTACACACTGGCGTTGCGTTTTGGAGGCCAGCTGTGTATCTGCAAGAAGTGTAATGATGTTATATGGCTTTCAAAGCTGAAAATGTAGCCCAGGCAAAGAAAGAAGGGGGTGGGGGGGGCAAAAAAAAATACAATAAAAAGGCAGGGGGAGGAAAAAGGAACACCTACAATCCAAACAAAGTTACTGAATACAGAATGAAGTGTAACATCAATTTCACTGCAGAAGAACTCGGGTCACACAGATTAACCAAGCATAATACGGGGGCTTCTTATCTCTGACCGCAGGAGGAGGGGAGCCAGATTCTACGGGATGAAGAAATGCAGACTATGTCATTGTTACCGGCCTCCATCAATGCCGCAGCGCTGTCACCGTTCAGCGGCTCTCAAATAATTAAACTTATCCCGGGCACAAAAAGCTCATCTGTAATGACTGGCGAACCTCCGCCGCAAACTACAAAGTAAGTGGCCGATATCAATCTGAATTCAGTTGGCGAGGGACTGAAGTAAGGAGCCTTACCTTGATGGTCCATGCGCGTACTTCGTCGGGGCCCGCGGTGAAGAAGTATTCGAGCTGAAGTGCTGCGTATCCAGTTTTAATAATCTTGGATAAGGCGCTGAAACAAGAAAGCAAATAATCAGTTTACAGCACGAGAGGGACGGGCTTAACAAAAAAAAAAAAAACGAAAGAATGAATGAATGAGCATTCAGTAACCGGGTTCTACAAACCTCGGCTGCGCTCATCGCTAAGTAAATACATAGCAGAATAAGGCGGCTGATGGTTTTAACCCTGACATTGCCGATAGACAATCCTGTGCTTATTATATATTTACTATATCGGCTCGCTGCCATATAAGGTAAAACACTAAACGTGCCCCCCCCCATGATAAATATACACGGATTCCACACGCCAGTAACATAGGACACAGAATTTTCCGGGCTGATTGTTCAAATCCCTTCCAGGTCTGAGGATAAACCCCCCCCCCCCATAAAAAAAGCACCTATGCTATAATTAAAAACACTGAGCGGAGATGACAGATGACAGTTAAAAACTTAATTTAAAATAAATCTTTTCAACTATGTCTCATGCTAAAGAAAAGGAGAAGATTCCCTCTTTATAATGGTAATTACCCTGTCATTTATTATTCTATCAGCGCGAGCAATTAAATTACAGCAAGGAAATAGTTGATAATAAAGTGTAGGGAAAAATGAATGCTAATTAACCTTTGTGTCACTTTCTCCTGCAGATACTTCTGCTTCTCCTCATCACTCATGTCTTGCAGCTGGAGTTCCAAGGCTCCGCTAAAAGGAATGACCAAGGCCCCCGGGTCATGCTTGTCCACCCACTCTTTAATTTTTATCAACCTGTAGACAAAAAAAAGGGCACAACATTATCTTGTAGCGCATGCATGACTGTGCCACATTCATTATTATCAAGTAGCCCATCCATATTCATAAGCGTCGCACGACTTTATGATGCCATCTTATTGTGTATAGCTTTCCAAGGTCGCGGCATTAACAGGCTTCAGGTGTACTCCATGAATACTTCACTCTTCTCCGCTTTTACCTTGGACGCCGCGTCTGCCGGTGGAGGATTATTAAAAGGTCGGGGGGGGGGGAGCTTACAGTTCCGTATTCACAAAAAAGGAGAACGTGCGATAGAAACGAGAGGAGAAAAAAAGACACAAAAGTGAATAGGGGTTTAATTGGAAGTTTCAAAACCGGTTGGTAAAGTTCATCTAAGTGGCGTCTTGGTCAATAGCCCGCGTGGCGTTCTCATCGGGATGTCAGACGTGCGATGACTGCTCTGAACGGTTAGGGGGCGAATTAAACGATCTATAGAAATGCACATAATTGGTTAAAAAAAAGAAATTTGAGGTGAGGGCACTGGATGTTCTTTGCCTTCTTCCATATGCTCTGTATAAGCCCTGTGGCAACAGAAACTATGGCATCCATGAATACAATAATTATAAAAAATAAAAAATCTTGACCCTTTGCATGCCAGAGCGGAGAAAATGCAAAACAAATCATCCCAAACGCCGGAGAATACTAATAATTGTGATCCTCAGACACGGAACCTGCATTTAGGATAAAACCTGGGGCGTTTAGGATAATTTAAACTATTATACTATACTATTGTTTAGCTCCACAATGGCACACTGGATTTATATTAATTGCAAAGAAGGCTACAAGGGGAACATGTACACTAGCCAAGTGATGAAATTATACATAAAGCCCAGCAAATAAACTGCGAAGTTACATCCACAACTCAAAAAGTGGGGCTTCCAACATTAGAGCGCCAGAGATGCCATCCCTTTTCTATATTGAAGTCATAATGTAACTAAATAACCAATATTTTATAACAAAAGCTCACGGATGTGATATTTTAAGTAGTCTTACGACTTTTTTCTTTAAGCTTGCAAGTGTGGTCATCTTTACCAAACGTACCCGTTTATCTTAAATAAAAGCTAATAATAGTTAATAAGCAAAACGGGTGGAGCCATATTGGTCAAAAAGAATATGGAGTCTTCGGTTGGCATCCCTGTGGGGTAAAGCCTTGATCTGTAAGGGGAAATAAATGGTACATCACTGATTTCTGAATTCCTGTGCCAGCCTCAGACGTGGAAATGTTTTATCCCAGAGACGATCGTTCCCATGAACATGTGATGCTAATAAATAAAACTAGTGCATAAACCTCTGCCAGCATACTTCGTGATAATGCTAGACTCACAAGACCCTTCCAAAGGTTGATTCCTTCCCATCATTCCAGAGTGCAATTGTTAGAGCCCCTCCATAATAAGGACCTATTATTCTTCTAACAAGAAAGATCACATTTTCAATGATGCAATGACAACTATTAGATCGCAAGCTCAGCTGCCGGAGGTTAATGAAATACAGAAAAAAACTCAGCTTTCCAGAAAGAAAACAGAAATTTGCATATATTATCCAAAACCGAATCCTCTCTTCGTATATATGATTTGCAATAATTGCAGAACAGCGTTTTAAAGCTGCAGTGCGGGTCGCGGCTCACCCACTGCACACCATTCACTGTCACTGACAGAAGAAGTCCCGTCATCATCATCATCCACTGCTTGACCGTCCTTTTGAGTATTATGTATTGATTTATATAGCGCCATCATATTCCGCAGTGCTGCACAATACGTAGTACATCACATAATCTGGATTTTACAGAAACTCAAAAGATACCCCTATAGTAAATGCCCCTAAATGAAGGGGGTATTCTCAAGATGACTGTAGGCAATATACTTTAACATTTTGCAATCTCTTTCTTTCATAAATAGTCCACGTTCCCTTTTTAGTTATTAGCCGATGCTTAGCTGGTATCAGGCCGCACTGCAACCAGTAAACCTTGCCACACGGGGAGGAACAAACGACACAAAATGAAGAGCCGGTAATAAGATTTCCCCCCCGATTAATGGCAGCGAGAACTGTTTGAGGGTCTCTATGAACGGAAGGGATTATTGCACACGAATATGTGATATTCATTATCTTGGCCCCACTAATCTGCAAGATTTAAAACAGGGTTGTTATGGCTATTGTCGAACGAGTGGTTGGAAATTACGGCCTGTGAGCGTTTGAATAGTCGATGTAAATGGCACCTCGGGGGGAAAAAACGAACCCACAAGTTCATCAGCAGTCGTGTCAAAGGCAGCAGCAGGTGATGGCAGCTATTATGAGATTAAATGCAGACGCAGAGGATGACTTGCGTGGGGACTAACGGTTTTTACTAGTGTTATTGAGAGCGGCTCATTTGTTTGGTTGCTCTCCCTGTTCTAGATTTTATTTTACAAGCCTGCGTTACTGTACCATTTCAAATGTGCACCCCAGTGAATATTCACAACCAAACCAGGAATTGTCTAGCTGAGCTGACACTTTAATAGTCCAATACTAAGATTCGGTTCTGGAACTAAACAAATAACTAAAAAATAAAAAAAAAAATATCAAGAAAACCATTACTGGATATATTCTCAAACGAGTCACGTGTAGTAAACCTAGATTACCAGTGAAGAATACACCAACTGGGAATAACTGGACATTTTCCATTTGACCAAAGTCTGTTGAGGACACTCCACATTTACCTATACCTACCAAAACATGGATTTTTTATTTTTTTTTACTATACCCTCAGAGAAGAGAAATAAAAACTGAATATGAAGAAAAATAGGACCGTTTTGATGTTCACGTGCATTATATAAAGGAGCAGCCCAGATCCCTCATGAGTCAGAGTCAGGAATTTTTTTACACTGTTCCTTGCAGGACCCCACAAGACTCAGAAGTCGCACAATATATTTTTTATAAATGTTTTTTAAATTACAGCGAGAGGCTCAGGCAACCGTGATTTATTCACTCAACGGACTCTCTGCAGATGCACCAATCACAGTTCACTATTCTATGATCCATACAGAACTTAGAGCTTTCATCATGGGGGGAATTTCACAAACCACCGAAATACATTTATGACAACACAGAAAAGTCTAAACTAAGACAGTGTGAAATTATTGTAGTTTTAACCTAAACAATTGGAGTACTAGTGCCCCAATTTAAAGCAGACCAGGCATGTTTTCAGCCAAGAAAGGCGCGGATTAATAAAATGCAATAATAAAAATCCAGAACCTACAACACTAAATATCTCTTAAACTCAATCTTTTACAAAAACGCTTCTTATGATGCAGCAGTGTCTGCACTCCCCTCCCTACCTCAGCCTGTTAAATACAGATGATAAACAAATAGAGTTACTGATGGCACCGGTATCGCACACATTCACTTTACAGCATTTAGCATTGTCCAAGAGAGAACACACCAAGACATTTTGGACAATGCGATGCTTCCAACGTTGTAGGAACAGTTTGGGGAAGGCACTTTTTTATTCCGCCAAGACTGTGCCCCAGCGCACCATGCAAGGTCCATAAAGACATGGTTGGATGAATTTGGTGTGGAAGAACTTGCCCGGCCGTGCAGAGCCCTGACCTCAACCCCATTGAACACCTTTGGCATGAACTGTAAAGGAGATTGTGAGCCGGGCCTTCTCATCCAACATCAGTGGCTGACCTCTACTGGAGGAATGGGCAAAAAATCCCACAGAAACACCTCAAAATGTCAATATCAAAGTCCCTGGTGGGCTAATACCATATAGTATAGTATACACAGATACAGTAATTTGAGATTAGGACAGAATTCACAATGCTTAGAGGACCAATGCGGCATTACATGGGTTACAACACTCGCTGCTGTAACCACTCGTTGGCGCCAGTACCAACAAGGTTTATATTTTATACTGGGGCCAACAAATAGTACACTGTCATTTTAAAAGCATTGCCTTTGGGTCCTTGGGGAGATTATTTGCATTCCTTAGGTCCTCTAATGTGAAATTCACATGAATAAAGACTTACAAATCATTTCTGTACTGCTACGGAGAGACTCAGCCGGTGAATGCTCTATTGTACCTTAACTATAATTGGCAAAAAAAATGACAGTGTAGAGAACCACAAGCCTAATAACAAAGGAGAAAATCTTAAAGTGTTGACAGATGAGCTTCACAATTCAGACTCAAGGCTGCCACATTCTACCCACAAATGAGCACAGAGGTGTAAAGGTTTCCAGAGTGACTGACATCGGACTTGCTCTTTTTTATTTTTCACCGACAGAATAACGCACTGAAATACACTCAGCGGCTAGCACCATTAACGTTCTACAAACAACCACAAACTGACGTTCTTATACTACTAGAGGATCTAGAACAGTGAAAATGTTAAAGTACCTACATGTGAATGAGAGATTTAGGCTCAAGTCACCCTGTATGAGCAAACCTAAAGGCTACCCAGGGGAAAGCCGAAGGACAACTCTAAACGAGAGTCTACAACGAGGATATCCCGCTTTCTTTGAAGGCAGTTACCTGCAGCAACTAAAACGATCTTACGGAGGGAAAAATCGGAGAGATAAGCGACGACTGTTTGTGAATAAAAACACAAGTAAGTAAGCATGTACAGTCCACATTCTCTATTATGACTGCGAGAGCAGGAGGACAGGCAGGATTACATTCTACATCACGCTAACACTTCTGTGGTGGAAGCGGACAGCTGAAACGATCATGGCCAGAACCCTAAAATAAACCTCACACCTTCATTCCCTACCTATGACTTTCCCACTTCCCATCTTCAAAGACTGACTTTTTAGGCCCCGTGGAAGAGAGTTTGGAAGACAGAGCTAATTAGTTATGCAGGGTCTGCCCCATATATCACAGATATACCTAACTTATATAGAAGACAAGCAACAACACACACACATGTAGAAACATATGTGTAATAGTGCCAAAAAATGTTTGTATTGCCAATTAATTCACTAATTTGGCTGCAAAATAAGCTAGAAAAAGTAACAGACTATACGCATAGGATTCACTTAGGACTGGTAATGAACATCAGAGATATCTTCTAGTCTTCTTGTAGATATTTGAAGAAGAAAAAAAAAGAGCCAAATAATTCACACATACCACAAATATATAATTGGCTGTGCAAACATAAGTAACGGGCAATTAATGTTGTATAAAAAGGAGAACCATCACACATCGTGTCCTTGGGCACGTTCGCAAACTTCTCCACCGCTCTGCCTTTTACTCTACATTTGGGAATACGCTCCTGTGCTGTGTCTCGTTCAACAGCAATGGCCAATGTTCCAGTACCCTGCATTTTCTATCAAGTAAATATAGAATATTTATAAAATATTATAATACGTATAATTGGTAGGGGCCCCTAGTAATGCTGCAGCCAAAACCTTATCTCCAACTTCTATAAACAAAGCATTACGTTATAACTCTTATCACACTCGTACCATTAAATCAATACATCTCAACACAGTTTGACAGCAATTTAGCATATTTTGGATTAAAATAAGCAATATGTATATATTTAACAACCCATCGTATGTGTATAGCAGAGAAGGACATCTTAACACCCTGCAATCAGGAATTGCACAATTATTTCTCCCAATTAACTATCTCTGCTCTACTGTTATGTTGCTGATTGTTGTGGTTTGGTTCAGACAACCTTTGTTAAGTTTGGTTGAGAAGGGCGATAAGTAGAAGCTATAAGTATGGGTGGTTTTAACTAATGAAGTCAGTTATAACGAGAGCTGCGATAACAAAAGTTCCCCTTTAACCCCTTAAGGACCGGGCTCGTTTTTTCTTTTTGTACCCTGTGGGACCGAGGCTGTTTTAATACTTTTGTGGTGCTTGTGTTCAGCTGTAATTTTCTCCTCACCCATTTAGTGTACCCACATAAGTTATATATTGTTTTTTTCAGGACAAGATGGGCTTTCTTCAGATACCATTATTTTGATCGTATCATCTTATTTACTATAAAAAAAAATAAAAAAAACATGGTGAAAAAGTGAAAAAAAACCACATTTTATGACTTTTATTTGAAAAATCTTTTACTCACCTAAAAAAGCAAGTAAAAAAACTAGCTAAATAGATTCTACTACTTGTCCTGAGTTTAGAAATACCCAATGTTTTTATGTTTTTTTGCTGTTTTTTGTAAGTTATAGGGCAATAAGTACAAGCAGCGTTTTATGATTTCCAAATCTTTTTTAACAAATCTGGTCATTCTGCCTCCATCTCCTCTTTGGAATATCTTTGAAGCCGGTTAACTCAATTTAACCCATTCAAACCATATATTTTTGAAAACTAGACACCCCAGGGTATTCCAAATGCTGTTATTTTAACCCTTTCCATGCACCAATTATACAACTACACTTTGTCAAACTTTGTAATAGTAATTTTTTTTTATTTTTTTCACACAAATTGTACTTTAGTTATAGATATACAGGCTCCCCAATGTGTGTTCAGGAACATCTCCTGAGTGCAGTGATACCCGACATGCATGGGTTTGTCGTGTTGTTTGAGATTTAAAATGCCACATTTGGGAAGTGCGCTTTTTTTCTCCATTTTGGTCAGTCTCCAATTTACCCCATCAGCCATTTTTTTTTATATTAGACACCCCTTGGGTATTTGAAGTGCTTTTATTTTAACTCTTTGTTGATATTTTTGAGAAATCTTAGCACTTGCTCAAAATAATAAACTTTATTTTTTTATTTTATTTTATTTTTTTAATACTTTTTTTATATTTTTTTACACATTTTGCTGGTACTGGATGGTTCATCTAGTGACATCACTGCATAATTATTTTTAAATGTTAGCACATTTTTATTTTTTTTTTAATTATTTTTTTAATATTTTACTAATCACATTGTGATTAGAAAGCTGGGCTCCATTGACTTGCATGGTTGAGTGCAGTACCTGTATTCAACCTGCAAGTGGAGCCAGAGTTCTCTAGAGGGTCAGGAGAACGTCTAGCGAACTCTTTCTTCTTTATTGTTTTTTTCCCGGGCCGCCGCCATCTTGCTGATGGCGAAGATCACCGGCAGCTGCGGCTGTGACCGCTCTCCGGAGCGGTCACAGCCCACCCAGAGGTAAGTGTTTGGTGTCGCTGGATGCCTCCTGATCGAGGCATTCCAGCGACACCATTTAAGTTTAGAAGGCGATCGTTGATCGCCTCCTAAACGCTTTTAAAAACGGGCGTCCGCCGCCATACAATGTATGGCGGCTGTTGACGCCCCGGGGAGGGGCCAGACATGGCCCCCGATGCCGATCTCGGCCTTGCTGAATGCCTCGACATCGAGGCATTACAGTAACGCCGTTTAAGCTTATTTAATTTTTTTGACGGTTCAGGACCGTCAAAGGTCGTTAAGCGACCGTTTTTCCATGACGGTCCTGAACCGGCAAAGGTCGTTAAGGGGTTAAGGTAAGCAAATAGTCCATATAAACCGATTAAACCAGCCAACCTACCGTCTACGATGATTGGAAATTAGCTTAGTTAGAGGAGAGAGAGAGAAAATAAATATCTTCTCAAAAAGAGTCAAAATAATCAATCATGGCCCAAGCTCAACGGGCAAGCATCCTATCGTCACATGCTGCTTGATGCCAAATTGGCACTGCTCTATAGGCATCTTAAGAAAACGCCAGTCCGATATTACAGCAAAAGACTATGTTTACATTATACAACTAGCGGAGAAAATCTTTATTGATGTGGGTTACCACAAGTGCGACTGTTCTCTATGTATGCTTATAAAAAGCAAACATTATTTTACTATTCAGGGCAGGCAACCACAAGCAATCCATCTCTGGAGTAATAACACATGTCTTTGGTTAACTAAATAGTTGTTTCTGTTCTTCTTGTAAAAGCGGTAATCAGCATCTTGCTGTACAGGGTACACACATCCACCCCTATTTCAACAGCATTTGAAGGATAGGAGGAAACCAAATTTTGTGTGGTGTGAATGATGACTTAACACCTTAAACTCATGCTCTGGGAATAAATGTGGAAGACCTTGCCGACTTCACCTTAAATTAGTCTCAGTGCAAAATATCCCCTCCAACCTTGAAAAAGACACGTGTATTTAGATCACACATTAAAATGTATTGTAGCCCCCATTTTCTCTATGGACAGGGGCCCAAATTCCTCTGTCCTCCACTAACGTTCCTGTCTTCCAGAAGCTCAGGATGTCCATTAGGTACGAGCGTAGCAGTGTTCTACAGCCCCCAAATTCACAATAATGTGTATAGCAAAAATAAGAAATGTGTTTATAACTTAAATCCTGCAAAAAATACAGGATTCTTCTAAATGCTTTACTCACTCCTGTAAATAGGTACAACATTCTCAATAAAAGTATTAAAACTTCACCTCTAGCCACACTCCAAAAAGGAACATGTCCTTGTCTGGCCATCTGAAACATCTTATAGGCATACAATGAAGTTGTAGATGATAATGCTTGTAAGATACTGTATAAACCGATCACATTAGTAATATACACGTACAGACATATAAACTTTTTAAATGAGAGGAACATGAGACTTAAATAAAAGTCATAACTGGATTTTCCATAAGGCAGAGAAGGCCGGCCCCATCTTCTTAGGTAAGCTGCGGAACTCAAAACTGGAAAAGCTTAACAGTCCTACCAAAGTTCCTGGCTCAGTCCCATCCACGGTCACGCTGGACCCATTTCCAAAGCACATTTTCTACCTATACACATGCAACCCCTACAGAGCCTTCACTGGGTGCGGTAGAAGAAGGGCCACACAGCACCAGCTAAAACAGTTGGCTACAGAAGACACTATCCATTTTCCAAAGATGTTCCAAAAAACTGAAAATGGAGGCGAGACTAAAATAAACGGCTAAATTAAGAAGCTTCATTACATTAATCTCAAAGATCAAACTATCCATTACATCAGCCCATCTTGTTGGAAAATAGGTTGGCCCTGCGTAATAATTAAGAGGAATAATGGAATATTTGGTCTCATCTTACTTTATATACAACTGATATTAAAGAAAAAAACTAAGATTTTGCATAAAAACTCCTTTACTTAGACGCAGGACCATCACCTATAATATTGTGGGTGGTTGAGGCACCTCGGTACAGTGCTAAATATTGACTAATATCCCAATTATTTTTAAAGAAACATTCCCTATGGCTTTGACGTTAAACGGGATACTTATACCCTTACTGGGAAAGGCCAAGCTCACACAAAATATCAAATCAAGTAGCCTGAATTGGGAATACGTCTTTGATACAATGTGAGATGATTCATAGTTTCCCTAATAAAAAAGATTCAGCAGTTCCCAATCGAGACCTTTATTTCTTCTCTGAATAAATGATGCCTGAAATTTTTATTCTCGTTCTAATGGAATTTCAATGGCCTTCAGTGCAAATCTAGTGGAAATTTTTGCATATTAAGTGGAAAAAATTAAATGATGTTAACCACATTTTAATGTGATTAAGTCTGACAGGGTCATTATTTCAGCTAATCACTCAGATTAAAAAGCTCAAACAAAACTTTGCAGCAGACAAGATCCTGTGATGTTCAACGTTTATTCAAAATTATGGAAAAGGAACCGAAAATTCCCTACAGACAAATGTACCATTATATACACATTTACATACCTGTACACACTTACGTGCATATATATATATATATAATGCATGTGTACATGTACGCAAAGTATTTTTAGAATCACAGCTGTAGTTGGTTATCACTAATTTTATTAGAGGAAAAACAGAAAGCTGACGCAGATAAGATGCCCCAAGGCTTCCACCTCATAAAATATTCCACTGTACTACTAACTTTATGCATATTTAACCAAGAAAAACAAACGCTTACTTCTACATCTAGATCTTATCAGGAAACTGAAGCATATATTTAAGATTTTAGGATTAGAAAAGAGAAAAAAAAAAAAAAGACTAGAATGTATTTATTTTTTAAATAAAATGATACATTCTCAAAGCACATTTTAGAAACGCTGCATACACTTTGACACAGTTTAAATGTTTTCGCCCAAATCCATGGGGGATTCTGCAGGCAATAAACGACCCCTTGAAGACGATTAACCTCTTAATATCACATGGTTGAAAGGTAACAGTGGTAATGACGTTACAGCGCTGCAGGGAGATATCGGGGGGGGGGCAGATGAGCATAAGTGGGGCAGAGCAGCAAATACAAATAAAACAACAAAAATTTTGGGTCGTCTTATAATTGAGCACATACGGTAATATCTATAATATATCTATCTATATATATCTATATACACACACATATATACATACACATATATGAGCACAGGAGTGTTAGTTTCTGCTCACAGATATACAGCACCTACACTCGATCAAATGTATTAAGGCATAAAGCACAGTCCTGCCTAACCCGAGCTAAACACGGAGAGTGCGGCTCATCGCGTCGGCACCACGAAGGACCAGCTCTGCTGCAGGAGGGGCAGTAAAGGTAAGTGGGCCGCAGCACTGGGCCAGTCAGGGCCAGAAAGATAATACATAGCTAAAGAGATGCGGGAAAAGCTGTAACCTATATATATCATCTTTACCTTTCTCTTTGCCCTTTCGTGGAATCACATAGATGAACAGCTTATTCACATGGGGCTGCGTGGTGATGAACCGCTTAGACGGGTGGTTCCCTAAAATATGAATATCTCTGCATTTATTGAAGCAGCTTTGTCTTTCTTTCAGCGGGTCATTCAAGCCATACTAGAAATGTTAAAGGATAATATCCTTGCTTTCTATATATATGGCTTAGTATATGTAAGGTGACTCATCATAGAAGCCGGTACTTTTCTAAAAGAAGGAAGACACATTGGAAGATGGACTATTCAAAACAAATATGTAAAAACGATACGCTACCTGCAGGGCATCATCTACAACATCTAGTCTTCTTTTCACAAGAAAGGAAACAAGATTTATATATTTTCTCGCGCCGTAACAAGCTAAATGAATTGTCTGTTCTTCCCTGAATAGGGTTACCCTGCTGAACATCCTAATGCGTCTTATTGTGATTCTTTGGCAAATAAAACTTCATTTATGAGATCATGATGTGCTTTGCGGCTGGAAAGTCACTGGCTCAGTGGGAAGCTTTTTATCTTCCCAGCAGTCAGTTCTCAGAGAACATCAGTGAAGCTACTATAGTTACCTGCAGATTACTTATATTTTCTCACATCTGTGTCCAGCAATCTAAACCATGATGATAAAGGGTCATTAGGTTCTGAGTGAAGAAGGGGCCGGGCTAGACAATTTGTTCTGATAAGCTCCTTGTTGTGAGCTTCCGTTTAGGAACATGAAATGCTACATTCAAGACACCTTTGGGGGATTTTTTTTTTTTTTTACATGGAGACAAAGAAATTAAATTTTTTTGGATAGGGGAAAAAAAGGATGGAACAAGAGCCACCGGTGTCCCAATACTTTTGTCCATGCAGAGAGTGTGTGTGTGTGTATGTATATATATATATATATATATATATATATATATATATATATATATATATATATATATATATATATATATATATATATATATATATATATATAAATACATGCACAGAGTATATACATAAAAATGTATGTGTTATCTTAAGTTGTTATACAATACTTGTATACATATATGCATTTTTTTTTCTTTCCCCCATTTTTGTTTATGTTTGTATTATGAAAAAAAACAAAATAATTTAAAAAAAATAAATAAATAACAAAAAAGCTACAGAAGAAACAGGATCTTATTTTACAACTTTGCGTATTCCTTCATTTACACGCGACAATTAGTCCGTATTCAGTTCAGCTGCACATAGTTTCAGTAACTTGCATCCAAATGGTCAATACGGCCTAATATTCACTGACGGGGGAATTAACAGCACAAGGCGTTAACCCTAAATTACTGCACAGGACTCGAAAGGTGTCTAGAACTTCATCAATTATAACTGCAGGCAAAAACACGAAGCTTTTCACATCTTCACATGAATTTCTCCAGTTACCTTTCTTCCCATTTTGTCTTTTTTTTTTTCTAAATGCTGTCTTAGATGACAGCTTAATGTGTAGCACATGCAATATTTATTCCTCTTCAGTGTCAGACTGTCTAGCCATCCAAGAGAATACAAAGAATGTCACTTACTAGGATAAAAGCACAAGGGAAGGTAATCAAGGACATATGTAACACCAGCCAATCATGCCCTATTTCAACATCCTCTTCCATTCATAACAGTGCGACAATTATTCTGATAACTCGCTTTCAGGCTGTTTGTGCTCCCCATAATGATGGTTTGCATTTATTTAAATTATTTCAAATTGGACACTTGCTGTGTAGTGTATGTTTGTCAAAACTTTCTATCTTCTGTCAAAAAAAAAAAAAAAAAACACACAAAAAAAAAACTGCTTAGCATATCAACGCTTTGCGTTCGTCTAGAACGTCTAATACAATAACCCGATTGGCTCGTGTCAAAGGAGCACAAAAACAACCACTGCAAAAACAAATGGCTTTTTAGCGACTCGCACATCTGTTATTAAACCGCGGCCGGCTAGGATTAAAAGAAACGGTCATCTTGAAGCATATAAAGATATTGGCTAAGCAATAGGTGTTTTCCAGAAATTTTGGAGTAACGCCATACAGGGGGGATGCATGTTTTACCTAGATGTCAACCTTTACACTCCTCGAACCGTGAAAAATGTAATACGTGTCGATGAGGTATTAACTAAATCAGAAATATTCTAAGCATCGCAGATTTGTTTATATAGCTTTGCTTCTATGTGAAATAAATCCAGATTTAAACATGTGCTTTCCCTGTGACACTCTGTAAATGTTCTTCGGTGACTACATTATGCCAGACAGCAGTGAAGATAAAATATGCAACAAGCCGTCTACGCTTTATAGAAGGGTATAGATACCATAGGAGGCTTGTTTAAGTTCTATACTGAATGTGTAACAGCGCCACCTGCAGGACATAAAGAAAAGTTTTCACTAAACACACTAGCGTTCCCTGCTTTTAAGAAAAGGGAGATAAGGAATATAAAAACAAATACTAAGAATACTGAAATGTTCTAAGGTTCAGAATCCTATATTGATATTTGTGTAAATAAAATGGGAAAAGGATTCAAATTCTTCTAGCAAAATCCAAATTTGCATTTTGCAACAATTATATTTATATGGCCTCAAGTGAAATCCTTTGTAGACTTGCCAGATTTATCTGAAAGTCACCGATAGGAAACATATGTCTTGAACGTACCCATGAAGGATTTTTCCAACTACTCCTATCTCGATTTGGATTGAAAAGTGTTACCGCATGTGAAAAGCAGTCTGTACAGTAACCGAGATAATGGAAGGCCATAGAAAGATGAAGAAATGGGTTTTAGCAAGTCGATATAGAAAAAATCCACACCTCTCTTTAATAATAATAATAATATAAAACATTAGTGGTTTTCTGAATATATATATATATATATATATATATAACATAACAGGGCTAATCTCTCTATCCTTTTCAGCAAAACTTATATAGTTACAATATTCATTTATGTTTTTAAAGGGACCACTTGGCTATCGCATGCATTAAAGTACATATGACGGAGAGAATGCCGTTTACTGATATGTACCAGAACACTTTGCTTAAAGATTTAGCTACAACTTTGAATGTAATGTGCATGCATGAATCATATGTTTAAAGGGACCCTCCATCCACCATGGGCACTTTAACACACATGACAGCTGGGTGTATCCTTTAAATTAACATTTCCTTCCCCTTGCAAATGCATGGAGGGATTTTACAGAATCCCCCTTTGTATTGCCCCCCCCCCCCCCACCGTCGAAGGCTACGAGGAGATGTACTAGATATTAGTCCTCCCCATTAGGTTCTCGGTCCTCTTGCTGATTGTTGTTGATTGGCTGCCTTTGTAAGGGTGGGTGACGAGAGGAGGGAGAACTTCTGGACACTGGTCTCAAATAAAACACCTGATGTTAAAACGGTATATAATAAAACAAGTGCATGGACAGGAAAACACGACCTATGGGTCAATATGAAGAGTCCAGGTATGCTAAATGATGTTAAGGAGAAAGTTTTTTATGCAGAATTGCATAAAAACACTGGGATTCAGGGCAAAATGGATCTTACTGACATGATCAAGTATCTGAAACCCTGCTGTAAGGGACACTCACCAGCCCAAGGGACACTCACTAGCCCAAATGCACCAAAATCCTGCTGATGATTGGCAAAGGTGACTAAGAGTGAATGAACATGGCACCAACAATCCCACGTATGGGTACAATACAGTAACCATTTAAAAGCATGATTTTAGCTCAAACGAGAAAGCAAAGTGACTACAACACGCTTCACTCGGGACAGAAAGAGTGAAATGCAACCTTTAATTAGGAACCCGTTTTGACAGCTCCAGCCGGACCCGTTCATTTAACGCTGATGATTGATGGCTCCCTTTACAAATTTAGTAGCTCCAAGAACCTTTGTTGTCTACGGGAATCAATTTGCGCAGCTGTAATAAAAACTCAAATGTCTCGAACAATAGAAAGTTTTGTTACAAAACAAGCACATGAAAGAAAAGACATGCCATATAAATTAGCAAAAATGGCTGTGCGCTTATTCATCGTTCTCAAGTGCTACAAGAAACGCGAACGCTTAGCGGGGACTACAAGACATTAGATGGAATTAAAAAGGAAAAAAGAGGTTGAGAATTAATGTCTGATACATGCAACAATCTTTTATGCAGAACGTAAGATCTTGGATCCGGCCGCCCTCATCGTTTATAATACTATATGTTTGCTATACATTGATATACACGTTAAGTAACGCGCTGCTTGTCCGTTATGTACGCCTGTCCGTGGCGTGTGATCTTGCTGTTGCAGAGAGTTGCCCGTGGACTGCTATTAAGTAGCCGTCATAAATATGGAATTTGAACAAAGGGAGGATGAGGTTTTTCGCAAAAATTATTAACTGGCAAGAGGTCATCTGTTTTAAATCTGCGTATTGTGTGAGATGTTATCATTTAAAAGAAAAAATTGCATCCGTGTACGGTTTAAAAACGTCGTTACTGAGAACAATATACAAAAAGAAAGACGAGTTTTTCTTAAGGCAATTTGAAGGACCTTAAGTGGTAACTGCGTGGATAGACGGCAGCGCAGCTGGAAACTACTAAGATCGTGTAAGTCGACAGCTATAAGGATATAGCATGGCTGCCAGTTGTCTACCAAAAATATATACCAGATTCCCTAATATATATATATATATATATATATATATATAATATATAGTCCACTAACCACATCAAAGTGGATTAATGACACTATTAAATCTGTGATCATATTTTAGTTATAATTTATATATATCATATATATTTGCAATACAATAATCTCCCATTTCACCCCCTTGCATTATTTGTACTAGAAAGAAGCAAAGCATTGTGAACAAAGTTACTTCTGACTTTTAACAGTCTGTTATGCCACTTGTTGCCCTCGTGTAATCTTTATAGCCTTCAATGACTTGCTGGCAGTACTTGGACCAGACAAATTCACTATAGTAGTGAAATCTTCACGCTGAACTCAATATATGCAAGCATGATATACCGGTTATGTTTCACGTTTATATTTAGCACAGAATGTAAATCTAGGGAGAAACCTCAGCTGTTTACAGTACCAGCAGCCATACATGCCGACGGCCAGCATAATGAATCTAAATGAATAATGTTAAGGCATGGATTTAAAAAACAAAAACAAACTATTTGTTTAAAAATAAATAAAAATGAAAGTGAAATATGCCGTCTGTTATAGCAGCGGGAGGCACGGAGGAATGGTTAGAAGCCTAATTTTTCGAGGTGTATGAATTCACAAAAAAAATTCACAGCAAAAAGCATCAAAAAAAACACACATTTAATGACGGGAGCGGGCCTTCAGAAAAATGCTGCTATTACAAACACGGAGAGTAAATGTTAAACCATATAAAGTACACACTATTTTAAGATACAGTCTTAGGCAGGTGAACAAAATAAACGCAGCTAGAAGATATCCGCCGTGTTCGTCATTATAAAGGCCTTGAATGTCGCTTTACGAAGAGTGTTAAGAGCCGTCAGTGGAACTACTTACCGCGACCTCCAAATGTTAATCGTGTTCCTTTAAAGAACATACCCACTTATTTTAATGATTTGACAAATAAGAAAAAAGTATTGCCACCATTTTTCTGGCTTCTTCTAAGTTGCATTTAGCATTTTTACAGTAGGTTAGAATGAGAGGAAAGGGTAATCTTTGTGACTAAAGTGGATGCCGGCTCCCATCATGCAACGCCGCGTGCTCATAAATAGATGACAAATACTTCCTCAATCATGTTTTACGAGCAGAGATGCACAGGGGGTGGCTGGAGGGAAAATAGCAACAGCAGGTGGCCAAAAACGTGCCGAAAATGGGTAAGAACATCACTCAGCTTCGTAGCCTTTGATCTTTCAACAACAATTACACTAAAGTCCACAAGATCCGTAGTCTGAATAATAAGAAAATGGTACTGTGACAAAAAATGTCACTGATGACAAAGGGAACATGCTTTTGGAGGGGACGCTCGGAGGGAATATGCTGAAAACTTTGCGCGTGTTTAAGGCCGATAATGATGATGATGACCTGCCCCAGGTCAACGTCATTACTAGTCTCAAACACACACAAAGTGGAAGCAGGTAATGATTTCTTGGCGTCTCCTGAGCAGTCTGCCCGCCATTAAAAATGGGAATGGTCTGGGAATGGCATTTACTACACAATTAGAGGCAGAGATGTCTCTATAATCTTCTCAGTACAGGTGTGATAAAGATGTCCGGTGCCCAATGGTTGGCCACAAGACGCTCAACACGCACACAAAGCTACATTTTATGCATCGTAATAATAATGACACGGTACCATCAAACGCACACGCAAAAGTCATATTAAAAAGATAAAAAATATGCATAGTTCTGATAATTTTGGTTACAATATTTACCTATTATACGAAACATAATATTAACGAACGAAATACTGTTAGTAACTCTATCCGGTACAAGTGAATTTTTCTCATAAACCTGCTGTTAAAAAGGTGAATCAGAAAATTCAATAAAAATGCAGAACACCCCTACAATATTAATAAGATCCATTTAATTTTGTGCCACTTTCACTAATGATTTATTGGAGGCAGCCATCTGACGTTAATTATTGTTTTGGCCAACAGTCTATGGGTGTTTTTTTGTTTTTTATTTAAAGCCTTTGATATTGTATGGAAATTAGCTTTTTTTCTTTTTTAAACAGAGAATTAAAACCATGTGCTTCTAGCTACAGTTAAAGTACAGTGAGGTGGCAAAAGTCATGGTGAATATGAGAAAGATTCAGAAATTGTTAGGTAGGATAGGGATTACCATTTATTTAGGTAATTTCATTGTGTAATCACATATTTTCCAAAGGCTGTTTGTAGATTATAGCTTTTTTTAATGTTATAACTACTCAAGTCTATTTATATAATATATATAATCTCTTTCTTTCTTCTGTAGGGAATATGCAAAAAAAGACAACAGCAGAAAATATATAATAATTGTACATTACTTACATTATGCCATCTAAAAATGACTGAGGAAAAAAAAAAAAACATAGACCGGAAAACAGCGATTAACATTTTACATATTTTAAGGTTAATTCCACTAGAAAGCAGAAATAAAAGTCATATGAAATTCATTTTAAATACCATGTTACAGCAAAAAAAAAAAAGGATTACTTAGAAATACAGAACAAATACCGACAGAGAAAAGACTCAATGGATGGAACACAGTTCAGGCTATAAATCTACTTTGTTGCTGACATAACACACGATATAGCTCCAAACTTTCATGTTTCTAACTAAAAAAAAAAAATTAAAAAAATCATTTATATCAGGCTTTCTATGTTAAACGAATACATAAAATGAACACATTTATGAACACACAACTGCCTGATCGGTTACAGTATGTGTGAAGACCATACTTTAATGGTGCTTGACATACAGGGAGAGCGGCCCGTGTAGTCCACTGAACTTACTACTGCAACATTAAAATACTGTTTTATGTTAATATGTGAATATTTATTTAAACCATGTCAATATGCACCCTAAATTAGTATGTAATAGGAAAAACAAGATATAACAGAAGACCTTCCAGCTGCACCTCCAAAAGGTTGGTCTCATGAACAAGACGCCATCATAACTGGGGCTTAGATCTAACTGAACAGAGCGTGATAGCCCAAAATGTTATCTGATAACTGTTAGGGAAACCTGTTCCTGTTCTCTTACACATGTAAAAGAATATTAACAATAAATATTTAAGACGACTCACCACTTATTTTTCTTGCGGATGTAGTCCTTCTCTGAGAGGTTGACCAGGTAAATCATTGGCTTGGAGGTCAGAAGCAAGTATTTATTTAACACTTCAATCTAAAAGGAAGATCAGAAACAAAGCGGATCGGTAACTAAAGCCGTCCAAATAATAAATGGGACATCCACACAAAAAAGTAAAAAATGAATTGGGAATGCTCTGCATATTAAATTCTGGATTCTAATTTTCTGCCCAGCTATAGGCCCTTCACGACTTTTCCACCAAAAAAAATATTGATTACAAATAAAAGGGATTTAGCATCTGAGCAGATCACCATAACAGAATTTAATCTTACAAATCAGACCTACGTGTCTTGGCCGGCCAAGGATAACGTTGGCTAATATATACATGACTATTATTCTCTCTGGGTTGTAACATTTCATCCTATTTCTTCATATCATATTTAATTGCAAGGACTGGAACCTAAAGAAGATCCATATCAAATAGATTTCCTTGTTATCCGTTACACGGGCATCTCCTTGTCAACAATCTTGAAGTCTTCGTGTTCCCATTATTATGAACAATTCCCAGCTGGAAGGCATATTATGGATTCAAACAGGATTAGCGGGGTCAAAGGCTACGTGGACTACATAACTAAATGCAGAAATGCTATCACAAAATTATAATCCCAATGACATATGTGCTGCATGCTTGCTTATAAGACGACAGGCGAGACAGCTGCTTTAAGAACATTGGAAAAATACAGAAAACGTGCGTGGCCACGTACAGATAAAGTATATGTAAACATTATTTCATTAAAAATATCATGTATCGGTATCATACAAACCAACTGAATTCAATCTAAAAGATAGGAGGTACATTAATATTAGCTTTCTAGTACAAAAACGAGTGGCGGTGGGAAGCACAGCGCCATTCCATGGCATTTACTGTACGTTGTAGCACATATTTATTTTATATCATGCTTGGTTTTGCAGGTACTATGACCGAGTACTAAATAAGTTCAGGTTAATGTTGAGGAACCATGGTTTTTACTAAAAAAGAACACTTGGGGTACAGATTATTGTATTAATTATTAAAAACCTCTTTCAAATCAATCAGACACTTGCTGAAGAAAAATAAGGGATGAGGTGAGGTATAGTTTTACTAAATGGCAAAAGAACTAGAGATAGTAGCGTGTATGTCACGTTCTCCATCAGTTTAATGATATGCATGTATGTGCTTCCTTCAAGCTTGGGTGCATTTCAAGCTTCAACTACAATTTAGTGACCGATGGCGCCATACAAACGTATGTAACATTGTGACGATCGCTGAGAGTTGTTATGAAAAGTTAACACCTGTCTGCAAAATTCTTTCTTTCATTTTAAAACGGTGTACTTTGGGTGGAAACATGTTTTAAACAACGAAAAGTGCTGGTTCCATTTAAGAAAAGGTTCTTTTTAAAAAAAAAAAAAAAAAAGGACACTGAGGATATTTTCTGTTGGTTAGAAATCTAAAATTTTGTAGTTTTAAACATGCTTCTACCCAAATTACATCGTTTTCATAATAAGAGATTACATGACAAACTTTTCAGAACAATTTTAAGCTTTTAAGTTAAAAAAAACAAAAAAACTTAATATGGTTTCTGTACATTTTGGGTTTCTTCAGCCAGGAAGCTTTTATGTTGGCATATTGGTATTGCTGACGTGTCAACAGCGGTAAACTGGAATAACCACATAAAGGGTTTGAAAGACAACCAAGCTAAGCTGATTTTCCCTACGTCCAACAAGTAACTTTCTGAGCATGCCAGTTTATGTGGTATCGATATGAAATGCAAAATGGAAGAAGAAGAAACTGTCTCCTTGTCACTTCTGAGAGATTAAATACACAAAGTAAAAAAATCTATATAATAAATACAAAAAAAGGTGTATTGAATTAAATTACCTTTTATTTAATTTTTAAGAGGAGAGTTAGACACAAATATTCTTCAACTGAGCCCCTTGCCATCCTGGTTCCTTTTAACAGGAACCCTACTAATAATCAGCACTTGGCTTGTTCATTTTTTTTTTTAATACATTTTATTCTTTCAGTCCATAGCATTATAATTTCTCTACTGGATATATTTTTATAAATAGATCATGCTATAGCCTTTTAATTCTGGCATTTTCATTTCCAGCACCACTTTGCCACGAAAGAGTTCGAAGAGGTTCTAATTGTTTGAAAACACGGAAACAGGTCAGATACTCTACCTCCTTGTCGTTCCAGTCGTGGTAATAACGGACATGATTCTTCTCATCTATAACCCAGTTTTTGACTTTGCACATTATATCCTATGGTGAATAAACAAAAAGAAAAAAAGAATTAACATAAGCTATAGGTATTTTGCTCATTAAACACAGAATTATGTAATAAATTAATGACATTCTTGGAAAGTTATAACAACTGCCACAAGGCCATATGCAACAATTTTTTATGAACAGACAAAAAACTGCACCCATCTAAGAAATATTAAGGATGTTTATATATAGATGTGTACGATAATATTTAACATGACTACAAATGTAATTCTGTAGCTGTAGGCGCAGTTTATTACCGTTATAACATTTTCCTAGTACATAAATACATAATACACCAGTCACTGCTGCCAATTAATATAATGAGAACCTTACATGTTAAACAATTTGCGCTGCGGCTCCATTCAGGGCCATCACACGTTCTTTAGCTGGAAAAGGGGTAAAATCGGTCCCTGCAAATTCTTAACTTTAGACGGAGGGAGAGCTGAACATTTTGTAGGAAAGGGGATCAGAAAAATGGTGCAAAAGTGTGCCTTTTGCCAACGGACGTCCAACCGTAATCACGCAAAAGTCTTATTAAAACACACACAAGGGTTTTGAAGGATAAAATAAAAATAAAAAAAAGATAGTGGTGGGACATCTAAAGTAGACACCGGAGGGTACAACACACCAGTTTGTTATCGGTAGAGAAAGCTGGGCGATACGCAGGGTGAGCCAACTTTCCACGCAATTAACACAAAAATGACCTTTAAAGTTGAAGTATGAAATATATAAGTTCCGAAAATGTTAGGTTAATAAAAGGGAAAATTATTTGTGATTGGTGAATGCATTCAAGTTATATTAATAGTCTTCAATTGTCTTTATTCTATTGCGCACTTTTTAGACGCGTACATGGGTTTAATTTCCAGGTATCCACCAGTACGAAATACATAAACGTACCAATCCTATTGTACAGACTGTGAAAACGGGACCACCGAGGGGGCAACGCACTATAGCGTCTCGTAAAGGCGAGTCGTTTTATTTACTTTAATATGTCGAGGAACGCTGGGACTGGACTAACAAAAGATTCGCAAAAAAAAAGTTAAACTGGGCTTTTTAGGCCAAAAAAAAAAAAAAAAAGCATGCTTAAAGTGCTAGGCACACATTTCCGCCACTGCAATATTTTGTACAATTTCCAAACAAATGCAAACAACAAAACGTTACAATACATAATTATAACACAATTTTGCATTTGTGGTAAACCTCAGCCCAAGAGTACGAGGCCTGCAGTAAACAATTAACATTCCAGATTGAAAAGCCGAGGCAATTGATACAGAAACTATTATTGGCAAAGGGATGCTCAGCGAAACGAGGTCTGCCGTGCGCCAAGCCTCCCTGCCCCCTTCTGCCACCGCCTCGGATAAAAAAGCCAGCCCCGCCAAAGCCTCCATTACACAATGGCAAGAGGTCCGTGCGGTTGACCTCTAACCAGCTGCATTCAGCCTCAGAACATCTCTCTCTGCTGGAAATCTAAAGGCCTTTTCGTTAGCCAGCTAGTGTGTATTCAGGAGAAGTAACTGCGGGAAGAACCCAATGCGCTTTGTTTCTTTGGCCTTTCTTCACAGAAAGATTAATCGTCTGTGAAATGGAAACGGCAAACAGCAAGTGACACAAAGTGATCCCTCCGAGCCTCCCCTGATCAGTTTTGCCGCTGTACGGCTCAGAGCTGCATGTGGCTGGGTCCCTCTGTCCAAGCAGGTGTTAATAAACGGCGCATGTTCCACGAGGCCGGACGGGCCTTGCCAAAGAGTAGATTTCAGAGCTAGGTATTGCTATTGTTAAAAAGAAGAAGAAAAAAACAGAATCCAATCCCAAAATATAGAACTGTTCCGATGTATACGTACGGATTGGCTTTACAAATGTAGACTAACGGCTCGCGCGACGCATCCTAAGAACGTAAATAAGAGTTTTCAGAAGCATGATGCCGTAGTTCGCGCCGGCGGCAAGCAAGAAAATAAATAATAAAAGGGGAGAAAAAAAAAAAAAAAGAACGAAAGAAAGAAAACTTCCAATAGCATAGCTAATTTATTACACCCCGGGAGAAGGGGCTCCCCGCGGCTTTTAACAAGTAAGGGGATTGCTAAAACTTTTTAATGAAATCCAACGCGTTCTGCCTAAAAGAATAATCACTTTTACTCTTGCCGTTGCAAATTTCCACTCACAAAAAATGTTTAAAAGTGGCTAATGTAACACTGTTTCCAACAAGGAGAAGATCAAAGTGCTATATTACAAATGCATTATGATTAAAAAAGCACTGTGCAGCCTTGCTATTAAATGTTCTTTAAACCCTAAAAGGCTTCCCATAGATCTCCCTTGGCACTGCATATACAACCTTTGACAAGTAATGTAGACCATTTTTATTCATTGCCTAAAATTGTAGGCAATTATGTGCGTCACACTGGCCACCTGCAAATTCTGAATGCCTACTCTGGTTGTCAGTGCGAGGAAGAAGGGAAAAAAAATTCCTAATGTCGCAGGGGATTAATCTATGGGGAGAGAGTCCTCCTTAATAGCTTCAGCAGGTGAAATGGCCCAGCTGGTTACTGCAATGAGTGGCCAGGAGCAGCTTATGTAGAGACATGCAACAAAATTTCACATAACGGGGAGAAAAAAACAAACAGATTCTGGTTGTACAGAAGGAAACCTTGTTATTTTTGAACATTTGAGGTAAGATGAATCTACAGTGTAAATGGCAAATGGTTTTGGTTTTAACCTGTTTGGTGCCATGTTGAGCGGGCTTTAAGAGAGAAGTGGCTACGAGGATAATGTATATTTTGTACCCATGTAACCAGTGAAGGAATCTTAGTATTGTTATGTGGCATTCAATCACTTCTGCTAAAAAGGGGATTATTCCTAAAAGAAAAAGAAAAAAAGGGAAAAAAGGGGTTAACAGTACATGCTGGCTGGAATCGGTTCAAATCCAGCCTAATGACCAAGGCCAAAAATCAGTAACCCTGCAACTGAACTAGACATTGATAAGGCAAGGAGCCGTTTAATTCAAAAGGAGAGTGAAGTCCGGATTGTTTAATGAAAATATACAGTAACTGACAGACAAGAAAGAAGTTCCCTATTCACACTTTAAAGCACAGGCTTGTTGAACCGTCCTATGTAGTCTCACATTTTACAGCATCTGTGTTTATTGATCGGGTCAAAGAGAAGCGATGCCTGGAAAGCCTGCGTTCCTAGCTTTATTAAGTATATTCCAAAAATACTCCACCCTCCCTTATAACGGATAGGCCTTTATTTCAAGGTGTAATCAGGGCAAATAAAGTATATAAAACGTGTAGGCAACACAATGATGAAAGGGACTAAATCACTGGTTTACTGGTTTATCTGGCTTCATCACTGACACTTCAAAGAAAAACAAAACAAAAAAACACAGGAATAAGTGCCCTTAATGTATAATTATAAAATATACCGTGACAAATGCTTAACAGCTATACTGGCATTAAGAGATTGGTGAAAAATCATTGCTTTTCACAGAGCAAAAAAATATAAAAGGAAAACAGACTGGAACAGCACCTACGGTTGTTTCATCAGTGAATGGGAAATATTAAGGCTTGCTCCTGGATATAGTCGGCCACCACTCTGCAGAAGAAAGCTTCCATGACCTGAACCAAAAGATTGGGGGTCTGTTAAAAAGGCACAATGTAGCCATCAACTGCTAAATTGAACACACGGGGCAGCAACAGGCATCCATCCAGCCTCAGGGCACACGCCATGGGTACCTGACCTTATCACAATATTCTAAATTCTGTTTGTCTCCTCCGCTACGTCTAACCGTAATCACTTTCACAATTCCTTGGCATGTTTACCAGTCACAAACCCTAAATAGCAAACCATCCCGGTTTATGCTTGTTTTTATAGAATACTACACTCAATTTCTGGAAGCCTGACATTTCGATGAGCCTGCTTTATCCAGTCCCTTTGTGAGTGTAACTTATACACTATAAATATATTTTTTTATTTACAATATTATACTATTGGATTTGTTTTTTCCTTCCCACATGTGTATGCGCTCCATTATCCCTGGTTTGCTGTTGTACACACTTTGAGGAAGAGTGTTTGTTGGTAGCTGCTCTCATTGTGGGAAGTATTTATATTTTCGTTATTTATATTTGCACGTGGTATTTTGGTTTTTGTTATTGTATTTATTGGTTTACAAACCCTAAATAGTCAGATTTTCTCCCGATATTCCTTTGCAGGGTCGGCTTCCCACCCAAGGCCTTTTGTTTGTATGCTTCGTCCCGTTCTATCTACTCCAGACATACTGATATCTACCTGCTTTTTTATTCCCAGCTTCCAATACGATTGCAAACTGACATCCATTTAAGGATCCCCCTGTTTATAGCCGCAAATAAGCCAACTCTCAAAATTTCAGGCAAAAAACTTGGATAATCAGATTATGAAAAATAAAACACGGCCCTAGACACTTTCACATGCACACAGCCAGACACTCACACTAATATACACAAACAGCCAGACACACACCAATATATACACACGCACTAATATATATACACACACAGCCAGACACTCACTAATACACACACACACACGCTAATCACTTACGCCCTGAAGCATCCATCTGTCCTCAACGTGGCTACGCTCTGCGGTATCATGCAACGTTACGTGACCCTGCCTCCTGCTTAAAAGTAATACGCTCTCTGCCTCAGAGTACCGTACTGACAACTTTCCCTAAAACTTTGGATGAGGTCTACGTAAATATTGCATTCGTATTATCGAGTGCCATGTTTGCTTGAAACACACCTTGTTTCCCCAATGGAACACTAGTGCATATTCACTTTACCATGATACGCGTTATAAAGGACCAGGAACAGCCGTGCGTAAGCGTCTTGCACATGCTCAGTAGCGGTACTGTACTGTTTTTCTCCTTTGAAGGCAAAGTAGTTATACTTCGCTGCCATTCAATGAAACCAGTTCATAAAGTGCTCGTCTCCCATTGGATAGAATTGGAGTCCTAGTGAGCATGTGCAAGAAGCATACTGCAGTACGCCCCTGATTTCAGTGGAGGTAGCTGTGAGAGGAGCTGAATTAGTCTATTATTTGGTAATATGAACCGGAGCCCACGCTCCCTTAAAGAACACTATTGTTTCAGTGGATTGCTGTGTCCCAAAGTTTTTTTGTGAGCAATGGTAAACAAATTGTGGAAATCCTTTAGTCCATTACTGTCTAGTCTACTGCACACCACAGATAGGAATCCGCCAACACTGATCTTCTGCCTAGTGGAGAGTGCGACAAGTTTCCCTACGAGACCAGGAATCCATGTCTTGTGTATCATATGCTCTTCTACCAAAACATTGCAGTTGGTCCAGTTGAACAGGGAAAACAACCTTGAAATCAGCCCATATCTAACAGATATAGTATAGCTATCAGGAGACCAACTTCTCTCTCCACTAAGAGAGTGGAGAAGCCATTCCTGCCATATAGCTGGATCATCTCCTGCATATACTTAACTGTGGGTGCCGGCATGGTAAGCAACGTATTCTGATCTCCATTAGCAGCCTATAGAGGGTTAATTCTCCAATTATGGGTCACGAGTGATGCTCCTTTTCTCAAGATACTTTGTCATTCATTTTTCCTTTATATCATTTTTTTCCCTAAAGCAACTGAACAGTTTTCTCCATGACAGGCAACGATTTTCACCCCAGCATGTACTCCAAAGAGTACCAATCACACAATAGGCCAGTCAAAATATCCCCTGTAGAGCATCCGCCATTGTGTATTGTCACCTTTTCAGCTATGTTTTTAAACAAGGTTTTATCATTTCCAAGGAAGGAAATAGAAAAGTGCTAACATGAAAATATTGACTTTTACAAAAGAAGCTTATTACAGATGTTGAGTAAGGTGGCAAACAGTTTATATAAGAAAAAAGATCTATTTAATTGCAGGTGTAATTACAGTTATTTGTACAATATGGGAAACTGTTCGTATATTAGGGAGGCATTTAAACAGTCGGCAATACTACTCGCGGTTATATTTTAAGAAAAGCCTGGAGTAAGCCGCATCGTTATTATAAATCTAGCAATATTTGGGAAAAAATTAGCCAATCAGCGTGTAATACTACAAAACGATCTAGTCTATCGTTAATTACTACAGTCAGCGGAGAGGTTACTTTACCAAGATGGAATAAAAGGACACCCAGTAAGTCTATAAAGAAAAAAACCTTTACAACACACACATAATAGACACTGGCTGTATAACCTACCGGCTCCTGTTTTCCTGTCACATGGCAATTAAGAGCTCCCAACAAAAATCGTAGGCAAAATTCGATTTGAGCTCCCAACAAGCAACGTGGCAAAATTCTCCTTGTTTAAAGAATTGTTTGTGAATTATTATTATTTTTGTTATTAAATAGGACTATTAACAGTATTTCTAATGGGATATTAACTTATAAAAACTTTAAATTATATAGGAGTTGATCAAAACACCCCCTTTAACTTGTAAAAGGTGCCCAAAACAGAGAATCTCCTCCGGCGGTAGTTAGTACAGCCATGAGGAGTCACCCCGCAATATGACAGGTATTTGATCTCTGCTATAGGGCGAGTTGTCTGTGATATGATCACTAATAAAAGTATCCACAATCAAACAAAATAGACACATTGTTTCCGTATTACTGTTCCTTTTCACGTTTTTAGTGATGTTTATTGAAAGATGCCGTGTCTCCCAGCCTGTTGAAGTTAACGTCATGTAGTGTTGCGGTATTGTTGAGCGCCCAAACTTATAAATATAGAGGGATTATCATACGCTTCCTACAAGAAGCTGCAGAATGGTAAAATCATCTCAAAAACTGGTGTCACTAGATATAAGAAATAGGAATCAGAAAAGTATAGGGGGGTTATATTTACCTATTTCAGGAACAGCCACAAATTAAACTAAGTGGTCTCTCTTAAAACAAAGAGAACATTATGTCATTAAAAAAAAACTTGAGTCTATTGGAAATGTCATCTCGCCATAAATATTCACCCAGCCGACATAGAATAATCTAAAGCATCAAAAAGATAACCTTAAAAAGTGATCTGAACTACATTGAGAGAGGACTTGTAGAAACTCTTTCATTAGCTCATCGCGGTGACCTGAGGTTGGAGACACAAAAAGCATCTCTTCTCTAATGACTTTAAGTAGAGGTGGCCTTTGACCACTGATCACGTTAAAACATAGGGAATAATGAAGTTCTTGTCCGTTTCAGCTTGCTATAAATATACCTCTCAGAAACAACACAGATGGTATTGTTGAGTGCCCAAACTATATCAATATAGATGGATACCTATAGAAACGGGGGCAACTAAGGGAACAAGTTGAATGACTGGGGGTAACAACCAGGGTGACCACATCAGCCATTTTCTCCAGGACATGTACACATTTCACACATGGCTGGCCTGCCATATAGCGAGTGTTTCTCTTCTTTATACATCCCACATACTGCAGGGCACCCTGTTACATGTCCAGGTCAGCTACATGTTAAATGTATATCTATATCCAGTATATATCTATACATATCTATATATATGGGTGTGTGCTGGAAACATCCAATGTGACCACCCTAGCAACACATATGAAAATTAAAGTGTAACCACAGGAGATTACTGGGCAAGACCCAAAAGGAACACAGGGAGATCTGTGTAAACTGGGGTTGGCACGGATTTGGAGGAAAGCAAAAAGCCCTTTTTTTCCTTCCTTACATATTCTGGTTTTAACTTTTTGTCTCCTCCTCTCACTGCAACTTTTTCAAGCTTCTCAATGGCTGCGGTGATCATTTCCTCATCCTTCAAGCGGAGTTCCTCATGAATGATCTCAATGTCACGGACAGGATTGACACTTCCCTCAACATGAATGATGTCATCGTCGTCAAAGGAGCCTAGGATAGCAAAAAATATATATATATAAGTTAAACAAAAATAAACACTTTGTAAATGTCCTTGTTTCTCTTTCCCGCGAGCACTGAGGTTCCACGAATGTTGGCTTAAGGTCAAACTGTGCAAGTCACTGAAGGTTGCTGACCAGGTAGACCACTGACCGTAAATGCTAAATGAACATACTATCTGATTTGCTCTAAAGCCATAACATTCAGATAGTTATACACAAAAGGATTCATGGGAAAAGTGGTCTGTTTAACCCCTTTACGACTGAGGACATACCAAGTACATCATGAAATTAGTCCTATAAAACTCACGATGCACCTGGTACGTCATTCAATAAAAATAGAGTTTCTAATTTATAAAACTGTAAATCCATTATTAAAAAGAACAAACTTCATTGTATTCATAAAAATTTTTGTGTGGCGTGTCCTTCCATATACATTTAACCCTTTCCCCACAGCAGTCACCTTCCGTGCATTAGATGTGTTTGGTCTGCGCCCACAGACGCGCCACCAGTCAACAACATCGCTGATACGGCAAGGGTTACAGGGGTTAATTTCGGTCCTTGCTTGCCATTTCTTTGTAAGGCTTTTGCTATTATTTAAGATACTGTAAGACATGATACAAATTCATTTTACTTCCCATTTCTGTAACCCCTTCATTTGGAAGTTTATTTATGATTATATATATATATATTTCTACATTTTTTGTTCGGTCTGATTTATTGTGTCTTAATGAATTAGAGAGTGTATATTATATATATATATATATATATATATATATATATATATATATATATATATATATATATATTAGGGTATGCTTTCTCTGTCCTTAAAGTAAAAGGATAACTATTGGCTGAATCTAAAATGAAATCCCTCCTCATACAGCATCACAAAACTACCCGATATCACTCCAGAATCATATTCAATTCCCCTTCAGCAGACCAGGGGCTACCGGGAACGCTTGTAAAGTGTATAATATGACCATCCACACAATAGTTAATGAGACTGCAGCCGTCACTGACAAAAATCTGGATTCGTATTAAATTGCAGCTGGTAATCATGCTCCGCAGCGTTAAATTTACACTAAGTGCAATGCTATACGGCAATTAGGTGGTGCTCAATGAATCTAAATGAAAGAGGCATCTAGAAATACCAGCCAGAGCAACAGTTTATGGCTTAACAGAAAAATAAAGGACATTTCTAATTTAAAAAGGGTAAAAGATATTTAATGTCTTGAGTATAAAATAAAATAAAAAAAATAAAAAATAAAAAAAAAGGTTTTAGAGAAACCGATTTTACTTGCTTATTTTCACACCACTTCTGCATAAGGTTTTCGGTCACTGTAGAAATGCAAAGAGTTACGGAACTGATGTTTGAAAGTGTGTATATATATATATATATATATATATATATATAAATATATATATATATATATATATATATATATACACACACACACACACATATATACACAGATACACACACATACATATTTATGCAAACACACAGAAAAATCACAAAATTGGTACAACAAACATCCACGATTCTACTTAAAATATAAAAATGTTAATTCCATTTTTTTGTTATAAAAATTACAAGTGTGTACTAAATAGATCAATTCTCTACTTTTCAATAAAAAAAAAAATAAAAAAAAATCAATTAAAAGAAACTACTTTCGGATAGGCGTTCAGTCCGCAGCGCATTTTACACACAGTCTTAATACTATGCAAGGAAGTTCCAAGAAAGGATGTGATCGCCGGGGAGCGGCAGGGACGGGGATTGTCCTGAAATCATCTGGCAGACCTCTCTCCCCCTGCTTCAATCTACTTTATCACTGTGGTTCTGACGGTGATTAGATAATGAACCACTCAGACACACAATTTACACAGCGGCTAATTTCGTCGGCCTGATTTGAGGGTATGGTTTTTAGGGGGCCATCAAAGAAGCAATGGAAGGTGCATTTGTCATAGATGAGTGACAACCATTCACACGATGTGAACAAAATGGTGCTGGCCCTTATTAGAAGCACACGCTATTAACACACATTTCAAGTGCGGTGGAAGCCATAATTTGAAATTGCCAACTAGAAGCATGAGGGTAAAGCAGGCAGATATTACTGAAGTATGCGTGCTGACTTCATGCACTTTTGATGACATGGTGGGGCAACATATTAACGAGACTTTATGCAAATAACTATAGCAAGGGAAAAAAATCATCTAGTCTAATGGTGCTACCAGCGACCATGCTCTACCTCCACAAAGAGGGTTTTAAGAACACATCATTTGAATTTAATGCCGATAATTTGCTTAATTATAAACATACTTATCACCAAGAGAAAAGAATGAAATGCTAATGTCGGATTGGTTTTGTTTATTTGTTAATATGAAAAAATGCAATGACTCGCCCTATATTATAGGGCACATCAAAGAAGATACAGCTAAGATCTAAAAGAAGGCAGGAGAAAAAGATTCCCAGTGAACATGTAGACGTCTACACAGAATTGGTCTTAATACACACACAGTATATATTTGTTTTATATAGCAGCATCATATTCAGCGGCGCTTTACAAAGAGGTAAACAGGACATAATTTGACCTGTTTAAATTAGCTTTTGCAATCTATATTTATATATTATATTATATATTATATATGTGCAAATGGGCCAAAAACGATTCAAATTTTTCGGTTCATTTTTGGCCCATTCATTTTCAGGCAACAAGATTTGGAGGCATTTATCATGAAATTCATTGCCCGTTGGCCACATTCACTCACGCTCTATTAATATGTTTCCCTACCTTCTTTGTCCGCATCTTCTCAGACATAACCCGACGGGAACATCCGTCAAAATGGTGACATCTTTCGGTGACATCCTCTCCCCGGATTGGAGGATCGTCACTGGAATTGGTGTCATTTTGGCAGAGGTTCCCGCAGGGTTATGTCTGCGGAGATGTGGACGAAGACAGCAGATTGAAGGTAGCAGACAAGGAAGAAGAAGATGCGGAAGTGGTCAGCAAAGAAAGTAGGGTAACATTTCGAGACAGTGAACGAGAAAGAGCGAGTGAACGTGGGCTCTAGAATGTAAGACGAAAATTCTGAGGTCTTTGCTTTGTTTCATGGAGGGTCCGCACTTGTTTTCGTGGCTTCATACGAATTGACAAATTTACCAAAATTTAGAAAATTTTCCATTAGTACAAATCCAAATGCACATTATCTATATTTGTCTGTATTGTGTGTGTGTGTGTGTATATACATATACATATATATATATACACACACACACATACATATATATATATATATATATATATATATATATATACACACACACACACACACACATATATATATATATATACATATATTATATATACATACACACACAATACAGACAAATAGGGATCAGTTGGCTATCCACAGAACTATCCAAAAACTACTATTATCCATTATAAGCTAGAATGAACATACACGTCTCTCCTGCTCCCAATTGTAACTCAAACTGCTATTTGCATCCTGAAACCCCTGGTTGCCTGGGGGTGATGGGAGTTCTAGACCAAAAGCAGCTGCTGTGGCCTCAGCAGCCCCAAACTGGCATAGCCTATTTCGAAGCTTGCGTCTGCGTGCTAGGCACTTTCCATGTTCTACCCATGTCAGGATCTGATGGCTGTGTAAGTTATGTATTCATCTGAACAGAACCACTACACTTAGTTGCAGGCTATCATCAACCAATTCATTCTCTTGCTTGAAAATCAAGTCATCCAATTACTCCTTGACTAATCAAGGCTGTTTTGGCTTTTGCTTTTTTTCAAAGGTACTCAACAGCATAAACAGTTCACTTACAAGAAATGGAAAGGGGCTAATCAACAGAATTATTGTTTTGCTGCTATAATTTGTGCTATTTAAATGTAGGCGCTGATTGGACTGGAAGTTTTATAATATTGCTCGTAACGCTAGCTGATACAAATGCGCGGCGGCCTTTGTCTGCCTCCAGCCAGGACGGCCACTTAATAAGATATAAATGCACAAATGTCGCAGAGCCTTGTGGAAATCTTTATGCCGAAGAATTTATTTATTTATTTTTTTAAATGGATAATTTGCAGCAGAATAATAAAGCGACTACAAATCCATAGCATTGGCTGGATACCCAATGCTAAACGTCAGGACTTTATAATAGAATACTAGGTCAAATTGCAAGCTAAGACTTATGAATATTCCACAATTACAGCCCAGCCTATTCCAAAGTGAAAATAATGAGACCTTCTAAAGTGGTAGATTGGTACACGATACAGCAGTGAAGTGACGGGGAAAAAAATATGATATATCTAAAAAAATTATATATATATATATACATATATATATATATATATATATATATATATATATATATATTTATTTATTTTTAAACTGTCACATTATGCCAAATCACAAGTCTTACATACATAATTTTAAGTCTTTAAATACATAAAGTTTCCTCTCTCTCTTATAAGCAATGAGAAAGCTGCCATCTTAATGTTGCACTGGCCACCTTCAAACATTTATGGCAATATACTTGCCCTAGAACTATGATGGAAAGTGTGAAAAGGATAGGATAGATAGAGAGTCAACGTCTTCGCTACCTTGGGTAAAAAAAAAAAAGAAAAAAAAAAAGAAGGTGGGGGGCAAGGTGAGAAGCAAAACAACAGCAGCTTATTTCGCCATCAGCTCAAGATGTGCCTTCAATTTATTCATGTCACACATGTTGGAGATATTAATAAACTTGACATGTCCGATGGGATGCTGCTAGAGATATGTGGCTATTTCTATTTTCACTCTACAAAGAAAATGCACAGAATGACGAGTGGGTCATTGTTCCATTGAAACAATGTTCAATGTTCTAATTTGCTGTTCATCACAAAAAGCACTCAACCCAGCTTGCAAAGGGTGGAGGAGTGGGAAGCTGCAGCTCCAGCGCTAAAAAGTTCTGCTCCAGAAGCAAGTAAACTTCTCCTGTACAGAATGGAAACCCAGCTGGACTTGCATGGGGCTCTACAAACTGATGTTTCGCTGTGTCTACACAGGACCAATGGTCAACTGAATAAGGACAACGGACAACCATTAATAGTGGTCTATAAAAGGGACACTACAGCCATATGCACCTTACTGCATAAGATAATTGGTTCTGCAGAATTCCCCTCATGTGCATTTGCCCCACTGCCTGTGCCCCCGAGCCCCCCCCCCCCGCTATTTTACATACAGGAGATGTGTGTGTGGCTGTGGTGTCCATGTTCAGCTGGTATACATGTGATTGATGCTGCCACACAATATAGGAAGGAAGAGTACTCAAGTACTTCTCCTGGTGAAATCACATGAGATTTAAGGATCTCAATGATCTCCTCTTCAGCTTATGAGAATACATTTTCTTTTGTAAGATATCATCTTCTTTAAAACCAATATGGCTATAACCATTTTTTGGGCTTTGAGTGGAGGACATTGAAGTTAATGCATGCATAGAGATACAAGTAAACACACCCAAGATAACTGTAAAAATATATCATTTAATGTAAAATGATTAAGATTCAAGAAATTTGCAAGACCGTTGGAAGAAATATTTCGTTTTAAATTCCAAGCCCTTAAAGCAGATTAGGGAACAACCTAATTTACCAGCTTTTTGTAGTAATTGGAATAACTGCTATTCTCGCATAAAAGTGAGTCTTATGTTCCATGAAAAACATTAAATCAACAAAGTAAAACAACCTTGGGTTATAAGCAAGTGACAATCTCTAAATTCTTGGTTCACTAAAATGTAATGCTCTAATCTAAACAGAAATGCAAATGTCTTTCAACCCATTCATTAACCCGTACTGTGTTTCTCTTTTTCCTCTTCCCTAATAATTTGCCAATATATCACCCTCTTTCTTTTGCCTTCAAAAACAGATTTAATAACATTTAATTCATACTTTCACATTTTTACATAGTTACATATTTCTTGATGAATATTTCATATGTTCAAAAAATAAGACAATTCTGAATATTTAATATCAAAATCACTACATAAGACTTTATGAATATTTTATGTTTCACTATATATCATGATTTAAAAAAAATAAATAAAAATGTTTTATATTTATATATATATATATATATATATATATATATATATATATATATATATATATTTTATTTAGATAATTTATGGAAGTGGACTTCAACCAAGCATAGAAAGGATTCCACACCTGTCAGTATCTATTGCAGCGAGTATTCTAATAAGACACAACGCCAGACTTGTGCAAGCACTTGGGGCTTTCTCTTTGGCTTTGTAAGAAGCTTTAGTCTTAAGTTTTGTCTCCTCTAAGTGCTAACTAGTTGTAATCATTTGCCTTCTAATTGTGGAGATTTATCTGCTTTTCTTATGCATGGAACGTAGCTATTAAAGCTGAATGGAGATGGTGTGAATATAGGTTAAATTGGGTGAAATTAAAGCAAATTACTCTTGGATGTAAAATTCTGAATATAGAATCCACAAATGATTTGCAACTCTTCGTTGTGATTCTTATCGAGCCCTGCGCAAAGAAGAAAAAGTTACTTATTTTACAATAAATTAGTTTTACTATTATCCGAGATAAATGGAATTGTACATGTTTTACTTCAAATCATAAATCTGTAATTTAAAGAAAATCGGTTATTTGAAGGGGAAAAATGCCACTATAAAACCAGCCGAGTGCATCCGATGTAGGCAATAATCTTTTAATATGAATTTCATAAGCTTAATTTGAAAGTTTAAAAATACAGGAAAAACCCAAACCTGTGAGTTTAAAAACAAACACATTTGAAGAGTCTGCCTCTCCCTCCAACATCAGCTGGACCTTACTCAGGAGACATGTCCAAACCTGGCTTGGCCTATTATTTACTCATATTAATAATATGAGAGTTGGTGGTTGGTATAAATGCCACCAACTGTCCCAGAAAACAAGGCTATGAACAATAACATATCATTAGCTATGTACGAATAAAAGCTTACATTTGATGAGGGAACCATTTTGCTTTCTAGGAGACCAAAGCACTGGTCAAATATGAAGTATAGTCTACTTCTTTATAACAGGCTAATATTAGGCATTCAGATCTTTGTTTCACCCCAAAAGCTGGCTTCTTGCAATATGTTCTACCAAATAATCTAGCATGTCAACATATCCGGCCACCAGCGCAGCACTTATGGAACGCTTAGCGAGAAGAATTTACAAAGAGGTGATGTTAGGAAGCTCTACTTCACACAAAAAAAAGTCGATCAGAAGCGGTAGAGGTTAATATAGTTGGGAAACTTAAACATGCGAGATGGGATAGGTATATGGCAACGCAACATTTAAGACAATTCCAAGGACCTTTTAGGTTTAGGTGGTCTTTCAAAGAGTTAATAAAACATGGCCAGAGCATTTGGCCAACTGGTTGTCATTAGCCATTAAAATCTGTTTCTAGAAGTTATATGCACATTCAATATAAATGTTAGAACCGTGCCTTTCTAGCATGACATCCAGAGGGGACACTAGTACAAAAGGTGTACTACACAACTGATAAAGCAAATCACGCCTTAAAACGTAGAAGAAAAGAAACCATAACCTTAAATATAAAGCACCTTGTTTATACGAATGCAGCACGGGCTTCAACAGGCTAGTATGATTTTACCATTCTATATCCTTCCATTAAGGTTATGCGCCCTGTTCTTTTGCAGCATTCTGTAATATAATATTCATTCATTTAAGCAAATTCTGATATTTAGGATGAAAAGAGAAGAGAATCCCACAGTATGTGGAACAATCCCAATAATTTAGCCAAACTCCCCGTACCATAATTTAGACAAGAGCAGCACACAGATTGTCTGCAACACAATATCATTATAGAAAATCATAGCATTTTCCGTGATGGCCTAAATGACAAGTTTAATTTAAAAACAAAATTATATGAGATCTAAGATCTGCCTTGTGCAGACTGCATGTGGAATGAAAATTGGTTATAAGATATAGTGTAAAAAAAAACTATTAGATTCCTTCTAAATTCCCTGTTTTCACACATCTACTTTACAATACCAAAAGCTAGGCTCCTGTGCATAAGAGAAACATAGTTTTTGGGAATTCGGCCAATTCTTGTTTTGCTAAACTTAAGGTGAGAACCTAAGAAATACCGTTTTTTTTCCCCCAGTATATGCCAAACCAAATGTAAGAAAGCCTACCATACATATGGGCTGCACACAAAGCCAATTCAGGTAACAGTACACAACTTATGGCAGGTAAGCACACACGATGGGGGGTATAGGTCCTACCTTTACCAACAAAACTATCTAGACAAACACATTTTTGCACCTCCAGCACACCCGCATTTGTTGATGATTCATCCTTCTAGCCACGCGACATGTACTATAGAAGAGCGCATGCGCAATTTTGTATTGAAAGGAGAGCTCCAGCCTTAGCCGTCTTATTTAACTCCTCCCCCAGCTGCCTCTACCAAAGCAGGGAGCATACCATGGTATGCTTCCTGAACATGCTCATCAGCACTCCCATCAAAATCAAGACAGGTAACAGCCAATCACATGCAGGCTAAACATTAACAAGCAACAATGGGAAATTAAAGCAGCGCTCTCCTTCCCCTTGTTACATATACCTCCTCCACCCACCTTGAGCTGTACTCTATAGTAGTGCCAAGGGTTTTTCTTTCATTTTTGGGCTTTAGCTTTTTTTTTTATTAAGATGGTAGCCATCTGTTAACACTGGGCTATTGGCATCTATTTCTCTTTCGCAGTTATAATTTAATAGTGGTTGCTGGATCATTTGATATATGATATATAATCTTTCTTGGTTCCATTGTAGGCCTCCACTCTATTGGTATACATTTGGCAACTAGCCCTGGGCCTGTAGGTTGAGTAGAGTGTGTTCAGAAGTTTTCTTTCAGGTCGATTACAATAAAAGTTACATTTACTTTACGCATGGCTGATATAGGACAACTCCTAAATAGTAAAGTAGCTTAAAAGTTACCCTTGCGGACATGTAGATCAGTGTGTCGGAATGGCAGAGCCATTATATAAAGCATTTCCTCCTCTGAAGCACTCTCCTTTTTCCTCACCCTACATTTATTAAAGGCTGCCTGAACCAATCAATAGTAATCAGAAACGTAATATCAGGAGAGATCTTTATAAGGACTATTCAGATCCTGAGAAAAGGAAAAAGGAAGAGCTGGTCCCACAATATACCCATATGGTGGGATTTTTATATTTATATATATATATATATATTATTTTTCTAGAAAGTCACAGATCCGATCAAGATCAAGCATGTTTTGTTTTTTTCCTAGGTATGAAAAATGATGTGTTTAAATTAACTCTATATGTCCACGGATGAACAAAAAAAAATCAGTGTGCTGTCAAAAATCGAAACCATGCAACGTAGTGCCGTCTGACCACCGGAGAAACATCCGGTATATTATATATATATATATAAAATGCAGTCACACCGTTCAAATTATGAAAGAAAAAAAGACAAAGCAAAGGAAGGGGCTGTTGCTGTCATTGGTCGCAAACAATTTATAGTAATTGCGCAATCTCTTCAGAAGCCAATCTGAACCAAAGTGCAACAATTTCCCCGCGCTGATTATCTAGTACTATCAGAATTTAACTGAATGGGCCTTACAGCTGCAGACCCTGGCACATGAGATAACGCATGTATTGCCGGAATTCCAGCATTTCCAAGTCCCTGATCCAGGAACCCCGACGGAGCAACCAGAACATTCTCAGTGCAATCTACCCATTTAAGATTCTGGTACGGTCATAAGTAGACCAGCAGAGTTTATTGATGGATCTCCTCTACCCTAGGAGGTCACACACATTCCCCACTAAAGAGGCGACAACATGAATACCTGTCAGCAGATCTTTTCATAGGGCTTCCTTATCTTGTCATTGATATAACATAAAACACCAATAAACCGTTGATTATTGAAGGACTATATACGCACCATTTAACTTATGGTCAAATATTTGGACATTATTGAATACACAAAGAAAAGACCGCAATCCTTCTATACGTGTGCTGCAATTATATATGTAACCTATGCATGTTATGACGTGCACAACAAATTTAAAGCTGTAGTAAGCTGCGCCCGCGATTAATTAACGTAGTCGTGGGCACACATGGAGTCAAAGAGAAACCCTTTTGGTTTTTTTTTTAGCTGCCAGCGTGGATGGTAAAGTACATCGGCAGCTGTGACGCTCTTCGGTTCTGCCTGTAGACATGGACTTCACTGAAATTGTACAGAATGAAATCAAAGCAGAGAAAATAAAGATGTGCTCGGGTGCACGTGCACTGCTCTGGGGGGGGGGGGGGGGGAACAAAACATAACAAAAAACACTTGCGTCCGCTAGTAACATTCGATGCATCTTAACTTCCATCAGAGCCAACGTTAGAAGGCGCTTTAGCAGATTTCCCATTGTCCCCGGCCCCCACCCCAGTACAAAGAACACAATTTTCCTTTATACTAGAACTTCTAACTCAAACTCCTTTAATGGTAAACATTTCCCTCAATATGGTTTATATGTCAAATCCATCACCAAGAAAAATTTTGTTTTCAAAAGACTTCCTTGCCACAGTAGTTAAATTTTTTCCCCCATTTTTTTCTCTCTTTTCTTTTTTTTTTTTACAAGCATCAGGCTGAGCAAACCATGATTGAAGGAAGCCATCTTATGCACATTTCTGTTGTCCCACATCATTCCGAACAAACCTTTTTAGATCGTTAACTACCACAGGAGTGCTGATTACACAGGCAATGGCAATTTCCTAACCAATGACCACCTGAACAATGATGTGTTCAGCTTCTCAGACCCCGAAGCCTTTCAAAAGGTGAGTCATTTCACAGTTTGGAACTACATCTCCATAGCAACATCCCTTTGAGGGCTTTAGAATCACCATCTAGTAAATTCTATGATCATCAAGCTCAACCATTCCCAATGGTTCTTTTCACAGCAGATGGAAAAGGAAGCCTTGAAATTTTACAGTCTATTTCAAGCAATTCATCTGGCAGCCTATTAGAATTCAAAATATTTCGACCTTCAATCACAAAGCATGTTATCTGAAGCTGTGGCGATCACAAGTCAAGACAAGCAGACGTTTTAGCTTAATCATCCATGATGAGAAGAGACTGACAAAAACTCTTAATTCAGCCACCAGCAAAATGCTTATTTTAACGGCATGAAAGTCTTTCAACAAGCAATGAAAACACACCGTGCACCATTTTGTCGCAAGCCTTAAACTCGAACAAAAAAAAAAAAAAAAAAAAAAGAATTCAGTGTTTTTGCTAGCAGGTATATCTGCTTCCGCTAGACAGACAGATCTTAGAAATCATTAGAAAAATAATTTGCCAGCTCAAGAGAGAACAGACATTAACTCTTCTCGTGAGAAAGGCCTAGAACGTTTATTGTTTTATATTTTATTTCATTTCACTAAAAGGGGTTAAAAAGCAGTAGTGGTGTCGTACTTTACTCTTTATTTTTTTTGCTCTGCAAATCCAAAATTGGCAAATTGAGGGACACCCCAATTATTCTGCAAAATCTAAGAAATGCTCCCGGTAATATTCTTAACAAGAAAGGTTCTACCAATTATTTCCACACAATTTAATTCCCTCTGGGTCACAGGCTTTTGTTACTTAAATTATTCTTTTCTTTGTTTCTCTCTTTTTTTTTTCATTTTAATTCTTTCTGCATCCACAGGAATAATCACTATTTCATTGTGTTTGAAAGACTCAACTTTGAAATCTATTATAGCGCCAGGCTCCATTACTCTCCATTTTGAAAGACAATTCCCCCTTATTTTGACCTTGATTACACATTAAAATACTAAATTAATATTTATACAGTTAATATTACAATATAAAAAGACAAACTGATTAAAAATATTCAAGGACCTTGTTTAACACAACTTTCTGCAGTCTCTGCTTTCAAATCCCCCTTTGTCAACATGACCGGAATTATTTCTGCATTTTCCTGTGATTTCATCATTTAAAATATGCTTGCAAAGAAAAAAATAATACAATGAGTCACATGGAAAACGCTTACTTTGACATTGCAATACAACTGCTCCAGTATAATGACCGAGACGCATTTGAATGTATATTTTAGCCGGGTCATGCTCAGAGCGCTATCACCATCACTTTATATTGATGATTTTGGACCGCTTTGCTGTCCTGATCCCGTATTCAACTGCACGCCTCACACTTACATTACCCTATTTATGGACACGCTGCTCCGCGGATTACCTGTCGTGCATGGATCATGGCTTCCATTTAAAGGTTTATAGAGAGAGGTGGGTCACATAAAAGGCTACTCCTGAAAAGACAAAACTATGATGTATATCTAAATATATTAAACCCCATGTCATCCCCATGTTTCGCCTCTATCTCCGTCAGATCCTCCTCCTTGTTCCTCTTCCCCTCGGATCTACGATTCTAGCATTCTGCACCTATTAATTACCCCTTGGTCTGTGGCACATGATTAGTCCCAGTACAACCCCTTAGAATTAACCTCAACACGTGATATTTCTCATCGTCTACAGTGCTCTTAACCTATGGAGGATCGTGATGGGGAAAGAAGGCTGCATCAAGGATGGAAAAGTCACTCGCATATGACACCTGAACGAGGAGGGGTTCTAATTACTATACGATTAGAGTATGCATTCATAACATTTACCAGTAGTACACTCTTAGATTTCATGGCGTCAATGATTTTCCAGTTCTGTAGGACATCTTGGAAATATTGTTAGCGTTGTTTTCTATTGTATGTTGACATCCTGATAACTTCTTTTACATTAATACAGCCCCCACATAGGTTTCAATGAATCATCTTGCAGATATAAGACACTGGTTATGATCATTTAGCTTCTCAGCTAGTCGCTTTCATTCCATGCGATTAAATATCCAACAGCCTAACACCAACCTCCAAAATCCCAAAGACCTGACAGGCAACAGGTTTGAGCCTCACAATGGATTATCTAAAACCAGATGACCAGAGCTTTCAGACGTTTATTAGCCATCACTTCAGTTTTTCTACTTTACACAAGAGAGATTAGACCTTGATGGCACCTAATAGAGCTCTAACAATATCTGATGCTTAACTTCAAAGTATATATTTTTACATTTATATTTTCTATATTGCAAAAGGGGACATTTGTATCCACGTATTGTGTTAAAAGATAGAAAGGACAAAATGTGCTTAATGTGTTAATGAACACAGTCAATGTTAACTACTTAATATAAGTGGGGGGGGGGTTTTAGGCCAGCTTGTTCTATATTTCCAGGACCAAGTGGGCTTTGTTCCTAATGCACCGAGGTCTGAAAGGAGGATGGATCGTTAGAAGCTGCTTCCTCACGCAACGATCTGGTGAATAACCGGCAGGTAACACACTTCACAATTAAGCGTATTGTGGCATTGAATGACATGTCTGTTAACCAATCATTTCTCTGCTTTTAACCCAAATGTCAAAACAACAATAACGCCCACACCCTACACTCATGCCATTGTCAGCGTGAGACTGACAAAGGGCGAGTGTCTTAAATCAAATGCCTGGTTAGGCAATGTGCGATTATATAGTGATAAATTAATGTCCAAAGGACACAGCCGTTGTACAGCGGTGCAGAATATGATGGCGCTATAGAAAAGAAAAAAGTATTCCTGCTCCAAATACATGTCGAGAATGTAATTATTTTTTGCCATGAAACAACGACCGCAGATATATACTAGCTGTACCCATAGTACTTGATACTAGTCTGGGGTACCAAGGAAAAGAAACTGTTTAGGGCTCTCGTTTAAGACTGACAGCTAGAAAGACAAGCAAAATGCTAAATGTTTTAAAGAGAGACAGTTTACGGTTCCTGTTGGTTCCACTAAAGAACTCATATTAAACTCATAATAAAAGTTTTTTAATATGCATTCCTACAAACAAAAATAAATCACCTTCTTGAGGTAGAAGTTGCAGCTCTCCAGCTGTCCTCCTCCTCTGTGGTCTGACAATTCTTGACACCGACTGGCTGCTTGAAGTGGCCAATCAGTAGCAGGAATGTACTCTCCATTGAAATCAGAGGGGGCATTAAATAGACCCCGCATGCAGCATTTGTTGAGCCAACGCTGGAGTCGACAGTAAGTACATCATGTGCATGAAGATGGGTTCGGACGAACATATCTCCTGCAAGCAAAATTGTTGGAGGTGGGAGAAAAGGCAAATGCATTTGCAAAAGGGACACAACAGGAAAAAAATATAAAAACAATTCTACTTTTACTTAAAACAGCAGAACAATGGTGCAGCCAGACCTCCAAATTCCCTACAAAAGGACCACAACACCTTTCAGTTCCTTGGCGTGCGCTGAAGGTTAGTACTTGGCATGTGGATAAGCGTAGAAAAGATCACGTAACCAAGCATTTTGGGAAAACATTGTTTGAGAAAAGTAATTTTTTTTATACTAACCATAAGCCAGATCTAAGGAAAGAAAAGTATGTCAATTTTACCACCACACGTAACCACAGAATGCAAACATTTTAAGCACACAACAAAGCAATTAAAATAAAATTTAATGGTATCTCTTCGTAATAAACATACATAGAAAGAAGAAAATATCCAATACATTATACTTCCGCTGCTCTGTAATTTTACGTGGAGGTGTAACATATAAAGCTTTTCAGCGCTAGTAAACTTTGAAAACCGTTTCTGTCTACTCGAATACACATCTGTATAGGTTTTAATACGGTGGCTCTCAAATAGTGCTTACAATATGAACGACGGGCTGTTCTGTGTTTTTTTACACTGAAAAACGCTAAGAAATGCCAAACAAAGCTTAAAAATGAAGGAAAAAAAATGGTCTTGCACAAATGGTCTTAAAAATATCATTTTATTTACACAGTTTAATTTATAAACATAATTTTGCTGTTTCTATACAAATTGTGACTTTTAGAGCTGCCGAGCACCATGATACAGTCACAGACCGAGGAACAGAACGAAGGACATCTCAGGGGTACGGCTGGGTCTCTAGGTGAGGAAACGCACAAGGCCCTGAGAACCACCTGGAAATGACATACATCCTGAAGGACACATCAAATATTGGTGGAAGATTATATTAATGACATATAATGGTGTATTAATGATTATTTAATCTTCAGGGGCTGAGAAAGATTTGAAAATGTAAAGCAACATATTGGGCAATGTAAAATATTTTGAGATATTGGGTCAAAGGAGAGAAAAAGTTCTAAGGAGACAGACATAAGAGCTTCTTGTGTGCAGACATACAAGGGCGTATGAAACAAAGGACTTATCGATAGGACTTTAACCTTGGCCACTGCTTTTCTGGTCAGTCACAAGAACGAGGGCTGCCTATTAAGACCAGAGTTGCCCAAATATAATAAAAACAAATAAATAAATGAAAGTCTGCTAAATGTGAGTTGTCCCCCCCCCCCCCCAACATGCGCGTGGACTAATTTTATGGCTTCTAGAAGAAAGTCTGTCTGGCTCCTAAGAAATAAATATATATGAAAAAAAATCCCTCTAACCCCACCCAACATGGAACATTTTATTTTCTCTGTTTTTATCACAAGGGGTGCTTTTAAGATCTTTACATAGCTAAAGTTGGAGACAACATAAAGTAACAGAAAACCCTCATAAATCACAGAATATGCAACATTTCAGGGAGTTTCAGTTGTTTTCATTATTTCAAAGATTCCTGGATTTTCATTTCAACGTGCAGCAGTTTTCCATCCAAATCTGAGTTAATCGTTTGCTCCTCTAATAGGAGACCTAAATTGCTCTTTTAATGATGAAAGGCCATAAATGTTCAAAACCTATCCACAGAAAGCTGACCACAGTTTTTGTTTTCGGGAATACACATCTGTGGATAATTTAATGTAAAAGTATAACACTATGATTGCTTAATGCAATCTTAATTAACATTCTTTCGGGATTTTCTTTTCCAAAAATAAGAGGGAATATACACGTAAGAGAACGAACAGCTAGAAATGCACATAACCCATACAAAGTAAAATTAAAAACGCGAATAGTCCAGCGCAGACATTTTAAGAGGAAAAACACTAAATTAAAGCGATTCTGCCAATTCACATACACACAATTCACATACGTTACAAGAAACGTTTAAACATATAATATCTCCTACAGGAAGACCAGCTGGATATATCGATTGACAGCAGACTGATAGGACAGGGACCCTCTTGTAGAAGTTAACTTTTGACATCGTTTCTATGATGCTAAACACGTGTATCCACAAGTTATACCGTAAAAGTAGTAAGATAAATTGTACAACACCCCCCCTAACAACCCTTTCACAACCACAGGACATAACATTACGCCACAAAATAAAGTAGTTGCAGGGACCATTAGGACATAATAGTACGTCCTTACGGAATTATTGTAGCAGTGGCTCTGATGCCCCGTTAGCCCTTAGTTCCCTGGCTGCAGGAACTAATTGGAGTCTGCTAAAGTCATGTGATTACTAATCACAAAAATCACATGCTTTCACGTGACAAAACTAAACGTTTGTGAAGGCTGGTTTAGTCAGACGATCTGCTTCTCGCCTCTCTCACTTTGATCAGAGGGAACAGAGAACCACTAAAAATGCAGTCCCCTGCAGAGCACAACGGCCCCTTTAAACACAACTTTGTGCAATAATACCTGATCAATACTTTGCGTTGATTTTTTTTATTTATCTTTATTTTTTGTGTTAGTTTGGTGGGTTGGTAGACAGAATTAGGGGTAGTATAAAGAGGTTTAGTTTAAGAGGAGAGGAAATATTTTCTCTATTTTGTTTTTTTATGTATTCAAGGTAAATGTTAGACCATGCTAACGGTATTGAAGGAAAGCTCATAGACCTCAAAGCCAGAAGTCAGGATCCTGCCCACTCTGAGGCTCTTGCATGCTTTTCAGAACTAGCCATAGAAAACGATTGCCAATTAAAATGAAAGAAAAAGGGCTATAATGATGTGTTAATTGCGGCTGCAAAGCACTTTGAATCCCTGAGAAAGGGGATAAAACAGTGACCTGCCAGAGCCGAGCTTACCCCATCAGATCTTAAAGAGCAGGAGACAAAGCAGTTAATTTTGATTGTTTCTCATTTAAAGGGAACCAATCATGAAAATTGAGACTTTTACTTTAATGTCAAGCTGCCTCATGCCCCAGACAGCAAAAGGATTATACATTTGCAATAACCTTCTCTCTACAAGAGCCATTTATGTGCTCCTTCCTCACGGATGCCATACACAAGGACTACCCCCCTACATAATAATATTCCTTGCCAAACCAAGTCTGAGTCATATCCCGATATATCGCTATCTAGGGCAGGTCAATAACATTTCAGAAGGCAGTGCACAAGTATGTATAGGACATAACATTAAAATAGGACTTCTGTGATTCAACCAACCCAGTTGCCATTCAGACAATTTTTCAAGCCAACACTGTTAACTACATCCATTAATCCCCTAAAATAATGTTTTCAAGGTAGTTCTGAGTTACGCCAACAGATCTGAATGGTTTATATGTGGATTTCTTGCATGGGTTACGGGGAGGAAGCTCAGATATCTGCAAGAATGGCTGAGCTGCCCTGTACAATGCATAGTCAAATCAGTGTGATTCAACAAAACTCACATTGCTGATTGAACTATGCATGATATAGGGCCAGCCCTTCTTGGACAAGAAACCTGGCTCTTTCACCTTAGTGAATAAACGCCTTAATCTCTGCCGGGACCTAATTTATGAATTACTCATGCGATCTCCTCACATACAGTCACCTGCCACATCTGTGATTCTGATTTGCTGAAGAGTTTGATTCTTTTAGTAAAAAAAGTAGCAGAAAAATGTAAAAGTCAGTTATCCCCCCAGATCTGCCGCTGTATGAAGTTTTCACCTGTTTTGTCTAACAGTAGGTGATGTATTAGCGAGGCCGTAGTAGGCATCTACTAATGTAAAAGCAATAGGCACCGTCCTTGGTATAAATTACTCCCCTCCAACTCTGAAACATTTTCCAAAGCATACCATGCCTCGAAAATGCCAACACTCTGCTGGCCAATTAACTTAATTCTACATCAGAACAGAATAATTGTTACTGGTAGCAGAAAATGTTAGGTTTTGGGGTCAACAAAAAGAAACAAAATGGTAAGAGTTACAGTTCATTCTATTGTAACGCCTCTAAAATCACTCTTACATGTATAGGTTATACATTTGTGTTCATTTTCAAGAGGCAAACGGCTCTTGTGCAGATGTTCTTTGAAACGATCGATACCCCAAGACGTACCTTACATACGTTTTGATACTTTACATAAAAAAAACTTTATTCCAAACCAAGGTACTGCCCCTTTAAATGCAACGGGCTGGATATGTCAGTATTCACGCTACAGCTCTGGACACAGACACTTGACGAGATATATATATATATATATATATATATATATATATATATATATATATATATATATATATATATATATATATTAGTACTTTTTCCTTTTTTATTCTTTAAAAAATAGTGTTTTTGCATACAGAATCCCTGTTGCGTTTAGTGAATAATCTACTTTACCTTTGCTGAATTTACCTTGCCGGGGAACCCAGACTACCCGCCAACGGCGCTTAGAGTGCTGGAGCATTCGGCTATTGTTACCGTTTAAAAGCCCAGCGCCGATTCTTTAAAAGCATCTGGGAGGGGACAAAAACTGGTGACATATTTGCATAAAAAAAGGCAATTTCCTTTCCATTAATACCCTAAATAGCCAAGAACGAAGCTGTTCTGCCAAAAAAAAAAAAAAAAAAAAGCCTAAAATATGTATTACCGTAGTAAGCCGGTTATCTCAATCAGCGATAAATTTACACCATTAGTTTCATGTGTAGTATTTCACACGGCAAAATCCTTCCAGCACGCTGAACTTTAGTGACCAGTCACATTATAATATTCCTTTACAAAAAGGATTGATTTTCCGGAGCCTGATACAAGTTCTGAAAGGGTGCGCAGAAGCTTTGCAAGAAGTAGCTTAGAAGAAATATTTTAGCTGGTTTAGAGCTGGAACAGAACGTCTAGGCCCCCGGCGATTGGGGATAACATGCAGTTTCTTCAAAAGCCGCAGTCGTTCTGTTGACCAACGTGACCTTTAAAGAGGGTCACCTATGTAGCTCCTAGCGTCGGTAAATGAATGTTAAAACTAACTTATGGATTTAAAGTATATGATTTTATCACAATAAGATGAGGATGAGCGGAGAGGCAGATGGTGGCTAAATCTATGTAACTAATCGGAGCACCAGGCATGTGATGGATCTCCATATGGTAGGCACGGCCTATGTAACCATGTACTACTGCATTACCAATACCGTATAATAATAATATCATCCAATGTACGTCTCTTTAAAGCACGGTCTTAAAAATCTTTATTATGAATGTGTGTGTTTAAAATTTGCAACAACAACCAAAAAAAAAATATGGCGAAGAAGTAGCTGAGAATAAACAATTAATATTCAATTAAAATCAACATTGCCATATTACAGACACAAAAAACAGAGAGGTCCACAACCAGAAACTTTTTCCTTAAGCAAAAAAAGAAAGAAAACATCACCATTTCCTTGTCGCAATTTAAATTATTCTAGCGTGTAACACTTTAATTGTTTTAAACAAAGCTAGTGTCATAGACACAAAAGAATTTCTTGCAAAACGAGCCTCGTGAGTAATTTTTACGCTTCTGCTGATGGTTGATGAGTGATGAGCATTTTGCTCAAATTTATATACGGGGCCCATCAGAGGCAACAGGTGGCTTGCGGGGAAAAAAAAAAAAAAAAAAAGGTAAAGGATAGAACGAAGACGAATGAAACTCATCTTATTATTGAGAATTAAAATAAAAGATTTTATAAGTTCCTAGTTCTAACATTTAAAAAAAAAAAAAACATTCAAAATAAAGTGCCATGTTTTAAAGTCAATCATCTTGGGGGCGCGAAGAAGGCAAAAACTAGCCTTCAACAAGTAAGTAGAGAAGTAATCAGCGTGATAGTAATCAGCGTGATGGGAATCGCCCTCCGCAATCTCCCATATATCTTGGGGTGACCATCGAAGCCACCAGCCAAACACGTGGGATAATGTTAATAGCAGGAGAATATATATTATATTTTATAACCTGGGCCACCGGGTGTTACAATATAACATTTTGCACAACCGAACAGATATCTGACCAAAAATATCACGACGGACAATGAAGCCTCCAGGTCTGCAGATGGAGGACATTTATTGGAACAAAATGAGAAAAGCAGACTTTTGTGAATAGTAACCCACATTACTGTAAGTAGCACCGTATTTTATGCTAAAGTACCAAGAAGAATTCCACATGCCAACATATGAACAAAAACAGAATATAAAAGATGAGGATCATAAAAGATAAATGGGATTATATATTTCAAATTATGATATAAAAAGAAAAATAAACACCTCGATAAACCATAACCTCTCTAATTATTTTGCTTGAATCCTCCTTAAATATAAGACTGCTGGTAATACTGCTAGACTGTCTATTGCTTTGCCTTTTATTGGCAATTCCTTCTAACCCAAGCCTTCCACACCCGTTGAGTGGATCCATTTGGCCATCGTTAGTCCTCAAACCCATTTCCACTTATAGAACAAAGGCTCAAGATTCCCTGAAACCGCACAAATGTGTTATAGACAATCGCCCCGGTTGCTTATTTAGGTTTCTAGGCGATTTCAAAGCAATTGGCTGTGGCTCCTTAAAAAGATGAGGAAGTATAAGAGGAAGAAAAGACAAACAAGGCGAGCCCCCCCCCCCCCCCAATCAAATAATAGGTTCCGAGAATATTCCTGAATACACAGTCTGGGAATAATTCATGATGCTTCCGAATAACATTTTGACAAAAGCATGTAAAATTGAAAAGATGTTTTACCTTTGCATCTGTATCAACAGAGCAGGAAGAAAAAGATTTCCAAGTATAATACTGACCACGGAGACCGAGGGGAAATTATCCACCAGAAAATACATTTTTCATAACCTGCCCTAAAAGGCTAATGGGCCGACACGTTTCTATTTGGAATGCAACAGAAACAATTTACATAGGAAAAAAAAAAAGGAAACTTGTCAAACACACACACGGTTTTACACAGAGGCATTTCCCTGTCATTCCCTACAGAGCTTAATACAAAATCCTCTAAAAAGCTTTTTTTGTGGGGTTTTTTTTTTTTTAAGAAAGAAATAAAAAAACCAAAAAAAAAAAAAAAACCATACGTCTTCTTCATTTTGCTAAATGCCATTGGTAAGGCAGATCGTACTCACATTATTTTATAGAGCCGTTAAATTTTATCGCTCTCTGCAGTCTACAGAGTACTCCAAAGTTTATAAATGCCGCCGGGGTAATATCCGTTGGCCCCTAAAGTAGAATTAAAGAACGCAAATGCTTCACATGCTTCCTAATGAATGGTCTTCCGAATAGGCTAATGACTTAGTTTGCATAGTTTAACGCGAACAAAGCACTTGCCCAGAGCACACATGGGCCGGTAGAGAATGCCCCTGCACACCATGATGAATAGGATGGTACACGAGAGATAGAAAGTGAAAGGCAGGGCATTAGGAGAACCTGAGCGTTCAAATGAGACAAATCAGAACAGCATCTACTGGTGTGCGAAGGCCCACGGCTGAAGACATGCGTGTTTAAAAAAATACAAGCCACTGTCCCACACAGCCGGAAATAGATTCCTTAGCCTTTTCCAAATGGACGTACCCGCTGTACAGCACTGGGGAGTATGATGGCGCTACATAAATCAACAGATACTGTAGCATGCTGCGCACAATGGCTCCAGCCTCCATGGTCATTACACAGCAACACTCCAGTATGTATAAGAATACATCGAACTCTATATTTATAGGGTAAAGTTTGTTTGGCGTTGCCAATGAGACATCAACACACACATACATATATTATATACATATATATCCCCTTCGTGACAAAGGCTGATTCTATTTTTTGTACCCTTCGTGACAATGGCTGTTTTATCGTTTCTGCGGTGTTTGTGTTTAGCTGTAATTTTCTCTTAACCCATTTACTAAACCCACACAAGTTATATATTGTTTTTTTCAGGACAAGAAGGGCTTTCTTCAGACACCATAATTTTTTATATATGATGTAATTTTCTATAATAAAAATAATAAAATATGACGAAAAATTGAAAAAAAAAAAAAATTTCTCACTTTTATTTGAAAAATCTTTTATTCATCATAAAAAACTACTGAAAAAACCTGCTAAATAGATTCTACTATTTGTCCCGAGTTTAGAAATACCCAATGTTTTTATGTTTTTTTGCTTTCTTCTACACGTTATGGGGCAATAAGTACAAGTAGCGTTTTGCTATTTCAAAACCATTTTTCTCTGAATCTGGTAATTCTGTCTCTATGTGGTATTTGGGGCATCTTTGAAGCCAGCAAATTAAATTTACCCCACCAAACCATATATTTTTGAAAACTAGACACCCCAGGGTATTTTAGATGCTGATAGTTTAACCCTTTCCATGCACTAATCCTACCACCAACCCTTGTCAAAGTTTGTGATAGTAATTGTTTTTGCTGTTTTTTAAACATACTTTGTACTTCAGGTGTAAAATTACAGCTCCTGGTATGTTGTTGCTGTCACACAACACCCCGATATGTGTTCAGCAACATCTCCTGAGTACATTGATACCCCACATGCATGGGTTTGTCAGATTGTTTGGGGGCAAAAGGGCCAAATTTGGAACATGCCTCCTCAGCCGTATACCGCTGCATGGCAACAATTGCAGCAAAAATAGTGGGGAAGGAAAGGGTTAATGGCTCTAATAAAAAAAATTAAAAAAACCCTAAAAAAAGTACAAAAAAAAAAAGTAAAAAAAAATGTAAAAAAAATAGAACCCCAAAAACAATTGCCACTATGCAAGATCACTGTTTATGCAGTGATCAATGGCAATGAAGGGGTTAATATTAAATGGGTGGCTCTTATAAGAGCCTTTGGATCAATATATATATATATATATATATTATTGAGAATACCTGAAAACACACTGATCTGTCTCTCTCCCTCACTAGAAGCAAGTGAAGGAGGGAGGCAGATCCAATACTGATCAAAGGCAATGTTTAGAAAACATTGCCTTTGATTTAGCAAATCATGATCACTCTTATGAGTGATCTGACCACTAGGGGTGTTATTCACTGGATGTCCATGACATCCAGCAACACCCCCCCCCCCGATGATGACAGCAGGCTCCGCCCCCGGCTTGATGGGCGCCGCCATCTTGAAACACCGCATGTGTTTCGAAGACGCCGGCACCGGGAAGGTAAGTTGAGCATTTAGGAAGCGATCGCGAGTCGCTTCCTTTGCTAAACAGGTGTTGCAAAGATGCCTCGATACTGAGGCATCTTAGCAACACCAGCTAAGCAAAGGAAGCGACTCGCGATCGCTTCCTAAACCCGTTTTTCGGCCATGTTTGAAAGACGTGCAGTCTTTCAAACATGTTTTTTTATTTGCTCCTAGGAGCGATCGGGGGGGGGCCGGGAATGTTTTTTTTGGTGTTGCTCAATGCCTCGATGTCGAGGCATTAGAGCAACACCGTTTGAGTGAAAAAAAATCGATCGCGGATCGATTTTTTCACCCGTTTAAAGACGTGCCGGTCCTGGCACGTCAATTGTCATAATCGTCACGATTTTCGGTGACGTGCCCGGACCGGCAATTGTCATCAAGGGGATATAGAACCCCAAAGCTTGTTCAGGCCAACTAGAAGCCAGTTCACATGCTTTTTAAATTACCCAACCATGGTAATCTCCACTGCCTATGCTGGAACTCTGTTCCACTTATCCACCACCCTTTCAACAAAGGATATCCTTATGCTAAATTAAAAATGTACACTTAAAAAATAAATACATGATAAGCATGATTTTATTTGTAATAACACACACAGGTTAACATGGATGAGTTCATACGCTCCGATATTTGCCCGTTGTATGATGTCAGAAGAAAAGTTTTCCGTAACACTTCTTCCATGAGCTGCATACACTGATTAAGTATTCAGTAAACACGCAAACATCACTAGAGTTAAATGTAAATTCACCCGTTTGGATCCGGTAAACTCCTCGGACGCACACGGTTAACACAGCAGTAGCCAATAAAACACGCGTGGCTGATGGATCCCTTTATCTTCCGGTAATTTTACATTCACTGCACGGCGGTATAAGGCACCGTACAGAACAACTTTCCTTCTTCGGCCATTATTGTGCACAAAACTGTCGCAGAGCCCGCATCACACGACAGTTTCTGGCCTACAAGGTCACGTTGAAAAGACCCTGCTGGGAAAACTTAACAAGTTCCATCTGTAAACAGCATGCCACTGGCTGCGGTTATCTCACCAAAAGAAGGATGCCCTTCACAGGAGACACGGAGTTTGCAGCTTAAATCCAAGTTGCAATGATATGTTATCATGTATCGCGTGGCTCAATAACGTGCTCTGTGCTGGCTGGCGGACACCTAAATACCCACCTTGTTATACTATCAAAGAGCTAGTTTCACAGAAATGTCAGTAGAGAATATCATATATAATGTATGTATACACATTTATACGACGTATTATATATATATATATATATATATATATATATATATATATATATATATATATATATATATATATATATATATACACACACACACATTAAACACAAACGTGTATATCTTTATTATACAAACACATCATACATGCACACACGGTATATTATACACACACATTTTGTATATATGTCACTTAAGACACTGTTCTAGTAAAATAAAAAATGTATATAAAGTTTTTTTCCAATAAAGAGTAGAAAATATTACAGTAATACATTTTATTAGCAGGTCTATAGCGCAGGGATATTTTTAGATACCTCTATACCAGACTTTGTAACTCACATCTCTTTCCATGCAAAAAATTAGTGTGCAATGTTGTCCAAACTGACCCCTCGCATTAATTAGTTTCACAATTTCCAGACAAGTAAAAAATAGGAGCACAATATGTATCGTTCATGCGAGCGAATAACAGATTGCTGCTTCAAGATGAAATATGGATTCTATTCAAGTTAGTCCAAGCAAGCGGAAACATATTTGGATAATTCTGTATAGAAATCTTAAACAAGTTAGAAAATAATCCTGCCAAATAGCAAAATAAAAAGTGCCAAAACAAACATTTTAATGTGTATATAATATGCCCAAAATGTCATGTAAAGAAACTGCACCAAATTTTACGTGCAAAGAAAAAGCATGCAAATCTATGGAGATTTTGGGTGTAATAAGCATAATTCCAATACATAAAATAATCTGTGAAAAAGCTCTACAGAAGCAATAAATATCCTTCTGCTTTACTTATATTTTATTTTGTTAGGTGGCAAGTGCTCTTATTTGATTGCATGCCAAGTACTTCTTCTGTTACATAAAAAAAGTATACAAAGGTTTCGTGTACACAGCGATCTAATAGTATGAAAAAAAGCATAATAGAAGTTAAGGTAGAATGAGGATAATATAAGAAAAGTAAAGGCTAATTCCTTAGGGAGAGACGACTTTCCAAACAAAAAAACCCAAAAAGCTTCAAGAAGCACTTTACTAACTTTGAGATCTTAAGCCATTAAACAAAAGAAATGCCACAAAGGAGGTGAGGGAAGAATGTCTTCCAGACAAGAAAGGATCATATTAAATAACGTCAGACACCAAAAGGATAATACGATCAATAAGACGCCATAGTGATACGCAAGAGGGACGAGTCACATGATTCCACATCAGAAAATCCTTTAAATAGTGAAGATATTTACTCGGCTGCTACACCAGAAATATATTATATATATTACATATAAAATATAAATATTTCATAATATATTTAATCTATATGCAGACATGATCTGCGACTCTGGAAACATACCCCGCTTAAATAGAATGCGCAACAAATGCCCGCCGTGCCCGGGATATAACATACTAGTTGTATGTGCTGTCTTTATCAGACTTCGAAGTAGTAAATGGATTTAATTAAAAAGCACCCTTGCTCGGTCAATAGAATTGCATTGGGGGGTATCTAGTTTAAAGTTTTCCGTAAGGAAACCGAGATCCGTGTCTTATTAATAGGACACAACTAGCATTTCTAATTAGATTTAATCAATCATGGTCAATTAGCCGGCAAATTGTTAATTTATCAACAATATCTGTTCTGTCTCCCGTGATTATAACAGGGATCCCACGGAACTGGCTGATCCCAGAGCTAGACCTCCGAGAAAATTATTTAGTTAAAACTATTTTAGAATATACCCAATTTGGGCACTTTTTAGTCAAATATTCCTGAAAAAAATAGCATATGAGAAATCTCTAATGCAGCGACGAGATTGATTAAAGCTATACATTTTCAATACGCGATACAAAAGAGATAAATAAATCAAATAGCTTAGCCGTCAAACAATTTTTAATATAAAAGCTTTGATAAAGTAAGAGTATTAGCGGGAAAGGAACTAGCATGGCATGACAGCCCCTACAGAGAAAATAAGATATAAAGCAAGCAACAATCATTTCATAAGTGCTACTACTGTAAATCTCTTCCCACAAACTAAATAAAGAGAACATGGAAATCCTTTCAAAGCGCTAGTTTAAAAAGAGCGCAGAGGAAACCAGGCACCTTACAGCGTGTACCGCGGGTGATCAAAATGCAAAGCATCTCTCCAAAGAGCCCCAAACTCCGTGTCACCAAGATGTGGCAAACCTCCCAGTCTCTTTCCACAGTATTATGTAATAGTGTTTGGTTCTAGACGGTTGGATCCATAGATGGACAATTCTAGTGTTTGGGATGACTGGCATGACGTGGTACGGTAAGAAGGTTGGCCTTCATGGAGCGTTGGTTTGTTGTATATACAAACACCGCAAAAGAAACTGACCACATGCCTATCCGTAAAGGACATTCAGTGCCGTTAGTGGACCGTGACAGCAGTATTTATACAGCACAATACCGAATAACATTTCTTCTGGATGTTCAGAAGCAGAAATCTGCTGAAATGGCTGCGGGAGGTTAGAGAGGACCTACACTTATCTATACAAAAATATATGCAGATCCGCTCAAACAAATTTGAGGATTTTCCAAGAAAATGAAATGTCACTTACGCATGAGATGAAAGATTCCATCGCAAGCACTGATGTGCGACAAGAAAGCGTTCCCCAGACCTTGTCCTGCGCTGGCTCCCTTCACGAGACCGGCTATATCCACCACATTCAGAAAGGCTGGTACTTTGCTGGAGAACAGAGGAAAAAATCATGAGTTTTATGAGAGCACTAGCCAACAAATCTACATGGAAATAACATTAAACCGTAGGCGACTCCAAACAAATCTTTACTGTCCATACAACACTCGTTACACAAGTTAAATATTTAAACGCACATCCAGCAAGGAGATAGAAGATCCATACTGGAAATTATTATAATGCCGTTTTTAATGTTCAATGGCCTACTGATTAATGTAAATGTGTTCCATCCAAGCCAATAAGAAACATCAAAGCTGATGCTCAATAACTCATGATCCGCAGACACATCCAGCCTACAAACGGTTAAAGGTTTGACGCGGATCGTTGAATTAGTCGTTAATACAGTTAATCTCGAGAGCTAACAATTGCCCACCCTGGTTTACTGATCATCTGCTATAGAGTATTTGAAGAAACATTGTTACCCACTTCTAACTTTTATTCAAATGTTTTGTAGAACACACATTTTTCCCACTAAGAAATAAAATGTAAAGGACCGTAAAAAATAAAAAATAAAAAAAAATAAAGGTGTTTTCAGTTTCTTAATCCATGTTTTAATAAAATAGTATATTTTGCTTTAAAGGGGCTGGGGGGGGGTTGCAAGAGTCACAAGGGCACTTTGCAGTAAAGGCAGGTGGTAATACACACAAATACATACCCGATCTTAAAAACAAATAACATTCGATTTGTAAAATAATTACATTATATACATTTCAGGATATATTGGTTTAGTGATTGCAAAGACAAGAATATAAGAAAAAATTATCTAATGAAATCTCCATTTTTTAACAAAATGTACCTTTACCAACTATCTAAATTGTAAATTTATGAGCTCCTTTTGTTTATCTGTGTTAGATCCTCTTAATGTATGTATTGTAGCTCCGTGACCTGACTTTCTATGTGGATTGACCAACGATAGATTAGTTTGAGCTGGCCATCAACGGTTAACGGTAGAGGAAGCAGCAAAGAACGCAAGACGAATAATTTATTGTATAATCATACTGTTTATTGTAACATAAGACACACAACTGTGTACTGCCAAAGCTCCTATATATTGTCCGGATCAAACACCCAATAAAATGTCTTTCAGTAATGTATGTATCGTAAGATGCGCTATGTAAATTGTTCATGCCAAATACATAAAAGATAATATTAACAACTGCATTATTGTTTTATTATGAACCCGTTAATGTGAAAACCACGTATCGGATGTAGTTACATTTCCCTAGAGCCATACCTTGCCGGCTTGTGGTACTGACACAAGAAGTCAAACCGGTCATCTGGAATCGGTACTCTGCTTTCATTTGGATTAATGGTGCAAAAAGGAAAGTTTTCAGCCGCCGCCTGGCTCTTAGTCAACACATTAAAAAAAGTTGATTTCCTGTGAAAACGAAGGGAAAACACATGGAAATTGTATTAAAGACCTTCCAACCCTCAGCACGGAACGTGTACATATTAAATTGCAGCAGCATCAAATATTACACTTCATCTGCTAAAAAAGGAGCACATTTAAGCGGAGAGGTAATATCGAAATCCTGACGGGGGAAATGAGTTTATAAACGGAAGCAGTTATGCGAGTTATACCCACTGCATACTTCGAGTAACCAAGCATACTTCGAGTAACCAAAACGTCCAAGCTGTGGAGATCATCAGCTGAGACAAAGCTAAAATGAGCCTTTACCAGCCAAAGGATCCACGGTGCTGAAGTTAAACGAAAATTGTAGAGAGCAGAGATTCTGGATGGATTACTGACCACACCGCTGGCTGCTCCTCTTCTCATTGCATAGTAAAGCACATAATAATAATAATAATAATAATAATAATAATAATAATAAAAAAAAAAGTATCAAAACCATCTAAGCAGTTCAGTATTTGAAACAGAGAATTTAGACTCTAGTTTCTTTTCTTTTTGTAACCAGAAATATCCCAAAGTGCCTAAGTTTTATGAATACAATTTAAATTAAAATGGCGGTTTCAAGTATTTCAATTTCATGTATATTTCAAATGAGCAACTATTTATAAACTGACACACATCCAATAGCACCAGGGCTTTGCACATGACACATATAATCCACATACACCTTTATAAACATGTATGTAAGCATTAGCCAGAACACATGAAAAAAATGCACCTATAAAGTAAAGTGTGTCACCTAGTCCAACGTTGAAGCTGCTTAAAGTTAGTCTACTGACGAGCGGTAGACTTATAGATTGTATGCTAAACTCTGTATATGGAATCATATAATGCAGTTAAAATCTTGGTAGATTGTAGGTATGGTGAAGGTTCACATTCAAGATATTGACATATATGCTCCATTACGCTAAGCTCTAGACATAGCCATAAGTGGCATAGTTTCTAAAACATAGCTGCATACCAACCACCACAAACCTCGACTTTACATGTTGGCTGTAAACAGGACTCTCGGCACCCAGAGTAGGTCTGGAGGCTGTGCCCCGCGCGGACATCAGATCCGCTTTTCAAAGTGGAAGGGGTTCCAGGGCATTGACTGAACCGTTGCATCTGGATGACCCCGAAAACTGGAAGCCATGAATCTGGTTTTTGGGTTCATTCAGATGTAATGAAGACATAACTTTGGACAGTTTACTCCAACACAGCCACTGAATCTTCAAATGCAATGTGGAACCAAAACTCTGGTTCATTCACTTATTATTTCCCGTCTTGACTGCTGCAACACTCTTCTTGTTGGCATTCCACTGTCTCGACTCTCTCCTCTACAGTCTGTCCTAAATGCTGCCGCTAGGCTTATCTTCCTTGCACGCCGCTCCTCTTCTGCTTCCCCACTCTGTAAAATCATCCACTGGCTCCCAATTACCTTTAGAATTAAATTTAAAATCCTGGTACCAACATATAAGGCCCCCCCATAACACTGCTCCTCCATACATTTCTCATAAGCAAATACTCTCTTACTCCATCCTTACATTCTTCCCACGGGCTAAGGCTCTCCTCCTCAGTTATCACCTCTTCCTTTTCCCATCTACAATATTTCACTCGGGTTGCCCCATATCTCTGGAATCTACTTCCACTGAACCTTCAGCATTCACCCTCCCTCCCAACATTCAAGAAACATCTCAAAACCCACTTGTTTAGAGAAGCCTCAACATCTTAGCTGCTAGAATCTCCTTGTCATTGATACGACCACCACACTACCTCTCACCCTCTGTGCCTTATGTTTGTCACCCCATTCCCACAAGATTGTAAGCTTGCGAGCCGGGCTCTCTCCACTTTATGTATCGGTTTGCCTTAGTCTGTCAATTCTAGTCTTGTCATACCCCTTGAATTTATGTATTGTATTAAGCGCTGTGTAAACTGTTGCGCTATATAAATATAAGATAATAATAATAAAGTTGTACCTGGATAGTGTACTTACATCATCTTAACTAAGCTATTGCATAAAATTATTAAAATGTACTAAATATTAGAAATCCGGTGTAACCTACCCTACATTTGGCAATCCAACAATTCCAATCTTCAAAGAGGTCCCAAATCTTCCAATGATTGGATGCTGCTTTGGTCCATCGTCTGACTTTTTGGGCGGCATCTGAAATGCAGTTAAAAAGGCAAATGAATAAAAATGTTTGTACTGGTTACTACAGAAGTGAGGATTTTCTAACAATTTACCTTTTTGGGGGCCATTACTGGATTTCTTGAAGGAGTGAGACAGAATTATATTAGAATCTTGCCTTTTAATCATTTTTGGCCTGTTCAGAAAAGCGCCATCGGGGAAGATCCGGTGGTATAACTACAGGGCAGTTCGCAGACACACAACTTGCTAATAATAACAGCAGGACGACGGGGAAAGCTGAGCACACGTTCTCTAAAAATGACACCTGATGCCATCAATATGGGGAACTGACGCCAATCTGGCAAGCGGTAGAGCTGGACGTGTCCCCTAGGAGAACGCTGCTTACTGTATAATACTGTACGTTAGAGAGCAGGGGGCATCATGTACATGAGCAGGACACGTAATTCAGTTTACGGTCCATGAGAACCCCTGTAATAAAAGATAGAATGACATGACACAGAAGCTGCAGCCCTGCAGTTGCTCTGCTCCTGTGTGGGCCAACAAATTGCTTGAAGCAGCCAATCAGCAGAAGAGGTTTTATTGAAATCACTGGGACTGCTAATGGAGTCTGCGTAGACCCTCGTCCCCGGCATTTACCGAGCCAGTGCGCTCGCTGACCGGAGACCGAGCACGTCTTCTGCACATCAAGTGGGGAAAATAGGTAAATGCATATTGGGGGATCCAGCAGACCCCCATGCACTGCTAGAGGGGGGGGGGCGCACTGTGTAAATTCAAAGGGACTTTCCAGCTATCTTATGCACTAAACTGCATGTAATGGCTGGAGTGTCCCGGTGATGTCAGAATGCATGTTAATAAAGGTAAAGCAGCCACAGACCCGTTTAGAAATCAGCTCAGCAATTAACAAAACTATTTCCGTCCGCAGGAAACGTGTATCTGCCGTTCTGAGGCATCTATACTCTGACAGTAATTTGTCACCCGGGCGGGTAAAGCGAATTCCTCTCACCCGATCTGGGAACAGCCTCTCCTTTTATGTTCAGACTGATCAGCCATGACAAGCATGAGCTGGCAGACGCCTCCTGGGAAGTGCCATGACTGAGAGCTGCATCCCTGACAGGCCTGCACATGGCCTGTGCGTGTGCCCGAGAGCAGCCTCTGCCACCGGGCAGCCAGCATATGGAGCACTCACCCTCACTCCGAAGCACGTGCTCTTCCCGGGCTAAACGGAACGGCTCACCGGCAACACACGGGTGTGAAACCTCACAGACCTCCCCGGCAATCGCACGTTCAGCAGCAGCCGGCGTCCCAGAGACGGAAGGGGCGGGACATCGCGCGGCACATTCGCATAACACAACATTCCATTGGCTGGCGATGTAAGGTGAAAGGTCAGGCATGAAACTGCTTGCACGGAGTTCGCCATGCTGCCGCTTGGATCAGGATGGTCAGGGCTGGCGGCTTCTGCTGTAGCGCAGGATGATCGCTTGGGATTGGGCTGTTTGTAGGAAGATCGTATTTGTAGACGGAAACCGGAGAGAGTGATTTCTAAAAATGAAATTACATATAAAAATGATTTGCTGAATGAAAGGGCCGTGCTGCGCTTCAGCGTGAAATACCGGCGCCTCCGGAGTAATGCCATTCAAGGATTATTTATATATTTGACACGCTATATGTAAGGGTATTAGGGCCCAGCCCCCAGCCAGAGTCCTGAGTACACATCGGCTTTAAAGCCTCGGGTTTGGGTAGGGATTGCAGATTTCTCCTCTAATTGGGTTATTACATTTTCCGTTAAGGGAGCCATCTGGTGAACCCTCGCTAGAGTGCTGGGTCCTGGGACGAGGAGGAATTCCCATGTATTGCGTCATACTTAATCCTCGTAAACAGAATCCGCCAGGATAATTTCCAGAAAAACTAGATTTCTAGGCTTGTAAAATTAGGACCCGTCGCTAGGAACTTTTCTTTTTTCTTTATTGAAGATTTGTTTTGCTAGAAATGTAGGAGATGAGGTGAGGAAAGAAAATAACAAGTTCGGTTACAGTGTTGACCGAGTATTAGTTTGCCAAGTGAGGAGCGATGGCATAAGTGTGATGCGGCGGCAAGAGCAAAAAATCAGACGGTATGATCATCGTGTTCAGGAGTCAAAGGCGTGTGCGCTGCTTCTTACAACCCCAAGCCTCTGACGTTGCTGGAGTCCATTATTTTTGTTAAAGCCGTCTAATCACCCTAAGTAAAAGCAAATACTTTCGTTCTCTGTCACATGCTGGTACGTAAAGGTATTTTGAGTAATATATTCTAAGTGCAAATTGAGAGTCGACAATATGGAGAATAGAAGAAGTGTGAAAACATGAAATGAATTGTCAGACCAAAGCAGGGATAGGCGGATAAGTGTCCGTACGAGAACACCAGCGTCCGTGGCAAGGTTTGTGAAGGTCTAAAGACATTGTCCTCCACAGACGCCTGTAAGTGTCCATCATGAGCAATGTTGGTGTCTACCCCGTACCAAAGCATATTACTTTATCAATGCGGAATGATTTGGGGATACTTACTGAACCACATCATTGGTGATACGATGAGTAGAATGATTTGAACTCCCTGACATAACTGTGTCATGAATGGGCAGGATCTACATTGTTTAATGCATAGGTAATCAATTTGGAATAGACTTGTGCATTCGGATTTGTATAAATTGCAAGTTTAACAAAATGTGCTAATTTCGTCAATTCGTACAAATCTCCAAAAACAAGACCAGACCCGGCTACCATGAAATGGTCTGAAACTAAGCAAAAAGCTACAATTCTTTGTCCAAAGTTCGCAGGCTCTTTCACTGAATTTTTCCCTCCCTTCGCTGCCATCTTCCAGTGACGCCCTCAACCCTGATTGGAGGATTGGGGAGTGGACGTCACCAGAAGCTTCACCATTTTGCCTTAAGATATTCTTATTTCACTTAGTAAAATGCAAATTTATTTATAATTTATTTGAAATGCATTATTATGTATTTTGTTGTTATTCTGTCTCTCACTGTTCAAATAAACCTACCATTAACATTATAGACTGATCATGTCTTTGTCAGTGGGCAAACGTCCAAAATCCCCAGGGGATCAAATAATTCACTGTATCTAGTTGATACTTATTACCAAGCGTTAGGCTTGCCTGTGTAGCTGCTGGCTCGAAAACCCACCAATCGGGTGGTGGTCTTCAGTAGAGCAGTAAGGTATCTCTCATGTCCTAGCCAGCCCATCCATGTCATCTGGTGGCCCTCATGCCCCTTGCCTTAAGTCTGCTGCTGCCAGGTCTCTGCTGAGGGTCTTTGTAGCTACCGGGTCTCGGTATAAAGTCTGCTTTGCCAAGTCACACGCTGCATTGCAGACCTGTGTGGACTTGCTGACCATGAACTACTCATCTCCCGCCTACTGTGAGCTGCGAGTCCTGCTTGGCAACTTGCCCGGGGGACTTGTGGTCTGAACTGTCCAAGGTTTGACAACAGCTGTAGTGTCCACCAATATCGCCAAACATGAACTTTACTAAGGATGGGCTGTCTCAAGTTTGAATATCATTGCGGTTGCTTGTTGTAGACCAGCATCCAGTATGGCATCTTATTATTACCGTTAATGTATTAATATTCCTCTGAAAATTGACTCTACAGTTACTGCCAAATGCCCTTCTGGCCCTAACAAAGCAGAAGCCAAGCCATATAGTAAGGGACAACCCTTACTACGATGATCTACCTACACTTAAATGCATTTTCATAAATGGGAAAGTTCCAGGTTCCCTTCATGTAAATGTTTTTCTACCCCATGCAATTTGCCTTTTTCCTCACCAAGAGTTCTAGGGGGTCTAACGAGAAAATGCTAAAGAGATCTGATTGGCATTAATTAATACATAGATCATAGAAGAGCTAATAGAAATGTAAGATGTATTCTTTTGTCGATTTAAGCAGGTAGTGGCTATTGTAGGCTTCAGAAAGAATTGTGGCAGAAAAGACTACACGTTCATAAAGTATTTGGGTAATTAAACTATTAAGCAATTCCATTTACCTTGTAATGGCCAGTTGTTACGGCGTACATAAACAAAATCATATTATGTTAGTAAATAGAGAAGTGGGTTTTTCATGATGGAAAAGTATGTGTGTTGTATGTTTAGATTAATTAGTTAATGTAAAGGTCTTTGAGTGGCTAAACCACATCAAGCACTTGAAAAAGGAAAAAGATCACTAAACTAAATTCATTTCACTGACTAAGCAACTTAAAACAGTATGTACGTTTTCCTACAAATAGACAATTAAAGTGCCAGGTAGCGAAATAACTGCATGGTCCGTCACGGCACTCTAAGGCCGTGTATTATGCTGCGAATATCATCCCTTCAAACGGTTATTAATATGTCTGAAATGTATTCGCAGTGTCTGCTACGTAAGAACTAATAAACAGCATAAACTCAAATTCATACCTAGGAAAACATTTCAAATGCACAATAGAATAATTTAAGCTACTTAATGATATGCCTTTTTTGGTATCTTAAATGAGTGTTCCGTATCTTCGCTCACCGCTGATCACAGGTAAAACTTATGAAGGAAAATTGAAATTACAGAGAGCATACGGAATGCAATCACAACGATGACAAGGACCCAGTTATAAGCCAGAAGGTATTTAAGTACTTTAAAGCGAAAATCTTCATAGTATCCGTTGTCCTTGATTGATGCAACTTTCACATTTTACTCCTTCAATATACCAACTGCAAATGAGAAACAGAGGAATTCTGTGTTCCTTTGTACAAGGTTGTTAACCTCTTTGTTGCTCAGAATTTATGTTTCAGACACAAGGAACATGTTCTAGCAACTCAACTAGTTTATAAAGTTAGTAAAAAATATTTAAATATAATATAAAATATATAAATAATATAATATAAAATATTATATAAACAATAAAATATAAAATATTATATAAATAATATAATATAATATTATATAAATAATCATAAATATAATATAAATAAAAATGTACATATTTAAACCATAGTATATATACACACACGTAAATATGTTGTATTCGAAGCACTGTAGTAACAGATCTATTCTCAACAACATGGATATAGTGCGTGACCTTAAGACCATATATTTAACGTTTTCGCCAAGGGATCAATGTGTTCTTTTATCTTTTTATGAAAGGGGAGAGTGGGTGTTATATCAGTGCAAATACAGCAGTCACATGAAACGAAATGACATGGTTCTATATAATAACTAGCATTTTGAAGCCAAAGAACATTACTTTTAATAATGATTCTGTACCAATTTTATTCTGGGGGGAACTGAAGCTTAAACTCCTTTGCCTTTTCTAAATTATCATAAATGCAAAAATATATCAGAATATAAACAGATATAGGTCGTGGACACGTGTTTCTGATTGTATACATTCTTTGAACGCTTTAATGTTTATAGAATAAATAATATTGCAGTGAAAATGATTAACTCCCTAAATGAAACCAGCCGTTATTCCAACAAATATTTATAGGTACAGGAGTCAGAAGAAGGTCATAGCGCTCCACCTAAACCTGAATTTAATATAAAACCCTTGTAATCTTTGACACATTATGTATAAAAATAATATAGGATGTATGCAAATATTATAAATATGCCTCATATGAAAATATAGTCCAATATAATATATCGCCTGACTCTGCATGGAGGGGTCTGGCCCAAGTTTAGTCTAGCCTAAATTTAACATAGGTTGAGACTACCTGAGTGTGCAGATCTGTGACTTAATGGGTAAATGGGTCACCTATGCGTGTGCAGGGATGTATATAGACACCAAGCGCCAAAGCAACAAAGAGTAAACAGCTCTGGGGAATAATTAAAAATATTCAGCTGACATAAGTTTTCTGAGCTGTTCATTCTGTGAGTTAAATTCAGTTGTAATAACTTTTAACTTAAACAGGAACTCAGTTCTGCAAATCAGAAGCATCACACCTTACCTGAAAAGCAACCAAGTCAGGACAAAAGTATTTATGTGCCCAACCCAATGAGCTGGGCTTAGCCGAACCCGATGAGCTGGGCTTAGCCGAACCCGATGAGCTGGGCTTAGCCGAACCCGATGAGCTGGGCTTAGCCGAACCCGATGAGCTGGGCTTAGCCGAACCCGATGAGCTGGGCTTAGCCAAACCCGATGAGCTGGGCTTAGCCGAACCTGATGAGCTGGGCTTAGCCGAACCCAATGAGCTAAGCTGAACCTGGTGAGCTGGGCTGAGTTGGACCCAAGTTGTGGACCCAGGTGGTAATTATTCTTACTGTGTTTTACACTTTGGTTACTACAAGATTACAGACCACAAATACATTATATAATTGCCTTTAATTTGCCTCTTTTTCACCTTTTTCTGCTTGGGAACCTGAGGGCAATACCGGCAATACACCAGTCTCTGCATCCTTGGCATGGAATAGGACATAAATAAATCCTGTTTTGAACCAAATATTGCAAACAAATATATATATACGTTTAACTCAATAGATCTGTTTAAAAATGCAGAATCTGTTTTAGTTTACCCAACTACATGTTTTGTGGACCATGGTTTATCTGGATTTATGTTAATATGGAGGTGCATTTACTAATAAAATGCCAGCATGTTCCCCTGAAGTATGTATGATTTATAAGAATAAAACAAATAACGCAAACCTACAACATGTTAAACAATAAAAATACTAATATCCAGCAGTATGGCTGCATAATACCCATCTGGCACATTGGGCAAATGGCTGGTGGGCCGCTGGCCGATGAACCCAGACTCACCCGATCTGCTACTCCAGCCACATTTCAGGTGCTGCAGTGTGTGGCCAGCACTGCCTGGCAAGCCACGTGTTCATACAAACATAGCATGCAGCCACACTCACCCAGCCATCGGCTATACATGCGTCATCAGGTGGCCGCTGGCCTTAAAGTCACTTGTCTGTCCCTGTACATTACTGTGTACAGCACAGGACTTTATGCTTAAGGAGAACAACAAAAGGTGGGACTCGGACAAGGTAACGAGTAAAGAGAAGAGGTGTATGTGTTCAGGACAGGGTGGCCATATTGGCTGACCTAGGGGTTTCAGAGAGCGACAATGGAAAGGGCTTACCTCTGTTGGTCAGTCCCTCCATGCATTTACTACTGACCAAGGGACTGATTGATGGATAAGGCAGCAGCCCATGGCCCCAGCAGTATCCCCAGCCTAAGGGGAGAGGTTTGGTGGTGCTGGTGTTGGGGGCTCCCACCGGGCACAGGGTCCCCCTCCAATGTGAGGCCCTCCATTACGCCAGTGCAGAGACCTGGGCATAATATTAAATAATTTTTCCACGGAGGGTACTGCAAATAGGTGTTTTGCTCACTTTCACCATAACTATCACGTGGATGAGTGTGAATGTTAGTGGAAACAGCCTGTTCTAGTATAAATGGCACTGAAAACAAAGAGAGTAAAGTAGAAAACTTGGTCGCCCATCGTGTGACGCGCAGTCGAGACAGTAAGACCAACAGACGACGCTGCAGGCGATTAGTGAGTCAAGGTCGACTCTGTATGGTTTGTGAACATGCCACGAGTCAAGAGTACTAGAAACGCGCGTTGAGCCGGATACATGGGAGAATGTAAAATACTGCCTGACAAATGGTGCGGGGCCCCAATACACGCTCACGGAGCCGGGATACACATCTCAGAAAACACTGATGAAACCATTACCACTCGGTCTATTTGTTCATGGCATATATCATTATTCAAGGAATTCAAGAACCATAATGACGGAAAATCACACAGAAAGGAAAGCAAAGAAAGAGACTGTCAGAAAGGACTGCATTTTTATTCAAGAAATTCAAGAGGTCCGTAATGATGGAAAATCACAGTGAAAGGCAGAGACAAAACAGGGATTCCATAAATGACATGACACACGGCAGTTCTACAAGGGGGAGGACAGTCAAAGCCAAGAACATAAAAATAGGTGCTGAATGGGTTATTTAAAGCTTGACTCCTGCTTACTACATCCAACGAGTCGTGTTGTTCCTTTTTTTTTTTAAACAAACATGATTACAGGTATGATTTTTGTCTTCTTCATTGGCGCATTGTTCATGTTGTCAAATGAGCTTGTGGATTTAGTTGAGACAAAACATACTAAAGGCAGATCATATTAATCTACATGTCAGTTCATACAACGTCATTCATAGTATTACAGAAGGATCCCCCGTATGCATTTGCCCCTCTCCCCACTCCCTAGATATTTTCAGTGCAGGAGATGTGTTCAGGGGGCTTTATAAGACCCTCTTGATGAACTATTCTACTGGTTTTAATGGGGCCACTTACCTGTCACTGCTTGAAGCAGCCCAGTGGTGAGAATCATCGGACCATAGAGGAGGCTGGGGCTGCAGCTCTAGAACTGCAGCTTCTACATGAGCTAAGTGATTTCTACCCTTTAATGCATATTAAAGAAATTATAAAGAACTTAAAATGCATTTTTCTTTGTTGATGTCCCTTTAATACAATGAGGCACATAATCTACTCCTCAGATTTAGCGATCAACTAGTTGTGAAACAAGCGGAAATACTGAAAGTTATAGCAGACTAATGGAGTATTAGGAGGTGGAGGTCAGGTGAGTGCTGGTACATATTCATACATACATAACGATTGGTTGCCCTTGCGAGGATACCAGGCGTGTATAATGCGAGGCAAAGGATCCGCCAATATTAAGGGATCGTGAAACCAAAATCTATGTCTATGCTGTGTTAGAGCCTCACCCCCCCTGAGTTTTCTCTCTGTTTCTTTATGGTAGGTGCGAGAGGGTGGGCTCTCTGAAGGGTTTAATTTTACATGCAAGTGGGTGACACTATCAGGGCCAGGCTGGAGATGTCGAGACGGCCCTGGCACTTTAATTCCAGTCATATCCAGCTGCTGGCCGCACGCTGCAGCACCTGATCTACCTCTGGAGTGTCAGATCGAGTGAGTGTGCGGCGGTGTCAGCTGCCGGCAATTCGCCCAGTGCGCCAGATGGCCTGTCCGGGCCTGGACACTATCCGGCAGTGGGCAAGAAACGAGCAGAGCCATATACTGCTTCCACGGACCGTGAGATTAAAGGCTGCTCTCGAGATCAATAACTGATTATAAATCCTTGAACTTCGGGCACTCAGAGAGTATGGGCATCAATCAACCAAGCCCAAGTAGCCTCAGCAATTGCATCATACGGGTCTATGGGTGTAGCAACGCAATAGTCACATGCAAACGTTTTCCCACTAAAAAATCTAATTTCAATACATCATCATCATATTTATAACAAAAAGTCACAATCTTTTCTTTGTCCATCGAGTCAAAAAATAGATTACAAAACTGATTTAGAAACAGTGGCTTGCAAATAGTTAAAATAATCTATAGCCAGAGACAAGAAGGGCCAAGAGAAATGATATTTAATCTCTAAAGGAGCCTAAGCTCCAACCCCCATTAACTACTCCAACCACCTACTCTCCTACCCCACGCACAAAGTCCAAGTACGGGGTTGGGGGGGCAGTTGTTTATTTGGAACATCTGATGCATAATTACCAAAATAATCACCAAACAGTATCTGCCTCGGAAAAAAACATTTTGGCTAAATGCACAAACTACATCCTGAAAAGATTTGCGATATAACAACCGTGCTCCTAAAACGGATGGAATTACAAGTATCTCTACATACCACGTGTAGATGCAAATCCGTAATCATTCTGCTGGCGGCCACTAATGAGCGAGCTCTGAGAGTATCCTGGCAAGGAATATTCTCATTTCACAGAAATTCGACCTTCCCTATTAGCTTTCATGTTTCTTGGCATTTTCGTGCGGTAATTGTGCGGGGGGCTCTCAGATCCCAGCACCTGTCCAGATGTTGGGCCAAACACCATAAACGCACCTAAGGAGATTTTTATATATACCGTATATGCTTTTTAATCATAAAAAGCCCTTTGGAAAGTTCAGCTTGGATCCTGTTAGTTTCCCCTTTAAGAAAGGAGGCCGGGGAATTAGCTGTAAGTAAATTGCAGCCTTCTCTGTAATTATTCACATACTGAACTATTTACAGTTGACTTGGGTTACCTTAAGTGTGGATCAGACTGGCTGCCGGTATTGATTAAACTCAGCATCTATTTACCTTCACAATAAAGTGTTGTGATTAGCAAAATTCACTTGATCGCACTGTAAGGGGGGGCGGGGGATTATGTGGGTCACATGAATATGTTTGGCAGGGAACGGAAATCAAACTGAAATATGGATGTCATCAGACAGTGGCAGCATCAACTCCCATCATTCCCCGACAACCTATGTTGTAATAAACAACAGATGGATTTATGAGGCTAATAGGATTAAGGATTTTTTGCCATGTCTTATGAAAAAATTTGTATTTTTTAAATAATTTACTTCTTTCCAAACAAGCCTTTTGAAATGCTGTTTGCACAAAATGCAAAATTCTTTCTTAATGAATCTTATTGAGCAAAGTAGCTGCCACCATTAGCAAGTCAACACAAGAGAATATTTATGATATGTTATCGCAAGGTTAGTATTGAAAGATCCCATGTCAGCACATCTGTAAAGTACTTAAGTATGTAGATATTAATAGAAAACAAAACAGGTATCAGTAGACATGCGCAAATGGGCCAAAAAATGGTCAAATGTTTTGGTTCATTTTTGTCCCATTCATTTTCGGGACAACACATTTTTTTCCTGCCCGTTCGTTCCAGACGAAGATTGGGGAGAATTTAAAATTCACAATCAAAATTTGTTGTACAAAACCTATATTTACTCTTACTTTCTCAACACTCTCTCTGACTCTTTCTCTCTTGCAGTCATTTTCATTTGCTCTCTGAATGTCTCCCTACCTTAGCTGCTGACCGCTTCCATGTCTCAAAGCTTGGCTTTCGTGTCTTGTGTCTTCTTTTTCTGCCTCTTATTCTTCTCCTCTCTTCTCTCTTCTTTCTTTTCTCTTGTACGCATCACCGCGGACATAACCCCTCGGCAAACTTCTGCCAAAATGTCAGACCTTCCGGTGGCATCCTATCCCCCCCCATTTCTCTAATTGTACAAATGTAAAATAAGTAAATGTGTCTTAAACAATCTTGGTTGAGGAAGGACAAGTTTCATAGCTTATCTTTTGGTAACTAACTCAGGAACATCTCAATCATTTTTGCTTCAAAACAGTGGTTAAAATAATGTCATTGCCATTTTAGACTGATCATACATTTGTCAGTGCTGTCTAGACCATATTAGAGAAGTATGGTAAGTGTCTCTACAGGTACAGGGAAAAAAAGAGTCCATGTTTGAACCCTTTTGTTTTTCTTTTAAACACACAATGTAGTGCTTACAGTGCTAATCTCTTCACTCGAAGGCCAACAGTCCCCGAAGGGATATGCAACCTCAAAAGAGGACTGGCCAAAAGAGTAAGTGCTTCTGTACGCTAGCGACCAACATACCCTCCCTGAGAAGCACATCAGGCTTCAAGCTCCCTCGGCCATAAGGCTTGATGACCAAATTCTTCCTTGTCTCACACATACTACACTTTAGCCTAAAGGTCAAAAACGATGAAGTACCAGAACTACCTTTTTGTTCTTACAGAGAGTTCTTACGGCTTTGAAAATGTGAACAGAGTGCAATTGGGATGAAGCAGTTAAACTACTCCCATTCTTGTTTGAGCTGATTTCACACATTCATTTTTGAAGACTCTTACTGACTTAAACCCTGCATACTGGTCTTAAGGAAAATACCATCCACACCCTTCTGACCAGGTCCATCCACACCCTGATGACCAGGTCCATCCACACCCTGATGACCAGGTCCATCCACACCCTGATGACCAGGTCCATCCACACCCTGATGACAGGTCCATCCACACCCTGATGACCAGGTCCATCCACACCCTGATGACCAGGTCCATCCACACCCTGATGACAGGTCCATCCACACCCTGCTGACCAGCTCCATTCAGTGGGTATAACATATGCCTCTGGTTGTGGGTACTCTTGCTGAGAAGACATTTGCAATTCATCACATGCCTTGTCTACCAATGGGTAAAGAGTAATTTATAGATGAAGATTAGCCTCTATACACATCATATCACCAAGACAGGTTGACTTTGAGTCTCATTTACATTCTAAACCAGGTCTATCTGCAAGAAAGAAGCATTAAGTTGAATAGAATTTGGTTAAAGATGGTCGTATTAGAATTCTTTCTTGTGAACGTCACCCTCTTTGAAAGGAAATATTCCACATAATCTTTTGTTTACACAGTGCGTAAAATAGGTCTCGCCAGTAACGAAGATTAACTTGTTCAATTCCTTCAGTAGTAAAATATTGTTTGTGGGTTCATTGTTCTCAAGTAACAGTGTCTGGCAAACGAGCAAGACTGAGCAACGTTCTGAATACAATTAGCAAGGCTTTGGATTTGCTTCTTCGAAGAATGAGAAATGCCAATCAAAGATTATTGTTTACAATTAAGCAATTAAATCATATTATGGCCCAGAGCCTAGATGCACTATTAGTACTGAAGAAACCTACAGGTCATTGGGGTGGTAAGTGTTTATTCTGAAAACAGGTTGTAATTGGCATGTTGAGTGTTGCCTAATTCCACTTTTACCCCATTTTCCTTTAGTCTCCCACTTTAAACCCAAGGGATTGCCAAAAGTCACCTACTTACAAAGGGAGAAGGAAACCAGCCGGTCCTGCTGTCATTTAACCAGTAATAGGAATACTTCTAATGCTCAGTGGCCACTCTTTGCATACCGGGTCAGCTTTATAATTAAAGGGGCTCTTGGCAAGCCCAGACTTTAGGGTTCTCCTAATACATCTCTTGGAGTTGACAAATAAGTTTTTTTTTTCAGACACATATATATTGTACATGTTGCTGTTCGATACATGTAATGAGCTGCCTTGCAGTATGTGAAATTTATAACTGAGCAACAGATTATATTCATTATACATCCCCCATACTGCAGGGCAGCACTTTGCATGCGTTGATTAGCAACATGTGAAATCTATGTGTCCATCAAACAAAATGGCCAATGTGGGTTTCCTAACCAGCTTTCATCTCAGAACCCCCAGAATTCCATGAATCCCAAACCCTTACCCTTTGCTGTGGGCACCTGGAGGATGCATGGGATCCATATACTTGCCATGGGTAGTAGTTGTGCTAATAGGAGCTTGGAGTGGAGAGTCACTGATCTTCCTATGGCACTCAGATTTGAGTGTCCAAAGATGCGCTTTAAGGACCCCTTTATCCAAAGGAAATTGGGGTACCTCTATCCAGGGCCCACAGTCAAATGGGATCCTATCGTCAGATCCTAGGATTGTGATGTTTTCTCTGTGGTTAGCGTTACTGGTTCTGTGAAGGAGTAGTCCTACTCATACTCGGATTTGTTGTCATTTGTCCCAGATGTCAGACGTTGGGAAGACACCTTGTTATTACAATGGCCAAGCTAACATGCTGGTCAATGCAACAGCGTCTGTGGGGTAGAGGGAATTTTTATTTATTTTAATCATTTTCTTAATGATTTCTTTAGGACTTCAGCCATCCATTCCCTAACACTCTAGAAAAATGTATTAATAAAATGCCCATTAGGGTCAATTATGCATGAACCAGGGTACATTTAACTGCATGTAAATCATGAATCCATTTATTATTACTGGTGTTGTAAGAAAATTAAATGGAGATATCAATGGAGGTTAACCCTCAAGGTGCTACTGTGTGGAGCTATGAAGGCACCGCTGGGCATGATCAGATGGCATGCCCCAATACACTGCCTGGCACAGCCAAGACAGAGGAGGAGGGAATGAGACAGAAGCCCAACCCCAGGGAATGGATCCATGCGTTCGCTGCAGGAAAATACACCGGAGTCCTTTGCCAAGTGGACTCCACTGTTTACTAAAAAATCACACATTTAGGGTCAGGATTGTCCCATTTCTCATACATGTAACATAGATGATTTCTGATCATTAAAAATATGAAAATAACATCACCATCCACCAATGTGACATCTTCACACATAAGAAACATGCCTTACCAGCTTCTACTCATTGCCAATGTATCTAGAGTATCTACTGATTTTTCTTCTTGGATCACTAATATTCAATCTGTGTAAATACAATGCAAAACAAAATAAAGGGGTTCACCTAATGGTGGTGTTTGTGTATAGTCTGCCTCACTTTCTAACCATACCCACACAATGCAGTAGTGCTCATAACATTGCTATGCAATAATATGAAAAATGCCCTCCAGGGTAGATGCAAGGAGCAAATATTAGTCCTAGCAAAATCTTGACTGTAAAGGGACAGTCACTGGTGTAGTAGTTTACCCTGTAAAGTATGTAATTAGTGAAATAAACCTTAGTAATATGTAATTAGTGAAATATTTAAAATGTGACCCCTCCGCCTTGCAATTTTGGGGTCAAGTTTCTTTTTAAGTAGTTCCCCAAGAGAAGAGAAGTCTGGCCCTGTTACTGTTCCTTTAACGTTTTTAATACCACTAGCTCATCTTTATTGTATCTTTACTAAAGTAAAAGAGGTACTTTTACAGATCCCTGTGATGTTTGCACCTAGCACAGTAATTATTAGATGAATTATTATTTGGTAGATTATTGTTATATATATATATATATTATATTATTGAATATTTGTTTATAATGAAAAACTGACGATTTAGCTAACGTTGTTTTATAAAATGCATGTTGTATATAGAAAAGGCCCAGAAATTGCCCATTTGCTATAATGTGTTTTTCTGCTAATTTAATAAATGTTATTTTATTTTAAGTTACATATCTATTTACAATGTTTCCCTTTATAACAACTAACTAATGGCAGCATTAGCAATAGCTTTCTTTTTTATCTGGTATTCTATACCAGTCTGTCTAACAGAATATTGAGAAAACAATGTTTTAAATAATTTGGCCCCATATTGGCATTTTTTGTGCATAATCCAAACCAAAAATGATCAGTGCATGTAACATTCAACAGATTTACTTTGAAAGAAGAAAACACAAAATACCTATTTTCATGCAGGAAAATGTAAAGGAAATGCCTCTATTACAGATGGATGAAAATATTTTATAAAATTGGTTTTATTTCCAGACTCATATATTACATATACTTACAGCTACAATTGGAGATCACATGTTCTCAGTTCAAAGTATCCTATGGTTACATTATAGCATTTTCTATAATCTATAAAGTATATTATACATGTATATATATTTATCATATGTTAAAAGTAGGCTTTGCGTAAAATCAAAGTTATGTATATTGCTCTACATGTCTGGGGTGAGGGATTTGGGAGAGTAATTATTCATTAAAACAGTGATATAACATAGAATTTGATGACAGATAAGAAGCATTTGGCCATTTAGTCTGCCCGTTCTCCTTATGTAGGACTCAGACCTTAATCAGACTTTGTTCTCGCCTTAGATTCAGGATAGTTTTATGCCTTCCCCATGCATGTTTAAATTCCCTCACTATATTAACCCCTACCACTTCTGATAGGAATCTGTTCCATATATCTACCACCCTCTCTGTAAAACATAACGTGGGTAATAACACCCTGTCCTTGAACATACTGAAATATGTCAACCCCTATGTTGTCACTTAAAATCATGAGACCTGGACACTTAATGATGGTTCATTATCCCTCTGTTACTAAGTAAATGTTTCCATCTAATAAGCAACACGTTCTAAAGACCCAGTTGATGTATCTGCAGATATGGGGAGAATAAAGTGAAGATCTCTCGTAGTATATACTCAGCACTGTACAGTATAGTGTGTTGCTAGTATACAGCGATCTCCCTAATTTCCCAGGATTTGGGAGGGGGTAATATATGCGCACTAACAAGCAGACATGAAAAACTATGAATGCTTGATGAATAACTATACAGAATAGAGCTCTGTGGAGCATTGTCCCAGAAGCTTACAATCTAGTGGTCAAATGGTGAGACCTGCAAACGCTCCTTATTCTAGTAAGCGATGGGTAATTAAACACAGACAATGGGGAAAGGGCTCTGTAATTCCACGGCTCGGAGACCCAGGAGGCTGCTAGATTGATAGCCCAATAAAGTGTGAATAGATCGCAAAATCTGCTTTCCAGCTTGTTCTACGAGTGGGGCAAAGTGTTTGCAATGCCACTTACACGGGGCAATAAACACCCGCAACAATGGAACACATGGGTGGAAGGGGAGCAGAGCCCCGGGCTGGCTGTCCGGCCCCTCCATCTGTATGTTCGTTTTCACATTAATCAGGGTCTCCTATTCTTTCACGTAGTGATGGATGCACCCATGGGTGTAGGTTATCCCCTGGATCATTACAATGAATGCTCAGTGCCATATAAATCACCCGCATTGTTTAAGGCACATTGATCAATCTAATGGCGTGTAATAGGCTTCTAATTACCGCTAGCAAAGTACTGCAGGCTTCCCACTGAACGGGAACCGGTTCATGATCTGAGCCGCATTTCACCTTAATCTTGACATCTAAGAAGATCATCTGACAGGTGAAGATCTGTGAAGAGACCAGGCAGACTCTGGACCCCCCAGGTGGAAACAACTCCTATGACGCACAGGCAGTTTAAAGCATCTGATGAGCCAGAACATGCCTGGGTGTGGATGAGGGTTTATTTGTGCTGTATATTCTCAGTATAAATCCATGCTAGTTATTCCGTACAGTACAAGAGAAATGGTGATCCAGATGATCCTGGATATAAATATATCTCTTTAGATATGTTGTTACGTTGAGCGTTAATCCGGTAGAGATGTTCCTGTAAATGCTGCAAATGTTGCGGTGCCAATAAATATTATCTCCCAGAATTACTCCTTGTCCCTCTCTAGGGCACAATAATAATTTAAGGAAAGGGTTCAGATGAATTTTTAAAAAAAACAGGCAGCAAAGTAAATGTAGATAGAGCTTCTAGGAAAATCTTCCAATAATTGCAGTCATTAAAATCATCAGACACTGTGGATGCATTTTATACACTTCCCTTTAACGACAGGATTTTTATCTTCTAAAGATTACACCAAGGAGTATATTATGTGTATTTAGTCTATATAATGTATAGTATATTCTATATGATGTTCAGTATATTCTACATAATATACAGTATATTCTATATAACACACAGTATATTCTACATAATGTACCGTATATTCTATATAATGTACAGTATATTCTACATAATATACAGTATATTCTATATAACATACAGTATATTCTATATGATGTAAGCTATATTCTATATAATGTTCAGTATATAGAATATACTGAACATTATATAGAATGTTCAGTATATTCTATGTAACACACAGTGTATTCTATATAATATACAGTATACTCTATATAATTTACAGTATATTCTATATAATGTACAGTATATTCTACATAACGTACAGTATATTCTATATAATAAACAGTATATTCTATATAATATACAGTATTTTCTATATAATGTACAGTACACTCTATATAACGTACAGTATATTCTATATAATATATACTGCAAAATGCAATGTAGAAAGAACAACCAATATTATTGTTCTCAATTCTGTCTCCTATAGAACATTTTCTATAATCTATAAAGTATATTATATACATGACAAATCAGGATTAACTCTTTCATTGCTATAAAACAGATTGCAGAGATTTAAGTCTTCAATGATTACATATCAGTTTTAAGGGAAGGTGCAGTAAAAAGGCTGCAGTTACCAATCTCACTTGCATTAAAAGATTCGTTTGTTGAAATGTTACAAAATACAGAAGGATGCCGCCTTGTGTAATAATTACCTGTTTTAGTTGCAAATAAGTAGAAACAAATAACAATACTATAAAAGTTCTGCTCATATACCCTTCTATCAGTATTTCCCCCCATGTGCCTGCGGTAGTTAGAGTAGGTGGGTCGGTTCCCCACTAGAGGTGTTATTTTATCAGCATCACTTGATTTGATAATAACAAGTCGATTATATAAAATCCAAATAAAATTGTAATTATAATGTATACTGTCGGTAGGTGCCCTGCTGCTGGTAAATGGCAGGATGCTATTATTTTTCAGTGATGTGCATGTGCCATGAGATGTGTCTGCTTCTCCTTTCGTTGTGTTGTCTATAATTGCAGATATTTTACATCGCTTCCTAGTAACCCCATTTATTTATTAAAAAAGAAAGCTACATTTAAAAAAAAATCATAAAACATAATGGAAGAGTTCGGGCAAAACTTCCATGAACAGAATCTAGAATATTTTTGAACCATTTACCTCCCAGTGGTTTTTAGAACTGCTTGGCGCATGATGGGTTAATGGGACTTTTTAGTGTTGGTTTTATAGTTATAAGGGTAACATATGTCGCTTGCTTTTTTCTAAGCACATAACTGCTAAGTGCCGCATTTGATTTCTTCTTTAAATCGATTTATAATACCACCTTCTTTAAATTGATTATTGGGTTCTAGCCCCAAGTTGCCATTCTCGGTGGGATTTGTTTATGCAGAATCGGCATTAATATTGCTAATTGCCCCGCAGTTAAATCGCTCTGATTGCAGAAAGGGAAGCAATTTGTGCCTCTGTGTCTGGGTCTAGAAGAAATCGCTCTAAATTCACCTCTTTCTAAAGAAGTGGAGACTCCGCGCAAATTGCACCGGGCGCTCTGCTAGCATTCACCGGTATAATAGCGTATTATTCGGCCGTTTTGAATAATGTAACACGTTTCATGAAAAGCTATTCTCCAGAAAATTGCTTTTAACTTTTAAAAGGGACGATGATTCTCTCCAAACCGGGCCTTTTGTTATGTTGTCATTATCGGCAAATGTTTTAACAGACGTCTAAGCACTTCAGCATAATACAGCGGTCTTTGTTTTAAAACTAGATTCGGAACGAAGGGAGATGGATTACAGACGAATAAAATCCTCCTCTCCAGCGCTTCGGGGTAATCTCTCATTCTAATATCTCGCTTTGCTCTTCTAGATTCAACACAGGAGCGAAAAATGGGCTCTTCAGCTGCAGGAATTTGCTTCACGTAAATTTAATGTTCCAAAATCTAGAATAGAATTGCGCATAAAGCGATTTCAAACTGTTGGGAGTATAATCCGGAATGATGGGGGGGTGATTTTGATGTCATACAAATTGTTCTAGAAGGGGATAATCAAGTTTGTAGTGTATCAACTGCCCCCATGGATGAGCAGAAACGCCCCAGTGACCCCATCATCAGCCCAGAAGGAGATGTGCCATTGATAAGGAAAGATACACCTGTTGTGATCTACCGATCCCTTAGCGCTTGGAGATCGCCTTTTTGTAGCGAATTATAGTTACACATTCTGCATTAATATTATAATTGAACCACAACAGCCGTCCTCTAGATCTTCGAGAGGAAAATCTCTGAAATTCCCGAGTAATACCGGTATTCTTATTCCAATTCGAATGAGAATCCCGGATAAATGAATATTGTTAGTTACCGTAAACGAACCGCCGGCCCGGTGTGATAGAGGGGGGCTGTGCGGACAGGTATATAGCACCCGATGCCATTCTTTATTGTTCATTCGAAAAAGAAAAGCGTTTTTTCCGTGGAATTTGTATGAATTTAACCATTTAGGCGCCGCATAATGAGCATATCTCATGTTGTTCGATTAATCTAAAACACAACGAAATAAATAGAACCGAAAAGGTACATTATTTCGGGAATTCTCTGTTATAATCGGAGAATAATATTGGGGGGTAAGGGTTTCTTGCATGTTAAAAAAATGAAAAAATATCCCGAATTTGAGATTTTAGTGGCATAAGAAATGAAATTAGTGATTCCGGCGGGCTTTACACATAAATGGTCCTAGAAACCTTCGGATTATTATTGTACGGTTAATTATTAAGGGGAGGACGGGGACCGGCACCGGGTTGTCAGGGTCCCCGGGCGTTAAATTTCTTAAGATTCCGTGCTTTGGTTTGCCTGGTTAACACTTTCTGGAGCCAGAAGGCACCTTGTGTTTTTATAGGCCCTTTTTTGGTCAGGAAAGGGTTACAGTCCGATTTCTGGAGTCCTCAGCAATGAAGCTTCCAATTCCTTCCTCCCGTTGAATGGTGAAGCAAGTAGAGCCCTGATTTCTTTTACCACGTCTACTGTGATTGGCTGCGGCGCGGCGCCGTTCGGCGTTCGCTGTGCCCTGATTGGCTGAAAAGGACAGCAAGCGGTACTTCAAAGGAGGCGCTGCCTGCGCTTAGCCGGAGTCTAGTTCGCCTTAGACTGTAAGAGGATTCCCATTCACCAGAAACTTGTATTGAAGAGAAGAAGCCTCGGAGCGCTGGCAGCAATTACCCCCAGCCGTTCAGACCTCCGCACCTGGGCCAGGGACGGGCTATGGCTACGTCTATACTTGGGGTAAGTAACCCAGATTTACTAAATCGCCTGTATTACTGATGATTGATCCTCTTCTAGAATCAAGTTCGATCCAATACCGTGACAGCTGTTGCACTGTCCCGAACCTAATACTTTTCCTTGTCTGAAATCTGTAAGGGGTATTTTGATGATTAATACCGTTAATTAAATACTTTGTTATCCAGAATAGTTTTACAGTTACAACCAAATATAGTTATTCTAAAAGACATATCCTGGCCATAATTGTAGTTGTATCTAGAAAGTAAAACACCAATAATAACGTTTACTTATTGAAGTCTATTCACTCGTTTTTTTCCAGAGTAGGAAAATGATTCCGTTTTATTCCAGTTGTTTATTCGTTACCCACAATAAAGTATGAGCGGTATCATTCATTTTAATCCCCGGTCTATTACCGGTTGGCACTTATGTATTATTTGGCTCTGTGGTTGTCTCATGAGTCTAAGAGGCTCTGGCTCACAAATCTCAGGACCTGGGGGAAATAGATCCAGATCAGTGTTTTCCGAGTCTCTGTAGGGCACGGCACCCCGTCTGCCCCGTATTATCTAATGTTCCTCCAGAAAAGCTCTGCCGTCCGTCTGTGTTCAGAGCTAGAATTCTCAGTACAGACAGAGCTGCTTCTCATTAAATATCCAGAGCCACTGTCTGCCTGCGGCTTCCAGATCCATGGGGGCTCTTGAGGTTTTTTCTAATTACATGTATATTTAAATATTAGATAGATAGATAGATAGATAGATAGATAGATACTGCATACATACTATATATACTCGAAACGACTTCTTGAATCTGGAAGACAAAATTAATTTTCTCCAAAATGTATCCTTCTTGAAAATAAATCCGTAAATGACTTATTCTCTGCTAGAAGGAAATGGCTTGATCATGATAAATATTTAGAGTATAGCGAGTGATTTCAATTCGCAGCAAGGCGATGCAATCAATCATCTAATTGATAAAACGATTTCACAATCACAATAAACACAAGCAGAGAAATAATAGATCGCTCCGAAATCATTCCCGATCTCTTACTGAAAAGTCATCATATCCCGCTACTTGTAACTCCACGCGATGGCCGAAAATACGGAAATATACATTGTTAATACAAACATAAAATAGTATTAAAAGATGGGCAAAGTTTGGGGAAATGTCATAGAACAATTTGTGTTCAGTAAGTAAGTGGGGTTCTGGAGGTGACAGTGTGTGTGTGTGTGGGGGGGTGATGGGGCATTAGTGGGGACAGGCTGTAATGGGGGGGGGCTGTGTATCTCAGGGATCAGGAAGGCAGACAGGTCAGAGAATGAAGATGTTCTCTTCTGGAAGGGCTCAGAAGGACTCCCTTAGAAGCTCCTGAAAGGACCACCACCTGTAGAGATGCCGAGGGCACTTTGTTGTGTCAGTGACCAGGGGGGACACTTTCAAGGCACTAATGATCTGGAGATAGTTCAGGTAAATTTTAGTCCATCAAGCTCTGGAATCAGCAGGGATGACTCCCATTAGGGGTCAGTCATGAAAAGAAGTTCTGACACCCTGTCCTCCAGACACCACCATGTGAACCGCGGTCACCAGCCAGGATCACCGGGAAGGGGTGCTGGGGTTACTCCCATTTGGGGCTTTTGAGCTGCCCCCGTGCTGACCTTGTTAATGTTCTTTTTTCAGGAAGAGCCGAGATTTGGGACCACTCCTCTGGCCATGTTGGCTGCCACTTGTAACAAGATCGGGAACACCAGCCCCCTGAGCAGCCTCCCGGAGTCCAGCGCCTTTGCCAAGGGAGGTTTTCACCCGTGGAAGCGCTCCTCGTCCAGCTGCAGCCTGGGCTCCAGCCTCGGGGGCTTCACTGTGGCGACCAGCCGGGCCTCTGGCGCCCTTAGTGGGGGCAGTGCCACCGCCAACAGCGCCTTCTGTCTGGCCTCTACCTCCCCGACCTCGTCGGCCTTCAGCAGCGACTACAGTGGGCTTTTCTCCAACGCCTCGGGGGTCTCCCCGCAGGAAGCCGCGGGCCAGTCGGCCTTCATTTCCAAGGTGCACGGTGCGGCAGACGGCCTGTACCCGCGGGTGGGCATGGCTCACCCCTACGAGTCTTGGTACAAATCCGGTTTCCACTCGGAAGTGACCAACGGGGCCTCCGCCTGGTGGGACGTACACGCTGCCAGCTCCAGCACCTGGCTGGAGGTCCAGAACCCGCCAGCAGCTGCTGCCGCCCTGCAAGGGGCCCTGCACTCCGGGGGGCCCCATGGCCAGCTCAGCGGCTACAGCCCGGACTTCAGCTCCCTCACTCATTCCGCATTCAGCTCCACTGGCCTGGGCTCCAGCGCTGCCTCCCACCTGCTCTCCACGGGCCAGCACCTACTCACCCAGGATGGCTTCAAGCCCGTGCTCCCTTCATACACGGACTCCGGCAGCTCCATGCTCTCTGGAGCCTCGGCCTCCTCGGGCGGGGCCACGGGGCGCTCCGCGCGCCGATACTCCGGAAGGGCCACGTGCGATTGCCCTAACTGCCAGGAGGCGGAGCGCCTGGGGCCCGCGGGGGCCAGTCTGAGGAGGAAAGGGCTGCACAGCTGCCACATCCCGGGCTGCGGCAAGGTGTACGGCAAGACGTCGCACCTGAAGGCGCACCTGCGCTGGCATACCGGGGAGCGGCCCTTCGTTTGCAACTGGCTCTTCTGCGGCAAGAGGTTCACCCGCTCGGACGAGCTGCAGCGGCACCTCCGCACCCACACCGGGGAGAAGCGCTTCGCCTGCCCCGTGTGCAACAAGCGCTTCATGCGCAGCGATCACCTGAGCAAGCACATCAAGACGCATAATGGGGGCGGCGGGGCAGGGGGCAAGAAGGGCAGCGACAGCGACACAGACGCCAGCAACCTGGAGACCCCAAGGTCCGAGTCCCCTGAACTCATTCTGGAAGGCGTCAGGCCGGGCAAAGACTCTAACAATGACCCTTAGGAGGTGGCAGCCGCCTCTGGGGGTGCCAAGAGACACTTCCCCGTAAGGGGCAAGCACTTCTGGAGCGTAGACGGACTTTCACTGGGGGTCCAAGCACTTCTGGGTCTTCAGAGTGACTCTGGAAAAAGGAGCAGCCGCAATAGCCAAGGTGCAGAGACAGTCCGGGGCTGCAGAGACTGCTTCCTGGAAGGGGCAAACACTTCTGGGCGCAGAAGGACTTTCTGTGGGGGTAGAAGCACTTCTGGATCTTCAGAATGACTCTGGAAAAGGAGCAGCCGCCCTTGTTTGACCCTCCTGTCTTTTGCTGACGTTCACCGGGTGGCAAAAAAACAGCAGCACCCGGTGTAATCCGGTGTAATCTCTGCGGAATTTTGGGGAATACGAGAGCAATAGAAGCCAAGACGTCTGGGCACTACAACTCATTTTCGGTCTTTTCTTTTCGTGATTTTACTGAAAAGGCAACACGGACCTCAAATTCCACAGTGGATTATGGCACAACCAATCTTTCTGCGTGATCTATTTCCAAATCAATTTTTATTTAATAAAAACAATAGAAAATAAAAGAGAAAATCATCTCTAACGATTTTAAGGTGAGAATCAGTACAAGAAGGAAAATTTGGACAATTGCTTTGTATTTCCTATAGTCTGTATAAAAAAAAGGTTACAAGAGCTTGTGTTGATTTTCCTTTTCAATTGTAAATGTTTACTCGAATAGTTTATTTTTTGTGAATTCCTGAAATTCAGGAGAATTTTTTTTTCTTTATTTCCGATGCACTTTGTGAAAGTCAATATATATATGTAAAAGCTATTTAAAATGTTGATTTAACATTTCACTCAGACACGTAAATTAAATTCACTTAAACAAATATTATGCGTTTATCTGTATTATATAAAAAAACTTGATATTTTGATTTTCGTATTATTAAAGAATTTTGATCAATGCACGTTTGTTATTCTCTTATATACAAATACACCTACAAAAGAAAATATCAAAAAAATTGGGGGAACTAAAAAAATCCAAAAAATATTAAAATATTTTTTTAGGCATTTGAGTGCCAAATAAAATAAGGGCAAAAAGAAAAATTATATTAAAAATTGGTTTAAAAAAATTATTTGTAATTTAACTGGAAAAAAAAAACCCTCAGTTTATACATAGTCCCAAAGGGATAGGTGATTACAATGAATTCTTCACAAGAGACATTTTATGTTTAAATGGAAATCTTGTTGAATTTTATTAATTTTGACTCAGAACACACGCATCCTCCTGTGTCTTGTATCCCCTCATTAGGAATTCATGTTTTATCAAATATCTAATTAATCTGCTAGACTTCATTTGTTCATTTGGCCAACTTTATCTCTGATGGTCCAGGGGGAAAAGTGAAAATATTCCCAGGGACAAAAGCTCCCTTGAAGATCTCCTTTTAATTGTCTAAATTAACTGCTCAATATTTGCATGTCAAACAATAAAAAGGAGCAAAGCAGAGATAAGGATGTGAATGGGTTAAATGGTTAAAATAAGCACTTGATTCCATAACCCAGTTTCTAAATGTTAGGAGAAAAAGCTATTTTCCTTTTCAAAGACAGTTGATCTATGCAAATGGGGATGCTTGTGTGTCCATGTGGCCCTTGCTAGTTATTTGAATGTAAGCCCCTCTGCTATTGAAAAGGTTCAAGGATATTTTGCAGTTTCTTTGTCATTATCCACTGCAGCGTCTTATACAGAGGAAGGAGGGGAGGAAAAAAAGTCAGGAATAATTAAAGACTGTGGATCAGGCCCTGGGAACACACTTGGAAGAGGAATCTCATTTAGACAGCTTCTTTCAAAATAAGCCACAGTTAAATTGACCAGAAGGCAATTATTGAAATGAAAATTATTTTAACTGCTCTTTGTCTTGTTTCCAGCAACTAAAAGGGATAGAAATGGTAAATCAAAGTCATTCTGGATTGATTGCTGGAGACAGGGAGGAATAGCAACTCATGATGTTAAAAAAAAAATTACAAAAAAAATGCAATTTTACCAGTTAACCTGTTTACATTAAAATTACAAATGTGTTTATTTTCTATTGTATTTTTTTACAGTGTGGGTTCCCGGTTTGCAGTTTTGGTGCATTTTGTTAAATAATAATATATATTTTTTAATTGATTTATCCAAATGCACAGTAAGGTTGGGATTTAAACATGGTATGCTGTACATATATGTCTTCATTGCATTAGTTGATTATACTGTAAGGGAGGACAGATGGCCCCCCTGTGTTAATTGCATTCTTATTATCAGTAAATTGGAGAAATTCAGTTTTAACCCCTTCTGTGCTCATTAGATCTGCTGTTGAAATGATTAAACAGGCACTTAATTTTGTTTCACTTTTTAAATAAAGAATGCGTATGTGTGGAATGTTATCGTCCCTGACAATCTCCTCTAGTTTAAGGAATGTATTTTCTTATAGGGTCCAGATCAGACAGGAGGAAATGAATGAGATCCGGTTATGTGCCAGGCTGGGGGTGTTCAGCTCACTGATCAAGGCTTTAGGGTCTCTGTCTCTGCTCACATGTCCATCACCGGAGCCTAGCCGGGGGTGCCACAGAATGCACGGGCTCTATAGAAACTTTCTCCGCAGATCCATGACTTTGGGCCGGATTTAATAATATTATTAATGTGTACAAGGCTGTCTGTAAACAGCTTGACATTAAATGTGAGGGGCAAATAAATAATGTGTTGCTGAAATTCGTATTATGTTAGCAATTATTTGTGGCATCTTTTAGTGTGTGCATGCATTTAAATAGAAAATCCCACACAAAAGTAAGGCGAATGTATCTCTATCTATCTATCTATCTATCTACCTATCTATCTATCTATAATATTTATCAACTATCAGCTATTTATTATCTATCTATCTATCTATCTATCTACCTATCTATCTATCTATCTATCTATCTATAATATTTATCAACTATCAGCTATTTATTATCTATCTATCTATCTATCTATCTATCTATCTATCTATCTATCTATCATCGATCTCTCTCTCTCTCTCTCTCTCTCTCTCTCTATATATATATATATATATCATATATCATATGTATATCAACCTTAGCTCATCTGATGTCATAATTATGTCTAATTTATCCGCTTTACTTATTTTTCAGCGTTGCTTAATTGTGCCAGTTACCTTATCCTATTTGTTTCTCAAGCGTTCGTAAATTATTGTTGTAACCGTGTTATTACGCTGATCTCCTATAAATCTGCCTGTTTTTACCTGCATTTACAATACGGTTCTTGCAGTTACTATAATTCACGTTACATTTAACTTTCACCAAGTATTTACCCCGTCTGCTGTCTGCAATGCAACAACACACAGTATTAACAAACTCCACTTTCTGCTAGTGAGCTAGTCTCTAACCACTTAATGCCATCTAGCGGGCATTGCCAGTACTACAGCTGGCACAGAGACGCAGTCGGTGATCCCCTAAATTCTTATTTCCACCTCGAAAGATACTATTTTACAAAGACTCTGTGCTTTTAATTGTCAACGGAGATTACCGTTTCCTACAAGAGCACATAAAATCCGAATAGCTTGATTTTCAACGCAAAATTACATCCTATTTACCATATATTTTCTTATCATTACTGCTTATTTTATGAATCGTATAGTCAAATATTTATATATATTATATAATATATATATATATATATAAACATATACACACATATGTATTTATACAGTATATATATATATATATATATATATAATCTTAGTATTATTTAAACGAAATATTTATTGTATGGTAACTCTAACACTCTAACATTAAAATTAAACCTATAGATTACATTTATATACTGTATATTCTATCATGTTCTGGGTCGATCTCATCCCTTTACATTGTATTTGCTCGTCTAATAATACCTTTAATTCTTTGCACTTGTATCCATGAATCCATAATCGCCCCAGTGGGTCCTGCTTCTCTATGCAAAATGTTCAGCACCCTGGATAGCTGCTCCAGGTGATCAATAGGTTCCCATAATAATAACATTATGTATACAATCAATAGCATGAGATCACAAGCTTTTGTCGGTATACACAGACCAGGAGCAAATGTGAGCAAAATGTGTCCAAATGTGATTTTTTTTTTACCAAATGTACATTGTATCAGCCTTGTTTTTATTACTTTTACTTTATAATATTTTTCTATGTCTTATGGGTTTTTTTTTAATTAAAATGAAAGGAAAGATAGAAATAACAAAAAAGTGAATTCTGGAAAAGATAGCTAACGCTTTTATATTATGGTCTGATTTTGTAGCATTGTTCTTGTTGTCCTCTGAGTCTCCTTTAATTCGGATGTTTTAACACAAATCCCCCATTTCACCTGCAGACTGTCTATTTTCCAGAAGCAGTAATTACTTGTTGGATAGGAGGGCAGGAAACCCCTGTCCATTCCATAACACCAAGAAGCAGCCTAGAAAATGTAAAATTGCTTTCCAGCCTAAAGCTGCCTTACCTGAATGTCATAATTACAGTAATTAGGCGCATTCAAATTATATGCTAATTAAATTAGAATCAAATCGCTCTAAATCGAAACCAAATGAGGTAGTGAGAAATTAATCAATGACAACATAAATACAGAACTTAATAGATATTTATTTCTAGAGATTTCAATGTATTTCAAATGTATTTAATTTTCTTTTTTAAAGCACTTACCCATTTCGCATAAACAGCCACTAAAGGATTTTTCATTCCTGGCAAAATGCATCCAGAAAATCACTAAAACAACTTAAAATTAGCTAAAAACAACAAGTTCCTCCAAATCATGCACCGTGATGGGTATTCACTAGGTAGGAGATTAAGATGAAATAGGGTGATTTAAATTAGGATTTTTTGTTTTTTTTCCCACCCAGGGAATTTAGAATGGCATTTTATTCTTGTTTTGCCCTTAATCTTGCCATGAACACATGGTCTTTATTTGTGATCAGTGTCCTGCCTAGGAGTGGGAGCTGATTTTTTTTCCACATCTTCAATCAGTCCTTCTTAGTTATTTGGATCAGGTAAAAAAGGGCTGATAAACAAGAAGATGTGTCAACCCCACATAATTAAGCTGTTTGTTCTGCCTGCTACTTCTGCCTGCCTTGCTACTGAAAACAATAAAATAATAATAAAAAACAACAAAATAAAATAAAAAAATAATACAATTTTAAAAAATGTAAAAGACGCCAATAAGAATTGTATACAATTTTTTTTAAAAAAATATTTCAATATATAAATGCCAACTGTGTTTTTCCTTTAAAATCTAAATAAATAAGGTCATTTAGTATCATCTAGCTACATAATAAATAAAATAACAAATTAAATAAGCATTCATCTTACATATGCCTGCATGGCACATACATGTTAAAATCAATTTACATGCTGCAGGCTTGAGTTAGCATGTTTGAAGATGACAACATATGATCTATCTTTAAATATTTCACATCCCTAGCATGAAAACAGTTTATTTTTGTGTGGAGACGGCTCTGATCATGGGATGCAGAGGTCTCATCATGTCCTTACTTTTTATTTTCTCAAGCATCTAATGAGACACAAGGTCTACAGCATGTAATTGATTGACATAAGTACCATCTATTTTGTATCTAGACCTTTCTTGTGTCATTATACACCAGTGATTGCAGATGTTACACATCACATGGGAGACATTAATTACATGTTTGCATAAACAAACAATGGTTCTGGAGTCAGCCCATGGATGCCAGAATAAGGCAGGGCTGTATCCATGGTTTATGGCTCCTGCATCAAAGATCTCAGCTTTCCAGATGTTCCACTTGAGACTGAAAATCATTCTTTTCTTGGTATTGTGTCTGAGCAAATGCAATGCAGGGGATGACTATCTTGTGATATTTCCAATGCCTTGCAGAATATATAAAAGGGACTCCCTTCATCTCTCTTTAGCAGATCTCAGGGATCTTGAAGCCATTGAGTAGAGCCAGACTGTTGGTACACATGATTTTAAGTCATTCACATTGTGTTGGATATTCAACAAGTTTAAATTCCAATACATCCAAGAATGCAGACAATATGATGTCATAAGTTACTTGTATTTATTAATCACACATATATCGGGCTCGTCTGTTTTTTGCACTAAATATTTTATTAATTACAGTTTGATTTGTTTTCATGTGGCAACAATTTAACTTTACTGGGAAGGTGGTTGATAAGTAGAACAGTCTTCCAGCAGAAGTGGTAGAGGTTAATGCAGTAAGGGAATTGAAACATGCATGGGATAGGCATATGGCTATATTGAATCTAAGGTGAGATCAAGGACTGATTAAGGTTTCCGCCTTTAAAGCAGGAAAAAACATGCACCAAATGGTTCTTATCTGCCTTTAAATCCCATGTTTCTAAGAGCATGATTATTCCTTACTCTGTTATCCCTCATTTTCGGCTAAGTTCCTGATTGTTGTTGATTTGGCCAGGCAGCCATTATAAGGGTGGATGAGGAGAAGGAAGAGAACAGGACAGGACAATAAATTGATTAATGCTGGTCAATAATGGTTAACCCCATACTGCCTGGACTATTTTGCTATTTTAGCTTTTTATTTATTTTAATTTTTTTTTACACATTTTTTGCTGTGTTAATGTGTTTTTGTACTCTACCCAAACACATGATATATTTGTTTCCCAAACAAGCAGGGCTATCTTTTGATGCTAGCTTTATATATATATATATATATATATATATATATATATATATATATATATATACGCAAACCAGCAATTAGTCTGTATAAATAAAATAAATAATTTTCCCCAGCTTTGTATATAATAATGCACACACAAGTAGAGCAGCTGATGAAAATTACCGTAAATCTATTCTTTTTAGTTGTCCAGATTTGGAAAGCACATTCGTAAGATATCCGATGTGTTTTTGGATAAATAGGGTGTTTCTCCTCCTATACATTAAGAAGGTTCGACTTCAGTGATCTTCTGCTCATTTTGATTTAGATCTCACTATCATCGCGCTGGTCCGCATGTTCACCACAGCCTCATACTGCCTTTACTTCATATGATCAAAGGTTAACCAATCAGGATTGTCATCGATCTTTAACTTTCAAATTGATTGGTGGCAGTTTTGGCATTTATGTCATATCTCACCTGTTGCTGATTGTTTTTGATTGGTTCAGGCAGCCTCTGTGAGGTTGGGGGAAACTGATTGGCCAATGCTAGTCCTTCTACGAGGAGAACTCATGTTCTGTGAGGTTAATGTTTAAATATCTGTAAAACAAAATATCTGTAAAACAATTCCATTAACTGACAAATTAGTTCTAACTAGTTATGCTAAAGATCTCCCCCTTAAATGTTATTTATTTGAAATAATATATGTATTTACTGTATATATATATATATATATATATATATATATAACACACACATATATATACATACATATATATATTGCCTTCTGACATCTCATATTGTTTATATTTGAAATAGATTCCGAACCAGAAAAACTTTCGATACCAACCATCCTTTGCGGTTAAATCAGGAATTAATGTTAATGGTTAAGGCCCACCATCGACTACTATATAGGCCAGGATGCTGATAAACATTTCCGCTTGTGCTACCTCAATACAGAATCATTCACCATCAGCCATCACATCGAGTTATTTCAAATCATGCAGCTATTATATATTCTTACAGTATTTATAGAATGACATCAGCTCCTGCGCTGAGACTTTTCTCTTTCCAGATTAGCCCTAAACCCTACTTGTACACCTACATAGAACATGCAGATAACGTTTCCTTGGTTTCTTCACGTTCGTATGAATATAGAAAAGCCAAACGTGTTATTTTTCTAAAGGATATGCAAGATTGGTGCAATATTGTATATTCTATATTGCGACAATATTGTATATTCTATATTGCAGCCATATTGTATATTCTATATTGGAGCCATCTGGTATATTCTATATTGGAGCCATTAAAAGAGCAAACATTAAAATACATCATACCCTTACGTGGACATTGACTGAACCTCAGATGTCAGGTCCCCCACTTGTGTTGTTTGGGTGAGGGGCACAGCTTATCATTCACCGAGGTTGAGCTAATAAGCGCACCATAGATTTTTGGTTTAACATTCAAAATGGGAGAAATTAATCAGGAGCATTCTGTAATAATGAGTCATAAGAAAGGCTAATGGAAAATGGTCATTAACTGCTGAAGCATTTACAGAGCCTTATGCCAAATATGAAAGGTAATTTATATTACCTACATGTAAACTTGCAAAGTATATTATTAGGCCAGGGTCCCCACAGACCATTGTCAACAAATTGCCAATGATGAACACTTTTAATCTTTTTCCAATAAGAACTAAATTTTTATTATCTGGCTGAAATATTAAGCTGATGATAATTTCTGGTCAAAAGATCTGCTTAAGCATTTATTGATTTAAGGCATTTTGTTTAAATGCAATCTCTGCTGTTTAAATTGTGCATTAGAAAAGCAGCAGCGCCTCCTACTGGAACATTCATGCACTGTAATGGTGTCTAGTTTTTATATTGTTAACTTTAATTGTTAACTTTTTAGCCGCATTCGCCAGAATGTTGATTACAAAAAATCATCTTTAATTTAAAATACACCCATCTGAGACACAATACCCATACGTAACAGGAAGGTCTGCAAGAAACAGGTTCGGATCCGATTTAGACTTTGTGCTCCTCCCTGACCGCTGACTTGTCTGTTTCATGTTTGCTCAATGTGTTATTTATTATTACTGTATATATTGCTGAAATCCAAAAATAATATCTGTTGCAATAAATAACATAAAGGGCTATTTGCACACTGCATGCTTTCATATTTCAGACATCGTAACAATGGGATAATGGTATTCTGCAATGCAATGGTTTGATTTGGGTGGGATGCCCAGGGTACTTAATTTGGAGAGGATTGGCCCAAAGGTCAAAAGACACCAGCATGGCGTCTTCACTATTTAACTAGTCATACCATTTTTAGCCTCAAAAGAGAGCTGAGGCTGGTGTTTATGCAGGGAAGGATTCACAAACAGGCCAACCATTGACTCTCATCCACAACGCCAAAGAGCTTTTCAACATTTAAACATTTTGAGAAGAGGCCAAGCGTAATAGCTTGTCTTATGGTACTACTCCATTCAGAACCACGTTGGATGTTTTTACGTTTGCTTGCATCACTAGAAACAGAAACAAAACCTACATAAAATCTATACCGGACTAAGGAAGATCCACATCCAAAAAAACAAGAGAACAAGCTGCCTCAAACGTACATTTCAGCCTCTGGTGGATGGGGTCAGGGAGAAATCCTTGTCTGGATTATTATTTTATTTGAAGGGACATCTCTGAAGTTGTCTTTTAATATATTTCAAATGTTCTCAAGCACCACTTCTCCACTCTCTTCCACCTGAGGCCCAGGGCAAGAAGCTTATGTTAGGAACCCTTAGGGGTTTTCAAACACCCAGACACACGTGAAGAGTGACCTTCAATGTTTCTAAACTACATATTGTTATTATTAGTTGTTGAATTATATAGGATTTGAGAAAAGTGAAATATCTGCTTTAAGGTACATCCTAGTGAGTTACAGATGAACCACTTCTGCAGACGCTTAGATAGTTAAGTCATATGTAGGTACTTTGTAGAACCAACCTAAGCAGTTTTTGTGTTGTTCAACCTTTTTTGGTATGAAGAATGATCCACAAAGGTTCTGTTAAGTCAACATTTATTTATTCCAGTTCTGTATCATGACACATTAGGTGCTTGCTTTGCACTCTACTCTGGGTGTCTGCAGTTCTGGCTCTTCTGAGGCATGATGTCACTTCCTGTTGTCTGACCCTTATGCATATTCATAAGGCTCAGCTCAGCACAGTTTTGTGGCTATTACAAGACACGTGTGAAGGCTGGAGGCTTGGTACTGAAGGTCATGACAGAGGTAGATAAGCAAAGAAGGAGACAGAATACGTCCTGAGATCGGCACAGGTATAATTGCTAATATCAGGAAGTATCCATAGCCTGTGAGCGTTCCATACGGCACAGTAAAGAAGAAACGTTTGTTGACTCTGTATTAGTCTAATGGAATAAGGAAATACTCTTAGCTCTGTCAATTCCTGACATAAACATAGGAGAGTTTGGTCAAAAACCATGAATTGTTGCATTGGCCATCAATTATAGCTCACCTTGGCTCGCTGATGTTGACTTGCTGGCACATCCACTGAAAGCTTCCATCATCAGAGTCCACCTTGAACGCACTGGTGTTATTTATGTAACTGAAACTATGGCTTGGCAAGTAGAACTTGGTGTCATCATTGAACATGGGATGCCTGCTTGGCCACGGAGTGGTGAGAGTTCTTGCCGGAATTTCTCCTTCTGTTCCCAGGCCAACACAAGACAAACGTTTTATGCCGTCCTGTTTCATGCCTTTTTCAGGTGCCAGGATCACATTATTACGTGTATAAGCCAGCAACATACAAAAATATTCTTCAACGGCTTTAAAGCCTCAGGAAATGAAAGGAAGTGAATGATATCTCAGAAACTGAGACTGGGTCCCATTGCTACTCAATAATTTAAGCTGTTACATGTTTGCTTACTGATACATATTGCGTGTAAGTTGGTTAATGCCAAATCAATGCATGCAAGCCGGGAATCTGAATTTTTATGTCTTATGCTTTTTAGATAGTGTGCTCCCCTTTCTGTATGTTTTCTGTGCGTATTTGCAGGGTTAAGCACCCCTCCTGCCCAGAGAAGGCTTTAAATTGCTTGAGAGCCTTTTTGGGTTAAAATGGAAAAACAGTTGCACTGATTCAGCTCCTTGGTAAGCAATATAGCCATGAAAAATTAGATTGGACTCATCAAACTTGGGGCGCTTATATGGTGTGACCGAATCGCCAATATTTATCCCATGGACAGGTGTTCTTTGAATAGTATTCGCTGGCTATGCGCTGAATTCTTGCTTTGTTTTTTAGTGTAAATGGCAAGACTCATTTTTTCCTGAAACTGAACATATAAAATTGACATTCTTATAAGAAAAGTCTAGGATGCTGTTAAACGTAAATGTCAAATGTTTTTTACATTAATACTATATTTTTTAAAGTGTATGCGTATATATTTTTACACCAAGTTGTATTATAAAAAATAAAATAAAAAAAAAGAATTGCAATTTGTACTGGACAGCCACACTTTGGTATATTTAAAGACAATGAAGACTAACGACATATGATGTTCTTTATTAAGTGCATTTATCACTGTATTGTTAACAATGTTTTAATGAATGGATCTCCAAGCATCACAAACCTACTGCTACCTCTTTGTATTAAAGTTGGAAGCCAAATAGTTACATAGAGTTCTGAAAATATTTTATATATTTTTTCTGCCGAAAGAAGTGACATCCAGCGGCTTTGAACAAAGCGTGTGATCAGGATAAAAAGGCAATTTGTAAAATTATATATGTTTTCTACACCGAGAAAAAGAAGGTTGAGGCTTAAAACATGCAGCTATTTCTGCTTGGTGTTAATTGGCTCTATGACAACATAATGAACAGGTTTGCAGCGTTCCCAGATCTGCAAAGCCACCAGTGAATATTACAGGAACGCGCGTTTCAGCCGGCTACATTATCACGAAAAAAATAATCACTTTATTATGGGCAGCAATAATGCCAAAAAATCTTTGTCCATACAGTTGTAATGTGCATGTTGCATATCGGTAGCTTCGTAATACTCCATACAACGCAACCTAAATGCATTGGGGGCTTTCTTTACACTTTTCTGGGGTGTATAGGGAATTTTAAAAGATTTCCAATTACCTGGCTTGTCGTTAAATATATAGATACAGAACCTAATGGGGGATTTCAAGAGCACTGCCAGCACTGTTTTAGTAGCGATACGTGCCTGTTCTAAATGGTCATGCCTTTTATATTGGGGCCTGAAGTTAAATACATTACACTGAGTTTGTCCAAGTTCCATTAGCAGTGGTGGGAATGCCTAAATCAGGACTGTTGTTGCTTAAGAATCCAAGTAACTCAGATAAAGGTAACCAAAACTGAGTTCTGTTCTTGTAAGTAACAGTAAGTACAGTAAATATTGGTAATATATCCACACAATAAAGGTAATACATTGATCTCCAGCAATGTATAAACAAATGGAATGCAATTAAGTATTTACCCCATTTAATAATTTTCACAAAACATAAGGAATTGTATTATTTTTGGAAGCAAATAGTAAACGTTCCTCTATGATAATGGCAGAAATAAAATGTTTTAAGAACGAAGATACAAGTTCTTTTGCCTTTTACTGTTTATCTTCTCCTTTCACCCCTTTCTGGGCTTCTGCTTCTCCTTTCTTCTCTGTTGTTCCCCCTCTTCTCTCTGTAGTCATTTCTGCTTCTACTATTGCTTCTGTGCCGGTGATGACTTCTTCCTCCGTCACTTGGGCTTCTGCTGGATCTAGACCTTTTGTGGATTTTCCCTGATCCATCCTCTCTGTGATGAGTCTGGGTATGTTCATTGGTTCTGTTGTGTTCCTTCCTGTGGTGGTGGCTCACGTGCGGCTTGGTAACACCTTTGCTGCTGCTACACCCAGAATTCTCTGGATCGTCATGCCTTTTTGATCTGCTTGAATCGTCTTCTGACTTTTCCCTCTTTTTCGAGTCCTTTCTCCTTTCTTCAGATCCACGATGACCACCAGACTCCTTGGTATGCTTTTCCCTTTTAGTCTCCTTTCTGTGTTTTTCTGGTTCCTCACTTTCTGAGTCGCTGTCGCTACTACTGGACGAGTCTGAGGATGAGCTGCGGCTGCTCTTGTGCTTCTTGTTCTTGCTCTTCTTCCGGTGCTTCTTCTTTTTCTTATCTTTGTTCTTTTTCTTTTCCAGACGATCCAGTTTTCTGTTTAAAAAATAATAACAATTATACACTCATCTTTATTCGAGTCCTTGAAAAAAAAAAAACACTTAACTAGGATTTAATTGCACTTATATAACATACTGCACACATTCTGGATTCTGCATTGGGTTTTGTCATCAAAAGGGCTGGATTCTCGGGGTGTCAAAACAGATGTATTACAACTCCTTTTAACCCTGTCTGTGCTATGTCCATTTCAAACATAGTACATTTTATTTAGGGGTGTTTAAAATTTGGGTGTGGGGTTTCCAGTAGTCTTTGTGCCTAAAGGAAAGGTGGATTGGAAGTCTGGGCACTAGTGGATACTTAATAAGGCTTCTATGTACTTTTTATGAGATCCTTGGTGTTGCTCAACTCCCTTATTCCATTATGTAGCCCAATATGTAAACGAACGATCCTCTATCCAGCAATACATGAAACAGTATGATCAGGTCGCAAAAATGCTGAGCCAACATGTGCGCATCTCTGGAAATTCAGCCAACTGTGCATATTTGGTTTTGTTAATGCTCTACATACTCATTGTGAAACACATTATGTAAAAGTATGTGATTTGTAAAGGACCCTTTAAGGTGAATAGCTATCTGCAATGGGCCTTCTAAAAGCAATGTAACAAGAAGATTGTTCATCTAGCCTTAACTCACCCCAATATATATATATATATATATATATATATATATATATATATATATATATATATATATATATATATATTGCATGGATGCCAATGCACTTTACTGCATGTAAACCGGCGCATGCGGAGTTGAGTCTTCTATCCCCGGCTGCCTCTAATGAAAGTAGTTAGTGTACTTAGGTACACTTCATTGGGACAGCTGAGTAGTGGCCAGTCTCATGTATGCTAGCGATAGAAAGTGGATTTGCAGGCATAGAGGGGCTAGAGTCTCCCTTTAACAAAATGACAATAAGCTTAATGAAAACACTAATTCACACCCATGAATGATTACTACTGGGATAGTGATGGTATTCAATCATTTCTACGGGTATAACCTGCTAGGTTTGTGCCTTTAATATACAAAACAAGAAATCTGTAAATGTTTTTTTAATGCCCAGCTGTTTTGTATAACATCAGCACGCCTGTGGTAGTTACAAAGATAACCAACGGGAAAGTATTCAAGAATCCACGTCGTAAATCCTATAATTCCCTTTATTCTAAGCATTGTGGAATATTTCTCTCGACGGACAAAATCAATTATAGCATGCGTTACGACTCCACAAAACACATCTCACGCTGCTAAATCAGACTTTAGATTTGCCAGCCCTATTTCTGTTTGGGAAAATTAAATAATTCAATAAGGACACCTGGGAGGAAAGGGTCATACATGAGAGCGTTCCTTTATATTTCTTAACCACAAAAAAACGGGTGCATTGTTATCACGGATACATAGTTAATGAAATAACAATAACTTCTTTCTTATCGGATGTGATTGCTTCTCTGCAGGGATTTACTTTTCCTTAAAGGAAATCGTAACGCATTCCCTGAACTAGGAGAGCATGAAGTTACACGTTGAAGCCGCAGATCACACAAAATGATTTGTATTGCGGAAGAAATGCTTTATATTTTGTTTTCTGTATGTTCTCTGCTACAGAAGCTCTTTATGAAAAGTGACAATTTTTCCAAGGAACTTCCGGGGTTATTTGTATGAAGTCCAGTTAATAAAGACTTGACTGCACCGATCCCACCTTTCGGGCCGCTATTCTACGACAATGGCTTCCATGCCGTGACAGCTGGCACAAAGGCCTATGGAAGCCCCAGGGGACTCTGCGTGGCTTCACTTTTCAAACAAGTGGAAGTTTAAGACAAAATTACCAATAAGGAGGGCAAAATCATTTGCTCTCAGAGACCTGCAATCTGTCATTAATGAGCTGAATGGCCAACACACCATTGGTCATAGCCTCCCTAATGATGCCTCTCTACAAATACATCAGTAGAAAGGCAACCTGTTGGTTGCCTTTCTACTGATGTATTCATAGAGAGGCATCTGAACGATTACTCAGATCAATCACAGATTTGTTGTAATGACAGACAAGATCCAGCACCAAAACATCAAGATGTCCAAAAGTAAATTCTGCTGATGTAGACACGTGGCACTGGGAAACCCATTACTTAATAAATGTAAGCCTCCTTATTTTATTCTATGTGATACATGAATGTCTTCAGTCATTTCAGTTCGTACCTTAGAAGCTTCTGTTTTTGCTTAGTAGTTAGCGATTTGAGAAATTCCACTTCTGGATCATCTTCGTCTTCTGGTTCGCTAACAACATAGCCCTGGAAGAGTAAGATATGGCAAGAACTGTAGAACAGAGTATATTCTGCCAAGACATGGCCGACATCAAAACAGCAAATAATATCTCTGCAGAGCGCACAGAATACACTAAACAGAATCAATATTTTAAAAACGTAAACCAAATATAAACACACAGCCTGTTTCGGATTGAGAGGATATATGTTTCCTCCCCAGTGAGGTAGAGAAAATTATTTCTATGTAATACAATGTATAGCGGGAGATGGGGGATAATGAGATAACCCGTGGAAGCCTATTACCTTCATTTACATTGTCATAAAGACAACAAGCTGAGCCCTAAAGCTCTAATGTGGCTTGTAGTTGGAATGGGGCCAACTTACATGAGGTCCCCACCATTCTGGCAGATCACAAGGAGCATCACATCGCCCATGTTTTCCAGGACACATGTAGCTCACATATTCACCAGGACGCGTCTATGTGGGTTTTATATCTGAGCAATTGATTGAGTTTTTCCATCCCACCAAGTGCAGAATTACAGTTTACATGTACAATTTTGGATGTAGTCACTATTTACCCCATTGTGCTGAACCTACAACAAAAAGTGCAGCTTAACTAAATTTTAAGTTTTAAATATCCTGGACGGAAGTAAATTTGGGAGCAAAAGAATGTGTCTTGTTGAAAATATAAAATGTACTTTCACATGGAAACTTAATAAAAAAATCTTTAACACTTACTTGGTCCTTCATAATGCACCTTTAATTAGTCAATTAAACAGTTTCATTAAACATCAACCATTTACAAAATTACATTTTAATGAAAAAACTTAAGGGTTGTAACTAAGTAGTATTGATCATCTACCCTGATTGGTCACTCGCGCTCCATGCTGACAAAATGCCTCTATGGGGTGTCCACTAGGACTCAGGCGTGTCGTCACTGCGGAGACTATTATGAATATTTAATAGCCGTAATTTCCATGTGCAGGGACGATAAAAGCTTAAAGCTTAAGGGTTTTATCCTGATCTACCGAGAGAATGTGCAGTACGGCCATCAGAGATTGGGTCTACAAATTTCTTTCAGTTCTTTCTTTACAAACGGCTCTCCATGATCAGCCAGCAGATGACCAAAGTGATAACGGCGATTACCCCGGGTTCTCAGCTCGTGGATGCTGCTTCATTTATGCATGTGTGGTTAATCTCGAAGTGGGGGTAACGGGAAGGGGGCAAATTCAAAGCACTGTCTCCCTAAACTTGCGGATATGCATATTACTGAATCCTAAGTAGCAATTTCCAGCAACCACACACAGATTTATAGATATTTTCAGCTTACAGATAAGGACGTAGATAAATAAAAAAAGAAACCATTACCTGTGATGGATCGTTCACGGTCAGGTTTCTCCCAAGCACATTTTGTTTCAGTGCAAATCCACTGTTTCTCATCTCCGCCATTAACTCCGAGGGGTGCATCGAAGGCCCTGCGAACAAGAATCACAGACTGAACGTATCATTGAAATCTTCCTACCTTTATTCTGACTCCACAGCTTTGTTAAGTAAAATCGCAGCTAAATCAGCTCAATAATCTTCCGCTGAGAAAAGCACCAGATATGATTTTCTAACACAGCAGCCGGTAGATTCAGGATACAAAATAATTGCGTTTGTGTTTAAATACGAAGGGGATTCTCCTATTATATAACTTAGTAATGCTGAAAGCAAGCAACACACAGCTCGCAGGCTAAATACTTTTCTTTTTAGAAAAAAATGGGAAAAATCACGTATTATGAAAAGGGCAATAAACTTTTACGGATACTGTAAGATACAGCATCACATAATCCACCTATTTCTGATTATTACTTCACATACAGAAAGTACCTAGGGCTCATGCTTTTTTTTCCCAAAGATGCATGTTTCTGCACCAAAAAAATTATCTTCAAATGCTTATTTGACACGTTATTTTGGCAGATACATTATTTAGATACACATAATGGCTTGGGACCAGTATCAGAGACAAACTATTTGATTCATATATTGGCAAGATGCTGGTTTACATTATAATTTTTCCATTATTAAAAAAATATGATTTTTAATGAAAATGTGTGACGGCCCCGCTTTCCTTTTGCACCGAAAAGAAAAACGTAAGAAGCTATTAAAATAGGCTTTACACTTGGTTGATGTGTATAGGCCGATATAAAACAGACTGTGGATACGCATTACCCTTGAAACAGAAACATACAATTTGACAGAGGGTAAGAACCATTTGGTCCGTCTAGTCTGCCCAATGCTTACTGATGTAGAGACCTTGATCAGTACTTGGCCTCATCTCCGATTCAGTATAAGATAACCATATGCCTATAACTTCTTTGAGCTGTGTTGTTTTACATATAAGGGCATAATAATCATCTGTTTCTCAGCAGGTATAAAAGTTATGTAAATATAATCACAGATGAACAACACATGACACTTTACACTGTGTCATGATTTATTCAACAAAAATAAAGCCAAAATGGAGAAGCCATGTGTGAAAGACTAAGTACACCTTAGGATTCAATAGCTTGTAGAAACAGCAATAACGTGAAGTAATCATTTTCTGTATTATCATTGTGGAGGGATTTTGGCCCACTATTTTTTGAACACTGCTTCAGTTTATTGAGGTTTTTGGGCATTTGTTCATGCCACAGCATCTTAATCGGGTTGAAGTCTGGACTTTGATTGCAACACCTTGATTCTTTTCTTTTTAAGTCATCGTGTTGTCCATATGCATTTAGCTGTTGGACAGATAGCCTCACATTTGACTCTAGAATACTTTCATATACAGAGATGTTCATGGCTCAATGACTCCAAGGTTCCCAGGTCCGGTGACTGCAAAACAAGCCCATATTATCACCCCTCCACCACCCTGCTTGACAGCTGGCATGAGGAGTTTGTGCTGGTATTTTGTGTTTGTTTTTTGACAAACGTGGCGCTGTGCATTATGACCAAACATCTCCACTCTGGTCTCGTCTGTCCAAATGACATTGTCCCATAAGTCTTGTGGTTTGTTCATATGCAACTTTGCAAACCTTAGGCCTTCTGCAAAGTTCTTTTTAGAGTGAAGAGGCTTTCTCCTGGCAATCCTTCCAAGCACAACATACTTGTTCAGTCTTTTTCCAATTGTACTATCATGAACTTTAACATTTAATGTGCTAACTGAGGCCACTAGAGTCTAAGATGTAACTCTTGAACTTTTTGCAATTTCTCTGAGCATTGCAGGGTCTAACCTTGGGGTGAGTTTGATAGAAAGTCCACTCCTGGGAAGATTGGCAACTGTCTTCAATGCTTTACACTTTTAAATAATATATCTCACTGTAGAGTGGTGGACTTTAAATTGTTTGGAAATAGCCTTATGACCCTTTCCAGATTGATAGGAGCAACAATTGATTTTTTAAGATCATTGCTGATATCTTCCTACTTTGGCATTGGGTTAACACACACTGGAGGTTCCAGACCAGAAAACTGCTAACACTTTGGCTTTTATAGAGGTGGTCACACTTGATGACGATCAATTAATCAAGGGCATTTGATTAGCAGCTCCTTGCTATTTACCAACTTAATTCATATGGAAGCAGTACGGGTGTACTTCTCACACATGGCTTCTCCATTTTGGCTTTACTCTTGTTGAATAAATCATGACAAGGTGTAATATGCATTGTGTTCATCTGAGGCTGCATTTATCTAATTTTTAGACCTGCTGAGGAACAGATGATTATGATGTCCTGATATGTAAAACCATAGAATTCAAAGAGGGTGTACTTTTCACACAACTGTATAGTGCATACTGTATATGCATATCTCCTAATATTACCCCTCCATCTAAACCTAGACAGGAGAAGTAAGTTTACTTTTTTTTTCTCAATTCTCCGTTTATTGAAAGTAAAACATAACATTGCACAATGTCACAATAATGGAAGGCACAGTGGAAATAGGTACAGGGCACAACTATAAGAACAGCAGCCGTCTTTACAAATGTAATCCCAGAAGATAGGTACAGCGGAGTTCCAGAGGACACGGGATCACAATGGTCGGACCAAAACACTTAAAAAATGTGTCAAGTACATAGTGCAGCGCATTGTAGGAATGAAGCAACCAATAACGGAGACCACAGTAAGAATAGCACCCAAAAAGAGCGGAAAATCACAGAAAAGGCATAGACCAGGCCGTAACAAAGCCCAGCCATGAGACCCGGGTACAAGGGGTACTTGGTCCGAACGAATTAAACCCAACCAGACCTTGTGTGGCCTGCAGTCAAAACGGATAAGAAAAGAAAACAACAAAATGGTACGTGAGCATAGACCTGAGGAGAAAGGAAGAAACAACAAACAGACTTAAATCAAAGGAGAATCTGGGCGAGCATCCAGGGAGGAAACATAGGAGCGCCAGTAGAACCATTTAAGCTCCACCGTATGGTCCTGCCCCCTAGAGGCACCCGAAAGGACCTCCATCTGGTAAATGAATTCCACCCTGTTGAACCAGGCAGAAATAGAGGGGGGGGTGACGGACTTCCAGGATCTAGGAAGGGTGGTAAGCGCAGCATTAATCAAATGAAATGTAATAGAACCCCTATAAGCATGGTACGGGACCGTGGTGTAATGTAACAATATAGAAGCCGGGGTGGCCGAGAACGAAGGGTCAGATACCTCCCGAATAACCGCAGCCACCTTGTGCCAAAAAGGCTTAATGGCAGGGCATTCCCACCAGATGTGGAAAAGGGAGCCAGGATGGGAGTTACAACGCCAGCAAGTCGGAGAAACTTGGGGCAAGAATCTATGCAAATCAAGGGGAACTTTATACCAACGGGTAACAATTTTGAAAAGAGTTTCCTGTACTCTGCTGGACACCGTTCCCTTATGAACAATCATTAGCATCCGTTCCCACTCCTCCAAAGAGAAGGATAACCCCAGATCACTTTCCCATAGGCTGAAATAATAGGGCTTAGTAATGACCGCAGGCGCAAGTAGGAGGGAGTATATGGCAGAAAGCAAATGCGGAGGCTCCGTTGGCTCGAGACATATTTGCTCAAAGGCAGTAGGAGGGCGGACACCGCCCGCTAAGACCCCGGTGGAGGAGAGAAAGTGCTGCAGTTGGTGGTAAAGGAAAAGAGTCAGAAAAGAGTTAGTTGCAGTCCCAGTCAGTTCCTCCAAGGGTTTAAGAGCAGGGCCACGCATCACGTGGCAGACTCGAAGAACGGAGACGTCCGCGGGTGAAAATGGCACCAAGCGGGCGGCAACACGTCCCGGGGCAAAGTCGGGATTACCCGAAACGGGGAGCATGGGAGAAGGGACCGACGTAAGACCCCCCGCCCGCACCACATGGCCAAGGGCCTTCAAGGTGGGGCCAATCAGGGGATGAGGAGCATGCGTGACCCAACGCTGTGGGTTGGGGACCCAAGGAAGAACCGCAATCGGGCAGGATAAAGCGGCTGCCTCCACAGATACCCAGAGGCGACTCGCACCAACAGACCACTCAACCACGCGACGGAGATGAGCCGCCCGCCAGTAAAGTTCCAAATTGGGGAGACCCATCCCACCCAGCGTCTTGGGCCTCGTCAAGTAAGAGAAAGAAAGTCGAGGCGGTTTGCCCTTCCATATGTAGCGGAGAAAGGAAGAAGTAAGTTTACTTAACACTCATAATAGTTACACAGGAATCTGTCACAAAGATGGAAAATAGGCAGTTTTGTTTGGCACCATGTTTACTGGATAGAATTCTCAGTATCATACAGTATTTTATGATTTTCCATAACTAAGAACACACATAAAAAGGATCTGGAGAGGATTATGATAAAATAGAGAAGCAGCGTGAAAGGGTTTCCCATTGCCACTTTCAAGTGAATAATAATAATCTATATATTTTCACTGAAAATACAGAGAGAGATTAATGGTAATGGTTGCTTGGGAAACAACCGTATGCAATCCTGGTGCAAATGCAAAATGTTGGTGTACAATATTTTTTTTTGTTTTAAAAATATCTAAAACAAAATCCCCGCATAATTGCTAGGAAAACCATGTCTTGTGCAATTGTTGCACTACATGGTAGGATGCTATCTTTTTACCCTGATAAAGAACTACTACTAATTATTGTTACACATACAAAAGTGGAAGATCTGGAAAAATTTCAGATTTGTTTTCTTATTTGTAGTTTACGAGAACTATCTGCAATGGTTAGTTGTTGAGAAAATCTCCTTGTGAGGTTAGCGGGTAGAGAACATTCTGTAAAGCACTACATACTGAACACATCAGGTATGGACACCCTGCACTGCTTTCTCAATTACCACAATGTCAACAGATGTACAGCAAAGAGGAATTAAAATATGGCAGCTATATTTCTTTGCTTGGCAATGATTGCTGAGCTTTTTATATCAATCAACGAAATGGTTGTCCCTGCTGAATATTGCTGTTTGCTGCCATTCTTCCAAAACGCTAAGTACAGAAGTATACAGCTCACATTCCTTTGTATTCTGTAAAGAACATTTAGGGCCCATTTCAAAATCTCTAGGGAAGCCATTAGGAGTTTTTGCAGCGGGAACCTTGGGCTGACTTTGATTGGAGATTGGCAATATGGGAAGTGTTTGGATGCAATTAAAGACTCGTGGACTCTGATGCTTGTACAGCAAAAAAGTGTCTAACCTTTCAATTAACAGAACAAACACCAAACACATTTGCACTTGTACAGAAAAGTATTTCATGGGGAAAAAAAATTACAACAATGAACAAAGAGTTGAGATTTTAAAATATATGTTCAGATCTACATATAGAGGTTTGATTTTATTTATAGAGATCCGGCACATTCAGTAGCGCTACTACAATAAAATTGGCAATACATGAAATCAACAATAACATTACTGTAAATGCTGCGACAGGAGGGGATGAGGGTGGTGCTTTTGCGAGTTTAATTGTAGCGAGGGTCACATGGAGGAGTCAGTGGCGCGGGAATAGCAGCTTTCTTTATGTTGCAGATAGGAGGGTAGATTTTAAGCTTGTCTGAATACGTGGGGTTGTTAGTGAGCATTTAAAGTTAGGATACAAAAGGGACAGTCTAATAAACCTGTACAGAAAAATCATACAGAATGGGTATATTCCTGGATATCCAAATGGTTAGCAGTGCTAACCGTTGAGGAAAACAGCCACAGGTAGAACAAAGAGGGTGGTTGCAAGAGCATTTGGAGATAAGAGCAGAGATATATGGGGTGCAGGGGCTGGCAGGGTCAGAAGTTGGGTAAATTCTGAAAATGTTAACAGTGATGGAGATAAGAAATTAGAAATGGAGGCGATTGGAAGAAAAACAAAGAAAAAGGGTTTTGGAGATAGAGGTTCAAGTTGTAGGAGCCAATTTTTGAGATAAGGTAGAAGAAATGATGTTCCCAGCATAGCGGTGGTACTGGAATCCAGAACAGAGATGCAACAAAGTGCCAGTGTTGGCAAGAAAATAATTATTACATGAGATATATATATATATATCCCCTTTTCTATTGTATGTTAAAATTTTAGCACCTATCACTTGAAGGATTTACTCCTAACGTCTCGCCCAAAGAAAGAAAATCTAATGAATTTATGGCTAGGAAAACAGCAGCGATATTGAAATATCACACAGCACCATCTGGATTTGAGTTTTCCCCAACTTCAAACAGAAGGTTGCGTTGGTCGGTACAAACTATTTTCTACAGAAACAAAGTTTGGTCGTTAGAAAGATCCTCCATAAACCGTGCAAATAAGCTGGAGGTTTAGAGGCCGTCTGAAAAGGGAATGTACTTTATCAGGAACGTATCTCGCAGTAAACGTCTGGCGACTCATTCTGTATTGGCTTCTGCTCAGTACGTTCAGCCAACATCTTGTGTGACCTCACTCTTTAGGAAAGCTGGAAGCAGTCTTCCTCTTAAGTTTCTGAACTTTTCTAGGACCAAACCGCCATGTGGTGCTTCGTACAAATCTTTTTCATCATTTTAAATTTCTGCTTTTCGCTGTTCAGAGGACCCAGGATGGTCTTCACCAAGAGGGGTCTGTTTTGACTTTTCATGCTGTTAGGTCATAGCATCATCTAATGATGCATATTTTTAGATGTAACCTAGTGTTGGGTTTTCTTCTTGCAACAGGGCAGGTTATAGAAGACAGCAGATTTGCTAGGTTTAAATTATAAAGAAATATTGTATTCCCACTAGCACAGTAAATGGCAAACCACAAAAAAAAAATCCAGATTTTTTTTTTTTTTTTTTTTAAACAAACAACAATGTTTAAAATAGGATTTTTTTTCAGTCACCTGAAGGTTATCCCAGAATGAATTTCTGGGTTCGTAAAATATTTAACTTAATTCTGTGTTTTGTTTATGACTTTTTAGTGGCCCAAAAAACACCTTATTTGATCTGAAATGAAATCTGATCCATCAATGTCACAGTGAATGACTGTACACATAAGAATTAAACAACAATCGTAGGAATTGATGTTACAGACATTAAAGAGAGAGAAACTATCAGCGTGGCTGCTATAAAGACTTTTCAAACAGCTGATTAATAAAATCCTATTTGGGAATTCACTGAGAACATCCGGACCATCTTTATCTGAAATGCATGTTGATTGCTGTATTTTAACTCAAGGTGCTGTTATGATCAACATTGGCCATAAAAAGTATTGATGTAAATGTCACACTGGGCATTCGAAAATAAATAATTTTAGTATCAATACTCGCTAGGCTTAGAATAAATTAGCCATTCTGAATTCCAAACATTAAGATTTTCTATTTGCAGCCGCAGTGGAAGAGCCTCTCATTCTTTTTATGCCATGATGAAACAAGCTTTAGAACCCAAGAACAAAGAAAAAAAAAACAAAGCAAGGATCAAATTCACTCCGAGACCTGATGCAAAATTGTAAGTAATTCTCAAAAGTATATATAAACATCCAAAAGATTTTTTTCCCAGGACAATTTAAACTAATATTGTAATATATCTCACAAGATATAAAGATAAAAAGGGGAAAAAATGTATTCCTTTCCTATTATTTTTCAGAATATGCCAGAACACAAAACTGGATTCAATTATATAGTTTTCCTAAAGAAACACCCCTTTTACACCCCTGATGCTTCAGCTTCTGAGAGTCCCAATGAGAAAATGATCCTTGTTTACTACAACTCTCACCGGCCCATTTTTAATAATAATATGATGTAGTTACATAACTTTTTTGTCTGTGTGTATACTTTATATTTTCTTGCAGCGAGAATGGGAGTAGTGGCACCCGCATGTTAGCAGGGATCAGACATTTTTCCTGTTGATCAGCACGTGGCGAGTCAGCAGCAGCACCCTCTGTTACGTAGAGGAAGATTACTTGCTTAGCTGTAAACGTGAGGCTTCTGTCTATAATAGTGGTCTTGTGTGTGCCGCAGATATATATATAAAGGAGCTGATGGGCTGTCTCACTACACTATAGAGTTCTGAAGAAAGGGAATGAAGGAAAGAGATAAAAGCCATGCTGCACCGGTGGCAAAATAGCCAACCAATACCAGATATGCCAAGAAACAAGGATAGACTTTAGCAGCTATATTGAGTTATAGTAAACCTTTGCAAGAATAAGTGTAAAGCAGAAATGCTGTAGTGGAGTCACAGACTTGCCATTTTTCTTAGAATATTTATGCTAAAACAATGGCTTTAAAGCACTCACAAAGGAGATCACACTTTTTTTTTTTCTTTACCTGATCCATCTGTGGCCATTGAGCTTGCATTGATCCCCGATAGTCCAAACAACGGGCACTCTCTGTCAGTATTCACATGACCCCACTTGTGACATTTGATACATCTCACATTGCGAACCTACGGAGACAAAGGGGCCATAACATTAGAACTATCTATTAGATACCAAGCTGTATGATTAAATGTTCATGGTTTCATTACTTTAGTTGAGAAGAAAAGTGTTGCTTAAAATAACATTTACCTGTATACCAAAGGGCTGATCCCTGATGTTCATGTCATCCTTGGCATACCTGAAAAAGGAACACACACATAATAAGTCAAAAATCATTCAAAAGTTCTGTTACATCAGAATGAAAGATATGTTTTGATCTTTAAACCTTTTGCCCAAAATATTTACTTTAGACTGATTTTAGAATATACTCCTTAATCTAATGCTTGTCCTAGGCTGTCAGTTTTAGTTTTGTCATACACTATGAACATATGTATTGTAAGAAGTACTAATAAAATAATAATTGGGGAATACACAAATCCATATTTTCTATATAACTACTTATTTTTATCCTTAGCCTCCATGTCACATTAAAGAATATGACTAAATGAGTTCAAATGATTTGACTGGTTGAAAAAACATAAATCATAAAGATATCAAGATAACTGTTTAATCTGCTGACTGGTTTCAGGAAAGACAATGCAGATATCTACAGTATGTTTGGCCACTGGATTTCAGTCTGGGAAGCAGACAATATCTTTTAGTGGACAGGTAAATCAAAGTTGGTCTAAAAACTAACTGTGATGATGCATGGAGCGGTACTGTTCCTGGCCTTTAATGATGCAGAATAATTGGATTCAGATCCAGCCCAGAAGGCACTTTGACAGAGCAAAGTCATACTGCTGCCCCAAGACATGTTCTTTCCAAACAGATTTGTGGAGAAAGTGGCGCAGAAACGCTGCTCTTTCTCCGTGACTGTATCTGGCCTCTCATGCACTTCTGCAAACAGGAGGAGCCACAAGGACAGCCTCTCCTCTGATTGGAGGAAAGGGGGAGAGGGTGTGCCTGGAAGCTCCACGCCTGGTTAAATTGAAAGCTCCCCACAGCCGCAAGAAAAGCTGTGGTTAAGGGTGTAAGTGAGGGAGTGATGGATGTGTGTGCGTGTGAGCATGGATGTGTAAGAGGGCATAAATGTTTACATGAGTGTGTAGGATGTATAAGGGAGTATGTGCGTGTGCAAGTCTGTGAAAAAATGTGTGCTAGTGTATATACAAGTTACTAGGGGGCTAGGAAGGGTGCCAAAATAAGTACCCGGGAGGCCAGGTTCACAAAGAAAACAGGGGGAGAGGGGGATAAAGAAAGAAGACAGAAGAACATGAGGAGGCCAGAGAAGAAGTGGAACAAATATAGCAAAATATTTCAGCATCTGATAACTGCATCTCTGAAGCTTACTACCTGACCATTGATGACACCATGAATATATTACAAGTGTAATTGTAATTTAAGAAAAATAAATTTTATTATATATCTGTCAAGCCCATACTTAAAAAAGGCGTAACGTTTTGTGACAAATGAGTAAAATCAGGAACTATACCATTTACATGAATGGTAGCAAGGAAGAAAATGAGTGATGATGTTTACAGAGAAATTCTGGTGCATAACAGAAACAATTAACTATATAGAATTACATTACAACGAGTCTTTTCAACCTTTAGAAGGCTTCATTTTTTTGGTAACGGGGGATAGCAGAAATAACTTACTTTTCTCTCGGGGCCAACTTTTGCCACTCAAATTTGTATTCGGTTGCCTCTCCCTCTTGCTAGAGGACAAAAAAAAACAAAAATAAAATTATTGTCAATCCAAATTTAGATAATCAAGAAAAGATGAGGATATTCCTTAGTAAAATGATAAACATAAAACTGGTGGTAATCATTACATACAACAACACATATATATATTTTACACATACACACACACTTATTGATTTTAATAAAGGCTAAGTTTACTTTTTATTAAGGAATATCCTCATCTTTTCCTATTATTGATAATCATTTTAAACTTGTACAAAATATGCTCTAAATAATGATGTACATTATATTTAGTAACCACTAGGCCCCTACAGAACAAAACAAGTAAAGATACGCATATAAAATGCCTTAATATTCATAATCATTATTGATTCATCCTTTCTGTGTTATCTCTTCTATAAAACGACAACTTGAAAAGTAGGCAATCAATGTCGCATTTTTTATTGATAAACTAAAACTTAAATGGCATCCAAGCACAAAAGGTGGTATAGGAGGAGATGCAGTTCTGGAGAAGCTATAGAACAATAAGCCAATATTTTATGCATGGTGGTTGTGACCATTGTCCGGAGAGATCTGCCACGCCATTCCTGATTAACACAACTGGACATATACATTAAGCAAAAGAAAAAGTACTATTATAAATTAATAAAAACAACAGAAGTAAAACCACAAAAAAATGTAGACTGCATTTAACACATAATCTGATAGCAGGTAAGGACCATAAAATCTAATCTGCAGAACAATATCAAGGATAATCTTGCTTTTTGTAAGCACACTTATTTCTTACTTACCTCTTTTAATTCTTGATTGATGATCAAGCGAGTGGGAGGAAGAAAAAAAAATATACAATTAGTATACACTAAAAACAGCAAAATATTAGAAAACGGGTGCTGCCCAACTTAACTTTATTTAAAGAATAAATAATAGCACTGCCTCACATTACTAAATATTGCTCAGAAGAACTTATACACTTGTAAATATACCTTATCTAATGTAAGGCAGTCGTGAAAACATTAAATGTACTTTAGGGTAGGATTGGAAAATTTCTAAAAGAATAATTGGTATCAAGCAAAATGTACATATGGCTATAATGGCCACCCAGTATTTTTTTTTTTTTTTATTTACTGAAGAACAAAAGAAAAAGCTTATTTGCTGTGAATAAGAAGTAGATACTTCTTGTATTATTGTTAATAAATGCCAACCCACCTGCCAAGGAATATATAACAGAAGCTGAACATAAGGGGGCACATAACTATCCTTGACATTAAATTAATTAAAATGTTTTAAACAATCATTGAAAATAATTATTATTGCAGAAAAATCACGGAAAGGTATGTAAATAGGTTTCTATTTAAAAGAAATTTATTGAAATTGGATTTGAATGATGTCATACATTAAGTTAAAAATAATAAAAACACTATGGTGGGAGTTTCCTTTTCAGTACCTTTCTCAGCTCCGGGTGGAGCTTCATACATGAAATTAAGTCCATTCTTTACACGCTCATCGCCCAAAAGCACTCTGTAAAGAAAAAAAGACGACGATAAATTATCGGTATAAAAAGGGAAATATGTAGATCTGCAGAAGAAGAGCAGACCTCGCCCTGAGACTGAGTCTTTTCCTGTGCTGGCCCAATAGAAGGTATCAGCTTCAACTAAAGACGCCTTCTCTCACCCCAACACAGCTATATTCATAATGTTCTGCTCATTAAAGCATTGGGACAAATGCTTTGCCTTTGTGTGCTATGACTCCCAGATGAACAGCAGAAAAGTCAGATAATGATTGACTTAAAACCATATCCATGGTCATCTCCTTCAGATAATAATGAATGAGTATATGGGATTTAATGTCCACAGGCTGTCGGTTCAAAGTGTGAAAGGACTTTGCGACATTAAGAGTATGCCAGCAACACAGTTGTGGAATCCCACGGCCAGTATCAGATCTGCAATTACCTTTAATATCACACCAAGCACTTAAGGTTACGCTGATATTTTTGGTTTGTGAAGCAAACAAATGCCTTACAACCTCACCTGTTGTTATAGGAGTCTTGCTCTTTCACATATTGTTGCATTAAATCTTCTTGTTTTTTCTTGTCATAGGATATTTTCTGTTCCGCCATCCATACCTACAAAACAGCAGATAGCTTGTGACATTTCTGGCTTGAGTTTTTTTTCATATGACACCTGAGCGCCACCATAAAGATTTCAATAACATAAAAACCTTAGAAACAGAAGTGTAAAAATATGTATATACATAACCGATATTGGTAGGGGTCCAATCCCATGCATATTGTGTTTAAGGAAATATGACAGCTTAATAGAACAGTTGGGTTATAATACAAAACGATATGTGGTGATTCAATCATTTTAATAACAAAAAATGAGTTAGGTTAAAAAAAAAGGAGACATTTGAGGTCAAATATTAGTATTTTAAGTAAAATGCTGGAAAGATACAGATCCTTCCTAGAGTATGTTCTACCCCTTTGACTCGGGAACTCATAAGGTTTTACCCAAAGCGTCAGGATTTTTGCTCCAATCTAAGGGCGAAGAGGCAAACCCTCAGGGTGACACATTCTGGGGCCGACTTATTCCTCCCCTGCACAGATCTAATGATATGGAAGACCCCTAACCGGTGATTTGGTTACCGGTATGTTACGGTTGATATCCCTGCTGGAAAGCACATTACTGAAGCATATGTGTAAACAAATCAAGGTTTCGATGAGGACAGGTAGTAAAGTTGTTAATCAGTTAACGTTGCTTATTAGTCGCTACATCAAATCTGCTATTAAAGGACAGAGACAGGTAAAGTGACAGCTCATTCAGAAAGCTATTGGTAGTGATCAGGATTTTTGTACAGCACACATGCAATTAATTACACAATACAGCATATTTTACGTTACAGAGATCTCATACGCATGCCTGCGAATCCCAGGGTCACACAGTCTGATGCGGACTCCTTCCTATCCTACATTGCTGGGATCGTAGCCAAGACTCCCAGCCGGAGCTTTTGCCACCAGTATGTTATGGCTGATATCCCTGCTTAAATGCAGGTGGCTCAATTAAGTGCGCCTTTAAATAATCCAGTTCCTGTGACGACCGGTATGAAGAGCCATTTTTGTCACCACATTTGGCAAGTCGCTACACAGAATCTTCACAATGGGTTTGGCGAGTCACTACACAGAATCTTTATCAAAGGGTTAATATTTCAAGAGTTTCGGGTCAGCTGATTTAGAAAGCTCCCCGGTATGCGCCATTCAAACCCTGTCTTACCTTCTTGATATTGGATTTGGAGGCAGGATGGAAATCCTTTTTACACATGAAGTTTGCAAAGGACTTCCCCATTGTGGCGGCGCTGGGGTTAACAAACCAATACAGACGATAACTGCTTCTGAGGGGCAGAAGCAGGGGTACTCCGCTCTTAATACACCGGCAACACTCCTCCTGAAAACACAAGTACCAGACTGCTGGCAACAAAACACTTCCGGGTGTAGGCCCCCGGATGTGCGTCACCGGCCCATGTAAACAACGCTAAAATTGTGTCGCTCGGATTCCTCGAAAGGCGTAAGACCGTAGAGTCTCAGATAAAGGAGACAAAAATCAACGTACTCCTGTCTCCATTTTGAAGAATAGAAATCATAAGCAGCCTTATACGTGGTAAAATGGCTACCGTACAGGATCGTCAAAACTAGTTTGATAACGGCAAAAAAAGAATATATATATTTATATATTTGAGTCCGAATTTAAATTTAGACATTGATTGCTAGATGTTTTTTATTATTAAAATTCATATTAATGCTTGTGAAAAAAGGGAGCTGTTATTTCCCGGTAATCCAGCGCAGGGAGACTTTTCGGGAGGAAATCTTAACCCCCCCCCCCAACTGACATCTGTTCATTAAAAAATGGCTTTACAGCTTCTCAGCATTTATTAACACGGGGATCAAGATTCTACAACAGTCATAAAATTTTATTTTTTTTTTTAAAAACTGGCTTCACCAAAATGGCTAACTCTTAATGACTTCCACATTATTGCAGTCAAAATTTTCTCTGTAGATTGGAACTCTGCGGAGAGTTTATGAAAACGAGTCTTGGAACGCATGAAACGTCACTGCGCAGTGTTTACGCGTTTTCCAATCGCAGCGTGGTATGAATGACAGCTGGTGCGTGTGGCTGTCGGTCCGCTGGCATATGATGCTCCATCGCCCGTGAAAGCTCATGTGCCAGGTGAAGCAGGAAGGGGTTTTGTGCTCCGTAGGCCTCACGGGTTCCGTTTTGTAAATAATGAAACTGCCGTCAGAAAACAGGTTTAGAGGAACTCTTATCGTGGTTGGTTAGGGATTTATTTAACTTCCTTTAAAGCTGCGTTTGTAAGACACACTGGGACACATGAGCCTGCGGGTGGATTACGTGACAGTAAATTACACACCCCCACACAATACAGAAGTCCTTACTTTCAGAGCATAAAATGGAATTTGCCACATTGTTTCACATCAAGTATCATAAGTATGTCTGCTGTCCAAAATGCGCTTCCTGATCTGGACAGCAGGTGGCGGTGTGGAGTAATGCTGAATTCTATTCTATTGCTGGGCAGCCATTCGCATCGATGACCAGATGGGGTTAGTGATTGATTACCCTGCATTAGCACTATATTTTTTATCTATAGGACAAGGTTTTGCTAAATCACAACTGAGAGAACAAGTAAATCAACCATATGTAAAACTTTTTTGTACTGATGATACAGTTTGTGTCATTTCCAAATCTTAATATAATTGCACAAATAAAATGAATGTCATTATTCTGTAATAACGATTCATCCGATCCCTAACCTGATTATATTTGCAGACTTTTAGGCGAACATGAAACCCTGCTCTTGTGACACCTTTGTTGCTCTGCCGCCCTCAACGATTGATAACCGAATCATTTTTGGAAAGAATTCAGACAGGCCCAGTGATGAAGTGCAAGAGATTGTTTACTTTCCTGAGAAAACCTACACGGCTGGAGAGACGCTGGAGGTAAGAATTCACATTAAATATTAGTGCTTTATACCCGGGAAAAAAAATTCAAATTAAATAATAAATGATTGGGTCAAAAGTATTATGTCATGTAGATGATGGCCTCTATAGAAATTGAAGCATTCATGCAGCTTGCTTAATGTTGTCCTATTTCCTCACGCTATTGTTTATTTCAATCACTGACGCTGCTTTGTGTCTCCCAAGTGCACCTATATTGAAATCGAACAAGTGGAGAAGACCTATGCTGTGATTTTAAGTCGGCCATCTTGGTTATGGGGAGCAGAAATGGGAGCCAATGAGGCCGGAGTTTGCATTGGAAATGAAGCTGTGTGGGGGAAAGAAGACATTGATGACAGTGAAGCACTTTTGGGAATGGACCTTGTCAGGTTGTGAACAGGCGAACTATCTTGACCGTTATAAATCCTGAAAGCACAATGTTGTTGATTTTTCTATCCATATTTGTCTTTTATTAGGCTGGGGCTGGAAAGAGCAGATACTGCAGAGGATGCTTTGGATGTCATTGTCAGCTTGTTGGCGAAATATGGTCAAGGTGGAAACTGCATGGAAGACGGAACGTCGTTTACCTACCACAACAGCTTCCTTATAGCTGATAGAAGGGAAGCTTGGATACTCGAGACCGCCGGCCGGTACTGGGCTGCACAAAAGATACAAGGTAACTCGATTAAAACTGGGCTCCTGATATTGGGTTCTACTATATAACTAAAATAGCAAACAAATAGTAATGCCCCGGACACTTTGAGGCCGGGGCATTACTATTTGTTTGCTATTTTAGTTATATAGTAGACCAGGGGTGTCCAGCCTTCGGCCCTCCAGCTGCTGCAGGACTACATCTCCAATACTCCTCAGCCAGCCCCTTAGCTGAAAGAGCATTATGGGAGATGTAGTCCTGCAGCAGCTGGAGGGCCCCTGGTTGGACACCCCTCTAGTAGACTATTATCATTAGGACTGTGTCTTGTGAAGCTGTCAGTATGCCCACAGTTACAGTACAGCTGCTGAATACGGATCTGCGATGTTTTTAACAGAAGGAATAAAGAATATATCAAACAACTTGTCTATAACCACAAAGATTGATCGGGAACACACAGGAATGAGAGAATACGCCAAAAGAAAGGGCTGGTGGGATGGGGAAAAGGAGTTTAATTTTGCGGCTGTGTACTCCTACTTCAACCCTACGAGATTGTCATCCGCTGGAGACCGATTCTGCGAAGGATACAGATTGCTCAGGAAACATAAAGGTGAGTTTCTTTACATAAGAGCCAAATACAAAAGATCCGTTATTGCATTTTAGATAAGTACGTGCAATTCTACCTTTTAGGAAGTATGACGGCTGAAATTATGATGGAAATCCTTTCTGATAAGGAAAGCGGAATTAATATGGAAGGGGGGTTTATGACAACCGGGAGTATGGTTTCCATCCTGCCAAAGGATCCAACCCAACCATGTTGCCACTTCTTCACTGGAACACCTGATCCTTCTAGGTAATCTAACTACAGAGCTTTATGTGTAATCTTGTCGTTGGCATAACAGAAACTGAAAATGATGGAACTGCTCCATTGTCTTTGCTTAAGGTGTTTGAACGTTCTGGGTAGGCTAATTAAAGCAGGGGTTTGCAGGGGAGTTGCAGTTTCCAGTCATTGATATAATTATGTAGCATCAGCATCAGTCGGCCATACATAATCCAAACAAATCAAATTAATTGGTCAAACTGTGCATCAAAGCCTTCTTTGCAGGATAAACTTTCCTGAAGTGGTCGTTGATTATGAATAATAAAGTTTATGAATTAAAATGACAAGTCTTTATAGCTTTACGAGGAATCATAGGATAACACAAGTTATGGATAAACTTGTAGGCGCGTATGGATACCAAATCTGTCTACAATATCCCTAATGTACAAATAATGTTAGAGACGGCCCTGCATGTATTTCATGATGCATTTTATTATCTTGTTTGCATGGTAAGCTTTTTAAAATGTCCCCTTTAGATCTGTTTTCAAGCCATTCATCTTCGTGCCACAAATGAAGCCTCTAATGCAGACAGCGTCTCCGTGCTTTGGAGCAGAGGACCCCGTGAAGCAGAAACCGCGGTTTCAAAGGAAGCCGGACAGAAGACACGATCTGTACAAGAAGCACGAAGCTGCTCTGAAAGCCATGGAGTCGTTACAAGTAAAACACAGCATTATATCTCTCATTATATCTCTGGTAGAATCGCTGTTTGATCCTTTACGAGAGTGAGCAAAAAATGAGAACACAATATATTAAACACTCAGGAGCTAATGAAGCCCGGTGACCCCAACTCACAGAGTGTCATTCACAAGAGACTTTTTATAGTAACCCAGGTTGTTAGCACTTCCACCTACAGGCTTCTACACGTAGTATATGAAGTCCCAAAACGTTTGCCTCCATCTTGCATGGCCATCAATTGATTTTCACGCATACGCGTGTTCAGTAGCACTACACAGCCAAATGCATGTATGTGAAAAGAATCATACGTGTTATTGGCTGATCCTACTCATTGATGTTTATGGGAGTTCTACTTCGCGTGTGTAAGAAGCAAACTGTGGTATGCTCCCCACTTTGAGTAGAGGCAGCAGAGAGAGTGGAATGAATGAGAATTTTAATTATTAAACGCCTGAACCAATTTCCATGCAGTAAAATGCACTGGAGTCCACGTAAAATAGACTGAAATCCCTCTTTAATGCCATTTCAAAATAAATAAGTCAAATGAACAAGGAAAAAAATCCCATTTAAGTTTATGGTAATTATAATAAGTTGTTGACTGTGTTTGCATTACAAAAAGACTATCCCATTACTCATTCAGTAGACATTTATTAAGGTTTTTTAAAATTTACAGGGAAATGAAACTTTGGAGAAAATGAAGAATCTGGAAAAACAGAAATTGAATGAGGTGGAGCTTCTCCTGAAGGCTGCGAGTTCTGACAGAACGCCGCTGGCTCTGCTGTTTTCTAGCTGCGTGGATGAAGAAATAAAGATTTACGGGTAAATGTTATATACAGCGCTATTAAAGCACACGGCACTTTGTAGTAGTCGGTGTATTTCCAGCAGTACCCCGCACGTTGTGGTTTTGTGAAATACTTATCTGTAGATTTTGAATTATGCTTTGTGGGGTATAAATAAACCCTTTTTTGTCCAAATTGTTAAATCTAGCCACTAGGCTGGAACAGTATGTTTTGTTTTAAAAACAGCGTGTCTTGTCAAGTGCAGGACGCCAAGGAACTCTGGTTTTCCCTCCCGCGATGATGGTATATCTTTTGTAAATGGAGTACCGGGTAATTTGTACCAAGTACATAGTTACAGCTTATAGGACATAAACGTCCCTCTTTCCAGCTTCTTCCCACGTGAATAGCCTGCAGTGTGTCCACTTATAGCTACAGTACAGCAACCCTTTTCCCATCGGAACTTCTTACTTCACACGTCTGCACTGACGTCAGACGCCACATATGTGAAGCTATGTATTCAACCTCTTGCTTATGGAGTTACAAGATTACATGACGCGCTATGATGTGCGACATTATCGGGGCAGTGTCCAGGGACGCAAGGGCAAGTGGGCAATTGCCCCCCAGGCCGGCCGAGGAACATTAAAAGCTGCCGCATTCAAAGCTGAGGGGTGCCACCACACTGGCACGCCTCCAGAGACTATGCGCGTGGCAAGTGTTGCTGTGCGTCGGGACTTGATGTCAAATCCCGGCGCACAACACTGAAGCCACTCCCACTGCCTTCACTGCACCGGAAGGACAGGACCCAGAAGAAGAAGAAGAGGAGAAAAAACGACAGAGGAAAGGTAGGAAAATATTCAAGGAGGGTGGATTAGTAAGTGTGTGAGAGTGATGGATGTTATGCAGTAGTTTATGCTGAATGTTTGTGAATGAGGGTTTGAGATAGCATGGAAGTGTGTGTGGGGGTAACATGGCATAGGGAGGCTGTAATCACATTCCTATGATGCCCAGATTCCAGCATGTACTGGCTGCCTGGGCATGATAGGAGTGTGATTGCTGGTTTTTTTTGTCCAATTTTGGTGTGTTCACAACATTTTTATTAAAAGTAAGTAACACACCAAACTTGGACGGAAAAATTCAATAACAGTATTAATATATACCGGTATATATGATTGCTAACAGCAATCACACTCCTATCATGCCCAGGCAACCAGTACATGCTAGAACCTGGACGTGATAGGAGTGTGATTGCTGTTAATTATATATGTATAAATATATATATATATTATTATTGATTTTTTTAAATCTTATTTTGGTGTGTTACTTTTAATAAAGTATTAAAGGGTTTTTTTCCCCCACAGTTTTGGCCAAGCGAATGCTGAATTTTCATTTCGGTTCATCCCTACTATATACTAAGCCAGTCAGTGAAGTGGTAGGCTTACACCACATCAATGTTTGGCTTAGTATATAGTGATAGGGGTTGTACTGCAGTATTGTCAGAGTCTTGTTCAATGTATAGTGATAGGCACATAGGTAGTACAGCGTAATCACAAAGTATATGGTTATGCTGTACCACCGTCAGTGTGCCTCAGTATATAATGATAGGTATTATGCTGTACCACCACCAATGTTTGCCTAACCATAGAAACTATGCAGTTTTAAGGTGTGTGTGGGGGGGTGCCACATACAGGATCCCCTTCAGGTGCCAAATACTCTAGGTACGTTCCTGCATCGTGTGTCAGTCAGGCCCAATGGCCATGCCTCAGCTCTTCGTCCCACCCCCTTTTAAGATGTGGGACGAAGAGCTGACGCATGGCCATTGGCCGGCCACTTTAATTTCATTAGGCACCAGCGGAATGATTGATCTACGACGGCCGCTTTCAATGTAACTCGCAGCCGCTTTAGGTGGCGCAATGGGCCACTTGACTAGACTTGCCCCCCAGGCCTTAGGCTGCCAGCCCTCCCCTGGCAGTGTCCCAATCTACAGTTTGTGGAGATTTGCTTAACAGAGGGGATCACGTGTGGACGAGTGATTGTGTGAAATAAAAGGTAAACTGAATACGAACAGCATTTCAGAGACAGCATTAAGGATTGATTGATTGATTGATTTATTTTTAAAGCATTAAAAAGCTTTGGATGTAAAGGGGGAACAGTATGTATCTACATGCACACTCACTACTTCACACTCACACTTGCATATTTTAAATGATGTAGATCAAAGCTTGTGATGCCACAGCTGACATGTTCTACCGTGATATACTAAACCTCTTTATACTCCATAGTAACATTGATCATTTTGTCTCTGAAACGCAACATTTTTATCCACCGCGTCTGGAGCTTCTTGTTTCCTCAGATTCCTGAATCCTCTATTTGCGGTACTGAATATTCAGAACAGTGTCCTGTAAGCAATTCTATATCAGCCTTAAATAAACGACAAATCCGTAACATGAAATTCATTTTATTGTGCAAATGGCATAAAGAATGACAATATGGCGCATTCGATCAGACATTGAGCTACTTGCAGCCAAATGCGCAGCGCTCTCCCGGGTCAGTTTCACATTTTGTAATAAGTCAGGTTCATGTTTTAAAGTGATAATTCTGCTTAATGAAGCGCTCTTTAGTCTGCCGGTTTCAAGACAACAGCTCTTGTGGTGGCGCGGTCCTGTCAGCACAAGAGCCGATGCTTGATCATTGGAACACTAACATTTTGAGGTAAGATTATAAAAAAAAAAAAACAAAAAAAAAAAAAAAGTTCAGTTTTCCTTTCAGTGTTTTGCTGTGTAAAGTAAAATTCCACTTTTGAGAGCCACACACATTGCCATGTTTTCACATAAAATGTGTGTAACGATATAAAGTACAGCACAGGAAATATCAAACGTTAATATAACATTCCTTGGGCTGCATCTGTAAATAACGTAATTCATTCAAGTTAGTGCAGGAGTACTTTTAGAAAGGAAGGGGAAAAAAAAAAAGCATCAGCCATCTGAAAAAATGGGCATCAACCTTGAACTTAAATATCTGAACGCAAAACAATTATAACCAACAGAAACTAAGCAGCAGCGAGTATCCCTTCTCTTGGCTACACAGGCTTTACTCAGCCTGATGCAACCGGCACTAAATCTCGCTCCCTCGCAGTATAACCCAGCAGAACGGGTCTAAAGAGTCCCCAAACACTCGTACGCGCACACCTCGTGTGCTATAACATTTTAAAGTTATGGATACAAGTCGGACGAGCCGGAGGTCAAACTACGAAGTAGCGACTCCCGCTCATACAATAATCATGTTTCAGGCCCATCATTCAAATACAAGGGCCACGGTATTAACAGAAGCAGGTAAACCATCTGGGTTACAGACATAGAGAGAAGAACACAGGAAAAAACACCAACAGCTAGACTGCCCTTACTGCGATATATCAAGGGCAGAATTATTTTCAGTGAGAGATTGGCGGGGGGGGGGGGGGGTCGGATGTAGAACTGAATGGACTTGTTACTTAGAACGGTAGTACCCTGCAGTCAGAAGTAGGACAAGGTGGGGACAGTTTAAAGGAACGGTTCCATAATCCAGTAAATTGGCCCATTACAATATTCAGTTTCTTATATAGGAAGGGGGCAGGTATTTATCAATGTAAAGTATAGATACATCATTAATTAAAACTGGTCAACAACTCCAGGCCTCGAGGGATGAAAACAGGCGACAGTGATTAGATATCCCAGCTTAAGCACACATATGTCAATTAATAATCCATTATTACATCAAGGATGCACATAAGCCCAGGCCTAGTTGCAGCCCTCAAGGACTACAGTTGACCCCCTGTGTTAAAGTTTCAGTAGTTAATAAAAATAAAATGCATAGGTAAAAGTCAGACTGGATGGTATATCTCAGAACAAAAACCCAGTAGTCCTTTCTTGCATCGTTAGAATATACAGATACATTTCCCAATAACAATGACACCAAAGAAAAACGGCAAAATAATATACTATATAAATAAGGAAACGTAGCTTATACGGCTTACGTTAACCGTCGGATCCCTGACATTAAAGTTGTCTGCCCTTAAATAATAATGAACATGGACTTTCTTCGCTTTCCCCGACGCCCTGTCTTAGTGAAAGCTTGGTTACATGAGCTTCTTTTGTTTCAGATAAACGTATTTTTAGTGCCGAACATGAATGGCTTTGCATAGGCAGATAAACTTACAAGCGCCACGTACACTTCGGCTTGTTTAACATGCGCTTAGAACGACGTTGACAAAAATCCTTGGCTTGAAGACCACAGCAGCCGTTTTCAAACGCAGCCTCTTATCAGAGGTGCTGGGCCGCCGTCGATCTCTTCTTTAACATGCGGTAATAGAGGTTTTCATCCCGAAATTCATATTCGTTTGTAATATGCACGATGACTCCTCCTTGCCGTAGCTTCTCGCCGTACTTTACTGCCTCTCCTCGATCAGGAGCGAGTCCCACCTCAACCAGCCAGGCCACCAGATCAGAGCCCCAGAAGGTCCCTGCGGATGTCCTCGCGCCACACCTGCGTGTCAAAGGAAGGATTCACCCATGTGTTCTGTAACCCCCGTACCAGAACTGTGCATTGGCCAGCAGGCAACGACAAATAGAGAGGAAAACAGGAAAGACAGGAAGATATGAGCTCGTTAGGAGGGAGCAGAACAGTTTTCCGACTAAGGTCTATGAATGGGAATGTAAGCCATAGTATGTATATGAATACTCTGCAAGGTGGATTAAAGTTGTAACTTCACCATCTCAATCGTATGTAGATTTAGCAAATTCCCTATCAGGACATATAGATTTCTCTACTTAGCGTGATGGAAAGTTTAGAACAGGTCAAGTTATGAAGAAAACAGGTTAGTGCAGGAAAGTATTAAGGAAAAAGGAAGTAAACATAACAAAAATGACTTTTTTGACCTGGTATGAATAGAAGGCAATTCAACCAATGGACAATAATTAAAGAATTCAAATTTACACTGAATGATTGTTCCTTAATTTGAATTATTTCTGCTTCTAAATAATCATTTATAAAAGAAAAAAAAAAAAAAACCACTCCAAACATAAATAATAAAAACACTAATATATTAAATGATTTCCTATCGTGATGAAATGGAATGATTTTGTTTTTATTGCATTTTTTGTAAGAAAACGGAGAAACACTCCCTTTATAAATCAGACTAGTAAATGTTACAGCTTATATATAAACGTATTTATAAATTGGAGGCCTTTGCCGGCAGTTCTTTTGGGGATCCTCAGTGTTTTTACATTACCTTCTCCCTTTAACAATTTTCTTGACGCACAGATCTTTGTGATAATGCACAAACTGATGGCACGCCATACGTATTTCTTCAGGCAAATTGTCCTCTCCAGTACCGTCTTTGGATTCTCGCCTGCTCCATAGGAACTCCAACCTAGAAAAATCAGCCATTGAAAAAAAGATCATGCAAAAGTGCTTCCTCGACCAAATATATTGTTGATTATGTTTTATATAGTTCCGAGAATGTAAATACAATACATACATTTTGGAAACTCAGTCTAATAACACAGTCGATACATTAGACTACATTTGACATTGTCATGACCTCTGGGGGAGTGGACAGACTGTTGGTTTTAGGAGGCAAAATAGAGAGGATGGGTTGAAGGAGGTTATTTGGATGCGGTTAGCATGAAGGTGGCACCAGAAGCCCAATGAATTACGACGTAAAGAAAGAGTGTCAGGGAATGAAAGGACTAGTGATCTGATGCTAGAATAGATAATAGAAACCTACCTCTTACCTATGAAAGACCATTTTTAAATGCACCGTGAAGTCAGTAGATTTCGGGAGCACCACAATTTCAAACTCCCACTTTAGTGAATAAACCCCTTCTTGCTACCCTTTTGCTCATGCAAAAACAGGTATAGATGAAGAAAATAACAGGTAATCCCCGGCTCCATATACTCCAGAACCGCTGGAAACATACAGCCTTGGTGGTTACTCAGACATTGGCATAACCGATAAACCTGACAGAAATAAAAAAAAAATATATATATATACCTTTTCTTGCACGGGAGAATGATCAAATGTTTATCCAGTCCAAAAATGCCAAATGAAATAAAACCCTGTAAAAAAAATAAATAATAAATTCCCATTTGACATTTAAAGATTATTCTTGATGAACATCAAACTCTCGCTTGTGACGATGAAATTATTCTGGATTATGTTAAATGGTTCAGATTGCTAACAAAAGTATAGATCAAGTTTATTCTGTATTATGGTAATTAGATGATATATGCCTAAAAGCATTGTCATTCACACTACTCACTTCACAATAACCCGCACTGCGAGTGTGGATGATAGTATGAATATGAAACATACCTGGCCAAAGTTAATCACAGCACAAAAGAACTGAAGTTCAACATAAAGTCTTCCTGGTTCCATGTTAAAAAGCCACCAGAAGCAGCTGGACACGTTCTAATATACAAAAAAAGTGAGCAAAATGAGAACACAGGAGCAGACTGTACAGTAAATATACAGTAATGTCAACGGGTCCAAATCCAGTGTGCAGGGCTGGCCCACTCCGGGAGGCGAGCGGTCAGTGGGCTTCTGTAGCATTAGGTTATGGGGCCCGCGGTGGCAAATCGCACCAGAAACAAGCCATGTGTGTGTAACGGAGCGTACGGGTGTCAGCTAATAGGTTAGATGGGGTGCTACTTGAGTAAACTTGCTTCCCCTAAAGCCAAAAGAACCCAGCCCTCCCTGATAACATCTCCTATTTATAGCCCTGTCACCCCCTGCTTAAATCTATATATCTATTAGATAGAGATGAGACCCTCCTCACCTAATGCATCGTTTTTCCTTAGTCTGCCGGTTATAGTCTCGTCAGACCCCTTTGAATGCAAGTATGGTAAGAAGCACTGTGTAAATTGTTGGTGCTATATAAGATTATATATATATATATTCTGGATATCCGCTCTGAAACGAGTCCTCTACGAAGAGGTAGATAATAAAATGCACTTACTGCAAAGAGGCCAACAATGAGCAGCAAGCAAAGCAAGACGTGTCTGGCCATTTGCGGGTCAGTGCTGTGCAGCTGCTGCTGCTCTTCTTGCGATAGGGCGCATCTTTGAGAATTGCAGCGGCTTAAACATTCATGTGCTTAAAATCAAAAGGGAAAAAGTTACCAAAAACAAAAAAGACATCTACCCATTATAGTAAAATGGATAAAAAGGAATTAAAAATACTGGTTGCTATAGCAATAAGAAAAAAATCCTCCACAAATAATGGTAAGCGGGTCATCTGGTCTAAAATGTGATTGTCACATAAGTACATTTATCCAAAACGTGTACGATGTTAGCCAATTTCTTATGATCTGTCATATAACAAAGTGTACCTTCTTCGATGCTGGGGATCTCATTAATATTCAGCGCGGTTACGGTCTCTGTGGCGTGACACACGGCTCCATTTTCCTGACCACATGCGCAGGACCCTGTACAGAGGAAGCATTCAGCCCCGGTTACCGCGTAAAAAGACTCTCACCGGCTAATCGCTTTATGCCATTATTCATCGTGGGGGCTATCCCCATATTACAAATAACGCCTTTGGTTAGGAACAGCGCCAGAAACTAATGCATATTAATGTACCTTGTAAGTCATTTAACACGCTTTTTTTTTTTTTCTTAACCTGCAAATGATAAATAAGCACAGGGCTCTGTCCGCTAAACTATCCATGTTTGCTTCCACTGAAATCAATGAGAAAGATCTTTGCTTATGGGGTGGGGGATGCCTCAGACCCCCTGGAAATTTCACCGCAGCTACCCCATGCATAAGCACCAAAAAGCCAAGGAGATGGAGCGGGGCAAAAAACTGCGCTGAGGGGGATTCCGAATAAGCATTTGCAAGGAGAAATGCAACAAGCATTCAGTTAAATGCATTAAAGTGCAGATTATTATTGACTGATTGATATGGTGCCATCATATTCCAAAGTGAGGTACAACGACACACAATAGCTGAAGTGTCCTTTTAATCCTATAGCAAAATGAAATAAATCTAGATATATAAAGCAGGCATTAAATGAGAGCAAAAGATCTACATTACGAGGCATCTACGCCAATAAAATGCAGCCCATATGACGACTGTACGGCATGGAGAGTATGGTTGGGATTTCTGGCACGATGAACGGGTGACATTTTGCTCCATATTCTGGGACAGTATTTTTGTAAAGATTGGCGCACTGGTTTTTTAGTTAAGGCTTCTTTTCTTTCAACATGCTATACCATAAGTCAAATGTTTTTAGGCGTCATGTTTTTCTGGTATTCCCCAACGTACCGCTCGACGCCGATCCATGTTGGTGTCGTTGCTGCACACGTATAAAATGTATAAACCACGGAAGACAGAACGGACAGGAGACCTAACAGCCCCATTTTGTAGACCAAATGAGTTCCGAGCCTGTAATATTTTTAGTACTTTATGTTACACATGTCCAGTGTCAGAATTACCTCTTTCTGCAGAAATTGACGTGGCACCTGGTATTGGACTGTCTGGTTTGGCATCGCTCGTGGCGTCTGTTGATCTGTCGTCACTGCTCTGAGACGGCTGGCTAAGCACCTGGTAGTTGCTGTCCTGTCCGCTCCGACTCATACATAGAAGCGATATGCCAGAGAGTAGTATACTGCAAGACAGGACCACTGCCGTGCTGATAATCTAGTCCAAAAACAGATTCTCTGGATTACAAAATGACTAAAGATACCAAACGCCACCCAAAACAGCAGTGTTAAAACCAGCGCTAACCCAGGATCAGTCACTACACCCGGACAGAGACATCCATGGACACGATATATGCGATATACATGCTTATTCGATAAAACCCCAAAGAGATTTCAACCAGTGTATAAATGCCGTGGGGATACTCGGTTTAACCCCTTCGTGACAAAGGCTGATTTTACTTTTTGTACCCTTCGTGACAATGGCCGTTTTAACATTTCTGCGCTGCTTGTGTTTAGCTGTAATTTTCTTCTTTCCCGTTTACTGAACCCACACACATTAGATATTGTTTTTTTCAGGACAAGAAGGGCTTTCTTTAGATGACATTGTTTTGATTGTATCATATTATTTACTATTAAAAAAAGTATAAAATATGGTGAAAAATTTTGAAAAAAATGACTGTTTCTAACTTTTAGTTGAAAAATCTTTTACTCATCTATAAAACGTAATAATAAAACCTGCTAAATAGATTCTACTATTTGTCCTGAGTTTAGAAATACCCAATGTTTTTATGTTTTTTTGCTTTTTTCTGCACGTTATGGAGCAATAAGTACAGGTAGCGTTTTGCTATTTCAAAGCCATTTTTTCCAAATCTGGTAATTCTTCCCCCCATGTGCCATTTCGGGTATCTTTGAAGCCGGCCAATGCAATTTACCCCATCAAGTCATATATTTTTGAAAACTGGACAGCCCAGGGTATTCCAAATGCTGGTATTTTAACCCTTTCCAAGCACTTATTCTACCATCAGCCTTTGTCAAACTTTATGGTAGTAATTTTTTTGCATTTGTTTTTTCACACACATTTTACTTTAGGTATAAATAAACAGGTTCTGGTATATGTCACTATCAAAAAACACCCCAATATGTGTTTAGCAACATCTCCTGAGCGCAGTGATACCCCACATGAATGATTTTGCCTGGCTGTTCGGGGGCAAAAGAGCCACATTTGGGGCATGCACATTTTTCAATGTTGAACTTTGGCATTTGGGGATCCACTGCCCATGCCCTATTTGGTACATCTTTGAGCCGGGCCATTTCAGTATGCCCAACAAAACCATATATTTTTGAAAACTAGACACCCCAGGGTATTTTAAATGCTGGTATTTTAACTCTTTGCATGCACACATTTTACCACCAGCATTTTTTCAAAGTTTGCAGTAGTATTTTTGTGTGTGTATTTTTCCCACACACACCTACTTTATGTATGAATTTACAGCTCCTGGTATATGCCGCTGTCACACGACACCCCAATAAGTGTTCAGCAACATCTCCTGAGTACAGTGATACCCCACATGCATGGGTTTGTCATTTTTGGGGGGAACTAAAAGGCCACATTTGGTACGTGTGCATTTTTCTAATTGGAAATTAGATGTGTGGCCATCCTTCCCCCCGTGTTAATTGGGACCTTGTTGAACCCGGCCAATTCAATTTACCCCATCAAATCATACATTTTTTAAAAGTAGACACCCCATGGGCATTTAATATGCCAGTATTTTAACTCTTTCCATGCGAGAATTGTTTTAAGCTAATATGCTAATTTTAGGACTTGCTCACAAAAATATATTTTGTATATATATATTTTTTTTTTTTTGCCTTTTTTTATTTTTTTAACATTTTTTTTCAACTTGAAGGTTCCCCTGATAGTGACATCAGTGGGAAATTATTTTTACATTTTACTGGTTTTTTACTATTTTTTTTCTAATTATTATTAATTTTATTTTATTTTTAATTTATTTTTTCTAATCACACTGTGATTAGAAAGCTGAGCTCCATTGACTTGCATGGTTGAATGCAGTACCTATATTCAACCTGCAAGTGGAGCCAGAGTTCTCTAGAGGGTCTGGAGACCGTCTAGCGAACTTTTTAGACTTTATTGTTTCTTTATTGAATTTTCCCGGACCGCCGCCATCTTGCAGATGGCGAAGATCACCGGCAGCTGCGGCTGTGACCGCTCTCCGGAGCGGTCACAGCCCATCCAAAGGTAAGTGTTTGGTGTCGCTGGATGCCTCCTGATCGAGGCATTCCAGCGACACCATTTAAGTTTAGGAGGCGATCGTTGATCGCCTCCTAAACGCTTTTAAAACGGGCGTCCGCCGCCATACAAAGTATGGCGGATGTTGACGCCCCGGGGAGGGGCCAGAGATGGCCCCTTTGTGCCGATAATGGCGTTGCTGAATGCCTCGAGGTCGAGGCATTACAGCAACGCCGTTTCGGTGCAGAAAGCGAAAATAGATCGCTTTCTGCACCCGTTTAATGACGTGCCGGTCCTGGCACGTCATTTGTCGTTATCGACATGAATTTCCGTGACGTGCCCGGACCGGCAATTGTCATCAAGGGGTTAAATAACTTTTAGCACAACTAAATCGGTCCTTGTGAAAACAGTGCAGACATTAGACCTCTTCTCCCAGGGAATGGATTACTTACTTGAGATTTTCCATAAAAGAAAGCAGAGTCCACAGTGTCCGCATCTCGCTCTCCAACGCTTACAAGAATGCACATTATTAACACAGGAATACTGAGGAAGAAAAGGTGAGAATACGTAAATAATGACACCATCGTGTTTTGGTTAAGATAATCAGATCATACAATTTTTAGAATTTAAGTGATCCTCATATCAATATGCATGCCTGAATATACTTTACAGGAACATAAGTGCTACATTCTTACAAAATACTGAATAAAATTTTTTTTTTTTTAAATTAAATAATAATTTGGCAAGGTATTCGTCAGTTTCGTAAGGAAAAATATAAAAACCCACAGAAGGACCAGAACTATGGCTGCTGCTTAAAGCCCTTGTTATTCCAAACACTCTTAAGGCTAAACTCCTTAAGGTGGTACTCCCCAGTGGCTTTAACCCCTCCATGACAAAGCCTGTACATGTACGGGCTCGCAATGCATTGTTTTTAATGGGTTTAAGGACAACCCATTGTTTTTAAGGGGTTAATTATATTTCACAGTAGGTAGATACTTTCGGTGGTGACAAATAACTAAATGACGCCACCATCTTTAATTGTAGGCAGCAGATTAACACATTTTATAAAACTGACCAGACATTAATGCTGAAGAAGGATTAGTTTTCTTTTACAATATACTGGTCCATGTAGATCAAATAAAATATTCTGTGGTTATATGATAGTTTGAGATAAAAAGCCTACCCCCAGCCAGCCAGGACAATGAAAACTACTGGGATATTCCCGACTTCTCGCTTTTTCAGCAGCAGCAAAGAAAAGGAAATAAGACCTATGAAAAAATAAGAGAAGCAGCCATTTCTGATGTTTGTCTATAAATTCTGCACTGTTAAGAATAGCATTAAGCCATATTATATTATGCGCTTTCTTTCTTACATAATATACCGTATTTGCTCGATTATAAGACGAGGTTTTTTTCAGAGCAAATGCTCTGAAAAATACCCCTCGTCTTCTAATCGGGGTCGTCTTCTAATCAGACCTCAAATAGAGGTCTGATTATGAGACTAAGATCCAGATCCCCCGCACCGCTGCAGGGGACCTGGATCCTCCTGTCTCCCCCCCCCACACTTACTTACCGGTACTTCCTGCTGTATTGCCGGGGCAGCGGGTTGACGTCTACGCGATCCGCGTAGACAACGTCCGCTGCAGCCGGAAGGAGGTGTGGCTAGCAGCGGGGGTTGTCTGCGTCCGTCGCGGATACCTTCCCCGACTGTCAGAAATCAGAGTTCCCCGCACAGGTGCCGGAACTCTGATCTCTGACAGCCGGGAAAGGTATCCGCGACGGACGCAGACAACCCCCGCTGCCAACTCCACCTCCTTCCGTCTGCAGCGGAAGGAGACGTCAACCCGCTGCCCCGGCAATACAGCAGGAATTTGGAAGCACCGGTAAGTGTGTGTGTGTGCGTGTGCGTTAAATGGGGGACATAGGGCATTTCTGGAATGCCTTATACCCCTATATGCCACTCTGGCACTTAGGGGGTTAAAAGGCATATTATGGGGCAGAGTGGCATATAGGGAGTTATAAGGCATTTCAGGAAGCAGAGTGGCGTTAAGGGGGCATTTAATAGAGCACTCTGCCTCCTGAAATGCCTTATAGAGTGCTCTATACAATGCCTTTTAACTCCCTTAATGCCACTGCCTCCTGGAATGCCTTATACCTCCCTATATGCCACTCTGCCCCATAATATGCATTTTAACCCCCTAAATGCCAGAATGGGATATAGGGGTATAAGGCATTTCTGGAGGCAGAGTGGCACATAGGGGGTCAAAAGGCATACCATGGGGCACAGTGGCATATAGAGGGTTAAAAGGCATATCATGGGCCACAGTGCCATATTGGTGTGGCAAGCCTGGGGGCAGATGTGCGTAACTGGGGGACAGGTTGGAAAATACAAGGAAATAAAAACAAAAAAAATATTTTTCTCAATCATAGCTTTTATTTAAAAAAATAGTTTACATGAATTAACATTTACTGGTAAAACTTTTTTCCTTTAGGGTCGTCTTATATTCAGGCTTTTTCTTTTTTTCCTAAGTTAATATTCAGATTTTGGGGGGTCGTCTTATAATCAGGGTCGTCTTATAATCGAGCAAATACGGTAATTCATGCAAAAAGGCATTCAACCATAATAGGTTAATAAATTGGGTTTTACATACAAATTATTTAGTGTAGATACAACAATAACATCAATATTAAAAAAAAAAGAGCTACGTTAGTAAAAGGATTGCTTAACTTTTCTATATGATAACAAATGTATTAAATATCCTTAGTAGTACAAGACTGATCACAAGATTGTATACAGTTATCCAAAAACTAGAAATACCTGTCCACATGTAGGTGCTGTAGAGGGCGCTATAGAGAATCACAAATACTAGGATTTGGCCAATCACATTTCTCTCCTTTATTATGAAGTTCCACATGATCATTCCAATGCAGACAATCAGCTGTAATGAATATAAAAATCAGCATAACACCTAAATGGTATGTTTTGGGCACACGGTGCAACAAATCATACCTTCTCCCCAAAAAGCACCCATAATTATAATCTATTTGATCAACAAGAACGCCCTGCTGAAGCCATTTATTGTTAAAAGGTGACAAGGTAATACTGAAGTTATTACTAGCGCAGCCAGGAAGTACCAACGGCTGTGATACACCAAGCCAATCAAAATGCAGTAAAAGTTGATATTCTGCCTAAACCTACCCAATATGTGCCATAAAATTACATACAGTTGAGACTTACAAACAAGAAAAAAAAGACAGGAAAATAACTTCTGTATAATAAGGGTTGAATTTGCTTTCCAGCGCCATCTCCACGTCAGACTATCTACAGAGTTACGGTTTCAGATTAAAACTTGAGAAAATAAACCGGTTACAGACCTGGGCAAGTAGTAGGTTAGCGGTAAGTAAATGAGGGAGACGCTTGTATTTCTTACTCAGGAGTAAAACAGCAAGCGACCAGATCTACGAAAAGAGAAACAGAGACACATTTCACCTGTACTTGTGTGAAGCAGAAACCCAGTCCCGATCCCCTGAAAGACTGGCGTAAGGAACCTAGTAATACCTAGCGCTGCTTCCCAGAGTCTCCGGGTCACTTTTTTCTCCAGTCCACTCCCCACCCACCTTCCCTCCTACTCAAGACGGTCTACAGCTAACCCCACCCCATACATGGATAGCTCCTCCCACACCATCAGATAGCCCAACCTCCACCAATAAGCCACTCCCATAGAAGAGGTAGCTTGCCACGAAAAGTGCCCAGGTGTTGACATTGTAAAGGTTGTCTGAATTCCAAACACCGGCCTCACATTCCTAGATAGCCGTCTGCACGTCACACTAGCGGAAAATGCTTCTGCGCTCTCTGATGAACTTACCAGGGATACCAGGCTCACAATGCTGATGTCAAAGCTGACGTTCTGCAGGGCAGATACCAGGGGTTTGGGGTCCATGGATGGAATGGTGAGTAGCCAGGCAGAGACATACATAATGGGAGCGGACACAAAAGTGCTTATCACCATACCCGAAGTGATCTGTCAATAAAAAGGTTACAACGTGTTCATCAAATCTTCGCTTGACCATTTAATATATATATATATACAGATCTATCTATCTAACCACGTGAATGGGAAACCAGAGCCAAGCATGAAGTGCCTCCTCAAACTAAGTTCACGGCCCCGTCTAGACAGATCTACATTTGGGCCTTATCGTCGGCTATTGAGTAATACATGCAAAAACCACTTCATGCGAGTTGAACTAATAACATTCTTACATTCGTAAGAATTCAGTGTATAAAACCTGTGTAATAGTCATCAGACCAGGTGTGGCAACGCTTTCAAGAGCTATTACCGAGCAGAGCTTAGAAAGCAAAAGGAAAATCTCCCGGCCAACAAAAAAGCAGCGTCTGAATAAATTAACAAAAAAGGCACAAGACGCCTTGTATACAGGAATACTGTAATTAGTAATAATTATATGTTCACACAGATATTACATATGCGGCCGTCTTGTATCATAGATCATACAGGTACGTGGCAAATGCTGGCATTCGGATAATCGGTTCTCTCGGAGACTTTAACATGATTCTTTCTATAACACAACACATTTTGAGCAGGAGGGACAGCATTTTAAAACTCTTACCGTTTATGTATTTCATATTTACAGAACACGGGGATCGTCTTGGAACCACTGATACGGGTTATATGCACATATAGAAGATATAAACCTTCTGGCAGCATTTTATACTGTGTGAAAGGCGAGTATCTGATAAAACGCATGTGCTTGCAGTGTTTTAGTAAGCAATGTGTCGAGGAATGACAGAGTTCAAGGAAAGTAATTTATTGTATTTTAAAAGCACACATATAAAAGTCAATAGGCAGGTCGTGGAAGCTGCCAAGTGAAATTCTTATTCGCTTTGACGAGGAACATGTCTATTCTATAACATCAGAATGTGCCGGAGTCCCAGAGCCCAAGAACTATTCCTGAAACACCCAAAGGCAGATCATTTTAAGCCGTTTGCAGCAAGGTCATTGTGCATTATGGGTTTTTTCTGGAATCAATTTGGCCCTGAATACTGCACAAAAAAAGTCTGCATCACAAAGTCATAATAAATACCTGGTCCTCTAAACAGCCGATACGTTAGCATGAATAGTAACTATATTTTCTTACAATCTCTACTTCCATGTTGAACTGGTTTGCAAAGATAGCGACTCCAGGGGCCACTGGGAAGACTCCGTACAGAAATGCATAGTTAGATAAAGCGGTGTGGTTAACCAAGCTGTTGCCTTTGTCCAATAATTCCACCATTTCCCTGCAGATAAGTGGCAAGGCCAGCCTGAAACGGAAAAAAAAAATAAAAATGAATATTTGCGTCCCTTTCATTTTTTTTTATTTAAATAGATATTCATGTAACTAGATAACAATAATAAAAAACAAAAACAAAAAAAGGAGGCCCACTAGCATAAAAAGTACCTGCTTAATATACTATACAAGGACATAAACATGTGAAATATGTACCTTGCCTAAAAATAATAAAAAATAAAAAAAGCCAGGGAAGAAAGTTTCTTTTCCACTACTAATTTCCTGGTTAGGTGCCTTTTAATTTGCTTAGAAGGAGCCTACCTGTTAAAAGAATGCAGATAAATGTGTCGGTCAATGTCAAGGGATAGGCCATCAAACAATTACTCATTAATCACACAAGATGAGGAGACAAGGAAAAGGTTACTGCTTCAGGGATATTTCCCGAGATCACGCACACGCTCCTAACAAAGTCAGCCGGAGGAAAGAGCGTGCACTTCTCCCGGAGAAAGTATGGTTACACATCTTATGTTATCACAGCAATAAAACACTTTACAGAACACTTCTCATATCTCCAGGCTCATAAATTCATACTTACAGCTTTGCGGTGATCAGCAGCAGCAACGCTACAAATGAAGATTTCCCCAATTTGCCAGTCTGGCCGACCATAGTCAGCCCGAGATAAAAGAGAGCCGATCCTGAGAAAGAACCGGCCAACCCGTTCAGGAAATTCTCAAAATAAATGGGAATCTTCTGGCTGAGGGCAAAATTGAAGGCGATGCCTATAAACACCATGAATATAATGGGGTTTTGGAAGACGCGGAGGAGGGCCAGTCCCAAAATCTTCATTTTGCTTTGGGATGTGGTAGGATTCTCTTTCCATTTTTGGATCTCGCAGAGAATGAAACCCAGAGGATTCAGCATCATTAGTGAGACCGGGGCCACCAAATATATGTACTGGCAATACTCTGGGAACGTGGTCTGGTACAAGGCATCCACTGGAAAGACAAAAGATAAAGATACTCACGTTAAGAGCATTAATGACGCTTGGTGACATTTCCACAACATAACATAGTGTACATATGCATTATATTATTTAACAGCTTCACAATTTACCGTATTTTACTGACCCATTGTATCCAGAAAGCCCTAAAACCTTTCTGGGCACCCATCTAACCCTCTTTCTAGTTCCCGGACCAGTTATAAAGCACATTCTAAAAAGATGCCGAATGAACAACCAGTCAGAAAGAGGAACTCCTACGCTTACTAATAACGTTCTACAAAGAAGACGCGAGGAATGAACGTGAAAAATACATTAGCAAAAGCCTCCAGAAAGTCGGGACTTAGCATAGATGTGGAACAAAGGGCACATAACTTATAGAGCATATTCACACTGGGATTTAAACGAAATGGTTTTTAAGAGGATGCCGAGAAATGTCATTGGCATCATTTGAGAGCCGTTCCCGTACCCTGCGGTAACTGATTTGCTTTAAACGGTTCACACCATGGGTTGTGCAGCCGTCCCTGTATTGTGGGTAGATTCTGAAGACAGACACCCTGATTGTGTGTGTGTGTGTGTGTGTGTGTGAATGAGCAGCAATGTTTATATTGCCTTATCTACAATGCCTCTTGGACAGTCACAGAAGACAGACACCGTGTGTGTGTGTGAATGAGCAGCAATGTTTATATTGCCTTATCTACAATGCCTCTTGGACATAGTCACAGAATCCAGAAGCAGGCAATGCAGATTTATCTTGGGACCACTTTCAGGCAGAAGACCAAATCTTCAACCACAGATAATATGCGGCAGAGAATTATGTCAGGTACTGTAACTAGCTGGGGCAAAACGGTGAACAACGGCAGGCACAAGAGGAGCCTGCATTACTTCTCTAGTTCTGGTGCTACCAACAATCTTCACATAGAAACACAGATCTTACCTATAGGGTATCCGAGTGCAAAATCATTGCTTTGAGTCGCGAATATAGGGAAGAGGCCAGCCTTACTGAATCGACTCTGTGGATTTGCAACCAGCAAAGTAAGGGCACAGACTATAAAAAACACCAAAGCTTTGGCAATGAGGATACTGTACAGAAAGGACCATCTCACGTTGGAAAAATCCAGAACCACCATGTTTTTGAAGAGCAGGGCTGGAAGAGCAAAACGAGACACATAGTTGCCCAGTCCTTTTGCTTGAATTGGGGTAATTATATTTGCCCTCCCTGCAATGTAACCACACAAGATGATGCCAAAGCATTCTAATAGAGCAGGGAAGAGTCTGTTTATGGAAATAGAAGGGGCACCATCCGTGGTGTTAGCTTGATCTCCTCCCAGGTCCAGGCTCATGTTGTAGACGGACGAGAGGTTCTTCAAGAGCAGCCCTGACATGACTTTCATCTTCTTCCTTCCGCTGGTGTCCGACATTCTTTACGAAGCATGAAACAGCTTGACCATCTAATAAAAAACACCAAAATAAAAACAGTTAAGAGTTAATAACAACGGAATAGCGCTGATGTTGGTGCAGGAGAAACTAATATTAAGCAAACTGCTCTGAATGGATTATTATGGTCCCTTAATCCAAAAATGTATGGATAGTGCGGTCCACTACAGGTAGCCGAATTATACGGTCCTGAATTTTAGGACAGTTTGCTCTGGAACAACAGATATGGACAGAGGATTGTGAGCCCCTCCAGATGCCTTTTTGTAGCGTAGTATTTTTCTAGAGACAACAGAGGTTGTTCAAAAACACGATGAAGCTTTTATCTCATCATAACACTCCCAGAGCTATAAAGCAATTAAAACTGCGATACCGCAGCAAGGTGGCATCTCTCACATATAGCGCAACGGAACCGACTTCATGCTTTTATTAATGCATATAAAATATATATTATATATAAAAATTAGGATTCAGGATCTTGGATGTGACTGTACCCCATGTCAGAGGTATTGTTGTACATTCAGGATTTTGCTTGATACCTGTGAATTACTGTCACTATTTTTTTTTGTTTGGGGGGGGGGGGTTTCTCAAGTTTTACCGATAATGGCATGTTTGGGAAGAATACATAGCGATATGCAAAGAAAAACACACCAATGCGTGACGAGATAAACCATGAAAACTAGTCTGTGGCAGTCTATGGCAGTTCCCTAATCCAAAAATATTCCAGAAACCCATTAGTAAGCATATTCAGTAAATTTGCACACATATACGTACAAGACACCGACACGAGGATTATAACAGCTAATTTATTTATTAATACTTCTTGTAAAATATTGGAAACAAAATCATTCAGAATAAAATCTGTTCTATTCCAGTACAGAGGATATTCAGTAACTTATTAATAATAATATAATAAATGAAAAGGGACTTTTTTTTTTTTTGCAATGTTTAAGTGTATTCCTCCCAATCACAGTCATAGAAATCCGAAATCTGAAATTACGCGTACATAATGGTATTCTCTAATGCAACAAATCACAAACAATTTATAGCAAATTGTAACGTATCGTCGGAGATGCGAATCATGCCTTTATTAGTGAATAAATTGTAATGGCAATCAAGTGGCAAGTTTGGAAGGTATGGCTTATGTAAAAATAAAAAAAATAAAAAAAAAAAAGTTACAAAACATGTCTGCTAAACCCTCTGTTGCGCAATACACAAACCTTACATAATGCATCTTACACAAAGCTTTTTTTCTGCCTCCCCGCTCTGTGACGCCCCCCCCACCGGCTCCCGATCACCCCGAGAATTACATTTAACTAACATAGAAAACTCTCCATAATACCGCTTCCGTGCGCATGTCTGACATCATAACAAAACACTCCTCGACTCGATCTTTACGTCCTAGCCATGCGCTCAGACTCTCCTCCTCGCACTTACAAGACGTCACTCGTGCTGGCCCCGTACCTCTGGAACTCGCACCACCGACACCCGTCTCTAGATGGTAAGCTCACGAGCACAGCCCGTCTTAGTCTGCCTATTTTTGTCAGACCCTTTGACTGTATGGACTGTAAGAAGCGCTGCTATAGAAATAAAAGATTATTATAATGTTTATAGACCCGACGAGCTTCCCAACTAAACACACAACCTGAAATTCTGCAGGGAAACAAAAACGACACAACGTCTATTTTTAACGAATGACCTCCCGCCGGGTTCTGTGTTTGTGCAACACAAGTTCTCATGTGACACCGCTATGCCTGCGTGCGACATCGCGCATGCCAAACCTGCCAGAACACAGACTTTCATACAGATTCAGTACGCATAAAATTTCATTATTGTTAGAATAACCAAGAATAATGTCAAGGTCATCCTGGTTATGGAGCTGCAGCTTCTCCCAAAGTACTTTAATGTGCATTTTCCCTTTGTGATGCCGCATGAGACGTTAAACTGTCCCTTTATATTAATTATGACTTTTGCGCATACCCCTTCTTTCATAAGGGTAAATAACCCTACCGAGTCTGTCTCCCCTTTCCATTCTATGGAGGCGGCAGGGGTTAAAACAGCGAGGGGCTTTAAACATGCAGGGGGCGCACACGCAGCTACCGTGAACACCACAAGAAAAAGGAATCCTCCGACGCGTTTGCAAGGGGAAAAGCGCGTAAATTGAAAGGTATCGCTCAGCGATCATACGCGTTATAATGCATTTAATGGCCGGAGGGCCGCTGTCAGTCGTTGCAGCAGGCAGACTGGATGAGCCAACAGATCTTATCTGCCATCAAATTCTATTTCATCGCCGGGGAGAGAAGAATCACGCGCGCTCGGCTCAGAGTTATTGGCTACAGAACGTTACAATATTCTTTAGTAGAAGATATGCCAGGGTTTACGCCATAAACAGGATTATACCCCGGAATTAAGAATATGACGCAGCCAATGTGTGATCCAGAAACAGGAGATCCCCTCGGGTAGCGTGAACAGCGTTCTCCATACATTACCCATATGGGGTATCCTAACCCACCATACTGCCAGATCTGACTCAGAAAGGGGATATTGCATGGGAAATAACATCAAGGCAGGAGCTAAGCGCTGCTCACACTATATGGGATCACATATACATTTTACATGTTCCAGGTAAAGCACACCTTCTCTTTATTGCATTTCCTTCAAATGGATAAAGGAAGGGCTGAGATTCCAGTTCTGCATCACGGGCAGAGAGGGCTCCTTCCAGCGAAGGAAATGCAATGAGTTGGGGAAACTATCGAGCGAACACCCCAATAAGGTGCAGGGAACGTAACCGCAGAGGTGCCTCCGGCTATCCGTTCCACACACAGCGCAGCAGAGACGGACCGACGCATAGTCAGGGTCAAATGCCCCAGCCAAGCATCACGTGACTCCCTTGTGTCATTCATGCGTCCGCTTCTTGTCACCGGCTTCATTTATACCGGGCTCTATATACCTCGTCCACAGGCTGCAGCCATCGCGTGGGTTGGCTTCCCTTCTGCATCTCTCCGCAGCAGCTCGGGGAGTCCGACACCCGCCCGCCAATCCTGTGACAGGTCTAAACAGAGACCTGAGAGTTGCGTAACTTCGGCTGCACTAGAAAACGAGACGCATCGGCCACCAGGACTGTACGCAGTCAGCGCAGCTCTGCGACCGGCACCCAATTGGGGAAAAAGAAAACAACGGCATCGACTGCGGCTAACTATCCAATCAGGAAGGTCTGCGGCAAGAGCTTAGGCACAGCCAATGAGAAATGTCAGAACAGTCACATGGAGCAGCGAATGTCCCATCAGGAGGCGGAGCTCTCATGATATTATAATGAAAGCCTCCATTGAGAAGCAAAAGGTTATGATTGATGTACGTACTAGCCAATGAGCAGGTGCAAGTAGTGAGCTGTGTATTTCTCTGGTGATCATTTAGTTGCCTCTGGTAAATAGACGGAGGTTGGAATTCCATTGTAATTAACTGCTTGTTCAGACAAGATTCCAGTTTCATTCATCCACTACTGTATATATATAATATAACCAATGCAATATCTATCTATCTATCTATCTATCTATCTATCATCTATCTATCATCTATCTATCATCTATCTATATCTATCATCTATCTATCTATCTATCTATCTATCTATCTATCTATCTATCATCTATCTATCTATCTATCTATCTATCTATCTATCTATCTCAACTTGTGGCTGCCGTCGATGGGCAGTCCCATTGATTTAACCCCTTCAATCCCAGGGGTTTTTGGTATCTCAAAGCCCAGAGCAATTTTGCCATTTTTGGGGTATGTCGGTTTAGCGATGATTCTCTTTTCCTGTGAATAGTATACCCATATAAACTATATATTGTTTTTTCAAGGAGAGATTGAGCTTTCGTTTGATACCATAGTTGGATGATTAGCTGAAAATTTAGAATGAGAAATTTAGTAAAAACTAGCGAAGATTAGAAAATTAAACTAATTTTTTTTTTACATTTTCCCTCTGAATCCTCACAAAATTAGGTAAAGTGATGGAAAATCCCCTCCAAGTTTATCAATTCAGGTGTCCTGATTTCAGAAATACCTATTTTATATAGATTTTTCAGACTTTCCCAGCACCAGGGAGCATACTATAAGGTGTACAATTTTGTATAATTTTTATGACTATGGCTTAACGGGTTTGGGGGTTGTGAACGGGGGCAGAAGGGTTATACTGGCTAGATGTTATGCTAGGGCAATGGGAAGTAAGGTTTTTTAATAATTTTTTTATTATCTTTTTTTATATCTTTTTTTGGAATTTTTTTTTTAATTTTAATTTTTTACATTTTCTTTTATTTTTTATATATTATTTTTACACAGAAATGGTTAGAGGTCCTCCTAGGGACCTCCTGAACATGCCAGGGATGTCACAATGACATCACAGCTCACATTATAATTTTTTTTTGTATTATTTATATTATTATTTTAATGATTTATTTAATATTATTTTTTAAATGAATTAACTTTTTTTTTTCCAGCTCTTCCGTTTCAGGACGCGATCCCCCTGCACCGATCACACTGTGATCTCTATGCAGGTCCTCACAGACCTGCATAGAGATCACAGCGTCTCTGTGCCTCATCAGAGGGCAGGATATCTCCTCCGATGACCTTCCGGAAGGGAATGCCCGATTGCGCGTTTGCAACTGCGCGATCTAGCGCGATCGTGCACTTTCAACCGTAACAGCTTACCGGCTGTCAAACGACAGCCTGGTCTCCCGTGCAGCGGCAGGGATGTGTCCCTGACGCTGCACGAAGGGCTGGACGTACCGGTACGTCTATAGGGGATTGAAGGGGTTAAGGGGGCGCTCCTGCTGACAACACAGAAAACACCCCCCATTTAAAGGTCACGACCCCACTCCCGCCAGTCAGAGGATTCAGGTGTTGACCTGGAGAACCGGTGCTTCTCCTAGAGTTCTCCAGGCAAATGTCCGCTGTACTGCACCCTTTAAACAAAGCCCAGGAAAGAGGTCCAAAAGTCAGATTACCACTCATGGATGTCTATGAATCCCGGGGTCCGGCCCCATGCCTCAAAAAAGCTAGAATCACATCCTCATGCTGATGGACGAAAGACATCATGACAAAGGTCCGGTGAGTGGACTGAAAGCATGGTTCTGTGAATAAACTACTGAGTGCTGTCAGTGCGGACTATTTTTGACTGGTAGCCTTCCCTTGCGGAACGCGGCCAGGACTGCATGCTGACGTCAGCAGGCGGGAAACACTCCCATTGAAAGGAAAAATGGGCGGGGAGTGGGCGTGTCAAGACCCCGCTCCTGCAATCTGAAGGGACAGATTTCATATAATAGTACCGTGCTGTCATATCTTTTTCATCATTTTGCATGATTTTTTTAAAAAAACCCTTACTTTTCAGGAGAATTTCTTCCTCTGTATATTTCTAAGAGTTGTAAAGTCATACGTTGACCTCCTCTTGTCTACGTTTGGCTGCTGTCGACATGAGGAGCTCCAAGCTTCATGAGCCTGATCTCCCAACCTCATTGTGACCACTTTTTAAAGACATAATAATACGTTCTAAGGCATAAAGCGATTGAAAATAACATTATATCATTCATACTTAACTAATGTCCTTCATTAGGAGGGACAGTCCCTCTTTAGATGACAAATTCATTGATCTCCTTTTCCTCTGATGTCCCTGTGATATTTTCACATCACAGTGATCTTCAGCCCAGTTTTCTTCATGTGAAAAAATCAACAATAGACATTTTCACAAATTTAATGGTGTATTCATTTAAAGGTGTGGTTCCACCTTGACAAAGGTTTATTTGGGGTCTACCATACATTAAACAAATAAACCATAAGCCTGGACTGGCCACTTGCCACAATGGGCAAATCTGCTGGCCATTGGCACCCCATACTCACCGCACCTATGTCATCAGGCTGCCTCGTGATCTCTAGTCCAGCATTGATAAACCTAATCAGATCACAAATCCAGTGGGTCAGCAATACCCCACATCCGCAATCACCCACTGAATTAACTCCAATGAGTGAATAAGCTTCCACTTGTGTGCCAAATGCGTGCCCAGTTTGTTGTCCTGCTGTTTATGAAAGTCTGAATAAAGAATATTGAGTTAATTTAGTGCATGATTTGCGGATGTGCAGAGTTGCTGATCCATTAGATTTGTCTATTACTTCGGAGAGTAAGAATCCAACCCTGAGGGCATTTCCGTGCACCTGCTTTCCGTGCTTAAGTGGGAGTGAGCTGACGTACTTGGACCAGAGGAGTCTGGAGTTTGTCATCTCTATCCAGGCCAGAACTGGCCATCTGACACACCAGGAAGGGTTTGACTATCCAGCACTAGGAATGATGTTTTTAATGCAGCACATTTACAGATGAAGACTGCCTTACACCATTTCAGATCTATCAGTTTGTCTATCTAACCCCCCCCCTTCATTAATAGCCATACCTGGGAACATCCAGGTTCCAGGTACCCAGAGCCCTCCCTTTTCGGGATGTGGGTAGGCGGTCCGGGCGGTGGGCTAGCCCCACAGGAAAACTGTCTGTGGCTGGAGGGGCTGTGGGCAGGGAATGGGGTGTGCGGTTTACACATTATAACTTGTACACAGCTAATAAATGAAAAAATCTCAATATATTTAAGGCCAATATATGCAGCTTAACTTTTTAGGAATGCTATTCTTTCATTTTCAATATGCAAAGCCTTGCTGAACTCATGCCGGTTCGCCTCCTTGAACCTGTGCTAGAGAAGCCCCACCGCACCAACCATAGCTGACATCCACTGGCTACTGGTGAGATGATTAACTGGCTCTTCGGTGAAATAAGACACAGAGTACTGCTGCGTTCTATGGTGGCCGTGCTCCATTCTAAATGAGCCGATTTGGAAATAACCCTTGTAACCAGTTACGTATTTACCTTCCCCTCTTCCCTTGGCCCGTCCTAGGGCAGAGCCCCCTCATCTCTCTCCTTGTCGGCGTCTCAATGCTGACACAGCAGCGTCTTCTAACGCAGGAGGCTCTGCTGAGTGTAAATGGGTCGGTTGGACCCTACTGGGCTGTAGCGGCCCATTGAGCAGTGGGATAACCAGCCATTCTCAGATCCCAAAACCAAGCGCAGACAGTCTGGGCTATTTGTACCACTTTGTTCTAAAGTATGTGGCAAAAAACTAAGCTGAGTGTTTTTCGGCACATTTTTGTGATTTTGCTTCCATAGTATAGTTGCTTCTGCTTTTTAATTTTATATTTATTTTGGGAGAGGTGTGATTACGAAATCATTATTCTATTTTTTTTATTATTAGACAGACTTATCTCCTGTACATTGACAGTGAGATACAGATATACATTACCGGTGTCCAGAGCCAGTCTTAGTGCCAGGCGAGTCAGGCAGCATGAGATTTGGTACTGCCAAAGTTTGAACATATTTCAAAAAGTCAATAATACCCGAATAAATATTCGACCCAATATCCATTCTGGATGGTTTAAATTGTTGTATAAAAGTCATGAGACCCAACTGTGCCTCCATTTATTTTTGTTAAAAGTCCCGTATTTTTGGGAGAGCAGACAAAAGTGTATGAGAAAAAAGAGCAGAGGAAAAGTAGATATTTGAGATAAAACATGATTTATTTTTGGCCTTTATGTGCTTTCAGAGAAAAGGTACAATTCAGAAAATGGTCACTGACCAGAGAATGGACAGAAGGGTGTAATAAAGCTAAAAACAAACATTTACTCATATTATTGAACATGTACGCTCTTAACGGGTTTTAACAAAGTACAGAAGTAAAAGAAATGTTAGAGCACGTCGTCATAATCTAAAACTAGAGCGTCAGATGCGTAATGTAATATAATAATATAATAATAATAATATAGTTTTACTAGGTGGTAGTAGTATAGAACAGCCGTCAAGCAGAAGTGCTAGAGGCTACTACAGCGAGGGAATATATGGCATATGGCTATCCTGAATCTAAAACGAGACCAAGGACTGATTAAAGTTCGAGTCAGGAAAAACGGGCCGAATGGTTGTTATCTGGTGTCAAATTAAATGATTACTGCTGCTTTCAGGTGCCTTCAGGAGCTACCAGGTTGTTTGTGTGGCCACCACAAGGTGGCGGAGTGCTCCAGTGTTCTCTTTTACTCATAGTACAGGGCGCTAGCATCGGAGAAGAGCAACTGTGGGAAGCAGAGTTCCATCCAGGTTTCCATTCAGTACTATAGAAGGATGTTTGTTATTATTGTATTGGCCTCTACATGTTTCATGATGATTATAATAAAGGCATTAGACACGCTATAGATATATCCACCGTCTATGTAATATTCGTTTCACTATATAGTTGTGATATGTTTTTATATTCGTGGGGGATACTCACAGACTAAGGATAATCAGATATTTTTAAACAGTAATATATGGCAAAATATTAGTATTTGGATTCAAAATATTTTTAATTATTCTGCATTGTTAATCAACAGCACCTCTTGTATATGTTTTACTCTTACAGTCTAATGATAACAAAACATAAAAACAAAAAAAGCTAGTTTCTTTTCTTTTCATTATGTTTATTCTCCCAGTAGTAAGGATGCAGTGCATACACAGGAAGAAAATGACATTGCAAATAGCAATCAGTCCAAAGTTCTGCGCTGAATAATTTTAAACCACCAATGTATAGAAGGATAGAAGATGAATGATGTATTCACGTGTGCGGAAAGCACTATCACTGATTTCAATGGACGCATTTTCATGCCACTGATTGGCTACTTCAAACAGCCAATAAGTGATAAGAATGGTCACACCACATATGATAAGGGCAGCTGCAAAGTGTTATTTGTTGAAGAATGCATATATAAGCTCTGCGTAAATTGTTTGCGCTATATAAATAAAACATAATAATGATGATTAATAATAATAATAATAAGTACTCACAGAAAATTTAATGTGTGCTCTTCTTTAGTGGGTTGTCACAAATATAATAGTAAAATGCAGTAGCGATGAATTTATTTACCAAATCATGCTCAGCTAGTTGCTGGAAAACACAACTGATTCTGAGGTCATATGAGAAAACTTTAAGCATGTTAAGGAGATACACCTTAGCAGATCTGCTATTTTATGCTTTCGAATAAAGGTTTAGACACATATCTCTACGGCAATAACGGTCCTCTGTCTATAATGATTTCTTTTTCAAGTTATAAAAACACAAAAATAATTCTTCAAAAAATATTGAATAATTATTTATTTTCTGTGTACACATTGAAAGAGAATTTATTGCATTTTCCACATTTTTGGTAACATTTTTAACAAGATTCTTGTACAAGAGAAAGAATACAGTTGTTTATTTACCTCCAGATGCCTCATGGAATAAACGGTAAACAATGGATTGGGATCCTTTTCGCTGATAAGAATGCTAGATAACAAATATTACATCCTTAAAACCAGTGTTAAGCTTTTTTTTACTGGAATATTGCAATCCAATGGATTTTTTTTAAAGGAACTGACAGATTCAATGTACAAATGTACTCTATCCAAATATTAAAGAAGAAAAAAAAAATAGATATGATACATCTGAAAATGTTGCATCTCTGTAGCAAATTGTTGCATTATATTTTCCGCCTTTCCACCCAGCAACAACTATAGCACCAAAGGCCTTGGTCTACAGTTATATTCAATTACAAAAAAAACCTCACAAACAGAAAAAATATTCACCTACCCCAAAAAACATGCATTTTTTCAGCTGGATTAGAATTCTCAATACCAAATTGGGTCCCAAAGGTAAAAATGAAGCTATAAATCAGAAAAATCCCACAAACTTAAAAGTATGCTTCACTCTGAATATACAGTATATAATGTGCATACACACAGACATATATACACTACTGTTCGAAACTTTGGGGTCACTTAGAAATGTCCTTGTTTTTTAAACAAAAAGCAATTATTGTCCACTAAAATAACATGAACTGGATTAGAAATCCAGTGCAGACGTGGTTAATGCTGTAAAGGACTATTTTATTTTTAATGGAATATCTTCATAGGTGTACAGGGGCCCTTTATCACTCCCATCACTCCTGTGTTCCAACGGCATGATGAGTTCGCTTATCCAGGTTTAAATTTTAAAAACCTAATTGATCATTAGAAAACCTTTTTTCAATTATGTTAGCACAGCTAGAAAAGTCCAAAAATTGGACCCACATTTTTGATTGTAGTATATATATGTATATATATGCTTTGGCATCCTCTCATTAACTGAAATAAAGTACCAAACTGCAAGGTACTGTGTAAAATAGAAGGTATTTTTACCCCGTTCATGTAAAGATTGATGAGCCATGCAATCCCATCAAACCGCAAGGTATCGGCTCCCTTAATCTTAGTTACTTCATTAATCCAAATACCTCTAATAAAAATGCCCCAATCTAGTCTTTTCTCCATATGAACACCAGTAGTTTGTTGGTCCTTTTATTGTATGCATGTATTGTGTTGATCACAACACAAAGAATGGGAAAAAACTGATGGGGAATGAAAATAAAGGACGACACTGGTAGCGCTGGAACAGGTTTGGATGGAAACGTTCCCACTCAACTCCCTGGTTCCTGCTGTCATGCTTTGAAAGTTTGGGAGATCTAAGAATATCAAAAATAATTTGAATAAGAAAGACAAATTCGATATTTGAGTAGAAGCTCCTCTAGCTCCTGCACCACCCAGCTGTTCAAATAACATTGTACGGTGGAAGAGCAAACTTGCAACCATAGTCAATGAAACTGGTCGTAATTGGTGTATGTTGGTACATAATCTGGAAAATAAAAATAAAAAGAATTTGGAAAGACAAAGGATTCAAGTTCTGGATAAGATTTGCACCTGGGCCATCCTGGTATCCATGGCTTGAAGTCTTTATTTTAGATGATTTTAAGTTTTACAAAACTTTTGGTGTGAAGTTCGGAGAGATGCTGGAATTGGTGGCTTGTAACTACAGTAACCAATGAAATGGTCCCACTAAACCATTCAACGGATTTCTCTGGTGATAACACAACTTTCTGAGCTTTGTGTAATACATCTAAATGCATAAACCCCACTGTACATACATGTACAATCCTGTCCCAAGCCTTCATAACAAATATATCACTGCGCTATGATTGTACATAACCTTTTCAAATACTAAGAGTCAACTCATAAGTAAGTATATTTTTAAAAGTGCATTTGTAAAAAAACAACACTTTTTGAAGGCTCGTATTATTAAAACACAATGAATAAGCAAATGTGAATAGGAAATCCTGTCTTCCTGTTCCTTTGACCTATTTAATGACAGCTCTTTTGTAGCATTTCACAGCAAAATGCATCTAAACAGCTCGCCCTGAGTGTTTGTAGAAAGCCTCTTTGAAAAGAACAACAGACATAGTACTTAAGAGCCAGTGGGAGCACTTGCTACATACAGACGTAGAGGGGCTAGAAGAGTGATTGATCGGGGTATTTCATATACTTTATAAAACATGGATCCGCAATGCCAGCATTTTTTAATACATTTGAACGCGTGTGTTGGTTCTTTTGCGCATGCAGTGTGGATTATTAAGGAACAAGAATGGAATTTAGGGACAACCTAGATACCCCAGCTAGCATTGTACATCAGTGAGCAAGTAGGGAAACATAATCCTTCCCTGCTTTAAGTGAGGACCCCAAATCTGCAACACAGTACCTTTTGGTATTGAACATTTTAAAAGTTACTTGTTAAAACTATGTATATTTTGTAAACAAATGACATAGCGCAGATATCCGAAAAAGCTCAGACAGGGATGTAACATCCATTGGGGGCTTCTGCAAGATGGTAAAGCTCCTGCCCCCCCCCAGATCCAGAAATGCATGTTACATCACCTCCGACCTGTGCCAAACGCCGCAGATATTTTGGTCGCAGTACATTCTGTTTGTCCTGCAACATCACTCTGCCAATCAAAAGTACCAAAGGCAATTAATATATATTGTCCGGTGAAGGTAATGTATGCCCTCCTGTCCTTTGCATTAAAACCATGGATCCAGGGCTTGGATGACTTGAGCATGTTAATGGAGTTGGGTTTTGGTCAGAGTTAATCAGCTATTAAACTAGGATCCCTTCTTAGGAATAATTCTAGGGGCTGCCACCTAGGTGTCTGGTAACCCCAGGCCCAGCTTTGTTAGTAATAATAAGGATTGTTTGAGTACATGTGTACATTTTAATATATAGTTCTCCATAAAGTATACATAGAGCCCGGCTGAGCACAGCAGGAGTATATCGTTCACAACAACAGTAGGTGATCAACAATACAACACACGGTATAAGCTGGATACAGAAACACGTGAGATTATTATAATACTTGTTCATAACACCTGTACGTTTTATTATAGTGCTATCAGTTATAGCACCACGTTAAAAACTACCTGAAACAATGGGAAAACAACCGCAGCAGAAAATATTGTATTATTGTAGGTGCTCGTTATTAAGTGAGCCACACAACATTTAACAAATCATTTATGCGTAAAACATTGTGCTTCAAAATCACAAGATACAAAAACAATTAACACCCTTAAAAATGCGTAAACATGTCGTCAACAAATAATGTAATTATATATTTGTTTTTTTTTTCTTTTTTTATAGAACAAAAACTCTTTGGTAGCAAAAACCTATGAAACTAAAATCAGCATCTGTATATACATTGAATGTAGAAGTCTTATTTACTAGAAGCCTGTTGCCAGTTGTCACATGAAGTCATAAAAATGATACACACGAGTACTAAAGTGAAGCTTGGTACAGAGTCCCTCCGCCTGGACCATAAACGTTTCTTTTTACACATATGCCAATCCGAATGGTTTTATCCTACTTGGTGTTCGGGGGACTTTGGTGGCAACGTGTAGCTGTGAGGTTCATCTGAAAACCTGAGGTCTTTATAGACACAGAGTGGTAGTTTTTGCTGAATTCTGTGTGATGCTTGTTGTGTTTCCTTGTAATTTAGCTAATAAGGTGACCCCACGGGATACACTCCATTGTTGTTTGAGTGCCAAGTGATTGTGCTTAGCATAACTTTTCTGTCCACAAAGGCTAAAAATGGGAATTGCTTGCACAAGGAGAAGACTTAGAAGCCTATCCCTTAACAAAATAAACATGCCCAGCAGTGCAACAATTCATTTCCCTGAAACAACGTTTCTATTGCGTTCTTGCCACTGGCTGGTTGTACGGCGTCACGCTAAATCCAGAATTATATGGATTACCAGTCAGAATCCACAATCTAAGAGAGCTATCGAAGGTGACCAGTTACATGCATAAGTGATAATCTGGATTACTAAAATAGAGCATATAAATACCCTGCTCACAGAAAATATGTACCACACCACAGATTTACCCAGTATGGAATGGTGATATTGAGCTCAAAATAGTTTTTTAAAATCAATATTACTGTGAAGAATGAATGCTTGGCTACTTGATCACATACCGATAATGGGTGCTAAAGGTGTCACATCTATGACCTGGTCTGTAGACAAAAGGGGTGAGGCGGGAGCCATTGAACCCAAGGACTGCAATAAGGATCACTTAACTAAAAAAACAATCGCTGTTTATTAGCAGTGCGGGCAGAAGGATCTCCACCAAAATGAATAGGTTCATTGAGTATGAGTATGCCAGCCGCAGCTTCTAAATATTGGCAATTACACAACTTTATATGAGATGTACTTTATAAAGAGAAAGGTTATCTTTTTCGTACAAAATACATAAACTGCATTCTTAACTGACTGACTGCATATATGCAGATCCCATATGACTTTAATCATCCCAGCACCTTCCAGGTGGTTTAAATAACTTCCAAATAGGTCAAGACGCAGAGAGGTGCAGCATTTGTGTAATAAATGTTATTGACAACCAGAGGAACTAGCGGGCTGTGGGCTTTTTCTTGAAGGATCATATGTTCTCTCTTGATTTTTTTTATCTTAATGTGCAATGCCCTATTCATTTTACACCTTTGCATTCACAAAACCAATGCCAACTGGATGTTAACCCATTCAACACATATGCGATATCAGATTATTCCTGGCCAATGAGCTTCAGGAATCCATGGGTGGGCAAAATCCCCTTCACCTTGGTATTGGTGGCAATGGAGGAGCACCTCTTTCTTTCCTGGTGGAACCACCTAAAACAGACCAGTAAAATATTTTGCTTTAGTTTATTTTTACGGGTTTCATGGGAATTAGTGTACTAACTCATTGCTCAAAGGGAAACATTGCTTTTCCCATGTGTGTATTTTTCAGTTGTTGCTTCCTTTGCTTATAGCCCCTTCCCAAACCAACCATATATTGTACAGTTCAAATCAACCTGTGGACACCAGGCTTTTGGTAAGGGCACCTATACTTACTTCGGCTGTCCCCTCGTAATAGTTTGCTGGGGTATGTTTTATTTACAGGAATAAATGGGTCTGGAGGTGGAAGATCTGACAGTGGGTGAAATGAAAACCGTCTTTCCCATTCATCTAGAAGGAGAAAAAAAAACGTTATTGTGCATTAAATGGTTGTTTTAGTATTGTTTACAGTGTTACATACATATGTAGAATTCTAACTTGAATTAAATAGAGGGCAGTGTTGTTTAGTTCATGCCCATCCATTTAATGTCTATATCTCTCCTACAAAGCCGTATGTGAAAAAACACATGAACATTCAACCTCTAAAGCAGTGCAAAAAATATGGAGAATTTTTCTTTAAAAAATGTACAAAGTTAAAGAAAGTATTTAATACCAAGAAATTCAAAGCAGTGTTGCAAAGTTTGTTTGAAAAGCAGTTGGGTGAGATTGGTGGTAAAGTGGATGTACATAAAAATGTCATGCAAAATGACATTATCCATGTCAATGACCATAGTGAAATACCCTGTATTGTTTACTTTTGAGAAACATATTTTTTTTTGCGGTTTTGAGATCTGTGAGTACTATTGCAGTTACGACACTAAAGAATATCAAATTTGAAAATATTATAGCTAATTGTCCTATAACTAACCCAAAATCCTATGCATATGAGATGTATCAAAACTCAGGACGTGAATATGAATATATGTGTGCTTATTACTTAATATTTAAAAAGGTCCTACTTGTCCTGGAAAAACATATCATTTCTTTAGGTACACTAAAGTAGAAGGAGGGAATTTACAGAAGGACAAGGATTTAGCAGAAATGCTGAAGATGCTATTATCCACAAATGTAAAAAATATTAAAAAAAGCCTTTGTCGTGAAGGGGTTAAGGTATTTTAACAACACAGTGGACCGTCCTCAAAAATGTTTTGTTGTTGGGTTGTGATTTTTTTAAACATACTTATACGGCCAGCAAAGATTCCACTAAAAGTTAAACGTAACTTTTTCTGAATAGTAAATTTTTTGAGGTGCTGCAACAATCAGATGTTTTCTATTTATGTTTTTTATTCACAAAGGAAATGCTGCATCACCAAAAAGGAAGAGGTTTATGGAATATTTCATCTATCACACAGCTTGATTTGTAAATGCATTGGAAATAAAAATCAAGCTAAAACAGGACCTTTTGTACGATCATGGCTTCTCAACCAAGAATAACATTATGAGAATACTTGCTTTGTTTGGGAATCCATTGCTTCGCACACCATCTGGCATGGAATGTGTTAATGTGGTTCTCCACTTGAAGCTAATTTAAATACTCCGGAACACTTTCTTACCTTCAAATGAGTCTTGAAAACCATTTCTTGCTAATGACGGAGGTGGAGGGGGCGGCAGGGGTCCAAAGCCTGGCCTTTCCGGAGGAGGAGGGGGGCGCGCTCCACTTCTTTGGCTATCTTGACTTCCCCTAGAAGGTGGCTGTGGCCCTGAAGGTCCCTTGGAACCGATACCATTTCTACTCACAGGAGGTGGTGGTAGAAGTTGTCCTAAAAAATAAGAAAAATAAGAATTTTACTTTTTCCTCTAATCCCTGGTCTCCTAGTGAAAGGCGTCAGTAAGATGCATTCTGGGAAAGGCACACACTAGTGCCCATAGTGACTTAGTCCCTTAATGACAAAGCACATACATGTACGGGCTCAAAATGCATTGTTTTCAATGGGTTTAGGGACCACCCATTGTCCTTAAGGGGTTAAAGCATTTGGAGAGATATACATGCGCTCCTGAAGGCACATATCCCGCTGCATTCTTAAGTCTGACATATTGAATAATGCTGGTGTGCGGAGCAGAAACTATCTTGGGTGCCTGGCTGCATTACTTTTGTATTCACCGCAGCCACTAAATGTTATTCTATTCTAATTAAAACAATCTTATCTCTGATGGAAAGTCAGCTGTAAATTTTTTTTTTTTAGGGAATGTTCAGGTGTTTTATTGTTTAGGTCAAAACCAGTAAGATGACATGGTAATAGCTTTTCCAAACTTCTGCGAAGAATACTATTGTTCTTATTAACAACAAAAAAACAACACAACAAAATAATAAAAAAAAGAAACAATTATTAACTCAGTTATATCTATTTAAAATTAGCCTCATAATAAACATATATCGCACATGGTCTGCGGTACAAATAATTCATTTGAGTACAAATCATGACTGATTGAGACACTGTGTCATGCCATTATTCCTCAGACAGACTATAGTGTTTATAAAATGTATCATTCTTAATACAACTAAGAGGAGAGTGTTTGTAACAGATTTTGAAAATATGGCTGCATTCCAGGCACAAACTGAAGACTTTTGATGAGGTCAGGCAGTGTAGTAACTATGATGGTTGCAAGAATATAATGACTTTGCACAGGATCCATTGGCATTAGATTGCTTTATGAGTTTAACATTAAAAAGTCATACGTACCAGATCGACCAGGGGGATCTCGAACAGGAGGAGGAGGCCTCTCATTAGGAGGTGGAGGAGGAGGAGGATGGCCAGACCTTGCAGGAGGTAAGGCAGGTGGAGGAGCTCCTGCTAAAGGTAAATTACGGTGTGGAAGTCTTGGCATATCTTCCATGGGACTTGGAGTAGGTGGAAGTGGAGGAGGTGGTCCTGGTCTACCCGGAGGAAGAGGTGGGGGCTGGGAAGATGACATTGGTCTTGGTGTGGAAGGAACAGGTGGCTTATTATTTTGAGGTGGTGGAGGTGGAGGCATATCCCTACCGAGAGATGGTCTGTTTCCTGCTGGAGGGGGTAAAGGTCTGTCTTCCATTCCTCGGCTATGGGTTTGAGGAGGTGGTGGCCTGTTCATGGAAGGAACAGATGGAGGGACTGATGGCGGCACCTGTCTGTTGGTTCCAGCAAATCCCTGAACCCTGTTTGAAGTAGAAGGTGGTGGAATGGGTGGAGCTGACACTGGGCTCATTTGCCTGTTTCCTCCTGGCACTGGTGGTGGACCTCTGTTGTGTAGACTTGAAGGCATTGGTCGGGGAAAACTGTGAACTGAGGGAGGTGCATTCTCTGATCTAGGACTAATATCATTTCGTGGTGGGGGAGGCATACGGTTTCTCTGAGTTTCTGGAGTGGTCCTCAAACCCATTGGAGGGGCAGGTCCCCTTGATGGTCCACTCTGTGGAACAAAGGGTTTAGGCATTGATGTTCTTCCCCCAGGTGGTAAGATCGGAGGTCTGCTTCCCACTGACTCTAAAACAACAGTTGTAATGAAGCATTAACTCAGCAGCTATACAAGAGGCTTACTCCAATATTCAACAAATATGGCTTCATGAAATTTTCAACCAAACGTTTCAAACATTTTGTGCTGTTTTCAGATTTTTGCCTGATATGTTTTCTGGCTGCTGCATATTAGCTATTTGTATGTGGTTTTAGCTCTCTTGCCTCAGCCAAGTCAAACACCTAAGCTCCTTATTATACTGCATGTGCTACACAAAACAATGGCTTATTGTTAATTTCCAAGCCAGATATTTTAACTAATGAAATTCTATCCAGGAAGGGACTTCATTAGCATTACCATAAAGAATCAGCTCAGTGTGGTGATTGTGTAGCGAAAGTCACTCAAAATCTCACGTGATATCACCAGGTTTTTGTCAATGCTAACCAACATAACTGTATATGGCATAGGATTTTGTGCTCAAATTATCCTCTTTAAGACATAATCAACTATTTTCCTCTACACCAGGACAGAGAGGTTGGTAAAATATTTGTAATACTCCAGACAGGCAAGATTTTAAAAACTATCTTGGTATCATTTTAAATAATGGTAACAACATATAAAGAAATGTTATATTCTACTGATAAATATTTATTTTTACATGCCAGGTCCCATACATTTTTGAGGTGATTTGGTTAAATGTGTTTGTAAACGTGGTTACCGTTTTCTCTGCTTCCTGTAGATCGAAGCTTTGGCATTCCTCCTTGGAACAAGCCCCCTAAACCAGGCGGTCCACCAAATCCTCCTCCTCCGCCACCCCCGCCGCCTCCACCCAGGCCCCCACTGCTGCCACCGACAACACCTCCTCCTCCCGGCAATGTTTTAGGCTCTGTGGAAAGAAACAAGTGAGTTTTGTTGCTTTATGTTGACAGTTCACTAAGATGATGCTCAAATAAATCACCGACTTATTAACAGGCAGACTAGATGGGCCGAATGGTTCTTATCTGCCGTCAAATTCTATGTTTATGTTTCTATGTTTATTAAAGAAAAATACATGTCGTTTTTTTGACAGGAACTATATAAGATCCCCCAGCTTCCCCAGGACCTATAGAGAACACTCCGAGGAGCTGCTCAGCACACCCATGTAGCCTATAAAGTCATTTAAGGGTAAACAATATTTAAGCAAATTTAACCATTCTACTTTTTTTCCAACCATTATGGCTTCTGTTCAAAGTTCCGTGAGTCCATCAGTAGGGGTTTGAAAATTGATGGGTGCCAAGACACTGTCACTAGGATCAGCATCCACAAAACAGACTTACTATCAAGAATGGGTCCACTCCGGTCATTGGTAACAGCCTTCTTGAGCTTTCTCCCTTTGGAGATATCGGACAGAAGTGCATTTCGACCTGACAGCTCTGATTTGGTCAATGCAGGTTTCTCTGTATTCGCCTACGGGAAACATGTTAGTCAACACATTGCTCCTTTCTATATCAATAACAAAATACTTATTATGTTAATACACATCACTAAATTATGATATATATGAAAGATAAATATAACATATATGACTACAAAAAGGAGTATGTTGTTTGGGTTTCTATAGCTGCATAGACTGGAGGTCACTTAGAAAGGGTAGTTCTGGCTCAATTCTTTCACTGGTTGCTATGGGGATAAGACCACTTTGAAAAATGTATACATTACAATCACAGGAGTGAGGATTTTTTTCCCCAGATATCGATTTGACATTCTATCAGAACGGGGGATCTTATATTAATGAGATCACAACACAGTAAGTTTATGTGGAAAGTGTTATGTGTAACACAACATTCCTCTGCTCAAATAATCCGACTGCCAATTGTGTCCTGGAAGGGCCGAATGTTTGCCAAACTAAGAGGAAAGTATTCACATTTAAACAACAGCCATGAAAACATAACTATTTTTGGAGAATACGTGTACAAGGAATTGCTGGAGTAACTTAAGAAGCTCAGTGCCATAGGACAACTTCAAAGAAAATATGCAGACAGAGATATACAAGAGCAACAGACAAATACGTATACAGTCCGTGCATCATTCTACTGCTGTTACAATGAACCTTGGAGTTGGAGTTGTTGATGTGGACTTCAACTAATGCCAACAATGGGCAGATCCAAAATGCCGCCATTTAAATGCGACATAAAGCATAAGTTACATCAGGCTTAAGGCAGGTAAAAATGTATTTCCCATTTCTTCTATTCTTGCATATCTTGTCACAATTAAATGCTTTAGATCTTCAAACCAATTTTAAGATTAGAGAAAGATAACCCAAGTAAACACAAAATGCAGTTTTAAATGATGATTTCATACATAGAAGGAAAAAGCGGTCTAACCCTACCTGGCCTTATGAGAAAAAGTAATTGCCCTCTTAGTTACTAAATCAACCAGTTAGCCAGATTTAATTGATAACTGGGTTTAATTTCACGAGACACACACACACACACAGACGTGATTACTGCCAGCCCTGTTGAATCTAAACATCATTAAATAGAACCTGTCATGCAAAGTCAAGCAGGGTAAAGGTGAGAAACAAAGTCATTGACATCTAATGTCTAAGGCCTGGAGACTCCAGTGAACCACGGTGATACCCATTATCTTGGAACAGTGGTGAACCTTCTCAGGAGTGGCTGCCGACCAAAATTCCTCCAAGAGTGCATTGATGGCTCGTCCAAGAGGTCACAAAAGAACCTAGACTAACATATAAAGAACTGCAGACTTTCACAATTCCACAATAAGAAAGAGATTGTGCACAAAAATGGCATCCATGGGAGAGATGTAATGTGAAAGCCACTGCTGACCACAAAACAACACAAAGGCTCCTCTCACTTTTGGGACAATATTCTGTGTACCGATGAGTAAAAATTAGAACTCTTTTGGAAGACATGGGTCTCATGTCTAAAGATAAGATACTCTATCGAGGATATTTGTTTTGTTTTTGTCCTGTGTCATGAAGAAACGTATCATTTTTTAATTTTTTACTTGAATTTAGAAATAAGGGTGAGGTTTCACTCTCACTGCCTTTATCTTTATTCTTTTATAGCAGGTAATACATGTATATGCCTGTTTTGGGATTCTGCTTGTTTTTTTTTCTTTAAATAAATTGGATAATCTGAAACATTTGAATGTGACAAATAAGCAAATAAGTGAAAACGTACCATTCTACAGTTAAAATCCTGGTCTCTTTTTGATGCCTCCCGCACCCCATTCCTTCTAGATTGCAATATTGCAAGAAGGGGCTGCTCTACCTTATCAACTAGCACACAAAGTTAAATAACACTGCATGGAAAATCAGATAAGGCGATATCATCAAACCTACATAGCCAAAAAAAAAAACCCTGAAAGTTGATGTCCCTCAAAAAAAATATTTTGTAAGTTTTATCATTGCTTTCTTACAAAAAATAATAGAGCAAGAAAAAACATAAAAACCCATGGATAAAAGGTGCTCAGTTTGGAATTACTGAAGTGTGACTCTATAAAAAGCTCTAATCCAAATTAAAAAGGCAGACTCGGACAGAGGAAAAAACATTATTCTAGTGCTGTTTCCCACTTTTAAATGTTTGAGATATTCCTGTATTTTTTAACATACTGTGTAAATTGTTATAAAAACTAATGACAAATTCAGCACACTGAGAAGTACGCAGATGACATCACTGAGTGAAACGAGCTCAACTTTTATATAAACATGATGGTTATAATATATATATATATATATATATATATTAGGGCTGCAACTAACGATTATTTTAATAATCGATTAGTTGGCCGATTATTTTTTCGATTAATCGGATAAAAAAAAACAATATGCAAATTTTTTGTTTATTTAAAATAATTGAATGAACTGGATATTAAAAAACAACTTAAAATTTACATTAACATTCTTATTTTGTTATGATGTAATAAAAAACAATATTTTCAAAGTACAAGAACCCAAACACAATATTTATGAAACAAAATAAACCCAAACATTCTGAAAAGAGGTGGACTATTACTGTTCAAGAAACTTTGCCCCAGCCCTGGCACTTTGCACCCAGCACTTTGCACCCAGCACTCAGCACTTTGCACCCAGCACTTTGCACCCAGCGCTTTGCACCCAGCACTTTGCACCCAGCCCTGGCACTTTGCACCCAGCACTTTGCACCCAGCCCTGGCACTTTGCCCCAGCCCTGGCACTTTGCACCCAGCACTTTGCACCCAGCACTTTGCACTTTGCACCCAGCACTTTGCACCCAGCACTCAGCACTTTGCCCCAGCCCTGGCACTTTGCACCCAGCACTTTGCACCCAGCACTTTGCACCCAGCCCTGGCACTTTGCACCCAGAACTTTGCACCCAGCCCTGGCACTTTGCACCCAGCACTTTGCACCCAGCCCTGGCACTTTGCACCCAGCACTTTGCACCCAGCACTCAGCACTTTGCCCCAGCCCTGGCACTTTGCACCCAGCACTTTGCACTGTGCCCCTGCACCCAGTCTCCAACTCTGCCCTGCACCCAGCCCTGCCCTCACATTCTGCCCTGCCCCCACACTCACACCCTGCCCCCACACTCACACCCTGCACCCACACTCACACCCTGCCCTGCATCCCCACCCCCACTCTGCCCTGCACCCAGTCTCCTGCCCTGCCCCCACACTCACACCCTGCCCTGCATCCCCACCCCCACTCTGCCCTGCACTGTCTCCTACCCTGGCCTGCCCCCCCACCCCCACTCTGCCCTGCATCCCCTGAAACCCCACCCCCACCCCCGCGAATCGCTCTGTGCGAATGGAGCCACTCGCACAGAGCGATTCGCACAGACATGAAGAATACTTACCTCCGGAACGCGTCACATCCGTCACGCAACTAAAAGAAGGCGGAGACTGCAGAGCATGTAGCAGAAGCGGGGAACGCTCGCGGAGGTAAGTAAAAGGAGCCGAGTGCTCCAACAACGAATCGATCACTCGATTAATCGATAACGGAAATCGTCGACAACGATTTCCGTTATCGATTATTATCGATTTTATCGATTTGGTGTTTCAGCCCTAATATATATATATATATAAATGTACTTTCTTTCACTTTATGTGTATTTTTTCCTACAATAATATAATATAATAATATAATAAAATACCTGTGATAATGTAGGTGGAGGAGGTGGGGGTGGAGGGGGGACAGGCATCTTTAAATAAGTTCTCTATGTCTTCTCCAGTACCTGTTAACAACAAAAAGAAGTGTATTAGCAACACCGCTGCCAATGCACAGCTATAGGTATTACAACAATTCCTAAAATATGCTAAAGGTGCTGTCCCACTTAGACAAAAATATTGAGCCTACATGCTAGGAATAGCAGATCTGCCATTTTATTCTTTCCTCGGGGTGTTTAAACACATGAAAGTAATGGAAATGAAGCTTTTTTCAGCTTCTAACGCAGCCCATGCAGATAACCATTGCGCCCAAGAAAGTGGCGTCAGGAGGCAGCTGCTAGATGAGTAACAGAGCAACGCTTCACAGTGAATGCCGGTCTAATTGCAAAGAGACAGGGACAGTGAAGCCAACAGCTGAGCTGAAAAAATGGAGCCTTATTTACTCTTTAAAGAATTATTCAGACTGTACAAAAATGTATTTTGTAAAATGGCAGGAAGTTTTACTTTATTGAGGTGATGGTAGATAAGTAGAATCGCTTCCCAGCAGCAGTGGTAGAGGCTAATATAGTGAAGTAATAAAAAAATTAATGAGATAGGCATATGTCTCCTGAATCTAAGATGAAACCATGGATGGGCTAAACGGCTCTTATCTGCCATCAAATTCTCTGTTTCTGTGTGTCAAATTTTGTTGTAGATAATTGTTTTTGTTATTCAGCGTAGTCAATGTAAAAAGATAAGGAAAAACATGGCGGATACTGTTAAAAAAAAAAGTGTTTCTTTTCTTCATTACTAATACCCAAGCATTTCAATGGGTGCATAAAGTATATTGTTAGCATCCATCATGGCTGCTAACATTAAACAATGGACAATGGAGCAGTTTATTTTCTTTGTAACAATAGGTACAAGGCGACGCGTTATTAATTAGAAAGAACTTTCAAAAGCATAGCCAAGAACTTTGAGTAACATTCTGTTGTAAGCTCACAAGACCAGGGCCCTCTCCTCCTTCTCTATCAGTATGCTGTAATGTGCGTAAATGTTATTGGCATTTTACATTGTAACAGCGCCACAGCCTCTGCTGGTGCTATATGAATAAAAGCAATGTAATAATAGCTCGATTGACTTTTAAGGTTGTGCTGAGGGCTGCCATTTGCCCCGTGCTCTCATGAATATTATCTACGCTCTTGCGCTCGGAAGCTTCCTGCCAAGAAGCTGAAACAGGAAGGTTTGTGCTTACAGCAAACCCACAGCCATCCTGTCTTTCTGCTGCTTTCTGTTTCCAGCTGTTGAAACCCAGCGAGGCAATACGAGGCAGGTCGGGTCTTACAAAGAAACGTTTATGGCCATTAACAAACAGGGAATCCACCGCTCGGGGGAGGCCGAGTCTCCATGCTCACGCAAGCCTTGAGACTGTATTGTGCCAAATGAATCGGCATATATTATATTTTCCATTGCTTTCCTTATGCTAAATTGTGCCGGTGTAGCTAGGGATCAGCTTTGGCGTTCCTTTACTCCACGACAGGACTAATGCTTACTAAATAACAGATAAACTTTCCGTCAAAAAACACAGTCTGGACACCGCTAACACTTTCAACTGAACCAGGCGTAAAAAATATATGATTTTAATATCAAATATTAATGTACGCTTGTGCTCGGACTATGTTATTCCAGCACTTATACACTCACTGGCCACTTTATTAGGTACACCTTGCAAGTACCGGGTTGGACCACCTTTTGCCTTCAGAACAGCTTTTATTCTTCGTGGCATACTTTCTACAAGGTGTTGGAAACATTCAAGGGTCCCAAAGTGTGCCAAGAAAATGTCCCCCACACCATTCCACCACCAGCAGCCTGGTGATACAAGGCAGGATGGATCCATGCTTTCATGTTGTTTACACCAAATTCTGGCCCTGCCATCTGAATGTCGCAGCTGGAATCGAGACTCATAAGACCAGTCAACGTTCTTCCAGTGTTCCATTGTCCAATTTTGGTGAGCCTGTGTGAATTGTAGCCTCAGTTTCCTTAGCTAACAGGAGCGGCACCCAGTGTGGTCTTCTGCTGGAACCCGTCTGCTTCAAGGTTCGTGTTGTGCGTTCAGAGATGGTATTCTGCATACCTTGGTTGTAACGAGTGGTTATTTGAGTTACTGTTGCCTTTCTGTCATCTCGAACCAGTCTGTATCTAATAAAGTGGCCAGTGAGTGTATATTTACATTTTATTTTATCGGTAGTGCATCATTCTGAGAACAGTCCTAAATTCAACTGAATGGTCCCAACGACTAGTGCCAGCTCTAGGCTACCATGGCAAATGCCAAGTTTGTTGAGAGTACCCTTAAAATTCTGTAGAAAAAAAGGTAGGTTTTCTTTAATAAAAATAAAAATCCTAATTCATTCAGTAAAAACACTATAAGCTATGTACTGTATGACACAGGTAATGAGAGGGCAAGCCAAGAAGAGCTGCTCCAGCTTCTGTGGGATATGACCACCCTGATGTCTTCTAGCAAAGTCTTGAATGCGGTGGCATAAAAGGCATCGGGTTCCCTACAATGAATGTACTGACTCAGAAAAACACATGTTAAGTTGCCAACCTGGCATCAATCTTAAACTAACCCCCACTAACCACGTATTTGCACTAAATAAATAATGGAAAAAATATACATGCTTTTACATTTTCTTTTATAGTTATAGTTCTATTGCTGCAAAGTGATTCAAGATGCACCTCTGAGTAGATTTTTATGGACATATTTCCAAAAAAATACGTCATTCCATATAGTATCAAAAAAAAGCTAAGCAAAAAAATACATCTTTAGACAAATGGAAGAGAGACTCTCTTATAGAGCCCCTTTGTGTGTCGGAGAGCAGTTCTGCCTATAGTCACAAAAAAGGAATGCATGGATTACCAGGCCTCTTAAAGTTCAGTGTTGCTCATTTAACAATCCCACTATTCAGCAGGACACCGCATAATCTGCAAAAATACAGCAAAATCTTTCTTTAACCAGTGTGTCTCATCCAGAGAGTAACCTTAAGTTACATGAAACTGCCATGAGCCAAATGCTGGTGGAACTTTGCCAATATTAAATTAGAAGACATTTGTATTTCCTGGCTACAACACATCAATTAACCATTTAGGTTACAGAACGGCCATATAAACACTGACCTGTGCCATCATGGACTTGGAAAGAAAAGTAGCATCTATAACCTGACGAATTAAATAATGTATTGCAGTACAATAACACAGAGTGACATTAGATGGATGTCTCTGTCAGAGAGCCTGTAATATTATCTGATCTGGAAAAACTCTTGAAATCACATAAATTTGTGATAGTTATCTAGTTTGCCTTTAAAGATCCAAACCCTATTTTTAATATGTCGTTTTATCTGCAATTTCCAATAGGTTTTGGGGGTGGATTGTTAAAGGATAACACAGATTATCCAACGTTTATTAATTATTAGTTCTAGAACTAGCCTTCCTATTTAGTGCAAAGCAGAAGCACCCACTCCCTCGTACCTGAATGACTCGGGGATCTGATGTAGAGCCCTGCGCGGGACTGTTTTCTTAATCCCACTCCTGACGAATTTCTAACCATTACCGTCCGCTCCCGCAACGTGTGTTCCACTCCTGCCGCTCCCGCAATATATGTGTCCAATCCCGCCCGCTCCCACAAACATCATTCACAAACATTAATTCACTCATTCATATACTCATTTATTCCTTCATTCAGATACTCATTCATTCCCTCAATCATGCATACTCGTTCATACAAACTCCCCCACCCTCTTACCTGAACTGCAGATTTCCCGTGCACTACTGCAAAGCTGCCTTCTCGTTGCTCGCACACAGCGTCCCTTCTCTTGTCCCTCCCAGGGGAAGCAGGAACGGAGCAGAGTCATGTGATGTGACGTAAATTCACCTGACTCCGCTGGGCGGAACAAAAGAAGAGACGCTGTGCGCAAAGGTAGCCTTGCAGGAGTGCGCGGGATTACTGGGACCCACAGGTACATTGTCTGACCAAAATCATATCGCAGAACCCACATTTTAATTAGTCCTTACTGTCGCTTTAAAGTCATTCTGCAAAGCTAAATACAATTACTCTTACAAAACTATACCAAGTTATCTATTATTGGATAACCCATTTAGCTTTCAGTGTCTAAGCCCTGCCAAGGCTGGACAAAGAGCTGTTAGACTGCAAATCCCATGACCTTCAGCTGGCCCATAGTTCCAGGTCATCAACAGTTTGGTGAGAAGAGCAGGAGTGATTGCCCACCCTGGGGCAGCTGTGAACAGTAGGGATGGCCCCTGTTTTAGAGACGGGTGCACGTGAGCACAGCTGTAATACTGTAGTTCAGTTCAGGTTACTCAGCACATTCATCTTAAGGTCAAGTGAGGTCTATGCATGGAAAAACATATTTAAAGAATAAGACGTGTGTTTCACAATCACCATGGTTAGTGCAGCACTGCTAATACAATCTAAACTACATGATTCTCATATAGTATAACTCATAGATAGAAGTAGAAGGTTATATAGAGAAAGCAAACTAACATTTTATACATTAAAAAACATTAAAATATACAGCTGTCTGAAAACGTTATTATTCAAACATTAAGACCTTTTTTAAAAAAACAGCACAATATTTTTGAAAACATTTTTAATCTGATACTACTAATAAGAAAATAATAGAAGATACACTTGCCATTTTCTTCTATTCTTTGCTAACTGTAGCTTTCATTTTCAACCTGCTTTGTCAAAGTGTTACTTTGTTTTTTAAGACTATTATAATACTTTCTGGAAATTCTTATTTTTTTCGACCAGCGTACCACTTCCTTTAGTTTATTTCTCTGAAGGTATGACGTGTGCAAATGTAAGTTCCTGTTGGACTTCAGCCTTGCAATAGGATGATCTTGTGTTAGTTTTTATCAGGGGAAATCTAGCTTCTGCTTTCATACATTTTTTAAAAAGCTTACACTAGAACATTAGACCTGCTAGAATGGAAGTTCCCGGTCAAAGAATACTAAAACAGTCCCTGCAAGTTAATTTTAACAGTGATTTATACATCAAAAATTTCCATAAATACAATAATGTGTATCTAAACACACGGTTTGTTGAAATAAATTCTATCAGGGTCAACTCATATATATTTATACATATATCAAGATGTAGTTTAATGAAAAACTCTCATCGGCAATGTTCTTGCCTGGGGGTTACCAAAGCTACATGGATATAGGGGCTTCTCTGTATGACAATGTTTCTTCAAAGTTTTCAGTGACAATGTAGAAAACACAGTAGACTGCAGAATCATTTGTTTAGCTAAACGGTTGTCTAAATACCCTTCACTTTACTGTCATTAACCATTCTGGAACTAGAGATAATACACAAAAACTGTATTGGCCACACACAGAGAAACCATTATTGTTGCCCATCAGATGCCAATGTCTTGTATCACTTGCACTTATTATATCAGATTATCTCATATGGGTATTTCCAGGGAAGGGAACTGTATTCTCTATTAAGAGCACAAGGGTATTTCCACTGATGGTCATGATTTAATCTTACATTTATTCGTGTCTATTCATTTTCAAATTTGGGGTACAGAACAGGGCACGAACAGCTCTGCGGCTGTTTTGGAACTAAACATGATGTTCCTCCAGCATGCTGATGGGGAAGATCCAATATACTTTCAATGGTTGAAAAAAAAATGGTTAAAGGTGCTAGAAGTTTTAGTAAATTTTACAAATATATCCTCATCCACAAGCCACGTGGATTACCGAGAGAACTGAAGAAACAGGAACCATTCTCCACAGAATTGGATGATGCACATGGTCGTGGAGACTAAAACCCACTGCGCAAAACATCTAAGAATGAAACCACTGTGTCTCTCATTTTGATTACCCCAATCCTTCCTTTGGGTTACCTTGCCTTTCCTTGTGATTTTACAAAACTTGCCATTTTTGGACCTTTGGTGTGTCTTATCTTCACAAAATATGTTGCCACCTATACCTAGAATTTTAGGAACGTGGGAGATTATCAGCCCTCATGTTTTATTCACGCAAAGTGTACTAGAATACCTGGGAGACTCTGAGTGAAGCACCACTTTTCCGAGTCACTGAGGGGAAACTCCTGGTTGCGGCATTGCGGCTCGCCCTACTACCAGTCTCCATCCCCTCTAAATGGCGTGTACCCGCGACGTCAGCGCGACTGCCCACAAACATCCAATCTTCACTGAGTGTACCACTCAGCGGCAGACACCATGCTCATGATGGACATTTACTGGACATTTACTGTGCTTTGTGGTGGACAATTTAATGATGTTTTATGGACCTTAAAAAACCTTGCCACAAACCTTTTGCCTATCCCTGGTACCACTGTACCCTATATACTGTATATATATACCATAATGCACTAGGGTACGCATGTAATCCAAACCAAATCAAAATAGTGTTACTAGTAAGGCTAACATGATTCAGCCTTGCTTTTAAAGGTTACGAAGTAAAACATAGCCGTTATGTAAAAAATAATAGTACAGTTTGTTATAGTTTCTGCAAGTGCCAGATTTGAGAGATGATAAAAAAACCACCTGAGGGGAAACCATTTCATGTTGTATTTTAATATCTAATAATACATATATAGTAAATAAACCATTGCATTTTATTACCTAACTGACCACAATTCACAGTGTGAAGACACACTTCCTATTTTTACTTCTGCTATAGTGCTGTCCATTTAAGCAGAATATTATCAGACAAAGTATAGAAGTTCAATTCCTGTAACTAGTTGTATTATTAACACAGAGGGAGCCCACATCATGTTCCATATCACTAATGTTATGCAAGATTTTTTGACTAATCCCCCAGAAGACATACGGTTTTGTACAAAAGTTTTAGGCAGGTGTGAAAAAAATACTGTAAAGTAACAAAGCTTTTAAAAAATAGACATGTTAATAGTTTATTTTTATCATTTAACAAAATGCAAAGTGAGCGATCAGAAGAAAAATTTAAATCAAATCAATATTTGATGAAACCATCCTTGCCTTCGCGACCACATGAATTCTTCTAGGTAGACTTCTAGGCAGGGGTTTTGTAGGTATATACTTAGATGCATGGTTAAACCAAACAGGTGCTAATGATCATCAATGTAATATGCAGGTTGAAACACAATCATTAACTGAAACAGAAACTGCTGTATAGGAGGAATAAAACTGGGTGAGGAACAGCCACACTTACTAACAAGGTGAGGTTGCCGAAGACAGTTTAATGTCAAAAGTCATTCACCACGGCAAAGCTGAGCACAGCAACAACCCACAAGGTAGTTATACTGCATCAGCAACGTCTCTCACAAGTAGAAATTGCAAGGCAGACAGGGGATGTTCAGGCAGATATTCTATCCAAGCTCCTTTGAAGAAGCACAAAGAAATGGGCAATTTTGAGGGCGCAGTAGTCAGCCAAAGAAACTTAGTGCAGCAGATAAAAGACACATAATTCTTACATCCCTTTGCCATTGGAAGATGTCCAGCAGTGCTATCAGCTCAGCTTTAGCAGAAAACAGTGGGACCCTGGTACACCCATCTACTGTCCAGAGGCATCTGGTCAGAAGTGGTCTTCATGGAAAAAAAAATTGAAATATTTGACTGTAGAAGAAGGTAGTTTGTTCGCCGAAGAGCTGGAGAGCGATGCAACAATGAGTGTTTGCAGGCAGCAGTGAAGCATGGTGGAGGCTGCATTTCTGAAGATGATCTGGTCAGAATGAATGGTCTCCTCAATGCTGAGAAGTAAAGGCAGATACTTATCCATCATGCAGAACCACCAGGGAGCCATCTGGCACCATAACAGCGAACCCAAACATACAGCCAAAGTCATTATCTTCAGCTCAAAGAAGAACACGAAGTCTTGGAAGTGATGGTATGACCCCACAGAGCCCTGATATCAACATCATAAAGTCTGTCTGGGATGCAATGATGAGAGAGAAGCAACTGAGGCTGCCTTATTTCACAGAAGAACTGCGGTTGGTTCTCCACATTGTTTGGAACAACCTACCTGCCGAGTTCCTTAAACTGTGTTCAAGAAGAATTGATGCTGCTTTGAAGGCAGAGGGGGTGGTCAGACCAAATATTGATTTGATTTAGACTTTCTTCTGTTCACTCACTTTTCATTTTGTTAAATGATAAAAGTAAGCTATTTTTGAAAGTGTTTTTACTTTACAGCACTTTTTCTAACCTTTTGCACAGTACTATACATATTGCATTCTATAGAAAAGGCAGCAATTCATACAGTAAGTGTCAGCGATGCCGGGATATGCACACATTTTTATAAAACTGAGCACACTGAAAAAAGGTGATAAATGGGTACGATTTACAAGATGGGACAGTTCTGCCTAAATTATTTTTTGAAAGAGATGAAAAACTATTGAGAATTATAGAGAAACAGAGCAGACAATATGCTAATAACTGGGGGAAGAGGGTTAATGACAAAGTAACGTTGGCAACAGCAGATCAATCAGGCAACCTGAAGTACTAGACACATAACAAATATCATAATCGGGATACAAGCCAGTGTCAAGTAACAAATAATTAAAGCCAATTTGCAGTACCAAACGAGATGACATGATCTGGGCAATTGACTCGGAAGTGACCACATAAAAAACTAGGAGGATTCACGCGAGGATGTTATTGTTCAGAAGGAGAAGACCTGACCAGTGTGGGGTGTGATGTAGGTCAGGCCAGAGTAGCTGTGCCACAACCCCTATAGGAGGTAAGTGTGACGACGAAATGCACGACTGATTAATAAAATGCTGTCTCCTTCTTAGAAACATTTTTTTGGGAATTCATCAATAACTCTATATAGTTCTGGATTATTTCATATTAGACATAAATTATGGGTCCTTACAGTGTCAGAACCTCTCATTTACCATGTGTTGTTGGCAGACCTGCAGATAATGCCATGTGCCCTAAACAGTCACTCGAGACACAGCCCCTGAAAAACTATTATTTACACTACCTATTAGCCCTGTTTGAAACAAGAACGCCAATTTATGGGGCAAGAGTCTCAAAAGCAACAATAAGAAGCGATAGACGCTCTACAAAAAAAGAGGACAAACAGGGAAATGGTTGCAGATGTCATGCTAAACCTTGCAACATACTTAAGAGATATACATCATAGACAGGAGTCGGACAAGTAAGCCACAAAGCTAACAAGTATAGATACTGTTTCCAAAAATGTACAAAGATAGTACTAAAGTTATGTGTAAGAAGGTTTTGAGGTGAGGACTTTTTTTTATTGTAAATTCGAAACTTTTACATATTCATAGTTCCTTGCAATTTTAGTAGGCCAGTATTCTGCTACATGACATCATGCTACATGACATCTTGCTTCATGACATCATGGTACATGACATCATGACAATGCTGCTACATGACAGAATAATTATACTTTCATTTACAATTTAAAACTTTTCACAATTACTGTTTATTTTAAAAAGAAGACTTTAACTTTACAAGGATCAACAAAGAGCTGTGCAAATTTAAGGCGTATACTTTAACGTAATATGGCATTGGATGGGGTAAAATTGCCAGTATTTGCTGGACGTTTGGTTCATTTTTCTATGGCACATTAAAATTATTTAGATATAGGTAACCATTATACAATTAAGCTGTTTTTATGGTCTGGTATGTTAATGTAAAAATTTATTGTTTTCACATTGGAATTCTTTTTCTTTATATTTCAGATTTTTGTTGTTTTGGTTATATATGATATGTTATCTTGATCTGGTTTCTATTATACAATAAGTTGGCAAGTCAGAGTACACTCTGGTTAGGTATATGGAAGGATGTGGAGTGAATATTAGGCCATGTGGATCATGTCACTCTCTGAAACACCCCGCACCGCCGGTGTTTAATAACGCTGTAGTGGGGAAAATGTTAAGCATAGAAGAGCAGCGGGGTAAACCTGTAAGGGGTTGACGGGATGGAATCATTTATTGGAGTAACCAAGATGCACGCAGATTGTTTAGGAGTATACTGTACAATATACTTGGATACTTCCATGTGTAACAATCTATAATCTCCTTTAATTCGCTGGCTAGATGGTTTCTATTGCATTCAGTGTGGCAATTGTAAAGGGGTAAAATCCACAAATCAGTTGAATCATAAAGCATACATTTTCTACCAGTGTTACCGCCGCGGGCATGACTATTTATGTGGGATGTATTAGCAAATCAATGACATGAAAATCATGGCTGGCCATTTGTAGGAATTAGCATTTGATTTTTTTATAGCTCTAGGCACTAAAAACAATTACCGTATTTGCTCGATTATAAGACGAGGTTTTTTTCAGAGCAAATGCTCTGAAAAATACCCCTCGTCTTCTAATCGGGGTCGTCTTCTAATCAGACCTCAAATAGAGTCTGATTAGGAGACTAAGATCCAGATCCCCCGCACCGCTGCAGGGGACCTGGATCCTCCTGTCTCACCCCCCCCCCATCATACACACTTACCGGTGCTTCCTGCTGTATTGCCGGGGCAGCGGGTTGACGTCTACGCGATCCGCGTAGACAACGTCCGCTGCAGCCGGAAGGAGGTGTGGCTAGCAGCGGGGGTTGTCTGCGTCCGTCGCGCAAACCTTCCCCGACTGTCAGAGATCAGAGTTCCCCGCACCGGTGCGGGGAACTCTGATCTCTGACAGCCGGGGAAAGTATACGCGACGGACGGATACAAACCCCCGCTGCCAACTCCACCTCCTTCCGGCTGCAGCAGAAGGCGACGTCAACCCGCTGCCCCGGCTGGAAGCACCGGTAAGAGAGGGCTGAGAGGGGAGGGGAGGGGAGGGGAGAGTGTGTGTGTGTGTGTGTGTTAGTTAAATGGGGGTATAGGGTGTGTGTGTGTGTGTGTGTTAAATGGGGGCATAGGGCATTTCTGGAGTGGCGTTAAGGGGGCATTTAATAGAGCACTCTGCCTCCTGAAATGCCTTATACACCTATATGCCACTCTGCCCCATAATATGCATTTTAACCCCCTAAATGCCAGAGTGGCATATAGGGGTATAAGGCATTTCTGGAGGCAGAGTGCTCTATACAATGCCTTTTAACTCCCTTAATGCCACTCTGCCTCCTGAAATGCCTTATACCTCCCTATATGCCACTCTGCCCCATAATATGCATTTTAACCCCCTAAATGCCAGAATGGGATATAGGGGTATAAGGCATTTCTGGAGGCAGAGTGGCATATAGGGGTATAAGGCATTTCTGGAGGCAGAGTGGCACATAGGGGGTCAAAAGGCATACCATGGGGCACAGTGGCATATAGAGGGTTAAAAGGCATATCATGGGCCACAGTGCCATATTGGAGTGGCAAGCCTGGGGGCAGATGTGCGTAACTGGGGGACAGGTTGGAAAATACAAGAAATAAAAACAAAAAAAATATTTTTCTCAATCATAGCTTTTATTAAAAAAAATAGTTTACATGAATTAACATTTACTGGTAAAACTTTTTTCCTTTAGGGTCGTCTTATATTCAGGCTTTTTCTTTTTTTCCTAAGTTAATATTCAGATTTTGGGGGGTCGTCTTATAATCAGGGTCGTCTTATAATCAAATACGGTACTTTATTGTTATCCAAACCGCAAAAGCACGTTGATTGTTGTGTAGCTCCAACAAACATGCAGGGAATTCTTGTGCCAAGTTCACCTGACTCAAGCACATGGCGAGAGTCACTTAAACCACCTGATTAGTAGATTAAGCTCGGAGGCACCACTCAGGATGATCTAAAACTAGTTACGTTTTAACACTTTGGAATCTCGTTGTTGAAAACGATATTTACAAGAATCACTAACCTGTGCTGCTTGAGTAAGCCTCTTCACACGCTTTAAGTTCCTCTCAAATGATTCAAGACGCTCGTTTCCTGTAAAAGTTGCAAATTACAGCAAACTTCCTCTTCTTTGTGCATTTTTTTCTGCTGCTCTGATCATACTACAATATGGAGGGATGATTTAACCCTATTAATGACACCGACAGAGGACAACCCTATCGCACTCGGGAAACCAAAAGCAGCTAAAGAAATCCAATCAACAATGTTTTTTTTAAAGAAACAAAAGAAACTTAAAAAAAAACTTCACATGCCACAACAATATTAGGTAAAGTACGACTTATAGACAAATCCAGAAAAGGAACAACAGGACGCACCAGCAAAATATATTTTGTTCATAACCATGCCTCCCAGTGTTGAGCTGGACTTCGAGAATGTAAAGTTGCGAGCGGGCCCTCTTTACCTATTATATCAGTCTTATGCTGTCAATTCTACATTGTCAGACCTTTTGAATGTATGTAAGAAGCGCTGCATACATTGTTGGCACTATATAAATACAAGAGGGTGATGAGGGCTGGACTGGAGATAATGGAGTGGCGGTGGCCCTTTAAGGCACACTGCAGCAAGCGATCGAGTGTGTGGTGTTGAATGATTACGGGCATGTTGATAATAATAATAATAACAATGATACACACACAAACACCATATTCACTCAGCTTTTACCGCTAGGTGAATCATCAGATGTACCCTCAATAATAATAAGCACCCACTAACATTCTAGGTTAACCATCATCAATTAGCTCATTAATAAAATGATTATTGGCAACGGTGCCTTTTAAAATTGGGGTCATCTTTCCCGGGCTGCCTCTCTCTCGTATTCCACTTACATGAGACAACTGTCTAAATTAAATCAAGATCTCCATGAGAATCTCCACCAAATGGATTGCTTGCCCAGGGGTCGGCAGGAAAAAAATATGAGCATAAAATATGACCATATTGATAACAAATTCAAAAAGGGTGATTAAAAATAACCATTGAATCTATAAAAGAAGCAAATGTTGTTATAAGAGATTTGCGGTTCGTTAATGAGACATACTGTAAGCTTATATGAGCATTTCCCTCGCTCCAGCAGCCGGCGAGGCTTCCCACAGCTGCAGCGTGGTGCTACCCGGAGATTTATTTTAATCACATACTCCCCATTGACACTCTGTCCTCCAACAAGGCTGTGGCTTCTGAAAACTATATATAAACTTAAGAACGACCCGAAAAAGCTTATTGGGGGTACATAATGCATATAAGGTACAGTTAATGTAATATAAGGTACAGTTATTGTTATTTAAAGCAAGACATCAACAAATTCTACAGCCTGTGCATGTACCCCAGCATTATGGAGATTGTAAGATCATTTCAACAGAGCGCTCCTCACCTGTTGTTTCTGTAAGTTAAATTGTTATTTTATATATGTCTACCCATTGTACAGCGGTGCGGAATATGATAGCCCTATATAAAACAATAAATCATAATAATAATAATAATTACACAGAAAAGCTCTTTAGGGAGCCCGAGTATTATGCTTTCAATTTGATGAAAGTTTAGTCTTTGGAGAAGGCCTCTGTACCAATGTGCCAAACTGATGCCAGCAGGACACAATCATGAGCACTACAATGGATTGTAAGCTCTTGAACATGAACTTCCAATACCTTTGCATGTCTGCACACAAGTCCTAGTGCTGGTGTCCACCAGCAAATAAATAGGTGTTCAGCCAGTGGCGTGTATGCTCAAATGCACTCAAATGTACGGTTTCCGATGAAATAGATAAAGCGCATGGCCAAGCCATTAGCAGAATTAGACAGCCAGCTATCCAACATGAAATGTAACAGCACCGCTCAAAATACTGTAAGAAAAATGGTAATAAGTTATAGCTACCACGTAAGTACCTTTTCTAGCGTTCCCCACCCTATAAACCGATGCAGAAGGCTTTTCTCAGCTTTGGTACAGAGTTATCAACCCAAAGCAAGTTTCTGGAAGGTCATCAAGCAACTACTGGTGGCTCTTTCACCAGAAAAGACTGAGAACATCTACATTGTGAAGAAACCCAGCAACAACTTCCTAAAAGCATTAACCGGAAATGTGTACCATACACTGAGCAAGCACATCATATTTCATACCTCATTAGCCGAAGGTACTGATGGTGTAACATATACCTTCCTGTTTCGGATTCAAATAACCACAATGCACCATTTAGCAGCACCACAAAACAATGACACCCATCTACGTTTCAACAAATTCATTGCTATAGTTAGAATTGATTATACAGTAGAAACAAAGGAAAAGCTGTTGAGAGATGATGTATTTTTTGCAGTTTAGTTCTTCAAAGAAATACTTCACTTTTATGTGGCAAGTCTCTTAAAAATATCATCATATTCTAGTGTAACAAGAAAGTACACCCTCTTTGAAATCTATATGTTTACATACAGGACATCATAACAATCATCTGTTCCTTAGCAGGTCTAAAACTAAGGTAAATAGAATCACCGATGAACAATAACACATGACCTACTACACCGTGTCATGATTTATTCAACAAAAATAAAGCCAAAATGGAGAAGTCATGTGTGAAAAATTAAGTACACCCTTGCTGCTTCCATAGAAATTAAGATGATGAGAAGCAAACAGGTGCTGCTAATCAAATGCCCTTGATTAATTGATCATCAGCAGGTGTGACTACTTTTATAAAAGCCAAAGTTTTAGCAGTTTGCTTGTCTGAAGCATTCAGGTACACAATGCCAAGGAGGAAAGACATCAGCAATGGTCTTAGAGAAGCTATTGTTGCTCCCCATCAATCTGGGAAGGGTCATAAGGCGGTTTCCAAACATTTTAAAGTCCACCATTCTACAGTGAGAAAAATTCACCCCAAGTCAGACCGTGCAATGCTCCGAAAAATTGTATAAAAAAATAAGAATTACTTCTCAGGACTCAGTTAGCATGTGATATGTTGAAGTTCAAGACAGTACAAGCAGAATAAGACTAAATTAGCATGGTTTATTTGGAAGCGTTGCCAGAAGAAAGCCTCATGGCAGCTTGGCTTAGGTTTGCAAAGTTGCATCTGAACAAACCCCATGACTTCTGGAACAATGTCCTTTGGACAGACAAGACCAAAGTGGAGATGTCTGGCCATAATGCACAGCACCATGTTTAGAGAAAACCAAGCACAACAATTTCAGCACAAACACCTCATACCAGCTGTCAAGCATGGTGGTGGAGGGGTGATGTTTTGCAGGCACAAGACCTGGGAACTTTGCAGTTATTGAGTCTACCATGAACTTCTCTGTATACCAAAGTATTCTAGAGTCAAATGTGAGGCCATCTGTCCAACAGCTAAAGCTTGGCCGAAATTGGGTCATGCAACCGGACAGTGATCCCAAGCAGATTGAAATGCTGTGGTGGGACCTTAAGAGAGCTGTCCGTAAACAAATGCCTGCAAACCTAAATCAACTGCAGCAACGTTGTAAAGAAGAGTGGGCCAACATTCCTCCACAACGATGTGAGAGACTGACTGATAAAGTCATACAGAATACGATTACTTCAAGTTATTGCTGCTAAAGGTGGTTCTACAAGCTATTGAATCATAAGGTGTATTTAGTCTTTCACACATGGCTTCTCCATTTTGGCTTTGTTTTTGTTGAATAAATCATGACACAGTGTAATATCTCATTTGTTGTTGTTCATCTGAGGTTGTATTTACCTAATCTTCAAACCTGCTAAGAGATTATTGTTATTATGTCCTGATAAAGAGGATGTACTTTATTTTACACACAACTATATATATATATATATATATATATATATATATACCGTATTTTTCGCTCCATAAGACGCAGTTTTTTTCCTCCCAAAGTAGGATGAAAAATCAGCCGCGTCTTATGGAGCGAAGATGCAGGGAGGGAGGGGGGGGGGGGGCAACGATATACCGTATTTATCGGCGTATAACACGCACTTTTTTAACTAAAATCCGGAGCTTAAACCCTACCTGCGTGTTATACGCCGATAAATCCGGGGTCGCAACTGAGGCAGGCGGCGGCGGCGGCGGCCGCCAGCAGAGGAGTCCTGGATTTCTGCCAGTCAGGGGGGCCCAAGGGGTGCCGAGCGGTTGCTGAAGACAACCGCTCGGCAACTCTCGGGCCCCCCTGCCTGACAGATATACAGGAATCCTTTGCTGGCGGCGGCCGCCGCCACTGCCGCCTGCCTCAGCGCTTCAACTCCTGTGTTGGAAGCGTTTGTCTCGGGTGCCGGCGCTTTACGCTGGGCGCCGGCATATGACGTCAGACGCCGGCGCTCAGCAGTGAAGCGCCGGCACCCGAGACAAACGCCTCACGCTTCCAACACAGGAGTTTAAGGTAAGTGACCGGGGCGGGGGGGGGGAGATCCTGAGAAGGGGGGGTTAGGGAGTTAGAGGGGAGATCCTGAGAAGGGGGGGTTAGGGAGTTAGAGGGGAGATACTGAGAAGGGGGGTTAGGGAGGGAGGTCTTACTGTGTGTGTCTTACTGTGTGTGTGTGTGTGTCTTACTGTGTGTGTGTGTGTGTGTCTCACTGTGTCTGTGTGTGTCTTACTGTGTCTGTGTGTGTCTTACTGTGTGTGTCTTACTGTGTTCATAGCTTATTCAGTTATTGTAATAAATATTTTAGCCCATTTTTTAGCTCAAAATATTTTTTCCTTTTTTTTCTCCTCTAAAATCTAGGTGCGTCTTATCAGCAGGTGCGTCTTATAGAGCGAAAAATACGGTATATATATATATATATATATATATATATAATGCAAAAACACATCATGCACCAGGCAGTAATGCACCATGCCAACATTTTTCAAAATCTTTCTTATCTATATATGCTTACAAATCTGTATCAAATTTCTCTCTCTTTCACACAGTAAACATTGCTTTTCTAGCGCACCCCTTTAGAGAGCACTAGTGGGCAATAATTAAAAAATAAATAAAAAGGGCAACGGACAATGCTTATCTTGCCACTGGTTGTCTAAGCATAATGAGAGTCATCTGTAGTTGGGCTTTTTTCTGTAGACTAAATGCTTGCTACATTTGTTTCCCTTACATTTTAAAAATAGTAAATTACACGATAATCCAGACACCTCTGGCCTATTTTTCCTTTCGTATGGCGACATGCAGGCAGTTATTTGGAAATAATCTTGCAGGCCAATATTTGGACTTCATTTCACTTTGCACGGAACAATTTCTGTCTGGGGACAGGATAGTTAAAAAGAAGAGAAGAAACAGAAACAAAAAAGGACAATAGGTCAATCATTTATATTTTAAAGCAAACTACAAAGTTTAATTTGTAAGGTTCAGTTCTATTGCTTCTTTGTTTTTCAGCTCACTCATTTGTTCCAGAGATGACTCGCTACCAGAAAACAGTTTTTTTTATAATATGTGGTCATAAATACCAAACTGCATATCTAACAGATGTTTGGGACGTTAACATCTTAGCTTCCAAACGTCTGGCCGTTTCGATGAGAGTCTAATGCAATGGTCTTATTAACTTATAGAACTTTAGCAAAAGCGTAGAATGCCCAGGGGATATTACTAATTTACTCCTAAATTCATAACAAGAGCAAGAGGTCAGTTTCTGAAACTAGAGGGTCAGAGACTCCTACAGCATATTAATACTGTAAGGGAATGTAAACATGCATGGGGATACGTTTAAAACTGTCCTGAATCTAAGACCAGACCAAGGACTGATGAAGACAAGATGGGCCAGATGGATCTTATTTGCAGTCAAATTAGGAAATATTTAAGAGAGGGGTTAAAATGGCACTTAGGAAAAGAGGAGGGAGATGCCACATAGGAAGGTGAGGATCTGTGGTTTAAGATGTTTGAGGGAGATTGATGGTTAACCAGTTTGTGTAAGAAAGAAAAATAAAGGGGTTAAATAGTTAGATTAGAAAGCTATAGAAGGAAGGAAGAAAGAAATAAAGAAATAAATGGTGGAAAAAATTAAATAAAAAAATATGAGAATATGGTTTTTCTAACCATGACCACCACAAAAAGACAGGGCTGCCCAACCCAAGAGCACTCCCCATCTCTCCTGTGTTGTTGAGTTACCAGTTGCCGGATCAGACAGCTTTTCTTAGGATGGGCTAGAAGAAGGGAGAAAACTTCCGGACAGGTAATGAATCAGATAACACAGACCCTGCCACAGATTGACACCGAGACAGCTTCCATGAGGATATTTTCTTATCTACAGATAATTACGGTGATAAACACACACAGTACTTTTTCATTGTCACGGTATCCAGCCGGCGGTCACACGCTGCAGCACCTGATCTGCCACTGGAGCGGCAGGTCGGGGGTTAATGGAGCCATGGCGGCCAGCAGCATTTGCCTGGTGTGCCAGATGGCCAGTCCGGACCTGATACGTGATCTATGCTTTTGTGCTCTGAGCTCGTTCCAAACACGTTTTATGCAACAGACCACCTGGAAAGGTGCATCTTATTCTCCTATGATACTATGATACCGACACAACTATGACACTGACACAACTGTAATACAGACACAACTGTGACACTGACACTACTGTGACAACGACACAACTGTGACAACGACACAACTGTGACACCGACACAACTGTGATAACGACACAACTGTGATACCGACACAACCGTGATACTGACAACTATGTTCAATGATTATACGCATAGCTTTGAATGTCACCTATGAGTCCCGTACTGTATTTTCACACCGCTGACCTGTTGTCAGAAGGCACAGCTTATGCATGCGGCCCGTTAACCGCAGTAATTGGCCACTGGCTATAAAACAGAGTTCCCGGCTGTGACTTTATAAAACTCTTTGTCATTTGGAATTTAACAAAACAAGTCCTAAGTTAGAAGACTGTATTCTCCTCAACGAGAAACTTCAATCCAACAAGGAGTTAATATGAAAACAGCAGACTGGGCCTTATAATTACGGCAGAATTTATCTAAAAAAGACCTTTCGGTACACGTGCATTTTATTGCTCTATAAAAGCCGTCTAGCATCATCTTTAATTTACCCGCAAAGCTCTTTCCACATTCTGCTTTTTCCTGTTCTAATGATACTGAAAATAGAATAAATAAAAAAAACCCTTCGACATGCTCCAGGCGTTTTATGATATGAGACCGCACATTTCACCTGTTCTCATGCAGAGATATAGTTATTATAAAGTATGGCAAGTTAAAGGGAACCTGTCGCCTACAGAGGCTTTGCATATGAACGATAACCGTGCGTTGTGATGCCCTATCGTATATTGAAATATACTTTGGTTATACGCATGGAACACCTAATGCCAAAAGAGGAACCCTTTGGTTTTAGGAGGTGTTTCTATGTGACTTTGTGATCTGCTCAGAAATAAGGGGCTTAGAGGCGATATGTTACATTGTAATGGACATGAGTATTTATTTACTGCGTTACCAAGATGATGCCATCACCAAAACAAAGCATAGCTAATCCTACGCCTAGGTGTATAAAGACATTTACCTAAAATACTATCATTCAGGAGGGGCACTGTCCTTCATAAGCCGTTCCCTCTAGATTGTCAGCTTTTTGCCTTAGTCTAGTTTAGGCAGATGCTTTGAATGTATGGACTGTTACAATCTCTGTATACATTGTGGCCACCATATAAATAAAAGATAATAATAATAATAATAATAATAACCGGCCCTATGCTGTAAGACTGGTGCCTGTGGGTTCTTAATGATGCCGCTCTTGACGGTTATACAGAGGCCTTAGAGGGTCAAAAGACACAAACAGAATGAAATCATCTTGCGCAACTGCAGGGTACTCTAAGGGTTAACGCGGAATTAGTGCAGACCCTCTATAATTTACTAACATGATACATCAGCGCACCTAAACATCTTTAACGCACTGTGACCTGTATTATATATTATATACATTTATATACGGAATGGATCTGTCGCCGCATTGACACAGCTGGACCCAATATAGACATCCGAAGTGACCCGGTCTCGGAGCGCTGTGGAAGAATGTTACTTACTTCCTACTAAAATGCTGATGGCTACACTTCAGGATAACAAATACGAATTTATGCTGACACGTCACTTATTCCTACACTCATACAGGCAAGAAATACACAGCCAGCTATACAGAGAAAAAAAGTTATTCCTCCCCAATCAGTAACTGCTGCAGAACATCTTTACATGCAGATCTGGCATGCAGTGTATGGTATCACAGAAGAAAGAGTGAAAGCTCTTCTGCCAAAGAATGCCCCCTTCTACAGCATGCACACCACATTACTTCTAAGAACTTCTAAGGAGCCTCCAAGCCTTTCCCGGCAGATCAGCCAAGGGCTTCCAGCAAAGCGGCAGATCTTCTAAAAGTACAGAGAGCCGTCACCATCCCAACCGGATGAACAGTCAGAGTAAGTACTACAGCCATAAAGTTAGACGGATTAACCCATGCCATTCTCCTTATTAGCCACTAGATACCTGTACGGGTTAAGCGGTCCTTCCCGGTCCGTGTGCTTGATATGCACCGACTGCTGCTTTGCGTTAGATGATACGGCAGAGACATTCAACAGCGGGGATAACGCCGAGGAGATGACAACCTCTCCTGTCTATCATCAGCCCGGCCCCACCCATCCAGTGGTGCCGTCCCGGGAGCCGCAGCGAGTCCCTGCCCTGCCTGCTGTCACTTACTGGCCGCTCGCCGGCGGTGCTTTGTGCCCCTCGCTGTCCCGCCACCCGGCGGCTTTGCCTTGTTTTTCAGACTCTCCCAGAGAGTTGTGCAAAAAAATTCAGACTTCCCCTCAGCCCGGAAATCAGTGATGTAACAGTCCCCACATGCGGCCTTCCAGCTCCGGGAGAGCCTGCCGGCCGCTATATAACGGCACTATATACATATATATACATATATAACTATATATACACATGGTGTACACAGTGCGGTACATGAATAAATAACAGCGTCACAAAACGTGTCACAAGCGCCAAGTTCTCTCATCACCGTAAGCTTCACTTTCTTTCCATTCTTCACCCTTTTGAGGACAAGCTGGACCTTAGAAATCCCACGTCAATCACATGTCAAGCACATGTCAATCAAATGTCTATCCCCATTTTTGATATGCAGGAGTCTGAGCACACATTAGTTTAACATTTAGGGCCGCAGAATACACGATGGGATCCTAGAAAAGAGGGATTTTGATGGAGGAAAGAGGGGCAGCGGTATCCGGGTCCTGAGCGGGGCTGGACGTTGGGATATATGTGGCCCACGTCTTTGTAACTGCGTGCGCAGGACTCTCAGTTACGCAGCAATGTATCACAGTACAGCTTATCGTCTGATTTTTTGAATTTTTGTATGGAAAATTATCATGTTTTTGTATTAATAAAACTAATTTAAATGCAGACTCGCAGGCCTCACATTAGGCCTGTCGGCTGGTTCCTTCCTGTGTGCCAGGTGGCCTGTCTGAACCCGGTTCTGAATATATAATGTCCTTCCTAAACTACGCATAGCACCCAATTCCATGACAGGCCTAGCTTTTCATTTCCTGAAGAGAATAATTATTAAAACAAGCCGTATGTTTAATTATCCAGAGAAAACCAAAAGCAATACGCATCACGATGATTTGCGTTAGAAGCCACGCTTGGCCCGTAAGCTTGCCCTCGCTATATTTTCTACCTCATCAACATATCTCCTTGTGATAATCCTATTTTCATTCTTTTACTTTATATTTCTCTTCTGGTTTTGTTTGCTGTGAATAATTTGCTGCGAATAATCTCGCCCGATCTAAATTTTCTAAAGAGGGTTTATGTCTAGGTACAGACGAGAAGAACTGTTCTATTTAATTATTAAAATGCTTCTCGCACCTTCCCTACAACAATAATGAAGACATGTGGCGTAGAGGTAAATAATAAAGTGAAAAGAAATCTCACCTTAATATTTTATGATGTGTTTCAGTTACTTTTGATGCTTCGTGAGGGCAGATGTTCCTGGCTATGGACAAGCCCACTGCCCCAGAGGCTATGAAATTGGAGAATGTTTGTACATTGCTGAAGAAGCAGTCCCAGAAAGACAATGATTTGCTTGTAATTTGGTGTCATTTTCTGCAGGCTACGTCTGCTGTAGTATGGTGCAATTACGTGTACGAGTGGTAAACTTGGATCCCCATGCCCAGCCTTTCTGGACCTTCTGTGACACAAGAGGTGTTATGGTATTATGGGAATCTATACTTACATTGGCATATAGATTTGTCTTCTCAAATCATAGCAAGTGTGTACCAGCCGGAAGTAGAAGACAAATCTGTGCCAAATACCAGAGGCGTATCTAGGGTATGGCACCTATGGCTCCTGCCATATGCGTCATTTGAAGGGGGCGCCAGTGAGCGGCTTTCAAACGCCGTCTTTTTTTTGATGCGGAGGAGAGAGAGAGGGGCACCTAGCAACCGCTCGGCGCCCCTCATTCTCCTCCACGAGGCCTCTACCTCCGTCCATGCTGGCACCATGCTGAGCGCCGTAATATGACGTCATATTTCGGCGCTCAGCAGTGAAGCAGCGGGCACCAGCGAGTGGCTTTTAAACGCTGTCTTTTTTTTGATGCGGAGGAGAGAGAGAGGGGCGCCTAGCAACCGCTTGGCGCCCCTCGTTCTCCCCCGCATCAAAAAAAAAGACAGTGTTTAAAAGCCGCTCGCTGGTGCCTTACGGCGCTCAGCAGCAGTGAAGCAGCGGGCAGTGCAGGAAGACAAAAGCCTCGTGCTCCCGTCGCTGGACCTCAAGGTGAGAGAACTACAAAGGGGGAGAGGGGTTAGACAGTGATAAGGGATGGAGAGGGGTTAGACAGTGATAAGGGATGGAGAGGGGTTAAACAGTGATAAGGGAGGGAGAGGGGTTAGACAGTGATAAGGGAGGGAGAGGGGTTAGAAAGGGATAAGGGAGGGAGAGAGGTTAGAAAGTGATAAGGGAGGGAGAGGGGTTAGAAAGTGATAAGGGAAGGAGAGGGGTTAGAAAGTGATAAGAGAAGGAGAGGGGGTAGATATAAGTAAAGAGTGTGAAATAATGTGTGGATGCATTGAGTGAATGAAGGAGAGCATGAGTTAATATGTGAATGTATTGTCTGAATGAGGGAGAGCATTAGTTGTCTGAATGAGGGAGAGCATGAGTTAATATGTGGATGAATTGTCTGAATGAGGGAGAGCATGAGTTAATGTGTGGATGAGTGACTGTAAAAGTGTTTGTGTATTATAGATGTATAATAGTGGAAGGGCAAAGATGGCACTAGCAGGAGGTTTAAGCCTTGGGGACCAAGATGGCACAGGAAGGGTGTATATGGGACAAAGATGGCACAGGCCGGACTGTTTGGGGACAAAGTTGAATTGTGCTGGGCTATATAGGGACAAAGATTGCAAATCTTATGTGTGTTATCTGGGTGCTGGCCAGGTTCTATGTGGGCAGTGTGGACGCCAGGGCTGACTTTGGAGTGTGCAACCTGTGATCTATGCCTGTAATTTAGGGGGTTTTAAATATACCTTTAATGCCGTGTTTTTATGGGAATTCCAGTTGATCTTTACCTACAAAGCTGGGTTTTTGTGTTATTCTGTAGATCCATATGTGCTATGCTATGTTTCCATACATTATTTATGTGTACCTCCAAATACAGGGTTAATATGTCTTATTCAGTTGATTAATACCTGCAATGCAGTTTCCATGTATGTATTTGATCTATACCTGCGATGCTACGTTTCATATATTATTGTATACCTGCAAATACAGGATTTGTATGTCTGATTCTGTTTATTTGATATATACCTTCAGTGCTGAGATCACAAGTGAATTTCAACTTATCTGCGTTTGTGTGTTGATCTATACCTGGTATCGGCAGCAGGGACTAATATTTATATATATATATGGGCAGCAGGGGCTAGTAAATGGGTTTTAGATATTTGGACGGGGGGCGCAATTTCAGTGCTTGCCATAGGTGCTATTTTCAGTAGATATGCCTCTGCCAAATACCCAAAGAAGTGCAAAGACCCCCTATTTTCTTGTGTTCATATATTTAGCATATTGGGTTCCTCACCATACCATTAATCAGGAACCGGTTAAGTGCATCCAGGCCCACAATGTTTTAATGCACGTGTACAATATCTATTTTTCCACAAATGTTTTTTTACTGTATCACATAGTTATAGCCCTTAAAGATCAATCTTAATTTCATAATTTCAGTTTGTTATCGTGTGTGACTTTAACTCATCCCACTGATTGTAACAATGCTATGGAATCTGCTGATTATATAAATAAATGTAATGGAAATCTTAGATTTCAAATATATCTATAGAACTTCATCAATGAAAAATGATTCACCGGTACCAGGATACAATACATAATTTAGAGCATAATACCATTTAATATGTTGTAGGGAGCTCTGCACAATGGAGATTATTCAGGTGTTTTGTTGTATCATTTAATCTCACTGTCTTTTCTTTGCACTACGAATGGCCAACACTGGTAAGTATCTCCTAATGAGACGGTGAGTGAAAATGAGCCATTTGGTTTCTATTCACATCTTCATTTAAATTAGTAGATTTAATAGTTTGTTGTAAACTCTTCCACATTTAACCCTATTATGATGATCTGAGACTCCAAATTGGTGCAATTCATATGATGTCATAAGTGAGATATATACTTGACCCCACCGCAGGAGAGGTAAGGGGATACAGGCATTAGTGGGAGGAGGTGTGTATGTTTGCGAGCATGGATGTCTATGTAAAAGTGTATGTGAGCATGGATGTAAATGTGTATTTGAGCATTAATGAGTATATACACACACACACAGTATGGAAAATATGACAGTGAACTTAACGGTAAAAATGCATCTAAAAGATTTCCCTGATTTAATCTAAACGTTGTTGCTCTGCTTTTCTAATACAGAAATAAAGGAAGAAGCTGGGCCCAGACTCTGTTAAATATTTATTTATAAAACACAATTTAATCTGTGGGTTTGTGGAGGGAGCCCTAGAGCTTTACACAGCTATAAAGAGCTGAACCCACCATGTTGGTTATTAACTGGGCAACAATAGGTTAAAACAACAGCACATGCATATTATTTTTTTGCGTTGAAGCCACGCCCACTTTAACTCATAAAGCTCAGTGTATCATAATAGGCTGGAGTTATATAAGCAAGTTTTCCATAGCAGGCTTGTTAGAGCCACACCCACTTTACATCATTAAGCTTGGCCGTGTCATAATAGGCTGGAGCTGTAAAAGCAGGAGCCGGCAGCGTGTGAGCTCAGTTAGGGCAAAAGAGTCCTGAGTTATTTAGACAACCGACGACTGCAGTTAGGGTTTGGGGGATCCGTCCGTCTCGCTCTCGGGCAGCACAGCTCATTATCTGCTCTTGATGAATGTTTGTGAGGATCTGCGTTCCCTCTTCAATCCGGGGACATTTACTTTTTTGGTTAGCGGTTTTATTCTGTTCTTTAGTGTGAAACGTGCTGATCGCCTATTCAAGGGGTCAGGAAGGAATTTTTTACTTGGAACAGAGACAACAAGTTTTTCCGCCTTCCTCTGGATCACTAGTCTCTTTAGGACTGTTTGCCCTAAAGTTTTCTTTTTCCCTTCATTGTCAATATGCTGTCTTCTGTAAACTTAAATAATTTTTTTTTTTTGAAATGTAAACTCTTGTGCATTTTTATTTGAATCTGTTGTTAACACAATAAAAAATGAGTGTAAATGGAACACAGGTCTAGCCCCCTTATGATGTCATAGTACTTCAGCATCAAAAAAAAAGATTTTCCATATACGGTATTTTCACAGCTATGGGAAGGTAATACAAAAAAAGTGTGAAGAGCCATTCAACTGGTTGGATTTAAACAGCTCAGAAGAAAGAAGAAAAACAAAAATGCCAAGGAAGCTGGATGCGGGGGTTAATGGGGAAGGTACTCCTGGCAGATACTGAACCAGCAAAGTGAGATAACTGCTGTGATGCAATCGGTACTCTCATCAACGGAAGGGGTTAAGTCAACCCAGCTAAAATCTGATAGCTATCTATAGTATTTTGTGTAGATTGTAAACTCGTTTGAGCAGGGCCCTCCTCACCTGCGGTTTCTTTAAGTCAATTTGTTATGTTACATTCTACTTGTTATGTCCTGCCTACCCATTGTACAGCGCTACGGAATTTGAAGGCACTATATAAAACAATAAATAATAATAATCAAAAATGATGTTCATTTAATCCATTTAACCAAATTACATTACATTTAAATTCTTAAATGTATTTAAATTACCCAAAACCAAGAAAAAGTGTTGTAGGCGGGGCCTAAGCCACTATCCAATGAGATCAAAGCGGACACCTTTTATCAATATCCTTAAACTAATGGCTGGGCTTGATCCAGGAATGCAACATAGTGTCCCAGGTGAATCGTATGTTTATTTCCAGTCATCCAAATGGACGATGTGGCCTAAAATCAAGGGTAGCATGTTCAGTAAAGCAAAAAAGGGATAACATACCTCCCACGTGTCCCAGTTTCAACAGGATAGTCCTGGTTTTCAAGCACTGTCCTGTTGTACAGTGTAGGAGAAACGTCAGAACAAGAGATCATAATCTAACATTAGGGGGTCAGAGACTGACGTAATGATATGAAGGTTTCATTTACTAAGAGGGTGGTAGAGATGTGGAACAGCCTCCCAGCAGAAGTGGTAGATGTTAATACAGTAAGTAAATCTCAACATGCATTGGATAGGCATGTGGCTCCTGAATCTATCATAGTATACTCTTCATTATTAATGTTCAACGTGTAACATCTGATTGCTGATTTCTTTTTATAAACGTCTGCATGCCGTTTTTGGAATTATTATTTTAAAAGTATTTCACACTCCACAGCATCCGAGCAACACGAAGATAACAGGAAACCAAACAGCAAACAAGGAAGTGGTTTTACAAATTCTGTAAGGATCAAAATTAGAAAATCGCAGCTCGTAGGTCAATCCATTTTTTGAAAACACATCTCGTAAATGACTACTGTTGATGGTATGTTGCCAACAATAATTGACCGGTAGCATTTCCTGTTAATCTAGCTCGTATGTATTATATTATCATGTGGCCGTGGGATAAAGAAAAAACATTTTGCTCATTCAGCTTCTGATTGTAATTAATGTTGAGTACACACCATACCCACATTTAATACATCGTGTATTGTTATATACACTCGCTTATGCTCTATACTCCAAAATCGCCATCATCACTAGTTACCTCTATATCAGGGGCGTCCAACATGCGGCCCGCGGGCCAAATGCGGCACACGAGACCTCGAGGTGCGGCCCGCGTAAGATCGGCAGCCAGGGCAACCGATTTTACGCGAGCAGCACCTCAAGCCCTGCTACTTACTTGTGGGAGGGTCTTCTGGACAGCACAGAGGAAGTGGAGTTCCCGTGACATCCTACTTCCTCTGTGCTTTAGCAGAGAAGGCAGAGGGAGGCCGCGCCCCCTGCTGAAGTCTGTGAGCGGCATCGAGGAGCTGCAGTGCAGGTAAGGGGGTGGGGAGGGTGTTTGAATGAGTGTGTGTGATTGAGGGAATGAATCTGTGAATGAATGATTATATGAATAGATGAGTGTGTGTGTGTGTGTGATAGCATGGATGTGTAAGTGCTGGAACCTAGGCATGATGGGACTGTGATTGCTGTTAGCAATCACACTCCTATCATGTCAAGTCAGCCAGTACATGCTGAAACCTGGCTAGCTGCCCCCCTTGTGTATTGATGCTGCCAGCAGTATGGGGTCTGCACATCACTTACAGCCACCCTGTACCAGCGTGTATTGGCTGACTTGGCATGATAGGAGTGTGATTGCTAACAGCAATCACAGCGAGCACAGTCCCATCATGCCTTGGTACCAGCATTTACTCGTTGCCTGGGTATGATAGGAGTGTGATTGCTGTTAGCAATCACACTCCTATCATGCCAAGTCATATTGCTAATTTTGTCCAATTGTGTGTTACCTACTTTTATTAAACATGTGAGTTTTTATTATTATTTTTAAAGGTGGGGGTCATTTTCGGTTTTGGTTAAGTGAACCCTGAATGTTTTGGTCCAGAATTTTCATTTTAGTTCATCCCTAGAATAAATCTAGGGAATCCTGAATTTGTAGTCGCAAAACTTTCAAGGCCCAGAAATCAGTGAGAGGAAGAGTAAAGGTTTTGTGTTATTTTACTTTATTTTAATCTGCATATTTTATTAAAGGCCATATTTAATAAAGGTCACAGTGAAAAATGAGTGCGGCCCGCGCACGTATACAATTCTGATGAAGTGGCCCACTGCAGAAAAAACTTGGATGCCCCTGCTCTATATTAATCTTAAAAGCACTATGGTATCTATGGTCACAGTGATCATGTGTCACCCTCTCCTCATTGCATACCTCTAAGGCCATCCCCGACTTACATGAAGCAGATACATTTTGGATTATGATGTAGTAGGGGAGGGTTTGAACTTATTAAATCACTAACCAGAACCAAGTAACGGGCCAAAAGCACATCTCCGGAACCCACAGCTACCTTAAAAATACTTATAGCCCAAATGCCTATAAAACTCATCCATCAAGCCATTATGGTTTGAGCCAGTAGAGGGAGCTCTAATACAGGACCTTTTTCATGGGTTGCTGCTGTTAGATGACCGGGCTCCTCCGAATGAAGTTTCTTGTAGGAAGGAAGAGATCAGCTCTCCGGTGTCTCCATGTAGCACCCCATCTCCCTACTGAATGAAAGGAGAAAAAGCCAAGCCATAATAAAAGTGAATATTAACCCACAAGCGCATGAATTGTGCTTTGTGACTGCTTCCATGTTCAGGTCTATTACTTCTCATGTAGAATATAATTGATATGAAGATAAATGGGAACAATCTACCTAAACATTTTTATCAAAAACATACAAAAAAAAAAAAATCCTACCTTGGAAATATCTGAATTTCTGCTTATATTGGTCAATATATTTGACCCCGCATATTTGATATTTTGGGTCATTTCTCGTAAAATATACTTTTTTTGTGTCAATTTGTTAAAAGGCTTTTATGTGTGGTGGAATGCTTGTGCATGTAAGAAATGTAAAATAAAAGTGTTCAATTATTTGATATAGCAACATTACTTAGAATTTTCTTAATATAATACAGACCTTGAAAAAAAATATATAAAAAAATAAATAAAAAATAAAAATATATATATATATTTGATCTGATCTCAGTGACATAACAAAGAATGCCCCCCCTTCAAGCCCCCAAGCTCCTCCAGTACACACGCGTTAACAAACTAACATACCTATACACACACGGATACCAACACACAGTAACACACACATTCTAGCTCAAGCTAGGACTAAATAGTAAGTAGATGTGGCAACTCCAAAGAAGAAACAATATAACGGTATTATCAAATAAAGTTTAATACAATTCAAGCATACAATCATTGATCACATTAACCCCTTCATACCCTAATGAACATATTTTTTGTACTTTTTCCTGTCCATTTGTTCATTAAACCACGATTCCTTTTTTCATGTTTGTTGTAATTCATATTTTGTATAATATGCAATATTGATTCCATTAGGGTCTCAAAAACTACAGATTGTAAAAGCAAATTAAGCAAACAAATGAATAATCTTAACTTTTTGATAACAAAAAATTAAAATCTGGAATATTTTTAAACATGTATGTGGCATTATAGATGGATGGTTTCCTGGCTAAGAATAGTTATGAGCTGGATCTGATTACAACGTTGAGTATAGGTACAGGGGAGGGCTGACACCTTCTGGCCTAGGGGCCGGAAATGCCAAGTGGTCCCATTGGACCCTACAATATTCTTTTTGGAGCACACCCTTCATAAGTTATAACATAACAAATTGGAGCAAATAGACCATTAATAATCATTAAATGGCACAGTCTGGAATTATTCACATGTTCTATCCTTGTATACTTCAGCCCTCCATGTTAAGTAGATGGCCACCAAACACGGCAATTGTTCCAATGACGCAGACGGTCATGAAGACTGCAAGGAGGATGTGATCCAACACCATTGCCACAAACTTCCATTCTTCTGATGCCTACAAAACCAGACATAGGGAAAATTAGCCTAATGCACAAGGTTAACAAAAAGCCTGCAGATGAAAAAAAATTATGTAGCATTTATGATGTTGTCCCAGCCAGTATCAACCATAACTGGACTTTATTTTAAATCAAATTTCTTTTATATTCAACAAAAAACAAAAAAGAAAAAAATCCAGTAAAAAAGAAATATTGTAGGAAGTCAGAGTGAAAGCACCACATATTACTTACATATTGGGGCATATAACACAAGGAATAAACTTCTTACAGAAACTTAAACTGTTCATTCAAAGAATTCAAAAAGTACTATACTACAAAAAACTATAATAGGTCAGCAAGGCCATAAAGTTGGATCAAGTATTCACAACTTAACTCTTATTATTCCACACCACACATTGTTCGATGCATAGAAAAAATTAACAAATTATTAACTGTGCATTTTGGGAAAAAGATGTTCTAACCAGAAAAAACTGGTAACAACTATGCTTTGCCCCTTAAAGTCCTTTATCAAATGTAACCGCTATAATCAAAATTGTTTGAAAAGGAGTTGATGTTGCCTTGGACGTACCTTGTTGGATTCTTGGTCTGACTTCATGGTCTCTGCAATGTACTTGACTCCTTCTATAGCACTCTTCACATCTGGGTTCTTTAATATCGGAGACTGATAAATCACTGCCGCTGGTCCAAGTTTTCCAGAAATTTCCGATATGTCAATATCCTCGGAAAAAAGATGCTTCCCAGCCTTTTCTTGTGAAGGACGTTTCATTGTAGAGAAGAACATGATATTTGGGATGGTTTCTATAAAAACCTAAGGCAACAGAGGATTAACCGCTGTTATATTAGTAACGAATGGTTTTTATTGACCGTAGATAACAAAGAGAGAAAAAAATGTGGTTTTCTTAATACTGTTTTGCAGTAAGTTTGTTTATAACTGGTGGATAAATAAAGAGAGTTAATTTTGTAATAAATGTGTAAATATGAATTCCACAGCAGTGCTTTTATTAAATACTTACATTTTGCATGCAATTAGAACTAAAAATATGATTTATGGTTAATTCTCAATAGGTATTGCACATATGCTTTATGATGAATTCATATCGGTTGAAAAAGATGTTAGTATTCGTAACTCACCTTCCTCACCCACTGGGGCATTGTGTGAGTACTTGGAGATCTATGATGAGTATTTATGACTATTACGGTAATGATGATTGAAGCAATGACAAACACCATAGTAAATAACATGTATTTGCCAATTAAAGGCACTGCACTTGAGGTTGAAGGGATCAGTTCAACAATGACCAGAAGAAACACAGTCAAGGACAGCAATACAGAAATACTAAGTGTCATCTTCTCGCCTGTAAAAAGGAGATTAAATTATTACAAGGTGAAATACACGTTTTCCTACATCACATCGTGTTATCCTACATCATTGTGTGTGACATCTCCCATTATTAACACTCTGCTGAGCCTGATGACATATTAGAAAGTCTTGGTTTAATTCTGCACCCAGTTTTCTGGAGCATCTGAATCATGGAGGCACTGTGCTGTGGCTTATTCTTCTACGAGAGAGATAGTCTGAAATGGTGGCAGCCCTTGAACAGATTCACAAGGACATGGATGCCCTATTAGGCACAAAATCCCTCTGCCCCTCTTTTCTAAGAGATCAGAATGTTTTGTGCAAGCACAAAATCATTGTGTAAAAACGTAATTTGGGCTGAAATGAAAAATGTCGTCTTGGATTGTAGGGGAGAACACCAGTAGCACTCTTATAAGACAACCCCTTCTAAACATGGGATCTTAATGAAAGAAGAAAATACCTAAATATAATATGACCCTATTGATAAAAAAAATCAAAACCATTTATAACTCAATTATATGACAAGGTAATTTTCTCAGATGATTTTTAAAAAAAAAAACCTTTTCTTGTAATCGAGCAAATACGCTATTTCTGGAAAGGTTTTGGGCATTCATTGGTACTAAGAATGACCTTTCTAATGCTGAATTTGGTTATAACAGATACATTTAGATTATTATGTGGAATAGAACCTTAAATGTACAGCTCCAGAATTAGAAAATGTACCATAATATCCTGGGTATAATACATTTACAATACCAACCTATTATATGGAGGCTTAATTTAGAACATGGTAATTTGAACTTGTGTATAATGCACACCATCTAAGTGCTCCAAATCAGGAGATATTTTACAGCATTTTGTTATATTTACCTGAATCCGTTGGCAGATAAAATACTAATCCAGTAAGGAAAGAAAAAAGAACACAGGGAATGATAACATTGACAATGAAATAAAGAGGCAGACGCTGCAGCACAAAGTGGTAGGTGATGTCCAGGTATGGCTTATCGGGGCAACAGGTGTAATAAACCCAATGCTTCCAGCATCGATAATCCTTCATTGCCCATTCCCCACTCTCCATGAAGTTGCTCAAGTCTGGACGGTCACTTTCCTAAAAAAGTAGTTTCATTAATAATATTCATATATTAATATCATCGTTCTTGTCTCCGAAATATTTTTTAAAGAATTGTGATGGTAATCGTATTTTTTTTTGTGTGTGAATTCATTGATATTTATATGATAAATGTGAGGATTATGAATAATTGGAATTAATGCATTTTTCAAACAAATGTGTAATCTGGCAATACAAACTGGTCTGTTCTATTTTTAGTCCCTATTTCAGTTTATGGATGATTTTAATGTACTTAAAGTGTATTAATTCTTTACATGACAATAGGATAACAATCTGTTTGAAAAGATAAACAGGTTTGCACAAACAAAACTGACCTTGTTTCAGCTAACCCTTGTTTGCTTCATGAGGGTAACAGTATTGCCCCAGGACCCCACCTGACCTTGGCATACCCTTGTGTGTACCCCTTCTCATGGAGACTGCTCACTGGGTTGGGGAGAAGGGAGGTCTTGCCCACCCCTTTGGTTAATAGACGTTCCAGGAGATGCTCATTTTTAATTTATTTTACTTTATTTTTTTATTGAACATGGTGGGCATTTGTGAGCTGGAGTCAAGGTATGTGAGCTGGAACAAATATTCAAATTGCTTATAAGGTTATAGCAGTTGTGTGCATATTTGCTTTGTTGTGTTATTTATTTAACCTGACTGACAACACAACATTTAGTGTATCAATCCCTTTGTGAGTCCAAATGGTAGCCTTATATTTTGTCTGTTATAAAAAAGATCAGATGTCTCATAATATTCTACTAGTTGGTAAATTAAATTCCAATTTTGAGATATTAATATGACAATTAAACAACATACATGTAATTAACCTGTCCTGTGATCATATTATTTTGTAAGAAGTTGCCTGAAAATGTGAATTAAATGTGGAATGGCGGGCATGAAATGGAAAGGGAGAAAATAGGAAAATCGGTTAGTGGGCTATGAAATGGTGTTTTTTTAATTTGGAAATAAGGGTATATCCAAGGCACTGTACCTGACAAATGTTTGCAAAACCAATAAGTTAGACTTCTTTAATAACATTGGTCAAGAAATTGCTTACTGGATTTATAACTACTAAAGTGCCATCATAGGTCCAGGTGCCAAGTTTCATGCTGCAGTTCTGCTGGTCAAATGGGAAATAGGTGACTATAATCTCACAGTAGCTTTTGAAAATGGCTGGAGGGGTCCATACAATTTTTCCTGTGTAATCTAGAAGAATCTTAGTTTCCTTTGTAATGGCAAATTCCCCATTTCCACTATAATAAAAGAATAAAAATGCTACAAACATAGAAATAAAATAACATTACATAATAACATTTCAACCCAAGCCCCAGGTTTGCTATGTTCCCAGCACCACATTCTTTTTGTCTACAATGACATACCCCAACACAACAATGAAAGTATTTCTATACTAACACGAGTACTATGCAGTTTTAATCTTTTAAGCGCCCCAACGCACCACATCAGGTTCTCAGTACCTCCTCATGTCAGAGCAAGTTCTTCAGTGCGTCACTTGGTCCTTCTGACCTGCACCAGACCATGGGATCATAGTATTACAGTTATAACAATAGCAAACTAGTTTGGCTACCAGAATTGGTAGATAAATCTCCACATTCTTTCCCCAAATTCTGATGTTCAGTGATCAGTAGACTTTCAGCACTTCTATACTGTTTTAAGAACCTGAGGTCAAGGACACAGACTTTGATATATTTTTAGGAATGCATCATTATGATTCAGGCATACCAAGTTGTTTCTTTCCTTAGTGGATAAATCTAGTAGTTACTGTTACTAGTTAACTTCTTAGTGGGGATGGAAAGTTGGTCATGGTGTACTCCCATAACTCTCACTCAATACAAACAGGAATATGTCTGATGTTATGAAATCACTCTTCAAAAGAGCATTTTGAAATTGCTCTTTGCAACTTTTGATGATTTCAAGTTTATCTTTTTTAAAAGTGTTTTGAAATTGCTTTCACGTATTAATAATTACACACTTGAAAAAAATAAATAAATCCTTACTTGTTGTAAAGAACGAAATCTGGTTTCCAAATATACCCAGATGGAACACGGATTTTTTCTACCCCTCCATAATCTGCTGGGTTCCATTTCAGGTTAACATCCACCCATTGCTACAGGGTAAAATAATAGCAAATTAGCCATGAAAGAACTTGATGTTTCATTCTACATGTTATTAGCATGCTTAGTATCCAAAGGTTATTAGATTAAGGGGCTGAGATATTTCTCTAATTAGCATAACACATTCTGGAGCAAATCTTCTGTTTCTATAATAGTCCAATAAACGGTATCACTTTTGGCTGAAGGTTCCATCTTTTTTTTTACTTTACTGAGAGGGTAGATAAGTGGAACAGCCCTCCATGGCTTAGGCATATTCTGAATCTCAGATCAGTCCAAGGATCAATTAAATTTGAAGTTTTTAGATCAGGACAAATGGGCAGACTACCTGGACAAATGTTTCTTATCTGCTATTATTTTCTATGTTTCTATTTTCTCTTGGTCCAGTATGACCATATCTCTTTTCCTTCATGCTAGCTAACCAGTCACATGACAGGAATTTGATTTCTTTTTTTGCTACGACTGTGCCTGGTCTGATTTGATGACTTTGCTTCTGAATAGATTTTGTTCTGTTGAATGACAGGGGACCTTACGATATTCTAACAGTGCCAGTGATTAATTTAATTTTGGTGCTGACCCGAGGTAGCACCCTAAGCCACTGTCTCCAAAGACACCAACCTAACTGCTGACTGCCAGGATATGACCTCATATTTCAGTGCTCCTTGTCTCAAAGGCACGTAGCATGCTTATGGATGCTCTGCCCTGCTTAGCGCAGTCCTCCATAGAGTAAATGTGCTGGTTGCAACCAGACCCTCGTGCAGTGGTACGCCAAGGAATCAGATCTACCAAGGAGGCAATCTGCCCAACGGTCTTGTGACAGAGGGACTGACGCCCCCTGGACCTGTACCTTAGGCATAGATCTAGTTGGCTTAGAATGAATTGTTTTGAGTAAAATGTACAATATACCAAAGAAAAGAAACACATACCTGTTTCAGCCGGACATTGGTTGACACAATCTGATTTACTTCATCCTTAAAACAACCATCAAAACAAAGTTAGTATTATATGATGTACAGTACCAACGCAAAACTATTAAAATCGAGCACTACATGATATTTTATTGCTCATACCACATTAATCAGTTGTATCAGCTGAAGTCCAACCGTTACCACGACTTTATCACTAAATGTCTCAACTGGACGAACAACTTTGTTGTAATTTCTGAAGAGGTCTGCAATGAGCCGCGTTTCATCTTCGGAAGCGAGGACCGTTCCAGCTGCGGAGAGGGAGAGGTAATATCACAAAGTAACTTATGGTTCGGTTTATCTACTGTTTGGCAGTAAGCGTATAGAACTAACGATACAATGAAGTAGCAACAAGCATGAAATGAAAACACAAATTCATAGAAATACACTTGTAACCCCTTAAGTACAATGGGCGGTCCCTAAATCCATTGAAAACAATGCATTTTAAGCCCGTGCATGTACAGGCTTTGTCATTAAGGGGTTAATATTTCAAAATCCATGTTTCCAAAATTGTTACTCTCCTTTTGTTAAATTAAAAGTGATATATGCGCAGATTTTCATATAACTTTTTACTAAAATACAGAACTTGTCATTGGCCAACCTATCAACTTTATCTATTGCCACTACATGCTCTGCTTACGTTTCAGCCACATACCATCCATTGTCAACTATTTTAGATTTGGTTTTTTAATAAGCGCAGCCAATTTTTGACATGTACACTGCCTACAAACCCATTTAAAATAATTGTGTTTTTCCTCATGTGTAACCATTGTGAATTAGCTTGTGTCGGGTGAGAACGATGTAGTACACATTGCGATACAATACACTGTTCACTTCTTCAGAGCGCATACATAACAATGTCTATTAGAGGTTTTCTAAACATACTCTCTCGCTATACTGTAGCTGTCAATCAAACATCAATTTCTTCCTTTTAAGGCATAGAAATAACATTTTCAAGTATAGGGGTTGGTTAGATTAGATGGAAATCCGACTTTTAAGATAAAAATCTGGAAAGCATTGCTTTTTGGGTATAACAAAAATATGGGTTATTTTTTAATTAATAACATGTTGTACATAGACTATTTTTATATAAACATTACCAACTTACACCAGGTTCTGTAAAATGCAATTTTATTCCATGCAAAATGGCTTACAGTAATGAAATGACATGAGATAATGTAATTATGGCTAATCGGGATCATATGTGGCATTTTAATAACTTTTTTATCCCTTCGGATACTAGGTTCTCATGCAAAATGATTTTGTTATATTTAATTATAAACACATTTGACATACATATATGCTATACATTTAACTGATTGTCTAATTTGCATTGTAAAGACACTGAAAGAAAGTACGGTAGGTACATTTGGAAGAATTACCAAGTTGCTAGTGATAATTGTAAAGGACAACTATAGAAGAATAAGGTCAATTACTACCTGATATTAAGAGGAGAATAAGATGTTTAATCGTAAAATCCATTTCCTTTCGCCCCTCTCAGTTCTCTTCTTCTTTAGTTTCTTGTTTGGAATGATGACATTTCAGGCTGTTGAAGATCTCTCGGTTGAAGACTTTGCAGCTTCCGATTCCTCTTAGTGGAATGAAACTAGTGGGCTATTATTGTCCTCCACCTGTTCTGTATGACAGCTGAGTTTCTATGAGCTATGGCTAGAAAAGTGACTGGGATTTGTGGGATAGCTTTCACATCTGAGTTTGTAAAGTTTTAGCCAGTCTCAAACTAATAGTTTTAGTAATTGAAAGACATTGATGCCTCAAAATGTCTACTAGCCTGTATTCTGGGCTGAGCTGGCACTTTAAGGCCAGCAGCCACTTTATCACATGCACATAACTCTGAACTTCCCACGCCTTGCCACCTGGAGCGCTCCCTCTTTTGATGGAGTGGCTAAACGAGGGGGCAGAGCTAACTGCACACATGGACAGGTTTAGTCATGAGAGAGCAGGGCCAGATGCCAATAGATAGCATAGAATTTTATGGGAGCGTGAGGGGAACTGGATGGGAAGTGGACATGGCTAAAGAGCAGAATGACCCAGAGAGGGAGTGATGTATCCCGGCTTAGGCCAACTAGACCCAGGCCTAAGGCGGCAGGTCCAGGGGGTGTCACACAACAGGCCAGTTACAAGGGAGATCAGCGATCTACTGAAATGGCCTATTTACGCTGTGGGCGCTGCGCTGGCTCCATAGACTTCATTAAAAGGCCATGTGCACCTTTAACATACAGCGTGCCAGCATATGCATCATATCCTAGTGCTCTGTTTCTTTATTGTACCAAAGAAGCCAACCATGGAGGTGGAGGGTACTGGGGCACTTCCACAGGCTGGACCTAGAGAGACCCCAACAGTAAGTCCAGGTATGCTGGTCTAAATAAAATCAATATACTGCTCTTGCACAGTCCGAGACAATTGATAAATGAATATAAAAATGAATGATCTAAAATACCAGATCACTTAATCAACAGAGAATTTTTGCATACCTGGCATCCCGGTGACGTTGTGCCGGACATAAATCCTTTGATTTTAAAAACATTGTTTAGGGCCAAGGTTACAAACTGTAGGTGCTGAAAAATATTATATCCCTGAGCTCATTATAAATATTAACCAATTAAGGATCAGGGCTTTTTTACACTACAGGACCAGAGCAATTTTTGTGTTATTGCCTGATGTCATTCTTCAACCATTATTTCAATCTTACTCATTTACTGTAGTAACATTTTTTTAAACCATATTCATACGCTCGATAGATATATTTTTTTAATAATTAAATTTCATGAATAAAAAAAACATTTATTTGCTTAATTGTTTTACAGGTTTTTAAATTAAAAAGAGCTAGTGTAAATGGGGATTTTATTTATCATTTATTTGAGGTTTTCTTATTTTTTTTTAGGTTTTCGTTTATTTATTTTTAACTTCTACCTAATCCTAACCCTCTAGTTCCCCACAGTCTCCTACTGCTTACTCTCACGAGGTCAGAATCGCAGTGAGAAGGAGAGAGGCATAGAACGGAGCCAAAGGCAGAACTTAACAGGCATTGGATATGTCATCTGACTATATCTGTGTATGTAATTGGCTCCATGGAAATGCATGGGATCTGCTGTAGATCATGGAGCAGTCAGCAACAGCGGTACCCCATAACTGGAGCAAGGTGGGAGTGTTAATAACCAGTGACTTACCAGGTACATGATTGGTCCTGTAGGGATATCTTTTCAGTACGTACCTGGTACTTCATTGGACTCAAAGGGTAACATTGGGGAAATGAGACATGGGGGGATTTGTTGCAGCAGAGGCCAGTTTCTCAACTTTTTGTCCGACTAAACCACCGGGGAGAGTCTCTTTAATCTGCCATCCCAGGCATGTAATGGGTAAGTAGGAGAGCAATCAAGTGGTAGTAGGATCCTAAAAAATTTCAAGGATGGTATCATCCTAATCCCAGTACTGGGTTTATCTTGTTTTTCTCTTGTTTATCTCTACAAAAAGTTTGTTTATGAAAACTCATGATTTTTTTATTCTCATTTATTTTATTTATTCAAATTTTAAACACTGAATCACTGAATTTATTTTACCCTTTTGTATAAATGATGTCCTGCTTCTCTAAAATCACAACAGCCTATTCTTAAGAATGGTTGTGAGAGGATCCAAACATCAAACCTTAAAAAAGTAGATTTTACCTACACAAACTATTTGCCTAGAAAAATACTTGATCAGGGGCTTCATAGAAGGCTGTAGCCCATTCTCACCTACCAATGTATAACTTTGCCCTGTTTGTTTAATAACTATGTCTCTATAACTGTCCTTATATCTACCTCAGCAACAAAGAATGGCTTCTTGTGATCCTAAAGGATACTGACCAAGCAAGACACTTCTCTGCTTAACTTCTAGGGACAATATATTCTATTAGTACGTGAATAAAGAATACACCAATGAAAACATTATTTTTTTATTAAAAGTTACAACTAGAACATGTATTATAAACTGTACACCAAACAGTGAAAGTCATAATCAGCATAGATTGAAGTAGATGCCCATCCAACATGCGTGAGAGTCTTTACACGATACGAGTCTCTGCCACCACGCTATTCTAGGTTTTGACATTCTGAGCATTTTCTTATTGAAACAGTCTCCAGTCATTGATTTCACTAATTTTCCCAATCCACACACACTTTTTGTTTTCAGTTTAGATCAGATGGTATTGATTATTGGGGCCGATGTAAAAGCCTAATCGTTGTTTTCATGTAAAACAATGCTTTGCAGAGAAAAGAGACATTGCGCTTTAGCCTTGCATGTGTAACTCAATGAGTCGGCCAGCGAACACAGCAGCCGTTCCAATTATACAGACGATCATGAACACGGCGAGGAGAATGTGGTCTAACACCATTGCTGCAAACTTCCATTCTTCAGCACCCTGTAGAACAATCAAACATAAGATACAATGTAAAATCTGGTATATTTTAACATCAGAACTTGGAAAAATATCTTGTAGGTCGTTGTTGCCGCTGTCTTTCTGTTTAACTAACCACGTCACATCCATAAATACACAACTTATTTTTGGTTCAATCCAGTTTCTGTTTTATGAAAGTTTCCTTCCAGGATTCAGACCAGTCATAACAAACTAGATGAAGATCATTAACTTAATACATTTATACCTTGAATAATTCTAAAACATCTTAAGTTGTACATGTTTTGCGTCAGGTTAAAGGAAGCTGCCCTTAAACAGTGACAGAATTTAAACATGGGATAGGCGTTAAATTATCCTGAATGTTAAATGAGACAAAGGACGGATTAAGGTCTGAGTCTTAACATAAGGAACAATGGGCAGACTAGATGGTCATCATCATCAATATCATCAATTATCTGTATTAATACTATTTTATAGGAGTTAAACATAATGTTAATAGGAGGAATTCTATAAACGGAATACAACCGGCTAAGAGACTCTACTTTCAGAAACACAAAAAAAATATTTTGTATACACAATAGGGAGTTCCAGAATTTACTATTCTAACTAGTTAATGGACATGTACCTTATTTGATTCCTGGTCTGAATTCATAGTCTCCGCAATATATTTGACTCCATCTATTGCACTCTTCACATCTGGGCTCTTTAATATTGGAGACTGATAAGTCACTGCCGCCGGTCCTAGTTTTCCGGAAATATCAGATATATCAATATCTTCTCTGAAAATCTTCTTGCCTTGTTTTTGTTGGGAAGGACGTTTCATTGTAGAGAAAAACATCATATTTGGGATGGTGTCTATGAAAACCTAAAAAAGTGATTCAGATGTAAAATGCTATATATGTCTGTCATAAAAATATGGCGGTTTAAAATGATAAAGAAGATTCAAACATTTCCAAAAAAACTAATGTACAAAATACTGCACTATCCAGAGCAGTGCCACAAAGTTATAGTTCTGTGAACATAAGACTCCTGATTATTGAAAATATTATTGGAAATTTTTGCCTTAAAAAGGCAAGTCTTATGTCACAGAAAATATTTGTGACCCTTGCTTGGTTTACATTGTCTATTTCCTAACCGGATTACATAGGATTGGTTGGAAGAGGGTGAGCGTTATCCTCACTGTGACTTGGCTAGTCCTTCATCCACTACCATGTCCCAGTTACCGGACACAAACCTAAAAGAATCTATTCAGCATTTACATAAGAAGTTAATATCAATGACTAAACAATCTGGTTACACAGCCAGAGACACGAGACTTTTCATAGAAGAAAAAGAAGAAAAAGCATCTCCTTGTTGAAACTTACTTTTCTCACCCACTGAGGCATGATATGAGTGCTTGGAGAGCGATGATGAGTATTGATAACAATTACTGTAATCACAATTGATGCAATAACAAACATCATGGTAAATAACATGTATTTTCCAATTAAAGGAACAGCACTTGAGGTTGAAGGGATCAGCTCAACGATGACCAGAAGAAACACAGTCAGTGACAGCAATACAGAAACACTCAGAGTCATTTTCTCTCCTACAAATTAGAAGAAACAAAATAGGGGATAATAAAAAGAAATGCAAGATCGGGGAGTTAAATGAATCTCTGTGTATATTATAGGCTAAGGATGTTGGAGACATTCAAAGTTGGGTGGTAGTGTTGCAAACAGATAATTATGCCAGTGTTAACTACAATGTCAAGTATGATCAGCTACAACTAACCACACTTACACACACAAATATATTTCATACCTGAATCCGTGGGCAGATAAAACACTAATCCAGTTAGAAAAGAGAAGAGAAGACAAGGAATGATAACGTTAACTATGAAGTAAAGTGGAAGACGTTGCATGAGGAAGTGGTAGGTGATGTCCAGGTACGGTTTGTTTGGACAGCAGTCATAATAAACCCAATGCTTCCAGCACCGATAGTCCTTCATTAACCATTCCCCACTCTCCATAAAGCTGCTCAGGTCCGGACGGTCACTTTCCTGTGAAGAAAAGAAAGAGTTATTTAGTTGTAGGGAGGCCCGGACTGGCCATCTGGCACACTGGCAAATGCCCAGTAGGTCACTGCCCAATGGTGCCCCATACCCCGGTGGCAGATTGGGTGCAGCAGCACATGGATAGGTAGGCGCTGGATATGCCTGGTGACATGCTACATGAGCATAAAAATGTATATCCATCCATATCCATCCACTCGCCCCACCGCATCTTAAAAGTGATCACTGGTTGTAGTAATCAATTAATACAATGACAAAAGCACTTATTGAAGTCTGGATCTTCTAATGGACTCCGCGTCCAATCTCTGTGTGCATTGGACATCATTAACATCACATACAATTTGTCAAGAAATACAGAAATATGATGATTATTGAACCTACATAAATTCACCTGTGAGTGTTATTAGTTTTTCACAACTCAATGCTTAAATATTTTTTTTAATTTAAAGCTCAGTGCCTCCACAAGGCCATCAAAATAATAGACATTTCAAAGAATCGCAACTCAAATAAGACTTTAAAGTGAGTAATGTATGAAATCCATGCCAATATGAAAATAGGAGCTGTGGTCCAGAGCTGTTTCCCACGAATAATGACAAGGAAACAATACAACTATTTTAGAAGACCCTAAAAGTAATACATAGGTAATTATTGTGGCTCTCATTGTGGAGCTAATGTTTCTTAACGCCGAGGACCTGGAGTCCACATATAGTGGCCATATAGTTCTTAAATCCATTCTTACTGGGTTTATAACTACTAAAGTGCCATCGTAGCTCCAGGTGCCAAGTTTCATGCTGCAGTTCTGTTGATCGAACGGGAAATGGGTGACTATCATTTCACAGTAGCTTTTGAAAATGGCTGGAGGGGTCCATACAATTTTTCCATTATAATCCAAGAGGGCCTTTGTTTCTGGAGCGATCGCAAAATCACCATCGCCACTATAATAAAACAAAAGCGAGGTTACAGAAAGGTAGTGTTCAGAAAGACTTCAGTAAGAAAATGGGGCAAAGCTTCTCAGAACAACTGGAGCTCTTTAGATGGATATTCATACATGGATCCTCAAAAACAGGGATGGGTTCAGCTCACAAATTTCCCACCGCAACCCGAACATTATCTATTGAGTTAAGACATTTATTTTTTCCTCTGCTTAAATTAAAAAGGTGCGGGCAATATGATTTCCCTCACTAATAAAATGAATACATCGTACTTGTTGTAAAGAACTATATCTGGGCGCCAAATATCGCTAGAAGGTATACGAATCTTCTTTATTCCTCCATAATCTTCTGGGTCCCATTTTAAATTAACATCCACCCATTGCTAGAAAAATAATATAAAATTAATGAAAAAACAAGAAAGATGTAAAAATATAAACAATATCAGATAAAACTTTTTTTTAAAGCTAGACATATGCATTTAAAAAAAATGTATCAGAAACCCTTGAAATGTTCAATGGCTTCCATTAATTAGAGAAACAAGTAAAAAAATATATAATGTAATATTAGGTATATAATACCCATCTTTTTAACTAATTTATGGGAATACATGTTAGTTACAGAATAACTTTCCTGAAGGTTTCCCGGCTTAAGGCTGGTCAGTGATGGTTACATTTGTTATAATACCTGCTATGGGCATCAAATAATAGGTTGACAATATTTGATTAAACTATTGTTTCATCAGAAGTTGGTTTAATACTCCATAGCCACAAACCTGTTTCAGACGAACATTTGTGGTCATGATTTGCCTTACTTCATCCTAAAAGTATAATAAATACAAGTTAGTGCCATATAGTGTATGATACATGTAAGATGATGAGTTGGCCTTTATGGATCATACCACATTAATGAGCTGGATAAGCTGGAGTCCAACAGTCACCACCACTGGTTCTTTAAACTTCTGGACCGGACGAACCACTTTGTTGTACTTTTTGAATAAGTCTTTGATCAACTTGGATTCATCTTCAGAAGGCAAAACTATACCAGCTAGAAATAAAATCCAAAGGCAAAAATAGGAATGAGTATGTTTTAGTGTGTATGGGTAAGTGTGCGTGAATGTGTTATAGTGGCTGTATGTGTGTACGTGTGTGTTTGTTAGTGTGTATGTTTGTTACTGTGGTTGAACAAGGGGCATCAGCTGTAGGCCAGAAGGTGCTATGCTTCCCCTGGAGGCATAAAAGGAAGATTATCTCCAGGGCCACATTCCCCAAACAGAAGGATATACACTCGAGAAAGCGCCACATTCATACTTTGAAATGCTTAGGGTTAAAGCCTCATTCTTAGGGTTTTATTATCAGTCTCAGGGTCTCGGGGGAAATTAGGAAATTTTTTAAATGCTCTGTTTTAATGATACATGGGCATCCCCACTGATAATTTCCTCATTAGAATACCAACTGATGTGTTATAATAAAAAATATCGCTACCTCCTGGCAGGTAATGGTTAATGATGGCTGTAATTAGAACCATTTAGCCATTACTCACTACAAGAGAAACAATGTGATGTTCTATTTAAGGATTAATATTTGAAGAGTCTCAGGGTCATCTCACTTAGTAAGTTTTGACTTTTTTAGATAAATATTGGCTGTATAACTGTAGCTCAGCCCTCAGCTCAGCTCCCCGTACTCTCTCCACTTTGCCCATACCACAGTGACTTCCACCCATACTTCTTCCAGGACATGCGCCACATTTAAAAAGGAAGTTTTTTTGGGGGGTGGAGAGGCACTCATAGTTGTTAATCACATTTTGGCTTCCTGGGGTGCTAACCCTCATCTGACACTCCACAGACACAACTAGGTTACCTTAAATCATTTCACTGCATGTTATAATTATTCTTATTAGCTTTTATTTATTATCTGCCTACAAATTACATATCTATCTAGCTTTTTTGTATTTCGCACTTTACAGTTAGTATAAAAAAGGGGAACATACAATAAGTGTACTCATATAATAAGCACAACAGTCAAACAGACCTATATGAAAGGTTATACATTAGGAAAGGAGCTGGCTGTCCCAATGAGTCTAAGAAGTAGTAGGTCATTTCACTAGGATCTGATAAATTAAAGCTCTAGAACCTTTTCTCAGCGCTGCCCTGCAAAGTTGAGGGGACTGGTGGCAACTACAGTTTGTGTGACCCCTTTTGTTGGAAAGGACAAGCAAGGCTCCTGCTCTCCCCCATGCTTGTGGTCTCTGTATTCCTGAGGATAGGCTCGTCCTGGCTTCCCTACAGCTTTCAGAGCCTGATACAATGTCATGTTGGTGTTGAGAGGGTATAAGGTAACAACAAAAAAGGTGTAAAAGAAAAAAATGGTTAATATAAATATGTTAAATGGGATGATATAAAAGCAACTTTAAAATTCAAGGTTCATGATGAATATCCTTATTTTTAGCTGATCATAAGTGGGTAATGCTGGTGTTTTAGTAAAGGTGTAAACGGCCAAAACAGAATGTAGAACCAACAAAGTTGCAGAGTTGTTTGTGTCGTATATAGATAACCATAATTGAATTATTAATTATTATGGGAGTCATAGTTCCTATAGCTGTTGTATCAGACAAGCTTCCAGTCTCTGGCCTATAAATATATATACTAAATGATTTCCCATGAAGTTATGCGCACTTTCGCCAAAGCTTTATCAACAGGATGTATCAGCTTCTCTAATTTCAAATGCCTTCCTTATGACAGCACTTGTACTGATCCTCGGGGTAATTAATAGGGGTCAGCGTGACACTCGGTTCTATCCTGTGAAATGTGCCTGTAAACAATAACCGTATATACGGGTAATGCTGCAAGCCGGGGCAGGAAGGGTGTTACATACATACAATGAAGAATTAAATGACCTGTTTGGGGTGTCAAACATTACATCACATTTTATTTATAGAGCATCAGAATATTCCACAGCACTAATACTATGGGGAGAGTAAAAATTAAGATCAAACAGGAATATTGATATACAAAATTGACAATCACATTAACACATGTTAAGACACACTGGTGCAGACTGAAAAGGGGACCCTCTTAAGATTTTATAATCCTTTGGGCCAGATACTGATAAAAAAAAAAGCGGATTGTGAACAAAGCAGGATGATGCAAGGATTTAGCTAATTTTTATCCATGTTCATAAGTCTCTTGGGGTGTCTTTAGAAAAGTGATCCTGCGCTAACCCTGCTCAATAGAAAATTAACCTAAATGTCTGCAAGAAATAAACGGATATGGGAAAGGCTGAACTTGATGGACACATGTCTTTTTTCAGCCTATCTAACTATGTAACCATGTCTGAATTGTCCCAGTGGTGGCATGCCTTTAGTTGTATGACCTACAATAGAATTTTAGAAAAGAAAGAAATTTTTTTGCTTTTCCTATATAAATTGCTCTTTAAAGTACCATATATACACAAAATATTCAGATCTGGACCAAATGTTTCTCAAGCATAGCTTTGGACGACAGCTAAAATTATTCACTAAACGTATGTCACCTGCCAATGTCAATCAAACATTTCACCCTCATCAAGAAACATAGAGTACATTCCATACACAACAAACAAGCAGCCACAACATTAATTAACATTAATTAAGCTACAACATTCTTTTTTTGTGTCTGGGAACAGCATTGTATCCATTCTCAATTACAGTACTATTTGACTCTTGGGGATATTTAATGGTAATTTGATATTTTAATCTAACAGCATAGTACTATATAATATTATTCCATGTATGTACCATCTATTTTCTGCATTACATATAATATATTTTAATAATAATAATAATATTAATATATTAATTTCTAGAATAAAAATGCATAAACTACTGTGAAACAAATTGAAAATATGAACACCATTACATTTATTGCAGATATTAACTTGATTGTTAGAACGATTTTGTTATTTTTGAGGAATTTCAAAAAGGGTCCAATTTATTAATGAATTTGTTTGATAATGTTTTTGCGGACTGTTTTTAAAAGTACAATTAAATAAATTGCTTTTAATTAAATAAAAATTAATCATCTTGATGATAATGCTTAGAGGTTGGTTTAATATATAGATATTAAGCAATAAAATATATGAACCTACCTGAAATTAAGAGGAAAATGAGGCGCAGGATAGTAAAATCCATTTTCTTGAAGCTCTCTCAGCTCTCTCCCTGTTTGGCTTTCCTTTTTGGAATGATGACATTGCATACAGATGAAGATCCCTCTGCAGTCTCCGATTCCACTCGTAGGAATGATGTTAGTGGCTATTGTTACTGTCCACCTGTTCACTATGACAGCTGAGCTTTTGCCAAATGACAGAGAATTCTTATAGATTTTTTTTAGATTATTTTGTTTACCTCTGACACTTTCTCAAATACTTTATTTTACACTTCATATTCTACCAACTACTATGCCCCTATTTACAATTTTAACCCTATATTTTTACATAGGAAAAAGCAGGGCTTTTTATTTATATCACTTTTGTATGTTTAGTTAAAGTTTGAATAGTATACAAGAACATTAAATATTTTTTTTTTGTAACTATACTGATTAGATGGCACTGCTAAAAAAACCCCCCTGAATATATAGCTTTATATTTCTAATAGGAGGGTTATAGGATGTAAATTGTATGTTTGTACTTAAATTTTTCTCTTCTTCATACTCACATGTGATCATTTATTGTTCAAATGTAATATGGTAACATATATTATCGTTTGCATGCAGATTTTATTTATATATCATCAATAGAAGGGGCATGTCAATTTGAATTAACACAAAAAGTACAATGAATTAATGTGCACAAATATTATTACAGTTGGTCCCAGCTGCAATCCATATTTTTTTCTAATTAGCATGTAATTAATTTTTTCCACCAATTACATACTGTTATGTATCCCGGGTAAAGTATAGATCTTATATATAAAGCCTTTAGGGATATCAGCGATAAAAAAGCAACACAGCAGCCTCTATAAATTGTTTGTCAGCACTCCATCCGGTGTGTGTCCCATAACCCGACCAGTCCAGGGCTGTAAAGTCTCCGCACTGCCTGGGACTAGCTTCAGGGAAAAAGCCCCCTCCTCCTATGCAGTACTGCAAAATGAATGGGAATCCTATGTTTACACCACGTGTAAGAATTTAGTTTCTTTGACAAATTGTGAATTTAACATCTTTTATGCTGGAGCACAAAACTTCAACGTGTATGAATGTAACCTCCTTAATGTAATAGTGCAAAACTTTAATGTGTGTGAATGTAACATCCTTAATGTAATAGTGCAAAAAATGTATGTGTGTGAATGTAACTTCCTTAATGTAATAGTGCAAAACTTAATGTGTGTGAATGTAACCTCCTTAATGTAATAATGCAAAACTTAATGTGTGTGAATGTAACCTCCTTAATGTAATAGTGCAAACCTTAATGTGTGTGAATGTAACCTCCTTAATGTAATAATGCAAAACTGAATGTGTGTGAATGTAACCTCCTTAATGTAATTTGCAAAAGTTTGATGTGTGTGAAGTCAACCTGTGCGCAAACCTCTAACATGTGTGTATAATAATTTAACACGTTTTTTAGTGCAGATTAGAACTGTGTGTGATGTTACTTATGGGTACAGGAATATAGCACCCCCCAGACAGGCTTGAAGTGGGTCAGCACCTTTTGTGTTATGTTTCTATTATTAGGGTACCAATAGCAAAGTCGACAAGAAAAATAATTTGCATGATTACTCCCCATAAGACACAAAGATCATGTCACAGCAATTGGAGATATGTTATTGTTCATATAAACACCAGTCAGGAAAGGCTCCTGTTGAAACTGTTCCTAAAGCCTTTTCTGTATCTCATTCTTTGACACCCCCTGCGGCCATATGTGGAATAGCAAGTGATAGAAACAAAACTATATAATTTTAGAAGAAATGTTATGTAATATCTGCTCCTTTACATTAGATACCCTCCTCATTTTAGTTGTTATTGTTTAGTGTTTTCAATGTTTAAGATCACAATTGGGTTCTAATTACTTCACCAAGATGGGTATAGCAGAATGGATCTTCCCCTGCCCAGTGTCTGCTGCAAACTTACATGTTCTGAATTACATCCCGTCGCTTTAACTCCAGCACACAGAGCTATTGCTGCATTCTCTCTGTTAATCACACGAAATTGGACAAATCCAGGAGTAGATTCCGCTGTGAAAGAAGATAATACAGCATAAGACCTTAAAAAAACCATTAGGTTTGAGGCCAATGCTTCACTGTGACAAGCTGACCCTTTAAACTAGTCATTAGCATACCCAGTGGATTTGGACTCTAGTAGCTTCTTGTTGTCAAGAAAAAGTATAAGAGATAGTGAATTCCCCCTTAGTATAATTTGCAGTTAATTAGAACATATGGAAAATTGCTATATTTGCATGAAAATGTCAACAGAGAAGTTCAGAACCACAGATAAATGGACATTTTCTGGAATTATGTTTAGATCGGTCATCTTACTTTTTGAGTTGGGTGAGTAGTAGTTGGCTGTCTTTTCAGCATTTCCCACATCATAGACAACTGGCTCAGCAGGTCCGTTATCTGTTTGGCATTTTCCAGCATTATATTTTACTGGATATTTCTAAATGGGAGATTAATTACAAAGCAGATTAAAATCCATTACCACTGGTCACACTAGTCTGCGGTAACCATTTCCCTCTAATTCTGAAAAAAAGATATATAAATATATACCGGTATGTGTGTGTGTGTGTGTGTGTGTATGTATATATATATAGTCAACTTTATCTGTGTTATATGAATGAATCCTACTTTATCATTTCATGATATGACATTTTCTATATTTTGGCTGTATGTAATTAATTCCCCTTCACCCAGGACACACATTACATTAGGAATGTATTCCTCGCCATTACCATCATTGTTCGATAATTGAATCATTCCCCATTTGATAAACCAGCCCATTTCAAGTATTCAGAAAATAGCAGAAAAAATACCTCACCCTTAGCCCTACTCCTGCACTGAAATTCATGATTAAAGCCAAACTTCCCATAAGTCAGCCTTGGCATTTGCCTGGGTATGGTGCTCATAGGCATCTGGTCATGCGTATTTGACTTTGTTGCTGATAAACAGTATGTTCTTGACTTTTTGGCATGCCTTGACAAATCAACAAGTCAGGACAAGGCACCAAACTTTGTAAGTTGTTTTTATTATTATTTATTATTTTATATAGCACTGTCATATTCCACAGCACTGGTATATAAACTTGGATAAGTTTTGGATATGTTTTTGAACTGGTGTTTTAGATCCATCACACAGTGATTACTATTAGATATTTAGGTATTAATATTAGGCATCTGACCTACTTATTAGTGTTATTACCTTATACAAATGAAAGAGGTTCCCTCCTTTGGTTGACAGAAAGCCATTCTGTGTGCGATATCTCAAAAGAGAGCTTCTTTTCCATAATGGGATTGGAGTCTTATTTGGCACATGCCATAAGCCCAAGTCACTGGCCGATATATCATAATAGCCAGGATTCTGGAATCGACAATACATTAGACAGTTTACGTTAAACAGTTTACATACCTGTGGCAGGTTAAACAAAGTGAAAATCCTAGAAATAACATTTTAGCAGAGACATTAAGATCAATTTTTCCTCCTTCTGAAACCCACCCTTGTTCAGAGTGCATACAATCACTAGATGTTATGGATCATTCCTGTATAGAATGCTCGATCAAGTTGTTCAAATAAATACAATGGAAGAAAATAGATTTCAGAAGATGTGAAGAACCTAAATTAATTTCTTGAATTGTTAATAAGAATATTGGAACCTTGTAATCATCACTGGTAGCACCGTCTGGTAATCCGAAAGTTGCATAATTTGCCCAATTGCCATCTCCTTCTGGGTTATTTTCATTATTGCCTTCCTGGCTGGACCAGCGGTCTCCAGGGGTACACTTGCCAAACAAGTTATTTTCATGAATACTGGCCACCAAAGTCCAGCCTCCACCATTGGTTGTCATGTCACAAAAGGCCTGGTAGGAAATCCCATTACCAGTTGTCAGAGTGTAAATTCCATCTGTGGTAAAAGCAACATGTTAAACTTCATTCTCCATGAAATATTCCCTACCTTCTGTCTCAAAACCCCACAAAGAACCCCAATAGTTTAAAAGCCCACCAACGCGGGATCCTCTTCTTATTCTGTATGAGTACACCTTATATTTACTTTTATTTTTCCCTCATTGTAATACTGCTATGATATCTACCGGTGCTTTACACACCGACTTGAGACATCATACATGTGATTGGCTGCGGCTGCTCCGATCAAAAGGAACACAACTTCAACGACCTCAGTACTAGTATTGCTGTATATTTGTATCTTTTTACTGAGAGGTTGCTGGATAGATGGAACAGCATCACAAAAGACGTGGTAGAGTCTAGAGCAGGGGTGGGCAATTAATTTTCCCATGGGGCCACATGAGAAATTGGAATGGTTTTAGAGGGCCAGACCTCTACAAACTACAAACTCCGAAGCCTTGTCCATTTTGTTAACTTATGTGCTGTTTAATAAAGTTATTCAAGCCTACGTCATTGGTAGAGGTGCTTGAATAAGTAAGGCCTGAATAACTATTAGCACAGCACAGAAGTGAACAAAATGAACAAGGCTTCGGAGTGCATACCGTATTTTTCGCTCTATAAGACGCACCTGCTGATAAGACGCACCTAGATTTTAGAGGAGAAAAAAAAGGAAAAAATATTTTGAGCTAAAAAATGGGCTAAAATATTTATTACAATAACTGAATAAGCTATGAACACAGTAAGACACACGCAGTAAGACACACACAGACACAGTAAGACACACACAGACACAGTGAGACACACACAGACACAGTAAGACACACACAGACACAGTGAGACACACACAGACACAGTGAGACACACACAGACACAGTAAGATACACACAGACACAGTAAGACACACACAGACACAGTGAGACACACACAGACACAGTAAGACACACACAGACACAGTAAGACACACACAGACACAGTGAGACACACACAGACACAGTAAGACACACACAGACACAGTGAGACACACACAGACACAGTAAGACACACACAGACACAGTAAGACACACACAGACACAGTGAGACACACACAGACACAGTAAGACACACACAGACACAGTAAGACACACACAGACACAGTGAGACACACACAGACACAGTAAGATACACACACACACAGTAAGACACACACACAAACACAGTAAGACACACACACACAGTAAGACCTCCCTCCCTAACCCCCCTTCTCAGTATCTCCCCTCTAACTCCCTAACCCCCCCTTCTCAGTATCTCCCCTCTAACTCCCTAACCCCCCCTTCTCAGGATCTCCCCCCCCGCCCCGGTCACTTACCTTAAACTCCTGTGTTGGAAGCGTGAGGCGTTTGTCTCGGGTGCCGGCGCTTCACTGCTGATCGCCGGCGTCTGACGTCATATGCCGGCGCCCAGCGTAAAGCGCCGGCACCCGAGACAAACGCTTCCAACACAGGCGTTTAAGGTAAGTGACCGGGGCGGGGGGGGACACCGGACTCATTGGTGAGTCACCAGGACACTCTTTGCGGGCCGGTCCGAGCTATTCAGCGGGCCGGATGTGGCCCGCGGGCCGTGCTTTGCCCAGGTCTGGTCTAGAGGCTAAAATACTGCGGCCATTTTTAATCAATCTGATTAAGGTCTTTGCAGCTGGAAAAAAAAACAGTCTAGATGAGCCGAGAGGTTCTTATCTGCCATCAAATACTATGCTTCTATGACAAATAATCCCTATTTTCGGTGTAGAGATAGCTACAAAAACCGCAATAACTAGTGAATTCCTCCAAAGATTTGCATGTAGTAAAATACATTTAACATGAAAATGGGCCAGGAATGGACCTTTACTTTACAATCAGGGGGCAGTAATGTGGGACAGAGTGGTATCGCTCACCTGCAGAATTACTATCAGACTGAATGATTTCTTTGCAGCTCCGATACCTCCCTCTATTGCCCTCTGGTGGACAGATGTGCTGGTGTACGTTGTCAGCACTGTCATCATTCCAACAGGCCAACAAATTCAGAATGTTTTGCTTCTTCTGATTAAGGGAAATATTATCTAAGAACAAATGTAACATATACATTTAACCAAACTGAAGCAACATGATTTTTTCTCAGAACATCTCTTTCCTCAGTATCATGATTAACATTAGAATTTAGGTTGAAAAAGGCACAAATGCATCAAGTTCAAGCTTGACCTTGCTGCTGATCCAAAAGAAGGCAACAACCCTACTTTGAAGGGATTTACAATTGTGCCTCAAAAACGAGAAAATAACCTTCTTGACTGTAAAATAGCAATCTGATCTCTCACTGAATCAAGAAGCTATAACTAATTATGTCTTCATCGTTATATACATTTATATTTTTCTTTTCTATAAAATATCAATCGGCCCATAATGATAATCTATTGAATTTCAGAACATAGTGAATCCCATATGTTTTTTATACTTACTGTAAAGAACCCTTTTTGCTGCTTTCAAATTCCGCAGTTCTAATATATATTGTGTCGACTTTTTGTTTTGTTTTAACCCCTTGATGACAATTGACATGCTGGGCAAGCTTAGAAAGCAATCGACATTAAGGCATCCAGAAACACCAAAAAAATGCAAGGGCCTTGTACAATGGCTCCTAGGATCAGTCGTATTAACCATAATGAAAGGCTATATGCCTTTCAATTGTGACGGCGCCCGGAAGCTAAAAAAAAGTACTTAAGAGGCGATCAACTATCATAGGCAATCAGTGAAACACAAAAAAAGTCAGGGGCCCTGGTTTGATTGCTCCTAGGACATGCTGCTGCAAGATAGTTGCACCCTTTAAAAAGAAAGGAGTTCCCAGAGGGTTTTTCCAGACAGGTACTGTAGTCTTAAACAAGTATACATTTTTTTTTTTTAAATGTAACAATAGTTAAAAAAATAAGAATATAATAAAATTGAAAAATGAAAAGACCCCAGTGATGTCACCAAGAACACAAAAAATTACTACCACAAAGTTTGGCAGTCTAGTGAGAGAATTAGTGCATGAAAAGAGTTAAAACACTAGCATTTGGGGTGTTTCAAAAAATATATGGTTTTGAGTAAACTGAGGGTACAAAAAATAAAATCAGCCATTGTCATGAAGGGGTTAAATGCTGTTAGCCTAAATATGACAAGATCAGCATAATAGAACCAAGGGGTCCTTAATCAAAAGGATTACAGTATCCCATAACCCAATTTTCAAAAGCACAGTTAAGACGTATAGATTTATAGACGAGCGATAGTTGAGGAATACGTGGGGGTGGATACAATGGATTCATATGGGATAAAGTGGCTTAAAATAAATGCTAAGTGAAAGGGGCTACAATTAAGCTACACCCAACTCTCTCAATGAGGGGACTCTGAGAACAGGCACGCGTATACTCAATTGTACTGGCTCTGTGTATAAGAAAAACATATTTTCTATAGGATCTACATAGTGAGCGACATCACAAAGTTTTAACCGTGCTACCATTTAATGGCCTATTCTAACAAATATTTTTTTTCCTGATGAGCTTGAGCCCACATAGATTCTTCCGGCTCCAGTTTCCATTATGCATGAAAGGGAAGATTGTTAACATTATGGTGAAAATCGCTTTATTAACGTCCCTGTAAAGGGTGCAGGACTGTCCTTCTCTACCCACTAAGCGCTTTCATTCACTCACCACAGGCATCGGAGTGTCCTACTGCAATAGTGAGCAGTATCAAGCCGAATGCCAGCATCTTCAGTTTAGCAAAGATTGCAAAACTATTAGAAAACACAATCAAATATTATTATCACAATGAACATCATAGTAGTAATATACAGTAATATGCAGTCATTCACACAAATCTTCATTGCTTTTCAACCTATGAATGAATAGGATTTGCCAATTCCTTCACATTATCAGTGTATAGTATATATACAGTTAAATAGAGACTTCTACAAAAAGATGTTATTAACAGCAGACATTGGCTGACTAAATACAAACCGTCACTTACCACAAAGTAGAAAGTTGATTTTCTTTTTTTTACCATATAAGATGTATCTATAAAAAAGAATGCTGGGTTCCACCTACATTCTTACATGAACCCACTGATTGGATTGGCCACGAAAGCAGGAAATACATTCAATATTGGCATCAATACTGTCTGTATCAATCATGTTCAACAAAGAATGTTACAGAAACTTGGAAACATAAAAAGGGTTGAGTCTTGGTGACTTGGGAAGAATTTGTTTTTTATTCTCTTCCATTGTGAAATGCCAGCACCTGTTTCCTTGTGTGCTGAATTAGATCATCAACAGGATGAAAATCCTATTTGTACATGACAGATCACTGATAACCTACTCACACGTGTCTACCAGCCTATTCAACAGAGATGTTTGCACCTCGGCAGCCTTTACACGCCATGTAATAGTGAATAAAGGGAAGCATTGCAACAACTATTTCTTCAATTAAGGACTATTCATCCAATCAAGTCTGTCAGTTTTTCCTAATGTACAGATTTAGATCGTAAACAGTGTTTTGGCCTTTCCCATTTATGTTTAAAATCCCTTACTGTATTAGCCTCTACCATCTCTAATGATATGCTGTTCCCTCTATCTACCACCCTCTCGGTATAACTTCCTTGAATTACATCTAAACCTCTGACATTTTAGATCATTTTAGACCTAGATTATGGCCTCTTGTTCTACCATTTATCCTCCTGTGAACTAAACCTTCCTCCTGTATTTTGTTAAATCCCCTTAAATATTTAAATGTTTCTATCACATCTCCTATTTCTCTTCTTTCTTTCAATCTATACATATTGAGATCAATTAGTCTATTCTGATAATTTGTATGCTGAAAACCATTCACCAATTTTTGTAGCCTTCCCCTGAACTCTTTCCAAAACATGAATGGGGTCTCCAGAACAGAACACAATACTCTAGGTGAGGTCTGACCAGAGATCTGTAAAGTATCAGAACCGCCTTCCTCTTCCCACAACTACCAAGGAGGACAGCTGTGCACAGAAGCTGGATAGATAACTTGTATTATATATAACTACATATATATAGGCCACTTGTTTTGTGCATGCTTAATTACAGTTAAATAAATGGAAGCAAACAAAGACAAGATAGGTGGTGACCAAAAAATACAGACTGGCTATACACCAAGATAGAACTTTCAGTGAAGCTCATCAGCGAGATATCATTAGTGCTATTGGACATGTCTACGGCATGCGGGTATAAAATTATTGAGATGAGTTTAATTTCCTTGAATTGGAGCCTACCAATTGTCATTGTTTAACCACATCAGGAAAGTTGGTGACGGTGTCAGTGCCTTTGTAAAGCCACAGAGGAACACCAAGTCTTCAGTCTTTTTCCTCTGTGACCGCACTCCTCAAAGGGATATGCAACCCCTACCTTCCCTCCCTGGTAAAACCAAGAGAGGCCCGGACCTTTGTGGTGACCAGCTGATGTTTATTTCTAGTGATAATATTTTGGATGATGACGCAAGGTAAGGCCAGGATCCCAATTACAGTTGATGGCCCTTTATATCTCTTTTCTTACTATGTGCTACTCTACATCCTTGAGTCTACAACAAACCACACAACTTTTCTGATATCAATATTTATTCGTTATCATGACATGTCATTGTTACCCTCTAGCAGGGAGACAAATATTCACTGATTGGTTCATTCAAGAACACCTATTTTGAAGCAATACAATAATGTTAGCGGTAAAAGATCAGCACGGCAGCTTCCGTAATTGCTTTACTGGAACTCCATCCGGTGTGTGTCCCATAACCATCCCAGTCAATGGCTGCAAAGTCTCCACACTGCTTGGGGTCTCCCTGAGGAATGTAGCCTCCTCCTCCAAAGCAATGCTGGAAGCCAAACACATATAGAACCCAGAAAATTAGGTATCCAATTACACTACACTACAGAAGGATATAAATGCATAGAGAAGAAAGTAACTGTTACAAATATTATTTATTTACAGAAAAAAAGAAAAGAACTCAGCCACGTGTATTTCATGAAGTAGCACATTTTGCTGCACAGAACATAAGGCAGAGTTTTCTTCTAGGAAACTTATCTGTACAAACATCTTTCATATAATTTTCTTCCTTGCGATGCTGCTGACGAGTCATCATGTTGCGTCTGACCTCATTACAGAGCACGGGAATATGACGTCATATCCCAGCACTCTGCAATGAGGTTGGGTGTGCCATGATGAAGGTCTGCAAGAAGAAGGACTTCAGAAAGGGAAAAAAGTAAGTGATGGGGAGAGACAGAATAGACAGAAAAAAATGTAGAGATAAAGAGGAATATATAGGGGAGAGATAATGAGATAGAGAAAGGGGAGAGATAGAGAGAAGGATAGAAAGGAGAGAGATAGTGGGAATGGAGAGTAATGAGAAAAGGGATGGGGAAAAGGGGGAACAATATTGAAAAAAGGATTGATAATGAATAAGGAAAGAGATAAGGAGATAGATAATGAGAGGTGGGAGAAAGGAGATAGATTGTGAGAGGTGGGAGAAAGGAGATAGATTGTGAGAAAGATGAGAGGTAGACATAAAGCAGAGGAATAAGAGAGAGATTAAGTGAAAATAGGAGGAGTAATGAGATATAGAAAAAGAGGAGAGATAGAAAGGGGATATCAAAAAAAGAGGGAGAGATAAAAGAGAACGAGGAGAGGTAGGGAGAAAAGAGATAAAGAGAAGGAAGGCAAAATGAAAATGAAGAGAAATAAAAAGGAGACTGGAGATATTGGGAAAAGCAGTGGTGGTCAAAACAGTTGCTGGAGACCCATTATTGTTCCTCTGAAATGGTCTGCACTAAGATGTTGTCTGCATTATAATAGATCAATCCCTGGACCTGAAAGATGTGTAAGGTCCTGGACTGCGCTATCCACCCGCAAGGTCATTACAAATGTGCCGTAGGAAATGATTTACACGCAGGAGTCTCCCAACACGCCCAGCATGGAGAGAATTACAAAGATCTCCGTACCTGCTCTGTGTTGCAACCAGTCACCTTTATCCCAGGGCACAGAGCGAGCGCTGCCTTTTCATAATTAAATACCCGGAACTGAACAAAGCCAGCAACAAACTCACCTAAAGGAAACAGTTACACGGTTTTAGAGTTTCTGAAATACTTATCCTTAAATAACCAATTTTGTGTTACAAAATGTATACACCTATTATTTATCCCAAAGTCCTACATGTTACAGTTAAAGAATGAAATAATAAGTATATAAAACATCCCTTATGTGTATTCCACGGGAGCAGCTATATCATCTTCCCGTTCCCAGGATGATTGCTCTGCCACAGGCTGCCATCTTAGCTTCCATTAGAGGGATTTTTTTAAACTAAATATCTCCAAAACATTTACATTAATTAACAATCGAAAAGCAAACGCGATATTTCTACAAATGAATTTAGTTCTGGTAAAAGCTGTGCTTGCAAGAGTTTCCATTTAAAACTGCTAGTAATCGATTTAGAAAAGAGTCTGCGTTGGGCATTTACAGGGTTAATCAATGGAAGGTTAAGCTCTGGAATCTTGAATAACACCCAGCTTACTACTTACAGAAATGTTTGTTTCTGGATTTATTTATCAAGTGACAATGGAAAAAGTTTTGCATACTTATCTCTTTTTTGTCTACTTATCACAAAGTAATTATTGTAGGGAATGCATTTTCTGGGTTGCTACCAATTCCATACAAGCACAAGAAGTGACCCATCAATGCACAAAACGCTAGATGATTATCTTGTCATCATCATGATTATCAAACTGGAAGACTTTTTAAATGACTTTTGAACCTTAAACATGTTAACGCTTTAATGGACAGTTACAAAGCATCAAATGTTTCTGATTCTACTTGCTTAAAACATAACTTGACGTGAGTGATCATCAGATATACTCAGTTGAGTCTCCTGAATTTCAGTGGAAATCTCAGGTATCATACATGAGTAAGAAATGGACTAATTGGAAGGCTCATCCTCGTTAAATCATTGCAGAATATGAAGAGGCCCGCTCTAGACTCTTCTATGGTTTTAAATATAATTTATGCAATATTTGTCACAAAAAAGTCATACAAATAACAGCTTTATCATTTGTCTCTGTGTTTGACATGAATGTTCACTTAATTATGATCCTCTGCTCTTGGGGGGCTCTTGGAGATTGGAACATGGCATTGATTGAGTCACACGTGATGCACAGCATGACCTAATCATGTAAATGTACTGCAAATGGCTTTAACCCTCTTACGCAAAGAACATATTGTCACAAAAATAGAAAATGCATCTGTATTTGGGATAATACCCTGCCCTCCTGTCCTTCTGATGGCAGCTACTACCACCCCTCAGTGCCGAGTCTGCCGATGAGAAGCGACACTCAGCTGGAGGGGACACGGAATTTACAGCAGATAAATCGCACAGGGAAACATTGTAAACTTTGTGTAATTTATCCTGTTCTTTTGCTCCAATTACCAAAAACCTACTAACCACACATTGCTTGGCATCCAAGTTCCCCACAAATGAATGCAATTTTATATACAAATGTCTTACTTCTGCCACTTGGTGAGTAGTAATTGGCTGTCTTCTCCGCATTGCCAAAATCATACACAACTGGTATGGCCGGTCCATTGTTTGTAAGGCAGGTGCCAACATTATATTTCACAGGATATTTCTAGAAAAATCATGAGTTATTATTTTTATGATAATAAAAGTTATGCTAAGAGATTATGGTGCAGAGTCATGGCACATGCATTCAACCAAAAAAGTGTTTGTAGCTTCATTATTATCTGTTAAAAAGGCACTATAATCCCCAAACATGCAAGGTTTTGATTAGCTATATAAACTAGAAATAATTTAAGATCTTTACATATAAACGCCTTGATATAGAAGACTTTTAAATGGATCTTATAGGATACCAGTGAAATATTTTCTAAAAAGGTTTCTTGATTTATTAACTATTTACTCTTTATTAAATTGCAATGAGGTCTAGTACATTCCCAATAACTATTACTAGGGGTGAGTATGAACAATAATATTAAAACTGACAAGAACATTAACAGAGATCATGAAGGTTGGGCGGACAGATTGGTTCCAGGATGCAGGTATTGGGAGGATAGATTGTAGAATTGGTACAGCACAGGTGAAATACACTAGTGAAGGAAAGTGGTAATAGTAGAACAGGGATGGGAAGAGTGAGGAGAGTGGATAGGAGACGACTAGGAGACGAGAGCAGAGGTGTCTGGAGGTTCAGTGTGGGTAAGGGACATGAGTTTAAATTTAATTGTGGAGGGCATGAGGAGCCAGTAGAGGGTGGCAGAGGTGTTCCGAATGGATTGGAAAGCTTATCACAAGGGCATGTATTAGCATTTTAGGAGACTCGGTGAGGAAAGCATTCACAGAGCCCTACCAACTGTCCATCCTAAATACAATGAAGGTAAAATGCTGAAATAGAAATAAAGTAAAACCAGTGCTATTTCACTATTACCTTGTAGAGGTTGAAGAGGTTACCTCCCTCAGCCAAGAGGAAGCCTGTCTGTGTGCGATATCTTAGAAGAGAGGACTCCCTCCATTGAGACATTGGAGTCTTGTTTGGCACATGCCACAATTCCACATCTTTAGCTGAGATATCATAATAGCCTGGATTCTGGTAATGTGAAAAATGAAAATACTTGTATAACCCACATTTAGCCAGAAGCTTTTCTTTTTATGTAATATTGAAGTTTAGGAAATTACCATTTAAGCTTTATCTATACAATGTATGCAATGCCTGTGTTTTAATGTAAACATTTTAAAAAGGAAACTAACGTGTGCATGTGACATGTTTAGATTTTTTAGGTACTTTGAAAAACTAACATTGGGACTGGATTGTTGCCTCTACCTCATGAAGCTTCTCCCTTTTTAGTGTATCTGTCCTTGATGTATTGAACATTTGGTACCTTGTAGTCATCACTAGTTGCTCCATCAGGTAACCCAAAGGTGTTATAATTTGCCCAGTTACCATCTCCTTCTGGATTATTTGGGTTGTTCCCCTGTTGGCTTGACCAGCGATCTCCAATAGTACATTTTCCAAACATGTTGTTCTCATGAATACTGGCTACCAAAGTCCAGCCGCCTCCATCAGTTGTCATGTCACAGAACGCCTGGTAGGATATACCATCACCACTTGTCAAAGTGTAAATCCCATCTGTAAAACAAGGAGTATTATGATCAGATGTTTTTCTTAAAAAAAATAGACAGTCTGCTGGTGCTTATTTATGAAATGCCAACACTTGTTATGGTTATTTTAAGTTCTCAAAGCTTGTGACTGCCGAAAGATGATCATGTGCTAAAAGCTCAAACAAATATACAATGTTATCTAGCATGTGAAAGATTAACAATAAAATCGGATCGAATGAGATTATGGAAAACATCTCCATGTGTCACATCCCCAGGCTGCAGGAAAAGCATGTTTTCCTATATCCCAAGCTGCTGAATCATCAAATATTCCAAAACACAAATCTAACAATAAAGAGTTAAAAAACACACAATCTTTATAATGTTAAGAAGTCTCAGACAATGAACAATGTGCACTAATAAATAGAGGTTAATGAATGATGTAAAACTGCAGTAACCGTGCACACGTTACAAGGCAGGTGTGTTAGCTCTCTCCTGTACCGCACTTGGGGTTGTGTTACTCACCCCTGGCGTTTGTGTTGGATTGCTTGATTTCCGCGCAGCTTCTGTATCTGTAGTCATTAACTCCATTGTTAGAGCAATAGTCTGAGCTGACGCGATTACTGTTTTCATCCCAACATGCCAGTAAATTCAGGATGTTTAACTTCTTCTCCTGAGTTGAAGCAAGGTCTAGGAGAACATTTCATTGTATGAAAACCATTATAGCATATGGGGATTGCTGTAGGGTTATCAGCTCACTCTTTAGAATCCAAGTAATTAAAATACCATATATATTTAAGTTATTTACTCCTATACACAGTGTTGGTTGGAGTAGAGACCAGAACAACTCTTTAAGCAGGCATGCATTTAAAAATTGTACAGTGGGACCACATTAAAATAATTGGCGTCTGCACTTTATATATAATTGTTCTTTTATGTCTCACTAACATGACTGACAGCTCACTAGATGTTGGGAAAGGGGCCAAGACATTCTCCATCCTGGCTGTCCATGCATGAGCCAAGCTGGTCTTTCCATTTTAAAACAGATTACATTTAAGAGTGGGTTTCTTGGGTACTGGATCCATGTCTAGTTCATTGTACATTTCACTTACCGCATGAGGCTGTAAGTCCATCACTAAAGACTAAAGTTAACAGAACAAGATTGCGCAACATCTTTACCTAACCAAAAAAAAGAGAAAAGAATGACAAATGAAGACAATAATTTCAACACAGTGTAGAAATGATACCTGTGTAGGATCGTTAGATCATCATTTAATAACCTCGGAGGACATGCGCCTGCCACTGTATAAAACCAAAATAACACCCACTTGAATATTTCCATATTTGTGATTTAGAATGGAGAAGGCAAATGTTCAGTAATGTCAAGCTGGCTGGCTTACTGGACTTCTGGCAACTTTATATAAATACTGCTCATATGTTTTATTTGTCCCTAAATGCCTTCTGCTAGAATTGGATTATCCTTTATTTCCATACAGATACAATTCATCAAGCATGTAAAAAAGTTGGGAAGAACAAGAACCTCTGAGTACCAAACTATGATTTTGGCCAGGGTAGCGTGTACATTATACCCATAAGATAGAAATTGTGAAAAAAGAACATGAGCCAGTGCAAACTATCTACACAAACAGACAAAAGAGGCATACAAAAACAAAACTTTTTTACCCAAATGCTTAACGTACTGTGGTTAACAAGGAAGGAAAATTATTGCTGCACAAAATCAAACCTACAAAGAAATAGATTCTATAAACAAGCAATTTTAGCACCATCTAACTTACACAAAGCAGTCACCCCAAACACACGATCGTTTAACCTTGTATATAAAATACCCCACTGTTAATAAATACATAAATGAAAAAATATATCAGAAGGGTACTGAAATCTGAGTATTATCTGTTCCTAACCATAACTAGAAATTTCTATTTTCCCCCCATTACCCAATGTCTTTATTTCCCGGTAAATACCCAGAAGAGTATACAATATTTACCGTCTTGTTTGCCCACAGGAAAGCATTATATAGTCTTCTTGGATGTCAGAGATCTTCAATTCTGAATTTAGGGAGGGGAGTTGAAAGGGAGAACAGGGAGGGAGGAAGAAAAAAAGTGCGGTGTCACAAAGGACAGTATGGAGTCATTGTTTAAAGTGCGGTGTCACAAAGGACAGTATAGAGTCATTGTTTAAAGTGCAGTGTCACAAAGGACAGTATAGAGTCATTGTTTAAAGTGCGGTGTCACAAAGGACAGTATAGAGTCATTGTTTAAAGTGCAGTGTCACAAAGGACAGTATGGAGTCATTGTTTAAAGTGCGGTGTCACAAAGGACAGTATAGAGACATTGTTTAAAGTGCGGTGTCACAAAGGACAGTATAGAGTCATTGTTTAAAGTGCGGTGTCACAAAGGACAGTATAGAGACATTGTTTAAAGTGCGGTGTCACAAAGGACAGTATAGAGACATTGTTTAAAGTGCGGTGTCACAAAGGACAGTATAGAGTCATTGTTTAAAGTGCGGTGTCACAAAGGACAGTATAGAGACATTGTTTAAAGTGCGGTGTCACAAAGGACAGTATAGAGACATTGTTTAAAGTGCGGTGTCACAAAAGACGGTATAGAGACATTGTTTAAAGTGCGGTGTCACAAAGGACAGTATAGAGTCAGTGGGTCAGTTTATGAGTAAAATGTTTAAGGTTTAGGGGTTTTAATTGTTTTAATTAGTTTACATCTATAACCTGTTTACCCTCTGGAAGTTGGGGTCTCATACTGACATTAACACGGGGTCTTAATTATTTAATCTGCGCAAAACAGGCGCACAAATACAAAGAAATCCCCCTGTTTCATAAATAGAACAGTATGTATAGAATTTGTCACATATAAGTAACATAATATCTGCTTCAAAGAGAAAAGAATTTGTATGCGTAAATACAAATCACAAGATGCAGTTTTTACTAATTTTGTAAAGGGTAACTGTTTGGCTAACCTATTTATAAATTAATCACATGTTGTTATTGACAGTCTTCAGAATGATAAATGAACACATCAAAAAGAAGGGAGGCATACACACAGAAAGCCAGCATAGCCGGACACGAGACTCATTCTGACGTCAAGAACATGGAGCAACCAATTCATTTCAACCCAGATTAACGGGAAATTCGGTTAGTATCTCAACTCAACTGGACTTAAGCCTTAACTCATCTCATTAACCATGAAATATAATAAAACAGGAGCTCATCTTTATATTTCTCCGTATCCTGCCCTCTCCCTATACCCTTTTTAGGGAGTGAAATATTATTTAAACTGACTCTCTGAGAGGCATAGACCCCCCTGTTGGAATTGAGTTTGGACTTTAGACACATTTGCGCCTATGAGTGTGGGGGGTTAGAAAACCTCCAACATCTCTTTTGCAGTTCTTCTTAAGTTTATTATTATATTATTATGGGGGGATGGGGGCCATTTTTAGGACATCGATTGATAAAAGGCCTGGCAACTATTATTTTTAATAACAAAATATTTTGTTTAATTTATTTATTTTATTGTGTGTTGTGGGGATATTTTTGTTTCAGATGAAGACATGTGCGTTTATATGGAATGTGCATGCCCTCGTCTGTAAGTTACAAAATGTATGAGCATGTATGAGCCAACAGCTTGCAGAATAGTGAATCTGTGAGTTTTTCTGTGAGTGTTATAATGTGAGGGCATGCGTCTCAAGTCCAGCTTAGTCAATAGAAGCAACTGTTGTTTTCACAATTTCCTCTTTAATGAAAATAAATGAAATGAAAGGAAGAAATAAGAAAAAAGTTCAGTGTAAGGTTGTCCCTGTCACTACGGGTGCCATTGGAGAAGTCTGATGTTGGGTTTAGATTATATGATGATAGGAAACATGTCTTGTATGTTTCTGTTGCAGTCTTATGTGGTTTGTCAAAACATCATTTTTCAATTGAATTGACTTGAAAGAATTGTTCTGTGTTTTTTCTTTTGAAACAATGTGTCAAATACATTCACAAACTACGTTAATGGAGTACAAATACCTTTGTACAATAGGCCTATTTACATTTCACCTTTTAATATTTTAAATGGCACGGTTTGACACATCATGTCAAAAGGAAAAACACACAGAACAATTATTTGGTAATCCTTTGTTATATATTTGCCAGGAAAACCATGAACTACATTTTGTAGAGGTTTTGACTGACAGCTTTTGGCATCTCTGCCTAGTCCAGCATAATTTTATAAGTTTAGTGATATGTTGTTCAGGGACTTAGTATCCATTTGGAAGAACCCAATTGCCATTTTGGGGGAATAGGGTGGGTGCTGTTTGTATATATTTTTTAGCCCTAGCATCAGCATAGCTAGAACTGGCTTCAAGTCTTAGTTTTGGATAGTTTGTTATTTCTTTGTGAGCCCTTTGAACAGGCAAGAACCATGACCCATGGAACACATTTGTCCAAGAACCATGAACCATGGAACATATTTGTCAAATATTCATGTGTGTTTTGCCCATTATATATTTCCTGTGTGGTGAGACATATTGTGACAGAATGACCTGTCATACAAGACCCCAAGGTAGTCAGAGATGGCTCTAGCCTGGCTGCCAAACAAAGATAGCACAGGTAGGAACTCCATTGTGTAACTAATCCCATCAATAGGATTGCTGCCAGGGGGATATTCAGTAGCCAAAGGGGATTAAAGGTTGGGTTGTCTACATATACCTGTTTATCAGTGTTAACGCAATTATGTGGATATATAAGGCTATGTTTTACAACAATAAAATGTTCGATTTGTTCTTCACAATCATGATGGTCGTGACTACTTTTGTGATCTAAGACAAAGATCCATCTATTAGCCTCCTGAGGCGGGAGACATAGGGTATCTATAGCCCTAACTGTCAAATTGTATACTGCATTTCTGTATTAATGAAGTTAAATAAATAGTTTTCACATACAGTTGTGTGAAAGAGAAAATATGCCCGCTTTGAATTCTATGGTTTTACACATCAGGACATAAAAACAATCATCTGTTCCTTAGCAGGTCTTGAGTTAGGTAAATAGAACATCAGGTGAACACTGTGGCATGATGTATTCAACAAAAATAAAGCCAAAATTGAGAAGCCATGTGTGAACTCTTATTGCTTCCATGGGAATTAAGATGCCAAGTAGCAGAAAGGTGCTGCTAATAAAGTGCCCTTGATTAATTGATCTTAACCAAGTATGACCACCTCTATAAAAGCTGGAGTTTTAGCAGTTTGCTGGTCTGGAGCATTCAGGTGTGTGTCAACACAATGCCAAGGAGAAAAGACACCTTAGAGAGGCAATTGATGTTGCCTTCGATTTGGGAAGGGTTATAAGGCCAAACAATTTAAAGTCCATCATTCTACAGTGAGAAAGACTATTCAAAAGTGGTAAACATTGAAGACAGTTGCCAATCTTCCCAGTAGTGGATGTTCCAGCAAATTTACCTCAAGGTCAGACCGTGAAATGCTCAGAGAAATTGAAAAAAAACAAAAGTTACATCTCAAACTCTACAGGCCTCGGTTAGCATGTAAAATGTTAAAGTTTATGACAATAAAATTAGGAAAAAACAGAACAGGTATTTTTGGCCATAATGTATAGCTCCATGTTTGGGGAAAACCAAACACAGCATTTCAGCACAAACACCTCATACCAACTGTCAAGCATACTGGTGGAGGGGTGATGATTTTGGCTTGTTCTGCAGCCACAGGACCTTGGAATCTTGCAGTCATTTAGGCAAATTATGAACTCTTCTGTATACCAACATATTCTAGAGTCAAATGTCAGGCCATCTGTCTGACAGCAACAGCGGGCCATGCAACAGGGCAATGATCCCAAGCACACCAACAAATCTACAACAGAATGGCTAAAAAAAAAAAAGACTCAAGGTGTTGCTATTGCCCAAAGTCCAGACCTTAAATCGATTGAAATGCTGTGGCGGGACCTGAAGAGAGCTGTGCATAAACAAAGTGTATTGTTACATATTGAGCCCCAAATTCAGTGTCATACGCACATCTGGAAGTTCATATACCTGAAGAGATTCCATAAGTTAAACAAATTTGCATTCTGGTTGTTTTACTCCTTGGGGAAAATAATTATTTTGCACAAATTGGTCTCGCTGCACAGAGCGGCAACGGACAATAAATTTGTAATTATATTTGCAAGAGTAGATACAGCTGAAAATTCTATTTTACACAAAACGGAGCAATAAGTGATGTGAACTGAAAGCATACCCTGAAAACAGAGCGTTATCCATTTTAAGCAGAAAAGGTGCGACTATAATCATTTAGATGTTTATTAGTTAAAGGCTGTATTGGACTATGTGTACCCTATGGAGATTAGATTTTGTCATGGACCCTAAGAACTCCAGAGTCTGCAAAATTCCATGGAAACTTTAGCTAGAGCTTTGATCGTCGATAGAAAAAAATAAAACTTGTATCAATTATGTTTGCTTATAATCATTTTGTATGCTTGGTCATAGCACAGTATAATCTGAATTGCAACGCCAACATTCATAACAATGGTGTTTATTTAAACAAAGGTTGCTAGTAGGACGTTAGTCAAAAAGTATTTGACTCAGGTTAACCAGTTTCCTCCAAGATTCTGAATGATGCGTTTTGCATAGAAAACATATTGGGATTACAGGGAGATTTAAATATATTTGTGGAAAATGGTAAACAATAAGAATTGTTAATAAGGCAATTTAAATAATAAGGCATGGCTTAATACTAAAAACAAATCCTACCCTTTTTAACTGGAAATACCGCATAGGTTTAAAACATAATAAAACAGAAAAGAAAGGTGTATGGTTTTAATCTTTCTTTCTAAACGATCAGCCCACTTTTGAGAGATCATATATATATAAATAATATAATATAAATAAGAACACCACCTCTTAAATTCATCCTTGTGTGAATCCTAACTTGGCGGGAGTTCTTTACTAGATGCTGGGGGATGGAGAGCTTCTTCTTTGTTGAGTTTTGCTTTATTTCCTAAGTTAGGTATCTAGTCTATCCGCAGCCTCTGCAGGAGGCTCAGATAGATGTCCTGTGCAGCTGTGAAGGAGAAGCTAACACCAAAAAATCCTGGCTTGTATCAAGAGAGGTGGAATGACCTACAAAGGGGCCTGATATCTCAAAGGTATCATGACCTGTATTAGGGGTACATACCAATGGTGTGAAGGAGTGGGCATCACTTAGCTTTCTGTTTGAAAACTGTAACCCCTTTATTGTAATCCTAATAAATGGTCTGCTCCCATTGGACCTTCATGCAAGACTGCGTGTTTGGAAGGAATTCTAGAACCTTCCCTCTTTACAAAACTGTTTCAATATTCTTGAGATGTCTGGTGTGAATTGCACTATTGAGGTCATGCCGCAGCACCTCAATACGGTTGGTGTCAGGACTCTGACTGAGCCATTTCACGAGTGTATTTTCATCTGCAGGTGATTTATTCCTGCGTTTTAGGTCATTGCCCTGTTGCATTACCTGCCTTCTGTTGAGATTCAATTGGCGGACAGATGGCCTTACATTTTTCGGCAGGATATCGATAAACTTGTGAATTCGCTTTTTGTCAATGATAGTACGCTGCTCAGACAGCAAAGCAGCCCAAAACCACAATGCACCCTTCATAATACCTTACGGTTGGGATGATGTTTTCATGCTGGTGTGTTGTGCCTTTTTTACCCACACACATAGCATTGTGTGTTTCTAAATAACTCAAGTTTGGGTTCATCATGTCAGCAGCACTGTGGAACACCCAGAAGCTCTTTTGCAAACTTCAGACATGCTGCAGTGGCAGTGGATTCCTCCATGGTGGTCTTCTGCATATGGTAGACTTGTCAATAGAGATGTTAGAATGTTCCAAAGATTTCTGTAAGTCCTCTAGGATTCCTTTATTGAGAATGTTGTGCACTTTGCAAGACGACAACTTTTTTGGAGAGTAGAAACCGTTCTGAACCGACTGTGAATGTCTACATGGTATGTTCCACAAACACATGAAAACTTTTAATCGTTTGTTATTAGCTGACGCAGACTGTTTGTCTATTGTTGTTGAAGATCAGATCAAATTTAATGACCAACCTATGCAGAAATCCAGGTAATTTGAAAGGGTTCACATACATTTTAAATTTTTACCAGAATCTTTGCATACCTTTTGAACGTCAAACAGCGTACAGCAATCACTGACTTTTTTGTATCCTTTATTTATAACTATATCTGATATGCTTTTCCATTTATGTTTATCAAATTTTTTTTTAAAAAGGCTGTCATGGATGATAGCAGGTAAAAGAAAATCACAGAATGCAAATAAGCCCACATTTTCCTAAACTGTCTGGAAGCATCACTCAATAAGTAGCCGTAATTAATGAGTACTTCCCCCCCAATCCATCACATATATTCAGATCACACACGGTGCATGGAATAAGAACAGTAAGCAGAAAACACTTGTTAAAACCTAATTTTAATAAATTATGTGCATGCCAAATGAAAAATACAAAAATACAATATTAAAAAACCTTTGAGATGCAGATTTAGCTGCAACCACAGCAAATGCGTCAATAAAACTTCTTGAGAAATACATGAAATTTGTTTCAAACAAATTTACCAAATGATATGAAAACTGTGCAAAAAGAACCGAAACAAAGCAAATAACATTGACCAAGTAATACAGATGTTATTAAGCATAGCATGTGCTTCATAAGCTCAGCTCATGACCGAAATCCACTTAATGTTGAACATAAAATAAAAATCACAACATTCTTACACCAGGGAAACTCATGCTAAATTACAAACACAATCTGTTTAGAAAGTAAAAGACTTTGCTAGATTTTTTTTTTCTTTAAGGAAATCCCCGACAAAAACGGAGAGACTCATGCAACAACTGTAATATTTTCTTACACTGTAAACACAGAGCAGTAATTAAACTAGTTCATATTACCGCTTCCACTATAGAATCTGATTGCCACAATTGAAACTATATAAGCTTCCTTCATTTTTTGTTCTGTGCACACAGAAATCACCTAAGAAAGTAACGAGCCAGCTACAAAGGGTTACTTCCGCTCCTGTAAAACAATCCTTCATATGCAGAACACTGTTGTGTCCTTTAAACTTTCAGTCTCAAAATAAAATGTCCTCATTTTTTATAAGCATTTCCACCACCAGTCTCTGATAACGGATGTCATTTAGCGCAGCCATGGCATCTTGTTCTGGCGCACGCATGAGAGTCGGTCCGAACACAATGCCAAGGTTTTCTGCGTTCATTAAGTTGTCCTTCTCATGAAGAGTTACCCTACAAGGAAAACAAAGTTACAGCTCATTATCCATCTTGCTATACACTAAAAAGAATGGTTATCTGTAGGCATTCCAGCAGAACAGAAGATAACATGAAAGAAAGTCCTACATCTGCTTCAAAGCATGATACTCTCTTGTGATATTCGCCAACAGAAAGGTCTTATTGTGCTAAGACATGGCCACCGATTAGCTCACGCTAAAAGGAATCACGAACATCAAACAGCGTACTGTGCGGAAACCATGTTGGTTATAGAAGCTCTGACCTTGTGAGCCATTTTCACGGTAATGTACAGTCACGCTGTCTTTAGAATTTCTCATTCTAACACAAAATAATCTGGCTAAAAAAATAAAAACAACTAAATAAAATACAGCATTTCTGACATTTAGCCATGGAGTGGCAGTATTTAGCTTTTGGAGGTCTCCAATGGGTCTACATTAGCCTAATAAAAAGTATCAATTTAATTTAGAGACTTTTATTTTTATTTCTACGTAAACAACTTTACAGATCTGAAAATGGCAGCCTTAAAAATATAAAAACACTGAATATGGCTATCCAATGCTTGTATGACAATATACCTTTTTAGATGGCCCATGAGATATCGTAGCGTTTCACAGTGTGCAGGAGGTAGCTGCTTTAATGCTTCATGAAGAGTTTCTAACTGTGTGTCTGGATCTAATGCCTCTGCAATAAAAACACACACATTTAGGAAAATAGAAAAAAAACAAAAAACAAAAAGGGTGAATACTGAACAAGCTATTGTTGTTAGTTCTTTAATGTGTACTACAAATCTGGCCAAAATGCTTTCTGTCTTAAATAAATGACTATTATACTTAAAGGGTGCCTGTCAAGAAAAGAATACAAAACTGTTATAGTATTATTAGCATTCTTAAAACTGTTAAGCAATTGTTAAGTATCCCTAATGAGAAATTTCCATGTATTCACTACCTAACTTTTCTGCTCAGAACATACTACGTATAGAGAAATGCCCTTGATCGCTGCTGGCACCTATATTATGTTACTTTTTCTCTTTGTTGCAGGTATATAAATTGATGTACTATTTTAAAGACGTTAGCACAAGTTTTGAACGGCGTTAACTAAACTGCAGATTCAAAAATGCATAAAAAAGATCAAACAGTGGTATTTATACACTTCAGAGGGTATTCTGTAAATGCGCTCAGTTTCTGGGTCAACGCGTGATTCTAACCTATTGCAGAATATAATACCCAATAACGAATGATATGTAAATCACCCAAGTGGCAGACAGGCACACCTGCTTTTGTTCTTTAACTAACACCATCACTCACAAAAAGGTATTGTATCTCTATTATGCAAATACTGTATCGCTCAAACACGGGAACTTACTTGCAGAATCTAGGAACTTTGGATAAGCATCATATGTGATGAGTGGGATGGGTAATTCTCTGAAGTACAGTTTCAGGGCACCAGTTATAATGTTGATATCTTCGTATACATTCACTGAAATATCAGCTTTCTCCCCATCTGTAAAAGCAAGTTATTTCAGTAAATAATGTTTCAATAGAAGTCATATTATGGAAATTGAAACATGTTTAATGAGCCATAAACATTCAAATAAATGAATGGGAAAAATATTAAATTATAAAAATATTAAAATAACTAGAAGAAAATGGAGAAAAAAGCAAGAACAGACAACTAGTGGATAATTCAGAAATATACCTTACATTTAAGTAAGTGTTCAAAAGTGGCAAAAACAAATACTTTTAAAGCCCCATTGTCTATTAAAAGGCAAAATAAAAAAGGAGAAAATTACAAATCACCGTAATATAACATGGGATATCATCCTAAAAAACTCACATAGTAAGAAGTGATTTATTGTTATTCTTAATCTACAATCTAGACATATAGGAAAGGCATTAAATGATGATATTACCTCTATCAAAGGACATTTTAGCGTCTTCGATCAGGTCAGTAAATCCTGATATTCTGTACAAGCCTTCTGACTGTAGACCTGTTGAAAAAAGTAATTTTTTATTTACAAAATTACAAAATAGATACTTATCATACTATACTATAATTTTCTATATATTTTATATCGCATACAGAAAACCAATATTAAATGGCAGTTAATGGATTGTATCTCCCAAAATGATATGAATGCCTGTCTGGAGGAAGATTATGGGCGTTCTAGTTTCTTAATGTTGTCCAGAGCTATAGAATGGCTTACCTCTAGACTCGATTTCTCGTATGCACATGTCCACCACCATCGGCCGTTTGGAGTTGTGCGCCTTTACTAGCGTGGTGAGGTCACAGCTGTAAACTTTCTTGACGTGTTTCAAGTCCGGCTTACAGTCATTGGGAACCATTTTGGAACACTGCTTATGAACGTTCAAACCACAATCTGCAAAACAAATAGACATGGTATTTGTTTTTTTGTACTTTTTTTAAACATATTACAATATAACAAAATAACCTGACTTGTGCTAGGAGTTACAAACCATAATGAAAAAGTTACCCTGTATTCTAGAACTTGCAATGGCCCCTGGAACCCTTAAGTATTTTGGGGAGTTTTGACTTTGTTTTAATTTTTACCATCAAGGAGAAAAAGGATTTCTTTGTTGAATAATCCATATGTATAAAAAACATAACTTGTGAAATATTTTAAAGTCACATTCATCAGCCTTCTTAATATAGGTAAGGACTTAAAGCAGGAAAAAATGGTTTAGAATTATCTGTAACATATAAATAATAATAATTTGCACGCTTTTACAGGTTGTACAGAGGTTTGTACAGGGTTAAGATACGTCTTCCAGTATCCTGCTCCAGTAAATGGTTAATACCAAGAAGTGCGTGTAGATATAATACAAGCTGTCACACAGTGCAGGTGAAGACTGAAAGATTCAGGAGACAGAACATCGCTTTACACACTTATCAATTCAAGCAAAACAAAATGCTTCACATGGTTCTAACAAGCAGACAACTTTTTCCATGACTCAAGTGATGGAATAACATCACGTCTGTCCCTCGGTACACTTCCAGCTGTCAGAGAGATATGCCCAAAGGCACCGTACCAAGCAGTTCCAAGTGTTATGCCCTCAACTACCCAACATTGCAGAAGCGGCACGTGAATTCTCTTCAACCAAATCCGAATTTGTGTGCGTTAGACTCTATTACAAAATATCTCAATCTTATAGTCTGCCCAAAAAAATGTGGATCATCATATAAAGGCCATTTAGCATATATATAATCTAAGGAAGACCATGTAGAAATAAAAGGCCTTTGAACATGGTGTGTGTGTATAATATATATATATATATATATATATATATATATATATATATATATATATATATATATATATCCTGGCTAAATGGCTCCCCATACAAGTAATTCAGTGACGCTTGAAAGCAGTCATAAATGGAGCATGATAAAAGAAAATATCTGGCTAATATGGAACCTGAACAGATTTATATGAATGCAAATTGAGGAGTTGTAAAATTTCCACATCAACACACTGAACACCTGAGGTTAAACCAGGAATTGCAGATGGAGATTAAATAAAAGCAAGTACTATAAATTAAAATTAATCTAAATCTTAAAATAAAAACTCTGCGCTTTCTACATTTCATATTTAATCTTCTAGCATATATACACGGAGAACATTTTTCCAGTCCTATCCATAAATGATGCTCGCTCCGTCTAACCCATGCTAAATATCCCTTATTTAAGGCCGATAGCTATTTCAGCACATATTTAAAGCCAAAAAACTAGTTGCAAAATACAATGCAAATTATTTATCAGACCTCAAAATACTTAATCTCCAGACTTGACATCTATTAACATAAATAAAAAAAATAATAATAAAAATATTAAAAATGTCAAACTTTTTGGCCCATGCAAAATACGAAGTATCGGTGTTGTGAAGTTACGGAACTGCTAGCACTACTTCAATTAAATGGGCCGATAAAAGCCCATAAATTTCTCCTCTATGAGAAGAGAATAATGGCAGATGTCGTTATTAGTCACCGTTAGACTACCCCTTTACATCAGAAGACCACCCACACAGAATGAAACGGCCGCACTAGACAGCTGAACACACTTATGCATTATTCTTGCTTTGCCGCTAAATCAAGTGAGAAATTCTGTTTATTATTCCCAAATAAGGCTGAATTTGATAACTGGAGTCTCTGCAATATACTTACAGATACAGCGTGAAAGCAGCCATAGGGCCAGCCGGTTAAAGCACAAAAGCCCACATTTTAAGCCGTTAAATGATTATGTAATAGAAAATATGTCCAAGCCCGCCGGCCCTCTGATTTTCTATGTATTTAAACCCCCAGCATACACAATGTTATTGAAAAACAAATATTCTATTCTGCATCTCCAACAGACGCCCTTTCCCCAAAAACACAACGCTGAACTGAAACTAATATTCTCTTTGCAATGGACGTTTTTTAAAAAAACATTCACTTTATATCACTGTAGTTGCTTGGATTCTGGTATCAGGGAGTTCAAAAATGATTGATAAAGCTTCCACAATGGCCTTTTTCGATGATTTAGTCACAAACCATAACTGGTAACGATGTATCCGTTTATGTCTCACCCAAAGATACCGAACAAGGCGTAATCTTTATGCGAGTCTTTGATCAAAAGCGATACATTTAATTGGGCCAACACAGAGTTGTAGCCATGGAGGTTTAGGGGACAGCAGAGATCTCTTCCCCGATGGAATGACCTCAATCTGAAACTGGACTAAAGACTCCATCCTTCCCTTGAACCGATGCGGCTATGTCAATTGTTCTTATTGCGATGTTTTTGTGGTTCAAATATAAAATTTGATAGTAACGGTAAAACTGGCTTTTGTTTCGCACCATTACACTGAGCGAGATGATTAAAGGCTCAAGGCGTCTCGCCAGGTTCGTCTGATCTTTTATAAAGTCACTCATTTCCTTTCCATCCTGGAACCACTTAACGTAGGTGCTAAAGTATAACGTCACCTTTTATGTGAATGGTAACACGGAGATTACAACAAAATGAATGTGTTTCACGGTATCTGTTTTGTTCTGCATTGGAGGCTAATTCTGTTAGAAAGACATTACTAAAGGACTCATGTGTGTAACAGAGAGAAAACTACTAAGGAGCCAATATGTGACAGTATATTTTTTAATATATCATTTTAAATACAAAGAAATAACATTTATTCAGTTTCATTTTTTTTTTTTATTCCGGCTAAGAACAAATAACAAATCTCACTAGAAGCCGGCCACAGAGCTGGTGCTGAACAGGTTAAGTAAAAGACATCTCCTATGCAGAAAATAGCTGTCGGGCAGGTAAGGGGCAAATGCATATGAGCGGGATTCTGCAGAACCCCCCATGCATAAATTTAACCAGATCACTCTGCTATCATAGGCATTAAAGGCATATAAGGGTGAGAATTCAACTCGGTCAAAGGCTGCTTAGAATCATATTGCATGTAGTTGATAACTTGTATTATCGAAGTTAGACTCTTCCCATCGTCACAGAGTCCTTATGAGAATTGACAGTTCCGTAGCAAAGTAGAGGTTAGCTCTTAGAAATCTTTAAGAAAATTGAACTTTGTTTAATTTATAAAACACTTAAAATAGCCATCATACACCTAGTAACTACATTATAGAGATTACAGCATTGAAAATGTAATAAGGATTCATAGATACCTGCACATTTCACACCCTGTGCGATCAGTCCCCACATGAAGTTGGCGCAGTATTCACACCAATGAGGACCCCTGAAAGTATGTACCTGTGGAACGAGGGAGAAACAATTAATCACCGATTCACATTGTGAATATTATGTATTGGATGAGACCATTTGCACTTTGAAAAATCAATGCAGGTTGACCCTGAGATGAAACGCAAAATGTAGTCATCTCATCCCAACCTTCAGGGTAGGTCTTCCTGTGATGGACGTGATTGCAAAACTATGTGTTATTTATGTTCTTAGATTATATGTCTTTGGGCGAAAGTATTGTTCAGTATATGTAGTAAGGCGCTGCGGAAATCTATACATGACTATGCGTAGAAGCAAATATGATTACACGGCAGGCATTCATACTCGATGACCTTGTGCGTCAGCCATCAGCATATTTTTAATCTCTTCACTGCCAGAGGGATGAGAAACGCGTTGGTATTCATTGATTATTAAAGCCTGTGGCTGTCAGAATAGTAAAAGGTGACATGAGAACAATAAACCCACGTCAAGAGCTTGGCAGAAATTGTATATAAAAGGACACACAGCAAGGCCTAGCGGACAGAAGCTGACGCATTTCTGCAAATTTCTATAGCTCTCCATGACATAAAATGTAAATCGCAATATTATCAGAGTATAATCTGTTCAAGAGGCAGTGTTTTTATTGTATGCGATCCTTTTATCGGGGGATAGGAAATGAACAGACTGGATATCTGTAGAAACACAGAACTGCCATGGGAACCACCATCTTAGCAAGCCTTTTACGCAGATGTAGACATTAAAACTATTTTTACAAATAATTTAAATTACTGAGCTCTAAAATTATTTAAAAAAAATGTTTGAAAAAGTACTTGATTGCCTCAAACTAGTACAGGAATCTTTAAAATGAAGATATAAATATGTCCTGAATTTGCTCCTAAAACATGTAAAAGCAGTCTTGGTTGCAGCTAGAATTTAGGTTCCTGTGTCTGGAAAATAATAAAATGTGTTGGAAATCATGAAGTTATGATTAAAGAGCCCAAATGTAGGGTCCCACCACAGCTCAATGTTAACTGTTGACAGCTCTTGTCTTGTTTGGCATTAAACTTCCAAAGTCAAATACAAGACGCTGGCACGCAATACAGGGACAGTGGGGTGGCTACTAATTTAACGTGATGGGATTGACCCGTAAACTGTGACTATGCATAATCTAATCGTCCCTATGTAAATAAGTCATTTTCATTTCTTTTTAACTTGCCTAAACGGTGACTGGGTGTGCCACATCTCATCGCAAGATACAAGGGCACTTCATTAATCCCTCAGAATAGTCATGGGCGGCCACCACACCATCTGGCTTATCTGCATACAAAAGTACTTGTTTGTCCTGAATGGCCCGACTAGGAATGTATTGACCCAAAAATCATTATCCCAGATAATTACAAAGAGGGTTTGTATGGGGGAGACTGGTCTTGTGTCAAAGAAATAATTCATGCCTGAAAAAAAATGGTTTATGAGCATTTGTTGCCTACTGGCAACAAACGAAATTATATTTTATCTACTAAGTAGTGACATCGTATTAGCGGTAATAGGAAGCAGAAAATGCCAAGCATTATTATTTCGATCATAACAGATCGTACAGCGAGGGCACAAATAGAATTTATAATACGAACATTCGAATTTGCCTTTCAGGTCTGTCAAAGCCTACAACATCGTATGATTTGCAGATTTTCCAGTGTTTTGCCAGTTCTGTTTCTATGGTGATTTTCTTCTAATTAAATTTTTTTTTGTTACAGGTATTTTCTTTTTAAAGTTCATCAGCATTTAGCAAGAACACTTCTTTAAATGTGAAAACAATGGCAAAAGACAACAATGTGCCACATTCAAAAATCCTCCAGGACAGAGGTATCTGGAATACTGTAACAGAACATGTAGCCCAGGTATGCCTTTAAAATTAAGTTTAGATCAAAATAAGGGGTCAGTTCCCTTTAGGTTTGTTTTATCTCTAGTAACAGCTGTAGCAAAATTATATCAACTTGCTGACACTTTGTCTTTTGTGCCACTTTAATGTTTTGGTATATATTGTATTTAACATAGATACCTTAAGGCCACACTATGTGCTACATAAAAGCCATAATAAAATCATAGATATTGCGTTTTGCTATAAAACTAAAATTGCGGATAACATTTCTTACGCAGCATTTTTGAGCTAAAAAAAGCAGGTATTTTCATATTGGTGTTGTAAAAAAATATATATCAATGCAAACGCTTCTACAATTTTATTTTAAAAAAGCATTTTACTTGTAGGTGCAGTTCCCTTTACAACCACTCCATTTGGTGGGGGCGCTATTTGGTGGCTATTTTTTCCTAGAGTAATAGCACACAGCATCTCTTTAATAAATAGAAACAGGAAAGACTTTCCCAAGAAAATATCTTTAAAAACAGAAAAATTTCTAAATAGCAAATTTAATGTACAGAAAACAAGATAAAGCTTACCTTAAAATTATGGACTTTTTCATACTTGGGAATGTGCTCGTTCTCCTTTAACGTTGCTCTTCTTACCAGTGACGTTAGCTGTGAATAAGCAAAGAGTTTCAGAGGTTGCCAGATTGTTGTGGATGCCTTTTTAGCGTTCAGCTTCATTCCTAAAGAGGTTACCAACAGATCCTGCTGTTGGCTTCCCTGTTTTCTGGTGTGAATGGCGTGTCTGTAAGTCGTCAGACTGTAGTGGCAGTCATTGGATGGCATTGTAAATAAAACAAGGGTGGATTTTGCAAAGATAACGTTGATGCAATAAATATGCAAAAATAAAGTTATTTGTCAGTTTAGTTCTGTTGAACAATAATAGAAAAAAAAAAGAAAAAATAATAATAAAAATCCAATAAATAATTCAAACAAGATGACGTAGGTAAAGATAATGGTTTTCAATGATTTATGCGATCCAGAAAAAAAATCTTATGAAAACAGGTGTATCGTGAATGCAAAAAGTCCCAATTTGCCTTTTCTTCCATTTAAAAAATCCCAGTATATGTAGGTTAGATCAGAGAGGCTCATGAGGCATGTCCTTAGTGAGCGAGGAAGATGGGATGTAGGTTTTATAGACACTCTGCTTTAGCCAGTTCACAATAAGAGGAAATGTAACCAATGGAACAAGCAGACGCTCTTAAGCATTCATCAACCATCGCCCTCCCCCGGTTCCCCCCACGCAATGATCTTTTCAATGCTTAACCACTTTAGAGCTGGAACATTCATCAAATATAAAGGATTCATTGCAGGAACAGAGAACGCTTAAGTGGTTAAACAAGAAATAAAATACATGTAAGCAGCAATATAAAGCGCAGTGAATGAGTCATGTTCTGGAAAACTGCATTTTTCATCCTTTTTTACACATCCCCAGGTTTTTCAATCACTGCAGTAAGGTGTTTATGAAAGGTAAATTCCAGCACAGGGTTAATCTGGAGGGGGGGGGGTACGTGTGATCACAGATATTTACATCTAAATTCTGAAGTCTAAAGGCTTGAACAGGTTGATAAATAATCAACACAAAATTGAGCAAGCACCCTGCGAGAAAGTATTGTGTTTACTCGCTGCTGCTGCATAACAGACATTTATTTTGTTATGAGGAATGTAAGCATGTGTGTGTGTGTATACAAATGTGTGTGTGTGTATACAAATTGTTAGCTGTAATATCTACACACATAGTTGCATTAAATTGTAGTTTTGCAATATAGAATTAAGCAATAGCAATGAGTCTATCTAGTACAAAAAAGGTAAACAGAACAAATATTTTATAAGCAAAGAGAAGCACTGAAGACAGAGATTGTATCTGTATCGTTTGAGTCGCAGGCTACACTTTTTCATTTTAGGTTTTGTAAAAAGAAACAAAAAAAAAAGAAAGTAGCAAACGGAAGTCAGCGACATCATTTCTAATGCAAGGCAATAATAGCTGCTCAGGGAGCTGTGATTAGGGAATTGGATCCTGAGCAGGCTCCTTTTATGGATGTTACATATTTCTCGGATACGCATTGTTGGGGAGAAATGAATGCAGAATAGAAGGCTGTAGCGATAGAAACAGAACAAGTAAATTACTGTGTAGGCCATTACTGGCCAGTTCTCGGAAATAGGTGTGCAGGCCCAAGCAACTAAACGCAGAACACGACCCACAAAGTTTTAAGAATGCAAGGGATCTCCCAGATTCATTATAATACACCTTTGTGTTTCTATTAAAGTATTGCCTTCATATCAGGCATCAAAATGTTATCTCGATCCAATAACCTTTTCTCAGAGAAAAGACTCCGATGATGGTTCACAAACTACAAAGCAAACGTTCAACATTCACATACATAGGAGACAATTTCTATTAATTAAAAACAAAATGGACTAGTACACCATCTACCTGGCTAGTAAAAGGAGATATATCATTATACATCATAGTTGTAAATAACAGGGTCCCACATTTGGGTTTCTACAGAGGGAAAAGATTCAACATTTTTCTATCACCAAAAACTTCAGAAGTACTGATTGGTAAAGAATTCAGTTAAAGGGAAAACAAACAAACAAACAAAAAAAGGGGTGAAATAGAACTAAAAAGGCAAAAAAAGCAAATTAAAAATCTAGGGAAATAAATGACAACCAACCCATTGGAAGCCCAGATGAATTTAGATAAACAGTGGTGTTTGTGTATTGCATTCACAACACATACATTCATAAGATAATTGATAAAGAGATCATAAGCTGCATATTGGATTTACACTGTCCAACCGCAACAATAAACACATCTACTTTATCTATCATGATGGAAATGAGCCAGCTACACCCTACCGAACACATTCAAACACTAGAATGAACCGATTGTTTTCGAAATCTAAAGTGCCTTAAAAAAACACAAAGCTTCTTAATTAAATAATCTGCCCCTCTGACTTTATCAGTCACAACACCGTGAAAAGGTTGCACATAATGTTATTCTAATCAATACCCAAGACAAAACGGTGAATGGATGGATCATATTAAGTCACTTCGGACAGCAGATGCAATAAACTAGCCCATTAAGATGTTATTCAGAAGGTATACATCTTTACTGCCCACTTTATTTCCAGCACTGCATCTCTTCCAGACTTTATTTGATCATTTCACTGCATTACCCCAGAGACTTCTGCTTGATGACTCTTCATACTAGCACAGATTTAGGAGTGTATTTACTAAAGCGGGGGATTTGCAGGAGATTTCCAGATTCCACTCACTAAATTCACCTTGCATTATGATTACCCAACCATCACAACCTTCTCCTACAGGATGGCTGGACAAACACAATTCATAGTTATACCAGTAAGACACCTTACTGACTGCACTACGCACCATGCAAGGTCAGCCTGGACCACCGTTCAAAAGAAACGTGACAGGGTTGGCCCCGCATAATGAAATTAGTGAAAGAAACTTCTTTCTGGAAACAAGTTGTTTTTCTAAGGGTAGGTCTAAGCTACTCGCCTATTTCTCGGAATGTCCTATTGTTTTTCTCAGTCTCTTTCTACAGAAAACACCGATCTATTGTACTTTAAGTCTCCTGGTCTATGTGTAATTTTTTTTTGTCTAGAACTTCAAACAGCCAGTAGGTGGATAAGATCACTTGGCTTAGTTTACAGCAACAGGGTTTGTAATGCTTCCATGGACATGGTTAGTCACACTTCCTAACCTGGACTTCCTTTCCTAATCATCTTGGGGAAACATTCTTTAGATAAAACCGGCGCTTAAAAACAGGCAATTCTCACTTCAAAACAGAAGGCTTCTTAGTTTCCATTGGATTCTTATGTCTGGTTCATGTCTTGGAAAAATAAGACGTGTCAGGATCTTAAATTAGGAACAATAGCATACTCACATACTGTTGTTCTTGATAATCAGTCCTAGTGTTTCGGGCATTTGTTTACATATCTAGCTTTCCGAGAAAAAGTCTAGTCTGCCAAACCACGTGGTTGATTAGGTAGTAGGTTTATCCTATAAAATGTTAATCACACTATAAAAGCTAAAATCTTGTATCCAGTCTATGTTTAATATAATATGATCATAGGTAGTTATACTGCAAAAGACAGACACTCAGGTAGGGCTGCAACTAACGATTATTTTAATAATCGATTAGTTGGTCGATTATTTTTTCGATTAATCTTTTTTTCAATTTAAAATAATGTAATAAAAACCTACAATTTACACTTTCATCTCTTTATCACAATGGCCTCTCTATTCACCTTCTTATTTTACTGACATAATAATAAAAGCTACAAGAACCCAAACACAGTGTTTCTCAAACTAGGTCTTAATACAAAGTTATTAGTAAATATTAATTCATATGTTAACTATTTTTCATATTTAATAAAAACTATGAGAAAAAAGCCTTGTTTAAATTTTTTTTATTTACCAAACTGCCCCTGGTTATGCACATCTGACCCCCAGCTTGCCACTCTGCCCCCATATATGCCTTATACCTCTTATATGCCAGTGATATGCAACTGAGCCCCCTGATATACCTTTTACCCCAGATATGTTTTATGCCCCCCTGATATGCCTAATATCGATATGCCTTATACCCCCTATATGCCACTGAGCCCCCTGATATACCTTTTACCCCAGATATGTTTTATGCCCCCCTGATATGCCTAATATCGATATGCCTTATACCCCCTATATGCCCTGAAATTCATAATACCCCCCATATACCACTCTGGCTCCTCCTCCTCCCATACACCACTCTGGCCCCTCCCCCTCCCATACACCACTCTGGCTCCTCCCCCTCCCATACACCACTTTGGCTCCTCCCCTACACCACTTTGGCTCCTCCCCCTCCCCTACACCACTCTCCCTCCTCCCCCCTCCCATACTCCACTCTGCCTCCTCCCCTCCCATACATCACTTTGCCTCCTCCCCCTCCCATATACCACTTTGCCCCCTCCCATACTCCACTCTGCCTCCTCCCCCTCCCATACATCACTTTGGCTCCTCCCCTCCCATACATCACTTTGGCTCCTCCCCCCTCCCATACTCCACTCTGCCTCCTGTCAGCCACGGAGGTTCACAAGACACCAGGGAGCCGGGTAGAGAGGCAGAGTGCCGTATGGGAGGGGGAGGAGCCAGAGTGGTGTATGGGAGGGTGGCTCCCATACACCCCCGACTCCTCCCCCCTCCCATACACCGCTCTGCCTCTCTACCCGGCTCCGTTACTGACAGGAACTTTCACTGCAGCTTCATAGAAGCCTCAGCGTAAGTGAAGGTGAGTAACAGAGGCTGTCTGTGCGATGCAGACCCCCACCGGCTGACAGAGAGGATGATCCTCTGTCAGCCGGTGGGGGTCTAAACGATGCGCACAGACAGCCTCCGTTACTGCCCTTCACTTACGCTGAGGCTTCTATGAAGTCAGTAACGGAGCCGGGTAGAGAGGCAGAGTGATGTAAGGGAGGGGGGAGGAGTCAGAGGGGTATATGGGAGGGGGAGAGAGACGGAAGTGAGAGACCGGCCGACAGTGAGGGGAATCCAGGTCCCCTGGAGTTGCGGGGGATCTGGATTCTAGTGTTATAATCCGATCTCTGTTTGAGGTCGGATTATAATTTTTATAATCGATAAAAATTGATTCGAGTAATCGATAATGAAAATCGTTGACAAGGATTTTCATTATCGATTAGTTGTTTCAGCCCTACACTCAGGATAAAAACAAACCCTCCAATCAATATTCAGATAGAACCGTTCCAATACTTGTTCCTCTTGCAATACTCCATTATATGAAGGATTACTTTAGCTTCCAAAGTAGACCCATCCATACAGTCTTAAGAGTTTTGTCTGTGCCATAGCCTGTCCACAAAAAGACTTATTCATAGACTAAAAAGCAAAAAAACACCTTTCCTTCAAGGTATACAACTATAGAAGGAATTTCCCTACATTATGCAGGCTGACATGGTGTCATATGGTAATTTCCTAAAAACATATATAAATCCAGAGAATATCTAAAAATAAGTATTATCCCTAATCTCATGTAACACAGACTGTTTATTGATCTACTTTACAGAGAAAGAATGGGAAAACCAGAACGATGTTGCACATAAAAACATCTTCATTAACGAATCCGTAATCATTAATGGAATGTTGATCTCTCATCATTCTGCTAAGCAGCAAACCAGGTCAACCGTACACAAAACACTGGATCATCAGCATTAGGTCACAGGAAGAGTTAATTAACAGTGCTTAATTGACTTTAATTACATCAATGCTTGTGTAAGCACTTATAGTGCCGGAGCAGAGCTCCGTGAATCCAGGATAGGAAACATGAGAGCGGGAGCCATGATTCCCATCATTCCCTGGTACTTTACATTGAGCCTTATGGAAGCAAACATTCCTGCCTCCAAATAAATTTAATCAGGTTCCAGAAAGTATGCTATAGGTGACATGTCCAATGTACATATCTCAAGTTGCGATAGGTCAGGAGGTATTATGGTACACCTGCCTAATTTCTTAGGTCATTCATATCGCCTAGCTTGGCAAAAGAACATCTGGTGTGATATCCTAAAATAAAAAGGTATTGGGTCATCTGGATTTTGGGGTCTCATAGGACCCTTTGGTGGTAAAGTTTTATGGGTGCTTATGAGTAAAGCAAATCTTTATCCAATACGTGGGGGAGAAGTGATGTAATTTAACCCAGATAACACTTGGGAATCCATCCATTTAAAACAAATCAGGCTGTCAACTTGGACTTATCCTGCTGAAAATCACCACCGGAAAGGTTTCTTTTATGCATACATAAAACTCAAGACTCATCGCAAGTGGTGTATTGAGGAAAACCAGGTATGACGTTTCTTAGTATTAGGTGACCGGTGGGCAGCGCTCCTCTGCAAGAATGATTGCGTCAATAAGTGCATTAAAGTACAGAAATCTGTGGTTTCAGCATTAAAGAAAAAGAATGACAGAAGAAATACAAAAAGCAATATATGGCTGGGTACAGTGGATGAGTAAATGTTAACTGCTAGCTGCGATGAAAAGAAAAAACAAAAACAAAGAATAAGAAATCTTAAGTTCAATGACCTAACACATAAAATAACCGGCTGAGAACAAAAACAGAAGCACATATAAAATTAGATTTTTATATTTGTATAGTGCATCCTACCAAAACAGTCTGTAAACACATATAGTTGGGTACATGGTGTAACGTTCTATATATATATATATATATATATATATATATATATATATATATATATATATCTCAATACAATAATGAAATTTACAGTTTTCCCATCAGCAATGCCATTCATCTTTCTGATGGGGTTTCCTGTTCTCAAGTAATTTCCCAGCAGGCTTCCGCCTGGAAAAATGCAACGGTTTATTACTGGATCCTAACACACTCTAAGTAACTAAGGAGAGGACTGTCTGATCATGTAACTTTTGCTGCATGTCTTCTCTTGTATCGAGTACCATGCAGAAAGGTAAATACATTCATTAGGACTTTATTCACCAAGTGCTAATGTAAAGAAACTGGGGGACAATCAGGTCTGAATTCTTAAAAGTAGGGAGGACACAGAGATGGAGTACAGAGGATGAAAGAACGGTGGGGCGAGAACGGTACGGTGAATCGTGGCTGCTGGAGTTCAACAATTGATTTTGGGCCAGTCCCCGAGTTATGCTCTGTCTAATGGATTTTGTGGGCAACAACGATGCTTTGATTAGAGATTACGAAGTCACTAAATATTTTTGAGTAGATCATATAGAAGAGCAAATCCCAGCTGCTTAGTGTCAAGAAGCAAGCTGGAATTGAGAAAGGCACACTAGTCACTTGTTTAGGGATGCATCGTGCTAGAAAAAGCTGGTGGTTTATCGGTTTATTTAATAAAGGTTAGGTTAAAATTTCTAATTATAACATAATTAAGCACTGCTTTTAAAAAAGGATGGGGTTCAAGATGTAGCACACTACCCAAACTGGATTATTTCATCAATATATTGCATGATGCTGGTATCTAATTACTGGAAAAAGCAAGAATTATGAATGATCCGCCCCCTCCCAGCTATTTTTATTATTTTATTGGATGAATTTCATTATTTGCTTGGATGGCAACTCCATCATGTTAGAACATTTTTGTATCTAAAAATTATTCCCCAAACGGTTCCCACAAAGTTGGAAGCATTGTCCATAATGTCTTCATATGTTCCCTTCAGCGTACCAGGACTTTTTGGACAATGCGATGCTTCCAACGTTGTAGGAACAGTTTGGGGAATTTTCCATTCCAGCATGGCTGTGCCCCAGTGCACAAAGCAAGGTCCACAAAGACTTGGTTGGATGAGTTTGGTGTGGAAGAACTTGACCGGCCGCACAGAGCCCTGACCTCAACCCCATCAAACACCTTTGGGATGAGCTGGAATGGAGACTATGAGCCGGGCTTTCTGGGTGAATGGGCAAAAATTCCCACAGGAAAGCCTTCCCAGAAGAGTGGAAACTGTTATAGCTGCAAAGGGTAGACCGACTACATCATGTATTTGTATGTAGTATCCAATGTCAAATGGTCAAGTTTCCCTGGCTAGATCAATGGCAGGAATAGGTGGAGCATGTAGAAGAGCGGCTGCAGTAGGGCTGCATCTTCTGTGGCAAGTAGGTGCTATAATTTTTCTTTCAGTTTTTAAGGAATGCATATTAAACTATTCATAAAGTTCTGCTAAAAGCTATAATGGAGACAGTTCCCCCTAAAACAATTCCCAAGAGATGGTTTACAGATTAACACACAAAAGGAAACCACCCCAGTCATTAGAAAAATATACAGCAAACACAGAGGATATTACAACATGCTGAAAATTACAGTTTAAAAAATACTACGTCATCAGCGTCTGTAGCCAGTCAGATATTATGCAGACACCATTCAAGGGAAGAGAAAAATAAACGTGTGTTTATATATGAAAGATTAGTCAGAAAACTAAGCCAAATAATCTGTAGAACAGCTGACTAATGTTCCAGATACCTTCTTCACCTTTTACAGATCAGTGAGATTAGTCACTTTATACGACATTGTAACAGGATCTTTTACTTTGTATAAAACAGGTACAATAATATATATATATATATATATATATATATATATATATATATATATATATATATATATATTGCACATGGCGCATGGTCCCTTTAAATTGTCATGTGGTAGGTTTTGCAAATGCATGAGGACTGCAGAATCCTCCCAAATGCATTTGCCCCAACCCCCGGCAGAATTCCCTGCAGGAGATGCATTCGGCCAAATGCATCACCCTTCATCTGATGTAGTCATCTCCGGCTCTTCCCATTGATTTTAACAGAAGTAGATCCCTGACACTGATTGACAGCTTCAAGCAGCCAATCAGTGGCAGGAAACATTAGATCATAGAGAAAGGATAAATATTCTGCAGCATGATTGCAAATCCTGAGTCAGGTAAGAATTTTTTCCCCACCGTTTGGAATAATGCATTATAAAGTAATCAGAGGGTTAAGGTTATTCTCACAACACTTTAGTATGGAGTCTTTAATAATTTAGGGTGCCAGGGACATCAGACTGTCCCTTTAATATAAACACTTAATAGACTATTTAAGAAACAAAACAGAGTAAAAACATATCCACAAAGTTTAAACCCAGCGATTGTGTTCGCTAAATTTTGCTTCAGTGAATCCTGCCCACCAGCAAACATTTCAAGGACATAATGAGACTTTAATGAACTAAAGTAGATTACTGGGGCCAAATTTAATGACCCATTTAAAATCCATGACTAATGAGGAAAAAAAAAGAAAGGAGCTCTGTGGCTAAAGGAGCCATACTCGCTAGTAAGTGATTCAACTCACAGGGCACATCGTAAGTAACAAGTGCTTAATCACACATACACGTTTAGCACCAAGAGAGAGATCAAAGCAATTGATCAATTAGGATCAATTAAGCTAAATTAGCTCCCTTTGATATGAACGGAAAGCAATACAAAAAATATACAACAGCTACATACTCATTTAAAAAACCTTATAATATCAACATATTTATGTTACAACTGTTTTGCACTAAATGTGTGAATCATATATACACAATGTAATATACATTTGATACCTAGAAAAAGGGAACTCTGAATAAGTATAAAAAGGGCATTAAAGCAAAAAAAATAAATAAAGATCAAGTTGCTTAATCTTTCACATTATTGGTGAAGTAGTGTGTGTGTTTAAAATGGGAGAACAAGTTCCTTTTTCCAGTTTGAACTACGCATATGTATTGCTTGATGAGGGGGCTCCCTGAGACACTGGAGTGGCCCCTTAGGGCCTTAACGGTCTTTTAAAATAGACAGAAGATTCAATGGTTGACAAAGACTGAAGACTTCTGGCAAAAAGCATTTCTGGGAATTTTGGCTCCATGCTACTTATAATTGTGACTGGAATGAATAAAACATTCACACACATCACATGCTAGACCCTAATCAAAGGATCATTCATTGAAATATGCGCAGAACTCTGTATATTAATAACTTGATTTGGTCTGCTATTTTGTTAATCTTGGAGTCAGAACTTGAGAAACCAAGTCTGGCTCAAGGAAAACGACTTCCTGTTTAGACTTCGGTGACCCTTATATGTTTATGTCACTTGAGTGATTGTATGACGTTTTTTTACACAGTTCACTTCCAGTTATTATGCATTCGCTTTGTTAACTAGAATTACATAGACTTACTTGTAAGCAGTCAGTGCTACACAACATGACATTCCCAAAATGATCACACCGGTGTTTTACGATCAGTGCCAGCTCTACTACCAGAGCGGGTCATTCTTAAAAACCCCAAACGTCTGCATGTGATTTATGTTTTTTTATGTTATGAAATTAAATGTTAAAATATGGGCAATTATTATTTGAATATCTATTTTGTCTGATGAATAAGTCGGAACTGAATAAAAATAACACAAAACAAAGGCTTTTTAAAAAAAAAATCCAGATTATCGGAGAGCGTCAGAACAGCGAAGGAAACAAGAGAAAGCCCTTTCTAAAATTGCCTTACCAAACTCTCACAGTGGCTCCCACCAGAGAATGCCCGCCAAACATTGTCCTAGCCTATATCAGGCGTATCCACAAACCATGACCTGGAATGGAAAAAGAAGAGTGCTCCACCATTATCCATTGCCTCTGGGTCAGACAAACGTTCCCCTCCAATGCCCTCCGGATATGGAAGGCCTGATAGTGTTTGAGGGGGTCTGGGAGAGCTCACTTTTGAGCGACATACTGTAGGACATCCCATTTGAGTCTTACCTCTCCATACATAGCACATTTTTTCAGGAAGAAAGAATGGACAACAGTAACAGGAATAGTATGGAAATAATAGAAATGCTCGGGTATCAAATTCACTTTGGTAATGCTTATGCTCCCCTGCCAGGTGATATCAGGAATCATATCAGGTGGATCATATCCATAGAAAATATGACCTTTTCAAAACAAACTGCATATAGCAAGTCTGCTCCTATATAACATATAAGTACAATTAACTGTAAGCCTACAGCACTTGGGCAAAGGAGGTTCTTCATGCAACAACCTGGACATCCTTAGGCGAGAGGCAAGGCTGACACATTTTTTCCTCTTCTGGGTGCCAATGTATTTGGAATTTATAGGGACTGGACTGATCCCTTTCCCCCCACGATAATACCCTGATATAGGCAGTTACTTACTACTTCTGTGCAGATTACAAGAATACGACTTTCCTGATTGCCCCATTATGCATGGGGAAAAATGCTTGTCAATAGACATAGGCTGCCAACCTGGCATGTGTAGTTAAACACACCCAATACCCCCATTTATAGGAAACCTTTTTATCTAATTGAGATACATAAACCTGACCAATAACAGTGCTCCATTCCAGACTTTCTACTTACGGTATATTTTAAAAAGTAATTCTGGCTTGCATTGATTTAGTAGGGTATTCAATCTGATGCTTAAAAGCTTAAAAGTTGTAAGAAACGACTCGCATGGTAGACAGCTAAAATAAAGGGATTCCCGGAAAGCAAAATGTTTCAAGTCTCTATCGTGTACGACTGTCCCCGTTTCCTGGAATCTGCAGTGCAAATCCCAATCTTAACCTTTTCTCATAAACAAGGGAATATTTTAAGGCAGCTGCTCTTAAAAGCTGTTTTCCTTTCTTAGAAGACTCAGCATTGCTCAGTCATAGATCATGAGAAGAGTTGCTAATCCAAATTGAATCAGTTGTTTCTTTGGTTCTTCCCTAAATCTAACAGCAGAAAATGGGCCCAACCTCCCAGGGGGGAAAATGCGTCACCCCACACTCAAAGGGTTAAATGTGATTAATCTTACCTTCAACAGGAGAGGTTAATGTTGGTAACAGATCTTCAAGTGCTCGTAGATTTCGTATTTGCCCAGCCCAAATCCTATCCCCTATTTCACCTGTTTTGAGACCAATCTATCAAGACCCTAAATCTCACTCATCTGATCTTACCTCATTGTAAAAAGTTGTTATCTTCTTTTTAACCTGGTTAATACACTAAACCTGCACATAAGCTTGCTGTTACAGGTACAATAAATGAAAATGTTACTGCTGGCACCTACTCTTTTCTATCGATCGCCATTGACACTCCTGATAAGACAGATAAAACATAAGATTAGGGCCCTGAGAATCAAATTTTCCACCGAATCAAATATTGGATCTACAAATTAGATCAAATATAAGTACTTCCCGACCGGTTACCTCCTTTTTACATGCATCCAAAAGAAATATATTTACTTACAAAGTATTCCTATTCCCCCCATAAAACCCAGCTCACCAACCTCCACCCCCACCATCTCCACTTCTACTTACAAATCCGCTGCTGCTGGCCGGTGCTTCTGCTGGGCCTTCTATGGTAGAGCACCGGAAGGTCATTTTACACTGGTGCTCCATCATAGAAGCCTCAGCAGGAGTGCCGGCAGCAGCAGAGGATGTCTGCACGCATCGCACAGATGCCTACTGGCTCCTGCAGCGCTGCGGGGTCTGGATTTTAGTATTATTATCCGACCTCTGTTTGCTCTGGAAAAAACCCTCATCTAATATTCGATAAAATCGATTCAACTAATCGATAATGAAATTATTTGGCAATGATTAGTTGTTGCAGCCCTAAAACCAGCTGGGATGGTGGGGTGTGTTACATGCACATGTGGCGCTGCCTACACATAGCCACTTGGCACCATTCCCTGTACTCTGCCTACAGATTTTAAGCCTCCAAAATCGTCCAGCGTAAAGCAAATTATTCCAGGATCATTATCGAAGGTAGTATTCCATTCAGAAAACAAACTTTGCAGACGCCTACATACGACAAATACCATTAACTAGAAAATGTAAAACAATTGTTATATTCTGGCTGATCAGGTGTCAAACTTGAGTGGCAAATGTACTCTGGTAGCCACGTGATAAAATACTTTAATAAAGCCATCTTTTACCATCTGTAGTTTTGAACAAAAGCCGTAATAAACCATGATAACTGCCATATGCTTCAGAAAAATCAGCACTCAGACTTTCAGTATAAGTCAACAGAGAGCTCTACATTTGGAGAACAAACCGAAATATTCTGTCCCTTGAAGCATTAAAATCACGTTGTCAAACTACATATTCCTATTACTGCCATATTAGAACATATACAAAGCATTTGTGTTTGTTAAATTACATGATAGCAGATATGTAGCATGCAGTCACGCTACAAGAAGGTTTGTACAGGATGGACCCAGTCAAACCAGAACAAACAACTAGCAACCAATAATTATACGGTCAAGAGATACGTGCGATCCTGTGTGGGGGCAAATACACAGAGAAGTCCAAAACTTTGAAGAGCAGAAGACAACAGAAGAAAGAAGGGAACAGAAGCATGTAGCAGAGATGTGGGTAGCATGCAAAACATCTAAAACTAACACCAAAACAGCTGTGGGACCCATACCTAGAAAGGCCCGCAGACTATTTCGTTTAGCAGCAACCCAGCCCTTCAGAGAGAGGACTGACCACCGGCAAAGGTCTTTTACACGGATACACTATGTGAGCGCCAGAAGATGAGGTTTTATCACAGTACAGTTTCCCATAGTGCTATTACAATGAGCAGGACACGTGTTAAACAGTAATATTAATAGCTTAAAATAACTAAGCTGTTTCCGGACACGATGGCACCAAATACAAATTGGTGCAGGAGAAGCACAGATCTCATCTCCCTACACTGGACAACCTCAGAGTAGCCCCCCTATATGGTAGGCACGTGATGTGGGTTATTTGGTTTTGAGGGGGACTCACCCTTCGTAAGGCCTATGGGTACAACTCCATACACATGTGTTATACAGCGGAAAGGAACTTAATCACCGACCGGAAATAATCAGCACGGTTTGGCTACTAAACAAATCAATTAATTCAACTTTTACAAAAATGTTGTTAGATGTCAAAAGAATAAAAAAGATCCGAAGCAGCACTTTATCATTTTGGATGTTACGAGCTGCCAGGTCCTGACAGGCTGCAGTTAGTGAAGCACAAAGACCTCATGTCTTATCCTCTTAATGAACAGAATCATTTATAGACGTGTAAACTCTCCTGTCATTGCAAAAGATGTGCAGACAGAAGCGGAGTTTTGTAGAACTATTTTGGGAATGCCGAGACCCTTTTTTATATGCGGTACCTGTCTGCATCTGGATGCAGATGTCTGCTTGTCAAGGGTTCCGCTTGGAACATACATTAACCCAACATTGTGAAACGATCCAAACTTGTTGAGCGAGAACTTTAGAACAGTGCTATAATCAGTATTATCAGAAACGTATGCCGAACTTCGTGGCTTGTACTGCTGCTTTGTTTAGACATAAGCAACTTTCCTCTAAGAAAAATATATGCAGAACTATAAAAGGCCACATTGCATTATTTTTGGGGGGAAATTAGGTCTCTTTAAACAAACAGACTTTGTAATAAGCAAATAAATAAAAGTTTATTAGTACAACATTCTAGAACAACAATTTTCACATTGTACCTCATTTTAATAAAAATATGTAACAAATATTTCATGGAAAGACTCAGATTTGCATGATATTGTAGCAGCAGGGTAGCCACTCTTGTAACGAATACAATTACGAATACACGGCCACCCATTGCGAGTGGAGTAAAAACACTCACCCTTTTTTCTGCTGTGCTGTTCTCCCCTGGTATGTCCTTTTCATCGTGTGTCTCTTTCAAGGCTGGCATCTGTTTTTTGTGCGCAGGCTCTCTGTTTAAAGTTGTGTACCCTATGTGTTCATAAATTGGGTTTATTGTCATCTTGGCGATGTACTCGGCAGCCTTTGTCTCAATGTAGAGAGTAATCAAGCCATCCGTCACCAGGTCATGAATAGACTCAAACCTCTTCTCTCCGACAAAGTGTTTGCCATCATGGTAAAGCCTGAAATTTCTGGTTTGATTTCCAAATCTGTTTCAACATATGACGGGAAATAAAAAAAAAAAAGAATGATTTCATGTTCATTCGGAAGAGAGAACACAAGATATATTCTCTATATTCTAGCAGCCTAGAAACAAACAGAGAAAGTAAAATCCCAAGGATGATTTGTTCTTTCAGTTGTTAAAGTCGCTTTGTGGCAGCTCTGGAAAAATGAGAACGCAACCAAGAGCTCATTTGAGATTTCCCCCCCTTTATTGTATCTTCTTTCTCAGACATCACTGTTAGCGGCTATATTATCTCACACTATGCCTTCTATTGCAGTTAATCAATACAGAGAATTGATATCCAGGCCCCCGGGAGGACTATTCAGGGTACAGTTTTGCTCCAGAGCCAACAATTACAGTAAAATAAATCTGATTCAAGAACCTCAGAAAAATAAGACAGAATGGCACAAGGGCAAGTATTCTTTATTTCTGGCTAAAGGCCAAATAATAACACTTTGATGAAGTACAAAAAAAAATTCTCAACAGACTAACACAGAAAGAAGATTATAGATCTTCCAAAACCACTGGGGGATCAAAAACTTTTGTACGCAACATAATTTAGCAATCTGATACCTTACTGATATCTATCACATCCTGGAACCACGGCTCGTATTATGTATGTGTGCCGGAAAGACCGCATTATGTGCTTGCAGTTATATAACCAACAGTGTGGAACTATTTTGGGGCTAATATATGCAGGCTGGTGGAGGACGGCTGGATTCTATCGAAAGATGCCATATGCTCAAATATCTTGGAATATTAAGAGACATTATGGTAGTTTGTTAACACTACTGAACCATTTACCGCTGGTATCAAAGTAGACCAGGCTATTTAGCGTGACCCAGCCATGTACCTGCTTCTCCTAGGTGGTGAAAGAGGTCGCTTGCACAGCGTGGCCCTGCCGGCCCACAGACACACTGGCGGAAAGCCTTCACAGAAGAGTGCAGGCTACCATAGGCGCAAAAAACAAGGGGGATGCCCATGGGTTTGTAATGGGGTGTCCAACAAGCTCATATAGGTGTGATGGTCAGGTCTCCACATATTTCTGGTCACTTTTGGCGACATGCATAGTAAATCATTTTTGTATTTAGGGATAAAACCATATAGGCTTTCACTTATTACTTCACCTTTAAGTAAGTCAAGACAGAATCTTGGGCTTTGCTCACTAAACCATGAGTCTGAGGGTCAGTTGTAGAGAAATTAAATGTCTCATCTCACAGACACCCCAATGTACGCTGGGAGGGACAACCTTCTTAAGGAGGTTGTTTGACATTGTCCAAACTTTCACATTATAGATATACAGCATAAATCTCTAATTATCCAGCCTAGTAAGATTCAATATCCAAGAAAAAGGATATAAAGCATCAGTTAAAATCATTATCTTTCAATAATAATAATATTAATGATCTTGGTGTTAAAGATTACGAAACAAGTTGGGCAGTTCGTGTCGTATAAATTTGGATGTGGGATTCACTGTTCAAGTGTTCATTTGTCAGTATTATTAAAACAAGTTTATTTATTTCCCAGCAGGAAGGGTCAGACTGGCCCCACATAATGCAATATTACAGGGATGAAATGAGATTCAAGAAATCTCAGATGGGTTCTCTATGCATCCAGGAGGTCCGGTAGCCTTTCTCAGATATTGCAAAGTGAAGATGGTGTTGTGAATTGTATCGGCTCGTTGCAGCTCACCAACAAACTCAGTTTAGTGAATACTCCTCAAAGAGTTGTGAACCCTCATATTTGCCACAGCAGAAGCTGAACCTCAGAGACTGGATAACGAGCATCCATGCCAAACAGAAACGGAAAGGATTATAACCTGAAAGCCACATGAGGGCATTCCACAGTAATCTGTGGTCACGTCACCAGTACGAACACAGCTGCAAATGACATATATACACAATATTGTCAAAACAGGAAGAGGGAAACCAAAAACAAATGCATAAAATTGTTATTTTAACTGTCTTCATAGAAAAAAAATCTGTATACATTAAAGAAAGCTAATTATTAAATACAGAAGAAAACTAGGACACACGTACTAAATACAAAAAGAAATACAGATCAATAGCCTCAAAAACAGGCTTAGTAACCCCTTACACTAAAACATGTCAGAACACATAATTTAGACTACTAGCATTAAAACATGTATGCACACTGGTTATTCTAATTTATTTATAAATCTGATCATTGCTTTTTGTTATTCGCTCGTGAAATTAGCAAAGTGGAAGTTTAAGTGCTAAACTAGAAATCCTCAGATCTGGCGAATAAATAAAGTTCTTGCATCCCGACCTCTTTACAGCAATTAAAGCTCAAGATATAAGAAACCCAAACCACGCAATAAGCTAATAAGACGGACCTGCTTATAGATTTACCATGTAGTGGGAACACAAGAAACACTGGCTCAGAGGAAGCCTTGGACATGTGCCTACCATCCGATTTGGTTTCCATTACTTTTTATAAGATGTACATTCTGTATTGCCACACATTGTTTTTTAAAAAGAGAACAAAACATAAGAAGTGTGCCGTAAACACACAATGTAATTATACTGGGCTACAATAAATAGACAGCACCTACTCTTCTAATGTATTTTTACAATCCTGGCAGGTACAAGCAAGATACATGCCAGGATTAAATTAATTACATTCATTTTATATATCTTGCTGTTTTTATTTATTTTTTAATTTTGGGGAACGCCATGAAAATACTAGTAAATCAAAACCAAGCTTTTTTGACACATTTGATCATTTTGCTACAAGCATCTTAAATACGAAACATTTCACTTCAAGACGTTCCACAAACTGAACCCTGAATAATGCATATGTTATTAAATAATTTATCTTTGTAATGATCTCATTAGTTCTAGCTCTGTCTTTATAAATTGAGATCCTCCATTCAAAAAATATTTAATGTTAGAAGAAAAGTAAATTTACTTATGTATTGGGTCTGGATGTGAGCAACAGGACAGTACCACTTTAAAAGGAGCAGTCTGTTTCTTCCAAGATATCAGTGAAGCCAAACGTGTTTTGTTTTTAGCCCAAGTTAATAGACTGTTTGCATCCATCCATGGCTGTAGTACAGTAACCTAGACAAGCTACGGTATCATCATCCTGAAAGGTCGAGCACTTCTGCTTGGAGGGGGAAGTTACGTTAACAGATTTTCAGAGAAAAACAAAAAAACACATGACCAAAAGATTTGTGGGAAAACCGTACAGTATCGCTCGTCATTTGAATGTTTCTTTTTTCCCCCTCTTGTCACAAGATAACATATGACCAGGAAATTCATTTTCAATTTAGAAATTCCGAATACCAAATCCACCACGTCGCGCAACTGTGGGACTTTTCCAATTTAGTTCAAGTAGTGGGAGGAGAACACTTAGAAGCACGAGGACACCACCAAGTGACACCAATTGTGTGCCTTATTTAGTTCACACATCAGGATGACTATGAGGATTCTCTTAAACACGCGGCTGCTCTTCAGCCTGTAATATTGAAAGCATTAAATGAGACGGCGACAGTGGAAGCAATTTACAGGCGCTGACTGGAAAGGTTTGGAAGCCTTTGGAGGTATTGAGAACTGCCAATATCTTCGGTGAATTTGCTAATCTAGCGTCTGGCCAAAAGCAAGAACGATTTAGGCAGTCAAACCAAATCTACCTGTATCTCTCCCAGAAGCTACACAGCTTTCCATGTTTATTCCATTTAGTTCTACAAATGTTCCTTCCTCCTCTTAAAAAACACTTTCATATTGGTGTGCGTTTATGAATTATTTGTACTGCATTCTCATGGCTGAAAGTACGTGTTCGTGTACAGCAGAAATCTTACTGCATTTTTCACGCTTCTTAATGCTTAGTAATGCGGTTGCTAAAGACACTGTTGCTAGTGGCAATCATTTCACAAATCACTGAAATGCCACTTGCTCCAGATTTTTATGTCTTATGTTACAGCACCAGTTGAGAGCACCAGTAGACCAATGGAGCTCAGAATAACAGTACGCAAAATAAAAAAATAATAACAAAATAGCTTGCTGCAAATAGGCTATGAAGAAACACTCAAGAACTTTCAATACAATTTGGTACTTTCTCACATTTTTCCTTTTTTTTATTTTTTATAACAGCCTTTGTTAGAACTACATACTGCTGAAATTATCCAAAGGGAACCAAAACCAAATTCATTATTCTGCAACGAACTACAGATGTGAAGTTGCATCACAGTCATAGACTTCTCACCTTAGCGCCAACGTATATGTTCCAGGCTGCCGCTGACTTTCCCGAATTAGGTAACTCCCCTCTGCAACGCTTAATAGCTGGTCCGTTTCTTCTCTTGATATCATTCCATGAAACCTACAAAAAGAAAAAAAGAGATAACTAACTACGTAACGTAGCAGGAAACCCCGGTGTCAAGACATTGACGTAGATAAAACAGTTTAAAAAATGTCTGCCACAAAGCCTATTTCTGCCTAACTCTGTACCGGACTGAAAATAATTTTAAGGTCACATCTATGATGCAAGGTATTTTAAAACATTTTAACTGTATGGACAATGATTGCCCATTTATCTTACCAAGCAATAAGTCCTGCACCACAAAACACAAAGAGTGCAGCTGATGTAGAGATCATGCTACACCGTGGCACTTCTTGTACGCAGCTCAAGCATCTACATCTCCAATCTCACTAAACTGGATCAAAATGCATACAGCAGATACCGCTTGTGAAAGATGCGTTTGCTCTCTGAAGGTATAAAACTCGTGCAGACCACATTACAAACACACTGCCGAATGACTCATTATTTACTGAAGACCAGGTGCAGCTACATCCAAGAACGAGCAGTATCACCAAATCTGTTTATGTGGGTGGCATACGACAGCAGATGGTCATGTCGCTTTAAGAGATAGTGATGTATATTAGACAGCCCCGTGCCATCGTAAAGCCACAACAGCTTAGGTGTTCATCAAAGTGAGTGTTTTCTATTAGAGTAGACTGAATAACCAAGGTTATTTAATTCTATAAAGATACATACACTAAATTTGTTTTAGTTCAACTCAATTAGCCAACATGTACATTTGTGTGAATCAGATCACTATTAGCACTTACATACAAGCTGATGTAGTTGTAAAAGAAACCATGTAAATCTACTTTTTACATCATTGAAAAACACTTTATTTTATTCCTGAAGCCATTACTACTTACTCTCTTCCATAATACTTTGGTCTGTTTTCCACCTATTGAAAGGAAAGATGTAAAAGTCACTGGGAGAAGATGAAACAATTATTGCACATTAACAATAGGCGGAACAGCGAAAACAATTAAACTATATGAGAACCACAACATTTTTATGGTGAGGCTCAGAGGAAGACGAAAATGTATATTGTTTCATGTAGTGTGGATACATGTAACCCTAGGAACCAGGATGGACACCATGCAGATTAGCCATGTGCCTACAGCATGTCTGTCCATGTTGACCAAGGTCTGCCTTCTTCCTACTGTTGAACAGCCCACGGACTGAAGAACCTGGCTGTTAGAAGTACCTGTAACCCTCCGCTATTGATCGTATTCATGCCCAAAATACAAGTAAATACTAAAACTAATATTTACATTTGGAGAGTTTTGTCATCTAAGCCACAATTCAAAAAAGACAACATATAAAAGACAGTAAAGTTATATGGGTGCAAACATGACAGATCAACGGTCGTTAGGTTTTAATAACTGTGGGCAGACTAGATGGGCCGAATGGTCCTTAACTGCCGTCACTTCTACGTCTAGATTTATATACTTTTCACCACAAACATAGAAATAGATTCAAGTATAGATCTGGTTGTGACTGGAACAACATATATAGACTACGTGAATAATTACATGTTTTACTGAAGAAGAAAATGGCTTTCATTGAAAGAGAAGTCCCAGGAAAATCCCAATATTTTTCTGAGTAATACATTACTGTACACAGCAAAACAATGGAGAACTGAACTGAACAACATGTGGATTTATCCAATTTTATTCCAAAAAGCTTCCTTTATCTGCTGACCCGGAGGCTGCCATGGTATTTTTGTGCTCAAACACAACACTGAGCGGACTGTTTATGGCACTGCTAAAGAAGCCTCGACTGCTCAATGAAATCTTTTCCTCTCTAGACTTTCCTTAGTCAGAGTGTCCGGCTGGGTGATTAAGGCTGAGCCATTGTATTGTTTACCAAAAGCAGTATGATGAGGCGTCTAGGTGTTTGTCTAGTCGACTGGGTTAAGATAAGAGAGCTAGAACCCATACAAGCAGCTAATATGCAGCTGCCTAAAAATACATAACATATATCAACTAGAAATGTTAAAATAAAAGCAAAAAAGCCAATATTTTGGAAAACACATTTTTAATAGAATACCAGTGATATCTATTATCTTTTATTTATATAGCACCAACAAGGGGTATGACAAGACTAGAACTGACAAACCAAGACAAACCGAAAGGTGGAGAGAGCTTACAATCTTGTGGGAAAGGGGTGACAAACATAAGGCACAGAGAAAGGGTGAGAGGTAGTGTGGTGGTCGTATCAATGACAAGGAAGTTCTAGCAGTTAAGATGGTGCAACTTTTCTGAAGAAGTGGGTCTTGAGATGTTTCTTGAATGTTGGGAGGGAGGGTGAATGCTGATGGTTCGGTGGAAGTAAGTTCCAGAGGTATGAGGCAGCCCAGGTGAAATCTTGTAGACGGGAAAAGGAAGAGGTGATAAGTGGGGAGGAGAGCCTTAGCCCGTGGGAAGATCCTACAGCTCGAGTAGGGGAGTAAAGAGGTCAGAAACGTACGGAGGAGCAGTGTTATGGAGGGCCTTATATGTAAGTACCAGTATTTTAAATTTAATTGTTAAGGTAATAGGAAGCCAGCTGAGGATTTCACAGAGTGGGTAAGCAGAGGCATGCAATGAAGATAAGCTTAGCTGAAGCATTTAGGACAGACTGCCGAGGAGAGAGTTGAAATGCAAACCAGAAGATTGTTGCAAGTCAAGATTGGAATTCTTGAGTAAGAAATGGGCCGATGAGAGGGAGATATTTTTTTTTTTAGATATAAGTGGCAGGATCTGGTGAGGGACTGAATGTGATGATGGAGAGGTTTGAATCAAGGATGACTCCAAGGTATTGGGCCTGGTTAGTGGGAGAGATAGTAGAGTTATTAATTGTAACAGAAAATAGTGGGACTTCCCCTTGAAGGCCCGTTAAGAAGGAAATCATGCGCCTAAAGAATTTTGCATTTTGTTTTTTTATCAAGATGTCTGTGAGGCCCAAACTTTTTCATATACCTGCAAATGCACAAGGTCATCAAGGGGTTATTAGCCACAGGCTAAACCCTGTATTTTTCTTACATATAAAAAAAAAATAGATATTTACTGTATGTTTAAAGGTTTATTTCACATATTGCTTTAAAATGGATACATCATTATCTGATCACAACACCCTGTGATCACAACCCTGATGATTCTGACAGCGACTTTGGTTTATCTAGTTACCATTTAATCTCAACCTTCACAAATCTATTCCTTTTTTTTATTATGTAGCCTGGAGATTTCCGCTGGAATAAAACATATCTGTCATCCCCTTTAACAGAAGTAATCTGAATATAGTTGATGTGACAGAGTGTTTATTTCCCAGTTGCAAACATGGCTATAAATACTTTTTTCTACGGTCTTCATCTTTTAAGTGAAATTCCCATTTCTGTACCGTATTCCTGCAGCATCGTCCTTCCTTGGCAGCTTTATGCATCACTAAGCAACAAAAATGTCAGATCAGGCAAGTAAAAGGTTTGAGAAATTCGCCAGAGGGAAGATATTGTAAAAGCTTTGCAGAGCTGGGAATGGGATTTTTCAGAAGGGAAACATATCTACATATATAAGATTATTAACTTTAGTTTGACCGATATGGCTATTTACTCTTCCCTGCAGTAAACATTGAAATGCACATTGTTATGCACCATGAAGGCTGCTGAAATACTACAGAAAAGAAAACCTGTGTTTTTATGGGGGGGGTTCACCGATTGAGGTCATCTAAGGGTGAGAACAATATGGCTTTCCACAGGAATTCCATAATTTGATTAGGGTTCATAGTAAAACCATGCACTTCACAAACAGCTGCAGTGCATGGGTACCACAAGCTTAAACGCTTGGTGAGGACAACAGTCAATGGGTCTTCATTGGACAGCTTTGAGAGAAATATGCAGAACTTTCACAAAACTGGAGAAACTCAAAATAAAAGGAGTAGGAGCTTGGTGCTTGAAGCAGTTTAGCGCATAACCAAAGATGAACATTTTAAAATATTCAAGCTCAGGGCTAATCTTGAGTCAAAACCAAGCACATTGGAGAAATGGTAGACCACGGACACTCAGAGAGTAGAGCTGCTGTGTGTTAATGGACGTAAAAATAATCTGTTCTCTGTAATATCACTCACCACAAAGTTCCAAACCGCATCTGGAAGCAACATCAGCACAAGCTCTGTGCATCAGGAGCTTCATGAAATGGGTTTCCGTGGCCAAGCAGCCACCATGTGCAAGGACAAGCATGGGCTTCAGTGGTGTGAAGCCACCACCACCACTGGACGCTGGAGCAGTGGAAACGATTATCTTGCGTGATAAAGCACACTCCAATCTCTGAAGTCTAATGGATGAATCTGGGTTTAGTGAATGCCGGGAAAATGATACCTACTGGGATACATTGTGCCTACTGTAAAGTTTGGTGGAGGAGGTATAATGGTCTGGGCTGTTTTTCAGGGTTTGGGCCCCTTAGTTCTAGTGAAGGGTAATGTTAATTCTACAGCATACAGAACATTTTAGACTATTGTATGCTTTCAACTTTAGGGAAAGCACTTTTGTATTCAAGCATAATCATGCTACTGTGCATAAAGCAAGTTCCATAAAGACAACCCCATCAAACACCTTTGTGTAGAACTGGAACAGAGATTGTGAGCCTGGCCTTCTGGTCCAACATTAGTGCCTGACCTCACAAATGCTCTTTTGGCTGAAAGCTTCCCCAGAAGAGTGGAGGTTGTTATAGTTGTAAAATTGAGGGCATCTCCTCATTAATGCCCATGTTTTTATAATTGGATGTCCAGCAAACTCATATAGGTGTGATGGTCAGGTGTTCGAAACACTTTTGGTCATAAAGTCTACATAATTAAAAAAAAATATATATATATATATATAGCAGAAAATATGTGAAAATACAACACTGAATAATTATCTGTGTAGCAAAAGGACCAATGTATCTTCTATACAAATTATTAGTCTGCTCCATCAGTGAGTTATGGTCTTACCTCACGTGTGCAAGTAATTCTTCGTGGATGGGGAGCCTCTTGTTGCAACTGATAAACTAATAAAAAAGAAAATCGCATGTTACCATGGCAGTGTCCATTCTGTCATAACACTTGTTAGACAACATAAACATATTCACTTATGATCTGACAACATCAATGAAGGTGTTCACGGTTAATTGGGGCCGTAAAGTTACACATACGCACCCTGCAATATTGTAACCTGAAGAAGCTAATAAAAGTGTATTATTCTAGGAAAAATGCGTTAGTAGAATGACCCTAGTAAAGTGCTAGGAGGGGTTCAAGGCAAAATATCAGTTGTTACGGTATGAAAACTACACTAGCTATCCAGTACTGGGTTTCTCCAAACCTATTGCATAAAGATATATTAAAAAAATGTCTACTTACGGTAGGATTTCCATACTGGTGGCCTGTATTCATCATTATCTGAAATATAATTAGAAACAGTAAAAATAAACAAGATAACAAAAATGAAACATTAAAATAATGTACTCAACATTATATTATTTAATCGTTATTATAAAAGCAAAATAAAACCACACACACTATCGACTTAATTCTCCCACGGCTTTCAGCTGGTGTGCTCCTAGTGTGGGGTGTAGGCACGCCACCGGCATACAAAAAAACCCAAAAACGGTCTTGCATGGACCCTGTTAACATGGCCTACAAGCAATAAACCCTAAACGTATAATAATAATTATAATAATAATGCCAGCAAAATACTGGTCATTAAAACCATTACCCTGGTTTTAATGACCAAAGTCTTATTTTCACTCACCAGAATCAAATTGTAATCTCTTCAACAATTTGGCTACTTTGGAGCGAGAATATATTGATTCTTACCACAATGAATCACTCCGCTGCACATAAATATTCCCACTAATCGACTGGTTCAGGACAAGGTAATGTCGCTGTATGGTATTTTAAGCATACTGCGCTCAAAACGTCCATAAAAAATAAAATAAAATAATGACGACCGGAGCGTCCAGTTAAGGGAAAGCTGTGATACTATCTTTTGCCATAAAGTAAACGTTTAAATAACGCAATTATTTAACTACCCACACAGGTTGCGCTAGGAAATTCAATTAATGAGTTTAGATATGGACTGGCTGATGATTTTTTTCCCCCCACCAAAGAATAATATACAGGGATATAATTGCCTATAATGATATGATGAGTTATATGCTGGTCCAGGGAGAGCTCAGATTACCATTTTGGAGTCAAGAAGGAATTTTTGCCATTTTGCAGCACAATTGGAAATCCCTTCAATGCGAATGACTCTAAAATACACTATCGTTTTAAATAAACAATGGACAATCAGGTCGTGTCTGTAAGATTACAATGGGCGCTTAGGTTCGTGAAATGATATTTACAATTTTTCTGCAAAGACTAAACTAAGACAGAGCTACTAGAAATGCATGTAATGTCAATGCAGAAGTATAGCTAAGACCCAAAGTGTTTTAATTCACATCTTCTAAAAGGGACATTCGGCGGAGGTCACTCGCCATGCTTCTCAAAAAACAAAAAAACACCAGAAACGTTGATTTATAGCGCCATCTGGTGGCCACCAAGCTTATATGTAATGTCTCTTGGGGTTGCTTCACTGGGTATTATTAATAGCAGAATAAATCAATTAAAAACAACACTGGCTGTTTTCCCTGACCACGGGAGGCCTCGCTATTTCACTATATTATATCTCACGCAGAAATACAGAACTTGCAGCTGACAGATCTTCAAGTATGTGGTTTATAAGTAGAGCCGCCCAGACCTCCCCGGGTATTATTAAATCTGATGTCATGTAAAAAGCAAAGTCAATGCCGCGAGGAACAGAAGAACGAACAAAGAATAAAACACCCGCAAAGGATATCTGCATTAAGGTAACCCAAAGCCATCTCATTCATTAAGCTTATCCTGAAAGCGATCACTCAGAACCCGCACCGTAATCTGCAGTGTTTCTTGCTCTGTAAATGAAAGATTAAACTATATGCCAATTAGCTGCTAAAATCACCACAAGGCAGGGTTAATAAAAAAGAATGCCCTGTCATCACTGGACTTGGTATCGGAGGATGATGGCAGCTGTAATAATAAGGCAGGGCTGACACGCCTTGTGAAAGGCGTTTGCAGAATTCGGCTGAGCGATGTCACCTTTAACCCCACTCTGTGTGTGTACCTCTGTATATTTACAATATAATATTGCATGCAGTAAAATGCACCAGAGACCATGGAAAATAGACAATTTCACCTCTCTCATTGGCTGATAGTATACTCTGTGCCAGCCTGTATTTTGTTATCAGTCCTCGCAGTACAAGCAAACCCCCACCCAAGCTCAACACAAAACAGCAGTGCAAAGCAAAAATAAAATCAATAAATCAGTACGCCACAGAGCAAATAATTCAATAGCCGCGCTGATGTGTAAATGAAACACGGCTCAGTAGGTAAACCAGATTTATCAGACATGATTACATCACATTTTATGAAATCCAGACGCCGGAATAAACTGTTATTGGCATGAACTTTCTACACAACAGAATCACTTGGTGGGTAACTAGAAAGGAGTCATCGGTGAGTGGAACAGACATTAAATAATACAATACAGACCGTTCGACCACGCTGAATAAGGACATCCTATGACCCATGTGTTATGACAACTTAGGCCATTAAATGATGGGCAGATGGGCAGACAGACACACCCCTACTTCCTGTGGACGCACAGACACACCCCTACTTCCTACACACAGAAGCATCTACAAATGGGCAAAACCGGCAGACCTGGTAAGCAAAGCAATATAAACCAATAAAACCCTTTAGAAGTAACAAATACAGGAATTTAAACTAATTTGCAGTATCTCACAAAAGTGAGTACACCCCTCACGTTTGTTAACATTTTATTATATCTTTTCATGTGACAAATGGACCCAAAGTGTCAATATTTTGTATGGCCACCATTATTTCCCAGCACTGCCTTAACCCTCTTGGGCATGGAGTTCACCAGAGCTTCACAGGTTGCCACCGGAGTCCTCTTCTACTCCTCCATAACGACATCACGGAGGTGGTGAATGTTAAGAGACCTTGTTCTCCCCCACCTTCCGTTTGAGGATGCCCCACAGATGCTCAATAGGGTTTAGGTTTGGAGACATGCTTGGCCAGCCCATCACCTTTACCCTCAGCTTCTTTAGCAGGGCAGTGGTCGTCTTGGAGGTGTGTTTGGGGTCGTTATCATGTTGGAATAGTGCTCTGCGGCCCAGTCTCCGAAGGGAGGGGATCGTGCTCTGCTTCAGTAGGTCACAGTACATGTTGGCATTCATGGTTTCCTCAATGAACTGTAGCTCCCCAGTGCCGGCAGCACTCATGCAGGCCCAGACCATGACACTCCCACCACCATGCTTGACTGTAGGCAAGACACACTTCTCTTTATACTCCTCACCTGGTTGCCACCACACACGCTTGACACCATCTGAACCAAATAAGTTTATCTTGGTCTCATCGGACCACAGGACATGGTTCCAGTAATCCATGTCCTTAGTGTGCTTGTCTTCGGCAAGCTGTTTGGTGGCTTTCTTGTGTATCATCTTTAGAAGAGTCTGAGCTCTGACAGGCTGACCCCCCACCCCTTCAACCTCTGCAGCAATGCTGGCAGCACTCATACGTCTATTTCCCAAAGACAACCTCTGGATATGACGCTGAGCACGTGCACTCAACTTCTTTGGTCAACCATGGCGAGGCCTGTTCTGAGTGGAACCTGTCCTGTGAAACTGCTGTAAGGTCTTGTCCACCGTGCTACAGCTAAGTTTCAGGGTCTTGGCAGTCTTCTTATAGCCTAGGCCATCTTTATGTAGAACAATTCTTTTTTTCTGATCCTCAGAAATGCCATGAGGTGGAATGCTGACCTTCCAGTGACCAGTATGAGAGAGTGTGAGAGCGATAACACCAAATTTAACACACCTGCTCCCCATTCACACCTGAGACCTTGTAACACTAACGAGTCAGATGACACCGGGGAGGGGAAATGGCTAATTAGGCCCAATTTGGACATTTCCACTTAGGGGTGTACTCACTTCTGTTGCCAAGGTTTAGAGGGGACAGCAAATTTACACTGTTATACAGGCTGTACACTCACTACTTTACATTGTAGCAGAGAGTCATTTCTTCAGTGTTGTCACATGGAAAGATATAATAAAATATTTACAAAAATGTGAGGGGTGTATTTTTGTGAGATACTGTATCTTTGAACCAGCATTATTCTAAAAGTACAGCACTTGGGAATATGACGGCGTTATAGAATACGGTCAATAATAATAGACAGCTCCACACCAGCAGCCGTCAACCTAGGAGTGCTAACTGGAGACTACTTGAACCTTGACAATATACTCTGTATTTAAGGAAAAAAAAACACAGGAAAATGTTAATAAAAGAGGTGATGGGTTGGTGAATAATGCGATACCTAGACAAAAAAGTACGAAAATGATCCAACTGAATATAATATTGCATGTTATAGTGCAGTGATATCCGATCTTTGGCACTGCAGCTGTTGTGGGCTATGGCTCCCATGATGCACTGCAGTATAGATTAGTAACTTACATTACACCATCTGTGTCACATCTGAATGAAGCTGCTGTGACTTTAATGCAGGCACTCAAATTCTGCTTAAAACATCATATTTTAATAAGATAACATTTTTTATTGCCTGTGAGCAGATCTGTCACTGACTTCCACAATTCTGATGAACAGCTGCCAGTTAATTGCTTGTCAGTATTTTTGAGACGTCCTCTCTCTCTGTAATCGTCTTGTGGGTTTGACTTCTTCTCTCTTTGTGCCTCTCTAACCAATAAGCATCTCACTGCCATTCTCTAAAAACCAAGTTACAGCATGGTATCAGAATTCCAAGTAGCAGCTTCAAACATAAAATTTCTGACTGCACCGACAAACTGATAGATTTTCTTTTTTCCCCCAAAATAACAAAGAACGTTAAAAACAGACATTTAGAAAAAAAAATACTGACTCTAATAAAAGAAGCCCATCTCCCTTTGGGAGAAGTGAAACCTGGGAAGTTTTCCGATCTAAACAGGCAGATTATATTTCCTCCGGCTCTGGGTGTTTGCTGTATGTCAGCAGCCTCAGTATTTCCTTTCCTGTGATTTAAAGGCAGCCTCAAACTTTCACTCACCCTTCCCAAGCTGAATGGCCACAAGGCAGAAGAGGAAATATTAAGGAGCCTGGGTAAAGATAAGGAAAACAAAGGCTGCAGACTCTTAAAATAAATAAATGCATATGACAGCGAGGCTGAAATGGTTTAGAAAGTTCTACGCTGGAAATCTCTGATACACACAAAAGATAATCGCAATAAGAAGTGTGATCAAATGGAACTATGTGGATCACGCACAATGAGGAATATCTGTGCAAAGTAGTAAAAATGTAGCAATCAGCACGAACATTGGGTGGGCTCGACATTGGAGGGGCGCGATATTGGATACCCCATATAACGGAGCCTTCCAGCCTCAAAAGTCTTCCACAGCATGTAGGTTAACCCCTGGAGACACATCTACAGTGTTACTTTATTGGATTTCATTGTGATGCCTGAATAGGGAGATTCACCCAAAATATTGCATAAATGGCAGCTCCCAGGCCTCCAAAAAAAGAAAGTTTATGTTAACAAAATTAAATAAAATACACATTTTGTTCAATACCAAATTATATCTCTGTATGTGGCAACATATTTAATGTTCAATGATAAAGGTTTTTTCATGCAACTTCCCCTTTAAGTTAACGCTTCAGGATGAGGTAGCCAACATGCAGCTCTCCAGCTTTTAATGAACTACAAATCCCATGAATCCTGGTCGGCCTCAAACTAAAACCAGTGGAGGTGGTTGAGGTGTAATAGTTTTTTTATTTTAATGGTAATATGACTCTACAAACTTTGCACCAGAATCATCTTTTAACATTGCCTTCCCCGTCTCTTGAAGTGCTTCTTAAACCGCGGGGCTCAGGAGGACAAAGAAGATCATATTCTGGGGTAAGTATGCAGTTCAGGTCTTAGCTGTGGAGCAATCACCATGGAAACCACAGGAAGGTCTACTTTGTTCCATTTGATCACAGATGACTTGCTCCACTGCAGTCACCCACTTGGACAATTAAGGAAGATCCAGGAAACATATGAACTAGTTGACTGGGGCCAACTGATGTTTTTGGAAACTCAAATTTGGGTTAACTATTCCAAACTATACGAACTCATATTTCTAAGGTGCAAACACCAGGGAGCTGTCTGTACTGATTAATAATAAACGCCAGTGTGTACATGACGTGTTCTTCCAATGCAGGGTCAAGAACACGTCTCCATAAACCAAGCTACAGAATAAAATAGACTTTTTGTAATAAACATCTCTCATTTCACATCCATTCGTCATAAAACAGATTTTAATCAGCAGACTTGATTGGAAATCTGCATTATTATAATTCCAGCGCAAAGCATTTAGATATAGTAAATATGTAATATAGCTCATTGCATATTCTCAATGAATGCGATGAGCTATTTGTCATACAGAGAAGAAGCCGACCATCCCTGTACAGTTCCAGCATAATAAATACTACGTGGCTAAGAAAGGTTTACCCATGCGTGTTCTCACGGGGAGGAATAGGAACTCATCAAGCTCAGCAATATGCATTTCTCATCACAGTCCTGCATGGGGGGGGGGCATATTTACATATAAATTTATATGTTTTGGAAATGATATGTCTGTATATGTCTGTATATATATATACACACACACACCTATATACATCTCACATGTTAAAAGGTTGAGCGTCTTCTGCATTATTGGATTTATTTATTTACGCTCCTTTGATGTTTACAAAGAGAATAATCTATGGATACAAAAAATCCCACTGGTGGCTACACGATGCGTTGATTCTCATCACCGCTCCAGGGTCATTTCAACAACAATCAACAAAACCAAGAAAACAACAACAAGTAACTTTCTAATCGCAACAAAACACATGGATCACAACGCACTTAACCCTGACAACACCACAGCCAGGAGAGATCTGAGAAGAAATGTTTGTATTTTAGCATCCTTTATAACCACAGAGCGTGGCAGAGCATTACGATTATATTATGTGGCAGCACTTCTCTGGATTTATTTTTATTCATACGCTAAACACATTTCTGTGATGTAAAATCACAGCTGTGGTTCACATGATGTAAACAAATGTATATATATGATAATTAACATGCGTGTTAAAACAGAACAAAATATTGAAGGGGGGGGGAACCCCAAGATGTGGTTATGGCTGCAGATCCCACCGATACAGAAGAGATTGTGGGTCTGAGGAGCACACGCCCAGACACCAAACAATGGCTCAGGACCAGATGCCTGAGCAAGAAATAATAAGCAAGTATGTGAGGGAACCACATCACAAAATACCGTGCAAAACGGACACACAATACACTCACCGAATACGGTAAGAGCCATCGCGGTGTCCTCGGCTCACGGCCTCACTGCATCGACTCTCTTAAGTTTGGGTGAAAAGCACTGCAAAGATAAAAGTTAAAGCGGAAGATCAGCAGCTAATAAATCATCCCCAGGTGACAGGTCCGCTACTAGCGGTGAGATGTCAACGGGGAGCGGGGGGTCTGTCCTAGAGGTATCACAGAAAAAGAGGCGGGGGCAGGGCTACTGCATATAGCGGCGACAATCCGTATGAAGAGGAGAAAAGGGCAGGAGGAGAAGGGCTGAGGAACTGCCGGGGAGGACTCACTGGCTGATTGAATGGGACTGGATCGCAGTCACGCCGCATCCTTCTGGCTCCTGGCCGCCATCTTGCTTCTCCCACATGACCAGCTTCACCTCCTCAGACTGAGGCGACGGTCTGACTGGCGGCTGCCTACGTTGCCTTGGCAACAGGAAATCCTTGCAGCCTCCTGTTGTCCGCCTTCCTCGCCCTTTCGCACACACTGTTGTCCGCTCATCTTCAGACGAGGCTCCCCTGTCACGGCTCTTTCTATATGTTATATTTCTGCCATGTTTAGTGGGAAAAAAAACCCCGAAAGCCCGCTAGCACGTTATGTGTGCGGTTCACATGAGGACAGTAACCTGGAATCCCATAAAATGAGAAGTCCGCCAAATGTGATAGTCCTCTAATAAAGGATTTAATCCGTTATAATGTCTTTTATAAGTCATCAGGACTCTTGCTATTGCAGAATTCAACAAGAATATTATTGTCCAACTGGAGGTCCAACCCCCCCCCATCCATTAAATAAATAAATTATTATAAATTATGTTCTGTAACCATAAGGTAAATAAGTAAAATTAGTAAAAAGCCCGGTTATGGCGGGAGTCATTTGCTTTGTTACAAAGAGCCAGATCTACATTCTACATTACACAGGGCCAGATATACATTACAAGTACTTGAGTTTGTTCATATGTTCACCATTTTGGATTTTATTGCATAGTTATATTGGTGGTTTTATATGTTTTTATGTATTTATTTTGTTAATATTAAAGAGATATTTATGTATTCTTTGCGGAGGTGGAATTTGGTTATTATTGTCTTGTTTTGCTTTTAGTTATAGGAGTCACAAAGTACCTTGGCATGCGTTCTTCTTTACAGGGGGTGTCAGGGACCGTAAACTGTAACAAATTTAGTGTCAAACTCAATTTATTTCATTACTTCTTGGTGTCGTCTAAGCAAAATTTCTCATGAATACATTTTATAAAATATATATATTATCTCTTGAAGCATGAGAGTCTCAACTGCATCTTTCAAAACCGTTCCGAAATGTCCAGTCGCATTCAGATTGAGTGGAGTTCCAGGCCATTCCAATTTTGGGGGGAAAAGTAAATTTGCCTTGAAACTAGGAGCCTTGTTGTGAAGAAAACACTCGCCATCTGAACTGTGCTGTTAGGGTCACTCGGAAACAGAAAAATGTTAGGTTCCGGAAAAATCTTCCCAAAGCCACAGACCCCTAGCAAATGGTTATTTTCCACCCTGTACATTGCTTTTTCTGTACCCCAAGCATTATTATGTGTATATTAAGCCATCTGGGTGCCAGTACTGAGGTTACTCTTCGTGTGAAGCAGATGCAAAAAGTACATATATTTGCCAGGCCGTATTAGATCTTTCCACTGGAATCTCAATTATTGCCCTGCCTTGAACTCTTTTAGTGCCAGGGTTTTTTCCAACATATTGCAAAATGCCACCCTTCTTGCTCTCAAAGGGGAACTGGAACGCAGGATACTGCCCAAAAACCAGAACAAAACGTTCACTGAGCAAAATAAAAGACGTGCCCACCAAAAAACAGGGATATCCTGTACAGAACGGGACAGAGAGTTATATTAGTTCTATGAATTCCAGAATGAAAACAATGTTGCATACAGACATCTCTTCAAGTTAGTAATTAAAGGAAAATCCCAGTAGAGCGCATATTGGCAAAGCAGTCCCTCTAGTAGACTAGAACAGGACGGTCATCTGGGGCCCATTACCATGTTTGTTAGTCTTTTTAACATATATAGCTTGGATGAGCAAAGAGAGAGAGAGGAGATGTGATAAAAGCATTTAAATACATGAAGGTATTTAACAAAATAGGAGGAAAAATGTTAGAACAAGAAGTTATTTACTAAAACTTGAGAGTCAGAGGCTCACATGTAATTTAAGGAAGTTTTACTTCACTGAGGGGGTGGTATATAAGCACACCTGGGAACTTTCTGGCTCCGGCTACCCGAAGCCCCCTTTTTGGAGTTTCCCTGTAGCGACCCAGAGACCAGGAAAAGCGGCGCTTCACCCAAATTCTGTGGGCGAATTTAAAAAGTCTCCAATCAGAAGTGGTTGAGGCCAATAATGTGAGGGAATTTAAATCTGCATGAGATAGTTGCCCCAAGATTGACAGGTCGTGGGGAGGCTTGTCCAGGGCCCATTAAAGGAACATGTTTTTGTCCCTGGCACCCCCAATATAAATGCATATTAAAGTGAGTAAATGAATAATCATTCTTCAAAAAAGAAAAAAATGCACACCTGACTCAGTGCTGTGCTGCCCTCCCCCTCCAAAGCCTGACTATTCTTGGCACTGATCAATGGAAGCACTTTCCACGCATGCACACGGATGACCTATGTCTGCACCACTGTAAAAGGGAAAAGTCAAGCAGTAAGAGCCACAATTCTCTTTTTCTCTATTCTCAATTCTCTATTTTACTAAAGCAGACACATTTACTACCTAACATGTCTCATGTAAAGTGCACGGCTGTCATTGGAGCTGCAGTAATTTTTGTTTCTAGCTGATACATTACTGCCCTGGTAATCAATGAGACATTGTCTTGATCTTACTAAAAATTGGCAAGATTCCTTGGAGGAAGGGAGGTTACCATGTCTTGTGAAATTACTTTGGGAGCCATCTGGTAACCAATGCCAAAAATATGCTCGAGGTCAACAAAGATTATCAAAACATCTATTCATGCTGTTTTTTTAAAACATACTGCCTAAATATTCACGCAATGAATACAATGTTGGGTGCGGACATATAAGATTACAGACATGTTTGTTAATGCATGACAGTTGGGCTACTATCTATACTAGACCCAAGCTATTGAATAAGTAATATGAGAATTGTGTACACAAATGCAAATGGTTATCAGGGTTTCCTTATGACTCCATATGATAGAAGTAATGGATTGTGACACACTTGATGTTTTTGCATAAAATATTTAGTGCTTGAAGGGGGCATTTTATACCAGCTATGCTAAAAAGTGATGAAATAATTATAAAGTAATTTTATTGTCATATCACCATAGCAACCAATAGAATGTGCTGACTGAATAGACAATTCCACTAATAACTATCGGTTTAAGACCACCTTTAAAATATTGCACCATATTTTTAATATATATATATATATATATATATATATATAAAGAGCCATGTCCCCATGTTTTATCCGTTGATCATGCTTGGTTCATGTTAATTCTTTTATACATAACCCAAACAGCAAGCTTTTTAAAAAACACATGAGTAACAGAGAAATTCTGGTATTTATACATCTCCAACAATAAATTATTTTAACACTCCCCATTCCTCCACTTCCAAGTTGTCCTTTATTTCAAATAATTATTTTGTGAATTAAATGTTAGCCTTGTTAATTTCTTGTATTACAGACAGGGCCAGACTGGCGTTCACAAGGTAACCCTTGCACATTAAGGCATATGGCCACCTGATGATGTAAGTGGGACTGACGGCAGCACGCTAATGTTTTTATGCTCACATAGCATGCAGCTGGGCATATCCGCTGGCCACAGCACAAAATCTTCTGCTGGGGTGGCAGATCGGGTGAGTATGTGGCAGCCATGGCCAGCGGCCTACCAGGCGTTTGCCCAGTGTCCCAGATGGCCAGTCCAGGCCTGATTACAGACCACCACATTTCCAAAATTTACTTCATCATAGTGACAGCTAATTGTTTCTCCATGTCCCCTTTCTCTTGTCTCTTCACAGTATTTTCTCTTTTTTTCTTAAAAGGAAGACCCCAGCCATTATACGCACTTTAATGTCTTCGCTTTTGTCCCCTAGGAAATACATGGGGAGTCATCAGAATGCATGTGCAGTATTCCTCTGTCCCAGTCTCCTAGACCTACAAGAAGCATAGTACATTAAACACATCTCCTGCTTGGCATTGCACATGAACACTATACTTACCACCATCCATTCCCCCCTGGCCACCCTTTATACATACAAGCACACTAACACTCTCATACCCACATATATAAACTTACCGTCTTCAGCCCCACTCACACATGGTGCAACCACTGTGCTACTACTTAAAGTTCACATAATGTTGCATTACTTGACTCTACTGAGCTCCTCTCTCTCAGAGGTGGCTGGTCCAATTTGGACTGACCCTGTTTGAAGAATTTAGGCCCCCAGGCTAGCCAATCCCTTAATTTACTCTAGGTTTAATGTATATTTCACTATATTCTTATGGCTATCCCTATGAACGTGGAGAAAGCATGTTCACGGCTGTGACATGGGTCTTAGCTTGCATCAGAAAAATGTGAGGCAGTTGGCTTCACTTGAGTATTTTTAAAGCTGCATCTGTTCATGGCACAGTTAACTTTAAAGGGATTTTGTAGAATGAACTGTGTCTAATTGATTACGCCTTATTGTTAAATTGGAGCTTCGGGAGCTGTTTGTTATGTTAACTACGTGCTTCTATTCCACATAATGTACCAGTTACTGTCACCAACATCTGTGAAGACAAGTGGACAGAACAACTCTTTGCAGACCAGGCTGCAGGGCTTATTTCAATTTTATACATATATGCATTCCTATGCAGTGCTGAATTTTTAGTTTTATTTGTCATAAGCATATTTTTATTTTTAATTTACTGCAAATTAACATATAGTAAAGCACATTTTCATGAGTGTAAAAGAGCCACAATCATGATTTCTTCAAGAAGAAGACATGTCATCCTCTACTATTTTCCATCTACATCTCTTCCCTCGGAAGGCTGATATCTTCCTTTGGCTTCCAGTATTACCTATATGGAGACAACATCCTAATCTATATCTCCTCTTTCAACCTTTTACCCTCTCTTCCAACTAACCTTTACCGACTGTCTTTCTGGAATTGGACCATGGATGGTGTCGCACTGCCTGAAAATCAACATCTCCAAGACTGAGTTTATGGTAATCCTGCCATCCTTTCTCTCCTAAATGTTGACAACTCCACTATCCAACCGACAGACCAAGTTTGATGCCTTGGTGTCACACCTGACTATGCTCTCTCCTTCATCTCTCACATCAAGTCCCTCAGCAAATTCTCCAAAATCCACCCATTGCTCACTCAAGAAATGACTAAAATTCTAATACACTCCCTTGTGATATCCTGCCTGGATTATTGAAACTCCCTACTAACTGGTCTCCCCTCTCCCACATTTCACGTTTCCAATCCATCCTCCACGCTGCAGCTGGATTAATCTTTCTCTGTCACCGCTCCTCATCAGCTGCTCTTTTGTGCCAATCACTGCACCGGCTCCCCATACCCTTCAGTATCAAATTCAAACTCCTTACCCACAAAGTCCTTAACAACTCTGCACCCCCCTATATCTCTCCCCTTCTATTCATATACACCCCTAACCACCCTCTTCATTCCTCTCATGACTTGCGTCTCTCTGTCATTACCTCTTCTCACTCCCGTATTCAGGATTTCACCTGCGCTGCACCCCCTCTGTGGATTTTCCTTCCTGTTCCGTCAGACTTTCTCCCTTGACATGACTTTTAAAAGCTTTATGAAAACCTACCTTCCTAATCAAGCAATTGGAATAAGCTGAAACTCTGTTAGAAAAAAGTATTTTTTAAAGAAAACTCAATTATTAAATCCCCCACATTACTTATTAAGATAAATTCTATTTATTTCTCAGATAAGTTGGCTGCAAGTACATGCACATCCATCCACATTGGTCAAATACTATGAAATAGTGAACATTCTGGGTTCTGACATAGTGGGTTGTGGGTATATACAATGCAGCCCTCCAGTCTTACATTTATTTGAAATCCTGTTACTTACGTAAAGCTTACATTTTGTTTTTCTTCTAGCTAGGACACAAGCAAAAGTGTATACACAGCACTGAGGCACTGAGGCACTGGTAATGGTAGCAGAAATCAGCCACTCAGCCCCAGATCCATAGAGGCTGGCATCTACCGCACCAGGCAGGACCCAAGGTGCAGATTCTGAAAAGAGGCCTCCAACACATAGTGACGGGGTGTAGGATGCTCGCAGGAACTGCATGCACTGAACAACACAACCAAGTAGCTGGCTTTGTGTACAGGAACATCTGCAAAAAGCATGGATCCATCCTGCCTTGGTTCAGGCTGGTGGTGGTGGTGGTGTAATGGTGTGGGGGACATTTTCTTGGCGCACTTTGGGCCCCTTAGTACCAACTGAGCATCAGCTGTTTTGTCCAACCCCTTCCTTTCCATTCCTGCTTCAGGGTGCGACGTGTTGTGCGTTCAGAGATAGTATTCTGCATACCTTGGTTGCAACAAGAGTTAGTGCCCATTCTCTTATGAACTCTGACATCAACAAGGCATTTTTGTCCACACAACTGGATATTTTCTCTTTTTCAGGCCATTCTCTGTAAACCCTAGGGATGGTTGTGCGTGAAAATCCCAGTAGATCAGTAGCTTCTAAAACACTCAGACCAGCCCATCTGGCACCAACAACCATGCCACGTTCAAAGTCATTTAAATCCACTTCTGGCTTCCCCATTCTGGTGCTCGGTTTCAACTTCAGCAAGTTGTCTTGACCACGTCTACATGCCTAAATGCATTGAGTTGCTGCCATGTGATTGGCTGATTAGCTATTTGTGTTAACAAGCAATTGAACAGCTGTACCTAATAAAGTGGCCAGTGTGTGTATATATATATATATATATATATATATATATATATACACCACATCCAGTCTAATCAGGGACAGCTAAATATTTCCCGTTGTTGTTTTAGAGGAATATGCCAGTAGCTAACTTGTCTGGAATATCATCTTAATCACTATAATCCAGCAACTGGTTACATTGAAAGGCAATAATTATTGTACGTATGAGGTTAAAGATGTAATTGACAGACAATTGTTGCAAAAATGGTAGTTTAGATCATATGTTTGAAGTGTATGTACCTCTGGTGTTTTAGCACTAGATGGCACATGTGGACACTTTTTAACAAAAATGTGCATTAGGTTTATTCTGTATGCTACCTCAAGTCAGCTACTCATAGCAAGTATCTCTGGTCTTCACATGTATTTTCACCAGACCTTGAGGTAAGAGAAAGCATCCTAGAAAAATGGTGGAAAGAAGTGCAGCAAATAAGGCGTAAATCATAAGCTGAAGGCACTGACTCAGTATTTTGGATCAGTACATTATGAGGTCAGCTGGTGGTAAAGGCAAATTTGTATGATGTATTATCAAAGTGTCTTCAAGTAACCTGGTGAGTTACACAATTATTGTGCAAGACTTACAGGCGCTGTAGATCAACAACCATCCGAGAACAGTTATCTACACGTCCTCTACACACCTATGCATTTTAGGCAAAACTCACTTCTAGTCTCTCAAAGGAATTTATGTGACATCATCTAAATATCACTCGCAATGACATCTGATTTGAAATGATTTCATGCTGAAAATCAAAATAAAGAAATTACCTGATGTGATGACACCAATATTATACCTCAAGCTGTCAAAGAAAAATAAAAATTGTGTTTAAGAGGGGAAAAAAGAATAAACTAACTGTTGAACTGCAACTTTTTTCATGTATTTTGGGGACAATTGTTTGCATAATGTTTTCCTATCTCTTTGCATATTTTCCTGCCTTATTATAAAATGATGGATCATCATGGGCGGGAAGTGCTTTTATTAAGATTTCACTAAAATTTTCTCTAAATAAGATAAGCATTTACAGAACAAATAAAAACACACAAATCAAGAATGGGAGATCTGGCTAATGTATTGTCCCATATCTAATGACAGGAAAACATCTTGTTTTATTGAATCACTAACCCTTTCTGCTATTTCCTCTGGGATGTACCGATATTTCCTTATACCCTGTTGCTATAACCTAAGAAAATCTTGACAAACACAATTAGCATTCATATCGGGAGCATCAACGGTATGTAACATTATGCTTAGAATTCACTTACCCGGGAGCTCTGCCTTATTAGTGTTGTTTCTGTAAGATTCCATTGAATATTAAATGCATTCCTCTGAGATGCTGAATGCAATTTAGTGAATAAATTTGTTATTTTTTTTAAATCCAATTAACTGCAAAGACTGGATGAAGCTTTACATTTGTACGTCATGTGTAAATGGTCATTCTGGTGCACACCTTCAAATTAACCGCTGTTAAGATCCCACAGCATAATATATTTTTATTTATTTACAATATTTCACTTTTAAATTTAAATCCATCAATACATAAATAATAAAGAACAAATGCACGCTAAAAACCTTAAAAGGTTTATTGTTGGTAAATAGCCATTAATGGCCCCAGCTTCAATATCTGTCAATCTGCCAGTAAAGTAATAGATGGTGGCTAACACTGCTAATGCTTGAAAAAGGAAGCAATATAGTATGATGTTCTACTGGGTGGCATCCAATGCATAGTTCAGCTATACATACGATGAAATACAGCAGACTTAATATGCTTCTTGGGTACTCACTACTTCAATGTTATGCATATATTATCATGCATAAACAAATCTAACAATTATATAATACTCACAGGACATACTAAAATGCATATGCAATAGCACATTCATTAAAAGCTGTATATTGCATTTATACAGTGTATTTGGTACTTTCTCTATACAGTGTAACACTTTACAGCATAGGGAATGTAGAATAGGGTATGTAGAATAGTAAAAGTAAGAGTTCTCCAACATTAAAGTTTCTGTTCCACCTATTCTTTTGGAATTTAATGCTTTTAAAACTAGATCCATCATTAGTCTTACAAGCTGTACCTTTCTAAACAAATAATATCTTACGTTGAATTTATTCCCTACTCCAGCACAAGCTATAATAGCATCATGTTATATGTAGAATAGCCTTAAATTCCTTAAGTAAAATCACAATTAAGGAAGGGCTGAGAGTCAACATATATTTTTATTAATATGTTACTACTGAAATCTTATATTTAAACTTTTAACAGCATCCTGAGCTCCCCCTCCATAGCCTCTATCCTTACTGTTCTACACAGGCAAATGATCCCATCATATATCCCCTCTTAAGGACACATGTTAGAGCATGCTATCTGTCTGATCTTGACCGATTGGGGAGATCAGAAGCCTCTTCTCTAGCCGGCCCATTGGGAACTGCGCACCAGGGATCTACTTGCAGCTGAGTCAGCCTAGGCCACAATACATATCTGACATTATTCCTAGTAGTGTTGAATCTTTACTTTCATGAAAACATGCTTCATTTATTGTTGTCGGGGAATGCCTGTCATTTAAAAAAAAGATTCTGCATTGGTTTTATATACAAGATGGAGTTGGTGGGAGAAATGTGTGAGCTGCGTAGACAATATGAGACAGTGTGTGTATGCATGTGTGTATGTGTAAGTGTATGATGTTATAGTTAGTGTGTGTGTATATATGTATGTGGGGGGCCTGTTGGTGTATGGTGTTAGTCCATTGTAAAGATGTTAACCAATTGGCTACCTATCCTCATGGAAACATTGACTAAGTAACCAGCATTTAAGCAGAAATAAAAGTTTCACCTTTAAGTTATTATTATATTTATTATTATTATCAGTCTAATGAAACCACAACATATGTGCATGCAGAAAGTGTTCCTACCAACACTTTTTACCAAGGTAAGTATTTTATTTACTTATTTTTTTTTTACAAATAAAGAATGCATATTAAAGTGCTTACAAAGTAATGTCATATACATTCTTCATTGGTGGGGCTGCATGGGGGATTGCACTGCCCCTTTAATATCTTTTCTTAATGGGACAGCACCACTAAATCATCTTCTACATACAGTATATAACTCTTAGTATTGTAATATTTTTTCTTCAGCACTTACATGCAGAATAAAGAGTATTTAATTTAAGTACTTAGAAATGATTACGTGAAAATTTTAAATTTAATTGTTTAAATGTTTACAAAATATGGTAATAATATTAACTGAAAACAATTTAGTAAATTGTTAGATTACTCTTTTGCCACTAGATGGCACTTTATCCCAGCTTATTAACGCTCCAACATACAAACTATTTTGCAATTGACAAAACAGTAGGAAATATGAAGAAATATGTTTAAGCATTTCAAGAAATATATTTTAAGCAATTGTGTATAATACAATGGATGGTGAGCAAATACTTATCATTTGACTTCAGAAGAATATGCCTCATATGCCTCATATGCACTGAATAATACTTATATATATATACTTACATAATTATTATACAGCATAAAGTGTTCATTACTGGAAGAATAACACACATCAGTACTTTGAGTTTAATTAGAATGTTTAATTAAAATGCATGGTTTCTATTCTGTAAAAAAAATGTGATCAGTTACATAAAAAGCTGTAAACAAGTCTCAAAAACAATGTTGATATAACTGATTTATGGGTAGTGTAGCGGCTACCATAGCCGATGACGTAAAGAAAATGCGCTCTGTGTGGCGTCTTTATTGTATCTGTATATATATACAGGCCAGGTGAACAGCACCAGAGAAAGATCCTTGTTTTGTTAGCGTGGTAATCTTTTACCTTTGTTTTTTATTCATTTATTTTTTACATTCATAAAATTATTTTCAAATGATGTATTTTTATTTTCTTTGTTTATTTAAATTTACTGTAGAGTAGAGGTTGTAGCCATATTAGTCCAGTGGTGTCAATATCAAATAACAGATGGAATAAGTATCTTGTGATAATACCTTTTTGGACTAACACTTATTCCATCTGAGTGTATTTTAGGATATGTATAGTATTAGCATGTCAAGAGAGCCTTGAGTTAGTGGCATATGGGAGAGAAGGGCCTGGAGAGGGAGAGAGGGTGTGCGTATATGTGTAGAGTGAGTGAGTGTTAGAGTGAGTTTGCCTTTCAGTATGTCACCCAGGCTTCCCTAACCCCTGGGATATCTGTGCTGTGGGTTGAGTGTGCAGGCTGTGATCAAACCCCAGAATGCCTAGAGGATTCCCTGTCAACCCGCTGCCTGTTGGATTCGGGGTTTGTGAGCAAAACAATACATTATATGGCCAAAAGTATGTGGACACCTATCCTAATTATTGAGTTTAGATCCTCTGCTATTACAGTAAAGTGGAAGCATCTACGCAGGGCCGGCCCAAGGCAAAATGCCGCCTGGGGCGAATTTTAAAATGCCCCCCCCCTTATCTACCCTTCCTCTCCCTCCGTCCCTGCCGCCCCCCCCCATTATCTACCCTTCCTCTCCCTCGGTCCCCCCCCCCCTCCCTTGTACTTACCTTTCAGCAGTCCTGCGGCGAGTCTCCCTGTTCGGTCTCGGTGCCGGCTTGTAATGCTGAGCGCCGGAAATCTTCCGGCACTCAGCATTACAAGCCGGCACCGAGACCGAACAGGAAGACTCGCCGCGGAGGAGAGAGCGAGGGGCGCCGAGCGGGTACTGACAGCTTGGTAAGCGAAAACCACTCGGCGCCCCTTTCTCTTTCGCTTTAAAAAAAAGGGCTTGGGGCGGCCCCTTCAAAAGTGCCGCCTGGAGCGGTTGCCCCACTCGGCTCCATTGTCGGGCCGGCCCTGCATCTACGAGTAACCAGGCATTATAGGGCACCAGCCCTCTGCGAAAGTTTACATTCAATATTCCATATTCTGTAGCAAAAACTTTGGGACACTTTTGGGGTCGCTCAAGAACTCAGCTGCGACCACAAGGAAAATACCCCAAACCTATGGGCTGCTTATGGCTCTGCAGAATTAAATAAAACTACGTTGACTTCAAATGAAGTTTGATGGGACTCGCAGTGACAGTATCGGGAACATGTTTTTCTACATGAATCCGCTTGCACAGCTTTTAATGGGTTTTCTCACTTCCATGTCACTTTGCCGGTTTGGGCACAACCCTTCCACCGCTGTTTGTTAAATACACAACTGAAAAAATTACACAACAAAACAAATATGAATGAAGGATTTGCAAACATGGGATGATGTATTTAATATGTCTCACGGGTATTTGAAGTCACCATACCTCCAGATCCCTTTATCTACCCTCCTGGAAGTCCAATGCATTCAAAACAGGTTCACAAACTGGTAGCATGGGTATGCCTATGCCCAAGATGCTGCAAGGCCAAATGTTTGTTGGTACTCTCCAAGAAATGATATGGAAAACTCTACGCTTAAGTATAGCACCAAGTTCTATGTTTTGTGTTAGTAGATTGGGTATGACAAGCTGGGTAACACTGAGACACATGCCAAGAGAAACGTTACGGACCTAGAGAGGCCTGTCAATGTATCTACAAAACGGCAAATTTTCTCCTAGGGAAATTCTTCATCCTGAGAGGGCTCTCCTTTTCCATGACCTCTTTCTACTGCGTATGAGCAGGGCGAGACATTTAGGTCTTATGCAGAAGGTTTACGTCCCTGATAGGGAGGCTCTTTTGGTATGCTGGCCATAGTAAATGGGGTATTTCATCCAAGTGAAGTATACATTTTTTTCTGCTGCCTGCCCAGCCCACTATCCTCGCACCATACATAGCAACTCCAACCCAGGCATAATCACAACGTTTAGGATCTGTCATTGTCAGGATTTAGAGAAGTCAGGGGAGTCACAAGGGTCTTTGTCAGGGACCCCTGGGATATGGGGGCTATGGAACCAATCAGGGGAGGAGGGGCAGACCATTACTCAGTGTGTCAATACTTGCTTCTAGAACACGTTTCTAATGAAAATTCTTTCTTCCCTTCCTCGTGTACTTCTTTTATTTGCATTTACGTCAGTATTTTTATTCCTAATATGTATTTTTAAAACTATCAAAAATTTTGCTCTGGGAAAAAAAAACGAAAAACAAGTTTACATGATAAAATGTATTTATTTTTTTTACATAATTTACTCATGCAAACTGCACTCCGAATGAAACAGTACAGTTTGTGAAATGTCGAGATTCAAAATTGTACAGACGCAGTGACAAGTTGTGAAAAAGGAACTCTAGTAGCAGAACATGAATGCGCATTTTCTAACACCATAACTAAAACCATTCACCAAGCACATGTTCTCTTCAAACATACAATCTTTTTTTTTAATTTACAATTTTATAATACAAAATAAATTGAAATGCATAAATAAATGTGAAACATATCTGAATTAGATAAGAACAACAACTGTTTCAGTAAGACATTTAATTAGCAAAAATGCCATCAAAATGAAATAAGCTTTTTTTTTTGTAGAATTCACATTTTTTTATACTGCTGAGGCTACTTGCATTGGTTACATATATAATTTATCATCCCTAAACATTTAACAGATGTGTAATTTATTTCAAATACAAGAGGTCTACCTGCCAAATAGTTCGGGACTAAAGTATGATTTCACCCGGTAAAGACCTCTTTTACTCTCAAAGATTAAAAAAAGTTCTAAACACAAATATGTAGTGCATTGCCCTTGATTTAGGGTTACTGTAGTTTTATTCTGTGATAAAATGTTACTTTAATTTTCTTCATTTGTTTTTAATTTTGTATTCACACTAGAATACTCTTTAAATTATTTAAGATAAACTAATTTATACATACATAAAGCTTAGTTAAGATACATACAATTCTGGGCTACAGTAATTAAACAGAAGTATCATTGTTCCCTTTTTTCAGGTGCCCCAGCTCAGCACCGAAACTTGTTAAAAAACAAAACCAAAAAAAAAAAAAACACCCTGTCCTTTGCATATGAACTATAGATGTTCAGCGAAACCTTGCCCAACGCATTTTTCATAAGTCTTTCCATGCTGGACGATCCGTCTTTGAAAGACCTCTGGATGCAGGTAATGTTTCCAGTATGTACAGAACAGAATCCTGCAAACATGCAGTTGTAAAACCATGTAAACACGCTGATTTACTGGTGAAGGGATCTGAAATATTGCATTGTGAATCAGAAAAGATAATGGCACATTGAAAAGACTCAATATCTGAAAGACAACTGGATAGCGAGAATCTGTACTTTACAATCATCTCCTCCAGCACAAGAAACATCGTGGAATGTAGATTCTCAAACACACAAAGTTGTATTCTTACCTGCAATTTCATATAAGCCAGCTTTCACAACAAAGGCATCTTTAAACATTCAGGCATACTTTGCTGGCAAAAACCATTGATCCATTCACACCCCATGTCCCCACCATACCCCTGACACACACACACACGCAAAACAGTATAATAACATTTCCAAGACTGATACCAATTTCTTTATCCACAAGAAATGTATCAAATGTTTGTTACAAAAAAATGACAGTGCTTACACAATAATTAACAAGTTATCCAGCAATTACAATGGCGAAGTCGTGATGGAGTTGTCTGAAGTAGGTTGTTAGGCTTTTTATGGCAGTCATACTGATGATAAAGGTAAAGCCAGGAGCCATGAAACACATGAAGAAATTTCAAGAACTATTCTACTCGGTACTAATAAACTAACACTCCACTGAATGGTTTTGTACTACTTCAGTTGTTTTTTTTTTTCTTCAGGAAAAACATTAAAACTAAAGGATTGCACTTTATCTACAGAAAAAAAACATTTTAAGTACATCATAGATTTAAAATGAGGTGATGATTCCAATCTCTAGTAAAAGTTTATAAATGTATCTATAAGTCACATAACACGGTTAATTTATATAAAAAAAAAAAGTTAAAAAGCCTCAATAACCTACCAAAAACAAGTGTTTCTCCTGATACTTTACTCCTCCGGAATGTGCAAAATAAAAGGCAAAAAGATTAAAAGCAAATAGACCTTGTCTTTCTTTCCTGTGCCTAGTGCATTATGACCTTGATATGTTCAAAGTCAAAAGGGACTACGCAGAACTTTGGTATAAATGCCAGAGAGCTATTACCACCGTACCCTCGTTGTTTAGGATTAAAAGGTCATCCTGACATCTCCTAAAACCAAAAATTTCCAAAAGTTATTAAAACAACATACACTACAGTTTAAATGTTTGGGGTCACTTAGAAATGTCCTTGTTTTCAAAAGAAAAGCAAATTTTGTCCATTAAAGGCGGATCAGAAATACAGCGCAGACGTTAAATTTGTACATTAATATTGGAGATGGTTGATTTTTAATGGAATATCTTATATCTTTATAGACGAACAGATGCCCTTTATCAACAACCATCACTCCTGTGTTCCAATGGCACATTGTGTTCGCTAATCCAAGTTTAAGTTTAAAAGGCTAACTGATCATTAAAAAATTCATTTGCAACATTGTTAGCACAGCTAGAAATTTCCTTGTGTTCCATGAAAACAGCTAAGTGACCCAAAACTTTTGAACAGTAGTTTGTATGTATATATATATATATATATATATATATATATATATATATATATATATATATATATAATGATAATTGAATTGCAGCAATATTAAGATGATTAAAAACAATCTTGAACAAGTATTGAACATATTCCATGGTAAACTAGCATTTAAAAAACAAAAGCTACTTTCATCCCCAAATTAAAGACTGGCCGCTTGATGGTCTTCCTTTCAGAGTCAAGGATTGTTACTAAACCCTGATGTGTCAGAGATGTTGTCAATCAACTTCCTGATGACTGGGCAGACGGTGCAGCCACAACAACCACAGCTGGTTCCGAACTCTGGTCGGCCATCTGGGTGAGGACCGATGTTGCAATTGCTTCGGCCACGGAAGTGGAGCTGACTCCATTGGAAGTGCTGATTGAACTGTGTTGGATCGCCTCGGTCTGTGGACTGCTGGGCATTGAAATGTCTTCGGAGCTTTCGTCTTTCTCTGCATCTATTTTATAGGAAAATTGAAAGCAGAAACATATTTTACAGTTCAGATTAGGAATAATGAGAAGGGTTTCTTTATCTGCAATACATACAAACAGCAAAAACAAAACATCCTGCAGAAATACTATATAATAATATATAATAATACTATTATTGCAATTGCTTAAAAAATTCATTGATATATTGGGATATAAGTGTAGCCTTAATACCTTATACAAACTTTTAGTAACACTTTATCTGTGATGTCACAATGCATTATAGAGGCTAAGGCCAATGAACTTCTACAAGGAAGACCGAGTCGGCCCTGCGTAATGCATAGTTCAGCTGGTATGTCAGTTTGTACGGAACTACTATGGAAGGTGCTAAGTATTTCTTACGAAATGGCCAGAACTCTTATATGACTTCACATTTTCTATGTTGGCCCAATAAAAAGGATTAACTTTTACACTTTGTTTTATAATTATTTAGGTTTGGATTTTCCAGCTCTGGCATGGCTTGTGACACATACATTGTTATGGAGGTCAGCAATCTGAGTAGTGATGGAGAGAAATGAGCGTGCTTTTTAAAATCACGCTGTTTAGGATCAATAACAAATGGAATCAGAGGGACGGCAGCCCTACCCAACCTTGTTTCTCTGTAGCTTTCATATGATACGCTTGGTTAAAGGGACACTGCAGCCATCGTATGCACTTTATTAATTTATTATTGATAACCGAGTGGATAGCCCAAGTGCATGGGGGCATTCTGCAAAATCCTCCCCTATACATTTCTCCCTTTCTCCATCTCCAGCATATGTGTTTGGCCAATCAGTGGCTCAAAAACTGGACCATGGAGGTGTTCTGCTGTAGCTTGGTAGCTGCAGCTTCTGCTTTTCTGTTTACAGGTTTACTTGTTTTATTTATTTATTTTTTAAACGTTCCCAGGTTTAATCAATGCATATAAACGTACTTACACATACATATATATATATATATATATATATATATATATATATATGCTAAGCTGGCGAAACAAAATATTGTTGAATTAATTCTACTCCCAAACACAAATGGTGCTTAATTTCTTTTTGAGTGTAGAAGCAAAAACGAGTCCATTGAGCATTATTAGGCAGGCTGCTGCCTCACTGATTCTCATTACAGATGAGCGGATACAATACTTTTCAGGAGTATTTCGTGTAAACAATTATAATTTAACTAATGAAATACAATTATAGATGTGACGTAATTTTACCTTAAAAAAAACTCTTATTTGGCAAATAGAGGTTATTTTTCAAATTTATTTGGCTGCCTTTCCATTAAGTACAGCAGCTGATGATTCTAACACCTGACTCTAATGATGTGCACTTGGGAGAGCGCACAATACTCAGAGTCTAAATGCCACCAGCTGTTCGAGAGATACACAAATTAATTGGGCTCAAGGCAGAGGAATCTACTACTTCACATTCCAAATTTGACTAGTAATTCAGTAATTCCAAACAGATCTTATAGAGCAAATTAAAAAAAGACAATAAATATACATCACTGTAAATTGTATATCGCAAATGTGTTGTTTTTTTTTTGCTTCGCTAAAGAAAAGATTTCAAAATTGTAAGGTAATGATAATGATGTTTTATTGCATAAAAGACTTGGGCCTGATGGCTGCTGTGTTGTAAAGAGACCTTAAAATGTGATCACCGCATGCGAAGCTTCACTCCAGAGTTCACCAATTTGTAATGAAAAGCAGGGGACGTGTTAGCTCACAGGGTGGGTTAAAACTCTACTGATCATGATGATAATAAGTAGAAAAAAACTGAATGGGATTTGTTAAAAAAAAAAACTACTAGGAATTAGCAGCTGGGACTTCAAGGAAAGGTCTAAGCTTTTGTTTGCAAATATTATATATATATATATATATATATATATATACACACACACCTTTTATTTATTAACCTTTTTACTTATTGTTTTAAAACCTTTTATTTATTATTTTTTTAAACCTTTTATTTTTGTATTTATATTCTCAACCTTACAGTCCAGCAGCTAAAGAAAATAAAAAATAGCAATAGGAATTCTAAAACTAAATAATGCTTGTTACATGTCCTTAAAAAAACAATGAATAGAGATATTCATGTGTATACATTTGTAATGTATAGGTTCATGGGAGTTATGTAGGAGAGAGAGAGAGTCATAATACTATACGAGGGTTCTATATGTCTGCAAAAACCAGAAGCATGTCCTCAACATCTGAATCAGTACCTTCTAATCACATCTATAGGGACGCTGGGAATCCATATAAAAAAATAGTTTAGTTTAACCGTGGATATGCTGCCAATTCCGGACAGCAGCTATTCCAAATGATGTGGATTTATCAGATGGGAAGGATAATAGCTTCATCCCTGTCGCAATCATTGTTAATACCAATCTCCGGCATATGCCTATGCCGTTCCAATTTACTGCAAAATGTTATTCTCTACCCTGTCAAACGACTGCGCGTTCGCGGAGTGAAATTTATCAGCTCGGAAATGACAAGAATCAGTGCTCTAAATATATACGGCAATAGAAAGTTGTGTTTACCTTTCAATTCTTTTAAATTAAAAAATATTGCCTGTTCTGATAAAATGGCTTCGAATGACTACAAGTAAAGATGGAGGCTATTAAGTTTTATCGCAAGCACCTGAGGAACTGTTTGCATGCAATTCAAAATGTTTCTTTATCCCGCTGAATTACTGACACTGGCAAATTAAAATGAAGTGGCTGCATATGGCAGAAACAATCTTCACATTTACAAATATCCCGGAATATCATTAAATCATAAAGAGAAAGCTGTGGGTTATATATTATGAATGCTGCCTAATGCATTCCCAGCTTTGTTATTTGTTACAAATATGTGTACCAGGGACAAAATTGGCCATTTATTCTACAGCAGCAGCTGGTTGGTACATTGTATATCACAGCCAAAGCGAGAGAGCGTGCAGGAGAAGAACAATTAACCTTTAAAATGCCGACTGAGGTGAACACTCGCATCACCTTCTATACGGCAGTGTAATAATTCAAGGTGTCGGAGATTTGTTAATTAGAAATCATGTCTGAAGAACGTCATGATAAACCAATAAACATGAAAGGAGAAAATCACCGCCAAAATGTTTTCTTAATTCCGTATGAAAATACGGGCGCAATATTAAAGCTAATAATAGCATCTGCGAAGTGCAAACCAGTGAATGATTTTGGCAAGAATTCTTTATGACTTTTGAAAATGGCCTTTTGCGGAAGCTTGGCTTTTGTGCATGGCCACCGTCTCACTACAAGGGAGCACAAAAGGATAACCTCTTGACAGGTCAGGCTATTGGACACAAATAAATCAAAATGACTTTGGTGCTGAAGAACACACATCGCTGTGGAACGGTGTTGGTGTTCTTGAAGGGCAATAAAAAAAAAAAAAAAATTAAAAAAAATTATATATATATTTCTCCTCTTTCAGTAAGAACAAAAATCCAAACACGGCACTTAAACGTGTTTATTTTAAATAAAAAATCTCTATTGTTACGAAAAATTCACTTTACGCCTTTAAGTGTCACAAAGATTTCAATATATTAAAACTACTTCATGTATTAGTTAATGTTTCTCGACGATGCATGAAAATAACGCCTTCCCCAGCAATAAGCTCTCTGTATTTTAAATATTTAATGTTAAACACTAGCCGTGTGTGTGCGTGTCTCCTATATTAATGGTAGCACGGTTCGGTTTGGCAGTATTTCACTGACGTAGCCCAAGGCCACGGGTAATGGAACATTACTCACTATGATAGCCAGATTTCTTCTGCATGGCGGTTACAGGGCAATCTTTATGAGCCAGAAGAAGCTGTTTCAGTTGCGCCACTTCGTTTCTCAGCAGGGTGACTTCATTCTGGAGGTAAAGGGGAAAGTTTCTCTTTAAAACCAAATGGAACAAAGTCTGCGAAGTTCACAGCGAAGCGTTACTACCCAAGGGGCTCTGTACCACCGCGGCGAAGCTAAACTTTTAGAAAAGAAACAATTTAGAAGAGAAAGCAGCAATTACTGAAGCAAGCAAATTGTATAATGCAAAACTAAACCATTTCAGAAATCAAACCGTAAGAGACTTAAGATGTAAACTTTGCTGAGAAGGTGATAGATGAGTGGAACAACCATCCGGCGGAAGTGGTAGGGAATTTAAACATGAATGGCATAGGCATAAAGCTATCTTTCATCTACGACAAGGATCACTTAAGGCTTGAGATCGTTATAGAAGGGACAAAAATGGGCAGATTCGACGGAAAGAAGGAATCTTACCTGCTATCAAACTTTGTTTCTATGTAGCAATGAGAAGTGCAAAAATAGCAATTACGAGGTTAAAAATTCATAGAAAATATGGTATTATTAAAATATGTTTCTAAAATAGATCAACACTGATTATGCTGCTTATACTATAGTGAAAGAAGCATTAATATCTTGAAGGGCATGCTTATACATATGGTATATTGACCGGATTTGAATATATACTTTTTTTCTTAATAAGTAGTAAATCTAAGTAAATTTTTTTTGGCTAAACCACCAATAAATTCCATGCTGCTTAATGCCTCCTGAGTCTGCACAGCACACATTGCGATTCAATTAATAGAGAGGTTTTCAAAGAATGGGTATTTTTTAATAGGGTAAATATGGCATAGCTCCAATGGGTTAATTTTCCCATAAAATGTTTATGAGCTGTTGAGAACTGGCTGCAAACTGAAGGTAAATCATTACAGAAGATGGCAAATACGCTGAAAGGAGAATAGTTCACAATCCATTAAATAAGTATAAATAACTAAAGTATGAATAAAAAAAATTACACGGGTTTTGTTTAAGTAGACATAGTTGATAAAGCTGCAAGAGTTTGAAAACTGTAGAATATATTTTTATTATTATCTTTTATTTATACAGCGCCAACAATTTACGCAGCACTTAATACAATACATATATTTAAAAAGACAAACCGATACAATCTAGAGGGATATAGACAAGAAATATAATTTATATTAAATAAGTATTATGTGCTTACTACACAAAATAAATAACATTCGGTTTTCTTAAAAAAACAACAAAACAAAACAAAAAAAAAAAAAAGCTCACTTTTCAGAAATGTAGTTCATTAAATGTAAAATCCAAACATAAACGATAATAAGAGGACTCCTGGGTTGGAATATGAATCTTTGTTATGTGGCCTATGGAGACAATAACCAGAAGTGAAAACAAGTTTTTTTTTTTTCCTACACGGAACGCAGATTTATTCGGCGTATAGAACCGTAACGTAATGTTTACAGCCGGAAATAAGCAATATATATGAATAAGAAACCCATCTTATGTGTATACCATGGGAGCAGGTATCTGAACCTCCTGTTCTAAGGATTAACATTAAGATATGATAAATTAAAAAATGCTGACTCAAGCTGCCTCCAGTATCACACTCCATAAGGTGAACCTTTAAATTAGGTAATGTAAATGGCGCACTGAAAAAAGCGTAATCTAAGGGTAGTTATTATTTACGCCAAAGCATAAAATAATTTATAAAAGTCCAGGCGCTACTATTGAACTTGATAGCATTTAATCAGTATATCTGGCAGATCTTTACGGTGTGTGGACAGCTCACTACACACGCGGCCCCTGCCGCTACTACACACGCGGCCCCTGCCGCTACTACACACGCGGCCCCTGCCGCTACTACACACGCGGCCCCTGCCGCTACTACACACGCGGCCCCTGCCGCTACTACACACGCGGCCCCTGCCGCTACTTCACCGAAAGTGGGGCTGAAAGAGGCAAAGCTCATATCCCTATTTCAGAGATCTCTCCTGTATCGCTGCAGGTAGAAACGGGCCGATGCGTGGAAGGTTAGTTTCTTTCATCACTGAAAAGCAAAAACATGTTCTTGAGTTCACAACAGAGCTGGGGCAGCCAGATTACATTTTTTCCTGTATCGGACGATCAGATTACCCCTCTCAGGTGATCAAATAAAACGGGGCTATTCTCATGATACCTATGGAACAAAGCAATTACTAATTTTAGGAGCCACAAGGGCAACGGAAAAATAACGTCTCATCGGTTTGCTACTACGTATCCGTGCTTTGGGAATTTGGCATTAAAAGGAACAGTATAGTAACAGCAGCTTTCTATGATATATGCAAGTTTTCACTGTTTCGACTGATACATTGGACAACATCCCCTAACGATGGGCATAGTCTCAACTGGATTAGACAAATACCCATTTTTATGGGTATGAGTTGTGAAATTTTGTAAATAAATACATTTATTTTAAATTTCATTAAAGAACACGAAGACAGATTACGAAACACACGCCTTAAAGTTATATTATGACAACTTAGATGTCTATACAGACTGATTTGGGTTCATTATAGAAAGTGCTGTGACATAAATAATCATCACACCGCAGCCCTTCCTCAACACAACGCTACAATATTTTGCATGGGCAAAAATAAATAAAATGTATCCAGCATTATTGTTAAATCACTTATGCTGCTTTATATATGTGTTTTTCATGGCACATACTGAAATAATCATTTAATATCTCACAATAGCCTTAAATTTGTCGGAAACGTAGATGCTGAATCATAGTGTTACATTTACTTTCCAACCACGATCCTTGTGCCTACATAAGGATGCCAGCCTGGATTGAATACCTTATGCCCACGCAAAGCACAATTTTACCATTAAGCTATGTATGAACTTCTCCCAAATCCGAGCGTAAATTGCCATACTAAAGGCAGACCTCCAAACGCATTACTTTTAGCATTAAATGCAACGTAAAAGTAATCATGGGTCATTACTGCCCACTATGCTGATCAGCTCTGCCAGCATGTCAAGCGATGAGTTATTAAGGAAAACACCGGATTGATTAATGTGCTCACATAAAGAACGCTTTAATTATTTCTTTGACATTCAATTTTCTTTACAAGTCATTCTGTTCTTCACAGCCAACGGTTTTGCTGCTGGCAGACAGAAAGAAATTTTGTTCTCCTGAAATCACCTCCAATATGGACACTTTAACCCTTCGCTAGGTTCTGTGTGAAACGTAGATTATGGAAATATAATTTTAAAAAAGAGCTAATATTTTAGACGTAACCAATATAATGTGAGAAATGTAACAATTTAAAAGCAAAAAACATCCCCTTATTGTGTCAACGCCTACCACATCGGCTGGGAGCTTGTTCCACTTACCAACTCAGTAAAGTAAAACTTTCTTACGTTATATTTAAGTACATTAAAAGGGGAATACTCCAAAGACAAAATTGATATTAAGAGGTTGTGTGCCAAATGGATTAATAAACAAAATAAACACCAGGTCTTTTGGCTTCTACAGATAATTATAGATTTGGAAGGACGCTTAAAAGTTCACTCTACTGTTACAGCTCTTTAACATGTTATTAGCAGCCAGCAAAGCTTAATGTAAATACCCGGTCGTAAGGTACTTTAATAACTTAGCGGAAATGAACGACAACTTATACGGTTTGATCAACTGGGTTTCTTACCATAACACGGAAGGGGGAACACCTGTTAAGTTTGTATGCAGCAATGGAAGAGTAGATCCTACACACTGTATAGTTTGGGAACAAACCCAACTGCCGCAACGCTAAAAATGTACATTGATGGTAAACATCCTTAGTTCCATGGAAATTTGGGTCTTTTGTATACACTGGCCAAAATATTAATAGTAATATTAACACACACACACAAGCACACAAATCTGTAATTCATAGTTGACTTAGATGGATATGGACATCAAACCAAATCCAAGCAAAATAAACACGTGCAGTTCTATATATATATATATATATATATATATATATATATATATATATTTACATTGTATACAAACTTATCGAAGTAAACTCGCAAGGAATTACAGGGTTAATATTATTAGAGCTCTTAAGTAGCCATATGGCTTTTACATGATTTCCACATTGTGTCAGAATTTTTATTGGCAACAGCGTGTCTGTTTTTTTTTTTTCGTCGAGGTTTGTTATGCCTGAAAACCACAAGGTTTAAATTAAAAAGCTCTACTCTCCCTAAAGAATTTAGCAGCCTCCCAAGGAGATGATATGTGATCTGAGCAGCCTGGCGTGTCTCTCGGGTCATTCTCACGTATGCATCTGTAGAGGAGTTACTGTACCCCCCTCGTGTCTTGGGGGGGGGGGGATTCAGGAGTTAAACTGTACCAACTATCACTTCCAAAGAAAAAGCAAGAGAAGAGTGTCCAAACCTAGTGTGGCTGGTCCGTGCTCACATGTCATCTTCATGAAACCGTTATCAAATGTTACTTATTTAAAGAATGGATGATTTGAATGTGGATCTTATTGAGGCCTAAACATTCTCTGTGGAACATGAACAATGTACACAAGCAGATCTGAAACTAAAAATTGAGACAATGAGGTCATGACCTCTAGATTTAATGTAGTTAGTTATAACAAACCCAAGCCTGACGTGTATAAGAAAAAAGGAAAAAGTAAGAAGAGGGGTAGATCACAGTCAGATGTTGTAGAGCTGGTTGAGTCTCCTGTCTCATAGTTATGTGATTAGGATGTATAGATCTTGCAAGTAAAACCTTAACCTGCTAGGGCAGGCATAACCAAACCTGTGCTCTACTGGTTCCATTCTCAACCAAGCTAAATATTGTCATTGTATGCCTTGTTTATGTTAATATTTTATCTTACTGAAGAATGGGGAGATGACCACAGTTGACCAAACAATCCTCAGAGATAGTTGTATAATCAACACACTAAGAGCTTCCTTTGCAGAAATTGTAAACTAAGGACATTTCTCTTTTCATCATACTTTATCTTTAAGTGATCTCATAACAACAGTAATTTGTTTTTAGCTCACTCAAACATGGACGAAACAGGTCAGGTAGGAGTGCAGTTTATTGTTATAAAAGTCAGTCCAGATGTTCTAACACATTTGTGAGGGCAATGCATTTGGTTTCTTGAAGAGGAGAGCACAGCGCACATATAATTTACCCTCCAGAACTTTAAGGGTTGAAAAAAAAAAAAGGGACGACCATCATGTTACAAGAGAGTTTTAAGGAGAAAAAAAAAATACTAGGAAGGCAATAAATGTGCAGTCGCATAAGTCACACAACTGTTTCACTTAGGAATTCCTTTAATGCCAGATTGAGCAGACCATAAACACATACGACAGGAGTTTTACATGTGCACAAGAGGGCCACTCCAACTGCGAGGTGTGTGTATTAAGGAACTACCAGAAAAAAATACATCAAGATTCTTCAAGTATCCTCACATTTCAAGTATGTGAATTGTATGTTCTATATATGAGGTATGTGAGTAGTATATTCTTTAATAGTTCAGTCACATGAGTGGCATTTTGATATGTAAGTAATGATCATATCTGGGAACTCTCGGGGTTGGACACGGATTCTCCAGGTGAAGTGCTGGGTCAGTTTCCTATTTCTCTGGGCAGAAGAATAGTGTTTGGTCACGCCCTCTTTCCCTCCTACTCCCTGTGTCTAGCCCCACCCCTGGGTGGGTGGATCTAGCCCCACCCCTGGGTGGGTGGATCTAGCTCCACCCCTGGGTGGGTGGGTCTAGCCCCACCCCAGAAGAGGAATAGCTCTGGGTAGGTGGCCTACCTGGGAAGTTCCAAAAGGTCTGGTGATGATTTTTAAATACCTTTTTAAATTTTCTACTTTGATAAAATAAATATTAGCAGACTGTACTCTCTCCAGCTTTGGTTTTTATTCTTCCATCTATTACACTTAAGGGGTATATCTGTGAGCTTGGCCCCCAGCCATGCCACTGTTTTAAAGGGAGACTCCAACCAAAATTTGTACTTCAATGCTTATGATACCTGCGTGATCCCTTTAAATTTTCATTTGATCCCCCTTACAAATACATGAAGGTATTCCCCATATCTCCTATATGTACTGGGTTTTTTTTGTATCTTTCTCACCCCCCCAACTCGCAAGCTTGCAATGTGAGTGCTTTCCTACCATTCTAGCAGATAAGCTCAGGTGGTATGAAAACAAGACAGGGGCAAATGCAAAATGGACACTATGAAAATTTAAAGGGGCTAGGCAGCTATCATATGACAAAGTTCATGGCTAGATTGTCTCTTAAATTACCCCACCCCAGAGTGTCTTATATGACAGGGGTTGCCTTGCTCTGCCACTTACCAAAACACGGTCCTTTACAAGTTTCCCTATCATTTAATACTAGTATTTTTTCCCTATCAAATACCAAACCATGTGCAATATGTCCATTAGATCAGCCCCTGTTCAAAGTAAAACATGTCCACATCTTAATAGGCCCAAAAGACATTGACAATTTGTTGGAAGACTATAGTGTGCTGTTTTCTTCACATGGTCCCTCCCTTACATTATTATTATTACCTTTTATTTATTAAGCGCCAGCAAATTACACAGCGCTGTACAATTTCATTTGGTCATAACACATACATAACAAATATGTTATTACATACAGACACATCACGAGCTGAGTGCCCTTAGCTTGTCATCTTGCCTTTATGGTAATTTTATACAAAGTTCCTGGCAGGGATGGTGGGCTTATGAGCTTCCAATATAAGGAACCGTAGTAATATTTTTTACTCCAATCAATTTGGGGAAAAAGCTGTTTTTGAAGAGGGTCTTTTAAGATACAATTAAGTTTGTAAATTGTTTTTGGTGCACTGCAATTGATGCAATGACCTTATCTGAGATTTTTATATATTTATTTTATTAGCGGTGGTAAAGAAAGACATTGTTTTTATGAAGACATTGCTCATATTATGCCCAACATTCTGCTTTTGTATTAAAATAAGATATATGATCATAAAGATTATTTTGACTATATAATAACATCAACATGAATAAAGTGTCTAAATCAGATTGACTTTACATTTCCGCTTATATTATACACATACCAAAGTGTCTGCATATATACAGGGAATAGACCCCTAAAAAGAGAGAATGGATAATTAAATAATACAAGGATACGAGTGGCAGGCAAACAAAATGCAATCCATTCAGTCTTACTTTCATTTATCTTATCAGGTAATTCTGCTCAACCAGTATTTGGAATCCAAGAGGCCATACAGGTCAGGTATGAAACAGTGGAGTGCTGATAAGGGTCAAATAATTGCTACATTTACACGTCCTATAATCTGTTTAAGGGGTGCCATGCATCAAGTATCGGTTAACTGAGTGTGAGAGCCCTGAGTTACGTTTTTGTAATGTTCTACAAAAAACAACAGTACCTGTAGCTGCACGTTAAATGAACTCAGATCCTCTGCTTTCTTCTCTAAAGACTGTACCCAAACTTTCCTCTTCTGTCTGCATCGTGAGGCAGCTGCACGGTTACGTTCTAAAAATTTTCTTCGCTTTTCATCTGGGTCATCGCTTGCTGCTTTCCTCCGGCGCCCCCCTGTGCTTTGACTTTGTGGAGCGGGGGGAGCTGGTGAAGCCTGGAAAAAAAAAAAACAAGAACAAGACAGTTGGTGCCTCACGGGTGAAGACCAGTTCACAACTTACTGTCTACAAACACTAAGTGGACTAACTTTGAAATTTGTCAGACTACTTTAAGATAGTTTGACAGTTATTGTGAATCTTGCATAGAAGCCAAGGTCTGCTTTCTGTAATATTCCACAAACTGATGATTCCGTAACTTAATGTCATGTTAGGGACATCTGTTTAGGTTCTCACGTCCAACAAAGGCCACATTTGGAGGTGTTTCTGTTCATAGGGTTCCTGAGATCCAGCAAACCTCACGTTACCTTCTAATGACATGTATTAAATAATGTATGTGTGCACTAACAAGTAGTCGCACTGGAACCTATCAACTTCTATTATCAGCACTGATAGTAAGTAACGGCTAAACAAGCGTGCACATAGACATAGCGGACTGACGTCTATACAGGTGAAGCTCTCCGTGCATGCGCTCACAGTCTTTCCACATGAGTCCAGACGTTCTTTCCTTCTTCAGGGGATCCATGAAAATGTCAGTAAGGCAGCCATATGTGCTCACATTAAGATATGATGGGAATCTAAACTAATTTGGGCTCTGTCTTGGGGTTGAGCATCCCCAACAGAACAGAAGTTAGTTATCCAAATCTCAATAATATTCTGGTTATTCCTGAGTACTCACTGAAATCTCTTCACTAAAGAAGGAGTCGGCAGAAGAGTTTGCCGGAGAGTTACCGTTCCATCTTACGGACTACACATTATGGAGGGCCAATCCCAGTGAGCTTCTGCTCCAAGAATAACTTTGACAGCCCTGTATAAAGTATATTTAATCAGGGATATTTCAGGAAAGTCCCCACACTGATGACTTATGCATTATGAACAGCCAGCTTAGCTGTTATTACAGATACTTTTTCCGGAGGCAGCTCTTTATAATGCAAACTCTCCTGCTAACTCCCATTTAAGTGAATAGCACAAGCCATAACCCCCTTTTGACATCACTCCTCCAAGTGTGAATTCACAGCAGGTTCTCCCTCACCGGGGTTTCACTGGTGGATGTGGCCGGCTGCTGTAACGACTGCGGATGAGCTTCTTCTGGCTGAGCCCTCGCTGTTCCACTGGCCGCCTGTCCCTTCCCAGTATCACCATTTGTTACCTGAGGATGCTGCTGGGTCAAAGCAGCTTTAAGTCTCTAAAAAAATACATATAAATAAATACAAATTATTTTAAAATAATAATAATTCAAGTACATTCACATAACAGATAATATTTAATTACCACGATATTTAACGGCTAAACATACGTAATAAAGAACCAGATCTCTAATATTTGCTTTATAAACTGTATGTGTCAAGATGAAGGTAATGCCAAACAGGCCAGGCATTAACATCCTTTTATCAAATCTGCATATTAAACCTTGAGATAACTATTAAAAGTACAGACATATACCGGGGATACAGAATACGGGGTTAAGTATTTCTCTGTGACCTCTCTCTCATTATTTCTATTAGCTGACATGCAAGTTTTCTAAGTTAGTAAGGCACATTAATCTTTTAAATGGTCATTAAGCTCATGTTGGTTGTTGTACTTGCAAAACAGAAAGGTTTCAGTTCATATATTTCCAGTCTCCCTCCCCCAGGTTTGTCATACAACGCCAATTAGGGTGTCCAGGAACTTTTGTAAATCACCCAGTCTCCACAGAATCAGCATTGGCGTCCCAAAGGAGAACGCATTAAAGTGTATTACATCCGAGATCAGACAGACAAACAATTTGGCAACTCTGGATATAGTCCTACGGAGCATTCTGTGACCTGATGCAGTTATTTAGAAATCTATTCGGATTGTACAATACTATAATTATCTTGAAGGATGACTGCAGTGTGAAGACAGCAAGCTCACGCAAAGAAACAGCATTGATAATAACTCATTATCTCCTTGTGTGCCCAAAACACACAGCATATACCGTATGGCTTTTCCAACGTGAACGATACATAACACTGTCCACAGAGTTTACAAGAATTGATTAGATGTGTCGCAGAATGGAGGAATAAAAGAAGGCGATATGCTTCTCTACCTTGACGTTCCAGTAACCTATTGGTTCTATATGGGTATATGGTTCTAGGCCAGCCGCAAACACAATGAATAATCCCAGCATCATGATTTTTCGGGGGGGTACATTCCTAATACCAATAACTGGCACCATATCTTGCGTCCAAAGCCATTCAATGGCCAGCTATCAAGAGGAGCTATGGAAGAAGGTATAACGCAGCTTTAAATAAAGCATATAATAAAATCACCTCTAGTGACTGTTTTTAACGGTGGTGCCTAAAGGGCAGATGACGTATTAAGTGGTGAAAATGAAGCAATCAACGGGAACCACGTTTAGTCGTCACAGCCATTGATCCATCTCTCTATTTTAGTCCACAATTACTTGCTACGAACCCTTAGATGTTCAAAGTCATATAAAAGGATTCCTGTTATCATTAATATAAATATGTTCTAACATGGTTAGTTTTCTGTATTGCAACAGCCAATGATCTCTTCTTTTTGAGCCATATATACAGGGTGCGATTCAGGGAGATGAGCACGTGGAAGGCATATAAAGTACATATTTGCAAGCGAGATAGAAAGAAACTATTACAGGAAATTAATTTTATATTATGTGATATTATGAAGACTTTCAAATCTCATAGGTATACATTAACCCCTGCAGCATCCACATGGCAAGTTCTCACGCAACTCTGATACATAAATTACATTCAGAAAAGTCCTGATCCATTAAATATAAGCCTACATATAATCTACAAAACTCCTGTGCACATACAATCCACATGCATGAGAAGGATTTCCTTACCCAAATATTAAGATGGGCGCATGCCGTCACTGCGTCATGTACTAATGACAAACCAAGGCTGTAAAACACCCTGAATAAATCACCATTAAGGGGGTAGTAAAAAATATATTCGGAAATTAAGTTACCTTTCCGATTAGTACAGTACAACATTTAACGGCTAAATCTTTAACCTTTCTTAAATTTTGCGCAGCTGGGTGAATATTGAAGAAAGTTTGGTGCTCATTGACGTCCTTATGGACGTCAGTTATGCAGAGGGTTAATTGATTATGTGTTATGGAGAGACACCCGTTGCAGAAGATATAGGTGTCAGCCATAACATGTCCTAATGCAAGAAATAAAAGAAAAGGGTAAGGCAAAAAATATAAAGCGTGAGGTGGCAAATATCGGCTAAAGTACACAATAAATGTGCTAATTCTAGAATAGCCCATTTATTTGAAAATTTATTTTAAACCACAAAAATGGTTTTCATCTTTGATGGAAAGGAAAATGTTTTGTGTCATTTAATGGTAAAAACAACCAAAATACCAAAACAGTAAGCAACTGTTAACCTGGAATAGGTTGAAGTCTCACTTTTTTTTTATATATATATATATATATTAAACTCACTGATTATTTAAGTGGTTAAAAAGTGCAGTTTTCATGCAATTTTCACATTATATTTTTATACATATTGCGGCGTGTTGTATGTTTTGCACCCTTGAAAACAGAACCCTAGCACATCTGTCAAAATTTGGTAGGAATATGCCGTTCCATCATCGGCTTACAGAAGCAAGGTAATATTCTCCAGGAACAACTTAGGAAAAAGTCAGATCCATATTTCATATCTGCCACAAAAGCTCATCAGAGTAATAACCCTCCTTCTCCTGGGTGTTATCCTACCATCTGCTGCTCTATTACTTATCTTTATTTTGCAACTAATTAACAGCATAATCGTCTAAATTCAGCAAGTTAATTATCATTATTGTGGTCTTTGCAGCATCATCCGTCCTCATGAAGTCTTGTCTCTCCTCCCCTAGAGAAAATATGAAAATGAAGGAGGTTGGGAAAGGGGTCTGTTTAGGAGGGGTGGGCTCATTAGGTGCTTGGTGATGAGCTTGGCATGCAGAGACGCAGGTCAGAAGAATTCTGCTGAACACAAGGTTCCATGCCGGGCTTAACCGAGTTAATGGAGCTTTCTGAACAGTTGCCAAGCTGGCCTCTGTCAGCTCTCAATTGAAGCCTCCCGCAGTAAACCTACCGGCATCATACTGTGTAGAAAGATCATTCACGGTTTGTCACAAAAGTCTATCCATGCTGGATCCCACAGGGTAGACTTCCATTTAATGTTCTCTTGATTGTCCCCCCCCCCCTTCGGGTCTTTTAGTTAAAGTAGAGCATTCTCATATAAAGTGGAGTTGTGTGCATGACTAGAACCCTTATAATACGACCCAACCGTTCCAGAGAATTACTTTATATCATGTGTATATATATATATATATATATATATATATATATATAATACGACCCAACCGTTCCAGAGAATTACTTTATATCATGTGTATATATATATATATATATATATATATATATATATATATATTCTGCTGCACTCTTAAGACAAATTAAGCACAAATTTCACAAAGGGACACTCAAAAAAAAAAAATATTTCTAGAAATATATTATAATATAATAAAAAATGTATTTACCTTAGGAGAAGCTGCAGCTTCCCACACACTCAAAGGACCAAGGATTGAAATAAGTGTGAGCTCTTGTGTGCACAGGGGTCTTAATAGACCCCCAGGCCAGTGTTCACTGGGCAAGCACTGGAGTTGACTGCGTGTCATGTGTGTTAAGTCCAACACATCTCCTGCACAGAAAATAGCTGAGGGTTGGTCAGCATATGTAAACGGGGGGATCCTACAAAATAACCCATGCATTTGCAAAGGGGGGACCATATATATATTTAAAGAGACCTCTCAGGTATCATATTGTTAAAACGTTGGTTTAAAGTGAAATGAAACGTGACCACTGGAGTGTAATGGGTATTAAAAACAGATGTAGAGTTTTTCTTTACTTTTCAGAAGGGTATTAGTTTTGTTCTAGGACTACTTTATGTTTTTTGAAAACCCCCCCTTTATAGTAACCCTCTACAAGTGCATTAAAGGGTGTAATTACCAGTTTTGCCTCCGACTGCACAGGCTGTGGGGATGAAGGCCCTGGGATCCCTGGGATTGTAGGCACTACGGTGACTGGTCTGACAATCTAGAAAGAAAATACAAGATAATATTGCTTAATTAATATGAATCAAATAATAGTTTACACAGTATAAACAAACATCTTGTAAACTTGTAGTACATTTGTTTTAGTTTAGTACAGATTTTCATAAAATTCTAACTCTTCTGACTTTAGTGGTTTCAGTTTAATGGATTGTAAGCTCAGAAAAGCAGAGCATTTCCCTCCTCGTGTATCAGTGTGTCTTATTGTGTGATAAAGTAATTGTCAATTTTGTATACTGAAAACATTAATGTTTACCTTCCTGTATTGTAATAGCGCTATGGAATCTGCTGGCGCTCAATAAATAAAATTTAATGGAAGGTAATGAAGTCATTCCTCTTTCACTCTGCAAACAAAATACATTCAAATCTTATCTGAAAGCTCTGTTAGCCTCTACTAAGCATTTTTTTCAGCACAAACAAAGCAGACATGTTTTGTAAATCAAATAAACAAGCCAAAAAGATTTTTATTTTTTTGTTTACACTGCTATGCTACTCTGCCCTTTACTTTATAGCGACGTATATCTCAATATATTTACATGTTTTTAAAAACAGTAGGGCATTCAGTTAAAAATGGTGTTTACCTGTGTCTGGAAAAGGCTAGTTAATTATACGTATTTTGACTGGTCATATATTTATTTATATACATCCATCAAATATAATTTGTTATTTAAAACATGTTGTCGTCCAATCGAAATCAAATCATGCAATAATACATAAATTACATACATTTTCATGATTGGTGTGTCTGATGATTTAAATAAAAAAAATAAAAAACCCTCACTGTTAATGTATGATGACGGAAAGGGAAAATGAAAATGTGACACGGTGCCTGTCTAGACATTAACATTACTAGGAGAATGGAAGAGTCACACACATACAAACTTACTGGGACTGAAGCAGGTATGTGTACATTGGAATTTGTGATTGAGGCAGGAATAGCAACAGGCATGGTTTGTCCATTAGGTAGATGTAACAATAGAGGAAAAGGAGCTGGAACTGGTCTGGGAATAGAAAAAGCAGGGATGCTATCCTTAAAAAAACAGACCACAGACTTTTCACATTCAAAACTCAGAATAAAGGGAGATGTACAGGCGGTCTCTTTAAGCATACATAAAATATGCAGCACCAAGGTGATTAGTGTAATTACTAAATCCACACACATTGGTATTTCAGATTCCAACACTTATTCAGACACCTTGTACTTTGCACAGGGTGGAATTACCCACAGGCTTGACATTATTATACATACATGCACACTTTCTTTGACACATTCCAGAGAATATATGCATTCACATATATATTACTTTACACAATTAGGTTTATTCACTAAAGAGGGAATTTGCAGGAGGGTTTTTACTGTCCCATGCAGCCTCACCTACAATTAATGCATATTAAAGTACTTTGGAAGTACTTTAATATGCACGATTCACCTGTGAGAAAGTAACGTACCTTTAGGAGAAGCTGAGACTCCAGAGCTTAATTTTTGTTGCATTAACACATTATCTAGTAAAGACAATGGAAATGCTTTCTGCGCACGAGTGTCGGGGGTTAGTCCTCCTGGAGCTATTTGCACAAGCCAGCACTGGAGCTGGTGGCGGTAAGCATAGCATATGACGTGCATAAGATGTGCATAAGATGTGCATAAGATGTGCATAAGATGTGCATAAGATGGCTTAAGTATCCCTTTAAGGTCCGCATGAGAGCATGAATGTCTATGTATAAGTGCGTGTGAGCATGGGTGTGCAAGTGATGGGAAATGGAATGTGTGTTTACAAAGATGGCACTCAAAAGCTGTTTGGGGCAAAGGTGGGACTGTGTTCCATGGTGAAGTTGGGAGGCCCAGGAGCAATTTTCACACTGGGCCCCTGTGGTTTATAGTTACGCCCCTGCAGGACCAACTAAACGCTACTTGCAGCAGAGGCTCACTGCAATGTACCTGCTTTAGTGAATAAACCCCTTTATTTCTATCTGGGTCTTTGAAGACCATGTAAATAACAATGCGGACATTACCAAACCAAGGTTTATGGATAATAGTACCCTAGTAGTACATTTTTCATACAGTCTTATTGTAGTGCCAGCTATTATCAGTTAACCTGATATAAAACATATATTGATCCAATATTCGTTAATGAACAATGCATCTCACACGAATGCCAAGTCTAGTAATGTGCTCATTATGTTTCAATGCGACCATATCTTTACAGAGGTTATGGATGAATAAATCTACCTCAATACGGTGTTTACTATTTTTTGTTTTATAATATGGACAGGCACGTATTCAGGCCTATCAAAGTAGCAAGTTTATTTTTTTAAACTGGCTTTAATTTCAATGTACTTGCCTCTTCTGCTGGATAGGAACTGACCTGATATCGGTGCTAGAGCACAGATCTCTATTACGTGTTCTCATGTGGACATAATCATTGAAGTGAGCAGGTGTATATTGTAACAAACCGGCTCTATGTACCGAAAAGGCATGCAGAGACTACACATTACTTGTAAATTGTTTAAAGGGAAAGGGGGGCATATGAAACCTACTCTAATATTATATTATGGCCTGATTACATGTAATTCTTTCAGTGCCGATTTAATTTGGTACTGTAATTGGAGAATCAACCTGTGATTTCTTTTCTAAGTTGATCCACAATACCTAGGTAAGTTAGGAGCAGCAACAGACAGCAAGTGAGAAATTTAAACAAAGGATGTCACCAAGAAAAAGAATATTTGCTGAAAATAGTACCAAATCACTCTAAATATTTACTTACACTATCGGTCTGTTAGAAGACGGAGCTTGGGTGATGACAGTGCTGGACGTTGGTGAAGGTATAGCTGGTTGAATAATGACACTTGAATCTGAGTTTGTAAGCAGCACGTTAGGAACCTGAAGCGATGCAGGTCGAACTATGGTAGATGTGGGCTGTGCGGCCGGCAATATCACTTCCTAAATATATAAAAGAATATTTTAGGGTATACAAATATATGCATGGAACACAGAAATATATTCCTTATATCAAATATATGGATATAAATTTAGATAGCATGTTCTGGATTTCCACCACATTACACATTATATACCCTACAGACAATTCTCCATGCACATAACCAATATAAACACCAACTGCACTCGAGATACAGATCCCAAAAAATGTTACTCCAATTATACGCAAATCCAACATTTTCAAATAGACGTTTATCAGCAAAACAATAAGTGGGCAATCTGTAGCTTTGCACTTGCAGCTAGAAACCAGTGTAACCGTTATTAAAACAGTAACATATTTAATAATGCAGCAGCCTTATATACGCTGGAAAAACTGACCTTTTCGTCACTTGTGGTAGACTCAGGATGAGGTAATGGGCTGTCTTGATGAGTTGTTTCTACTATGGCTGGTTCTTCAATTTTGCTTCTTATAACAGGTGTCGCGAGTGGGGACAAATCTAGGGGCATCTAGAAAAAGGTTTTTTGTTTTTTTTAAATAAAATGCGGACAATCTAATCTTCACAGTGAGCTCCAGACATTTATCCAAACAGTGAGATTACAAAAGCTTTAGCTTGGTTTACCAGCTGTGACAGATGCAATCATATTGCCCCACATTACAACTTCAGTGAAATGAATAAAAATATCCCCAGGTATAGATTTCGTGCGACTCTAGAACGAGGTGTAAGGTGCAGCTCATACGTTAAGGTTAATGAGTATTTTAACCCTGCTTGTGAGACTTGTCCGAATTATGGAATAATAGGGGACAGTATTCTACAGAATTTAGGAGCACTCAATGTATATTTGAAGGCAATCTATTTTGGAAGAAAGGTTTGAAACTTTGGTGTGATGAGTTTAACGCAACAGCAACTCAAAGTCCTCTTCCTACTAATAGGAGCCACCTCTATCAGCTTTAGACCTTGTTATAACATTGTTTCCCTCAAAAGCCATTTCCATCTTGTCCAGTTTACTAACGGTTTGGACAACGGAAGAGGCTTGGTTGCCTCTTTTGTATAGGCCATATGGCTATCGTGTGCTCCTTCATGGTCCACCATATAACCTAATGACTGCAGCAGGACACAGGAGATCCAAGTATTCTAAATATTTTGGACCTCAGGACTCATGCCCTGACATACCCTGCAGGGGGTTGCCCAGCATTATTCCTTAAGCATGCAGCTCTCTGCTGGAGCAATGCCTCATGCTACACATTTAGTGTGTACCCAGCAGACGGCCACACACCTGCGATTTACTGGATAATCCAGTCTGTTACTGAAGACAGATTATATCGTATGCACTCCGTCTCATCTCTCAGAATTATAAGATATTCATAAGAGAAGTACGGTGATACAAACAAAAAAAAAAACCAACAGAAAAGGATGCGTGATGGTGAAAGAACATTCTAAGTACAAGGGAAAGGCACTGTAAATATAGAAATTACCGTATTGGCTCGAATATAGGCCGCCTATATTCGGGGTCTAGCGCCCGACGCATGCAGTTCTGGGCACCGGGCAGGCAGCAGGGTTAGGATACAGATCCCCCGCAGCGGTGCAGGGGACCTGCATCCTACTCTCTGATACGCTCAGACAGCCTCCCCTGCCATCACTTCCCACGGAGGGAGTCCCGGCAAGGGAGATTGTTAAAGCACATCGTGCAGACGTGCCGGCAGCGGAGGTTGTTTATGCGTATTGCCGCAGCGGGTGAACGTCCGCACCCAAGACTTACCAGAGCAGACTCCCGGGTGTCTTGCGGGGCCGGTGGGGGACATCTACGCAATACGCGTATACAACTTCCGGTGCCGGCACATCCGCCGGCCCCGCAAGACACCCGGGAGTCTGCTCTGGTAAGTCGGGTGGGGGCAGAGTGGCAGCATATCTCGGGGGGGAGGAGGAGGAGGACAGTGGCAGAATATCTCGGGGGGGGACAGAGTGGCCGCATATCTCGGGGGGGGGGTGGAGAGTGGCAGCATATCTCAGGGGGGGGGAGGACAGAGTGGCAGCATGTCTATTAAAAAAACTTTTTCTTTTAAAAAGCACCAAACTTTTAGGGTGCGGCCTATATACGGGGGCGGCCTATATCCGAGCCAATACGGTATATTATATATTAAATTAAAATGCTAACATCATTTTGGTCTGTTTTTCAGGTGACATTTTTAGGAGAATGCAACAGTATCTCTGCCCACTCATATACCTTCTTAATGTCATCATCAGAAGCTTTCTTAAAGTCATTTTCAAAAGGACTCGCAAGCTCGTTAAACAGGCCTACTTCTTCACAGTTCTTTAGAAATCGAGTTGGCGTTGGAGTCTGATCTGAAAATTTTAGAGAATTCAAATTGGAACAAAAACAGAAACGCGTGCAAATCCGCAAGATTTACATCTCATGCAAGCTGGACAGGCTTTCTGTCATCCTAGCACTCTTCAATTATTTACTGAAAGAGATATCTAGGTAAGTAAACCACCTAGCACCTATTCTAAAAGGACAATAGTGTAAAACGTACAGATTTCTTAATCATACATCGTATTATATTCATGCAACCAAAAGGATTTGCTCCATAATCGTGTATATGTATATATGTACAAGCAGTACAGTAATTTAGATACACCTTTGCCACTGGTTCCAGTCCAAAACACATTCTTCAGACTACCATATCTCATGTTTAAGACTTAATGTCATAATCCTCCATACAAGTATACTAACCTGCAACTATTACACTGTCATTCCGAGCCGGCCCAAACTTAAGTGTCATCTCATGCTTATGTTTATGTACAGCCAAATGATCTTCATTGGTAAATCGCTGAAAGAAAAAGAAAAAAAAAAGTATTTAACAGCAACTACCTCAAAATTTTTTAGGATATTTACTAAACATTAAGGTCAAGACCTAGAGATGTTTTAGGAAGCTAAAGAGGACCAGTAATAATATTGAAAGTGGTTTTCCATCTAGCAGTGATTTTAGGGGTCTGTTTATTTATGTTCCATCAATAAATAAGACCCCATACCCAACACTTCTGTAAGGTGCATGTCTTTCCATTAAAAAAAAAAGGTTGCATGAGTTGGGGTGTATGGTTTCAGTTTAATGAGAGTCAGTGGGGGTTAATGAATATACTTATTACAGCGCAAAGTTTGAAAAGTGGTCTCATTAACATAGCAACCAATGAAATAATCCTGCACATAGAGACATTTGAAAATGAAAATAAGATAAATTTTCCAAACTTTGCATCAACATCACTTTTTAACCAGCACAGGTATTTTGTATGTGTGGGTAAACTAGTAATATTACCTGGCCACATCCAGGGGCAGTGCATACAAATGGTTTATCATCACTCATATTCCACTGGTCCTTGTGTTTACCTGAAAGCACAAGAAACATAAAATAGCCGATATGTTTTAAAATAACAAATATTTTAAAGCAGTGCAGTTATCTTCATATGTTTTTAACAAAATGTATTCAAACTACCTATAGCTGATACTTTTTGTCTGTCAATCGGGGAAGCGGGTTAAAGCCCAATAGTTTAATAAGGCAAGAGCATCTTTAAGTAAAGACAAAGATGGCAGCTTTCTAGGGCTTAAGCACTTTATAGGGGTGATTTTGTTTTACCAAGGAGGTTAGAAGAAAGGGCAAGTGTGTTGGGATATTAAGATAGTATAAGAGAAAGGGGATCCGAGAAGAAGTGGGGTACACTGTGGACAACTGCAAGAAGAAACTTGTCTGAGCACCAACCAATTTGTGGTATAAGGCAGCATGACCCATGTGTTCTATCTACAGTGGACACAATTACTATCATACCCCTAATATGATGAGGAGCAAAGAAAGGAGGTATGTTCTTAAACTTTTATGAAGTATCCCCAAAAAGCTAGACATAAGCCATTACTTTAGTAGGCTCTATAATTTAATGGGGCTGTCAAGTACTAACTGGAGAACATAAAACATTCGCTATTATCTTCTATTGTTTGACCTGCATAATCTGATTTATTCCTTTATATTATTATTATTATTATTAGGGAAAGGATATGTTGCCAGGCAACTGCAAAACATTTGAAGCAACTGCTCAAAACTGAACGTAAGTTTGCAACGGAAAGCGGAAAAAAGAAGGAGCGAGGGGCTTTGCAGTAACAAGGATCACTACACAAGTAGTGACAAGATGTAATCACAACTAATACACACAATGGGCAGCAGAGCAACAGAATTAATCTCATCTATCTGTACTTGTCAAGCAAGCGGCGTTATCCAATATCAGATGATCCTCACAATTGTCTGCCAAGTATCAGAATGCATCTAGGTGAGTACACTCAGTTTATAAAGGTCAAATGGATCCTCACCAGAAAAACTGTTTTCTTCTTATGTTGTCATAATCCAGATTTTCAAACCCCACCAGGCGTCAAACTACCTCCAAAGCCTTTTTGTCATGTTCATAAAGAGGTGTACATATATATGACAGCATGGTGCTCGTTGTGGCTTATATGCAAACAGTGTCATTATAAATACCATTCCAAGTGCCCAAGCCATACCCAGAAATAATTATTGGACCATCTAAAATTTTGTTCCATCACAAAAGGACTGCGTTAGAAAAAAAGCAAGCCCTGATACCACTAAATAAACATTTTCACTTAGAAATGCATCACCGGTTCTTCTGCATTTGCGCATTTTCATATACAACTAGGGGTAGAGGATCGAGATACGGCACAACCCCACCGGGACATGCTGAACAGACTAGCATTCCAGATTGACACCTTCAGCTTTCACAAACCGCTTTACAAAGTGTTTACTTTACAAACATGCAGGGTCTTTAATATCGAACTAAAAGGAATGTTCTTCGTTGGTGGACCACACTAAACTAACCTGCCCATACAGTGCATCCCAAAGATGAGACCAAGGACTGATTAAGGTCTTTCCACTGTATATTACATTCCATTAACCCCTCAATGACAAAGCCCATACTTGTTCGGGCTCAAAATGCATTGTTTTCAATGGGTTTAGGGACCGCCCATTGTCCTTAAGGGGTTAACATTCACCTGAGTTACCGGTCACTTATGTTTGGACACTGTGGGCTCTATTCAGGGACAGTTACAGTAGAGTTGTGGTTTCCTTTACTATACATCATAAAGGTTCAAATCCAGGGAGCTTCTCCTGCAGGTAGAGCTTGGCTGGCCCTGTATAATGCATGATGTCTCATCAATTGAATTATGCACTTTGTAGGGACAGCTCAGCCCACCGTACCGGAGACACCTGCCAGTGTTGACTCTTAATGAAGTATAGTGAAGTGAGGGAGTTGAAACCACAACTCTGCTGACAATTCTTCCTCTAGTGAATACATCCCTATTTACCTTTCAGCAAAGAAATCTGGTTGAGTAGTTGTGTGCCTCAGATATTTTAATGGTGAGAATAGGCAGAATACAAGTAGACTGATAAATAAACCGGTCGACGTGTATATCAGTGATTTAACTTTTCTCACAATTTGCATGGTTAGTTCCCCAAAAGTATATTACTACTCCATTTCAGTGAAAGCTGTTTGACTGAGTGAGGAATTGGAAGAAAGTGGGGTGCATCAGGGCAGTGCAGCAGTGATGTAGATTCTGCCACACGCTCCATTGAACGTTCTCACGTTAAAGTAAAATGGTTCTTAACTTTTGAAATCAAATGTCTCCCGGAGAATTACGCTGATTGAAGAACAAAAAGCACAAACCATAAATAGTTTTAATAAAGTCATTTAATGATGCTGAAAGCTGTACAGGTGATGGATACAGTTAAAAAAAGACAACACTTTTATATGCTTTATTGTCTTGTTGGGTAAGAGTCATGTTAACAATTTGTAGATGTAGAATCTGGGTCCCCTCATACTGCCCTCTTTTTAGTCGATCATACTAAAGGATATATATACTGCTGCAATCTATTAGCCCATCAGTCCTACTTGTGAAGGCATCTGAGCAGTCTCTCAGTACTTTATTATAACTTTAATATGCATTCCTGAACCTGTTAACAAATAAAGGCACTCACCTTTAGAAGACGTGGCAGCTTCAGGGCTGCAGTAGAACATCTTCTGCATGGTCTTGTTTGTGTGCCACTAATTGGTTGCTTGAAGCAGCCAATCAATGGTAAGAAAGCACTCCCACTAAAGTCAAAGAAATTTTGTTAAGTAAGCCACGTGTCAGGAGAAGCGTTTGGCTGCATACATCCCCTGCACTGTAAACAGAAGGCAAGAGGGAGGTCGATGAAAGAGGCAAATGCATCCAGGGGATTTTGCAGAGCCCCACATGTACTTGCAAGGGCAACAGCATATTTAAGAGGAACTTCTCAGCTATCATATGCATTAATGTGCATACAATGGCTGGAGAGTTCCTTTAACAACGGATAATACATGCTAATTACAATCACAGAGATACTGATACTGTTTTGTACTGAATCTTTTCCTAAACGTTTCATGCAATATCAACTGCAGCTTCCATGCAACAATCATATAAGATTATTTTTACCTTATGATTTATGTTATGTATTTCAGCAAACAGTGTCAAAGCTTTCTTGCAACTTCTTAAACACAGAACACAACATATCCATTGCTCTTGACCTTCTCGGTGATGGGGATTAGAGTGGGAAATAACGGATGTGCTCCCTTAGGTGTCTGTATTCCCAGGCTTGCACAAATGCCTGACACCTGGCTGCATTTTTTTTCTGTACTTTACACTAGGCAAAGCATATACCGAGGTTCATTTCTTCACACAAAAGCTCTCGCACAAAGAAAACACTCCTTGTTCGCCCTCTTGAACTCGGCGAATAAACTCATGGTAACCAACAGATCACATACAAGTTTAAAGCTTAGAGGAAAACATAAGCAGGTCTGGCTTCTAATCACCTTTATTACCATGATATTTAGATCTCTAATGATCCATGTAAAACATTATGAGAACTTGACTTCAACATTAACAAAAACATATATTATATCTATGTGTCTATGGTTAAACATAGAATTTGGCAAGACCCATCTAGTCTGTTAATTTTCCCTGATATAAAGAATTGGGCCTTAATCAGTCCTTGATCTCATCTTAGATTTAGGATAGCTTTATTCCTTTCCCATGTATGTTTAAACCCCCTCACTGCATTAGCCTCTACCAGTTCTGATGGACGGCTGTTCCATTTATCTACCGTCCCCCCTTTGTAAAGAAAGAAATATATATCTGGTTATCCACATACTTAAATAAACAATTTCCACAAATTTGAGGAAATCCATTTGCTTTGCATTTTGATTTGAATAATGGAGATAAGAAACAAAAACCCACAGAGAAATGGTAATACACCAGTCAAATATTAAACGCAAGCTCCAACTTGAAAATAAATGTTTCAATGGAGTTATATGACCCCCCCCCCCCTTATAGGCCAGTTCTTAAAGATACTAACTAGCAATACACATTACAGTACAAGATGCTTCCTCTATGCCCACTTCCATGGCCTTCTTTACTGCTAATGACCTCAAATGATCACAGGACTACGCAAAAAGCTAAGTGCGTACCAAGCCAATAATCAGTCAACAGCACGGTGCTTCTGCACACATATCTGATTGTGTGCTCAAGCATCTAAGAAAGCTCTGCTTTAGTTCAGGAACCATAACATTACTTCCTTATATCTCAGCTCTTAGTAACCTCCACTAACAGGCTTAACGATACCTCCGAATCCAACTCTGTTCACGCTGGGTTGTCCTGACACGGTAGCCGTTCCCCGGGGAGCTGCAAGAGGATCACTGAATCACGTGGCCTTCTACATACATGACAAATGCCCAGTTCTTCTAAAAATGCAAATGGTTCTTGTTCTAGAAGCAAAACTGACTACATAAAGGATGGGCTGCGGAATAATTTGTCTAACACGATTATTGCGTGGTTCAACTGGAACGATATTGACGCATGTATTGTTTACATGAGACAACTGCAAGTGTTTACCAAACGCGTAGAACAGATAACATACGCGACTGTGTACAAATTTTATAATACGGGAGCGTTTTTGTACAATGCCAGCCCATGTAACCATAATGTACTGGAGCCGCTGTGTAATGAGAATTAAGGCTCATAGAACATCTTTGTTGTGTGACAAAAAAAAAAAAAGTAATTTTAGCTAAAATCAGATTTGCTCATTAACGGGAAAAAATCTGCTACCTATGTTATATTTCGCATTGTCCTGTGAGTGGTACATGCGTCACATGTATAGAGACAAAAAGAAAAAGGGAACTGCTTGTAACCTATTAATAGGGGAGACAGGTGAGTGGGTATTGGGGTAAATTAGGTATTTGGCTCAGGATCACACAAACATTGGTTTAAAACGGATAACCAAAACACGGGCGCTCTACGCAGCAAATACATGGCGGCAACACAATTGTGTCAGACTAGCGTGACCCTATTCGGACCCTGTTCAGTAAAATAAACAAATGATTGATTCTTATATCCATAAGCCTTTGTTGACAGACTGACGTCCTGCACTTCAGACAACCCAAACGCCATATCTACGTGATACTCTTCAGGGTTCATGATGGGGATCATTAACTATACAGCGAGCTATGGACAGGTTCCTCATCTTGTCACGTTATCCAAGCATTAAATAGGACCCCACAACTAACTGTTAAGCCAAACCTAATACTGCAACCCAACCATATCTAGGGTCAAACTATACGCCACGTTTGACACACAAGAAGACTGTATTGAAATTGTCACCATGTGTGCTTTGGTGATGACAGCTGCTATAATTTTAGACTTAAGCCTGAATTAGATGCCTACAAACCTGTTGTTACGATGAAGGGGACCCATGACAATGTCACCCATGACATTCTGCAGTGACCACACATGACCTACTAAGGTCTATAGCAATAAAACGGGACAGCTGTGGTTTGGTCCAGGGGTCTCAATGAAGAAGCAGGATGCTGCTACCTTGGTAACCGGACATCATGGCAGCTAGAAGGGAACCTGCAGAAGCAGTCATATGTTTGGTTAGATATCCCTTCGCTCCTACCTGACATATATCTGGGGGGCTACTGCTCCTGAGGGTCCTTCAGCCCATGAGAAGCTCCGGCCTCACACACTCATACAAACGTTACAGGGATCCGTCGGGCGGCGGCGCCATATTACTGGGCACCGGCTGAAAGAGCCTCTACGGTTAAGGGATGCCACCTCATCGTGCCTCCTACACTCTTCCAAGGCTCCGTTATCTCGCGACACGAGATGGCTATGCGGCTCTGGATTCGTTCTACCTCACTGTTTACAAACTTACCCCCAGAAGGGCTGAACCTCGCTCAAGGCCAAATCCCACAGCTCCTGTTATGTATCGCGATACCTGACTTGACAGTTGGGCGGGGGCTCTGCTGGTGGCTACTGGTGCTGAGGGCTGGGTATGGAGCGTCTTGGATCAGGGTGACGTCATTCCAATAAGAACTGGCAAGATGGCGCGGTGCCCGAAGTTGTGATGGCCGCGCCGGCGCTAAGTGGGCGGGCCCAATGATGCGGTTTGACGCGAGAACGGAACGACGTGAACATCTGTGCGATTTCTTTCCGTTTGCGGTATGGATGGGTCAGCTGGTTGCTTCTGCTAATATGTCATAGAAATCGAGGCTGTGCTCCTCATATATCCGCTAGGCAGACAAGCCGTTTACGCTCGTTTTGGGTGGGAATGTTTGTTTTTTCCGATCCCCCGTGCATTCTGGCAAACAATCCCACTCTCCTTTGCTGACGATGGCTTCTTTGCCAGTCTGGTAGGCTACCGTGTGGCACTGGCTGCCACGGATGTGCCATCACTGCTGAAATCAGAATGTGGTGCTGGGAGTGACTGCTTGCACAGTCATGCAATGCCACAGAGGCAGCAGACATTTAAAAAGGACTTTAACATGTAATGAACCCATTACTGAATCCACCAGTGACAGTGATCTGTTACAGGGACTATTGCTCAGATTTCTTGCCAGCTCTGACATTCCCCGAAGGCACAGCCAGGGCACTGCATGCAAATGATTATCTATTTCTATTAATCCTCGTGCAGAGTTTTGAAAAGAGTGTCAGGATTCTAGAAAGAGACCCGAGAACTCTTTGAAGAGTTATTTGGGTTTCTGTTTTTTTTTTGCTTTATTTTTAATGTCAGGATTCCAGCATATGATCCGTGAGCTCTATAAAGAGTGTGGGTCTTTTTTTATACAGCATTGTTTTTTCTGCTTTAGTTTTTTTGTTTTAATATAGTCAGAGTTAAGGGAAGGGCAGTTCTTCAAGCCATAGTTCCCCAGAGGTTTCCTTCCAAAATGGAGGTTTTCCTCTCTTGAAGAATGAGTGAGTCTAGGGCTGGGTCCTCTGTGTTCCTGTCCCCATCCATGCAATATTTTCTATTATATAATAAAGCTTTGATTTTCTCCATAATTATTGTTGTCTATGAGTAATTCTTTCAAAGTCTTAAAAGTGATTAACCACCGTCTTTTAAAATATATTATTTTCTACTGAGACGGTGAGACAGAAATTGAACAGCCTCCCTGAAGAAGTGATAGGGGTAAATACAGTGTGGAAATTTAAACATGCGTGCAATAGGCATTTAACTATCCTAAATCAAGACCAAGGACTGATTAAGGTTTGAATCTCATTCATTCTGTTAATCTATGTAACCAAATGCAGTGAGAGCCGGACTGGCAAGGTGGATCCACAGTGCAGCATCAAGGAGATGACCCAGATACAGGCAACAGCGGCAAAACACCAATACTGGGAACAAGGTCAAAGACAAGTCAAGGGCAGGAGCAGGCTGTATAATCAGGAAAAAGCCAATGGTCAAAATACTAATATAGCACAAACGGATATACAGAGCCCAGAGTACTAGAGGTAGAAACTCATTGACAGGGCAACTGAAAGACAGCTAAAGTGTCTTTAAATAGTGCTACTGGGGCGGGCAGAAATAATGGTGATATCAGCCGCAAGCTGTGAAGGTTGGCCACCTTAGTTGTGCTTCGCACATGCGCAGCCTGCCGTTGGTTTTCCCGATTGGCCATCTTGGTTGCAGCAGAAAGTTGGAGATCCCGGTTGGCCATCTTAGTTTTGGCTGGAGGCGAAGCGGAGTATCTACCATCACTTTCTTTACCAAAACGGTGTTGCTGTAATGCCTCGATGTTGAGACATTCAGCAACACCCTGATCAGGGTCCCACTCCGGGGCATCAAAATACTCCATAAATTGTATGGTGGAGGACAGCCGTTTTAGAAGCTTTAATAGACACTGAATACCCACCCCAGGACGCACTGTGACTGCTCCCTAGCGGTCCCCCCCCAAAAAAATATACATATAAAAACATGATTTTTATGAGCAAGTCCTAAAATTAGCGCTATATCTTCACAAACAATTCTCACATGAAAAGAGTTAAAATACTGGCATGTTAAAGACCCATGGGGTGTCTAGTTTAAAAAAATGTATGATTTGATGGGGTAAATTGAATTGGCCGGGTTCAACAATGTCCCAAATAACACAGGGGGCAGGATGATCACATGTCAAATTTCTAATTTGAAAAATGCACACATCCCAAATGTGGCCTTTTAGCCCCCAAACAACCCAACAAACCATGGATGGGGGTATCACTGTATTCAGGAGATGCTGCTAAACACATATTAGGGTGTTGTTTGACAATGACATTTACCAGGAGCTGTAACAAATGTTTGTCCACATGTGTGGACAAAAAAACACGCAAAAAATACTACTGCAAGCTTTGATAAAGGCATGTGGTGCATGGAAAGAGTTTAAATAACAGCATTTAAAATACCCTGGGGTGTCTAGTTTTCAAAACTATATGGTTTTATTGGGTACATTGAATTGTCCAGGGTCAAAGATGTCCCAAATCAACATTGAAAAATGCGCATGCCCCAAACGTGGCCCTTTTGCCCCCAAACAGCCAGGCAAAACCATGCATGGGTGGTACCACTGTACTTAGGAGATGTTGCTGAACACATATTGGGATGTTGTGTGACAGTGACATACACTCACTGGCCACTTTATTAGGTACATCTTGCTAGTACCGGGTTGGACCCACATTTGCATACAGAGCTGCCTTCATTCTTCGTGAAAACATTCCTCAGAGATTGTGGTCCATATGGACATGATGGAATCACGCAGTTGCTGCTGATTTGTCGGCTGCACATCCACCACATCCCAAAGGTGCTCTATTGGATTGAGATCTGGTGACTGTGGAGGCCATTGAAGTACAGTGACCTCATTGTCATGTTCAAGAAACTAGTTTGAGTTGATGTGAGCTTTGTGACATGGTGCATAATCCTGCTGGAAGTAGCCATCAGAAGATGGGTACACTGTGGTCATGGTCAGCAACAATACTCAGGTAAGCTGTTGTGTTTAAACGATGCTCAATTGGTACTATGGGCCCAAAGCTTGCCAAGAAAATGTCCCCCACACCATTACACCACCACCACCACCAGCCTGAACCATTGATACAAGGCAGGATGGATCCATGCTTTCATATTGTTAACGCCAAAGTCTGACCTTGCCATCTGAATGTTACAGCTGGAATTGAGACTCATCAGGCCGGGCAACTATCTTCTAGTCTTCCATTGTCCAGTTTGGGTGAGCCTGTGTGAATTGTAGCCTCAGTTTCCTGTTCTTAGAATGGCACCTCTTGTTCAAGGTTCGAAGTGTTGTGCATTCAGAGATGGTATTCTGCATACCTTGGTTGTAATGAGTGGTTATTTGAATTACTGTTGCCTTTCTGTCATCTCGAACCATTCTGCCTATTCCCCTCTGAACTCTGACATCAACAAGGCATTTTCATCCACACAACTGCCGCTCGCTGGATATTTTCTCCTTTTTTGGACCATTCTCTGTAAACCCTAGAGATGGTTATGCGTGAAATTCCCAGTTGATCAGCAGTTTCTGAAATACTCAGACCAGCCCGTCTGGCACCAACAACTATTCCACGTTCAAAGTCTTGACCACGTCTACATGCCTAAATGTATTGAGTTGCTGCCATGTGATTGGCTGATTAGCTATTTGCGTTAACAAGCAACTGAACAGGTGTACCTAATAAAGTAGCCAGTGAGTATATATCAGGACCTGTGGAAAAAAAAACGTAAAAACAAATGTTAATACAGCCATTGTCACGAAGGTGTTAAAAATGCTGCTGTAAACACACGCTTACGCATACACACTCACAGAAGTACATCCTCCACAGCCTTACTATAAGCCTTTCCTTATATTACACTGTGAATACCACGGAGTATCTTGGCCCAGCCTCTGCCCTCTATACTGCTGGTTGCCCCACATGGTGCGCTGTATGAGCATACCTGGGAACTTTCTAAATCAGCTGACCCTAAGATTTTGGACATATTAACCCTTTAATAGCCTATCATGAGGATTCTTTGTAGTGACTCGCTAAATGTGTTACCCAAATGGCTTCAGTTCCAGTCCTCATGGGAACCTTGACTTGCCATTATTCAAAGGTACACTTATATGATGGACTTGCATTCAAGCAAGCGTATAAACCGCAACATACTGGAAGCAAAAGCACCAATAGGGATTCTTAGATATGATCCTGGCAGTGTAGAATAAGATGAGGTCTGCTACAGACTGTGAAACCCTGAGAGTTCCCGGGTATGAGCACACCCAGACTGAAAGAAACAAATTGACTATTCGTTTCATCCTTGACTGAGGATGTGCACGCTGAGGAGGCTCGGGTGGTTAGTGTGTGCGTGATGAAGAGGGGCTACTGGTAGAGTAGCTGGTAGAGTTTTGTGCAGAGTGGAGAAGAGGGACTGCTGGATAATGTTGAGTGCATGAAGGAGAAGGGTTGCCGGTGTTGTGTGGGGGAAGTGGGGTGGGAGCTCTTAGTGTTTGGTGCAGAGGGGCTGCCAGATAGAATTCTAAATGAGTGGAAGGAGAATATGGAAAAAAGGACAAAAAGAGACTCGGGGGGGGGGGGGGAGAACGATATTTTTTTAATGACAGGCACACACTGTACATTAGTACAGCTTCGGAGTAACAGGCATTATAACCAAAATATAAAATGTCTCAATGTGTATCTTTTTAGCACTGTTTCATTGCTTTTAGAATAGAGAAACTGTTAAATGTCTCAATGTTTTTTAAACATTACTTGTTTTGTAACCGACAAGCTGTTTTTTGTTATAGGGTGTTTTTAGCCAAAGTAGCCTTGTATTGGGCTACCGCAGAAAATGATCTAGTTACATAACCTTTTGGACTTCAGAGGTTTCTTCTTCAGTAAAAGTTATTATTTGTGCCTAAATACTCCATCTTCTTTCGGATAAAAATATTATTTTGTCTTTCATTGTTTTCATGGATGCAGCTAAAATGTTTTAATAACTTGGGAGTAAAATAAGAAAAATAAAGCTATTGTTGCTGTACCTGATGTAGCTTGAAATCATTGTAACAGGTGCAGGTATAGTAGCCACCTATATGTTTAATTGTAAGACATGTTTGAACAAAGCGTAATTGTATAAAAATTAGCCGAAGCTGTTTAGGAGTTTTATTTTCCTTTGCCGGGGAAGTGCACATTTCTCATTTAATGCACAGTTAAAATAAAGCCTGTTTTCATGATGTGCAGTAAATGGTGCAAGTGACCTGGATATCATAGAGCATTTATCTGAATCTGCAGGTAACCCACAGGAGTTGTTTTTACAGTGACTGTCTTTAATGTGCAGATGGGTAAAGTCCTGTTGAGGTAAATGAGAAGTCAGCATGGTCTCTCAGTGGTCGCCAGTGAAAGGGAAAATAAGATCATGCGCTCAAGTTAAAAATCGCGATCCAAACTTTTATAAACTGAATAAAGAAAAAGCTTAGGGAATACAGACTGTCCAAAGTTCTATAACTAAAATGTAACTAATTTAAATTAATTTTAGTTAAGGTCATGAGTTAAGTGCTTGGAATTTAGAACATTTGTCAGACTCTAATTTCATGTTTTTTTCTTAAAAGTCATAAACCAAAATATCCCATCGTGAAATGAGTAAAATAACAAGAAATTAGATTTTGTACTTAATCTGGCCCTTGAACTTTTTTAGAATTGGATTAGCTGCAGTTTAGTATATGATATAAAATGAGCGTGTGGCAGAATATATAGCAGGAGGTAAAGTTGATTATTTCCAGGTACATACACCACTTTGTAAGTCATGCTAATATGTCCTAAGGTCTGCTTGAAAAAGAAACTAGCAGCTTTTTTGCAGATTAATATGATTTACAGGTTACATTACATGTATTTATAACGTGCCAGCAGATTCCGCAGCGCTGTTACAGTCAATAGAACAATTTAGAAACACATACAATAACAAACTGATGCAAAGGGGAGGAGGGCCCTGCTCTTGCGAGCTTACAATCTAATGGGTGGTTGAGGGGGAAGTGAGACAGTGAGAGTGAGAGGACTGCTTGGATTGGGATGAGTTAATCTGGTTCCAATGATGTGTTGAAGCCGTTGATTGTTCAGATGGCTTGATTATGATGGTTGGGAATACTGGGAAGGAATGTTGTACGCTTCCCTGAACAGGTGTTTTTTTTTAAAGTTGTGTACGAGGCAGAAAGTCTGATGGAACGGGGAAGGGAATTCCACAGGAGGGGAGCGGCGCGGGTGAACTCCTGAATACGGGAGTGGCACGAGGTAACAGCAGTAGAAGATAGCTGTAGGTTGTGAGAGGAGCGAAGGAGGCGGGTAGGGGTTCCCCTAGTCAGTGACGTATACTGACCTAGGCCAACTAGGCTTACGGTGCACATCCAGGAAGGCGCGCTAGGTTATGGCATCATATCCTGGGGCTCAGTTTCTGCACCAGAACCACTGACCCTGTGGAGAGCGTTTCAGAGCTCTGTATGGATAGTCTTTATGGACTATTGCAGCATTAAGCACGCTGACCAACCGTGACAGGCTGTGACGAGGCTCAAGGACACTATTGAGAGAAAATACCTGTCATACCACTTTGGGCACACAGGGGGCACCATTAACCCCTTATAGACTGCTTTTTGTAAAAATTTTGTATCCTTCCTGACAATTTCACATTTCTTCAGTGTTGCAGTTCAGCTGTAATTTTCTTCTCTCTCTCATTTAGCGTACCCATACAAGTTTTTTTTCAGGAGAACGGCTTTTAAAGCAGACAGCCGCCATATTGTACATGGTGCAAGTTGTTGCTCCAGGGAGCCATCAAATGGAGCCCCCCAGAGCATTACAGCAATATTGTTTGGGAGGGGAAAGCGATCTTTGGTCACTTTCTAAATTTGTTTAACCCCATAATGCGCTAGACACGCCAATTGTCATTTAGGGGATGCCTGTCAATTGTTGTCACGTCATTCGCTTGCACATAGAAACATTGATTCATCTCTGATTTCTCTCTGTGGCATTTCCCGTGTTTATGGTCTTTTATGGACTAAGGACCACAAACGAGAGAATTCAATTTTACTTCGATTTGGATTGTGCTTTATTCTCTCAAAGAGTGCCGACGTGATGGTTGATTATTTGGGCTTGTACATTACAGTAAGACTGAGCTGCCTTACTTTGCATTACGCCATTGAGGACACTTGGCACCTAATGTGCTGTATAAAGAATGCCTTATGGTTTGCAAGGAGCTTACTGGTGTTAAGGGGGTAGCAGGTTTTGGTCCAAGACTTACACAGGCTCTTCTACAGCCAGTTAGAGAACTACTCACAGAAGATGACTAGTCCCACTCCCCTATTCACCCCCCGTCATAACACCACTCAATTCCCCATGTCCATTGCCGACACATCAAATCAATATTTTTGATATTTCAGAAGCACCTCAGGGTTTTGTTGCATCAGAACTAAAACCAGAGGATTGTCTTTCTACAACTATATGCATGGTATGGTTTGTTTTTTCCCTCTTTATATAGGAGTAGAAAAGGACATCACCAGTGGCGCTACTCTTAAGAGCACAAGTGGATTTGAACACTGTAAAAGAATCTACGAGAGACTGGTTAATTTCTCATGCAGTAAGCCCCGTTATAAATTAAGGCCACATTTGGTGTAAATGTGCCTAATTTTTTTAAACAAAAAGCAACCTTTATAAAGTATGACAATGTCGCTTTTTCACTTATATTGGGAGGTGGAATAGACTGCGGGTATCAAATCTACGTATTGCATTTAGCTACACCTCCAGCCAAAGTAATGGAAACAAACACCAAGATAGCGGAAGCCCAGAGGCATTGTATCAAAATACGGGGATCTATAGTAAACGGAAGCCATTCCAGGAAAATAGGATACTGCACTCAGATTCAAGTAGAAAACTAAGCTTCAACTGCTCCTCACCCCCAAGTTTACATTGTTGCAGTCGCTCAGACCTAGTTAGATATGGGTTATTTTTTTTTTTTTTAAGCTTAAAAAAAAATAAATTTGGGCTGTAATATCTGAGAAAGGCATGTTGTGCCAAACACACAATAGGTATAGCACCAGTCATCTTCCTTGCTCAAGTACAGCCAATAAGCCCAAAAAGAGGAAAGTTCACCTCTCCTTACTAGCAATGCTTAGGGCCACAAACATGTGACACTTTGACCAAGAGGCTTAGGTATTCCCTATGAACTGCAGAAGATACAGCCTTGTTAGTTTGTCCACATTTATTAGAGTCTTTGAGGCATCTGTAAAACATGCAAACCTATACCACTTGAGACAGACCTGAAAAAGCATTTTTTGTGAAGGCGTTCTAATTTCAGGCATATTGAATTTAACAAAAAGTCAATCAGGAACAGGTGTAATGCTTTGGTTTTAAGTGGCAACTCATTAGCACTCCGCAGCAAATCATTGCACCTTATCACTTGAGGCCAAAAGGACATTAACAGCTTTTAGGTCTCGAAATTTTTTTTTTTTTTTTTTTTTTTAAAAACAAGTTTAATTTGCTCAGTGTGGCTTTTATTTAGCCCAAGAAAAGATACTAAGTACACATCCAGTCACCTTGTGTTTAAGCACTCTAATTCCGGAGTTTCTAGCTTCCCCAATGCCCAAAAATCCTGGTGTCAACTTCAATAACCTCCTCTCACAAACAATGCCTAACATTTAGAAATCTCTCCACTATGTAGCACAGGAGCAGATCTTCTAATCAATTGAGGAACTTTATATTTCATGACCAGTTTCATGCTCCTAGGGCATGTAATTTACAAAAGCGATCCCAATAAGTTGTTTTTGTACAATACACCCAATTGCAAGAAGGTTTAGACATAGCAAACTGCACCGAAGCAGGACTATTTTAACAATTTTAATGCATTTAAAGTGGCCTTTAATTACATAATAATGTACATTGATTAATAAGTGCAAGTAATGAACAGTACAGACTTTGTTTTGTTACTATTTTTAATGAAAGGACTTTGGAAATATTGTACATTTCCTCGACAACATGACATTTCTTGGGAGCCACAGTAAAATATTGATTACATCTGTTCTTTGAGTGCAGAGTTTCCCCATCATTTACATGGCAAACAAGATCAAGAAAGCAACCATCAAACAAAACAGACCCATAGCTTCAGACAGGGCAAATCCCAGGATAGCGTATGAAAAGAGCTGCTGTTTCAGGGATGGGTTCCTAGGAAGACAAGAAAAGTTACACTTCATACACAACTGGTGAGCACCTTAAGCAAAGTGTAACTTACAATTTGCATGTTATTTTATAGGAAGAAATATATATTTATTTATTTTTTAGATACAGGATAATCTCAGCCTGGACTAGACCATGTTGTCATTTTCATAAAACGGAAGTGCCGCAGCTATATACATATATACAATTTAAAATGTCGCTACTGGTACCCAGCTGTGCCATTTTATAAGCTCTGACAATCTAATATGTAAAACTTGTGAAGGCACTTACCTGGCATAACCAATGATGAGGCTGCCAAAAACCGTTCCAATACCAGCACCAGAACCAGCCACACCAACTGTGGCAGCACCAGCACCAATAAATTTAGCAGCGGTGTCAATGTCCCTGCTGATTGCGCTGGTCTGGAATTCCCTCAGTACAATTTGGGTGCAGGTGTTTTGGGACCCACTGAGGAGTGCAGAGTTTCCCTAAAAGAGGAACAAAAAATAAGTTGTATTTTGGTTTAATAGTCAAAATTTAGTCATTTCTAAAGACAACTGACATTCCTTTACATTTCAGTATCACCTCAAAACTCCCTTTGGTAAAGCAGTTGGATCGCCCTTGAAATACCCCAGTGACCTGTAATTGAGGGTGTCCTTCAAACTATAGGCCTTCTAACTTATTTTAAAAAAATATATAAGTTAAATAATCTTGTAGCTGCATAAAGATTACAAACAGGAATAGTTTATAACAGAACATGACAAAAAGCAAGCATTTTTGGTGAAACTGACTTTTTAGGGCTGGTATGAAGTTGACATGAGTTTAAAGGGTTTATCAGACATGGCTGGCCTGGAAAGTATACCAGCTATAAAGAAACATTTAACAGGGGATAGATCTTTGACCTTATAAGATTGCTAATTTAAAAAAAAAACAAACAAACAAAAAAAAAAAAACACTAAACAAACTATTTAGAAACCGCAATATTACCTCTCCAGTTCGGACCTCTGGCCGAGACAACACTGATGCAGAGATTGGTCTGTACAGAGCCCTGGATCCAGCACGGATCTGTCAAAACAGAAGTGTCACTTCAGCCATAGTAGTAACCGGAATGTCAGATCTCATTCACAGAAAGTAACCAAAGCCAAATAATCACACTAGAAACAGGCATGGTGGGCAAACATACAGAAAGCAGTTAACACAATGATGATAGAACAGAAGTGAAGATATAATAGAGCAGAAACCATAATACATTCCCTATAAGCACACAAATTATTCATAAAAGTCCCCGCACTGCAGCTTCAAGTAATGTGGAACTCAGCAGACTATACAGCAAGAGCACAAGAAAAAGGAAAAACTGCAAGCAGATACAGCATCTGAATGGCGGCCTATGCCCTTGGACGGCAACAGCGTTAAGGTCAGTGGGGATTGCAGCAGGCCGGGAACGCGCTAAACGTCCTATTCTGCTAATGAAAAGCATTGGAAAGCTCCACGCTGAAAGGCACGGGGCGTTCTGCGGGAAACATGGCAGGGCGGAAGCATCTGTCAGGAGACATTGACTTTGACCTACAAAAGCCGACTCCCTAAGGCTGCAGCTAGGCCCAGTACCCGCTGCAGGCGCCGGCCGGGATCTCACCGGCTCCAGACATACTCACCAGAGAGGGAGTAGAGACGAACTTCGCACAGGCGTACATGTTGTGAGGTTTCTGTGTCCTTCGGCGGGTAGTCGGTTCGAAAACGGGTCTGTCACAGTCCCTGTACGGGAACAGGAAAGAATTACATTACTGTCAAAATGCAAAGACAGCTGCAGGAAATAAGGGTTGGGAAAAAGCCGCCAGGGACACTAAGCAAGACCCTACGTCAAACCCCCCTAACCGGGCGCTCTAAGAAGACGGATCGCAACGGATTCCCAAACCCCTGCAGGGCCGCGCTCATCCATCTCTTACCGGTACCAGAGGTCGAACTGAACGGAGAACAGCACGCAAGCGCGTAACCCTCTTTATAAAGAGAACCCGGATGGAGGGAGGAGAAACCACTCAAGGTCACTTTGTAACAGCTTTATTGAGGCTGTTTATTAGAACACTGTCAACTGGTACTGGCTGAGGTCAGGACAGACAGGAGGGAGTGTTAAAAGAAAGAGAATGAATGACCTTAGTGTCATATGGAGTAAGAATATTACTGCTGCTGTCATGTGTAGACACTGGGGGTTTACAGATATACTTTCTATATATTTGATATTTTTTAAGTTTTGCAAGGAATATAAGGATTTAAGTTAGTATTGAGTTTTTTTTTAAAGTACCCCAGCTGCTGCAGAACATCTTTAAAAGGTTTCTGAAATAGTTGCAGGCCTTGTTCTATTAAAGCATGTCAAGTACAGTTCAATTACACCTACAGAAGACATAGCCACAAGCCCATTAGGTAATTGCCACCTCGCCATTCTGCTTGTTAAAACACTTTACAGTCGCAACACTATTATATCCTTCAGACTTTCTAACGCATAATTATGCATTATAAAGGAATGGCCCGTCATAATGCGTAGTAAAACAGGTGATGTGAAATAAAAACTTTCATGCACGCTTCCCACTTTAGTGAAAAAATATACTAGATGTCAGTTATGTTTGTTTGTTTAAATTATTACAAATAGATATAGTTTGCAGACAATTCTTTGCTAAATTAAATCACAATTTGTAGTAGCTAATGCACGCCCTTATGCCTTTATAAAGGACACAGGGCTTTCCATCATTGAATGTCCGTTATCCACTTAAGTATCGTATTTGCTTGATTATAAAACGACCCTGATTATTATTTTTCAGATTTATTAAAAACTATGATTGAGAAAAATTCCTTTTATTTGCCAACCTGCCCCCAGTTATGCAAATTCACCCCCGGCTTGTCACTCTGCCCCCCAGATATGCCTTATACCTGCCTATATGCCATTCTGCCCCCTGATATGCCACTCTGCCCCTCCCCCAGACTTACCAATGCATCCCCAGACTTGTCGCCGTGCTTCAGACTCCCTGGTGTCTAGTTGGGGCAGCTGGTGAACGCCTGCGCAATGTGCGTAGACAATCTCTGCTTCTACCCAGCACTTCTATGACTGAGCACCGGAAGCCCCAGCGGAAGTGCCACAGACGTTCACCGGCTGCCAGAAAGGAGGATCCAGGTCTCTTGCAGCGCTGCGAGAGATCCTCCTCTCTGGTAGCCGGTGAATGTCTGCACGCCGGCCTTCGCTGCTGCTGGTCGGTACGTCCGCTGGGGCTTCTGTGATGGAGCACCGGAAGGCCATGTCACGCTGGTGCTCCGTCATAGAAGCCCCGGCAGAAGTGCCAGCAGCAACAGAGGTTGTCTGTGCACATCGTGCAGATGTCCATTGGCTGCCAGAGTGGAGGATCCAGGTTCCCTGCAGGGGATCTGGATCCTAGTCTTATAGTCAGACCTCTTATTGGAGCATTTACTCTGGAAAAAACTATTCTATTCAAGCAAATACGGTATAATAATTTACACTAAAAGCACTAACCCAGTGTACAGAGCATTGTTTTGCATTAACACGTCTAAAAGTTCCATAGTGTGTCAATCTGGGGTGCACATTTAGAAATAAGTTCCATGGTACTTTGTATGGGCTGTTGATTAAGTCTGTACTGCTACAATAAACACAGGAATGGTGTTTTACTGTCATGTGCGGTCCAAAAATCATATAGAGCCAATAATCATCGTATGGAAAAAAAAATATGGGCAGTTTTTTTTTACCCATGAGGTGGAAACCATTACATCCTATGGGATTTGGTGCAGGGGCGTGCCAGGTATGGTGACCACATCGGCCATGTATAATTTTTACATCTTGCATACCTCCCAACATTTCAAAATGTGAAAGAGGGACACTTTTTAAAAAAAAAATCTCGCGGAATTCACCAATACAAGTAATTGCACTTTAAAATGTCGCGCTCGCTTTATTTTTGTCAGCACAGTCATGCATATTAAAAATAACCAACACATTGAATTGAATTCCCATAAGGCTCAGTCAGACATACTTCTTCCATGATGCTGGCTGAGCTTCATGGAAAGTGCAGCAACAGTAAAGCTGCAGATGCTAGATGTGAACTAAAATTCCTATGATTCTTAGCCAGCCAGGTGTCCACCATAATGCTGGCTGAGCATCATTGGAAGAGTAGTCCACAGCAGCAGAGATTTTTTTTTAATTAAGAAAGGCTAATGTCACCCTCCCTCCCAGGACTCCTACACACTGCCTTTACACACACCTGCCCATAAACACACATATACACATACACTGCCTTTACACACACATATACACAGACACTACCCTTACACACACATACATGTACACTGCCCTTATACAAACACATATACTTGTACACTGCCCTTACACACATATACACTGCCCTTACACACACACATATACATGTACACTGCCCTTTGATTTTGGAATCAAAACATTTGCTACTGCAAACATTTTTAGATGAAAAAGTTCAATTTTTTTCAGTGGAACAAAACAGTGATCACATTATTCTTCACGATATTCTTGTAAGAAACTTTTATTTCTTTATAAATTCATGTAAACAATTTTTTTTATATTTAATAAAAGCTATGATTGAGACATTTTTGGTTTTATTTCCTTTTATTTGCCATCCTGCCCCCACCCCAGTTATGCACATATGCCCCCAGACTTGCCACTCTGCCCCAGAAATGCCTTATACCCCCCCTATATGACACTCTGCCCCATGATATGCCTTTTAACCCCCTATATGCCTTATACCCCCTATATGGCACTCTGCCTCCAAAATGCTTTATACCCCCTATATGGCACTCTGCCTCCAGAAATGCCTTATACCCCTATATGCCACTCTGGCATATAGGGGGTTAAAAGGCATATCATGGGACAGAGTGGCATATAGGGGGGTATAAGGCATTTCTGGAGGCAGAGTGGCATATAGGGGGTGAAAAGGCATTTCTAGAGGCAGAGTGGCATATAGGGGGTTAAAAGGCATTTCTGCACAGAGTAGCATAAAGGGGGTTGAAAGGCATATCATGGGGCACTCTGCCTCCAGAAAAGCCTTATGCCCCCCATATAAGACCACCCCCCCCGACTTACCACGTCTTCTGACTCCCTGATGTCTGGTGGGGGCACCGGGTGGAGGACGGCGTTCATGAAATTAAAGGGGCTGGCGTGCACGCACCGCGCCTCCCAGTGGTCGTGCCTCAGCACTTCGTCCCAACGTCTTAAAAGGGGTGGGACGAAAAGCTGAGGCATGGCCATTGGGCGATGCGTGCAGGCCAGCCCCTTTAATTTTATTAGGCGCCGGCGGCCGGAAGAGGCTTTAAATCCAGTTCGCAGCAGCTCAGCGGCTGTTTTGAATGTTGGTCTGCCAGCCCGGCCCTGGCCTCACACTTCCTCTGCCCCTGAAAAGCGGGACAGAGGAAGGGATAGGTGGGACGGAGGGACAGAGACCCAAAATCAGACACCCATACATACTGATACGGTGGCAGATGCTGGCACACACCCAGACACTGACCTTTCACACCAACAAAAATTCCCTGACAATAACACTAACACACACAGACACTAACACACACACACAGACACTCACATTAACACACACTGACACATAGACAGACATTAATACACACACAGAAACTGACAGACACACACAGCCAGACACTGATACTCACACACATACACACATACACACATAGAGACTCATATTAAGACACACACAAACACTCACACTAATACACCACTCACACTAACACACAAACATACCCTGACAATCACACTAATGAACACATAGGCACTCACGCTAACATGCAAACACTAACACACACCCAGACACGCCCATCTAACACACACAGACACTAACAATCACTTTGACACTCACAATAACACATACAGACACTGCCACAAACACTCACACACAGGCACTGACAGACACACACACAGCTAGACACCGACACTAAGACACACACAAAACACTCACTCACCCTGTGCAAAACCTTAGACCCTCCTCAACACAGCTGCAGAGTGCCTGGCAGTTTGTGGGACATAAAGACGTAAATCTGGGACTCAGGACTTACCTCTTATCTGGTATTGTCAAACCTGGGCGGATGGCAACCCTATATGGGATTGAATTTCCCCCAAAACTAGAACATGTTTTATGAGTTGATGCCTCAGAATAAGGAAGGTGATAGAACAGGAGGAATAGTGGTAAGGCAATGGGCCATCAATGTCAGGCAGACACATCCAGCCACATAGTATGGGACTGAATCTTTCCAAAAAAAAAAAAAAAATATATGAATTGATTACTCGGGATAAGAAAGGTGATAGAATTTTTATGAATTGACCCTTCACTGATTCGATAAAAATATTTTCAATCGAAACCAATTAACCGGATTAATTATTACTTCTAATAATAATATAACCACAATGATGGAAGTTGGACTTCACATGACATATCCTGAGTATTAAACGTTAGCAACTTTAGGAGACTCTGGCCCATGGTCGAATAAAGGCAAGGGAGAAAGAAAGAGAAAAGATAACAAGGCTAAAGGGGAAAGAAAAAACGTTTTACTCACGATGCACAGAGTTATCTCATTAGTAGTGGCTTTAAAATTAAGTCATAATTTACGTGGAGTTTATAATATTAAAAATGGCACCGAAGAAAGATAAAGCTACACCTCAGATAAGAACAGATCGATAAATATATTCTGTTCCCCAAAAACACTCAAGAAACCATCAGATGGGCCACTATTATGGATCAAAAAGACTCTAAACAAATAGAATGTTCAGTTCAGGAGAACACCTGCACCATTTGATTACACATAAATCAACCTCAGAAATGATGGATAATGAAGATCAAATTAGATTTTGAAAATAATACACTGGAACTGTGAAATTAAATTCTTAATCTATCGGAAACTTTAAATACGGACGGTTCTACTCTGAATAAAATTCAAGAAGAAAATAAAAAGCTACAAATAGCTAATATTGCACTGGAAAATCAAATTACTGATTTAGAAGACCAATCCATTAGGCATAATGTATGTGTAAGAGTCATTCCAGAAAGAGTGAAGACCTGGGATCATACTTAAAGGAACTGTTTATTTCCCTCATAAATCCTCAAGAGTTGAGATTTTGTCCTTTTGAAAGGTTTTATAGGCTTCACAATCCAAAAGGCCTAAAAAAACTTCTTCCCCTAGAGACATAATTGAATGCTTCTCTAGCTTCTATGTTACGGATATAATAATGCAAGAGGCAAGGAAGAAAAGATTGAAAGAAGGAGACTTCAAAAAAATATTGTTATTCCAAGATGTGTCTACTGCCACTAGACAAGCCTGGAGACATTTTAGAGACTTGACTAACTCCTAAGAAACAAAGGTCTTTCCTAAAAATAAGCTTTCAAAACTAACGTAAATTGAACATTTGAATGTATCACATATAATTTTAATGATCCCCTTGATGCCTGAGATAAAATATCAAAACACAAAAGGAAACACATTACTATAAATCCCTATATAATTTACAAAATAAAGAAGCTTCCTCTCAGTATTTACATCACTTTTTTAGATTAATTGAAGCGCCTGAGAGTATCAGATAGTAAGATCAAAGTTTTAAACCAACCATTTTCCCTAATGGAATTTAGAAATCCCATTAAAAACCATAAACCAAGTAAAGCTTTGGGCCCTGATGGCTTTTTCTCACTTTTTTACTCCAAATTCATCTCAATAATTTATCCACTTCTGTGGATATACCATCTGAATTGTTACAATCCTCACTTTCTTACACTTCTTACTCTCAATATTATCCATCTGTGAGGCAGATGTGCCTGAGATAATACCCAGAAAATATTATATGTCAAAATTGCCTGCGTGTTATTGGCTTTGGACACAGAAAAAGCCTTTCAATGGTGCTCAACTGAAACCCAAAAATATCTTGCCTCATGATGGAATCCTGAATGAAATGAATATGGTACAAGGCAGGGCTGTCCTTTAGCCCCCTTATTATACATATTAACTATGGAATGCCGCATTAAAATTAGATCTCGAGCCTATAAAATGAATCTATATACCGACGATGTGCTTCTAACTGGGACAGACCCAAAACATTTGCTTCCTAATGTACTTAACCTAATTAGAGAATATAGTAAATACTCATATTATTAAAATAGATGTTAAGAAGACACAAATTGTGATCTTCTTCATGACAAAAGAAGAAAATGTTATTACCATTTTAATTGGATTAATACAGCTATAGATTACTTAGGAATCAAGATCCTACATAGGCTTGATGAGATTATTGAGCGTACTATTTAGGACTATTATCTGAATTTAGAAAACAAACAATAGCTTGAAATAGACTTGAAATATCCTGGCTAATGTTGTTCTTAACATATATATATAGTTCTTAAACTAACATACTTGTTAGGAACCATCCCACTTTGAGTTTATTTTAGTATACTGCAACAATTCCATAAAGTACTGTCTGATTTTACATGGCAACATAAAAAAACCTGGGATTGCCCACAACATTCTTAAAAAAATCAAGGTGCATTCTCCTTTTCCAACATATACAATTTTTATAATGCTTGTATGATTAATCACTACCTAGTTTGGGATAATTTCTCCCAGATAAGACCTCTATGGGTAGAATTAGAAAAACAAGACTGTATTAATCATAGCCATAATCACCAGAAACTCCCTCCACTTCATGCCAGGATTGTTTTGGCTACTTGTATCACCATAACAAATTTTTATCGAATATTCAGAGATTTCACATCATTTTTTGCTTGTTTCGTTGAGGGTCCCTCAACTGAATAATTTTAAAAAATTGTGATGATACAAATCTGTATGATTTGGTAATGATCATACAAGTCTAATAGTTATAAAGCCCATATTTTGTAAACAATGAACTATGTAGGTGGCCTGATTAAAAAGACAGTTTGTCAACATTAAGATGTTAAAATGTTACAGTTTAACTTTAAAAAGTGGGTCCTCCTGAATGTGCACCTCTGTCTCCAAGGTTATTTAGGCTAGTTATTTGTTATCATGACTAATAAGATTTTGGAGAGGAAAAAGACCCAAGGGTTTTGATACTGATTATAAGGCTACATCTGATAATTTGCCCCAAAACATTTTCTAGGTGAGGACAACACAAGCACATGTGAATATATGATTCTTTGTCTTTGCTTCTGTACATACTACTGTTTACTAAAATGTTCAAGAAGGCTCGGACATTTATAATATAGCATCACAGAATATAATGGCAGAGGAAAGCAGTGTGGCCAATTCAATCAAATAATCTCCTTGTTTTAAAACGTATTTGGTCCTAGAGCTAAATTTGGCCCACAGTGTCCAAACTACACCATGTATGTTTAAATTCCCAAACTGTTTTAAGTAGCAGTAATTGTAAATGTTCCAAATAATAAAAAAGATTTAGCTAGTGATGGGCTGCTTTTGGTTTTTATATGACCCTTAAGGATAGCTAAGTGTCTGCCATTTCCATGGCACAACGATCTAGCATGAAATTTCTGTGACACGGTGCTTCTTCAATTTTGAACCCACTCTTTGGGGGAGAATGCTTTTAGAGTATGTGATCATGTGTATACACATGCACAGAAGCCCATGTGTGGTACCATGAAATCACAGGGCATTCTGCCCAGGCAATACCCCATCACACCACTTTTCTACATATATAGTTCAGGACTGCTCAGATATATGCCCAATTTTTTTGGCTGTCTGTGCAAATTTAAGACTTGTGGCAGCTGTGGGCAATCTCCAATACTTCACGTCCCTTCTGGACTTTTCTCAAATCAGTAAATGCATTTGAATATTCTGTCATTTTCATCCTTTCCTGTCCTTCTTCTAAACTCCACATATGAGATAATTTAGTCTTTCTTCATATTTTTTTCCTCGTTTTATTTTTTATTACAACCACCCTGTAATCTGTCACTGAAAAGAGAGGGACGGCATCTAACGTACAAAATATACCCTTATAAAAGGCAAGGATATGAAATAAAATGTCACTTATTTATATATAATGCTTAACTTTTATATTTAGGTCTATTCTTTAATGCAGGTGTCTTGAAGCTAGTGAGATGAATCTTTATTGCCAATTTGCAGTCTTCAATAGTTAATAATCAGAACAAGTAAGTTTGGCTTAGTTATTAAAAGCTGTTTCGTGAAGTGCCACTAGATGGCGTCAGTTTCATTTATACACTGGGTATAAGTTGTTAAAAAGTAAAATTGTTCTCTTTTATGCACATTTTTACTTTGAAGTTGGAAAAAGGACCTTAATTGAAATTTAATTGATAGGAAAATTTGGGAAATATCTTGTATAACATTTTAGCGGACTATATTTAGTGAACTTTATATATAAAGGTTAAGAAATGTTCTGTTTTTAGTTTCTTGGATGTGTTGGTTATTAGAAATCATGCCAGATCAACATATGATCTGATGTAATGTAATTAGAGTGATTTCTAGTACTGCACATACTATAAAATTGTAAAGAAATTGTCTACAGGACCTTCAAACACAAAGTTTCCGCTATTAAATGATGACACTGCTTTAGAAGTGGTTCTGCCATCACCAGACAGAATTGCCTTCATAAAAATCCATCAGTAGACATGGAAAAAGTCTTGCGAATAAGTCATCAATTGATTAACTTGTTGATTACTCTAAATGACATTTATTGATGTCAGAAATGATATGTAGTTGTGTTTATGAATATTATTTTGGTGTTGCTTTTGTGGTTGTCCTGGGTCTTGGAATGGGTTGGAATGGCAAACTGGATATCAGAACCATTAAAAGGGACATTGTGTTTCAGCTGGACCAGTACCACATAAGTTTCCCTCTTTTGCTGAACCAGACATTACATTCCAGTCCACAAATTCTCATCCATTTAGAAAAAATCATGATTCATTCTGAATTGACGAGATTTTTATTTCATTTTGTTTCAATTAATGGTCTGACTGGTTATGACCCTTCAGTAGGAAACGTTTGAAGCTGCTTGGAAAAAAAAATCAGTGTAGATTTATTAATGAAATATGCTTGACCTTTTCATGTATGTAGCAGCACTGTAATGTTCTTTCCTAGCTGTCATATTACAAGAGTTGATGATTTGCATATCTTATCCGGAGCAAATTTTATTTCTCACTATCTGAGACTAGTGTGCCTTTCTGCCTTCGGTGTGTGCAGGTCATCATCTATTTTTTAGGAAGTGGGGGCAGTGTGAGTTTAATTAGTTCACCTACTTCCTAATTTGGGTTGCTCATAAACCATAGCCTTTGTTGTAGGTCCAACAGCTGTATTATGTCACTAGCAGCTAAAAACATTTGCAAAGTGCCGGAATGTAGCAAGACATTTTATGGTTGCTGCAATAAAAAAGCAAATTGAATTCACAAAAAAATGCACTTTTCTGTGATTAAAAACGTACAGTGTTAATTAAAACCACTGTCTAGGTGTTGCCACACAGCAAGAGGTGGAGCAGCTGATTACTTTATAAACTTGGTAAGATATGAGTCATTGTTTATTCTGACTATTAAGTCAACTATCAAAATCTGCTTTAAATATGATGATACAATAGGGAGGGGAATAGATATCTGCATTCATTTTACATCCATCATCCGAGTGTAAAATGGCTGTTTGATAACCAACTTGGCAAAGCTGTTGCAACATATTGTACGACTGCATACAAAGGTGTTTTAATGCATCTTCCATAGTTAAAGCTGATTTGCAAACTGTCAGCACCTTTACAATTTATGCAGTAATTAACTAGACCAAATAGGGTTAAGACGGACATTTTTCTTTGGTTCCGGAAGGGTTAACACCTAGACAGAAGAGGAGAAAAAAGCAGGGGATGGTCTGTTAACTTTTCAGCTAGGGCCCCTCCTGCAGTCATATTACAGGATTAGCATAACTGGGAACGTTCCGTATACGCTCCACTGGAAGTATTATTATTTATTGCTTTACATAGCACCAACATATTACGCAGCGCTGTACAATGAGTAAACAGGACATAACAAGGAATATGTAACATAACAATTTTACTTACAGAAACAACAGGTGAGAAAGGGCCCTGGTCAAATGAGCTTTCAATCTAGGGACGGAAAGGCCAGATCCTCGCCTCACCCAAAATATCTAAAGCTGCTAGGGAAGAACAGTAATAATTTGCGGTTATACAAATATCCTCTGGGTCATAAACGTAGTTATCAACCAGCAATGTCAGACTTAGTCTCTGAGAACCTCCATACAGCTGTAGTTTTGTGATCACTCTCATTACCGGCCTTCATAATCTAGAGCTTGACATCTCTTTTGGAGATGGACTAGAAGCCAATGAGTAGGATTTTGTTTGCATAATGATGATACTTACAGGGAATATTCCTGAGAGGGAATATGTTTAACACAGTGGTTTAAAAACTAAATAAAAAACTAATCACAATGACACTAAGAAATTGCATTCAGATTTTCTGGGTAACATCTGACGATGGCTCAAAAGAGATAAGAAAAAAGTCACTTAAAGGTGTTGCCAATTTACACTAAATAAAGAATGCTTCTTCCAATTATTATTACGTGCCACTATATTATAGTGTGATGTGCAGAAACAGCGCCATGATTTTCTGTGTGCCAGTAGGGAGGAGTGGAGGAGTGATCTTTGCTAGTCCACCAGTCCCTTGACATCCCCACACCATGAAGTTCGCATGGAAGCTGGGAGTTGCTTGGCAAATGGGATTTTGCAAGTGCTCCCACTTGTGTCAACCAAGTGTTACTGCAGGTCATTTTGGTATTTTATTGAGTTATTTCTAATACCGTAACAAGCAAGTCTACTCCTATTTATAAAACTTATGATAGCAACAGTTTAAATAAGCTTGAACTCAATAGGAGGAAGAAAAGAAGTAGTCTGCTCTAACTAAAAAGTAGAGACACAATTGACCCGTTGAAAAAAAGCAAAGAAACAAAAAAACATCCTTTTGGGACAGATTTGTAGTATGTCTTGTTTTCCCAGAGACATTTGTTTTGTTTTATTTTGTTGCTGAAAAGTTGTTGACATGACTTTAATATAGATTCTCATCATGTAGTGGGGAGTGATATAAGTCAGAAGCATTCGTCAAGAAAAGGCACACAAGACATTTCCCATAAAGCTCGAAGCGCTATAGCCCCCCTAATACTTGTAGTGCCAGACATTTCAGCACCGAGGACCAGGGGGAATCTGGTTTTGATAATAGCAAAGACAAGCAGACTGCAGAGCAAACAGGCCAGCTCTCCAGTGCTTGTGATCATGAAACAAAGCGTTGATATTTCAACCTTTGACACCTCCATGTGGGGCAGCTGGAGAGATCTATGGCAGGGGAACAGGCTTTTTAGCATTTGTTAATTAGAAAATGGCTACAATGCCCTTGATGCATTTTAATTGAAAATAAAAAAGAGCTATAGGCTGTCATGAGCCAACCTCATGATTGAGAAACAGTGATCTAGAAGCATTAGCGTCTGTTATTACCAAGGGAAGTGGTGGAACTGGATGTAGGAGGTTTAATGCTGGAACATTTCTGGGCAATCTTCAGCCTGGGTGGGTTTTTTAGGTGCTTCAGTGGTCTGGAGAGCCGTTTTTATTTTTTACCACCACTCATTATGGAAGGTGTCAGAAATTGCATCATATTTGCCATGCTTTATCATTTCTACTGATTAGCTGAAGGTAGAGAAGAAGGAGACCAAGGTTTACCCTGGAATGAAAGTGTAAGAAGTGCACAGTTTCTGGGCCACGTGTGATTCTCTCCTGTAGTCCACCACAAGTAACTGGGAAACCAGATTCTAAATCATTCGTAGGTGGCGTAATTCTGGGTCAGGGTTTTGTGGATAGCAGCTACCTTGCTGTGATCTGTGGAGAGTCACTCCTTTTACAACCCCTTGCAAGCTGCTAATAATATGCTGCTTAATCAGCTCTGGTTGAACTTGGATCAACCACTTAAATGAAGAACTGGTTTGAGTCAAAAGGCTAATAGTTAAAGTTAGTTTTTATTTGTCACCTGGGCCATTTCAGTGCAAAGTACAGAATGGTTGTATTTTTTGGTGCTATCAGTACCTAAGTCTAAACGACTTGTCTCTTATTGCCTTTAGTTAATAATGTTCTACTTCTTGGTTTCAGATCAAAATATTGTCATACTGTCCAGTAATTTATGTCTGTGCCGTGTCGTGGAGCCAAATAGCCAAGGAATTGAACTACACAGACAGGGGAAGTTAAAAGGCTGATTCGTAAAAATGTTCAAATTAAAATTGACAGACAAATCTTTTTTGTTTTATGGGCTGCTTGTACGGGCAGCAGAAGAAAGCAACAGCTTGGTCTCTTTTGACCCATATTCTTCCTCCGAGTCTTTTTAAATGGGTTATTGTGGAAGAGAGTCTCTTATGGAAAAGCTGTTTGGCTGAGCTGTTTGTGTAACAGTTCTCCAAAGTTCTCTCTAAACAGCCCTTTTCTCTGCGCTTACTGCTTGGAGATTTGCAGACAACCAGACGTTAACTCTTCTGCTGCTCTAAAAAAGAAACGCAGCAACTGTAGCAAATACCCATGTATGTGCACATTCACAAAGAAATTGTATTCGTTATTCTAAACATACCGTATTTGCTCGATTATAAGACGAGGTTTTTTTCAGAGCAAATTCAGAGCGATTCGCGTAGACAACTTCCGCTGCAGCAGGAAGGAGGTGTGGCTAGCAGCGGGGGTTGTCTGCGTCCATCGCGCAAACCTTCCTCGGCTGCCGGGAACTCTGATCTCTGACAGTCGGGGAAGGTCTGCGCGATGGACGCAGACAACCCCCGCTGCTAGCCACGCCTCCTTCTGGCTGCAGCGTAAGTGCGTGGGATCTACACGCTGCCCCGGCTACGTGACAGGGAGGTCAGAAGCAGCGGTAAGTTTGGGGGGGGTGTTAAATGGGGGGCATAAGGCATTTCTGGAGGCAGAGTGCTCTGGGAAATGCCTTTTAACCCCCTTAATGCCACTCTGCCTCCAGAAATGCCTTTTTAACTCTCTATACGCCACTCTGCCTCCTGAATGCCTTAAACCTCCCTATATGCCACTCTTCCCCATAATATGCCTTTTAACCCTCTAAATGCCAGAGTGGCATATAGGGGTATAAGGCATTTCTGGAGGCAGAGTGGCACATAGGTGGTCAAAAGGCATATCATGGGGCACAGTGGCATATAGGGTTAAAAGGCATATCATTGGGGACAGTGGCATTTAGAGGGTTAAAAGGCATATCATGGGGCACAGTGGCATATAGGGGGTATAAGGCATTTCTGGGGCAGATGTGCATAACTGGGGGGCAGGTTGGAAAATAGAAGGAAATAAAACCAAAATATTTTTCTCAATCATAGCTTTTATTAAAAAAAAAATAGTTTAGATGAATTAACATTTACTGGTAAAACTTTTTTCCTATAGGGTCGTCTTATATTCAGGCTTTTTCTTTTTTTCCTAAATTAATATTCAGATTTGGGGGGTCGTCTTATAATCAGGGTCATCTTATAATCGAGCAAATACTGTAATATAACAATAATAGAAACTATCATCTGCATAGCTGTAATACTTGTAAAACTCATACCTGGGAACATCCAAGGGTAGGATATCTGGAGGTCGCCCTCTTCTGGGGAATGGCTTCAAATGGTCGTGGGGCTATTTGTTGATATTGGAGGGGCTAGCCCCAGGCTGCTTTAAGAGAGTAGGAGTGGCTCCGCTGGCATTGGTATGGTAATAGTTACTTTAGTAATCATCCATACATTGTTTTAGTTTACACACCATTTGTAAATATGCTATTGAGTATTACCAATGTAGGAAGAGAGATTTCAGGTTCTTGCTTTGATATATATTCTTTGGGAAACAAATCAGATATTATAGCTATTATTAAAAGTATTATAAAAAAAGTATTATTAATAAGAGTATTTGACATTGCGGGCCGACACATGGGCATCTCCTTCTGTTTAATTGCATTATGATTCATTAGCTCTTCTTAAACTCATGCCTACTTGTGAAACGGTCGGCATATATCAACTTCCATCACAGCGGTGCAGCACATTTCGATGAGAAATAATCGCTCCAATCAGTTCATGATGGAAAACTCCAGTAAAGGGAGCTTTTGTGAATGTCACAGGCCCTGGAGAGTGTTAATCTCCACTGGGCTTGTATGTAACATGCCTTATCTTTACTAATACGATACTACTTTACAAGGAGTCAGGTATTAGTGTCCTAAACGGGTTTGGACATTTAAATCTTTGAAGGAAAATGAAGCATACAGCTGCATATCTGCCATCAAGTTCTGTGCTTATTATTTTTAATCAAGTTTGTGTCATAGACATTTTAAATAGCAGTAAAAAAGGCATATGGTTTCCCTTACAGTGGAGAAATTACACTTTTTTTGCCTATCAACCTGCGCAATAGATCTCACTTGATGAGTTGACATCATTAAAAGTGTGTACTGGGGAGATCTGGCAATGTTTGGGGGCCAGTCGACCCAGTAATAAAGCAATCGAAAGCACATTTGGAAAACAACATGCGTTATGTATACTATCCAGTGTCATCCAGTGGATTTGAACAGATAGAGAATGAATTAGAACACATAAAGGAAATACACAAAGGATTTTGCCAATGCGTAAATTATTCCTAAAACTTGTTACTCTAGATACCCTGGTGGGTGTACATGGAATTGCAATTAAAACACAAAATGAAGCTTGAGGGCAGTTGTCCAGAAACCTTAAATCAGAGAATCATTATTCTATAAATCTTCTACACCCTAATTAGACTAGACTGCAAGAAGTCCTCACACTTTAGGACAATTAAAAATTTTAGTAGCTTCTTTTAGGGTCAGTGTTATTACTGAGAATTATGACTATCTTATTTTTTAAATTTAAGTGTGATTACTTGCCTTATATAGGTGTGGTTTTAAACAGATTACATTATTCTTTATTGCTTGTTTCTCTTTGCAGGGTCCTCAAGACATGATCATATTAAATACCTAGCATTAGTTTATAGAAGAATGGAAAAATACATTAACCAATTATACAGAAGTAAAAAAACAACTTATTTGAGTTTCTTGAAAATTAATATTAGTGGAAAGAGAAAACTATGTAATACTATTAAAAAAGCTTCTTATGAAATGGTTCAAATAGAAATAGACAGCGCTCAGCTGGCTACCTAGTGTTATGCTTAGCTCGCTAGTGTTAGGTAAAGTAGTGTGTTGGGAAACATAACTAAAGTTTTCCATAGATGTCATTGCTTCCTGATTTATTCCATTTCCACACTCTTCTGTTCACAGTCCTCCAGGGTCACCTCTCCCAGATGGACCACGAAGCTCCAAGTCAGGTGCCCCTTGTATGAAGCTGATGTCTCGATGATGTCACAAGCAATATTGCATATACGGTCATTTTTTGGAGTTCCCAAGAGAAGATACCAAAGAAGCATGGCTAGAGGAGTGTTCCTGTTAACAGACATGTAAAATAAAAAATTAAAGGACTTAAAGCATTAAGTATGTATTAGTCACATACTCAATACCTCATTAAAAACACATTGAGTAGGGTAACAATGACTGAACCTTTTTGTTCCATGGATACATAGTTATATTAGAGTCTTCTAGAGACTAACTGTAGGATACCAAGTGAGTGCTCTTTTTAACTAGTCCCATAAACTTTCAATAGGCCATAGGTCAGACAGAGGTTAAAGGCCACAATGCCACAAGATAAACTTAATTTATTATATGGGGTTTCAGAGATAGAATTTGAAACAGCAATAGGAAATGTATGCAATTTACATAAAGGCAAAAGAAATATTGTAATAACTGAAATACTATTACATTACTTTCAAATAAAAACTAAAAACTAAGCTGGAAAAAGCTTTCGATCAAACATAGTTGTATATACTATTAAGGTAAAAGCTGCTTATAGTCACTGCTCATCTAAGAAGGTTTTCAGTGTCTCTTGGGTAACAAAGTTTTTCCCCGTAGCTTCCTTTCGGAGGATCAGTGGTGTGTTAGGAAGTAAATCTCCCACTTTGGTTCCCTAGTGGAAACTTTGATAGTGAAGAAATTGCAGATGCCTCTGTAAGAGTGCTGTGTTTTTAACCCTTTGTTGATAGTGGGCTGTGTAATGCCTTGCAGAATGTCAAGTTGCACAGTCCATAGAAGGTTTAATGGCATTATTCTGGGAGTGTGGCCCCTTTGTTGATGTACAGATAGCAAAAAAGCACACACTGTATTAACCCAGACGTGCCAGACAATAAATAATACATTCCAAGGGTTAAATATTACCAACATCGAAGTGTGCATTGTAAGTCATTTGAAATACTTAAAGGGACAGTTATTATATTTATTATTATTATTATTTATTTATTCTTCTTATTATTTTTTATTTATAAAGTGCCAACAAGTCTTCCAACAAGATTGTCGTTATCCCCTAAGCCTGAGGTTGCCCTCTAAAGCAGACTGTTTCTTCAATGAACACTTTCCTCTTGAGTTATGAGTTATGGGTACCATCAGAGGGATGTATAAAGGTGATATAGATATAGAAAATACCAGTATCTTTAAACATATTACTACTATATATTAAAATGATATCAAATTTACATTTTTACATTTACGGATTCCAAAGATATTGTCATAATGGTATTAACATAAAAGCATAATCACACTTTTCCTTGTTTTGTTTCTTGTTTTTGCACATATAACATTTATATAAATCAGCCTGAAAGATTGCTGTACGGCAACCATGGAGCGCATATATATGGGGAGGAAAAGAACAACAAAAATAGTGTAATATGTAAACACAACACAAAAAATAAATAGGGTATCAGATCCACTCACAAACAAGCTGGATAAAGCAGGCTCATCAAGAGTTCAGTAGGATATCAGTAGGATTTTAATGGCTTCTAAAATCTATAACAAACAAGGAAACCACAAATGGTGCAGTATCATCACCTGCACCATTTGTGGTTTCCTTGTTTTTTTGTTGTGTTTACATATTACACTATTTTTGTTGTTGTTTTCCTCCCCATATATATGCGCTCCATGGTTGTCGTATTACGCTGTTCAACATTTTGAGGAAGAGTGTTATTGGAAGCTGCTCTATTTGGGGAGTATCAATATACATTTTTATTATTTTATTATATTGGATTTACACGTGGAATCTAGGTTGCTTTTGTCTTCACAGTGAAAGATTGCTGGAACAATCCATTATTTCCCAATTATACTTTGACCAATTTAATCAACGTTTTCTTTTAACTTTCTATATAGATTGCATTCTGGCAGCTGTTTAAATATCTTTTATTAGATTTCAATAAAGCATTTACCCTTCAATGACAATTATTTGAAGAGAGCACAAAAGTCCTAGATCAAGCTCACAATTAAAACAAAATTGATCATATAAACAAGCAAATGAAACTTAGTTCTCAACAGTGTTCAATACGTTTGGTCTTGTCTACTTAATCAGAGGTTCCTAATTACCGTTTAGAAGGCAATAAGCTAACAGCTAAGAAGTAAAAAGCTAATACATCGATTCCTTTGTTTGTGTGGTAGGCTTACTTTTGATGAGTTCATTAAAAAGGTGAATTGTAGATAGAGCCCAAATTTTCAATTGTTTAAATTTCCTTTCTTGACGTGTAACTGAAACAACCAAGCGTTTTACAACAGGGTGCTGAAAACCATGTGGTCAGGTCAGCGATCAAACTGTGGGGGTGTTAAGAAACCTAGTAATGGAACTAGCAAAAAAAAAAACTGGAAACAATATTTTCTGCTTGTACAGTCACAAGGGGTATTGTTTTAACCCCTTAAGGACAAAGGTTGGTCCCTAAACCCATTGAAAACAATGCATTTTGAGCCCGTACATGTACGGGCTTTGTCTTTAAGGGGTTAATTCATAACGCAGTATTAAATTATATTTTGAATAATCTAAATGAATGTTGTTGTGTAAAAGTGTACTGCAAAAATCTCCCCAGCCGATTGTAGGTTTTTTTTACCCTCTCTGGGGTATAAACAGATCCAGGTTACATTATTAAGTTGTGTGATCTATGTGGCTTTTACATGAGCTACGCGACCAGCCCATACAATTTAATAATGGTGTCTGTGTTACGCTTTCGCAAGTGATTTCAAGCTGTTGAAAAAAATTGAAATGGAGCAGTTCGATGATACATGGAAAATAATGGTCGTAAAGGTAAAACCATATCTTCCTGAATATTAATGAAAGGTGAAAGCTCATCATCACCACCGTATCATGATGGGTGTTTTAAACTGTCCTTGACATTCTGAAATATCAATTAGATAATAGTCACAAGGTGCACAAATCTAGTATTATAACTGGTTTCAATCTGAAGACTATGTGACCTTTTTATTGTGGAATAAATTGCTAATTGTTACATACTACCAGCAGTTTGTAGAAGCATATGCCTGCCTTATCTATTTGGTCATGACTTCTTCTTTAACATGGATGATAAAGTTACGCAATTACAATGTAATGCAATGTATTCTGGACTAGGCCGACTGGGACGAGGTGGCAAATCCAGGAAGGGCCGTGGTCCCTGTCCAGCAAAATTGCAGGCAGATCTCTGATCTCCCCAACCGGCCCATTTACACTATTGAGGACTATGTTGAGCTACATGGCTCCATTGTAGGCAGCACTCATCATGCTGCACATTACTATATGTAGTATATATAAATAAATATATATATCACTATACTTTCTCTTCAGAAAAAAATTTCCATCGGTGAAATCAGGACCAGATTCAGTACTGTTTTCCAAACATGTTTATACTGGGTCACTTAGCTCTCAGCTTGCCCTCGGACCCAGTAGTTAACCACCCTCCCCATAGGCAGACAAGCAATGCTGTGACTGTTTGAGATACTACAGCAATGGGTTATGGGGAAAATATAAAGAACACTTATCCAAACCTTTTGTACCTTTATTATTATTTACTGATATATATATATATATATAATCATTTATTTTTATGAATAGTCTATATTTACTCCTCAATATAAGAGCAATGCCTGTTCCTTTAGAATACTATTATCCTCCTGCAAATATGGCTGTATTGACCCTTCATAGTGCATAGTAATGATCAGGAAATATCGATTTTTCATCTTGCATCAATTTGCCTTTAAGTCACTGTTTCGTGAATAAACGCATAACCCAATTATAGCAGGAACATAACAATTATATTTATTTCATAAATCTACAACCCAATACAGGAGCTGTTATTTCTTTAGTATTTTATTTACTAAAGGTTTTTACAGTGTGCCCACGAAAGGACAACATAATGCTGCATCTGCTGATTATAAGAGCACTATTTTTTATTATTAGTATTATTTTATTTTAATGTATCTGCTTAATACAGACGGTTAGAAAGAAAAAATTATGTTCTAGGCCTTTGCCGTGATTTATTCTGCAGTGCAAGTTTTTAAAGATCTCTTCATCCAAGTACTGATTAACTGAATGAGTGAAATTAGGTTTCCAACGCTTTACTCTTGAGGGCAATTGAGCAGTGTGTTCTAGGCAATCTATTTGAACCAAATTGTTTGTTAACAAGTATTTTTTCCCTCTTTGACAACTGATCAACGCCATTAACAGCATTCCATAACCTGCACTGGTGGAACTGTCAGCTTATAATAGGAAAGCAGATAAAAAGCTCAAGAAGAGTTAGCATTCCTTACATACTGCTAAAGCCGCTTTCAAAGTAACTGAAGCCAATACAATGTTTTGGTTTTTTTAAAAAAAGAATGCCATGTATCAGAAACATACACTTTTCCTATATGTACAACTAATTAAATGTTCCGATCATGGGTTTTCAAGTGGCAGGTTTAGGACACTGGCATTGATCAGAATGAAAAAAAATCTAATAATGTAAAAAAAATATTTATATATTTATCTCGAAGTCTCCGCACTCTTGCTCCGTGATCTGGTCATCATCAGCACACTCCTGATTGGTTCAAAGTGCTGGAGAGCTTAATGACAGCAAATGACCAGGAAGCACCTTTGACTTCCGGGCCATTGCTATTAAACACATTTTATGTTCTCCCGTCACTTTTTTTAACTATGTCACTGCTGGTTCTCTATAAGAGGACAGCACTGATTTTCACTTTGTCCCTATGGGCTTATTTTACGTGCAACGTTAACGCCTTTGAAGCGGATAAAAGACACTGACAGGGCTGGGGAGGGTGAAAAGTGCTGCTATGTATGTCATACATAGCTGGACACGGAGGACCACTTTGTCTGCTATGTATGACATACATAGCTGGCACTCTAGCGGTTAAAGGTCTTGTTCCACCTACTCCCCTAAATTTAACACTAAGTAGTTGCTGTATTAACATAATCTCTAGTACTGTTGAATGTCCAATCCATTTGTGGAACTTGCGTAAATTTTTTGGTCATGTAAAATGATAGAGGGACCCTGCTCCCTCAACCTGGAGGTTCTGGGTGTAGAACCAGAAAAGCGACACTTCTCCCAGAGTCTCCAGGAGAACCCTGGAGAGTTCTTAGGTACGCTGATAGGTTACTGCCGTAGAATCTGAAAAAAGCTTCTTAAAAATGTTTGTGTTGTTATGTGAATAAAAAATGAGATGGAAGAATAAAATGATGAGGTTTATTTGCTTTACATTCTAGAGAGCTCAAATAACATTTTACCCAAATGGAACAGAACCCTTAAAATATTTTGCAAATGGAATGTACCTAAAATAGTACAGCAGTGCACTGATATATTATTACGGATTAGAGAATAGCAAGGTTTTATATAATGACCCTAAATATTTTATGAATTAACGCTTTTAGTTTTCTAATCACAGTATGATGGTAATGGTTTTCATGCAGCTCAGCATAAAGGATGGTGTTCTCTCACGTTGAGAAGGTGTTCTTTAAAGTTTTCCTATTATGGAGTGAAAATGCTAATCAGATCTCCACAGTGCAATAAAGGATAATTAAAGTAATTGTTCTTTTGTCTTAAGTATGTACTTTTGTTGGTGCTACTAATTCAATAGCAACAGAAGGAGCTAATGTAAAAAGGTAAATAAAAAAAACACTGCCGCTTGACCTTATATTTTTTTCACATGGAACAAGGACTATTTTATTCATTTCACAAGCTAAAGCTTGCCAAACTTTGCCCTTCAGAGACAACAGTCACTAATTAACAGGAGGTTGTCCGTCTGCTGTAAACCTAGAGAATATTCATTTTAATGGCCCAGATACCAGGGCTTTGTAGCACCGACGTGACTCTTTAATATCAGCGTACCTGGAAAATTGTCAGGTTTTCTCCTGGAGTCCAGCCATGGCCGGTGATTGCCGAGCCTCCAGTAGGAATAAAATGTCTTTACGTTATATTTATGTTTGGAGCTACTTAAACATGTACAATGTATTCTTTCTCCATAGTCTATATGTACACACTGAGGTCTATTCACTAAAAGGAGAGTTGACAGGAGAGGTTGGAGAAGAGTTGTGTTTTCAGCTTCTTGACTTCACTTTACATTATGAACATACCTGAGAACTCTCCAGGATTTGTCCGGGGACTCCAAGAGAAGCGCTGCTTTTACGGTTCCCCTGGGTCGACACCTGAATACTCCTAGTCACGGGAGCGGGGTCCTTACAGGCCATTCTCCTCGCCTATTTGCTCTTTAAATGGGATTTTTTCTCCATCAGGCCGCATTCTGCAAGGGTAGGGTCCAGGTAGTTGGAGCCCACAAGTTCCCAGGTATGGTTATGAAGGGTAAACTCCATTGAGCTTCTGCTCGGCAGACCATGTATAATATATAGCTAAATCAGCAAGGTGTTTTCAGTCCTCTTACAAATTGAACTATACATGATGCAGGGTCAGCTCTTTACGCTGGAGAAATTTGCCGATGTTGGCTCTTCATAATGAGCAGAGATGTGAGGGAGCTGAAACCACAACTTCCCTGTACACTGTCCTGCCAACTCTCCTTTTAGTGAATACATCTCAATGAAATATGTATTTTTTCAGAATGTGTGTAATCAACAGCAGATCACCTAGAATTATGTTTATTGTGAAATATCTTGCACTAAATTAGCAGCCTCATCTTATTTAGAAATGAATGTTATAGAAAGGAAATGCAAACTGGAGATATATAACAAATTATTTAGTAATGGAAGTTCATCGAAAGGACAGCTGGGTACTCCTGTGGTAATTGGGCAGTTGGGTTGACATTTCTTTTTTTTTAAAGTTAAAATAACCCTCCATCGCAATAAATTCTAGGACAATAATAGTTAATGATATCAGCTCATTTAGAACATTATTACTGTTTCATGCAGACAGTAATGTTACTCCTGCTGATAGCTAGGGCAACTGCTGTGAGCTCAATCGAACTCACTAGACGTGATCATTTGCAAAAGCATAACTATACTGTTAAGCTGTAACAGAGCTGTCATACTAGATTTATACACCAGGGGTATCGTTGGCATTCCGGGGATGCCAAAAGTGACATAGTAATGTATTCTTTTTAAAATAGAACTATACTTGTAGAAAATAGTTTTACACTTTTCAAAACTGTATTTTTTTAGGATTCTTTGCAAAAGGCTGTTCATGGCATCTAAGTACTGCCCCTTTCAGTTTGATGCCACTGGCTACTGTGCCAACGGCACAGACTAGTTGGGACTTTGTCTTGAACACCACTACCACTCTGAAAAATAAACAACTGTCTTTATTTTTAAGGAAATGCAGAAGTATAAATAAAAATTTCACTTTTTTTCTACAAATAGTTAAAGGAAAGCAGAAAGGAAAGAGAAGAAGAGAAGGCTGCTAGAAAATGTAGATCATGGAACATAGGGGGTTGCTTTAAGATAGGGCAGTGCACAACTCCAGTCCTCCAGACCACAATTTGTGGGCATCCCAATTTTGATCACTGGCATCTTAATGAAATATGTAGTAAACTAATTGTTTTCAGGCACGGACGCACAGAATTCCTGGATATTTGCAGCCCTTAGGACTAGGGTAATGTGGGAAGTGATGTTTCACAGGAAGAATATTGCTTTTTAAGGAAGAAAGTGTGGGACCATCTAAGCCGTGGTGTCCAGGGAATGTAAACCAAACTTCTTCAATGGGAGAGATGAGCTATAAGAGAATTGTCATTGTGCGGCGCCCATCCTCCCTTACTGACACTGTGCACCGAGAAGGAACATACATTAGGGAAATGTATGAAAAAGAGATAGGGCAAAATAAATTGTCATTGAAGAAGGAAAGGATAGAAAAGATGGGAAAAAGACAGCAAGAGGCAGAAAGCAGAAAAAAGAGGAAGGAGCATTAAGTGCAGAGAAGGGGCCCCTTTTGCATATTGCTCTAGGTCCCAAAACTCCTTAATCTAGCCTTGTATGCAACTCAAATGCATGCTTTGATTAAATTAACCAAATTGTCAGAGGTTCTCATATGACAAAATTTCCAAGGAAGGCTACAGAGAAAATGTAAGTAATTACTGAAACACAGCCCCACACTGTCAGTTATGAGGGTTGTACAAACAAGTTTATGGCATTAATAGCTGTAATATATAGCTTTTTGACAACATCAGATCCATCTAAATTTTGTTCATGGCCACTTGTTCATATAAAGAAGTTTTACCTTTACTGAGAGGGTGGTTGATAAGCGGAACAGCCTCTCAGAAGTAGTAGTAAAGACTAATACAGTGAGGGAATCTAAACATGCATAATAAAGGAATAAAGCTAGGACTGATTACGGTCTGAGTCTTTAAATCAGGAAAACTGTTCAGACCATACATTCTTATCTGCCCTCAAATTCTCCGCATAGAGCAATATTCCACCGAGGAGTGTGGAAGCAGAGGAGAGCACTGCCAACATCTATTCGATGTGTTTTCCTTGCAATGCTGCATTTAACCACTGGGTGTCTATAGTAACAAAGACTTTAGGTAACATTTACAGCCTTACCACATACTTCTTGTCCTGCAACCTGTGTTACAACAAATCATGTAAATATTCTGTTTTGATGCTAGATAGACCAAAATATTATGGGTTAAATTGATGCAAATTTGCTAAAAATATGAGCCATCGAACCTTGGGTCTACTCGGTAAAAAACACAGATGTCATTAATAGATTAGGACCAATTTCAAGAATCTTTGAGAGACCCTAGGACCTTCATCCATTCCCCTCCGTGCTACCCCTCTGATCTCCATTCTGGGTTTTCTATGCTTTCAGTTTAGATGCATGTATGTTGGACATGGCTCAGTAGTGTGTATAATACATATCCATATCAGTTTAAAGGGAAAATAAGCAAGGAGTGGGGCGTGTCAGGACCCCGCTCCCTCGACCCACAGGATTCGGAGAACCGGAGAAGCAGCTTTTCTTCCGGGCCAAACCCAGGGAGAGTTCCCAGGTATGTACATACCTTCCGAATGTCTATTCACTGGAGAGGAAGTTTGTGTCAGAATTCAATATTTTACTCCTTGACTTTATTCCATTATGAAGGGCCAGCCCCAGTGAGCTTCTACTGCAAGATGGTCTAAGCTGGACCAATAAAACTCATAGAAAATCAGAGAAATTTTTTAACAAATCTCCCTCATTACCTTATGTATTACACAGGATTAGCATAGACCTTCTTGCAGGAGAAGCTAACTTACATGTGTCCTTCATAATGCATTTAAGGTAATGACATGTTCTTTCTTTAGTGAGTTGACCCACGGGTTTCTTAGCTATTGCAACTCTTGCAGCACATGTGAAATGTACTTTGGTGTATTTTGTAAAGTTGTACAGGTGTAGTGTGCCAACTCACCACGGTTGTATATTAATAAAAATTTTTTAGGACCAAACTATTTCTGCCATGTACACCAGTTTACAGAATTAGTCACCCAGGGTTGTATACCTATTTAGAGCGGCAGCAGCGACGCTCTCATTGGAGCAGTCAAACTAGTATAGAGCTACCCGCCAGCCTGCTCGTTCACATTAAACTGGCCGCATACTGTTAGTAGCAGCTGTGCTACCCCTGATTTTTTTCCCCCTGAAAGCTTAGGGTAAGTGGGTACCTGCTAAACAAGGTAAATTGGTCACTGTTATTACACATGGACACCATTAGTGGTACAAATAACAGGTGGTATAGCTATATATACACAGACTGCATTCATTTAAACCTACTCTGTACAGCCAGAAGTCCTGATTAAACGTGTCTTGTTTATAGTGTGTTTTATGTTTCTCATACGAACAGAGATATTTTTTTGGCTCGTGCTGTGAATAATCAAGAAAGAATAAATTAAATCAACCGAGCAATCACCATCTGAATAAAAAAGAATGTATATATACATTTGAGTGTGAAAGAGGATGTTGTTTATTTAGATGCTGTCATGAAATTAAATTGTGTAACGACAGGGGGCTCATAAGAGAAATGTCCAGGAATAAATCTTGCACTAACAGAGCAGGAATCACGCTGGTCTACATACCCTGTATGCTGCTGATCTTTTTACTGTAAAGTGCATAAAAATTAATTTTAACCACTTAATTTTCTATTTTTTTTTTATACTTACAGCAATTCCAAAAAGCATTGAGTTTACTAAACTAGAAGTGCCTACAGTGGCTTGATTGTGAAAATAAACATGTATTTATTAAATTATTTTTTATTAGGATGTTCTTCTTTTTTTGAGTAAATACAAAATAAGTCTTCAAATCATAAAATAATAGCTTATAATTATTTACAGTATTAAAGTTTGTTAAGATGACTACAGTACATGTTTTGGTGGTAAATCCGCCTAGTGGTCCAGCTTTTTGTTGGTGTGACGTAAGGAACAGTTTAGTAATAGACATACAAATTACCGTATTTGCTCGATTATAAGACGACCCTGATTATAAGACGACCCCCCAAAATCTGAATATTAATTTAGAAAAAAAAAAGAAAAAGCCTGAATATAAGACGACCCTATAGGAAAAAAGTTTACCAGTAAATGTTAATTCATGTAAACTATTACATTTTTTAATAAAAGCTATGATTGAGAAAAATATATTTTTTTGTTTTTATTTCCTTGTATTTTCCAACCTGCCCCCCAGTTACGCACATCTGCCCCCAGGCTTGCCACTCCAATATGGCACTGTGGCCCATGATATGCCTTTTAACCCTCTAAATGCCACTGTGCCCCATGATATGCCTTTTAACCCCCTATGTGCCACTCTGCCTCCAGAAATGCCTTATACCCCTATATGCCACTCTGGCATTTAGGGGGTTAAAAAGGCATATTATGGGGCAGAGTGGCATATAGGGAGGTATAAGGCATTTCAGGAGGCAGAGTGGCGTTCAGGGGGTTAAAAGGCATTTCATAGAGCACTCTGCCTGAAGAAATGCCCTGTGCCCCCATTTAACACTCCCCCCCACACACACACACTTACCGGTGCTTCCAATTTCCTGCTGTATACCGGGGCAGCAGTCTTCCTTCTGTCTCCCCCCCATTTAACACCCCACCCCACACACACTTACCGGTGCTTCCAATTTCCTGCTGTATACCGGGGCAGCAGTCTTCCTTACGCTGCAGCCGGAAGAAGGTGTGGCTAGCAGCGGGGGTTGTCTGCAGACCTTCCCCGGCTGTCAGAGATCAGAGTTCCCCGCACCGGTGCCGGTGCCGGTGCGGGGAACTCTGATCTCTGACAGTCGGGGAACGTCTGCACGATGGACGCAGAAGTTGTCTACACGGATCGCGTGGACGTCAACCCGCTGCCCCGGTATACAGCAGGAAATTGGAAGCACAGGTAAGTGTGTGTGGGGTGGGGGGGGTGTTAAATGGGGGGGAGACAGAAGGATACAGGTCCCCTGCAGCAGTGCGGGGGATCTGGATCTTAGTCTCATAGTCAGACCTCTATTTGAGGTCTGATTATAAGACGACCCCGATTAGGAGACGAGGGGTATTTTTCAGAGCATTTGCTCTGAAAAAAACCTCGTCTTATAATCGAGCAAATACGGTATAAGCCCAATATGAAAAGTATATATCATTATAAATCTGTTGGACTTGCAGATACCTATTACACGGATCCAGGGATTAAAAACCATAGAAGGACCTGATAAAGAATAATTCTTGTGTGTAAAGACAACTGAGAATTCTTATCGCAAAGTCATTGTTTGAATAGCCAATTGGAACCACAATTCGGTGGTCCCATACTTTAACCTGCTAGGGTACCCTCTGCTTATGTAACCCCCCTCCAGTCCCTTATGTGGTCCACTGCCCTGGTGACACAAAGGGACATGTCTCCTGCTAGGTTGTCCCGGGTTTGGCATAATAAGCATATTCTAGTTTGCTTTATCTTCAGTTTGGGCATAGTGCGTTACATTTCACAGTTATGGACTGATGGGAACACATACCTTCAATCATAACTTCTGATGTACAGGGGTATTGTTTTCAAGCAACATCTTGGCTGACGAGAATTTTATTGACTACCTCAGTTTGTCTCTCACATTTCGTGAACGTGATGAATTTACAAATTCCTCTGTTTCCATAAGAAGAAATTGGCGTGGTCCTTGATGTGAGACATCATTTATTTGACAAGGAAATATGTGACTAGGCTATGAATCTTCATTTAATTGAAGGAGTATGAGTTTTTAACAATGGTGTGAGATATATATTCATCTACAATGTCACTTTTTTGTTGTTTAACTTATTTGTCTAAAAGGACCATTTATCAAGCCTACTCGATTGGTGCAAAGTTTGGCAAGACACAAATTACGCCATTCTATTTTTCAGATATTTGTTGTCATTTGGCAAACACAGGAACATATTTTAATATATATATATATATATATGTATATATATATATTAGTAATTTTCTGTGTGGAAGTTAAAATACAGTGTTAAAATGTTATAATCTCTATTAAATGAGTTTTTAGTACTATTTCATTTCTGTTGGGTGTATTAAATAAAAAATGGGCTGACGGGACATTAAAGTGCCCAGAGGGTCTCTAGCCAACAGCGCCCCAATGCCAGGGCCCAGTGTTAACGCCGCTCTGTCATGTCATTTCGAGCCTGGCCCTGATGTTAACTAAGACAGTAGGACAATATTTATCACAAAAAGTGGCTGCTGTGTTACCTCTCAAGATTAATGAAATATGACTTATATTTACTGCATCATGCCAAAGAAATATAATTTCACACTGATTTGATTTTAGAAAATGTGCTGGTTCTACTTGTGGTATGAGAAAGAGATTAATGACCGGCCTCAGGAAGTCAACTCTAATGTATGGATTGTACCGACTGCACAAGTGCCTGTGATCCAATCCACTAAGCATAAATGCAAAAAATCCTAGCTTGTCTGCTGATGTTTGACTTTGGTAGAACAGGGTTTTCGTTTTAACTTATTTACAGTTAATGTTTCATAAAATGTAATGGTTGTTTTACAGATTTAGACAAGTAAGGGTATGGGATATGAATGGGTATAACATAATTCAGGTCCAGACTGGCCATCTGGGACACTGAGCAAATGCCCTGTGGGCCGCTGGGCAGCATCACTCCATACTCTTTCTGTCACTCCAGTGGCAGATCGGGTGGTGGAGAGTGCAGCCACCATCTGGATACGCCCAGCCATGCAGTGCTTGAGAATTAAGACATAACATGTCGGCCACACTTACTTTGGCCTTAAAGAGCCAGTGCCTCCTCGTCATCCGAAATTTGGCCCTGACATAATCACTTAGATTTCCTTTGGTGCGGTCCTCCGCAGGGCTGAGGGATCCCTCCAGGTTTCATGGGACTCCAGTTGGCTTTTTTGAATAAAACACTAGTGACTTCTGCTGCTAATTACTTATTATTATTACAGGTTATGCCCATGTATTAATGATCATATTACTGCCTTATTTTTGTGCAAAATTGGCACCTTGGGTTTATTTTTGATTAAATTCAGACAAAAATTGAGGGACATTATTTGTTCAGGAACAAAATGTGTTGCTCATGCCCACATTCACTCTCATTCTTTGTCCTAAGGAGATTTTCTGCCACAATAGCAGCACTTTTGGTGACGACCTCTCCCCAGATTGGAGGATCCAGGAGAGGACCTTACCAGAAGCATCACCGTTTTGGCGGAAGTTCCAGGTTACTTTCCAGGTTCTGTTCACAAAGATGCAGACAAAGATAAATGGTAAAAGAGAGAAGATGAAAAACAAGAAGATGCGGAAGCCGAAGTGTAGAAGTGAAGAGAAGGTAGGGAGACATTTAGAGTGTGAGAGAGAGCAATGAGAAAAAGAGCGTGAAAGGGTGTGAGGAGAGAATGAGAGTGAGAATGAGAGTGGATGAGCAGCTCCCACCACATATGAAATTTGGAAAAATTTTTTTTATTTATTTAAGCAATTGTACTGCCATTACGCAGATGGCAATATGTATTTGAAATAACACGTAATACGTTATTTTTTTTTAAGACATAAGCACACGTCCACTGTTATCGGAAGAATATTATCTTTTGTTATTAATCCCCAATTAACAATTAGATTTTATACACCTCTCCCTACTTGTTGTATACTAGAATGAAGCGGTAATATATTTATGGAGGTTGCTGCCTCCGTGGTAGTAATAATGATACATACACGCTAGATTTCTTTTGTCACTAAGGATAGTAATCTAATGATATTTTCAATATATTTTTTTTACTACATTGAGATGATGATAGACAAGAGGAACAGCCTCCCAGTAGAAGTGGTAGAGGCTAATACAAAGAAGCCATTTAAACATGCATGGTATAGCCATATTGCTATCCTGAATCTAGGACGTGACCAAAGACTGATTAAAGTCCTTTACGTCAGGGTAAAATGGGCAGCCTGAAAAGGCCAAATGGTTCTTACTGTATGTGCTGCCAAATTGTATAGAAATTCTAGGAATGGAAAGAATATTTCTTCTTTAAAGTTGCATTTTTTGCAATGATGCCGTTACATTTTATCTGAATTGATACAGTTTTTCTTATATTAGGCAGGTGCTTTAATGGGAGCTTTTTCATTAATCTGCAATTTCGATGATGAAGGTTTCGGCTGTATTTGTTCTTCCTTTGAGATCGCTAACTGCACGACTTCACATTTATTGATAATTCTGTTCCATGAATACAGATGTCACCGTTTATAGAAGTCGTTGACAGAGTAATCATATTGTGAGACACTCCATGCTTCTTGTGTAGTAACAGCTGTTGGATTCATACCTGCTGACATCCACAAGGAAAATCTCTTTGCAACTATCTTGGGTACGCAGTATATGGAAGGTGCAATAAAACATAACCTAACATTTTACAAATCCTTGTAACTCCACTAACTTTATTGGAAATCGCAAGTACTTTGATCTCCGTCCAGTACTTAAATCTTAATTATCGGACTAGTTGTACAACCTATGCTCATTTTCAGTGGTAATCCTTTTGTGATTAGCTTTTGTGGTCAGTAATAGGCTTATCCTTTAATTACAATGGCAATTAACCTCAAGGTTGCTGAACATATAGGTTACATTAGTGTGTATCTATATTTTATGTACATAAACAAAAGGCAAATATCGACAAGGGACATATATATTTGTCACTAATGATTACACTTTATGCACATATTTAACAGTAATGGTAATTATTTTATGACAATAACTTAATTTTTTTACAAACACGTAAATATTTGCTATCTTTCTTAGTTGAACCTCAATTTCTCTTGGCCATATTTGTTACTGCATATACAATTATACAAAAAAGAAAGCAAATCAAAACAGAGTAAAATAAAGTAATACACAAACATACAAGGGTTTTAGATATAGGGCCACAGCTTCAGGGCTTATTTCAGGTAAGTGAGAACTCACCTGAAACAGAAGAAAAGTCTTATGCTATAATATGACACAACAAGAGTTCACATAATGTATTGGGCAATCAACATGCAGCTTTCTAGCCAGTATTGAACTAAAGTTCCTACAATCCTCAGCCAGCCAGGCAAACGACCATGGCAGCTGATGGCAGCTGACCAACTATACTGAGGTGGAAGTTGTAACTTAACAAAAGTTGAAATAACGCTAAAAAGACTTTAGAAAATGGTGTTTAACTATACAACACAATAAAAAAAGAACATTATTAAAATAAAAACGAACCATATATTTTATTTCCTTAACTTGTCAAATATATTTAAACTAAGTGTGAGTGAGCCCCTTTTAACATAAAACATATAATAGGATTTGTGAGTTTTACTTTACTAGCTAAAAAAAGATGAAGGTTCTTTTCTTCCCTTATTTATGTGGCAATATAAATCAATGTAATTAGATGTGGGTGGTCAGAGGTGGTGATAGGTACACGCCAACTAAAGGATTTATAGGCAACACCAAACGTCGTGAACTTTCCTTCAGATCAAAGGTAGAAGAAGCCAAAGGACAAAGTAAGATCCAGGAAGTAAAATGATTGAAAAAGATCCCTGCTTTCTGGAAAAAAGGAGTGTCCAGAGGCAATAGCCCTGCAGTTTAGTAAGCTTGCCAAAAAGCCAGGTGTCGTTTCAAGAGCTTTACCATAACTTCAGTCCTTTGGCATCTGTGCCATGCAATGGTCATTCCTCCCCGGTGTGTGGCCATCAGGGATTGCTGTGCTGTTTTGCTAATAGAACTGAGGAGGAAAAAAACGAAAATTAATTTTATTCTTTGTATTCTGCATGAAACAGATCCCTTGATAGGTATTTTCCACAATGAGGATATTTATATTACTAGTTCTGGCTAGAAAGCATCTCATGCAAAACATCGTAATGCCATTTCAAATGATGTAATATAATGACACTCAAAATATACAAAGTACTTAATTTTTCTGTGAACACTCATGTTTAAATAAGCTTTAGTGAGTCTCTGTCAGAGAGATTACAGAACGTAAGTAGAAAACCACAGATAACATTTAAAAAATTTGAAAAATGACATATAGTGTGTGATTTTGTTCAATTTCCTGCCCAAGTTCACTCACTCACTCACTCACACTCAACCTTAACAACTGATCAACAACAATGAGCTGCTTAGCAAAAGATAAAAGGCAACCCAGAGCTCATCTCTTCTGTAGAGTGTGGTTTCATTCAAGAGACAGGGATGGTCCTCATAGGCGGGCACAAGGTAGGCAGAACGTAGGCTGAACATGAGAGGGAAGTGGGTTTGACCATCACTCACTTCCTTTTCTGGTGACTTAATATTTTTGATTTTACTAAAATTGTAAAATTAAATTGAAGGCTGTATGTTAACCTGGGATTTGTGGATACATGTTTTGCCTGCGTACTTACAACAGAATCCTCAAATGGGATTCCTTAGACTCCTAGTGTTTACAAAAGCTATACATAGAGAATGAGTAATTAACAAACCAGAGGAGTGGGGTTAGATGTGCGAGGAGCAGGACTAGCTTTGTTAGATAGCATTAAATGGGACGTGAGTGGGAACTTCATCCAGAGACTCTACGTCACACCGGAAGATTTCCCAGGAATGGTAATTAAGGATTATGGAGAATGGCTTATACCCTGAAATGTAAGGATCAAAAACCTGTTTATGTGCTGAGTAGCATATAAAAGGGATTCTTTGGCCTGTCCTGAATAAAGTATCATGTTTTTTTTTGTACTAAGCACATCTGAAAAGGTTACTTCTGTAATTTTTTGCTCTTTGTGAGGATTAATTAATGCGTGATTTCATAATACATTTCTAAGCATCGTATTTCACACTCACAAAATATACTGACCTTTTTCAAAATGCTCATTATCCTTAAATGTGTTCGCTTTTCAAACATTGTCTTCTCATTTATTTTGTTCATTACTTAGTAATTTAAGATAATTCAGAGCATAGGGGTTGCTACAATCTCTCCAAGAAAAAAAAAAATCACACAGTCAGGTGGATAAAGTTAAAAATAGCAATAAATTGAGTTTTTTCTGAGGCTTTAAAATACAGTCTAATTATTCACCAGTATCCTTCTGTCATCTCTTTCGATGCATACAACCATGCGGAAATATAAGTGACTTCCACTATTATACATAATGTAGCTGCTTAATTGGCAAGAAGAGGGTGAAAACTGGGGCAGAGAAATTCCTCTGAGACGGATAGGGCACATATTTGAGACTTCATCACTGCAAATGTCTTTAGTCTGATTGAAGTCAGCAAATATTTCACCAGAAATGCTTAAAAGGTTTCTCGTCTTAGTATGAACAATTACCAGACAAGTTTGTAATACATTTTCATGACAGTAATTATTTACAGGGCACAGAAAAACAATGATTGATGCTAATTCTGTAATTAGCAATAGGTATGCAGTCTATTGTTATAATTGATAGTTTGGCAAGCCACACTGGATATTCACAGTGCAATCAGGAGGGCGTAATAAAAATGGGGCGATGTGTCTTTTTTAAATGATGCTAAGTATGTCGCGTATGTAACATTCACTTAGGGATATGAACTAAATCAGTTAATCTTAAGTGATGGGGATCTTAACAAAATTGAATATTATCACCCTCCAGAAATAAAATGTAATTATTATTATTTTCCTGGTTGCAAAAACTCAAATTCTTACAAGGTACCCTGTGGCTTGATCCTACAATGATGCAAACAAATATGACCAAGTACTCTGGTCTTGTGAAAAAACACTTTACTTTACTTGAAATTTGTATGTGAAACACAGAAAATGCAAGATGCTTTAATTAAAATATTTAAATATAAGTCCCTTAATTCTCTCTCTCTGTACTGGGTTAGCCATCATAGGAGAATTTGCGTGATTATTTATTCTACACCTTGGCAGCTAATATGCCCCGAGAGGCTTAGATGGAGGACAGAGAAGGAAGACAAGTTCAGGACAGACTTTGCATATTGTTAATTTTGATGTTCTTCTTACTTTTGTATTTTCCCGTATTGTAATAGCGCTCTTACTTCATATTCTATAATATCCCTTATTGGTCTAGATGAAGGCACACAAAGATACTGTAACACTTAAACTCAGACCAGTTTTGCCCATAATGGGGACAACTACTGGGTCAACAACTTTTGCCCATGAATACTCCTTCTTGCCTAAAGGAGATACACAGGCGTCTATTTAAGAGCTTTACAAGCTTTGCAGTGAAGAATGTCCTTTTCTTTTTAAAAGCAATCATGGCTCTTTAAAATTAATAAGTGGCTACTATAGGGTGAAGATTTCTCCTGCCAGGATTTCATACGAATCTCAAATCTATTTGTGTATCCTGATGAGGTCACACATTAGGCACCTGTTTTCCTCGAAATAAATACAATTTAACTAAGCAGTCTAAATAAATTCTTTATTCCTTTCATTCATTTTGTGTCCGTTTGGGGAACGCTAACATTAGATTGTGCCCCTCTATTACAGTACCTGGTTTTATATAAAACAGGGGTTGCAGAATTCTCAAATTCTCCAGATTTGGAACAGAGGGGCACATTCATAAAGGCATAATTGCATATTTATGCAGTTTTGAAAAAAACCCCCAGAGGTATCACTCATTAATGGCACTATCTATTGCACTTAATGAAGCGTAATAGCATAACAGGGGGTGCGGAGAGGATTAGACTTTTGTGATAAGAACATCTTGAGATAAGCCTGAGTGACATCTGTGGTAAGGAACTTTATAAATACCGTATTTGCTCGATTATAAGACGACCCTGATTATAAGACGACCCCCCAAAATCTGAATATTAACTTAGGAAAAAAGAAAAAGCCTGAATATAAGACGACCCTAAAGGAAAAAAGTTTTACCAGTAAATGTTAATTCATGTAAACTATTTTTTTTAATAAAAGCTATGATTGAGAAAAATATTTTTTTTGTTTTTATTTCTTGTATTTTCCAGCCTGTCCCCCAGTTACGCACATCTGCCCCCAGGCTTGCCACACCAATATGGCACTGTGGCCCATGATATGCCTTTTAACCCTCTATATGCCACTGTGCCCCATGGTATGCCTTTTGACCCCCTATATGCCACTCTGCCTCCAGAAATGCCTTATACCCCTATATCCCATTCTGGCATTTAGGGGGTTAAAATGCATATTATGGGGCAGAGTGGCATATAGGGAGGTATAAGGCATTTCAGGAGGCAGAGTGGCATTAAGGGAGTTAAAAGGCATTGTATAGAGCACTCTGCCTCCAGAAATGCCTTATACCCCTATATGCCACTCTGGCATTTAGGGGGTTAAAAGGCATATTATGGGGCAGAGTGGCATATAGGGAGGTATAAGGCATTTCAGGAGGCAGAGTGCTCTATTAAATGCCCCCTTAACGCCACTCCAGAAATGCCCTATGCCCCATTTAACTAACACACACACACACACTCTCTCCCCCCCCCTCCCCTCCCCTCTCCTCTCTCCTCTCTCCCCTCTCAGCCCTCTCTTACCGGTGCTTCCAGCCGGGGCAGCGGGTTGACGTCGCCTTCTGCTGCAGCCGGAAGGAGGTGGAGTTGGCAGCGGGGGTTTGTATGCGTCCGTCGCGTATACTTTCCCCGGCTGTCAGAGATCAGAGATCTCTGACAGTCGGGGAAGGTCTACGCGACGGACGCAGACAACCCCCGCTGCTAGCCACACCTCCTTCCGGCTGCAGCGGACGTTGTCTACGCGGATCGCGTAGACGTCAACCCGCTGCCCCGGCAATACAGCAGGAAGCACCGGTAAGTGTGTATGATGGGGGGGGGGGGGGTGAGACAGGAGGATCCAGGTCCCCTGCAGCGGTGCGGGGGATCTGGATCTTAGTCTCCTAATCAGACTCTATTTGAGGTCTGATTAGAAGACGACCCCGATTAGAAGACGAGGGGTATTTTTCAGAGCATTTGCTCTGAAAAAAACCTCGTCTTATAATCGAGCAAATACGGTAATCTCCATTGTGCCCAAGACTCCTGAAGCGACATAAGGTTATTATGTTATGGCATGTGGAGTAGGTAATATTTAGAGATGTGTACAGGAACGCACTCCCTGGGTGGAACCATCATGCAGATAATATAAGGTATAGCAAATAGGATGAGACAATAGATGCAACATTGTAGAAATATTGTTATATTTCAGATGCCAAATTAAGTTACTTTTAGTCTTTTTATATGGTTGTTTAACAATCTCAAGGTCACATAAACCGATGGTTCATTCTCAAGGTACTGTGTCCTCCAGGACTTGGGAGCTGCTCTCTAAGATAAAGAACAAAGTGTGGTCCAAAGAACAAGCCAAAAGGATGGGGAAGGCAGTCTTCTAGGAAAGTCCAAACCTTAAGCCTAAAATTCAGAGCAGGACGAGTTCAAGCAATGTCACAGGGAAAGCCGAGGCCAAGAATAACAGTAAATCAATAAGTAGAGTTGCACCCGCGAGATCATGGAATCTCTCACTAGATTGATGTTATACACATTTGGTGATTGGTTTAAATAGTACTGCACTGTCAGGCATAGGAACGGGCACAGAATTACCTATCAAGGCACCACAAAATATGCCCAATGTTTACACTAGTGGTAGAGGACTAGACACAAAGACACGTCTCGGAAGTTGTTTAAAGAGCGGCAGGGTATGAGACCGAATCTGATGATGCCGCCTAGAGGATAAAGAAGGTCCTGACAGATTTGGTGTAGTGCCCTTTTCTACATACTAGCTGGGAATTTGCTTTAAGGAATAAAGAATAAGGTTTTCTGAGTATAAAGAAAGATTTTCCAGACATGATCTGGAAGGTTCTATTTTTCTAATACTTATGATGTCTTTAAAAATTACATTTTCAGAGTTCATACTCTTTGGAGATATGATGAATATGTGTAGGTGAACAGAATTCCATAGTCCCCTGGGCTACAGGATTTTACTGCCTTTTTATGGTTTTACAGTGAGAAAAGGTCATGGAGGGAGAAAAAGTAATTCTCTCGTAAAACCACCTCCACCAGCTATTTTAAGTAGTATATGACAAGCGAAACCATGAAAACCTGTGATTTCCCTTTAAATTTACACTCATCTGTTTTCATAACAGAGAGCTGGGTTCTTCATATACTCCATTTTAGCATTAAAGGTCATTATTCAAGCAGATTGGAAAAAGCTAATTGGCTATGGGGTTTGTTGAGCGGCTCATATTATGTAATATAACAGACAGATAATGTTATGCTCACTAAATCAACTATAATCAGTGTTATCGCTGTCTATGTAGGAATGTGTGTTCCACCTGACTTGATGGTCACATATGACCTCTGAGTAGGTTATGATAGCATACTAATAGCATGTAACCATGGTAACAAATAAAAAAAGCATACCTGTCAAATTCTTAGTGTTCTAAAACCATCTAAACACGGGTCATAAGTGTACTGTTTTAGTCCACTGTGGAACATCAGGTACAACTCACTCAGATTTAATCCAAACAGATCTGAATTGTAACATTGTTGACTGCATACTTTGAATCCAGGCAATTTTTATGTAAAAAATAAATAATGTATCAACTGGTATAGCACCACCTATGAGGAAGGCTCCTCAGTTATACTAGTATTTCTTGGTTTGTGGAAAGACATTTAAGGCTCGATTCAATGAACCATCCTGAAATTAGACTATTCAGAAAAAAAGAACAGACGCTAAATTTTTACTTACCAATAAGTAATTCAATTCCCAGGACACAAGTAACGAGTACTTACAACTCAACCTTGTTTACATTTCTAACACCCTTGAATCCGAATTTCTTCATAGCTACCGTATAAATATTAATATATTTTTTTTAAATCACTCGTCCAATTTTATGCAAATCTCATGCTTTCTTTAATTCTTTTTACTAAAGCAAATTATTTTAATAACCAAATAATATTCCCTAAATGAAAAATGTTTAATAATCACATTTATAGAATTTTACTATGTGTTTTTATGTTCTTTTTAACATAATTAGTATTTCGCTGCCTAGGTTTTCTCTTCTCTCTGATATAAGAGTTATGGCAGCGAAACTGTTAAAATGCAAATGTTTCAAGCGTACAGAACAGAGAGATTATGGTTTCATTAGAGAGAAGGCCATAAAGTTAGACCTAGGTGATTACCTTTTTCATTAATGCTTGGAAATTCTTTGCTCCGTTGAGAAGTGATTGTGGTGCATTTTACCTTCTGTGCATTTTAACTGCAGGAACCTCCATTTCCTTGGCACATACTGAAGCAAACACGACTATCCTTCCAGGTGTACTCTGCAAATTGGGGTTTAAATGTGGAACACATCAAATTATAATACAATATTAATTATTTTGTGTTACTAGGAGCCTGAGTACTTTAAAGCAGCAAGGGTAATCGTCTAATTCATTGTACGCGCCTACAGTCAACTTAATCATTATGTCAGTTTCCTAATAAAAGGTTATTACAGACACAAAGCTCCCAATTTTACATATGGTATTCAAGGGAGAATTCGACGAGCAGGTCTCTGAGGTAGACTTGAGGTTCTTGACAAATGATGTCCATGCTGTGATCAGATACTTAACAAGAAATCTCGTTATTAACTAGGCCTGTACAGATAATTAGCACTTGAGCTTCAAATTTTAAATCTGGCTTGAGATGTATAATTTATCAAGTGTTCTAACTTGCTGTCAGAGTTCTATAATAAGCCAGTGCTATTGATGAATGGAGATTACAACAGATTGGACCAAGAAAAAAAAATAGGCCACTCGTTTGCCCAAAACATAAAATTTCATGATTTACCACACTAATTTGGTATTATTTGGTGAATCGATGTAGTCTTGCATTTATTGCAATACTCAGGAATAATCTATGTATCGTTCTAAAAAAGGACAAGTATTTAGATTGATGGATCCCTTTCATCGTGAAATGAGGCTCATTTACACATATAAGGCTGTGGATTAAAGCATAAATCCAAATAGTAAATCAAATATGAAAGATATGTTGATGGATTGTAAATATGTTAACCAGTTGTCATTACTTTGTTAGTCTATGAATTATAGCAAAAGTAGTATGCTTTGCATTGACGCCTAGCCTAAAAGAAAAGGGTTGTGCCTATAGCTAAAAGATCATCATGGTATTTGTACCTGTGTAGCTGTGCACTACTATTTTTTTTAAAGGGACTATAGCATTGAAACATCTTCACAAACAAATTGACAGCATTAACCCCTTAATGACAAAGCCCGTACATGTACAGGCTCAAAATGCATTGTTTTCAATGGGTTTTGGGACCGCACATTGTCCCTAAGGGGTTAATTATCATAGCTCCAATTTCTGTTCCAAAACTATGGTGTTCTTGTTCGTTACATTGCTTTAATAGTAGACTATGTGTAATGGAGGTCACATTACTTTACCTTTCATTCATCATATTCTCAACAATTCAGGGATAATTAAATGTACTGTGTTGTATACAAATGTTTCCATATATAACAGATACAACTATTATTATCACTATTGTTATTATTTGCGATCAATAGATTCCAAAATTACCATATGTACCAGTAGAAATGCCTTCTCAATTTACAAAGGACTACGAGTATCGCAGGTGGAGAAATACCACTGGAGCAGACCGCGTTAAAGTGCCTCTAGGGCTGACTGCTGTCATCAGGCCCATCAGTACCCTTCCAAGGACTCCCGCCATATTGTTTTCCCATAAAGTGACCTCTTCCCACATCCTAATTGACTCCTAATTTGAAGGTTGTAAGCTCAGTTACTTAAATTATGTTTTTTTATGTTTTATATTTCCATTTTCGTTAATGCTACTGCTTGAAGGACATTTAATTCAATTACTTCCCGGCATAAACCTGCATTAAAAGATGTCATTTTCTACCACCCTGTGTGATTTGATGGTGATCCTAAGATCAGACAGAGAAACCTGAGATGTTTACCACAAACCAAATGATACTGATACTTCACATGTGATAAAAAGTACCGGTTCTTTCAACTAATCTGAGGATATAATTGTATATGATGTGTATTTATGAAGCACTCGCAGAGATAAAATGGATTCCAATACAATGAAAATTCATTCATCGATTACATGGAAGGCTTACATTGGGACCTCAGGGTTTCACATACATTTTACATGATACATATTGCCAGGAGCTTACAGAACTAGTGATACTGTGGCCTCTCCCTATCTATTCCATCATATTATTTCAAAGAAAAAGTATTGTATTAATTTATTTGAAAGTGCATAATTGGGTGATAAAACTAATTTTCCTTCGACTACAGGTACCTCCCGACTCGTAGTGATGGGGTTACGTTCCGACGAACCCATCGTAAGTTACAAATATTGTTAGAATAATAATAAATAATAAATAAATAGAACAGTTGAAAAATCTGTCTTCAAACAATACTAATGTCATCTAGGCTTCCTTGTTATTCTGATCATAGACTTTGCTCACATTCTTTTTAATGCTCTGGGGTTTTCGGAGTGATAGATTAGTAAATGCAACATTTCCACCTAGAAGCAATGTACCACTATCTTTGAATCAATTGAATCTCGGCAATGTCTTGGCCTCTTGATGTATTCAGGTGCGCTCAGGCATAAGCTTCCAGAACATACTTGTCTCATCGACATTACTGTCACTGAATAAGTAAATAAACACATAATTACTGTAACTAATTACCAGTAATTCAAAAGTAAATAAATGAATACGGTACAAGGTTATTCTATCTATAAATGTACAGTACTGTACAATACAATTAAAAAGTTCAACCCAGCCATACTCTCAGTTTCTGTAGTGTTTGTGAACATCATACAATGTTTAGCAATGTATTGTATGGTGTTTTTTTCAGTGTTTTACCAAATGTGCCCAAATTCAATATGTCTACCAAACGCCCAGGTGTGTCTTCTGGTGAGAAAGCAATTACTGTAGAGATGAAACTTAACCTTAGCACATAAACTGGGTCTTTCACAGTTGACAATCTGAAGGCAGTAAAGTTGTCTGCATCTGTTAAAGAAGGTTCTGATGATCCTTTGTTGGTTTCAAAGTTTCAAAACTTCATCATTTTCATAATGAGATGGTTAGTGGTAAGGCAGCAAGTGCTGACACTAAAGCTGCCAAAGCTTTTAAGAAAGAGATGGATAAGATAATTGTTGACAAAATCTTTTTGCCAGAACAAATATTTGTTGTCGATGAGACAAGTTTGTTCTGGAAATGTATGCCTTAGCGTACCTTCATTCATCAAGAGGTCAACACAATGCTGGGCTTCAAGGCATTTAAAGATAGGGTTACGCTGCTTCTGGATTGGAAATGTTGCAGTTTTCAAAGTCAAACCTTTACTAATCTACCACTCCGAAACCCCCAGAGCATACGCTTCATTTATACCCACAGCATCTTGGCGAACTGCATCCTGATGTAAAGATTGTGTTTTGCCACTGAACACAACTGCACTCAACCAACTAATGGATCAAAGGTACAACAGCTGCGTTCAAAGCTTACTATTTATGCAACATGTTCACTCAGGCTGTTGAAACTACTGACTGCGGCCCGAACGCTCTGAGAATTCTAGAAAGATTTTAACATTCTTAATGCTATCAGGAAAATCGCTGCAGCATGGGAAGAATGGGATGTATAAAGGGTATATGAATGAAGGTTTTGAAGACATTTGTGAACACGAGTATGGGCTTTAACAAAGATTATGCTGTTGCCTCAATAAATAACAAGATTTTATTGGTTGGGAGACAGCTAGAATTAGAAATGGATGAAGAGTTTTCCATTGAGCAACTCACCGAACTGGAGGAAGCAAAAAGTAAAGAAGCAGAGGCTGAGGCACAAGCAGAAGTTGGCATAAGAGCTATGCTCACGAACGTGAACCATCAGGAGAAAAAGAAATGAATCACTCCGTCGCTGTAGCCTCCTCCCCATCATCATCTTCCAACAGTTAATGTTAGTTCTATGCTTCATAACATTCTCCAGGCCCAGTGTGCTTTCAGGTCACTGCATTAATGGTGAGTACCTGTTTTTGGGTCACCCCCATTTAAAGGAGAAATAGTTGAGGAGTGAGGCGTGTCAAGACCCCTCTCCTGTGATCCGGAGGATTCGACTATTGACTTGATTACTGCAGGAGAAGCACCGCATCTCCAGTCCTCGGGGCCAAACCCCGGCAAGTTCCTAAGTATGGTAATCAAGTCATTGTAGAATACTGAATGTGTAAAGTCGAAATATCATAAATTGAACCATTGTAAAGCGAGGAGCATCTATATTAAATCCATGATCATTTGTAACTGAAACTACAATATATTTTGCATAAAAGATTGATATTTTCACAACATAATAGATTTCATATTAGTGGATCTTAAACCAAAGCATAAATCGACATGTAGCTTTTTGCTTCAATTTTTTATTAAAAAAATAATAACCTTTAAAAGAGATACTTTTCAATCATCTATTATGTGTTCAAAACATTACTACTTAGTACATATCTTAAACCCGGTATTAGAGGAATTTAAACGTTGGTGCTTCTTCCAGCACAGACCTGAGCATGCAAAATGATTTTGCTACAAGCAATAAAGCACTGCATTGGACAATATCTGAATAGTAGACTCATAAAAAGGAAACAGAAGGCTGGTATAAATGTTATTAGCTATTTCTCACTCTTAAAGTCTAAAGTAAAACTGATGCTTTAAGCATTGAAGGGTCTTTTCATTAAAGACATTTTGCCATGGGCACCAAGTGGGGAGCGGGGAGTCGAACTGGTTTCATATATAGAATCAAGGGTATGATTAATTATTTTCTAGCAGAATCATAAAGTCAGTTACTGCCTGTTTCCATGAAACTGGGTATTCAAATTCCCTTATAATGTGTTTTTGGCAACAAATCCTATGTTCACTTTCCAGCTGTCCAAAGGGGACTGCCAAAACACAGCAGGACCTGAAGAGTGTTTGAATACAGTCGGTGCTCTGAGTGTTCTGCTGATTTTACCTTGTATACTTTGCACTTGCAGGCTTCCAGAAACACAGCAGGAATTCATCATTGTATACATTAGACCGGCCAGCTTCCACTATATGGCAATTTATTGAATACATGATAAATTAAACTATTCTGCAGTAAATATTATTCCAGGAGAAGTCTATTTCACCCCGTCTGCTTTTTTCTGACCGTGTTGGTGTATGTGGCTGCAGGCAGTCAAAGGGTTAAAATCTTTTTCAACTACTAATTAAATGCGATGATTTTTGGAATCTAATTCATGTTATAATTTAGGGTGTACGTGTTGCATAATATAAGGCATCCCTCTGGAGGCAAAGTGGTCAAAAACATTTTAAATAATTGTATGACTTTTTATGGCTCTGAAAGCATAGTTTTCCTTGATCTATGCCAAGATTATTTTCCAGGCACAGTTTTGTCTGTGCATATAATATAGAATTGTATAAAATTAGGTCACGCCAATGTGTAACATGTCATGTTTATGGTAATATTTGTTTTGTTCAGATTATTCAAAGTCCTGATTATGCAAAGTGTGTTGATTTCATTAGAGATAAATTACATAATTACTTAATAAAACTGTTTTAACACAGTTAAATGAATTACTTTGTTAGTAACTGTATTAACCACCAATTGGTGTCATAGAGATTAATTGTGTATATTTCTAGCTTTTGCCTCATAATGAACATAGCAAGAGTTCACTCTCAATTGAGTCAAATGTAAGAATATCATTTGCAAACCAATTAACCTTGAATACACTGCACGTTTATGTTAAAGTTACAGTAGCCAGTAGGCATGTGATTTTTTTTGTGTAGATATGTTTGTATGGCAACGGGTTTCTTCGTTTAAATAGCTATTTTTTCACTTCTAAATGTAATATTTTATATTGCATATTACATGACCTGTGGTCCTACGCATTCCCGAGGATCCGCAAGGTCTCGCTGCCCAGAACTCTCTGATTTCCGGGTTGAGCCTAGGGTTAGTGACACTAACCTGTGCCTCCTGTGTCCCCCTCTAATAACAAAAAACCCCACTCACATACTAACAAGCAAACTCACTCTAACACCATACACTTCCATATGCACACTACATCTCCCTCCCTTGCACCACTATCTCTAGACTCACCCCTTGACACACCAAAGCCAAATGTGAACATCATACACTAGCATACATATTCACACTCATATGTTGAGATGCTTTTGCAAACACCATGCACACACATACACACTCTAACACCATGCACAAAAACATGCACAAGCTAATAGCATGCATTCACACATACATTGACACCATACACTAGCACATGGGAAGTCTATTGTCATACAACACACTCTATTACCACACCCTTACACATACACATGCAATTTCCAATATGATACACATGATATGATTATATATATATATATATATATATATATATATACATGGAGAGAGATAGAGAGAGAGAGAGAGGATATTTAGGACTCTATCTGCTCTATCTAAATCAATATTTAAGAGTCAGATTATTATTGCATCTGTCGAAGAGCAGAAGAAGGAAAGTAGCTGAAGTCAAAAAATGAGGAGGGAGTTCAGATTTAAGTTCAAATAATGATGGGTATTTAATGCCTGGCTTTGTAAAGAACAGATGTGTCTGGAACCATTGGGAATAAACAGAGACACTGCCTCAACCATTGTTATGGAACAAAGTCTCTCCACTGAGTCTATGGTAAGTACACAAGGGGAGGGCTTGGTTATTCTTCTGAGTTAAGCAGTTTAGCGAAATGACCAGAAAGGTTAAATGTCTCCACTACTGGATTAGTGATTATATAAGACTGACCAGTACCAAAAAGAGAGCTCAATAAAATGAGCAGGGATGGATCAATAGATTGAGAAAGTGAATGAGGATCATTTTGCCGTTTAGATGAAGGTAGAAGCAAGCAGAATTCACAAATAGGTCGTCGCCACTAAGGATGCCCTGTGATCTAGATAATAAGCCTTCAGGCGGTCAGTTTTGCAGAAACAATCAGGGATGATTAAATTGCTTATAATAAATTTAGTTGTGCCATCTCACTCTTTCTGGTAAAAGTTGGGTAGGTTGACCTGGCTTCAGTTTCCATAGACCCAACAGGGCTACATTAAAACAAGTGCTACTTGAATGGTGCATTTTAAAAGCTTAAAGAAAGCATTTGATCACCATACTCTTTTCATAAAAAGAAGTTGGCGTCGGTCACCTTAAGTGAGTTCTAACTCAAGTAGCTTTGTAAAGCATACGATGTGTACATTGCTGTACTTATATACATGAAGCTCTGATCTGTCAAAGATGGTGATAGCAATCCAAGGCAAATGATATAACTGAACACAGGATATCAAAACAAAAACCCCAAATAAATGTGAAAACAGTAAAAGTACATTAGGCAAAGAACTTGGCTTTCGCATGCATGCCTTTGGTAAACACATGTGGTGTTGATTTTCTTAGCAAATTATTTTTTAAACAATACACAAAACATTGCTCAGTTAAATTTTTACATGAGTTTGTATAGTATTCTAATTTTCGCTACCCTTCAGACTATCTTTAAATCAGTTTATAGAAAGTAGACTCGATCCAAAAACATAAGTGGAATACTGAAACTTGCTGTCTGAAAAAAATTTAAACATAGTTTTAAGAACAAAAAGGCTCTTATAACACAGTTTTATAAAGCCACATGGCCAAGGATTTATTTTACTCAGAATTAGTTGGGTAACTGTGTATATAAATATGCGCGTACTCAAATGTTAATGCGATATAATGTTTTGTTGCAGAATTAGTTCATATTACAATGTATTGTTGTGTAGAAAAAAAACATTTCAATTCATTTCGGCACAAATTATTTGACAATTAAAAGTGGAAACTTTTACTTTAATACAACATATATTTTAAACATATGCCACGCACCTTGTCTTTGATTAATTAGTAAATATCTGACGGTTGCAATTTCTCACTAACAGAAGTAATTGTTTCTAATTTTGAGATTTGATGGCATTGTCAATACCATAATATTATTCTTGTAAACTATGTGAATAAGATTTAAATGTTCAAAATATCTTCTCTTTATTTAGAACAAGATCGTGCTCTACAATAACCCTACATTATAGCATTCCTGCTGCAATATTATGACACACAAATTCTCCTGCTGTTAAAGTTTATATTAATATTTTTATAAAAAAAACTATAATCACTAACATTTGGCAATCACAATCTTCAGAAATGTAGATAGAAGTAGGTCTGCACAGAATTCAATACCACCATCTCACCCATAGGGGTCTCCAGTGTACCACAAAACACTTGCAAACTGTTTAACCAATTACTACACTACTTATTTCAAATTGACCACTTCTACATACAAAACATAATTATACTGCTCTAAATGCATGCATATACAAACTTACACACATTAAAATTTTGGATGTTTTAGCCCGAATATTACACCTTATAATGGGTACCCAGATTACATATGAATACATATATATACAATATATATTGTAAATAAATACATAATTTTTATACACAAGCATATAGTGAAAACACATTATACTAATTTGAACTTGTTTTCTTATTTTAGATGAAAACTGCCTTGTTTTCTTACTGGTAATTGATCACCATACTGTACACATGCCAAGCAAGATGTGCCCCTGAAGATGATAGCATTTTAAAACTAACGTATAGCTTAATAACACTGTGTGACAATGTGCAGTAGTTGATGAGTTAGTTCTAGAGGCTTCTGAATTTTAATGATGTTGGAGATGATATTGTGTGTCCTTCAGCTTGTTAGAGTGACACTGGAACTCCATAAATCATAATACCTGTGTATTGTAAAATCAATAGAAAAGTGCTATCTCAGCGCTAAACCTTAATAAGTTTTCTACTGCTTTAACAGCTTAAACTTTGCTGAAATGCCATTGGACCCTGAGGTTAGGATCAGAGCATGCTTAATTTGTTTTGTAATAGAGACTTTCTAATCTTTAATGAAGGACCGATTAGTAAGGCTCTGGTTGCCACTCTGTGATCAGTTGCTTGAACAGCCTTTGCAATTAAACTCGTGTATCTATGTCTTGAAGCAGAAAAGGCAGGCTTAAACAGTCAATAAATGTTAATCCAGTCAAAACCTGTCTGCGTCTTTGAAGACTGCTTGTGTGGGGATTTTTTTTTTACTCACTTTTAAATGTGGAAGTCTCCAGAGACTGAGTGTGCAGGTTGTGAGACCTCCCACTAAACTGTAGTAGGGTCTGGATTTCAGTATTTACTCTATATCTGCTACATTCACTTTATCTACCTTATTCTTCCGTCGCAAATACATTTTTAACCATGATCGGCATTTTTGTGTTCAAATAAGCTGGTCAACCAAAGCGCAGCATTGCAAATTATCAAGACTATTTTAATACTGAAAGGTAGCTGAATTTTACTGAAAAAAATGCGCAGAAGAATAATTCCACAAAAATATCTGGGTTACCAACATTGTAAAGCATCAAGTAACCTATCGTTAGAAACAAGAATTTTTTACTAAAAATAGTGTTTGTTAGGATGGTGTTAACAAAAGAAGCTGCACATGAAAATCCGAATACAATCTTAAACTAAATAACAATGGCACATTAGTGCAGTGCTGCAAATATACTCCTTAAGTTTATTGGTAAAAATCTCAACATAACAGGCACATAGAGATCCTCAATTGTGTAGGTTTTACCATAATGTCGATACATGTATTAGACATTTGCACTCACACACGGTACCAGAAAACAATAAAAAAAACAATAAAAAGACACTGCTCTAACCAGCTGTGACTGAAACCCTGTGATGGAACCAATATGATACCAACAACTAATACTCATAGTATTTTACAGACAGTAACTCTTAGAATGGCTGTTTTGTTGTTGGCTATAATGTAATATTTTCAGGCTAGCCTCTGTTCTCAGAATATATGTTGTTGTTTCCTGCACAACACTGTTTGGACCTTTATTGGGTCATCTGTCTTCTGAGATTCGAACTAAAGAGGAAAGCATTACAATATTTACTACAACCTAATAATACTAATATGATATCTAAGTGAACACCAACTGCACCTATATAAATCATATTATATATAATCTATACCACAACTGAAAAGGAGCAAAAATTTAAATCGTGGACTTTATATATTGTCAACATAGCTTCTAGATGCTCACAGGAATTAGTGTCTCAGCAGCTTGTCCCAGCTGATACTCTTCTGCCTGTTGCAAAGTGGTGGTAAACACTCATCGTATGCCTTGTAGTTTGTTCACACTCTTACAAAATAGATTCTTTCATAGTTGGCCACATTGTTTCAAGACTGGTAAAACAAGAAAAGGAAAGTCTTAAACAATAAAAACAAAACAGTGGTTAGGGCCATAGAAATAACCCACTCATTCATAAAAACGTATAAGGTCATAACAGCTACTAGACACAAAGTTATTTAAGGACCCTACAATAGCAGGGTCCGTATGTCCGTTTGCACCAATCTTATGCATCTTTTGCACTTGTTTGCTCATGAAATTTTTTTCAAAAACAGAACTATACAATGGAAAGCCACAATTTCTAATTACAACTTAAGGACAATGTGCGGTCCCTAAACCCATTGAAAACAATGCATTTTGAGCCCGTACATGTACGGGCTTTGCCATTAAGGGGTTAATTTAAAACTCAATGGATGAAGGCCACAATTTATTTTTAAGAAAAAGAACAGATCACATAGATAAGACAGAAAAGTCAACAATTTGGTCCATCTATTCTGGACTTTGTAATCACTTGTAACCTTAATTCTTTAGAATCACTTTATGTCCACCCCAAGCGTAAATTAATACCCTGGGTTTGTCTGGACTACTTCCACTGCAAGACTATTCAAAGAACAGTAAATACTTCCTTTTCTGTTGAACTTTCACAATCTTTGACAGAGGAGAGGCCAGCTAGTGATAATAACATTGTGGTTCAATAGCTGGAGAGCTACCTTGATTACCATTAGCCCTGTGTCTGGCCTTAGGCAAGTACGTGGAGTGAGCTGCCTGGAAAATCCACTGGCTGGACTCTGGTGCCCTAGGGCATCTACTTGTATAAGGAAGCAGTGATTTATGTTTAGTTGTCTCTTGTAATGGACCGGGCTTAGTGATGAAAAGCAAAATTATTTCACACTTGCCATCACTAGGCCACAGATACATTCCTTGCCACAAAGAAGCACGCTATACAGGAGTTATGTCTATCCAGGTTAAGTTGTCGCGTGATTTTTCGTCATTACATTATTCCTTAAATCAGGTACATGGTAAAACAAGATTTGTTTTATATTCTTCTTACACAAATGGACATTTTTTTTAAAATATAAGTACTGTGGGTTTTTTTTAGGGAAATTAAGGCAACAAGAAAGGATTCAATTATAATAATAATAACATTATTTATACATGCTACACTGTGTACATACTGTACTTGTTTAACCAATATCATTTTAGAAATCCTCATCTTGCTTCTAATGATAGATTCACTGTAGTATGTTTTTTTTAGAATTATTGTGGGTATTTGACTAAATTAGGAGTTATATATTTATTACATTTTTCCTGCTTCTATCACAGATACTCTGGATTATGTTCTGAAATCAGTCTGAATATAGCAGCACTGAGTCTTTTATTTGGGTATGCAACGAAACATGGAGATAATCTTGGTGGCAGGGTCAAAACACAACCCTCCTCAAGGTAAATTCAACCATTTTGGCAGCAGGAACTCACTATTTTATTCAGAAGTTGCTTCTACAGAATATAATGGTTCAAATACAATTTTCAGATGGCTGAACCCCAGCCACAACTCACACCAAACTGTCTTTAATGATAATGATCTCTGTGTTTTATGGCTTACATTCATTCAGAAATTCAACTGTTTAAATGTATTGGAGGCCTGTATGATTTCTACTAGAGAAAACTTTACCTACTTCTGGAAAATTCTGTTTTTACAAGATTAAGCATAATTCCAAAACTTCCTTATTTATTCTGTGAATTGCTATTTCTGTTATTTACTGCACTTTCATTAACAGTTATTATGGCACCAGAACACTTCATTAAATATACAAGAACACGCATGTGCTATGTATGTAATGTATGTAAAATGTTGTCTGCAGACTATTATATGACTGGGATTATTTTACTTCTTTTTTTTTACTATTCTGTTAACTGTAAAGCACTAAACACATTTATTAGCACTTAATAAATAAAATAGACATACACACTGAAACCCTGTAGTAGGAACTTACTTTAAAATACATTTTCCCTTAAATGTGCAACATATAAGTTTCAGATGCTATGTGTAATAATTGGCGTTAATTTATTACATATGTAAATATACTAAACTGTTTCCAACAAGTGCAAAAATAATTTTCATTTTAATTTGTTTAGTAAAATGCTAACTTATACAATGCAATTTATATTAAAAAAAATACTTCCAAGGGATCAGGATTACCTTTCTTTTAAGATTATTCCATCTAGCACTCAAGAAACAATGGATACAACATTATTTATTAACCGTTAGATTGTTAGAATGATCTGTTCAATGTATATGCTTTCAGCAACAACAAAACTTTGTGGAAATCCTCATACCTTTTACCTTTATATGTACTAAGTGTGCACACGGACATTCTTTTGAATAACTACAACAATAAAAATCTCTGAGAGTAAAACATTGGTAGAAATGAAATATTGAAGTACTTACACAGTATGCTTTATCACAAAGAAATAATGAATATTTAAGGAAAGAGATCTTTCTCGTACCAAGACCCCAATACATTTTGAATTTCAGACTCATGAAAAGAAGCATTTTTTAAATGAACAGAACTCAAATTCCAAGTCAAAAAGTAGGTTCTTTCCACCTTTTCTGTTTGAGACAGCTGGAGACACTTGAGAGATCACTCCTCCTTACCTGAGATAAGACAGGACTCTGCAAAGAATAAAACCCCAGGGAATACCAATCAGGTAGAAATAATTAAAGGCAAAAATAATTTATTATACATTAAAAGTATCAAATAAAATAGAAAATGAAGGGACTGAATTAGCCCATCACTAGGGATCAACAGTGAAATGGAGCTCTCAGTAAGTTGTTTTCCTGCAATCCCTAGTGGCAATTGCTATCGCTTGATATATCAACGACACAAAACAAAATAGGGGGGGGCATTCAAGAATAGGAAATGGCTATTTCAGGATCCTTCTTCCAAAGAGAGCATCCAAGTAGCAGTCTCGAAGATTCGGTGATATCATGCATCTTTAAGCCCGAGAGGTTACCACCGCATGAGTAGAAAGATCTCAAATAGCTGTGGATGGAGTCTTGTTGGCAGATGAGTAAGCAGTTCGGATGCCCAAGATGATCCATCTATTACATTTTGAGACACTCAGACCTTTGTTGACTCCAGAAAAAGCCACAGACAAACAAGAAGATTTTCTGAACTCCTCCGCCCTCCATCTAAATAGATAGTAAGGCATCTCTTCAAATCCAATTCATGTAAGGATTCTTCTTCCACAGACTTAGGTGAAGGAAAAAATGTGGGGAGAATAATGTCCTGTTCTTTGTGAAAGCAGCTTGAACTTTAGATGTGAATTCTGGAGGAAGTGAAAGAATCACTTTGTCTGGAAAGAAATGTAGAAAAGCTTCTTTGATGTACAAGGCTTGAAATTCACTTATTCTTCATGCTGGTGTAATCGAGAACCAGAAACGTTGTTTTTAAGAAAGTAGATGAAGATGCAAATGGGTCCTTCATATCAATGTCTATGTATTTAAAATTCAATGTTGTACAGTAACCATGCTGATGAAACCCAAGGAAGAAACAGCTGTCCATGAGTGGTGATCTGGCTTCTAGAACAGCAGACATGAGCTCTAAGGGATCCATACATGAATTCTACTTCACTAACAATTGGAAGTCCACATATAATTGTTTTTTTTATATCACACACATAAATTTAAGGTAATATTGAAGAGTCCTATATTCTATAATGCATCTCATTGTGGTTCATCTTGTCATAGGTGATTTCTCTGATTGTGACCTCTGCCATACGAAAAGAGGTGTTCATTGTTAAACTGATTTGCATATACCTACCCAGAATCCCATCCACCAAAAAACTTCTTTAGGCTTGACCGGTGGATGTAAGCTAGTGTTTGCCAATGCTTACTTATTTCTTAACTTTATATGAATTACAATACGTGTTATACGTGCTTTTCTCAAGAAATTCCATACTATTGGATAGTTAGAACATGGTCTGTATTTCATGTAGGTTTAGCATGATACAGTTTCATTTTCTCTTTTAGTTTCTGACCTTCTGACCTTTTAACAAATATTAAACTTTGTGATCACCAAATACAGTTTACTTTTAAAACATTTTGAAAAATCTTTTTTTTTTATCTCTTTCATTGGCTTTCTATTTTGTGGAGCACCTTTCTGATCTCTCTGGTATGGCTAGTTTGTCCCTGTTCTTGTATACTGCAGGCCCTCATAATGCAATTATGAAAGGAACAAATAAAGTCAGATTAGTATGAGAACGTAATGGAGCGAGAGAAGTCCTACTGCTGGGGTCGGGTGTTCCCCATTATCCTCCAGCGTAAGGTCACCAGGTTAATAAGGTGTTTATGTGCTAATACTATTTGAAACATTTTATAAAATGGTGAACAGCTCTTAGATGCAGTGACAGACTTAGACTGACTGTTTTCAGCTGCAAAAAGGAGAGACATGACTTAACATTAACATGTAGTTTTTATTAGTACAATAATATAGCCCCATCTTACATTATAACTTAATATGATGTATACTATATAATACTCATATAATATTAGATTAATTTACTTGAAGTTCCACATATTAGCACAATAAAAAACCACTAAATATATAATTTTAATCGTATAAAATCTTGGCTGAGTGCCATTAATATTAATATCCCTTTTGCATAAAATTTATTTCACAAATGTGTCCAGGACTAGTTTTAGTTCCTGATGAAGGGTGCCTTTAACAGGGAAGTGGGGGGGGGGGTGCCTCAAGTCACTATAGAAATGCCCCTTATATGTAGAAATTGGTACCTGACTGGTAGACTATAGATGCATCAGGAATGTACACTAGAGATCTAGGCCTACATTGGCATTCTAAGTGTATAAAAAAAGACATGGGGTGTTTGTGTATTTGCTACTCTGCTCACATCTCATCACCACATGACTTGAAGCTTTGGGTTCCTTTGCAATTTCTGTTGGTCAGGCACCTTCAGACTCTGTAGGTTGCACCGCACACAGCTATCACAACTAATAAAGGGCAGCACTAGCTCTGATTAATAAAAAAAAAAAAAGCTGAAAACTGGCATGTTTCTTTTTCATAGTAATTAACTATGGTACCCTGACATGATGTTCTTATGCTATAGAGTGGACAAAATAATACTTACATAAATGTGGTCATTAGACAAACATATTCTACATAGAACATATTTATCCCTGCCAAAAATGTCAATGCTATTTTAAAATTAAAGTGTATTCTTTAGGGGTTGCATGCCTTCTAAAACAAATAAATTATTATAATTCATTTAATTAAGCACATGCTCCGAGTTATATGAAATTTGGGTTTCTTGTAATGTAAAAGAATAATGCAGCCTTACCATTTAACACCCCTGTGGTATTAAAGACTGCAGACAGATACATCGCATACCTGCATAGACTGTTGGCTTTAGTAATAACTATAGACCACACTCAATAAACCTTTAGTCTAAATTAAAATTATCCTACACTAGAAGGACACGAGGAGAAAATTAAATATAGAATAACCAATTATTGTTTTAAATCAGCAACATTTATGTTGTTCTATCAATAAATTATATGCATGTCGGGAAACCAATTAAAATGTAAATTGCAATAATACTGGGCCATGTAATTGAAACAGCAAATAATGTTCCCTTCATTGCGTTAGATTAAAGTTGTACTGTAGATGTTCTAAACACAAATTTCCTTCATAAATAGTATTCTCCATCTGTGTCCTGCTATTAAACTGCAGGACCACAATTAGAATGTTATGAGTTTCGTAAATCCGAGACATAAGGATCTCTCGAAACTTTGTAGTGGGTGTTTAATATTTTATGCAACTTATTTACTTGTATTCGTATGTTGATGATACTTCTAGAAATGTATGTAAAACATTTGCACTTTAGCATTGTTACATATTTGGCTTTGTTATCATGCCTAAAAGATACATACAGATATCAGTAGAATAACTTTACTCTTCACCAATAAGACACCAGACACTAATATGTGAGCAAGGGCTTGGCTACAGTTTATTGAACGCATAATCACCGACAGGCCAACTTGAGGACATTAACCACCTGCTAGCAGATGGCTGATTTAGCACTTCAGGCATTTACACCCAACGAATATACCAAGAGCTTAAAACCAGTAATGCACCTCAGCCCAGTGTGGCTTGGTCTCTCTCCAAATTTCCGCAGTTGCGGATACCATATAGTCCTCTTAGATGCTAGCAAGGTGACCACAAACTGTAGCTGTGACTAAACAGAGTATTAATCCATGTTAATCACAAGAGAAATTGAGGAATAAACCACTGCCAGCTAAAGATCAAGTTAGCATGTCAGGCAAGTACATCCATTATATTCACCAAGAGCTTCAAACCAGTTGTATTGGCCACCACCGGCTTGGTTTCTCTCAATTTCCGCTGTTGTGGAAACACCAATGTTAGTCTTCTTAGCAGTTAATTCCAGGTGGGCGGGTGACAAAGTTTTAGATCTTCTCCCTGCCTGATCCTGGTTGAAAAGTGGCACCTCTGTTTATATACCTGCTTGATACAAGTTTGTAAACATGACCAATGAATGAGAGGGGCATAAAGCATTCCTGCATAGGCTGGTTGGGGGGGCATGGCGCATTCTAGTAAAAAATACTTTAAAAAATTGGTTTTGATTAACGTCACTGAATAGGGGTTATCTTCAATATTCTATCCATTTAATGGGTATTGCTGTCCCTGATACCCTATACTGTAACAGTGTTTATATAGCAAGACAGAGTCATAGAGGTTTCAATATTTCAGAGATCGCTTGTTAATATGTGTTCACTCTGACTGACCACTGAAGTTTTGCAACTCTATGATTGCTGTTCCAGTACACAAAATTACAAACCTCTTTCCACTAAGACCAAAGGGAAAATATTTGTTTTTTAGGTGTCTTTTGATGAGTTTGTAGAATACACAAAAGTATCTGTACCATGAATTGGTGAAAATCTCAAAAAGGTAGGCAAGAATTCAAATTACAAATTCACTAAAGGCAACTTGTATTGGCACTAGCAAAAAAACTAAAAAAACTTGCAAACACATGCATGCAGGAGAAGCAGGTGTATGTGAGTTGAAAAAGCGGGAAACTGTGATTTGCAATTGCAAGCTCAAACTCACTTGCAAGCCCTTGACTGGTTTCTTTATTAACAACATACAATGGCACTTGTTAATTTTACTCCTTATTTAATTGAGTGTATGCTGCACACCAAGACATTACGATCAACAGTATATGTTGTATAATATTTGAAATATAAGCGCTTACTACAGACTTGAGTTGTTACTGTAGGTGTGCATTGACAGGGTTGCAATTGACCTGAGTTTAGCTATCTTCATTAGTAAACCTATCTAAGATGATACAATACTATACAAAAGTGAACTTCTTTTAACAATTCATAGATTCTAGATTCTGAGGTCTGAATCTCAAATGACATAAATGAATTAAGCCCATTGAATTCTGCCATTCAATTCTTTCAGGAAAAGGGGGCACAACAATGTCTGGAATGCCTTGTGGCTCTTCGAGCGACCCACTGTTTTAAGATTACTTTAGGATTACTTAATGATAAACAAGCATTGTAGTTTTATTAATCAAGTTAACTTGCAGCCAGGCTTTGCTACAACCTCTGTACTTTCCCCTGCTGCTGTTTTGATAAATTTGGATCACCACCTGTAGCCCTTTCAACTCTCAATATGGCCACAGCTATCTACTGTACTGAAGATAAGTTGACTATTATAACTCACCAAGTTGTCTTTGCACTCATCATGAAAACCTAATTTAATCTACTGAGGTTCTCCTATAAGAAAGGACCAGTTTGACTAGATAGTTATTGAAAATCAGCTCAGCTTTACTTGAAGAAGAACCTCGCTTGACGCTCCATAATGCATAGTGTCAGTGAATTGAAAGCTTAAACGTCTGAATACATCAGCAATAAATGTATCCATTGTTTGTACCTTTAAATAGTACTTTAAATACAATAGGCCAGTATGTGTGTGCGTTGTGTGACCAATGCTTTTTTCCCTCCTCTTTCCAAACATATTAACATATGGCAGTCTTATGCTATATTTTACCTGGCTTAGACACAGGGGAATTCTACTTCACTAACAATTTGAAGTCCACATATAATTATCTGTTTTTTTATATCACACACATAAATTTAAGGTAATATTGAAGAGTCCTATATTCTATAATGCATCTCATTGTGGTTCATCTTGTCATAGGTGATTTCTCTAATTGTGACCTCTGCCATACGCTATGCAGGAAAATAGCTGTAATTACTATATTTTCAAGTTGCTTGAAATTTTCATCCTGTAACTCTTAGAGTTGTTTTAGGTTAAATACATAAATAATTGTGCTTTATATAAAGAAGCACCATAAGTAAAAATGTTTATAAAATCAATACATCTGTGCCACAGTAGGTGATATTATAATACTGAGATACTGGATGACTTCCTTCTTCAATGAGTCTCATAGTATATACCTCATTAGACAGAAGAGTCATTGATTGCCAGGGCAAATTAACAAAGACACCATTTTTGGTGAGAACCGCTAATCACAGATTGTTAATTATTGCCATTACATCACACTAACCTAAAAATCATTCCCCATGATCATGTTATGCTGAAAATGATCTTCCCTGATAAAAATACATGTCAAGCATATAAAAATTGCAAATTGCTAAGTTCGCTGACACAGGTAAAAATTTTGCTGACTATAAGTGCCCGTCTAGTGATGAATGCATTCTTGACACAGCTTCACTGTTTGGACTTTGGAAATAATGAGTATCAATGTCCTAGCAAGGGAATATGCAAAGATAAAGGAGCCCTTTGTATCCTTAATTAAGGAAACTAGCAGCAGACACTGTTCACAGATAAAAGACTGTACATAATAATCATGCATTAATATTATGTTGGGGGTTGTTCTCACTGCACATTTCCATACTCCCAATTATAGTTCTGCAAGGTAAGTTTAACAAAGGATGTGAATAAAATACATTTTGGCTACTTCTTGTTCTTGGCCTTTTCCTGTTGTTTCAAATTCTGGAAACTATGTCCTTTAAATACATGCACTGTATCAAATTATCACACACATCATTGTTAACCATTGTAATATCCTATTTTAACTGCTTAGGGGACAGTAAAATAGTAGACGTAATATATACAGTCATGTGAAAAAGAAAGTACACCCTCTTTAAATTGTGTGATTTTAAATATCAGGACATCATAACAGTCCTCTGTTCCTTAGCAGGTCTAACAAATAGGTAAAAATAACCTCTGATGAAAAACACATGACATAATACACCGTATCATGATTTATTCAACAAAAATAAAGCCAAAATGGAGAAGCAATGCGTGAAACACTAAGTACACCCTTACTGCTTCCATAGGAATTATGGTGCTAAGTAGCAGACAAGTGCCCTTGATTATTTAATCATCAGCAAGTGTGACCACCTCTATTAATGCCAAAAGTTTTAGCAGCTTGCTGGACTGGAGCATTCATGTGTGTATTAATACAGTGCCAAGGAGGAAAGACATCAAAAATGCTTTTAGTTAAGCAATTGTTGCTGCCCATGAATCTGGGAAGGGTGATAAGGGCATTTAAAAACAATTTAAAGTCTATTTTTTAACAGTGAGAAACATTATACAAGAATGGAAAACATTCAAGACAGTTGCTAATCTTCCCAGGAGTGGACGTCCCAGGGTTATACTGTGCAATGCTCATCTCAGGCGCCACAAGCGTCAGTTAGCACATGAAATGTTTAAGTTCATGACAGTACAATTAGAAAAAAACTGAAGAGTCGCTTGTACAGACTTTTAAACTCCTGGTGCCGTAACTTGGCTGGGAGAGACCACTGGTGTCCCTGCTCTATCAGTTAAATGTCCGTACAAGGAACTTTATTGGTCGTTCGTACAGACTTTTAACTGTTGCAGCAGGGAGACCAGTAGTCTCTCCCGGCCAAGTTACGGCACCAGGATTTTAAAATCATAATGCAGCAACTTGTCCGGCAGAGACACATTTATTGGTCGTTAGTATGGACATTTAACTGACAGAGCAGGGAGACCAGCGGTCTCTCCTGGCCAAGTTACGGCACCAGGAGTTTAAAATTCTGTACGAGGGTTGATGGTTGATGGCAGACGAGCCCCCTGCTGGCGACCAATAGAGTTGCTCATATGGACATTTAAACTCCTGGCGCCGGAGCTGCTGCAGTATGCGTTAACCCTGTATTAACCCCTTATAAAAACCGGAAAAAAAACGAACACGAAGAATGTCCACGAATATTCGCCCGAAGAGAAGACAGGAACGGGTGAATATTTGTGGAATATGAAGATTTATTTTTTGCCGAAGACGAGCACGAAGACGAACATGCACGAAGACTGGTGCCCAAGTCTAGTAAGAAGGAGTTAAGGGAAATTGGCAAAATTGTCTGGCTATTCCTATGGCTGAAACCAGACCCTCTGTTTAGTGGTTTATTTTACATAATGAAGAAGTGTCGTACCTCATTGCTTAATGCAAAGGATCAGCACTATGATAAACGTGTATTTTGATTTTGAACGTGTTTAATGTAATGTGATCCTGGAGTCCTAGATGCCTGTAATAATAAAAACCATGTACTCCTTAAATAAATGTGTTTTGTCTATTTATAAATGTAACAGCAACCACTAAATGGTCTTTCATTGCTTTATCTAAAGGCATTCTCAGGTAATGTTGTGCCAAAAGCTGTCTGAAAAGTGAAAATTTGTTCTTGAGGAAGTTACAGGGGAAGCCTCACATATTCGCTTCTTTGAGTAGTAGCTCCTGTGGGAAGAAAGAATCTTGTGGACTGGTAGTTTTCCGCTTGTTTTTGTCAAAATATCAATTGCATCATGATGTGAATGTCACATGCTGCAATGTGACATTCAAATACCCACATGATGCAAATGGATGTGGAATCAATGTTGAATGCACAATTGCTGTAACATTCAACAAGAGTTTCTATTAAGAAGTGCTACAGCATTTGTTTTAACCATCCTTCTAGGACCAGGTTTCCAAGGAAGGACAAATTAGTAATAAGGGCAGCTAGGGAATTACAAGTGAGACAAGGTTTTAAGACTAATTTATGTTTTGAATTAGACCTACATTTGAATTTGTACAGATTTAAAATTTAAGGAAATTTGCCAATTATGTATGGATCTCTAAAAAAATTTGAAGCAAACAAAAATGAAGCAAAGAGCCCTGAATTTCCGTTTGTATATCATTGTTTTTTTCACTCTCACAACCTCATTCACTCTCTCTCAAGATCTCTCTGAATGTCTCTCTACCTTCCATGCCGACCTCCTTCGTGTCCCTGTCTCCTTGACCCCTATCTCCACTTGTTCTCTTGCATCTTCATGTTCTTCTGTCTTCATCTGCTGCTTCTTGTGTCATCTTTCTTCATCTGCTTCTCTGTGGACATAGCCTCTCTTTGAACTTCTGAAAGGGACCAAAGCACACCCTTTCCCATGAATTAGTGGAACGTGGCACAGACTGTGCCTTTGGCACAGAGAGACCAGAATATTAAATATAGATTCATGGAGAAACAGAGGTGCAAAAACACTTCTCTTTTCTCCTTTTCATTATTCTGACCTGTCTGTAAACTTCCCCAAAAGGGTGAAGCCTCTGGGCAAATCCTCTTCCTTGATCTTCCAGTTGTGGGAGAGAATGTGCCCAAAGGCTTCGCCCTTTTGCAGAAGATGACTGGGAGGCCATGTCCACAGAGCAGCAGACGAAGGATGCATACAACAAGAAGATGCAAGAGAAGAAGCGGGGAAGAAAGAAGACAGGAGCAACAGAGGAAGACAGAAGAACAAGAACATACAATAGAAGAAGTAGAGATGGGGTCAAGGAGACAGGGATATGGAAGCAGTTGGGGCAAAAAGTAGGAAGACATTCAGAGAAAGTGTGAGAGAGTGAATGAGAGTGTGAGAGAGCATGAATGAGAGAGAGTGAGAATAAGTGAATGTGTAAGTGAACATGAGAGAGTTAATGTAAAAAGCCCTCTGATTTTCAAATTCCTCTAAATGTCGTTGGAGCGTGAAGCCTAATATGAACCCCACACCTTTCAGACCTTTTTCCATCCAGCTATGGTTCTGCTTTTCTTAAATGCAGACTCTAACAAAATTGTTAATAGGTCTGAAAAAAACCTTGTCTTATAATCGAGAAAATACGGTAATTTTCTACAGCAAGTAGTAGCACTTCATTTTCTATAGCAAGTAAATACTACACTGCTAAAACAGTAAGTTGAACATGATTTGTATCATAAAATAGAGTATTATGATTTGTCTTTATATCATTTATATTAATTTAGAATACCTTTTTCCTATTTGTGTGGTACAATATTTCTGACTTCGTTATGTAATAATGAAGTTATGTAATACTTATTGTATTTGTTTTTTGTAAACATCAACATTAAAACAAATGATGTTCTAAGGTGTGTGACTAGAATTTTGCCTTACAGGATTTTATTGCATAGATCTTATGTAAAAGTAACATCATACAATATAGTTTTTAAGGTATGATATAAAACAGAGCCATGCCTTTTTATGACAATGCAACCTCATTATCTTGCAATATGAACTGCTTGCTCATTTTGTTATTTATTTTTGTTTACTATTCTTTTCTTCTCCAAAATATTGTGTCATGTTCTTCTCTATAGTATTAAATTAATGAAAAATATAGATTTTTTAAAATCTTAACACTTATTATTTTCTGCTACAAATTTGATACAATTGGGCTTTCATAGTCTGACACATAGTATGTATTGTAATGAAAGGAAACATTTGACCAATTATATTATATTGGTTGTACTATATCAGGGGCGTCCAATGTGCGGCCCTCCAGCTGCTGCATCTCCCATAATGCTGTTTCAGCTAAGGAGCTGGCTGAGGAGTATAGGAGATGTAGTCCTGCAGCAGCTGGAGGGCCGCACGTTGGACACCCCTGTACTATATTATATTAGAGGACAACCTCAATATATTTTTTGATACTGACCCAATGATACACTGGGTATTGTGAACTAGACTTGTGCATTCAGAATCGTATGAAGTGCAAATTTATCAAATATTTGTAAATTCGGCGATTCGTAGGAAGCCCCGAAAACAAGGCCAGGCTCTCCACGAAAATTAAACAAAAAGCTCTAAATTTATGCTCGAAATTCATGGGTCCATATTCACTCACACTCTCACTCACTCCCGCACACTCTCTAAATGTTTCCCTACCTTCTGACCACTTCCGCTTATGCCTACTGCTTCAGCATCTTCTTCCTTCTATCTTCTCCCTTCGCTTCTCTCTTCAAGCTTCAATTTGGTATCTTCTTTCTTTGTCCGCATCCCCGCATATATCATCCAGCAACTTCCACCAAAATGGCCATATTGCCATCAGTTCACGAGAGGGCAATATGGCAGCGCTTGCAGTGACATCCTCTCCCTCAATTGGATGATCAGGGAGATGATGTCACTGCAAGTGCCAACATTTTGCTCTCAGTTCACTTGAAGCCAATATGGTGGTGCTTGCAGTGATGTCCTCTCCCCCGATTAAAGGATCTGGAGAGGACATCACCGCAAAAGCCTCTATATTGCACTCAGTTGGCACTTTTGGTGACGTCCTCTTCCTTGAATGGAGGATCAGGGAGAATGTCAGCAGGAGTTGCCAGGTTGTGTCCATGGAAATACGGACAGAAAGATACCAGATTAAGGATTAAAGAGAGAATAGACAAGGGAGAAGAGAAGGGAAAAGACGCAGAAGCAGAAGTGGTCTGCAGAGAAGGAAGGGAAATGTTTAGAGAGCATGAGAGTGAACATGAATGAGAGTGTGGGAGAGTAAGTATGAATGAAAGTAAATGTGGCCACTGGGCAACGAATTTTGTTCCCAAATTAAAAATGCCTCTGTAACTTCAGTGTAGAGTGTCACATTCTAAAAATAAATTGAAAAGGACACATAAAATACCATAACATAGTAGTTGTATGACTATGATATACAATGTGCATATGTTTGTGTTGATAAAATAGGGTTACCTAAAGTGCTCTTCTGGAAGCAGTGCAGAATCAGGTGCTTCTGTGAAGTGCTCAGGCATTCCCTTCAGTTCCAGAGTGCGGTAAAAAGGTGTGGTAAGTCACTGTTTTTGAGACTCTCCTCCCGGTAACTCTGTATACACAAATTTATAATAAGCTAATATATGCAATGGTGTAGTTTCAGGAGTTACTGGGAGGAGGTATCCGGTAATCCTACTTTTATCAATGCACATTTTGCACTTGAGCTTTGCCTCATGGGGTGTGACCGCATGGGACCAAGGCCTGTTTGTTGTGCATGTGGGCATCCATAATGCGCTAATCATGATCAAAGAGAGGCACGCCTATTACAGACCTGTGTTGCAGCCTAATTGGCGAAAGTGCTTTTGAGCATGTCCTCTGTCTGCCCCAGTTAAGTCTACTTGGCACTACCCTGTCCCTTATCTCAGCCATACCTCTACTTTACACCTTAAAGAAGCCGGAGAAGGGATGCTCAAGGTTCCTGCCCTGTGAAGTTCATAGATATGCTAATTAAATTGTATAGTTTTTAAATAAAGCCTCTCATCCCCTATCATTTTATATTTTAAATAGACCCATTTTTTATAATAATTTTTTATATTTAAAACACCTCTTAAGTATATATTCTAAAATAAAATTACTAATGAAGGCAGTCATTGTGTCTACTGAGTTTTCCTATGAAGAAATGGAAAACAATATTTACATTTCATAGTTACATTCCGCATTTTTTTTTTCTAGAAATAAACAGGCTGCCTATCTCTCTAAAATTTACATTATTATCTTCTCGCTAAACATCTTTTTTTCTCCTTACTGCTTGCATAAAACCTGAAAGTTATGTCTACAGCTGTTCATACACAATTCAGAACGCTCTACGGGTGATGTATCTGTATATGGATTTTGGCAGGACCTTTCTAAAACATGCATCAGTGTTGCAATATTTTCATGTAAGTATTTCAAATAAACAGAGTCAGACAAACAGGCGAGAAGTCAGTTCTGCTTGAATTGAGGTCAGTATATGATTTGCATCACTTGCCTTTGTAATCATGCATACGGTTATGTGGTGCTAGCACTGCTTCAGAAATATCATTTGTTTGCTTATCATTTGTATGCTACTGCCATTCCTCATTATCTGGAGAGCTCCTCTTATTTTGCACGAAGGAAGTTTATTCTTTACAAGAGACATTTCTTTAGCAATGAAACATTTAGGTGCACAAAGAAATATAAAAATAAAAAAATAAATAGAAAAAAATAAAAACAAATGGGCAAATGTATAAAAGTATAAATGGGTCACACCTTATAATGGATCCAGGGACTATTGAAAAAAACATGGGACATTCTTTCTTGTTAGGGATGTCCATCAAAATTTATTTTAGCAGAGTAAAATCCAACAAAAAATGTTGCACGCATGTTAGTTGAGGGCATTTTGTCTGTTTACTGGTTAGGTGGAGGAGGAATGGCTCTTGTACATGTGCAGGATTCATACTGCAATATAGACATTATAGGGAGATCCATTATATTTCCCTGGCCCTGCTCCTGAAGACCCCACCCTTACCTTCGCAGACCCACGGGCCCTGCCTAAGTGCCCGGTCGTTCAGTCTGCCCCTGGTGGTATTATTGGAACGTAGAAGTGTTTAGGAACAGCAGCAACTAAGCCATTAAGTGGAAAACCACGTAAAGTCTGGGTTTGGCGGATACTAGGAGAACATCACCTGCTTGACTGCATCGTGCCAACTGAAAAGTTTGGTAGAGGAGGGATAATGGTATTTATTATTTCCAGTGAAGGGAAATCTTAATGTTTTAGCATACCAAGGCATTTTGGACAATGCTATGCTTCCATGTTTCTGGCAACAATTTGGGGAAGGCCTTTTTCTATTCCACCATGTCTGTGCCCCAGCGCACAAAGCAAGGTCCATAAAGACATGGTTGGATGACTTTGTTATGGAAGAACTTGACTGGCCCTGACCTCAACCCCATCGAACACCTTTGGGATGAACTGGAACTGACATTGCAAGCATTCTCGTCTAACCTCAGTGCCTGACCTTACAAAATGCTCTACTGGATGAATGGGCAAAAATTCCCACGGAAACACTCCAAAATCTTGTGGAAAGTCTTCCCAGAAGAGTAGAAGCTGCAAAGGAGGCACCAACTTCATATTAATGTCTATGTATTTAGAATGCAAAGTGCCAGGGTTGCCTACTCATCTTAAGTCTGAACCTGAAAGCATGATGGCAAACTGTTCTAGAATTAATATAAGGTGGACATGTGCATACACCAAAAAAATAATCCAGACAAACTTTTTGATTTGTTTTTTGGGCCCCTTTGTTTCAGTGCAACAAATTTCATTTCCTGACCATTTATTTTGAATGAAAATTGAGGGCCTTTTTAAATTCAGAAAGGAAATCTGTCCAACACCCACATTTATTCTTACTTACTCTGTACTTTTGATACTCAATGTCTTACTTTCAATGTCTTCTCAGGAGATGGATGAGAATTATGTACTTAAAACATTCAGAATGCTGTTGCTTTAAATAGCATTTTTATCTGACTTAGGGCAGTGATTTCTCTATGAAAGATGTACTTGTGTGAATATTGGCACAGTATATCCTTTTAAATGAACACATCATTGTATTCTTTTCATTTTCCTTTTCTTAGGTGAGCATTTTTCAAACCATTAAATACCCTCTATTGTTTCTAAAACAGCATACAAGGCAGCACATCAATATTATGTTGTTTTGAGAACCAATGATCCATCGCAACATAAAATGAAATGGAGTGAAATTAAGACACCAAAATGGTGCTAGGGATATTATGGATGACTGTAATAGTACACTAGAAAATGAATGTAAAAAGTTCAGTGGTAAAAAAATTATTTTTAAATATAAAATCTTTCTGCATAAAAACAAAACCAAAACAAGTTCAGTAAGAAAAACCATTGGTATGCTTGTTATAATTAATTTCTCATTTCCATAGTTTCATGTCCAAAGAAAAAGTGAAAGGTGATTATCAATTTTACAAAACCTTTTCAATAATTATCAACAGTTTTTAACCCTATTTCAAGTCTGTTTGGATTATTGTGTAGAAAAATTCTGATTTTTTTGGAAATCACTTTCCCATCGATAGCCTTCCATGCCATTGTAATAATGCACAACAATATCTGTAATTGACAGATACAGGAACTTTAGCATTAATTAAATGTAGGAACATAATAGTAGGATTTAAACACACTAAATGCAAAGTGCAACAAATACAAACTTAATTATTCTATTCGATAATTGGGGTTAGATTTGCAACCCAAGGTTAAAGAGTAGTAAATGTTAATGTTTGTTATTTTGAAAGATGGCGGATTGAGTACAGGTGTCAGCCTTTACTGGGCACGTACTGTACGAGAAAACAGTTTCCCAAGACTGAAGCTGCACTTGTCTGTAGTAACAGCATTACAGGATAATGATACCTGCTTTGAGGACAACAAGGTTTTCCAAGTTTTCAGAAAAGCACACTAAGTAGCCAGTAAGTCTGTTAAGAGATTAGTTTCCTTTACCAGAAAAATCACATATTGCATCCAAAGTGTTTATGAATGTTGACTGGAAAACCCTGTGTTTTCGGGCGGCATTGCTGGCCATAGAACTGTACTGAGGCGCCAGGTTGTCTGGTGGTTGATGGGATTATACTCCTGTTCCAATTATGTTGTCTGTATAAATATCTGTGCTATTCCCAATAAAGTCCGTTCATATTTTACCTTGTAAGGGCAGTAAGGCACTGTATTGCTATGTGACGGTACCACTGAGGTTCCTGAGGAGCGGTGTTTCCTGCTGTCTTTGATGCTAGCTTGAAGTCTTGTATTCCTGGTTGCTATGGGCAGAAGAAAGCAGCATCTGGCGGGTGTACCTAGTCGGGGTATGGGTCAGGATTAGTGCTGCATGCTGGACACCCTCCTTTTTCCTTGCATACATGGCATGGTTTTTGCCATAGTGTTTTTCATTCGGCCATGTTTTTGGTGTCTCTACTAGACTTGGGCACCGGCCAACTCTTCGTGTTTGTCTTCGTGGGGAAAAAATATTTGTATTCCACGAATAGTCGCCTGTTCCTGTGTTCGGTTCGGGCGAATATTCGTGTACATTCTTAATGTTCGTTTTTTGCCATTTTTTTTAGGAGGGGTTTTGGTGCCAGGATTTTAAAGGTCCATATGAGCAACTCTATTGGTCGCCGGCAGGGACCTCCTCTGCCATCAACCAATGAAGTGCACCTACTCTTTATTGGTTGATGGCAGACGAGCCCCCTACTGACGGCCAATAGCTCATACAGACTTTTAAAATCCTGACAGCGAAACTCCGCCTGGGCCCGCTCCAGGAGTTAAAGGGCGACCAATAGAGTCACTGATATTGACAGGTAAGATGATCATGATCAATTATCTGTAACACAAAGTGTCCCTTATCAGTGACCAGATAGTAATCAATTATATATTGATTCCCCAAAAGGGATTCTGGGTAGGCGCATACAAATAAGGTTAACAATTATCACCTTTGCCTCTATATCCACTTTATAGATGGATCCCTTGAAAGTAATTGCCCGCTGTTGTATAAAGTGGATATAGAGGCAAAGGTGATAATTGTTAACCTTATTTGCATGCGCCTACCCAGAATCCCTTGTGGTTGTGGAAGCACCATGAGGGAAAAACAAGCCTTCTGGCTTGTCTGGTGTCTGTAGATGAGTGTTTAATAATACTTCTACTACCCCTTAAATTTAAGTGGAAGGGTTTCCATCACCTTTTACCCACCATAACTTATGTAATGGTATTTCTTAGCTACCCCAAGCCTCAACTATTAAGCCAGTATCACAACCTCATGCTGACGAGTCCCATGAAGGACGAAACAGCTGTCCATGAGTGGTGATCTGGCTATTGCACCTCCTCCCAAGTTTTGTCTAAAGGCTGTCTTGTACAGCGGGCAATCACTTTCAAGGGATCCATGTATAAAGTGGATATAGAGGCAAAGGTGATAATTGTTAACCTTATTTGCATGTGCCTACCCAGAATCCCTTGTGGCTGTGGAAGCACCATGAGATTTCTGAGGGAAAAACAAGCCTTCTGACTTGTCTGGTGTCTGTAGATGAGTGTTTAATAATACTTCTACTACCCCTTATATATATATATACCCTTAAAATCTAAAATCTAAAATGAAATAGTAATAGATGTGAAATTTTACAAGATAGAAAATCACAGGGATCTGTATTATTTTCAAGAGCTTCAGATACAGCTTCGATAATAAACAGGCAGTGGTTTTGCAGCAGTAGACAGTATTTATCTCTTTGATTGTGTGCTCCTGGAATGTTTATCTTTGCTTGAGTTGCTTGGCTATTGCAATGCTAGTTGAAATGATTCATGGCTCTGACAGATGTCTGGTACAGCTGGATGTGTACTTGATTATTCCCAAAGTCTGGACAGCACTGTCATTCACCACAGTCCAAATTATCTCTGTATTGACTGCGGAGTCTTGCGTGACAGTACTGTAATGGCTAATTATTTAGCATACCTTTGGTACTTATTTTACAATGTTACAAAATGCAGAGGAAAGGGAGGAAAATAAAGCAAAAATTTACCCTAGCATTATTATACATGACGTGTTGGTAATTACTCAACAGAAACAGGTTCCTTACTCGTATGAAAAATACACAATTAAAAAGATACTGTTTGGCAAAATTCAAACACTATTCATTTCAAATGTAACCAGCCTAGGAAAACTACACTTAAATGAGAAATTCAGAAATATGAATCTCGATCTCTGATGTAAAACTGACAAACGTCAATAGAGAATATCTGATTCATGCGAAAAGCTACTCGCTTTGTTTTAAGTAATTGGTTTTTTATTCCCCCCAACGCAAAAGAGAAGAGCGGAATAAATACATAGGAAATAAAATATGAAGGGATGACAGTGATGGATTATAGATGGTAGAACAGGCCGTAAGCAGGGATAGGATGTAAGTGCAATATTCTCCGTAAAGAATGATCAACAGTCATTTACGAGCGTAGGATCTAAACTGAAAGAGCATTTTCTGTTTATTAAGTAACCTTTAGTAGGATTCAAAGACAGTAGGATACCAGCTCATGCTTAACTGTAAATGAATCATGTTTCATGAACAATGTTTGCACATAGAAGAGAGCCAGGGAGTAGAAAAATCCCATTCTGACTTTTAGTGAAGATGATAAATTCCCATGAGAATAGACAAAGAGAACAAGAACAGGTTTTCACACAAAGAATACCGTAATTTGCCTCATCCTGCCAAATGTTAGAATGTCACTCGTCCTAATTACCAGACTAACAAAGCTATTCAGTGCTATATGCTGTAATTCTCTTTTTCTAAAGAACATTGGAGAACTTTCTAGGTAAGGGTGGTCCAGCCTGACACTTTTTGCAGCGTGATCGGAGATTGGTAGACAAAGCGGTAAGATTTAATTCTCAAGTGCCGATAGCTGCCTTAAAACAACCCTCTTTTTTTTTTTTTTTTTTTACAAATGAGTATAGATTTTAGTGTAGCTAGAAAGGTCTTACATTCCAAGAAGTATAAACAAGGCAAATGCAGGGTTATATTTCTTTAAGCATTGTGCCTGTGTCTGACCTAATAAAAAGTTTACAGAATCATTTATAGGTCTTGCATCCTGTGTAAAGTGTTTGCCCTACAAGCTTTTATAACCAGGGTCTGGCTGATTGTCTGAAAATAACCGGTAGACTTGTGCAAATGGACCAAAAAATGTTTTGGACAAATTTTTTGTTTTGTTTTTTGGTCCATTCATTTTCGGGCAACAAATTTTGTTTCTTGCCCTTTTGATTTGGACAAAATTAGGAGGGCTTTTTCCATTCAAATTCATTCACTTACTCACTCTTTCTAGCACTCTTATTTACCTCACACTCTCTCCCTGCCTTCCATGTCTTTGTTTCCTTTCTGCAGCTCTGCTTCTTGTCTTGCCTTTTCTTGTACTTCTGTCTTCTTTCTTGATCTGCTTCTCCCCAATATCCGCTCCGTTAATCTGTCCTCCTGCAGCACATTCGCAAAAAGGCGGAGACTACCCACACATCCTCTCCCCCGATTGGATGAATAGATGAGAGGCCGCTCACATGGTGCACACTCAGGTTGCCCAAGGTGAAAGCCAAACTATGAGATTTGATAAGCTCCCAGTTATGTTTTGTATATATAACAGGACCCAGTATAATTCCTGTTGACACATGCCTGTTATTGTATTATTATTGTACATTGTTGATGTTAACATATATTTATACATAGTTATAATTTATTGTTGTAGCCCTGTTTGCAGTGATGCTCCTTGCCCTATAGCCATCTCTGTACGCCCTTGAGTCTCCCCAGTGCTTATGTGACCACACGTACCTTCACTTTTACACTTTTACACTGCATCATCCGGTCAGCAGCCGCACACTGTAGGATGGGATCTGCCACACTAGCAGCATTACCGGTAGGTAGGAGGCTCCATCTGGCACCGGCCCACCAGCATTTTTCCAGGTTCCCGAAGTGCTGCATGTCATGCTGTGTGATATTCTTCTTTCCTGAAAACTAAAAATGAAATCACAAATAGTCCTAAACAATCTGATTATTTTGAGGAAAAATCATTGTACAGTTTCAATAAAAAATATTTTGTTTTGCTTTTGTGTTATATGTTGATACACGTTATTTTGCCTGCATGGGGTAAATATGGCCTTCCATGAAATATGGTTATCTACCTCTATAATTGCAATTCTTTTCCTACGCCTGACTGGTGTGACATTTAGAGGGACTTTATGTTTGCATCTTTTGCCACTGATTTCTGTTGTGAATCCTTGGATCATTGAAATTTACAAAGCTAAGCATTGTTGTCAGAGCAAAAGCTCCCTGTACTCTCAAGAGGACCATTACACACACGCAATACCATTTGTTAAAAGTTGCAAATACTGTGTAAACCGTACCATATTTTCAAACGATGTAAACAATCTTCACAGCAATTGCAGCATTAGTTTTAAAACTTCTTTTGATTGCTCTGGGTCCTGTGAAAGAAATTGAATCATAAACATGCTTATTTCTCCACAATGAAAAAGCAGCATAACACATCAGATTTCTAAGTAAGCAGCCACAAAAGACCTTTAAATAACTCAACTTTCTAACGCAGTTTATTATCTTTCACTGTTTTTTTATGGCATTATCTACCGTAGAAATGCAAAGAGATTTCTAAAACACTATAGCATTTAAGTCATTACATTTTATAGCTAATTTCTAATGTGGAGTGGATTTTTTTATGAGCAGAGGAGGGGAAAAAAAGAAATCTAATTTGCATTAGTGACAGTAACTAGAGAAATTTAACACCTGGCACTTCTTGCAGAAGGATATTGAATGTTAGATACTTGAATGTTTAATACTTCATTTTATTTTTCTTTCTGCCAGGACCATCAATTTTTTATTTTTTTTGTTTTCATTTAATTACATGCAGATATTAAGGAAGAGGACATGTAAGGCCGAAACATATCTTAAATCAAAGCATATGTATGCAAAACATAGCCGATGTTGTAAATGACCCTGCGGTAATCGAGGAGGTAGATGCCTGTGTGATCGGTATATCGATTGTAAATCAGAGTGACATCACCCGTGTAAAAAATGTATCCGAGAAAAAATAAGTAGCAAACATACGACGTATTTGGAATATTCCTATCAGGGCTGGTGTTAAATAGTATAGGAAGTGACATTTTACATAGCCAGCTACAATTAACACATTGATGACATTTTGCTTGGCTCCTTGCAGTGATAATGCTGTTGTCAAATGTGTTTAGTGCACCAATTCTCCTGGAGCCTTCAACTCAGCAGCCGGCTTTTGACAGATTGAAGGTTCAGTGATAGGCTATCATGACAGATGGAAACAGGCACCAGTGTTCAGCTTTCGCCTATCACAGGGGACATGCCCCCCCCTCCACCTCTCCTTTATTCATCAGGGCTGAGCTCTACAACCTTCCCTCTTCCGATGAAAGCAGAGGGGATGGCATTGTTAAAGAGTGCATCTGTGTGAGTTAAGACTACTTTGATGAAAGCATAAGGCAGATGCTCTTGAAAAAAAAGGGGGAAAGGCAGCATTTGCACTAAATACATTTTATAGGATTGTAGGAGACTCCTGGGAGCAAAGTTACAATGATGGTTAAATCGGACAAAAGAGGAAAAGAAATAAGACAAATATTAGCTGTGATCCGAACTTAACTATTTTTTCCAAATGATTACACATTATTCCAGTTCCAATATAATAATAAATTTACCCGTTCTCAGTATGAATGAAATATTGCAGCATAATATGTGTTCATGGTTAAGCTATTTGTTAATTTTAAAAAAAGCATTAAGGAATTCAATTCAATATTAAGTTATATCATATAATATGTATTATACGACATTGTTACCGCAGTTGGTAGATAAAAAAACAATTGTGTTCTAGAATCTCATGTCCCCTTGCACATAAAGGCTTAAAATTAGCGTCTTAAAAATATGGCTACATTTATTCTATGTTGAAACATAACAAAAATCTTTCCTAATAATATTGTTTCTCGGCTTTGACAAATTGCTACTAAATTTTCACGAAACTGGCTATTGAATTGGAACAGCACACTCAGTCCCATCTGAGGTATGATAATCAGCTCATTGGCTAGTGGAGTGGTATTCCCCAAGGCTCTTTTGTGTGCAAACTCTTCACACTCAATTGACATGTGGACACCATAAAGCTGATAAAATGCAATTGTAATGAACATGAGGGAGAGGCATCTGCAGCCCTGTAAATGAAGGACTCTTTTCTCTCAACATGCTAATTCAGAATTTCTGCTCTCAACGTGTACTCCCTCTGGATTCCAAATGGACGTGAATCTCAATGAATGCATAGTCAAGCAGTGCATTAGCCTCAGCAGCAAGTGAAATTCCAGTCTACGCAGACCAATTCCTACTTCAAGACAGATTATTTTACTTCAAATGTGGTAATGATCTGACACTTCATTTGTGAGGAGAATCCAACAGTCGAGCTTTAATGTATGGACGGAAGCAGGTGCAATGGGGACATCTACATAATCTCTAAGAGGAAATAAGATCCTCTGTCACATTATATAGGTTTTGACGTGTATTACTACAAGAATGGTCAGTTACATTTAGGAAATTAATTCAGGCAAGTTTAAAACATATTGCAACAAAGGCTCATTAGATGTGCCCAAGTTATATTTAAGATGACATATGACCTTTCACATTTTGTAGCTTCCGCAAGGACCTTTATTACTCAGGTGTATTATTTCAGGGGATTATAGATCAACAAAGAGGTCATTTTTGGTCATTACATACCTTCCTTAAATCAACATTGGTTATCCATCATTGTTAAGACTTCTTACCTAATAACAAATGTATAAACTATAATTTTTTAGGAGATACTTTGAAAAATAGACTGAATTAAAGAAAAAATAATTCAGGCTATAAGGCAAGTCATATTCCAAATAATAAAGTATTTTTTTGTGTATTGGTAATATCCTTAACAAGTTTAATACAGTAAATATTATATCAGCAAGTGGTGTGTTTATTTCGTAAAGTTCTCATCAACTGTACATTTTCAAATCCACACATTAAAAGTAGAGGTGATATTTTTTACAGTGTCTTTTATGAACAGGTGGTGGGCCATAAAAAAAGAATTATGAATTTTTCAATATAACACACATAAGCCCTACTTTTGCTGAATCCAAAGATTGTTATAATTGTTCCACTAATCCTTTTAACATGTAATAAAATATGATGAACTGTGAATTTTAGATTTGAGGCTTCAAAATGTGCTGGAAAATGCATTTCATTGCTCAAGTTAATTGGTTCAAGAATCACATGTATGTCAGCATTTGCTATTTATTATTTATTTCTGTAATATTGGAAATTGTTTTTCTCATGACAGAAACCTTTTTTTGGATGCATAAATGGTGTAACTGTCAATTTGTGATGACTGTCCACGCAGCTTATTACATATATAACATTTATAGACAGTAGCGCATATAGTAGGAGGGCGACACTTTGGTGTAAAATCATGAGAATTATTAATGAGGTATTCGGTAATGCGAGTCACTAATAACCCAACTGGATTCAGTAATTTAATTTTACTGGATAGTTTACACCAGCAGTGTACACCCTACTGAGCTCTTAACGGATTTATAAAGTAATTAAAGATTTTGGATGAATTGGTTGCATGGCTGTCAACTAGTAACAAATTTCAGTTGCAGTTTCTTTGTTGTCCATGCATTTGTGCCTTAGTTTGACTTCTTGGGTTGGTAGGTACCCTTCTTTTAATGTATTTATTTTTTGTAGTGGGCAGACATTTTTATTTTGTTTCAAAGGACTGGGTACTTCATAATGAGCAGCTAAGTTCCACAACTGGCTCTTTATGTGCATCAAGGATTACTTACATTAATGGAAGTAGAACCATGAGCAGAATTGGACAATTTGTAGAAAACCAAAAGTACAATTTAGTTGCCCAACATGTATCTGACTACAAACAAACTGACTAAATTTGTGTTGCAATATAAATAAATGATAATCGCAGCACTATTATCTGGTTTTGTAGCTAAATTCCATGGATTGATTAGTCTGGAAGCGTATTAATCATCACATTTCATTCTTGTTTTATTTTCATAATTTTTTTACACTTAAGTCTAGTAATATAAGCCAAATGCAAATGGAAGTCCTTCACAAAGAAGGATTTGATAGCGATGGGGACTTTGGTACCAGATGAAAAGAAAGGCAATAACAAGTTATTATCTGTATTGCGCCATTAAGTTGTGGGCTCTGAACGGAAAGATATCAATTATTGGAAGATGTGTTGTAGAATTTATCAAAAAATTTACCAGGTCATTTCCGTCTACTCAACAGTTTCAAAGGCCTTTCACCAATATTCCATGTGGTTGGACCAGTGGAAAGTCAGTCATATTTTTTGCAAATATATTTCCAAAAGAAACTGGTAGTAGTGCAAACTAAAATTATAAAGTTGCATATTTAAAGCCATTATATTCCTACCATTGATATTGAAGCCATATTGTAGCCACAGTCTTATGGTCTAGGAGCTATGTCTTGCAGCAAAGTAAATTCCTAATCATAGAAAAACCACAGCTGGTTATACAAATCTGGTTATACCAACCTGAAGAACAATTGCAACTCACAAATGACTTAGTAGTAGACTTTTTCGTTTAGTTTTTGGCCCTTTCATTTCTGGACAGCAAATTTTGTTTCCAGCTCTTTCGGTTTAGACAAAAATCAGAAGGGCTTTTTCAATTTGGAAAATAAATTTGTTGTCACTCACGCTATCTCCCTCACTCTCTCTCACACTCACATTCTCATTCACAATCACTCATGCTGTCTCTCAATGTCATCCTACCTTCTCCACCCACAATGTCCCTGTCTCCTTTTTCCTGTCTTGTCTTTTCTTATTCTTATGTCTTCTTTTTTCATGTTCAAATTGGTTGAATTAGCAAATGATCAGTCCATGAGGTAAGCATAATGTGTGTAATCATCTTTGTCCCAAACAGCTTAACAGTGCCATCTTTGTGCCCAAACAGCTTGTCTCTGCCATCTTTGTCCTTCACTTATCCCCTTACCTCAACCACAACTTTCCCTCTGGCCTTGCATTAACCTCACGTTACATGACCATGCTACTTGGGTGTGGGGGGGTCTGGGTGCCACTCATGTCACACTGTGCTAATGTAGTGTGTGTCAACATGAACATGTATAAGTATAATGTATAAGTGTTTAAGTACATCATGGCTCCCAATGCACTTTTGCAGAAGAGTGGAGCTGGTCAGCACACCTTCTTCCCCTGATTGGAGGAACGAGGGAGATGCTGTCCCCATGGCTGCCTTTTTGTGGAAATGCACGGAGTGGCAAGTAATGGATAGATTTGTGGAGAGGGAAAGGTACAGAAACACTTCTCTTTTTCCATGAATGTCTACTGAAAGAACTCCTAGGACCCATGTAACGGCTGGCTCTTGGTAGATGCGTCCAAGCCGGTGGCGAGTTCAGCTTTTTATGCCACCCCTGGTAAAGTGCCACCCTAGGCCTAGATACAACCCTGCATACATCAACATTGCCCAGAGAGGACTAATATTAGATGTTATTAACCTTCTTTCGGATGCACTTGCAGTGAGAGAGCGCAGATATAGTCATTCCTTTGTACGGTCTCTACACAGCTATTGTGATTATTCTTGGATATGTTAGCACTGCAAATTGTATTACTAAAGAATTGTTGTGCACTGTTTTCCTTCCTCTGTATATGTAATACACATTTTGTTTATTTTAGAACATTTTGTCCATTGTCTATTTTAGAACATGTTTTAGCTTCTTTATTATTGATGGATCATCGGCAACCCTTTACTAGTGTTACCTTCAAATCCTCAAAGGCTTTTGAAATACTTTTAACTGCATATTCCCTAAATCCCTAAACAGTAGGCAATTTACTGTACCCTATCCTGTTTCATCAATATTTACATCCGAATCATCTGCTGATCCTTGTGAGATTCTTGATCGACTACCTTCATCTCATCAGTAAGCTCAAAGGCATAAAAAATTACCATGTGTAATCAAGTCTAATAGAGTTTTGTGATATCCTTATAAACAGGTGCATATATCATGGGCATTTTTACTTTTTTTGCGTATTGCAATGATTTATCATTTATTATTTTTTGTAATTGTAAAATCTCATGGGCGGAAAAGGACGATACAATAGAATTGCCTTGCGGTCTGAAAATCTTATTGTGAGTTTACAACTTTTTCAATGTTGGCTCAATAAAATATATCAACCTTACTAAAGAATAATTTTGGCTAATTTTCTCTTGGGCTAATATTGCTGTATTTACTTTACTTATAAGCTCCCATTGTGTAATTGTCCTCCATGGTTGCTGCCTCAATCATCGCCATCATCACCGACTAGAAATATTGTGAGAACATTAAATCTAGCCCCTAATGTATTGATTGTATCCACACAGTAACTAAAACAGATTGCTACACATGCAGGTAGTTTAAATGATTGCAAATCATTGGAAGCTAAATGAAACGCCCATGGACATTTAATAATAATGCGTAATATGTTGATTACCTTATCATAATCACAATTAGACACATTCAGATAAAGTTCATATTTTATTGTGTAGTACATTCAATCTATTGTTCATCTTAAAATAACCTCTTAAAATAACCTCTGAGTATTTTTAGTTAATTGTGAAATATGGTATTATACTTGTAAACAAGACTAATTTGCAGTTGTGCAAGTGATTTAAAACCCCCTAAACAAATGTAATATGTAAGCAGCAGACCAATAAATATTTAATTTAAAAACATCTATTAAATCTATTTAATTATCTCTGCTGCAGTTATGTCTAGTGCATCTCATCACACACCTTTAGACTTGGTGGACCATAACCTTCGACGCAGAATATCACATGGTAACAACTTTTATCTGGAGCAGTTGGTGGCTGGAGCAGTGGAAGAACCTAAAAGAGTGAAGGTGAGCAGACGGGGTTACTGGTAGTTAAGAATACTATTATAAATAATAAACTGTGGACAGCACAGGTGCAGCAATTAATACATGGGCAGCTGTTCAAGGGTGATGCACACAATGCACTAGTGCTGACCTGACATTGATACATTGCAAAAGCGCAGAACCGCTTAAGCGGAACAGGACAATCATTTATAGTGGGCATAGTTAGTGTAAAGCTTAATGTGTCATCAGCAGAGAAAGTAGGATTTATTTCATACAGGTAGTGGCTATACTGCGCAGCTACAACAAAATAAAATTACCTTTATGTTTTCAGATGCACTACTATTTACGGTTGTTTGACCTAAATTGGACTCACTCTCTTTAGTATTCTTGTGAGTGTCCTTTCTACTTTCCAAATCACTCTTCAAATGTTTTACTTTTCTGATGCTTGATATTCATGTTTATTATGGCACAACTCTCTTTTGCGTGGCCACACAGTAAGTGAATATACATGACACTGATGTCATAACAAGTTTTTTTTTGCAAATTTCTTAAATAACAATGCAAATATTTTGTCATCCATTAACAGAGATCAACAAGAATTGGAAGGCTTAAGTGTTTTTTAATGAGATCTTTTGGAAGTGGACAGCAATACATATCAGAACCTGACAATGGCATTTAGAACATATTTACAAGCAGTGACATCAATTAAACCATGTCCACTTTGTAACAATAGGCAAGGGAACAGATCAAAGAGAGGCAAATGCTTATTAGTGAGATTTAGGTTGAAATCAGATATTGCTAACATTGCAGCGTTATAATTAGCCAATCCTTTTATATCTGAAAATGAAAACAAATGTGATTTGGTAAATCACTATTTAGTAAACACCCTATCTATTTGTGTATTCTGTATGTGTGTCTGGTGCAGCGATGTACAATGACATAAGGATTTTTCATTGCGCCACATAAGTAACTGAGGGCACTAATGTATAACAGCATCAGTGGTGTATTTATTAGACTTGTGCATTCGTCTTCGGGCCAATATGAAAACGAACACGAAGAGTGCGTTTTCGTGTTCGTTCCGAAGACACCCCGAAGAGAAGACAGCGGCGGTAAAATGTAGGTGAAGACCACCACGAAGATCTTCGTGATCGTCTTCGTCTACCACTCTCCCCGGTCCCTTCCCCTTCTAACTTACCTTGGCATCGAGGCATTGCAGCAGTTCACGGAAGTGGAAATCCGCAGGTTCGCCGTCACGGGTTACAGGGCAGTGCGAATGAGCCTATTGGTTGATGCCAGAGGAAGACCCTGCAGGTGACCAATAGGCTCACTCGCACAGCCTTTGTAACCCCTGACAGCGAACATATGGATTTCCGCTCCCGTTAACCCCTTTGACGCTGCGTTAGATAACTGGAGCGGAAATCCATAGGTTAAAGGGCCGTGCAAGCGACCAATAGGCTCACTCGCACGGCCCCTTAACCCCTTAAGGTGCAACAAGTGCACCAGGAGCAACTTACCCGGCACATCCCACTGGTCTCCCTGTTCTATCAGTTAAATGTCCGTACGAACGACTTTATTGGTGTGCCGGGTAAGTTGCAGCGTTGTGGTTTTAAAAGTCTGTACGAGCGACCAACAGAGTCGCTCGTACAGACTTTTAAAACCCCAATGCTGCAACTTACCCGGCACATCCCACTGGTCTCCCTGTTCTATCAGTTAATAAATGATAGAACAGGGAGACCAATGGTATCTGCCGGACAAGTTACGGCACCAGGAGTTTAACAGTGTGTACGAGCGACCCTATTGGTCGCCAGCAGGGGGCTCACCTGCCATCAACCAATGGCAGACGAGCCCCCTGCTGACGCCCAATAGAGTTGCTCATACGGACATTTAAACTCCTGGCGCCAGAGCTGCTGCGGTACGCGTTAACCCCGTATTAACCCCTTAACCGGAAAAAATGAAGAAAAACCGAACACGAAGAATGTCCACGAATATTCGCCCAAAGAGAAGACAGGAACAGGCGAATATTCGCGGAATACGAAGATTTTTTTCCCCCCGAATACAAGCACGAAGACGAACACGAAGAGCCCCCTGGTGCCCAAGTCTAGTATTTATGCAGGTCGCTGTTGCAGATGTTACCCTGGGCAGCGTCCTGCAATCTACCTGGATCTTCACTTCTAAGTGCCATGCATTCTCTGTAGCGAGCTCTGGAATATAACATTGTTGCTTAGCATTCTGTTCAGTATGACATGAGGTGCATGGTAAAGGACACCAAGGAAGCTGCGTTAGCAAGGCACAGAACTCTGTCATGCAAATGGACGGTTAATACTACAGGAAGCCTAATTGCCCTATAGAGTGATCTGCCCCAGTAGTGATACAGCACAAGGCTACCTCCCTTTCAGAACTAGACCTAGTTGGACTTAATTAGAATGCATCACTGGATCACACACATATCTCCTAACAGCTAGGGCAGCCTTGCCTATTTCATGTATCCTACTTCCACTCCCATGCCTATATGGTTTGTGAGATTTCTGGGCATTTATATCTTCCCTATGTATGAAAACTGAGGTCCCTTACCTATGGACCCTTACAACCTACAAGGAACCACAGTAAGTATTCTTAGTCCTTACAGGGCATCCTCTGGATTATGCCCTCATACTACCAAGACCCTTAGACAGCAGCATAGTTTGCCTTGTGGATGATCCCACCTTTAGCCGTTTTGCACAACTTTTCTGTTCGTTCCCATGCAAAAATTACCATTTTTACATTTTTTATTTGAATTTCCTGGCTCAATCACTATGTGGTTTTCTCACTGTATCAACCACCATTTTTTTTTTCTAAGGCTAACCCATAAGCCTATAACAACCTAATAGTAAACGTACTTAATAAGTGCAACATACCATTATATGTTGAGTATCAGCTATTAAAGGTTTGTAGCAAAGTTTACTATTTCTACAAGTATGATAGCAATAATTTTAAAAGTCCATTCTTTTATGAAAAGGCCTGGACACCTTTCAGTTGTAAATTATGTCTGTGATCATTATTCTCTGTAGTTTCTGTCTGTTAATGATTTGGGTTTCATCTGTAAGCACATACTGTGGCTGAAAAAGACACATTACTGTCAATGACAGCCCTTGTAAAGAATAATGCATATCGAATTACTCTTTGAGTACTTTATATGCATACATTACATTTATTTATATATATATAGCACCATAAGTTTCTGTAGCACTGTTAGATTAAGGGTCAGTAAAAACATTTGACAAAGGCAATTAAAAATAACTTTAATGCATGTTGATGCATACTGGTACAGAAGAAGAAATGAGTCACTGTTCTTGAGAACGTACAATCTATTGGATTCTTAAGAAAATTATATAAAAAAGGCTCTTACCTGTCACAGAAACAGCTGCTCTGCAGCTGCCGTCCTCCTCCATGGTCTGACATTTCTTGACACTGATTAGATTCATAAAGCAGCCAATCAATTGCAGGAAAGTGCTCCCACTAAAATAAATGGGAGCACTTTCCAGACATGTGCACTAGGGCTGAAAAACCCTGCCCACAGTGTTTGCCGACCCAGCATTGGAGCTGACTGACAGAAAGTATGTCAGGCAGGGAAATATGATGTCAGGGACTGGGCCCATACAGACGACTGTAAGGACCCAGAGCATCCAAAGATGGTGTTCAGGAGTTATTGCGCAGTAGCGGAGTAGGACGGGGCCAGGTGAAGGATGACTGCACTCTCCCGGGTGGGCATCTAGGGTTGTGCAGCCACATACCAGCGCCCTGACACAGCAGTTGATGTTAACCAGAACTTGGAGATGTCCTGCAGGCACCCTGGAGCAGGCATGAGACATAGCAGTAGAATCATGTACAGGGTGCTGCAGGCTGGGAGTATGGAAAGCTAAGCAGAGTACAGGAGAAACATAGCAAGCAAGCAAGCAATATATGGTGGGTCCTGCTGATACTAAACCCTGCCTACAGAATTACTAAACAAACTAAACATGGAATCTAAACACATATCAAAGAGACATACCTGTAGACTGCAGACTGAGACAAACATAACAGGGGGGGGCACACCTTATAAAGGAAACAGGAGCTGAAGCAAAGAGCAGAACTAGAATCCAGGAATCAGAGATTCAGGACAGACCATACGGAAATCCAGAAACGGACCACAGCAAGACAGGGAAACAAAAGACATGCAGCTCCGCAGCCTGGATGGGGCCTGACATATGATGATGCCAAGCAGGCGCCTATTTTTCATCATATTCATTTGATTTTTTGAGTAACATGGGTAGATTGGGTATGGACACACCTGTTCATTATACAAGAGAGAGTATGGCCACAACTAGACAATGAGTCAGATTGTTATTCTGTAATGGCATATGTGAGCAAATCATTACCTAAGTTGCTTTAGACTGCCAACACTTTTTCTCATAGATCCCTTCATGATAATGATAATAAGGACATATAAAAAGGCAAATAATAGTGATGATCATTTCTTCTTGTATTAAGTTAAAACTATCACCCCCCCCCCCAAAAAAAAAGAATTTTGTAGAACTCAGATGCAGGGACCCCAGATCAGGTGGCATTGAGAGGCCAAGAACAGGCTGAGTCAAAAACAGATGACAATCCAAAATACCAGGACAAGCAACAAACCAGAAGCCAGAAATCAGGAAACTGCTCAAATTCAAAACACCAGGAGCTGGGAGTCCAAACAATGTCAGGGAGCCGGTTCACAGTGAGATATCAAAGTCAAAGCAAAGAATTCAGAGGGGGAATTCAAGTGCTAGGAAGGGAACAAATGCAGATCAAACTGGGTATCAGGAACTGAGAACAGGAGCACATAGATAACCCAGCAGCAGAGGACACCCGAGTATCTGTTTGGTGTTCTGACAGGGTTTAAGTACCTGTCCTTGACATTACCCTAATTGCTTCATTAGCCACGAACCAATGCAAGGTGATTAATGCCAAAGAGACAGAGAACCCAGTGACCACAGATTCTCTATTCCTTCTGTATATCCACTTGTTACTAGATACACTGGCTGTACCTACCCTCTACTGAATTAAGTCACTGTCTGTGCTGCACATCCATGTAACCTGTCAATGAGCAGAAACTCTTCCTTATTAAATTGTTATAGGCAGAAAACACACCTTATACTGAATTTGTGATTAAAACATTGTTATACATTCCTGTCCTTATTCAGACTTTAATGGAATGGAATGTATTATAAACACCCTCAAATGATATACACATGGGCCAGTTTGACAGTAATTTTGAAGATAAAGTTGAGGCTTTGCACTTTGACACACAGTGACGTGATTTATTTTTTAACTTATGAAAAAAAGAACACACAACTGTAACTAATATGTTGATCAAGTTTAATGAAAGGGCATAATGGAACAAGGAAGGAAAAACCTTTAGTGATGCAAAGGCCAGTGACAATTTTCAAACTGACCTTGGTAGAATTAACCAAATGAGCCATTATAACCACCATGTGTGTGTGTGTTCCTGTGATAGACAATCAATGAATCATGAATGATGTCATGAAATAAGAAGTAACTCTGAGTATCTGTAGTGCTCCGTCAGACTGCCTAACCTGCTTTTACTAGTAATTAGTTATTTAATGCGATACTGATTCTTAACAATCATCCCAGGTCACATACAATCATAAATACCATGGTGGTATGAAGGTTAAAATGTATATTGGAGCAATGTTTCCAAGTAAGTGACCAATATGCAAAGTAATGCACTTTCAGCAACAAATGCTTCATACGCCTTGAAAGGAGATTTCCGGGGAAATCTGAAAATACATTTTCTCTTTCAACATTACGCTTGCCATAAGTCGCTGTTAAGTATGTTTACACCACACAGATATCAAATTGACTTGCTAATGGTAACTTTTATTCAGTATCCATTGGTTACTGTGTCATGTGATTTGACATTGAGTACAGACCGACAGTGCTGATTAGTAGCATCCAGTCCTGTCCATCTCTGTGCATCACTGAACCATCTGGTCATTTATTCACTAATAAGCCCCTAATGGCTCAAATATTCACTAGCCTGTCATTGTGACATGGCATAAAATGCCTACATCTTTCAACTTGGTTTGACATGTTGCTTGTTTCACATCAAAACTCGTCATTTACAGGAAAAGAGCTCAGAGGGGTAAAAAAACCTTGACCTAATCTGCAGTGTTAACACAGAGACAAAGGCTTTGTTATCTGTAGCCTGACGGAGTGCATGTAAATGGCTATGCATTCATTTTGTACAATTTTTCTATCCTTGCAATACTACAATCTTTTTTTAAGTTTCCTAATGGGATATTCTTTCCTTGCTACGAATCAACATATTTGTGATACGGTATAAAGCACTTATTTCGATGTAGCCACTCTAACAATAAATTCCCAATTGCTGCTCTTAGCTTGACCATATGACTGCTGGAAATGTGGGCAACGCATTTCAAACAGCCCTGTTGCACTGATGGGGTAAAATGAGTACACAGTGGGTATGTTAACACAGGATTTAAAATTTTAATTTTAATGAATATTTAATTGATGAAGGTCAACAGGCATTTATACATTTATTTTCATTATTATTTATAGTTTTATATAGCGCTATCAGATCTGCAGCACTGCACAAGGGGTAAACAAGTAACAATTAGTATATAACATAAAGACATAAAGAAAAAACAGGTGAGGAGGGCCCTGCTCAAAGTAGCTTACAATCTAAAGGGAGTATTATACAAGAGGTTAAAGATCCACTGTTAGGGGTAGACCAGCAACACTGGTGTAAGTATTGCAGGAAAGGTAAGTTAAACCAATATGGGAGGAAGGGTGTTAAGGCATCCTTAAAAAAGTGGGTCTTAAGGGATTTGTTAAAGGACCAAAGGCATAGACGAATAGACCAGGGAGGGCATTCCAAAGGATAGGGGCAACCCTTGAGAAGTCTTGATACGGGTGGTGAACGATAGGTCAGGGTTAAGGATTACACCAAGGCAGCGATCTTGAAGGCATGGAGAGATGATTACACGACTGAGATTGAAGGAACTCGTTTGTGGGGATGTTAGCATTGGAGGGAGGGAATAAGAGGAGTTCAGTTTTTGAGAGGTTACATTTTAGGAAATGTGTGGACATCCAGTTTAAGGTAGAGGCACGGCAGTTAGTTACAGGGTCTAAGACAGAGAGGGAAATCAGGAGAGGATAGGTAGATCTGGTTGTCATCAGTATACAAGTGGAAACAAAAGCCAAATTGTGCAAAAAAAATTTGCAAGGACCCCTGCTGCTGATTTCCCCATTCCGTGGGCTTGTCAGCCTTATAAATTGAACAAGCTGCCAACCTCTGAGTTTCCTATTACATCCTTACTCTGTGATCATCTCAGTACTTCTCCCATTATCTCAAAGTCCCTTCATTGGGTATATGAGCCAGGTGCTATGGTGTACTATAACCTTCAAACTACTATTGCTTGGTGAATACCTAAGAATGTCAGGGGTTGCAACAACAGCTTGATATAAATTTTGGGTAATCTTAAAAAAGCAAATGCCTAGCTGTAGGAATCATTTTTTATACCTAGTACACAAAATAAGTCAAACTTTGCAAGTCTTAATAATAACAATAATAATAATTTACAACCCAAAACAGTAAAATATACTGTTGGAAAGAAGCGACTTGATAAGTAACTCACATGCATATTAATGTATGCAGACAGTACAGACTGAACATATAGACACCCATGCAACAGGGACAGATCCCATCTGGTTGCCTCACAGTTTATGGGAATCCTTTGATATCGGATTAAAGGAAAGAGAGGTCTCTGTTGTTCTCTGTAAAGGTCTCCTAAGAGGATCATATCACTGATGGTAAAAGATCATACATATTATCAAAAAGTGACATCTCAGAATGTAAGAAAAGTGACCTCCTACACTCTTTCCCTAGATGGTTTCAAACAATGGAGACTATTCGCTAAGCTACAAGTGCATGCATGTTGGCTGGAAATTTGATTTTGCAGCAGCAAACTTGCATCAATTAGACAAAAAGGCCAGCTTGGAAATTCACTAAAACCAACTTGTACTTGCAAAAAAACCCCACATTGCATGTACACTCGACTGTAGGAGAGTCAAACTGATAAGCGTTGGAAAAAAACAAGCAACCTGCAGGTTGACCATGAGTTGCAAATGTAAGTTGGAACTTTTACTTGGAATCCATCACCAGTACAGTTTTTTAAATATTAAAACATTAAAAAATAAAAGGGAAAAAACTTAATAACTTAGATGTGGAGGTGCACTGATTGCTCCTCCCGCCATGTGGGCAGTAGAGCAGGAGGGTAATAAAAAAAATATAGGGAATATAGGCCATGTATACCCTCTCATCCCCTTCTTAGGAAGATGGGGAATATTTAAAAAATACCAACTATGTTGAGTATATACTAATCCCATGTGTCTTTGTCACACATTATTCCATGCCTGGTGGGGTAAGGGGTTAATATATAATTTTTAATATGACCTATTGACTGACTATTATAATAATAATGCTAACATTTGTTGTTTTGTTTTTTCTTTCAACTGTTAGAGAGTTCACATACCACACACTTTTAGCATTGGTATTGATCACCATAACAAAGAAAAAAAAGATCAATGCATCTTTATAAAATGTGATGAGAAATAATTTACTTTTATTATGGTACTGTGAAATTTTCTGAGCATTTTTGCTAAAAGAATAAAGGATGTTCAATTAAATATGTAATCATTTGTAATAAAACGCCTGTATAAATATGACATTTATACATTCCCTTCATACTGAGCAATAAAAACAAGGTTTAAAGCTCATACTTATTGGTCTTCACATTTAACACTGTTAGCTCTAGGAAATAACTATAACACTCATTGTACAAACATGTACACTTACACACAGATTTACACACTCATACTAACATAGACACATTCATGCTAACACACACATGCATATAGACTCTGCTAATAAACACAATTACACATACAGACACATGATAAGACACACACAGTTACACACTCATGCTAACACACTTACACAATACATACACACTCATGCTAGCACACACACTTACGCATATATACTCATGCTAACTCATACACTCATGCTAATACACACACACATACACAGTCATACTCATGCTTGCACACACACATATACACTCACAATAACACATTCTGTAAGTGTTTTAAACATATATGAGAGTTTTGGAGTGGAGCGGGATGTTACAGTAAATGGGTGTTACAAAGAGTAGACGGAACCCAGCCAAGGCTGACAATGCCATATAGTGGGACTAAGAACACCAGTACATAGGAGAAAGGGGGTATCTTACAGGCCCCCTTAAAGCTGCACAGGACACTGTAGAAACAGAGGTTATTTGGGTACTCCTGCAGGCTGCCCGTGAGATAAGTGTCACTACTTTGATACAAGTAGAGAAACAGGTAAGTTGAAAAGCAGCTGAGTAACCTTACATTGGGCTTAGGTAATATTTTTACTGCTTTTTTTTAGTTAGCTTCATTTGTACAGTCAAAATATTAATACAATATTTATTAAATAATATGTTCTGTTACATGACTAAATTACTGTCTGTGTGCAAAGTATGGCATAGTGCTCTCTTACTCAATACATTAAAGGTGAAATAAGTGAAATACATTTCTTCCTTTATGACTATATATGTAATTTGTGGTAGGGGTAAAACACAAGCAGACATCCAGTGGGTCTGAAATGTGTCTACTCCCCAAAAAACACCCCCTTTTGTAGGTAGGATAGGGACCTACCACTCGGAAAGGAGAAGGCACATGAAAGAGAGAATATAGGAACTGAGGGGAGTAGAAAGAGTGAACTGAGGGGTTTGGGAAAAACACCCTGAAATAGTAAATGTAACACCCTGAAGTGGGATACCCCTCCCACAAATACAGACTGAAAATAGCCTTTACATATATCATTCTAAGTATAAAGCAAATAAAGTCAAACTATGAAAAATAATAAGGGTAACTTTAGAAATCACCAGTATACACTGAAAAGATAAGAAATATAGAAATACAATTATGGCAGCCTGTTACACAATAACAATTCTGATTACAAGATTTTATACAAGGAAATAAATAATGCCCTACTTTTTCCTGAAATTAAAGCAATTTTTTTCTCTTGTCCCTAGTAATTTATAAATAACAATGTGATACCTATTTGCATAATCAATTAATTTTGTTTGCTATATACAAGATTCATAACTGTAATATGCACTACAAGTCTGTTTTTCAAGGTAAATTCTTTCTTCGTTTTAACTGATTGTTTTTTTTTCTTTCTATTTTCAGTATTACACTAGGTCTATTGTTTTTAACACTTTCAATAACAAGAGTGATGTTTGCTGTATCTCCCTTTCATGGCTCCTGTGAGGTGCTTTACATTTTTTGCTGTTTAGAACAGTTTTATATTTGAACCAATAGCTTGGGGGTACTGTCTAAATTAATGGACATCTGAATATGTCATCTACCATCCATATACCCAGGCTGCTGGAAGCATTTTGGTTATTTTATCCAGCCTCCTTCCCATCTGTTGCTTCTAAAGAAAATGCATTTGCCACAAAAATTATGCGACTCCCCATTCTACCTTAAGAGAACAGATTATGCTACAAATGTTATGTGACCCCCCCCCCATTCTTAAGAGAATCCCGACAAATACAGGAAGGCAAGGAAGTGCTCATTCTATTTGCCATGTAGTGTTGGGATGTGGGGTTGTAATGAGACCAGGCCAAGAATGAACATCTTGAAAACTGTCCACTTACCTTTACTGCTGCTTGTATGGCAAATTCTTGGTTTAATGAGCGGCCATGGGCAGGATACGCACAGCCACATGATGCTCTAGAGTAAGAGTGTAGCGTGCAGAGCATATATCCAGCTGGCTGCTGCATATACATCATATACAGTAGTAGCCACTGGCCTTAAAGTGCCAGGGTCACTTTGCTTCCTCAGTCCAGTCATCCATGAGACTAGTAAGACTAGGTGCAATAGAGGGTTGACACCTTCTGGCCCATTGCAAGCTGCTGTGGTTTTGACTAGACTTGGGCACCGGACAACTCTTCATGTTCGTCTTCGTGGGGGAAAAGCACGTTCCTGTGTTCGGTTCAGGCGAATATTCGTGTACATTCTCCGTGCTTTTTTTCTTTCTACGTTTTTTGTAGATGGGGTTAATATGGGGTTAACGTGGTACACACTGCACAGCAGCTTTGGCACCAGGATTTTAAATGTCTGTACGAGCATCTCTATTGGTCGCCGGTAGGGGCCTCCTCTGCCATCAACCAATGAGCACTTCATTGGTTGATGGCAGAGGAGGCCCCTACCGGCGACCAATAGAGATGCTCGTACAGACATTTTAACCTGTACTTAATTGGTTAATGGCAGGCGAGCCCCCTGCTGGCGACCAATAGAGTCGCTCATACAGACTTTTAAAATCCCGGTGCCACAACTTGGCCTGGGGAGACCACTCTTGTATAAGTATTGCAGGAGAGGTACTAGGAAACATGAGCTAGGGAATATGGGGGAAAGGACGCTAATGTGTAAGTTCGTAGGCATTCTTAAAGATGTGGAGATGTTGGTGTCTGAAAAGAGACAAAAGTTCAATTGACAAAGGAAATTGAGAAAAGGAACCACAGGATTGTGGACAAGCTACTTAAAGAATGATGGTATGGGAGTGAAAAAACAGTATGGCAGCAGTTGATGAAGGATCAGTGGAGTATTGATGGAAGGTGTGTTCCCAAGTCCCTCTTTATCCTTCCTTGTCAGACTACTTGTTGCCCACCTTGGTGAACTCCCTTGGTAAATTTCTAATTATTGGCTCTTAGGAAACTGGCATTTGGATGGAAAGTGACCTGTGCCTTCAAAGTCAGTACAGATATAAGGGGTGGCTACTTGTTAGGTATTTACTAGACTTGGGCACCAGGGGGCTCTTCGTGTTCGTCTTCGTGGAAAAAAAAATCTTTGTATTCCGCGAATATTCGCCTGTTCCTGTCTTCTCTTTGGGCGAATATTCGTGGACATTCTTCGTGTTCGGTTTTTCTTCGTTTTTTCCGGTTAAGGGGTTAATACAGGGTTAACGCATACCGCAGCAGCTCTGGCGCCCGGAGTTTAAATGTCCGTATGAGCAACTCTATTGGTCGTCAGCAGGGGGCTCGTCTGCCATTGGTTGATGTCAGACGAGCCCCCTGCTGGCGACCAATAGGGTCGCTTGTACAGACTGTTAAACTCCTGGTGCCGTAACTTGTCCGGCAGATACCATTGGTCTCCCTGTTCTATCATTTATTAACTGAAAGAACAGGGAGACCAATGTGCCGGGTAAGTTGCAGCATTGGGGTTTTAAAAGTTTGTACGAGCGACTCTGTTGGTCGCTCGTACAGACTTTTAGGCTCCTGATGCTGTAACTTACCTGGCACATCCCACTGGTCTCCCTGTTCTATCAGTTAAATGTCTGTACGAACGACCAATAAAGTCGTTCGTACGGACATTTAACTGATAGAAGGGGAGACCAGTGGGATGTGCCGGGTAAGTTGCAGCGTTGCAGTTTTAAAAGTCTGTACGAGCGACCAACAGAGTCGCTCATACAGACTTTTAAAACCCCAATGCTGCAACTTACCCGGCAGATCCCACTGGTCTCCCTGTTCTATCAGTTAATAAATGATAGAACATGGAGACCAGTGGGATCTGCTGGACAAGTTGCTTCATTAGGGGTTAACTTTTTAAAGTCTGTATGAGCGACTCTGTTGGTCGCTCGTACAGACTTTTAGGCTCCTGGTGCACTTGTTGCACCTTAAGGGGTTAAGGGGCCGTGCAAGTGAGCCTATTGGTCGCTTGCACGGCCCTTTAACCTATGGATTTCCGCTCCAGTTATCTAACGCAGCATCGAAGGGTTAACGGGAGCGGAAATCCATAGGTTCGCTGTCAGGGGTTACAAAAGCCGTGAGAGTGAGCCTATTGGTCACTCGCAGGGTCTTTCTCTGGCATCAACCAATTGGTCCCTGTAGGCGACCAATAGGCTCATTCGCACTGCCCTGTAACCAGTGACGGCGAACCCGCGGATTTCCACTTCCGTGAACTGCCGCAATGCCAAGGTAAGTTAGAAGAGGAGGGGACCGAGGAGAGTGGTAGACGAAGATCTTCGTGGTGTGTGTCTTCGTCTTCGCCTACGTTTTACCGCCGCTGTCTTCTCTTCGGAGTGTCTTCGGAACGAACACGAAAACACACTCTTCGTGTTCGTTTTCATGTTCGCCCGAAGACGAATGCACAAGTCTAGTATTTACCAATTGATTGATTACCCCACAATAAAATCACAGACACATGGGAGAGAGGAGACGATCGCTAACAAGATACTAATAATTTAATACAGACAAATCAAAAGACAAACAAATGAATGATACTAATGCAAAAAGTGCAATACCTAAATGATTAAATTAGTAAGCAGGACAGCCAGTAATGATGCAGATTACAGACCGGGAAAAGGCAAAAAAATGGCATACCTATATAATTAATTAATTAAGCAAGGCAGCCAGAAATTATGCAAATTACAAAAAGGCTCTCATAATGCGGTAAATGCAAAATGTGGAAGACTTAAATGATTATTTATTCTGCACACAGATCCTCCCACACTTTTTGAAAATGCAGCAAATGTGCACATACACAAACAAAGCTTCCATTGATTTAAATTTGAAACTCAACAGAGGTTGTGTGATGAAAAAGTACAATGACCCAAAGCACAGAAGTAAATCAACAACAGAAAGATACCCTTTTTGGATGGCAACAGTTTAACCAATTAACAACCAATAACATGCCGGGGTTGTCATAGAAAAAAAGGTCAGTTAATGACCAATGACGTGCTAGCACATAGAATTAAACAAGCATAGAAAGCAATCTAAGATCTTTTTTCCCCTAAACGTGGCATTAAGCAACACCGAGAACAGCAGGCGGTTGCCCCATGTAGTCCCTTCCCAAGGCATCAATGTATATGTATATACTGTAGGGTGGCAGACACCTCATTTAAAATAGCTTCAAAATTAAGCTTCAATGGTGTTGCTTAAAAGCCTCAATAGCGAGGCATTCAGAGACACCTAAACCCATTCAGGATGAACTGTGACCGATCCCGAGAGAGGTCACAAGGGTCACTGCAATAGATTTTGCCTCTTGCAAGATAGCAGCGCCCTTAAAAAAAAAAAAGTTTCCAAGAGGTTCTCTCCAGCTCTCTAATCATAATGTGATTAGAAAGAGAAAAAAATTAAGACAAATAAAAATAGTTAAGAAAAAAAGAAAAAAAATTGGCAACATTTAAAAACAATTATGCAGTGATGTCACTGTGATCAGGGGAACCATCCAGTTTAAGAAAATTGTAAAAAAAAATAAAGTCCAAAATAAGCAGTTACTAAAATTAGCACTCTATCTCGCCAAAAAAACTGTCACGGAAAGAGTTAAAATACTAGCATTTCAAATACCCATGGGGTGTCTAGTTTTAAGAAAATGGTTTGAATTGAATTGGCTGGTTCCAAAAATATCCTAAACAAGGAATAGGGCAGAGTGACCAAATGTCAAAATGAAATATAGCGCACCTCCCAAATGTGGCCATTTATGCCCCAAACAGCCAGCAAAAACCCCATGCATGAGTGGTATTACTGTACTCAAGAGATGCTGCTGAACACATATTGGGGTGTTGTTTGACAGTGACATATACCAAGGGCTGTTAATTCATACCTAAAGAACAATGTGTGTGAAAAAAATACACAAAAATGACTACCACAAACATTGACAAAGGTTGGTGGTAGAATTGGTGTGTAGAAAGAGTTAAAATACAACCATTTGAAATACTGTGGGGTGTCTAGTTTTCCAAAAAACTAGGCTTTTTGGGCGTAAATTGAATTACAATTCGTGTGGAAAAAAACACACGTTTGACAAAGGCTGGTAGTAGAATTACTGCATGGAAAGGGTTAGAATATCAGCATCGTTAAATAATGAGAGTAAATTTGCATAAGCTGGCTTCAAAGATGCCCCAAATAGCACATGGGGGCAGAATGACCAGATTTGGAAAAAATGGTTTTAAAATGACAACATGCTACTTGTACTTATTGCCCTATAACTTGCAAAAAAGCACAGAAATTTAAAAATGTGGGTATTTCTAAAGTCAGGAAAAATAGTAGCATCTATTTAGCGTTTTTTTTTTTTCCATTAGCTTTTGTAGATGAGTAAACAAATTTAAAAACGTTGTTTTTCAAGTTTTCATATTTTTTTATAGCAAATTAGATGATATGATCCATGGAATCTGAAAAAAGCCTTTCTTGTTGTGCACAATATAAAACAATATATAACTTGTGTGGGTACACTTAATGAGAGAGAAGATAAATCTACAACTAAACACAAGCACCTCAAGTGTTAAAAACAGCCTTGGTCACCCCTTAAGGGGTTAAAGGCACTTTAAAAGTCTTCACACTTTAAAAAAAATCCTGTATGATGCCATAAATAATGTTGTGATGAAGCTCCCCCAAAAAATAAAAAGCAGCAGATTTCAGTATATTGAATGCTCTGAACTTCATATTATTTTCTTCCACAAGCTTGATCGGAAATTATTGTTTCTCTCTCACAAGTCTGTGCACGACAATAATAACATTCTTTGATTGCTACTTAAATTTTAATATGATAGAAAACCAGGGTACTACTTACTATCCCCACTGATTCAATGTGCTTTAGCATGTTATTGTTATATGTGGGAGAACAGATAAGGATGTTACCAGTGTGTATGCAAATAAGCTATAATTGCATGATTAAATATTTATCAATGTTCTATTTACTGGCAGGGATATTAAAGTATAAGCTACATAGATGAGTTTGTTGTTACTAACAAGTAGGACAAAGTAGTCATGATTATTTCCTATTGGATGACCTCTACTGCAAACAGTTAAAGAAACAATCGAAATGAAAAATATGTTTGCACTGATTAAGATGGAGATTTTCAAATGCAAGCTAGGCATTTTAAAAGTCTTTTATCTTAAAAAAATATGTCCGATGTAAAGGTGCCTTATGCCTTACCCATACATGTTCTGCTTTATAATGTCCAAATATTTTAACCACATATGATTAAGAAAGATTTCAGTTTCCTATATTTAATCTCTTTGAATAAAGAATAGTCTATACCATTTTTAGAATCAACTAAAGAAGCAAGTCTTTTACACTATATGACCAAATGTTTCCCCTTCTAATTTTTGAGTTTAGGTGTTTCAGCCACAACCATCGACAACAGCTGTTTCAATTCAAGCACATAGGCAGCCATCTCCACAGACAAATATTGGCAATGGAATAAGAGCTCAGTGACTTTCAATGTGGCATCATCATATGATGTCACCTTTACCACAAGGCAGTTCATAAATTTTTGGACCTGCTAGATCTGCCCTGGTCCACTGTAAGTGCTATTATTGTGAAGTGGAAGCAGTAGATTAACAATATATTAACAATGGTTTAACAGCTCAGCCATGAAGTGCAGAAATGCATAGCTGAAACTTTTCTGCCTGTCAGCGTATGCAATATCAGAGAAGGAACAGTCTTGGGGAAGCCAAATTTGTTACATGAGGTAACTACACAGAATGGTTCCAGTGGCTTGGTACCCAGGATAATCAGTCCAATAGAGAAGTTCAAGAGCATGCTCAATCCATAAACATACAAGGAGCCATAAAGCTTGTGAGTATTAATAGCAGATCCTGTATTCATTAATTTAAGTGTTAATTAGCTTTCCTCATATGTGAACTCTGTATGATACTGGAACTTTTAACAGGATACTTTCAGGCTTTGTTATTAGTCAACTGATTTATCTTAAGTCAATGCCTTTCCTTTCCTAAGTCCCTTACCAAAGTCGGCAGTATCTACACTGATGACAGAAACCTGCTTCTATTTTCCTTGGCTTTCCTCATTCTTTCAATCCTAAGAGATCCAAAATGCCCTTATGTACACTGGAGCTAGGAAAACATGAAAAATTGGTTACAATCTAAAGCTCTGTCAAACAGCTTCAGTTTAGAGACTAGTCTGGGATCTCCTTCTTGCCAGAAATAGATCCCAACAAACGCTGAAAGTACACAATGAAAGGCATATTGTGACAGAGGAAGGATCAAGGATGCAGGAACCTGGTAGGCAACAGTTACCCAGTGGTACCAGAAGTTAGAACGCCTTTCTACACAGTTTAGGTGCCAGGGGCAAGATGAAATCCACAAGTCATATGAAAGGTAAGGCCAGAGGCCTTATGGTTAATCCTCAACAAAACTTTTGAAAATTTTAACAGCTAGAGGAGATGTGGAGGTAGAACCCAATCCCAAAAAGTAAAGGACCTTCACTGTCTGTATGGCCTTGATATAGTAAGGTGTAAAAGTCTTGTTGACAGTAGGGTAGAATTCTGTGGAACCAACCTCAGACAAAGCCTATGGATTCGCGAGATATGGCTAATCAGACTATTCATAATCAGCTGAAGACTGGAGAGCAGAAGTTTAACGGGAGATAACTGGATAAGTCGGGTAACCACCCGGGTTTGGTCACAGTAAGACAGACAGGATAAACCTGGGACTAGATGGAAGCCGAGGTCAGAGACTAGAGCTAACCAGAGTTACCCAGGTTTGGTAACAGTAAGGCGGGCAGGATGGTCACAAACAGCCAAAGGTCAAACCGGTATAACAAAAGAAGCAGGATACAATACTGGAGCCAAAATGCACTAGGCACTATCACAGGCACTGAGGGTTTAAATAGCCCTCCAATTGTAAGTCCTGCCTCAGGGGTGAAAACGAGGCTTGGAGGGCAATATGGTGTATGTCCCTTTAAGAGGGACTGCACAGAATCCAGAAGTGCTGCGCTTGCATGCAGCAAGGTACGAGCCATCGGAAGCACTTGTGTGACACAATGCAGCCTGATGAAGCATGGGTGGAAGAGGATGCCGGACGCTGGCATTGCGGGACATCGGAAGGCTGCTGGGATGCAGCAGCCCTGGAAGTACCGGACATTATAAAGCAGAAAGGGACCATATATCTTGAAGATTGCTATCTGTGTGCAGTGGAATCTTCATAAGACATAGAATATACACATTGTTTCAATGTTTTCAACTGTTTTAAAACAACATTATTATTGAGTAAAGAATGCTTGTTGGGGAGGGATTCACTCCAATAACCTGACACCTTTAATTAGCACTATGGAGAAACTGGTAAATAGTAATACAACCCTTGCCCATAATGAATCTCGTCTTGATAAATTAGCTCTTTAAGTACAAAAGCCCATTATAGTTATGTCCTTCCAATGTATTTTGTTTCCTTGGTAAGTCCATGTTTTGGTTTTGTGCTCCACATTTTTTAAACTGCAATTAACACCACTTAACAGCTATTAAAAAGAATAATTACCAGCTGTTAGCCAACTAACCTTCCACTAAAATACTAACACTACAATTTTTAATAGCAATAAACCTTTGTCCCTTAACTCCAGGTGTGCTTTTTTAATGATGGATTGCAATTTAGACCAAAAAAAGACTACAAAATTACTGCAATATAGCTAAAAAAATGATGAGGGATATTATACCTTTTGTGAATGTTGATGAAAATAGAAACACTTGAAGTCTCAGGGGTAAATGCAGGGGAACATTTTTGCATGCATAAAATAAAGCATATGTTCCAGTCAAGATTTCATTAATTCTGCTATACTATTTTAGAAACTGATTTCAAGTATTGTAAATATTTAGTTGTAGAATACTAATAATAGGACAATGACAAAAACATAAATGGTTTAAAAAAATAAGCTAAACCCTCCAGAATAGGTAGGATACAACATAGACAGTTAAGTGTTAAAAAAACATGAGAAACTAATAAGCTAATTTTACATTTCACCCAAGAAATTAAATTGTATGTCTTGTCAAATGACATCCTCAAGGGTGTGTGAAATATGGAAATAACCTGCAACCTCTACTTCCATGATATATTAGAATGTCATACAAGGGTACATATGTAGACATTAACACAAAGGAGATAAGAAACTAAAGATAAAAAAAGAAAAGGATTGGCGAAACAAGGTATCATAACAGCTTTCTCAAGTATGTTGAAACTCAGTGATTCTAGAGGAACTATAGATTGACTACATATGGTATGTTTAAATGCTAGATCTAGATCTTTCATGTTGTATTTTATAATTATGTCTTAGTTTCTTATAAATTAAGGTTAGCTTTATGTTGTCTTATGCAGTCTTAAAGCAAATGCTAATTCGGAGTTCTGAACTAATAAACAGTTATTTACAATATCTCATGCAGTGGCTTTTAACACTAACTGTTCTGCTTATAGCACAGCTAAGTGTATTTGGTTAAATTAGTAATCAAATTTAGTTTTAAGGGCAATCCCATGAGTGGTGAAGTTTGAGTATGGGACTTCCAGGACTTAACTGTAGCTGTACCCACTTTAACACAGGCTCTCCCTATTTATGCCTATACAGTATCTGTATCTGACATCTTACACATTTTGGTTAGACAGATTAGATGGGCTGGATGGTTCTTATTTGCCCTCACGTTCTATGTTTCTATTTTCATCATTCTCCATCCAGTTGCTTAACTTCCTGTCCTATTTATGCTTCATTGGACTAAAGGGCACCAGAAGCTTGTGCAACTAAGAGGACTGCAACGTAAATCTCGTTCTGGTAACTACTAACTACTCGGACAGGGACACGAGAACATGATATTTAACCCTTTCTGCATATGGAGGTCTTATTTGACTATCCCATGCAACAGCAGATGGTTTTATTGAGCTTAAAATGTTCTTTCGGTTTTAAAGACTGATATTATAATAGGCTGCAAATGTATTAAATAAATAAAAAAGAAACTTAACCCACATTATGGACATTACTGTCCAACAAATGCCCAGAAACATGAATTGGTAGAAGCTGCTAGCATTAAAATAAATGTCGGAATTAGAAGAAAAAAATAATTAAAATAAAGTAGTCTATTACTGTAATAATCCAGTTAGATGAAAGTATTGACTGGTCATTAATGCCCTTGGCTGTGTTTCACCCAATCCAGGTGATTGCTTAAAATAAAATCGGGTCATGTCTTTAACAAACGACAAAGATGTAAAACAGAAAAAAAAACACAGCGTTATCTAAGTCAATCCCTACGACCAATTGATGCAGATCTCCTGGGAATACTTGGTAGGGAATTAGAGTTAATTGTGACATGTATGTATTGTTCCATTTAAGAAGAGATAAATAGATTTGCTTTTTTTGTGGTATAAACCCTGTTGTGTAGACAAAATAATAATTTCACTGATATCATTATTTCAGTATAGTCAATGCTGGAGGAATATATCGCAGACACTCTATGTGGCTTGTTTTAATAAATATGAAAAACAAGAGGAGCAAATTGAGAAAGTATATTATATACATGTGAATATTTATGGATGTTTAAGAGATTTCTGACTGTATTAAATAGGTCAGCGGCTCTGTTGTAAATATGATACAAAATTGTTTAAACTGCTATTTGGTGCACTAATATAACATCAATCTTTGGAAATATCTGCCACCAAGCCTTTTACCGAGCATTTACACCTCTTTCATTTTCATAATTTACAGTTTCATTTTCTCCACTTAAATTATATGCAGGCAGTGATTTCCTAAGAAAAATTATTGCCTTTTGCTGCATTATCTTTTTAGAAACGACAGCAAGGGGGAAAAAAATCAAGACTCGCTAAATGACAATCAAGGTAAAACCACATTTCATAAATAAGATCATCTGAAGCCGAAATAAGATTTCTATCAAATACTGCACAAGTTTGGTTTTACAATTAGTCAGGCTTGAACAGATTTAATTGGTTTTAGCTAAAGTTTTCTACAAGGAGTGACCATGATAATATACATTTTTATTTTATTTGATATCCATATACCAATAGATGTATAGTATTGATTGAATCATTTTTCATTTCAACCACAAATGTCATCACCGCATCTGTTAAAGGAGACCAAACCAACAAAGACCAACAACTTTATAGCACTCATGGCATTGTTTCAAAGTAAAGGTGTCAAATCTAAAAGGGAATGGTTCCGTGTTGATTGCGCGTTAATACAATGCAATTCTAAAACGCATATATACTCCATCTGACATCATTCCAACATCAGGACCCACTTTGGAGTTACATAGCTGGTTATTTCCTATATACAGCCATTGCAATCACGGAGAATGCTTTTGGGGACTTTTCGTTAGAAGACATATTTTGGTGGTCTGCTGATACTTATTCATAGAGTTTATTCTAACAGGGGAATATCTGAGTATCTGTTTTTATCTTGATACAAATATTTTACTATAATAAGTTATACTACACCAATATAGTTTTGCGCTTCGCATCTTTTGTAATCTAAAGCCAAGGTAAAAATCACAAAGAGGTTTACAATAAATATTTTGCAATGGGCCAGATCTATGTATTTTTAATGTAAGAGTGCATCCTCCACATTCCATCACACACGTCATTGTTAAGATGGCTTCCCTCCATGGGATCATCCATGGTTGTGTCAATTTGAAGACAACCTACCAGCACCTACATGGTCTGGTTACAACAATTACACACTTGGCCTTTACAAATACAGTTTAAAGAAAATGTATATTAGGTAAAAAGATAGCAATTCTGTTAGCATAAATATTCATGCATTGTCGGTATCTCTGCTGTTGATCATAACTAAAATACATTTTTACAGTCACAAAACTGGTACCTGCTTTCCATGCCCAGCACAATGTGTATTCTTTTGAAGTTTGGTCTGTGTTTTTACTATTCTATTTTAAAAATGTATTAAAGATGTTTGAAAGTGCTGAGACTTCCCATAAAATGTGCTCTATTTCTAAATCAGGGTGCTGGTCTCAATTTATACCGGCTATTAAATAATGTTAGACTTGTGTAAAAATGGAACAAAAACCACAGGTTTCAAAAATGTCTGTTACCAGCTCCTAATTTTAATCAGCTGTAGTTTTAGCCGAAATCTTGATTTAAACATACATAACTTATGTGCAGCATTTCCCTGTGGCTAGTTAGAGGTTAAATGGCATACAGTTTCAAGGGTGATCATTTTAAATTGAAAATAAAACATTCTCTCTCTTGTTAACAGCATTGGAAGTATTTGATGAGCTAGGAGTTAGCTGGAGAATAGAATATCGAAACTCACTAACTGCATCGTACATTATAAAGGGTCAATAACATAGTCTCTCTTACAGACAGGGATGAAATGCATTATATAGGACTAGTATATACACATGTACATGTAAACCTGCAACCTGTCCCTCACCTGATATGTTGTCCCCGCTTCCCATACATGGAAACTTTCTAGGTTTCGCCCAGAGACTCCGAGAGAAGCACCGCTTTTCCAGGTGTCATGGTTGCCACCGGAAAAATTCTGGGTCGATGGAGCAGTGTTGTGACATACCCCACCCATTAACCCCCAGTGGGATTGCCCATTGACATCAGCGGTAACATCTGTGACGTCAGTGGGACTGCTCACCGACATTAGAGTGACTGCCCATCGATGTCAACGGGACTTCATTAGGATGTGATAAAGACATTTAATTATACAAAGGGATGTAACTAAGTATATTTTGAACGAGGAGAAATGTTAACACAAGTGGTCATAGGTAGAAACTAGAAGGTCGGAAGATAAGGAATTTAAGGAAGTTTTACTTTACTGAGATGGTGGTACACAGGCATGGTTAACTCCCAGCAGAAGTGGTAGAGGTTAATACAATGAGGGATTTCAACGATGCACACGATAAGCAAATAGCTATTTAACAGCCAATTAACGCTTGAGTCTTTATAGCTGTGATAATGGGCAGAATGATTCTTATCTACTGTCAAAGTCTATGCTATGTTTCTGTAATAGTTCAAAGCATGTCATCACATGTATGACATCAACTCTCACCTACATGTATGGTATTATGGAGCAAATAAATGCACATTTTATTTGACCAGATGGCTTCTTAACTGATAAAACCTATAGAACATGCATACAGCAGTGCTAAATAAATCACTGTTGTCCTGCATAATGTAGTTTTAGAAGCACCCCAAATTGGTCACTCAAAGCAAAGTATTTGTTTTACATTTGTTTATCCCTAATACCAAACACAAATGTTATTTATTATTATATACCGTATAATATTTATTTTGTTATTTGCAGCAGATGCAAGAAGGGAAAACTTCTGCACCTAAAAGTATTGGGGGCCCTTTAAGTTCTGATGGTGTTTGAGGTGCGGTGGCTGCAGGTGCCACTGAGCCAAAGCGCCTTCTGCAAGCACTCGACACAGGTAGTTAAGACAACTGGATGCTGTCACAATGTATACAATAATTAGTTTGTTGATCATGGAAATCCATGAAGCAAGAGTATCAAATAAGCTTATCTACAGGTTTTTTTTATAGTTTATACTGCAGTATACTAATCTGTCCTGTGAAACATGGGAAAAATGGTTGTTATATTGAGGTGCATTATTATTTTTTTCACTCATTTTTTTTTTATTTCTTCATGCAATGTCTAACTATAGCCCACACAAAGTATTCTTATTTGCTTATTTACACAAAGACACGATCCAATTAAAATGTTCCAAAACAAAATGTTAATATAAAATAATGAAAAAAATGCAAACAGCTGGTTTTTCGTGACCAAATCTACATAGGTTGCAAAAAAGTAAATGCAGAATTTGTTCTAGTAATCCTAACAGGTGAATATTATCATGATTCCATTTTTGCCACTATTTTAAATATAATTTCTGAGTAGTCTAAAACAGATACCACCCGGAATTATTACATAGCTCTGTAAAAGTTTGTCTAATAATTAACATAGCAAACCTAGAAAAGAAATACAATTTGACGCGGCACACACTGGCATTCGTAAACAACCCGTGAATAAAGAATCTAGCAAGTCTAAGAGAAACTGTTGCGGCAAACTGACTTTCAGAACAGAATGCAATCTTCACAACCTGTACAGACAATCATAGCGCCTCATTGTCCACTGCTCTTATTACAATACCGTTATCATCTAAGCTTGAATCTGACACTTTTTAAAGACCTTTCAAATAACCCCTTTACAATGCTTCAGTACCAAACCATCAGGGGCAAATCTTTGCTTTGTGCTTGTCAGCCTTAATAGACTGTGTGTCACTTTTGCCTGTAAAAAGTGCCTGCTCTTCAGCTGTCAGTCAGGCCGTGTGATGTCAGCTGTGAGCATGGCTGGAGCCAGCTGGATTAGAGGGTAGTTACCATATCTGTCAGACCACTGACAACCTGACAGCCATACTTCTAACTTCCTTTTATTTGGTTTATATTTGGATACTTAGACATTTCTTAAGGTGGAACAACCTGCTGTGTATTTGTGTAAAATCCTCAGCAATGACTTTATTTTGATTCTTAAAAATATTCTCATGGATTAACTTGGTGTTCACAAGGTTATATTGTTGTACCTTCTGTCTACACACTAAATAACCATTGTTTATAACTATGCATGTATATTTAAACACAAAATAAATATATTTATGCTATTCATGTTTCAATAAACCAAAATAAGATGCAGGGCTAGTTTTAGACAGATGTCATAAATGCCCTGCGCCCAGCTCATCTCATCCCGATCTTATTAGCCATGGACCAGCTTAAATGTGCATGGAAATCACCTACAGGGGCTCCTGTAAAGAGCCAACCATACTGTACAGACCAGGGAGGCAAAGCACTTGATGCTGGCTTCTTTGACGTCATCTTTCCTTCTAGAGGGAGAGGATAGTGAAGTAAGAAAAACAAACATATAAATTATATATGGGTAAAGTTCTTAATAATCATACATGTTCAAATATGCATTTTGCTGGGCCAGCTTGGACCTTCTTGCAGGATCCTTCATGACATGTAGTGTTCAACCCTTCAGAAACTGTCCAAGTTAGTAAATACTCCCCAATATTTGATTGTAATTTAGAATAATGCTAGGTGGCACTACAAGTTAGCCAGTTAAGAATACTAACCTTGTCTTGCACTTAAACAAATTACAATTAGCATCCATTTACAAAACAGGTGCATTCTTGTAGGGAACTACTTGGTTAATGCAAGCTTAGATAATGCATGAAGTAGACATCCAAGCAAATGATGGAGCCTTGAGATGTTGTCTTTAGTATTGACTGTTACCAGGAACATTTGTTCACTGAACCACTTCGAAATGATTCAGTCCATGATAAGAATTCGATTAACCTGATGTAAGACAAACCTGTGTAACTCTCTCCACATATGTTGTAGAAAGTTGACAGCATCACTTACATGGTAATTCTATAGACCGTGAGCCGTCCCTCGACTCATTGGCGATTGACTTATACACTAAATTGCCTTGTTTAACCCAAATGTATCAACTGTAGATACATAAAGTACAGTGTATAGAAGTCATTTTGTAGAATTATGTTTAAGTGAAAGAAAAACTTATTTAGAACTATGTGTTTTAGAACTATTGAATCAAAGAGCCTAATAGCTGAGTAGATCATTATGGCTACTGCACTCAATGTAAAGTATAATAAATTAGAACATTTGTCTGTCTGCTCCCACATAACATTAACCTACTTGAGATATTTAAGGACTGCATTACAAATAAAGACACATCTTTTAAAAGAAAAACAAAGAACAGATTTGGTCCTGGGTGTCAAAGCAGATATATTCTTTAACGTGTTATTGAAAATTGATATACAGACGAGAAAGGTTTTGAGGCCTAAAAAAAGAAGCAGATTCGAATGAGTAAGTATGACAGATTCTAGCTTAATATTTTGAAATAATCATGATACTAAGATCTGTGTTTTTAGTATTTAAAAAAAATAAAGGCTAGCTTTCATTACCATCAACAATTAGTTGAAAAAAAAAATTATTTATTGTTTTATATTCCGTAACTCTGTACAATAGGCATAACAAGTAGTATATATAACATAACAATTTGATTTACAGAAACAACAGGTAAGGAGGGCCCTGCATAAACAATCTTATAATCTAGAGAATATGCAAAAAAGGTACTCTTCTCATACTCTGCTCAATTTAACACTAAAGTAACGAAATACACCATTAGAAACATTATTCTCAGTACTGCTGAATGCCCAGAGAGAGCCCCATTTGGACTTTTACGAGAAACATTTAATTGAAAATCTTTTATAAAGTTTTTGTGTTGTCTTCTAAGATTATGAAAAAAATATTATTTTCCTTGAGCATGCATACAGTATTATATGTTAGCATTGACACAAACCTGGTTTTAACTCATTTTGTTCCAGTAATTTTCCTTTTGCTTTGTATCAGAGCTACAGAGAGTAAGCAGACAGTGTACGTCAGTACGCTTATTGCTTCCACTTCCTGGATTCCTTAGAGGCAGTCAGATAAGTCAAATAAGACAGTCTTGTTTTGTAATGCCAATAACAAAATAATGTATGCTCTGATTTGCAAGCAGGAGAATACATTGGTGTCCATATGGAATTGACTCCAATATGCACTCAAAATATTATAATGCGGGGGACATTATATTAGCTCAAATAAATCTAACTTCATTGGGCCCATCTTCGTTTTCCAGAACAAGTGCCTCATTCGAAAATTTTGCGGCCTAAAGTGATGCACCAATAATCATATGCACCTTAATGCGTATGGAAGCTGAATGGTCCTGTTATATTTCCATATGGTCCCAACTACAAATGCATAGGTGGATTCTATATAACTCCTCCATATGCAGGAGATGTAATTCAGCTGAACTTATATCCTGCCATGTGATATACTTACTGCCAGTTAGCTCCAACGCTAGCTTGGTGACCTAACAAGACCCTCACATGCACATGCACAGAAATAATTCATATTTATTTCAATGAAGTGCCTAAATCAGTGGAGTGAAACTTCAGATCCTGTTGAATACATTCTTCTGTAGCTCTGGAGCAGCAGCTGCTCTTTAAACTAAGTTCTTTTTTTGCCAGTTTAAAGAATGCATATTACAGTACTTAGAAAGTAACCACCTTTTTCAATAAGCATGCAACCTTTCCTCCTAACACTCTCAACCTATCCCTCTAGATTGTAAGCTGGCAAGAGCAGGGCAAGCAGTGACGACCAACTACCAGCGCTACATGAGTCTTATTTGACACTTAACATTGGTGCTAAATTTTCTACTTATTCAGAAAAATCCGATAGGGAAAGTTAAAGAACACAACCATATTCTATAATTATAATGAATAATAAGACTTTTTGGGGGGGTGTGTAAAAGACATAAGTATTACATATACATTATAACTACATCTGTGTTAGACTGGTTGAATACATTTAGAAACATATTTCATTTTTGTACATAAGATAAGGTAAAGTTCAAACATTTTTTTTTATTTCTCTGAAAATATAACTTGTATTTGTAGACTCTGCACAGGACTTATCATTTAAAACGACTAGTTATAAATTATTTGTTAAAATAATGAGATTCATTGTAATATAAAAAACAGTAACAGTGACATACTAAGAAATTATAATTGGTTATCCAATATAGGTTAATATTCCTTGATATAGCTGTACTCTTTCCCCCCTTTGTCCTCCACAACTCCTAATGAAAATTTTGAGACCTGACGGTAATGATAAGCAGTCATTCTCACGTCCTTTGTGTCAAGGCTGGAGCATTAATGCTTTCCTTCATGTAACATTTTGCATTGCCTAAAGCATCTATTAAAATCCTTTGTAAAATTCATGAAACAAAAGTGGTGGGTTGAGTCTAGTGGGAGAGAAAGTAAGCTGCTTATTAGCAAAAAGTAAAAAATACAGAGCCAATTACAGATTTGAACAAGAGAGGCTAAGGGGTAGCATAGGGAGTAATTCCTTATTCAGCCCAATAGGCTCAAGCAAGAGGCAACTTGAATGAGAATATAGAAAAATTTTCCTAAGCAGTAATTAAACTCAAATGTTTAGACTTAGAAACAACTCTATAACAACTGAAGAAAATACTCAAGTAAAACAGTTGTCTGGTTTCAGATAGATACTAAATTGGAGGGATTTAAGAGAGTTCCCTTAAGGAATGAATGAAGGTATTCGAGGGGAGCTAGAGGCTCAGGAGATATGTAAAAATCTGTTTGGTATTTCAAATACTATAAATTAGATGAAAAAATGAGCTTTTCTACTGAAGAAGTGACATAAATCTGAATAAACCACAATAAGATTGCCCTTTTTCTGTTATAAACTTGACATTAAGTCTGTCATGTTCAATAGGATTTTTACAGACCTGGTTCTTTACCCTTTGGTATTGAGAAGATTGGCAGATGGCATGATTTATTTAACAGAAAAATCCTTAAGAACCACTCGAAATATATACCCGTCCACATATGCATTTGATGTATGATGACAAATAATACATAAGGTAAAAAATATTCAAAGTAAATGATTGTAGCGTTTATAATAATACATATGTAAACCTCAAAACACTTAAAATTTTAAGGGTGCTTTAAATCAAACTACTTTAAAGATGTATTTTGAAGGCCACCATAAGTTCCTGCGCTGGAATGATGGGAGATGCAATTATAAGCATCTTCCATGATGTTATCAAACTTCTAACTCTGTTACATTGGGAACTGTATATCTGATGATTTTTTACGTTGATTCTTGTTACAACAATTAGGTAAGAAAAGTGTAAGTGTAATCAAATAATTATTTTGTAGCAGTTTAATAACCTGATTTTCAAAATAGAATATTATAAGTTATAGGCAAGCCGTAAATACAGACACTTTCCTTCCTTGTATAAAATCCGCTTTTGAGAAATACCATCAAATAAATTTGCATTAATTTGTGAACATGCTCAAAACCTACGAAGTATAGACACATACTTGGTATGCTAGGCTCACACCCTGCCCTAAAATCGGGGTCCTTTCTTTTGTTGTCTTATTTGAAAAAGAAAGGGTCATGCCTCGCTGCAACCCAGTTCCTTTTAAGGACAGCTGCAATATAAGTCGGTCTTCTTGTAACTTAGTAAGAGTTGCTCCCCAAAAGAAAATGGGTTTTCCGCTTGGTGTGAACTGTTACTGTCCCTGTATATTGTCCCTTGACAAGATTACCTTTAAGCATAATACATACACTCTCTGTACCCCGCACCCCTAATCCAACCATCCCTTCATTTTAGGGAGGTCTGGGCAGCTGTTGACACAGACTTCTTCACCAGTGCTTTCTCCGTGGTCTGCATGCTGTCTGCCATAAAGCTCCAGGATCTGTGCCATATCCTGATACTAAAATATATATGGTACACTCAGCACTCAAATGGTATACTAGATTGTGGGACATAAGTAAAAGTAAAACTGAGGGGTGCAATGAAAAACTCAGTCCCTCTACAATCTAAGGAATGTGTATAAACTGAAATAAAACAATATGTTTTCTGCACTGCCAATATATGTACCCTAAAGAAATAGGGTTTACAGCAAAGTATATTTGTATCACAATGAAATAACCAAATATATGAGTAAATCACTATGTGGTAAATCAGGAAAAAAATAATTTCCTGCAAAATAAATGAAAACTATATCCATAGTCTGATGCTCTTCAACTACTGATCTGTTCAGGCCTCTAGAAGAGAGAGTTGGTGAGAGGTCTATGCCAGCAGTGGGATAGAGCCCTACTTCCGGATTATGGCAGGTGGCGAGGGGGCCCAAGGAACAACTGCTGTGGGCCCCTAAGATAAACCCTGTCTAATATTAGAACATTCCTTCATCATAGCATGTGTGTTCTTCATCATTCATCAGTCAATATTATGGATGGAACATCAACTGGGCAAGGGCAATTGTAAATGATTTCCCACAATCTGTCAGCTTATACCTCTTTGTTTTAGAAAATTACCCATGTCATGCAATGGAGAGTAGTGCCAATCGCACTGGCTAAAAACACCCACCTCAGAAGGCTACAATAAAAATACATCTAACACTTATTTGACCCACCTAGTAAAAAACCTTTACCTACAAGAACTAATACCATACTCAGGGTTGGAAGTGTTTCTTCTTTATTGAACTGTAATATAGATGTGCCTAACCATGAGGCACATCATGTTTCTAGTTGATGGGCAATCAATCAACCAATAATGTGCCCCTCTTGCCAGTATGCTTGGTATAAAATATTTTCCACTTGTGATTCTGGAGGACACAGTTACAACCATGGAATTCTTTGTTAAACTTCTTGAAACATTTAAAAGGCATTGTGGTTATAACGACAATGGCCAGCTAGTATTTTGAACAATGTAAGTATAAACATGGTGTGCTTTGCGTTCAATAATTGTCATTTTCATTTGACTTTATAATTTATTGGAAATTGTGGTGTTCTTGTTAGGAAGGCTAATTTTAGTTATTAACTTTCAACACTAGTACAAATATGTTACCATTCTGAATCCTTTGAGACAGCCTAGTCTTGAGATCACATGATATGCACTAATTATCTAACCAATATCAATTAGGATGATGAGGATATTATAAATATGACCTTGAGGTGGATCATATTAAGCTCCAATAAGCATCATGTTTTTTTTATAGATTTTTTAATGCAGCTTTGTTAAAACATATTTCCACAGAGAACACTGACACATCAATAAGTAAAGCAGGGTTTAGACTCCAAAGCGTACATTGTTTTGTTGGTAAACTGTTCATACTTATATTTTCCTGCAGTCTCGCTAACGTGTTAACCTAGTTACAGCAATTAGTGCTTCATTAGTAAGGCTAACTAACTGCAGCTTGATCCCGTAATGATTTACCAAGCTTTTCCATATACGAGTTCATAATCAATGTTTTCCAATTACTGCTATTGTGCAACCACTATTTCAAATAAACTAGCTAATAATACAATCCCATTACCGTAGCTGCACTAGCAGAGACATTTAATTGCAGTGCAGTTCTTCTCAGCTTTTAAAATTTTTCACACTAATGAAGTGTCATACACAAAGTTGTATTGATTTTTCCACCACATGACTTCAACCACAAATATGTAATTATACGTTTTATATCTATCTGGGGGATTAAAATAATCTATAGTATGTAGCCTTTACTTATCCCTGATAGGTTTAGTGGTCCTTTACCCTTTTCAAAACAATGTAGTTTTTTGATGAATGAACTTTAGATAAAATGTTGCACGTCTCTCCGATCACTGCCATTTCAAATCCGCTTATATCTAGGCAGTAAGATGTAATACAGCCGGACAAAATAGGAAGTGAAGATTAGGTTTCCGTTAAAAGGGTTTGATACTGCATTCCAGAATATCCTTGCATGTAAATTAGTTAATCACAACTGTAGGCGTTAGGTGGTTTTGCATTGACTTTCCGTAACGATATTAATAAGAATGCCAAGAATTGCTACAATGATTATATACTGGCATAGAAGCACAACAGCTAAATCATAGTATCACACAGCCTAATTCAATACCTGATGAACTGATGGGTAATTCTATACATAATATATGGAAATGGGCTTGCTTTGACCACCATGTTTATATTTTCGGACATGTTAACTCCTAGTTAAATTGTGTGGTTCAACAGTGACACTCATGCATGAGCCGTCATAGATTCCAGTTCAGTGAAATTCATTGTAGCTATACTTATTCAAGGTTACATTTTCAGTTATACCGTATTTGCTCGATTATAAGACGACCCCCCAAATCTTAATATTAATTTAGGAAAAAAAGAAAAAGCCTGAATATAAGACGACCCTATAGGAAAAAAGTTTTACCAGTAAATGTTAATTCATTTAAACTATTTTTTTAATAAAAGCTATGATTGAGAAAAATATTTTGGTTTTATTTCCTTCTATTTTCCAACCTGCCCCCCAGTTATGCACATCTGCCCCAGAAATGCTTTATACCCCCTATATGCCACTGTGCCCCATGATATGCCTTTTAACCCTCTAAATGCCACTGTGCCCCATGATATGCCTTTTAACCCTCTAAATGCCACTGTGCCCCATGATATGCCTTTTAACCCTATATGCCACTCTGGCACTTAGATGGTTAAAAGGCATATTATGGGGAAGAGTGGCATATAGGGAGGTTTAAGGCATTGCAGGAGGCAGAGTGGCGTATAGAGGGTTAAAAAGGCATTTCTGGAGGCAGAGTGGCATTAAGGGGGTTAAAAGGCTTTTCACAGAGCACCCTGCCTCCAGAAATGCCTTATGCCCCCATTTAACACCCCCCCGCCCCACTTACCGGTACTTCTGAGTCTCCTGTCATGTAGCTGGGGCAGCGTGTAGACTCACGCTGCAGCCGGAAGGAGGCGTGGCTAGCAGCGGGGGTTGTCTGCGTGCATCGCGCAGACATTCCCCAGCTATCAGAGATCAGAGTTCCCCGCGGCGGCGCCCGGTGCGGGGAACTCTGATCCTTGACAGCCGGGGAAGGTCTACGCGATGCACGCAGACAACCCCCGCTGCTAGCCATACCTCCTTCCGGCTGCAGCGGAAGTTGTCTACGCGAATCGCGTAGACATCTACACGCTGCCCCAGCTGCACACCGGGGACTCTGAAGTACCGGTAAGTGGGGCGGAGGGGTTGAGACAGGAGGATCCAGATCCCCTGCAGCTGCGGGGGATCTGGATCTTAGTCGTCTCATAGTCAGACTTTGAGGTCTGATTATAAGACGACCCCGATTATAAGACGAGGGGTATTTTTCAGAGCATTTGCTCTGAAAAAAACCTCGTCTTATAAACGAGCAAATAAGGTAATTGCCAAAACAATACTGGCCAAACATAATAATTTCACCTTCATTTCTTTCTTTTGGACACAAATTTGGGCACAAATATTCAAGGCAGTCATTTATAGGTGATCACATTTGGGATACAGCTATGCCAGGACAAGTTGGTTGTGATCTACATGAATTTGTTCACCAAATGCAATTTTATAGGATATGAAGAGCAAATCAGCTTTCACTTTGAATTGGCATGCTTCGTTACTCTATGTAAATTTTCAAAACTTGTTTAACTGTAAGAAGTTTAATATAGATAGATAGATAAATAGCATAACTATTGATGAGGTTGATGTAAAGAGAGGGCAAACCTAACATTAACTTCTTTGTGTACCCAAAGTCTCAATTGGTTGATGCCAGAAGAGGCCCCTGCAGGCGACCAATAGTCGTTCGCACGGCCCTTTAACCCCTGACGGCGAACTTACGGATTTCCACTTCCGTTAACCCCTGTGATGCTGCATAGATAAGGTAGGCTAGATGGGGAAGGGACCAGGGAGATTAGTAGATGAAGACGAAGACGAACACGTTTTGACGTCTTCGTCTACGTTTTGCCGCCGCCATGTTCGGTATTCATGCTGAACAACGCAAATGCACCCTTTGTGTTTGTTTTCATGTTTGCCCGAATACAAATGCACAAGTCTAGTTAATACTACTTTCTAAAGGAGTTTACTGGTCACACCCCAAAGACACATTAAGGAAAGCATTAGTGGAGATCACCTCCAGCAAATATACTTAAATTGATTACAAGCATTTAATTATTTTATAAAAGATGTTACTATAGGAGTATAATGTACCTGAATGAAAGAAATTGATGTTTGTTTCTCACACTACAGTTAAAGATTCTAAACACAATTATATTCTACCTTTCATTGTAAAGATATTGATCTTTATTACCTTAAAAACCTTTTTTGTATAATATGTTACTAATGACAATCATTTTTTTCCTAATATACATTTTAGTATTACAATGTCTCTACAAAATATATAAATATAGTATGAGAGTAGGTATTACAATATACAATAAATTATATCAGATCCACTTTCCTCTGATGCATGACTATTGTCACAAATAACAATACACAGCAATCTCATTCCTATTGTTATTTATAATTACCCTTCATTCTGCAAGATACCTTAAGTGCCCTGTGATCCATTTCACACTTTCATTCATTAAAAAATAGAAGTCACTTGGGTTCAGTTGTCACTAAAAACATGTTTTTAAAAAAAAAGTCTACCTGCTTTCTTGTTTAGCCTTCAGTAAAACAAAAACATATCATTAAACCAATCTCTGCACGATTTTTTATTCAGTTATTATTTTAATGTATAATTATATCCTGGGTGTTCCAATACCACAACAACCTGTTTTAGTGTGAGCACGGAAGAGGCTGGCAACAATAAAACCAAAGGTGAGCACAGAAAAAATGCAGTCAAAAATGGTTTAAATCCCGGTAGCCCAGATTATGGTCAAATACTGTATGTGCACATAGCAGAAAACAGATATATGGATGATAAATGAAAAAAATTGATGATTAGTAATCAGTAAATGCATGCATGTACATTCAAATACTTCTATTTTATGCTCCTTTATATCAACAATGGCTGACATTGTTATTTGGTAAAAATATTGTGTGGATCCAAAATAAACTAACGTGTACTTATTATTATAAATATAAAACAATAACAATAAAAAATAATGCAAACTAGACTAATTATTGTCCATTAACATGTGCGCTGATTTCCAACCGTTGGTATTACAGCTATTGATGAAGCCCTCAGCTCCCAATCTGCTATATAGGAAGTACATCATGCAGCTGTCAACAAAGACAGAAAACATAAGCAATTTGAGCACCTGACATTTCCCTTATATCATTTCAGAAAACTCAATATTCAGGCAGCGTAGAAAATGTCTTCAAGCGTGTTCCATATAAATCCATCTGTAATTACTCCTACACACTACTTATGTTTAGGTGTTCAGGTTTTTAGGTTTTCCCCTACAAATTTCAAAACCTTTATTTCCAAATTGTTTCCAAATTACTTGAAAATGGCAATGTATTTAATCGTTTTTTTTATCTCCTTCTCAAAATGTCTTAAACAAGCCTACAGATATTTTCCCGGTTCGTGAGTGCACCCTCGTTTCTATGGCCTTTTGTATACGTTGTAGTAGGAAGGTTCTATACTCAATATAGTTGGAGTTGAAAACACATTCATAGCCCTACAAGCTGCCTATCTGGGATTGAAGCTTGTAGCTTTTGTACTACTCGATAAAGGTAGTTTTTTTTTTTTTACAATGCATCAAGGTACCCGTATTGCTTATTTTAAACCAGCATTACACAAGTACCACGGATTTAAGCTCCTTTTTTGATTTTGTATAAGTCAGCGGTGGATCATGCTTTCAATTGGTCAATGGAATATGGTAAACAAGGTGCTCCAAATAGGACCATAGTATATACCAGGTCCCCAATCTTCTTCAACTGGTGCAATATGGGGTATAAATAGCCCTTACTTCTAGGGTCTCCTCAGAAGAGGTGAAGTACCAAAAGGCACAGCCCTTTAGCCACCAAAAACTAAGTCTTCTGTGACTGAAAATCAATAGGCACGTGCATGAAGCAAACTAAAAAGCATGCATTGATAGATGAGGTGCTATATCTGTCCCAACCTATGGCTGGTGTCATAAACAATGGTGCTTTTGAGGATCCAGTGGCTACACAGTGCCCTTACTGGCTGAGCTGTGATGTGAAAAAAATGCCTCTACACCACACCATGCTTCTTGGGCTTCAAAAAACCCAATTATCCTTAAGGCCAGAGGATCAAGCTTTTGCTGTTTCACAGGTACTTGTGTGATCTTAGCCAGATGCCTGAGAAGCTCATATACCTAAAAAACACAGGAGCAGTAGGTTGTGGTTTGTGGCTCCTGCCTCTTAGTAACTCTGCTTCCCTGAATGCTAAGTCATGCATCTTATGGTTGGGACATCCTGGAGACATTAGCTCCCCTTGCAACATTGTTTGTTTATCTGATAACCTCATGGCTTTGAATAATGGTTTTAGCCAGCTTTTAAAATGTGTATGTACAATATTTATTAGACACAAATTGAGACATTTTTGGAAAGTTTTCTGATGAATAGCATCTGGAAAACTGTTTTAATGGCAAAATAACCCAGTTGATAAGTATAGCTTTTTTGTTGCAGATTATAACTATATAATACAATTATTTTAGTCTTTTTACACCACACTCATTCTAACAATCTATAAGAATTAAAATTTAATTTGGATTGTTTCTCTTGGTCATGAGTAAACTGTATGGCCAGGATTCAAAGCTAGTGCCCCTAGAATGAATTAAATTAACCCCTTCGTGACAAAGGCTTATTTTACTTTTTGTACCCTTCGTGACAATGGCCGTTTTAACATTTCTGCGCTGCTCGTGTTTAGCTGTAATTTTCTTCTTTCCCGTTTACTGAACCCACACACATTAGATATTGTTTTTTTCAGGACAAGAAGGGCTTTCTTTTGATGACATTGTTTTGATTGTATCATATTATTTACTATTAAAAAAAGTATAAAATATGGTGAAAAATTTAGAAAAAAATGACTGTTTCTAACTTTTAGTTGAAAAATCTTTTACTCATCTATAAAAGGTAATAAAAAAACCTGCTAAATAGATTCTACTATTTGTCCTGAGTTTAAAAATACCCAATGTTTTTATGTTTTTTTGCTTTTTTCTGCACGTTATGGAGCAATAAGTACAGGTAGCGTTTTGCTATTTCAAAGCCATTTTTTCCAAATCTAGTAATTCTTCCCCCCATGTGCCATTTCGGGTATCTTTGAACCCGGCCAATGCAATTTACCCCATCAAATCATATATGTTTTGAAAACTAGACAGCCCAGGGTATTCCAAATGCTGGTATTTTAACCCTTTCCAAGCACTTATTCTACCATCAGCCTTTGTCAAACTTTATGGTAGTCATTTTTTTGCATTTGATTTTTCACACACATTTTACTTTAGGTATGAATAAATGGGTTCTGGTATATGTCACTATCATAAAACACCCCAATATGTGTTTAGCAACATCTCCTGAGTACAGCGATACCTCACATGAATGATTTTGCCTGGCTGTTTGGGGGCAAAAGGGCCACATTTGGGGCATGTGCATTTTTCAATGTTGAACTTTGGCATTTGGGGATCCACTGCCCATGCCCTATTTGGTACATCTTTGAGCCGGGCCATTTCAGTGTGCCCAACAAAACCATATATTTTTGAAAACTAGACACCACAGGGTATTTTAAATGCTAGTATTTTAACTCTTTGCATGCACACATTTTACCACCAGCATTTTTTCAAAGTTTGCAGTAGTATTTTTGTGTGTGTATTTTTCCCACACACACCTACTTTATGTATAAATTTACAGCTCCTGGTATATGCTGCTGTCACATGACACCCCAATATGTGTTCAGCAACATCTCCTGAGTACAGTGATACCCCACATGCATGGGTTTGTCATTTTTGGGGGGAACTAAAAGGCCACATTTGGTACGTGTGCATTTTTCTAATTGGAAATTAGATGTGTGGCCATCCTTCCCCCCGTGTTAATTGGGAACCCGGCCAATTCAATTTACCCCATCAAATCATACATTTTTTAAAAGTAGACACCCCATGGGCATTTAATATGCCAGTATTTTAACTCTTTCCATGCGAGAATTGTTTTAAGCTAATATGCTAATTTTAGGACTTGCTCACAAAAATATATTTTTTATATATATATATTTTTTTTTGCCTTTTTTTTTTTAACTTGAAGGTTCCCCTGATAGTGACATCAGTGGGAAATTATTTTTATATTTTACTGTTTTTTTACTATTTTTTTTCTAATTATTATTAATTTTATTTTATTTTTAATTTATTTTTTCTAATCACACTGTGATTAGAAAGTTGAGCTCCATCGTTGATCGCCTCCTAAACGCTTTTAAAACGGGCGTCTGCCGCCATACAAAGTATGGCGGATGTTGACGCCCCGGGGAGGGGCCAGAGATGGCCCCTTTGTGCCGATAATGGCGTTGCTGAATGCCTCGCGGTCGAGGCATTACAGCAACGCCGTTTCGGTGCAGAAAGCGAAAATAGATCGCTTTCTGCACCCGTTTAAAGACGTGCCGGTCCTGGCACGTCATTTGTCATTATCGACTTGAATTTCCGTGACGTGCCCGGACCGGCAATTGTCATCAAGGGGTTAAACAAATGAGGTATGTATTACATTATTTTACTTAGCTATATTTGAAGGTGCTGTTCCATCAAACTTACTGAATTTAACATGTATGTTACTAAATACAGCTTTACAAAAAACATTCCTAATATTGAATGGCCAAACATTTACCCCATTTGTGTGTTTATGTTTGTTTATTTTTATTTTAATGCATTATTATTATTATTATTATTTTGTTGGGGGGGAGACTTTAGTTTCATAAAGCAGACAAGTTATTGACATAGAAACTAAACATGTTTCTTAACGGGTTATGTGCTGTCTTTATATGATTTAACCTTAAGAGGAAATACTAAAATTACAGATCTGCTAAGCTTTCTAGTGAGTTCATCTAATGTTTTGTCTAAGTAGAACAGAACCTCTAAAATGGATCTTCTAAATACAATTCTGCAGCATATTCTACTTTAGACCAACAGGTCTAGGGGGTAGACCCCTATTGGGAGATCTCCTCAACTGGCCCAGATAGATATTAAGAAGAGTCAGTCTTAGAAGTATTGAACTTCAGGTAGTGAGGTACCATCCATAATGCAATTTCTAATTAGTAAGGCCAATTAGAAGAGACCTTGAGAGGCCAGTAGAGGAAAGTTAAGTTAGCATGTCAGCGGCATAGAGCTGGTAGATATTTTAATAAACAATACAATAAAATAAAATGACTTACAATCTATGATCAAGGCGATCTCTAATAATGATGGGACCTTACCCCACCAACTCACCATTGTTACTGGACATTCATGGCAGAGAGGGCTGTCTTTCTTTACATATATGCAATCTTTTATAAATAGCTCTCATATTCTAACTCTGTATTTTTTCTTTGTGTGAATACTTACAACAATAGACAATTTGCTAAAGGGTCACTCTATCTGTCATATAGATTTTAATGCATATGAAATTTTCATGGTGTCCTTCTTGCAGATGGATGGAGGGATTCTGCAGATCTCCCCCATATGCATTTACCCCATCACCTGCTATTTTCTGCGCACAACTCTTGTCATGTGTTGCCATATACATACTGCCAGTCAGCTACAGCACTGCCTTGGCTAAAAGTATAGGGGATCTAATAATAGCCCCTGCCCTCATGTGAATTCATGCAAAGTGATCACATTGATGCCAATAAGAGATTTTATTGGCATCACATTGATGCCAATAAAATCTCTTTCATGCCACTGATTGGCTGCTTCAAGAAGCCAATCAGTAGCAAGATCATCGGATCACTTAGGGGGAAGGGAGCTGCAGTTATGTAGCAGCAGCTTATCCCTTATTTTTTTGTTCCAATTTTTAAACAATGCATAGTGCAAGATGGTCAAGCAAACATGGGTAAAGTCTTGACAGCAGCATAGGGCAAAACTTCCAATAATGTTTGGAGTATTTTGAACACTGCCGCATCAAGTTATATTAAATGAACTGTCAGTTGTTATTATTTGCATGCTTGAAAAAGAACATTTCTTATACTTTTCCTTTCAAACATGCATGCATTTTTCAGGACTTTTCAGTGTTTTTTTGTGTTTTTTAAAGTAAAACAAAGTTATTTACTCACCTTTCCCACTGTATGTACAACTGGCCCTTAAAATAAATCAGTAAACAGTGTCACATAATTGTTCTTGTAGAAACCCATAAATCCCCAAAAGCAATCAGCAAATTGTTTCTCTTGCCTCAATTTGATCTTACATGAATATCTCTCTGTAAGATAACTCTAGTCGTAAAATGAACTGTAATGGTTCCACTGGGTAAGAGATAATGAATCAATCTACAGAAGAGTAATGAGTAATAGCGAAATGATGGCTGATCTTTCAAACAAATCTACTCTGAACTTCAAAACTAAAATTGATTCCAAACATAGACTATAAAGTTAAATTGATCTATTGCCAATTGTACTAATAAAATTGATTCTAAAAATGCATGCCTCTTAGCTGTCACTGATTAATTCCTTTGGCATGACTACATTTTCAGAGTTATAGAACTTGTCTTCAATTTAAAATTGCAAATGCAATCTCAGAAACTGATTCACGTCTGTAATGGGATGATAAGACCCCAAAGACACAGCTAGCATAATACAATTACATGAATTTACAGTATTGTTCAAAATGTCATAAACACTAAAATGAAACTAAGCTTCTCCGATTTTAAAGAAGATATTTTAAAATAAAATAAATTGAAGCACAAGTGAATCAATTGGAGATATTAACCAGTTCAAACAATCCTACTCCGAAAAGTGAAACAACAATTTGTGTTTCTTTAGCGTGTTGTTAAATACAACTCAGCCAACTAGAACAATGTCCTTTGCACCAATAGAAAGTCCATTCTCCAATAAAAACTATTCTTGAATTTTGGCAGAAAAAAATCATATCAGACAAAAAGTTCTACTGACAGATAATTATTCTATATAAACCCCTTCATGATGACATGGATGCCAGTGTAATGGTGCTCAGCATGAGCTCAGGTACAACCTTACAGTCTGAATGCCAGATAATATGATCAGGTCCTGTTACAATTTTATTACTGTTATGATATAACTCTGATATATATCCAGACACCTGGAGGAAGCCAGCAACAATGGCAAGGGACTCTACAGTTGACCTGGTCTATTGATATCTATTTCCTGATAACTACATGACCAGTATATAGGACAGCAGAGGGAGAGGCAACATTTCTCTCTCTCCCCAAAAAAGAAATATATATATATTTTTTTAAATAGTTCTAATAATGAAAAAGGTAAATAACATGTAAATAAATCATTTTAATTTTGTAATGTTTACAGTTGGCCTTACTGCACCGCCTTTGCAGATTGCACATGAGCCTTTAGCTAAAGAGATCCTTTATAGCTGTGTAAAGCTTTTATCAATGGGAAGCAAAGATTGATGTAGCAGAAAGAGAATAGCTCCCACAAATTAAAAATAATAGATAACTTATATATTAACACAAACATATATATATATAAACCATTATATCAATGTAATGCATACCATTGCCGAGGGTCGCCTTTTATTTGGCTTTTTTGTATGCAAATGAATAGAGGGAGTCACCCCTTTATGTATTTGCTCTCTTTCCCCACTGCTCCAGCCTTTTGCCTTGTAGGAGACGTGTGACATTAAACACATCTCTTGCTTAGAAACAAGCAAGCGTGAGATACTCATCACCAGCCGGCTTCAACTCTTGCTGGCACAAGAGATCCATCGGGTCTAACAAGTGGTGGGGTACCTGTGTGTGAGCAGGAATCACTCCCATTGATTTTGATGGAAACTCTCTTTGTCCATAGTTTGGTTAAAGCTTAGAAAAAATAGCATCTGAAAACAGTGAGTTCAAGACAAGAGAGGAAGAAATTATTACAGGATATGTCATGTATGCATGAAAATCATGCTGAGGAACAGTTACATCAAAGACATTGGGACAGCTGTCCTTTAATGAGTTCTGCACAAGGACACATAATACTTACTGCACTAGAGACCACATGTTCCCATATTCTACATTGCCAAGCTTATCTACCCGGATGAATTACAGGTGTTAATACATGGAACTCACATTTATTTACAGGTAGAACAGCTTAGCACTCCTGTTAAGCCTCTGCATCCTCTAATACATAAAAAAAATGAGACATGTGAATTGATGTACAAAATATGACATTAGGAGCGATCACAACCATTGTTATTTATCTCATTGTTAATAGTATATAGTTTCACACAGATTTTTTGTTTTCTCATCGAAGTTCAGATAGCACTACTGCTACACTGGAAACACATTTCTGATTACTGGTTAATCTTTTTTTCAGAACTGGTATGGTTTTTTATGGAACAGTTTTGACTAAGAAAGGATTTTGCACAGTGAAATTTCGAACATTATTGCAGATGTCCTGGTTAGTGATTATACCGCCCTATGGCAAGAAGGTTGAGAGTTGCATTGCATAGGGTCAAGGTAAAGGCCTACAGGGGCTCAAAGCTAAGTGTGGTGATACAACAAATAAGCATTTAACAATATAGTGGGCTTTAGACAGCTTATTACAAGTAACTAATATTTATATGTGTGTCAGAGAAAGCATCTTTATGAACATGTAAGTGACCTTCTTGTCAAGAATCCATCTTTATATTTAACAATAATATATTGGTTACAGTTTAAGGTAACATTGTTGATGTGCATGTTATCACAAGTAGTACTGTCACCCATGGCAAGGGGGCCATAGTTCTATTTTAATTCATACATTCCAGGACCAATCATCAGATTGGACATTGTGACAAGGACTCGTGAAAGCCCCCTCTCCCTAAGGGTAATATATATATGTGTATATATATATATATAATCAATCACACAAATATGTTTCAAATAATTTAAGTCAGTGTCTCAAATCATATTAAAAGATGCAGCACTAATTTTTACCTCTTTTTACATCACCCGGTATGTGGCACAAGACATGGCACAGTTTTGGCAAAACTAGTTTAGATTACATGCAATTTTTTTCTTTAGATTGACAGGATCATTGTTTATTGCACTCTATTGGTGACATTTTTAACAAGAGCTCCAACCCAGTGTAAAATCACCATTCATAGATTACATTCAGAGTGTAATTTTGAAGTGTGTATTAATTCCAATGTGAAGCCCAGAGTTATGATTCATTTATAGTGGAATGACAGCATAATGCCTAGTTGTCAAAATCTATTAATACTGTTCATTGTCTTCTGTTTATATTTAGAACCAATTGAAATTGAACCGATGGTGAAAAATATACAGTCAAGTGTGTTTACTTCACCTCTGAATAGAATCTGCTATAATACCAATTAATTTGTTATCCTGACATAACAGGTATGATATACTCCGCAAATGATATTGTTGTGCTTATGTCTATTGTTTGGCAGGTATTCTCATTAATTGTTTATTAAACTACAATTATTTGAAAGAAATGTCACATATTAAGATTGAATTTCCTAAAACTGATTTTAATGATTAGTCGAAACGTTTTTTTTTCAATTCTTCTAATGGTCAGCTAAAATATATTTAACAAAAGCAATATGGTAATGTTTTTATAATTAACTTAAATGTATTGCAATGTTATACCAGAAACACTCGATTTAGAAAATTGAATACAAAGATATGTTTTGAAACTAAATATGTTTACATTTTATGTTGTAGCAAATATATTATTACACTTATTTACAAATAACAAAACAGAATATACGGTATTTAAAGAATTGTCAATGATTATCAACAATCAAAGCTGTGAATGGAAAAACAGGCAAAGGAAACATTTGAATTCAGAACCTGAATCAAGGTCTTTACTTCATGGCTGGTGGACGAATAAGGATGGTGGCTTCTGCCAATATAGGAATCCCAGTAGAAAAGAAACAGAAGAAACATCGTGGGCAGTGGTGCCATCTTCTCCAGTCAACTGAGCTGTCATCAGAGATCCACAAAAGTCATCTTTGTAGATTATTTCTAAAGACATATTTTTTGAGAGGTGGCTGGTTTGTATGGGTTGTCAAGCAGAAAGTGCACACCATTTCAGGAGTCCATCAGACTGCATCTAAAGTCATCGACTGGTCAACCCCCCCACCCCTAAACTACTGGTGGGGAGAAGGTGAGACTGAAAATATAAATTCCTATTTGGAAGTAACCATGTATGTTAGATTTGTTTTTTTTCCAGCAATAAACTATTTTCTTCCATTTGTCATAGTTAGTTTGTAGACAGCATTGCAATGAAACTGAATACAATTTTTAAATGGCTATCACCTACATCATAGGTAGCTGAAAAATAAAACCATGTTTTCTGCTGCAGAAGCTATTGTGCTTAAGAAATACTTAATGCTAACACACTTTCTGTAGAATAGAATATAAAAGGCTCACTAACAAGCTACAAGGATTTTTGTGTGTACAGTTATGGTCAATCATTATTAAATGTCTCTTGCTGGACGGAAGAGGTGCTTTATCACAAACAGCCATTCATCAGCTCTTGCCAAGCCAGCTCACATCTGACCTCTGCAGCAATAATGCGGCATCAAGTAGGCCAACTACCCAGTTTAGCTGCCGAGCAGGGAGCGTAAGATTGCTTGAAGATTAAGTGCACTGCTTCATGTTTTCATTCCCAGGAGCTATACGGGCTGATGTATTGATTGGTAAAGTTTACCAGTAAGTATCACAAACAACAATAGCCAGGTCAACGATCGGTGATGCTTGAATATGAATTCCCTCGCAGTCCTTTGGTACGGTGGACTAAGGCAGAGCTATCATGATGTCTGAGTGCAGGTTGAATAAGGTTTACATGGAAATGTAGAGGGAGAAATCATTGCCGTTTTAAATGACATTTAAACAAACTGTGTGGGAGTAGAAGAAGACAGAACAAAACAATTAAGTACAAAGCAGAAAATTGCTGAAGGAATGTCTTTCAGCCAACTGCCCATTATAAAATGATTTATCACTAGACTATTTCTTTCCAATGTTCATATTTTTACTAATATATCTAATGAGTATAATACTAATAAAACATTTTAATATAATAGCTTTTTATATGCTGTTTTATTCATCCGGACTCAAACCACACACATGGGTAAAAATATGACCCCACAAAAAACTAAATTTTTACTCCATACATGCTAAAGCAAATAGCAAAAGTGACAAAAACAAAATCATTTTCTAAAAAGCCCCCACCCCATTTAGTAAATTTATCATATACACTATATGACCAAAAGTATGTGAACTTCATTGGTTGATGGCAGACGAGCCCCCTGCTGGCGACCAATAGAGTCACTCGTACGGACATTTAAACTCCTGGCGCCAAAGCTGCTGCGTAGTCCGTACCGCGTTAACGGACTGAAGTGGCACAGTTAGTTAATTTTAAATTTAGATGTTCGTCTAAAATGGTGGTGAGCGTGGCATGTGGTTTGAAGATGATTAGATGGTAGATGTTAGAGGCATGCCCATACGTTTTAGTATTTTAAAGAGTGTTATTCATGTTATTGTCCCGACCCATCGTGTCAGGAGTTCAGAACTACCGGTGGCATTTGGGGAGCTGGAACGTCGTCGGTAGATGCAAAGTTAGAATGGTTAATTGAAAGTTGGGGCATTTTTAACATCAAGATTTGTATGTTTTCGTAATAAATGAAGTTGCGGCATTAGTAAATAAATGCGTCGGCCTATTCAAAATCCAATTAGTCTCAGTGTTTTCATTGGAGTATGTTATTTATTTTTAATGGGACTGAAACCAGAAATGCCAGGTGCCTGCGTCATGAATTAGCCTGTATTAATATTTTCTAACCACAGTGACCTCTTCCTACTCTAATGTATAGATCCCTGATCCATGCGCTAATGTTTTCTCATTAACTGCTCGGCTTTGGTCACAACAGTTGCCTCGAACACCACTGGAATTAATTACCAGAAGAAGCACTGCTGTTTCGAACTGTCATCTCGAATTTATCACTTGCCACTTAATGTAACTCATCCGACCTAATACCTACTATGTGTCACAAGAGCTTTGGCTCTATTTCCACCAGGGTAATAGCAGGTTGTGCTGCATGCCTAATGTTCCGATACTGCAAAGTACACATCTGCTGGAGGCCTAGTTAAAAGATCCTACCCTGGAGGCATAGCTTGCTAACAATGCCCCTAGCAAATTGCAGATAATCCATACGTCATGTAACATCTGAAGCTTATCGTGACTCAAAGCTGAAGTCAACACATTTAATTTTTGCTTCCCAAAGATAATAATCTTTCATTTCATTGGCTGTAACAAGTCTGTGGCCATTTGTGTCTTCCATGTTCCAGTTTTAGAGTATAATGAAGCTAGCTGTCTTTGTGTGGATAAATAAATGGCTCCAGGGGGCTTTGGGTATTAGGTCCAGCTTTCCTGCAGTACAAATTGAACGGAAATAGCTCATTAAATAACTCACAAAAAATATATAGCCTGAAGTGCAGTCACGTTAAAAAACCATTATGTTTTAACTTTTTTTACCTTCTAGAATGTATACCAGTGTTCCTTCTTCATACGTTCTTGTGTTCTTGGAATTGTATTGGGATGTATTTCATGTGGGAAGTACAGCTGATTCTTGGTGCCTAGTATTGACATGACACATTGCGCATAATTTGTAAGATACCTTACCTAAAAATATAAAAAAATATACATTTTAACTTCACATGTGAAATCTTTAAGAAAAAAATATTTTTTATCAGTTTTTTAGAAGGCTATAATCTTCATAAAATATAATTTTACGTTTCTGAATCATTATGTATAGTTCCTTGCATAAACCTGTAGCATTAGAGTCCAGTTCAGCCAGTGGCTGCACAATCCATTTTAGAGTTATGGAAGCAAATTGCACTCAACATTTCGGTCCTAATTTTGTATCTTGTCTGTCTTGTTTCTTTGTGGCTGTTTGATAACTTGTCTGTGAAGCCAGGCTGCTGTCTTTAGCTCTGTCCATTGGCAACCAGTTACTGTTAGGTTGGGGATATAATGTTTTCATCATAGTGGACACAACTATAACACTTGCATATGCACTCATACCCAGCTTTTTTACCCCATTTCCTGTAGATTTTGTCTCTTTTACCTCTATTTAAGACCTTTTTTATTCCCAAATGCCTAGGTTATTTGACTTATATCCTGAAATCACATATCAACCGTCTCTCAGAAGTTACTGCCATTAATGGTCAGTCTTACACTAATGCTACAGTAATTAAACACAGATGCATTCAATATAAATATGCAAATTAGGGAAAAATTATGCCCTCTTTCAGCTGCTAAAGGATGGTTACAGGGGCAACAATTCAACAATATCTAACAACACAAAATTACAATTGGTCAATACCAAATCTACACATGGGTATACTGATTGATAATATAGATAGCGGGGTTTATTCATTAAAGGGAGAGATGGAAGCAGAGTTGTGGTTTCAACTAGTTAACTTAAATAATATTCATTATGAATTGCCTACGCTGTCATGTTTCTGTAGTGTAATGCCGAAACTGTCCCTGTAAAATGCATGTTTCAATAGGAAAGACTTTAAGAAAAATTCTCACTGATTTAACTATGCATTACAAAGGGCCAGGTTGGCTCTTCATGCTGTATAGTGAAATGAAGGAACGGAAAGACAACGCAAAGTGTTGTGAGTGCACCCCCTCCCCACGGCAGCAGGACCCCAGGCATCTGGGGAGGACCAACCCCACCGCTCCTACCTACGTACGTCACCACTGTCAGCTCTCCCTTTATCAAATAAACCTCCGTGTCATTGACAGTCAAATATCACAAGAGGGACACTTATCCCCTATCAAATGCTCTGACTGCTGAAGAACGATCAGTAAATGCCACTTATATCCCAAAAAGAGTTTTCTCTAAATTATTCTATCATGACCTACCACATAAACTTGGATTATTTCATCACCTGAGACCCCATAGACTTCATTGGCATAAAACCTGTCACAATCTCTGGCCCCCTCTTTAAGGAAATATGGATTTCTAGGTGTAGCTGTCAGCAACTTTGTGACAAAATAATTTTCTCATGAGCCAAATTAGGTTTAGGTTCTCTTCAGCCCGGAAGCTAATAATTGGGCTTTGGTTATTAATCCTTGTGTTTTTTGAACAGTTTTGTCATTATTTTTTTTATATTTTTAAGACATTATAGTATATTACAAATGTAAAAAAAGATGTATACTTGTTTTATTAAGTATATGTTTCTGAATACACAACTGAGGGTACAGCCATAAAATAACTTAAAAATTAGAATTACATAGGATATAGTACCACTATACTTTAGAGTCATTTTTTAAGGAGAAACTAGGTTAAGAAGTGTACTCAAGACTATGATAAACATAGTCTTGTCCCAACTATTATCAGTAGATCCACTCTTCTATCTGCTATTGATGGAAATAAAGCCAGATCATTGATTTTGTCAGCACCTGTGTGCACTATTGTTATTTACAAATGCTTTACTATATTTATGTTTTCGCTGAATATGCAAAATTGATGAAAGAAGAACATTTAAATTAAATAATTTTTAATGTAATTTAAAGGCAGTTGCTGTATTGTTAGAGCAATCTAAACACGGTTAACACTACTTGAGAAAATTGGAAATTTCCTTTCAGGTAATCCTATTTGTTATCTTCAAATGTTGCTGTGAAATGATCTCTAGAGTTTAGACTGAAAACAAAGCCTGAGAATCGATTGGTTTGACATTATCATAGCTCCATAATAATACTGATTTCCAAGAGTTCACAACCTGCTCATTAAAAGTGTTCAACCAGTTACCCTTTGCCCTCTGACCTGGGACTACATAAAAAGAGGTGGCATAAATTGACCCATGGCTGCTAAGTACCCTTCATTGTTCAAAGAAGAGCAGATGCTACTTGCTTTCTATTAGTCATATTCTATTCAAAACCAATTTTGCAAAATCAGCAGAAATACCTTACTTTATTGTATGCAACTATAGTCATCAATAGATACAACAACAAGGGTAGATTTAGTATTGCAGCGTTATATAATAATTAGGTGAGTTTGCAACATACATATTGGATTCTCTAGACCTAAGTACCATTTTATTTTTTTTAAATGGTCACATAAATTTCCCAGACTGTTAGCAGCTCAAAAAATATTTTGTAAATAAACAAATTTAAAAACAAATTGGCTCACTGGCATCAATATCACATCTGATGCCAGAAGTAAGAATAAATGGGGGGATTTCAGGATCTAACTTTTTTGGGGGAACCCAATAATGGTCAGGCACAGGTTCAATGGACCTCATTTTAGGAGGTAGATTTAAGAGGTGGAACCTGGGCATCAGCGCCATCTGACACATAGTCTGAAGTCACATATTGGCTCAGTCAGTAAATCACATGCTTCTTCTACACTGTCAAAACATTTTATTTTAAATTTACCAAAAATGTTTTTTTCTCTCCCTAAAACTCAAAGTCCTCTACAATATCCCCAATTCCACCAAACTAACATAACTAAACTAAATTAAAATATTATTTTCTTTCTCTAAAGATCAAGGGGAATGGGGCAATTTCAAATGAGAATGAACACGTATAACATGCTGCAATATATTTTATCACATACTTTAGTCACCATGCTATCTCTCCTCCAGACCACAAAGATGAGGACAGAGGCAGAGCATCTGGATTAAGTTGGTCATCACAGTGACTGTCTTGGATGTGAGAATGGGCCAGATGTGGCACACATGGGAGCACGCCGCTGTATTTTCTACTGGACGTTCCAATACATCCATAAGGGCATTTTGGGTCGTCTTTCATGGATGGACCAGTACCTCATTATGTCCGAGGAGGGGTAAAGATAATTCTACTAGCTTGTTTTGGGTGTCACTCCTACTTAATTCTGCAATATCTTCTTTTCCTACGAGCCAAGCAGTTTCTTAAGTGACATAATATATTTGCTTTTGTAGTATATTTCCATGTATTTATGTATAAAACACCATGGTCCTTGTGGAAATTCCCATGAAAGTAAACTTTAGCCCATATGTTGTGTAAAATAATAATTAAATCGTCTATCCTCCAAGTTTGTATAAAATGGTGTATAAAATGTGATGCAAGCTGTATTTATTTAAAACTTGAAACCTGAATTTCTATAATGTAAGTGCACCATATTGAATAATATACTACAGTGTTTCCCAGAAGTAAAATTTGGTGTAAGGCACCATCATCTTTTTACTCACACCAGGAATAGAAACTACCAACTCAATAAACAAGAAGGTTCTATGCAACATTAAAAGGTAACATTAAAATACATATAAAACAAGTTGTTTCTTTTCGTTATTTCCTACCTTAACTTAACTCAATGTTAATAATGCTTCAGCTGACACTATAAGATTTTTTAAGATGCTTTAATGCCAGGCACCACAGGGAGTAACTAAATGGTGCCAGACCCATGTTCCAAATACTTAGGAACCCCAGTGCGTTTCACCTCCACCTGTCATCATACACAGGAGGGTAGGTGCTAAATAACCACTATCATTGGTTTGCCAGAGGAATATGGCGATCTGAGTATGAATCACAGATGTCTTGTTTCTCCTGTTTTCTGTCGGTCTAAACTGTACTAGAGAATAAGGGTCAGATTGTGATAGCTATGTTTAGTTTGGCTTCGACTCACTCACAAGGAGTGCTGAGCTGGCCTTGAATAATGCATAGTTTAACCTGTAGGTTGGCTTTAAGGAATCATTGCCATATCACTATAACCTATATACACTATGCAGGCTCAGCTTTTCTGGAATGGGAGCTGATCCCTGTCCATCATCTGGCTTTAGTATGCAAAATGAAAGCTCAACCCAGAGAGGTTCTTTTGGAAGAAGGGGTGAGTTGCCCACGTATAATGCATAGTTAATGTTGGAAGGATTCTTCAACATCATCTCAGTGATTACATTATGCCTTATGCAGGGGCAGTTCAGCCATCTTGCAGGAGAACATCACTGGAGTGGACACTTCATATTGCATAATAAAGCTGGTAAAACGAAATGTCCATATACGTATTACCTAGAATGGTATAAAGACAGAATAGCTTTTGTACTTTAGGTCTCATTTTATGTAGCTGGCAATAGCTGCAGCACCAGGGACACTAATGTCTCATGGATTACCAATGTAAATATTACTTTAACTAGATAATATTTCAAAGCAGGGCAGTGTCTGATGAACCCTAATAAAAACACAGCGATCTTTCACGGTACAGTTAAGAGTCATCAAACACCTGTAATCATATTCAGTTTTGCTCTTTTCTCCATAGACTTCATATAATAATCATTTAACAGCCTTCACTGTAAATCCTTTACTTATGGCTAAGGAAACAGCAGATAAGCAGGTAACCTGGGAATGCTAAAGCATAAAGAGAGGAAAGCATGAATTATGATATAAGGCAGATAAAAAAAGGTTTTGAATAGGTTGCAAAATATGTGTTTTAAAACGGGGAGCCAGGTCTCTATCAATAGCTCCAATATTCACAAAGCAGTTACAAATGCTAGAAATGGAAACAGAACATATGGTACAAAATACATATTGTTAGTAAGCCTAGAAAATGCAGAAAAAGCTGTTTATAATGTACTGGAAATATAAATATGGTTCCATAATTGAAAAAAATGACACTCGGGCCACTAAATTTAATTTGAAGACTAACATAAATGCAGTGATGAAGAAGCATTTCACTTTAAAAAGTAACTTGTTCACATATACAATGGCTGTCTACTAACATTGGTCATTTGGCAGTATGAGGTGCATGGTGTAAGTAATTTCCAATGAATTATCGCATACTTTTTCTGGTGTGCAAATTAGCATGGCTGCGTTGGGGGTGTGCTTACTCCCCAACATTTCAGATGTCCAAATTGGAACACCTGTTTTGGGGGGTGACAAAGGGAGGGAATGGCCACCAAAGTGGGTGGGGCAGAAACCATAGCCACCTGCCTGCCTTACCTGAACAGCCACCTCCTGATGCTAGTGTTGGAAGAGGGCTGGCCCTGGAAGAAGTTGGGGCTGGACCTTGCTGTGAGTAGAGTGGGAAGCTCCTTGCTCGATGGAGGACATCCAGGAGTTGAAGATAAGGTCTGTGTTGCAACTTCCATGGATTTTACATTTCCCTGGGCCAGTTAGGTGAGATCAGCTCTCCTCAACAGCCCATGCTCCCCCTGGAAATCAGAACTGTCCCATGAGATCCTGGACTTTTCGGAGGTTTGTCCTCCTTAGTTCGTAGGACCAGGATTTAACCAATATTCACCAATATGTGGCATCATCTTGCTGATCTGGTAGAAAGGCTAATGTGTTTGAAAGTAGTCTAGCAGTATTGTATGCAGAGCATTTGTCATATACATTTTCTGAAAAAATTTCCATTTTGTTCTATAAAAATGAAGTGATTGTTTCTTAATAATTACTTTGGGAAATATATGAATATTTTCCACCTTCAGATAGAACAATGCTTTGACCTTCCTAATTACCAGCCAGAGATATTCAATACACGGTAGTATTCCACATAAATATTCCAGCAAATGTAATACCTCCTTAATCTTACACATCCAAGCTTGTTTATCTAATCAATTGTTATGCAAGAACAGTTGTAAGTAATAATGTACCCTTTAATGACTGAATGATGGACCTGCCAGATACTATCTCCTGCCATATCCTGCTTACATTTCCCTGATGGTGAGTACAAAGATGCCCATCTGGGAGTTATTACCATATCCTCGTCAATTGCAAACCAGCTTCAACATAATCCATATATGCTGGAAAACGTCCAAGACCGGTGAAAGAACAGCAACCACATCACAGTATGACATATTTCAGTGAGAACACATAAAGCGTGCTTGGTTGGTTAAACAATTCAATAATGGAAATAGCTGGAATATTACACCAACAAAACCTTTTTTGGTATATATATATATATATATATATATATATATATATATATATATATATATATATATATATATATAAAGTGAGTACACCCCTCACATTTTTGTAAATACCGTATTTGCTCGATTATAAGACGAGGTTTTTTTCAGAGCAAATGCTCTGAAAAATACCCCTCGTCTTCTAATCGGGGTCGTCTTCTAATCAGACCTCAAATAGAGTCTGATTAGGAGACTAAGATCCAGATCCCCCGCACCGCTGCAGGGGACCTGGATCCTCCTGTCTCACCCCCCCCCATCATACACACTTACCGGTGCTTCCTGCTGTATTGCCGGGGCAGCGGGTTGACGTCTACGCGATCCGCGTAGACAACGTCCGCTGCAGCCGGAAGGAGGTGTGGCTAGCAGCGGGGGTTGTCTGCGTCCGTCGCGTAGACCTTCCCCGACTGTCAGAGATCTCTGATCTCTGACAGCCGGGGAAAGTATACGCGACGGACGCATACAAACCCCCGCTGCCAACTCCACCTCCTTCCGGCTGCAGCAGAAGGCGACGTCAACCCGCTGCCCCGGCTGGAAGCACCGGTAAGAGAGGGCTGAGAGGGGAGAGAGGAGAGAGGAGAGGGGAGGGGAGGGGGGGGGAGAGAGTGTGTGTGTGTGTGTTAGTTAAATGGGGGCATAGGGCATTTCTGGAGTGGCGTTAAGGGGGCATTTAATAGAGCACTCTGCCTCCTGAAATGCCTTATACCTCCCTATATGCCACTCTGCCCCATAATATGCCTTTTAACCCCCTAAATGCCAGAGTGGCATATAGGGGTAAAAGGCATTTCTGGAGGCAGAGTGCTCTATACAATGCCTTTTAACTCCCTTAATGCCACTCTGCCTCCTGAAATGCCTTATACCTCCCTATATGCCACTCTGCCCCATAATATGCATTTTAACCCCCTAAATGCCAGAATGGGATATAGGGGTATAAGGCATTTCTGGAGGCAGAGTGGCATATAGGGGGTCAAAAGGCATACCATGGGGCACAGTGGCATATAGAGGGTTAAAAGGCATATCATGGGCCACAGTGCCATATTGGTGTGGCAAGCCTGGGGGCAGATGTGCGTAACTGGGGGACAGGCTGGAAAATACAAGAAATAAAAACAAAAAAAATATTTTTCTCAATCATAGCTTTTATTAAAAAAAATAGTTTACATGAATTAACATTTACTGGTAAAACTTTTTTCCTTTAGGGTCGTCTTATATTCAGGCTTTTTCTTTTTTCCTAAGTTAATATTCAGATTTTGGGGGGTCGTCTTATAATCAGGGTCGTCTTATAATCGAGCAAATACGGTATTTTATTATATCTTTTCATGTGACAACACTGAAGAAATGACACTCTGCTACAATGTAAAGTAGTGAGTGTACAGCCTGTATAACAGTGTCAATTTGCTGTTCCCTTAAAAATAACTCAACACACAGCCATTAATGTCTAAACCTTGGCAACAAAAGTGAGTACACCCCTAAGTTCAAATGTCCAAATTGGGCCCAATTGCCCAATTAGCCATTTCCCCTCCCCGGTGTCATGTGACTCGTTACAAGGTTTGAGGTGTGAATGGGGAGCAGGTGTGTTAAATTTGGTGTTATTGCTCTCACACTCTCTCATACTGGTCACTGGAAGTTCAACATGGCACCTCATGACAAAGAACTCTCTGAGGATCTGAAAAAAAGAATTGTTGCTCTACATAAAGATGGCCTGGGCTATAAGAAGATTGCCAAGACTCTGAAATTGAGCTGCAGCACGGTGGGCAAAACCATACAGTCGACCAAAGAAGTTGAGTGCACGTGCTCAGAGTCATATCTAGAGGTTGTCTTTGGGAAATAGACGTATGAGTGCTGCCAGCATTGCTGCAGAGGTTGAAGGGGTGGGGGTCAGCCTGTCAGTGCTCAGACCATACGCCACACACTGCATCAAATTAGTCTGCATGACTAGAAGGAAGCCTCTTCTAAAGATGATGCACAAGAAAGCCCACAAACAGCTTGCTGAAGACAAAAAGACTAAGGACATGGATTACTGGAACCATGTCTTATGGTCCGATGAGACCAAAATAAACTTATTTGGTTCAGATGCTGTCAAGCGTGTGTGGCGGCAACCAGGTGAGGAGTACAAAGAGAAGTGTGTCTTGCCTACAGTCAAGCATGGTGGTGGGAGTGTCATGGTCAGGGCCTGCATGAGTGCTGCCGGCACTGGGGAGCTACAGTTCATTGACAGAACCATGAATGCCAACATGTACTGTGACATACTGAAGCAGAGCATGATCCACTCCCTTCAGAGACTGGGCCACAGGGCAGTATTCCAACATGATAACGACCCCAAACATGGCTCCAACATGACCACTGCCTTGCTAAAGAAGCTGATGGACTGGCCAAGCATGTCTCCAGACCTAAACCCTATTGAGCATCTGTGGGGCATCCTCAAACGGAAGCTGGGGGAGCGCAAGGTCTGTAACATCCCCCAGCTCCGTGATGTCGTTATGGAGGAGTGGAAGAGGACTCCAGTGGCAACCTATGGAGCTCTGGTGAACTCCATGCCCAAGAGGGTTAAAGCAGTGCTGGAAAATAATGGTGGCCACACAAAATATTGACACTTTGGGCCCAATTTTGACATTTACACTTAGGGGTGTACTCACTTTTGTTGCCAAGGTTTAGACATTAATGGCTTTGTGTTGAGTTATTTTTAAGGGAACAGCAAATTGACACTGTTATACAGGCTGTACATATATATATATATATGTGTGTGTGTTTGCCGATTCTATGCACTGTATGGGTCAAGGGATCACTTGGCAGTAGAGAAGAAAAGCATCTTTACTGATGGGGATTTTATTTTATTCATAACTTGCTTGTGAATGTTAGTTGTGTATAAGAACCTACAATGTCAATGAGATTTGTGTGCATGCTTGTAACAAATGGAAATTATTAGCAATGTGACCTTGCATTGATATGTATGTGGGACAAAAATTACTGTGACAGCCACACCTCTTCGTATACTTGTTTGCATCTAACATTTTCTGCTTTTAAAAATGGTGTTTGCAGTTCACTTGAATGTATATTTAATCAAATCGCTTTTTTTCCTGCACAGCATCATAAATACTATTTTTCATTACAGTCTTCAGACCAGTCTAACATTACACAGTCTTTTAAAGATTATTTACACAGATTGAGGTTTGGAAATGAAACAAAATAGTTTTTTTATTAATACTATCTTTTTCCATAAAAACAAAAATGTAATATTGGATCTTTTTAGGGTTCACATTACCGATAAAAAGGGGTTTTCTCCTCATTTGTTTGATTCATTGATTTTGATTTACAGATTCAAGACAAATATTATTGCATTGCCTATCCTGACAAGTAGTCATTGTGTTTTTTGACCAAAATATCCTTTCTTAGGTGCATGAAATGTTTCAAATAATAATATACATTTTCGCTCAACACATTTTGGGGTTTCATGACTGCCTTCCCTGACCAGTTGCCCATTTTGTTTGCCCTGAGTAACTTTCCATTTACCTCCCTGCAGTGGTGCCCCATAATTCCATATGAAATAAGAGCTTGTTAAGAAACAAACTTTTAATATTTGTCATTATCCTCAAGAAAGTAATCTTTCCTTACTGCTTTTACTGTATATGCAGCATTAATCTGTAGATTAATTATCATACGCATTAATTACTGTATTACCATTACCATTTTTTGGCTATTTTTTGCTTGTTCGATAATTAATTGAAACATATCTTTGACAATAGATATATAGTACTGTATCAATACAATAATATACAATAATATATAATGTACCATTGATAAAAAGTTATTATATGCACACTATAGGACCAAAAATATGTGTACACCTGACCATCACACTATATGAACTTGTTGGATGTCCCATTCCAAAACCATGGGCCTTAAGATGAATTTGGCCCCTCTTTGTGGCTATATAATTTCCTCCACTCTTCTGGAAAGGCTTTCCACAAGATTTTGGGGTCCACAGGAATAGGAAAGAGCATTTGTAAGGGCCGGCACTGGATAAAAAACAGTGGGAGATCCATTTTTTAATTGAAAAATGGGAGAAGGACTGATACAAGAAAATAAGATGAATATGTAATCTTCTTACCAATAAAACGGACACAGGAGGCTTTGACTTTATTGTATATGATGTAACCTAATGTCAGAAATAGATTGTGGGGTTTTTATTTGTTTTATTTCTTTTAACTCTCACTGGCTGCAACTTTTAACAAGAGTGTAAAAATAAATAGCTAAGATCATTTTAGCCTGCATCTATGAAACAAAACATGTCCATCAAGCTCTACACAGCCATGTTATTTTAGCAATGCATATCCTATGGGGTATGAACATCATTGTGCTCCTGTGCTAAGAATCATGAGCATCATTTCACAAGGGATGTCTCATGAGCCATTTTTCTAGAGACAGAGGACGCAGTAAACCTTATGACTGCTATCAGGCTTAAGGTTTTTTCTACAGTCATTCAACGTACAACTGCTGATGTGTGAGACAAGGATTTGTACCTTACAATGTAATTTACAATAATTTAACATTATTTTGTATCTCTGAACACTAAATTAAGTAAATAAAATGGAAGACAAAATAACTCCAGATTAGCTTGTGAGCAGGTCCCTCTTTATCTAATGTATTGGTGTGTTCTAGTTTTGTCATACTGTAAGAAGCTTTGGGAAAATTGTTGGAGCTATGTAAATAAAAATGAACTGTCATTTATAATAATAACATTAGCAATTCCTTGGCTACTCAGTAGGATAACAAACATTGCAAAACTTTTTGGTTGACTTTAATATGCACAACCTTAAAAATTAAACAGATACATACCCATATAAATACATACACACAAAAGTTCACGCCAACTTCAATACACATGTATCCAAGATTACACCTATACAGATTATCTCTCTCCCTGTGACTGCATGCTGTTGGCTGGGTGGTCCTGATAAAATAACTGATCCATGTCTTTTTTCTTTCAAGCAGCAGGGCACAGCTTTCACTCTTACTTGCCTGCAGGATGTGACTACAAAATTAGCTTCTTATTGTTTTATCATGTCATATGACAGAAAGAGAGAAGTTTACTCTGCAATCACTGATCATACTCCAGAAATTAACTGAGAGGGTCCCACGTCATCCAGCACACGAGCAGGCATATAAATACATGTCACAGCATAAGGGAAGTGACAAATAGGGTCTCTGGGACTAATGTGCCTTTTGCCATCTTGTAAATCTGGCCATGAGTGGCATTGCCATTGTAATCTGACTCCTAATAGGATTTTGAATGTAACATTAACACCAAGGCAATTTACCAACTTGATATAATCCCACAACACAATTTCTGAACAACTAAAAATACCCAAGTCAATAAAAAATAGTATATGATAAGAGTTGACTATCTGTGCATAAACTCTTGTCCTAAAACGTTTTGCCTGCAGGCAGTCACACTCCGTTCGACATATGGTGGTGTTTTGAGTCTCTGAGCATTTTGGAAATTGTCATAAAGCAGGTGCGGTTATTTAACATGGACAATGTAAAACACTTAGTGATTGAATAGATTACATACAAAGTTTTTAAAACCAATGTGATGACTGCAATATCCATCCCCTACTTCTCAGAATTTACCTAATTTTAGGATTAGGATGTACTACAAATTATTTTTTACCCATTCCTAGAATATTTATACCTTTTAGTTGGGCCATAAATCTAAAACATACAATTTTAAATTTTTAAGTGTCATGTCACCCGGCTAAGGAATTTTAATAGCAGCTCAAACATCTTATTTCTCACGCGACCTGTTCTTGGGACCAAAGGCAAAACACCCTTGCCTACTTTAATCTGAAGAAAACGGGCGTCCTGTGTTAAATGAGATTTCAGATATGGATCAGGCATGGCTCAATCTTTTATGTACCCCTTTTATGTATTTTCCTAAGTATCAGACAACACTAATGGCACTATATTTTGGGCTACATCATACATTGCCCATTGAGCCGAACAGACCACTTAAGCTTAGTGTGGTCCATTCACATTGTCCAGTCCACCTTACATCTGAGGGTAAAGGTTGACAACAATAGACAAATTTAGCATCTATCTATCGATCTACCTATCTATCTATCTGTCTGAAATTCACCTTTAGATAGTAATGTATATAGCCTTATAATTATATGGCCATATACCTTTATCGAAAACTTGAGTAAAAACAGCACGTTTTGTCTCTTGTGGTTCTTGATGTCAACCTGTATGTCAGTATTCAAGGGTGCATTCTCTCCTGGCAGTAACATTCTCTTTTATTAGCTGTCATCGACTCAAGTCAGCTGAAGTTTTATAGCACAAGAGATGATCAGGTCATGTTAATCAAATGATGTGTCTCTATGTCGTCTTATATTTCATTCTCATTTCAAGGTTCATCTTTCAACTTTCTCAGGATAAATGTATTAAATTGTAAACTAAGCTCAAAAATGTGGGATTTTATTACATTTCAGTACAGATAAATAAATGTTGTATTTGCTAATGCCTGTGGTCTATAAAACAATAATTTCAATAAATACTTTGTCCTTTGTCCAATGTAATGAGTATATGCAAAGTCAAGGGTAAGACATCACACCTGGAAGGAGAAAAAAATTGAATTTGGCAAAAAGACAGAGATCAGGGTCTTAGACAAAATATTAAATGCTGCCAAGCAATGTTCCATCTAATTTTTCTTAGTTGGCGTGCGCAGAAAATTTCTCTTGTGCAAAAATTTTCACAGAGCAAAAATTTTGTGCGCACAATATCCGCGCCGCATAAAGTTTCAATAAAATTATTATTTTTTTCTTTTTTTGGGAAAAACTGTTGTGCGCCTAATTTTTGGAGGTGTGCGCTCTCTAAAAAAGCTATGTGTGCGCGCACAAGCACACAGCTTAGAGGGAACACTGCTGCCAAGTATGATCAATGCAGGCTACAGGCAAAACAATATTCCAATAAACTAAGCATAGTACAGTAAGAAAACAGAGCACCAACAAGTTAAATATACGAAATAGATTTTTAAGAAGAATTTAATGTAAGGTTTCGTTTCATGGTTAATAGTCAATTAATAGTTTCCAGGAGGTGATATAAACTGGCACTCAAGTGCCCAATTACAAGCCAGTTGTTACTGAGGAAACCATAAGTCTTTATTATTACGCAGACATAGATAGGGTCAATACATATTGTCCTTGCGGAAGATATCTGACACTGTAGGATGAGTTAAATTAGGTATTTAAAATAAAATATCTTATTATCACTTTTTTTTTTGTACATCCTATGAGTAGTAGAACATGGAAGTTGAACTGTAGCTGCCAGGGTCTATGGGTTTGCTCCTAACTGTACTGCATGATTTATTTATCCTGGAATTACATTGTTCTAAATATCATTGGGGTCCCATCTAGCATTTAAAGTTAGGGAATTTCATATTCGGTGCTCTTCTGTCTTATTAAATGACCGCAAAAGCTGCATCTTTTGTTCTTGGTTAGCTATCTCTACGTGAGTAATATAGAAACAACTTTATGAAATCTAGAGGTATAGTAGTATTGTTTTCAAAATTTTATTTTCAGAATTAACACTGGCTTTAGTTTTTACTTGCAGACCGAAAAACTATATGTGCATATTTATCTTTTTAAAAAATACAGTATAGCTAAAAATAAAATATGATGCTATCTGCATGTTCGTTTGACTCATCGTGTCCTGTCCCAATCAGAATGGAGCTGTATTTAGTACCTGTTTCATCTGTTAAATCGGTTCCAAACTGAATGGAGGAAGAACAAGACAGCAAAATAGGTGAGAAACTGGTTTCAGCTAAACTATGAGGCTTCAGGGTTCAGAGAGAGATAATATCTAAAAATGGCGACACTAGACAGACACTGGAGCCTAAGCATGGTAATATGTTACTTATTGTACACAAATAAAAAGGGATAGGAAATTGGCTTTTATTTAGCTGACTACACCCTGTAAATATTTTTTTTTAAATACAAACGATCATGTTAAATTATGAAGTTGTCTTTTATATACAAACGATCATGTTAAATTATGAAGTTGCCTTTTATATAGGCAACAATGGATATTCATTATTTTTTGTATGTATTTTAGAATATTTTTATTTATTAAGCAGTTTAGCACTGTACACTTTACAGAATAATAAAGGGACAATAAGTACAGTCATATAATATTTTATAATATGTGCAGTAGTCATACAGACATTATGATTCTTTGGCTTTTACACAAAGTTAATGGTAGGGGTGAATAATAGCCCCTCTGAAGAAATTACAATGTTTTGGTAATCTGTGTATCTGAGTGCCAGAAGGAAAGTGTATAGTAAACCCCAACTAACACACCAAGAAGGTTGGTATCCTGTATGAACTTTTGCTAGTTTTATTTGCATCATGCAGACACCATGGAAGCTTTCCAACAAATGTCTTTAATTTACAATAAGGTAGTGTAAACAGAGTCTCCCACCCCAGTTTAACTCAAAATTGGGGCCTCTGTCCCGAGATCAAGTGCAAAGATAACTGGTGTCCTCCTGTATTCCTTTGTGCTCTTCAGTCATGACCCTAATTAATGTGTCTTGTTTAAACATGCTTTACTGCAAGTTATAGGTGGTTTTGTTTAGACAATTAGGCAGAGCTGGCAAGGAAATATTCCATCAAACCAGACCATAAAAAGTACATTATGCACTATTATTATGAGCCAAGCTTCATTTATTACCTATACTTTACAATACGTGGTTATCAATCATTACCTGACACTGAGGTATGTTAACATAAGATCAAAGAGAGAAAGCCGGGTTAAACAAACAAGAACACATAAAAATCGCCTTGGCATTTTACACATATTGTGAAATGAACAAACTTGAAGCTCCCATAGAAATTGATTTACATTACTTTCAAATGTAATTTAAGTGTAAGGTTACTTAGTTAAACAGTCACAGTATATTTTCCTTAAGATATGTGTAGAAAGCACCATACGGCAGAAGCTGGTGTTTACAGAGTCATTGCGTAAAATACTTGTTTCTTTGTATAAACTTCTAATGGAAGAAAATTACTCATATGTTTATTGAAGACAGTGCGAAGGAAACAAAACTCTTTTTTATTCATAAGGTTAAGCCATCTTTACCATGTGTGACCCCCCTAGAATTTGAAAGTATCAAACACACCCTACCCAATGATCTATCTATCCATCCATCTATCTATCTATCTATCTATCTATCTATCTGTCTGTCTGTCTGTATGTCTGTCTGTCTGTCTGTCTATCAGGATTTGGACAGATATTTATCCCCATATGTATCCTGGACTTCCATAAGAATAGTCTACAACTAGTTTAGCACCATAGACCACTATGATATACAATGATATATACAATTATATATTATGTATACACCTATATGCACAATAACACACTAGTACACATGGCATACAACATACACTGACACCCTCATATATACACCAACAAAAACATACACTGGCATGAACATGAACACACCGATATGTCCAACGCATACACGTTTGTATCAATGAGTACACTGAATCATATACACAAACATACCTACACTCAACTCTGATACACACAATACATACATGTACTGTACATACAAGCTTCAAAGAGGACTTCACCCATTGAGTTAAAGGTCTCATTAGTACAAATTGGGGGAAGCAGTAGATGGTATACAGACAACAACAGTAGATTTAGAAAAGTAGAATATGTGTAGTGCAGATAAATCAACATATTTGGTTAAAAAAAGAATAGTGTTCCCTTGCAGTTATTTTATTGATTTGGCATCTTATATTCAGTTTGTAATCAGGGCAGTTTTGTTTCGCTAGCCCATTCTGAGTTTATTGGACCCCATGTACCTTGGATATATTCTACCTGTAAATTTATTGTATCACGTTATCATCCGTGACTGCAGCTCATTAAGCTGCTTATTGTGTAGAGCTTTCAATTTAGCATTCTATTGAGCTGAACGGAACATTCGTTCATTAACAGACTTAAAGAATCATGGATTCTTGGATTAGAGAGCAGCCTACTTACTTTTATGGCCATTTGAGCAAATGGCACTAAAGTTATTAACATAATTAATCTCTTGATATACCCACCATATAATTGTTAGGAAGTGTTGCTTTTTTCTTTAATTCATAAAAGCAATGTATTTTCCAATCTATCTGTTAGCATGTGATATCTCATTTTGTAAAACAATTTAGTAATTATAGTTTATTAAGTCTGTAAATTGTGGTATAACATCTAACATTAATAATAATATACAACAAAAAAATAAGCAGCACTAAAATACCATAGACACTTTACAAAGTATTTTCAAAATAATTCAACTCAAAAACTTCAATTGTAAGATTTCGTGTATGTCAGCTGACTAATTTAACTAAGCATTGTGCAGGACCAGCTAACTCTTAATTCATCTAGATATTTATACCTAGTTAACAGATTTTCCCTTTAATAATATAATCTTGAATAAGTAGTAATGACATTATAAGCAGTGTCATGATGAACTCATGTCATAATGGTAATTATTCATTGATTTAACATTCTTATTAATCTCTTAGGTTCTTATAGAGTCTCTTCATACACCAAGGGTGTTTATATCCATCCATCATGATGGCTTGAATGCGTTTATACATATAGCTTCACTGTAACTCAAGTCTGAATGTACCTCCTAATACCCAGAAGGAAAGGCAGTCTTTTACTTGTGGTTCCCCAAAGGTTTCCACCACAGGGAAGGGGTTTCTCTCCCAAGAAACATAAACTTAGTATCATGTGTGCTTTTATTCAACCCTTAATGCAGTAGTAAGTCACTGATGCTGACCCTTCTTACTTCATATTGATGACGCAAAGCATTTATACTACAGTCCCCAGCGCATTACCACAGTTGAAAGATTGCCACCTAAACCAAAGATGCTTGAAATAAAAGCAGAGATTATTCAGTAAAAATAAAATAAGAAAAAAAAAATGGCTCCATATTTTTCAGACCTTCCCATCTCTAGCTGGGAGTCTCGGGTTTTGGCATCTTGATATGTCCTTCCCTGTGCTGTGGTTCCTATGTTGTGGTTTGGGTTTTGTTAATTATTTATGTTTATTGATGTTACTTATTATATTTACGTGCTTCAATTTAGTAGTCTTTGCCCTGTTGATGCAACAAGGCATTGGGCCTAAGGTTGTGTGGAAAGCTAATAAGTAAATTGGCTGTGGCCTTTTCAACCCATTGTACCTGATTACTAGTGTTATTGGGTAATTGGAAATTGGGTGGGGGCCTTGCGTGGATATCGAGAGGACTTAAGTCAAAGTTCTTTAGGATTAGAACAATAAAGATGTGGAATTCACTACCCACGGAGGATGTGCCAATAAACTCAATATACAGGGAACTAACGGGTTATAAGGACATGATTAGTTATAGCTTGTTGATCCAATGAGAAATCAAGTTTGAAGTCAAGAAGGAATCTTTCACCATTTTTGAGGCACAATGGACAATCACTTCAATGTGAATTTTGTTCTACTTCTTCTTGATCAATAAAAACTTGATGGATTTCTTTTTTACACCTAAATTACCATGGTAACATGTTGTTATGTAAGCATATGACTTGCATAATTATTAATGTGGGTTTTTTTGGACATAAATGTCTTCTGTTTTGACAATGATATTTAAATCAATTGCTGCCATGACTTTCTTGATCCATTAATTGTACTATGATGACACAAAGGTGCGACCTGGCACATGGGAGTTATTATTAGTGTGGACATGGATACTATGTCTTTAATCAGGGCCGGCCTTAGGGGTGTGCGACCTGTGCGGTCACTAGTGAATTTTTAGGCAACCGCTCGGCGCCCCTCACTCTCCATGTGTGCCAGCGTTTCATGCGCTCAGCTGTGAAGCGCGCACTGCGGCAGAGCGGGAAGACGGACGCCTCCAGCTCCCACCGCAGGACTCCGGCAACAAGGTAAGTAAGGATAGGGAGGGGGGGTAGATAGTGAGAAGGGGCAGGGGGGTAGATAGTGAGAAGGGGCAGAGGGGGGAAGGCAATGAGAAGGGGCAGAGGTGGTAGATAGTGAGAAGGGGCAGGGTGGTAGATAGTGAGAAGGGGCAGAGGGGGGAGATTTTTTTCCTTTTTTGGGGGGATGGGGGGCACCAGAGGAGTAGCCCGCACAGGGCGCCAGAACACTTAAGGCCGGCTCTGCCTTTAATAGTATATTGCAATATTTTAGATATAGTAATTGATATTTTTTGATATTATCATCTTATATGAATGTTTACAATGTTTAGGGAACACTAATCCATGCCATACTGTACTTATTTGTAGGTTTGTAATTTTTTTATTATCTACAGTGTTATTTCACATCTGTTTATTTATATATTTTTTCACACACATTTATACATGTATACACACCAGAGGGGGGGTTGCAGCTATTGTGATTAAGGGTGCAGGGCACACATACACATTTTCATAATATAGTCTATCATACTGCTTACTGTGCAACATATTTTAGAAAACAAAGGCATTTAAAGAGAACACAAATTAATATTATTATTATATGTTGCCTCCAACTTAATAAACAACTTACATAATGAAACAAAGGCATAACAATTATCATGACCGAATTCAGGATTTTAGAGGAAGAATATAGATATAGAGACAGAATGCAAATTGAGAAATTCTGTATGAGCAAGGATTATTTAAATTGTAGTGAATTCGAATAATGAGTAGCTGGACAGGGTTTGGCCATCTATCCTAGATAAACAGACCAAGCCTTTGGATATACCTCAGCTTACTCACTTTTTAATTATTTTAGAAATCATGTTAATATTTTTAGCATTAATTAATATATATAAAAGTATAAAATATTCAGTTGCATGACTGTTAAGAGATTGGGCAATTGCAAAATATTAGATGTCTAATGACAAGGAACAGGCTGCTTATTAATAGTATAATTGTGCCATTGATCATCATTTCTCAGGTCCTGGTATGTGTAACAAACAGATGTTTTACCAGTTCATCATAAAAAGATAGAAAAAGTGGAAATCATTGAAATTATATGAAAATACTATTATGTATCAATATCATACAACATATTTAATTTAAGGCTGCATCTACCACTCTAATGGTAGATTTTGGCCATTGGGGGAGAAGTGTAAGAGAAAAGCAATAAAATTGCACTGAAGTTACATAGAAAAAAAGATAACTTGATGATTGAAATAAATTAGAAAAAAAAATAAAACAAATTCTGCTTAACAAATTAGTTTGAAGGATCCATGATTATCTGGTTTTACTTTTTTATTAAACTTATTACAGTCGCAATAATCTTCTGGTGAATTCATAGATATCATAACAAATTCATAGTATTTAATATCGATAGTCACAATCAGTATTATTCATTGTCCTTGTCTAATTGTTCTTCATTAAAGTAGGGCTGTCACCTAAATACAACATTATGTTTATCAGCAGACCATAGAAATGTGTTTGTGTTTTGGTTCAGCATTGTTAAGGTAAGATTTTATTGCTTTAATGATATATTTTTTTGATTAAACATTTGACAACAATATAATTGCAACATAAATAAATAAAATCAAAGGCATACAACGTGTTTCACAATGGAGTTACTGTACTAATTACTAAAATAATTTTAAATATTAGATTATAACAATTTAGAAGAACAGGTCCATGTCCCACAACTGTATGGCTGGCTTTATAATCCCTTTCAAGCTATCCTCCAAACGGATCTCAAATCTTTCAGACCACTTGATTTCGTCATGTATGACTGGGTAGAAAAGACCAAGGAGAAAAAGGAAAACATACAAACAACATAAACACATATTCTCATATTCACTCCCGCATAGAAGTAGATACAGCTTCTGGATTTGTTGGTCTTGGCTAAGAGTAATCAAACATACATGGGGCAAAACGTTAAGGAAGACCTCAAAAGGGTATTCAACCTCAAATTCAACTGATTCAATATGCCTTGATAAATATGTCCAAAAAATCCAGTTCATCTGCCAGTATACATGTTAAAGTAACTAGACTTCCCCTTTAACCAGGGTCACCTATGGGAAACTGTACTTAAGTGTAATGTTACAAGCGTTCTTGACCTTCATGATACATTTATAATGTGTTGCTACTTAATAGGGCCACCACTGTGGTAGAAAGGGATAATACACAGAGAATATTATATATATATATATATGTGTGTGTGTGTGTGTATACAACCGTGCCTTGGTTGTTAGATACTCAAGGGGTTAAACATATTTTGTACTGTACTGAACTCTGCCATCTCTAACCTGTCAATGGCATTCTTTACATTTACATGACTTACCTTTGTAGTTTTTTTAATTGCGTGTAACTGCAAGCTTCCTTTGGGGGTTATGTCAATCCCACTAATTATTCAGATGACCTGTTACTGTTTGTATGTGTGTGGTGTTGCCTAAAGCTTTTAACCAGTTATGTCAGTAAATCAAAGCACTTTAGAGGAGACAGCTCTAGTAGCTCACTAATAAATGTTGCATGACATTCTTTTCCATTAAGGCTGTTTCACAGTATTCTTTTAGGGACTATACTACAATAATTACTTCAGAACAAAAATAAAGACATTTAAATTTTTGCCTATTAATAAACACATTTTAAATATACATGAATAAACACACATTAGAGAAAGAATTCATATAAAATTTATTTAGTGGGATGCCTTTTTTGAAAATAGGTCAAGAAACAACAGATATTCACCATAATTAAGTATGTATCAATCAAGTATATAAGCAGTTTATGTGAGTCATTTACAAGTATACAATGATTATCATCTCAATATACTAAGAAATCCAGTGCTGATCCAGAAGAACTAAACATCATGAGCTGAATTCAATGAATGATATAAATTTATCCATGTAACTGGAAACCTGTGCCCATCAGGGCCTTATCAAGTTCTGGTGACAAAGATGGCACTGATAAACTATTTGGGCACAACCATAGTGCTAACAAGCTGAAGACAAAGATGGCACTTGTACGTTTGGAGGACAAAGATGGTAAGTAGTTTGGGGGCAAAGCTGTTACTGTGGGAAGTGAGTGACGTGTTACATGGTAAAGTTGGGGGGCGTAAAGGGGTGGAGTGGTGGCCATAGAAAATGGGTGTGGTTAGAGGAGTTATGTTTGTTAAAGGGAGGAGTTAGTAATGTAGCCACACCCACCCGGGCATCAGAAAATACATTTGCACCCAAGCATTTGTGACCATAAGCTCAGTCCTATCTGGAATGCCCTTAGGGCAGAATCAGACTCATATGTTAATGAAGAACTTCCCTCTGTAATGGCACAAGAGAGCTAAAACTTGAGATGCTCCCAAGCAGGACAGGCTATGAAGCGGCTATCTGTTTTTTGGTTGAGCGTCACAAATTTGTTTTGTTAGATATTTAACCCTTCAGGATTTGTTGGGGCCCACCTGAAGTTTAAAAGTGAGTCCAGGTGTGGACTTCCTTGATCTATTACATCTGGGGTTGTTGGTTCCCTTGGAAATTTGCCTCACCTTTCACTTCTGGGCTGCCTGTGGGGCAGGATCAGACTTAATATGTTGATTGAGATTTTTTCTCTGTAATGGCACAAGAGAGCTAAAACTTAGCAGGGATATACCATAGGACAGTATATGAAGCGGCTCTCTGTTCTCCAATTTGCTTTGTATGACAGTGGCCAATTCATGACATATGTACAGTCAAAAGCTGGATACGCATGGCCACAGACACGTGTTTTTATGCTTGTGTAGTATGCGGCCGGGTATATCCATCCATTGGCTGCATGCTATAGCACCCTAATTGGTGAGTTGATGGCTAGCAGCCCACTGGGTATTTGCTCCATGCGCCCGATGGTCAGTCTGGGTCTGTTCTGGAAGGTGTATTGAATGGTTTGGTCGTACACAGGGCCGGCCCAAGACAAAATGCCGCCTGGGGCGAAGTTTAAACCCCCCCCCCATTATCTACCCTTCCTCTCCCTCCCTCCCTGCCACCCCCCCATTATCTACCCTCCCCCCCGTACTTACCTTTCAGCAGTACTGCGTCGAGTCTCCCTGCTTGGTCTCGGTGCCAGCTTGTAATGCTGAGCGCCAGAAATGACGTCATCTTCCGGCGCTCAGCATTACAAGCCGGCACAGAGACCGAACTAGAGGGCTCACAGAGGAGAGAGGGGCGCCGAGCGGGTACTTACCCGCTCTCTCCTCGGCTTTAAAAAAAAAAAAGGGGCTTGGGGCGGCAAAGGGCTTGGGGCGGCAAGTTGCCCCACTCGGAGCAGTTGCCCCACTCGGCTCCATTGTCGGGCCGGCCCTGGTCGTACATCGTTGTTCCTGAACTTGAGTTAATCTGACCCTCAGCTGTAAGTTTCCAGTGGTTACAATGTGCAATCATTATTGTGTGCATTAAAGGACTTGATTATACTATATCTTCTGATTTCAGGTACCTGTGTTGTGGGTGGGGTTTTGTGCCTAAGGTTAGTATGCTTTTAATTGAAGATTAACAATATAGTGGAAAGATATTTGACAGTTAACTTTGGGGTTATCAATAAGTAAGTTACACTGGGTTTCAGTTGTTGTATGATGACTCCCCAGCTTTGTCAGTGGCCCCTTACTGTCGTCTTGAATATGGTTCCTGGAGATTTCCAAACTAAATTGTGCTGTGTCTGTCTATGGGTGAATAAAAACAAAACTGTAGAAAGGCAATGTAGTAATTGAGGTAGAAGGTAAAAGGAGGAACAAGCAGCTCCTCAACTTGCAGTGCTTTGGGCACCTGTCCCTCTTGCCTCTTGGTAGTTACAGGACTAGTAAACCCACATGAAAAAGCACAAAGACACAAAACAAAGCCATGACTGTAAAATACTGTTTTTTTTTACTGTAGAATAAACAATTTTCCCACTAAATTAAAACAGATGATACATTATAAAACTGTCTATTTTTTCCATATTTGTCTATGGAGTTTCTCCCTTTAAAAACGTTTTCTCCCACTGAATCCCTGAACTACTGAAATGAATGATGGGCTACTAGCAAGGGCGTAGATCTCAATTGCAAGAAAGTTGCTTATTAAATATGGCCCTTGAAAAACATAATAAAACATAGCTGGCCATAAAAATAGCCTCCAAGACAATGTTTTGCTTTGGAGAAGATATAACACAAAAGCATGACATGACAGGGAGAGTTGACAGTAGTGTGCGTTAGAGTTGCGTTTACGCTTCTTCACTATACATTATGAGGAGCCAACCCCAGTGACCTTATGCTGCAGGAAGAACTTGGCTGGCCCTATGAAATACATAGACAAATTAGCCAGATTTCTTTAGTCTTCTAACAATAAACATTAATTATGAATTGTATAGGCCATCTCAGCCCTTCATTATGAAACATGCTAGTGGTGGTCCTTCATAATGAATAGAGGAGTGAGATAATTAAAGGCACAACTCTCCTGCAAACATCCCTGCCAACTTTTGCTTTAGTAAATAGACCCCTTTGTATGTGTGTGACTGTGATATTTGTGTACTTTCTGTTCTTGACTATACACTAATCACGGACACACAGTTATATGGATTATATGAAAGCAGAGGAATTTTGCAGTGCACCAAAGCAATCTGGATTGGTGATTCTACTACTTTACAAATAACAGTGATAATACTTCTAGTTTACTCTTTCACACAAATCGTGCTCCCAGTATTCATCACAATAATAGCATTTAACACAACAATGAAAAAGTAATAAAATTCCTTTAGTTAGCCGAGTGACTGTACATGATGAAACCTTCTGGACGTTAATTGCACCAACAGCTCCCTAATGAAAGTTTTTGTCTATTAAATCTTAACAGACGCAGCTATAAAAATGGCGCCAAGCTATCTGCTAGGTGCAGGAATGTCCAAGGCAGCAGTTTAAAGCTTGTAATACATTGTAATTATTCTGGTTATTAGTATCAAATGAGGAATGTTTATACGGTACAAATGAATTGGTTTGCAATTTTAATCTTGGATCTTGGAGCAAATTTTAACTCATCTATATGAGGATAATGAGATACGATCCACCATAAAAATATAGTATATTTTATTCTGAATATTTAAAGCAACCCTTTTTAATACTGTGTATTTATTTTTTATAATTGTTCACTTCAATAGATCAAAGTATGAATTCTCATAAATAAACATTTACACAGCCATGAAATGTTTTTTTGAAAATAGCTCTGTTATATGTGTGATTTAGCTTCAGGTAAGCCATAAATACTTAACTGGATTATGGTCTTTTCACCAAAAAATAAAATCATTTAAATAAAAAGACCTATATTATATGATATAACTTGATATCTGGGTCTCCTCTACTTCCTTCTGATGTTTCACAGTGCAATGTGTTGTGTAGAATATCAGTCAAAAGGACCTAAACTACCAGAACAATAAAAACCTACCACATCCCTTTTTAAGACTGCAGTTATTATTTAAGAAAATATTTTATTATTGAGAATAGTTTTAAACCTAGAGGTGTTTTTCACATGTTTCTATCACAGGCAAATATTATCACCATACAAGTATGGTTGGTTGTTTGGGTAGATTGTTGCAATTGTAGTATCTGTTTCAATCTCGTATTGACCACTGGCTATTCTTGCTAGATTCTTTAGGATGAAATTGGAAGACTTATAATTCATGAACATCTGGAAATCCAAATAGAATTTGGCCGAAGACAACAGCTTGATGCCTAGTGATGTCCATAGAACCCAACAGGAATCGCATTCGTCATTCCAACTTGGTAGGTAAACTGGAAGTGAAATCTGGTTTAATGTTTTGGGTTTTTTTAGCAAGTAAACCATTCCAATACTCTTTTAATGGGATTCATTATTCTTGCAATGCCTTGTGCAGTTTTAAGGGACTCGTTTAACTAATGAAACAGGACCTGTAATTATTAAATTGTCCTTTAGTGGAATTATCAAGAAAAGTGAGATTCCAATACCTAACAGGGGCTAGAACAGAGGAGTGACATTATCTTTGGTAGATGAATTCCAATCGTCTAGTTCTGCAACCAGCATAATTGTATCCAGCTCAGATTGCCGATAACAGAGGTTAAATTATCATTGTTTAAAATGTGCATTGGACGTAACTTAATAAAATAGCACAATTGGACATCATAAAACTGATTCCCTATTTGGTCAGTGTTATTAGAAGCATGACCTTCACATAAGGTGTATATGGGTACCATACAAACAGTTTCACATAGCTCAGTATTTGTGTAATATAGCTGATTATAGTTTATATAGTACACTTATTTGTAAATAAGAGGTCAAAACCGGGGAGTGATAGATCCTATGTTATTGTATGGTGTCTTAACTACTAGCTGTGCTACAATAGTTTCTTGAAACAAGGTCCACAGAAAAAAGCAAAGTATATTTCATTATATAACTTTAATGTTATATGAATAAGTTTAACTGTATTTCTAGATTCTTATTTTCTGATGCACATTTTGGCAAATGCTTCCAAAGAATAAAAAAAAAGAATGACTTTTATTTGACTTATATATTTGTTCACCAGATTTTTTTTATTATTCAATTATTTTGTTAATATGACATGTATGTTCAGTGAACCTTCATTGTTATTTCTAAATATACTCAAATAGGAAGATATGTGTTTTCTGCTTGAGTAGGTGACCTATCTGTGACATATTATGGAAATAATACAATTTGAGTTAAATGGAACACTTATTTAGAATGCATACTCTTTATCTCTTATTTTAATATTGGACTAACATTCCAGCCACTGAGAAAATCCATATGTCCTATCTTTTTTGAAGTCCACGAATCATCTCTGTATTTCATATTATTGAGGGTTTTTTTCTATTTATTTGAAACTAGCAATTCTAGAAGTGTCAGCCTCTGTCTGTAATTTGGTTGCCTTACCATTTGTTTCAATTGTCTGACATTAGATCCCATGTGCAGTGTTTTTATGGTATCTCATCTATTTATAATTGCTTCTACAATACTAGAAAATTGTGTCTGTGTCCTACTTTTCTCCATCTGCATCACACCACAGACTACAGTAATAGCCTGTCATGCTTAAACAATTAGTTTAATACAAAGGGCACATGGGTCTACCATTTGCCTGAAATGGAACAGCATCTCTGGTTTAGGTGAAAATGTGTAACAAAAATGCTTTTCTTTGTTTATTACAACTATGACAAGTAATTGATTGAATAATTTAGACTGACTGCATTATTTGTCAATGTGTTTCAGCTCAGTTTTATTTTGGCTGTATTATAAAGTCACCTTATGGTAATGACAAAATATTATTTTAAACTTAAATTTGCATGGTTAGCGCAGAAATGCCTGATATCCCTCACATTGTTATGTCGAGACCTTAGACATCTACTGAATGCATCCTGGACTGTTTCTTTTGCGTTGACAGACATTTCCCTTAAAATAAAAAAACACATATATTTCACACCTTTGTCTATGAAATATCTTTTTACCCATGAAATTTATCTTTGATTAGGCCAATCTGAGTTTAATAATCATAGCAGCGTGATTCTAGCTGGACACCTTTAACATAAGTCTTTAAACTCACTGTGCTTGTTTTGGTGGTATAGACACATCTATTACAACTAACTAAATAGTATTACTCTTATAGATTGTAACAGAAGCGATGAGAAAAGGCAGGATATGTTGACCCGCATTCATCAACTGAGATAAAACGGATTACTGTTTTTCATTAATATGTTTCCATTGTAACATAGCTGAGGGTTGATCACTTCAAACAAATCTACAGTTGTTGATTCCTAGTCCTGCACTAGTTACAAAACCATAGCCTACAAAAGTAATACCAGAAAAATGTTGGTTAGTATATTAATATAATACTTTTAAGATCAGTATATAACATTTATTATATTAGGAACAAAATGTCCCTTTTTGAACTTTTGGAGTTTATTATTCAACATTTCACTTAACTACATTTATTCTACATGTTTGTTCTATCATCCTTGGGCTACCTGTGATATTAATATAGTGAATAGGTTATATAATCTTTTATACCTACTTAAGCCTTGTTTAGTAAACATGATGGTATAAGGCATATATATTCATAAATACAGCTACTTGTATGCCCCCTTCAGATTATGACATTGAAGGTCCTTTATTAACGATGCCCAGTAATTTATTTTTACTCATCTACCCAGAAGTAGGTGTATGCACATATGAATTGTATTAATGCACATATACAAATACAAATGCATATTTTGGGTTGTAAATGGAAAGCACATGAAAATACATTTTCTTATTTCAATATCTTCTGGGTGAACAACCATAAACCATAAACCATAAACCATAAAGTAGGGCATTATTTGTTTATAAACTTTAATCACCATAATAGTCACATGATTTTTAAAACTCAACCTTGGAAATGACTTCTAGTAGCATAATTAGTTTTAGTTAATTATTTAATATTTATTTGTCCAAGCTAGGGTGTTAGTCTAAAGAGTTAAACAGTAGATAAGTAGAAAAATTGCCAGGCTTTATTTGAAGTTCTCTCAATAACTCTCCTTAATCATTCTACAACATTTTGAAAAAAATAGAATGTCTGCTGAGCAGGACTTTAAAGGCAGAAGATGGATTGCTGATTTTTGATTTAACAAGCTAAATTCCCCAAGTTCTACCTTGAATTAAGCCATGTTTGCACTACAAACGGTAAAGATTATAGGTATCTAGGATAACCATGGCTTAGGTATAATTTACTCTCATGTTACAATGATCCCACTTTATTTCCGCAAGTCAGGGGTCAGCATAACCTTTTTTTTTATCATGCTTTTCATCCCTGGGCTTCATACATTTTCTATTACTTACAGTACGTCTTGCAATACACCAAGGATTTATGCTTCAACTCTGCATGTATTAAGATTCAGCCATAGCAACTACTAGCATTAATGAACTATTTGCTTATGCAGTAATAATTAACTTCCATTACATTACTTTGTGTGATTACTTTCTTAATTGCCTGAATTATGCATCCATTTAATATTTAATAACCATTCTCAGAAATCAGACACTGTTAAAAAACAAATTGCTCACAGTTTCCCCACAATAATTAAGCTCACAAGAATAAATGAAACCTTTTAAAATGAATGCCTTGTGATTATTTCTTTGCATATAGAACACAATTTTAAATTAGCTATTTATTAAGTTTAAATTTAAAATCAAATAGAACATTTTTCATTGATGCCTGGGGAAATTAATGATACAGCACCTGAATTAAGTGCTTTGATTTCCTCTGAAATGTACCGATATTCAGCAATGTTATTTCTTGCATAAATTGGAAATCCATTTAGATACAAAATCCTTGGCTGCCATTTTGACAGTGGGAGGTTAATGGTAAGGGCCTTTACTTGTATCAAAGACCAAGTTGAAGTCAGAAACCACTTTATTGATACCCCAGGTTATGTTCTGTACAGGGAAATGCACCGTGTACACGAAAAAAGAAAGTTGAGCATTTTTAATCAACACTTTTCACCCTTTATCATCTCTCCAAGCGTTCTAGAGCCGTGAGAGTACTCAACAATTCATTAATTTTTCAAGGAAAGTGCATATATCCTAATTGGACAAACATTCACAATGGTAGTCTGTGGGAAAATCATTTATGAGTGTAATACTTATCTATTTAGCAGTTACATAAGGTTTAGCGTTTTTGTTGGTGTAGTTTCCATGTAACCTGCAAAAATGATGCCAAGTAAATCTGAGTTTATTTGGAGCAGAACCATTTTTTTGAGTAAATACAATTTCCTCATCCAATTCAAAATATTTCATATTATCTGGTTTACGAGCCAAAGATAAAACCACTGTTGCACGTATAGTGTAAATAAGGAATGTGTTTTTTACTGCCATTGAACCATTTTATGTAGACTTTGTAAAAATATTATGCAAATGTAGTATGTTTAAGATCCATTGTGCTGTCTCTCGCTCTTGTCCAAAGCTAGTAAACCCGATGCCAATCCAGCTGACTATTACAGTGGGCAGAATTATTAGAATTTGCTTTTTAAATGATCACTCAGCCCGCGAGGCTGGAAGCTGTAGGTTTAGAAACAAAATGATGCCCGTATGTTGAAGCTCTGCAGATCTCATGATAGTTTCCGTCTGTCATTATTTACGTCTGACTAGATGCGTCATGTCAAGTAACTCGAAAGCACTTAAATAAGAAGCTCTCAGGTTTTTTTTCCCTCTTTTCTCTTGCTAAACAGATTTGGATATTCCTGATTTTTTTCTTTCCAGTTTTTACTTCGCTACACTCACGTTCAATCTTTTTCTGATGACATGCCAGTAAACATAAACTGTATTTGTTTGCATTACTACACAAGGTGGTATTTCAACATTCCAGCTAAACATTATTTGTTATGAAAAAAAGTCAGCAGGAATCAATAGATGGGATTTCTTTAAAAGGTCATTTTTATTTTCAGCTTCGGTGATGTATTTTATCATCGAATTAAATATTTCCAAATATCATTTTTCTGGATTCATTAGGTGAATGTGTTTATTAAAATGTTAATATGTGTTATCATCCAGGTTGTGTATTTAGAGGTTGAGAATTTAATTTTAGGATAACATTTCTCAAATGTAACGTGTTTGCATTGGTAATAAATCATCACTAAACTTTTAAATCTAACCTTCATGAAAAAAAAATTGTATTTCCATATTAATTAGCTTATTTTGCATAGTTTATTGTTTTAAACGGAACAGGGAAAACTAAGGTACATATATAAGCCTTAATTTTGAAACATGCAGAAGTGGTACTTATAGTGATCCACATTATTAGTGGCGATCATTGTATCTCTGTTTACAGTGTGCTGGTGTGAGTATCTCACTATTAACTAAATTTTAGTTATTTCCAATTCTTGTACATTGGTCCTATAGACCACCTCTTTTAAAATGACATATACAAATGGTAAAAAATAAGATTTTATAACCAGAAATGTTCTACCAAACTCATGCTTTATATCTTGTACACGCACATTTTCTTTATAGACAATAATCTTCCCTTGATACGGCTTGTATTATACTGACCACCAACTTGAAAGGTCCCAAGCCTCACTGTTTTAAAGGCAACAATCTGAAAATACATAACTAGGCGGATGGTGTGGACAATACAGATATGAGTACTGATGGCTGGAAGAGGTGATCTTACAAATGACACTAAGAACTAAGTAAGGAGATGTTTTTGATGTCACACCATTGCTCAAGTACTGTAATATTACTACTGTATATGTTAAGCTTAAAAAAATAAGTGTAAAAATTATTTCAAATATATATAAAAAAGAACCCACAATAGACAATGGGATAAATCAAGTAGTGGTGTAAAAGACAGCGATTTTATTTGCTGCTATATGTAGTAATTCTGTAAATTCTCCAACAGAAAACATTGGATCCAAAGTAGATAAAGAAATCCATTGGTATTAATGTAAAATAAAGATAAGTGGAGTAATTGTGTGAATAAAACTGATACAAACTTAATCCTGAGACAATTGCTTACAACTAAATAAAGAGGAGAACAAGTCACGGCAAACAAGCTGAATTTTAGCGAGCTAGAGTCGCATTTAGAGGAATTGTGACATGTGAAAGTGGCATTTCCAAAAATACTGTTCTTGGAAAATGAGTGGTACATCCCAGTATTCTATAGCAGAGTGTAGAGTAACCTTAAAGTCTAGTGTGGTTATTTAAACTCCTTTTAGCTGGTTACATCAAATCCTTCTGGTTTACCAATCATGTTGCCCCATATACTTCTGATGGTACAGTAGCTTTACCATTCTGGCCTTCCACATTTTTATATACCAACAGACATTTGCACAGGTAAGCACTAATTCTTTTCTAGTAACTTAACTTATGATTTGTTTTCCTTATTAGTTAAATAAGTGTAATAACATTCAGAATGTGTTATTAATTATAAATGTACACATTACCCTTTACAGTGTAGATTTTACACAAAGGTTTGGGAGCAAAATTAGTTTTCTTGTCTTTCAACTTCAAACTAATTTATTTATACAAGAATCCAAGAACAGGCAATCACTGTCCAAAACCTTGACTTATGCAAATTATTATCTTATGGGAATTCCAACTAACATACAAATAAATTGTGTGGTTGCAAGTCTTTTAATACCTAATTTACGCCTCGAATTTCTCAATAAACAAAGTGTTCATTTGAAAATGTAGAGTTTTTCTGTGTTTTAAGATTAATGAGTACAATGATTCATTCTTCATTTCTGAATATGATAAATCTCTTTCTCTTTGGAATTATGTTTTTTTTTTTTTTGCTAAATGAATTGAAATGAAATATCAATGTGTTTGTTGGTTTAGAGTTGGTTGGAATTTAAGCCTTGTGTGCTTTTCTTTGAGATGTGAATTCTACATATACTTTGAGGTTTTAATTTCAGACATGTTCGCATTTTTAGTGAAACTGGCCATGCATTACAATGCTGATTCTAAGCTAATTGCAGCAGTAAATGATAATACCCCACCCTCGTCTACCAACAATTCCCATGGTTCTCCAGGGAATGTGACCCAACTGACACTCCTGCTTTGCTTTGTACAATCAGAGGAGTAAAATCTCTTTTTTAATCTCCTATCATGAACAATAATTTCTAATTATAATTTTCTAAACTGAAACTATTGAAAATAGATAGAATGTGATTTTCAATTTATTTAAAAAAAGGGTGCAAATAAGGATTTATGTTATAACCGAGTCTGAGTAAATTTAAGACCAATAATGTAAAGGCATGCCACTACATTTTGTCTTTGTGTAGAAATATGAATCTGAGATGAGATTTTTAGCCAGTACTTGATATAGCAAAGAGTAGGGCCGTCTTGTCTGAGCCACTTAAAAAAGAGAAAAAATACCCATGTTAACAAAAAAATGCCAGCCTCTAATTCAATATGTTTAATTACAAAAGCAGGCATTATCATTTGAGAAAGCATTAAAAATGTGTCTTTAAGTCTCTAATATTCTTAGAAACCGAGAGGCTAAGAGTCTGGCATTTCATGAACAGTAGGTGGCAGTCTATACTCTGAGCTTCTTGAGGTTTGTTGAATCAATTGTGGAAAGGAAGTGTAAACATGCTATGTAATTATCTCCTTTAAATATCTAATTTTGTAATTGATCACAGACATGGTATTGTGCAGTGAAGATACTGTTAACCCAATGAGTGCCATCCCTGCAAGCTCACCTGCAAACCAAAGAGTCTTAACCCCTTAATTACATCAAAATGGTAACTGGCTGTCTGTATTAACTAAAAAAAACGAAGGAACACATTGTACAGAATTAAATAATAGTTTCCTGCATTAAAAACTATTGTGTTTGGCAACTTTATTAATACACTGAATTAATATGTGGAATTAGGGGAGGATTGGGCGATTAAAGAAGAACTATAAACAGTGCATAAAATGAAAAATGAAATAATTGAAACATTAATTTAAACAGTGTCACTGTTAAAAATAATTGTTTTTTGTGCTTGAAAATAAGTAGTGTATTAAATGGTTTCTTTCACGCTAGAGCAGTGTATGGCACTTAATAGATGGAATTTAGAAATGGATAGAGTAGAGCAATAAAGCCACCAGCTATTGTTGGAGTGCGACTGTTAAGATGCTCAGCCAGCCTTTGACTAGGTTTTGCAAGAGACACAGTTGAATGGCGTCTGATAGAGCTTATTTTACCCTAGACTGAGAAAATAAGGAATTTTAGATTACTATTATCTTGTTGCAATACCTTCATATCCGTTTGTGCATACAGCAAATTGGAGGAAGTGCTATTTGTTGCAATGGGCAGCAGCATATCACTTTAAAAGTAAATGTAACATTTTTTTCATTCTGCCTCTAAAATGTATTTCTTATGGTTCAATTAATTTGAACATTGACCTTCCTCTGTTTGCTTTTCTAAGTAGGACTAGATGATAACCCTTTACTTGGATGCTAAATTCTGCTAGATTCCTAAAGCACAAAAAAATAGAAACTTAAACTGTAACATTAGAATGATGTGATTATGAATACAATCAATAAACAAAGCAATCAAATTGAGTTTGATTTTAATGGTATATGATGCTTTAATAACAAGAAGGGGATATTTAACTTCATTGTTCTTTATAAGATTCAATTTTGCTGTTGTGGGAAATGTGGCCAATATAGAAACATTGTATTTGACAGCAAGTAAGAACCATCTAGATCGGCCCATCTAGTTTGCCCATTTCTCCTGATGTTTTGTCCTTGGTCTTGTCTTAGATTACGGATAGCATTATGCATATGCCATGCATCTCACTGTATGATGGGAGGCTGTTCATTCATCTACCACCCTCTCGGTAAAGTAAAAAAGTAAAACATATAGCAACCCTAAATGAAATGTCTAACAAGAAGAAGCAGGCCATCATATCTCAGCGCTATCAGCAAACGAGCAAGAAAGAGAGATCTGTCCCCCAATGGCACATGTTTTTCTGTTCTACTAGACACCAAGGGGAGGAGTTCTTGGATACCAGCCGTCATTGTGACTCTTGCCCCAGTTACAGCTGCACCAGTTGTAATTACATCATTACCTACATCAAAAACAGCATTTTAATTCCCCAAAACCTGTTTTGGGAATTGTCAACATTAACTAAATGTTTCGTATTTATACCTAATATATTGATGTTCTTTTTTTAATTTGTTGTTGATTTAGAAATCTTTTATCTTTATTTTTTATTCATGTTTCTGTCTCTCTAATCATTCATTAATTAGCAAATCAATTTGAAAAACAAATTGGAAAAATGAGTCTCTGAAGTTGACTTCCAGACTGTGGCATTTCTAGAAATGATTTCACCAGCAGGGCTTATAAATAAAGAACCCAAGGTAAAGACTTAGGAAAGTGGATATTGTCACAGTGGTAAACATCATTACTATAAGAATTGCCATGTTCATACTCCCATATATTCTGTCTATTTTGATAGCAGATAATGCCCTTGTTCAAAAATTGAACTTATTTTCCCTTTCCCAGCTGTGTAACTCATGAAGCATACACTAGAAGTGACGAAAGCCAATTGGGATAGACTAAAATCATTCTCAATTGTTCCCTACGGGCCTGTACAAGCCACATACATGCTGCTATTCATCACATTAATTCTTCAGGTGACAACCTGCAACATTCAGTATAAGGGCTCAGCTTGGCCATATGTATTTATTTAGAAAGAAGGCTATAGCACCACATCATTTTGCATTTAAACATGCTATTTATTGATCACTTACATTTATAACTGTATCTAAATAGCATCACTTCCTGACCTATTTCCAAATGTAAAAAAAATCTCTGCAAACCCGCATTCAAATCATATAATGTAGATTGATATGAATATTTTTTTTTCTTTAAATAAATGTAGAGGTTTGGAAACACCCTTTTATTTCTTTACATAAATTATGTATGAATTTTTCTAGCAATAGTTTTTTCCAAGTTTACTGTATGTTTACGTTTAGCTATAATTTACTCATAAGAATTTTGGTATGGTATATTATAGGTTACACAGTTTCTACACAAATTAAAATCGTAGCCATTTAAAAATAAAAACAATTAAGATTTTATAATATTATATATATATATAAAAAGGTATTCCTCCCTGGACAGGTGCATATAAGTCTATACTTGACTAAATATTTAGGATGTCTAAAAGAAAAAGTACATATTTAATTTTATTATAAATACTTTATCTCCAAAGTAAAAAGGAAGTAAATAGTGGTAACAAATAGGAAAATATACATATTAAAATGGCATAGTGAAGACCAATTCTGCTGCAGTTATATAGATATGTGGAGCATCTCCATGACAACGAATGGAATGTTCCATTCAGCCATTTCCCACCAATTGTTCCGTACAAATGTCCTGTGTCTTAAATGTCTGTGTCTGGGCATGATAATTACAAAAAATTGTTATCTCATCTTGATGCAGTAACACTGGTTTAGTCATTTCATTCTATGAATTTTGCAGACCAGAAATTATGCATCAGTGCTACGCTTGTCCACTACTAAGAAATATCTTACTAATTAGCAAGAACCCAATTATTTTTGTATGAACATAATTATGAATCCCAATTGTGATTACCCAAGAAGATGCATTGAGATTGCCAAAAAAATCTAGGTCTGTTATGAATGGATTTGTTAAACTGTTTAACCTAAAAAATATAGTAATCAAGATGACTTGAAAATGATTATATGTTGGGTCATTGTTAACAGTTAAAACTGTATTTTTTCCTAATGCTACATTTCATACCTCACTTGAACTCATTTGACTGAAAGCATGTATCTTTCCAGCTCTTCTCTTGGTTTTGGTGCCACATTTAACACAATGTCCCAAAACATTATAATTATTACTACCTTTCATTTATTAAGCACCAACAAATTATGCAGTGCTGTACAATTTAACATAAAAAACATACAGTCCATTATTACATACAGACACATCAGGAGTTGAGAACCCTACCAGTGAGCTTGCCATCTAGCCTTAAGGTACTTTTGCACAAAGTTCCTGGCATGAATGGTGGGCTTTGAGGCCCCCGCTCGTGATCTTACCATCTAAGGAATATAGTTGATTAACTGGATTTGCTATCACATATTATTTTTGTTTGTTTTCATAACATGTGAGCACTTTTTCTTGCATGTGTTGTATTTATGTATTTGTTGTGAGTTCATGGCATTGAAATACAACAATTAGCACTCAGCAAACAGCACTCCAGAACAATACGTAAGACTTAATTAACCCCTTAATGACAATTGCCGGTCCTGGCACGGCACGGAAAAGCATGTGCTTTACGACAATTGACGTGCCAGGACCGGCACGTCTTTAAACGGGTGCAGAAAGCGATCTACTATCGCTTTCTGCACCCAAAAAGCGTTGCTGAATGCCTCGACCTCGAGGCATTCAGCAACGCCGCGATCGGCACGAAGGGGCCATCTCTGGCCCCTCCACGGGGCGTCAACATCCGCCATACTTTGTATGGCGGCGGACGCCCGTTTTAAAAGCGTTTAGGAGGCGATCGACGATCGCCTCCTAAACTTAAATGGTGTCGCTGGAATGCCTCGATCAGGAGGCATCCAGCGACACCAAACACTAACCTTTTGATGGGCTGTGACCGCTCTCCGCAGCTGCCGGCAATCTTCGCCATCAAGGAAGATGGCCGCCGTCCTGTAACAGGAACCACAAATTTTAAAAGTTCGCTAGATAGTCCAGACCATCTAGAGAACTTTGGCTCCACTTGCAGGTTGAATACAGGTACTGCATTCACCATGCAAGTCAATGGAGCCCAGCTTTCTAATCACAGTGTGATTAGTAAAAATAAATTAAAAAATAAAATAAAATTAATAATAATTAGAAAAAAATAGTAAAAAAACAGTAAAATGTAAAAATCATTTCCCACTGATGTCACTATCAGGGGAACCTCCAAGTTGAAAAAAAATGTTAAATTTTTAAAAAAAAAATAAAAAATAATAAAATATATATATATATAAAAAATATATTTTTGTGAGCAAGTCCTAAAATTAGCATATTAGCTTAAAACAATTCTCGCATGGAAAGAGTTAAAATACTGGCATATTAAATGCCCGTGGGGTGTCTACTTTTAAAAAATGTATGATTTGATGGGGTAAATTGAATGGGCCAGGTTCAACAACGTCCCAATTAACACGGGGGGAAGGATGGCCACACATCTAATTTCCAATTAGAAAAATGCACACGTACCAAATGTGGCCTTTTAGTTCCCCCCAAAAATGACACACCCATGCATGTGGGGTATCACTGCACTCAGGAGATGTTGCTGAACACATTATGGGGTGTCGTGTGACAGCGGCATATACCAGGAGCTGTAAATTCATACATAAAGTAGGTGTGTGTGGGAAAAATACACACACAAAAATATTACTGCAAACTTTGAAAAAATGCTGGTGGTAAAATATGTGCATGCAAAGAGTTAAAATACCAGCATTTAAAATACCCTGTGGTGTCTAGTTTTGAAAAATATATGGTTTTGTTGGGCACACTGAAATGGCCTGGCTCAAAGATGTACCAAATAGGGCATGGGCAGTGGATCCCAAATGCCAAAGTTCAACATTGAAAAAAGCGCATGCCCCAAATGTGGCCCTTTTGCCCCAAAACAGCCAGGCAAAATCATTCATGTGAGGTATCGCTGTACTCAGGAGATGTTGCTGAACACATATTGGGGTGTTTTGTGATAGTGACATATACGAGAACATTTTAATTCATACCTGAATTAAAATGTGTGTGGAAAACCAAATGCAAAAAAATGACTACCACAAAGTTTGACAAAGACTGGTGGTAGATATGGTGCATGGAAAGAGTTAAAATACTAGCATTTGAAATACCCTGGGGTGTCTAGTTTTCAAAAATATATGGGTTTATTGGGCACACTGAAATGGCCCGGCTCAAAGATGTACCAAATAGGGCATGGGCAGTGGATCCCCAAATGCCAAAGTTCAACATTGAAAAATGCGCATGCCCCAAATGTGGCCCTTTTGCCCCCAAACAGCCAGGCAAAATCATTCATGTGGGGTATCGCTGCGCTCAGGAGATGTTGCTGAACACATATTGGGGTGTTTTGTGATAGTGACATAAACTAGAACATTTTAATTCATACCTGAAGTAAAATGTGTATGACAAAACAAATGCAAAAAATGACTACCATAAAGTTTGACAAAGACTGGTGGTAGATATGGTGCATGGAAAGAGTTAAAATACTAGCATTTGGAATACCCTGGGCTGTCTAGTTTTCAAAAATATATGACTTGATGGGGTAAATTGCATTGGCCGGGTTCAAAGATACCCGAAATGGCACATGGGGGGAAGAATTACCAGATTTGGAAAAAATAGCTTTGAAATAGCAAAACGCTACCTGTACTTATTGCCCCATAATGGGTAGAAAAAAGCAAAAAAACATAAAAACATTGGGTATTTCTAAACTCAGGACAAATAGTAGAATCTATTTAGCAGGTTTTTTCATTACCTTTTATAGATGAGTAAAAGATTTTTCAACTAAAAGTTAGAAACAGTCATTTTTTTCTAAATTTTTCACCATATTTTATAATTTTTTTAATAGTAAATAATATGATACAATCAAAACAATGTCATCTAAAGAAAGCCCTTCTTGTCCTGAAAAAAACAATATCTAATGTGTGTGGGTTCAGTAAACGGGAAAGAAGAAAATTACAGCTAAACACAAGCAGCGCAGAAATGTTAAAAAGGCCATTGTCACAAAGGGTACAAAAAGTAAAATCAGCCTTTGTCTCGAAGGGGTTAAAGAAAGTAGGGTAGGAACCTGCTGCATGTAAACTTGTTTTTTGCATGACTACTTTTCATGGACCTTTATTGTCCCTTTAAAATGTTAGCCTTGTTATCAGCTCAGTACTAAGGGGGGAACTGAACATTCCATCATAACCTATGTTTAGCCTATTGAAAGGTGTAAGTTCTTGGGTTATAACCGCGGAACTCTGCTCTGATTTAACTGGTGGGCTTCAAAGTGATTAAAACACTCATTAGTTGGACATTTGGGCCACAAACACTTTGTTAGACATTTTAAAGTGTTCGGTATGTTTATGACTTAAAGGGCTTTGTAAATTTAAAAGTAAACATAAACTGTTTTCTGTAGCATCTGCTTAATAACCATCAGGAAAAGCATGCAAGATATATTGCAGTGTTTACAATGTCAGCTCAAGGGACCATATGTCTATGAACAAATTAAACTGCTTAAGGGTAACGCTAATTGCTCGTTTTTGAGTGTCTAAACTAGAAGACATGTATGTGCCCTCCTAAATAGGAATAAGAATGGGGGGGTCTAGCCTAATGTTTGGGCTTCTTTTCTGCACAGTTTTGAGATGAATAGCTTATAAGTCAATTTATTAAAGGCCAATGAAAGAATAATACAAGAGATTGCAAGAATATCAAAAAATGAGTGCCTGGAGCTGAGTTTAGCAAGAGTTAGAGCTTCAGTTTCCCTCACATAGTATTCATCCTCTGAGATATTCAGCAGACCTGCTGCTTGGTTTGTTTGTTATTTAATGTATATACAAGTATTCACTTAAAATTTCTTAAATAAAGTCAAACTGATACTAATGCTTTGGATTTTAATAAAACAGTAGATTTTGTTTTTACTTTAAATTCTATGCCAGAATACAAGAAAAATCAAGACAGCAATCAGAGATTTTTAATCCCCAACCACACTTCAAATTCTATGCTGTAGTCAGACAAAAGGATTAATAATTCTCTTACATTTTATTTAATAACTAGACTTGTGCATGGCAAGCAAAATTCACTTGTCACCTTCATTTTATGGGCAACAAATTTTGTTTCCTGGCTTTTCCACTTGGATGAAATTCGAGGGCACTTTTTGATTTAGGGGCAACATTCAGAAGGTGTTCCCAAGGGGGAGGTCCCTGACACCTTCTGGATTCACCTTTCACCTAAAGCAGCACCATCTCAAGGTTAAGGAAGAGATTCGCTCTCGGTTTTGAACTGCAGGACCACCACCAGCAGCAACAGTAGCACTGCACCAATGGATACACCCATCCAGCAGCAAGCCATGGGACTCTCTTTCTGCAAATATTGGACCAGTTTGATTTATTGATCCCATAGGGTAAGGAATGTAATATGGCAGTAACAGCAGTAGTAGCAGGGCTCTGGCAGTAGGTTGACACTGGCACCTATCCAGCCCCACCATACAGGACACTAAATTTCCCACAAAATTAGAAAAATATGTATCCCTCAGAATAAGAAAGGAAATTGAGCTGCAGCAGCAGATTCACGGCAGGGCACAGAGCAGGCACTGGCAGACAGTCTGACCCTATATTAGAAAAAATAAGTAGTAGGGCACTGGGCCCCGGTAGGCAGGCACTGGCAGGACTGATTTTTCCCAATTTTACATATATATATATTAATGACTGGTTTTGTCACCAATAGTTACAATAAAGTCTAATATATGATATAATAGAAAAAACAAATATACTAAGATATATATATATATATACTGTATATATTATTTATCATATACGCTAGTTATTTAAGCATTTCTTTGACATATTCAACATATGATAATACAAAACATTGGTAGAGCTCCCAGATCAGCTATCGTTTGTACATATATGGTTCAATATACAATCAAGCATTTAAGTAAGGAAAACAGGAAAACAAGCCTTGTTATTTCCCACTTTCGAGAACAGTCTAGAGCTGATTTACATAATATTCCTTGACAATGAGCTTCTTTTCTCTGCTATGCTTTCCTTGTTTAGATCTCCAGGCTCACAACACAATGCATATGTATAATTAAACAAATCCAGGATTTAAACAGTGTTTGTTATTTAAACAAAAAGGGTCAAATAGGATGAAACAGGGATAAGTGACTGCATGTCAGAGAGAGGTTGGCATTCCGTTGTATTATTTAAATCTATTCATAGAAAGAACTATAGAAAGGGGCAATTATTTGTACATGGTAAAGAAATGGGGATACCAGTCAAATGATAATCCTTTAATTTACCCTGAAACCCATTTATCCACAAATGAAAATTGTTCACTTACAGAGGTGCAAGTCAAGTACTATGTGAACAGGCAATATGCCTACTAGTTAGTTCAGTGAATACTTGAAATCAAAACAGCATTATAACCCTATTGTTATGATCAATTTATCAGAACCTTAATAAACTGAATACATGGAGGTGATTGGGGATATGTGAACATCTTCCCATCGTTTAATTATCGTTTTAATTATCTGGTAAAATCTACAATATTGTACATCATCCACAACATTGTAATCAGAAGCACCCACCAGGTGTGTGGTTTGGAAGTTTAAGACAAATGTCACTATTGCAATCACAAGAGAAGTATAAAATGTGATGACCGGGGGGAAAGAATGAAAAGATTCATGCACCTCAAAGTAATGATCATAGCATGTCTTCAAGCTGGTTGAGAGCAGGTGAATCACTAGATTACAAAGATCCTACGTTTCTACCGTTACTGGGATAGAAACCAAAGACTACTGATCCACTAGGTGAACTGTAATTGTGGTGAAAAATGTATCATTCCTTTATTAAAATTGTTTGATATGAAAAGGGCCCCATTTTGTAATGGTAAATTCCTTTTAAGCCCTAAACATCCAGAAGTTGTTTTGGCTGTTGTATTATTCCTGTTGAAATGTTTCATGAGAAATATTGCTAATTTTCTATCCTAGAGCAGTGATGCCATTAACAGTTTTGTCCATTGACTTTTAGATGATAGACAGTGCATCCGAGAAGGGCCAGATAAACAAAATATTTTACTTACTCATGCCTCTCGGTGCCTAATGGTTTCATATCATAGCATGGAAAAGATTTCATTATAGGATCTGCATCGGGTGCTGAAATGCAGATTTAACACTGACAACCATTTGAGTTATTTACATAGAACTTTAACATGTAAAATGTTCTAGCTAACTCAATGAATTGTAAAGGCATTTCACAGAGTTTAAAATGGTTGGATTTAAAGTTTTTTTTTCTTTTTTGAAAACCACAGATTCTGCAATGAGATTTATCTAAACAATATACATAATTGTGTTGAAAAGCTGCATTTATTTAAATGATGAAGAAATGATTTGATTAAAGATTTTCTTGACCTGGAGGACTCTAGCTGTTAATTACCTACAGCTACTCTGTATTTTTTTGTTATTTTTCTATGGTTTTTTTGTTATTTTCCTATGTCTACCCCTAAAGGATGGTGTACGTAATATTACATACAAAAATTGCCATTTAAAGCCAATTATATTATTATTTATTATTTTATGTAGCACCATCATATTCTGCGGTGCTGTACAATGAGTAAACATGACATAACAAGTAGTAAATAACATAAGAATTTAACTTACAGATACAAGAGGTAAGGATGGCCTTGCTTAAACAAGCTTAAAATCTAGAAGCTGTTGGGGTATATTACACAAGAGATAAAAGTGCCACTGTAATGAAGGTCCAGCCACACTTGCATAGTTATTGTCCAAAGACAGATGAGGGACTAGGAAAGGTAAGCTAAAGGAAGATGGGAGGAAGGGCATTAATGGATACGTTTTGAAGAATCAAAGTCAGGGCAATGCATAGGTTGGGGGAAGGCAATTTAGAGCATAGGGGCAGCCCTTGAGAAATCTTGCAAGTGTGCATTAGACCTAGAAATTGGAGCATAGGGCAGATGGAGATGATCAGATGAGTACAGAGACTGGGTGGGATTTGGAGATGAGTGGGGAGATGTAAGTATGGGAACCGCTATGAAGAGCTTTAAAATTAATAGTTAGGATTGTGAAATGAATCCTGAAGTGCACAGGCAGCCAGCGAAGAGACTGGCCGGGTCCCTTGCAACAGTAAACAACCACAGACTTATACTCTCTGCCAAGCTGAAAGAAGGAATGCGCAGCTGAAGAAAAATACATGCGGGTGGGCTTGAAACACAGTAACTCTCTAAAGGGACCTCACCTAGTTTCAGTTAATTGTTTGGCCAGCCTCCTAGAGGCAGAATATGATTGGGGGAAATATACACCCTCCTTTATAATCAAAACAGTGCCTGTGATAGAGCCAGTTTGCCTTTCACCAGTGTTTCACCTGATTCTTTGATTCTTCGGTTTTTACTCGGCTTGACTGTTGACCTAACTTTTGGATATTGCCTTCGGTTTGAGTCCTGCTCCCGGTTCTGTCTGAAAATCGTTGGTTTGGTGGCATTTGTGTGATATCATGATGACATATGAGGGCATGTGAGTTGTAGGTCAACTTGCATGAACCTAACTGTAGCTCACAAAATTAAGTCGAAGACAGTATGATGAAGTCACTAAATTCAAGGTTTATTGTTTTAGTTAAGCATTAATTATGGCAATTCGAGTTTTTGGTGAATATACCTAATATTACAACAAACATTCCCAACTACTTTTATTATGTACCAGATGGAATAGACAATAATAATTTATAGAAAAATAAACTCTCTTTTTTATAATCCAATATATCCTTTCAAAGTAATCGACACGTTAGACAGGTGTATCATTTTAAGCAAGTATAATGCCAGCTGTGTATCTGTATGAATTGGCTACATCTAGGTCTACAAAATTCTGAAAAAGTATATTGCTTTTTTGATAGTATAATGTTTTACAATTCTTATCATAGTAATTGTATCAGGGAGTATTTTTCTTTATGCCAGTATCTCATAATAAGAAGAAAAATAAAGACATGCAATTGTAGAAGAGGAAGAATGAATTATGCATGTCACATTAGAATAAAATTCTAATTCAATGTCAAACTTTCTCTTTTTTTTTTGTATGGAAGAAAGCAAAATATATGAGATGGAAAATAATGCAAACCAATTCTCACCATGACAAAATCTTATTCACGTTAACCATTACGTTTTATTTTGCTTACTTAACATTTTTTTTACTATGTGTATACATACAGTATGTATCCTGTATGGTATACATACTTACATATCGGGAGAGAGAGATATACACTTAATTGGGTAGATTGGCTTCTTAAAGAGAAACAAGGTCAAAGAACCCACATTTTAAATAGTTTACCACCACCAGAAATGATAAACACAAATGTCATTATTTACCTGTATAATTCAAAAATAAGACTTCTTATTCATCTTATTAAAAGTGGTCATTTTTGGTATTCCGTGAGTACCAAAGTAATAAAGTGAAAAATATGCTATATATATAAGTGTGTCATCTACAAAAGCTTTTATAAGAAAGACACTGAAAGTGATCACAACATAACATCATGTTGTATTGGTGGAAACTAAATGATTTTCACAATTTCTTGAATCAAGGTGTTGTTCCACTTAGACAAAATATTCATCAACCTCTCTAGCTCCCTAGCAGCCTAAAAGCCTTTTATGTCACATGGCAATTAAAGGGAAATATTTCTTCCTAAAGCATAAAATACAGTGCTGTCTACAGTAAGCATTGGCATTGACAAAACCGTGTTTCTCTCAATCAACTTCCTTTATCTATAGATCTGGAGGCTCCCATTGTTGTCAGTTGTGATATTTTAAGTTACTTTCTCTGATCAAACACTACACAATGAACTAATTCTTTATGGAAATGCTAATTAAGTTTGTTTTTCCATAGTCTTCCATTAATACAAGACTAAGTGAGTGACATGCAACTGTATGAAAACATGAAATCATGCAAAAACTGAAGCTATTTGTAAAAAAAAGAAAACCGTACAGCTTATTTTTAATCTAATACAAGTAAATAAAATGGTGGGAGTTCCCCTTTCATCAAAATTGGGACAAATATTTGCACAAAAAGAAAAATATTCCTAGAAAGAGTATTAAACATTTTCTGAAATTATGTTAATAATATTGCATTTAGTTCCATGCACCAGAAAAAAAGCAGAATGTTTATAGTTTCTGTTACATAAAAAGTTACCAAAAAAATCTTAAAATGTATGCTGGTCTTTACCCCATGCAGCCATTGACCTTGAAGATGGCACAAGAAAAGCATAGTTCCAAACAATTATATTTTATCTAACAATGAAAATGCATTTTAATGTTAAGATGTATCCTTATGGAGGAGGTTTTACCTGTCAAGCATGAACAAAATGTTTTTTGTTGACAACAGCACTTTGACATTTGTTTAATAGCCTATGTTGGAAGAATTGGCTTTATTTGGTTTACCATGCATAAAGGTCATAAAATTATTTAGCACATCTCATTACATAAATAAAATAACTTCATTTCAGGAAAAGGCTATTTATATGCATATAACACAGAAGAGATATACAGAGTAACTGCCATCTAATCTATATCATATAAACAATATTGATTATTTGTCATTTCATATCTCCCTCATTCAGTTTTTTAACATGATAAATGTGGAAATAAATGGTAAACAATATGCATTAGGTTAAAGGTGTGCATAAAATGTTTCACTGAAACCCACTTTAAATGCATATGAATCTCAGAAGCTGGTAACAGCAATGTCCATCATTATATCTATTATTATATATATATTGTAAGAAACCAGATGCCTGAACACATTAAATTTCATATTTATTATGTACATTCTTTATTGTTTAATGATTGGGATTGTGGACATTTTCCCATAGAAATTCCATTGGCCTGTTTTGTATGACAAAACTATGTTATGTTACATTAAATGCAACATTTATTATTTCTGCCTGTTATATGTATACACAGCATGTATTTAAATAACTCCATGTATCAGAGATCTCAAGATTTGACTTGGGCCTCTTTGCTGGGTATGGAAAATTCTAGCATGTATCCTCACTAGAAAAGGACATTTCTGCGCTCTTTAGAACTATTCTGACTCTAGGGTTCCTGTAGTGATCCTATAATCCAAGACTGTCTTTTTCCCAAGGAAACACAGGTCTCTGACTTGGGCGCGGATTTTCCTTGAGTGCCTACAACCACTGTCCCTTTATTAGCCACCAATGAAGGTGGAGGTCTCAAAGGTATGAGGCATGTGTGGGCTTCTACTGGCATTGACCTGTCCTCTAGAAATTGTTCCTTTAATTTCCATGTGCCACCTGATGTTGGCGATATGACATAATTTCCTAGAACCCAGCTTCAGGTAGTAAACAGATAATGAAGGAAGAATGGATTATGTAAAAGTCTGTCTCAGCAACTGCGCAGACTTCCACCACCAACACACTGCTTCACAAGAGATGAATGGGTCTCTGGTACAGGTAGAACAGAGCAGCCTGTCCTGAGTGCCACTATGTATTTACAGATGTAAATATCTTAATTGTTTACCCTGAACAAAAAATCCCTTCCTTTACTGAGGTTATTTTGTGCCCAAATACCTGAAACTTTTTCAGCATTTTTACACAATATTTCCTTAATCATGATTATCCTGTTTCATTTTTTGTGCACCAACACAATTTTTTACTTTTGTTTCAAGGGAAGATAGAGTTGTTTTTTAATACCATTTTTAGATGTATAGTCCAATTTTAATATGAATAATACATAAAAATAATGAAAATATTTTACTATGAATTTGACCAAAATACCACTAAATATATTGATGTAAGTGTCTTGAATTTGAAAAACCCAACACGCATAGTTTTTTTTTTGTAATGTTTTTGAAAGGTATTGGGCAGACAATGTAACATGCCCATTCTGTTTTCCAAACGTGAAATTTTCAATTTTATTTTGTGATGTCTGTGTCTCGCTTGGGAGTGTTAGCAACCCAGCTCAAAATATCCCACAAAATTATATATTTTTGAGGAGGCAGGGTATTTTTACTAGAAGCATTTGGGCACTTATCATGCAGCCAATCCTTGGCATAATGAGCCATAACATTAACTTCCATTGCTTTTTTTAGGATTGTTTGTACTGTGATCACATTATTCTTCACAATATTCTTGTAAGAAACTTTTATTTCTTTATTAATTCATGTAAACTATTTTTTCATATTTAATAAAAGCTATGATTGAGAAATTTTTGTTTTTATTTCCTTTTATTTGCCAACCCCCCTCAAGATATGCACATCTGCCCCTTGCTACTCTGTCCCAGAAATGCCTTATACCCCCCTATATGACCCCTATACGTCTAGGGGTTTTACCCCTCAAAATATAGCTGGTAAATATTCTGTGACATGCTTTGAAAAAAACCTTGGGCAGGAATATAGGAAGGGTCTGAATGGGGTACAGTAAACAGGGAAGGACATCCATTTTGAGAACACCCATTCTCTCCCAACCAGGAGAGATGTGGGAATGACCATCTCCTCAGGTCCCTCCCAATCGATATTAGAAGCCTAAATAAATTAAGATTGGCGAGATCAGGTAAATTAGGGGAAATATAAAGGCCTAAGTATACTATCTGTTTTCCATTTAAAAGGAAAGGATCTGCTAAGGTAATCCTGAAGTGAGACATCTATATTAAGCCCCAGAATCTCCGATATTTGAAGATTGATTTTATAATTGGAGTGAGGTTGAAATTCTTTTAATTGTTTAAGTACTTGAGAAATAGATTCAACCGGATTCAAAAGGAAACACAGCATGTCATCCGCGTAAACAGAAACTTTGTGTTCAATATCAGCAATTTGTAATCCCGAAATCCCTGGAATTTCAACCTATTGCGTGAAGCAGTGGTTCTATAGATAGAAAAAACAGCAAAGGGGAGAGGGGGCAACCCTGCCTCGTACCATTAGAAAGAGCGACCTGGCCCGCCAATATGCCATTGTCCCTGATTTGGGCCATGGGGCTAAAATATAGAGACTTAATCAGCCCAACCCTATCCAACACCCTAAACAAGAAGGGCCAGGCCACTCTGTCGACATTCATAGAAACTAACAAAGCTGGGCACCCAGGGAATATGCAATAAGATTTAAAAGTCTTATATTATCCCTAGCCTCCCTGCCCGGTACAAAGCCCCCTTGGTCAGGATTGATAAGGGAAGAAATCAATGGCTGAAGTCATGATGCTAAAATTTTTGTCAGTATTTTCAAATTAGTGTTAATAAGAGAAATGGGGCCATAATTACCACAATATCATTTGTCCCTGTCTGGTTTGGGAACTACAGTGATGACAGCGGTATGAGAAGAAGGGTGGAGTGGTATTCCTGAAGAGAGATCACGAAAATGTGTGATCAATTGAGGGCCAAGAATATGGAAAATTTCCTATAATATAATGGAGTGAATCCGTCTGGATCAGGGCATTTACCCTGGGGGAATCTCTTAAGAATGTGATTGAGTTCCTCTAAAGTGATAGGAGCATCCAACACTGAGTTATCATCCTTCAAGAGTGTAACTTTTAAATACTTAGTTAAATTTGAATTTGCAGAGTCCAAAAAGGAATTATCTGAAAGGGAAGTACAGGGCAAATTATACAAGTCTTGATAGAATGACCTAAAACATTCTGCACTTTTCTCAGAGTGATAATTTAATTTTCTCCCGGCGTCCCTGATCAAAGCTCCTTCATCCGGCCTTGCTTGTTAGTCATGTGGGGAGCCAAAGAAATACTGCACCCAGGTGCTACTATCCCTTAGCTTGCCCTTGCTCTCAAAAAGTGTGTGTATGAGTGTCACGTTTCACCATGCGCTAGCTGGACTTGTTCAAACTTTCCATTTTCATTTCACGTTTCCTGCCACTAGTGGCCGCCCTAGCCAATCAGGACATCTCAGACTGATTATCAGGTCCAGCTGCAGTGGCTTACCTGATCAAGTCAGCCTTGATAAACCTGCCCAGCCCTGCAGTCTGGGCCTTGACATTGAAGTTGGAGGACTACCTGTTTGGTTCCTGCCTTGTTCCTGTACCTGCCTTGTTCCTGTACCTGCCTTGTTCCTGTACCTGCCTTGTTCCTGTACCTGCCTTGTTCCTGTACCTGCCTTGTTCCTGTACCTGCCTTGTTCCTGTACCTGCCTTGTTCCTGTACCTGCCTTGTTCCTGTACCTGCCTTGTTCCTGTACCTGCCTTGTTCCTGTACCTGCCTTGTTCCTGTACCTGCCTTGTTCCTGTACCTGCCTTGTTCCTGTACCTGCCTTGTTCCTGTACCTGCCTTGTTCCTGTACCTGCCTTGTTCCTGTACCTGCCTTGTTCAAGGACTACCTGTTTAGTTCCTGCCTTGTTCCAGTACCTGCCTTGTTCCAGTACCTGCCTTGTTCCAGTACCTGCCTTGTTCCAGTACCTGCCTTGTTCCAGTACCTGCCTTGTTCCTGTACCTGCCTTGTTCCTGTACCTGCCTTGTTTCAGAACCTGTCAGTACCTGCCTTGTTCCAGTACCTGCCTTGTTCCTGTACCTGCCTTGTTTCAGAACCTGTCAGTACCTGCCTTGTTCCAGTACCTGCCTTGTTCCAGTACCTGCCTTGTTCCAGTACCTGCCTTGTTCCAGTACCTGCCGTGTTCCAGTACCTGCCGTGTTCCAGTACCTGCCGTGTTCCAGTACCTGCCGTGTTCCAGTACCTGCCGTGTTCCTGAGTTGCGGCCTGCGCCCCACTAAGTGGACTCCCAATAGGAGTGCCCTGCATCGCGACTCCCAGGATGACTGCCCACTAGCGGACTACCCTGGTTGAGTGCCCTGCAAGTGGGCAACCTGCCGTGTGCCCTGCAAGTGGGCAACCTGCCGTGTGCCCTGGAAGAGGGCTACAAGCCGTGTGCCCCGCAAGTGGGCTTATCTGCCATGTGCCTTGTTCCAGTACCTGCCTTGTTCCATTACCTGCCGTGTTCCTGAGTTGCGGCCTGCGCCCCACTAAGTGGACTCCCAAGAGGAGTGCCCTGCATCGCGACTCCCAGGATGACTGCCCACTAGCGGACTACCCTGGTTGAGTGCCCTGCAAGTGGGCAACCTGACGTGTGCCCTGCAAGTGGGCAACCTGCCGTGTGCCCCGGAAGAGGGCTTCAAGTCGTGTGCCCCGCAAGTGGGCTTATCTGCCGTGTGCCCCGCAAGTGGGCTTATCTGCCGTGTGCCCCGCAAGTGGGCTTATCTGCCGTGTGCCCCGCAAGTGGGCTTATCTGCCGTGTGCCCCGCAAGTGGGCTTCCTGCCAAGTCGCGTGACTCTTTATATATATTGTACCACCTCATTCAATACAACTCTTGATCCAGATCTGTTGTCTGTGGTTTATTCCTGCGCCTGTCTGTAACAACCCCAGACCATAAATCATCGTGGGGTACAGACAGAGCCCCTCGTATCCCCTGCACCCGGGCTCCTTATCAACCTGTGTCCTCGGTTCGTGACAGAATGTCAAGGCCAACACAAGGAGTTCGCGGGGATACCTGCAGCACGGGAATCGGTGGTGAACACGAAGACCCAGACACAAAGAGACCACAGGTCCGCAAGCATCCGGAGGCTGCTCCTTGCAGTGGGGGTATGTCACGTTTCACCATGCGCTAGCTGGACTTGTTCAAACTTTCCATTTTCATTTCACGTTTCCTGCCACTAGTGGCCGCCCTAGCCAATCAGGACATCTCAGACTGATTATCAGGTCCAGCTGCAGTGGCTTACCTGATCAAGTCAGCCTTGATAAACCTGCCCAGCCCTGCAGTCTGGGCCTTGACATTGAAGTTGGAGGACTACCTGTTTGGTTCCTGATTTGTTCCTGTACCTGCCTTGTTCCTGTACCTGCCTTGTTCAAGGACTACCTGTTTAGTTCCTGCCTTGTTCCAGTACCTGCCTTGTTCCTGTACCTGCCTTGTTCCAGAACCTGTCAGTACCTGCCTTGTTCCAGTACCTGCCTTGTTCCAGTACCTGCCGTGTTCCTGAGTTGCGGCCTGCGCCCCACTAAGTGGACTCCCAATAGGAGTGCCCTGCATCGCGACTCCCAGGATGACTGCCCACTAGCGGACTACCCTGGTTGAGTGCCCTGCAAGTGGGCAACCTGCCGTGTGCCCTGCAAGTGGGCAACCTGCCGTGTGCCCTGGAAGAGGGCTACAAGCCGTGTGCCCCGCAAGTGGGCTTATCTGCCATGTGCCTTGTTCCAGTACCTGCCTTGTTCCATTACCTGCCGTGTTCCTGAGTTGCGGCCTGCGCCCCACTAAGTGGACTCCCAATAGGAGTGCCCTGCATCGCGACTCCCAGGATGACTGCCCACTAGCGGACTACCCTGGTTGAGTGCCCTGCAAGTGGGCAATCTGCCGTGTGCCCTGCAAGTGGGCAACCTGCCGTGTGCCCCGGAAGAGGGCTTCAAGTCGTGTGCCCCGCAAGTGGGCTTATCTGCCGTGTGCCCCGCAAGTGGGCTTCCTGCCAAGTCGCCTGACTCTTTATATATATTGTTGTACCACCTCATTCAATACAACTCTTGATCCAGATCTGTTGTCTGTGGTTTATTCCTGCGCCTGTCTGTAACAACCCCAGACCATAAATCATCGTGGGGTACAGACAGAGCCCCTCGTATCCCCTGCACCTGGGCTCCTTATCAACCTGTGTCCTCGGTTCGTGACAATGAGAGGGTCATAAGGTCTGGTGATAGGTGGAACATGGGCGAGGCAATGGGTGGGGCAGTGGGATAGACATGGGATTGTCTTATGGGAGTGGCATTGGAGCCCAGGCTTTAGCTCTCTACTTGGCCCAAAGATTTCTTATGGTGGCCCTGCATAGGGGTCTCCAGTAGTTTCCATTTGAGTCTATAATTAGATCTTTCCCATCCGAAGTGAGTTCAATTCTACTTCTGTATGCTATATCATTTCTCATTCTATCGCACAATTATTCCTTTAGGGTTATTTACAAGAAAAGGCACATGGAGCAGTAGTGGGAAACACCAGTCGCTGACACATCATGTTTGAAGATAACATTAAGAACATTGCTCACTGGTCAAAAGATTAATTGGTTGATTCCTTATTAATTGAAGAAATTCCAAAACAATGGCACTTTTTTGTAAAAGATATATATATATATATATATATATATATATATTATATGTAATAGATTATATATATATATATATATATATATATATAGCTATACCGTATATACTAAATATATATTCTGCATTTTCTGGCTAGTTACTTAAAGATCTAAGCTCCAACTTCTGCTTATAGATGAGTGATCACAGCCAGGTCTATTTTGGAAATGGAAATACATCATCTGCTGCGTCGTAAATCTAAACCTCAAAGAGCATCATTTAGCCTGAGGGGAAAATTGCTTGTTTATCAGATGGAGTCTAGTTTAGGACAGAACAGTCACTTGTAAATCTCAGGGACCTTTTAAGACATACACTTATTGTAGGATATTAAGTCTAGAGAGGTTTCCAGGGGGCTTTAATAATTCCAGGCAGCTGAAAAGAAGGAGTTAGAATCACATAAAGTGAGTAATCCCACATTTGACTCACTTTGGTACAAAGATGGAGTGTTCATTAATAAATAGAATGAATGTTCTTTCTAGTACACTTGTATAAAAAAATGTAAAAAGCTCGTAATTCTGATTAAAGCTCTAGTTTCATTATATTGGAAACAACTTTGCATTTCTTGGTATAATTAACAAAGCTTCATAAGGCAATGGAATTGCATGAGCATGCTTCTTTATTTAACAGTTCTCCAATAGCTTGTTTGCACAGCCAACCTTTTTTGTTCAATTTAATACTTTGTTACAATATAAAATAGGAATTTATGGATTATGATTGCTTAACTAGGGGCACAGAGGGAAATCATCCTCTACACGATTCCCACCGGTTTAGAAAACAGAAGAGTCTACCGGAGTCATGAGTAGATTATCGACTTTGTTTTCACACTAGGGGAAATATTTGTAATCAATTTTCTACTCTTGCAGGAAATGCTAGGATACCAATAATGAGAATCACTAACTACACAATCCCCCTTATTACAGAACTCCGTGTCGCAAGGTGTACAGGGGAAAAGGATAGGACTTTTGTAAATGGTTTAAATGTGAACAACTTTTGTCAGTAGAACCTATGGAAGTAGGTTGCAATTAATTATCTAATGTGAACTTTCTGTTTCTTAAAATGAATAGTGAATATGACAATGTTTCTTTGAATATGACACATGAAACAACAGCCATTCATTCATTTCACATTGTGTTATAAATACATAAATATTTTCCTTTAGGTGCAAGTGGATATTTGTATATACATAAATATTATTTTGATATTATAATAAGTACACACCCTTTGTAATATATATATATATATATATATATATCTTACAGCCAACCTCCTCCTAGATTTTAAGGATTTGTTTGTTTGTTTCTGTACTAAATTAGTGTGTGATGCTCTATTTGTTATATCTTGTTTACCCAGAAAATACTGGCACTGTATAAATTAATAAATAATGATAACACTTATTTTAATAAATAATAATGAAGGGTAAACACAGACGCATAAAGAGCTCAATGACATAAGAATGAAAAACAACAGAAAATCTTAATAATAGATAGAGAAAGGAAAAGGTAAAATGAAGCCAACTACTCCTCGGTGGCCAAGGCGCTTTCAGACTTTAATGTTTGTAGGATATTTTTTAGGGTATTTTGACATAACATGAAGTAACATATCAAAGTTTACACAACAAGCTGTGTACATAATTTGATCTCTCTCTGGGAGAGCCCATCCACCACTGGGATTCACAAGAGAGAGTAGAATTTAAAAAACAAGGCTCAGACGTTTGGGAAAGTAAAGTATACCTAATAACTGTCCAGATCTTTGGAGATTCCCAATCTTCCTAACATCCAGGATAACTTGATTGGTGCTCCACTTCTCTAGGAGTTTATGTTTGCTACATAACTGGCACTCTACAAATCCTTATATCTGGCAACTCCCAGATCCTTACCCTGAGTTCCCTAATCTCACTGCCTCATGGTGAAGGGACAGATTGTGATCATATAGTAAATTGCCAATTATTTGTTTTTTCTACCATTATGTTTATATCCCTGCTTTAATGGGGTGACTCATTAACGTGTATCTTTAAATAGGAACTATTTGATTAACAGAATTGGTGGGTCACAACATAGAATCTTAATGATGGGCTATTAAAGGATTAATATTACAAGAGTCTCAGGGTCAGCTAAATTCAGAAAGTCCCCAGGTATGCTTATCCTCCAATAATGTCTTACTGGGCCAGCCACACCACCCTTCCCAACAGAATGCCTTTAACCTTCCTGAAGTTGCTTGGTTTGGGATCTGATCTTGATGAGATGGACACAGTGAGATTCAAATATATCACATTTGGTCTTATTCTATTTTCTCCTTAAATGTCCTTTGTTTGTTTTTAATTATTTCCTTGCGTGTATTAAACAGCTGAAAATCAACACTAAGAAGACTATTCACAAACTGTGACTGTATTACTGTAAGAAAATTCATGAAAGATAATCCATAAACAGGCCTGGACTGGCCATCGGGCAAACCGGGCGTTTGCCCGGTGGGCCGGGCCGGATTGATTTAGGGGCTGATGGAGCTGCAGCTCCAGGCCCCTACCTTAAAATAGGCCCAGTCAGGACCGAACTGACTGGGCCTATGCGGCCTCTACGGCCGCATTAATGCAGGGCATAAGCGGCACCTGCCCCTTAAGCCCGCCGCAACTGCGACCGGGTCCGCCACTCTAAGGGGTCGGGAAGCCCCCACCAGGGCAGGCCTTACGGGTGTGCGGCCGCACAGGGTTTAAATTAAAACATCGGGGTTTTTTTTTTTTACTTTATTTAACATCCTCCATGTTAAATAACGTTTTTGTTAACTTTATTTAACATGGAGGATGTTAAATAAAGTTAAACCCCCCCCCCGATGTTTTAATGTAAGCCCTGTGCGGCCGCAGACCCCTAAGGCCGGCCCTGGTGGGGGCTTCCCGGCCCCTTAGAGTGGCAGACCCGGTCGCAGTTGCGGTGGGCTTAAGAGGCAGGTGCCCCTTATGCACTGCGTTAATGCGGCCGTAGAGGCCGCATAGGCCCAGTCAGTCCGGTCCTGCCGCGGGCCCGGCCGCAGTTGCTGCTTGCTCCGGCAACAAGGTAAGTAGGGTGAGGGAGGGGGGTGCAGTGAGAAGGGGCAGAGGGGGGTTAGATAGTGAGAAATGGGGAGAGGGGATAGATAGTGAGAGGAGGTACATAGTGAAAAGGGGTACATAGTGAAAAGGGGGAACAGTGAGAAGGGGAAGATAAGATGGGGAGAGGGGGTAGTGTGAATGCGTATGAGAATGAATGAATGAATAAATGTGTGGATGAATTGTGTGAATGCGTATGACAATTAATGAATTCATGTGTGGATGAATTGCTTGAATGATTTGTGAGACTGCATTAATGAATGTGTTAATGATTTGTGTGAAGGGTGGGCTTTAACAATAAATAAATAAATAAATATGGGCTGCTCGGGCTTAAATGCCCGGGCTTATTTTTTGTCCCAGTCCGGGCCTATCCATAAATAATAAATAAAATTGTTATAATAGTATTTGAAACAAAGAATTAATTAATTGAAGAGCCCCATACTAAAATATGCATCAAATAACAGACCAACTATAACCTGGCCCCAGTCGGTTTCTGAAAATATTTAGTATTATTGCTTCAGTAATGTAAATGTAAATCATATATACACATGAGAGAAAATAGCTCCAGTGTTACTAATACTATCTGGTTGGAAATTAATTGCTACAGTATCACAGAACCCTCCACTGCAATCTAACTGGAACCATAGCCTTGAAGCCTGCAAGTCTGTTAAATACCGTATTTGCTCGATTATAAGACGAGGTTTTTTTCAGAGCAAATGCTCTGAAAAATACCCCTCGTCTTCTAATCGGGGTCGTCTTCTAATCAGACCTCAAATAGAGTCTGATTAGGAGACTAAGATCCAGATCCCCCGCACCGCTGCAGGGGACCTGGATCCTCCTGTCTCACCCCCCCCCCCCATCATACACACTTACCGGTGCTTCCTGCTGTATTGCCGGGGCAGCGGGTTGACGTCTACGCGATCCGCGTAGACAACGTCCACTGCAGCCGGAAGGAGGTGTGGCTAGCAGCGGGGGTTGTCTGCGTCCGTCGCGTAGACCTTCCCCGACTGTCAGAGATCTCTGATCTCTGACAGCCGGGGAAAGTATACGCGACGGACGCATACAAACCCCCGCTGCCAACTCCACCTCCTTCCGGCTGCAGCAGAAGGCGACGTCAACCCGCTGCCCCGGCTGGAAGCACCGGTAAGAGAGGGCTGAGAGGGGGGAGAGAGGAGAGAGGAGAGAGGAGAGGGGAGGGGGGGAGAGAGTGTGTGTGTGTTAGTTAAATGGGGGCATAGGGCATTTCTGGAGTGGCGTTAAGGGGGCATTTAATAGAGCACTCTGCCTCCTGAAATGCCTTATACCTCCCTATATGCCACTCTGCCCCATAATATGCCTTTTAACCCCCTAAATGCCAGAATGGGATATAGGGGTATAAGGCATTTCTGGAGGCAGAGTGCTCTATACAATGCCTTTTAACTCCCTTAATGCCACTCTGCCTCCTGAAATGCCTTATACCTCCCTATATGCCACTCTGCCCCATAATATGCATTTTAACCCCCTAAATGCCAGAATGGGATATAGGGGTATAAGGCATTTCTGGAGGCAGAGTGGCATATAGGGGGTCAAAAGGCATACCATGGGGCACAGTGGCATATAGAGGGTTAAAAGGCATATCATGGGCCACAGTGCCATATTGGTGTGGCAAGCCTGGGGGCAGATGTGCGTAACTGGGGGACAGGCTGGAAAATACAAGAAATAAAAACAAAAAAAATATTTTTCTCAATCATAGCTTTTATTAAAAAAAATAGTTTACATGAATTAACATTTACTGGTAAAACTTTTTTCCTTTAGGGTCGTCTTATATTCAGGCTTTTTCTTTTTTCCTAAGTTAATATTCAGATTTTGGGGGGTCGTCTTATAATCAGGGTCGTCTTATAATCGAGCAAATACGGTATATAACCTTCTTTAATATTGCCAGGAACTCATATCCATATCATGCTTAAAATGCCATTTTGCTGCTAACATAGTGGCTGCCAGCCACATAGTTTCATATGGACATGTCACAGGTCGATATGGTCTCATCTACATGCACCAAACACAGCTTATTTATTATTATTTAACCTCCCTCGACTGTATGACAAAATGGGCTTGTTTGTGACTCATAATTGATCCCCCCCCCCTAGATTGTAAGTTCCTGCGGGAAGAGGGCCCTTCATTTCTCTTGTAACTGTATGTCAATTGCTGTATTGTACTTGTCGTTATCTGTACAATTTTCATCTTGTACAGCGTTGCGGAATCTGTCGGCGCTTTATCAATAAAGTATAATAATACTAATAATGTACCAAATCTAGGTCACTCTTTGACCTAATTCTATTTGTATTTGACTAGATTGTAAACTTGCAAGGGCAGGGCCCTCTTCTCCTTTGCACCAGTTTGTTATTGTATGTGTTTCTAAATTGTTCTACTGACTGTAACAGTGCTATGGAATCTGCCGGCGCTTTATAAATAAATGTAATGTAATTTCAATTTACCTAGTCTTTTGCTGGCTACAATATAGTTTCTGCTATGGTATTATGTGGTACTCAAGTAACAAATATCTTAACTTTAGAAGTAAATAGGTAAAGTAAATGAAGACTCTGATTCCGTACAGGTTACTAATACAGAGTTCAATGCTTATAATGTGACGTCACGCTCTAATGTTGGACAAGAAGGCCTGGCTCACAATCTGCATTCCAGTTCATTCCAAAGGTGTTCAGTGGGGTTAAGGTCAGGGCCCTGTGCAGGTCACTCAAGTTCTTTTATACCAAACTTGTCAAACTGTATCTTTATGGACCTTATTTTGTGCGCTGGGGCACAGTCATGCTGAAACAGGAAGAGCCTTCCTCAGACTAGTGCCACAAAGTTGGAAGCATATAATTGTCTAAAATGTCTTTGTATGCTGTAAGATTAACATCACCCTTCACTGAAACTAAGGATCAAGACCAAACAGTCTTAGTCAATTTTATAATTGGCACTATACATTGCTGTAGGTAGTGTTCTCCTGGCATCTTCCAAACCTAGCTTTGTCCTTCATCACTTGTGTGATTCATCACTCCAGATAACATTTCCGCTGCATCTGAGTCCGGTGGCGGTGTGCTTTCCACCACTCCAGCTGATGCTTAGCATTGCCCATAGTGATCTTTAGCTACTTTCCTGCTGCTCAAGCATTGGCATTTTATGAAGCTAATGATGCAAATAGTACTTGTGCTGATGTCGCTTCCAGAGGCAGGTGATTTTTATAGGCTAATCTTCAGCACTTGACAGATCCCTTTCTGTGAGTGTACGGTTTACCACTTCATGTCTGAGCCTCTCAAAGTTGCTTCCTCTTCACAATGCTAGCCAGGATACAGAAATTTCACAAACTGACTTTGTGTATGTTTGTGCATAGAGATGGCATTCCTATGTGCTTGATTTTATACACCTGTTAGCAACTGGTATGGCTGACGTATCTAAACACAATAATAAAGGGAGATGTCCACATACTTTTAGTCATATAGTGTGGAAGAAACGTGAAGGCTTTGTGGGGACAATGTACAACTTAGCACAACAGGACCTATACGGTATATTGTACTGACAGTTTTCTAGTTGGGAGCTTTTTGAACAACGTATATATTTTCGTTCCCAAACTATTTTAAACAATAAGGAAAACATCTTTGTATCAGCTCAACTATCAACTGGGAATCTGTTGTAGATACATGTTGGTGTTATAGTAAACAATTTTGATTCATTTATTATTGAATGTATGCTTCACTTGGAAATAACACAATCCAATGGCACTTGCAATTGAAGCTATGGAGCAACTTTAAAGCACTTTCAATATTGATTGTCACTATTTGCCACTTCTTATTGTTCCAAACCACATAGTTTCAATAGCTTTATTGTAGTCAATTAGCATGGTTCAATTTGCCTATAGGATTATTTTTGTGTGATCTTGCATTAAGTATGGGATTATTATGATCAGGAAATATCTGACAAATTTACAATTTAAACTTGCAACAATTTTGTTTCACATAAATTAGAGAATCACAATACAAGAAATATGTATGTATGTACATAAATCTAATTAATTCACACATATGTTATTCTTCTAATCTCATTTAACTATATATGTCTTTAATTTCCCTGGAAGTATTAAGCTTTAGCATAAAATATTTAGAATATATAAAGGGCATATTAGGGGGAAATTATGAATTGTAGGACATTTGAATCTCGGAATTTGTTATTGTTATTAATAAACATGGAACAACACTAAATCAAAATATGTTTAAGTAACTCAGACCAAAATACATTTAAAATAGTACTTTGCTTTTTATTCATGCTTATATTTTAAAATAATAGGCAAAACTAATTGTAGAAAACATCCTAAACAATCACATAAAAGTGTTCTTTTCAAATGAGCTTTCCTGCCAATTCATTAAGATTCTGATCAATCAGGAGTTACACTATGATATAAAAACCTTGTTTTTCATTAATTTTTATTGGCCCAAACCAACTTCAATCATTATATACTGACCAACCACCCAATACATTCATCTCTGGGACTGGATGCACCATCAAGTTAGGCCATCTTTCCCAGGACTAGTTTGGAATTTCACCTGCTCCGGCATACACCTGGCAGACACAGATCTGTGTGAAGAAGGAAGACTTTGGAGTTGACTGATGCTAACTTCTTTAGCAAGCATGCAGGGAGTGGGAGCTCATCTGTCTACCGTCCTACATGAGAGAGGTAAGTTAATTGTGTGTGTTTAAATATAAATGTAAACACTATGTAAATGGTGACCAACTGGCCTCTTTGTAGAGATTCTTGGAGCGGCTTTATATATTTTTTCTGGAACTAAATTTAGATTGTAACATCCTGCCACAGTCCACAAAATCCCATTTTATAAAACAATCGGACCAGCTCTAAAGCAGACTGTGAAGTGACTAAACCAACTATCCCATTGCACACTGTTTACATATGACTTCATTTACTTACCAATCTCAAATACCTAACATATTCTTGCCACTATAGACCGAGGGCTTCTTCACAAAGGCTACTGGTCTTTATGTTAGGCTTTACTCTTATGTATGTATCTTAATACAGATGAAGACAGATGGTAGAGTGAATTTGTCCCAGTGTTTAAGAGAGTGGTCAGTGTGGCAGTATAGCAAAGCATTGTCTGTATGAGTGTTCATCTCATAGATACTGCTTTAAATACTCCTAAATAAATCATGACACTGTGTAATATGTCACATGTTGTTCATCTGAGGTTGTATTTACCTAATTTTTAGACCTGCTAAGGAACAAATGGTTGTTGTTATGTCCAAGCCGTGTAAAACTAAAGAATGCTAAGAGGGTGTACTGTCTTTTTAACACAACTGTAACTTACAATAGCAATGTTTCTTAACTGCATATTTCCACATAAATAGAAAGTCCTATTTCTTTGGAAAATTCCACTAAACCAATTAGCATACAATACTCAGTTGGTTGATTTGGATATATGCTCAAATTATTTGAAACCTAATGAATAGCCGCAGGCAATGTGTAAACAGTATATTCCTTTCCTTGACCTCTGTCTGTCTGAAGAACATGTTAAGCATATTGAAACTTTGTTGTTTAGTATAGTGGGGGAATGAAGTGCATCGATTGCTTATGATTATTAGCTGCGGTGGGATAAGACTTCTCCTTATTATGCAGATTAGTGAAGCTCTCAGTTCCAGCATATTGTACAGATGCAGGGGAGCAGCTGCTACTACAGATGGTAGGTACAGAGCTCCATTAGTATGTATCTATTGTCTGGCGCTGCCTTGATAGGGGGATGGAGACTAAGAGGAATTGTTATGCAATTAAATAAAAAAGAACACACAGACTTAAAATCCATACCCAAGAGACTATGTGCACAGCAAGGAAGAGAGCTATCAAATTAGAAATGGACCTTAAATAAGGACTTTGATATGTCACAGTTAAGTATGTATATTTTAAATTGATTAGCCATTAAAGAAAAGTGTCATAAATCAATTTACACTTAGTTAAGTATTCAGATTAACATATGAGAGGTTAATACCCATTTTTACTGGATTTGTAGATATCTTCTGACAGAAAGTGAAACATTTTATGACATTTTATGAGTAAGTTTTTTTAATATTCAGAATATGTCTGAAAAGGGAATAAATGTATCTGCAGAATCTATCCTAAGCAACTGTTTCTTAAATTCACTACTAATGCTACTGCATGGAGTCTTGCACTGAGTCAGCAGGAAACAACAGCTGGGTTGGACGTCATTCTAACAACAACAAAAAAATAATTTTTGAAACCAGCTGTTTAATAGACAGCTTTATCTGTAGTTTCTAAAGAAGTAGTGCATATTCAAATACTTTTAAAGTGGTTAACTTTATAGTACCGATTGTTCTGTGGAAAGGAGGGCAGTCACCTTCTGGGTTTCTTCTTGTAGTCACATTTTTTTTTCAACATCACGTTATCAATTAATGTCACCTATTGTTTTCAAAACCAACTTTTGTCTTTTCCCTTCAATCCTTTCATCAGTATGTTTGTCATTTTCAATCAAAATTAATTTTCCATCCCCAATGGGCTTTGCACATGTAATTATGACCTTTTGTACCTTTCACTCTCATCCTATTCCTCATTTTTTTTCCCAACTTGCCTTTTTTATTTTTTTTGCTTCTTGAGTATAACACCGTTTTAAAAGCAGGACTTCCCCACCAAGCATCCCTTGTCTTCCTTGACACAACAGGTGGGACATTGCTGCTGGCCTGGTGGAATGATCTGTGCCTGCTGGTATGTAAATAACTTCTTGCAAGTGCCTTCATTTTATAAGGGTATGAACTCCATTTATATGAGAACAGAAAAGTAAAACACAAAACTGTAACACATTATTTTAATTTCACAAATTTAAACACAATTTAAACACAAAGCATTCCAAGTGCTCCGGCTCCACAGGTGTAGTAGTTTTTAGCCCATTGTTTCAGTCTAAACATGGATTTCAGAAGCTCCACTGTCTTTTAGGTACAATCCAATACATGAAAGTACCATGAAATCCCCCAAAGCCAAAACATATCTTGGAAATAATTTCTGAATGGAGAAGCTGCATTTCTTTGGCTATGTGATACTCCTTTTTCACACCACAATGAACCCTGTTGAAGATTCAACTGGCGCAGAATCTGGAAAGTTATACATTGATGTATAAATAGAATAATTGCCCTATGAAATGAAAGCATGGACAATACACTCATAAAAGCATTTCTGGATGGATTGTCAACTTCTTTAGGAAAATATCGGTTACATTAGGTTCTTTGAGAAACTCTCTTTTCCTGCTTTTTTATTATTTATTTAATTGGCTGTATTCATATCACTACCTGGAATGAAGGTACACTTTTTTGGGCTATTGATAGTACAGTAGTTTGTGTGTGCCTATTTGTTTATTGAGCCAAATAAACAAATAGGCACATTTGTGGACCATCACTTTCTTCTTATAAAACATCCAGTTGGTTATGATGTGCCGGTCGATCTTGGAACAGTTCTGTTTGCAAGCATTTGGTCTTGACGTCATCATAACTGCGACATAGTGCTTGATAGGTTGAACATGCTATTGAGTGTTTTTTCAGTACTTAAATTGTGTATTGCTTGTGCATTGGCTACATGCAGTGATGTTTTTTTAAGCCATTGTTGATAAGGAAATAAGCAATTCGAAATAAGCAATTCGAAAAAAGTATCACATTTATCCTGGGCACTTGCTGATTTACAGAATAAAGGTGCTAATTCTTGTAGGAACCTTTTACACCGCTTTGTCTGTGACTGTTTAAACTTCATTTCAGATTTTTGTAGGTCATCTATATCACCAAAATTTCCACTTCATTCATAACAAGTCATACGTTTTTGCTTCTTCATGGTGTATAGTAGCACATGTTCTAAGAACATCAGTAGATCGTACTTTATCCACAACCAAAGTCATAGTCAATGTTTGATGCATAGATAAGGTGGGGTAATCGAGGTTTTGAATTTGTTAATATATGGTTTCATTGCTATGATAGATAATACCTGAGGCGAACACACTTAATATGTGCAAGCTATTTCAAAAACTTCATCAACAAAGAAAATTAATTTCTGTGCCCTTCTAGGTTTGCAGATGCGAAAAAGTTGTGTATCTCTCTTATGTTTCGACTGGTTGCAAATAATACATGGTGGTTTTGCTCCACTAAATCTGGCTGTTCATGTTCTGTCTTGTTGATTTTTGGTGTCTTTTGATGTATCTTCTGATGACTCTTGGTCTGACGTTTTGGTAGTTCTCTTTGATCTTACAATGTAAGGTCTATAACATGTCACGTGGTGAAAAAAAAGTCTCTGTTTGTAAAATTACACCATCATTTCACAGAGCACAAGCTTCTTTAACTTGTGTCATCCAGAGTCTATCCTATACAGCTTTTGTCACCCCTCCAATTGGAACAAAACACGAACACTAGTTTAGAGCCTTTTCTCTTCTTCTAAACAAATTCCCGAAAACAGAAAAAAATGAATGCATTTTTTCGCCAAATTGCAAAACCTGATGGTTCTTTGCTACCAATTATTAACATTTTTTTTCTCACAGATTTTCATGAAATTTTCATGAAATTCTATAATTCTTAGCAAATTTCTTATGCTTTTTTTTTAAACATATAAAATCATATAAAACAACAATAATAGAATAATTTTTCAAGAAAAAACCCCAGAGAGAATCAAGGTAGCATTTTTTTTTTTAAAGATAACCACTAGTGTGAACATGTGACCAACTTCTTTTAAAACACTATATATAGTGCAGATCATTTTAACAAACAAGACTCTCCTAGCTGCTACATTATAAGGTGGTAGTCAAGTCACCAGGAAAGGGGCAGAGTAACAGAAGCAGGGACGTGTTATCACTCTTGATGCCATGTGAGACTGGTCTTGGTTGGGAACTTTAGGAAATGCAGTGAGGAGTTAAGTGGGCCTGACATTAAAATCAACTAATTTTCCTCTGGGTAATTATTATATCTGCTTCTGTTTATTACTTGATTGTAGATGGCACTGGTAGTTTATGAGATCTGGTGCATAAAAGATAATAGTGACTCTGCAATGAGACATCAAGCAAGGTTTTTGAAGACATTAACGTAATTATTGCACTAGCCTAGAGATCGTACTTGCAATACTTTAATCCTTTGAAGGCACTGACTATAAAAGCAAATGCTCCTTGATTTGTATTAAGTACCAAGCTAATGCAGGGTGGCAGGCCTGTTGTTTATACATCTAGATCAATGACTTCTATGCAACTCAGTTGTATCCAAAGTGAAAAGGAAACATTCTATGTTGCAGCAAAAAGTAAAACAATGTTGTCAGTTCCTTGAAAGGAGCTGCAGACGGTAAACTGCGTTTAGTCTTAATTGAAAAGCATTTAGTAACAACATAGGGTTTTAGAATATGGTACTGTGTAACTTCTAAGATTCAGAAATGGCATTATACTGGACATTTTACACAGGTATTGCCTGCTTAGCTCAGCACTCCACACCATCAGTTCACCTCAAGAATTATAACAATCTTAAAACATGACAAGGCAAATGGCTTGGATAATATTCTAGCAAGGTATGTGACATTTGATCATGGCTAACAGGTAAGATGGACATGGATAGACATGACACATTTTCACTTTACACTGTCACTCGCAGGGTGTTTCAAGAACAGGTACCCAAAGCAAAAGGTCAGTAATTCAGGGGACACATGGAGATTAGAAGGTGCTAACAAGCTCTGAACCAGGAAAACAAATGAGCATCATTTCTTAGCAGTTCTGACGTATATTATACACGTCTTCCCAGGTCACCTCAGAGGTCTGGCTACAGTGATTTGATATACCAACAAAGAACAGCTATGAGTTTGCCATTATGTCAAATGTGCCTGTTGTCTGATGAAAATCTACCTCAACTAGCCAAAGAGCCAACTGACCCCAAATCTACCAGCTCATGTAATTAACACTAGCACACACAGTAACACCATTGTCCAACATACAGACATACTAATATTGTAGTCTAACATGCACATTCATAGTCATTTTGCAAGGAGCACATCTTCAGATTAGCTTGCACATTCTGCAAGCTTCCATGCTACTACCACTGGGTAACATAAATGCCACATTATGTGACACCCCCCCCTGCAAGCCTGTACAAGCTGTTTAAATAATCTTGGAGCAATTATCCCCAATGTATGCACCTGTATACATTGCATGTTTAAAAATGTTATGTCACATACTTAGAGTGCAATTTTTCAAGTACAATTGTTAATTCTTATTAATGAGCCTAATTGTGCCACTAGACTTCAAGAACTGCATAGCTTGCCTGTTGTATCACTCAAGCCTGGTTTTTGAATGTGTTTATATAAAATAACATTGCCAACCTTCCACAGCTTCAGTGTTTGATATTGCTGAGCAATGTGTCAATTTGATTTAATCATATAAACAATATATCACTTTTCTCAGTCTCATCCAAGTTTTTAAACTTATCGTATCAGTAGATGTATAGTAAACATTGCAAAATAATCACAAAGCTGCATGTACAGGGAGAACAATCTGATTGCCTAAATGGATTTATTTTTTCCCAGTGGTCGTTTATCAACTACTTTGGGTTGCAAAAAAATAGTAACCAGATATATCCACTTGGATGTCATTTTCATATTCATAGAAATTTTAATATTTCTCCCAATGCAGCAAAAAATAATAACCTTGGTATAACTATAATTTTCCAATACCAAGAAATAGGAAATACAAAAAAAATACAACAGATCTATGGTAATGTTGGGCATCATCAGGTTTATACTTGGGTCCACCCTGAATATAAGCAATATTGCCATGGCATATTTGAAATGATAGAATGATTCCTGAAAAACTCATATACCAAGACGAACAATGATAATTTGGATATTAGAATTGATAAATCAATAATTTAATATGCTGCTGATTTCCAAATGGTTAATCAAATTATCACTTAACAATAGCAAGCAAAAGAAACTGACAATGGCAAATAATTAAAAGTATAAAAGTATAAAACCTATAAAGTATAAAAACTTTTGTTTTTTTTCTTAATTCCCCAGTCTGTTTAAGATCTCCACGGGCTTCCTGATATAGCAGCCGCCAACATCAACACAATTACTTTGTGGCATTATTTTTAAGGCCTATGGGATACAATTTTTCATAAGAAAATGTGCAGTGAAAAGCTCAGGTGCCTTTCAAAAGTTGGGGTCTACTTATCTAAACTTGTCCAGTTTAATATAGAGGGACATTTCTGTTCTTTAATTGGTAATATTAGTAGGCCTCTTACTTACTAGCGTATTCTTTGGTGGAGCACAATTGATGGAATGATCTTTTTACCACAGAGAAAATGCTGTTGAGGCACTGTAATATTGTGGTTGAGGAGAACTAGAAAGTAATTATCAGAAGAATATTAAGTATAGTCTTCATTTGAACCATAAAAGTACCACCACCACTGCAATGTGAAATGTGACATCGCTGCATGATTTATACTAAAACTAACATGGCTATGATTAACAGATATAGTATTTATATTGACAAACATGGGGGAGACATTGAAGATTTTTTTCCCTCTATATAGGCAAAACCTTTTTCTTATTAACTCATTAAGAATTGTCCTGCCCAGTATATAAGTTTCCAGCCAACTGTGCACGCGTCTATTGGTGTCCTTATCGGTGGGACATGTGTACAAGAGGTACCTACAGAGTAGAGCAAAAGGGGCATTCCTCCTGCAGGGACTTAAAGTCCCAACGATTCTGTGATCCCACAAACATGCTGCAATCACTCCTTTAACTGTTCATAGCTGAGCTTGGCCATTTCCTCATGATCTGAACCAGTTTGGAAGTCTTTGGGATGCTCTCACTCAAGTATGAACCCTTCAATTTTCTGTTCTTAATAGGAAAAAAAGACTAACATTTAATTAATAGCTGTAAACCTAGCACATTTGCCAAGTTGGAGGTCTTGACCAATTGGCCAACTAATTGAGCTTATTCAAACACATAAACACCTATCAGTACTGATAATATTATAATTGTACTGTATTTTTAGCACATCAACATTATTTCTACTGGTAAAAGATATTTAGTTATCTGTATAAAAAATGCAAAACTTAGATGAAGATTTTTTTGTCATGCGGCCCTATGATTTTAACTCTTTCCAGAAAATAATGTCTCTGGTACTAGTCACATGGGTATTGTTACTGCCTTTTGATGACCAAGAAAAATTGCTAATTATGCAAATAGAACAAAAAAAGCACACATTTCTATTTGAATTACTAACATAACAGATGTTTGCTGGGCACCACCATGAAGCCTGCATACATAGTTATGCTAATTTGGCACTGTTTCCCTTGAAGTTAGCTCTGAGTCATTAGAGCACACAGCCAGCAGGTCCTTCTGTCTAACTAATAATTGCCTATTATTGATATTAATTAACATTTTTTGCACCTTCCCTGAATCTTGACCTGGGTATCTGTTGGTAAGCCTAAACAGAGTGGCTTATTAAAAGGCAAAGCAAAGTGACCTATTACAGTCTAGAGCTATTTATCACAACGCAAACAAGGCCAATTAAACAGAGATCCAGGCAGCTTTCTTGATTTGCTGACTGTTCTTTGATTACTATTATAAATTGCTAATAGGATAGAAAGTGCTAAGCAGTGCATCTGGGGGGTGGCGGTTGCTCAATCCCAGCCTGGTGGCAGGTGAAAGAGGCCTGTGATTGCCTTATTGATGTTAACTGCCCGTCAGTGGCTAGTTATTGTTTCCGTTCACAATCGTACAGCTGATCCTGTCCTACTGAGAGTCAATCATATTAATTAGTACCGGGATATGTTTTCCTTCTTGTTATAAGTCTCTGATGCTGACAGTCTGTTATTTACATGCAAGAAAATGAAATACAAGAACCCCCTCTATATTCTAGGGTGAGAACCGTCTATTGTATTATTTTATAATAAGGCTATATAGGAAGGTGTTTATGGAGACAGATCAAGAGATCATAATAGAAGCATATTGACAGATTTTTTTTTTCCGCAATGCTCAAAGGACTTGGCTTCAGCAGAAAATATATCAAAACCTTATCATCAGAACTGAGATCTTCTGTGAAAAATCAATAAAGAGTTATACATGGTTTGAGTTTAAACAGTCATCTGTAGTCGTTTAAACATAGTGCATCTGTGCAGCTTCCTGCCTCTGGAGATTCTTGTAACCTAGCAACTGCAAGTCTTAAACCGATTAACTACAAATGAAGTACTGTACGCCTATCAAAGCAATTGGTCATGGTTACCTTTGTTGCAGAGATTTAACTAATTGAACATGATACAGTATGAAGATAATTAACACCCATGAGTTTGTTAATTGCCTGTTTAGCATTACAAGAATGTCTCTTAGAGCTTTTTTTATCACTTGCTCTTTTTTTGCGGCCTGTGTAGAACCATAAGTGTTATTCTACTTTTTTTGTTTTGGCCGAAGTATACACACTGTGGCAAACAGCTGGGCCTCTGTTAGAAATATGGTAAAAATGCAAAAACATCATGGGATGGACTATATCACACAGAAAAAAACTTTCCGTGGGACTTTAGTGTTTGGAGAAATGGAATGTTTAAAGAGAATGTGCTAATGTAAAAACTATAGCAAGTGTAAAAGAACTTGTAATCATAGACCATCTCCATGCCCACCTGCAGGATCAACACAGAGTTCTCGCTTTCACTACAGTCAACTCATCCTCACCCATGCAACTCTCTCTTACTTTCTCCCTTCCCTATCAGCCACCCAACAAATTGCAAGCACACGAGAGCAGGGCCCTCTTCTCCTTCTGTACCAGGAATCTGTTATTGTCATTTTAAATTGTCCTTGTTAAAAATGTTCGCTGTCCTCTACAGTAACAGCAATACAGAATCTGCTGGTGCTATTCAAATAAATGTAATAATGTACCTGTGTTGGTAATTAGCATATATTTAAATCTATAATTAAGCAATTAACACTTTTTAAACTACTTTTCATTTTAGATTTTTTAAATTATGTCTGTTATTTTCCAGTTCAGTTAAGGTCCCCCTTTTGCTACCCGTCAGGTCATGGACTCCACTAGACCTCTGAAGGTGTGCTGTGGTATCTGGCGCCAAGACGTTGCGCGGTGGTAGTTCCACGGATGAATCCTGGAGCCATGTGTTCTCCAGGAAAGCGAGGCGTACCCATCTGGTCTTCCATGTGATGTAAAAGAAAATGTGATTCATCAGACCAGCCCCCCTTGATCCATTGCTCCATGGTCCAGTTCTTATGCTCATGTGCCCATTGTAGGAACCTTCAGCAGTGGACAGGGGTCAGCATGGGTACCCTGACTGGTCTGTGGCTACGCAGCCCCATACACAACAAACTGTGATGTGCTGTGTGTTCTGACACCTTTCTAACAGAACCAGCATTAACATTTTTCAGCAACTTGAGCTACAGTAGTTCGTCTGTTGGATTTGACCTCACAGGTATGGCTTCATCCCCCATGTGAATCAATGAGCCTTGGCCGCCCATGACCCTGTTGCCGGTTCAGAGCTTTTCCTTTGCTCTCTATCAGGGATCGTTTGTCCCAGGCCGCAGGTTTCAGAGCTAGTCTGAATTCTTCAAATGTCCCCTTGGAGGTGGGTGCTCACTGGGGCCACGTAACACAATGGTAGATGATAGCATGTGAGCAGGAGCGGGGTCAAGTGCCTCATAAGTAAGCTGTTATAAAGGTTGTGATGGTGATAGTTATAGTGTTTACATTGACAGGACTTTCGTTTTCATGTCGCTAGCATTTAAAAAAAAAATGGCACTGATTCACCATTATGTGGATATAAAATATAAAGCATATACAAAAAGGGGGTCCCCCAGCACTTGCATGAAACCATATAATTTTGTGTTACACCACTAACTAAATAGATTGGGGTTTTGTTCATGTAAACAATCATGGATTATCCAGGTCAGCATTATAAAATTATACTTAGCAAAATGAGTCTTATAGTTTATTATTTGACCTCAAGTAAAATGGACAAGGGTAACAGATTTCCTTCTCCATGTTACATCTAATAATTTGCTATTTAGGTAAACTGCAGGATGTTGATTGTGCAACTAATGGACATTATAAAACTGAATTCTGTACTAATTATAATAATGAGCTGTATATTTATTCAGCTGCATGAAAATTATGAAAGCTGTTAAATATGTTGCACTTTTTTAGTCAGCTGCTAAACCTTTCACAGTGAGAAATATCTTTCATAGCCTAGATATTAATTGAAGGTGGCATCTGGTCAGCAGATGACCTGCAGCAGTCATCTCCTGTTGACTTTTTTAGTTATGTTACTCTGGTTTGCATTCTGTTTCCCTCTGCAGGAGGTTATTATGGCACAAACTCTAATGTACTGTTTGCCAAGCCATCCTGCTTGCTAAAATGGAAGTAATTTGGCATGATCTTTTCATCTGGAATTTTATTAAAATAGCAATCAATATAAAGAGGAGAATAAAGGACACTACTGAAAGCATTTTAGATGCATAATGTAACTGCTGCAGATAATACTTGTAGTTAAAAAAGCGCACACAAACAAAATAAGTCGCCAAAACAAGGATTAAAATGGCTGTGGCAGCCATGCACAAGCATCTGGCATTTAAGTCTCAACTCTATCCCCGTAAGTGGGCCCATATTAGTGTCTAGTTTTGTTACTGTTTGGCAGGGAATTCCATGAGTGTTCTCTGAGCCTCTGGCAGTTATGCAAGACAGTCTGTCCAAAAAATAGCTCAAGGGAATAAAAAAACCTTCCCATGGTGACCATATTTCCTTTACACCATGCTTTTTCCTAGGGGTTTTCCTTTTTTCTTAGTCTCCATGTTCTGCCATATCTGCCCGCAATTACCTCCCAGCCATGGATGTGATTTGTTGCTACAGGTAAATCGCTACTTCCCTGTGTCTTTGGATCCATTTATTTTTTCTCTGGACAAGGGAACAGCATTTGACCATTCCCAGTCTCTACCCATTCTTCATCAACTCCATGTTGCCAACACCATCCCACTTATGCTTTTCTTACAGTTTTCCACTATCTTTCCCTATCTTTCTCTTTCTTAATACTGTCTGCATCTCACTCCATTCCCTCTACTTTTCTGCTCTTTTTCTTCCATTTAAATCTTCTCCTTAATAATGTTTTTTTATTGTTTGTCTTGTTTTTTTACCTTTTCATTTTACTTTTCCCTCCTCTATTTTAATCCCCTTAGACTTATCCCATCACCTGTAAAATTTCTCCGCACATCCCTGTTCTTTAAATCTGATTTCCCCATGCCCTTTTATTTATTTTTTATTCTATTTTAGCCCTTTCTTCTTCCTGCTACCATTTGTGGTACAGAGAGGGGCTCTTCCTTAGTGGCCAATAGTGGATCTGAGAACTATGCCTCTCCCAATGTGTCATGGAACCATCTTCCCTGGGTTATACCCCAAAAATTATCCATTAAGCGATATCTCTAGTGACCATTTATGTATCTTACCATTAATCATAAGTATTATTTATTTAGCAAAACAAACTGGTAATTAATATCTGATTAAGTTTTCAGCTTTGAAGGCTGCAGCTCTATTAAATCCTCAACCATTAGTACTAACAGATTATTGGAAGTATGTCAGCAGTGATAACAATCAGCCTGATCCAACCCATGAAGAACTATTCACTGAGACCTGACATGCAAGGTAAATGTTAACACCAAAGAAGTTTTCTTTGTCTTCTTCGACCATTCATCTAAAACTGATTCTGTGAGCCAGTCTCCAGAAATTCTACCAAATAACACAAGGTAAGGTGACTACAAAATGTCCCTAAACCTCGTGTCACATCCACTTAAATAACTATCCCCTAAACCCCACCCCCAATCTACCCAAACTGGCGCCAAAGACTGGCCCTACTCGGGAAACCAGTCAGGGCCCACTCTGGCAATACTGGCCCCCGCGGGCATCAATAATAAAGTAGTTGTTTGCATAGGTATAATATATATAGACCCCCTGGAAAAACAGAGGAGGTGAACCTTATCTTAATTGAAGAAATATATAAGATGTCAATGTTATTGATAGTCTGGATAAACCAAACAATTGGGTCGGTATGGTTTAATATAAGGGCAGAGGTTGTGCTGCACCGCACTAAAAGGTTTTAGTTTTAGAAAGGCTGATTTTTCTGAAATGGAAAGATTCTGTATTTTCTTTTTTTGTACTGGCCCAGATAACCCAGCGTACAACATCCCAAAATGTACCTGACATGTAAACCAAGTTCTGGTTTTCCATTAGATCTGTGTTTGTGGTTGGCCACCATAACAGGTAAGTAGGCTGTCAACCTTCACAAAATATATACTTCTGGGTTTTTTTTTCTAGCAGCTATTGAGGCCCAATGAAGAAACCATGCTAAAGGAAGAAAGTGTTAAATATCTCGTAAATGTAAATAGGTTGCAAGAAACAACTTGGGGGATCTTATCAAATTAATGTAATTTATTTTTGACTGGGTAACTAAAATAATAGACATGGGGGGGGCAGTATATAGCCTATTTGGATTTCAGCAAAGCATTTGACACTATCCCTCATAGAAGATAAATAAATTGCACTGTCCGGGTTTGGATCTTAAAATAGTTGAAGGATAAGGCAATTGTTAAGTGGCAGGAGACATCAGGTTATAGTTTCTTGTTTCTAGTGGGGACTCATAGTTTTTAATAATTTAATTAGCAGTATTAGAAATGTCCTTAACCCCTTCAAGACAATTGACGTGCACAGAAAAACATCCGGTTGGCAACAATTGATGTGCCTGGCACCTTATGACTTTAAATGTGTATATAAACTGATCTATGATCGCTTTCTTCACCCAAACGGTTCAGCAACATTGGCAGCAGGGGGCCCATGTAGCCCCTCCCCCAGACATCAACATCCGCTATATATAGCAAGGCATTCAGCGACACTGAAAACCCACCTCAGGGCGCACTGTGACCGGTGAGCGTTCACAAGCATCACTGTAAGAGATTTTGACTCTCGCAAGATGGCGCCGTCTTTTAAAAAAAAAACTCCATTCAACAATGTAACTCAATGGAGCCCAGCTTTTTCATCACAATGTGATTAGTAAAATAAATACAAAATAAGAAAGAAAATAAAAATTTTAAAAATTACATTTGGTAACACGTAAAGATAATTCCCCACTGATATCACCATCGGGGAAACCTTCTAGTTCCAATGTAAAAAAAAAAATATATATTTATAAAAAAGTTTATTTTTATGAGTCCTATAATTAGCGCTATAATTTCACAAAAATTATTGCATGCAAAGAGTTAAAATACTGGCATGTTAAATGCTCATCGGGTGCCTAGTTTTAAAAAATGTAAGAATTGATGGGGACAATTGCATTGGCTGGGTTCAAAGACTTCCCAAAAATAGGACATGGGCACAGACTAACCAGATATCCAACTTCCAAAAACATGCACACTTCATAAAGGTGGCCTTTTACCTCCCAAATAACCCGACAAACTCATGCATGGGGATATTACTGTGCTCAAGAGATGTTGCTAAACACATATTGTGGTGTTGTTTGACAGTGACATATATCAGGAGAGGTACATTTATACCTATTCAACATTCCAATTTGAAAAATCCACAAATGTGGCCATTTAGCCCCCAAACCAACAAACCCATGCATGGGGGTATCACTGAATTTGTGTGGGTTCAGTAAATGAGAAAGAAGAAAATTACAGCTAAACACGAGCACCACAGAAATGTTAAAACAGCCATTGACATGAAGGGTACAAAAAATACACCCACACTCATACATGCTCCCTGTCCATTCAGCCACGCTTACTCCCAGGGGCCTTCTCATCAGAAGGGATATATCCTTATACATTAAAGGGATAGTCATAAAATTATCCTGACTCTAAGACAAGATCAAGACTGATGAAGTCCTGAGTGTACAGAATATTTTGTCATTCAAGGAATCCTGTTGAAACTTGGATGCTTTCTCTGATTCACAAGTAATTATCCTCTATATACACTTGAAACCCTAGTCAACATTGTCTCTCAAAGTTGTAGGATTATAGCCTCTAGTAAAGAACACATTAGTCAGTTTGTCTGTATCAGAATAAAAAATCCCGGGATTAAAAGCAGCTAATCAAGGACAAGAACTGCCAGACCATGGAGGATGATAGCGTCCACAACTGTAGTGTCACAGAGAAATTTAATATACATTTTTCTTTGGAAAGCCTATAAGTGACAGTAAACTGCCTGTTTAATATGATGTCAGATGTAAAGCAAAACAAAAAAATATATATAAAAGGGGATGCACATAATATAGACTAAAGAAAAATTGAGGATTTGGTCACTGTACAGTCACTATACATATGCTCCATTTTTGTTATCAACTTCATCAAAGCAACAATATTCAGGTGAGTCCCAACTTAACTGCCTCCAAGAGCAGAATAATTATGGATTTGTTTGTTTGACAAACACCTTGGTGAAGATATTGTAGTCCACATTCAGGTGAAGGGTGGCAATCAATTTTTAAGATCGCATTTCTCTGCTTAAACAAGATTGTAATTATCCACTTTCTTGGCATGCCAGGCAAATAAGGTCTCAGCATTGTATGCTACTCAACTGGAAGACTATCACTGTCCAGAGAAGGCTTTAAATCACTTGAGAGTTTAATTTTGAGTTACAATGCAGTGCAGGCCTACTGATTCACCTCATAAGCAATATAGCTATAATAAATTAGTTAGGAGTCGCCAAATCTGAAGTACTGCACAGTAGTGGCGGGCTAAGCAATATATAGTGTAAGGGAATCCCCAATATATATGCCTTAGACAGATGTTTTTTGAATAGTATTCACTAGACTTGTGCATTTAAATTGGCACGGATAGCAAATTTACCAAATTGCTAATTCACCAAATTATACATCCATGCTCACCCACACACAATTATACATCCATGCTCACCCACAATTACAATTACACATCCATGGTCACACACACAATTTCACATCCATGCTCACGCACACACACAAGTACACATCCATGCTAACATACACACATACATGCACTGTGTGGGCAGCCTTGGTTTCACTGCTGGGTAACATGACCCCGATACGGTTCTGGCTCCCTGTATCAGTGTGATCCTGGTTGGAAGAGCCCTTTCTAAACAATTTTGAACAGGTTTGAGGGAGGGGTGGGGGTCGCACCCACCCGCCTACAGGCATGCGCCCCTGTAGCTACGCCAGTGCTCTAAATGTGTCCCTACCTTCTCTGCCAACCACTTCTGCTGACTGCTTCCGTCGACTGATTTCGTTTCCGCATTGGAGGATTGGGAGAGGACGTCACTGTGCGCCTCAATTTTGGCAGAAGTTCCTGCCGGGTTATGTCCGCAGAGATGCGGACGAAGATAGAAGATTGGAGAATGAAGATGGAAGAGAGAAGATAAAAGGTAGAAGATAAAGAAGATGAAGACGTGGAAGTGTCCCGCAGAGAAGGTAGGGAAACATTTAAGGAGCATGAGAGAGTGAACAAGAATGAGAGTGAGTAAGAATGTGAGAGAGTGAGCAAGTTAATTAATAGTTTGATGATGGGATTTTTCCTTCACAGTTCTTAGTGGGTTAAATGTCAAGGAACAATCCACTATTCATACAATTTATTTTCACTTGGAGCTCCTTCACATCTCTCCCGATCTCTTTAACAGCATTTGTAATGTCAGCATGTAAATGTCACGGTTCCGGCTTCGGCGAGCGGACTGCAGAGTCCACAGATGTTGGGTGCCCGATCTCCCGGCTCCCAGATCGCTGCTCGTGGACGCCGGGTTCCCGATCCCCCGGCTCCCAGCACTGGCGGGCAGATCACCGCTCGCGGACGCCAGGTTCCCGATCCCACGCTTACCGGTACCGGCAGGTGGACTGCCGTCCGCTTACGCCAGGAACCCGAGACTCCGTCAAGGGGTTGAGTCTGGGGATTCCCCTGTCAGAGTACTTACCTCTTCTCCTAGAGTCGCCTGCAAGAACTCTGGGGGCGCGGCTAAGCCGAGTGGCTGGTATGGCTGGTATCGTTACCATTGACCCTTTACTTGCCTGACTACTCTTTAGATTTTGACTCTGTACCTCTGCCCGGATATCCGTGTAACAGTTTTGCTTTTCTGACTTCTCACTCCGTGTCTCGACCCTCTGGCTTGTATGACTACCTGATCCTTGTACCAGTTTGGCTTGTCTGACTTCCCGCTCTCTTGACTTTCTAGCTTGTACGACTACTTGATCCGTGTTTACCCCTTTGGCTCTATTCTACATTCTACTGTGGAGTTCATCTGGAGATTCCTTCACTTTATATACTCAGTACCTATATCTACCTGCCCGCACTTGGTCTCCTTGCTGTTGGGATCCTCTAAGTCCTGGTTCTCTGCTACTAAGGGCCCCTCTCTTGGTATCAGGGGATTGGGCAGAATAACTCCTGTGGTGAGTGCCATTGTGCGGGTGGTCATGACAGTAAAGACTTACAAAGTTCCTGAAGTAATTTTTGGATGCCTCTCATAGTTGCAGGAGCACCAGCCTCTTTCTCTTGACTCTCAGAGCTTTTGTCACGTGATGGGGATTCAGAAGGCTGGCCGCCGGCATCTTGATTTTGCAGACCACGTTTATCCGTGCGCGGGGTAAAGAAGTGTGCCGGTTTATCCTGCCCTTGTTTTGGCTTCTGGGATGCCATGGTCACCTCTCTGTATCATTGGCAAGGTATAGTGGAGCTTTTTAACCCCCCATCACCGCTTAGAGCCGCTTAAAACACCCCATGATAGCGGAGCTATCACTCCATGCGTCCACTGTGTCTTGCCGTCTGGCCACGCCCCCATAATAGAGCTTTTTGGTAACAAACATAAGAAGTGGGTTTGCCGCAAACAGAGAGGTAGCCATATGAAAAAGTACCTCTTGCTCGCAGTTACATATGGTGGCTCTTTAATGTTTTGGGGCTGCTTTTCTGCCAGACCTGGACATTTCGTTAGGATACATGACGTCATTTTTCTGGTTTCATGAACAGTTACTTTATCATCCAACATGTGTTTAGATTAATTCCATATTCCACCAGATCCCATGCATCAACGTTTTAAAATTCACCCTTTCTCTATCCACATACTACATATCTGTTTCATGACTGGATATATATATATATATATATATATATATACAGATGGATATATAGATAACTAATTAGATAGATAGATAGATAGATAGATAGATAGATAGATAGATGTTGTTATACTCACATTTGAATATCATTGAACTGTCTGAAGGTTAGCCAGCTGCACATTTTTTAACTCAGTGAGGCTCATCTTCAGTGTTGTGATAATGAACTGTCCAGCAGTCCAAAACCTTTGGGACTAGGAAGGCACATGACAGACAAGGTATAAATAAATCATAAACAAGGTCTAAGGGTGATTGGTGATTGCATTGTATATAAGTTCAGAGGTAAAGGTTCTCAATAGACATAGATCGGGTACAGTCCATGCTCGGAATGTTTTGGAAATAATCACACAGGCAAAAATAATCCCCAGCTCACTGAGAAGACATGCTGAATGCATCCGATAATACCAGTTTCCAGTTGCAGAACAAGTACTGATTCGGTATCAGCTGTCTAAGCATGAGGTTTACAGTGCGGGCTTATCTTTAATACTCAGTTGTCTTCTTCATGTACAAAAGGGGCATAGAGTTTAGCATCTCATGGGCTCATAACCACTTATTTTGTTGTCTGTTGGGGTAGATAGAGATAAGAGGAAAATTGCTGGATATTTTCTTAGTTTACATGAAAAGCAGAACTTGTAAGTACCTACAGGTTTTCCCAACAATTTGCCATTTGTTAAGTAGGCAGTGTAATCAAAATTTGATTGGGATTACAGTTAGTGTCCTTTCAAAAAAAGGATAAACTCACACCCAAAAAAATCAGGTGGTGTGTCAGTGAGCCTGCTGTGTAGTATGGTGTCATCACTGATGGTCTACTGTAGTCGAAAAATTAATTGGGGCACAAAATATCACTAGTTGCATCACCAACATTTTATGATGGACAATCCACTTACAGACCAAAAAATATTTTGAACATTTTTTTTTTCAGACAAACTGTTTGCAAATGAAAGTCAGAAACTAAACTGGTACTCTGGAAATCCTCTAGCTCAGTGAGGTTTTTTGACAAGTCCATAGCTCTACCACTGAGATCTATAAATCTCAGATATCATTATTTGTCCATTTTAAGATAAAACAATCACACAATATATTCCTGTAACTGCTTGCTTTCTACTGACCACAACGTACATTGCAGAGGAAGGTGCATTTTTTTAAATTAAAATGATACCAATATCTCTTCTTGCTATAATAATGCTCTTAAAAAATACATTGTTTCAGATATATATAACTGTTCATGTTGTGTAATTCCTTGTTTTTTGGGGGGTGTTAGGGGGTCAATTTCTAAAACCCATATCTCTCTGTCTATCACTGTCTTGTCTTTGAATGTGTTTCATGGCAAGAAAGAAAACTCAACAGTGTTTTTGTGTTGCACAATCACATTCATTATTCCTAAATATAAATTGTGTATATACATTTATCATAGTTTTAATCATCCTTGTGCATGTCTGTGATGCTGATAAGATATTTATGTAGCAGTAGGTGATATATCCACCACAAAGCCTTTTGATGCTTAATTTTATCCTTAGGAAACTAGACTTGTGCATTCAGATCCGTATGAATTTTAATCTTAACAAATTTGTTAATATTGTTAATTCATACGAATGTCCGAAAACAAGGAGGGACCCCTCTCTGTCTCTGCAAAGAACAAGAAAAGGCGCTACAAGAAGCAGAGCTGCAGAAAAGCAGATCTGACCCAGAAACACTTGGTGGAGAAGGTTGAAATATATTAAGAGTTAGGTTTACAGTCCATCTTCAAGCTTATCTTTTATTCTCAGTTGTCTTCTTCATGGACAAAAGGGGCTCTAAAATAACATTTGCCTCCACCAGAGGCCTAGCCCGGGATTCTATGCAGGAGAGTTTTGGAATCCTACATCCAAGAAGGAAGGTAGGAAGCTGCAGCACTCTTCTTGGACTATGCAGTACCAGTTTTGTGCTGGTACTCTGTAAATCTATTTACAAATTTCTTAGGGCAAGGCAGCAACTGAGCACACAAAATGGCAGAAGATGGCTAGTCAAAAATAAAATATAATTGTTATATTAAAGACAGCCCAGGCACCAAAATAGTATTTTTATTTTGTAATGCATTTTGGTGGTCATTTTGCATGAACGCCAATGTATTTTGCTGCAAAATGGAGCATGTCTCATTTTCATCCTCTACTGCAACTAGAAGCGTTAATATGTAAACTTCTGGAACATGCTCAGTAGTGCCTCACAACCGAATTCGCTGAAGCAGCAGCCAATCACGTGTTTGCTGGCCAAACATCAGTGTTCAGAAAGCATACATAGATATGCAGACATAAATTTCAATTTGTGGGGTAGGGGGTTTTGCACATTCAAGCGTAGGCTTGCTTGGCATTGGTATGTTTACAAATTGGTGTTGGAAAGACAACATAATATTAAACGTTAAGTTACAATTATTCTGTGGATAGTATAGTACCCTAGTGACAAGCATTGGTTATGTCAGGGTTGGGAAAAGTGCCTTACATTGAAAGAGGATGATTCAAACTGTCTCCGACATTTGTGTGCTAGATAAATGTTACTAACTAAGCTACATCACAGACCTTTAAAGCTGTACTTTTATAAGCGTCTACAACATGTAGTATCAATCATTTGAACGATACATCATGTTCTGGACAGATTTTCTTAAGCAAAATGTATGGTGCTTTATTGATTTTTGTATGTGTGGAGGGTCTATACCCTTAACAGTATATAAACAAGGTAGGAGAGTTTATTAGAAATAAATGGACATATTTTGGGTCTTTTGTTAATGACTAACCCAGGAGTATTCAACAGATGCTTAACTCATTACATAAAACTTTGTGTTGTAATATTTCTCCTCCTTTGAAATAAACTTCTCTCCTGAATTTTGCTACTTTGTTAAATCACTTTATATATATGGAGAGAGGGTGTGTGCCGAGGCTACTACACCAGGCTGGGGTAACACTGCTGAGAGCCAGGACAAGCGGACGAAGTCAGAAGAAAGCAGGCAGAAGAAAGAAGAAACAGAACAAGTGAAAGAGAACTGGAGGCACTGAGAAGGTAGGGAGACACTGACAGAAAGTGTGTGTGAGAGGGTGAGGATGTGAGTGTTTGAGAGCATGTGAGAGAAGGAAAACCGCCCAATAAAATCTAAACATAAAATCTGAACTCTCTGTTTCGTTTAGTTGGGGCCCCTCCTCATTTTCAGACATTAATACTAATTGACAAATTTAACATCATTTGTTAAAATTAAAATTCATATGCAAAAGTCTGCAACACTTATTGAGATCATTTAGTCTTTTTTTTATCATTTTTATAATATAAACCATCCACCATTTCGGTATCCCTCCTCAAAACTCTCTCTAGAATGTCAATATCCTTCTTGAGATGGAGTCTCCAAAACTGTACACAATACTCTAGGTGAGATCTGACCAGGGTTCTGTATAAGCACATTTTGATCGGGGTATAGTATCTAATGTTGTAGTGTTTCTAATGTTATAATATTCATATAGTGGCATACTTTATATAGAAAGCTAATTGTTGACAGTTATACAAGGAAGTTTAAGCTGATGCCGTACTATCACAATCTGTGGCATTGTTGTTTGTTTCATAATCTAATATACTGATGCTAGCCAAAAAACAAAAGCAAGTGCTTTAACCCCATCCAGTAAAGCTAAATAAACAGAGCGTGTGTACCAAAGCACAGATTGTACCAATTTACCATATGGGTCATTCTTGGACACATGATAAATGGGCCATTTATCTACACTAAAAAGCATTTAAGTGTGACTGAGCAAAGGACCTATGCAGTCATGTGCAACCACATCCATACATAATATTTATGTTCATTCAATAAAAGGTATCAAAGGACATAAACCACAGGGAACAACTTAACATTATTGACAATACCTCTATGTACATCTTTATTGGTCTAATGTTTTGATTCCAAACAGGGACTAATCAAAACAATATTGATGTCACAGCTTGTAAAGGATTCAGCTTTTTTTGGGGGGGAAATATAGTTTTTGGATCTATACACAGTAAACATGACATAAATAAATACATGATAGTTATACCTCATATTGTCACAAAGCACAAGCCAATTACATAAACTGCAAAGAACTGCATTAAACTAAATTCTATCCTCTGGGCTGTTTATACAATCAGCACTTTTTTTTACTGAGGATTTTTTTTTTTTACTCAATACATTAAATTGGATTATTCTGTCCCCACAACCCTCCAGGAAAATGTATTCCTAACAAGAAATACACTTAGGGCAGATGCAATGAGCCCTGCAGTGTTCCAGCATAAGTGGTACATGTATGGCAATTTAGCTCTTATAACCTCTAAGTTAACCCTTTCTCAGCAGGATGTTAAGATGTTTTAAGTACAGCCGAATGTAACGCTGATGTAAAATAATGGCTATAGTAAACATGTTGTGATTTCTTACTTAACAATTCAAGAAATTCAGCTTTTTTTTAGAATCTGAGAATTTTTCATTCCATATTTAAAAGCTGTTAAAATAGCTCTGAGTCAAAACATAAGCACTCCTGTTTTGGACATAATGTCATGATGGGGCATTCCTTTAATAGGTCTGTCCAATATCTAAGCACTTGGTCAAAAAAAGATCATACAATTTATATAACTTCTTCTAACTCCAAAGCCATATGGTTCCCATAAGATCTGATGAACTTCATCATACCAAGTTAATGATTATATCTTAATGGTAAAGGATTGATCCAGCCCTGTTTTCATGATAATTGATGTATTGTAGTTCATTTTGTATGGGCTCAAAGGCATTGCCTGCATGTAGAAAAACCGTATTTTGCTAAAGTGAGCTTAAATGTAAAGGTTTTGGGGAGGGGAAAAGAGATCTAGGTTTTGATTATATGACTCATCTAGGCTTTATTGTTAATGGCAAATAAAAATGCATGGTTTGTGATTCAACTTCCCAACGATTCCCATTTAGTAGTGGTGGATTCTAGACTACAGGTACACGTTATACTGAAGTCAATTGGAAAATAGTTTAGGGGTGTACACAAAGTATTTGCAAGGTTTAAATGTATAACAATAATGGTGCTTCGGCACCACTTTCTCTTGCAATATTCTTGCCTCTTGGAATTCTTCCAAAAAAGGGCAGCGACCATGGCGTGCACCAAGGGGACAGCCTTGTCGTTCTTCCAATCAGGGGGGTAGAGTGTGTGCAGAGGCTCCGCGCTTTCACAGAAGTACCTGGATAACGGAGCTGATATGGAGTGGAAGCGGATGAAGAAAGAAGACAGAAGAACAAGAAATAGCAACAGAAGAATTTGAGCTTTGGGAAAGAAGACAGAGACATGGAAGTTGTCAACAGAGATAGTATGGAGACATTAAGAGTGTGTGAATGAGAGCATGAGAGAGCAAATGAGAGTATCAGAGAGTATAAGAGAGTAAGTGAAAAAGCAACAAAAGCAAAGAAATGCAAAGGACAATTTGGAGCTCTCTGCTTCATTTGTTTTCTTTGGGGTCCCTCATCCTTTTCAGATATGCATACGAATTAACAAAATTGGCAAATTTCGTTAAAATAGGCCAATAGGCTCACTCGCACGGCCTTTGTAACCCCTGACAGCGAACCTATGGATTTCCGCTCCCGTTAACCCCTTCGATGCTGCGTTAGATAACGGGAGGGAGACCAGTGGGATGTGCCGGGTAAGTTGCAGCATTGGGGTTTTAAAAGTCTGTACGAGCGACTCTGTTGGTCGCTCGTACAGACTTTTAAAACCCCAACGCTGCAACTTACCTGGCACATCCCACTGGTCTCCCTGTTCTATCAGTTAAATGTCCATACGAACGACTTTATTGGTCGCTCGTACGGACATTTAACTGATAGAACAGGGAGACCAGTGGGATCTGCCGGACAAGTTACGGCATCAGGAGTTTAACAGTCTGTACGAGCGACCCTATTGGTCGCCAGCAGGGGGCTCGTCTGCATCAACCAATGGCAGACGAGCCCCCTGCTGACGACCAATAGAGTTGCTCATACGGACATTTAAACTCCTGGCGCCAGAGCTGCTGCGGTACGCGTTAACCCCGTATTAACCCCTTAACCGGAAAAAACGAAGAAAAAACGAACACGAAGAATGTCCACGAATATTCGCCCGAAGAGAAGACAGGAACAGGCGAATATTCGCGGAATACGAAGATTTTTTTTCCCCCGAAGACGAGCACGAAGACGAACACGAAGAACCCCCTGGTGCCCAAGTCTAGTTTACACTATATATATATAAATATATATATATATATATATATTTGGAAATGTATAGTGGTTACTACATTAAAACACATCTGTCATTTAATTTTCTATATATGGGGTCATGGCTAGTCTCCATGTTAAATCTGAGCAACATAGTTTAGATTTCATTCATTGCCACATTCTAGAGTATGGCCACTCTTGTCTTTAGATTTACACAGCATCCTGCGCTCGCAGATAGAACCATCTCCACTCAAGATGTATGCTCATCCTCTTTTTGGGTATCCGAATAATACTTTGCAACTCAGCACACAAGATCTAAGTAAAATGCAGCCAAGGACACCATCCAAGTAAAGTCTTGATGGAGCAAAAATAACATCTGATAGCTGCAGCAATTGATTTGTGGATTAGGGGATATTTTCATTCTCAGACCATTGAAACAAAATAATGTATGGAGGCTATCTAGTACTAAGCATTTTAGAAAATCTATTTGAGATCATTTCAGCAGAAGCTCTGGTAGTTTGTCATAAGAGGGGAGGAGAGCAAAGGATAATTGTCTGCAGTCTAGTAAAACACAAAATAACTGCCATCACACTTGAGTGAGCTTATAGCCAGCCTGTCCCAGGGCCTCTAGAAGATAGAGCAGTTAATGTTCCTTTTTATTTCAAAGGATATGTCACTTGTATCACAGATTTATACCATGATACAGCAATTTCATCCAAACAGATGGATAATGATGTCAAAGGCAGAAACCCTGTTTTTATTGAGTTTTGCAAAGATTGCTCAGATAGCTACTTGAATTGAAAAGCCCCAACAGTACTTCAGCTCTTAATCTTTCTAATCTCAGAGGTATTAAATTTCATCATTTTTGTTTGAAGGAGGAAAATTCTGCAGTAATGGCTTCCTAATAGGAAATACACAAGCTACAAAGCTGGGGGCTCTCAATGTAGTTGTTCCATAAGCACTTCTGATTTATAGGGCTGTTTATGACAGAAAGGAAAATTATCTTCTGCAGGTATAAATCAGGTAGAGAGTAGGAAATTGAACTTAGATATCATCTTGTCAGATGTTTAATGTTCTTCCTCCTGTCACATTGGATAGGCCCAATTTGCAGAATACTGCAGAGGTAAAAGAAGACAATTAACAGTGACAGTAAAGTAATAGATGAAGCTATAAAAGCAACCTGCTGGTGCTAGATGCTATGTATGATTTTAAGATGAAGTAGAGCCAAAAGTATATATTAGCTCAAACCAACCATTTCCTATGTTCAGCAATACCCACTGTGACACTTGTTTGTCACTTTGGCTGAGACCTAGATGCTATACTTTACATATTAAAGAATTCATAAGAGATCACATTTTCTGAAAGTCAAAAGAGTTAGTAAGCAAAAATATACAACATTCTCTTAATGAGATAAAATAAGTACTGATTATTTCCACCTGAATTAAAGAGACCCCCCCTTGTTTATGCATAAATAGCCATAGTGTCCCTTTAAGGTAGGATGTTCTGCCATGTTTGTGCAGAACTATATTATTAATCACGACAGAGCATCTCAACAAATTAGGGGTAACTTAAAATTATTCATTTTAATTAAGTACATTTGTATAAGGTCACGGACATTGACAATCAACAATATCTGGTTAACTGTATTTTACATATGTTCTATTATTATAGGAAAGGGTTTTTTTTAATTGGTTGTCACTCAAAAATATTTTTTATAGGTTTGTTTCTTTGTACTGTCATAATATTAAGCAAAATTAATTAAAGAGTAGACATAAATGATGCTGTCAAAAAGGGTTAAAATTATTTTATGACTCTTAAAGATTTAAAAAAGATGTCATGGTATATTTTGAAGGCAGATGGTTTAATGGTCAAAGAAGAACCTTTAGTAAATGTACTGTTCTACTACCAATATATTAATTAGCATTTCTAGTATAATAATAAGATTTTGGTCCAGGGTGGCAGGTTTACATGTCTGTAAATTCTTTCCTCTGTTTACTCTGTTGTTCAGAGCAACACAGAAACTCAGTACCTGCTTTTGTGGCACATGACAATTAGACATGTGCAAATGGGCCTAAAACGATTCGGTTCATTCGTGGCCCATTCGTTTTCGGGCAACAAATTCCATGTCCTGCCCATTTGTTTGTTGTCCGAAGCCTTCATTTGCTATCACTTTTCTCACCCTCACTCACTCTCTCTCTCTCTCACGCTCTCTGAGCGTCCCCCTACCTTCTCCGTCAGCTGCTTCCGTATCTTGCAGCTTCGCTTCTTCTCTAGCATCCTCTTCATCATCTTGTTCTTCATCTTCTTGTTTTTCTCTCTTCAGTCTTCTATCTTCTTTCTTGGTCCACATTTCCAGACATGACCTGATAAACATCCACAAAAATGGCGGATCGTCCAGTTGGGGAAGATGATGTCACCGGAAGCGCTCCCATTTTTGTACACGTTCAACCGGGAGGTCATGTCGGCGAAGATGCTGACGAAGAAAGAAGACGGAAGACAATAGAGAGAAAAACAAGAAGATGAAGAAGATGCTTGAGAAGAGCAGAAAACATTTGGGGCCAATCAGATCCCTCTCTGATAGTATTGTATGATAGATAAGTATCATACAATACCATCAGAGAGGGATCTGCTTGTACTTCTTAGTATTGAGGAGACCATTAGTTCCAACCGAATCCACAACAGAAATGCAGCCCCAAATTTGATCCTCTACCATGCTTCACTGTACTGTACCCCGCAAAAACTCATTCTTGTACCTCTTGTACCCACGCCAGAGGTATGGCTTTTTGGCCACAACACTTAAAAGACCACTTTTGACCAGACTTCTCCAGACAGTGGATGGATGTTCAAGGGTCCCACTGTTCTGCCAGTGCTTAGCTGATAGCACTGCTGGGCATCTTTCTATTGCAAAGGCAAATAAGTTCTCAACATTGCCTGTTTTTTTTTGCCTTTTTAAAAGAGCTTGGGCAGAACATCTGGAAACCCCTGTCTGCCTTGAAGCTTCTGCCTGGGAGAGCCCTTGTTGATACAGTATAACTACATTGTGTCTTGATGCTGTGCTCAGTCTTGCAACATCACCGAGTTTAGCTGTTCCTCACCAGGTTTTATTCCTCCTACACAGGGGTTTCACTTAATGATTGTGCTTGAACTTATAAATTAAATTGATGACCATTACTTTGGTATAATTGTTTAATCACACACCTAACTACATGCCTACAAAATTCCAGACTTTGTGCAAGTGTACCTACAAAAGTTGATGCTATTTTGAAGGCAAAGAGTGGTCACACCAAATATTGATATGACTTTTCTTCTGTTTACTTACTTTGCATTTGTGGAATGGCTTTTTTCACAGCACACCACATTATTGTAATTATCAAAATAAATACATATTTATAAAAAAAAGTCAAATAGTGTGCTAAGACATCTATTCAAGGTTCATATGGAACATGAAAAGAAACCAGGCACCATAATTCATTCATATTTGTATTTTGCCTTGCTTACTGGTACTATATGAAACTATAGTTTCTGTTAGTACAGTAAAATTATTATTGCTCCATAATTCTGATCACATTTTGTGTCAGGACAACTGAAGGTAGAACCCAGGATGCAGAGTAAACAGGTGTTATCGGTAGCAAATCTAACACAGTAAAAAAAACTCCAGCAGCACAAAAATAGTCAAGAGCTCAAAGGTCAAGGGCAGGCTGCAGACAAACATAAAGCCATAAAAGTGGTCCAAAGACAAACTCAAATGTTCAGCAGTACATTCCCTGAAACACTGATCAATTTGATTTGAAAGCTGAACTTATCCTTAAAGGGCATCTCGGACTCCAGTCCATTAGTCTTTAAAAATGTCTATAAGGCCTAAGCAGTATTGGTAACTCAGAGCTAATTAATTTGTGTCATCGTGTTGCCTATCTACAGAATTCAGCTACGGAATCACCCACAGGTCTTCAGCCCTGTTTAAGAGCATGTAACACTGTCCCAACAGTGGAGATTTTTAGAGGACCTTCACATAACTTAGACATAGCCTTAAAGAAAACTTGGCTAATAATGTGCTACGAGTTTCTAAAAGCTGGTGCTTCGGTGACCTTTGGCCTTTCTGATTTAACAACTGAGTCATACCATTGAGTCTGCAAAGTTAGCCCAGCTATAATTATATATGTCATAGTGTCTGGACCTTTTGACAGGGCCTTTTGATCTATGTAGAATCTTCAGGGTAACCAGTCCCAGATTTCTTATCAAGATATTTAGGCTGCTAGACAACCTGCTAAAAATGGGCTCGTCTTGCAGGAGAAAAATCATAGTATGCACTTTCACAAAGCCAGTAGCAAATATCCTTAGTTTTAATGAAAATAACGAAAGCCCCGGAGCCGGGAGCACTCACTCTTAAACTTGTGGGGTAATGGAATTGGAGGCTCAGGAAACCAGAGCAAGACCTCATCCCTCTGCAGAAAGCTAAGAAGGGGCAGAATTTTTAGCAGGTTGTCTAGCAGCCTAAATATCTTGATAAGAAATCTGGGACTGGTTACCCTGAAGATTCTACATAGATCAAAAGGCCCTGTCAAAAGGTCCAGACACTATGACATATATAATTATAGCTGGGCTAGCTTTGCAGACTCAATGGTATGACTCAGTTGTTAAATCAGAAAGGCCAAAGGTGGTTTTCATGATGCATAGTAAACTGGTGCAGTCTTATCGGTAGGAAATCTAACACAGAACAGAATGCCAGAGGCACAGGAATATTCAAGAGTTCTGAGGTTCAGGGCAGGCAACAGACAAAAGTTAAAAAGGCGAGAATCTTACGAAAGTATATAAAGAATATGCTCTCCTACTTTCAGGAGTGGATCCTGGATCTTGTGTCTGTGGAACTGTACCTCCTTACTTACATCTTCAAGAAGGACAACAATAAACAGAAATAGTTTCCTGAAAATAATTTTGACTTGGACGGTCCCAAAGCAACTAATGAATGGATCCATAATGGTATGCATATCTGTACAAAAGCATTACCCAGACTTTTGGTGCACAATGTGCCTGAATGTGTAGTATACCAGGTTCTCAATAAATCCTTACTAAACATGACAAGTTTAAACATTTTTGTAAAAAACCCCACAGTTGTTTAGTTATTCCCCTTGGGGAATACAATGACATTTAATTCATATTACTATTGTACATGTTTTGCTCTATTCAATTTACCTGTAAAGAAAATAGGTCTAAAAGTTCTTGAAGAATCATTCCAACCTGTGTAAATAGAATTCTGACATGTTTACCACGCCTGTCTGTTCTATTTATCCTGCTTTACAGTTTTGTATCTGGACCAAACATACAGTTTGTACTCCCTAGGGTTCCAAAGGGCATTCTATTTCATTTCTACAGAAAATTGTATCTCAGGATTTCAATCTTCTTAGATAGAGATGACAAAATACAATATCAAGAACACTTATGTTTTTTATTTCCTATATTTTTAGACCATAAATAAAAGATCAGTAAACATTTAGGTCAAACAACAACTACTATGTCAAAAATTAAATGAAAATGTTGTTCCAAAGATTTAAATGCTTGAACTCAATACTATTTCAGGTTACAAAAGTTACAAACTTCAAATTCTCTTTAAAAGTATCTTGTTGGTGCAAATGACTTAAGTGTTCAAGAAATTCTATTGATGGATCATATAGACACTTATTTTCATTTTGGCTTAGTAGGTTATGAAAGAACAGTCCAGAATAGAAACACTGGGGTCAGGATTTAAAATTGTCCACCAACAGCAGAGTGCACCTAGAGTGGCTAGGTATAAAACACTGATGATCATAGGCGATAGATATGGAAACTGCATTAAATTGCTCAGCTATGGAGGAGGCTGATGCAGTGTTAAAGGGGAATATATTAGAATATCATAAAAATTAAACATCAAAGAGGCGTGGCCAATCACTGATTAAGACAGACGTAAACTAAGTACTCATCCCAAAAGTTATTTTGCTCAGGAGAGAGGACTGGAACTTAGATGAAAATTGCAAAAGCAATGCTCTCTCATGGATCAACTAGCGCAACATAGTTATTGAGGCCGGCTCACCAACCTACACATTTGTGGCATACCAGAGACTCAAGACCTTTAGGATGTCCCACTAGTCCCCTCCGATGTACTTAACTCGGTTCTGAATAGAGATTCCACAACTGCCATCATACTTGACTATGCACATCACACTCTGAGACTCAAGGACCATGGCAATCCTACGCCTCATGATATAATATGATAATGTGCTGTATTCACTCATATCAGCTCAAGGAAGACATTCTACAGCAGGCACAAAAACAGTAACCTACCTATTTTCCGGGGGTGGGGGGCTCTATTCAAATACTACCTGACATAGTGTGGGCAACTCTACAAGATCCTCAGGGATCTCAAGGGAGCCAATATTCCCTATCCTGTGGGATAACCCCTCACCATTACAGTTAGAAAAGACTCCAAGAACCTTGTGGTCAAGACTTTGGCTGATGTACTGCTTTTTTGGTGCGGCTCTCCACATTCCTACACCAAACCTCCAGGATTGGAGCGCCACTGGCCTCAAGGATAATGTGATTTCACCTTTCACTAATCCACCATGGTAGCAGTGACCACAGAGGAAGAGGTGTTTTAGGCCTATCACTCGCCCTGATGACCCACCTAGGGATGGACTCTTCTTCTTTCAGCACCTAGCTAGCCTCACCTCAACAACATCTGGAGCTGAAAATACCTGATTGAGCCTTGGTCATCTTGAGAGGATGCCATTTTTTATTTTGTTTGACATTCACTTATCTGACACCTACACAACAGTTTGTCCCCTATTATTGTGTATAACCTATTTGGACTGCTATATGATAGGGGATTGACTTTATTTTTTGGTACAGTCACTACATTTCTCGTGTTAACAGCCTTCTAGACTGCAGCCGTTCGTGAATGGGCTCTTGTCCCAATGTTCAATGTAGATTTTCTTGTGGATATTTAATCAGCCAAAAGCCGCAAAATCAATGTTCCCATCCATCAAGGGAAAAAGTGCAGTAGAAATGTGAAGGTATCTGTGCATTATAATTCGGGCTCCAGGACACAAATACAAATAGTTTAGGGTTTTAGAAGGAATTGTTCATACTTTGTTTCCCTTTATCAGAACACCAAATAGAAAAACAGTTTGAGACAGATAGTATAGGACATTGTGGCTTGCTTCTTTAGGTCAACAAAAAGGTTATTTGATATTTTCACATGACTACATCTGAGTATACTTTTGGAATGTACGATTTAAGCATATAAACCACAGTGAACATGCCGTGCTTTTATAGTTAAAAATAATATTTGAAAGGATTTATTGGTTTTCCTTTGGGAAGGTAAGTGCAGTACACAAAATGTTAGTTACACAGGGGTGCTAAATTAATCAATTTCTGCTTTAAGGGTGATTAAAGGTCTTGAGGCTATAGCCTGCAATGCTCTATTTGTTTTTTCCAAAATTGAATGAGTCAGTTACTAGGTTTTCAGTCTCTTTAGTGCAAATGGACATAGACAAACAAAATACCCAAACTATTCTTTCTCTAAGGATTCTTCCCTATTTATGTTACAGTTGAGCTGTTTCAATCTAAGTGTATTGTAACAGGTCTTTGATGTCAAAAGCCAGCATATTATTAACCATTCGTACATTTTGACAGTTACCTTCAACTCCAGTCTATTTGTTTTATTGCCTTCTGTAATAAATATAACTCAGTAGTAAAGAATTCATATATATGTCAGAAAAAATGTATATCAGTTTTATTACTATTATTATTTTTTATTTATATAGCACCAACAAATTATTCAGTGCTTCATACTATACACTATATGGACAAAAGTATTGGGACACTTGACCATTACACCAACAGGGACTTTTTTTGACATCATATTCTAAATACATAGACATTGACATGTAGTTGGTCTCCCCTTTGCAGCTATAAGGAAGGCTTTCCACAGGATTTCAGAGTGTTTCTGTGGAATTTGTTGCCCATTCATCTAGTAGAGCATTTGTGAGGTTGGGTACTGATGCTGGATGCCTGGCTCACAATCTCTGTTCCAGTTTATCCAACCATGTCTTTATGGACATTGCTTTGTGCACTGGGGCACAGTCATGCTTGAATAGAAAAGTGCCTTCCCCAAACTCTTCCCGCAAAGTTGGAAGCATAGTATTGTCCAAAAAAAGGCTTGCTTGTAGATCTGCCAAAGCAGTTGCCATTGCCTTTGCAAGGGACCATTCTTAAGATGGTGGCTAGCAGAGGACTTGTGGTGTTACAGGAAAACTGTGCAAGGTGCCTCCATTAGTTAACAAAGTTTTGTTTTACCTGAGCTTAGCACACATTTGGCATTAACGGGCCTTCTACCAACTAAAGCTCCTCCGGGGTAGAGTCAATAAAAGACGTCTTTGTCTTGCCTTTCAAAACCAAATAGTATCCTGGTTGGGTGTGAGATAACTAGGAGTCTTTTATGGATCTGAGCTAGTCTAGGTTTCCTGGCCAAGGACATTATGGAAGTTACTTTAATGGTCAATAACCTGAGGTCAATTGTACCACAGTCTAGATTGTTTAGATAAAAAAGCAGAGGTTCAATGTCCCAAGTAGATTAGTACCTTGATTAGGATGTGATAAGGTTATTTCCTTAATCAATCTGACAAAGTTTATTTCCAATATGATTTTAAACAATACAATTTAAAGCAGAAACAAATGCTACTTGCAGACATACCAATTGGAATTTATATTATAAGAAATCTAATGCCAAGGAAATATAACTGATCTCCCTACCAGCACTGTGAACTACTCCACTGACATGAAACTCCTGTATCATCTGTCTATAACAAATATGGATGCAAAGTCTCATTGAAGCGTTTATAACTCTGTCCAGATGTGTAAAATAGCAATAGCCTTTTTAAACAATGCACGGTTCAAGTGGAAATGTATCTTTTTGTTCAAGAAAAGGATTTCTGAAAATGAATGAAGCAGATGTTTAGTTAGCAATGGGTCAGATAGCCAGAATGATAAGGTTAGATGTCAGGGCAAGGAACTATTGATATAATTCATTACCAAAAGGGTGTGCTTGAATGATCACATGTGTGAGCATTGTAATCATGAAATCCTATATGTGCTTAGACAATTTGATGTCACCAAACAGCCTGTGCATACATCAATTCTATCTAACCATTTATCAGGGCATCTTATTTAAAATGTACAAGAGTTTGTTCAGTAATTGAAAAGACAGGAATTAAAGTGACATGCCAGCCAGAAAGGGGAGAGATCATGAATAAGGAGAGAGATACATAGAAGGGGGAGAGATAGGGACAAAAAGGAAGAGATAGAGAAAGAAGAGAGATAGAGATAAAGATGAGGCGAGGTAGAGTGTCCTCTACTACTATTGGCACCCCTGCTAAATACGAGCAAAGAAGGCTATAAAATGTTTTATTTTTTAACCTTTTGATCTTTTCTTAAAAAAATACACAAAAATAGTCCGCTCTTATGAATATCAAACAATTGCAAACACAACAAAAGTTTATCCAAAAAAAAATGTAATATATGTTTGGCACAATTTTAGGCACCCCTATGAATTCATATGAGAAAAACATATTTGAAATATTCCCATTGCTATTTTACATTTTTAGGACACCTGGGTGACTAGGAACAGGACATTGTTCAACCATGATTTCCAGTTTCACAAGGGTATAATATGTCAGGTAACCCGTAAGCCAAATTCATCGCAATTGGTAAGACCAAGGTGTAGCTGTAATGTGCGGCACAAGGTTGTTGAGCTTTACAAAATGGGAAGTGGCCAGTGTTCCCTCTAAGCTGTGCGCTTGTGCGTGCGCACATAACTTTTCAAGGGAGTGCACACGTCCTAAAATTACCTAACGGGGAGCTGGGGGGCGGGCAGTCCGTCCAGGGTGCCATCCAGGGTGACACTGGCACTCCTCCAGAGACGGACAGTAATGTCCGCCGCTGGAGAAGCAAGCTCGGTTAGGGAGATCAAGGATCTCCCTCCAACCGGCTTAAAATCAGTCAAGGGAGTGGGAGGTCTGTTAATGCAGACCTCCGATCCTGCTCCCTTGTGAAGCGCGCGGCAACTGATGCTGTGCGTCGGGATTTGCTGTCATATCCCGGCACACAGCACTGAAGCCACGCCCACTGTCTTTACTGGACCGAAAGGACAGAAGAAGAAGAGGCAAGGACAGAAGAAGAAGAAGAGGCAAGAGGAAGAACGAAGAGGAGGAGGAAAAGTAACTAACAGAGGAAAGGTAGGAAAACATGAAGTGAGAGTGGATTAGTAAGTGTGTGAGAGTGATGGGTGTTATGCTGTAGTTTATGCTGAATGTTTGTGAATGAGTGTGTGTGTGATAGCATGGATGTGTAAGTGGAGGGGATAGCATGGCATAGGGAGGCTGTAATCACATTAATATGATGCCCAGGTTCCAGCATGTACTAGCTGCCTGGGCATGATAGGAGTGTGATTGCTGTTAGCTATTATATATATATATATATATAAATATAATATTGGGTTTTTTTGTCCAATTTTGGTGTGTTACTTTTAATAAAGTGGTTGTTTTTTGTTTTTTTTAAAGGGGGGGTCATTTTCAGTTTCGGTCAAGTGAATGTTGAATTTTCGGTCCAGAATTTTCATTTCGGTGCATCCCTATATACTAAGCCAGACACTGAAGCGGTAGGCCTACACCACATCAATGTTTGGCTTAGTATATAGTGATAGGGGTTATGCTACATTATTGGCAATGTCTGGCTCAATGTATAGTGATAGGTGTTGTGCTGTGTCTCAGTATATATTGATAGGTGTTATGCTGTACCACCGTCAGTGCGTGCCTCAGTTAATAGTGATAGGTGTTATGCTGTACCACCGTCAGTGCGTGCCTCAGTATATAGTGATAGGTGTTATGCTGTACCACCGTCAGTGCGTGACTCAGTATATAGTGATAGGTGTTATGCTGTACCACCGTCACTGCATGCCTCAGTATATAGTGATAGCAGTTATGCTGTACCACCGTCAATGAGTGCCTCAGTATATAACAGTTATGCTGCACCACTGTCAATATTTGCCTCAGTATATAATGATAGCAGTTATGCTGCAACACCGTCAATGTCTGCCTCAGTATATAGTGATAGGTGTTATGCTGTACCCCAGACAATGTGTGCCTCAGTATATAGTGATATGTGTTATGCTGTACCCCTATCAATGGTTGCCTAACGACAGAAGCTATGCAGTTTTTCCCAATAAAAAATTAATTATATATATATATATATATATTCATCCTTTATGCAGCCCGGAGCCCCCGCTCGTGATTCGCTGATAATCAACTTTTGCAGTGAGAATTTCACCTTTAAAATAGACCATGGGGTCAAAAGGGTTGGAAATATATAGCTCTGCCCCCCTTGCAATGTGATTTTTTTTCAGCTCCACCAACTTCGCTTTATATGGACTGTAGAAGCATATTGTACGCACAAAATTTTGGCTCTGGGAAAAATTTTGCACAACAGAAATTTTCTGCGCACACCACCCAAGAAAAATTAGAGGGAACATTGGAAGCGGCTATAAGAAAATAGCAAAAGCATTGAAAATGCCAATTTCCACCATAAGGCTGATAATTAAGAAGTTGTGTATATATTGTCTCAATGCACTGAAGAGGATGGTTTGAGTGGCCAAGAATTCTCCAGGGATCACAGCTAGAGTATTGCAGACGTTAGTTGTGTCTTGAGGTCAGAAAGTCTCCAAAACTATAATCCAACTTCACCTACATCACCACAAGTTGAGAGAGAGAGAGAGAGAGAGAGAGAGAGAGGGGAGGAGAAGTAACGGGAAAGAACAAGAAAGATAAGCAGAAAGAGGAAGAGCAAAGAGAAGGAGAATGATAAAGAGTAAGGGGAGTGATTAAGGGAGTAATGTCTAAGGGCAAGCAAGTGTGCGGATGCAAGACCAAGCGTAAGCCAGAATGTTTATGTGTAGGGGCACGTGTGTATGCGCAGGCGTGTGTATCTTTATGGGCAGGCATTTGTAGGAGTAGAGTTTATGTGTATAATCTGACTATGTCTCTGTCTATGTGTCTATGTGCAGTCTGGGTGCCAGTGCTGGCCTTTGAGGTGTGTGACCTGCGATCTATGCCTTCCAATTTACGGTTTCCATGCATTATTTATTTGATCCTTACCTTTAATGCTGAGTTTGCTTGTGACTTTTCACTTTCTCTATACCTGGAAGGCTGTGTTTCTATGTGTTTTTAATTTGAGGTGTAGCACAATGAAGGAGGGGACTAAGGGACTCTGGGAGAGAAGAAAAAAACAGAAGATGTGAGATCAGAAGTGGAGCTGCAGAGACAGGGATATGAAAGCCGCCGGGGGGGGGGGGCACCTGCATAGGGGACCTGAACACCAAAGACTAGCCTTGCCAGAGACTGCTGTGTCCTGACATGGAGGTGATAGAGAGACACTGCTGTAAAAAAAGCAAGCAATTAGAAAGCCTCCTTCTGCCCCAAACAAGAGACACATATCACTCGGCTAGTGTACTGGGCAGTTGCTTTATATATACACAAGTCCTTCAGGCCAGGGTAAGGGATGTGAGGAGTTTTAATCATGATTGTGAAAAAATAAACAGGCAACAGGGTTAGGAGCGATCATTTAAATAACATTGTGTGTAAGTAACTTACAGTAAGTCACTTAAAGTCGCAGATAGGTTTTTGGAACCTGTGACTTTAAGTGAATAGACTTATAACAAAATGTCAAAGTCTCCCTAACTTCTCTGCCTACTGCTTTCGTGTCCCTGTTTCTTTTCCTGTAGCCTCATGTTTCCGTCAATGAGGCCTCCTAGCGCACTTCTGCAAAAGGACAGAGAATCTGGAAACATCCTCATGCCTGTTTTTCCAATCAGGGGAGAGGATATTCCAGGAAGTTCTGCCATTTTGCAAAAGTGTGCCGGGAAGCCTAAGTCAGGGACACACGCACCAAAAAAGAAGACACTATGAAAAGCGGATGAAGGCAGAGAAAAAAGATAGAAGAGCAGGAACATGTAAGATCAGGAGCTGATCTGGCGATTCACATTTTTGTTGCTAAAAGAATATGTATCACTAGTTTTCTAGAGCTTCGCTATCTTCCTTTCGGAAGCATTTCTAACAACGCTATTTTAAGGTGTAGCAGTACTCTAACCGAGAGAAACTCTTAATAGGATTAAAAACACTACACCAAAAGGGACAAAAGCTTGACTTTTTTTTGACTAAAGTGAAATGCTCTTTGACAACTCCTGTAGGTGCAAATCAACACAACCACATTAAACATTCGATGCCGCTCACAGACTTCAGCAGGGGGCGCGGCCTCCCTCTGCGTTCTCTGTTACTGCACAGAGGAAGCAGGATGTGATGTGATGTCACGTGAACTCTGCTGGGTTCCGCTTCCTCTGTGCATTACAGAAGAACCTCCCACAGGTAAGTAGCAGGGCTCTTGTTGTAGCAGGGCTCGAGGTGCGGACCGCGTAAGATCGGATGCCCTGGCTGCCGATCTTACGCAGGCCGCACCTCGAGGTCTTGCGGGCCGCATTTGCGGCGTTTCTATTGGGGGGTTCCTACGGGTCTGGGATTTCTTCATTATCGGTCCCCCCTGCATGAGTTACTGGGGGGGATCTGCCCCCCCGTTCCTACGCCCATGCATGTGTATAACTCTCCACCTGTTTCGTTTGTCTTAGTCTGTCAATTCTCATCTTGTCATTCCCCTTGAATATATGTATTGTATTAAGCGCTGCTTAAATTGTTGGCGCTATATAAATAAAAGATAATAATAATGTGTAAATAGGTTTAGACTGTGCGTATTTATTGTAATTTAAAGGTCTCATTTTAATTTTGCTAGTTGTTTATGTCCCTACTATTGCCATTACATTCAGTGATAGAGGGGAATTATGATTTTACGAGTAACCATTAGTATGAAAAACATTACTAAGGATGGTCTGCTACGGGAAGAATTCAGGGGGGTGACGATATGAGTTACCACACCAGGTGAAACTAAGCCTTACAACGCCACTGGTCATTGTCAGCTGGTTTCCTGTTGGCATCAGGAAAAATGGTGCAGACTAGATGGGACAAATTGTTCTTATCTGCCATTAAATTCTGTTTCTATGTTTTGACTTTCAATTGTGTTAGAAATAAATAACCACCTACTTTATAACTCAACTGCCTCCTTAACAAAATAGTAAAATTTTTCTGAATATTGCATTTATCTGCACCAAATACCGTATTAAACTATTAACAGGACCCTTCAATAAGTCACCTAAAAATGTTTTGAAAGCCCATTTTACCGTGTGATTTTATTTTCTGTGACTCATTCTTTTAGAATTTAGAACAGACGGACTTTCTCCACCCGAGGCTCCTAGACAATTATCGCATTGTAGACACACATATATCAATAACCAGGTCAAGGCTAAGAGTCATCTTTATTCTTTCTTAAAGCCTATTACTTGGATGTATTTTCTCTGAACATTTCCACTTATGGTCAAAGAAACACATTTGTAGAGTTTATGCCAATGCTCACCTGCCAAGGATTTTTCAGTGACAACATGATTATGTCTTTATCAGAGAATCTAACTGTAACAGAGACATGCGTAAGTGAATGTATTGCTGGGACATTTCAGCAATTCTGGGGTCTTGGAAAAGATTCACAAGGAATGTACGCTCATGACTGTGACAGATTCCCATTTTTACACTCTTTTTCTCAAATAGATAAAATCTTGCCTTGAAATTTCTAAGTTTTCAGAATGCAAAGAAGATTCTTTCCAGACATCTTGCACTAGCTAGGGTATAAAATACACCTTAGCTGGTGATGTATATACAGTATCTCACAAAAGTGAGTACATCCCTCACGTATTTTATTATATCTTTCCATGTGACAACACTGAAGAAATGACACTCTACTACAATGTAAAGTAGTGAGTGTACAGCCTGTATAACAGTGGAAATGTTGCTGTCCCCTTAAACTAACTCAACACACAGCCATTAATGTCTTAATCTTGGCAACAAAAGTGAGTACACCCCTAAGTGGAAATGTCCAAATTGGGACCAAAGTGTCAATATTAGTTGTGGCCACCGTTATTTCCCAGCACTGCCTTAACCCTCTTGGGCATGGAGTTCACCAGAGCTTCACAGGTTGCCACTGGAGTCCTCTTCCACTCCTCCATAACGACATCACGGAGCTGGTGGATGTTAGAGACCTTGCGCTCCCCCACCTTCTGTTTGAGGATACCCCACAGATGCTCAATAGGGTTGTATGAGGGATGTACTCACTTTTGTGAGATACTGTATAGTGAAGCATACTGTATATATCTCTCTAATTGATAACCCTTGTGATTCTTATATTGTTTGGCTAATATATACCAAGATTAGTGCCGACAAGCTTACAACCCACCCAGCATCATTGCATTTCTAACTCAATGGTGTTAAAACCAGTGAAGTGATACGATTTTTCTATGTAAAACCGCTCTCAGTTCCTAACGATGTTTTCCTTTATGTAAGCATTAAGTCAAAGACTGTGCCAAATGCCTAGAAACAAGTGCTTATGAGACTTGTTCTATAATAATTCTTTCCATGTAAGCGTAAGAGATGTGCAGAAGATCACACTTTTGGAGGTGGAAACTCTTGCATGAAGCAAGAGATTTAGTAGCATGGACCCCATGTGACAATTTCAGTTTGGGTCCTGAATGCCAATATCCATGGAATCCTTTTGGTGTCCCACTACTCTTATACATTGAGGGAAAAAAGACTAATCTATGCTACATAAAAGTGCTGTATTTTTTGCTCTGTGCAGACATGTAGTCCAAGAGGTGGTTTGACTGGCAAGGTACATATAGTATGTATATGCTACAGGCTGCCACACACCTTTTCTGAGAACATAATAGTAGGTTACCACTCAACATGTCCTAACTGACCTATAAAAAGGTCTTGGTGGCATCTACGGTGCAAAAAAACATAATTTTTATGGTTTGTGATTATGGCAAATATCTGTAAATTTGCAATGGAAAGGCAGAACTTTCCACATGATCAAAGAACTGCATCTAGGTACTACTAGGTACAAACTGAGATTTACTAGGTATAAACTTTTATTTAAACAGAAATAATGCTTTCAAAATAGGTTTTGGCCAATTTCATCTTTAATGGCGATCTTGCCTGTTGTGTCATGTTGTATTTAGTTATTTATTAGAATATTATGGACCGAAACAAAGTTGACTGAGAAAGCCGCTTCATTTTGCGCTCCCAGAGACATTACCTAATACAATGGATAAATCACTCATTCCTTTGTGATGACATTGTAAGCTGTTGTACCTACAGAGCAATAGCTGATATATCTTTGATCTTGGTCTATAAAACACTCTAGAGATGCACTTTCTATTTTTTAAAATGTCTTAGATGTCCTAAATTTCAAAACATGGCCCAAATTATTGGAACATACAAATAAGTGTAAAACTAGCTTAGATAAAACTGAATAATGCTTGGAACTGTCACATTCCAGGTGATCCCCAATCGTAATTCTCACAACTAGACATGACAAATTAGCCCCTGTCCTAAAAAAATGAAGCTGGGAAGCATATGATCACTTCCTGGTTGGGGTGACAATTGCAATGCAATTTGCACTAATTCTGACTCCAAAACCATTAAATTTCATGTGAGTGAGCAGACTGGTACCATTTACTGAAAAAAATAAACTCGTTATGTAAAACATTTTTTTCCCTGATAATTATTTGTCCTTCCTAATTCTATAGCAACACACAGTGAAATAAGCTATGCTATATAAATATATAAATCTCTTTTTCCAGTGCCTAGAAGGCAGTGCTGGTTTAAACCTTGGAGCAGGGATACTTTAATTGGGAGGACAAGTTAGTTGCTGCTATAGGATCAGCAAGGAAAGCTAATTCTCGGGTGAGAATTAATGTTGACAGTGAGATATAAGAAAGGTATACATGCTAATGTTTACAAAACATATAAAGACCATACCATGTTGCAAGCCATAAAGATTTGCTCTGCAGAATTATAGGAAAAGGTAGAAATATGCAGGCCAGGTCAATGTTCGTGGAACAGAGTAACCAGATCTTCTTGGATACAAAGTGAAATATTGGGGTATTTTTTTGTTGGTAGCAGTCACAAAGAGATCGATCTCTGGATAACCCCGTTTTTGGCACAAGAAAGAGAATATTTCTGGCTGCAGACTTCATTCTCTGCAATGAATGTCTGACAACCTATTCAGCAATTCTTCGCCCACTAAAAGCTATTAGCTGCAAGGAGACACAAGTCTCAGCTTCTTCTGTTCACTTTTTCTGTACAAGTACATCCATAGAAGTGTTGTCTGAATGGACCTTTCCTGAGCATCTCCTGAGAAAACACTGCCAATGCTTTAATGTTTTCCAGACAGTAAGCAGCTCACGATAATTTAAGAAACAACATTCAATATTACTTGGCCACAATAGTTGGAGTAATTTCCCAAATGTGCACCCCAGCCTGTAGCGCCGCCAGTCCCTATAAGACCGGTTAAAGTCTCTTAGCCACCAAAGAAGGGACACCTTTACATAACTGAGAATTAATACTCTGATATCCAGAGAAGCTTCTATCTTCTTAGCAGGAAAGTCTGGAGAGGGTGCATATGTGTGGCAGATCCCAAGTCTGGAGGCTTCCATAATGCCCAGGGGGAACATACAAAACCATTGCTGCACCTTCTGCCAGAGTAGCTGAAGAACTGAAGTAAATGAAAGGAAGGCCTTCTCTTCCCTTACTACAGTACCAATCACAGGAACTTAAGCCGCTGGCATCAGTATGAATTTTTCTATAATGTAGCCCAGCTTCTAAAGAGTTCTTAAAACCATGTTGACCTGATACCATGCAGAACAGGATGATAGGGTACGAGTGGCCAACTGTCTAGGTATGGAATGAGAGTAACTCCCTCATGCCTCAAATGAGCCATCACTACAACCAAAACTTTTATGAGTAACATTGGGGCTGATGATAGGCCAGAGCCAGAAACTGGAACCTCCAGAGAGGTTGGAAAAGCCACTCTGAGAAATCTGGAAAAGAAGAGGTACGTGTCTATAAGATTATGAAGACTCCAAGAAAATGCAAATCCAGAATAGATCTGAGCGTTCCCATCTTGAAGCTTGTCTTATAAATACATTTGTTGACAGGCTCATCATCAGGCTCATCTTCCCAGATGCTTTGGAGACCACAAACACACAAGAATAAGTTCCTGTCTGAAGCTCTAGGAACAGAACTGGAAATAGAACTTGCTTTTGACAAACTCCAAATCCATGGATCCCAAAGCCTCCTTTATTTCATTGCCTGCTTTCCTTTAAGTCCTTAGTAATAATTAGCCTCAAGTCTCTCTCTTCACCCAATTCACTCTTGGTACTGACAGAATGCTATACAGTATTTTGCCTTGGGATTTTTACATCCCAAATGCATTAGTTTGTATTTATCAACACTAAACTGTTGCTGCCACACTTGCATCTTTCTAATTGACTTAAATTATTTGTCATATGGTGTCTTCTACCTGGAATATATATGGAACTGCAGACCTTTGCACTATCTGCAAATACTTACCTTGCATGTACGACCCTTTGTAAAGACTGCAAAGGTCATTAATATGCATTCTTCAGTGGTGGGGCTGCATTGGACACACTGCCCTTATACCTTTATTAATACGGACTCTGCATCAAGATTTAAAAATACATAACTATATCTATATATCAAAGGGACAGTATGAAACACCTATTTGGCTCTTTTTAGAGGGGACCTCCAGTACCTCTGGAATATCCAATACCTCTTGCATCCTGGAAGTTTCCATTCTCCTGAACATCTTCACTCAGTACTGGTGAGTAAATGAGCAGACCTCGATTCAAGGGACAGCTTTGCAGATAGGTTGGAAATAATGTCATATCTTCTGGACAGTGATGTTAACGCCATATCATAATGTGCTATTACAGGCTGCTTGATCATCTTTTTAGAGGAATAGGATTGTTGTAGTCTATTTAGTCATGCATTTGTAAAAGTACCATAAACGATACCAAAATCTTTATTGGGCCAAATTAGAATATTTTAAACATAATGAACTTACGCATATCACAACATTTGCCAACATTCGAGGTGTAGAGATGGTGGTACTGTATGTGTGTACCAAGGAAACACTTCTACAATCAGCACTAATTATATGTATTGTGAAGAAACTATTTCATATTATATTGATCTGAAATAAGTCATGCTAAATAAATCTGACTTTATTTTTACTTAACAAAATATAAACACGCAAAAGGCACGCCAACCAACTCCTGTACCGTCATTGTTCAATTATAAATAGCATTCTGTATTCAAGTACATTACAAGGTCTTCCTGTGTTTTTTTTTTTATGTAAACATTGACAATACTAAACAGATTACAAACTTACGTGTAGTCAATCTGTAAGTTAGTTACAGAGAGACCTCTGGACATTTACCTAATGTGTAAGTGCACACCATCTGTTATACATATTGTGTCTATTTTGTAATATAAAAGTGCTTTCTATTGCTTGCTGCGACTCTCTCCCACGCTGTAGGTACTGACAGTGTCCCAATTCAACAGACATTCACAGATATGCAGTGAGCAAGAAATATTCCTGGTACAAAAAAAAAAATTATATATATATATGTCAAACTACACAAACCTCCTATATTCCTTACCACTAATTGTAAAATAAATAAACCGGTAAGCTTATTTTCATAAAATACTCAATTGTAAATTAAAATATTGTATTAACTTTTCTTCCGTCCTATGCTAGCAAGCTGACCAACAAAAACAGATTGACACTACCCTGGTGCTATATATACCTGCGGACATCCAATAATAGATATGGCACAATATTCTTGTTGTGAGATAGGTCAAGCTAACATGAATTATAAAATAGTGTTATTCCACTACCGATGTAAAGTAGGAAGAAAGCTGCCATAAACAAAATGGGAGGCACATTATTACATTCATTCTGTTTCCATAAGGGACTCTTCACTTTCATCCACCACATTGGCAGTTGGCATCTTTATCTCTTGTACCGCTGATTTGTCTGCTGGTGTTTCCTCTGGTATTTCGTCATCTGCCTGCTCAGTGCACAAGTCATCCGCCATATCCTCTGTAACTGTGGTAGCCTGTGATTCGGCCTCAGACTCTTCTGGTGTTTCTAAAAATACACAAGATACACCATTCAATAATATCAATAGTACTGCTTATTTCGATTGTCTAGCTTTTACATAAGTTCTTACATGAAAATGTATTTTCTTTGTGTATCCCCAGCAGCACACGAAAAATAGCTCCCAACAGGAAGCCAATAAAAACTTGCCCCTGCCAATTGCCCCTTCAGTCAAATACAACCAACGAAAGAAGCATGCAAAAAATAAACTTTATTGGGAAAGTTTTTTATTGGCTTTCAGACCTACCTGAAGGAGATCCCTTATATTAAGCGCTGCAGGGGAAAACATCATGTAGATTTGTCTTTACTGTCTGCACAAGCAGGCGTGATAACTTGTTTGCAGGACACAACATGATCCTCTAGTGGCAAAGGCTGTTTACAATTGAGTAGTTGCTTTTAAAAGTAATTACAACAAATATACTGGTTAAGAGATAGAAGCCTGCATTACAGCGTTTGTGAAATATGCCTGTATATATTTAAAATAATACTAGTAGGCAAATTATGTGGTGTCTGACCAAGTGAGATACAGCATCCCACATTTAGGAATACTTAATGCTATTGATGGAATTTTAAATTGAAACAAAGCACCTCTGCTAGCAATTTTTGGAATCCTCTCTCATGATCCCCAAAAAACCCAAAATACAAACAAAACATATTTTGTATAGTATCCAAACAAAGAGACTTGTGCCCATCTTTTTACCTGCAGAGGTTTGGTTTTCCAACTGTTCGTCTGTAGTCACTTGTCCAGCACTAATTGAGCCTTGAGAGTCAGTTTGCGGCCTCTCAAAGTTAAATTCTTGAAGTCTCGGTGCCTGTGGTCTTGTTTTTCTGGCAGGATTCAGGAAATAGCAGTAAGCACACCTAAAAGCTGCATGAAACAAAGAACTAGTTTATTAAACTATACACACAGAAATATTCACCCATTGCCCTTAGTTTCTATATTGTTTGTGTTGCTTTACATTTCCAGTTTCACAGGGTTGTAAATAATAAACACATAGGCCAAATTCCCTTAGTCAATTATAACAATGGGTAAGAATAGGCAGTATAGCAGTGATGTATTGAGCTTCACAAAATGGGAAATAGCTTTTAAGAAAAAATTTCAATTTCCATCATCAGGGCAACAATTAATTAGTCCCAGTAAACTGGAAATGTTATAAATCAACTTGGAAGAGGACGTGTGTCTATATTGTCTCTGTGAAACGGATGGTTCGAGTGGCCAAAAAATCTCCAAGGATCACAGTTGGATAATTGCAGAAGTTAGTTGCATGTTAGGGTAAGAAAGTCTCCAAAACCACAATTCAATGTCACCTACATGACCACATGTTGTTTGGAAGGGTTTCAAGAAAAAAAGTCTCTACTCTCATCCAAAAACAAACTCAACTATCTTCAGTTTGCCAGACACTACTGGAAATTCAAATAGGATTGGGTGCTATGGTCAGATGAAGCCATAAAAGAGCTTTTTGGCAATAAACACCAGAGGTGGGCTTGGCGCACACAGAAATATGGAAAAGTACCCTTTGCTCAAGGTTAAATACAGTTGTGGCTTTTCAATGTTTTGGGGTTTTTTTCTGCCAGATGACCTAGACATTTTGTTAGGATACATGGCATTATGGACTCTATCAAATATCAACAGATATTAGATGAACACCTGACTGCATCTGCCAGAAAACGAGCAGTGGTTGGATCTTCCAGCAGGACTATAACCCAAAACATACATCAAAACCAAAAAAATGGTTTACTGACCACAAAAACAAAGGTCTTACCATTGGCATCCCACCCCTCTGACTTGAACCCTATCAAACCTGTGGGGTGAACTGAAGGAGAGTCCACCAGTGTAAAACTTGAAATTTGAAGGATCTGGAAAGATTATGTAAGGAGGAATGGTCTCAGATCCCTTCCCATGTGCTTTCCAACCTCATCAGGCTCTTTTTTTTTATTTTATTTTTTTAAAGAAAATAAAAAGGGTTGAACAACAAAGAATTTCCCACTGCTTTCTTTGCTCATATTTACTAAGAAAATTAATTTCAAAATGGCACATTTGTTATACAGGAGCAGCATAAGCAAACATTCAATTTGGCTACACATTAGAAACTTACGGGTAAAAAGGTACCAGACAATGATTATATTTTTGCAAATAAATGTTAAAGCATGTCTCATTTGTTAAAAGGTGTACTTTTATTCTGTATTTAAGTCTTGAAGGGGCCATGTGCCCCCTTTAAATATCCTCCCCGTATATCTCTATATGCAGTGATCCCGCAGGATCCGCTGCCTATATATTTGCCTGCTTCCCTATGCCCTTCCCCAGCAACAAGGCTTGCAAGAGATGTGCGTGGCCAAACATCTTGCTGGCTATACTTGCCAGAAGCCAGCTTCAGTGAGGGCTCATGCAAGCTCCACGTGCCTAATGAAATCCCTGCACTCATGTGCAGAAAAAGCTACCATTTATCTTAACATGCATATTTTCTTGTGGATGAGGATTTCAAGCAGCCAAATGTGGTGTGAAAATGGGGTACAAAAGTTGCGGTGCAGGGCAGTTGAGGAAGTGCGGCTTCTACCAGTGTTTTTATTCCTTCTACAGTTAAAGAGTGCATATTAAACTTTAACATACAGTATTTGTTAGTCAGGTTGCATGTGACAGTAAACTGTCCCTTGGAGTATTTCCTATTTTCTTTTATGTAGTTCCTCTTTACAATTAACACACAGGGTAAGGGAAAATCAGACTAAGCAATGTTACCGTAAATAAGTTTTGAGGGAGAAAAGGAAGCACAGAAGATGAAACAAAATTACAAATACAATGAATACACAATTATACCGAGACATATATTTTACGTGAAGAGAATATTAACTAAAGTGAAGATCAATATAACTACTGCTTGTTACTATTATAATTAGTACAAATTATTGTAGAAATTGATACTGTTTAAGATAGTTCTGTTTTAGTCCAGTCAGAAGAATTTATTGAGATCCGATCTATATGTATCTTAGCTCAGACTAAAACCAAAATGTTCAGGGTCACTTAGAAATTTCCTGGTTTTCGAAAGAAAAGCAAATTTTGTCCATGAAAAAAATGAAATGGATCAGAAATACAGTGTAGACATTGTTAATGTTGGATTTTTAATGGAATATTTTCAGTGGCCAACAGATGCCCTTTATCAGCAACCATCTCTCCTGTGTTGGCTAATCCAAGCTTAAATTTAAAAAGCTAATTGGTCATTAGAAAACCCTTTTGCAATTACATTAGCACAGCTGGAGGACCACATATTCTTGAACGGTAGTGTAATATATATATATATATATATATATATATATATATATTTATTATAAACGTGTGTTAACACAAGAATGCTACTCACCAATATATTCAAATTCTTCCTTAAGAGCCATTCCATTGTGAGAAAAACACTGCTGGCAGATTAAGGCATACCTGCACAAATGATCAGAATTAAGTATTTGGAGCAAAAAAAAAATGCAAGCCACATTTATAAAACAGCGAAGAAAAACCATTAGGGGTGTTCTTTGCAGAGGTTCAATTACAGGTGCACATTAACTTCTTTTTGAGGGCAGAGTATGTCATTTTAATCAGTGGAATTAAATAATATAAAGAAAGACATTAACATATCAAAACATTCAAGAATCAAAATGTGTTCTTTAACCCCTTCGTGACAAAGGCTGATTTTACTTTTTGTACCCTTCGTGACAATGGCCGTTTTAACATTTCTGCGCTACTCTTGTTTAGCTGTAATTTTCTTCTTTCCCGTTTACTGAACCCACACACATTAGATATTGTTTTTTTCAGGACAAGAAGGGCTTTCTTTAGATGACATTGTTTTGATTGTATCATATTATTTACTATTAAAAAAAGTATAAAATATGGTGAAAAATTTAGAAAAAAAAATGACTGTTTCTAACTTTTAGTTGAAAAATCTTTTACTGATCTATAAAAGGTAATGAAAAAACCTGCTAAATAGATTCTACTATTTGTCCTGAGTTTTGAAATACCCAATGTTTTTATGTTTTTTTGCTTTTTTTCTACACATTATGGGGCAATATGTACAGGTAGCATTTTGCTATTTCAAAGCCATTTTTTCCAAATCTGGTAATTCTTCCCCTCATGTGCCATTTCGGGTATCTTTGAAGCCGGCCAATGCAATTTACCCCATCAAGTCATATATTTTTGAAAACTAGACAGCCCAGGGTATTCCAAATGCTAGTATTTTAACCCCTTTCCAAGCACTAATTCTACCATCAGCCTTTAGCAAACTTTATGGTAGTAATTTTTTTTGCATTTGTTTTTTCACACACATTTTACTTCAGGTATAAATAAACAGGTTCTGGTATATGTCACTATCATAAAACACCCCAATATGTGTTTAGCAACATCTCCTGAGTACAGCGATACCTCACATGAATGATTTTGCCTGGCTGTTTGGGGGCAAAAAGGCCACATTTGGGGCATGGGCATTTTTCAATGTTGAACTTTGGCATTTGGGGATCCACTGCCCATGCCCTATTTGGTACATCTTTGAGCCGGGCCATTTCAGTGTGCCCAACAAAACCATATATTTTTGAAAACTAGACACCCCAGGGTATTTTAACTCTTTGCATGCACACATTTTACCACCAGAATTTTTTCAAAGTCTGCAGTAGTATTCTTTTGTGTGTATTTTTCCCCCACACACCTATGTTATGTATGAATTTACGGCTCCTGGTATATGCCGCTGTCACACGACACCCCAATATGTGTTCAGCAACATCTCCTGAGTACAGTGATACCCCACATGCATGGGTTTGTCATTTTTCGGGGGAACTAAAAGGCCACATTTGGTACGTGTGCATTTTTCTAATTGGAAATTAGATGTGTGGCCATCCTTCCCCCCCCCGTGTTAATTGGGACATTGTTGAACCCGGCCAATTCAATTTACCCCATCAAATCATAAATTTTTTAAAAGTAGACACCCCATGGGCATTTAATATGCCAGTATTTTAACTCTTTCCATGCGAGAATTGTTTTAAGCTAATATGCTAATTTTAGGACTTGCTTACAAAAAAATATTTTTTATATATATATATATATATTTAATTTTTTTTTTGCCTTTTTTTTTTATGTTGACGCCCCGGGGAGGGGCCAGAGATGGCCCCTTAGTGCCGATCGTGGCGTTGCTGAATGCCTCGAGGTCGAGGCATTACAGCAACGCCGTTTGGGTGCAGAAAGCGAACGTAGATCGCTTTCTGCACCCGTTTAAAAGCGTGCCGGTCCTGGCACGTCAATTGTCGTAAACGACATGTTTTTCCGTGATGTGCCCGGACCGGCAATTGTCATCAAGGGGTTAAAAGATATTTTAAAATCACAGCAGTAAACAAACTGGACTTCATCCATTGTCCTAGTCAGAAAAATCAAATCATTCAAAGAAAACATCATTAATAAATTACCTCATTTTCATACACATCAGCATTGTTCTTAGAGACCTTGCTTATTAACCAAAAATGTATTTTAAAAATTAAGATCTACACCAGCTTTAAAAAATGGAGCTAACATGGAATTGGTCAACATACTGAGCGCTGGCAAGTATAAAGCAGGTACTTTTCCAAAATTCAATTCAGAATGTTTAAACATATCAGAAAATATCACTTGTACGGGATTTTCCAATGTAATTCTGGTACACTTTACTGATAATTGATAGATGTTGATAATTGAAACCTTATGCTTGACATGGATTATTTGGAAATTAGGTTTCACACCTACCAAAATGTTCATAGGGACGCAACTTCTGCCCTTAATGGCTAGTATATACCAGAGATACCCTATATACCCAATAACTTTTTCTATATGACACCTGCCCCATATAAAAGCCCATACAACTTGTTTTGGTATAGCAGATCAAATAGACAGTCTATAGCCGTAAAGAAGAGTGTCAAACATGGGGAAAGATAATCAGCTTTCAAATATAGAAGAAATGGAATGGTGCGATAAAACACACAAAAAGAAGACTTCACTAATTAAGCTGTGACTGGGAGTTCAGTCAAAAATTTGATTTTTACTTTCCAAAGGGTACCAAAATCAAAACTCAGTTTGTAGGGTAGGGTTATAACAGTTTTCACAACTTACCTGTTTTGAGGCCCATCACCAACTAAGTATTCAATAACTCTGTCTACAGCTCCCCTCTCTCGTGGAAGAATTGGCCTCGCCAAAGGAGGTCCTGGAGGATGAATAGCTAGAAAAAGGTACAGAAAAAAAGTTGAGCCCGGTGCACTGGCAGTGTCCATAATGTGCTGGTAAATCCTTAATATAAGAAGGATATGACAGCATTTCGTGGAGAAGGAGTGCTGCAGTATAGTAAGCTACCCTGATTTTTTCTGTTTAGTACTGGGTTTTAGCAAAGCTTTTATAACAGAACAACATTTAAAGGCATGCTGCTAAGACATTATCAAGCATCTGAAATTGTGGACAGCAACAAGACACTGTACAAAAAACCTAGACTGGTTGAGGCTCTCTGGAATTTTACCCAGTTTACTTTGCTCTTGTGGCGTAAACATGAACACATGTGGAGTCGGCATATACTTTTTCTTAAATTGTGCTAATTGCTCATATTCAAGAATCTCTCCAGCCATGGATCCCTCTAATCATGCTGTTACGGACAACAGTAATTAATATAAACATCACAAGCAATCATTGTAAGATGACTAGTCATTCTTGCAGACTTGGCATTCTCTCAACTACCTGCTGGCTATTAATTTCCCAACATATGTGAACACAGTAGCAAGACACGATAAAATTGATTTGATTCGACTAACGAAAAGATGTGAAATATGGCTAGTGCTTCTAAAAGATGAGCGAAATCTAGTTTCTTGCATGAATTGAGTGAAAAATAAAGTGGAAAATGACATTTGGTTATTTACGTCATTTACTGTTTTTTTTAATCGTCTTTGCTGTTTTTGAGCAATGCTTATTAACACTAGTAGCATAACTCAAATGCAGATTTCACTTTAAATACCTGAATTTTTTTATTTATTTTTAAGTAATCAGAAAGTCCTAGCTTCTTTGCTTTAGAAAGCTTGCAGAGTTCTAGCTGATTATTGTAAACCAGCATCTGCTGCTCGCTGCAAAATTAAAGAAGCCTCCCAGCTGTTTTGCTCACAGCAAGACACCATCATAAAATGACCTCCAACGTTTCACCCCTTATACTCTGCTCTTCCTTTTAACTCTTTCTCAGTCAGATCCGCACAGCAGGAAGGCACAACACTGCACGGATGCTTATCAAATATATAGCCATGGAAATATTTTTCAGCAATGTGTCACACTTGTTTTCACAAACAGTTAAGACACCTTGGACCAGCAACTATTTAATCTGAAACCAGTCAAATTAATTTCTGGAGATGTTTTCTATCTTCCAAGAAGATTTAATAGGTTATCATACAATTACATTAATAGAAGCGTGTCTTTTGCCTTTTTCGACTTCAATCAGTTTTGGAGTTTTTTTTAAAGAAACTCGGGCTTCAGATCTTAAAGACTGGCTACATGAGAGATCTCTCTGGATGGAACGTCACCATGACAGATGTCCATTGCGGGAGAAGAGTTGTGCTAACATGATGCTGCTGTGCAATAGAGGCTAAATCAGTATCATGGAGGGATATAACAATTATGATTTTCCTCCATGCTGATTTCCTTTGTCTTTTAACAACTTTACATGATGACAGAGAACAAACTCCAATACTTTAAAACCATTCAAATGGAAAACACTGGGAATATTTTAGAATGTTTTCCATATAATAAAAAAAAAAAAGGGGGTTTTGCCGATTTACAATAATTAATATATATTCTTCTCACTAGATACCATCTGAGGATGCATATACAAATCCCATCATGAGATCCATTAAAATGGGAGGCATTGTGACAAAAAATAAATAAATAAAATGTGTTCTCCTGCATAAGTCTTTATTATTAATTGTACTATTGTGAATGTTCATATACATATTTACATACTTGCCCCCCCAATAAAAATATGATGCTATGTTTATAAAAGTACATTTTCTTTTATAACATTTGTCTAAAAGTTTCTAACAAAAATGTCCAAATAGTAGGAAAAAAATTATAAATAGCAGATTTGCCTAAAGTAAGAATATATATTCTAGACGCGTTTGCCTTTATAACAGATCTATATAAATCTGAAGCCTTCCTAAACCTAGGGCTGTAAAAAGGTATGTTATATATTGTTGACTACAGAACACTGCAAAGTTTTATTGCCATTTAAACAAAGAAGCCATAACAGTTAAACGAGCTCCAGCAATAGGCTGCAGTATCACAAGGTGGCAGCTGTAAAGAGTTATGGCTAATTGAATATGGAACTCCTGCTTAATCAGATAACTGCACTCCTATTTCCAAATGAAATTCCATTTCCATAGTGCCTGAATATTACCAGGTTTATGGGTAACTAGAGAAAACTATATAAACTGTAAATAACAGTAAGTGCTCTGTTTACCCATTCCAGATACTGAAGGGGCAGGCGATCCCGGCCGTCTCAAAACAAGGTTTGGCAGCACTGCTGGCTGAATAGCTCGCTCAGGGGGGGCACCAGCAGCTGAAGTATCCCTTTGAAGACCTGGAGTTGCCGCCAACAGCATTGCAACTTGTGGAGATCCCTGGCTCTGGTTTACTGGAGTAGACACACTTATATTTCTTTGAGCTGCCGTCCTCTGGCGCAGATCTAAGGGAAGCGATACAGTACATAAGAAATTTAATGATACATTACACCCTACTGAGAAGCGAGTAATAGAGCTCATGTAACATCATAAACTAGATTATAAGAATAAAAAGAAATGAAGAGGAGGAAGGTACATGCAAAACGGGAAGTGTGTCAAAGAAGAAATTCAATAAAGGAAGAGCAATCTAGCATTTTTTTTTTTTTGTAATACAATTTCACACTGCCCGCATTAAAAACTCTCCTCAAACATATACAGCTTAGTTAAGCTGGAACCAAGATATAAATTACTAATTAGCCTTTTATGTAGTGCAGCGAGAAAACATTTTAATTTGTATGATTTGTGCTAAACCTACAATTAGACCCAAATCTATAAGAATGTATACCACTAAACTTTGTTTTTTTATAAATTATGGGTTGATAGCTACAACATTTTATTCCTGTTAATTGAAGATTTAATCACTCTTTAATTTAAAGTAATTTTTGCTCATGTAGTGCCTTGCAAAAGCATTCTATTTTGTTGCATTACAATTTAGAATTAAAATAGATTTGTTGGGGGGTTGTACCATCTGATTTACACAACATTCCTATCACTTTCAAGATGCTTTTTCTTTTTATTATTGTGAAACAAATAAGAAAAAGAACAAAAAAAAAATTGTGTGCATATTTATTCACCCCGCAAGTCAATTTGTAGAGCCACCTTTTGCAGCAATTATGGTTGCAAGTCTCTTGAGGTACATCTCTACAACCTTGGCACTTCTAACCACTAGGATTTCTGCCCATACTTCAAGGCAAACCTGTTCCAGCCCCCTCAAATTGGATGGATTCCGCTGGTGTACAGCAATCTAAGTCATACCGTAGATTCTCAATTAGATTAAGGTCTGTGCTTTGACTAGTCCATTCCAAGACATTTAAAAGCGTTGCTTTAGCAGTATGCTTTGGGTCATTGTCCTGCTGTAAGGTGAACCTCTGTCCCAGTCTCAAATATCTGGGAGACTGAAATAAGTTTCCCTGTATTTAGCACCATCCATCATTCCTTCAATCCTGGCCAGTTTCCAAGTCCTGCCGATGAAAAACATCCCCACAACATGATTCTGCTACCACCATGATTCACTGTTCGAATGGTGTTCTTGAGGTGATGAGAGGTGTTGGGCTTGCACCAGACCTTGATGGCAAAAAGGCTAAATTTTAGTCTCGTCTAACCAGAGTACCTTCTTCCATATGTTTGGGGACTTTCCCACGTGCTATTTGGCAAAGAGAAACGTGTTTGCTTATTTCTTTAAGCAATGCCTTTTTTTCCTGGCCATTCTTTCATAAAGCCCAGTTCTGTGGAGTGTATGGCTTAAAGTGGTCCTATGGACAGATACTCCAATCTCCATTGTGGAGCTTTGCAGCTGCTTCAGAGTTGATCTCTTTGTTGTCTGTCTTTGATTAATGATCTCTTGGTATGTTTGTTGTGTCCATTATTTGTTTCTTAATAGTCGATTTAATTGTGCTCCATGGGATGTTCAAAGTTGTGTATTTAATATATATAAATATATATATATATATAATTTCTATTTCATTTTCATTTTTTTATTTAGGGTTTCAGAGCAAATGGGGTGAATACATATGCACGCACGACTTTTCAATTTATTTTCTTGTCTTCACTTCACTAATTTTGACTATTTTGTGTATGCCCAATACATGCAATCCAAATAAAATGCATTTTAATTCCAGGTTGTAATGCAACAAAATAGGAATATTTTTGCAAGACACTGTATAGGGAAGTGTTTTGAAAACTATTTTCTCCCTTTATTTCTCTATAGAGAAAGAGAATTCTTGAATAAAAGCACTTAACAGTTCTGTATTTCTTACAAAACACAGGTTATGTCCATGCTGAAAAAAATCATAATTGGATTTCATTTTACACATACTGTCATATGTCTAACACAAAGGTGTGTCTACATGGTCGATAGGACTAATTTTCAGACACATTCATTAAAATCAGAAAAGTCATTACGTGGTACAGATGAGGATGTATACATGTCAAAAATATGCCCTTTTATAAAGAACATAATTAACTGTCAAGTATATACATACATCAAATGTTAAACTCAAAGTTGTACATCATGTCACAAGATGTAAACTAGAAAGATGTTGTAGAAAAAGTTCAATTATTTTAATTGCAAGTGAGATGCCTCCCTCCTGCCTTTCATATATCCTAGACATTCACAACAACAGTTCCTCCAATAAAGGAAATATTCCAAAATTAAAGTGTTTTTAAATTAAAATTAGTAGAATAAAGATATTTAAGTTGGAAAGTTAAATGTTCTAGTCATCAGAAGACCAAACTTATGTAACACAAGAGGTCTACACTAAGAGGAGGAACTGCCTTTGCAGACATCAATCCAATTAATATATTTTTTCCAGATAAAAGTAAAAAGGTACTGAGGTAGGGTTTAAAGTTTTTAAAGTCACATTAGAAGGTACACCCACATACTTATAGAACTTATTTTTTATGGTGCACCAACATAAAAATGGCAAATTTCTAAACCTTAAGGCAAGCAAACATTAAAATGCTTTGATCTACATACATCTACACTTGGCCACAATACTCAAAAAAACAGTTTTATGAAGTGGTTATGCTGCAGTATTTTTAATATTTCTCTACATTTATCTAGGTCTTGTACATATCATGTGCTTAGCAGTAAGCCCACCAACCAAAAGAAAAAGTATTACATACATAAGCATAACTCCTCAATAAAAAAAATATTCTGAATAACATTATCACATTGGTTTATGGTGATAATTCAGCTGTATAAATATTGATCAATATTTGTAGCCCAACTCTGGTTTAATTGAACTAGCTAATAACACAAAGAAGAAAAGTCCCGTAACTGGGCAAGGTACACCACTTTGTTTTAATTTCCTCTAAACACATACTGCCTGTGCCTCATTAAAGAACCAAAGATTCCTTCCAAATTTCCCCCACTCATCCTCTTTCTTTATTGGTCCCTTCTATTACTCTGTTACACACAAACTACATGTTTTTATCCATTAACGACATTTTTTCTTACTTTTCGTGACAGAGGCTGTTTTAACATTTCTGTGGTGATTTTGTTTAGCTGTAATTTTCTTTTTTTCTCATTTAGTGCACCCACACAAGTTCTATATTTTTTCCAGGACAAGGTTTTTTTTTCTCCTTTCTGGTTTTTTTTTTTTTTTTTTTTTTTAGACACCATTGTTTTGAACATGTAAACTAATTTACTATATAAAACAAGATATGGTGAAAATTAGAAAAAATATTTGACTTGCCTACAAAAGCTAATGAAAAAAACTGCTAACTAGATTATATTTGTCCTGAGTTTAGAAATACCCAATGTTATGTTTTGTTTGCAATTAGAACAAGCAGCGCATCTTTTTTTTTCCCCCCAAATACGATAATCCTGCACCATGTCCTATTTGGGAAATATTTAAAGCCGGCTAATGCAATTTAGACCATCAAATCATATATTTTTGAAAACTTAACACGCCGGAGTATTTCAAAGTAGTGGTGTTTTAATTTGTGCGTGGTTGTTCCACACGAATTGTACTTCAGCTGTAAATTTACAGCTCCTGGTATATGTGCACTGCAAAAAAAACAAACTTCTCCCTAAAATGTATTCAGCAACATCTCTTAAGTACAGTGATTCACCCATGCATAGGTTTGTTGTGTTGTTTGGGAGCTAAAAGGCCACATTTGGGAGATGCAAATTTTTCAACATCTGATCACCATGCCCCAGTGTCCTATTTGGGACATCTTTGACATCTTTAAAAGCTGGCCAATTCAATTTACTTTAAACCATATATTTTTGAAAACTAGACACCCCTAGGTATTTCAAATGGTGGTATTTTAACACTTTCTATGCAAGGCCTTGAGGGGAAAAAAAGCATCAATTTTCAGACTTCCTAAAAAAATGTAAAATTAAAAAAAAGGGTTTTGTTTTTTTTAATTTTGTTAGAACTGGATGGTTCCCTTTAAGGTGTCATTGTGACATCTCTGGGGTCTTTTTCTTTCCAAAATGTTATTACATTTTATTGTACTGATTACATAGTGATTAGTAAGCTGGGCTCCACCGACCTGCGTGCTTGACTGCAGTACCTATAGTCAATCTGCAGGGTTCGCAGAAGGGTTTGGACATCGCCATTTTGTGAGAGGCAGCATGCTTCTTACTATAGAGTTTGTGAATGCTCTCAGAAGAGATCACACAGGGGGCCTGATGTCGAGGTATTCAGCAACACTGATTCAGCTTAGGAGGCGATCGTGAATATGGTAAATGTAGTCAAGCTCCTGCAACTTTTTTTGGTGTTGCTGAATGCCTTAATATCAATATCTAAGCTTGTTTGAGTCCATGACATGCCAGGCACATCATTGGTCATTAAGGTGTTAAGGAATAAATCCCTCTTTCCTAAATTCTAATAGGTATACTTAATAAATCTATGTACCACTCCGCATTGAAGCTGGCCAAAAGTATATAAAAATTATATAAATGTTGATTTTGTAGAATACCTTGACCTGGCCTTGGAGTAATGGGTGCGCCGGCAACAGGGTGTTCAAGATCCTGTTAAGAAGAATAAATAGAGCAATTGATAAGACTAACTGCCAGAAATATGGAATTTAATACAATAAAGAAATCAAAACTTACTTTTATCTTCTTGGAATCTGGATCGAACCTTTCAAGGATTAATTTGGCTGCTTTATATGTTTCTTTTTCCATTACTTCTTCAAGCTAGAATAAGAAAACACTAATTCTATAAGTAGGTTTATGAGTACAGCAAAATGTAAATGCAAAAGGTCAATCATTGGTATGGTTTCAGAGAGATGGAAACAAAAATTTAATGGCAAATAACATCTAGTCTGCCGAAAGCCTCACGCCAGGACATGAATTGGATACAGGAAAAACAAAAAAACAAAAATCACTTAACATGGCTAATTTCACTCCAACCTAGATGGCACAAATTGTCTTTTTGAGGAAGGGCTGGGGGAAACGGACACACAAACTGAGAGGGGGGGGGGGATCAGTAGGATGTTTTAAAACTGAAGTACAACATTTGCCGATAATCTAACACGTAGCATTCGCAGATTGATCCTAATTAAGGGATGCACAATACAAGTCATACACAATGTCCAACTGCAGCAGCTCCATCACCATTGACGTAGCCTTCAGATTCATCTCACTGTGATTTATGTGGTCTCTATGAAGTGGAGAGCTTTCACTTCTTGTCTAGTGTTATAGTATTTTAAAAATGAATACGTGTCTAGTGTAATAACACACCAGTGGTGATGATTACAGTTTGGTGACATGAGAGTTTCAACTTAGAATTTAGCCCTGTTTCTATGAATGCTAACACCTGCTCAAGTAGTGCAGTAATTAAGAATATGCCACTGCTGACGCACCACATAACAGCTATTTAGTTTACAAAACACAGGCAAGCAAACTAGAAGCCACAGGGCTTTTGTGCAAAAATCAACATGCCGCCCCCCCCCAACAGCTGGCATGTGCCATCATTGCCCCCCAACAACTTGTCTGTGCCTTCCCACCCCTGTTGCTAATTTCATATTTTCGCAAACACACAGCAATAAAAAAATATAATCAGTGCATAATGTCTCTCTTTAAAAGGAGCCCCCAAATTATTTTTTTATGTTAAATGTTAAAATCCATTTTACGTGTAGTTTAGTTAAAGTAGATAAAAAACAAGACTTCTGATTTCCTTTTCCTCTGGCTTACTAAAATTATGAAGCATTTGTATGTAAACTGCTTACACTTGATCAATAGCACTCCCATTAGCGTTGGAGAGCTTATACGTGGTTAAACTGGAAGTTCAGTAACCATCGAGTAGAATGGTAGTTCTATGGAGTATGTGCATGAAGTATATGGAGGTAAGCTCCTTGCTTTCAGTAGAGGAAGCTGGGGGCAGACGTTTCATTTTTGATCTTCATTAACTAAACAATTCATGCACCGATCTGCATGCAATAAAATGCACTGGAGTCTTTCCATAATTAACTTCAATACACATTTAACATTAATATAGGGCAGGGGTGCTCCTTTAACATGTTATGGTCTCAAATTGGCCTACAAAAATATTTAAAAAGAAAAAAAAAAACTATACATGATTTCTACTTAAAACATTTGAGGACTATAAGAAAAAAACAAAAAACAATTGCAGCGCTCTAAGTTCAGACAGTAAATGAAAATACATCAAGATGACAGGGTTATCACCTGCTGAATAAAAAGAAAAATACAAAACCACACAGTATGAAGAGTGGTTCCGTATTCAACAACTTTTATAGACTGATCCACCCCCCTAAAGCGAATCCCATTTTACAGTAGTAACTAAGTGAATTACTCTGAACAGATGGAGTGTTTTTCATCCTTCATTATAAAGGGATGGGGACTTTCACTGAATTATTGTGGACAGATTTAAAATTAAGGGTGCTCCGACTCGGTTTTATCTATATGTGAGAGATTGAAGATAAAAACAACACATTTGCAACAGTTTAAACAGAGGCAACAGCAGCTGAACTGTCATTTCAGGCAGCTCAGCAGTATTTCTTCAAGATCTGTTACTCGAGCTCTTAAAAAAAGGAAAGATAGAAATGTATCACTGGTATTTAAAGGCTTTATTGCAAGGAAACACCAAATGTTGCTAATTGTTTACATATAATGAGGAGAATAATTACATGCAGCAACTTCAATAATGGAATCTGCAAAAATCTATCAGCCATCATTATTGGAAGTTATTAGACATGACAGCAAATGACAGGCAATTCCTCAGATTTATTTCCTCGTAGCATTTAATGCTATTAATTTAAAGAAGGTCGTTAGCCAAGCGCTTTGCTGAATAAAGTCTCTGTGCCAATTAACTGCTGTCAGCATCGATTTTAGATTATTTATTAGCAGAGGCAATTAGCTCGCTCCGAATGTGGGGAAAACTCAATAAGAGAAAACATTTCTGAAACTTGCTTACTTATCTTTAAAAAGGTTAAAGCTTAATCTTTGTGGGCTCAATTTAAAAAAAATATATATATATATATTTCCCAAGTTCCAAACGAACTTGAACAGTAGTGTTACCTACTATTAAAGTTATAAGGGTCCTTGATTCCAAATCCCTTTAAAGGCAGCCATATCAACCAAGACCAAAATGAACTAATGCTGAAGGCATTTTTAAAAGGTTAAACACAGGTTAAATACCCTTATAAATTGTTTCATCAACTGTTATTTTAAAATTAAACCGGTTACTTTGTATGTACAGGTCAGCATAATAAAAAAAAAAACAAAAAAAAAACAAAACTCATGTAATCTTTAGTCTACCGCCATTGTAAATTTGAATGAAAAGCTGTATATAATGTTAGGTAAAAATTACCGTATTTGCTCGATTATAAGACGACCCTTATTATAAGACGACCCCCCAAAATCTGAATATTAACTTAGGAAAAAAGAAAAAGCCTGAATATAAGACGACCCTAAAGGAAAAAAGTTTTACCAGTAAATGTTAATTCATGTAAACTATTTTTTTTAATAAAAGCTATGATTGAGAAAAATATTTTTTTTGTTTTTATTTCTTGTATTTTCCAGCCTGTCCCCCAGTTACGCACATCTGCCCCCAGGCTTGCCACACCAATATGGCACTGTGGCCCATGATATGCCTTTTAACCCTCTATATGCCACTGTGCCCCATGGTATGCCTTTTGACCCCCTATATGCCACTCTGCCTCCAGAAATGCCTTATACCCCTATATCCCATTCTGGCATTTAGGGGGTTAAAATGCATATTATGGGGCAGAGTGGCATATAGGGAGGTATAAGGCATTTCAGGAGGCAGAGTGGCATTAAGGGAGTTAAAAGGCATTGTATAGAGCACTCTGCCTCCAGAAATGCCTTATACCCCTATATGCCACTCTGGCATTTAGGGGGTTAAAAGGCATATTATGGGGCAGAGTGGCATATAGGGAGGTATAAGGCATTTCAGGAGGCAGAGTGCTCTATTAAATGCCCCCTTAACGCCACTCCAGAAATGCCCTATGCCCCCATTTAACTAACACACACACACACACACACTCTCTCCCCCCCCTCTCTCCTCTCTCCCCTCTCAGCCCTCTCTTACCGGTGCTTCCAGCCGGGGCAGCGGGTTGACGTCGCCATCTGCTGCAGCCGGAAGGAGGTGGAGTTGGCAGCGGGGGTTTGTATGCGTCCGTCGCGTATACTTTCCACGGCTGTCAGAGATCAGAGATCTCTGACAGTCGGGGAAGGTCTACGCGACGGACGCAGACAACCCCCGCTGCTAGCCACACCTCCTTCCGGCTGCAGCGGACGTTGTCTACGCGGATCGCGTAGACGTCAACCCGCTGCCCCGGCAATACAGCAGGAAGCACCGGTAAGTGTGTATGATGGGGGGGGGGGGGTGAGACAGGAGGATCCAGGTCCCCTGCAGCGGTGCGGGGGATCTGGATCTTAGTCTCCTAATCAGACTCTATTTGAGGTCTGATTAGAAGACGACCCCGATTAGAAGACGAGGGGTATTTTTCAGAGCATTTGCTCTGGAAAAAAACCTCGTCTTATAATCGAGCAAATACGGTAATATAATGCACCATGAAGTTTGGCTTTGCATGCATCATTTAAACTGTAAAAGTATAATTTTTAATCTAGTCCCTTACCCTTTGCCAACAAGGTGTAGCCAAAGCCACTACATTAAATTTGCCACTCATTTTCAGTATCGTTTTGGGGTGCCAGTAACAGCATGCCACAAGTACCTGTACTTCAGAAAACTAGCAACCACATGCCATATTGGAAGTCAGCTAGGAAGTTAATGAACCAAAGGCACCATAAGCATATCAGCTTTTGTTTGTTTTTTGGTTTTTTTTTTGAGACAAAGAAGCAAAATTCTATTTAAATAGATTATCCTGAATTGCTTAACTCTCTCTTCTTTTTCTATTTGCACACTTAATTGAAGGGTTTTCTGCACTTGTTTTTAAAACTAAAACTATGCAGTTGTGCCCTCTTTTTTCTGAGTGGATGCGTGAAATTGTTCTTGATTTGTACAGCAATATGCCACATTCATGGGCATGTCATGCTTTTCAGATGTTGCAGGGTCAACATTGGAATATGTGCATTTCAGTCTTCAGACTTTGAATTTTGACAGATCACTCTCCTGGGGTCATGTCTCATTTGAGGCACAGCAGAGGTCCCATATTTCAATTTAACCCCATAAGAATATATATATACATTATATATATTCCCTAAAAGTAATGTTAATACAGGGTATTGAGTTTTTTTCCCCTTCTATCTTTGAACATGTTTGCATCTATCAGAGACTTTCCTTTTTTCTTGCACACATGGCATGGTTTTAGCAAAAGTTCCTTCCCTGTGTTTGAGGCAACTTTTAAAATGTTTTTGGTGCCTCTTCCCTGGGTTAAGGGGCAATTTAAAAAAAAAAAAAATATATGGTGTCCCTGTTACACCGGGAACATTTATTGTGTCTAAGTATATTGATTATATCATGCACTTAAATGCACAAAAGGGGGCAATACACAAGGTTGTGGGGGGGCACATTAATCAATAGTAAAGGGGGCCTGGCTGGGGCATCAGTACACAACGGGACAAAAATACAAAAGGGGCAGTTAATGACAAAACCGTGTAGAAAATATTTTTTTACGCTTCAGTGTGGCAGAGCCTGTCCTGGTGTGTATTTGGTCATCTGCTTCCATGGCACTTTACTTTCTATTGGAATACATTGAACTATTTAATTTTACTTATGCATCAGTATGCCAGAGCCTGTCCTGGTGTGTGTGTGTTTGGGTGTCAGCGTGGCAGAGCTGGTGTGCGTTTGGGTGCCGGTGTGGCAAAGCCTGTCCTGGTGTGTGTGTGTGTGTTTGGGTGCCGGTGTGGCAGAGCCTCTCCTGGTGTGTGTGTTTGGGTGTCGGTGTGGCAGAGCCTGTCCTGGTGTGTATTTGGTCATCTGCTTCCATTGCACTTTACTTTCTATTGGAATTAATTGAACTATTTAATTTTACTTATGCAGAGCTAAAACATCCTCCTGAATTTGTAGTCACTTCAGAGGACAAAACTTTCTAGGCCCAGAAATCAGTGAGAGGAAAAGTAAAGGTTTTTATTGCACTCTGTTTCAATCTGCATATTTTATTAAAAATAATCAGTGGCTCTAAATTGTGGCTTCAGGCATCCTGTGTATGATGACTTTCTTTTTTTTTTTAGTTTACCGATTACTCCCAATCCCATCACATAAGATTCTATCTTGTATTATCTGCCGAGCACTGATGTCATCTTTATTCAGTACACATCGATACCGAGTTAAGATTCTGTCTATTTTATTTATTCCCATAAAATGGCCACCAAAATTCTCAGCACCAGGCTCGTGATACTTTAATCCGGCCCTGTCTCCAGTGTGCATCACTCGTCTTAAATCCAGTTTGTACCCACAGTGTGCTCCAGCCTTGCGCAGTTTTATTTGGCTAAACTTGTTTTAAAAGGTTTGTGGACTGACTTTGTTTTACTGTTTAAGTAAGTTAGTATTGATAGAATGAGATATAAAAGTTGATCAAAAAACTGTCCACTGTTTTTTTCATTATCGCCAAATTAACCCTGTATTAATATGCATTATAAAGCTAAAAGGCCATATTTTCTCAGTGAAAACCGAGTGCGGGCCCACGCACACATACATTTCTGATGAAGTGGCCCACTGTAGAAAAAACTTGGACACCCCTGTTTTATAGTGTTAGCGATAGGGATGATCAGATTATGTCACTGGCGATCAGTGTCCTAAAAGGCCAATAACCCCTTCAGGACCGGCACGTACCTGGTACTTCCTGGTCATAGGTCACTGGTAGACCAGGATGTACCAGGTACGTCATCCCAAAAAAACGCCACATTCGTGGTGATCGCGGGGGCGCTGCTGCTGCTGTCTGCCCAGGAGTCTGGGCAGACCAGCACAGGTACTCTAAGTCCGCCCCCAAGCCTACGTTCACTCCCACGGAGTGATTCTGTAGGCTGAAGCCGCGATTGCAGAAAAACCACAGGCAGCTTCAGGGAAAGGGGTGGTGTGTTGATTGGGTCCCCACACAAGTATGGGAACCTGACAACACCCCCTTGCTGCCTGATCTCTCCATGAGAGCTCCAGCGATCGCGGCATTGAAGGGGTTAATTCCCATTTTGTATGGGACTCTGTTGCTGGTGGCCAGGCAGCCCAGCAACAGCAAAAACGAGCCCCCCACAAGCCCTTTGATCAGTCCTGTAGGAGTGATCGGATCATTATGGCAGCCCATGGATGACCCTGCCCTACAAAGAGAGAGGGGTCATCTAGGGTAATTATGAAAAAAATTATTATTAACAAATTATAAAAAAAAAACCAAACAAAACAATTATTACCTGATCACTTGTCGGTGACATTTGAAGTCGCTGATTATTGATCGGTCTCCCTGATTGATTTCAGCGGCCTAAACCTGTCACTTACAAGTAATCTGATAAAAAAAATATTTAAAAAAGTTTAAAAATTGAAATGCGCATGTTCCAGTTTTGCCCTCAAAAATAGCTTCCTCAAAAAATGCATGAACCATGGATGTGAGGCCTTGTTGGAACCGGGGGATGTTGGTGAACAAAATGTGGTGTTTTCTTCCACTGTTGCACATATGCTGTGCAAGAAATAAATTGCAACATTGAAATGTATGCATTAAAAACGCAATAAAATACATTTTTCAATGAAGAAATGGCTGCCTTAAAACTGTCAAAATTACCCTAGTTGAACACCTTGACTTGCCTGCTGTTCATAAATATATACTTTTATGGGGTAATTTACAGTGGGGGGCTTCCATAATCTCCCAAGTGGGATATGGGCCGAGTAAACCAATTTCTGAAAATTCCAAATTTGAAAACTAAAATGCGCATGTTCCAGTTTTGCCCTCATAGCTTCCTCAAAAAATGCATGAACCATGGACGTGAGGCCTTGTTGCAACCGGGGGATGTTGGTTAACACAATTTGGTGGGTTTTTTTTCTGCAGTTGCACATATTCTATACAAAATATAATATGAAATCTAAAGCAACATTGCAACATACGCAAAAAATATCAAAATACCTCAAAATTTGGCAGCAATTGGCGATAAAATCCCTGTTTGAAAAGTGTCAGAATGACCCTAGTTGTACACCTTGACTTATCTACTATTCATAAACATATAATTTTGGGGGGATAATCAGTATCTGTGACAACTATTAGACTACCATGCCAAATTTGAAAAAAATTACATTTTAAAAACGTGATGCATGCCTTGCAATATTTGTCCTATACTGGTCAAAATAGATGAAAATCCTGGCCATGTTGGGTGGTTTCCAAATCAGGACAAGTTAATGAATATATTTGGGATAATTTTTTCCCATTGGTTCAATGTGTGTACAATTTGTATGTATACAAAACCGTAAAAAAATGCGTTTTTTTAATTTTCCCTCCCACTTTTTCCAGTTTATTTCAAACAAAACAATGTACTACCTAGGTTGATATGGTTTCAAATGAAAGCTCTACTTGTGCTGAAAAAAAACAATATATGATTTGTGTGGGTGCACTAATTGACAAGAGAGAAATTACAGTTGAAGAAAGACATAGCAAAAACACAAAAACTGTTCCGGTCCTTAGTATCAAAATCCCTGTCCTGAAGGGATTAATCAGCGATCACATGACAATTAGTTTACATTTTAAAAACAAAATGTAAAATTTAAAACAATTTCATAGCTTTCAAATCACTTGTACATGACAAGATGAGGCCACTGAGACCAATCAACAATGAATGACCTAAAGTGTCACTACTCAAAACCGTTTACTGGTGATCACCAGCAGGGCTGTTGAGCTGAGCTCTCTCCACCCATGGTGGTTTGTCTTAGTCTGTAAATTCTAGTCTTGTCATACCCCTTGAATGTATGTATTGTATGAAGTGCTGCGTAAATTGTTGGTGCTATATAAATAAAAGATTATAAGAATAAAAATTATTGTTGAAATAATTGAGGACGTAATATTAAATCATCCTAAGGTGTTAAAGATAAAAAACAACAATCATCCTGCAAAGTAGTTTGGTATATTTAGAGAACAAAATGACATAAAATGCAAATATTTGTGGAGAATTTTTAATGAAAAAGGTAAAAAAAAAAAAAAAAAAAAAAAAAAAAAAACAAAACTTTACCAAGCACAAATTTCTAAATGTATAACAGGAACTGTCCTTCATGAATCAATTAGGTAAATTACGAAACTAACTTTCACAACAATTATGAACTTGCCTCCCCAAAACTGGGCAAAAAGGCACAAACTAAGATGAGAAGACCCCAACACTAATTTTGAATAAAACTGTCCTTTTGGGTAAAGACAAAAGGATAGCATTTAATGTTTTAAGAAATGTATCTGATCTCGCAAGTCATCTTTGAGAATGTTGGTAAACATCAATCACCTAAGTGGGTAATGGACTTTAATAATAAAAAGCTACCAAAAATATTGATCAAGCTGAAGGAGGCTACAATGCAATCCTCAGCATAGCTTTAAAAATCTGACAAAATCAAATTTAAGTTTTTAAGATTGTGATCTGTGAATAATGTATATCAAACTAAAAACTGATGTGCAAAATCATCATGTTTGTGGGTCAAGAACAAACAAAGTGTCCTACAAAGCTACCCATATGTGACATTGTCTAGTAACAGCAGTGGAATATTAAGTACTATATGTAATTCTCATGAATGAAAAGCAAACACATATTGTAATATGTTTTGTATGCATGTAACACACACATCAAACAATATGTCCCAAAAGTGCAAAACATTTGATTATAATAGGAAACACTCAAGTACTGCATGAATTTAGCACTGAAAAAGTTGGTCCCTTTCTTCATGTCTTTTTGGGAAAGTTGGGAGAGGTTATGCCAAGTGTCTTAAAATCTAAGTAACATTTTGTAGGAAAAAAAGCATTTGAAGGAAGACGTTTTGAAGTCAGACACAGATTAGTTAAGGTACTGTACTAATCTAATTGAACTTTATTTCCTCTATACCAAAATGGGTGCTACATTCACACACAGAATCATACATTGTTTGCAGCAGAATTAGACAGGCTACACATTTTCAGCTAAATTCCTAAATGTGTATTTCTTAACAAGATTTGTTTTGATTATAATACTGCGTCTGAATTGTAAATGCTTTCCTTTAAACAATTATTTTCCTTTTTTAATAACATATTGTCAGTTATATCTTACAGATATTTGTATCATCGCTCTATTTATCCCTCCCAAATGCATTTGTGGTCCCTTCCTGCACAAAGCAAGGTGCAGAATATATATTCTGCTGTAGCGCACATGAACATCAACAGATCAGGATACTGTTAGATGCAGAGGTCGGCTGTGAGACAGATCTGCTGCCCACTGTATTGTACAATAAATACAACCCGTAAATTCAAGGATTGCACCTGTTCTTCTATACAACAAAGTTACTTGTCAAGTTTTATGAATATTTAACAAACTTTGACTCACTATTTTCTTCTTTTGTGCCTTTAAATCTTCTAATGCATCATCTGCAAAACAAAGACAAAGCAACATATTATACATAGAAACGTGCATGCTTAATATTGACTACACAAAAGGACAGTAACCATTCTAAGGCTAGCATCTTTCTCTAGTTGACTTCTTCAGGAGCCCAATTTTATGTAATGTTTCCACTAAAAGAAAACTATAAAGAAATGTTTTTATTGGGCTCACAGCTACAGTGAAAATGAGTTTGTAGATAACTGCCAAAACAATCAAGCAGCAAATAGAATATAAAGTCAGGCGCGTTGTATATCACTTGCAGCTAAGCATAAAGCTCATAAATATAAAATAAAATGCAACAAAAAAATTCTTATTGTTTAAGTCCACTGTATGAGGTGGCTACAATTCCAGCACTAAAAAGGGGCTGGCAACACACAGCGGATTATTCCTCATGGCAGCAATATACCTACACATAATAGGCTGTAACTGGTAAGTGGTCCATCAAATATTTAAATGAAAGTGGAGAATGGTCTATATAAAACAAGTTAACAATGCAGCATTTGGTATCACTTTGTCAGGAGGTACATTATTCCAAGATAAAAAGGTGCTTGTATGCCATTTAAAGGAACAGTCCAAAGTAATTTCTTTCATTGCATATTGCAGTCCTTTTTTTGCACAGACTCCAATGCATTTTATTGCATTCAAATCAATACATGTATTGTTTGGTTAGAGATTTCTCTCTCGTTTGACTTCACTCAAACCAGGAAGTACATTTCTGCACATACTCTGAGTTTAAACATTCTCTAGACAGAGGGCTATTCTTGGATGGTTTTTTTTTCTCCCTGAGAAGAATAGGGTACAACCATCGGGTACATATTCCATACAATGTCACAAAAAGCTTTTTTGGGCATATTTATGAGATGTACCAGAAAACTGTGCTATGAAGATCAACAAAACACGTTGATTGTAAATGTGTGCAAATAGATTTTAACAGAAGCTTACATTTAGTAAAACCCAAGGGAAGAGGGTCAGACGAATTCATGAGGATATGCAACTGTGATATTATATTAACATTACAGAATTTGTATCTCAATATACACATATAATACACTGTGCTTGTACAGTGCAGAAACACTTACTGTTTCTCTCCATCCTTCGTCCAAACCACACAATAAGTAGCGTCCTTACAAACCATATTCTGTTGAGGGGTGGGATAAGAAACGTTATCAGCCAATTGAAAAATACAAGCCAACTTAAATGCCTCTTATGTAGTATTCTTCATTTGAGAGTCATATGTATTCTGACATGGACTTGTTCATGTTTAGTCTTCATGTTTAGTCCACCAATGAAATATATATGCATCTCACAACAACTGTGTGTGTTATAATTCACATGGCATTCATATTTACACATGATCCCTGACGTAGTATACGAACATATATGCCCATCATTAAAAATCACGTTTTTTTGTTAATTGATTTTGTCCTTTGCTCTCTCAAATTATCCCATGCCCTATACAAAGCAGTGACATAACCTCCATAGTGTGACATTGATTACTAAACAATTAAGATACTACAATACCTGCCCATAGGCCCTCCCTGCACTACTGATAATATCTCGCATAACTTTATTAGCCAAGTCGCTATCATGTTATATATTTGTGACCTCTTGCATTTTCTTGGCGTCCACAGTTACTTCATTCTATACCAAGCAGGTCAAAGGATTATTAGTCTGTTATGGAAATTGTAGCATACAGGGAGGTTGTAGACCATCTATAAGAGTTCAGATATGGATGTGTTATATATATATATATATATATATATATATATATATATATATATATATATAATTTTATGTGATTTACAACACACTCCAAATAAAGACGAAACATATATTCATCTTATATACGGTAACCTTGCACATTCCAGTATTTTGGTCTGTATAATTAAACCAACTAATAGGTTATCTGCAAGAAAAGAACTGCATCTTTCATTGAATTAGATTTTAGGAGCCTTAATTAGTTGCATTAACAACCAGCATAATAGCGTGTGATGATAGTTTCTGGAAGTTTTACTTTGTGGCCATGTAATCGCATAATTTGGATGACACATCCACTAAGGCATAGCTTCTATTAGTAGCAATGGCATTATATTTGAAGGTTATTAGGTTTAATAACCTTCAAAGGTTTATTGTCTCTTTAACTCTGGTAATGCTTATCCCATTCACAGATGTGTCATACCTTAAAATGGCATATGGCATTTAGAAAAACTAATGCAAATAAAGTAGATTCCACTTATTTTTCACCAGAATGTGATTTAAAACCTTTGATCAACGCAATCCTCAGGCAAGCTCTCTTCATGCCTCAAACTCCTATCCTTCCTCATACAAACTAGCACCCTGAGTGGATCAGGATCAGTAAGCTCTGCCTACCATTATTTAATCAGAAACAATTACCGTTTTGTTTTTTTTGTTTGGTTTTTTTTTTTTTTTTTTTTTTTTTTAGAAGAGTAAGAGCTTCTAGGTTAAATCATTCATACAGTGCAGTTTTAAAAAAATCGCAACAAAACAGGTGGCGTTGGCAATGTAAAAAAATCATTTAACAAATTTTTCTAATTTACAAAACATCTTGCACATGTACTAGAAGATATGGGGGGGGACTTACAGTACTGGAAACAACAAAAATGGGAAGATTATCAAAAGTTTTGCTGTAAGTCCATCAGGAATGTACCACAAATAAACAACGAAACATGTAAACAGGTAGAGGATCGAGGAGTAGATGAGCAATCTTCCAACCCAAATCTTCCGCAGTTTCTGATTTTTATCGCGAAATTCCTCTAAACACTGAATATCCTACAGAGAAGTTGGAAAAACATAGGAAACGTAACATTAAAAACAATAAATCTTAACGTAATTGCAATCTAAGGAAAAAATGCACAGCCTCCATTTGTCTATTTTACCAAATATTAGATGTTTGTATAAATTTTGGCAATTCAATAACTGGGGGTACAACGTTCAATTTAACCGAATTATAAAGCCTGCAATCAAAATATTACTCAGAAATTTACTTTACTAAAAGGTATATGGCCTCACTTGTAAGAAGAGGAACATTTCACATTTGCTTATTGTTTCCAAGCATCTAATTTCCAAAACAATCCATTATACGCTATTCTCTAACATAGAAATCGTAGCAAAAATAAAATTAATTAGGGGTGCTAACAGCAGAATATATATACAAAGACACAGATTTATCATTTATATAGATATGTTTATTGTTTTGGCCAAAATATACCGTATTTGCTCTGAAAAATACCCCTCGTCTTATAATCAGGGTCGTCTTATAATCAGACCTCAAATAGGTCTGATTATGAGACTAAGATCCAGATCCCCCGCAGCGATGCAGGGGACCTGGATCCTCCTGTGTTATGCCCCCCCAACTTACCGGTGCTTCTGAGTCCCCGGTGCTTAGTCCGGGCTGCGTGTAGAGCTCTACGCGATACAATCGCGTGGAGCTCTACACGCTGCCCGGACTAAGCACCGGGGACTCAGATGCAGGGGACCTGGATCCTCCTGTGTTATGGGCCCCCCCCCCAACTCAGAAGCACCAGTAAGTTTGGAGGAGGGAGGGGGGAGTGTTAAATGGGGGGCATAAGGCATTTCTGGAGGCAGAGTGCCCTGTGAAATGCCTTTTAACCCCTTTAATGCCACTCTGCCTCCTGAAATGCCTTTTACCTCCCTATATGCCACTCTGCCCCATAATATGCCTTTTAACCCCCTAAATGCCAGAGTATAATCGGGGTCGTCTTATAATCAGACCTCAAATAGGTCTGACTATGAGATGACTAAGATTCAGATCCCCCGCAGCCCCACTTACCGAGTCCCCGGTGTGTAGCTGGGGCAGCGTGTAGATGTCTACGCGATTCGCGGGTGCGAGTGCGGGGAACTCTGATCTCTGACAGTCGGGGAAGGTCTCCGCGATGGACGCAGACAACCCCCGCTGCTAGCCACGCCTCCTTCCGGCTGCAGCGGAAGTGCGTGGGATCTACACGCTGCCCCAGCTACATGACAGGGAAGTCAGAAGCACCGGTAAGTTTTGGGGGGGGGGGGGGGGAGTGTTAAATGGGGGCATAAGGCATTTCTGGAGGCAGAGTGCTCTGTGAAATGCCTTTTAACCCCCTTAATGCCACTCTGCCTCCAGAAATGCCTTTTTAACCCTCTATACGCCACTCTGCCTCCTGAATGCCTTAAACCTTCCTATATGCCACTCTTCCCCATAATATGCCTTTTAACCCTCTAAATGCCAGAGTGACATATAGGGGTATAAGGCATTTCTGGAGGCAGAGTGGCACATAGGGGGTCAAAAGGCATATCATGGGGCACAGTGGCATATAGAGGGTTAAAAGGCGTATCATGGGGCACAGTGGCATTTAGAGGGTTAAAAGGCATATCATGGGGCACAGTGGCATATATGGGGTATAAGGCATTTCTGGGGCAGAGTGGCAAGCCTGGGGGCAGATGTGCATAACTGGGGGGGCAGGTTGGAAAAAAAAAAAAAAAAAAAGGAAATAAAAACAAAATATTTTTCTCAATCATAGCTTTTATTAACAAACAATTGTTCACATAGTTTACATGAACTAACATTTACTGGTAAAACTTTTTTCCTATAGGGTCGTTTTATATTCAGGCTCTCTTTTTTCATAAGTCAATATTCAGATCTTGGGGGGTCGTCTTATAATCAGGGTCGTCTTATACGGCAAATACGGTGTGTGTGTATATATGAGAATACACTGTTTATTAAAATAAACCAACAAGCTGAAGCGGTGACTTGAAAGACCTACCAACTACCTGTCCTTCTCCAGCCCAATTTAGTTATAAGATTGTAATGATCAAAAGTCAATAATGTCCATGTTAAGCTGATGCATAAACTATTGAGTAAATATTTACGATCCGACTCTAGGGGACTGGGCTAGTATAAATGTTGAAGAAATAATGAAGCATGGTCTTTTTAGGGAGTGCGTTCTCACCAACATACACTGGTATTGAATATATAAAATAAAGAAGAATACCTTTTCCATTTTCTCCAATGTTTCAACAGTAGTGGGCTTTGCCTATAGGAAAAAAGAGAGAACATTTAACAGTTTGTTATTCACAGGACAAATTCTTCTTGGAAAATTAATCTTAGTGTGCCCTGAAGCTACATTCCAAGGTATAGTAGATAAACACCACTGATTTCTAGATCTGTTTGCTATGAACTTATGGGAAGTAAGGAGTTATACAATTAATGCCTAGTTTATTTTCACTCTTAAAAAGGTAGCTTTGTTCTGGGAAAACTGCAAGTGTCCCCAAGTTGGTCATTACAATTAGTGGAGACTCAGCTTGAGTTCAGCTGGACACCATGGATAAATGTTATCTTCCAGCTGGCTGAAAAACAAGGTAAGGGGAAAAAAAACGCAGCAGCGGATCTTGCTCTGAAGTTTCTTGCTCTGCAGATAATATGCACTCTCTTACATTTCCATAATGGACCACCTCAGAGTAATCTTCCTATGGTTTATAGACTAAAATAAGAGTTGTGGTTTCCACTCCACCACTTCATTAGGAAGGGCAAACACTGGCAAAGCTTGTCCAGCTAGAAAACAGTGCAAAGCGCATAATGCAACATGTGACAAAACAAATCCATAGTTTAACAGTGAAGTAGTCTTAGCCAAGCTTTACCTGCAGCTAACTGGGGTTGGGCATTCATAATGCAGAGTAAAGCAAAGTAGTTTAAATCACAACTCTGATGTCAACTCTCCCTTTAGTGAATAGACTCCTCTGTCCACAACTCATTTTGTTCCCAAAAATAGTTTTCTAGATTATCTTCAGAATTGTTTTTCTGGTCAAGAAAAATAGCCTGTCTTCATTCCCAAAGATCACCAATGAGTTTGTTTTTTAACTGGGTCTTTGAATATTAAAAGGCAAATAAAACTAAACATTTATATACACGCACATTATATATACACATATATATGCACACTTACCCTCCACCTGGAAAGGAGTGCTCCCATTCTGTAGAAACAAGTTGTATGTAAATTGGTGTATGAAATGCTTTTTGCTGTAAATAGACAAATTACAGCATTATTTGCATGCTTCAAGTAAAAATAAGCAATGAATAAGTCTAAAAAGATGGCATTGCATATAAAAGTTTCTCACCCCAAACCCAAAAATTACATCTAATATATACCCTGTCTAAGCATTCTTCATTCTTAACCATGAGCACACAATCGTATAGCCATTTAATGTTTCACATCACTTGCAGCACCAGAACAATCAACAAAGATGAAAGCTCGGATATACATAAATGCTAGGATACACAGACTAAAATTAACACATTTCTTGAAGAGGAAGAAAAGAAAAAAAAAAAGTCTAGTCTAGTCTTTTCTAAACAGTATTGAAATTTTTTATGTCTGTTGGAGTTGCATGGATCTGAGTGTATTTTACCTAATGTGAATTGGAGGATGCATTGTTACTAGAATTGTGTCTCATTTTCCTTCTCCTTTTGCTGCCTCTCCTGAAGCATTAGTATGAAAATATATTGCACATGTTCAGCAGCACATCCACTTAAGTAATTAAGGCAGCATAAACCTCTTTAAATTCCCAATGAAGCATATAAAACTCCACACAGATCAGTCTGGTGTGCTGGAGTTTGATGAAGTCACATTACATCAAAGGTGCAGAGTTGAAACTTATATGTCTCTTTTATATTGTTATACTACAGTCTGAGCTCCATATCAGCTTTATTTGCATTCACATATTTGTAAGTAGAGAAATGACCTTTAGATTATATGATATTTCTGCACTAAATTGTAGTACCACTGAAGTACCTCTAAAAATACAATGGAAGATTAAGCATTAGTTCTGACATGAGTCAAAGCATCTTCATTCTTTTCAGGCACAGAAACAGTTAAATTGCACTCTCTCTCTCTAAATAGCCAGTCGGTTTCATGGATGTAACTATCACTTTTAGTTTTGTAAGTCATCACAACATTTACACATACAAAGAGTTATAAATGTATACCTGAAGTACAACTTGCGGGAAAAAAGAGACACAAAATAAATTACTAAAGCAAAGTTTGACAAAGGCCGATAAAATTAAAACATGGAAAGTGCCATCATTTGAAAATATGAGGTGTCGAGTATGTTAAAAATATATGGTTTGAAGGGGGTAAATTGAACTGACCGGCTTTAAAGATGTCTCAAATAGGACACGGGGAAAGGATTGTCAGATTTGAAATGGAAAAAAAAAAGTTTTGAAATAGCAAAATGCTACTTGTATTTATTGCTTTAGAACATGCAAAAATTAAAAAACATACACTTTGGGTATGTCTAAACTCTGCACAGATCGTAGAATATATTTAGCAGGTCATTAACTTTATAGGTGCATCAAATATTTTACAAATAAATGTGAGAAAAACTGCTTTGTTTCAAACACAAGAAGAGTTAAAACAGCCCCTTTGCTACGAAGCCCATAATTAAGATCTGGTACAACCAATTACCTTAAGAAGTCACATACTTAGATTGCACACAAGTGGACTTTATTTAACTAAGTGTCACATGAATCAGATGTGTAATATATATATATATATATATATATATATATATATATATATATATATATATATATATATATATATATATATATATATATATATATATATATATACACACACACACACACACACACACACACACAGTATTTCCCCATGTATAAGACGCATCTTAATTTTGGGGCCGCAAATTTGAAAAAAAATATATTACATAAAGTTATTTGAACTGCCTACCTGGGCATGATAGGAGAGTGATTGGTGTTAGCTGCTAGAAATTGTTAGCAATCACACTCCTATTATGCTCAGGCAGCCAGTATATGCACATCACTTTCAGCCTCTCTGTGCCCCCTACACACACATATATATATATATATTCATTAATTTACTCCCCCACCCTTACCTGAACTGCAGATCTTCTGGTGCCGCTCGCGGACTTCCTTGCTGTTTCCCACTGCATTGCTCAAACAGGAACGGAGCGGTGTCATGTGATGTGATGTACATTCACGTGACTCCACTGGGTTCCTGTGTTGCCTCGACGGATCAAGAGACGCTGCTGCGCAACACATAGGTAAGCAGCAAGTCCCCTTTCCGGTAAAATTTTTACTTTACAAAATCTACCACCACTGTATAAGACGCACTCAGTTTTTAGACCCAAATTTTTCTAAAAAAGGTGCATATTATACATGGGGGAATATATATTATATAAAATCGTATCGCATATACACACACACACACACACACACACCTGTTCTGAAAGGCTGCAGATTCTGCAACCCCACTGAGCAAAGGACACCACCAAGCAAACGGCACCATGAAGACCAAGGAGCTCTCCGAACAGGTCAGGGACAAAGTTGTGTACGAGTACAGATCAGGATTGAGCTATAAAATAATATCCAAAACTGTGAACATCCCACAGAGCTCAAAAGATATGGGCTTTACAGAAGAGTGGCCAGAAAAAAGAAAAAAAAAGCCAGCAATCGCAGCCACAGACAGCTTCAGGGAAGGTGGTTGTGTGTTGATTGGGTCCCCACACAAGTGTGGGGACCTGACACAACATCCCCCTGCTGCCTGATCGCTCCAGGAGAGCGAAAGTGCAGCGTCAACCCTTCAATGCGGCATTTTAGGGGTTAATTCCTGTTTTGTACGGGGCTCTGCTGCTGGTGGTCTGCCTGAAAAATGCACTTCAGTAAAGTTCCAGTACATAAAGAACTAAATGTGTATACATTTATTTGGAATACAACAATCTAAGTATGTGGTTGCCACAAAGTTAAATACTTTTTACACTTTTATATCATGCCCATGTTTACAACAGATTGGAGAATAACAATATTCTCTAATTTTTTGTTCTGTACAGCACAACATTATTCGCTATAGGACACCCAGAACCTGCCAGAGGCAAAGCACAGCTAAAATAAAAAAACTTGTAGATAAGTTCCAATAAAGCCCAAGGCCAGAGGCAACAGACAGTATATCCGCTGGCTAGGATCTAAAGCGCAATGATTTTTTTCTTATATGATGCCTTGCAATCTTATGAGGGCATTTATACTTCACTATGCTTTAAATAAAAGGTAGAAGCACTAGCCAACATTAACAAAACACTTCATCTGATATTTTACATATTAGCAAATGCCATACATGCCACTTCTGTTACCAAATAGCCCCAAAATTGGCCATTTGGGGAAGCACATAGAAATTTAAAGAAGATAAGAAACATTCGGCCCATTTATTGTGCCAGTCTTTAACAATTTCCAGATCTATAGCAACATGGTCTCACCTTAATATAAATGGCCTCTCTTACGCAACTTACCGGGCTTCTGCAAGTTCAAAGAATGCAAATATTACACCCCATTCCATTAACTACGCATTATAAAAAGTGATGTCATCCTTTCTTGTTAGAGATATTTGTTGGTAATTTTTTTATCAGTATATTCTGTAGCAAATAATCACCCCTTGTATGATACAGCAATGTCATTTCCAGCCTCTGAAAATGCCCATTTAGTGTTGAAATAAACCACCTAATCACATCACCATTCTTAACATATACAACGTTTCTGCACAGAACCATACTGCTTACGCTCTAGCCTCTGGAATTGTATAATTGCTCAAAAGACTATATAATAAAACAACGTATTACATATCAGCCTGGAAATCTGTTAGACGTCCCAACAAGAATCGGAGCCCGGTAAGGCCCAACCATACATTGCTGAAAGTTCATATACGTATAAACACAGTCTGCAGACCAGACACTTTACCTGCCCTAATAAGATGTGAGTATGGGATGACCAACCCATTCTATTAATATTTACCTTTTAAAAAACCTTCACTACAGTTTTGACAGCCACTCACCACTTGTGACCACTCATCATGCATAACATTTAACAACAAACTGAAGAAACAGAGCTCTTTCTGAATATCCGCAGCAACTCATTGGCTGGGGATGTCCCCAGATTTTGACCAATAGGAACAGTTCACTCAAGGACTCAGTTCTAACAGACCCAGCGCCATCTACCAATGCTATTGCTACTATTGTAATGCTAAGCCCAATTTCACTGAAAACAGTAAAGGAGTAAAACATAATAAACGCAAAATAATCGTTGAGTACTATAAACCGTAAACTAACCTACTCAATAAAGGCATAAGGACGTTGATGCACATCTTGTAATGTGCATCAACGCAATTGTAATTTTTTGAACATAAGACAAAAATACAGAAAAATAATTTGCAAATTAATATTTGGATGCTGTTCTAGCTCATATGCTGAACTACCAAATAAATCCTCGTCGGTATTGCTGCAGAATTCAGTAAAGACTAACGTGAGCATTACAAACTGAGACAATCACGTAAAGCCAAGATAAAAGGTTTCTATTCTGCACACTTCGTAGGAATGCACGCTACAATCACACTCATCAAAAGTCATAAACAAAACGGGTTGCGCTATTATAAACTCATGATAACTTGGAATATATTTGCCAAACTATATTCTTTCCCAGTGCAGCAGAACTATTTTTAGCGTCCTGACCTTACTTCGCTGGCTATGTGACAGATAAGGATGGAAAAGACACCATTCACTAAACTGTGCCAAACAAAAGGATTTTTAGGAATGGTACACAACACAACCAATATTTAGAGGGCAACGGGGATGCTCTAAGAGGATATGCTCAAACTTTGCAAAGGTACCTTGGCATATATTTGTCTTTATTACATGCCGGGGAAGCTAAGCACTTTGTGAACCAACATGATTATTCATTTAAGGGGGGGGGGGGGGGGGGGGAATTATCTTTCAGTATATTATTGGTGTTTAATGTAAAACTCATAAGTTTAACAACTGTGAAAGACAATGCACGGTATCGTACTGCTGGGAGTATATATTAATAAGTGGCATCTATAGAGCATATCTGCACATGACACAGGCCCTAATCTGTCACCTCCTGTAGCAATAGGGGATAAAGTACTTAATGCCCAACATTGCTGACTAGCTGATTTTGTTAGTGGGTTGACAGATGAGATGTGTTGCCCGCAGCCTTTCCAATACTGATGAGAAAACAACTCCCAGCACCAGCAGCCAGTCATTATTATGATCTACAATTCAACGTAAGCTGCATGGTACCAGTCACACAATCATGCTTTACAGAGCCTTCTTACCCTAAATGATGTAGTCAGCCTTCAACTACAGACAGGTGAGTGACACAAGCTTTAAACTACCCCCCCTCAAAAGTATTCATCTGAACCTCGCTGAATGACAGCACGCCTTAGTGACTAAGGGCATGAGCCTATATGACAGGCCGCTGTCCGGGGATCTCCGTGTGTACGGTTTAGTAATAATGTCCTGTTCACGCCCCTATACCCCCGCCCGGGCCTGCTCCCTCCGCCTCTGCACGGAGCGGGGATTACCTGCAGCGGGCACGACTCACACAAGCAGCGCCTCTCTAACTCCTTCGCTCGCTACTATTACTACAGCCTCTCACCGACCGATCGGCCCCGCCCACCGTGACCAGGGTTGCGTCACGAGAAGCTCACCGGGTTTAAACGAGTGACTAATCAGAATCCTCCGTGCTCTGGCGTCATTCGTGCGCTCTGGGCTGTGACTGACGTGGCGTTTTGAAAGAGGCGGGAGAGTCGCAAGGGTTATAAGGGAGAGAGAGGAGGAAGACGTATGCGCTGGTCTCCGCTTTGCTGATGGGGTCTTTAGAGTAGTATTGTTCCAAAAGAAGATGGGGTGTTTAGCAGAAGGTGGCGCATTTTATCCGGCCAGCATGGACAAGAAAGAATTAGAGACACATACGTTTTGAGGGCAGGAAAGAATACGTTCACAGATGTATTTAACACCTCCACGAGGGGAGAGCTGGGCCCTTCTGTACAGCTTAGTGGACCCTCAGGGTTCTTGCCCCCCCTTACCATACATATTAGTGAAAACACAGCCACACTCGCTATAACCATTCCTGGGAACTCTTCGGGTTTGACCCGGAGATTGCCGGGTAAGTGCAGATTCTCCGGGGCGAGACCTGAATCCTCTGGGGAGCGGGGTCTTGAAATTCTTTAAATGGGACTGTTTCCCGCCTGCTGACGTCAGTGTGCAGTCCTGGCCGCGTCCCGCAAGGGAAGGCTCCGGGTAGCTGGAGTCCAGAAGTTCCCAGGTATGGCTGTAACGCATTTAACACATATATATATATAGACAACAGCATGCCATACTCGCCTGCCCCAGCAGCGGATTTAGTGCAGCAGTGTGCGGCCACCAACGATATGTACAAAAAACTTAGTGTGCAGCCGCGCATATCCAGCCATCGGCCACTGGCCTAAGTGCCAGAGCTGCCTCGTCATTGGGAGTAGGGACGTGGTACACACTCTGAAACACAGTCTGTCTTTTGTCATACCTTACTCCTCTGTCACACCATTGCCTTGTCTGGACCTCTTCCTTATGGCTGCTCTTACACTGCAAGGAGCCAGGCTTTTACCACGGGTTACATAACATTGTGTTACGTGACCCCACTGCTCTCCCATATCCAAGAGTGGACTGGTCCAAATCTGACCAGCCCTGTATGAAGAATTTTGAGCCGGTTCCTGCTCCCCACTCCTTAGCTATTTAATTTGAAGAAGTTATGTAGTCCAATGAGAGGTCACTTTATGCAAAAAAAAATGACCAATTGATCTAAATACTTTGAGACTAAAAGATGTGCAGGGAATTACATTCTCCTCAATGATTCCCCAATATTGGACTGTCCAGCCTCAACATGTCAATGTCCATTCATTTTTTCCAGGACAGAGCACCAAAACATGGTTCAGTTGTCTAACGCCCTTGCCTATGGTTCCAATATCAAACCTTATCAATTTTTTTCATGTTGTATACAAATCTGAATAAGGGACCTGTAAGATCTTCTTTGGGCTATCTAATTTTCCATACATTGTTTCTGATGACATATAACATTTTACAGTGTGGTTTATTTGCTGAAAGCCCTCAAATCCTGCAATACACTCCTCCATCTTCCCCACAACAACAGAAGCCTAAGCAAACCTCCATACTTTGCTGAAAGGTATACAGACTGGACCAAGAGATCGCCATAATTATTCTGTCTATTTGTGCTTGATAGCCTAGGAATGCCAATACGGGGAATTGCAGCATTTTTTTCACTGATTGTTTTTAGTTGGTAAAATTTATGTGATGCCTGTCAGTACTTAAGTGTGTCATATTTTACTTTTTATCTTTCTGCTCCACTAACCCCTTATCTCCTATATCTGCCCTCTTACTGCCCCTGTCCACTTTAACACTATTTAACACTCTCTATTACAGCCCTCAAATCCTGCAATACACTCCTCCATCTTCCCCACAACAACTGACTTCTTACCTGACCCTCTCCCACCTGCCCCAGTGTTGTCCTAATATATAGTTAATTACCAGATCTATTTAACCCCTTCGTGACAAAGGCTGATTTTACTTTTTGTACCCTTCGTGACAATGGCCGTTTTAACATTTCTGCGCTGCTTGTGTTTAGCTGTAATTTTCTTCTTTCCCGTTTACTGAACCCACACACATTAGATATTGTTTTTTTCAGGACAAGAAGGGCTTTCTTTAGATGACATTGTTTTGATTGTATCATATTATTTACTATTAAAAAAAGTATAAAATATGGTGAAAAATTTAGAAAAAAATGACTTTCTAACTTTTAGTTGAAAAATCTTTTACTCATCTATAAAAGGTAATAAAAAAACCTGCTAAATAGATTCTACTATTTGTCCTGAGTTTAGAAATACCCAATGTTTTTATGTTTTTTTGCTTTTTTCTGCACGTTATGGAGCAATAAGTACAGGTAGCGTTTTGCTATTTCAAAGCCATTTTTTCCAAATCTGGTAATTCTTCCCCCCATGTGCCATTTCGGGTATCTTTGAAGCCGGCCAATGCAATTTACCCAATCAAATCATATATTTTTGAAAACTAGACAGCCCAGGGTATTCCAAATGCTGGTATTTTAACCCTTTCCAAGCACTTAATCTACCATCAGCCTTTGTCAAACTTTATGGTAGTAATTTTTTTGCATTTGTTTTTTCGCACACATTTTACTTTAGGTATGAATAAACAGGTTCTGGTATATGTCACTATCATAAAACACCCCAATATGTGTTCAGCAACATCTCCTGAGCGCGGTGATACCTCACATGAATGATTTTGCCTGGCTGTTTGGGGGCAAAAGGGCCACATTTGGGACATGCGCATTTTTCAATGTTGAACTTTGGCATTTGGGGATCCACTGCCCATGCCCTATTTGGTACATCTTTGAGCCGGGCCATTTCAGTGTGCCCAACAAAACCATATATTTTTGAAAACTAGACACCCCAGGGTATTTTAAATGCTGGTATTTTAACTCTTTGCATGCACACATTTTACCACTAGCATTTTTTCAAAGTTTGCAGTAGTATTTTTGTGTGTGTATTTTTCCCACACACACCTACTTTATGTATGAATTTACAGCTCCTGGTATATGCCGCTGTCACACGACACCCCAATATGTGTTCAGCAACATCTCCTGAGTACAGTGATACCCCACATGCATGGGTTTGTCATTTTTGGGGGGAACTAAAGGCCACATTTGGTACGTGTGCATTTTTCTAATTGGAAATTAGATGTGTGGCCATCCTTCCCCCCGTGTTAATTGGGACCTTGTTGAACCCGGCCAATTCAATTTACCCCATCAAATCATACAATTTTTAAAAGTAGACACCCCATGGGCATTTAATATGCCAGTATTTTAACTTTCCATGCGAGAATTGTTTTAAGCTAATATGTTAATTTTAGGACTTGCTCACAAAAATATATTTTTTATATATATATATATTTTTTTTTTGCCTTTTTTTTTTATTTTTTTAACATTTTTTTTTCAACTTGAAGGTTCCCCTGATAGTGACATCAGTGGGAAATTATTTTTACATTTTACTGGTTTTTTACTATTTTTTTTCTAATTATTATTAATTTTATTTATCACACTGTGATTAGAAAGCTGAGCTCCATTGACTTGCATGGTTGAATGCAGTACCTATATTCAACCTGCAAGTGGAGCCAGAGTTCTCTAGAGGGTCAGGAGACCGTCTAGCGAACCTTTTCATCTTTATTATTTTTTTTCGCGGGCCGCCGCCATCTTGCTGATGGCGAAGATCACCGGCAGCTGCGGCTGTGACCGCTCTCCGGAGCGGTCACAGTCCATCCCCAGGTAAGTGTTTGGTGTCGCTGGATGCCTCCTGATCGAGGCATTCCAGCGACACCATTTAAGTTTAGGAGGCGATCGTTGATCGCCTCCTAAACGCTTTTAAAACGGGCGTCCGCCGCCATACAAAGTATGGCGGATGTTGACGCCCCGGGGAGGGGCCAGAGATGGCCCCTTTCTGCCGATAATGGCGTTGCTGAATGCCTCGAGGTCGAGGCATTACAGCAACGCCGTTTTGGTGCAGAAAGCGTAAATAGATCGCTTTCTGCACCCGTTTAATGACGTGCCGGTCCTGGCACGTCATTTGTCGTTATCGACTTGAATTTCCGTGACGTGCCTGGACCGGCAATTGTCATCAAGGGGTTAAACATGCCAGTAGATGGCACCAACTCTTTGGATCCCTTTAGTACCCATTCCTCCCCATTAAACCATTCCAAATCCCATCCCTCTCCATCTCTCTGCCATTACAGCTATCCCAGTACCTCTACAATAACCTTTATATGTGAAACCTGCCTGTGTTTGCTCTGCTACTTCAGTCCCCCACATATTCTTCCCTATTCCTATCACTCTCAACCACCAAACTTAACCAACATGCTCAACCTAACCAATTTTATTCCTATCATAAACTCCCTCCAGTCTTTAACTGTGCCCTAACAAAGGCTCTCCTGCTCACCTATCACCTCTTCCTTTTCCCGTCTACAAGATTTCACTCGAGCTGCCCCATATCTCTGGAATCTACTTCTACTGAACCTTCAGCTTTCACCCTCCCTCCCAACATTCAACAAAAATCCCAAAACCCACTTCTTCAGAGAAACATTCCACCTTAGCTGCTAGATCGTCTTTGTCATTGAGACAACCACCACACTACCTCTCACCCTTTCTCTGTGCCTTATACCCCCCCACACTACCTCTCACCCTTTCTCTATGCCTTATGTTTGTCACCCCATTCCCTCAAGATTGTTAGCTTGCGAGCAGGGCTCCCTCCACCTAATGTATCGGTTTGTCTTAATCTGTCAATTCTCGTCTTCTCAGACCCCTTGAATATATGTATTGTATTAAGCGCTGCGTAAATTGTTGGCGCTATATAAATAAAAGATTATAATAATTATAGCATCCATCAGTTACAAAATGCTAAACAACAGATACTCAAATATTTTATACATTTTATACATTTATTTACATTTAAGGTGTGCCTGCCATTGAAAAATGTCACTTTGTGGGAAGGGGTAATTATCCACCTATATATTGTGCTAGCCAATTGAATACACAATGAATGGGTAAAAAGTTATGTATAATCTAAAATCCCCCCCTCTCTTATGCTTACATAGCAGTACAAATTACACACATGCTGGGTTCCCATGCATGTACATCCATAATTCCCAACACTATTTGAAAGAATGTGAAAAGCACAATTGTGTGCATAGCGTTCTGGGATTAAATCAGGCATTGTGAGCAGGGCCGGCCCAAGGCAAAATGCCGCCTGGGGCGAATTTTAAAATGCCACCCCCCCCTTTATCTACCCTTCCTCTCCCTCCGTCCCTGCCAGCCCCCCCCCATTATCTACCCTTCCTCTCCCTCCGTCCCTGCCGCCCCCCCCCCTTGTACTTACCTTTCAGCGGTCCTGCGGCGAGTCTCCCTGTTCGGTCTCGGTGCCGGCTTGTAATGCTGAGTGCCGGAAGATTTCCGGCGCTCAGCATTACAAGCCGGCACCGAGACCGAACAGGGAGACTCGCTGCAGAGGAGAGAGAGAGGGGCGCCGAGCGGGTACTGACAGCTTGGTAAGCGAAAACCACTCGGCGCCCCTTTCTCTCTCTTTCGCTTTAAAAAAAAAAAAAGGGCTTGGGGCGGCAAAGTGCCGCCTAGAGCGGTTGCCCCAGTCGGCTCCATTGTCGGGCCGGCCCTGATTGTGAGTAACTGCAGAGCGCACAGGAAGCTTTACTGGACTGCACCATGCAGGTAAGCATAATTTTTTATATATACAGTGCTATGAAAAAGTATTTGCCTCTTCCCTTTTTTCAATTTTTGTATGTTTGTCACACTTAAATGTTTCAGATTATCAAACTAATGTTAATATTAGACAAAGATAATCTGAGTAAACGCAAAATGCAGTTTTGTCATGATAATTTCATCTATAGAAGGAAAAAAACTATCCAACCCGTCGTATGGTCGTATGCGAAAAAGTAATTGCCCCTTTATTAATAAACCAACCAATCATATTTTGACAAAGGCTGGTGGTAAAATGGGTTAAATAAATTGTCCCGGATCCCAAATAGGACATGGGTGCAGGATGTCCATATGTCCAAGTGAAAAATGTGCACCTCCCAAATGTGGCATTTTATCCCCCAAACAATCACTAAACTCAGGAGATGTTGGTGAACGCATATCGGGTGTTATTTGACAGTGACAAGAGCTGTAACCAGAAGTACAATATGTTTGGGGGAAAAAATACTACAACAAACTTTGACAAAGGCTAGTGGTAGAATTAATGCATGGAAAAAGTTAAAATATTAGCATTTGAAATACAGTGGGATGTCTCGTTTTTAAACATATATGGCTTCATGGAAACTGAACTGACCGGCTTCAATGCCGATCGTATAGTAAATGATTGGTGTGGGTTTTCCCCAGCATCTAGGTTGAATCAACAGGATTTTCCTAGAACCCATTTTGCACACAGAGGGCTTGCGCCATCACCCAGATTGCACACTTAAGGACTTCCCTCGGCACCCACATTCTCTTTATCTCTCTTCTTTCTTTTTAGCTCTCCATTATTTCTTTATCGCTCTCCCTTCTTTTATTCCAACTGCTCATCATCTATCCTCTTTCTCCTTATATCTTCTTTCTCTTTATCTCCCCCCTTTTTCCTCATCTTTTAGCTTTCTGAAGTCCTGTGATCTTCATTTTCTTACTATCTCTTACCTTTAATTCCTATAGTTCTGTTCCTACAGAGCTCTGTTTCAGCCCTCCATTGCAGAGCACACAGCTTCAGTGCTGGGCGCTGGGATCTGATGTCCTATCATATCCCGGTGCTCAGCATCAATAGCCGGCCCGCTTTGTGAGGGAGCAGTGAAACAGAGGTCTATAGGATCAGACCTCCTGCTCCCTTTATTGCATTAAAGATGGTCCTGCTTGAAACAATTCTGCCAAGAAGAGTGGGCCAAAATTCCTCCACAGCGACGTAAGACTATTAAGCAAATAAACCATAGCAGAGCCATCACTATCATTTTTCTATCAAGGTTTAATCAACACACAGCAAAAACCTATGATTACCTGGTTTTGTATCACATGGCAATTAAGTATTCCCAGAAAAACTGTGAAAGAGAACAAATCTTACACTATGAAATAATCATTTATGGAAAGGGTTTGGAAAGTAGGAACAATATTACATGCAGTTATGACAGTACCATCATTGAGTTTAAAATTCATTCTTGATAGATGTAAAATTGCTACACAAAATCAAATGAATCTAGTACATAAATGCAGATCAGCAAGAGGACATCAAAAAAGAAGGGTTAAATTTACCTCCACAGTATGTGTAAAATAAAGAAATTGCGTTTGTAAATTGAATTCATAATTCCAATTAAAGTATTCTACTAGTATCACTGCCAAGTACTTTTGCAGAAGCAAGATATAGATTTAATTACAGATTTGCTGCTATCTTTGTTGTTGAGGTGGAAAATTTGGATACTCCCACATATGGATGTGATTAAGCCTGTGGCTTTATTAGCCTGTTATTTAGTATCATTGTTTAAATTATGAACTGTGATTTTATTTCTTTCCATAATCTTTGTAGTTCATGTCATTATCCTTCCATGTCTATGTCTGGCATATGGTTACTTTGAAAACCTGCCAAAAGTATTTTAGGGAAAAGAAAAAATGTCGGTGCGCTAAGCTAGTCACAGGCTCAAATAATACAAATGTATAATACGAGGCCTACCAAACAGGTACACTGCATACAAAAGTATTTTAGGTTCAGGCTTTAGCTTAACATCTAGACTTTTGGTTTGGAATTTTAAGAGAACTGTATGAATGCATTTTAAATATTTTACATGTAATGAGAATTTTATATTTATCTCAAATGCAAGTAGACCGGAATTTTAGTTATTTCAAACTAAAAAATATTTGATTATTTTGAGACGTGCTGCAAATTTGCAGAGCTATGTAGATGGTAGGTCCAATGGTAGTACAATGTTAAAAGTATATTAGAGGATGTGTGGAGAGCACACTTGGGGACGCTGTCAAGGGAGACATGGGTTTGTCCTCATTTTAATGTTAGGCAGTTTAGTTTTTAAGGCATACTGGAATTAGAACTCGTAATAAGTTATGCCATTTATTGTCAAAAGTGCTGAGCTCAGGAATAATTTCTAGCCCAAAAGCTTATACTTTATCCTTGTTGTCAATGCAAAAATTAGTAGCATTCCATTATATGTTATCTTACTATGGCTGTTAGACAATATTTTTTTTGTAAACACGAAATTTGCATAAAATATAGATTTTACCTTTGGTAACTTTACCAAATCCTCACATGTGTCTAAATACATTCCAAGATATCTGTTTGAATTGGACATGTAAAAGATTGTATACAAAAAATATATTATGAACTAAGAGATATGAGTATTTTATTTGTTAGCTCTTTTCTTGTTTTCTATGCTGCACAGGCAACGTCAAACTGGCAGTGCCACCTATTGTAATATCAATGAAAGTGATATGGCTTAAAGGCTGTGTGCCCCACGCAGGCAGACAGTTGCTAATGGATGCTCATCATGGAGGTCACATGGTACATGTTATATAGCCACTTGTGGAACATGGTGTCACTATGTTAATATCCCTGTACGATCTAGTATTACTTGGTACATTTAGACGATCTTTTAAATGTTTGTATAATTTTGTAGAATTTTAACAGCAGCACAGTAAGGAAAGGATACCCTTGTGTAATTAAAATAGCACTACTGCTAAATGCAAACTGATATTTATGAGGTCAGTTTATTTACTATCAATAACAAAGACCATCTTTGATTCACATCATATAATGCACATAGCAAGATGAAGATTAAGCGCTATTTTGTACAAGAGTAGGAAATTAATTAAATTGGGACACTATCAGAATTGAAAACATTTCAATATCGAAACATGAATGCCACAATACGGGGCCCGTGGCCTCTTCCTGAGTATATTCTGTGAGGGGTAAACAACTGACTCTGTGGAAACAATTAATAGAGCCAGCATACAGACATGAAAGAAAACTAATTAGCAATTGATTCATCAATATGAAGAAGCCCTTATAACAGATGTTTAGGTTCCTTCCAGAATGATCTTCAGAAGGACAACAAAAATTTGCCTTATTAAGGGTCTCGACCATTGGTGGAAGAGGCTGTTGCATATTCAACAATAAATCACTAATGAGATTGTTGGCTCAGTTATTTTCTCTATTACAGTACACTGAGAGAATGGCTCAGAAATCTCTGCTTGTTTGCCATATTTTCTTGATAGTTACTCAGTCTAGCATATGTGAATGTCCTACTGACTGAAATAATTAATAAAAGGACTGACTATACTGTATGTCTCAATAATATATTATTAAATGGAATTCTTATCTCCTTCCCACAAAACCAAAATAAATACTAACATTGCTATTATATAAATACAATGACCATGAAGTTAAAGGGGAAATACTATAACCCCCCCCCCAATTTATATGCAGACCACATTATTACAATGGTAAATGGTAGCAAATTAAAGGGTTTATCTGACAACAAATCATGATGTACTTTGGGTTGTGAATTGTGTAAAACGAAAACATTTAAATGCACACTCTTTATTTAAAAAATACAATCTTTCTCTGCATTCTTGCCGACACTGAGTTTTCTGAAAAATATGCACCAAAGCAGCTAAGATTATTTAACCCCTTCGAGACAAAGGCTGATTTTACTTTTTGTACCCTTTGTGACAATGGCCTTTTTAACATTTCTGTGCTGCTTGTGTTTAGCTGTAATTTTCTTCTTTCCCGTTTACTGAACCCACACACATTAGATATTGTTTTTTTCAGGACAAGAAGGGCTTTCTTTAGATGACATTGTTTTGATTGTATCATATTATTTACTATTAAAAAAATTATAAAATATGGTGAAAAATTTAGAAAAAAATGACTTTCTAACTTTTAGTTGAAAAATCTTTTACTCATCTATAAAAGGTAATGAAAAAACCTGCTAAATAGATTCTACTATTTGTCCTGAGTTTAGAAATACCCAATGTTTTTATGTTTTTTTTGCTTTTTTCTACCCATTATGGGGCAATAAGTACAGGTAGCGTTTTGCTATTTCAAAGCCATTTTTTCCAAATCTGGTAATTCTTCCCCCCATGTGCCATTTCGGGTATCTTTGAACCCGGCCAATGCAATTTACCCCATCAAGTCATATATTTTTGAAAACTAGACAGCCCAGGGTATTCCAAATGCTAGTATTTTAACTCTTTCCATGCACCATATCTACCACCAGTCTTTGTCAAACTTTATGGTAGTCATTTTTTTGCATTTGTTTTGTCATACACATTTTACTTCAGGTATGAATTAAAATGTTCTAGTTTATGTCACTATCACAAAACACCCCAATATGTGTTCAGCAACATCTCCTGAGCGCAGCGATACCCCACATGAATGATTTTGCCTGGCTGTTTGGGGGCAAAAGGGCCACATTTGGGGCATGCGCATTTTTCAATGTTGAACTTTGGCATTTGGGGATCCACTGCCCATGCCCTATTTGGTACATCTTTGAGCCGGGCCATTTCAGTGTGCCCAATAAACCCATATATTTTTGAAAACTAGACACCCCAGGGTATTTCAAATGCTAGTATTTTAACTCTTTCCATGCACCATATCTACCACCAGTCTTTGTCAAACTTTGTGGTAGTCATTTTTTTGCATTTGGTTTTCCACACACATTTTAATTCAGGTATGAATTAAAATGTTCTCGTATATGTCACTATCACAAAACACCCCAATATGTGTTCAGCAACATCTCCTGAGTACAGCGATACCTCACATGAATGATTTTGCCTGGCTGTTTTGGGGCAAAAGGGCCACATTTGGGGCATGCGCTTTTTTCAATGTTGAACTTTGGCATTTGGGATCCACTGCCCATGCCCTATTTGGTACATCTTTGAGCCAGGCCATTTCAGTGTGCCCAACAAAACCATATATTTTTCAAAACTAGACACCACAGGGTATTTTAAATGCTGGTATTTTAACTTTTTGCATGCACATATTTTACCACCAGCATTTTTTCAAAGTTTGCAGTAATATTTTTGTGTGTGTATTTTTCCCACACACACCTACTTTATGTATGAATTTACAGCTCCTGGTATATGCCGCTGTCACACGACACCCCATAATGTGTTCAGCAACATCTCCTGAGTGCAGTGATACCCCACATGCATGGGTGTGTCATTTTTTGGGGGAACTAAAAGGCCACATTTGGTACGTGTGCATTTTTCTAATTGGAAATTAGATGTGTGGCCATCCTTCCCCCCGTGTTAATTGGAACGTTGTTGAACCTGGCCCATTCAATTTACCCCATCAAATCATACATTTTTTAAAAGTAGACACCCCACGGGCATTTAATATGCCAGTATTTTAACTCTTTCCATGCGAGAATTGTTTTAAGCTAATATGCTAATTTTAGGACTTGCTCACAAAAATTTATTTTTTATATATATATATATTTTTTTTTTATTATTTTTTAAAAAAAAAATTTAACATTTTTTTTCAACTTGGAGGTTCCCCTGATAGTGACATCAGTGGGAAATGATTTTTACATTTTACTGTTTTTTTACTATTTTTTTCTAATTATTATTAATTTTATTTTATTTTTTAATTTATTTTTACTAATCACACTGTGATTAGAAAGCTGGGCTCCATTGACTTGCATGGTGAATGCAGTACCTGTATTCAACCTGCAAGTGGAGCCAAAGTTCTCTAGATGGTCTGGACTATCTAGCGAACTTTTAAAATTTGTGGTTCCTGTTACAGGACGGCGGCCATCTTCCTTGATGGCGAAGATTGCCGGCAGCTGCGGCTGTGACCGCTCTCCGGAGCGGTCACAGCCCATCAAAAGGTTAGTGTTTGGTGTCGCTGGATGCCTCCTGATCGAGGCATTCCAGCGACACCATTTAAGTTTAGGAGGCGATCGTCGATCGCCTCCTAAACGCTTTTAAAACGGGCGTCCGCCGCCATACAAAGTATGGCGGATGTTGACGCCCCGTGGAGGGGCCAGAGATGGCCCCTTCGTGCCGATCGCGGCGTTGCTGAATGCCTCGAGGTCGAGGCATTCAGCAACGCTTTTTGGGTGCAGAAAGCGATAGTAGATCGCTTTCTGCACCCGTTTAAAGACGTGCCGGTCCTGGCACGTCAATTGTCGTAAAGCACATGCTTTTCCGTGCCATGCCAGGACCGGCAATTGTCATTAAGGGGTTAAAGGTCTCTTCTCTGTACCCATTGACTCAAGTTACCAAGGTTTGGTTTTACATTTTATGAATCGACTTTCTGAAATATAACCTTTTGGCTAACGTTTGGATTACCAAAAAAATATTTTTAGGAGCAGGTTCATACTTAATTTTATGCATCATTACACATTATATGGAGAAAAGTATTGGGGTACCAAACCATTGCACAAACAGGGATTTTTATGACATTGCATTGTAATATATATACATATATATATATTTATATATATAAACTATAACATATAGATTAATATGTACAGTGCCTTGCAAAAGTATTTTGTTGCATCGCAACCTGGACTTATAATATATTTGCTGGGGGTTTCCTACAACTTTGAAGATAGAAAAATATTTTCTATTGTGAAAAAAATAAGAAATAAGATAAAAACAAGAAAACAAAACTTGGGTGTGCATAACTATTTCCCCCTTCAAAGTCAATACTTTATAGAGCCATCTTTTGAAGCAATTACAGCTGCAAGTCTCTGAGTTTTGCCCATTCTTCACGGCAAAACTGCTCCAGCTCGTTCAAGTTGGATGGATTCTGCTGGGGTACAGCAATCTTTAAGTCATACCACATATTCTCAATTGGATTGAGGTCTGTGCTTTTACTTGGCCATTCAAAGACATTAAAATGTTTCCTCTTAAACCACTCATGTGTTGCTTTAGCAGGTTTCCCTCAATAATTTCCCTGTATTTAGCACAATCCATCTTTCCTTCAATCCTGAGCAGTTTCCCAGTCCCATACTGCCACCACCATGCTTCACTGAGGATGGTGTTCTTGGGGTCATGAGAAAACAGCATTTTCCTTGATGACAAAAAAGATTAGTGATAGAGTACAGAGAGTTGTTATAAATGGTACCTTTTCAAGCTGGACAAAAGTGGTAAGTGGGGTCCCTCATGGTTCTGTTCTGGGACCAATTTTATTCAACATATGTATAAATGACCTGGTAATAGGCGTTGAAAATCATGTTTCTGTGTTTGCAGATGACACTAAACTAGGTAAAGTAATACAGTGCGAGCGGGATATTACTGTGCTGCAGAGGGATCTAGATAGACTGGGGGACTGGGCACACAAATGGCAGATGAAATTCAATGTAGATAAATGTAAAGTTATGCACTTCGGGGTAGGGAATGCACAAGCAACCTACACCCTAAATGGTAGTGAATTAGGAATAACAACAAAATGAGAAAGATTTGGGAATTGTTATAGACAACAAACTAGGCAACAATGTGCAATGTCAGTCAGCAGTTGCTAAGGCCAATAAGGTATTGTGTAAAAAAAGGGACATCAAATTGCGGGATAAAGATATAATTTTGCCTCTGTATAAATCAATGGTAAGCCCACACCTTGAATATTCTGTGCGATTTTGAGCACCTATTCTAAAGAAGGATATTATAGCACTAGAAAGGGTGCGGAGGTGAGCTACAAAATTAATAAACGGAATGGTGCACCTTAGTTATGAAGAAAGGTTAACATATTTAAATCTGTTTAGAAAAACAGCGCCTCAGAGGGGATATGATAGCATTATATAAATATATTCGGGGCCAATACATACCATTGTGTGGAAATCTGTTCATAAACAGGAGTATGCATAGGACACATGGTCACATGTTTAGACTAGAAGAAAGGAGATTTAGTCTATATTTAGTGTTATATTTAGTGTTATAAATATGAATGGACTAAGATATCTCTAATATCATGAAAACACTAGAGGGTTTTAACTGAAGGACCTTAGCCAAAATGGATATGAGAGTAATCAGTTTTTTTTTGAAGATTTTCATAATTTCCACCCATGCAGTATCAAAAGGGCCAATGCACTTTAGGTTAGATGTAGGACCCTGAGTTAGAGTTTCTGATAGAAGTTCATGTCTAACAGATGTTAATGCTGTATGGTATGCTCTTTTAAACCATGTGTTTTGATATCCTTTTCTTGAAAAATTTTATGTAGGATGTAAGATTTTTTTTAAAGTTTTCGCCACTACTAAAATTTCTCCAAAATTGGCTGATTGGAATTCCATGTTTTGACGGTTTTCTGTGAAAGCTGGTGGTGGGCAGTGTTACCTCTAAGCTGTGCGCTTGTGTGTGCGCACATCGCTTTAAGAGAGAGCGCACACGTCGGAAAAATGTGTCCACAACCAGTAGCGTACCTAGCGGGGGCCGGGGGGGGTTCGCCCCGGGTGCCGCTCATCAGGGGGGTGCCCCCACGCCGCCACCCTTCCAGAGACGGACAGTAATGTCCACCGCTAGAGGAGCAGGCTTGGTTGGGGAGATCAAGGATCTCAAGACAATCAAGGGAGCTGGAGGTCTGTTAATGCAGACCTCCGATCCTGCTCCCATGCGATGCACGCGGCAACTGATGCTGTGCATCGGTATTTGATGTCATATCCCGGCGCACAACACTGAAGCCGCGCCCACCGCCTTCCGCACTCACTGCACCGGAAGGACAGGACACAGAAGAAGAAGAAGAGCCAAGAGGAAGAACGAAGAGTAGGAGGAAAAGTGACAGTGACAGAGGAAAGGTAGGAAAACATTCAGTGAGAGTGGATTAGTAAGTGTGTGCTGTAGTTTATGTTGAATGTTTGTGAAAGTGTGTGTGTGTGATAGCATGGATGTGTAGGTGGGGGGGATAGCATGGCATAGGGAGGCTGTAATCACATTCCTATAATGGCCAGGTTCCAGCATGTACTGGCTGCCTGGGCATGATAGGAGTGTGATTGCGGCTAGCAATTATAATGTTGTTGATTTTTTATGTCCGATTTTGTACAAGAGAAATTTTCTTCGCACACCACCTAAGAAAAATTAGAGGGAACATTGGTGGTGAGTAATAATTTATTGCTTGCATTGTCTTTTCAGTATAACTTCGTACTTATATGACCATCCTGATTTTTCAAGTTTTTTAAATCCAAAAACACTAACTCCCCCTCAACGCATACTAATTATCTAAATTTTATAACATGACAGGGATGAATGTTTTTTCGGCTTCACTAACCGAGTTGAGCCCTAAAAATACACCTGATCTTGGAACCATGGACAGAACTTTTTTGTAAGGATTATCCGTGGACCATGGACAAATCTGCCTACCGACTAATCTCTAGAACAGGGGCGTCCAACGTACGGCCCACGGGCCAATTGTGGCCCGCCGGACTTCGAGGTGCGGCCCGCGTGAGTGAGCAGGACAGGAAGACCACATTTAAAGCGGACGCCCGGCTGTGAAGTTCAAAGCAGCCGTCGTGCAGCTTTGAACATGTGACGTTGCACAGGCAGCCAGTACATGCTCAATTCTGGGCATCATAGAAGTGTGAAGCCCCTAAGAGAAGACGTGAAACAGCTTCTCAGTCAAATGTCCAATTACATTTGGTACCTTGGAAATGACTTGTTACATTAAGTGCTGTAATTCCTAAACCATTTACTCAATTTCGATTTAAATACACTCAAAGCTTAAAGGCTGCATTTCAATCACACCTTGATTGTTTTACTAAAATTATGAAAATGTTGTCACTGTCCAATAATTTATGGGCTTGGCTGTATCCCTACCCTCTCCCTTCTGCTCTCATCCACTGTCTCTCTGTGCTCCTTCCCATACGCTGAACTCCTCTCCTCCCTCATCTGCATTAAACCATCCTCTCTGTTGACGAGGATCACTGAAGAAGATGATTCTGCTTTTATCCTTTCCTCTTGCCCAACTATATGTCCACTCAATTATATCCTCTCCCATCTTATGCAGTCTCTTATCTACTCTTGTCCATACTCTAACTCACATCTTCAATTTATCCCATTCTACTGGGTCCATCCTATCCTTCAATGCTACTATAGCTCCTACCTTTAAAAAGCTGCCAATCTATCCAACTGCTTCCCCTTCTTCTACTTCCTCTTGCTTCCAATCTTCTTGAAGGAATTGTATACCCCCAACATCCTGTCACACCCCTGTACCCACCTCCCCAAAAGCAGAATCCCCTCCAAGACTAGGGCCCATAGTCTGTAGGAAGGAGGCTGGTCCTTAGGCCCCTCCAGGAGCCCATGGCACGAAGGCTTCCATGCAGGCCCGGACTGGGACAAAAAATAGGCCCGGGCATTTAAGCCTGAGCAGCCCATTTTTATTTATTTATTTATTGTTAAAGCCCACCCTTCATGTACCATCTCATTCACTCATTCACACAAATCATTAACATATTCATTAATGCAGTCTCACAAATCATTCCAGCAATTCATCCACACATGAATTCATTGTCATACGCATTCACACAATTCATCCACACATTTGTTCATTCTCATACGCATTCACACTACCCCCCTCTCCCCATCTTATCTGCCCCTTCTCACTATGTTCCCCCTTTTCACAATGTACCCCCTCTCACTATCTAACCCCCCCTCTCCTCCTTCTCACTGCACCCCCCCTCCCTCACCCTACTTACCTTTTTGCTGGAGCAAGCAGCAACTGCGACTGATGGAGCTGCAGCTCCAGGCCCCTACATTAAAATAGGCTGAGTCAGGACCGGACTGACTGGGCCTCTACAGCCGCATTAACGCAGGGCCCCTTAAGCCCGCCGCAACTGCGACCGGGTCCGCCACTCTAAGGGGCCAGGAAGCCCCCACCAGGGCCGGCCTTAGGGGTCTGCGGCCGCACAGGGCTTAAATTAAAACATCGGGGGGGGGGGTTAACTTTATTTAACATCCTCCATGTTAAATAAAGTTAAAAAAAACTTTATCTAACATGGAAGATGTTAAATAAAGTTAAAAAAAAAACAACAAAAAAAATTTAAACCCTGTGCGGCCGCACACCCGTAAGGCCGGCCCTGGTGGGGGCTTCCCGGCCCCTCAAAGTGGCGGACCCGGTCGCAGTTGCGGCTGACGCCTTAACTCTCTTCTTTTTTTTCTCTTTTCTCTTCCACCTTTCCTACTCAACAACAATATTATTATTTATTTGACAACGCAAAGAGTGGCACCTTCACTTCTTGTGTAATATACCCTTACTCCTTGTGGTCATTTAAACAGGACCCTCCTTACCTTTTGATTCTATATCTCAAAATTGTTATTTTATGCATTAGTTGTTATGTCCTGCTTACCCATTGTACAGTGCTGCGGAATATGATGGCACCATATAAATCAATAAATAATCATAAATGACACAAAAGAGGGAGTATATATGAGTGTTTGCAGAAGACGTGTACCCGGCAACTTAATATATTATGAATGGCCAACCCTGGCGAAACAGCACTGGACTAGTACTAAGTAATATAATTCAATGGGTGAGGTTGTTCTTGATTTGATTAAGTATTGTCTATCAAGCAGATGGTCACTGGGGTAAGACTATGCTAATGTGTAATGATGTTGGTGAGTTGAAAAGATAACTTTCCTGCAAACTCTCCTGACAACAAAATCTTTATTGAAGAACCCTTCAAAAAGACAAAGCATACAAAAAAGTAAAAGCGCTGATAGACATGCAAAAACAAACACACACGTGCACACAGACAGAGGCACAGAGCCTAAGAGCACTGACAGGCAGTTTACAACTTGTCAGCTACACTCCATAAAAAAAATTAATAGAAAACCACAGTCTCAGATGAAACATAAATTGTTTACCTCCTGGTGGTCTATTATAACACTGAATGGAAATATTGTCTGTATCATCTTACAAATATAGGAAAGATCAATGCTTGGGTCTAGCACCAGAAAGATGACATGTCAGTCAAAATCAACAGTAGGGGAGATGAGATGATCTCAGATTTCTGGACAGAACATTTTGGCTTTGGTCATGAGCTTGGCCTTAACTTTATTCTCCAACTGCTTAATATTATCTCCTGGGTTTATGTGGTAGCAATTGAATTTGAGATTTATATTTCTCCCTGCCTAACCACCAAACACATATTCTGTGTTTATGCTTAAACAGATTAAGCACAAAATTCAGTGCCCTGCACTAGTCTAGGTGGCCTCTTAAGGGAGGAAGGCGGGGGACCAATATAAGCGTGAGACTGATTCCTCCTAAAGTAATAGCACTGCAATGTATTTTTTTTGAAACCAGGTTTGTGATCCAAAATGTTGTTTTCCTATGTTTATCTTTTCACTTAGGACCACTAAAACCTAGAGCTACCAATTAATATATTACTCTTCCCTTACCTAGAATCACTCTACTTATTCCCTTTAAATGTTGGCAGATACATAACGTGGTACACTTTAACAACAAGTAGGCACTGGAAGGGCAAAACACACTTACAGGGTTTCCAAGACATATTGTGTGTAATATTTAATAGAGAGGTTTTCCATTGCCATATTCATGAAAAAGAGTTGTTTCTTATGTTTAATGTAACTATTGCTATTTTATAAGAAAATATTTTCATATTTAGGACATTCTTTACTAAGTGATATTATTGCCTGAGATGAATTCAGTCATATTTATATAAAATCAACGGTCTTGGCCATATGACACCTTAGCCAAAAGACAATTTGCATGCTAATGCTTCATGAGGCTGTAAGTACTGTTAATAGCCCATAAAATCTCTCATAGTTATAATTTTAATTGAGATATAATTAACAATTATAACACCTGTAATGTATTTCTAAGGCATTAATTATGTTTAACATTGCTAAATCAAGTTAGGACATCAATGCACATAAAGCAGACCCAAACTAGCCATCGTTTAAATCAGGCAAATTCCCAGTGGGCCAGGGCCCGATGGCACCATTTCATATAACATGCTTGCTGCTCACACAGAAGGTCCTGTCTTTAATGTGCATCCACAGTGGCTTTACATGTTTTGCGAGACAGCTCTGACCCTCAGGGTTCTTCTTGGTCAATGATTACATTCATTTTTGTGAAGGAGAGACACCGAGACTATTCAGAAAGGTACCTATGATTTTAGTTGGTTAAAGTGCGTGGGGTCACCAGGGAGACTCACAGGAATGCGAGGGATGGCTATTGTAACAAGGAACACAACTGCCAACATTCTACAATAATGCATTATAATTGTGATACAAAATATAATAACATGACAATGACACGGTAAAGGGACCAGGTTCTGTTACAAATGCTTACTGAAAAATACCCTGGACCCGTCCTTGGGTAGCTTTGGCATTAATTACGTTTTAGATTAATGTACTGGAGTAACTATTAGGCATACTAGGATTATCAATGGAATTCAGCCCTATAGTAGACTCCTGTAGCCGAGAAGTGGGTTGTGTAACCAAATCAGAATCAATGTGCCTCATCAGTCACCTGATGAAACACTGTTTCTTGAGAATAGGTCAACTAGTGTAAACTACTATATTGCATAAATACCATTGGCATCAGGATTTATTGAACTTTTCATGCCACTTCTTCATAGCACTTTCATTAACTTAAATTACTGTTATATCATGGATTAAATAATACTTAATAAATCATAGATTTTGGAGACATTAAGAAAGTGATGTACCTTATGGTTACTATAAACCCTTTTTTATGTGCTCAAAAAAATAAATACATTATAATGTTTTTTAAGTGTTGACTGTTGGTATAATTAAGGTAGTGAAGGGTTTAAGGGTAAAGCCAAATATTCTTTTAACTTTGCTTATTGTTAAACGGTAGGCGATTGTAGCGCAACCCACATATTTGCTGATGATACTATTGAAATTTTAATATGCAATGGCAAATTCAGCGGAAAATATAACTAGATTCCAAACAAAGATAAATATGTACTAAAGTAAATGTACACAAAAAATCATCCTAGCTTAGCCCATGCTACAAGTTGCAGGAAAGAAGTGACTTAAACTAATTTTTTATTGTGGTATAGATGTGTCATTTAAGATAATATTTTCTTAAAGGAGTCTTAATTAGGAATGATTTGTTGTCCCTTTAGGAGTGATATTTGTGAATCGCTAAATGATCACAACTGTAAGATTCTTTGCCAGAATGATATTAGCATGTTTTGTGAAATGTACTAAAGAGTCAAAGGCAGAGGTTCCATCAGCAATATTGGTGCCCAGAATCACCCCTCCCCCACTGTCATGCCACAACAACTCCTATCCGTATCAACTGCTATATTTTAATGTATGTTTCCCTCCGTGTTCCTTCTATTTTGCCATTCCCCACCCTTGTCTTACTTTCTCACTGTCCCCCATGCCTTGTTCCTTCCATTATGATTTTTGTTTATTCTTCTGGCTTCTGTGTGTTTTCCCATTTCTCCCTTCAGACCCAGTCAGGAGCAAATACTCTATATAGACAAAAGTATTGGGACACCTGACCATTAGACCAATAGGGACTTTTATGAAATTCCACTCAATACATTGACTTTAATATGTAGATGTCCCCTCCCCTTTGCAGACGTAACAGCTTCCACTCTTTTGTGAAAGCTTTCCAGAAGATTAAGGAGTGTTTCTGTGGGGATTTTTGCCTATTCATCCAATAAAGCATTTGTGAGGTTGGACGAGAAGGCCTGGCTCGCAGTCTCTGTTGTAGCTCATCCCAAAGGTGTTCAATGAGGTTGAGGTCAGGGCTCTGTGCAGCCAGTCAAGTTCTTCCATGCCTAACTCATCCAACCGTGTCTTTATGGACCTTGCTTTGTGCACTGGAGAACACGCATGCTGGAATAGAAAAACTTCCCCAAACTGTCCCCACAAAGTTGGAATCATAGCATTTTCCAAAATGTCTTGGTATGCTGAAGCATTAAGATTTCCCTTCACTCAAAGTAAGGGGCCCAACCCCTGAAAAACAGCCCCATACCATTATCCCTCCTCCACCAAACTGTCTGCCAGCAGCAGGTCCAGGCGAAGTGGCAGTATCCAGTCAGCACCACACTGAATATGAAGAACGGTGTGCGAGCACCAGAGAGAAAGCTGCTGGTGAGGTAAGGGATGTGAGAGGGAGGAAGTGAGATAGTAAGTTGGAGAATAAGGGAGGGGGTATATATCAATATATGTGAAAATGAGAATGTATATTTAAGTGAGTGTGAAAAGGAATGTGTAAGTGTATGTGAGCATGAATATGTATGTCTATTATGCACTTGTGTAGGCATTTGTGTGTGTGAGCATGGATGTGTAAGATGCAACATGTAGGCTGTTTGGGGCACTGACAATCTGGGACACTGACAAGATATTTGGGGGCAAAGATGGCACATGCAAGCTTTTTTGGGCCAAGATTGGCCTTGACAGACTGGGGGGCACTGGCAACGTCTTTGGGGGCAATGAGAGTACATGTATGCAGTTGTGGGGCAAAGATGGCACAGGCAAGCTGTTTGTGGGCAAAGAAAAGTTGTTTGGGGCAAAAATGGCACATGTGAGCTGTTTGGGGCAAGGATAACACATACAAATTGTTGGAGGCAAAGATGACATAGACAAGCTGTTTAGGGCAACGATGGAACAGATAAGCTGTTTTGGTCAAATGGGGCACTCACAACTGTTTGGGGGCAAATGTGGCACTGTAGGGCATGTTGCTTGTGAAGATAGGGGCAGGGCAATTTTCACAATTATATACAGAGTATCATATTGAAACAGTCATGTTAAAAGTTTAAACACTCGGTTTTGAGTCTTGTTGTTTTTGAGCTTACTAGTACATTCATACACAACATTAAAATACAAAGAACCGGGATAGGAAGAGTGAGTTGGTTCTTAAAGAGGAACCTTTACTCCAAACCAAGACATTTTGCAAACTTTGTGGCTTTTTATTGGGCGGCTCGTATATAAGTCAATGTTATTAGGGATTTGCCTAAAGGCATTTTTTATAGTTTTCTTTGAATTGTGTTACAGTATATTTTTCTATTTCTTGATTAATGAATTGTTGATTTTCATGTATACAAGGAAAACAGAATGATCAGTGATGCACATAGGGAATGGCAACATAATTCTTAAATGCTAAAACGACAGAGATTGAAGGTGTCAACTCCATAGGCTTTAATTATTAATATTTATTGTTTTATATAGCGCCATCAAATTCTGTAGCGCTGTACAATAGGTAGACAGGACATAACAAGTAGCATGTAACATAACAAACAGAGGCAACAGGTGAGGAGGGCCCTGCTCAAACGAGTTTACAATCTAGAGATAGCAATTGCTATTTCTTGTTTCCAAAGTGTAGGTGTCCTGGAGCAAAGCTTTCACAAGTAAGCATAACAGAAGCATTGTTCAGTTCTGAAATTCACTCCTACATCCTCTGACATTTATAAGTTCTATATATTGCATTTTGAATTCCTTCTACCATGATGCCCAAAACCACTCCATTCAATGTCAGAGTGATGGGCACTATCACCATGGCACTTCAAAAGTTAAAGATTGGGAACATAGCTCTATATGATATTTTTTTAACGCCATAAATTATTTGTTCACATAACCTCATTAATTCTCCCTTAACTAATAGGTTCAGAGCATGCGGGTTGTTTTTAAAAGCCACACTTGTGTTGTACATATTACCTCTATGGCACTCACAACTTGTTATAATTGGGCACAAAAAAGTTATTTTAAAAGAAGTCATCCAGCCGTAGCATGTAGATATTTGTTAGGCACAAAAATTCTTATAAATTCAGCTGACTGATCCTGTTTACTTTGTGAATTTTTATTCAAATCTGTATGTAATTCCCAAATAGGGGGAAAAAGTTTTATCAGTGTTAGAGTGTTTCTTTAAAAACAGAACACAAATATTCTTACATATATATATATATATATATATATATATATATATATGCATATCTGTCTTATGTTTATAAGTCTTCCCCAAATATTTCTCTGGTGTGTGGATAAGGAATATATAATTTTTTTCCTTTATGGTTTCATATATTTAGAATATCTGCACTTCTCTTTCAGTGTTCAAAGTGTAATAAGTTAACTACATATAACGTTATTCATTTAGGTCTTAGACAAAGACAACCAAGGTCAATATGCAGCATTCATTTCCTTTTTAACCTCTTGTGAGCTTAATAAACATTTAATTGTTAAAGAACTGAGACTTGGTATTCAAACAGCTAAATAATTAAAAGCCAGCTGGAATACTTTATATGTTTTTTATGTATTTTCATAATCGTTTCTGAAGCAGAACTACAGATTCATATTTTTCTTCCCCTTTAGATTTATCAATCAAAGCTAACGGTGCATTCACAAAGTATAATTTATATATTTATGAAATTAACAGAATATTAGGATAATAATAAGGAAACCTAATAGCAGAATATAACAGCTATAAGGTTTCCTAGCCAAATATGGAGCTCACTATCGCTCACTGAAGATTTACCTTTATGTTTTCCAATCACTATTTATCAAACTATTTTGCTGTGGTAACCTGAAAATCCTACTATTGTCAAATGATTGGTGATAGAAATTATAGTCCAGTGTGGTGGGAAATGCAAGCAGGATTCTAGGTTGTATGGGTAGAACCAGGGCTGGATTGGCAACGGCGGGTCGGCCTTGACACTTTAAGGCCATTGGCAACCTGATAAAGTTTTATGCTTTTTTGGCTCATGAAGCATGGATCAGCGGAGTGTGTGAATCTATTGACCAGTGGCCACTAGCCATTTGCATTTGCCCATTTTTCTGGGCTAGGGTAGAAGCATCAGGTGCAAAAAAGAGGGAAGTGGTTATGTCACTTGACAGACCCCTAGTCAAACCTCACTAGATTTCAAAATACACTATTTGTGGAAAAATATGCTTTCTTAAAAAAAAGCCTGCTGGATTTGTAGGATTAAGAAAGACTAAAGGATCTTAATGTATATAACTTGGAGGAGTTGACACAAGCATTTATATACACAAAGGAATTCAACAAAGTACAAGAGGTAAATATCCTTAAAAATAGGAAAACATTAGGATAATTTATTTAGCAAATATGTACCCTGAATAATCAACGGATAAAATAAGAATAAAATAATCTTTAATTATGGGGAAACAGCTTATTGATCCAAGGAGAAATCTGACTTCCATTTTGGGGTCAAGAAGGATTTTTTTCCCTGGTTAGTGCAAAATTGGAAAGAGCCAAACTGGGGGGGGGGGGGGGGGGGGGGTTGCCTTCTTTTGGATCAACAGCAACAAATTAACAGATATAGGAAAGGCTGAACTTGATGGACGCATGTCTTTTTTCAGTCTATATAACTATGTAACTATGTAACTATATAATAAAATACATACACAGCTCTAATTACTCATTGAATAGACTGACAGCCCAGTGATTAATGGTTCTGCTTTAATAAAACTGGAATGATTTTCAAGTAGGTTCCAATCATGAAATGAAAAGTCACATTTTTATTTTTTGCTTCACTGTGACTTGAAAACTTCAAGTGGATGGTATTTTAAATAAAAAAAGTCTGACTTCATCTAAAGAATTATACATTGGTTTTATAGTGTTCTGTTAGTGTACATAAATGCAATAAATTGAAACAGGACCTGCACATGGTGGAACCAATGCGTACTGAGCTGTAGAAATAGCCTGGGGCAATACTTTTCATGAATCACATATTGTCCATGTGAGCTGCAAATAAAACCAACCAATTATGCTTTGTTTATGTTACTGGCTTCTTGCACAAATATTGCAGCGCTATCTTTTTTGCTAAAACCTTGAAAAACAAAGGTCATATAAAGCATGTTGGTTAAATATAATATCTTCATGGTTTTCAATGGAAAGTCTTAATACTAATATGACCATCAAATGAGTTTAAGATGTATTATGCTATAAAAGCACCCAGTTTAAAGCACCCACTTAAGAGTGGTCTACTTTCAAAACACTGAACCTGAATTTTCCAGATTTCATATTGCAATTATTTATTTTTATTTTGGATACATTTACTTTTACTCTACTTTTGTACCTAAAATACTCTTTGGCATACCCATCTTCCCATGTTAGGTGTATCTATTGTAAGAGGAGCGCTTGTGGAATATCTACAAGTTGGAGTTTATTCACTAAACCCCAAGGCATAGGTTAATTGTAGTTCATGCATGAACTATGACATATGTAGGACCTTCAGGGCTCGACTGGTGATGACGAGGCAGCCCTGGCACTTTATGGCATGCTCTATGTTTTTATGTTCATGTAGCATGCGGCTGGGCATATCCAACTGTTGGCTGCATGCTACAGCACTCGATCTCCCGCTCCAGCATGTGTGTCCTTGCATGTGTGATGCTGTTAGCCAACGGCTAACTGGGCATTTGCCTGGCGTGCCAGGTGGCCAGTCTGGGTCTGTGGACCTTTCATAATGCAGACATAATGCCATATTTTTTATGTTACTACAAATTACTTTGGAGTGAATTTTCACCCCAGAGCCTGGATTATATGTGGATAAATATTCTTAATTGATGGGTTGAGACAATATCAGTAACAAAGAGAGATATTTATTACCGTATATGATTAGGTTCACCAATAAAAATTTGGCTTCATTCTCCAAAGCAGGAGAATTTGCAGTGAGGTTTTCAATTTGAACCTTACTACCCATTATAAAGAGCCTGCCCACAGAAGCTTTTCCAGCAATGAGAGTGTAGTCCACCTAGTAGAATGCATGGATAAGTCAGGACACTTCTTCTAGGGTTGGCTCATTATAAAGCATACATTAAGTCTGTGAATTTAAACCACAACTCTTCTGCAAACTCCTGCTTAGTAAATAAACTCTAGAATCCTGAGAATGTGACCTACAGCTACTATCTGAAAAAAGAACATGAATCCACAGAAAACAAGGATATTTTCAATCATAGGTAGTTCCTTCCATAGAAAAGGGTTGAACTTCAAAAAAATATAAATTATCTCCTTAAGATTACAGGCATAGTCATTACTGATATAATCACTTACACATTTAAACATATCTGCATTTTACAAAAAAACTACACTATAAAATAGTTAAGAATGAGTACCCTTTTACATTTCCATACAACAGTATTTAATCTGATTGTATCAAAGTCATTGATTATTATGTAATATAGATATGAATTTAAATAATATCTGATGTTTCCTATTCTGTATAATTTGAACAGTAACTACATTTGTAGCTGAGAATGTCTTTCTGATTAAGTATAAACTAAAAATTACTGAATATATAGTGTAAGATGCAAACGCTAAGCATTATGTGGATTTTTGTTTTCCAAACAGTATCAATATTAAGAAAACTTTCACTTGATAATATTCTTCAGTTTAATAAATCCCTCTATTTATTAAAGCCAATAAATAACATCAAAGAGCAACTCGAGGTAAAGTAGCCTGGTCTTCTACGGTTCTAGTAACAGTTCACGTCTATCCACCTTCACCCTTTCAGAATGGATTAGCAGGATTCTTGGCTCCATGTCCTCCTGATACTCATGGACATGTAAGTCCTGCTACCCAAGAGGTAAGTCAGCAACTGTGCTAATAAACCACATTCCTCGACCTAATTTGTTGTTATCTCCCTGCATTGATTTAGCCTGGAAGGAATTTAGGTACCCTACTTTACCTACTGAATTTGTAGATGTGCCAGTCAACTTGTCAACAGATGTTTCGAATCTAGTAATAACAATACAAATTCTAATCATCAAGCTGGGACAAAATGGTCAAAATTCATAATTCTTAAAAAAAAAAAAAAAAAAGCCACTAGAGCAATGATCGCTATACATTACATGTTTTCAATATTTTGTCAAAGATAATAATAATTTTGCAAGAAAAATTCTTTATTTCGAGGCTTTTTTGAGTTCTGAGTTAAATTTAATAAAATAGACATTTAAATTTAAAATTTCGGCTAAAAGTGAAAGTCAATGCAATTAAAATACGTTCTAACAACATTTTACTTATTTTTAATACTAAAACAGTAATAGGGAATATAATTTCCATATACAACAGAGTATGGAAATAAAAGCATATTTTGTATTTTATGATAAAAATGCTAATAATGCATACCATTTCCTAATGCAGAGGAGTACTGGCACCGAACAAATTAAATATGACTGGTTGTTGTTGCAGATATTAAGCTGCTATTCATGTTAAGAAGTGTTTGTAGTTTTAAAAGTGAGGGTTCATATTAAATCTAAAATCCACTCCACCTTCCTCTGGTTAATGAAAAAGAACAGGATGGCTACTATGGTTAGAAACTGCATTACTTCCCTGAGGTATTTTCATACTTTTGGATCACTCATATCAATACCTGAGAGTTATGTTGTATGAAGTATTTACATATATATGTAATCATTATATCCTAGACATATTAGTTCTATTAAGTCTGATACACCTGCGCATTAATACATACCTGCAATGTTTAGCTGATATAAAATACTACTACCAATAATAATAATCATCATCATAAAAACAATATATGCGTATATAGCGATAGATAGATACTTTGTCACAACGTTTCGGCCTAAAAGTCACCTGACATTGTCTCATTGTTAACCTATGTTTCTAAATGTAAACACTTATTACATTTAACTAGTTAGAAACAAATACATTCAATTCTATTTTTGTTTCGTTTTATTGTACTTGTTTAAAGGAAGCATAGTTTCTGTAATGTATTCTCTAATGGTCCGATATCCATGGATCAAGGACAAATGTCTTAAATTAGCAGATCAATCATCGATTTAACAGATGTTTTTATTTATATAAATCAATGAAAGCAACTGAATATTGTTATCACTATAACTGTTCATGTATACATATAATTTGTTAGTGTAATAAATAAGACGGTGTCATATATATAAGTAATTCTGTGACTATTAGCCACCCTAGTTACAGATGCCCTATATAAATGTATAATCACCTAGGTTAAGACATTTAATTGTAGATTATCTGGGGGAGATAAACTGTGCACAGTTAATATGTATGTGCAAAAAATGTCGATTTACCAATAGCTCGTTCAACCGTCTATCTTTGTAACCCTTTGGGTATCACATAGACATACAGTGCTCTGGTGGCAGCATGTCACCCCTGTCCAACTAAGGGTTTAATCCTGACAGCACGTACTTCTCTGTAATCCCCCGAGACTGGGCGATTACCGTAAAATACAAGGGGAACGCGAATAACTCTTGTCCAATTCTTATGTTTAATCCAATGAAGGCAATTTTCCAGGATAATTACCGACATGTTTTAATGCATATGCATGAAAAAGGATTTTTTTTCCAGGAGACCGACTTTACATGTTTGTGTAATTGATTGAGGCGTTGACCCGCTATTCAAAATGTTATTTGAGAAGCATCAGAAAGCGTAAACTTGCAAATTGCCCAGCTTGTATCTGAATTAATACCTCATTCATCATCATTATGGGTTGATAAGTTAATTTAACCATTTCATTCTGCTTTAATGAGCTATAGTTAAATTAATGCCACATAATATATGAAAGTAACATTTAAATAGAGGCACTGGGCCGAGACAA